>CM028134.1:318450000-320902500 GCA_016271365.2 Neoceratodus forsteri
ATGGCAATTTACTGCTTAAGAACAAGGACAAACAAATGCCCAGCCAGACAGGTAGATACCGTGTGGTGTCTGCCTGTCTGGTTGGGCATTTTCCATCCCTGTTCTTGAGGAATAAATTACAATGTTTGCATTCATCTATTTGCTTCTATAGCTTCAGTCAGTGTCCACCATACTTTTGTTTAGAAAACAAAAAGTTGTGCACACTCATTCAGCAGTAAATCGCTAGCATGAGTGATTGTGCACATTTTTTTTTCTGGATGTAATTGCTATCGCCAACACCATGACTCCAGCTGAGTGGCTCCTTTCATTCTTACTTATATTTTTGTTTGGCTGCCTTGATATTTCATTTATTTTACATGATCAGTGGTGACTTAAACTTATAGAGTCACACTGGCTGACTAGTGCAGTGGCAGCACTACCACTTGCCATCCAGCACTACTGCTTGCCATCCACATGACCTGGGTTTATACCCCAAGCTCAGTTCATCAGGTGTCAACCAGCAAGGTAGAGCTCTTGCATCTGTCTTGGAAGCCTTCTTCCTCATGAAGGGAAGGCACCTCTCTCCACTGCAACACTGCTCCCTGGTGACCCAGATAATCAAGTGGTCCCTCTTAAGTGGACTTTGATCTGTATGCACCTGGTTGCCTGGTGACTGATGTGAAGGCATCACATGCCCAGAATGGGGCTGGCAATGAAGTTCTAAAGGTAGGGCAGGGCTCAATCACCCCACTGACAGTCTAATGGACATTTCTGCTGATTTGTTTTTCAGGATCATGCCATACAGGGAGGGGTAAGGGAGCATTTTGTGGGTACAGATACCCCCAAGAAGCCACCCCACACCACAACACAGTCTTATTGACTCCTCCCATGCCTTTCCATCTGAACCACAAACTTCAAGTGAGGTATCACCCTTCTGACATGGGGAACTGGGGTGCCCCACCACCGGACAAGCTGCGGGTTATGGTCATAATTCTGGATTACTGTATGTTGTCTTGCATAGGTTGGTATTTGGTTGGCCCTTTGTAAGACACTTATGGTGGGCAGAAAGGATTGGACAGGTAAAAGGAAGATCAGGTTGCTAGTGAGGTGCAATGAGGGCAACATAATAGACAGTACAAAGGTATTTAGAATCAAGTGCAAATAAGTTAGTGTTCAATGAACTAAACTATTCATAGTGTTATCGTTTTAGTGTCTTAATCTACTGTATGTATTTCAGTTAAGGAATTATCAAGTTTCTCCAGAAGATAAGAGGAGCTACTATATCTTGAATGTTGATTTGGGCTATGTATTAAGTAAGTTCACAGAGGTTAACCTCATTATAAAAGGCTGCATATTCACCTGTAAAATTACTTGACCTATTTGAGCACAAACCGCATATAACTTTTTTTTTAAAAATAGGTTCCTAACTCAGTACCTTCCTTTGCTGTGTTGCAGCTTGGGGTGCTTGCTGCAAAGACTAAGCAACCAAACTTGAAACCAGGGTGGCTCCTGCCTCTGTGCTCTTTTATTTAGAATTGTGTACACAGACTACAAAGCAATTAACTAATGTATGTTTACAAGGAATAGTACACTTCCAAGATGTCTATAAGTCACTCAGAATTCAGTACATAGCCTTATGAAGCATGCTTTAGGTAATACAGTTTGATTTGTAAGCATGTTGTCTGCTGTCATATATATGTAGTAATTGAATTAAACTATATTTGGGTGATCTCATTCCATTAACCTCAGGTCAAATCTGTGCATTTGATAGTGGTATATCCATATTGTAAAATAACAAGAATTGTTTTAGTTTTCATTACCAGAATAGGTAATTTGTGGAATGAATGCTGTAGTAAAATGGCAATTTGGAAGATTGTTTAGCTTGCAACAATACATAAAACCAGGGCTATAGTTCACCCACTGCAGTGCTCCAGAATAAAGTATATTTAGATAGTTTAAAGAATAAATTATTAACCATTTTCTTTTGCTTTTCGTTTTTATGAAAATATATAAATATTTTTTTTTTATAAACTAAAGCCCAAATTGTACAAAGCATCAGACTGGATTAATGATAACAGTGTTATTGATAATGTCCAGCATACATAAAAGTAGACATTGATTTGTAAAAGTCCTTTATATATAATAATGGTTTCACAGGTGCATCTATCACATGTACATCATCTATCATACAAGATGGTTGGCCATGCCCACCAGTTGCAAAAAAACAAAAAAAAACTGTAGACCTGATTGTTTGATAAGGCAGCAGGGAGCCAGTTTTGTGGTGGGGGTTGCCAACAGGTGTCATGTCACTGGTTACTTTTACTTTTCCTTAATATGTTTTTTTTATAGAATTAAAACATAACATTATGTTTCACTATGAGAAATTAGAGTCAGATTATGTTTGCATTATTGAGACCATCTTGTGTTATTCATATTGTCACCTAAGAACTGTTCACATGGATGAACATTTACTAATATTATAACGTTGTGGGTAGCTTATAGTGTTAAATTGTGCATTTTCTATTTAATCAGTTTATTCATGTGGAGTTTTTATAATCTCTCATGTATAATATTGTACTTTTATTTATAGGTTAAAAGGGCACTGATATGTGCCTCAGTACATGAGTGTTATTGCTTGCAAGTTTAGGTGCAAAGCCAAAAATGAAAGCTGGGCAGTTACAGCTGTCCAAACATGTTGGAGATAATGCTATTATACTATACTGTTAAAAGTATATTAGTGACCCTAATTATTTATTATAAAGCACAGGTAAAAGATCAGTTCATTTGTATCTGAATAATGGCAGTTAATATATTTAAAACAATTTGTCAAAGGTTTTAAACACTTGTTTTAGTGGGGGAGGATGGGGCTGACCAACAGTTTGCATAAGAGCACAACTGTACACAAGATAGGAGGCATATCTTAAATCATATGGCATGCTTGTTTGGTGGACCTTAAGTGATTTATAATAAAACAAATGTTTTTAGCTGTGTTTGACTTGAAAAATTGTATTTGTTGCAAATTTTAAGTCTTATAGTGGACAAACAAAAAAATTCTATATAGATAATATATTATGGGGGTACATGGGTCTTTTTGTAATATGTGTACTTAAACTGTGCTGATAAAACAGGATCTTCCAAGAATCAGTCTTCACCATTGAATCCCACTTATGGGTCTGGACTGGGGGCAACAGGGTCCCATAGGAGCAAAGCTTTTGCCAGGAGACAATCAATGGCTACTGGGCATTGTTCCTGTTCACACCCCCCTTTAAGTGCCATGCACCAGCCAGTAACTATTGCTGACTCTCTCACATACCTCAGTTCTGTTCTTCACTCTGTCAAGTGCATACCTTGGGAGCACATAGCTCCAGTTTAAACTCATTGCCACTTTTCTATCTGAATTGCCACTGTTTTTCCCTTCTTGAAATGGCATTAACATTTATTTTACCATGATGCCGAAGTCTAATAGGAAAAAGGCAAAATAATTCGAGAAAGGCTGATGGCTGTCCATTATGATTCATTGCCCCTGTGGGAAACTGATGGATGTTCTAGACTGGCATCAGACCAGTATGGCCTGACTTGGACTGGATCATAACATGGATGCATGTAATGTCTGCTTTTCCATGGACTGATGTACCCTTGAAAACTGTGCATTGAGGTGGTTTCACCTAATACCCACCTTTGGAGGCAGTCATTGCATACATACATCCAAGCACAGAATCTAAGCCCTTTACTTGGTTCACTTTGCAGACCTGTGGTTCCATGGAAGTACAAAGTTCTCTTTGACCTCACCATGCTGAGGCATTAGAAACTCCAGTGGATGAGTCTGGTGGACAGTTGACTCCTTCTAGGCAGTTGACTTCAAGCCCTCCACCTTCTACCTGTCCTGAGCAGCAGATGTCCCTGATGATGAGTCCACGGCTGTATGCTCTGTCTACATGGTGAACACCATAATGTTCTCTGGCATTGGTACTGTTGTCACCATTTGTAATGATGACATGGTAGTTGGTACTGAGGACACCAGGCCCCCTTCTGGCACTGCCTATGGTGTCAGGAGAGGGACTGGCACTGAGGCTGTTGTCTGCAGTTGCCAGATCTGATGCTGTCACCATCCATGGTATTAGTAGCGACACAGAGGAGGAGGAAGACCGCTCCGGACATGGTCACAGAGGCAGCAACGGTCTTGCTGTCTGTCCTGGGACTGATCCTGAGCCCAGTGCCAGAGGTGTTGACAGCCCTAGGTCTGATATTGGCCTGTAAATGTAGTTTCCTCCAGAGCTGCTATACATCACCACCACTGTTGAGGACTGGAGTCACCCTGTGGGACCGCTACAGCCAGGGCCCCAATTTTTCTGTGGCACATCGGAGCAAAGTTCTGTGGCAGGGTTCTCATTTGCCACAGAACTTCTGTGGCACTCATCACCAATTTCTGCAGCAATTCTGTGGCACATTTTTACCCTTAATTTTTTTCCTTTTTTTGGTTTTTTTTGCCAAATCTGACACAATGCATGCTCATAACACAGTCATTTTAAGGCGTTTGTCACCAAATTTTCAACATAGCCAGTTTAAGACCTCTGCTCATGAACAGTATCACTGTGATTTTATTAATCTGTCTGGAACATTGATTTCACACACCGACCGTGCCATTGTGCGCTACATGTGTGAAAACACATTTTGGGTGAAATGTGAAAAATGACAGTTGTACTGTTCATAAGGAAGTGTGATAAAATGGCAATACTAAAAATCTGGAGTGAAAATATTAAAAATGCTCAAAGTTACGAGCGTGCGTAGGAACTGTGCAAAGCACGCTCATAACACAGTCATTTTATAGGCATTTGTCACCAAATTTTCAACATAGCCAGTTTAAGACCTCTGCTCATGAACAGTATCACTGTGATTTTATTAATCTGTCCGTAACATTGATTTCACACACCGACTGCGCAATTGTGCGCTACATGGGCAAAAACACATTTTGGGTGAAATGTGAAAAATGACAGTTGCACTGTTCATAAGGAGGTGTGGTAAAATGGCAATACTGAAAATCTGGAGTGAAAATATTAAAAATGATCAAAGTTATAAGCGTGTATAGGAACTGCATAGCATACGGCTTGTAAAACAGTGGTTTTGGGGAATAATTTCGCAAATTTTCAACATAGGGTTTTAGGAGCCTACCTCATGAACTGTGACACTGTCATTTCATTAATCATTCGGAAAGGTGGTTCTGTGCAGTGACTGCGGAACCACCTTTAGGACCGATTAATGAAATAACGATGTCACAGTTCATAATTGAACCCAAAAACTCCATGTTGAAAATTTAGAATGAAATAATTGAGAAATAACTGAGATATGCACTAAAGTTGAAAAATCCATTTATGCCATTATACAGCTTACCGCATTTCTTCAGTTCGGGTCGGCTTTGAAGAGTGCAGATGTGTTCCTGGTCCACAGAAGATCATTGTGCTGGGCCGGAGGTAAGTATGGGTTGAGGTGGGGTGTGGGAGGTGGAGTACGAGAGGGTGGGTGCGGGTTGGGGAAGGGGCAAAAGAATCACCGATGGAAGTTTTTTTTTCAGGGTTCTTCAGAATTCTCATGCAAGAAGGGACTTTTGCCATGCTGGGGTGGGCTCCCAGCGTGGCACCAGGCAGCTTGGGGGGATCGATGAAGCCGATGGGGGATTGGACACCCCCATTGGCAAGAGTTTTACCACGCGCTAGGGTGGGCTCCAGGCGTGGCATACTATCATTTCAGAGGGGGCACATTTGTTCCGCGAGGAGCCACGAATTCCAGGGATGATGGCAAATTCCACGGATATTTCTGTGGTTTGCCGCACCTGCGGAATTGTGGAAAACTTGGGGCCATGGCTACAGCTCTGTTCTCCTGACCTGGAAGTTCCTCAGGGGCACTGATCGGGTCACTCCTTGAAGTAGGGAGACAAACTTCAGGTGGCTGTGCTAGGCGCTACCCTGGGGCAAGGCTCCTATGCTGTGCAGCAGCCTTGAATAGGGCACTTGAGACCAGGAGTCTCAGCTCCTGTAGCAGAGCATCACCATTTCTTGGAGAGGTTGTCCTTGTTCATAGGCCTTGAGAGCTGTTAATGTCTGAAGAACACCAGAATTTCATTGATGTCTTAGACAGCTGGCATAGGGAGTCAGACAGGGTCTAAATGCAGGCCTTTCTTCCCAGCACCAATGGTTGCAGGAGTCAGTGTCTCATCTGCATTGGTGCCCTCCTTAGAGGACAGTGAATCATATGTCCACTTTCCTTCAACTGCTGAGTGTGCCTGATACCAGCGATTCTTGGTGGAGATGCTCCAGAAACTCAACTTACATGCTTTTAGAAGCTGCAATCTAGCATCCCTACTATTGGGACTCCTCAGAGTTCCTAGTATGCGTACTTCTGTCATTACTTCATGGCCTAGAGCCTTTGAGGAGGCATCTAGGGCAGTGTGAAGGTGTCCCTTCTCCAACCCAGCCATCTCCAGGGATCTCCTCCCATGATATCGTGCACCTTCTGGGTCTGCTGGTGAAGTACTTCACCCCTCCCTGGGGCATGAAGTACTGCAAATCCTGTTGGTGCCAAGATGCCTCACATGTGGATGTCCTACAGAGGTAGACTCTGCTCAGATAGATGTCCATGGTAGGATGGCTTT
The DNA here is from genome assembly GCA_016271365.2 of Neoceratodus forsteri. Classification (NCBI taxonomy): domain Eukaryota; kingdom Metazoa; phylum Chordata; order Ceratodontiformes; family Ceratodontidae; genus Neoceratodus; species Neoceratodus forsteri. The sequence goes on from CM028134.1 coordinate 318,456,626, forward strand.
TTCCTCAACATGTTCCCCAAGGTGCATTTCTGCACACATTACCAGCTACATATGGTGCCTATAGTTGCAGCTAAGCACAGTCTTAGGCACACTGCCACAGAGAAAGATGTCAAGCAGGTCATTGACCTTTCTATGTGGGGCCTAGAGGTAGCTCAACACCAGTTGAGGGCATCTTACAGTGCCAACAAGGTGGCCTCAAGGTTGGCAGGAACTGCAGTTTTTATCAGCAGACAGCACGGCTTTACCTCTTCTGACACAGCTTAACTCACACTTAAAGGGGGCTTATTTCTTCTCCCCTAGGGTCAGATGGGATCTATCAGGGAATCCTCCTGATCCTGTATGACATGAGCCTGCACCTGGCCCTGACCAGTCTCAGTTCTCACCAGATCTGTATGGAACTCCTGCCCTTAGGTGTTCTCCCCTCACAGAGGGCTGAGGGTATCTGTTACCCTCAGGGTGAAACAGCTTCTCCCAAGGTGAGGATGTGGTGCACCCAAAAAGAACTGGCACTGTGATGTAAGTATAGCCAAGATTTAATTGTGTATTTAACACAGTGCAGTTACAGGGCTACTGATATCCAACTATGCACATTTTGAGTACACTGCATCCTTGCCCTGTTAGTAGGCAAGTGAGGGTGGTTGCCCTCCACACTACCACCTACTCACTATCCATGTAGCGCCAACCTCTTGGGTGCAGTTTAACTCATTGTCTTCTAGAAACACCTGTAGGCATCAGCAAATCTAACTGCAGTGTGTCCCAGAACGCCTACAGAAGTCACCTACAGACTTCCTGTGTGTCCTAGAAACATCTGGAGAAGTCACTCACATGTTTTAATATTACTTGCCAGCCAGAATAGATTAGAATTGACTGCATAGTACCATTAGAAAGGTAATGTTGTGCTGAACAACTTTGCCACTGACACTTTGTGTGTATCATGTTCACTTTAGGAGTTATTCATATTTGTTTATGACATTTTGTCCATCTAGAACCACCTAAGCACTTTGAAAAAAACACACATTCTGGGTATCTCAGCCAGTATAAAACAAAAAATGAATTGAGTACAGTTGATTGCATAGAACCGTTGGAAAGGCAATTTTGTGTGCAACAACTTTGCCACTGATACATTGTGTGTATCATGTATACTTTAGGAGTTATATGCATTTGTTTATGGTATGGTGTGTATGGTTCAGATTTGTCCCTCAAACCTCACCAACACACCTTGACTCAAATGGGGAAACATTATGTTTAATACTACAGAAATAGCTGTTTGTTTTACAAACAAATTATTAAAGTTACATCTAATGTCTGGATGCTTAATTTGGTGTTGAAATGTTACATATTTCCCAACAAAAAAAGGTTTATGTTGCATTTTTTAGTGGAAAAAATATTTTGTTTTGGTGTTTCGACCAGCACAGAAATAAAATTAAATTACCTGCTATTCCTTGCATACGACTATTGGAAAGGTAATTTTATGCTGAACAGTTTTGCCACTCATACTTTGTGTCTAGCACTTATGGTTTTTGTGCTATTAGCATTTGTTTGTGGCATGCCAATTATGGCTTGATTTTGATTAGAAAGGCCCAGGATTAACTGTTAACAGTATACAGGAGACAAGTGCTGCAACTTCAGAAAGCTCCTGTGGAGGCAATGAGTTAAGCAAGCTCCTCCCTCAGAAAAGAAGGGAAAGCTTGGTACTTGCAGCCATAAGTGAGAATCAATGGTGAAGATTGATTCATGGAAGATATGAAAGTTACGTACTTACTGTAACTGTTGATCTTGCAGAATATCTTCACCATTGATTACCACATCTGCCCGCCATCTCCCACTCTAGCAGAGCCAGGGCCTCTGCTCAACTCACCCTGTTATTGTCAGGCATCACAATCTAGTTCTGTGGCATCTCCTCCATTATACTTCCTATGGAGCAGTTGTTAAAAGAACAGTGTTTGGACCTATAAAAGTTACTGGCAGTAATGGACAAAGGCATTGTCAATAAAAAGTACAGTGTACCTGTTTGTAAACTATTTTCTTTTTTAAAAAAGGAAATTATTTGCACCAAAATTATGAAAGCATCAGTTAGGGTTGAACTTTAATACCACAAAAGTAAGGAAATGTGATGTTGGGGTAAAGAATGTCCCCAGTGCCTCAGTTAATCTGTGACATGTCGTTTCACAGGGGTTGCATAATTGTATGGCACAGTCTTTGTGTTGACCTAATTTTGACATCCTCTCTTCAAGCTTTGGTATGTGAATATTTTTCTGTGCCTGAATAGACAGTGCTGAAGTTAGGGCAATGCCAACAGTGCCATTGCACAATCATTTAAGCCATGAGAAACATGATGCTACATATTCACTAAGTCACAGGGGATATTTTTTATGCTAATGTTGCATTTCCTTTTTTGACTGTAAGGTTCAGCCCTAACTGCTGCTTTAAATAACTAATAGATTGAGAGCATTTCCTTACATATTTTGAAGTGGTGTGCTTATGTGATGACAGCTAATTTCTGCTCCATATTCATGATGTTAGCTTTTCTTTTTTTTTTTTTTTTTTAATGAGGACTGCTTACTTAGAAGAGTCACAGCTTGTTTCAGCAGCAAACCATTGGCTGTAGGTGGATGTTTACAACTCTGCAGGAAATTATGGTGCAGGAGGAAAGAGCGGCACTGAAGACTCAGTTTAAACAGTGCAGTCAGCATTTTTTTGTATTTCTGTCAGTGGCAGTGGCAGCTGTTTCAATTTATATGTGAACATGCCAGGAGATGAATGCATTGTGGTCTGTCTAGTCTCAGTTGTGCAGCACCCTGTATATTTACAAAGGGAACTTCCCTCCTCCCCATTTCCTTTTTACCTCCCTCAGCTTCTCTGTCTCCTCTCATTTGCCCCACTTCTACCCACCCTGTCCTAAACTCTCTTGAAGCTGTCTGTCATTTTTAGGGATACCAGCTCCTCTGGCAGCTCATTCCACTTGGCCACCACCCTGCAAGTGAAAAAGTGCCTCCTCATCTCCCTCCTAAACCTTCACCCCAAAAGGTTTAGACTGTGCCCACTAGTGATCTTGTTCCTGCTAAGGATGATGAGGCCTTCATTGCTCACCCTATTAATACCCTTAAGTTACTTGAGTTGTCAATCATGTCTTCCTATTCCGTCTTTCTTCAAGAGAGTACATGTTGAGCTCCCTGAGCTTCTCCTCATAGGTGTTGCCCTGCTGGCCCTAGCTTATCTTGATTGTCCTTCTCTGGACTGTCTCCAGCAAGTTGATAGCCTTCTTAAGATACGAGTATCAATCAAAACTGCACACCGTTCTCCATGTGTGGTCTTACCAGTGACCTGAACAGCAGTAGAATGACCTCCAACTTCCTTGTGGTAATTCCCCTGACTATGCAGCCCAGCATTCAATTTGCTTTGGCTGCTGCTGCTCTCTAGCAATATGCAGAGCGTTTCACATCATTTGTAATTATTACTCCCAGATCCTTTTCTTCCTCTGACGTGGTTACCTGCACTCTGCCCAACCAGTATTTGATCCCCAGATTCTTTGCCTGAAGGTGCATAACTTTACACTTTTTAGCATTGAACCCCAGCTGGCAAATGGCAAACTGCTTTTCTAGCTTAGCCAGATCCTCCCTGAGTTCCTGTCTTCCCTCCTTCATGTCCACTCTGCCACAGAGCTTGGTGTCAGCCACAAACAGGCAGATTTTACTTTTGATCCCATCTGTGATGTCACGTATGAAGATGTTAAACAACACTGTACCAAGCACCGAGCCCTCTGGGACCTCATTGGTCACAGGCCTCACTTCTGAGAATTCTCCTCTGACTACCACCCTTTGGCTTCTATCCTACAGCCAGTTTCTGACCCATTCCATGAGCATAGCCCCCACCAACAGGTCCTCCAGATTCCTGACCAGCCTCCTATGAGTCACCAAGTCAAAGGCCTTGCAGAAGTCCACATACTGAACATCAACTGCCTGGTCCTTGTCCAGTGTCCTAGTGACCCAATCAAAGAAGACAGATTAGGTTGGTTGGACCTCCCCAACACAAACCCATGTTGCCTCTCATCCTGGAGCTCATTTTACTCCAGAAATGCAATCGGTATCTCTTTCAGGATGGTCCCCATCAGCTTACCCACTATTGAGCTCAGGCAGACTGGTCTGTAGTGCCCTGGTTCATTCCTCAACCCACTGTTATGGAGAGGCACCACATGTAATGTTCTTCAGCCTTAGGACATGTTTCTGGACTCCATAGAGGTGTTAAACTGGTCTGGCAGGGGACCTGCCAGAACCTGTGCCAGTTCCCTAAGGACCCTCGGGTGCATGCCATCAGGTCCTGCTGATTTGTTCACCTTTAGGGCCCTTAGGCCCTTGAGTATCCTGTCAGTTTGAATTGCACCATCTATGACTTCCCCTTTCCCATTCTCCACCCCCCTGCTCCCTTGTGCTACTGGTCTGTCCTTCTCCGAGGTGAGAACTAAACAGAAGTGCATGTTAAGAACCTCTGCCTTTTCTTCACTACCCACTGCCCATCCAACCTCCTTTTTTATCTTGCTAATCTCATCCTTTATGTTTCTTTTCTCCCTTATATGTCTGAAAAAAAGCCTTCTTGCTCACCTTTACCTTCAGGGCTAGCTGTACCTCTCTCATGGCCTTTGCCTCCCTTACCGCCCTACTCACTCTCTTGGCTTAGTTGCATAGTCCACCCTGTCCTCCCATTTTGATTACACTTGCATTTTCTAAAGGCTACCTTCTTGTCCACCTCTTTTGCCACCACCTTGCCGAACCAGCTGAGTTTTTTTTGGCCTTAGTTTTCTTTTAATTTTTGCATATTCACTAGTGGCCCCCATCAATCCCTTCTTTATTATGGCTCATTTCTGTTTCACATACATTCCCACTCTGATCCCAGCCAAATGTCCTTTCAAAACTTATCCCATCCCACAAAAATCAGCCCTCCGAAAGTCTGAGACCCTCATCTTGGTCCTGACCATTCCTCTGCCCGTGTCCAGATGAAACCACACCATGTGGTGGTCACTTCCTCCAAGCTGCACATCCACCTTAACATCCTGAACATGTAGATAATTGGACAGGACCAGATCCAGGATGACCCTCTCACTAGCAGGATCCATGATACCTTCAGTCAAGAAAGCACTCTGGAAAGCATCCAGCAGTACTTGTTTTCTTGTGCAGGAGGCAGAATGGATTTTCCAGTCCATTCCAGGTAGATTGAAATCTTCTATATTACTACCTCCCCCTTGCTGGACATATGTATGATCTAGGACCCTGATATCTTATCCAGTTCCTCACCCTGGAAAGTTGGTCTGTAGACCATCCCCATCCTTAGTTTGCTCACTTTAATAGATTGGATCTGCACCCACAAATCTTTAGGCTTGCCCTCTGCATCTTCCTCCCTGGTGCAGATTTACCCCTTTTTCATGTACAGCACCGCTCTCCCCCTTCCTGTCCCCATATCCTTTCTGTTCAAGTTTCAAGTATTTTTATTTAAAACAATGAGATTACAATTAGCCAGTTGAGCAATGCTCATTTTCAGTGGCCTCCTGATTACAATGATTAAAAGATTAAGCATAACTAATAAGTTAGTTACAATTATAAAATCACAAAATAAAAAAATACAAATACAGCATTTTACACTTTGGAACAATAGTTGATAGCTTTTTGTACATTTTATACCTGAGAACTGCTATATCCCAGTTGTGGTTTTATGTGGCCCTAGTGTCTGTGATGGCTACTATGTCCACCTCTCCCTCAGGCAGCAATGACTGCAGTTCCATCATTTTGTTCTGCAGACTTCTGATTTAGAGACACCTCCCTCTACCATGACTGTGGACCCCCCTTACTCCTGATCTGCCCCCTTCTACCCCCTCTACCATTGGAACCTCCCTTCTTCCCCTACCTCTCCAATCCCTCCCATCTTCCTCCTTTCCTGCTTGGGGGAGGCCAATTGGCCTCCTCCACCAGGTGATTAAGGGGGTTGTGTACCATGCTGCCCCCCCCATTTCAATTTATATTTTTAGTCATGAAGTCCACTAGCTTTCTCTTCAGGAACCTTTTGCCCTTTCTACTTAGGTGTAACTTGTCCAGTGCATAAAAGTCCTTGTTATCCTATGTCCCTACCCAACCACCAATGCATCTGTACCCTTTCACCTTTCTTTACCCTCTAATCCATTCATCAGATTTTTACCTTCCCTGCTGTACTAGTCCCCAGGACCAGAAATGCTTCTGAGAAGGCTACTGTCTTCCCTTTCACCTTGCACATTCTCCCCACCTCCTTAAACCTGTCTTGCACTACCCCCACCTCACATCCTGCAAGGTCATTTGTACCCAGGCACACTATAGTGTGAGGTTTCTCTCCTCCATGTCCCACACATTGTGCTACTAGAGGTCCCAACCTCTCTGCCACCATCCCTGGCATGCATTCTACCCTCTTATGGTTTGACCCTTCCCCCATCTCATCCCAGTCAGTTTAATCCTCCAAGGTCACCACCCTGCCCCCTTCATTCTGGGCCCTCCCTCCCTTATGTCCATAATGCTGCCCACTACCACCTCCCTCCTCCCTTTCCTCCTGTCCCACTTGTATTTTTTTCTAACTCTCTATGCTAGCTATCCCGTTCCCCTCTTCCTGAATCTGACCCTCTACTGGTACACCCCCTTTCTTCCCTCCTGCCTTTCCCTTCTGCTCCTCCTGCCTGTCCCCTCCTTCTCTCATGCCCACTGCCCCTTTCCTGCACCACCCACCTTCCCCCTCTCAGCTGAACTCGCATCCTCTCACCTCTATTAATCCTGATGTCCCCCCAACCTCCTCCAGCCCTTCCTTCTCACTGCCTCTTTCCTAATCACCACTTTTCCCCTGTCTCCCCCCAGTCCAGTGGAAGGAAGTTGTTCCTCACTGGTAGTCCTGGAGATGCTCCCACAGGATCCCCGTCCCTTCTTTCCTTACCTTCCCCCTTACTGTTATCCACTCCCCATCCCTGGAACACCTCTCCTTTTGGGGAAGGGAGACCTGCCTAGTCTCCTGTTTCCTCCTACACCTCTTACTAGTCCCCCATCCCAGGCTTGGATCCACTCCTCCCTACTCCTTACCTACCTCGATCTTCTGGCCCCTCTACCCTTCCCATTGTTATCCTATGAATCCCCACCACCACCTAGTGCACCTGGCTCATGTATCAGCTGCCAAACCTCTGCCTTCTGCTGCCTACTATGATGACAAACCAGGCACCCCCCCAATTCTCCTAGAGTTCCAAGAAACACTGCTTACAAATTGGGTGGAAGATTGGCTATGGGGGAGTACTCAGAGAGTAGTGGTCAATGGGAAGCACTCCAGGGAATGAGACGTGATGAGCAGGGTTCCACAGGGATCAGTGTTGGGACCCCTATTGTTTAACGTATATGTGGGGGACTTTGCAGAGGGTCTAAATGGGAAGATGTGTCTGTTTGCAGATGATACAACAGTCTGTAACAGAGTGGACACTCCGGGTTTGTGTGTAGAAAATGGGACAAGATCTAGTCAAGCTGGAGGAGTGGGCAGAAAGGTGACAACTTCAATTCAAAGCAAAACAGTGTAAAATAATGCTCATAGGCCATAATAACCCAAGGGCAACATACTGGCTTGTGGGGAAGACACTGCAGTTCATGGAGCAAGAGAAGGACTTGGGAATTTGGATTTCTGATACCTTAAAGATTAGGAATCAGTGCAATCAAGTGGCAGGCAAAGCAACAGGAATGTGGGCATGCATAGGAAGGGGCTTCACAAGTAGGAAGAGGGAGGTGATCATGCCACTCTTCAAAACACTGGTCAGACCACAATTGGAGTATGGAGTGCAATTCTGGAGGCCACACTTGCAGAGTGACAAGGACAGGCTGGAGAGGCTCCAGAGAAGGGCACTAAAGATGATACAGGGGATGCAAGGAATGCCATATGGGGAGAGGCTGGAGGAGCTTGGTCTGTTTACACTGGAGGTGAGAAGGGAAAGGAGAGATATGGTGGAAATCTTCAGATACCTGAAGGGACCTCACACCATGCTGTCGACCCGGGTTCGGGAATGGACTTGGGTCACCGGGAGGTCGGCAGGAGAAGGGGAGGACTGAGTGTCTGTGGGAATGCTCTCCTCTCCTGGGGTGGGTTACAGAGCTGCTTCACTCTGTAGCAGCCCCTGCTGGAGACTAGGAGTACTGCAGAAAGTGTTGCAATGTGGGAAGTGCCGGCAAATGAGAAAAAATGCTCTGGATTGGCCAAATGATGGCATCCTGTCTACTGGCACCCTCCAGGCTTCCTGCGAGCTAGTCCACCTCAGCAGTGTCCCAATGCTGAGGTAAGAATGTAGTGTGCTGGGCTGCCCCCACTAGTGCCTTTCCCTCTGAGGAGTGGGACCCACTTGGTGAGAGGGTAATGCCAAGCTACCTCTGAGGTTGGCTGCAGTATGAGGCGAGGGCTCAAGGGGGCTAAATGGAGGGGTGCCAGTGACCTTGGCTGCCTGAAGGAGAGGTGGATCTGGGGCACAGTAGGGGAGAAACTAGATAACTCAAAAAAAATACCTGAAGGGAATAAATAAAGTAAGGGGAGGCAGCCTTTTAGGGTTGAGTGCAAACAAAACAACCAGAGGTCATGCTTTCAAGCCGGAAGGGGTAGATTTTGTGGGGACTAAAGGGGGCATTACTTCTCAGAGAGGGTTGTAGGACCATGGAACAGGTTGCCAGAATAAGTTGTGGGGGTGTATACAGTGGACAACTACATGGGGCTAAACAGAGGGGAAAAGGGAGGGCAGAGAGGTAGGAGGTAAGAGGAGAGAGAGGGGTGGGCTATTTTTCCAGCAGACTAGATGTGCCAGGTGATCTTTTTCTGATGGTGGAATTCTATGACTGTCATCCCACACCCCGTGCACTCCATCACTCAACCCGCGTCATCCTACCATCACTGCATGACCTTTCCCTACATGTTAATTTGTAGCCCTTCTCTATACTGTACTTAGCTATGCTTCATTCCTTATGCTTCCCTGAACTGCAATACAAATCTAAGCTGACCCTAGACAGGGGCCAGCTGCATGCCCTTGAGTGTGTTACCCTTGTAGGCTGGTCCCAGACAGGAGGTGGCTGCCCTTTCTAGCACTCTGTTAAAGTGCTATATACAATCTCTCTCTCTTTCTCTCTATCTCTCTCTTGCTCTCTCTAATACACACATACATATATATATTCACACATACATATATATGTATATTGCAATATCAGAGCATGTCAGAATTGTCCACTGATACACTTCAACACTCCTTTATATATTTTCAAGGTCTCCGGCAACAAGGGAACCTGTACCATCTAATGATGTATCTCAGTGGTGAAATACATTGCCTCAGTTTCTAGTTAACTTACTCATGTTTATAAAGCTGTTGCTATCAGGGGATATAAAGAAAAACCCTGGTCCTCTAGTAGCCAATACTCAGCCACCTCCAACAGGTCCATATGGGATACCACTAAATGACTAAAATAAACACCTATAAATAGTAATAGCTTAAGGCCAAAAATACATGAGTTGGAGGCCTGGGTGAGCCTAAGTTCACTGGATGTAATTGCAATTAGTGAAACATGGCCCAAACCCTATATATTGGACCATGAGGTTGACTTAAATGGGCACAGGTCCTTTAGGCAAGACAGAATGAGAAAAAGAGAGTGGGGTTTTAATCTGTGTAAAGTCAACGTTTAATGCCTCACCTGTCTTGACACCAGACCTTAGCCACTTTGAGTGTGAGGTGGTATTTGTAAAACTGTTACTGGGTGGGACTAAGCCATTTCTCATTGGGACTGTGTATAACCCTCCCAAGACTGCCACTGAATCCATAAAGTCCCTAGTACATATACTACCTACTTTTCCCCTGGGTTGAGAAGGCTATCCTGGGGGATTTCAATATACATTGGGGCCCCCACATCACTGATGACATTAAATCCTCCCTACTAGAGGCCAAACTCACCCAACTAATACAGGAACTGACCAGACTAAATATGAAAACTGGTAACCATACCACACTGGACTGGATCTTAGTTACTAATCCTGATAGATTCATACTGACAGGCACCTTTGCAGACTTGTTGAGTGACCACTCCCTCACATTCGATGTATTGGAGAAATTACTTCCCTACCCCCAGAACATTTTGGACCAGGGACTACTCTAAATTCGACCAATGATCCTTTCTTAATACCCTGGCCATGGTCAACTGGCAGCAAATTAAGCTTGCTCCTAACCTTGATACAGCTCTTGAATGTTTCATTAATAATTTCTAATCTGCCACCAATAAACATTCCCCACTAAAACAGATCAGAGTCAAAGGACAAGAAGCCAGGTGGCTTTCTCATGACCTGAGGAAACTCATGTGAGATAGAGACAGAGCTTGGGGTACATTTAAATCTTCAGATCAAGCCTTAGACTGGCAGAAATACAGGGAACTCAGAAACAATTGCAAGTTGTGTTAAAAAGAGACAAAACACAACATTTCAGAGACATTCAGGAAAAGAATCTTTCTGACCTCAAAAATTCTGGGCACAGATTAATACTCTTATCAAGGGCTGCAACAAGCAAGAAGGGTGTGAGATCGTAGCAAAAGGAACTTGTCACAAGAACCCTGTTGATGCCTCCAAGACATTTAACATGTTTTTCCCAGAACTGGATAAGTTCAAGACCTACTGTCTTGGGTCACCTAAATCCCCCCCCCAAGACACCAATAAAGATAGTCCCAGCACCCAGGACTTTCACTTCAAATTAATCTCCAGAAATGAGGTCCTAAAATTTCTAACAGGGATCAAAACACACAGAACAGTGGGATATGATGAACTAGAACCCAAGCTACTAAATATTGCAGCCCCAGTCATTGCCACACCAGTTAATTGTTCCCCCCCTAGAAGGGAAAGTTGCCTCTCTCTGGAAAGTGGCCCTGGTCTCACCTATCCACAAAGGTGGATCTCGAGAACTGGTAGAAAACTACTGCCCAAAATCCCTCCTGTCTATTCTAAGTAAAATGATGGAGAGGGTTGTATACAATCAGGTAGTGTAATACATTGAGAGGCACAACATATTTACTGCCGCACAACATGGTTTCAGAAAGAACCATGGAACAAATACTGCCTTAGTAAATCTCACCACGGATATATTTTCTGCTCTGGATAAGGGGAATGCTCACTGGTTTATTGATCTCACCAAAGCATATGACCTGGTAGATCATCAGCTACTTCTTGAAAAATTAAAGCAGATCAGCCTAGATAGCCTGGTGGTACAATGGTTTACTGACCATCTCCATGGTAATTCCCAACTAGTTATATGGCAGAGCACCATATCAGATAAGTGCCCAATACAGGATGGAGTCCCCCAGGGATCAATCCTTGGCCCTCTGTCATTCTCTTTATTTAGTAATGAAATGCCTACTTTCTGTGATGAGGCAAAGCTCACCTCATACACGGATGATGTAGTGCTATACAGATCCACAAATGACCCTGATGCCCTGAACAGATTGCTATCCAGAGACCTCCAGGAGCTGGAGGGATGGCTGAATAATAATAAACTGATCCTAAATAGCAAAAAAACCAAGGCAATGCTATTCGGCCAAAAAAACCTTGGACCAGACAGGTCTAACTAACTGTCCCTCTCGCTATCAACTAGGACTAGGGTTGAGGTAATTGAGTCCCCAAAGTATCTAGGAATTACCCTTGATCAGGATTGCACCTTCAAGGCTTAAATAGAACTGCTTACTAAGACATTGAACCAGAAGCTCAGACTCCCGTATTGCCTCAGTCCCTGGCTTACACAGGACTCTCAGCTCAAGGTACCCTCCTACTGACCCTATTCTATGGTTTCCCTTTACTGCTTTCTGTTAAAAACACTGAGATGCAGAAGCTCAGAACCCTGTACCATTGAATCTGCAGGTTTGTGGCAGCCCTCCCCCCACAAAGAACATCATTGTCAGGTCCTCCAAACCCTAGCCAGGCCCACCTTGGAAGGTAGATTAAAATGTCCATCTCTCTGCCTAGTTTACACGCTCAAGCTGACCAGTGTCCACCCAAGGCTGGCAGAGTTGCTGACAACAAAAAAGAATGGCAGGACAGTAAGGTCCTCAAGTAGACAGCTCCTCACAATACCCAGAGTGAAGTCTGCCCAAGGGTGCAAGCTGCTCAGCCTTCATCCCTCCCCTCTGGAACATGGTTCCAACAAATCTCCAGGAGTGTAACTCATTAGGAGAACGTAGGGCCCACCTGCTGGAGCTAAACCAATGCACTTGCCACCATTGATATCTCAACTTTGTACCTTTTGATTCAAATGCATCTGTCAGTGAGCGGATGTATTCACAAATGTATTCAAGTGTATTAACAAGTGTTGCTAATTGTTGTGCATTTTTAATTATTTTCTTTTCTGCATGTTGTGTAAAATATTGTCTATGTAATTCTGCATGTTACATTTCAAAGTATCTGTAATTAATTCCAGGTCTCCCCTTAAAAAGGGACCATTACTGGACTCAGTGGGCCTACCCAGTTACCAAAATTAAATAAATAAATAAATAAATATTATACTGGCACGGTAGTGCCAGTATAGTTAGGGTGAAAGATAACTTCTTTGTTAACCCTGAATTTTTGAATGTTAACATTGGAACCATGCAACAGATTTGCTTCAAATTTTGCATGAGTAATGTATAGGGGTAGGTCTCATGACCTGCCTACTTTTGTGGGAATCTGTTGTGTGGTTTCTGAGAAATAGCATGTTGGAAAAAAAAACAGAAATAATCTGTGTTTTTTGACATTTTTTTGTCCACCGGGATCTCAGAAATGGCTTTAGGTTGAGGTCTGAAGTTTTCAGGATAGAAAGCTTTTGCCTCACAGATGTACCTTTTGAAGATTTGGAGGAAAATATTAATCTGTTCAAAAGTTATTAAACTTTAAAATTTCCCATTATAGCCTATGGGAGAAAAATATCTGACCTGAAAGTGAAAGCAGGTAAACAGCCCCAAAAACCAGTTTCTTTTCCACTTCATAGCATGAAAAAGGTTAGGACTTTTGGGCTCAAATTTGCAGAGTAGCAAGCCCTTGCCCCACAGATGTGCCCTTTGCTGAAGAAATGGACATTGGTTCCATAGTTACAGCACTCTGAATTTGCAAATTGTCCCACAGGATAACATTGTGGTGATCGTGGTGCCTTTCGGCGGCTATATCTAGAAGACAACTTGAGATACAGATTTTTTGCTAAACACAGTTTAGTACACCTGAAACATGCATGGAAGTGGCCAAATCATGAATACAACTGTGAAGGAATTTTTTCCAAAGTTCCTATGGTTCCTGAGATATTGCAACATTTGTAGCTCAAGGGTTACCTGGAATGGCTCTAGGCATGCACAATGTCTCTATACTTATGGAAGTGCAGGGCCTGTAGGGCCCTGCGCTACCACATTTGGATCCTATTATATAATAATGGGTGCATGGGGCCCTACATTATGCAGTAGTGGGAGCGCCGGGCCTGGAGGGTCTGTGGTATCATTAAAGCATCAGTACACTTATGTATGAATGGGAGCGCAGGGCCCCACATGAAAATCAAAGAGAATTACAAAATGTATGCCCACAACCAAATATGAGTAACATTACATTTTCTCAAAAGGAAGGGAAATTAATTGCAAAATTTTGTTACTGCATCAGTTAGGGTTGTCATTACAGTGACAAAAGTTTGGAAATTAGATGTTAAGGTTACCAACCCTACCCCACCCAACCCCACTCTCCACAGACCAACAGGTGCCGGGGTCTGCCTTGGGGACATCGGGCCTAATTCTCACCCATTGCCCTATACTGTATCACTCAGCTTCCTTACAAATGGAATGGCATGATAGGGCTGACAACCCCAAGGCACAAACAGATGCCTGTTGGTGTGGGGAGAGTGGGGGGGTAGGGTTGGTAATCCTAACATCAAATTTCCAAACATTTTTTGCTGTAATGACAACCCTAAGAGATGCATTAAAGAAGTTTTTTGCTATTAATATATATATATATATATATATACACACAGGTATATGTATATGTGTGTGTGTATATATATATATATATATATATATATATATATAGTAAAGCCCACCAGAATGAAGCACAGCACTGCAGAATTCTGCAGTATAGTTACTGCAGCAAACAATGCAATTTCAATGGGAGTTAATCCCTTTTGTCATGCGGTAAACCTGTGACAGTGTGCTTCATCTTGGCAGGCTTCACTGTGTGTGTGTGTGTGTGTGTGTGTGTGTGTGTATATAAATATTCAGTGCAAAAAAAACTCCATTTATGTATCTGTTAGAGTTTCTATTAAAGCAACAAAAGTGTTGAAATTTGGTGTTAGGGTTACCAACCCTACCACCCCACTCCCACCCTCCATACCAACAGGCGTCAGGGTGTGCCTTGAGCTCATTGGCCCTAACTCTCCCCCCATTCCATATATAAGGAAGTTGAGATGGTACAATATAGGAGATCTGGGTGAGAGTTAGGACCAATGACCCCAAAGCACACCCTGATGCCTGTTGGTAACCCTAACACCAAATTTCCAAACTTTTGTCACTGTAATAGAAACCCTAACTGATGCATAAATGGAGTTTTTTGCAATGAATTTCCCTTCTTTTTCAGATAGTATAATAGTATCCTTATTTTACTGTGGGAGTGCAAGGTGTGAACCAATCCCTCCATAGATGTGCCCTGCACTTCCATGTGTAGAACAACAGTAACCAAATTGTCAGCATAGCCATCTTATTACCCCACCTGATGTACCCCAGTACAGAGAAATTATGAAATGCAAGGCAAAATGTTATTATGTGCAACTGCAACACCATTCTGCACCACAGGTGCTAAAACACATTTTGGATAGGATGTGGTAAATGACAGCTGAGGTGGTGTGTAAAAATGGCTATGTTGAAAATCTGGCTGCAAAATATTGAAAAGTAACAAAGTGGCTGGCTCCATGGCCTAAGCCTAGGGATTCACTTGGCATGCTGGTGACACGGGTTCACACCCCGAGCCCGGGTACCAGGAATGGACACTGGCAGGGAGGGATTGCCAAAGCATCCATTGGACACTTCCCTTCCAGGGGGGTGGGGTCTGCCTTGGCACCTCCGGGCAGATTGGGTGTATACTTGGGATACATGAGGCTTCAGCACACTTCCTGCATACCCCTGCTCAAGGACATCACCCATGCAAGGCCAAGAACTTGACGGGGTGGGTTGGGGATAACCAGGAAAATGACATATCTGTTAGCCAGATGATGGCTGCCTGGACCCTCACTGCCATGGAGCCCCCAGACAGCTGGGACTGACCTCAGCAGCACCCAGGGAAAAGCAGGTAAGTCACAAGACTTATTCTCTCTGGAAGGAGAGGACCTGCCTGATGAAAGAAATATGTTTGGTTACCCTGGGTGGTGGGCTGCAATATGGGGTGGCAGTTGGTGACGGGGGTTGTCATGGGGCAAGATCAGTCCCTGGTGGCCCAGAGGAGAGGCTGGCTGAGACACAGGGGGAGGCGCATAAACAAATAATTAAAAAAAAGCAACGTAAAGTTATGCACGTGTGTAGAATAAATTCAAAAGATGCACATAACTCTTGCATTTTGAGGACTTTTTGCACCAAATTTTCAACATGACATTTTGCGGACCTCACCTTATGTACAGTGGCACTGCCATTTCATTAATCAGCCCCAAAAGGTGATTTCGCACAGCATATGTGCCATTCTGCACCACAGTAGTGAAAACACATTTCAGGCAAAATGTGAAAAATGATAGGTGATGTGTAAAAATGGCAATGTTGAAAATCTTGAGTGAAAATATAAAAAAATGCCAAAGATACGAGTGTGCGTAGAAACACGTCAATGATCACGCATAACTCGGGCATTTGTTTGGTATTTTTGCACCAAAATTTCAACATGGGCTTTTTGGGACCTCACCTCGTGAACACTGGCACTGCCAGTTTGTTAATTGTCCAGAAAGGTATTTCCGTGCATTGACTGCAAAATCACCTTTCAGAACAAAGTAATGAAACAACAGTGTTAGTGTTCATGAAGTGGGGTCCCAAGAAGCCCATGTTGAAGATTAGGTGTAAAAATGTATAAAAATGGCCAATATATCAACATAAGTTCAAAACGCCATAACAGCCATTATACAGAACCTACCTTGATTGTTCCGTTCATGGTTCGGCATTGAAGAGTGAAGACATGTCCCAGTCAACAGAAGATGGTAGCTGATTGCCTCCAGTGGTAAGTTTAGGGCAAGGGGGGTGTGGAGGTGGGTTGCTCAGTGGGAGGTTTGGGGTGGGGGAGGGTCAGGGGGAGATGATGATGCGGGACAGTTTTCTTCTTTCCATGTTTTAAAAAAAAGATGGGGAACTTTTTTTTTACAGGTAGCAATATAGATCAGGACACTGGGAATGGGCTCCCCAATGTCCCACAGTACTGGGAGACTGGAGGACATAATTGGGGACACTGGGAGTGGGTTATCCAGTGTCCCACACTGTCATGGAGGTAGTGCCAACATGGGGACTGGGCACCCCAATGTTGGCAGAAAAACTGTAAAAACAAAACAAATATTTTGCTACACTGGGAATGGGCTCCCCAGTGTACCACACTAGTGGGGGGTGAAGGGGGTGGATTTCTACTGCTGACACAGAGATTGGACATCTCAATGTTGGCAGAAGCATTTTAAAAAAAAAATAAAGATTTAGGGACACTGGGAGTGGGGTACCCATTATCCCACAGTGGCAATTGTGTGTGTGTGTGGGGGGGGTATTCCTTACTACCAACACAAGGACTGGGCAACCTAATGTCAGCAGAAACATTGTTATTAAACAAAATATGCCTCAGCCCCCTAAAATATCTTTTACTAGGTAAACACCAACAGGTGTTTACTTAAACGGGGGCCAAGGAACATGATTCTGACCTTATTTGGCCCTTAAAAGTGGCCAGAAAAGGTTTTGAGCTATGTTACTGGGACCAATGTTTTTTTCCATTGAGGTATTGTCACAAATTGCGGCAATTTTCATGAAAAAGTGCCACAATTTGTGGCAGTTTTCATGCAACAGTGCCGTTAGTTGCACAAAAATTGCTGCAATTTACAACACTTTTGCAAATGAAGTGCCTCAAATTGTGGCACTACCAATGGCCGAAAGTCAGAAAACCTATTTTCAGCTACTATTTTGGAAAAATAATGTCAGGATTGTGTTCCTCAGGCCCTGATTAGGTAAACACAACTGTTGGTGTTTACCAAGGGGCAGCAGTTCTTGAATTACAATGTTTTTCTGCTGTCACTAACTGGAAACAAGATGGCAGCAGCACTGAACTGACATGATGCAGCCTGCCTAGAAGACGCTTTCTCCTGAGCTCCGACCCTCCTAGCATCAATCTTCATTTAAAATCCCCCTTTGCTCAGCATATGGGCTTGTTTACCGATCCCCAACACCTTCTTATCTTCAGGGCACCAAGTCAGGAGTTATCCATGTAGAATGGAGGCAGAGATGAAGAAAGCGGGGCCTCGGCACATGCCACCAATAACGCCTGAGAAGGCCCCGAAAAAACAGAGGGCTCATGGCGCCCAAACTGTAACAGTGCACTCCACTGCCAAAACAGAGCTGGATCCGCTTACACTCACAGACTTCCTCACTGAATTTCGACTGTTTCAGGACGAATTACGTGGTATGGTCATGGAAATCAAGTCCTTAACAGAAGCCATGGAGGACTCGGTGAGGAGAGTAACAGACAACAAGGTGAGAGTGGTCTCTCTGGAAAGGCGGGTGGACAAGATGGAGGCGGAGGTCGACGGTCTGCACCAGAAGCTCTCTAAAATGGAGCAGAAGGTCGAAGATTTAGAGGGGCGCAGCCGGCAGAATAATATTATTATCATCGGGCTCCCAGAGCTGGAAAAGGGTCCCGATGCCATTTTGTTTGCCCAGAAGCTGGTTGAAATGGTGGCTGGCCCTTCCCCACATGGCTCCAATTACATTATCGAAAGGGCGCATAGAGCCCTGCAACCTGTACCTAGTCCTGGCACACCTCCTAGACTGTTGATTCTCCATTTCCTGAACTACCTGGAATGGCAGCATTTTTAATCTAAAATTTGCGATGTCCAGGATCTCCAGCAGGAAGGAAAGAAGTTATGAGTGACCCAGGACCTCCATCTTATGATTCAGCAATACAGGCAAGCCTTTCATCCTCTTGTTTCTAAGATCATAGCAGCGGGTATCTGGTTTCAAATGATTTATCCGGCTAAGCTGAAAGTTTTGGTTTCTGGGTCCTGGTTGTCCTTTGAGGAGGTGGAAGCAGCTAGTGCAGGCCTTAAGGCAGCTCTTCCCGATCTGTTTCAGGGCACCTGAAGTGTTTGGAAGTCATGGTAAGCTACATAAGAAGCAATGTGTCAAGTAAGTGGCCCAGCTTTGTGAGGTTCAGTCTGTCCATAGTCCTGTTATGCTGCAGATTGCAATGGGCATTTTGGACTCAGAGGCTGTCATGTTTCTGTCAATAGTTCTCTGTAGAATGCCTTTTCTCCTTATTTGATGTTTAAAAAGAAGATGGATTATGGTGTAATCTGAAGGGGGTAACCTTCTCTTCCATTGTCCTGTTCCGTCTGAAATGGACACTGTATCTCGTCTCATTTTGGACGAGTGGAAAAGTTCTGTATTAGAGGTACTTTCGATGCAATTTACTGTTTAAGTAGGCAATTGATTATTTATGTAGTTCCTCCTTTTGACCACACTAGGGGAGTAGTGTATAAGATATGGGTTTTTTTCAACAATTTACTGCCTGTGGGTTTATTTCTAGGGTTTTAGGATGTTTTGAGAGAGAAGGAATCTTTTATACTGTGTTTGTTGTTTTTTCTATCTCTCTCCACGTATTAATAGGGGGAAACCCAGGTATAATAGGAAATTTGTTACCTAAGGAGGGTTGGAAGGGAGAAGAAGAGACAAGGGAAGTTACAGAACATTTTGCTGGATAAGAAATAGATGGGGGTGGGCTGGGAAAGGGGATGTAAGAGAGGTTGATAGTAAGGTCGGTGGGTTGTTAATGGTTAGGAGGGAGGGGAAGGGGCTGTACAACAGTATCTACCGAATTTTGTTTACATGTTAAATCTTATGTCTGTTTCACTTTTTTAAGACAGGATGGCTAAGGATGTTAATTTTGCTACTTGGATTGTGAAAGGGATCAGGAGGAAATCCAAACAATATCAAATACTTAAACATTTGAATCTTTTACAATCCCAGATTATTTTTTTACAGGAAACCCACCTATTAGAAACTGAGGCTTTATATCTAAGGAGACAGCAGATTGGGCAAGTCTTTGCTGCCCAAGGATCCACTAACAGTTGTGGGGTCATGATAATTATTAATAAGAATATTCCCTTTACCCCCACGCAGGTTTTTAGGGACTCTGGTGGTATACTGTACATGTTACGGTCCAAGGTACACTCTTTTCTTTGCCACTTTTGCTTTGTAATATATACGGCCCCAACGTAGATAACCCCAGCTTCTTTATGAAGCTAATAACTCTTCTCCTACCCTTGCTTCCTATCCTGATGGTAATGGGCGGGGATCTTAATTTGGTGTTGTACCCTTTTTTAGGTAGGTCAGCACCCGTATTAAAGGGACTCTCCCCTGGGCAGAAAGCAGTTAGGGATTTACTGGATCAGTGCGGTTTATGTGACGTTTAGAGAGTTTTACACCCCAATAGTAGGGAGTATACTTTTGTTTTCAAAGTCCATGGGTCACATTCTCATATAGATAATTTATTAATGTCCCAGTCTCTCCTCCCAGGAGTGATAGCATCCTCAATCCAACCAGGTCTCTCATCCGACCATTCCCTGATAATGTGTTGTTTGGCCTTTCTCTCTCTCTCTCCCTATAAAAGAAAGTCGTTGAAAATTAAATGATCAACTACTTAAATATTTACTCATCCTCAAGCAGCTTAAAGACCAGATAGATTTTTTCTTCTCTGTAAACTCCACAGAAGACACTACGCCAGATGTCATATGGGGTGCTTTTAAGGCTTACATGAGGGGGATTTTGATTAGTTTAGCTACCAAGTGGAAAAAAACCTGTGAAGCAGAGCTTCTTTCTCTACTATCACAAATTTGAACCCTGGAGGCTAAGTTATCCCCTCAAAATCTGGAGGAATCCAGGCTGGGAACTGCTTACTCTTAAGGACTAGTACTTAGACTTGCTGAGGGACAAAGCCGAGCTGGCAATCACACGCACCAAGGCTGTTTATACAGACCAAGGTGAAAAAGCTGGGCGCTGTTGGCTCTAAGGATTAAGCAGCAGGAATCTGCTAGGTTTATCCCACCTGTGTGGTCTCATATCAATGGTTCCCTGAGATCGTCCCCCTCGGAGATTGCACAGGAGTTTGCGTATCACTATCAGCAGTTATATAATAACATGGACAATCCCCCTCCTCTGGAGATCCTAGATACATATCTCCATGAGTCTTGACTTCCTTCTTTGTCAGAGGCTCACAAGCTGTTTCTTTCTTCTCCTATCTCTATAGTTGAAATCACTGAAGTGATACAGGCTCTTCCCTCAGATAAGGTGCCAGGACCAGATGGCTTTTCATCACTATTTTATAAAAAATTCCAGGACCAGATAGCTCCAGCCCTTCATAGTCTATTCCAACATATCCTTTCTGGGGCTGCTTTTGACCCTCACCTGTTTGAAGCGCTAATTACTCTCCTCCCTAAATCTGATAAGGACCTAGAGAAGGTACAGAGTTATAGGCCCATATCCCTTTTAAAATAGGATATTAAAATTCTCTCGAAGATCTAGGCTTACCCTGGTTCTTCCTGATTTGATTGGAATGCCACAAGTAGAGTTCATGAAAGGCAGGTTTTCATTGGACCACCTTCGAACTCTTTCCCATGTCTTCTCAGAGTCCAGGGATGCCTCTTATCCAGCTGTTTCGGTGTCCCTGGATGCTGAGAAGGCATTTGACTATGTGAACTGGAACTTTCTACTCCATACCCTTTATGCATTTGGTTTTCCTCCCACATTCATACATTGGATCCAAGCTCTATATCAAGCTCCTTCCATCAGGATATCAGGAAATGGGGCATTCTCAGAGCCTTTTCTTTTGCACTGTGGTACAAGGCAAGGCTGTCCCCTCTCCCCTTTATTATTTAATGTTTATCTAGAGCTGCTTATTCGTATTCTTTTAATAAACCTGGATATCCAAGGTATACCGATACACAATACCATAGTTAAAGTTACTGCATATGCAGATGATATCCTTCTTCATTTGTCTCATCCGAACTCGTCTAGCCTCACTATGCTTGCTACTATCACTAAGTTTAGTAGCCTGTCAAATTATAAATTAAACCCTAATAAGTCTTCTATATTTTCTCTCAACCATAAGGTGTTTAAACATAACATTATTTCTCTAGGACTATCCTAGTCACCAGACTCCCTTAAATATATTGGCGTAACACTTACACGTAACCCCTCCATATGGTTCAAAAAGAATCTGGAAGCCCTGACTCAGGTCATTACTCAGGATCTTGATAGATGGACAAAACTCCCCATTTTCTTATGGGGCTGAAGCAGTTTAATTAAAATGAATGTGTTTCCCCACCTTTTCTACCCTTTATCGCTTCTTAACTCATTCATCCCACTGTCCTGGTTTCAGAAAATGCATAGATTATTTACTAATTTCATTTGGTATAACAAACATCCCTGATTAGTGTACCATAAATTAGCAGCTCAGAAACTCAATGTGGGTCTTCGTATTCCCCATTTGGGTATATACTACTGGGCTAGTCATTTATTGAAGTACCTTAAATGGTTGACTCCAGGTCCCTGTAACCTGAGGCCGACCTGGCTCAAGATTGAATTGGATTTCATTCAGTCCATAGGAATTGACCCCCCCTGATTCTGCTTTATGCCAAGATCTCTTCCATACAAGACATTCAAAATTGTACAACGCTAGCAACATCACTAAGAGTACACGCTCAGCTTTGCTCTTTTCTCCAGTATAAACCCCATTTGGACTTCTCAATCCATATGGAATTGACCCTCTTTCTTAATCAATAAACAGAGAATTCCCACTAAATGGTTGCCTCAATTGGGAGAAGGGATCCTATCTACTCTCTTGGGGATGATGGGTCATGGCTTTCCTCATCCCAAATTAAATCTAAATTCAATATCCCAGCATCCAGTTACTTCAAGGTTCTCCAAATTAATCATCTTCTTGTTAAAACATTTGGTAATATTCCTCCCTACCCCCCCTGCATTTTCCTTCTTACTGGAGCTTATTCCATTGTTAAGTCCTCCCAAGGTAATTTTGAAGTTATACCAAGCTCTTTTTCAATGGCGATTTGGAGGTTCCTATGGTCCCACTAAATATTGGTCCTCACTTTTTCCCCAACATACTTTTGATTGGCCCAAATTGTGGAGGAATTTCCACAGGTTTGTGTTGCAGGATAGACTGCGGCTCATGCGATACCATATTTTACATAACCTTTACTATACTCCCCCAAAACTTGCTAGATGGGGCCTTTTGGATTCTGATTTATGTTCTAGATGTTCCCAGAACACCAGGACAAGGGGACACTCCTCCACATTTTTTGGCAATGCCCTAAGGTAATCCCCTTGTGGAATACTGTCAAGGCCAAATTGGATCCCCTGTTAGGTCTACAAGACTGTTTTACAATGGAAATCTGCCTGTTAGGGAACTTATCCTCTATTGATGTTAACACCCAGAAATTCCATATTTCCATGATAGCCATGTCTGTTAAAAAAGTGATCCTCAAGCACTGGAAGGATGATATTTATCCATCTTAGCAGGAATGGCTTCATGAAATTCTAGCTAACCTCAGAACAGAGAAAGCCATTGCAGGTCTTTACAAAAACAGGCAACAGAAATATAAGTGAATCTGGGATCCCTTGCACACTCTAATCACTATTCGTGGTGATGCTAACAATATGTCTTAGTTATTTGATTGAGGTGTTTTTTGCTGATGCTGTTGTACTGGGTGGGGGGATGGAGGGTGGGGGGAGGCAGATAACACATCCTGCTGTTGTATCACTTTCTAATTGTCAATGTTTCTCTCTGCTGTATTACTGCAAAACTGTTAATAAACTTTGAATTAAAAAAAAGATGGCAGCAGCACAAAAGTGCACAACTCATTTGTGACAGAAAAAGGTGCTTTCATGAAAGTAAAATGTGCTTTCAAATGGCACATATATATTTTTTCCCATAGGCTATTATGGGAAAATGAAATCTTTAATAACTTTTGAACGGATTAATATTTTTTTGCCAAACCTTCAAAAGACACATAAGTGATCAACACGTTACATAACCTGACATTTTCAGACCCATAGGCCCAAACCATTTTGCCTGTAGCCCCAAACAAAGAATTAGCCCCCAAATTGAAAATGTCACTTTTTTGGCACTCCACAGCTCACCCCATTCCATGAGTAAGTAAGGTAATATGAATACTGCATCAGAGAACGGGGTGAGTATTAGTGTTCACAACCCCAAAACGCATGTCTCATGCCTGTTCCTACATGCACAGTGGGGGGTGGGATCTTAGGCTTGGGAGCCCTAAAGTCATATTTCCCTACTTGTAATGCTTCAACCCTAATGATGCATTAACAAAGTTTTTTTGCAGTGAAGTTCCTTCCTTTTTGAGAAAGTATAATCATAGCCTTATTTGATTATGGGAGCGGCTCCCATCCATGTCTGTTTTAATTGTCCCTCATTTCCATGTGCAAGCACAGGAACCTTTTGACCCTGTACTCCTATCAGTCTATAGTAAGTGGTAGGGCCCTGTGCTCTCAAACATGCCTATTGTACTTGTCCCTCATTTTCATGTGGGACTGTAGGGCTTTCCAGGCCCTGCACTCCCATCAGTCTATAGTGAGCAGTGGAGGCACAGGGCCCTCCAGGCCCTGTGCTCTCATCCATGCCTACTGTATGTAATTGTCCCTCATGTGCATGTGGGACTCCCATCAGGGCATAGTGTGTTGTAATACCACTGTTCTCTGCAAAGCAGTACTGCTGCCATATTGATAATGTATGCCACAGTATAGGTCATATATTCCCCATTCATTACATTTCACCAATGGTTTGAAACAGGGCTTGGTATCATGCAAAACAACTTAGTATGCCCAAAGGTATACTAAATTACCTATAGAGTGGAAGTTGTATCTCAAAGCATTTTCAAGATATAGCATCTGAAAAGTGCTCCAACCATCACAGTGTTACCCTAAGAAAAATTCTGAAACTTCAAAGTATTATAACTCTGCCGCACAGTAACATTTTTCAACCAAACTATCTAAAGGCACATCTTTGGGGCAAGTCCTTTGTACCTGGTAAATTTCAGCCTAAAAGCCCCAACCATTTTTTAGTTATGTAGTGTTAAAAAAACAGACATATCTGGAAAAGTAGTGAAGCAAACTGCAGCAGTACCCTAGTTCTTTTGGCAAACAATGTCCCAATTAAGCTGTTAAAACTAAGTCACATCAACAGAACTACCCCATGAGATTATGCATGCAAAATTTCATGCACACCCGTTGAAGGGTTGCTAACTTATTAAGGTACAAAGTTTGCAAAACTGGAAAACTGCAAAAATGGAAAAAAACATGTAAATGTAAGAATGGTTGACACAATATCTCAGAAACCACAACAGCAATTCAAATGAAATTAGAAACAATAGCAGATCTACCCATGAAATGATGAACATTTTCATGCATATCCGTTGCAAAGCTATTAAAGTGCAAAGTATGCAAAACTGGATGTCAGCAAAAATGGGAAAAATACGTAAATTTAAGGATATTTGAGACACAGTATCTTCAAAATCACACAATTGATTCTAATGTAATTAAAGACATCAATAGACCAACCCTACAAAATGATGCATGCAAACTTTTATGCATATATGTTGTAGGGCTCCAGAGTTATTAAAGTACAAATTATGCAAAACTGTAAGACTGTTGGTAATGGAAAATAACATGCAAGTTTAATGATGTTTGAGACACAATATCTCACAAATCACGAGGCTCAAATGAAATTTATCACCTCTACAGACAAACCCCCTGAGATTATGCTTGCAAACTTTCATGCACATCTGTTTAAAGGTTCTAAAGTTATTAGGGTGCAAATTTGCAAAACTGGAAGACTGCTAAATGGGAATAAAACATGTAAGTTTAAGGAAGTTTGAGACACAGTATCTCAGACAACCCACAATGGATTCACATGAAATTTACCACCTCTAGAGAACTGCCTCAAGAGCGTAGGCATGCCAAATTACATGGAACTCACTTAATGGGCTGCAGAGTTATTAAGGTGCAAAGTATGTAAAACTGGATGACAGTTTGCAAAAAGTACTTTCACCTTTATTATACATATAAATTTTCCCACAGGAAATAATGGGACATTAAAAATTTAATAACTATAGAATGGATTCATATTTTTATACCAAGCCCTCAAAATGTACATTTGTGACCCACAGGCTTTCTATCCTGAAAATCTCAGACCACAACATTAAAGGCATTTCTGAGATACAGGTGGACAAAGAAACGTGAAAAAACTGGTGAATTTAGGATTTTTTTGACATATTCCGTCTCACAAACTATTTTTTTGCAGTGAATGTACCTTCTTTTTGAGAGAGTATAATGTAACTGGTAACTAGCATGTGTTTGTGGGACAATGTTTTCAAGCAATGTTTTTATGAAAACAAAAATGTTTTTGTGACACCCCTATACCTTATAACGAAATCTTTTCATGCACAAAAATATGTTGGCAAGTCACCTTTTTTTGTGCGCGGTCATTATCACACACACAAAAAACATTTCGTGAAAGCAGAAAGCCAAAATGGTGGAACATTTTTGAAAAACATCTTTCCAGACTACCTGCACAAAAACTGAGTCAGGGGCAAGTTCCTCAAGGCCTGAATAGGTAAACACAAGTGTTGGTATTTAGCAAGAGGCACTATTTTTTGATTTACATTTTTTGTCTCTTGCTAACTGAAAACAAGATGACAGTAGTGCAAGTTTTCACAGTGCAAATATAAATTTTGCCATAGGCTAAAATGGGACAAGAAAAACTTTTGTTAGGGTTACCCCCCACCACACCATCACCACCTCCTCACCCTCCAGATACTAAGAGACATTGGGGTGTGCCATGGGGTCAATCAGAGCCCAACTCTCACCCCATTCCATGTGTAAGCAAGCTGACATTCTAAGTATAGGAGAATGGGGTGAGAGTTATGTCTGATGACCCCATGTCACATCCCGACATCTATTGGTGGGTGGAGGGTGGGGGGGTTGGCAGGAGGGTAACCCATACATCACATTTCCATACATTTGTCACTGTGTTATCAACCCTAACTGGTGCATTCATGAAGTTTTTTGCAATGAATATCCCTTCTTTTTGAGAAAGTGTAATGTAACTGGTAACTGTCATGTCTTTATGGGATGCAGTATGCGTCTGTGGGAGCGTGGGCCCACTGGGCCCTGCACTTCCACTTACTCATAAGTACGGAGCCATACAGCAGCCCCATAGTACTGAAAAGGAACCCTCATAACACTTATTTGGCAATATCTTCATAACTGTAGCAACTATAAAAAAAATTCCACTACAGTTGTAATCATGACTTTGAAACCTCCATGTGTGCTTAGTCCACCTAAAGGTACATTCTCAAAAATAAGGGCAATTTATTACAAAATAACACCATTAATGCATCAGTGAGGGTTGATAGTACAACAACAAAAGTTTAGAAATTCTATGTTAGGGTTACCAACCCTACCGCCCCACACCCTCCCTCCAAAAACTAACAGGCATCGGGGTTGGTTTCGTGATGAGGTACCTTTGTAAATGAGCCTCTGGCTCAAAGGTTTCTAAACTGATGTTTAACTAAATAAATAAATAAACCCCAACACCAAATTTCCAAACTTTTGATGCTGTGCCATCAACCCTAACTGATGCATTAACAGAGGTTTTTTGCAATGAATTTCCCTTCTTTTTGAGAATGTATAATGTAAATAGTAAGTGGTATGTCAAAGTGGGAGGTCCCCTAAAACTGAAAATTTTGCTTAATGGTATGTATATGTTCTTCCACTTACACATAAGTATGCTCCCACTTACACATAAGTATGGGGACCTAACACAGGCCTAGAGTCATTAAAATGAACACATGGAACACTAATTTGCCAATATCTCAAATAGCAACTATGAAAAAAATTCCACTGCAGATGTATTCATGACTTTGAAACCTCCACATGTGCTTCATCCACCTAAAGGTGGACTAAGCTGCGAGTAGCAAAAAATCCATATCTCGAACCATTTTCAAGCTATGGGCATCAAAAGGCACCATGGGTGCCACAGTGTTATACTATGGGATATTTTGCAAGAAATTGCACAATGGACACTCATAACGCAGTGATTTTTTTTGAATTTTTGAACCAAACTTTCAACGTGGTTTTTTTGGGACCTCCCCTCATGAACACTGGCACTGTGATTTTGTTAATCCATTCCAAAAGTTGATTTCACAGAGTGACCACACCATTCTGCGGCACAGGTGCAAAAACACATTTTTGGCAGGATGTGAAAAATGACAGCTGCACTGTTCATGAGGAGGTGTGGAAAAATGGCAAGGTTGAAAATCTGTAGTGAAAATATTAACAGTTGGCAAAGTTACAAGCGTGCATAGAAACTGTGAAATGCATGCTTATAACGCAGTCATGTTTTGTAATTTTTTCACCAAATTTTCAACACGGGCTTTTTGGGATGTCACCTCATGAACAGTGGCACTGTGATTTTGTTAATCCATCCTGAAAGTTGATTTCGCACAGTGGCTGTGCCATTCTGCTCCACAGGTGTGAAAACACATTTTGGGCAGAATGTGAAAAATGACAGTTGTACTGTTCATAAGAAGGTGTGAAAAAATGGCAATATTGAAAATCTGGAGTGAAAATAAAATAAACTGGCAAAGTTACGAGCATGCATAGAAACTGCACAATGCACACTCTTAACGCTCTAATTATTTTGAATTTTTGCACCACATTTTCAACATGAGCTTTTTGGGACCCCACCACTTGAACATTGGCACTGTCATTTCTATAATTAGTCCTGAAAGATGATTCTGTGCTGCAACCTCAAAATCACCTTTTGGGTCTGATAAATGAGATGACAGTGCTCATGAGGTGTGGGCCCAAGAACCCCATGTTGAAAATTTGGTAAACAAAATCCTAAAAGTGGCTACGATATCAACCTAAGTTGAAACCCCCATTGATTGCCACTATACAGTGCTTACCTTGATTCCTTAGTTTAAAGTTTGGCTTTGAAGAGTGCAGACATGACCTGGTCCAGAGAAGATCACTGCTCCTGACCCCCAGAGGTAAGTATGGGTAAGGTGAGATATGCGGAGGTGGGTGCTTAGTAGGAGGGTGGAAATGGGGGAGTGGGATTGGGAGATAATGAGGGACCATTCTCTTTTTTTACAGGAAAAAAAGACCTCAGGGCACAGTTTTCTTTATTTAACAGGTATTAAAAAAATATATACTTTTGGGCACACTGGGGTGGGCTCCCAGTGTGCCACTTGAGTTTTGAGGGATACATGCTGCCAACTGGGGGATTGGGCACCCCCATCAGCAAAGAAAGCTGTCTGGGGCATCCAACACCAGGAGTGTTGAAAGATAAAAATAGTAAAACATTATCTGGGCACACTGGGGTGGGCTCCCAGTGTGTCGCATAAGTGTGAGTGGGGGGGCAGCACACCAACAGGGGGAATGGGCACCCCAATGTCAGTGAGGAATTGGGGGGAAGACTACTTTGATACAGAATCATGCATCAAACATTTTGATGCAGGATTCTGCATCGAAGGTAAAATATCTGGGGATGGTTTTCTTTATTTAACAGGTGAAAAAATATATGTAATTTTGGGCACACTGGGGTAGGCTCCCAGTGTGCCACTTGAGTTTGGGAGAATACATGCTGCTGATGGGGGGATTGGTCACCCCCATTAACAAAGAAAATGGGCATGGGGGGCATCTGATACTAAGAGAGGGCATCCCGGTGTCAGAAAGATAAAAATAGTAAAACATTATTTGGGCACACTGGGGTGGGCTTCCAGTGTGCCACATAAGTGTGTGGTGGGGGAAGCATACCGACATGAGGATTGGGCACCCTGATGTTAGTGAGGAATTGGGCTGGCAGACTGCTTCAATGCAGGATTCTGCATCAAAGATAAAAGACGTTGTTTGATGGTTTTCTTTATTTAACAGGTGGATATGTATATATATGTGTATGTATATATACATATACATATACATATATTATATTATATTGTATTATATTATAGTAAATTATATTATATATACTATATATATTATATACTTTTGGGCACACTGGAGTAGGCTCCCAGTGTGCCACTTGAGTTTAGGGGGATATGTGCTGCCAACAAGGGGATTGGGCACCCCAGTTGGCAAGGAAAGTGGGTGTTTTTTTTTTTTCAACAGGGAAGCATAGGCATGGAGTACTGCCACAAATTGCTGCAGTTTCACAAATTGCAAAAGAAATGGTTGTGAAGCTTTTGCAAAAGTGTTGCATCTGTTTATTTTGCAATATGTGACACTATGGAGATCCCTATCATCGAAATGGCATTTCTGGGAGTCAGAATGAAAATCTGATGCCCCCAGAGTGTTCCTCAGCCCCTGATTACATAAACAAAACTGACAGTGTTTACCTAGGGGCAGTAATGATTGAATTTCAGCTGTTTTTGTCTACCGCTAATTGAAAACAAGATGGCAGCAGCTCAAAACAACAAACATTTGTCAATGCTGAATGTTTGCTTGCTGGCACTGGCATTGGTAGTGTAGAAGTTACAGAGCTGCATAATAGGAATGGCAGTGAAGTATTGAACTGAAGCCAACCCCACCACCACCCTACAGAGAGTGGCAGGCATTGGGGTGTGCCTTTGGGTCGTCAGGCATAACGACCACGCCATTTCACCACACCCTACCCTGCAGACACTGACAAGTGTCACGGTGTGCCTTGGGGTCTTTGGCCCTTATGCACACCCCATTCCATAAGGAAACATGGTGAGATGGGTGCGGTATAGGGGAATGGGGTGAAGTTTGGGCCCGAAGAGTCCGATGCACATCTTGATGCCTCTCACTGGCTGCAGGGTGTGGGTGGGAGTGGAATGGTGATGAGCATGACAGGCAAGAATCCCAACTCACACCCCTGATGCCTGTCATACTGTACAGGGTGGGGCGTTACGGTTGGAAACCCTAACGCCTCAGGCATTCATTGGTATTTTCACTCCAAATTTTCAACATGTTTTTTTTGTGACCCCCACCTCATGAACAGTGGCTTAATCAGTTTGTTAGCCAAAAACTGCTTTTGCACAGCGACTATGGCATTTGGCACCACAGGTGCAAAAACACATTCTGAACAGGATGTGAAAAATGACAGCGGTACTGTTCATGGGGAGGTGTAAAAAATGGCAATGTTTAAAATCTGCTGTAAAAATCTTAAAAAAACTGGTGAAGTCACGAGCGTGCGTAGAAACTGTGCAACGCACACCTGTAATGTAACTAGTTTGGGGATTTTTTACAGTAGATTGTTAACACAGGCATTTTGGGACCTCCGATCATGAACAGTGTCGGTGTGATTTTCTTTATCTGTCGAACAATGATTTCCTCACAGCGACTATGCACCTCTGCACTGAAAGTGTGAAACACATTTCGCCATGTTGTGGAAAATGACAGCTGTACTGTTCATAAGGAAGTGTGGAAAATGCCACTGGTGAAAATCTGGACTGAAAATATTACAAATCATGAACCTACGAGGATGCGTGGAAATCGCGTAATGCTTACCGCGATATACAGTCATTTTATGGAGTTTTGTCACCAAATTTTCAACATAGCCATTTTAAGACCTCTGCTCATGACCAGTGTCACTGTGATTTTCTTAATCTGTCCCAAACATTGTTTTCTTAAACCGACTGTACCATTTGTGCGCTATATGTGGGAAACACATTTTGGGCAAGATGTGAAAAATGGTAGCTGCACTGCTCATAAGGAAGTGTGGTAAAATGGCACTGTTGAAAATCTGGTGTGCAAATATTACAAATTCGCAAACTTGCCAGCGTGCGTAGGAACTGCGCAAAGTGCGCTCCTAAAACAGTCATTTTTGGGAATTTTTTCACCAAATTTTCAACATAACCATTTTAACACTTCTGCTCATGATACAGTGTCACTGTGATTTTCTTGACGTGTCCAATACATTGATTTCGCACACCGACTGCGCCATTGTGCGCTACATGGGCAGAAACATGTTGTGGGTGAGATGTGAAAAATGACAGCTGTACTGCTCATAAGGAGGTGTGGTAAAATGGCAATGTTGAAAATCTGGAGTGAAAATATTGAACATTTGCGAACTTATGAGCTTGCATAGGAACTCTGCAACGCACGCTCGAAAAACAGTCATTTTTAGGAATTTTTTCACCAAATTTTCAACATAGCCATTTTAAGACCTCTGCTCATGAACAGTGTCACTGTGATTTTCTTAATGTGTCCTGTACATTGATTTTACACACCAACTGCACCATTGTGCGCTACATGGGCGGAAACACATTTTGGGTGAGATGTGAAAAATGACAGCTGTACTGCTCATAAGAAGGTGTGGTAAAATGGCAATGTTGAAAATCTGGAGTGAAAATATTGAAAATTCGCAAACTTACGAGCATGCGTAGGAACTGCGCAACACACCTATAAAACAGTCACTTTTAGGAATTTTTGCACCAAATTTTCAAAATAGGCTTTTTGAGAGCCCACCTTATGAACACTGGCAGTGTCATTTCGTTAATCATTCCGGAAAGGTGATTTCATACAGTGGCTGCAAAATCACCCTTCGGGCCTGAGTAACGCCATGACAGTGCAGGAATTCATGAGGAGGGGTCCCAAAAATCCCATGTTGAAAATTTGGTGCAAAAATTCCAAAAAATGCCTGAGATATGCAACAAAATTGAAAAACCCCTATCTATCCCATTATACAGCTTACCGGCATTTCCTCAGTTCGCGGTCAGCTTTGAAGAGTGCAGACGTGTTCCCAGTCCACCAATGATTGTTGCGCCAGACTCCAGAGGTAAGTATGGGGTGAGGGGGTGTGGGGAGGCAGGGTGCGCAGTGGGTGTGTGTGGGTTGTGGGGGGGCAGGGAGACTGTGAGGGACCATTTTTTTCTTTACAGGCTTTTTTTTTTAAAAAGATGATGTGGGATGTTTGCCATGCTGGGGTGAGCTCCCAGCATGGTAGAAGGATGGCTGGGAGGG
Source organism: Neoceratodus forsteri (assembly GCA_016271365.2). Classification (NCBI taxonomy): domain Eukaryota; kingdom Metazoa; phylum Chordata; order Ceratodontiformes; family Ceratodontidae; genus Neoceratodus; species Neoceratodus forsteri. The sequence goes on from CM028134.1 coordinate 318,488,911, forward strand.
CGTGGAGCCGACGGGGGATTGGGCACCCCCATCGGCCATGGCATCTGTTGCCATGCTGGGGTGGGCTCCCAGCGTGGCACCCTGTACTCGGGGGAGACAGTGAAGCTGACGGGGGATTGGGCACCCCCATCGGTGACAGCATGGGGTGTGGGGGAGAGACAGTGGAGCCGATGGGGGATTGGGCACCCCCATTGCCCATTACATCATTTTGCCACACTGGGGTGGGCTCCCAGCATGGCACCTGGATGCTTTGGGGGGGCATGGAGCCGATGGGGATTGGGCACCCCCGTCGGCCATACAGTGTGGAGGGGGGAGGGGGAGGCACATGAGCATGCAGTGTGCATGCATGTGTGTGTGGGGGGGAAGCTCTGCTCACTCAAGTGGAGCTCTCCCTTTCAACTGTATGCCACTGCATTTTTCAGCTGTCATAGACAGCTGAAGCAGTGATTGGCGCTCTGCGACTGCGCCTGCAAATACCCTGACTGAACTGGAAGAGGCTGACACACCTCTGGAAAACTCATATGATGGCACTATGTTTTTTGCACATGCGTGCAAGCAAACATAAAAATGAGCACTCAAAAGCAAATTTTACTTTTGTGAAAGCTATTAAAAGCTTTTGTGGTGCACATATATTTTCCCCATAGGCTATAATGGGAAACTTTAAATTTTAATAACTTTTGAATGCCTTAATATTTGTTCACCAAACCTTCAAAATTCACTTCCTTGACCCAGTCCCCATATACCCTGAATATTTCAGAGCAGACAGACAAACCATTTGGGTGGTAAAGATGAGCAAAGAATTCAAAAATAATTTAGGATTTTTCACACTTTCCAATGCTCCACAGCCAAAAATATGACCAAAACAAAACTTTCCAGATCCAAAGGTCAGTGGTACCACACTGAGCATGCAAAATTTCACAAAAATTGGACAAATGATTGCAAAGTTATTAAAGTGCAACATTTTGGATTTAATTTAGAAGTGGCTGCACAACCCTAACTATACTGGTCCTACAAGACTAGTATAAATATAATATAGTTATGCCCTTTGGGGTAACCCTTGCCTCAGTGTTTGCACACAGAGGTTCTTTGTCTTTTAAATAGTTTTTTATTTTAATGGGTTCACCACAACATATCCAAGACACACTGTCTTAGGGTAGCTGGTCCATTCCACTGGGGTGTCAAACAGACGAGGCATACTGATGAGTCCTGGTAGGACGTAACACGTGTCTATGTCATCTGTTAGCACCCTTTGCAAACTGTGTGAGAGGCCTTTCGGCACCATGCAATTCTGCTTAAAGTTGGACCAGCCTAACTTTCTGTGGATTTGCATATGCAGCCCATGATGCTTTGCATTGTGTGGGCATGTGTGATTTTGTATTTAATATAGTTAGGGTTGAGTGCTCACTTCTAAGTTAAAGCCAAATATTTTGATTCATATTAACTCTGTAACTGTTCAACAGACCTGCATGAAATTTTGTATGCATAATCTCTTGGGTAGGTTTCTTGATGTGGGAAATTTCCTATGAATCCGTTGTGTGGTTTCTGAGATACAGTGTCTCAAAAATCCCTAAATTTAGCTGGCCCTGTGGTGCTGAGGGTTGAGGCACTGGACGTCACACCTAGCACCATGCTGGTGACCCAGGTTTGAGAACAGACTTGGGTTGCTCGGGGGTTGGCCTGGGGAGAAAGGATTGAGCATCCTTAGACAAGCTCTCCTTCCTCAAGAAAGGGGGACTAGCACTGTATGCTGTAGACCAACACCCACTGGTGGCTGGGTGTTGGCACAGGTGCACAGCCACATATGGGGATGGCCCACATCCAGGGTGCTAGGCTGCCTCAGTGGAGGTGGGGACAGCCGCCCTACCCATTGCACAGATGTGGGTTTAGGGGAGAGAATGGAGGGAAAAAAACAGGTGCCGAAAAGACCCATGATGGCCCAGTCATTCTCCCACAAAGCCACCCTCGATTCTGGATTTGTGCTCTGGGGGTACGCCAATGCTCCCCACCCCGGCCCCACCACGGGGAAATTGTAGGAGGGGCAGCAGACCAAGGGCGACCAGAGCCAGAGGAAGAGCCCTTTGAGGGAAGGGCCAGAGCCACCTGTAGGCTCCGCAGAGTAGCAGAAATTACAAATGAAAAAAAAAATCCCTAAATGTATGTGTTTTTTTGCTTTTTAATTGTCCATCTGTATCTTAGAAGCTGTTTTAGGTTGTGTTTCAAAGACAGGGAGCACGCTAAAGGAATCACAGAAACAAAAGTTCAAATTTTCTAAATTTATTTCAGCTAGTGCCAAATAGCTGCTAGCCAGTCACCACAGTGAACAGTAGTCATCCTCCTGACAAAGCCTCATTTGCAGGCGAAGTGCTGGGGTGGAGGATGACTACTGTTCACTATGGTGACTGGCTAGCAACTATTTGACACTAGCCGAAATAAATTTTGAAAATTTGAACTTTTGTTTCTGGATTCCTTTGGAGTACTCTCTGTCTTTGAAACTGATTGAGTGAGTATCAGGACTGGCCATTCCACTGGTTGGACTCCCTAGTATCACTGGAGCGCATGAGGCATTTTTGGGATTCTGTTTTAGGTTGTGGTCTGAAATTTTCAATGTAGAAAGCCTGTTCCTCACATATGTGCCTTTTGATGCCTTGGTAAAAAAAATATTAATCTGTTCCAAAGTTATTAAATTTTAAAATTTCCCATTATTTCCTATAGGAAAAGTTAGATGTTCAGCATGAAAATACTTTTCCTTTTCCGCAGGAGCTGTTGTATTTTCTCCGACATAGAAACATAGAAACATGGAAGATGATGGCAGAAGGGGACCTGTGGTCCATAGAGTCTGCCCAAGCGGGATATCCTGGGACCTATTGTGCACAGGTGTTCTGTCCTCCTAGACACCCAGTCTAGCCCTTGCCAGTGCCATGTGTTTGTTCAGAAGCCTTGTCCCACCGATGCTTAAAGCTTGATACTGTCTCTGCAGCCACCACTTCGGGAGGTAATCTATTCCTAGGTCCCACCACCTTCTCTGAAAATTAATACTTTCTAATGTCACTCTTGAACACTTTGCCCTTATATTTCCACTCATGCCATCTTGTAGTAGAATTGACAGTCACATAGTGTCACCGGTAGCCTAGTATATTTTTGCAGAGCTCTCCTGGGTCCGCCATCTTGTTTTTCAGTTAGCGAGAGAAAGAAAGAAAACACACAAATTAATTTTGATTTTGAAAAAAGCAAGCATCAGAACCTAGCTAAACAGGACACAATGAGCTACATTCTGATGTTTGTTTTAATTTTGGCAAGAAACACCTTTCTGGGCATCTGAAATCCTGTGTGCAAAGATTAGCGAGAGGACCACTTCTCCCATGTTCTCTGTATGAAAACAGCAGGATTTTCTTGACTTCTGCAGCTGCAGCTGGAATTCATGCTGCCAGCTGCAGTTTCATCTTGGAGCTGCCCTTTTCCCTGGTGTCTAGTGGCACCCCCCCACCTGCCAATCACTGTACCTAGTGGCATCCCCCTCCCATATTTTTCCCCTGGTGTCTAGTGGCACCCGCCACCCTCCAATTCCCATACTTTATTTATATAATCTGACACTGGGATGCCCACTCCAGGTGTCAGATGTCCCCCACTCTGTCCCTTGTGTTATTTGCTGGCATCATGGGGCCCAATCCCCATGTCGGCATTACAAGCCCTGCTCCTCCCAGAAGTCCACTCCCAGTGTCCTCAAATATCAATATAGTTGTACTGGTAAAAAGAAAACAGTCGCACAACATCTTTTTTCACCTGAAAAAAGAAAATGGTCCCTCGTAATCCCCACAATCCCCCACCCCCATCCTGACCCTCCCTCTGAGCACCCACCACCCCACTACCCCCTTACCCTATACTTACCTCTGGAGGTTGTAGGCTGTCATCTTCTGTGGACTGAGACATATCAGTACCCTTCAAAGCTGAACCGTGAACTGAGGAATCAAGGTAAGTGCTGTATAATGTATTTCAATGGCATTTTGAACTTACATTTATAACTTTGCCATTTTTAGGAATGTTTTCACCACATTTTCAACATGAGCTTTTTGGGACTCCACCTCATAAACACTGCAACTGTCACTACATTAATTGGGTCAGGAAGGTGATTTTGTGGTTGTTGCATGAAATCACCTTTTGGGGCCGAATAATGAAATTTCACCACCAGTGTTCATGAGGTGGGGTCCCAAAAACGCCATGTTGAAAATTTGGTGAAAAAAAATCCTAAAAATGGCTGAGTTATGAGTGTTCATTGAAATTTTTCTATGCATGCATGTAACTTTGGTAATTTTCAATATTTTGAGTCTCAGTTTTCAACATAGCCTTTTTTTCACACCATCTCGTGAACAGTACAACTGTCATTTTTCACATACTGCCCAAAATGTGTTTTCGAACCTCTGGCATGGCATGGTGCTTTGGCACAGCTTTGAGCATTTTCACCTATGTGGTTTATGAGGTGGGGTCATAAAAAGACTATGTTCAAAATTTGTAATGAAAATATGAAAAAATTCCAAAGTTATGACCATTCATTGCAATTTCAGTAAGCCCATTCGTAACTTTGGAAATTTTAAGTATTTTGACCCCAAATTTTCTTATTACCCAACCTCATGTATGTCACAGCTGTCATTTTTTCAAATTCTGCCCAAAATGTGTTTTCACACCTGTGGCACAGAATGGCGTTGCAGTTGCACAGAATTATGTTTTGGAGTGGATTCAAAAATTTTCAGTACCGTGGTACATGAGGTGGGGTAATAAGATGGCTATGCTGACAATTTGGTCACTGTTGTCCTATAAATGGAGGCACCGGACATGGAGTACCCTGTGCTTCCACTGATACATGCATATATGCATCTATGGAGGGATTGGACCGCCAGGCCTGGAGGACTTTATACTCCCAAAGACAAATAAGGATATGATTATACTATCTGAAAAAGTAAGGAAATTCATTGCAAAAACTTTGTTAATGAATCAGTTAGAGTTGTTACTAAAGCAACAAAAAAAGGGAAATGTGGTGAAAGGGTTTCCAAGCCTTACACCCCACCCCCACCCAGCAGACACTGACAGGCATCTGGGTATGCTTTGGGGTCGACAACCATAAAGCTCACCCTATTCTCCTATACTGTACTCATCTCAGCTTATTTACATATGGAATGGGGTGAGCATTAGGGTTGACAACACCTAGACACCCCACCAATGCCTGCTGGTGTCTGTAGGGTAAGGTGGGGTGTTAGGGTTGGAAACCCTAACACCACATTTCCCTGCTTTTGTCACTTTAGTAACAATCCTAGCTGATGCATTAATAACATTTTTTGCAGTGAATATCTATTTATACATCTATCTAGCTATGAGCTGACTGTAGATAGGGATCAGCTGCAACCCTTTACCAACTCTTATCTGTGTATTTTCTGTCCTTCTTTTACACTTACCCTCTGCTGACCAGCATAGCCCATGGCCTGCAGTCCTCCCTTCGGACTCCCTGCTGCATCCCCCAAATTCCACTTTGTTAGATGCCACACTCCTTCTTCGTGACACTCACTCTTCAGAGTCACTAGGGTTTGTGAGTATTAAATAGGAGCTGCAGCCACCCTATTGTCTGGCTGATAGACAAGTGATTAGCTAAGACCACCCATGGTGCATGAATTCAGATGTTGACTTTCCTGCCACAGCCTGCTGTCTGGTGTCTCCCTCCTTCTAGTCAGCTCCTAGGTACAATCCCCCATAGTAAATCACAGCATTGCACAGTAAAACAAATTGATATCAGCTAGAACTCAGCCCCCAATACCGACTAGCAGTTGCTCTTAACTGCTAATGGCGTACGCTTGCTCCTCCACTCCTGTTTGTATCTCTGAACAGAGGGAGCAGACTATAAAACTAATTTACTGTAGTTAGTATTTTAATGTATTTTGTTACTGGGTTGATGTATTTAGATTCCCTTTCTGAACTCATAGGTAGGCATAGTCATTAACAAAAATGTTACTTTTCAAAATGATGGATTTGTCAGAAGAGACAGATATAAACCCGATTCAACTTATTTCCCTTTTCAGCAGTTTAAGATTTGCATGAGTGTTTACTTAAATATTAGCTTTATGATAATTAAAAAAATAATAATTTTCAGCTCTTGTCTAAATTTGTTTTATTCAGGCATTTGCAGTTTTTTTTAATGAAGGTTTTCTCCTGCCAGGGCTTCCTGGCAGGCAAGCTGCAGTCCTCTCTCAGAGGATCTCAAACCACCCTGTATTGGCTTCAGGGCTTCATTAAGCCTGCCATGGAGCCTCATTTTTCCATTATCTCCTGTCCCTCCTGGAGCAGAGGTGAACACAGTCAAGCGTAGATACGGTGAGGCATGTGCATGTTCACAGAAACCAAGATTATTCCACCCTCCTGACACAAGTCCCCCAGACCTCCCTTGATCCAACATCCAGACTTCATTGGGTGTCAGGTGAGAGTGAGATGATTAACCTCCCCAATCCGGGAGAGGAGAACAGTCCAGCAGCCACTACAGTCCTCTTCCAGCCCTCCCCCCTGCCGACACCCAGTCGCCCGAGCTCACCTCTGAATACAGGTTGCCGATGTGGCATGAAGTATGGCATCCAGTGCCTCAAGCCTTAGTGCCACCAGGCTGGCTGGCAGGTTTTTCTTAAAGGTAGAGATAAGAACACCAGAAATGCAGTGAAGTTGGGCACCTGGAATTAGAGTCAGCCCCTCTCCCATATATCCAATCTAACAAAAACCAAAATTGATTCAGATTTGCAGCCATTCAAGTAATGTAGCAACTGACGACATCTGGAGTCCAGTATTCAGAAGTTTACGTGGGCACTAATCGTTGTTTGCTCATGCAAACCATGGTTTGCACTGCAGTTCCATATTCAAAAGGGGCTGTCGTGCAGGCAAACAGGATTAGTTCCCAAACAAAACATAATGTATCCGAGTGAGCAAAGAGAGGGGCTGGGACAGGAATATCCATGCAACCTGATATTCAGCAGCTTTGTACTATGCAGCAGGGGTTAGCATGGTCCTTTTGTTCAGCGCAAATACTGCTGAAGAAAATCCCCTCTTACTCTGGGCAGCCCTAGCAGCTGCCAAAGTTACTGCAGCAAACTAGCTAGTTGGCTGGTGGGGGAGCACACCCACCCCACTGGGGTCTGTGGCAGCCCCTCTGTGATTGTCAACCTGGCACTGGGACACTGCCCAGTGTTGCACCCCTCCCTCTGATAACCAGCCTGCAACATAATACAACCTCCCTTGTGCCTACTGTTCTTCCCTCCCTCTGACTGCCAGCCTGTAATATTATAAAACCTCCCTGGTGTCTAGTGGACCACAGACCGGTACTCGGAGGGATGGGAAACACTAGTCACCAGGTTGGTTTTCTTTTATTATACAGGCTGGCAAACAGAGGGCTTGGAGGCCACTAGGTACCAGGGAGGTATTTATTTAGTATACAGGCAGGCAATGAGAGGGAGAGGAACCTCTAGGCACCAGGGAGGTGTTGTCTACACTGGGCTGGTGATTATGGGGAGGGGGAAATTAGGCACCAGGAAGGTTGTTTTTTTATGAAGGGCTGGCAATTGGTGGAAAGGGAGACCACTAGTCATCAGGGAGGTGTTCTTTTCTAGTGTGGGCTGGCAATCAGTGGTGGGGGGACACTAGGCACAAGGGTGGTGTTATTTTCATCACTGGCTGGCAGTCGGTGGGAGGGGGGAATAATAGGCACCAGGAAGGTTTTCTTTTCTAGTACAGGCTGGTGATCAGTGGGAGAGGGGAACTCTAGGCACCAGGCTCCTCATTACATGTATGAAACTGGGCAAGGGTGGGGTGGTGCCGCCCTGACCTGCCACCATTACCCATGCAAATGAGCCCATAATGGGCATGCAAATGGACCCTTAGTGCCTTGCATGCCCAATGGGGTCATTTGCATGGGTCCCTCTGAATATTGCATATAGCACTCTGATGCTATCCACTATGGCAGTGCACTTCCCTGCTCAGTGGGGATCCATGTTGCGGCAGTGCTAGTGGACTTAGTGCTGCAAAAACATGTCCCTTTATCCTTTTAGAGCACGGCCGTGCACTATCTGACTGAATATAGCCTCCTCGGAGTCCTGCATACTTGCAAAGTGCAGTGCAAAACTTTGTGCTTCACTTTGTGTGTTACTGAATATCGGGCCACTGCTGTCGCATTTCCTACTTTACCTGTATCTGTTCACAGTCCTCTTATATTTGAGAGAAAGAGATTGTCTGCTCACTTTTCTGTTACTTCCCTGCACTTCAGACAGAATTGTGATTCTGTTCTATGCAATCATTGTGTGTTGCTTCTTATTTTTTTAAGTAAGTTTGTAAGATTTTTTTAGATGTGACTTGACATGTACCTATATGTAAATCTACATGTCAGTAATGAGACCACAATTGGGATGGTGGATCAGATTTGAAGATGGCCCCTACCACATTCACAAGCAAAGAAGCAAATTGAGCTAGAGTGCTGTCTCTTTGAACTATGTAGCAGCCTATGTGTTTAGGTTATTTTCTTGTTTTATGCCATAATTTTCTAGTTCTTTTCATAAATTGATTTATGCATTTTAATTTTTAAAGCTAGAAGATCAGAGTTTACTGACATCCCCAAAAATGGTGCAGTCGGAATGAGTGGTGCCTCTCCCTCTGCACCAAAAATTAAATAAATAAAAATCAGTGAATTGTTATAGAACTGTGCCCATTTCAGTAATGCAGCAACTTTGAACAGCTGCAGTTATTAGTTCTAGTTTCCCTGAAAGTTTTCACAATCTCCTTACAGGTGGGAGAGAGGAACTCTTTACTAGCTTGCTTTGCCCTCCATTCATCACAGAAATATGATGACATTCTACGTACAATATTTAGTCATTGTGCATTTCTGTATATTATATTATTAATGAGTTTGTAAAAATTTTCATTTGTGTACTGCCATGTTTGTAAAGCAACATGTCCTTTCAAAATAGAGTACATTTTAAGTCTGGGCTTTTCCTTTATAAGGGTACTCTGGGCTTGTTACCCTCTTCTACTTATGCCCTATTGTCAAGGGCTTTGAATGGTTGTGGAACCTGATCCCAGAGCAGGCTTACTTTTTCAGTCCTATTATGTAAGAAAATCTCTTGGTCAAAGGTCACTATTATACGATGCTCCCTTATTGTTTAATGCACTTCTCTCCAATATTGTTAATTGCTCCACTCTCTACTTATCTTAAAAAAGTTTCGAAAATGGCTCACTGATTCTGATGAAAGTACTACTGCTACTTTATAGGTTCAACATTGTTGCTAATTTATTTGTCTATTTGTGATGTATTTATTGTAAGATGTCTTTTTGTAATGTTTGATGTTTTTTGTATACTTGTCGCATATGAAAATGGGCAGACATGCTCATTGTGCTTACAAGTATAAAAAATAAAATGAAATGAAGTGAAAATTAAAGGTACCACCCACCCCCACCCCCACTCCCAGGAACTGCACCAAAAAGATACAGCTTTTGAATTGTTATTCAGTGCATCATCCAAAACAAGCATAATAACAACATTCGTTGTTTCACAGACAAAGGCAAGCACTTTTTGACAGGTGAAATAATCAGCACGAATATAACATATGGTCTTCCTGAATATCTGGTTTTCTTGAATGTCATTGTAATGCTGAAAACAAAATGCTGCCAACAATTGTGTTAGTGTGTAGTGCAGAGATACAGTGCTATACTAAGACTATGATGTATACAGCAAGATCACCAAGGTGGCGAAAAAAGTGTTTTCATACAGAGTGTTAAGAATCTATAATAATAATGTGTGACCAGTGAGTGTGAAAGGAAATAAAAAAAAGTTGAGGTGCTAGCAGTAACAACTAAATGTAAAAGCAAAAACAAGGTGCTGCATCAGCATGTGGTCTGAAAGCAAAACAAAATGATAAAATTAAATGCACGCTGAAAATAGAAAATAGTTAAAAATCAATGTTTTGACCTTGAGTCTTCTTCAGAGAATGTCTAAAAGAGAAAAAAGCAAAGTTAGTTAGTAACTACATGACTCTCAATCTCTACCCCAAATGTATGGCTATTTAAAGAAAAGCAATCTGCTTTACTCTTAAAAGCAACGCATCAAAAACAAGGCTGTAGTACATGGAGTGACAGGTTTGTATGTGGGGAATGGATTAATCACGTCCTGTCCATGCCCCATCTTAAGCACATCTGCTTGACAAATACCCCAAGATTAGTACACTCATGTAATAAAAGATTCTGAACTATACCTTAAAAATATCAATGAACTGCAACACATCTCATGGAGAATCCGCAATTTGCTCAAACATTTAGCTACATAATTTCTGTGTCACTCAGCTATTTTAGTGTACAGAACTAACAGCACACTAGATACACTTAAGCAAAACAAAGTATGAAAACAGATTGGCTTTCTCTTTTTTTTTAATTAATACTTGTGTTTTTCTTTAATGTTGCACAAATACATATTGCTATAACAACGTAGCATTGGTCAAACCACTACTGCTTGGTAGGACTGTCATTTATACTATTATAAAGCACTGGAACTACCTCCACCAATCAGAGGGCAGCATTACAGTACCTCTTAATGAGTGTACAGTTGCAGCCTCATTCTCCTCCACACAGCTGATTCCTACCACGGTGACTCTCACTTGTCACACTGTTCCTGTCATAATTGCCATGGCAGAATCAGCTGTGAAGGAAGGCAACCCACAACCATAGTGCCAAAAGGTTCAAATAAATAAAGTTTTCTCTGCATTCAGCCCCTGCCACCACGAGTACACAGCATGTTCATGGAATGTACCACTACCATATGACACAGCTAGGGAGAGAAACAAAAATGGTACAAATAAAATGAAGATTCTGAGGAAGATTTGCGGTGTTTTAGGCTGGAGGCAGTTCCACTGCTTCATAACATAGTACTATGTATAGTGAGGGGTGTCTCATGTGATAAGAAGGTTATCTTGTGCTGTTTTGGGCTGTCAGAACTGCTTAGCTTCACGTTGCAGTCCTCTTGCTCAAAACAGCATGAGATAATCTTATCTTATATGAGAGACCACTCACTATACATATTCATTTATAATATGTGCTGCATGCTCTAATATGCTTCAACACAGTTTATGTGGTAAAAAGATATAGAATTTTTTCTAAACCACTAAAACTTAATAATTGTCTGTCACTTTCATATGATGGCAAATACAGTGCTACACTATGACAGCTTCATCACAATAAGTATGTTTACAGAAAGGCTAAAATATGAGAGTGACACAGCATAACTGACAACACTACTACAGTAGTTATTTAACAAGGTATAGGACAGCTTTCTCCATTAGAGTCCCTTCCTGTCCCACCACTGATGAATGACGCTGTTCATCTTTTGGGTCTCCCATTCAGTTCAGAACACTGAAAAAAAAGTTTCTAGCTTACAATCATTGCTAAACATGGTTATAAGCACCAGACCAATAAAAAAATACCAAGACAGCTGATAACAACTAAAACACTCAACAGCCTCTTTAACATAGGGTTTTGCAATTAATATATTTCATACAAACTGAAATGTGTCTAAATATAAAGTATTGTCATAGTTTACTGATACAACAGAGGAACTTTAATACCAAGATTAACTATTTCAAATGTCATAAATACACTATTCACAAAAAGATTAAGTGTAGATGTAACACTACATGTATCTAATACCTATAGGTATTTTATGTACAATACATCTGTATCTCTGAATGGAAATTAAGAAAAAATTTCCTTCTTTTAGTGGAAATGGCCTATCATCTTTGAAGATGTCTCTTCACTTAGGCCACACCTTCAAAACTATGTCTGTCAGGCACTAGGACCACCTGGAAATTTTTGCTAGCTGGGGCTGCCAATCACAATATCAGGCATCAGCATGTATATAAATTTGGGTGGCCCAATCTCACCGCAGTTCTTTTCCCACTGTTGTTTAGCCTCATCACACTCTCTACGGAAATGAACATAGGCCACATAGTTGCTTATTTTCCTGATTTTCTCAGTCTTTTCTTTGTCTCTATATGCTGCTGAAGTCTTTGATGCTCAGCCAGTACTGTGAGTGCAAAGATAAGATTTTTTTGGAATGACACCCATGAAGTGTGCATTTGCTGTTTGTGCCTCTCAAAATATTCGGGCCTGTGAGATTTGTCAAGGCTTTAAGCAAGTCACTAGGCAACACTGAAGAATGGTGCTTGAAATGTTTTTTCTTGAGAAAATTTTAGCAGCCACCATGGAAAAAGCAGACCAAAGTCAGAAGCTGGCATCACTCACTCCATTATCATCAACCTCTAAGGACCATGATAAACTTCAATACTCACTGACCTACAAGCATAAGGAAAAAGAAAAGACTTCTCCTGCAAGATTCCAGTAACTGTTGTGGCCTCCAGGTAGCTGTAGTAAATCACCATTGGACTACAGCACCCCTGACTGTTGACCAGACACCAAGGTTGGAATTTGGCTTAAGTGCTACCATGCCTACTATGTATGGTAGACCGCCATCAATGGCTTCTGGCCTGTCATTGACTGCTGTGATCATGGACCCTGGCCAGGGCATCATTGACTCACAAGCAGTGCTGGTGTCATTTTCTGAAATGATACGATGAGTTTTGCCAGGTTTGCCACTGCAGCCTGTCCTAACATTGACACCTGGCATCATTTCACTAGCCTTGACGATTTCTGCTACAGGCTCATTGCAGATTCCTTCTTCACAACTGCCACCGGTATCACTGGCTTGGTCATCTGCCTCCATTGTTGACAGGTCTGTTGACAATGAGGTGGAATATAATACAGACCTCATGATGGTGAAGGATTATGGAAAGGAACAGGACTATGGGGAAGAACCATACAATGTTCATTCTAGTTTTGCCCTGTTCTCTTGTCATGAAGACTCTGTGGTTTATATACCCAGGTCTCCACCAGAAGACCCCACTTTTCATTCTCTAATGCAAAAGAGAGAGTAAATTGTGATTTACTGTAGAGGAGGACGACTTCACTAAGAGAAATTTAATGGAGTGTATAGAAGTTCCTTCACAATTTCCTCAATTTATGTAGCTCTGGAAGATGCCATGTTCGCTGCCATCACAGACATAACTCTATTCCCAGCTATACCCCTGAGCCTACTACTGAGCCTTATTATGCCACTCAATCAAAGGCCGACTCTGTGGTTATCAAGGCTGCACATAAGAGACTAAGGCACCCAAACATTTAAGTCCTTTGCCCCCTAACAAAGAAACCAGGCATCTGGATGTCATGGGTAAAAGGACCTTATGATTTTACATCTGTAGGCCTTAGAATTGCCATCTCTCAGGCCCATATGATTAAATACCAAAATAGCTTGTGGAAAATGCCATGGCTGCAGCTCAGATCTTGAGAGATGGCTCTGACAAAACTGAATTGCTTAAAACCTTAAATTCTGGTGCTGAGGTTAGTAAACATTTATTATTTTAAGTCTGTGACATCTCTGATGTCTCTGCCAGAGCAGCCACCTCAGGCATCTGTGTGAGGCATTATTCATGGCTAGGAGTTGCTGGATGTCCAGCAAGCAGTTTCGAATTCCACATTTAAAGGCAAGAAATTATTTGGTTATGACATTGAAGAAACTCTGAAGGGTTTTCAATCCTCCAAGATAACATTAAGACCTGTAAAGTCTATATCCTACACCTAGTAGGAATTCTGGTAGAGGGTCTTTTTGTCCACCAGCTGCTAGAGGTAGCTGTCCTACCTACTGTTAGCCAGCTCAGGGAAGTGGTAGTGGTGCTTTGCCTGGACAGTTGCCCCCAGGTGCACATTCAAAAGCATCAAAGGACATTGAGACAGATGGTTCTGCCTCCACTGGTTCCACTTGACTCTACTCCTCTTGCCCTACTGCCACTTTTACCTCCATGAGTGGCTGTAGGGGGTTGTATCTTTTTGCATCATGTAAAATGGAGAGAGATCACTACAGACAAATGGATCTTAGAGATAGTTGCAAGGGGGCATGCTCTGGAGCTTTTACAACCTCCTTCAGTGAATTCTCCACCTCCTTCCAGCTATCCTCCAGGTCACTTATTCCTATTGAATGAGGAAATACAATCTTTGATACAAAAACATGCCATAGAAACTGTTTGCTTTCATCAGCTGAACAAAGGGTTCTATTCTAGATACTTTCTGATTCTCAAATGGAGAGGAGATCTGAGGCCTGTGTTAGATATGAGAGGATTCAACTTTTATATTAAGAACGAGAAGTTTTGCATGGTCTCTGTGAAGGCCCTAATCCCCCTCATACAAGGGGACTGGTTATTCTCCCTGGATATGACAAATGCTTACCTTCATATTCAAATCAGTAATACTTACAGACAATATCTCCATTTCATGCTGGAGGGGGAGCATTATCAGTTAAAAGTATTACCCTTCGGCTTATCTTCAGTGCCGTGGGTCTTTACCAAGAGCTTTGTAGTGATGCAACAGCCCTTTGCAGGGAAGGCCTGTATGTCTTCCCATACCTGGACAGCTTGCTCTTAAAAGCCAGCTCCAAGGACAGCCTGTTACACACTCTGTCTCAAACAAGACAACTATTTGATAACTTAGGGGTCACAGTGTATGTCCCAAAGTCAGTCTTAACACTGTGTCAATGCTTGCAGTATATAGGTGCTTTCTTAGACACTGCCTAAGGGAAGGCTTTCCTTCCCCTCATCATGGCAGAACACCTCTTTGCTCAAGCACAATTAATATACAACAGTCACCAGGTCTCAGCCAGAATGTTTCTGTCTTCTGGGGCTCATGGCAGTGGTCATCGTACCTCTGGCTCACTTACACATGCCAATCCCACAGTGGACTTTCAGGGTACAATCAACATAACTGACAGTCTGGATCAAAGCGTATTTGTCATGCCCCCAAACTCTGAAGTGGTGGATTGACCACTCCAATCTTTTAAAAGGTATTCTATTCATGACTTCCACTCCAACACAGATCTTGACAACGGATGCACCCCGCTGAGGTTGGGGAGGGCACAGCTGGGGACCTATCAAACACAGGTCTCCTGGAGCCAGGTGGAGCTCAATCTTTACATTAACATTTTAGAAATGCATGCTATCCTGTACAACTTACATGCATTTCAGCAACATTTTATGCTGGGCCCTCTGTTGAACCAGACAGGCAACATAAGTTTGGTTCACTACATAAACAAAGGGGCACTCATTCCTATCCCCTCTATCAGGAAGCAATGAGAGTGGGGTACTGGGCACTGACACAAAGTCTAGAGTTTTCAGCTGTGCATCTTGCAGGTGTCCAAAATGTCTTAGCAGACAAGCTAAGCAGCTCACAGTTCAAGATGCATGAATGGGAACTTCTGACCTTTGCAGTCAATGACCTCTTTAGCAGATGGGGTCATCCACAGTTGGACCCTTTTGCATCCCCACACAATGCAAAACTGATATATTTCTGCTCGTTCTCTCCAGGGCCGGGAGTTTTCTGGTGAGATCCATCGTCCCTTTCCTGTAAAGGGAAATTTCTATATGCATTCCCTCTGATTTCATTGATCTAGAGGGTACTGTTCAAGGTGAAAATGGAGGGAGTGACCCTCATCGTTATTGCTCCTTTATGGCCTCAACAAATATGGTTTCCACTCCTCCAACAACTTGAAGTGGAAACCCCAGTACCCTTGCTACTGTGTCAAGAGCCATTGTCCCAGAACAAGGGCTCCTTACTCAATCCAGATCTGAGTCCTTACATCTTCACGCGTGGATCCTGAAGACAAAACAAAGAACATATCACCATCCACCAGTACTCTTTACAGAAACAGGCTCACACCAAAATAAGGTGCATAAAAAATGTATTTAAGGTCTGTGGATTCAATACCTCTCATGGGAATAACAGCAGAAGCTCCTCACTCCAAACCAGCCTCCAACCAATTTTGCTCAGGGCATCATCGGGGAGTGGTAACCTCAATGAATACCCACAGTTTTAAAGTGCCATCTTAAAGTGATATACACACACATATACTAATTCATGTACAAGTCTACAGTCATTTGCATGCCAAAAACACCTACAAATGTGTGTGTAAACCCACATTGATGTTGAAATGTAAATAAAATATGTATAAAATAAAAATGATAATAAAACACCAATGTATTTCATAAAGATGACTAGCCAATCAGAGCTGCAAAAAACATTGTGCTAACAATATAATGCATAATTTCATAAACTATGTACATATCTATAACTAAATCAATTTAAATATTAATTCACATAAAAATGTGTTTAATCAACAAATTGTATGAATAAATAAATAATCAATGCTTGTGGGGTTGGGAGAAAAGGGGAAGAATTTCAGGAAGCTAAAGATATCTGAAACCTAATTCTTCAATTATTCCCATAGATCGATTTTTATAAGATAATAAATTGCTATAAATGTAGACAAATTCAGCAATCATTGTATTATATAAATACAAACAAATTATATCAGTCTTCTTAGCCTACATCTTTAAAGCATTCTGTGTATGGTTAAATCATTATTGTTAAGATGAAAATACAGACAAATCGATGGCATCATTGAGGTCAGGATGCCTCAAACCCCCTAATGTATATTAGAAAATGAGGGGGGGGGGCATGATAGAAATGTTCAAATACCTCAAGGGAATCAACAAAGTCCGAGAGGGTAACATCTTTCAGAAAAAGAGATGTGCAAGAACAAGGGGGCATAATTTGAAGATAGAAGGGGGACAGCTCAGAGGTAATGTGAGGAAGCATTTCTTCACAGAGAGGGTTATAGATGCATGGACTGGCCTTCCTGAGGAAGTCATAGAGTCAAAAACAGTGGGGGGAATTCAAGAATGCATAGGACAGACATAAGGCAATTCTAGTGGGGGATAGCAGGAAGTAGGCTGTTAGTTAACTAGAATATGCAGCTTATCCATTAGGTAGGGAAATGGGCAGACTAGGTGGGCCAAACGGTCCTTATCTGCCTTCAAATTCTATGTTTCTATGTTTTTATATCCATAAAATTTCTTTCCAAGCCTAATAGTTTCAAAGGTGTGGCCTAGGGGAAGAGATTCCCTTGAAGATCTGCTGTTATGGTAAGTATGTAACTGTTCTTTTCTGTTGGTGAGACCCAACTGTTAGCATACAAGTTTCAGTTGCACAGATGGTCTGTGGCACAGCTGTATCTGATACTTTTGAGTTCAGTGGAATTGTGTGTTTGTAGATGAGGTAACCATCAACTCACAACTGAAAGTGGGTTATGCTTTAATTAAAAAAGGAAAACACAGGCCTGCTTTGAATGTTGATTACCTTCAATCATCAAGGGGCATGTTATTATTGCAGCACAAACCATAAGTTCAGGAGTGTGTTATTACACTTATAAAATATGTTAAAGACAACATAAACTTGTTTTGTTTTTCATATTTTTAAATATAGTTAGAAATCTGGGTAAGTGTCAAATCTGTTTAATACCCCAGTTCATGGTTTTGCTTGTTTTATATAGCTCAGTCCAAGTTTGCCTTATTTATGGTCCCTTTATAAAGTCTCATTTTTCCCACCCAATGTTACATTTTATTACTTATTAGTTCTGGAGCCTGGTAACATCAGTTGAGAAGATGCCATGCATGTTAAGCTTTACTCCAGGTTTCTATAACCAGGAATCCCTCACTGATGCTTTACAGAAGCATAATCTTCCTGTCAGAGAGTCACACATTGGAGACAGAATTTCATTCTAATTATGGAACTTAGACTCAAGATTCAATCTCTGCGCTGTGGTTATGCTGCACTCTAGCCCCTAATATCAGATTTGTTTCTCTGCTAAAGAGAGCAGTCACCCCAAAGTCAGCTGTGATATTTCTGGTCTACAGATGTGTTTTTTGTTTTGATTTTAGAGTTTGTATCTGTTTCAGTCAGTTTTCCAATAACTCTGCATCAGTTAGGGTATTACTTTTGGTATTTATAATTTTTGAAACTTCAGCAGTTTCTCCATTTCCTGATTGGTTACCAGGAACCAGAGAAAGTGCAGCATAATGTGGGTTCTGCTTGAAGAGAATCACATTGTCTTAGACTAAATATGGATTAAAAAAAAGTTTTTAAACTGTGTTTCTTATTTTAAGCTAATGGTTTTATTTCCCTGGTCACAGTTCCTGCCTAGGGAGAACCGGACCACGTAACACCCCTGTGACAAATGTTACTAGTTACAAACCACCTAAATCTGTCCTTTCACTTGTGGTTTTTGTTATTTTATGGTTCCTATTAGAAAGGAACCAAAATTAGACCCTTTCCTCTTCAGAACCATCATAAACTCCACAGGTTTTGTCAGGGCACTGTAACTGATTTTTCTTTCTCAGAAGAGGAGATTATTTTATTAAAACCTTCAGTGTTTAGCATAACAGATAAATCTAAGGAAAGGAAAAGAGGACCAGTAGGCTTTAAAAACTTTAACATTTCCTTCAGCTCCTGGCAAAGGCAGACTGCCATGATCTCTATTTAAGGTGCCTGGGTTGAGATCACAACTCTGACCAATTGTGAGCTTGCTATAAAGTTTTGCCCTAAAACACAAAAGAAAAGGGTTAAAAAAGAGAAGAGTTTATGGCTTCCCAGTTTTCCTTCATATCCCAAAACACAATAGAGGTCCTGGGATGGTTACCAATGACGGTGGAAAACACACATAAGAGGGTTCATCATCTAAAATACAGCAGCATTCCCTGTCAAAGAATACTGAGGAAAAAGGTGGCTCAGTTATCAGATAAGCATGGTAAAGATGGTAAGGTTACCAGGCTGTCCAGTGATGGTGAAAACTACAAATAAAAGAGCCCCAGAGAAAGCACTGGAAACTGTCTGCAAAGAAAAAAAAAGTATGTCCTTACCACTGCTCTTGAAAAAGGAAAGGAGCAGGCTTTGGACCCAAGACAAATGCCTCAACAGAGGACATGTCAATAATGTGACATTTTTACATGCCTTCTAGGTCATGAGAAATGTTATTAATATGTCTGCCCTCCCCTGGCTGAGGCTCCCACCTACCTGCCTGTGGAGAAGGAAGAACTGTATTATGAAGAGGAGGAGGAAGGTGAGCATATTGTACCAGGAGAAATTTGGCTCCCCTCCAAAAACTACAGAGGCTTACTCATATATTTTCCTCTTTTGTTAGGCAAATGGTGAGTACCCTCAACGTCCCCACTTAGAAAACAGAGCAGTATGAGGAGGAAGCAGAAAGTTATGAATAGGATGAGGTCAGCTACCACAAGGAGGCTACTGGTCCCCATACACAAATTATTACAAGAAAAGCCACTCCAAACATCATGTATGCATCTACTTTAGCTGCAGTCATAGATAAAATGGCTGAAAAAAATATCAGTGAACATACAGAGAGTGAAATGTCTGTGTTTCCACACTGATCATCAAGGGGTAGTCCAAGGGACTGCCTATAAGAGGGCTAAGGTCCTCTTCTCTGCACAGCCCCCTGAGAAGGACTCCAGTAAGTTAGATAATATGGTCAACAAAGTTTTAATGTCAGCTTCCCTACTCATCAGTCAGGTACGCAGCTCATTTAGTCATGTAGCCCAATACCAGAATACAGTTCTAGCACTAGAAGATAATGCTGATTGTGAGTTGGCACAGATCTGACTACCATTTCCACAGAGTTGTGAACACTAATGACACTGCTTCAAGGGTCTTAGCTCATGCAGTGTCATTGAGGCAAACTGTCTGGCTTAGGGCAGCCATCCTTTCCCAGGACACTCAGATCAAGGCCACGGATAAATTCACTTTTTAATGACAAAATAGAGGCATACATAAAAAAGTGGATGAGTACAATGCACTTAAAAAACCAACATTTAAAAAGAAAAGGCCTCCACTTCCTACAGGCCTTATGGTTGGGGAGATGGGGTAGGGGGCTGCTTTCCCAGAGCCTACACTCTCTATGCCCCTTATGAGTACCAGCCCCAAAGAGGTTACCACAGGCATAGAGGTAGGAGGGGGGTTCCATGCATGTTCTAGTGGCACCGCCCCCCAAGCCTCAACCTCATCCAAAGCAAACCCTGGAAAATTCTGCCCAGGTGGCCCATCCATTGCCAGTAGAAGGAAGCTGGCCCATTATTCCCAGGAATGGATAAACATTACCGCAAACAAGTGAGTTCTGGAGGTAGCGGGCCGGGGCTATCCCTGAAGTTCAAAAAATTGCAGAAACACAAAGGTTTCCTGGCTTACTCTCCTATGGAAGGAATTCCACTGGAATTGGAAGTAAGCAAATTGCTGCAAGGAAAAGCAGTGGAAAAGGTCCCAACTTCACAGTAGAGCAAGGGCCTGTTTTCAAAGTACTTCCTGGTCCACAAAAGAAATGGGGAGTGGTGAACCATTTTAGGCCTCACATATCTGAACAGACATATCAAAAAAGAAAAGTTCAAGAATGGTCACACTGGGCACAGTAATATCATCCTTAGCTAGGGCATTGGCTGGGGTCGCTGGATCCGAATGACACATATTTTCACATTCCAGTCAGACCTATCCACTGCAAATAGCTCAGGTTCAGGCTAGGAACTGCCAGTACCAGTTTGTAGCCCTTCCCTTTGGCCTCATTTCAGCATCAGTGGTGTTCACAAAGTGCTTAGCTGTGGTGGCAACACACCTTAGAATGTAAGTTGTGGGTTTTTTATTTCTCCTACCTGAATGACTGGCTAGTCTTGGAAAAGAGAACAAAAGACAAGGTGCTCTATTCATAAAATAAAAACTGCACCCTGGAAAAACAGGGTGTCCTCATAAATCTGCAGAAGTCCCAAACAGAACCTGTTCAGGTGCTGGACATCCTAGGTACTGAACTGGACAACCTGCAGGGGAAAGACCATCACCCTCAGGGAAGGGTAGCAGCTCTTGTTAGCAAGTAAAATCCTTTAAAATGGGCCAGCCAAGGACTGCAAAGGATTTTCTACAGCTATTGAACCACATTGCTGCATCCACAGCCATGGTCCCATGGGCCAGGTTTCAGATGAGGGACATTCAGTGCCACTTAAGAGACCACTGTTCTTAAAGATGGGACTCCATCTCCAAACCAGTGCCAGTGAATAAAGCATTAGTAAAGTCATTAGTATGATGGAACGTTGAAAGCAACCTCAGAGAGGGCATTCTTTTACCCCAGCAATCCCCAACAATTGTCCCCAGAACAGATGCTTCACTCTTAGAGTTGGTGCCCACCTTGGGGGCCTCACAGTAAGTGGCATAAGGAGAATGCAGTCAGAAGATAAAAAGCATCCAGGAAAAAATGAGGGTTCTTGATAAATCTGCTGAAGACCCAAACAGAACCTGTTCAGGTGCTGGACTTTATAGGCACTGAACTGGACACCATCCAGGGGAGAAGACTTTCTCCCTTCTGAAAGGGTAGCAACACTGGTTGCAACAGCAAAATCCTTCATTGTGGGGCAGCCAAGGTCTGCAAGGGATTTTCAGAAGCTACTGGGCCACATGGCTGCATCCACAGCAGCGGTACCAAGGGCCAGGTTTCAGATGAGAGACATTCAGTACCACTGAAGAGGCCAATGGTCTCAAAGATGGGACTCCCTCTCCAAATTAGTGTCAGTCACAAAAGCATTGATAAGGTCACTAGACTGGTGGAAGGATGAAAGCAT
Source organism: Neoceratodus forsteri (assembly GCA_016271365.2). Classification (NCBI taxonomy): domain Eukaryota; kingdom Metazoa; phylum Chordata; order Ceratodontiformes; family Ceratodontidae; genus Neoceratodus; species Neoceratodus forsteri. The sequence continues at coordinate 318,510,516 of CM028134.1, forward strand.
TCTCTGAAAGGGCATTCCCTTCTTCCAGCAGTACCCAGCAAGTACCCTTACAACAGATGTTTCACTCCTAAGGTGGGGAACCCACCTGGAGGACCTCACAGTAAGTGGCATCTGGAGCCTGTAGGAGACCCAGGAACACTTCAGTCTCCTGGAATTCAGGGCAGTATTTCTGGTAGTGCAGTCCTCCTCCTAATTAAAGGACAGTCTGTCCAGATTGGAACAGATAACATCACAACAATGTACTACACAAATAAAAAGGAGATAAAATATCCTCAAGACAGTGCACTGAGGCAATGAGGATCTGGAACCTGGCTTACTCCCTAGATTCAAAGATGCTGCAGTACACTTGCTAGGCAAAAACAGCATTCTGGCAGACTCCCTAAGCAGAATCAGACTGGAAAACCATGATTGGACCCTGACTCAGCAGGTTCTGGCCATGGTTTTCAGAAGATTGGGCATGCCAGAAATAGACCTGTTTACACTATGGTAGAACAATCAGATCCCAACGATTGTTTGCTGGCCACAATATAAAAGCACAATCCCAGAGGACTTCCTAGTCTTGATGTGCAAAGGGATGTTCTGTGTGCTTTCCCACTCACACAGTGAGTGCTCCTAAAGCTCAGGAGTCAGCCATCAACAATGATCCTAATAACCCCAGACTGGACCAAGCAGGCATGGTACTCAATGCTCAAGGCCTTGTCCAGTAAGAATACAATCAGCCTGCCACCAAGGTACAACCTGCTGACCCTGTCTCAGGGAAGGATAACATTTTTAGTCCACAGGGCATTATGCCTGAGGGCATGGTTCTTGAAGAGCAAAGGTATTCTGGGTTGGATCCATCAGAAGAGATCCAATGGATGCTTAAAGTTTCCAGGAAACCATCAACCAGGAAATCATACTCCTCTGAGTGGAAGAGACTCTTATACTGGTGTGCCCCCGGAAAGAAAATCCCAGTGCAGTCAAGGTTGTCTATAGTCCTGGCTACATAGTACACTTGAAGTCCTTAGACTTGAGGCCATCAACACTAAAGGTACATCTAACAGCAGCATCAGCCAACCCATCAGTAGGTAATGGCAAGTCACTGGCCTCTCAATCTATTTTTAAACTTCTTTTTTAAAGGCCTTAGCCACCTATATCCAGTTGTGTGGGACCCAGTCCCCCATGGGTCTTAAACACCTGTTTCATCCAGCTGATAGAGGCTCCCTTTGAGCCTTTGGCTACTGCTGATTTAAAATATGTCACATAGAAAACCATTTTCACGATTGCCATTACATCTGCTGTAAGGGGGAGCAACATACAAGCCCTCAGAACAGAATCCAACTACATTATCTTCCACATGGACAAGGTAGTCCTTAGAGCCAAAGAAATTTCCTACCTAAGGTGGTATCAGAATTCCACCTGAACCAGTCAGTTGCACTTCCTGTCCTCTACCCTGAGTCCTCCAGCCCAGGTGAGCAGAAATTACACAGCCCAGATCTGAAGTGAGTATTTGGAATCTACCTGGACCACCTTTGTGACAAATGTTATTACTTGCAAACTGCCTAAATCTGTCCTTTCACTTGCATTTTTTTATTTTTATGGTTTGTATTGGAAAGAAACTTAAATTAGAACTTTTTTTTTTTCCTCCTCAGAACCATGTAAACACCACAGGTTCTGTTAGAGTACTGTAACTTTTTCCCCCTGGGAACCGAGATTATTAGTCTTCAGTGTTTAGCATGACTGATGAACCTAAGAAAAATAATTTGTAAAAACTACTTCCAGCTCCTGTCAAAGACAGTCTGCCATAAGCTCTGTTTAAGGTGCTTGGGTACAGATCACAATTTTACCAGCTGTGAACTTGGTATAAAGTTTTGCTATAAAACACAAAAGAAAAGTGCCAGTAAAAAGAGAAGAGTATATGGCATACCACTCTGCCTCCATGTCACCAAAACATAAAGGCTATGAGGCAGCACCTAATGATGGTGGAAAGCATGCATCAGATGGTTTGTCTTATCAAATATAGCAGGAGTCCCTTTCAGAGGGGACAGAGGAAAAAGATAAAGCTGCTCAGCCATGAGACAAGCATGGTAAAGATGTTAAAGATACCAGGGTGTTCAAAGTTGGAACCCTCAGTCCAGTGATGGAAAAATGCAAATAAAAGAGCCTTGGGGCAAGCACTGGAGCAAGCAGTGTGCCAAGAAGAAACAAAAAGAAAAGCATATTCTTACCACATCTCCTGAGAAATGATAGGAGCAGACTTTGGGAGCCAAGAAAAATGCCCTCAAAAAAGGATGTGCAAAACTGGGGCATTTTTACAGAATTTCCAGGTCATGGAAAATTGTATGAATATGCCTGCCCCTTTGCACTTTGAAGAGGAGGAGGAGGAAGGTGAGAGGATTACTAATTTTTTTCTTTTTGTTATGCAAATGGTGAGCACCTTTAACATCCCCACTCAGGAAATAAAGGAGGAAGATGGAGGAAGCAGAATTTATGGATATGATGGGGTTAGCTTTCACAATGAGGCTGCCGGTCCCCATAAACATATTATTACAAAAAGCCACTTCAGAAATCATGTCTGCACCTACTTCAGCTGTGGCCATAGATAAAAAGATTGAAAAAAGTATTGGGTAGACAGAAAGGGGGTGGAATACCAGTATTCCCACCCTGATCATCAAGGTGTAGTCCAAGGGGCTGCCTGTGAGAAGGATAAGGTCCCCTTCTCTGCACAGTTCCCTGAGGAAGACTCAAGAAAATTGGATAATATGGCCAAAAAATGTATTTCCGTTAGCTTCCCTGCTCATCAGGCAACCAGCTTACACAGTCATATAGCCCAGTACCAGTTCTGTCACTAGCTGATAAGGCTGATTGTGAGTTGGCACAGGATCTGACTGCCATGGTAGAATCATCCCTGGATTCCACTAAATACCACTTCCTCACAGCTGTGGCACTAATGACACTGGTTCAAGTGTTTTAGTTCATGCTGTGTTATTGAAGCAGTTTGGCTGACTAAGGGCACCCATCATTTCCCAAGACATTCAGACCAAGGTCATGGATTTTAACTTTGAAGGTAAAGAAAATAGAAGTATACATGTAAAAAGTGGATGAGTACAAAACCACTTAAAAAAACAACACTGAAAAAAATGCTTTCAGTACCTACAGGCCTCATGGTAGGGGAGGCAGGGGTTGGGGGCTACTTTCTGGAGCCAACTCTCCCTATGCCCCTTATCAGTGCCAACCCCAAAATCAGGGTAGAGGCAGGAGGGGTTCCAAGCATGCTGCAGAAGCAACAGCCTCCAAGCCGCAACCTCAGCCAAAAGAAAACCCCTGAAAATTCTGCCTAGGTCCCCCAACTATTGCCAGTCAGGGGAAGGCTGGCCCACTACTCCCAATAATGGATACAGATTACCATAGACAAGTGGGTCCTGGAAGTAATGGGCCAGCAGTTGTCCCTGCAATTCAAAACTGCAGAAACACTAATGATTCTGAGCTCACTCTCCTACAGAAAGAATTCTGCTGAAACTGGAAGTAAACAAATTACCACAAGCAAAAGCAGTGGAAAATGTCTCTGCCTCACAGTGGGGCAAGGGCCTGTTTTCAAGGTACTTCCTGGCTCACAAGAAAAAATGGGGAGGGGCACCCTATTTAAGACCTCAGATATCTGAACAAGCACATTGAAAAGGAAATGTTCAAGACAGTCACACTGGGCACAGTGATGTCATCCTGAGAGTTAGGGCATTTGTTGGGGTCACTGGATCTCAAAGACACCTATTTTCACATTCCAGTCAGATCTTGCCACAGAACATATCTCATGTTCAGGCTAGAAAAACTGCCAGCACCAGTTTGTAGCCCTTTCCTTCAGCACCAAGGGTCTTCAAAAAGTGCTTAGCTATGATGGCAGCACACCTTAGAATGCAAGGTGTGGTGCCCCCCCCGATTGATGACTGGCTGGTCTCAGGGAAAGCAGATAAAGACAAAGTGCTGTATTCAGAAGGTAGAAAGTACCCCGGAGAAACAGAGGGTTCCTCGAAAATCTGCAGATGTCCCAAACAGAACCTGTTCAGGTGTTGGATTTCATAGGAGCAGAACTGGACACCTTGTATGGGAAAGCCTTTCTCCCTCAGGGAATGGTAGCAACTCTGGCTGCCACATCAAAATCCTTTACAGTGGGCCAGCCAAGTGCTACAAAGGATTTTATACAGTTTTGCAGCCACTTGACTACATCTATAGCTGTGGTCCCATGGGCCAGGATTCAGATGAACAACATCCAGTGCCACTTAACAGATAATTGGTTTCAAAGATGGGACTCCCTCGCCAGACTAGTGCCAGTCAATAAAGCACTGTTATGTTCACTGTAGTTGTGGAAGGACAAAAGCAACCTCAGAGAGCATTCCCTTCCTCCAGCAGTCCTCAATAGGTAAACTCACAATAGATGTTTCACTCCTATAGTGGGGTGCCCACTTGGAGGACTTTACAGTATGTGGCATCTGTAACCCACAGTCAGAAGGTAAAAAGCAGCCTGGAAAAACTGTGGTTCCTGATAAATCTGCAGAAGCCCAAAACAAAAGCTGTTCATATGCCAGATTTCATAGACACTGAGCTGGACACCCCCGAAAAGACTTTGTTCTTCAGGGAATGGTAGCAACTCTGATTGCCACAGACAAATCCTTCACAGTGGGCCAGCCAAGGTCTGCAAGAGATTTTCTACAGCTACTGGGCCACATGTTTCATCCACATGTGTTATCCCATTGGTCAGGTTTTAGATGAGGGACATCCAGTGCCTCTTAAGAGACCACTGGTCTGAAAGATGGGACTCCCTCTCCAAACCAGTGCTAATCAATAAAGCATTTGTAAGGTCACTGTAGTGGTGGAAGGATGAAAGCAACCTCAGAGAGGGTGTTCCCTTTCTCCAGCAATCCCCAAGTACAGTATCTTCAAAAACAGATGCTTCAATCTTAGGGTGGGGCACCCACCTGGAAGGCCTTACAGTAAGTGGCATCTGGAACAAACTGTCAGAAGGTAAAAAGCATGATGGAAAAAATGTGATTACTGATAAATCTGCAGAGGTCCCAAACAGAACCTATTCAGGTGTTGACTTCATAGGCACAGAACTGGACACCCTGCAGGGGTAAAGACTTTCTCCCTCAGTGAAGGGTAACAACACTGTTTGCCACAGCAAAATGCTTCACAGTTTGCAGCTCAGGCGCACAAGGGATTTTCTGTAGCTACTGGGCCACATGGTTGCATCCACTGCTGGGGTTCCATGGGCCAGGTTTCAGGTAAAGAACATCCAGTACCACTTAAGAGACCATTGGTCTCAAAGATGGGACCTCATCTCCAAATTTGTGCCAGTCACAAAAGCAGTGGTAGGGTCACTAGAGTGGTGGAAACAAAGAAGTAGCCTCTGAGAGGGCATTCCCTTCCTTCAGAAGTCCCCAGCAAGTATCCTTACAACAGATGGGTCAATCCTAGGGTGGGGCACCTACCTAGAGGATCTCACAGTAATTGGCATCTGGAACCCACAGGTGAGCCAGGAACACATCAGTCTTCTGGAACTCAGGGCAGTATTTCTGGCAGTGCAATCCTTCACCTAGCTACAAGGGCAGTCTGTTGAGATCAGAACAGATAGCACCACAACAGTGTACTACATAAACAAATAGGGAAGTAGAAGATCCTAAAGACAGTGGACAGAGTCATTGAGGATCTGGGACATTCTTATTCCCTAGATTCAAAAATCTCCACAGCACACTTGCCTTGCAAAGAATATGTCCTGGCAGACTCCCTAAGCAGAATCAAACAGGTAAATCATGAATGGACCCTGAACCAGCAGCTTCTGGCCATGTTTTTCAGAAGATGAGATAAACCAGAAATATACCTGTTTGCATTATGATAAAACAAGCAGATTCCAAAGTATTATTGCAGGCCTCCAACCAATGGCACAATCCCACAGGATGCTCTATCCTTGAAGTAGACAGGGAGGTTTCTGTATGCCTTCCCACAATTCCAATTCATACACAGAGTGCTCCTAAAGCTCAGGAGAGCCAGAAAAAATTATCCTAATAGCCTCAGACTGGGCCTGGCAGGCATGTTACTCCATGCATCTGTCTCTGTCTAGCAAGAATCCAATCAGCCTGCCACTGAGTTACAACCTGCTGACACTATCTCAGAGCAGGAACACATTCCCAGTCCCCAGGACATTACACCGGAGAGCATGGTTCTTGAAGAGCTACAAAATTCTGGGATGAATCTATCAGAGGATTTCCTGTGGGTGCATAAAGTTTTCAGAAAAATGGCAACCAGGAGATCATAATCCTCTGTCTAAGTCAAAGAGATGTTCATACTGTGCCCCCTAGAAAGATAACCCTAATGCAGTCAGGGTTACCTACAATCCTGGACTACCTAGTACTTTTTCAATGCTTAGATTTGAGGCCATCAACATGAAAGATATATCATGCAGTAGTGTCAGCCTACACATCAGCAGGCAAGGGCAAGTCACTGGCATCTCAACCTGTATTTAAAAGCATATCAGCCACCTATACACACCTGTGAGGGATCCAGTCCCCCATGGGACCTGAATATCTGTCTCACCAGCTGATGAAGGCATCATTTAAGCCTATGGCTACTGTTCATTTAAAGTATGTCACTTGGAAAACCACTTTCCTGATTGCTGTGACATCTTTTGGCAGGGTGAGCGAGCTGCAAGCCCTCAGCACAGAATCAAACTACATAATCTTCCACATGGCAAGGTAATCCTTAGAACCAATGGGAAGTTCCTACCTAAGGTGATAATGGAGCTCCACCTGAACCAGTCAGTTGCCCATCCTGTGCCCTACCCTGAGCACAGGTGAGCAGAAATTGCACAGCTTAGATCTGAAGTGATTACTGGGCATTTATTTATGTATGTATGTCTTTGTTAAACAGGTAAGTGCACTGATCCAGTGGACAGTTTTCAGGCATGACCCAGGCCACACATATGACAGCAAGTCAATACACAGATACAATCCAAGTCAATACACAGAAATCAAAAAGTCCATGCTCAGAAACAAGGTGTAGACATAAACTTGTAGTATACAGTAAGCAGTGGTTAAAATACAACAAAGTGATGAAGGAGTGGCAACATGATTACAACTGTGGGCAGTACAGTGTGTGTGATGTAGTCCAACATTTAGCAGAATGACAAGCACATTGTAGTATGACATAGAGATGTAGAGATCACACTAGGAAATGGACAGCCAGACAGTGGACACTTTCCATTTGTCAAGTGTGCAGATACTGAAATGTAGGTGGTTTTGTGGAGGAAAACCAGATATACACTGTAGATATTCAGAGAAACAAGAAGGCAGAGACCTGACCATAGTTGCCTTGGCATGGGGATCAGCAGAAGGAAAAAGTCACAGTAGGTTCTGTGGTGAGCAATGGCAGGTGGAAACTGACAGAAGCCAGTCTTTTAGCTGGTGTTTGAAGGACTGGTGGGAGGTGGATGAGCGTATAGATAGGGGTATTTTTTTTCCAAAGGGAGGGTGCAGAGATGGAGAAAGCTTTGCATCCCATCTTGGTGAATGTTTGAGGGACTAAAAGTGGGGGGACAGATGATGCCCTGAGAACTCATTGGGGAACCCTGTTTGTTAGGAGGGCTGAATAAAGGGACTGTTGGTAGTTTCTAAATGAGTTGTCCACCAAGCCGCTTAAGGCATAGTCGAAGCGACCTTGCAGAGGGAGCCAACCTAATGCCTGGTAGAGTGTGCAATGGTGGGTTGAGAAGGAAGCTTGCAGGACAAAGTGACAGATGGAGTTGTAGGTGGTATTAAGCTGTGAAAGAAGGGTGGAGGAGAGAGCAGAGTAGACAAGGGAGCAATAGTCAAGGAGGGGTATCAAATTGCCTTGGGTGATTGCCAATCATGTCTCAGTTGATAACAAGTGTCTAAGACTGTAGGCTGCACCTAGCTTCTGGTTTATTCTCTGCATTGTTATATTAACATGTTCACAGAATGTGAGGGGAAGGGATCAAGAGTGATACCTAGATATTTAAAAACAGGGACATCCTCCTTGGGAGGCCGGCATGAGTGAACACTTGCAGGGAGGCATTATTGTAAATGACTTTTGTGAGGAAGAGTTTAGAGCCAGACAGCATTTACTTGGTCTTCTTTTCATTGACTAGTAGTTTGTTGGAAAGAAACCTGTTGTGGGCTGAGCCATGGTTCCAGGTAAGGGAGGAGGAGATGGACTGCAGTGATTTACCACTAGGGTAAAGGACCAAATCATCTGCATAGAGGAGTGCTTTGCAGTTGAGGCAGTCCTTGGGGGGTGTATTGATAAACATGGAGAATAGTAAAGGTCCAAGAATGGAGCCCTGGGTGACCCCCGTGAGTATGAGGAGAGCAGCAGAGCTTGCTTTTCCAATGATGGTGGCCTGGGATATCTTGGATAAGTAACTGCGGAACCGTCTGTGGTTGCATCAGAGTAGTCAGATTGAGGTAAGGTGGAAAGAAGGAGCTGGTGGTCAACAAGGTCAAATGCCTTCAACAGATCCACAAAGATGGCTTCTGTTGCATTTCCCATGTCCATCTGTCTAAGGACATGATCAGTGAACAGGGCTAAGGCAGAGGTGATGCTGTAGTGTTGTTTGAAGCCGTGTTGGAGGGGACATAGTAGACTATATTTATCCAGATGTTCTGACAGCTGGAAGTGCACAACTTTCTCCAACGGTTTACTGAGATATGGGGGAGGAGGAGATAGGCCTGTAATTATCGGGGGAGAGGGGATCGCCAGCTTTGAAGATGAGTACCATGTGCGCAAGTTTCCATGAGTCTGGCACTGTAGATGTGGTAAGCACAAAGTTGAAAAGGTACGTTAGGGGTCTAGTTAAGACAGGGGAGATAATTTTCAAGAAAGCAGGGTATAGATCATCACTGCCAGGGCCTCCATTAGCTGGGAGGGAATTTAGTAGTTTGGCCATAGCTTTAGGCCCAATGACCCTTAAATGGAAAGGCGGTGGTATTATGGTGTCTGGGGAGATGGTTGTGCAGTTTGGGTGTCCATTGCAGTAGGGCAAGGAGTGGGGGTAGAAAGGGTTGCTGAGTGGTTGCAATCTCTGATGGGTCCAAGATGGGCCCAGCAGGAGTAGAGAGTTGTACAATTTGTTTATTGGTCTTGGGGTTCAGTAGTGACCCAATGAATGCCCAGACATTTTGTGGATTTCTGAGGTTGTTGTTTGTGATAGTAGTTGCAATTAAGTGATTTCACAGTTTTCTTGCATGCATAATGCAGTTGCCTATAGGCATTCCAGAGGTGTGAGGAGGCGGACGCCTTGTACTCTTTCCACTTACTGGCCCTGGCTTTCATGAGTGACAGTAGCTCCTTCGATAGCCAGCGGATGCAGCCCCATCTTACCCTTCTGGTTTTGAGGGGGTAATAAGTATCCTGGAGCCAGAGGAGGGCAGTGGTGAGGAAAGTAACTGTGGAGGAGATGTCCTTAATCTGGTAAAGGGCTGGCCAATTTATTTCCATAGCTTCCCTCAGGACTGGTTTATGATCACGGCCATCAAACTTTCTGAACAATATGAGTTTGTGTGGAGGGTGGCTAGCTTTAGTGGACAGAACAATATAGGTTGGTGTTTGATCACTGATGGAGTCAACCATAGTGCCAGTCTGTAAGATCAGGTCAACCCTATTGGTAGTGACCCAGTCGATGAGTGACTGATTCATCATATGGGAATTATATCTAGTGGGGCAGGAGATAACTTGCTCCAGATTGAGTTCCTTTAGTATATTTGCATAGTCTGTCACATGTGAGTCCAACCAATTGAAGTTGAAGTCACCAAGGATGATAGTGTCATGAGTTGGTGTTACACATCTGATTCCCTCAAGGAAATTTGATAGCCCTGGGATGCCACCAGTTGGTGGGTTATAGCAGCAACCCAGCTAGAACTTCTTAGATGCACCCAGGGTTAACTCAGCAAGTATCCACTCACTCAGAGAGGTGGGGGTTGAGCACCTGACAGTGGTGGCAGTGATGTGGTCCTGGATGTACAGTGTGATGCCCCCACCTGTTTTCCTACCTGGTCTGTCCAGACGCAGGAGGGAGTAGCCATTTAATTGTAGTGAGGAGTCAGGGTGGTAGGGCTTCAGCCAGGTCTCTGAGAGACCAAATACCTGTGGATTGTACATGGACACCCGGGCCTTGAGCTCATGGAACTTAGAAGAGAGGCTGCAGATGTTCATGTGAGCAGCTCTGAGACCTGATAGTTTTTCCCCAGGCGGTGTGTGATTTGTCAGTGTTGGTATTAGTGGAGCCTGGGTTGCTCTCAAATACCCAATGAGGAGGAGGAGAGATATTAGTGGGCAACTGGATGGGAGCCAATGGTGGAGCTTAAAGGTTAGTGATTGGACAAAATGACCAATTAGGCATCACTTATAATGTGACAGCAGTGCCAGGACAGATGACAGTAAGGGTTGAGGTGCAGTTTTGGTAACTATGTCAGCAGGGTCAGAGTACAAATGAGTGGAGTAGAAAGTGCGTAGGTTCTGCTGATTGACAGCAAGAATTGTGGCACAAATATCAGTCATGAGTAGGAGGGTGGGCAGGAGCACTAGGAAGACTGGAATGGTATACATCTTGAGGTGCTGCTAGTGAGGCATGTCCTGCAGGAGGTAGAGGTAGAGTGTTGAGTTGCTATAATGACAGTGAGGAGGATTGGGCTAGGTTTGAGCAGGAAGCATTGTGTCAGGGCATCTAGTAGGCAGGAGGGGCTAGTCGGGCAGCTAAACGGGTGGCCCACTTTAAGAGACTACAGTGGGGTGGGCTATAGAGGAAATAAAGAGCATTTAAAGAGTGCCGGAGCAGGGAAGGGTGGGCAGGAGAATATTCAACCCAACTGCTGCTGGCTGCGCCCACTGGAGCTGCCCTGGGGAGAACACAGAGTTAACCCTGAGAAGCGAGTGTCCAGAGGCTGTCGAGCTTGTGCAGAACTGTCGGTGCTCAGGCACCCAATCAGATGGCAGAATACTGCACACAAACTGTTCTTCCACTGTAGTTAGCCTGTGTGGTTGGCGAATCGGAGGAGAGTGCCCCTGGATTAGAGCAGTTCCTGGGGCAAGCAGAAAGTCAAAGGTGTGCCTGTTCTTCGGTTCTGTGGGTGGCAGGCAGGCAGTGGCCATGTCAAGTGGCTGAGCCATGCCACAGTTCCAGGGGACAAGCCCTGCTCAAGGGCTGAGGCTGGAGGGAGGGAGAGAAGAAGAAAACAAAAATATAAATATGCAGGAATACAGAGCGGGGACAGCTGGTGGCAGACCATTAGCAAGGGGTTGGGGGTCTGAGAGGACAGGGAATATTTTGGGCACACAAAAAAAAAAAGAAACAAGTGTAGGTCAGGGCTAACAAGCAAGTTAACAATACAATAGAAGGACTTTAAGGAGGCATTAAGTACCACAGTTGTACAGTACGAAGGGACCTGGGGTGAGGCTGGGGGAAATCACCTGACACTTAGACAGCTGGGCAAACTGACCATTGAAGAAAACAAAGGGCAGAAGATGGGGGGTGCAAGGGGGGATGAAAAGTGGGAGAGAGAATTTGGTAAAGCAGGGGGTGGAAGTTAGGGAGAGGGAGAGTGGTGAGCCTTAGCAAGCAGTTTAGGATGTACACTCAAGGGTACATACTGTTATAAATAAACAGGATCTGTGGTTACAGTACTAAAAAGCAGGCTGGCTAAGCTAGAATGAGTACTCTGACTGCAAAGCACAAGTGTAGGTACAGCCAGGCTAGGCATATCAATCATAAATACTGGCTAGAACAAATTGGCAGCATCATGCAAACTATGCAGAAAGTGAAACATGCTGGTTAGACAACAGTAACACCATCAGGCTGGCTAGGCATAATAAAAACAGGCAGAACAGTCAAAAATTCAACACAGCTGCTGCTGGCTGGCTGTCTGCACCTACTAGAGCTGCCCTGGGGAGAACACACACAGTTAACCCCCCGAGAAGTGTGTCCAGAGGCCGCTGAGCTTGTGCAGAAGAGTCAGTGATCAGACACCCAATCAGATTTGAGAATACTGCACACAAAATGCATCTACCTGGATCACTGGCATCTGCCTGGACCAATCCTGTGACAAATGTTACAGTTTACAAGCCACCTAAATCTGTCATTTCACTTGCAGTGTTTGTTGTTTTCATTGTTCTTATTGGAAAGGAACCACAATTAGACTTTTTTCTCCTCAGAACCTTTGTGAACTCCACAGGTTCTGTCACTGCACTATAACTGATTTTATTTGGGGGGAAGGAACAAGAATTGTTTCATTAAACTCTTCAGTGTTTGTCATGATTGATAGATCTATGAAAAAGAAAGCAAGATCAACAGGCTTTAAAAATTGTAATAATTGCTTCCAGCTTCTGGCAAAGGCAGTCTGCCATTAGCTCTGTTTATGATACCTGTGTCCAGATACCGATTTTACCAATTGTAAGCTTGGTATAAAGTTATCCCCAAAAACCCAAAAGAAAAGGGTTAAACAAAAGAGAATAGTTTATGGCTTCCCAGTCTTCCTCCATGTCCTAAAACATAATACAAGCTGTGAGATAGTTCCTAATGATGGTGGAAAGCATGCATCAGAGGGTTTGTCTTCTTAAATACAACAGTTGTCCCTGGCAAGGGGACTGAGAAAGAAGAGAAAGCTGCTCAGTTATCAGGTAATCATGGTAAAGATACCAGGGTGTCTCAAAAGGGAGAAACTAAAGATACCGGGGTGTCGAAAAGTGGGAAACTAATGATACCAGGGTGTCCGAAAGGGGAATCTGGGTGCAGTGATGGCAAAAATGCAAATGAAAGAGCTTTGGAGCAAGCACTGGAAACAGTGTCTGCAAAGAAAAAACAAAAAGAAAAGCATGTTCTTCTCACTTCTGAAAATGAAAGGAGCAGGCTTTGGATCCAAAACAAAGGTCCTCAGCAGCGGCCATTGCAAAAATGTAGCATTTTTACAGGTCTTCCAGATCATGGGAAAGTTATGAATATATCTGTCCCCTCCAGCTCAGGGTGCAGCCTACATGCCTGTGTAGGAGGAGAAAATGTGCTATGAAGAGGAGGAGGAAGGTAAACCTCTTAAACCAGATGGTTCTCTTGAGCATGAATTTGGCTCCCCTCCATGACCTACAAAGGATTATTCATCTTTTTCCTCTTTCATTAGGCAAATGGTAAGCACCCTCACCATCCCCATTCAGGAAACAGAGATGGATGAGGGGGAAGCAATATTTATTGATATGATGGGGTGGACTTCCACAAGGAGGCTGCTGGTCCCCATGTACATATCATTGCAAAAAGCAACTTCAAAAGTCATGTTTGCACCTACTTCAGCTGCAACCATAGTTAAAAAGATTGAAAAAAAATTGGGTGGATAGACAGGGGTGGAATACCTGTATGCCCACTCTGATCATGAAGGTGAAGTCCAAGGGGCTACATGTGAGAGGGCTAAGGTTCCATCTCTTCACTGCCCCCTGTGAAGGACTCCTGAAAATTGGATATCACCCAAAATGTTTTTACATCCGCTTCCTTGCTCATCAGTCAGGTAGCTTATTCATTCATATAGCCCAGTACCAGAATACAGTTCTGGCAGTAGCTGATAAGGTTGACTGTGAGTTGGGACAGGATCTGACTGCCATGGCAAAGCTGGCCCAAAAGTTAGTCCTGAATGCCACCAAATGCCACTTCCACATGACAATGGACACTAATGACACTGTTTCATGGGTCTTAGCTCATGCATTGTAATTGAGGCAATTCTTCTGACTAAGGCCAACCATCCTTTCCCAGGACACTTAGACCAAGGCCATGGATTTCCTATTTGAAGGAAATTCACTGTTTGGTGACAAAACTGAGGCATACATGAAAAAAGTAGATGAGTGCAACGTCACTTAAAAACAAACAAAAAAAAACACTAAAAAAGAAAAGACTTCCACTTCCTACAAGCCTTATGGTAGGGGAGGCAAGAGTAGGAGGACTGCTTTCCACAAGACTGCACTCCCTATGCCACTTATGAGCAACAAAGCCAATGAGGTTACTGCAGGGATAGAGGCAGTAGAGGTTCCAAGTGTTATATGGTAGCACTAGTCCCCAAGCCTCAACCTTAGCCAACTAAAAAACTCTAAAAATTCTGCCCAGGTAGCCAAATCATTGCCAGTGGGGCAGGCTGGCCCACTACTCCCTGGAATGGAAAAGCATTACAACAGACAAGTGGGTCCTGGAGGTAGTGGGCCAGAGGTTGTCCCTACAATTCACAAAATTTCCAAAACTGCAGAAACACAAATGTTTTCCAGCTCGCTCTCCTAAAGCAAGAATTCTGCTGGAACTGAAAGTAAACAAATACTATAAGCAAAGGCAGTGGAAAGATCCTTGCCTCACAGTGGGACAAGGGCCGGTTTTCAAGGCACTTCCTGGTCCACAAGAGAAGTGGGGAGTTGTGACCCATCTTAGACCTCAGATAGCTGAACAAGCACAAAAGTATATGCTATGCAGTGATGAGGAGTGACTTGTTTCCCATCGACTCGCGTGGTTCTGCAGTGGAGGTTAATTGCTACTGAAGCACAAAAAAGACAAAATAAATTTTAAAATGCTGACATTAAAAACAGCTGAAAATATGAAAGCCGCTATGTAAACCTTCATGTCTCATCCACACCTGTGCTGACATCGAGTCGACATTTCTTTCAGACTCCATGATGTTCTTTTTAGTATCTGATGTGAAAACATGAAAATTAAAACCTATATATTAAGTTACAGAGTGCAAGAAAATGTCCTTAAACAGTGTATACGTAAATCATATAGCAAAGGAATCAACTCCGTCTCTGCTTTTACAAAGTGCCAGTATTGAAATTAAATCCAACATACAGATCCTTACTAAAAGAAAATGTTTCAAAAAACTCAACAGAGCAGAGTGAGGTCTGGTAAGGAAAATGTGCTTAAAGAAAACATTGCATACAGTACATAACAAACTGCTTACCCCAAAATTGTTTGTAAAGTGCCATACTGACACATTGAAAGGTAAATTTGGGCTTTGAAAGCTTTAGAAATCAGAACTCTGTGTCTTTTTTATGCAAGCCATAATTTATATGGTGCGATTTGAAAAAAAATGCTTTTGATCTGGATTTTGAACATGTTGTAAACTTTCTGGCTCTTAATTCATTAAATATCACTACTTTGAACTACAAATCCTGGTTGTGTGGAGTTTGGAATTATAACATTGTGTTTATTTTATGCAATTATATGTGGTGTGATAACACAAAACAAAAATACATTGTTTTGTTTAGACTTGGCTCCAGCTTGACAATTCAAAAATATAAGTGAATGTAAACTGATTGCATATAATTATGGTACCAATGACCCCCCCCCCAACTCACCTGCTTTAAAGCCTGCAATTTTTTTCAACTAACTACAGTATTCTTACTTGTTTTAAACTGTTAGAGGGGTTTTTAGTCTCATCATCCAGCTGAATTATCATCACCTCTGGCCACCACAACAAGGTGACCACTTCATCGGTCGGGAAAAAGGATCATATTTTACCTTGCCATTCTGAGCTGAGGTTCCCCTGCTTTATCTCTGTCTTATGGGGAAACCATTATCTGGCTGCATTGCTTATATAGTGTGCTGTGGCCAATAAGAGACTCACAGGTGATCACTGTGGAGCTCAGAAGGCCACAATTCTCCTGCATGCAATTCAGTATTAACTCATTGCCTCCGCAGGACCTCTCTGAAGTTGCGCCACTTGTCTCCTGTACACTGTTAACAGTGAATCCTGGGCTAAGCAAAATCAAGCCATAGTCAGCATGCCACAAACAAATTCTAATAGCTTAAGAACCATAAGTGCTAGACACAAAGTATGAGTAGCAAAGTTGTTCAGCACAAAATTACATTTCCAATGGTGGAATGCAAGTAATAATAAGTAATTTTATTTTGAAACAGCAAAAAAAAAATATTTTTTTTCACTAAAAAGTCAACATAAGCCATACACACCATGCTATAAACAACTGCGAATAACTCCAAAAGTATACATGATATACACAAAATATCAGTGGCAAAGTTGTTCAGCACAAAATTACCTTTCCAGTGGTGCTATTCAATCATATATATATATACATACACATATATATATATATATATATACTATTATATATTAAAATATATAAGTGATGTCTTCAGACATTGCAAGGGCACACAGGAAGTCAGTAGCTGACTTCAGTAGGTGTCCTCAGGACACACCAGTGTATTTTACTGCCGATTACAGATGTTTGCTAGGAGACAATGCATTAAAGTTCTGGCAAACTCAACCCATCACGTTTACAATACATCTTTGTAAAATTTATAGGGGTGCACTTGGTGTGTGACCAAACAAAATAATATAATTATAGTACCAGTGTCCCCCCACACTCAGCTGCTTTAAAGCCTTCAATACTGAATTGCATGCAAGAGAACTGTGGCCTTCTTTTAATTGGTGAGCTCCCCAGTGATCACATGTAAGCATCTTGCTGGCCACAGCACACTATATAAGCAATGAAGCCATAGAGTGGTTTCCCCAGAATGGCAAGGTAAAAATATGATTGTTTTTTTCCTGACCAATGAAGTGGTCACCTTGTTGTGGTTCTCAGGCTTGATCATAATTCAACTGGATGATGAGATTAAGATTCCATATAACAATTTTAAACAAGTAAGAATACTGGAGTTATTTGAAAAAATTGCAGGCTTTAAAACTGCGGAGTTGGGGGGGGGGCACTGGTACCATAATTATATGCTTTTGTTTGGTCACACACCAGGTTTGCCCCTATAAATTTTACAAAGATCTATTGCAAATGTGATGGGTTGAGCTTGCCAAACCCTTAATATTGAATTGCAAACTGGTTGCAAATTAAATTCATTTTAACCTCCACAAAAATGTTAACATAATAACACTGCCTATTGTGAAAATCAGGAATAAAGCAGCTCTAATTTAAATCTTGGACCTGCAAACTGGGGGGCACTACCGAACTCTTTGCCTTACCACCCTGTGTTTGAATAAATGTAAAAGTGTTGTAATTTTACCCGTAAACAAAGTAAAACAAATGAACAAAGTCAAATCCTCATAACTTGTTTATTTTGTCTCAACAAAAAGTATTGGGTACTAAAACATTCCAGCTTATTGATAAGATATTGTGCTAATAATGCCAAAGGCTTCTTTAAACTGTCTGTGCTCAAACTTTTGTTCAAGTTCTACTTGGTAGTCATCATATTGAACTTTAAACAGTGGTGCTTATGGAACAATGAATGGTCTAATAATCTGAATTTCCTAAAATATAACAAAAACAATAAGTAGACCAACAGATGGTGATACAGTAACAACAAGAAAATGAAGCAGACCTTTGCCAAAGAGCCTATCGAGTTCATAGGAGTCCTCCAAAGTACTGTGTTAACCCTGCCACTTATGTGAGAGACCAAGAGGAAACAACAGCCATTTACATTAATAGCCACCTCTTTAAGGATACCGTACACAATATAACATAATTAAACAAGTACGGTTAGACTACCTTCATGTTCTTCTAATGTTTACATGTAGACAAAAAAAAGAACAAAAACTACAAAGATCACCTGAGCCAAGTCCAGAAGGACTTAATATGAACATACGAAATTGCCAGCAGAAATAAGCCATAATGCTCTATCTAGTCTGCTTGAGTGTGCAGCTCAGTTTAGATCCCTGGAGCTGCCCCCCCCACTCCTCCTGGAGTCATCCATCTCCCCCACATATGCTCACTCCTCCCCTTCACAGAACTAATTCCTCCCATTCTGATTTTCTTTTTCGCCATGTACCCCTCCCTTGAAGCTGTCCATCGTATTCCTTGCTACCACCTCCCCTGGAAACTTGTTCCACCCCTTTACCTCCCTTTCTGTGAAAAGGTGCCTAGTCAGTTCCTTCTTAAATCTATCCCTCACCAGCTTCAGGCTATGCCCACTTGTAGTACCCTGCTTTCTCAGATTGAATATACTCTCTGATTGAAAACTGTTTATGTCTTTGAGGTACTTGAAGGTTTCTATCATGCCCCCTCTCTCTTTTCTGTCCTCCAGGAAGTACATGTTGTGCTCCCTCAGTGTCATCTCATATGTTTTGTCCCCCATGCCCTGGATCATCTTGGTTGTCCTCAGCTGGACCCCTTCCAGTAGACTGACATCCTTCTTTAGATAAGGGCACCAGAACTGTACACAGTACTCCGGGTGGGGTCTCACCAGAGACCTGTACAATGGCAGAATAACATCTTCCCTCCAGAGGTGATTCCTCTCGCGAGTAAGCCCAGCATTTTATTAACTTTGGCTGCTGCCTTACAGCATTGTGCAAAGTGCTTCATGTAACCCCTCACCAACACTCCTGGTTCCTGTTTCTCCTCCTCTGAGATGGTCACTGCAACCCACCCCAGGCAGTAACTGGCCCCTGAGTTCCTGACTCCCAGGTGCATGACCTTGCAATTCTTGACACTGAATCCTAACTGACAGATGCCTGACCATTTCTCCAGCCTAGCCAGATCTTCCTTTAATTCTTATCTCCCCTCCTCTGTGTCCACCCTCCAACAGAGCTTGGTATCATTCACAAAAAGGCAGATCTTACTTTTGACACCCTCTGCTATGTTCCGAATGAAGATGTTAAACAGTACATGTCCAAGTACTGAGCCTTGGGAACCCTGTTGGTCATAGGCCTAGGTTTGGATAGCCCCCCCTCACAACCACTTTCTGGTTCCTATCCCACAGCCAGCTCTCAACCCACCCTAGCAGTTTGTCTCCTTACCCAGGTCCCTCACCATGCTGATCAGCCTGCAATGAGGCACTGAATAGAACACCTTGCTGAAGTCCTGGTAAAAGATGTCCACTACCTGCCACCTGTTCATTGGTTTTGTAATCCAGTCAGAGAAGCCTATCATGTTTGTTTGACAGGATCTCTCCCTGGCAAACCCATGCTGCCTGTCATCCTGGAGACCATTCACCTCAAGGAAGGATACCAGCCTTTCTTTAAGAATGGTCTCCATCAATTTGCCCACTATAGAGGTTAGGTGGACTGGCCTGTAGTTTCCTGGCTCATCCAGGGGACCACTGTTGTAGAGTGGTACCACATGTGCTGTTCTCCAGTCCTGTGGTACACTCCCCTTTTCCAGCAAGGTGTTAAACAGGTGCATCAGGGGTACAGCTAGTGCCTCCACCATCTCTCTCAGGACCCTTGGGTGTACTCCATCTGGTTCAGGAGCTTTGTCTACCCTTAGTCCTCATAAGAACCTCTCAACCCCAATCTCTCCATTATATTCCTCCCCATCCCTAGGGCAACCCCCCAACCATCCCTTGTAAAAGAAAAAGACAACACTCAAGATGATCCAAAGCCTAGAAGAATAAGATCTTCAAGACAGAAACAGAAAATAAAACATTTGAAGAAAGGATGCCATCTGCAAAATTTATAAGTATCAGCTGATAAAATGGACAAGTTAAAATCTGACGTTTTTCTTTATTCTACACGAATGATAGTTACCAAATCAATTTTTTCCTATCATATCACCTACTCAGTTAGGAGATGACTTTGTCCTAGAGAACTTAACTCAGTTAGTAAAAGACAAGACTCAAGATAAGTCCTCAAAGGAGAAACAAGAAGAAGATCCTCCGGTAAAGTGGAAAACATACAAAAAAAAAGGTGACAAACACAGTTTGACAATTGCCCAGAACATAGATCAACAAAACCTATTAAGGTCTAAAGAAGAACAAAAAGATACCCAAAATAAAATATCTAAGGCAACATTAATAGCTAACAATGTCAATGAGGAAAGAAAAAACACAAATATAGAGAAAGATGACCCTAGTAACTTAAATGACAAAGAAGCAGAAGAACAAGGGAATATAAATAAAATATTTTGACGGAAGTAAAACACAGAAAACTACACTACTGCTCCACATACAGGAAAACCTCCAATACAAAACAATGATGGTGACAGTGTAGTAAATCATCTCAAGGAAAAATGCTTTTAAGAGCAAGTAGAGAAAACAAACAACAAATATGTTGTGGATGATACCTTTTATTGGACTAACAAAACATATTTCTGAGACTAGCTTTTGAGAGGTAAAACTCTTCCTCAGGTCAGTCTCTCTGACCTGAAGAAGAGAGTTTTATTTCTCAAAAGCTAGTCTCTAAAATAATTGTGTTAGTCCAATAAAAGGTATCACCCGCAACATATATGTTGTTTTTTGTCCCTATATCATTGACTGGACTAACACATCTATCACATTTCTTTTGTTCAAGAGAAAGTAGATAAAGTAAATAAAAGTAATAACACTTAATGCCAGGAACATGGACACCAAGAAAAACAGAACCACAGCCAAGATCGGCTCGACAACTTCAAGGTTCAAGGTTCAAATTTATTTTCATAACATGTATAAAAATAAACATTCATTACATGCAATATAATAAAATCACATATTTCCAATACAACACATACATCCAGAGACTAATACATACAGATGAACAGCATATTCTCACTTATCTCTCCATTATGCAATCTCCAATGATCATCACCTTAAAATGCCCAGTACTATACAACTTCCATTTACATCGCTTAGCAATTCAATAAGAAAAACTAGCTAGTGCAAAGATTTTTGTTTCATTTTTTGTATTTCATATACAATTCAGCTGCTCTTCTTTTGTATACCCATCTAGGTTTCAAAACACATTCCCAATAGTATTACTTCTCTCTTTCTGGAGCTCTGGACAGTCTAGAATTAAATGTAACAAACTCATTTTTTGCATTTGTACACCCTGTACAGGCTTAAGCAGAACTTCCATTATTTTTTAAATTTCCCCATTGAGTGTACAAACCCATTCTTATTAATGTCAGAGCCTTCCTGTATTTTCTCTTTTGACATGATATTAAATATCTTTCACTTCAAACAAAGTTTTAATATTTTTCAGATTTTCAGTATTCCAAGACAATGTTATATTTTCTGGATCTTTTTGTTTTGTAATATCCATGACTCTTTCAATTGCTTCTTCTGCAAATTTAATAGGATTGGTTGCCAAGTTCAAAATTGCATTATGCTCAAGCCCATGCGTATTCAACACATCATTACCCCCCCCAAGTTAGTATTGACTGCTCATGTCTTTAAATTATTTCTATCCAGCAATTAAACAGCAGGTTATCCTCTGGAGCAAATCTAATCTTTCTCCAATATACAATACATTTTTTCACTATAGTTGCATACATGGATACTGTACCAGTTTCTGCCCTAACCATAGCATTTGCCATATATCGGGGAACCCCAAGACTTTTTTCAGATACTGATTTTGTATCACTTCAACATTATTAAATTTGCAAAACAAACCCCCGAGTTCTGCCCCATATATTAATTACGAATATACTTTTGCCGTAAGGCAACAATATTGTTCTAAATAAGAATCTTTTGCTGTAACATGAGCGAAATGTGTAATGCCATTAAGTGTTTTAGTTGCATTGTTTTTTACTCCTTTAACCTGCTTATTCCACTTGCTGTCTTTACTAAAACCCACCCCCAAATATTGGAATTCATCCACTACCTCTGTTCTAGACCCACTTATTGCCCAAGTTGATCTTCCTTTCCCTTTTTCACCAAATTCCATTATCTTTGTTTTCTCCAAATTGATCTCCATACCCAATTTATCTACTTCGCTTAACATTGTTTGTAGTGCTCTTTTTAAACCTAAAGGGGTTTGAAAGAGTAACACTGCATCATCTGTGTATAATACAATTTTTATTGGAATTCCATTTATTCTTGGTGGAAAACTCTCAATACCCTCTAGTTCCTCCACTATTGAATCTATATACAAATTAAACAATGCTGGGGCAAGTAAACAATCCTGTTTAACCCCATTTTTAACTTCTATATTTTGTGTCAATGTGCCATCTTTGCCATATCTAATGACTACTTTACTACCTTCAAGTAAGATCTTAATAATTTCCAATAGTTGTGGTTCCATCCCTTTATTTTCCAAAATTTGCCATATGGTCTCCCTATGAACAGAGTCAAATGCCAATTTGATGTCAATAAAGGCTATGCATATTTTACCAGTCTTCATTTGAGTGTATTTATCTAAAATATATTGTAAAATAAACATTTGATCTATTGCAGATTTCTCTTTCGGAAACCCGACCTGAAATGTAGATATTATTTTCTTGCCATCTATCCAACTCTGAACTTTATCTAGAATTTTCCTAGAGAATAACTTGAGACTAATGTTCAAGAGAGAGAAATGGGTCTGTAATTCTCTAGTAAATTCATTGGTCCCTTCTTATATAATGGAACTATTACACCAGTGTTCCAGTTCCCTGGGATCTTTTTATATTTTACAATGTTTTGAAACACCCCCAACAGTAGTTCAGCCCACCATTCTGGGTCTACCTGATAGACTTCTGCTCCCACCTCATCTATCTCTGCTGCCTTGTTTTTTTTCTGGGCAAGGACTACACTGACCACCTCTTCTTTTGAAATTTGCAGAACCTCTCCATGATCTTTTCCCCGGGTAATTTCTTTGTCCATATCTTTACCGTAAGCTTTATTAAAGATTCTTTCAAAATATTCTTTCCACTCCCCCCCCCCCCGAAATTACACCCAACACATTATACCTTCCTTTTTCCACACCAAATGCTACTAGCTGCCAAAAAGTAGCATTGTCTTTCAATTTAATTACCCTATATAGACAACTCCACTGATAACTATTAACATTTTCTTTCTTCTTTATAAGCTTATGCTTATATTCTGCTTTAAGATGTTGTATTGCTTTTCTGTCTTCTTCTCCTTCCTATTTTCCTAATCATTTTCCTTTTATCAAAACATTCTTTATCAAACCACTTTGCCCCTCTATAATATTCTGCTGTTTATCCCTTGAGGTTTTTTTAATTTTTTTTATTTCACAGATGACTTCTTGTTTCACATTTTGATATTAAAAATTTCCTCTGGGACACTCTAAGTACCCTCCTGGGTTAAATGAGCCTTTAAGTTCACAATTACTTGCTCTTTAAGTTTAATGATGTTTTTAAACCTCAGAACATTTTTCATTAGAACTGGATCTATTTTTGACCATTTTATTTGTTTTGTTCCTCTAATCTGCATCTCTTTATCTGCATTTAACCTTTGATGTCTATCTTCTCCAAAAAGTCCCATTACCGGGTTAAGCTTGATTTTTAATGGACGATGGTCACTGTCCCAGTTGTTAATGACCTCAACATTTTCTATATTCTTAAATGAATATATATCTACCAAAATATTAGTCCAGTACTCTACTTCCCTTTGTATACTTGCATGTACAATTTCCAACTCTATTCCCTTTACTTCTTCCATTAACAAGACTTAAATTCAATTTTTTCATAATCTTTAACAAGATTTACCCTTGTTTATTTACTTTCATGTCCACTGATACTCTTAACAGAATTTCAAGAATATCGTCCACACTCCAGTTTTGGGAACAGTCTTCAGCTCTTTCTCCTATTTTAGCATTAAAATCCCCCCACCCCAATAATTATCATTTTCCCTGGATATTCTAGTTCAATATTTTGGATCATGTCACCAAAACACTCAATGGCATGCTTTATTGGAGAGTCCTTAGTATCTGGTAAAAAGTACACATTTACCACTATGCATCTTGTATTACACGTCTAAGAAACTTCTATTGCCAAAATGTAATACTTTTCATCACTCCAAATACATTTTGCAGACATATCAGGTCCTAATTTCATGAACGTTGCTATCCCACCAGAGGCTGTCTCATACTTTTTCCTCTTTTTTGCTGGAATACACCACCCTTGGTAACCTTCTATATAGTTACTATCCATTTCCACCATCCATGTTTCTTGGACCATTATAATGGGAAAAGCCTCTAAAAATTTCAACACCCCAGTATCTTTCAGTTTCCCATTTAAGCCTGCTATATTCCAGCAAAGGATCTCAATGTTCTGAAATATTACCTCCTTTACATCAGTTTGCTGTCAATTTTCACCCCAGGTTTCATCCAGAACAAAAACAGAACTATTTTCCAGATTTAGCTCAAGATCTACAGAGTTTTCTGAATTTGTTGGTGTGGCCAAAGATAATCCAGAGATGTCCGAAGATTCTAAAACATAATTCTTGCATATTCTCTGCCCCCTTTTCTTTCTTCCACTAATTTCTGTATATATTTCTTCATCACCCCATATCATCTGGAAGTAAAGAATGTTCTTGTTCTACAGGTTTCATCTACTGGGAGATTTTCTTTTGTACTTTCCCATTCTTCTTATGTGCAGCTCTTAGTTTTCTACTAATACTATCCTTTTCATCCCCTACTCTTTCTGAAACCATTCCATCTGTACTCTCTACTAATATTGTTGTCTCAGCTTTCACCCCAATTTCCTTAAACAGCTCTCTTTGTCTTAGGATGGTCTGTCTGATATTTTTACTTTTTAATACCAGACAGATCCATTCTCTTTCCTTTCCAGGTATCTGTATATTGATCCAATGTCATTCCAGGGAAATTTCTTACCCATGTTCCCCTTACATATATTATAGATACATAGTTTTAATGTCATTGTGTTTTCTTTACTCTTCTTTGGGATTTATTTTAAGAAAATACATTGCAGAATTTCGCCTCTCTCTATGAGATCTTCTTTAGTATAGCCATAGTTCTTTTTCCCTGAAGTTTCAACTTTCTTCTTAGATGGCACTTTATTTTCTCTTTTTTCCTCTCTACTACCAAATCTACCCTTAATTTCTTCTTTCCTACTTTTCCTAGAACTTCTGTCTTCCTCAATTTCCAATGACTCCTCCATAGAATTCAACTTTAAACTAGGTTTTTCTATGTTTCTTTCAGCAATCTTGTTGCCTCTACTTACTACACCCCCACCTTTCTTCCTGGGCTGTACTTTGTTTTTTGCCTTATTTTTGTTTAGTTTCTCCACCAGCTGTTCATTCTCCCTTTTTTTCTGTTTCCCCTTTTTCCTTTGTTACTTGGTGGATTGTTTTTTGAGGTATTTCCTCTACTTGTCTACTCACAGCTGTTTCTCCTTTTGTGACATCTAAGGTAATTTTTGTCCCCTAAGCGTACCCCTATTAGAGAGGTAAAATTTATCAATAGCTCATTATTTAGCAGTATACCATCTCTAATTTCCACTAACAGTTCTTTTAACCAGTCATTATTCTGAGCTGGCTTGGGTACTTTGCTTGCTTTCCCATGAGCTTCTTGATCATTTACTATATACGATATATCTGGAGGCTGCCTAAGTGGGGGATCCAACCTTGTTCTTAATATATATAGCGATACAAATGCTTCAAATTCCCCCAGGAAAGAGGCACTAGGGCATTGATGGGATTTATCCATCAACAGCCTTCTGCCACTACTCTGTGCAGAACTTATTTCTCCCTTTAATTCTTTATATTTGAGGTTATACCCTACAGGTTCCTTCTGAGGTCTTTTGTCACTATAGTTCACCTTTTTCCCCCTTAAGTTGGATCGCACACCCTCTTCTAAGGCTTTTATAGTTTTAATAAGTGGATGTTCATCTGCTACTTTCTGTAAACTCCCTTCTTTCCTCTCCTGTATGGGACAGAAACTAAGAAAAGGAACAGAATAGCCTTGTATTCTCAATATCTGCTTTCTTCCAACTAAATTAAGTTGGCTACCCAGTGCCAAAATGTAGCTGGTAATTTTCTCAATTAACACCTTGTTACCATCTGATTACTCAGTCACCTTGTTGTCTTCAGTTTTTTTTTATTTTACTTTTACTAACATACTAATAGCCAGCAGATTAGTCCTTATGGTCTATCGAGTCTGCTTGAACCTCAGATCCCTAGTTGGGTGCCGAGGCCCTCCCCCTTGTGTTCCAGAAACCCCTATCATCCACCCCCCTGGGCCAGGCCATCATCTGATACATCCACTTTCTGTGTCCGTCCCACCCTTTCTTGAAGCCCTCCACTGTGGATCTCTGAACCAACTTGCCAGGCAGTGCATTCCAAGGGTCCACCACCCTCTCAGTGAATAAACCTCCTCCTCTTCTTCCCCCTCACCCTTTCACCTTCCAACTTCAAACCATGCCCTCTGGTGACACCTCACTGCTTTATTCTAAAGTCCCCTCCATGTTTATCCTATTTATTCCCTTGAGGTACTTGAAGAGCTCAATCATGTCCTCCCTGTCTCTCCTCTTCTCTAATGAAAACAGGCAGAGCTCCTCAAGTCTGTCCTCATACGTCAAATCCCCTAGTCCTCATATCATCTTAGTTGCCCTCCTCTGTACCCTCTCCAGAAGCTGTATGCCCCTCTTCAAGTGTGGTCTTCAGTACTGTACACAGTACTTAAGGTGTGGTCTACCAGTCCATTGTACAGCTGCAGAATCACTTCCCTGCTCCTAGAGGTGATCCCCCTTACAATGCATTCCAACATCCTGTTTGCCTTGCTAGCCACTCTCCTGCACTGCTCAGAGTTATTCATACATGCATCCACCATGACCCCTAGGTCTTTTTCCCCTACTGAGGCCTCCAGCACCTCCCGTCCCAGGGTGTACCTGTGTTTAGGGTTTCCCCACCCAAGATGTAACACCTTGCACTTGGTGATATTGAAATTTAATTTCCATGCGTGAGCCCAGCTTTCCAGGGTGTCCAGGTCCCCTTGCAGGGCCAGCCGCCCCTCTTCCCCTCAACTACTGCTCCCATCTTGGAGTCATCAGTGAAGAGACTCATTTCATACCCTATACCCTCCCTGATGTCTGATATGTATGCATTAAACAGGATCGAACCCAGGACAGAGCCCTGCGGTACCCCACTACTGACCTCTTTATGGTTCGAGAGCTCCCCACCGACCACTACTTTCTGGGTGTGTCCAGCTAGCCAGTTTTCAATCCATCTGACCATCAAAGGGCCTACTCCCAACCCCATCAGTTTCTTCACCAGACCATTGTGGGGGACAGAGTCAAATGCCTTGCTGAAGTCCAAGAATAATACATCCACAGGCTTTCCCCTGTCCAGTTCTGATGTTACCCATTCGTAGAACTCCACAAGATTGGTTTGACATGATCTACCTGGCACAAACCCATGTTGCTGACTATCCAGACCTCCCACCTCCTCCAAGTATGCCCCTAATTGTTCCTTTAGTATACTCTCCATTAATTTTCCCACCACTGAGGTCAAACTGATGGGTCTGTAGTTACCTGGTACTTCCCTCGATCCCCCTTTATGGATTGGCACCACATGTGCCTCTCACCAATCCCAAGGTACCCTCCCTGTCTCAAGCGACCTGTTGAAGAGCTCCGCCAGGGGTGCAGCCAGTATGTCCACCAATTCCCATAGTACTCTCAGATGAATGCCATCCAGCCCAGGAGATTTGTCTTTCTTTAGGGCCTTGAGGGCTAACCACACCCTTTTGGTGGAGATAGCATCATCCATCTCCTCCACCTTACTGGCCTTTTTATCCTTATCCTGATGTGACACCCCTGGGGTACCTCTCCCTCCCTCCTTCTTGCTCCATTTCTGTTGCTCCCCTGATCCCACTTACTGCTGCTTCTATCCCCATTGTGCCTTGCTTTGTAAATATCTCATCCTCCTTCCTAGTGAACACAGAGGTGAAGTACTCATTCAATATCACTGCCTGGTTCCTCGCCTCTTCCACCCACCCTCCTTCTGATCTCAATCTGCTGAGATGGCCCTTAGATTTTCTCTGCTCCCCAATGTACTGGAAGAACCCCTTTTCCCCTCCATGTATCCCCTTTGCTAGCCGTTGCTCTTTACTGGACTTTGCCCCCTCACCATCTGGGTGACTTTTCTAGATGCAAGATGGTACATTTCCTTATCCCTATCCCCTCTTGTTGTTTTATATTTTTTGTAGGCCGCCTTCTTTTCTCTGACCGCTATCTGAACCTCACTGGACCACCAGCATGGTTTATGTGACCTTGCTCCCTTACGTTTCACCTTAGCGCAGGTCCTGACTGCCTCATGAAGTCCCCATTTTATGACCTCCCATCTCTTTTCCACATTTGTCATTGATGTAATCCCCTACAAGTGATACTTGAGAATATTTCCCATGCCCACAAAGTCTGCCCCCTGAAGTCCACTGCCAGTGTCCTAGATCTCCCCCCTTCCCCCATGCTAGTTTGAAACCAGACAGTATTGTGGTTGCTCCCAGTCAGGGGATCCTCTACAACCAGGTCCCTTACCAGATCCCCATCTGCCAGAACCACATCCAGGACATGCCCTCCTTTGTGGGCTCCATCACATGCTGTGTTAAGAACACATCCTGAAAGCCGCCCAGCAGCCTCTGCCCTTGGCCACCTTAGAGGACATGGTTCTCCAGTTTGTACCTGGATTAAGGTCCCCATCAACACCACTCCTTCCTTTGGTCCACACTGGGCAATGATGTTGTCCAGCAAACCATCTCCAGAACATCACCCATCCTGGTGGCCTATATACTACACCCAGCTTGACCTTACCTCCAGCTGGGGTTCATAAGGACCCATAAGGCCCACACATTTCCTCTGCCTCTTCTACTTCTAATTTCTAAGGTCATCTCTAATGAACATAGCCACTCCACCCCCTCTGCCCTCCTTTCTATCCTTCCAAAGCATAGTTTACCCCCACACGTTTAGGTCCCAGTTATGATTTTTGTTGGCCCACATTTCCGTGACCACCGCCACATCCACCCCCATCTCGAACAGCATAGCCTGGAACTCTGGCAACTTGTTTCCCAAGCTCCTGGCATTTACTAACACCACCCCCCCAACCCTTATCCCTGATCCTCTTTGTTGAACCCCACCCAGGTTCCTTATACTTCCATCCTCCCTCTGCTCCTCCTGAAACCTCCACCCCAGTCTGTTTCCCCATCCCCCTTGGGTTTGAAAGCTACTCCCCTCATCTGGAGGAGAGGGCTTCTGGTCAGCCCCTTCCTTATCCCTCCCCCCTCACAAGTTTAAACCCCACCTTTCTTGAATATAGTCAGCCATCCATTGTTCAAGGACTTCCTTCCCTAATGGGGCAAGATGAAGCCTGTCCTTGGCATACAGTTCCTTATCCTCCAAAACTCCTTTCCAATTCCCTAACACCCCCAACCCACTCTCTTCACCCCACTTCCTGAGCCAGTCATTAACCTCTGTGATCTTCATTTTTTTCTCCACTGAGGCCTTTGGTACTGGCAATATCTCCAAAAAGGAAATGTTGCATCCATTATCTCGACAGACTCTGGAAAGTTCTTGGAACCTTGCTTAGATTTCCAAAATGCTATCTCCCTCTAGATCATTAGTTCCCAAATGCACCAAGAAATCCAGTTTCTCTCCACAATCCCTAACCAGTTCATACACCATGAACTTTGGTCTGTGCACTGTCAGCCCAGAGATACTGACTACCTTCACCTGGCTATGGCATCCACCCCCTGTCCCTCCCACTGGATACCCCTAATCATTGAGTCTCCCAATAACAGAACCTTAACATTGCCATCATCCTTATGGTTACCTCCACTATGCACTCTCAGCCCCCATCCCCCCTTATTCATGATCTCAATTCCATGGGAGTCTTCCTGCCTTATTAGAGACCCCCTTGTCACCCTCCCCTTCCCTTTCTGCCTCCCTTATTATTTTGCTCACTTAACTCAAACCCCCTGAATAGATGTCCCCTTTAACCCACTCTTATCTGAACCATTTATCCTGGCCCTCATAGTTCCCCTTCACCCACACTGCCATCCCCCCCTTGTAATAGTACCCCTACCTCCAGAGGCCCTTTGTGGGTTCCCTTTACCTAGGGCCCCATCCTTGGAACAGCCCCCCCTGCTGAAGGGGGGCCCCTCCCCTACCTTCTTGTCTCCCAGTTTCTCTCCAGTCATGCTCTCCTCCCTCATGTCTGCAATATGTTGCATCTCCCCCATCTGCTTAACATTTATGTTTCCTCTTCTCCCTCTGGGACTATTTCTATCCTTTCCATTGCCAGTCTGTGATGCCCTATAGGTATTCGACTCCCTCCCCCTGGCCTCTGTATCAGTTTCCTCATTTCTGCCAACCCCTTCCTCCCCCTCTAGGTTGCTTAGTAGCTCAAATTTATTGCAACACTCTATGTCAGCCCCCATCAAGTAACCCGAGTTTCCCCTGACTGCCCCTCTCAACTGCCCCCCTCCTCCCCTCTTGCTTTGTTCTCCTTAGGAGCTCCTTTCCACATTCTGTTCTTTAGGCTTCCGCACAACAGCCCCTCCCTTCTCAATGTCTGCTCTTCTAGGCTTCCCCACAACAGCCTCTCCTGACTCTTCCCCTCCACTCTCTTTATATTTGGAATGTTTACCCCGTACGCTTTCCCCTTAGCATCAACATCCCTATCTAAGGGTCCTCTGTCCCTAATATCCCCTCTCCTGCTTGCTGTAACATAACGTCCTGTAATTTCTGAGCATTGCCCCAGCCTGCCCTCAGCCCCACCCTTCTGA
Source organism: Neoceratodus forsteri (assembly GCA_016271365.2). Taxonomy (NCBI): domain Eukaryota; kingdom Metazoa; phylum Chordata; order Ceratodontiformes; family Ceratodontidae; genus Neoceratodus; species Neoceratodus forsteri. The sequence goes on from CM028134.1 coordinate 318,540,905, forward strand.
TGCCCATATCCAGACCCCTTATCCTTGGACACCTCCCAACTCCCCCAGCTTACTCCTTAACCAATATACTTCACTCCTGATACAAGATAGTTGTCTACAGAGTGGGAAGACTCCCTCTCTCCAGGCCCAATTGAGAATTATTGCCATCCCACAGCCTGTGCAGCCTACAACCTTTCTGAAGATGCCTGCCATGGTGGAATATGGCCACCCTGTTTGTCCCTCTCTTTATAATGGCACACACCCCTTTTCTCAGCCCTTCCCCCTTGAATACAGTCTCTCTCTATACTGACTGCAGTTATTTTCAACCCCACCAATAAAGTTCCCAAGTCTCACAAACACATACAGTCCAGTGTGTGTCCAGTCCCACTAACAATGTGTGTATGCAGACATCAGGTGCTGTATGATGTCACAGGCCCACCAGTTCCTGTTGCTTCAAATTTCAGCAACAAACAGAAATGCACAGCCCTTCAATCCCAACCCCAGTGTTTTTAAGTATTTAAGAAAGCCTACAAAACAGGGTGGTGGGAGGGCTCTACCACCACCAGGCAAACATCACATTTAAATTTCACTCTAATTATCACTGCCAAACAAGTGTTCCCAAGCCCCAATAGTTACAATATCACAGCCCAAGTAACAGTTCTAACTCAAAGTAGTAATTTTTAACACACAGAACTAATTTCAAGTACAAAACTATTCAAATATTTCAGTTAAAACAGAAGATAAAACCAAACCTCCATCATGAACAGCCTCCTGCTTCTGTTCCCAAGTGGACAATGAAAGACAAGATGATTCTTGTAATTTCCCCTCTCCCTAACACCAAGCAAACATCACATTTAAATTTCACTCTAATTATCACTGCCAAACAAGTGTTCCCAAGCCCCAATAGTTACAATATCACAGCCCAAGTAACAGTTCTAACTCAAAGTAGTAATTTTTAACACACAGAACTAATTTCAAGTACAAAACTATTCAAATATTTCAGTTAAAACAGAAGATAAAACCAAACCTCCATCATGAACAGCCTCCTGCTTCTGTTCCCAAGTGGACAATGAAAGACAAGATGATTCTTGTAATTTCCCCTCTCCCTAACACCAAGCAAACATCACATTTAAATTTCACTCTAATTATCACTGCCAAACAAGTGTTCCCAAGCCCCAATAGTTACAATATCACAGCCCAAGTAACAGTTCTAACTCAAAGTAGTAATTTTTAACACATAGAACTAATTTCAAGTACAAAACTATTCAAATATTTCAGTTAAAACAGAAGATAAAATCAAACCTCTGTCCTGAACAGCCTCCTGCTTCTGTTCCCAAGTGGACTTATTTACATATTTCGGGGGATTTGCTCCCATTTTCTCTCTTGTCAATCTTGTTTGTACCATTTTCTTTTAAGAAGAAAAACTAATCCTGTCCAAAATACTCAAGAGAATATCCAACAAGATAAAAACTTATAAATGTTATAAAAATTCTGAAAACACAAGACAAAAAGACCGAAAAAATCTCAATGATGAGCTACAGTATATAAGTCTATTTCAGATTATATAATCCCAGTAGTCAAGAAGTCAACTACATCGAATGACTCCACAAGGATGAAAATTCAGGCATAAAAATTCCTTCACCAAATGTGCTCTAAAAACGGTAGACTTTTCTTCTTTAAGATTGCACATGCCACTAATAAAATAAATATATCACTGTGTTTAAAGTTTCACTGCTAATATACTTTGTTAGATTGCTAAACTATTCAGCCACCTAAATATAAAAAGGCAGTGCAAACAGAACATTAACTTGAACCTACTTGATTCAACTTTAAAAAGACTCTTCCACTTTGGAAAACTCTTCCAGTTAGTCACGTGACACTTAGCAATACTTTCCCCATAACTGTTTTTGTCTCTTATGCAGATGGTATCCCCTGGTATATATATATATATGTAACGATATAAGGGAAACAAAATAATAATAAATCCCCTGAATTACACAGGCACTTTAATTATTTTTCCTCTTATAGTTAAAAAAAAAATAGCTCCAGTCCTCCAGTACTTACTAATGGGGTCTAAATATCTCCAAATCACCCAAAGAATGGCCCAAATAATATAACGAGCCTCTGCGCTCTCTTCAAAAAAGTGCTGCTCGAATCCAATGGACTCTTGTGCACTGTTCTCTAAAATGGTGTTTTGCACTGCTCAGAATGCCATGCATGCACTTTTAAGTGCTGGAGTCTGCTGTCATGTGACCAAAAGCGTGCAAGTCCTTAAAGGTTTATTTTCCTTGCTGTCTAGATTTACTTTTAAAAGTTTTGTCTTTTCCAAATAATAAACCTATATAGGCATTTAAACCCCTCAGCCCTAAACTCTTTTAATTCAGTGAGGAACCCTAACACAAGAGACACAATCAGCCACTAAAGTCTATACCAAGAAATACCCTAAAATCTCCAAAACTCTCTCTACCTTTAAACAAAAATGTACAGACCATATAACATGAAATATAACATAAAATACAAAGTTGTCTGCAGTGTTACCCCTCCAAACAATGGAGAAGCTAAAATCAATGCCGACTTTTGTGATTCTGACAAGTTAAAAAAGGTAAAAAACAGGATAAAAATACCCCCTGCTAAAATTTTAAAAGATTACAGAAGCAAATCCTCTTTTTTATCTCCAAACTCCTGTGACTCCTATGGTTTCCCTCTATGGATAAACCACAGGCTATATGAGTCTTTGCTTTATAAATCCTTCTTTCTTTCTTCCTTCCTTCTCCTATGATGCAATCTTAAAGCTAGTCCATGTGGAATGTCTACTGAGTTCTACTCATGTATGGACTTCCCAAAGCACCCCTCAGTAGCCACTTCAGCAGTCTGGCTTCTGGTCTATCACAACCAGTACTCCTGCTCCCATTTGCTTCTTGAAAATTTCTCTCCAACAGTCTAGGAGGACTTCCTCATGGCCTTCCAACAGCTGCTTCTTGACTCCCAGCTCCAGTCCAAATGCCACCCCTTCAGCTTTCCTCCTTGCAGAGACAAGGAATAAACATCAGAGAGGAGCTGGAACTCTCTGATGGAGGTAAAAGATCTTCTGGTTAGATCACATTTCAGGCAAAGATGGCACATCTGTTATAACTTAAAAATATGCCTAGTAATCCTGCTTCTGTTGACTTCTCCCCAACTGGCAGAGCATCAACCTCTGACAGCATGTCTTCACTCTGTCTCAAAACTGTCACAACAACTTGGTGATACATGGGTTGCCTGAAGGGGAGAAAGGTCCAAATATGTTGGAATTTGTACAGAAATTCTGTGTCAAAATAGTCGTCCCTCCCCTAATGGTCCCAGTTATGTAATTGAAAGAGCACATAGAGCCCTTTAGTGCTAAACCTCCACTGGAGGACCCTTCATGGCCAATTATATTCAAATTATTAAACTTTTTGGATCAGGAGTACATCTTAAAGAAAACAAGTGCTCTGGAGTCAATAACATGGGCAGGTCGGTGTATTAGAATAGTGCAAGATCTTACACTTAAAGTGTGCCAAGCCAGGTCTGCATACCGCCCTCTTCTGAGCAAGCTTTGGGCAGCACAAGTGAAACATAGATTGCTTTATCTATTGCACCTGGAAGTAATTACTGAGGCAGGCAAAAAGCACTTTGACTTAGCAGAGCAAGCAGCCATAAAGCTGCAACATCTCTTTCCAGACCTGTTCCATCCCAAAACATGAGGACTGTAAAATCTAATGTATAATTGCAAGTACTCCACTTTTAATTTTATTAAATGAGCAAACCATAAAAGAGCTATACAATGTATAATTAAAAATAAAAAAGTAAAATCACACTAAAAGAATTTGTTCAAATGTATATTAATGGAAAGATGAACTTACAAGTGTCCAATGAAATTAATTATGTTGAATTCTGATATGTACATTTCTCCCAGAGTCATTTTTGCATCACTGCATGTGAACTGTATAAACAAAGAATAATGCATAGACTGTGTGTTATGGTTTTTTTTATGCACCCAAGGTGTGTGATGGCCCATAAACCTTGAGAGTGAAGCTTGAGAGGTTTATAAGGTCATTACACACTGAGGCTTTGCAAAACAAATCCATAGACACACAGTCATCTTTGTTTTATGTTTTATAATTACTGGTTCAGGGAGTTTACAGCATGACAACATTCACAGTATCTTACCCTAAACTGTCAGCACTGCTGTTCCCTCTTCAAACAAATGTGTAAAGCAAACCATGTGTTGTTATATCACTGACTTCTGCTGTGATTACAGTAGATAACATTGCCTGCTAATGTTATACAAGCATTTGTTTTGTACTTTTATTTACTTTTTTTCTGTTCATAAATGAATAGAAACTACAACATCTGTGCCATGCTGAACTGCTGCAAGTTTGCTGTAACTGCCATGAACCCCCCCCCCCTTCCAACTTGGGCTAGGGCCACCAAGAAGAAAAGAAATAAAAACGAATTATTTTAATTTGAAAGGAAAAGTGAAGGCAGATCTAATAAAGCAGTAGTACTAGAAAGTCTTGTGCTGCAACTGCTGCTGCTACTCCTACTCAGTGCAACTTCCACACTCCATAACATTTTGGCTTGCTTCTCCACAAAAAAAAAAAATATTTACATTTATTTTAAACAGAGTGGCTTAGAAATAGAAAATGAAGAATTTCAGAATGCTGCAAGACTGGTGCACGGTGCTAGTGGTGAGTCAGCTTTCATCTCAAGACAGCATATTCCTACTAGATAGGGAACTGAAATAAAAGTGCTTAGAAAAGGCAATAATAACTGGGTAACACAGTTATTATGGCATTTGAAACAGCACATAAAGCTGTGTATTAAAGGGGGTCACCAATAAATATATAATAATAAGAAAAGAGATGCAGTCCTACTATATGCAAAAGAAAACAATGTACAAAGTCTTGCTTTACAAGAAATACATTTAAATTCAAAAGAACATCAACAATTAAAAAGGGATTGGGCAAATTAAATTTACTATTCTAATGGAACCATGAATAATATCGAGGTTGCAATAATAGTAGCTAATTGTCTTGATTTTAAATGTATACACTAGTGGAAAGATGATGATGATGGAAGAATTATTCTGATCAAATGGAGTTTGCTTCTGAAGGACAAACCAGATTGTCCAGGTGGCCCCTAAGTAAAGACTATGGGAAAAAACTAAAGGAAAGAAAGGGGGAAGAGAACTCAGGAAGGGGGAGGAGTTAAGAGGGTGATTCAGAGGAAAAGAGGGGACAGGAGGAAGAGGAGGAAAAAGGGGATGATGTCATGAGGGGGTGGAGCAAAGAAGGGGGAAGGAGAAGCAAGTGATTGGGGAGATGGACAGGAAAAGGAGGGGCTATACTAGCCTCTTAAGTGGTTGCAGAGGGAGAAAGAGTACTCTTTTAGCTTGCTACTCTCCAGTGTGAAAAAGCTGGGAGCAGCACATCAGATCAGCATATTTAGTCAAAAGGATAATTTAGCTACCCAGTAACATACCAGGTAATACTACTGGTTTGCGATAACTAATGAAAACTGGTACTTTAAAAAAAAAACTACTAATAAAATAGCTAACAAACAACTCCAGGATTTAAACACAACACAGGACCTGAGGAGCGGGAGCTGGCAGTGGTGCAGAAAAGAGAACTTGCCCGGTACTACACGTGGCAGGTATGTTGGAATGGCCTGAGTGTCTGGGCCTTTAAGCACTGTTTGGTTACTCAGTCAAAGCTGAGATTTTGTGTAATACTGCCCGTTTGCTTGCTAGAGATGTGTCAGTTTTGTATGAGTAGAGACCAGAACATGCTGAGAGAATGCGAGGTCTGGGATGGGATTTTGTGTAATACTGTCCATTTGCTGGGTAGAGATTTGTCCAATTTCTGTGTGTAGAGACATGCTGGGAGAATGCGAGGCACTGTGGAGTTTAATTTTGCTCATTTGCTGGTTTAGTAGGGGCAGGCTAGAGCCAAGCTGGTAGGCAATAGGAGGGCGTGGGTATGGATGCACTGGGGAGCTTTAATTCTGCCCTTCTTTGTTGGTTAGTATGAAATGGGTTAGATCTGAACTTGGAGAGAACACAGAGGTGGCGAGGGGGAGTGAGCGATTGCTGTGCTTTGGTATTCACAAAGCAACTGGTGTGCCACGGCTCGACCCAAGGTGCGGCATCCATGAGGAGATGGAAGGCTCAGTGGCGTGTATGGCATTGGAGGCATGGTTGGGGTGGTACAACCTGAAGCAACCACAGGCCTAGAGAGGCCTTAACTAAGCAGGTGAGGGAAAGAAAGGCTTGCTGTGGGGTGGGGGGATAGGACAAAATCGACAAAAAACAAAAACAAGAATCTTTGTCTTGGGGCAATGATGGGGGAGGGGTCTGGCAGGATACGAAGGGAAAGGGCATCAGGAAGAGGATGTGGCCACGGTTTGGCCTAGTCATCAACTTTGGCTGCAACAGACATTATGAGGGAATGGATTGTTAATGCAAAACATAAGGGTGCACGAGCGGGGCATGGGACAGTCCAAGAAGGGAAGGTGGCTGGAAAAAACAGGAGAGCAGCAGCACAGGGGAGAGGGAGCTTCCAGGGAAGGAATCGAGGGGAAGGATAAGCATGCAGGGAATGGCTAGGCCAAAGAACACGCGGCCACCATTTTGAGTGATTGGGGAGGCATAAAGTAGGGACAAGGCAGGAGGACAATAAAAACAATGGAAAACAGAATCTTAAATAGCAATGGTTAGCTGGGGGTCATTTTCGACACACCGGACTGGTAATAAAAAAAACCCCAAAAAAATACGAACTCAGCAAGTGGTAAAAAGTGACTAAAAAGCATGGTGCTGTACAGTGCACAACAACTGTTTAAACTAAGAAGATAGGAATCAATTGGTTAGCAATTGGTTATCCCAAAGTTGATGTGTCCTTGGCAAACAGGGGAAGGGGTCAGGGCCTAGGGGTCGAACGAGAGGACACGGCAAGTGATAAAGAGAGAAAGGAACCATGTGGACGGAACAACGTAAAGTTGGTGCTCCCAGTCACCTGTATGGAGGAAGGCCTGTAGGACCAGAGGTATTAACATGTGCATTTTCTTTTACAGCAGTTTCTTTTAACATTAGGAGCAAGCCCAAGAGCAACAGATGATGGCACCAAAGAAGAGCAAGCCAACCAAGGAGGAAGATTACAAGTCCATCATCAAATTGGCAGAGAGGGCCAATAAAGTATGGGAACTGGTAGAGGATATGGAAGCACAGGGACCGGGGGATAATGGAAAGGGAAAAAGAGGGAGAGCAGTGGCAGGGGACACAGGCCAGCCTAGTCACCTAGCCCAAAAAGGCCTCTGCCCAGACCAGCAGAGCCCAGTCAGACCAGAGCCAGAGACCCCGACCCCTATACCAGTCACCCACCAGTCTCAGCTCCAATATCAATTACCCCATTGCTGATTGAGATGCCTGGACCAGTACCAGCAACACAGAACTCGTCAGGTGGACTGACCCCAGGAGATATAGGGCAACTGCCAAGCCCAACCCCAGGTAATGTGAGCAGCAGCATAAAGGAATATGTAGAGCAAATGATTATGGCTATGGGGCAAGATGGGACAGGACAGCTGGAAAAAGCATTGGGGGAACTCAAAACATGAGAAGGGTCAAGAGCAGGAGCAGGGACCACATCAGGAGGGGAACTACTGCCAGGGGGGTTTTGAGACATAGGTTTGCTGGGGATGAGATCAGATGAGAATAGGCAAACACGTCCCCATAGCAACGAAAGAAAAGATACGGAAGGGAGAATATGTGGACATTTTTGCACTGGTCAGTAGAGAAGCAGTGATGAAGTATGATGAGAGGAGAACATTGGAAAAGTGGAGATGGCAGCAGTAGTAGTCCTGCTAGGGAAGAAAGAGGAAGATAAGTTCACGAAAGGCAAGACATGAGACAGTTGGTCCGTGGGCTTTACCACATATGCAGCAATCGTGCTAGAGAAAAAGCCTGAGTTGGGAATTCCCTTGATAACCTCAGCTAATAATAAGGAGGGTGAAGGCAAAAGGAGGGGTTGGGTGGATATATTATGATGAGTTTTTCAGGCAAAGGATGGCCACCTATGGGGATGTTAGGTGGGACACCAAACAACTGGGCCTGTGGACAGATTACATTACGGATCAGTCCACACCAGATGGAAAAGGGGCAAGGAAGGCCACATTAGTGCAAAAATGCTGCTGGGGATACAGTTGGGCTTTTTGCTCATGACCGCAATGTAGGTTCCACCACGCATGTTCCAAATGCAGGGCAACCACCCGGCCTTGAGATGCAGGACAAGCTGGGTGGCTAGGGGGCAACCCAATGGCACACAGGGCACCAACAGCCAGTCCTTTTGGGGGGACCAAGGAGGTTTCAGGGCACAGACAGTAACCAGGGGCTTTAGGGAGAGGAGAGGTTTTGGTAGGGGGAAAACATATATTAAGACAAAGCCTAGCAGACTGGGCGGGGAGGGACAGATATTTAGTATGGCAAAGACACCAATCAGTATCAGGAATTGGGAGGTGGTATTACAAGGACACACCGACCAAATAGCAGCACAGAAACTAATGAAGGGTGTTAAGGAGGGTTTCAGCCTACATTGTCAAGGCCCCAGGGAATACCGGGAAAGCAAAAACTTAGGTTCAGTGAAGGGGAAAGAGGAGATACTGAGGAGGAAACTGAAAAAAGAGAAGGAGGCAGGGAGGATAGGGGGTCCATTTCAAGCACCTCCATTTGACAATCTGAGAGTATCCCCACTAGGGCTAGTGCCCAAGAAACAGCAAGGGGAATTTAATAATAAATAATAAAATCATAAAATTTAGGGTGATACACCACCATTCATTCCTGGGGGGGGGGAGTCAGTAAATGATTACATCGAGGAAAGACACTCCAGAGTGACGTATGCCACCCTGGAGGAGGCAGTGGAAATCATTAAGGTAACACCAGAGGCATGGCTAGCAAAGACTGACATAGAGGCGGCATTCAGGCTCCTGCCAATCTGCCTACTAGACTGGGACCTGTTAGGGTTTAAGCTAGAAGGGGAATATTACTTTGACAAAGCCATGCCCATGAATGGAAAACGGGGAAGGCACAGGCTACTATGGCAGTACACCTGGCAGCCATTAGCTTAGTCTGTAACCTTAGGCAGTGGAAAGACCCAATGAAGACCATGTTAATAAGACATATGATTCAAGGATTGGGCAGGCTGGGGATAAAAGCAAGGGATGAAAGGAGGCCAGTATCACAAAGCCGGATGGACGGGCTGGGGCAGACAACAGCAGCCATATGAAGGACAGAATTTGAGAAGCTGCTATTCCAGGCCATATTTTCAGCCATGTATCATGGAACCCTGAGGGTGAAAGAGGCAGTAGGGCATGACAAGGGGGTGCGGGGGAAGGCTGGAACAGGGCAACCTTGCATGGCAGGGGGACGCAATTGGAATATGGATCAAGAGATTAAAAACAGATCAAGAAGGCAAAGGGGCCCAGATCACACTCAAAAGAAGCAGTGAACCAGTTAGCTGCCCAGTAAGGCTACTGGGGACCTATGTCGCAGTGCGTCCTGCACAACCAGGGCTTTTTCTTTATTCATGAGGATGATAAAAGAGCCACAGGCTATCAAGTAACAGTGGTTCTTAAAAAATGCATGGAATTCCTGGGGGAAACCCCCAAGAGCTTTTCCTCACATTCATTTTGAATTGGGCAGGCATCACAGCTGGTGGCAGCAGAAGGATCGGTCGTAAAAGTACAGGGGGGCCAGACGTTGGAGGTCCGATTGCTATAAATCATACGTAAGACCACTAAGCAAATGACTAACCATATCTAACCATTTTCTATTCACAGGTAAAGCGCGGGTTGGATGGAGGGGGACAAGTGAAGAAAGACATGAAGAATAAAGGGGGGACAGGCATAGACACAGTAGGGAGCATCAACTACAGGAATGTCCCGTTACTCACACATGCTCTAATCTTTCAGCAGGTAAGGGGCGGAAGCAGTAGGGAAGGATATGTGGACATTCCTATATTTATTGGGCAGAAAAGAGAGCATCCAAAAAGGAAGGGGGCAGACAACTATACCAAGACCCTAGACAATGCCGGCTGACATGGCAGAGCATCAGGGGCATGAAGTGGGCCAAGCTGCTTCCAACATTAAGAGACCTAAGAGAGAGGTGGGCACTGCCAGACATGATTATTATACATTTAGGAGGCAATGACATGGGGGCCAGACCATGGCTGGACATTTTTCTACAAATCAAATATGATATCGGCATAATAAAGAAATGGTGGCCACAAGTAAGCCTGACGTGGTCAGACATGGTACCCCACAAGGTATGGAGACATGCACATAGCCACCTAGCAATGGATAGGGTAAGGAGAAAAATGAATAGAAGGGTAGGTACATGGTTCATAGCACATGGGGACAGGGTCATTAGGAGGGGAATAGAAGAACGGGAGGATGAATTTTTCAGATCAGATGGGGTACACTTGTCAGACATAGGGGTTGACCTATTTAACTTGGAGACCATGGGGAGCATTGAGGAATGGAGAAAGAGCTTGGCTTAGTGGGGTGGGCTATGAGTCAGTCCTGGGAAATGGGGGAAGGCCATCATCCAATGCAGGCTGGAGATGGCCTAGTGGCAGAAAGAGTATAAGAGCTGCCAAGGGGGGAAGGGGAGAGCACACACAGGTAGAGAACAAAGAAAAGAGGAGAAGAGATGTGGTAATGGGTGTCACACCGCTACCTCCCAAGAAGAAGGAAAAGGGCCCCCAGGTTCTAAGCCTGGGGGTAAGAAGACAAAGAAAGAAGAATATATAAGAAAGAAAATCAATGTTTGGAACCTTTGATATAAAGGAAATAGACATAAACAAAAAATAATGTATAAAAATTGGGAAGATTATTGGAAAGTGTGGGACCAATGGTTTTCAAGTTGTAAATATGATTTAAGAAAAGTAATGATACACAGGGCTGTATAAAAAAATAAAATAATTGCTGATCTGAGCACCCACCACTACTGTGTAAGCCTCTTCTTAGGAAAATCCAGGAAAATGTATTTTATGTGGTAAAGAGACAATAATATTTGGTTCAGCATATGGTCCATTTATTACCTGTTTGAATTTTTTCAATTCCATTTCAAAAGGTATTGTTGAACTAGGAATCCAAGATGTACTGATAGGCGAAGACCTACATACTATTTTAAACCCCATTAAAGATAAATCAACCAGATCTTCTGAACAAGATAAGTATCTTGCTGATAGTATCAAGGACTTCTTAACGCAGTATAACATATTAAGGACTTTTCAACTCAACATAATTTAATGTGATACCTTTTTACATGGTGAAATGGGTATCCAGACCAAACCAAATACATATATAGAGCTAGACATATAAATGTTTTTTTTTCCTTTCTAGACTGGATTACATATTAACAAACAGAATTAATTAATTACTGAAATAATAAAATGCAATATTAAAGACATTTCTGTATCAGATCGTGAAATTACAACCATCACACTTATCCCAACAAAAGACAGAAGGTCAGCACAATGGAGACTTTATTTTTTTTTACATGACAAAAGGTTTGTTGAATTAATCAAAAAACACATTGAAGCATTTTGGTAAAATAATTATAACACAAATACAACAATATGTGCAACATGCAATGCATTCAAGGCTACCATTTGAGGGGTAATAATATCATATAAACTTAGAATGAATAAGAAGTTAAGGAAAACAAAGAAAATTAGATCTAGAAATACAAGACCTTCAGGAAATAACAACTAGAGGAGACACTTACTTGCAAGAAATGTTAGATCTAAAAATACACACAAAAAAAAAGAATAACACAAGAAGTCGGAAAAAAACATACTCAAGATAAAAAATAAGCTATACTTTCATGAGGAAAAATTGGGTAAATTATTAACCTACACACTGAAAAAAAACAGAAGGAACATAACACAATTACAAATCTTAAAACTGTACAAGGCCAAATCTTCAGAAAAGATGAAGATATAGCAAAATGTTTTCAGACTATTACAAAACTGCTTATATCTGGACAAGTAATAGCAACATATACAAAATAGCAGAGTACCAACATATACAGAATAGCAGAGTATCTAGCTGAAGCAAGATTTACATCAGTTGAAATACCACCAGAGAATTTTGCAAAGAATGAGATGATAAAAGGAATTTCATCAATGAAAAATAATTCCACGCCTGGACCTGATGGTTTTGCTGTTGAATGTTTTAAAGCATTTAGAGAAGATCTGACCCAATGGATACAAAAAATGGTGGAGGAAATAATGGAAGGGGCATATGTACCTCCCACTTTATCAGAAGCTAATATTGTATTAATTCTGAAGGAAAATAATGGCCTTTCATATCAAGAAAAGTATCATCCAATAGCATTGTTAAACACTGATTATAAAATAATAGCAAAATTAGTGGGTATAAAAATACAAGACCAAATTATGAATATATTACACTTAGATCAGAAAGGGCTGTTAGTTCCTCCATTGAACCCTAAGATCTAGAAACTATAGCATTAGTCATAGATGCAACCAAGGCCTTTGTCCTACTAAATTAGTCTTTTGTGTTTAAATCTTTGGAAGCATGAAGGTTCCCATTTATTACTATATGGTCAAGAAAAGCTCTATACACAGACCTAAAATATTGTTTAAAAATTATCCTGTATAAATCAGATCCACTTAAAATGACAAGCGGAGTACATCAAGGATGCCTGTGATCTCCTCTTCTATTCATCCTAAGTTTGGAACCACTTTTGAATTATATACATACAAATGAAGCTATTACTGGCATACCAAACAAAAAACAGTCAGTCCAAACTAAATATATGTGCAGATGTCATTTAAGTATTTATTTCCAGTCCAAAAACATGTTTCCAGTATTAATGCTCAGATCTGAGAAATACTCAATTTTTTCAGGCTAACAATTAAACAAATCCAACTCCATCATATTATGTATAACAGACTTATAAACAGTAATAAAAGAAATATTACGTGAAATGAAAATGGAAAACAAACAGATATTTAAGCATTTATATAACAAATGCTGTACAGAAAACAATGACAGTTAATTTGTCAATGTTTGCTGAGAGAGTAAATGGTCTATTTGACAACTGGAAAGACAGATCTTCATGGGAGAGAATAGAAGCACTGAAAATGTTTGTAATGCTCCATCTGATGTACTTTTAGCAAAGAGTACACAGTGAAAAAAAACACTGACTTTGTCAAAACAAAAGCATAAATCATTTAAAAAGTCTTTGTGATGTGGTGGAGTTCTGCCATATACCGTTAGTGGGGTGACTGAAATTTGGTGCTGCAATTATGGTGCTGCAACAAGAGCGACAATGACAAGGGTGATTTTGAATTTAGATCACCCCTCACTGATGCTGGCTTGTGTGCCCACACTAGTTCTGCCTCCTCCGGGGCATGTCCACCCCGGAGGAGGTTATATGTAGTTTTGGGGTGTGTGGGGAAAAGCGCCTCACATTAGGGGGTGCAGGAGGCCCCCACAAAAGCTGGTTGTTTCCCTGTTGTAACTCCTGAGAGATGTTATGCCTGGTGCTGTAATGTCATGTTGCATTTTGCCCGCACCGTAATCGGTGTCGGCAATATGTTTGCTGCACCGGCATGGGTGAACAGAGTTTCATTTATTGCCTGGAGAAAAAATGGTTGTTATGTAAAGAAGAAGGAATGGAATGTCCAGATCCTGTTTTGTACTATTTGGCAGCAAAACATAAGTCAGCAATCCATTGGATAAGGCAAGTAAAAAATGAAATGGAAAACAAAGGTACATATTAGTCCCAAATGCAAGAAATACTTAATAAAGAAGATATTAAATTAAAAATACAAAACTTGTTCCTTTTTCTCATATTGTGTTCCCAAATTAAAAATCCAATAATTACCACAGTTGTAAAGCTCTGTAATAAATGGCAATTTTTTCCATATAATTACTCAAGAATTACATCAAGTATGATTTTCAATTCCACTATCTGGGATGCCAATATAGACAGTACTAATATAGTGAAAGATCTCAAGAAAATTAATTCAGTAAACTGAGATGACTTTTCTAACAAGAATACTGAAATACTATGGGAAGAATTTGAAAGAAAATGCTTGAACACTTAAATAAAGAATTCGTGGATGAAATGTTTAATGCTGAAAAACAAATTTGAAAAATATATCAAGTATCTTGTTCCTGGTAAAAAGCATAAACAAATTCTCTAATAGATATTAATTACCATATTACTCCAACTACACTTAATACTAAAATAAGTATAATGGCTTACTTTTACAAAATGTTCCTTAATCTTAGCTTAAGAACAGAGAAAAAATTACATAAAAACACTCAAGGTAAGTGGGGAAAAGGAATTGGGAAAACAAATGCATCATAGTAGATGCAAAGAATCTATGTACTTATGCTAAAAACAAATCAATTCAGTTTAAAATTATAAACCATGAATATACTACTCCAAATAAGCTGCAACATGTGTCTTTAGTAAACAAAATCAATTGTTGGCACACGTGCCGAAGTAAAGACAAAATAGATAATTTTCATTTGCTTTGGGATTGTAAAGAATCCTAAATTGATGGCAAATAAACACCAAAATAAATAAACTCATAAGCAAACACATACCAATAAGTCATGAAGTGCTGCTGTTCATTAATTTTTGGGGGTTGAAATTACAGACAAAAGAAAGTCAGATTTACCAGCCATTTAAAATGACAATATGTATTATATCTGTCTTTGCCATGAATAGTATGTATAATAAATTTTCTGGGGTAGCGTATATTGTAGCATAAGTGCTGTTTTTTTCTGTAGCTTTTAGATATTGCACACAGTGCATATAGAGTGCTGGGGAGGTGGGTACTCCATTTAGACTGTGTTTTTACTGGACCCCCTAAGCAGAATCAGCTAGGGAAACCACAAATAGATCCTGAACCAGCAGGTTCTGGAAACAGTTTTCAGAAGATGAAGTACACCAGAAAAAAGATCTATTTGCATTTTGGAAGAACTATCAACTCCAAAAGTTTTGTTACAGGCCACCAGCCAAGGGCACAGTCCCAGAGGATGCCCTAGCCTTGAAGTAGACAGGAAGGTTTTTGTATGCATTACCATCATTCCCCACTCATACACAAAGTACCGCTAAAGCCCAGGAGAGAACCAGAAACACTGATTCTAATAGCCCACATTGGACCAGGCAGGCATGGTATTCAGTGCTCCTGGCCCTGTCCAGCAAGAATCTAGTCAGTCTGCCATTGAGTTACAACCTGCTGACCACACAACAGGGCAGGATAACATTCCCAGACCCTAGGACATTATGCCTAAGGACATGGTTCTTGAAGAGCTAGAGTATTCTAGGATGAATCTATCAGAGGAGGTCCTGGGGATTCTTAAAGTTTTCAGGAAACCAGCAACCAGGAAATCATCCACCTCTAAGTGGAAGAGGTTCTCATACTGCTGCACCCCCAGAAAGATAGTTCCAAATGCAGGCAGGATTGCCTACAGACCTGGACTACCTAGAACACTTGCACTCCTTAGGCTTGTGGCCAATAGCATTAAAGGTATATCTAACAGCAGTGTTGACCTGCACATTAGCAGACAGAGGCAAGTCGCTGGCCTCTCAGCCTGTTGTTAAGGGCTTTTTTAAAGGCCTCAGGCACCTATACCAACCTGTAAGGGACCCAGCTCCCCCCATGTGACCTGAACATTTGTCTCTCCCAACTAATGGAGGCCCCCATTGAGCCTGTTGGTACTGTTGATTTAAAATATGTCACAGGAAAACCATTTTCCTGCTTGCCATGATATCTGCTAGAAAGGTGAGCAAGCTGCAAACCCTTGGCACAGAATCAAACTACTTAATCTTCCTTCTGGACAAGGTAGTTCTTAGAACCAAAGGGAAGTCCCTTCTTAAGGTGGTATTGGAATGCCACCTGAACCAGTCAGTTGTCCTTCCTCTGTTCTACCCTGAATACTCCAACCCAGGTGAGCAGAAATTGCACAGCCTAGATCTGAAGTGAGTATTGGGCATCTACTTGGACCACCTATGTGACAAATGTTGCTACTTGCAGACTGCCTAAATCTGTCTTTTCACTTGCTTTTTTGCTGTTTTAATGGCACCTATTGGAAAAGAATCAAAGTGAGAATTTTTTCTCCTCAGAAACATTGTAAACTCCACAGGTTCTGTCAAAGCGCTGTAACTAAACATCTAAACAAAAACTAAATAAATAAAAACTGATTCTTCATTTCTTGGGACTGAGATTGTTTATTAAAGTTTTCAGTGTTTGGCATGACTGATAGACCTAAGAAAAAGGAAAAATGACTAGGAGGATTTAAAAATTATAAAAATTGCTTCCAGCTCCTGGCAAAGGTAACTGCCATGAGCTCTGTGTAAGGTGTCTGTCTGCAGATCACGATTATACCATTGTGAGCTGGGTCTAAAGGTTTGCCTAAAACCCCAAAACAAAAGGGCTAAAAAAAGAGAAGCATTTATGGCTTCCCAGTCTTCTTCCATGTCTCCATAACATAATAAAAACTGTGAGGTAGTTCCTAATGATGGTGGAAAACATGCATCAGAGGGTTCATCTTCTCAAATACAAAAGCAGTCCCTGTCCAAGAGGACGGATTAAAATGATAAAGCTGGTCAGCCATCAGATTAGCATGGTGAAGATGGTAAAGATACCAGGGTGTCTGAAAGGGGGAACCAAGAGTTCAGTGATGGCAAAAATACAAATGAAAGAGTCTCTGTTCAAGTACCAACTGTGATGCAGGGCTTGCGTCCAGCCCTGTGCCATGGCACTTGGGTTTTGGCAGTGCGCCAAACCCTTCACCGCAACTGCCCCTTATTTTACAATCTTGGGCACAGTCGCAATAGTTTCCACAGATTATGGCAGCTTGCACCAAATATCTGGTGCAAGCTCCATAATAATGGCCTCCAGGATTGCCACAAATTAGACCAGAAAAAGTTGATCTGACTTACGGCAATTGCTGAATGGAATGGCAAATGCTGTTAGATTGTCACAAGCACCATGCGCCATATTGTCAGTGCATCGGGGCTTGCGGTGATCTAATACTTCTGAAAATAAGGCTCAGTGTCTGACAAGAAACAAAACACAAAGAGAAGTATATCTTTACCACTCCTTCTGAAAAAGGAAAGAGCAGGCTTTGGACCCAAGGCAAATGCCCTCAATAGAGGCCATGGCAAAAATGTAGCATTTTTGCAGGCCTTCTAGGTCATGAGAAATTTTATGAATATGCCTGCCCCCCCCCCCTCCAAGCTCAGGCTCCAGCCTACCTGCCTGTGGAGGAGGAGGAGGAACTGTACTATGAAGAGGAGTACGAGGTTGGACCTATTGAAACAGATGATTTACCTGAGCAGGAATTTGTCTTCCCTCCAAAGTCTACAGAGGATTACTTATCTTATTCCACTTTCATTAAGCAAATAGTGAGCACCTGCAAAATCCACACTCAGGAAAGAGAGAAGGATGAGGTGGAAGCAGATTTTTTGGATATGATGGGGTTAGCTCCGAGTACAGTAAGAGGTTGCTGGTCCCCATACACAAATTATTTAAAAATGCCACTTCTGAATTCATGTCTGCACCTACTTCAGCTGGAGCTATGGATACAATGATTGAAAAAAGCATCAGATGGATAGATAGTGGGTGGAATACCTGTATGCCTACCCTGATCATCAAGGTATAGTCCAAGGGGCTGCCAGTGAGAGGTCTAAGGATCTCTTCTCTGCACAGCCCCCTGAGAAGGACTCCAGAAACATGGATAATATGGAAAAATGTATTTGCATTAGTTTCCCTACTCATCTGGCAAGCAGCTTACTTAGTCATATAGCCCAGTACCAGAATACAGTTCCAGCACTAGCTGGTAAGGTTGATTGGCTTTGTTAGTTGGTACAGAATCTGACTGCCATGGCAAAGTCAGCCCTGGATGTCACCAACACTACTTCCGCATGACTGTGGACACTAATGATACTGTTTCAAGGGTCTTTGCTCATGCAGTGTCATTGAGGTGATTTTGCTGGCTAAAGGCATACATCCTTTCCCAGGTCACTCAGGCCAAGACCATGGATTTTTAATTTGAAGGAAATTCACTTTTTGGAGACAAAACAGATGCACATGAAAAAAGTGGATGACTACAAAGCCACTTGAAAACAGCAAATTGTAGTGAGAAACAACTAATGTGACCTACTGGGAAGTGATCCAAGGCCCTCAGTATGCTCTGCTGGTGCTCTAACCACTGAGTCTTGGGCTCACATGGTTGTACCTGTCTCTTCCCAGACACACTTTCTTTCCCTGGTATTGCAAATCCTGCAACTAATAACAGTCGAGATGACAATTACTTGTTGTGGGTGTAGTATTAGCCACTGCTAAGCAATTTATATTATAAATTGTAGTGAAAAGTGACCAGTAGGTCACAATATTTATTTTTCAATCCAATTTGTGACCTAAATTGTTTATCTGTGGCTAATACTGACCACAAAACAACTAATTGTCATCTTGATTGTTCCTAGCTGCAGGATTTGCAATGCCAGAGAACTGAAGTGTGTCCGGTAAGAGTCAGGTCCAGCCATGTGAACCTATAGCTCTGTGCTTAGAGCACTGAGATAGTATTCTGGGGACCTGGGTTCAATTCCCAGTAGGTCATATTATTTTTTTTCTCTCTTTAATTTGTGATCTAAATTGCTTAGCAGTGGCTAATACTGTACCAAAAGCTAATTGTCCGCTTGATTGTTCCTAGTTGCAGGATTTGGATTATCAGAGAAAGGAAGTGTGTCTGGGAAGAGCAATGTTCAACCATATGAGCCTATAGCTCAGTTGTTAGAACACTGGGATGGTATTCCTTGGGCCTGGGTTAAATTCCCAGTTGATCACATTATTTCTTTCTGACTACAATGTGTGATCTGAATTGCTTGGCAGTGGCTAAAACTGCACCTAAAAAAACAACACTGAAAAAGAAAAGGCCTCCACTTCCTACAGACCTTATGGTGGGGGAGGCAGGGTTAGGGGGCTACTTTCCCAGAGCTTACACTCTGTATGTCCTGTATAAGTACCAAACCCAAAGAGGTTACTTCAGGGGTAGAGGCGGGGGGGGGTCCAAGTGTGCTGCTGCAGTACCAGCCCCCAAGCCTGAACCTCAGTCAAAGCAAAACCTCTGAAAAGTCTGCCTAGATCCCCCAACCATTGCCAGTGAGGAAGGCTCAACCCCTATCCACAGGAATGAATTAACATTACCACAGACAAGTGAGTCCTGGAGCTAGTAGGCAAGGAGTTGTCCCTGAAGTTTGCAAAATTCCCCAAACTGCAGGAACACAAATGTTTTCCAACTCGTTCTTCTACAGAAAGAATTCTGCAGGAACTGGAAGTAAACAAATTGCTACAAGCAAAATCAGTCAAAAAGATTCTTGCTTCCCAATGAGGCAGGGGCCTGTTTTCAAAGTTCTTCATTGTCCATAAGAAAAATGGGGCGTGCAACCCATTTTAGACCTCAGATATCTGAACAAGCACATCAAAAAAAGGTTCAAGATGGTCACACTGGGCACAGTGAAACTGTTTTTACAGTTAGGGCATTGACTGGGGTCACTGGATCTGAATGACATATAGTGCATTTTCACATTCCAGTCAGACCTACACACAGAAAATACCTCCGGTTCAGGCTAGGAAACTGCCAGTACCAGTTTGTAGCCCTTCCCTAAGGCCACAAGTGTGAATGTTAAGCAGATTACATTTAAGTTTGCATAACATGGTTTGTGCCCACACTGCCTGCTGTATTAACACATGCATATATTTTTAATGCTGTATAATTATTTTTTAGTATATTTAGGTGATCAAATGTATAGGTGAGTTTTTGTTTTCACTCTTTTGTGTTTACACACTTTTGTATATATTGTTTATTGTATATATTTTTCTTTTGAATGGTTATATAGGCTGGCAGTATAGCCTAGAGGTTAGAGGAACGAGGTGTGAACAAGCTTGGTACATCCAGCATACCAGACCTGAGTTTGATTCTCACAACCTCCACTTGCATACTGTGAGACTCTGAGCAGGTCACTTAACCACCCAGTTCTCCCAGGTCACCGCTGAAAACAGGCACTTGTGCCTAGTGAGCCTTACCTGGTTACCAAAGACTAAAATAAAAATAAAATAAATATTAGCACTTTATGGTATGTCTCTTTAAGGGTAACACATTAAAAATGGTGTAATGTGCCCCCTTAAATTACTCCCTGATGACGCGTTGAGCCAAACCGGTTGGAGGCTTGGTGCAAGGTGCTCCTGCTGGCATCCTCATTGAGAGGTTTGTGGTTTACTGGCACTATACAGTACGTCAAAAGCATCTCAGTCTGAATATTTGTGTGTGTCTGCTTTTTTTGAGGTTTGTGGATGGTGCAGGGATCTAGCTCACAATCAGGCTAGGAAACTGTAAATACCAGTTTGTAGCCCTTCCCTTGGGCCTCACTTCAACACAGTTTTTTCCAAAAGTGCTTAGCTGTGGTGGCAGCACACCTTAGATGGCATGGTGTGGCATTTTTCCCCCTAGATGGACAACTGGCTAGTTTCAGAGTAAGCAAAAAAAGAGACAAAGTTATATATTCAGAAGGGAAAAAGTACAATGGAAAAACTGGAATTTCTGATAAATCTGCAGAAGTACCAAGCAGAACCAGTTCAGGCATTGGACGTCATAGGCACTGAACTGTAACCCCTTCAGGGGAAAGACTTTTTACTTCCGGAAAGGATAGCAAGTCTGGTTGCCTCAACAAACTCCTTTTACAGTGGGCCAGATAAGGAATACAAGGGAACTTGAACAGCTACTGGGCTACATGGCTACATCCACAGCCGTGGTCCCATGTACCATGTTTCAGATAAGGGACATCCCGTGCTACTTAGAAAACCACTGGTCTCAAATATGGGACTCCCTCTCCATATTAGTGCCAGTCAATAAAGCATTAATAAGGTCACTAGAGTGGAGGAAGGATGAAAGACACCTCACAGAGAGCATTCTCTTCCTCAAGCAATCCCCAACAAGTATCCTCACAACAGATTCCTTACTACTGTGGTGGGGTGCTCGCCTGGTGGGCCTCACAGTAAGTGGCATCTGGAGGTCACAGTCAGTAGGTAAGAAGCACCCTGGAAAAACTGTGGTTCTTGATAAATTTGCAGAAGTCCAGAAGAAAGCTTGTTTAGGTGCTGGACTTCATAGGTGCAGAACTGGACGCCCTGCAGGTGAAACAATTTTCTCCCTCAGGGAGGAGTAGGAACCTCAGGGAAGAGTAGGAACTCTGGTTGTCACAGCAGAATCCTTCACAGTGGCCCAGCCAAGGCCTGCAAGGGATTTTCTACAGCTACTGGGCTGCATGCCTAGACTCACAGCTGTGGTTCCATGGGCCAGGATTCAGATGCAGGGCATCCAGGACCACTTAAGATACCACTGATCTCAAAGATTGGCTCCCTTTCCAAACTAGTGCCAGTCAGTAAAGCATTGATAAGGTCACTAGCATGTTGGAAGGATGAAAAAACCTCAGAGAGGACATTCCATTTCTCCAGCAATCCCCAATAATTATCCTCACAACAGATGCTTCTTCTTAAGGTGGAGTGCCACGAGGAAGGCCTCACAGTAAGTGGCATCTGGAACACACAGTCAGAAAGTAAAAAGCACCCTGGAAAAACTGGGGTTCTTGATACATCTGCAGAAGTCCCTAGTAGAACCTGTTCAGGTGTCGGACTTCATAGACACTGAACTGGAACCCCTTCAGGGGAAACACTTTTTACTTCAGGGAAGGATAGCAAGTCTGGTTGCCTCAGCAAAATTCTTCACAGTGGGCCAGATAAGGCCTACAAGAGAATTTCTACAGTAACTGAGCTACGTTGCTGCATCCACAGCCATGGTCCCATGGGTCATATTTCAGATGAGGGACATCCAGTGCTACTTAGGAAACCACTGGTCTCAAAGATGGGACTCCCTCTTCATACTAGTGCTAGTCAATAAAGCATTGGTAAGGTCACTAGAGTGGTGGAAGGATGAAAGAAACCTCACAGAGAGCATTCTCTTCCTCAAGCAATCCCCAACAAGTATCCTCACAACAGATGTCTTACTACTGTGGTGGGATGCCCACCTGGTGGGCCTCGCAGTAACTGGCATCTGGAGGTCACAGTCTGTAGATAAAAAACACCCTGGAAAAACGGTGGTTCTTGATAAATTTACAGAAGTCCTGAAGCAAGCTTGTTTAGGTGTTGGACTTCATAGGTGCAGAACTGGATGCCCTGCAGGTGAAACAACTTTCTTCCTCAGGGAAGAGTAGGAACCTCAGGGAATAGTAGGAACTCTGGTTGTCACAGCAGAATCCTTCACAGTGGCCCAGCCAAGGCCTGCAAGGGATTTTATACAGCTACTGGGCTACATGCCTAGACCTACTGCTGTGGTTCCATGGACCAGGGTTCAGATGTGGGACATCCAGTACCACTTAAGATACCACCGATCTGAAAGATTGGCTCCTTTCCAAACTAGTGCCAGTCAGTAAAGCATTGGAAAGGTCACTAGCATGGTGGAAGGATGAATGAAACCTCAGAAAGGACATTCCATTTCTCCAGCAATCCCCAATAATTATCCTCACAACAGAAGCTTCATTCTTAAGGTGGAGTGCCATGAGGAAGGCCTCACAGTAAGTGGCATCTGGAACACACAGTCAGAAAGTAAAAAGCACCCTGGAAAAACTGGGGTTCTTGATACATCTGCGGAAGTTCCTAGCAGAACCTGTTTAGGTGTTGGACTTCATAGACACTGAACTGGAACCCCTTCAGGGGATACACTTTTTACTTCAGGGAAGGATAGCATGTCTGGTTGCCTCAGCAAAATTTTTCACAGTCGGCCAGATAAGGCCTACAAGAGAATTTCTACAGCAACTGGGCTACATTGCTGCATCCACAGCCATGGTCCCATGGGCCATGTTTCAGATGAGGGACATCCAGTGCTACTTAGGAAACCACTGGTTTCAAAGATGGGACTCCCTTCTCATACTAGAGCTAGTCAACAAAGCATTGGTAAGGTCACTAGCGTGGTATAGGGATGAAAGAAACCTCACAGAGAGCATTCTCTTCCTCAAGCAATCCCCAACAAGTATCCGCACAACAGATGTCTTACTACTGTGGTGGGATGCCCACCTGGTGGGCCTCGCAGTAACTGGCATCTGGAGGTCACAGTCAGTAGGTAAAAAACACTCTGGAAAAATGGTGGTTCTTGATAAATTTGCAGAAGTCCTGAAGCAAGCTTGTTTATGTGCTGGACTTCATAGGTGCAGAACTGGATACCCTGCAGGTGAAACAACTTTCTTCCTCAGGGAAGAGTAGGAACCTCAGGGAATAGTAGGAACTCTGGTTGTCACAGCAGGATCCTTCACAGTGGCCCTGCCAAGGCCTGCAAGGGATTTTATACAGCTACTTGGCTACATGCCTAGACCCACAGCTGTGGTTCCATAGGCCAGGGTTCAGATGTGGGACATCCAGTACCACTAAAGATACCACCGATCTGAAAGATTGGCTCCTTTCCAAACTAGTGCCAGTCAGTAAAGCATTGGAAAGGTCACTAGCATGTTGGAAGGATGAAAGAAACCTCAGAGAGGACATTCCATTTCTCCAGCAATCCCCAATAATTATCCTCACAACAGATGCTTCATTCTTAAGGTGGAGTGCCATGAGGAAGGCCTCACAGTAAGTGGCATCTGGAACACACAGTCAGAAAGTAAAAAGCACTCTGGAAAAACTGGGGTTCTTGATAAATCTGCAGAACTCCCAAACACGACCTGTTCAAGTGCTGGACTTCACAGGTGCAGAGCTGCACACCTTGCAGGTTAAAAGACTTTCTCCCTGAGGCAAGAGTAGCAACTCTGGTTGCCACAGCAAAATTCTTCACAGAAGCATAAAAACAGAATTTGATGGCAGAAAATGACTTCTTGGCCCACCCAGTCTTCTCATTTTTCCCTACCTACATTATCACCACAGATCCTACTTTATAGTTTCTGCAGGTCATTCTCCCTAACCCTTCCTTTCAACTATGATTCCCTTGTGCCTATCCCATGCATTCTTAAACCCAGCCACTGTTTTCCCCCCTTACTACCCCAGTTGGAAGGCTGTTCCAGAATCCACCATTCTTTCTGTGAAGAAGTGCTTGCTTACATCTCTCCCGAATCTACCCCCTCCAGCTTCATAGCATGTCCCCTTGTTCATAAGAACCTTATATCTGAAAAATGCTTCCCTTCAGTACCTTTTATACCCCTTTGAGATATTTAAAGGCATCTATCATATCCCCCTCCCTCCTTCCTCTCTTCCAAGGTGTATATACTGAGGTCTTTTAGCTTCCCCTTGTAGGGCTTTTGATGCAAACCATGACCCATTTTAGTCACCCTATTCTGGACTGCTTTCAGCCTGTCTATGCCCTTCTCAAGATATGGTCTCCAGAACCAGACACAGTACTTAAAGTGGGGTCTTATCAGTGATCTATACAGAGGGAACACAACACCCTCTTTCTGCTGCTTATACCCCTCCCTATGCACTCCAGCATCTCAGTAGCCCTCTCAACTGCCTTGTCACACTGCCTGGCTACCTTTAAATCATTAGATATGTTTACCTCAGGCCTCTTTTCTACTTAGTAGTCATCAGTACCACTCCACCCATTTTGTACTCCCTGCCTTGGTTTCTGTGCCCTAAGTACATTATTTTGCACTTGTTCACATTGAAACCCAGCTGCTATGCCCTTGATCGCTTCTCTAGTTTTCTCAGGTATCTGCTCATTCTTCACACCCTCCCTGGAGTGTCCACTCAATTGCAGATTTTGGTGTCAACAGCAATGAGGTAGACCTTCCATTTAAACTCCTCAGCAGTGTCACTTATAAAGACATTCAAGAGGACTGGTCCCAGCACTGATCCCTGAGGTTCTCCACTGGTCACCCTCCATTCATCGGAGTGAACTCTGTTTCCAACCACCCTCCTCTGTAGCCTATCCCCAAATCAGTTTCTTATCCAGCTGACCACCTTTGTACTCACTCCCAAGCTACCCATTCTGGGGCTATGACATCATTCAGAATTCTGCAGCAGTGTAAGCCACAATGGAATGTTGCATTTGGGAGTTAGATAGAATGTTGGGGAATTTCAAAGTCAGTCTGAAGTAAGCTCAAGAGAGAGAGAAGGATGTAGATCTTGTAGTACAGTGAAGGGAGGGGGTACCCTGCAGGGGCAGGTCCCCCTGCCCTCGGTTCTGACTCAGAGCTACCTTGGGGTGTGTGCTTCTACCATAAGAAAGGCACAAGGAACCAACTCCCAAGGGCAACCCCCTGGCCTGGGAAAAGGAAGAAGCTGCCTGATATAGAGTGCTGGGGCACTACAGTTTTTGAGGGATGAGGTTCATTCAGAGTTTTGGACACCTGCAATGTGGAGGGTGATGAAGCTTTGATAAAAGGCCAGTGTCATTCACCAAAACAGTAAGTAAATAAGTCTCTGGAGCTGTGGGTCAGTCAGGATGCCAAGTCCAGGGCTTATGGAACAGTGAGATGTAATGACTGCTGTATGGGGGGGTCTTCAAGGAAAAGACAGTTTCTGCATTACAAAGCCATGTACAGTCTGCACTACAGTAGCCAAGGATGTGTGTGTGTAAACAAAGGAATGGCCGGGTATAGGTCTATGGAACAAAAGGTGAGAGAACCCCTACCTGGCATAACAAGGCTCACCTCTACGGATTCACTTTGAAACACCAGTCACCTTTCTGTCAGGTATTGACCAGTGCCTGAAGAGGTTGCCCAGATGTGGGAATGGAGTAGAGGGTGGAAGCGTGCCACTAGTTAAAGAGTCCATGACATATGGAATTTTAGGATCCAAGAATGGATATGTGCCTGTGTCATCAACTTATCTGCATTACTATGAGTGTAGCCCCTTGAGGGTCCATTTATGCTTTTCATTCGGTGTTGTTGAATAAAGCCACACTTTAGAATCCCATCTCCTGGTATTGGACATTCTGTTATTGCTTCTACTCTCTGGATTACTTTGGGTGCCCCTGTGCATAGTGGTCAAACCTAGTCCATGTGCTGCATGACATATTTCTCCCTGAACCCAGCCCACCAGGTAGTGCTATCAAAGTTTTGGAGGCTATGTACCTATGGGGTACAAGATGGAGATGGCATACCTGGGTGGGGGTTGCATAGATTTCTCACAACTAACCATAAGTATAACAAAAAATATACATCAATCTTCTTCTCCTATAAAAATTGAATAAAATGTACAACACATTTTTTACATCAATAAGGGCCTGTATCTACATCCCAGCCTCTAACTGGTTTGATGAAACCTGTAAAGAAAAAAGAAATTAAAAGGCATAGTGAATTTGGTAAAACACCATGCAAATAAAACCAATTTTAATTTGTTATCTAAAGCTAGGAAAACCTATAAGAATGTCCTAAAATGAAAAAAATTGAATTTAGGGAAACGCAATAGAAGAAGATGTTACAGATCACATAAAGTAGTGACTGAAAACCATTTTGGCATATGGTAGCCAAAGGCTCGGAGCCTTTGCAGTCGACCTTACTAGCTCTGATCCCAAACGAAACTTGGTCAGTACATTATCAGCAATTATTTAACAAACAGGCCAAACCTCCTTGTCAGTTTAAACTTTTTTACTCCCCTAATAGGGAGTTTCTTCCATTAACAATTAATATTTGGGATATAGTACAGGCCATTTCAAATGTGGCCAATAATAACCCCTCAGGGCAGGATTCTATATTGGCAGAGATGTATGAATTTAAAATTGACTTCTGGTCCCCTTTGCTCACTAAATATTTTAATGCTTGTCTCAAAAATAATTACTTTCCAGCTTCATCGAAAATTAATATAATTATCTTACTTCATAAAAAAGGACCTGCCTTAGACCCCTCCAACTATTGTCCTATTAGTCTTTTAGATACAGTATCAAAAATATTTTCTAAAATATTACGCAAAAAACTAACACCTAGGGACAATAATATTAAGCTGATTTCTACTCTTCAAGCAGGATACAGATGTTATTTTTCCACTATTGGCAATATCTATTGTTTGACACATGTTTGAAAATAAATTCAAATTAAAAAAAATAAAGTTTATGCAACTTTATAGATTTTACTTCTGCATTTGATTCCATAAATAGAAATATACTGTGGGATGAATTAAGGCACAAGGGCATAGATGAGCCTCTGTAAATCCAATACAGCTACTTTACTCAAACACTTATACAAAAGTAAGAGGACCACAGTGTAATACAACTGATCCTTTCCCCTCCTCTGGAGGAGTGAAGCAAAGCTGTTTATTAGCCCCCACTCTTTTTAGTTTAAATATACAGTAAATGATTTGTAGGAATTTAATGATAATAAGTAATATGACCCTCCTAAAATTAATGGATTACCATGCCATGCACTAACATTTGCAGATGACATTGTACTATTTTCTCTAACAAGAAAAGGCTTACAAAGAAAAATATATACCATTAATGAAAAATGTAAAAATCTAAAGAATTGAAACAGTCGAGGATTTTATTTATCTGGAATTAAAGTAACAGTGAATACAAACTGGATACAACATCATAAAGTTCAAATCATAAAAGCAAAGCAAAATGCAAAGGCACTTCTAAAATTCAATTACATTAGAAATATGGAGGATTTTCTAACAAACCAGCTTTGCCAGCTGCGGATTCAAAAATTAACCATATATTGGCATATGGAGATGAAGTCTGGGCCACATACTAGTTTTCTGCTTTACAGACTCTGCTATTATATTTCTATAAATTACTTTTGAAAATTCCTCCTACAACTTCATAAGCTATGACTAGGGCAAAAATAGGGATATTTCCTATTAATGCAATTTCACAATACTAAATGGTTATATTAAATGCATGCTGAAAATAGAAAATAGAGTTAAAAATCTACATTTTGACCTTAGGTCGTCTTCAGGAAATATCTAAAACAGAAAAAATACAAAGTTAGTGTGGTAGTATTTTACAATACTGTTGCATATCCTGGTGGTTAAAAATAATAATAAGCATAACACACTTCCATGTGCCTGTCTTCAAGAGAAGACAAAATGGCATCAAATAGGATTAAGATCAAAGTGTCTCTCTGTCCTATTATTAACACTGAATAAAACTAATCTTAATCACCTATGGTCTGACTTCCAAAAGAATATGTCTATTTCAACCCAATACAAACCTTACATAAAGAAGCAAAATACAGTGTATAACCTTGCACAAAATAAAGATAGGGAGGTAATCAGAGCACAGAAATGTGTCCCTTGGTTCAGGGTTAATAAAATGGACCGTAACACAGAAGAATATTTTTCCTCCAACTTTATCAAAACAAAAGAACATTTGTTTACATAGGCAAGGTTCAGCTTAATTAATTTAAAATAGACCTACTTTAACAAGAGGACTGGGCTGGATGGACACAATAAAGAACTCTTCTGTCTGTGTAATACATTAATTCCTAAAACTTTAACCCATTTCAATCAATCAATCAATCAAACTGTATTTAACCAGGCAAAATCATTCTTAAGCAAGCTCATTTGCAAGATGGTCCTGGACAAGTGGGACATATACAACTACAGCAAAATTACCAGAAAAGCAGTGTACACACAATGTGCAAATACAAGACAGTTACAGAGAAACAAATAAGATCAGAGCTGGGGAGTACATATGGTGAACACTATCCGGGTTGATAATTGACTTTATATATATAAAGGATTCCCTCAAGACGTGGAATTATTCAGACAAAGGTCACAACGTTACAATAAGATGAGGGATACCAGGTAGGAAAAGTGAGGGGACAACAACTGAAGGTTTATGGGTGGGGAAAAACAAAGAAAAGAGTCGGTGAGGGGTAGAAATAGATGTAATTAGACAAACAGGTGGGGGTTGGCAGAATTTGACAATTCATAGCCTTAAATATTCTGACCTCCAACTACAAATATTTAAAGAACATTTTAATATGTTATAACAATTCAAAATATGATGTTTTATTCGTACTTCTACATGCTTTTACCTACAATGATGTAGAGCAGATTGCTGCTTTTTTCTCCTCAGTAGTTTAATGAAAAAAAGCTGGCACAAAAACAAAAAAGACCTAAGCTAAATTGAAATTAAGTAAGGTGAAATAATTTATAATTTCCCTCTTCTCTCGACATGCTCAATAAGAACTAATAGTATCTACCAACTAGGGAACTGTCACTCAAATACGATGAATACCAGAAATAGTATGCCTTTTTAAATTATCCTATGTAAAGCATGGTTTGCTATATATAGATACATAGAAGGTGTCGGCAGATAAGGGCCTATGGCCCACCCAGTCTGCCCATTTGAGCTTGTAAGTTCAGTTTATGTTTTCCTAGAAGTCTGTTGCCCCTTACCCCTGACCTCCAGAATTCCTTTATGTCTATCCCATGCATTCTTAAATCCCATGATTGTTTCAGCCTCCACCACTTCCTCTGGCAGGGTGTTCCACTTGTCCACCACCCGTTCTGTGAAGAAATTCTTCCTCACGTTTCCTCTGAATCATCCTCCCTCCAACTTCATCCCATGCCCTCTAGTCCTGGAACATCTTTTTCATTTAAAAATAGTGTATTCCTGCACCCTGTTCCTCCCTGTAAGATACTTGTATGTCTCTATCATATCCCCTCTCTCCCTCCTCTCCTCCAGGGAGTATATGTTCAGTTCCTTCAACCTGTCCTCATAGGACTTGTGATACAATCCATGCACCACCTTTGTTGCCCTCCTTTGAACCTTCTCTACCCTGCCTATGTCCTTACATAGGTAAGGTCTCCAGAACTGTACACTGTAGTCCAGGTGGGGCCTCACTAGTGTCTTGTATAGTGGAATTATGACCTCCCTTTTCCTGCTGGTGATGCCCCTGCCTATGCATCCCAGCGTCCTATTTGCTTTACCTGCAGCCTTGTCACACTGTTTTCCTACCTTGAGATCATCAGAGATGATAACCCTAAGATCCCTTTCCTGCTTGGTGCATGCTATATCCTCACCCCCCAACTGATATATTGTGCCAGGGTTTTTGTGCCCCATATGCATTATCTTGTACTTCTTTGCATTGAATTTTAACTGCCAAATCCCTGACCATTCTTCAAGTTTCTGCAGGTCCCTTCTCATTCTGTCTACACCCTCTGGTGTGTCTACTCTGTTACAGAGATTTGTGTCATCAGCGAACAGTGAAATTCTGCCTTCTAGGTCCTGTGCAATGTCACTGATGAAGATGTTGAATAGGACCAGTACCAGCACTGATCCCTGTGGTACCCCACTGGTCAGTCTTCCCTCTGTGGAGTGACAGCCATTTACCACCACCCTCTGTGTCCTGCCGCCCAGCCAGTTACCTACCCACCACACTACTGTTTTGTTAAAAGTCCACTTTTTAAATATCTTTTTAAAGAAAAAAAATGATTGTACTGTAAATCATTTTTTTTTTTGTAATAGTCTTTGTATACTTCTATCATGGTTGATCAAATAAAGTAGAGAAAAAAAACAAATATGTTGGAAGTGAGACCTTTTATTGGACTAACAAAATGATTTCTGAGACTACCTTTCGAGAGATAAAACTCTCTTCTTCAGGTCAAAGTAAAAAACAGCAGAATAGCATGACAGTTAAACAGGTTGGATGTGGATTCAAGATATAGACTAGCAGTTTACATATCAAAGCATTACAGTCAATTTGCATTCCTTACAAACAGTAAGACTCTACAGTACAAGTCACATTAAACTGTTTCATCAATGAGTTGGTTTAGCATTGTTTTTTTGAGTTGGCAATGTCATATTGTATTATTTTTCAATGCTTAACCTGCTGAAGAGCAATGTTTGTAGAATGTTTTTGCAACTCAGTTGGAATGTATCTTCAGTTTAGTCACAGTGCAATGCAAAGCTGCATTTTAACTCTTACGAAAGAGTTTGTACAAGCTTTGTGCTAGATCCATGCAGCTCTGTCAGAAATGCTACAGCAACTCATTGGAGGAACAGCTTAATGTGACTTATACTGTAATTGTGATTGGAGTGTGTTTGCTGAAGGGCTCAACTTGTAAGATGAAAGGGCAGCTATATAAATGTCTGGACCATCAATTAACATTTAAAAAAAATCAAGCCAGGAAAAAAGCCATCCCAGTGGTGCTGAGGGCTGAGGTGCTGGTCACCTTACCTCATGCTATGCCAGTGACCCATGTTCAGGAGCAAGCATGGGCCACCAGGGGTTGGCAGGGGAGGAGAAGGATTGAGCATCTGATGGACTACTTTCCTTCTCCATGGACAGGTCTGCAGTAGTCAGCACTTGCCTGCTCCCTAGTGGAGGCTGGGGAGCAGGGAGCCATGCTGTAGAAGGGGGGAGGAGTTGGGGCAGACACTTGGAGGGAGTGCATGCAGACACATGCACACTCCTCTCCGCAGGTGTCATTGCATGCCCCAACTCCTGGAGCATAAAAACCAGGGAAAAGGAAGAGCCATTGTACTATTGTGGAGGGTACCTCACAGGCTCTGCTCCCGGCCAGTCATGGTGCTGGCCCACTAGATCCAGCCCGGCTGGTGAAGGATGGGGAACCCCACTGGCCCCACCAGGGGGGTAAGCCCTGGAAGCTCGGGTCAGCGTTGGATGGTGGACACCACTGGGACAGGGCTGGAGGCTCCCTCCAGATGTCAGCTGGCTAAGGAGATAAAAAAGAATAGCCAAAAAAAAAACAGGAAAAAAAAATGCCATTGTCTTTAGAAGGTACCTGTGCTAGAGGGTGCTGATGTGATGTTTCAAGGAGGAGCTCTGAAGGATTGTTTTAAGCATAATCACTGGTAATGTGCTAAAAAAAAAAACAACTTTCTTAAGTCCTTTTTCTATAGTGTCAGTTTGTTTTGATCAAATAAACAGAGGAACTTACAGAACTACATAATGCCTTATTACAAAGTCAGAAAATACCCAAAGAGATGTGCAAAAGCTTATTAATTTCCTATGTAATAAAGAACACAAAGAATTAATAACTAACTACAGACCAATCACATTACTGTATTAAATACCGATTTTAAGATTTTAGCCTAAATTCTGAGTAACAGACTGGCTTTAGTGTTGGATAATATCTTTCATCTTACACAAGTCTATTCAGTACCTGGCAGGAAAATGACAGACATTCTTATATTATTGAAAGAAATCTTAGAAAAAGGAAATGAAGGTTCCATAGCAGCATATGTGCTCAGTCTTGACCAAGCTAAAGCTTTTGACAAAGTGGCACATACCTATCCCTGGAAGTGTATGAAAACATATGGTATACCAAACCTATTCATTTCATGAATCAAATTATATTATAAAAAAGCTTCGGTATCCCCTTTTGCTAATGGATGGATAGGCAGTAGCTGCCCATTCCTAAATGGGGTCAGACAGGGTTGCCACCAGAGCCCCTTATTGTACATCCTATCAGTAGTCCCACTAATACGAAAATAATTCAGCTTCAGAAGTTATAGATCTCTCAGTATCTAGCCAAGACAGGAAAATAAAAACATTGGCATATGCAGATGACCTATGTCTCAAACTGGCCAACAATAAAGCAGGAACACAAGCAAAAGCTGTGCTACAAGAATTTTCAAACATAACACGATCAGCCTGAAATTACCAAAAAAGTGCCTGTATACCAATAGACTCCATAATTCAGGTATTAAAAAACTAGTAGGGATACCAATTACAGAAGGGCATTGCAAAATCTTAGGGATCTATTTCAGAACAGGAGAACTGAATGTTATAAATTGAGAACATTTATGTGGCACTGCTATAAATTGAGCAAAACAGTGGAACAGATGGTTCATCAGCAAAAAAAAAAAAAGAGGATTTACACAGTAAAAACATATCTCATTCCAATCTTTTTACATGTACATTACATACAGGTATATCCCCCCAAACAACTAGAAGTCAATCTATGTAGTTGTTTCTTCCAATGTATATGTAGCAGCTGACTAAACTCTATCAAATGAAGAATAACATACCTAGAAATAACAAAAGGAGGGTTACACATGATAAGCCCAGTAGCATTCTTTTACAGCATTGTTATCTATGCAAATATAAAGCCTGCAATAATACATTCAAACAAACAGTGGAGTCCATGAGTACAAGTCCAAACAGCAACATTATTACATGAATGGAAGATAGAGGCCCAACTACCTAAACATAGAAAACTTACTGAAATACCAAAATATTATCAATACTGTTTTGGAAAAATAAAACAATGGCAAATTAAAAAAAAAATCATTACAAACACTAGAAAAGTGTTTTATGACACAATAATGAATGAACAATTTCACAGACAAGCTCACTTTGTAGATAAACAACTTCAAAAGACAACATATTGGACAAATACTTAGTAATCCTACAACTCAAATAGCAAACTCTAGTCAGTGCTGATATGGCTGTGTTGTGCTACCAAATGACCAAAGTTACATGGATGTGTAGAAAATTTTGAATGACCAGGTGTTATCTGGCCATTTTTTAAGAGTTGTTTTACCAAATTTTCAACATGGCCTTTTTGGGACCCCACCTCATGAAGAGTGCCACTGTCATTTCGTTCACTTGTCCCAAAAGGTGATTTTGTAGAGAAACTGTGCCATTTTGTGCCACAGGTACAAAAACATGTTTTTGGCAGGATGTGAAAAATGACAGCTACACTGTTAATAAGGAGGTCTGTAAATTGGCAATGTTGAAAATCTGGAGTGAAATTATTAAAAATTGGCAAAGTTAGGAGTGTGCATAGAAACTGAGCAATGCACACTCGTAATACAGTCGTTTTTTGGAATTTTGTCACCAAATTTGCAACATGGGCTTTTTGGGACCCCACTACATGAACAGTGGTACTGTTGTTTCATTAATCAGTCACAAAAAGCGATTCTGCACAGTGGTTGTAAAATCACCTTTCAGGACAAAGTAATGAAATGACAGTGTCAGTGTTCATGAGGTGGGGTCCCAAAAATCCCATGTTGAAAATGTGGGACAAAAATTCCTAAAAATGGCTGATATATCAACATAAGTTGAAAACCCCAGTGACTGCCATTAAAGCATGCTTACCTTTGATTCTTCAGTGTGCTGTTCGGCATTGAAGAGTGCAGATGTGTCCCGGTCCAGAGAAGATGACAGCGCTAACCTCTGGAGGTAAGTATGGGGTAAGTGGGGTTCCGGGGAGGTAGGTGGGTCCTCAGTGGGAGGTTGGGGATGAAGATTGGGGACTGGGGTGATGATGAGGGACTGTTTTCTTTATTTACAGGAAAAAATAAACAAAAGCATAAATATGGGTACACTGGGGTGGGCTCCCACTGTGCCACATGAGTTGTGGGGTATGTACATGATGCTGACACTGGGATTGGGCATTCTGATGTCGGCGTGGGGGGAAATAAAAGAAAAAAAAATGGGCATACTGGGGTGGGCCCCCAGTGAGCCACATGAGTTGGGGGGGTTACATGATGCCAACATGGGGATTGGGCATCCTGATGTCGGTGCAAGGAGTGTTGTTTAAAATGCTTGACATCTTACATTTCCTTTTGTTACCAGAAACACAGTAAGAAACTTCCTTGATCTGTCCATGGTCACATTTCACATAGTATTGTCACCTCTGTGACTTAATTCCATAATGTCTTATCTGCTGACATATATGCTGCTGCTAGTGGAGTTCTGTCCACACTTTCCGTAACTGCTACAATCTGGACATGGTGTACCATAAACAGTTTAGCTTTGGTCTTGCCCTCCTCCAAGGCCTTCTGTCTTAAAGTCCTATAGGTCCCTACCATTGGGACTTCATTTCACCTTGTTTACTGCTTTTGAATTGTTTCAGCGGTATGTCTCTTTTAAGAAGATGTCTTCATAGAAGATACTGTAGTTGTGTCACTGAACTTACCAGTAACAGTGGAATCTAAGGGAATCTCCTTCATTGGCACTCACCTTACCCTTCCAGCCTCCCCTTTTCTGTATTATAGGTAGTATACTATTGCAAACCTACCAGTTGTTGCATGATGGGTCTTTTCCTGTTCTGCACTCTGGATGGGTTTCTCAATTTTCCAGTGCCATCACTGCTCCACTATGCTTGGTTGTGGATCTGGTCTTCTGGTTCTTGTCAGTATGATTTGACTCTGAGCTTATCTCCAGCAAGAAACTAATGAGTGATGGGGCCACCCACATTGTGTAGACAATACTGATATGTGTCAACATGGGTGTCCCTAGCTAGGCAAACATTTCTGAGTGAGCATGACACATACGGCTTAGAAATCCAGAGGCCTGGCTCTAGAGGAAAATTCTTTTGAAGATCCACTGTTACTTGTAACACAACTTTCTAACTATAAGAATAAGAACAGCCCTGTCAAGTTTGTTTATCTTCTGTAGAAGGAATTTGGAGCCCCAGAAACTAGAATCTTTTTCAAAGATGTTCTATCTCACTGGGCTGGTCTGGAGCATCCTAGCATTCCAATGGTAAATCTTCAGTTTCTGTGGTAGAGAATGGTCACATTAATGATGCTACCAGCTAATTCAATGGCAAAGTCCTAAAGACTTGTTTTACAAAATTTAAAGTTTATTTAATTAAAGTATGTTTGCTTTCTCTTCTGATCTGTGCTTTAGCACAAAATAGTGTTTTTAGCTTTTTTACATTGTTCCTTAATGATTCGGGGAACCATGGCCTACACCACAAATGATAATCTAGCCACAATGACTGTGGTGTATTTTGCCATTTAGATTAACAACCTGGTGGTTATATTTAAATGGCTCTGGATTAAAATAATAAAATGTTAAAGTGCTTCTGCCTGTATTTTTTTGAACACTTTAGGCTATTGTTTGACTCACAATGATTGTGGTCAAATGTTATTAAATTGGTCAGCTAGCAACAGCTGTGGTTTACATTAAAGTGTTTTTGCCTTACGTTTTGCAATACTTTTACACTGTTTTCAACTCACAATCACTATGCTCAAATCAACTGAAACTTGGCAGCTCTTAACAATGACTGAGGTTGACATAAAACTACAGGCTGTCAATGAATGAGGTCCAAGATTTGACTGCGATGGCTTTTTTTTTTTTGATCTTGTGTCTGAGTCAGAATTAAAACAAAAGTCTAAATAGTGAACTGGGCTCACAGATTTCAAAAGGTGCCATATGGGTGGCCACTGTTTGCCTGAGGAAGACTGGCATACAGAGTGCTACATGTGCTTGGGCATACTGCAGATCACAACTGGCTAAACTGTGATCTGTGCAAAATGTCTTGTCTTAAGACACAGAAAAAGAGACAGGGAAAAATGCAATCCCTGTTAGCTCCAGCCACTGTCTAGCTCCACGGAGTGTTACCCTATTAAAAATGTTGAGGATCTTTTTAATATTGTCATCTGACACAGCTTCCCCTATAGGGCAGTCTAAAGCAGTGTCTGCAAAGCTATCACAAAGAGCATAGATTGTCAGCGGTGGAACTCTCTGTGGTAAAAATACTCCAAGAAAAGGCAGGCAGAGTAGTCATCCTCTTATACTAACTGAAAAAAAGACAAGAAAAGAAAAATCTTTGAAGCCTGTAAAAGAAAAGGTAAATGATCCCATCACGCAACCAGCTGGTGATATTTAGATGCCCTCCATGGAGAAACTTAAACAAATGTGTTAATTCCTCCAGACCACAAAGGAACAGGCCTCCCTCGGTTCCAACTAGTATCACAGGGGAGAAAAACTATTTTGAGGAGGATGGGGAGGATCCTACTACCCCTGAGGTCACTGATGATGAGGAAATAGCTTCACCCTTATAGAATAGAATTTTGTTGGCAGATAAGGAGCATTTGGCCCCCTAGTCTGATAATTTTTCATCTTCATACAGTATCACCACAGAACCTACTTGATCTCTGGCTCTTCCTCTGATTCCTTTCACTTAAAATTTCCTTATGCCTGTCCCATGCTTTCTTGAACTCCACCGCTGTTTTTGCCCCCACCACATTGGTTGGTAGGCTGTTCCAAGAATCTACTACTCTTTCTGTGGAGAAGTACTTCCTTACATCTCTCTTGAATCTACCTCACTCCAACTTCATAGCATGTTCTCTTGTTCTTGGGCACCTTTATTTCTCAAAAATGCTTTCCTCCTGTACCTTATTTACCCTGTGAGGTATTTTCAGGTCTCTGTAATCTCTCCTCTCTCCTTTCTGTCTTCTACAGTGTACAGTGATCTATACAGAGGCAGCACCACCTCCTCCTTGTGCTGGTGATACCTCTCCCTATGCACCACTGCATCCCAGTATCCATCCCAACTGCCTTGTTGCACTGCCTGGCTGCATTTCTGTCATAGAAACATAGAATTTGACAGCAGATAAGGACCGCTTGGCCCACCTAGTCTGCCCAATTTCTCTACCTCTTTCATATACAGTATGCATCGACTGTAACAGATGTGATTTAACTGGACATTCGTTTCTACCGGACATTTCACCGCTGCCAAATGCTATGTCCGCAGTGTTATTAATTATGGTTTAGGTGGACCTGTAACTCCACATGTAGCAGCCACCAGGACACACACTAACAGCAGTTAGGCTGCCGGAGGAGTGATAGAAGATCCACAAGAAGAAGAGGGTGAACAACCAGAAGAGAATGGTGATGAAAGGCCCGTAACACCTACTGATGTCAGGAGGGTGCTCCTTAGACTATGGAGAGCGATCAAGCAGAGGGATAATCTCATTTCTCATTGGAATCAGCTGGCAACTATTGAGGTATGCTGGTGAATGTACACAATTAAACCTAAGAAACAGACCCTCATATTGGAATACCTGTCTCAACAGGAGCAGTACCAAGAGTAAGATAGACAGAGCAGTAGATAACGCATATAGCATATTTTTTATTTTGTTTGCTTGCTTTACGTTATTATAGCTTTTGGGGTTTTCAATAAATAAAGTCTAAAAACCTGTTTTTTGCAAAAAGCACCTACTCATAAAAGAGCTGTAATCCATATAATAGCAATGACTGTCTACTGTTTCATGTTTGTTGTTGTATGTGTATCTTTGTTGTCTGTTGTCCATTTGGTTTCCCACTGGCGATCAACATTTTTTTTATTATTAAAATGATGCAACGGATGCTGCATGTAATGGACAATATGCCATGGGACAAACTTGTCCATTACAACTGACGCGTACTGTATCACAGATCCTAAATGATTTGCAGCTTACACTTTCTTTCCTATCACTAGAGTTTGTTTATGTCTGTCTCATATGTGTTTGAATTCCCCTATCATATTTGTCCCTACAACTTCTGCTAGGAGGCTGTTCCATGGAACCACCACCCTTTCAGTGAAAAAATACTGTCTCATGGTACCCCTAAATCTACCTCCTATATCTTCATATCATGGTCCCT
Source organism: Neoceratodus forsteri (assembly GCA_016271365.2). Taxonomy (NCBI): domain Eukaryota; kingdom Metazoa; phylum Chordata; order Ceratodontiformes; family Ceratodontidae; genus Neoceratodus; species Neoceratodus forsteri. Next base: position 318,579,276 of record CM028134.1, read on the forward strand.
TGTTCTTGAACATCATTTTTTTAAAGCTGCTACACTCTTGCACCTTATTTCCATCTCTGAGGTATTAGAAAATCTCTATCCTCTCCTCTCCACTCCTCTCCTTTCCTCTCCTCTCCTCTCCTGTTCTCTCCTCTCCTCCAAGGAATACATATTGAGATCCTCCAGTCTCCCCTCATATGACTTTTGTTGTAGCCCCTGCACCATTTTTGACACCCTCCTCTAAACTGCTTCTACTCTATGTCATTTCAGGCAGGCAGCCTACAGAACTGGACACAGTACTCTAGATGAGATCTCACCAATGTTCTCTACAGTGGCATCACCACTTCCTTCCTTCTGTTAGAGATATCTCTCCCTATGCAGCCCAGCATTCCACTGGTTCTTCTCACAGCCTTCTCACATTATTTTGTAACCTTTAGATAATCAGATATGATTACTCCAGGGTTCCTTTCCTGTTTGGTGGCTGTCAGTAACTCCACCCCATCATGTACTCCTCCCTTGCATTTCTGTGCCCCAAGTGCATGATCTTGCACTTCTTTGCATGGAATCTTAGCTGCCACATCATTGACTCTAAGGAGGCAGTCATGCCCTCTGGTAGTCTTTTTCTCATATTCTGCCTTCCTTAGGGACATGGCAGCAAGGCTTATTATTTCTACTGTGGAAACTGATTCTGACATGGAGGTTGGCAGATTTCTTGTGCATGTTGGGACTGACTTATAAAAAGCAACAGTATACCCATCCATGACACTTTTAAAAAAAATGAGTAAGAAGATCTTGCAATTTCTTGCATCAATAACAGCAACTGATAAGAAAGTAGAGAAAAGACATATCTCAACCAGGTCTGGTTCCGAATATCTTTACCAACACAAAGACTCTTAAGTGGCCTGATGCAGGCGGTTGCATATGAAAAGGAAAACACAACCTTTTCTACAGCACCACTTGAGAAGTATACCAGAAAAACTGACACACTTGGTTAAGAAATCCTACTCATCTCCCACCCTTGTAATGAGGGAGGTAGCATTTTTAAGTTTCATTCCAAATTTACAGGAAGCACTCTAGAAATCTGTATTACCTTTTTTTGTGACAGTCTGCCCTTTGAGGAGATGTCAGAGTTGCTGAAGCATGTAAAAGCTGCTCTGGATAAAACCAAGCAGCAGGTGCAGATGGTTGTGGATATTAATCATACTGCAACTAGAACTGAATCCTGACAAATACAGTACCTACCAGAAGGTATGCATTGTTATGAACTAAAGATGTATCTGTGGATCTATAGGATAAAGCTGCTGACTTCCCTTTTGAAAGCACATTTGTACTTGGAGATCAAACAGTGAGCTGCATGAAAAAATTTGATAAAAACAAAACTACTTTTAAAAACCTTGTAGAAAAAAGGAATTCAGATGGTACTATGGACCCTTTTGCAAAGGAAAGCATGGAAAGGGGTACTATCACTGGCAGTGTCACCATCAACCATATAGTGAGCCTAAAAGTTCCACTTGAGGTAGAGGTAGAAAAGGTAAGAGGCAAGCATCAGCCTTAGCTCATCCACCACAAACTAAAAGTTACCCCAGTAATGTCACAGGTTACCACAGGTCAAGCTCCAGTAGGAGAAATCTTTCTCATCACTTCCAGAACTGGCAGTCTGCTACACATTAGACACTTGGGTGCTGGAGACCGTGAGAGAAGGCCTCAAGCTATCTTTTTTACAAGTCCAAAACAAAATTGAAATTCAAATATTCAAGCCAAATTCATCAACAGAGATGCAACAAACAAAACTGGAATCTCAAAAATGTTAGGCCTTGAATAATGTGGACGAAGTACCAGTAAAATAAATGGGGACAGTTTTTTTTCAAGATACTACACTTCTTAACAAAGGACAAATCAGGAGTGTGACAAGCAATACTCAACCTAAGGTGTCTAAACAGACATGTAAAAAGGAAAACTTGAAAATGGCCCTGCTTGCAAGCTATAATTCCAGCTTTAACACAAAGTGACTGGTTTTTCTTACTGGATTTGAAGGATGTTTGTTTCCACATTCCAATAAGAGCAAGCCACAGAAAATACCTATGTTTCAGAGTAGATATAGGTCAGTACCAATTCAAGGAAATGTCTTTCGGCCTGACCTCTGTCCCAAAGAGCACAGCTGTAGTGACAACAACACTTCAAAGGAATGGAGTGACAGTCTATCCATACTTAGATGGCTGGTTGGTGTACTGTATGTCAGAACCAGAGAAGATCGAATTCAAATTATAGAGAAATGGACACACTCACCGGTACTCTTAATTAGTGTTTTTTTATTATGCTACAGAGAACCAGAGAAGATGCAATACCATCAATTAAGTAGAAAAAAAGTATCAAGATGGGTATGGACGCAAAATGCATAAGGCTGGCGGTTCGGGATTTTAGAAGGGCAGACTTTAAAGAAATCGGAAACTGCCTTACAACCACCCTAGCAGTGGTGGATGGCATGAGAGGGATAGAGAAACAATGGAAACACATTAAGGAAGGTATAGTGCATGTAAATAGCTTCTACAGGAAAGAAGTGAGTAAAAGCAGGAGGAAACATAGGCCACTATATTACTCTAAGGAGGGAGTCATGAAAGTGAAAAAAAAAAGATGGCATTCAAGAAGTACAAAGAAATACAGATGGAGAAGTATTGAGAGAAGTACCACATACAAACAGAGGAGAGAAAGATCTAAGTGCCTCAGCTGGGACTTGAACTCAGGCAGCCCGGAATACCATTCTGCTTGCATTAACAGCTGTGCCACCAAGGCAACTGGAAACTGGGCCATCCTGGAGCACATTACTCTTTCTCCAATGCACAGCCTGAGGCTGTACAGATAATTACATTTTATTCAAAAGAGTGCAGTGTGCATATTTATGGAACACGCACAAACAGAGGAGAGAAAAAAGTAAGTGCTTCCACTGGGATTTGAACCCAGGCCACCTGGAATACCATTCCAGTTGCACTACCAACTGTGCCACCAAGGCAACTGGAAATGGTAATCAAATCCCAGCTGAGGCACTAACTTCTTTCTGTCCTCTGTTTGTATGTTTTTATTTAATTATTAAATTCTCGGATTACAAACACCTTTGAGCAGAAACTGCTCGTTTACAAAGATTCCACATCAGAGGATGAGGGTCAACATACATACAGAGGTAGTAAAAGAATGCACAATAAACAACCAAAACAACTAAAAGAAAAAATAAAGATACTCAGTTATAACATACTTTGAGATAATATTCATATAACGATCTGCTTGAGTAGGCAACTGGCTGCGGTAACAATAAGAGATAGAGGGCACCATAGGCAGTTAGTATTGCAGGCGTTCGACCGGGAGAGGAAGTTGGCAGGCTAATGGGCCACTGTCCAATGGTGGTGGAAAATGTCTTGTACCAGTGGAGATGCGAAGCAGGAAATGAGTCACAAGGAAGGCCCAGTGCCAGAGGGAATGAGACTGGGAAAGGGCGGGCTGTGAGACATGAGTGAGCTGGGAGGTGTTTAGAGAGATTTCTGTTCAAAGAAGCAGTCACATTGAGTGGTAGAGGTGAGGTAAAGTTTGAGTGTTCTATAAATATGCAAATATGAAGGACTGAGAAGTACCAGGTTAAACAGAGGGGAGCAGGGATGTCAGTGAGGCTAGTAAAAGTGCAAACAGAGGAAATGATAACCAAAGGAGTGGCAGAAGGGGACAAGGCTTTCTTCAGGTATGTAAGTGAGAAGAGGAAGGCAAGAGGATGGATAGTGAGGATAAAGAAGTCAGTGGATGATGGCTGTGCAGAGCATGATCAGGAATAAAGGTGTCATCCTGAAAAGATACTTCTGTTCGGTCTTCAGAGTGGATTGAGAGGGGGCAAACTAACAAGGAGCAGCAGAACACAGAAGGGGGAAGTAAACACTAGTCCATTTACAGAGGAAAGAGTCTTGATAGGACTTGCAATCCTGAAAGTGGACAAGCCTATGGGACTAGACGAGATATGTCCAAGGGTGCTAAGCGAACACATACAAAGATAGGAGAGAAATAAACATGTGCCTCAGCTGGTACTTGAACCCAGGCCACCTTTAATGCCATTCTGGTTGAGCTACCAGTTGCACCACCAAGACAGGTGGAAACTGGGCCATCCTGGAGCATAGTACTTTTTTTCCAATGCACAGCCTTGTGGTGCACAGACAGTTCCATTTTCAATCACAAGAGTGAAGTGTGCACATTTATGAAAAACGTACAAACAGAAGAGAGAAAGAAATATATGCTTCAGCTGGGACTTGAACCCTGGCCACCAGCAAAACTGTAACAGCTGTGCTACCAGCTATGCCCCTGGCAATTGGAAACTGGGCCATCCTGGAGCACATTACTTGTTCTCTGATGCACAACCAATAGGAAAGTAAAGTGCTAAGGAAACTCAGAAAGGAGCTTGCTGCACCACTGGCAGCCTTATTAAACAAATCACTGGAAACAGGAGAGCTACTGTACTAGGGGATTAGAGAAGAGCTAATTTCATTCCACTCCATAAAAGCTGCAGCAGAAAGGAGGCTAGCAAAGATAGGCTGATCAGTCTCACATCAGCAGTGGGGAAATTAATGGAAACCATGTTGAAAGAAAGGCTAGTGGAATATTTTGAATCCGGGGGTTGCAAGACTAAACACAGCATGGATTCATGATGGGGAGGTCATGTCAGACAAATCTGATAGATTTATTTGTCTGGAAGACCAGAGAAATAGGTGAAGGAAGTGCAGTGGATGTGGCCTGTTTGCACTTCAGCAAAGCTTTCAACACAATACCACATAGTAGACAGTTAAAGAAGATGGATAGTCTAGGAGTGGCAGCCAAAGTTGTTAATTGAATAAAAAAATGGTTAATGCATAGGTGTCAGAGGATGGTGGTAAATGGCCCTCACTCAGTTGAGGGAGAGTGACCAGAGGTACCACAAGGTTTATTATTGGGGCTGGTCCTCTTCAACATCTTCATAAGTTACATTGCAGAAGAGCATGAAGGGAAGGTATGACTTTTTGCAGACAACATCAAGATTTGTAACAGGGTGGATAATCAGGAGGGATATTGAAAATGAGACGTGATCTTAGAAAATTTGAGGAGTGATCAATGGGATGGCAGCTGGAGTTCAGTTCCAAAATGTAAAATAATGCACCTGGGGCATAAAAACCCAGGAGCTGAGAATGAAATGGGGTGGGGTGGGGTGGGATTACTGTTGGTAACTAAGATGGAACTTAGAAGTTACAATATATGATGACCTCAAAGTCACAGGGCAGTGTGACAGAGCAATGGGTAGGGCCAGTGTATTGCTGGGGTGCATAGAGTGAGTCATAACAAATGAAAGGAGGATGGAGTGATATTATTACTGTATAGATCAATTGTGAGACCATTCCTGAAATATAGTGTACAGTTCTGGAGGCTGCATCTCAGAAAAGACATTAACAGGGTAGAAGCAGTCCACAGAAGGGAAACTGAAATGGTACATGGGTTGCATAAGTAACCATATGATGAGAGACTGAAGCATCTTAATATGTATACCTTGGAAGACAGGAGGAAGACAGTGGACCTGTTAAAGACCTACAAGTACCTCAAGGGAGTGAACAGGATACAGGTGGAGAGCATCTTGCAAATGAAAGTGCAACCGAACATGAAATGAAGCTAGAATGGTAGGAATTTAAGAGGAATGTGAGAAAATGCTACTTCACTGAAAGAGTGATGGCCACCTGCAATAGCCTGCCACAAGAGGTAGTAGGACAAAAAACTATGTGTGTGTTTGTGTGGGTGTGGGGGGGGTCAAACATGCATGGAATAGACATATGGGAATACTAGGAAACAAAAAGCGGGGAGAGTTGTTGGAAACCAGTTAGGGTCTGCTACAACAGAACAGGAAGGGAAGAAAACTAGGCAGACTACATGGGCCAAGAAGTCCTTCCCTGCAAACAAATTCTATGTTTCTGTTTCTAAACAATGCATCTGATGAAATGGTTGGGGTTCATCCTGAATTTAGAAAACTCAAACCTGGAACCCACACACAACTTGCACTTCATTATAGCAGAACTTAACACAGTTTTAATCATGGGCCTTTCTCCCACATCAAAGTGAGACTCTTGATTCAGTGTGTAGTGTCCTTCCACTTGTAAACAAGGGGGACTGCATAAGATGTTCTTAGATTGCTATGTCTCATGTCTGCCACAAGGCCTGTGGTATCATCAGCAAGAATGCACATTAGAGCAGTTTAATTGTAACTAAAGAATAGTCTTCTCAACACACATATTTCCTGACTGTCCAGATACCAATACAAACTTCAAAGCTCCCTTCAGTGGTGGCAGCAGGTACCTAAAAAAATGGTTTCCTTTTCTACCAGCAGTGCACGGTGCAAGTCTGTGCACAGATGCTTCCCTTCTAGGATGGGAAGGACACATTTCACACTATACAGAAAAGGGGGTATGAGCCCATCAGAAAGACAGAAATTATCAATCAGCTGCAGCTCAGAGCAGTTTTTGTCAGGGGTGATTTTAAAGAGATCCTAAGAGAATGTTGAAAAGATCTTAAGAGAGCAATTGATTTCTACCCACTTTTTACTAGTAACTTCCTGATTTAATTTCTCTTCCCGAGACAATATTATTGTATTCAGCTCATTAAGATTAGTTAAGGATTTAGCAAGAATTAGATTATGTATTTTAGAAATAAGTTTCTTTTTAGAGGTACTTTCATACAAGAGAATGAACAAGGATGAAGCTGAAAGCATCTTTAATTAAGATCCTTCTAGCTCATCAATAACTGATCTGATTTACATGTATTGAAAAATGTATTTACAATTTAATTTAATATTCTGTCTGTATTTCTTCCAAAGGTATTACACATTTATCCTCAACAAATAATAACTCACTTGTATTAATAATGATGTTTTAATTCCATACTTTCAAAAAACTTTCCTCAACAATATGAAGGAAAAAATACCCCTCAATGGAGAATTTAGGATTTTACGTGTGGAACCTGCAGTAGTTTTTGTACCATCCTCCATACAAAAAGAGTGTCCACTAGAAACAAATTCCCTTTATATAAACTCCACTTAGAGTATGGCCATAATTTAAATTCAATAAATGCTAATAACTTACACATCTGGAATTTTTAAATTTAAATGTTACCCAGAAAGGGGGGTCATTATTATACCATTTAGCATTTTGCTCAGTCAAGCAAGAAACCTGATACCACTGGAGATGCAGGAGAGTTAATACTGCTCTACTTTGTGAAACATTTAGTTTTGTTGATATTAGATGGAATCATTTATTTTTCCCAAAAAAATTATTTATTATCATTTCAGTGTTTTTAAAATAGTTGTCTTGGACTACAAATTGAATTGCCTGCAGAACATATAATATCACGGAAGTATATTAATTTTTATTACCTGCAATCTAGCTACAAGGGTTAAAGGTAAATCATGCCAATTATGAAGATCTAGTTCTATAACTGTGACTACAGGTCAAGATTTGAGCTTACAGTAATTATAAGCATTAATGGGATTTATCTCTAACTAATTAATCTTATATTTAGAGACTGTGAAGCCAATATATTTGTGTGGTATTTGAAATTCATTTGGATATAACATAAAGTCTCAAATGTTTCACAGGTACAGTAACTGTAATTCTGGGTAGAGTTCCATAGCTACCTATAAGATTAAATATTTCAGAAAGCTCTATCAAGGGATCTGTGATGTACAATAACATGTCATCAGCATACATAAATGCTTTCATTTCTAAATTATTTTCCTTGAAACCATTAAACACCTCTGATTGGTGGAAGGCATTTTTCAAAGGTTCCAAAGTAAATATGAATAGTGGATGTGGAAGGGGGCATCTCTGGCAGCTGTCTATATGCAACCACAATAAGTTTGATACACAGTCATTAGTACAAATGTTTCAACACCACACCATTGATTCACAGAGATTCCAGGAACTTTGTACTCTAACTTTTGCTATCATTACTTTTTACATTTCATGCTGTATTACTAATAGATGCATTAATGTAGATTTCTGCAGTTTTTATCCTTACTTTTTGAAATAGATATTTAACAATTGACACCTTTACCTATCACCTTTTCTATACCCTTTGATGAAAACTGAATAGTAATATTCACTGTACCAACTTGCTTTGTGCACACAATGCATCAGGTCTGTATCTTGCTTCAAGAATCACTCCTAGAGTACCTACATCATTAAGCATACAGGACTGGACCTTTGGCATATGTAATGGGAGGCATGCAGGTTATTTGCAAAGCTCCTGCCTCACCACATGCATTGCTCCATGCCTGTGGCATGCTTTACACATGGCCCTTGGAAGCCATCTATATTTTTCCTGACATTGAGACTAAAGGTGCTTTTACACACAGGTCTATGTAACAGAATAACTGTTATGGAAACAGTATTCCGTCACATCCCTTGTGTATAAAAAAGCATTTGTTTTGTTCCCTTGGTGAACGTTCATCCAAACCGCAATCTCTGCTTCTTGTGGTTTGCATGAACATGTTTCATTTGATCTGACTGTGTAAAACAGCCATTCTGGTACCACTGCAGAAACTGCCATTAGAGCAGCAAACTCTGGGGGAGCTGAAACAAATGGAGGTGGGATTAGCCCGGAATACTCACAGGGGTGTAAAAGGAAACCTGAACGCAACAGAGTACATCGGTGCCACACAGGTAACATTTAATTTGTTTTACAAACCTGTGTGTAAAAGCACCTTAAGTGTCATGGAAGCAGAAGCTGCATGTCAGGAAAATTGATTTTTGAGTCACAAAAATTGGATATTTAATCACAAAATCAGGACCTGTTTTGTGACACTGAATAAATAAATTTCATTAATAATATATTTTTGTCAAAAAAATTTGAAGAATCAATCTTACACCCCACTCTGTTGACCACCCAAGTTTTATGCTACAACTCCAAGTCTTATCTTGTTTTTAATTTGCAAAATTTTCTTGTATTTACCCACTTTTGTGACCACTAACCATCATGAAAATGGGTTTGGCAGTCATGAAATCAGTTTTTTCAGTCACAAAAAGACAGCCCCCATTTTCTTGACTTGCAACAGACTAACTTTATTAATAATTTAAAAACTATTGTTTCTTTTACAAAAAAAAGCACACTTTAAATATCAAATTTACACTCTACTTTATTGACCACACAAGTTTCACCATACAGCTACAAGCAAAGTTTTCTCTATTTTACCCACTTTCATGGCTGCAAGATATATGATAACTGTATTGTTTTCCCTTAAAACAGATTTTGCTTCATGAAATAGAAAATACCATTGTCATAAAGAGCATGAAAAATGTGTGAAATATTAACAGTGAATGTGTGGAAATGGCATTTTGTTTTCTTAATAAAGTAAGAAAAATCACATTTTTCAGTAAAGCACTAATCAGTGAATCATCCTTTGGTAGATGCTAACTAGCTTGAAAATTTCAGATTTGAAGACAACAGTTTTTGCACTATTAGTGAGCAGAACATTTCTTAAAAATATATATTTTTCATGTTTTTAACCTTCCAGAATTTTTTAATTGCTGAACTGATCATTATCAAATTTTAGGATCCAGTGATTCTGGCTATGAGGATGTGCATGACAAATGTCAGGTTATTCCTTCCATGGGCAGCTGCTGTATTAAGGTGAAATATTTTGAGGGTTGTTTTGGTTTGTTTTCATCAATAGCATTTTTTATTGAACAGTTTTAGATTACAATATATATCCCCTACAATGGCTGGCATTTAACCATATACATTTTTGGAACCAAAGAAGATTAAGCATCAGAAATCAAATTAAACACACACACACACACACATCATACAAAAACCAAAAAAAAGAAAAGAAAAATTAACACAGTTATAAAAAAAAAAGGAAACCAAAACATGTCAAATTCTTTCAAATACCTAATAAGGCCTTAGTCAAGAGCTTGAAGGGGAAGAAGGAGATAATAAATCATGTAAAGGGAAAAATTAGGTCTTAAAAACCTCAATAATGGTTGCCAGGTACAGAAGAAATGTCAATTTGGCCCTGTAAAGGAGCAAACTGGTTACTTATTTACAAGTCTTGTGGAAACAAGGAAATATGAACAGAAACCAATGTAGGCTGTTTACAAACTAGAATGAGAAGGGATTTTGAGGGAGATGAGTAGAGTAAGAGGGTCTAGATGACTAAGGGTCTTTAAAAAAGCTTCTTTAAGAAAAATTTCTGCTTCTTTAGGGTCCACAAAATATCTCCTCTGCCATGGAGAGAAACATATAATTTAGCAGGAGGTAACAGAGTATACAGCTAATCCTCTTATCTTTTAGCCTTACAGACATTCTTGGTTTCAAAGCTAAAATCAGGAAAGTCTTGAAATGTAATCCCCTTAGCGGTAAGACCTTTATCCATTCTGGCTTTCCTTAACAACAGTTCTCTATCCTGAAATTTGTGAGGTTTTATATAAGCAAATTGAGGAAAGTCCAAATTTGCAGACCATTTTGGGCCACTACTTCTGTAGACCCTGTCAAGCTGGATCTTTTGGTCTGGAAAAGTTCTACTGTATCTGCTGCAAGGATCAGTAATTCCTCAAAGTATGGCACCAGATCTCCTGTGCCTTCAGCTACCTCAGGAATTTGCCCTGACTTCAGATTGCCCCTGCGAGATCTAGCCTCTTTGTCCTGCACCTTTTTTACTTAGGGCCTTGAAGTATGCTGTATGTTGGAGGATAGTTCTTTAAATGGCTCAATTGTATCTTCCAGAGAACTTACATGATTTTCCACCTCACAAGTTCTTAAGATAAGGGCTTCCAGTTTGGTATTTATGCCTGCAACTGCTTCTGTTAGGAAACCCAAGGATTTTTGTATAGCAGCTATTCCTGTGAGCACTTCACACTGAAAAACAAGTGATATTGAATTTGTTGTACTGGAGCTGATTCATAATGATTTTAAAAATCATGCCCTTGGTTGTCAAGCATTCTGGATTGAAATGCTGAGTTTACTTGGATAGTAGTGTTCAGAAAATTAGTAGCAATTAAAACTGCTTCCATCATAGGCTGACCTGGTGTGGTATTGCGAGATGGAGATGGAAATAAAATCCGGGGGGGGGGGTGCTGCACATAGTGTAAACAGGAGCTTGACCTATAATATGCTCACTAGCAGAATGGTTGCAAATAGGAGGGATTTCAGGCGTTATTGAAATGTCATTTCTTGCCTTTGGTTTCCTTTAACAGCAGAGTGGTGTTCCTGGTAAAAATCAACCTGGGATTGAGATGCATTGTCAGGAGCAGTGGTTTGAGGAGATTCATTTAAATGACACAAAGAAGCTGAATCAGTTATGGTATGCAAAGGGGGCTGAGTAGAGCTGTCATGGTCAGTCCATGTCAGTTTCAAAGGCAAAAAGAAAAAATTCTATCCAGCGATGAGGAGTTTTGTAAAAGTTCATCCAGCACTGGTGTTGACCACACAGAGCTCTCTATACCCTGAGTCATAGACAAAGAGGCCACAGTCGAGGCCATTATGAAGTTCCACATTTTAATTTTTTGAGCCACAGCCCCTGATCCTTTCTGCAGACTAACCTCTGCCTTAGTAGTCAGAATTCCTCTCTCTTCTGTATCTGGGGTAATGGATTGATAGGCAGGAGTCCCCAGGTTAACAGCCAGGTCAGAGGTTGCAGCATTAATAGCCTAGGAGCTGTGGCTGAAGTTCTAGATCCATGTCAGTCATCTCTTGGCAATACACTGGCAGTGGATCCCTCCAGGTGAGCTCTCCTATTTGAGCCTTCAGTTAATACTGAGCTGAGCACCAGAATAGACTGGGGGCACTTTTAGTGCCTGAGGGTCTCATCCACATCATCTTGGGGATAGTAGCTTGTCTCAGTGCTTGTGGGGTACAAAGAATAGGGAACAGTGCCACAGGGAGAGCGTCCATGGTGGAGGGAGAAAACACTGGGGCGGAGAGTGAAATCTGAGTGGGTAATGAGCTGTAAGGTTATAACTGTGGTGCCAGATGTGTCGGGCTGGTGGTTTGCTGAGCTGGTGTTGCTACCAGTCTAGTTTTGGTGTTGGCTTCATGGCACACCTCAGTTTACGTGGGATTTGTTCCTCCTGTAATTCTTGTGTTCTCCTGGCCAGTCTGGATATAATTTGCACGAAACCCTGAGGATGAACAAAGAAAGGGAAATGAGTCCCAAAAACGTATTCCTTTTTTTTTTATAATAGTTCAGCTCAGCTCGTAAAGCTCTACTTTAAAAAAAAAAGAAGAAAAAAGTGGCTGTAAATATTGTGCTGTGGCTCTTTCCTTCCAAAGAAAAAGTAGCATTTAATCAACCTGGAGCCAACCTGCCTCAGTGCTAATGTTCACCTAAGAGGCCATCTTGGATACTGACAAATTTGGAGTTTTACATACAACAGAATTTGTAACTGTTATAATAAGGGTGCTGCTGGAATACTATAATACAGTATATTGTACAGTAATTGTAAAGAACTACAGTACATTAACACATTTACTATGGTTAAGAGACATAAAGGGGACAAAGAAAGGAAATGAAAAACTACGGGTACAAAATCTCAGAACCTTTTGAAATTGCTGATGTGATGTTCCTTAGGGTTTTCAGCTCTATGCCTACCTCCTACACTCATGAACCAAGGCCAAGTTACAGGTCTGAGGCTGTCCTCCATAGGTCTGTTGCTTCAATGAACAGGTCCAGAGCCTTGCCCCACAGAGCAGCTGCTCCAAATAGGACCTACAGAATCAGTCATAGCTTTCTTTTCATAGGGCCCATGATAGCAGTCAAAAATTTCTTTGCACAAGGCCCTTTAGGCCCTGCATGAAGCAAGAGGGCAGTCATAATTTTATTTGCACAGGGCCCTGTGTGATGCAGGACATTTGTAATAACTTTCTTCATGCAGTGCCATGAGATTCTGAGCCCTAATTTTTCAATTTCTTACTTTGCTCATGTTTCATTTATCAACCCTAATAGATGCATTAAAATTAGTTTTGCTATCAATATCCTTACCTTTTGAAACAGGTAACTAAAAGCATATTTGTAGTAAAGGCATCATAAAGCAGCTGAATGGTGGTATGCACAGCACCAGAGCTGGAACATGCTTTGTGAGTATCCTCCAGGCAACTCATGAAGCAGCTGCATAGTGATCCACACTGTGCCAGAGCTGGAGCTTGCTTCACCACTGGCCCTGGTCATGTGCAAAGCAGCTGCATGCTGATGTGCACTGTGTCAGACCTGGATCTTTTTTTTGTGAGTGGCCTTGAGGGCTACTCTTAAAGTAGCTGTTTAATGATGCACAGGCACCAGACCACAAGTAGGCAGAAGCAGGCCCTCCCATTTGAGTTTCCAGACACCAGGGAGCCCAATCTCAGTGTTAGGAAATCAGACAGAAACCCACTTCTCTGCCTATTAGCATCCATGCCACCTTTCTGCCCCCATGTAGGTAGAATAGGCCCCATCCCCCCAGACCAGTTAGCCCCCATCCTCCTACCCTCATAATGATCTTTTAAATGAAATCTAACATTGGACAACTGGCACAACCCTCCCGCTACCTCGGCTGGTTAATGTCAGCTTACAAAAATAAAAATAAAATAAGGCCACATGTATGAACAATATGTACATGTCAGGACATAGGTTTTTTCTAGTTTTTTTTTTTCTTTTGTTCATAACTTGAACCTTTATGGTAATTTGGTTTGCATATTTTCAAGGTGTGTGGGTTCCCACAGCCCCCTCACAGCCACCTAAGTAGTACCTTGTAGAGCTGCCAAAGAATGCTTTTAGAGTTAACCCTCAAAACCCATTTCATGTAATATCTGCACACTCGAGCAGACTAGGTGGACTGTAATTGCCTGTTTCTCCTGGCATTTTAATATGTTCATATATTTATAATATACAACTTACACATTTGTGAGTTAGGTTACAACTTGGCCACCCTCAAACTTTTTTCCCCAAATGGTCAAATATGGCCAAGTCATATGCAAAATGAGAAAAAAAACTTGGACAAAAACCTAAGTCCTGAAATACACATACTGCATATGTGTGTGGACTTACTAATTTTTTTTTTAGTCTTTTAAGGCTGTGGGCGGAGCCTACAGCCATTTTGCATCAGCTTGGTAGCTCTAAAAATGGCCAACCATGAAACCCCTTCCACTGAACTTTTGGAAATATCCTTCCGAAAGCCCAAAGGAGCTTAAACCCCTCCTCCACAATCAGTCGCTATGGAATAACAGCCGACTATTTCAGCTGTTGCCCCATTGTTCAGTCGCGTGAACTGCACACGCGCATGACTCGCGTGCACATGTGCAGTTCTGCTGGTGTCATTATGTTGTGAATGGCAAAATGCCATTCACTATTTTCTGTGCCCCCTCCCCATGTCATGCCCGACATCAGGGTGCCCAATCCCCAATGTCGGCATTCATGTGGCACACTGGGAGCCCACCCAGTGTGTGAAAAATGTCTTTTTCTTCTGTAAATTAGAAAATGGTCCCTTGTTGTCATGTTTTTTTCTCTCTGGTGCCCCCCTCTCCAAGTCATGACTGACATCAGGGTGCCCAGTCCCCATGCTGGCATTCATGTGGCACACTGGGAGTCCACCCCAGTGTGCCGAAATATTTTAGAAAATGATCCCTCGTTGTTGATTTTTTTCCCCTGTAAAACTGAAAATGGTACCTTAACATCACTGCCGCCCCCTCCCCCCTCCCCACCCTCACACTGAGCACCGACCTCCACACACCCCCTCCTTACCCCACACTTACCTCCGGAGGTCGGCGCTGTCATCTTCTCTGGACCGGGACACGTCTGCAATCTTCAAAGCCCAACCACTAACTGAATAATTAAATGTAAGCATGTTATACAGCCATTCAATAGGGTTTTGAACTTATACTGATATCTCAGTGATTTTTGGGAATGTTTGCCCCATATTTTCAACATGTAGTTCTTGGGACGCCACCTCATGAAAAGTGTCACTGTCATTTTGTTACTCAGTCCCAAAAGGTGATTTTGTGGTCACTGCACAGACACCTTTTGGGACTGATTCATGAAATGACAGTGCCACTGTTCATGAGGTAGGGTCCCAAAAAGCCCATGTTGCAGATTTGGTGAAAAGATTCAAAAAAATGACTTGCTTTATTAAACATGCATCACGTAGTTTATACGCACAACCTAACGTCGCCAATTTTTGATATTTTCACTCTACATTTTTAACATTGCCATTCTTGCACACCTCCTTCAAAACAGTACAGCTGTCATTTTCCACAACCTGCCCAAAATGTGTTTTTGCACCTGTGGCACAGAATAGTGCATTTGCTCTGCGCAATCACCTTTCAGGACAATTGAACAAAATGACACTGGAACTGTTCATGAAGAGGGGTCCAAAAAAGGCCATGTTGAAAATTTGGTGCAACATCTCCAAAAAATGGCCAAGTTACACCTGGGTGTTGAATAATTTCTATGCACATGTGTAACTTTCATCACCTGTTAGCTCTTCACAGCCCTATCAGCTCTGACAAGAATTTGTTCTTTTTGCCATAACTTGGTCCTTTTGGCTTTTTTTTATTTTACATTTTCACTGTGGCCAAGTTGCCACCCCACCTCATGACCAGATAAGTGGCACATTGTAAATCTGACCTGAAATGTGTTTTGAGTATTTGTTGCCAATGTTTCTGCTTTTCTGAAGGGATCAGGCAAGCAGAGGAATACCAGGGTTGTGCACCTGCCACTGGTGTCTTAGATTTCTGAAGGGGTCAGGTGGGAGGGGTGATACCTGTGGTAAGGTTGGGAACCCACCGCTGGTGTTTTTAGATTTCATAACAGGTTGGGTCAGAGGGGGAATTTTGTGATGGAGTTCAACACTCATCAACTATCTTTTAGATTTAGTGACAGATTGCATGGGGGGATACCATTGGTGTTGCTGGGCACTGTATGTGGTTCAAAACTAGATCTGAGTGATGAGATTGGGCCCCATCACATAACTAATGTACGTCAGTTTGAAAAAGATTCAGTTATCCATAAAATGTTTATAACACATTCTGCACATGTGCAAAAATGAACATTACATTCTAAATAATTTTTAAAATACACATTTTTCAGTAAAATCATCTACCAAAGAATTATCCTTGGCGCAAAAAAGGTATTAATTTCTGTTTTCATGTGTTTTCAACCTTCTACAACTTTTAAACTGCTAAACCAACTGTTAACAAATTTACAAAGTCCTGAGATCCTGGCACCATCTCTGCACATGCCAAATATCAGAGTTTTAGAAAATAGGTAGGGATAATCCTTAAGTCTGATTGACTGAATTCACCAACTTCAAATCAGAAAAAAGGTCCTGGCACCACACTAAGCCAGCATACTGCAATAATGGGCAAAAGGCTAAAATTGTCATACAAAAATGTTTAATTAAATACGTGTGGTCAACATTAAAACCAGGATGAATGGCAAAAGTCTCTAAGTGCTATATGAACTGTTATGTTATTAATGTGCTTTTTAATTTTTTATATATAGATATATGGGGGCTCAATTTTCAAATGGGATGTTAGATCGACACAAGCAGTGGCAAACAGCAGCTTGTACCAAAGCCAGGGACCCTGCACCAGATTTTAGTACAGGAGGGGTCCTGACACCAAACAAATGGTGCTTGGGCGGGGTTTTACTGAGGCATCTGTCAGCCCTGGGCCTGTGAACAGCCTACAGTAGGAGTAGAATGTATAACTATGCAGCACTGTGAATGGTGCAAACAGGCTCATCTGCCGGCGCAATGATGGTGATAACAATGCCCAGTGTGGGGAAGGTGAACAATGAGCAATGCCCACAGGTGGCACACAGTGAACATGGGCAGAGAGACCACAGTGGGCAGCAGAAGCAGCTCAGCATCAGTCCAAAGTCACTTCACAGGTGGTACAGGCATAATGGGACATGGCAATGGGAAGGATGACTGTGTGAAATCCAGCCATGGCATCACAGTGAGCACTGGGGAAAAGATCAGTATTGACAGCAATTGTCATAGTGACTATGATGGGCAATCAGTGACAAGCAGTGCAGCACCATGATTCCACTCTCACTGGTTATGAATATGACTGCTCCCACCTGCCCTGGTCATCCCTGATGGGTGTGGATCCCTCACAAAGGTAGTACCATTGACCCTGCCTGTACCGCTCCCATCTGCCCTCATTATCCCTGATGGGTGGATCCCCAACAAAGACAATACTGCTGACCCTGCCTGTATATTTTTATTTGTAAGATTTCCCAATCAACTTATGTCACTTCAGTTACAACTAACCTTTTGTACCTTGAGTTATCATACTGTTTATTATCTCCTATTCTCAATGTGTAGTGTGTATAATTAACAAACTTACTATATTCTAGCTGCTATACCTCTGTATGTATTAATCGTCTGTACCACTGTATTTATTACTGTATGTAATTAACTCCAGGTCTCCCCTGAAAAAGGGACCTTTGGTCTCAGTGGGCTTACCTAGTTACCAAAATGAAATAAATAAAATAAAAATGAATGTGCCCCAATGATGAAAAAGAAAACATCTGTACCTGGGTGCAGGAGACAGAACAGGAGTAGAAGCACAGTGGTACATTACTGAGCAGTGTGTATCAGAAATGGTGGCATTCCCCCCACTACAGTACTCGCACAACAGCAGGGCATGATTATATCCATATACAAGCTGCAAGGTCACCCTAAACACCACACCAAGAGCATGTCATTGACTGGATACACACAGGATCCCCAACATACATGATAGGGACTGGAAGTACTGTACCTGCAGACATGCACCGTTGCCCCAGTCCAGGACATGCACCCTGTATTACCATACAAGCATGTACCAGCTCTATAGGTCACAGCACACTCAGGGAGCTGTTAGGACTGGGGGATGGGGTCACACTGCTGAATGCAACTACCTGCATAGACACTGTGCCACCAGTTCTCGTTAGGCAACACAACCACTGCAGGGCTGAACAGTGTCTCAGTGCTGTGCATGGGTAGTCCCAACATCAACCTCTGCATCCCTCTCATCCTGTCCTTGTGGTCTGGTGTGGCATGTGTCATAACATGCCTGTTCCAATGGTGTGGGGTATCTTGAGGGCACCCTACCTGCCCTGGGTATGGCAGCCATCCTGTAGTTGCCCCAAGCAGTAACAGGAGGGTGTCCACTGCACCTGGGTCTCTTTCACTGTCCCACATGTCTGACCTGTGGCAGCACACAAGGCATTAGACCAGCTGTGGATGGTCTAACTGTAGTGGACTGTGTGGCCTTTGGAGGAATTTGAGATCCCACTTTAGGGGATGCTGCAGCCCCGCTGTGGCACAAGTCCCCTTCCACTATGGTGCAGTGGTGTGTCCACAGCAAGCATGGCACAAGCCCAGCTGGTGCAGTCTGTCCCCCTACTGGTGCAGACTGCAACAGAAAATGGGAAATGATGCAAGGGGTGGCACAGTGAGCCCCTTGCATCATATCTCTTTGGTGCAAGCACCTTGTGTCATTCCTGAGACTTTGAAAATCAGGCCCATGGTATTTAACATGGATGGATTCACTGCTTAAGGGAACTGGTAAGATTTGCACAAGGTTTTTGTAATTCATGCTACTTTTCTTAATTGATGGGTGTATTTAATTGTACCAGTTGGTCCAACCTGTAATGGTCTTCTTGAGAAAGGACTGTGCGCAAAACTGTTGAGGTTTGTTGCCGTTTGTCCTGCGGTGTTAATTTGTCTAATTCTGGAAAATGCAGAAGAAACTGAGGTGACGGTCCAAGCTGAAATGAAGGAGTGGGAAAAGCCATGAGTAACTTCAGAGACTATCCAGAGTTTGATGATTTTTATAAAGATCATCAGGAAATAGTTAAAATGTATGATTAGAAAATTAGTGAACAGAAAAAGAGGATGATGGATTGGAAGACTGGTGATTATCAAAAAGGGTATATTTTAATATTGGGCTGAAGGACAGGAAAGCAACCAAAATCCATTAATAAAAAGAATACAGTATATACAGACATCTCAGCAACAACTGAATCACAAATGGAAACTGACTCTTTTTTAAAGGAGGTGAATATGAAGTTTCCATCAGCACAGCCCCCACCCCCAAACAGAAGATACAGACCCTAACCATAGATGTTGCTGAAGATTAGTGCATTTTCAGGACAATGAAAGATAACTCACAGGGGAATAGGAAGAACAGGAAGAGAAGGAAGGAAAGAACAGTAGCAGCAGCAGAAGCAAACACAAAGAAGGTAGTGCTACAGACAGAGGAAACAGAACTGAGCAGGAGAGCAAAATATCATCAGTGAATGTAATAAGTATTTCTGATTATACACCTACTGATGTAGAACTTGAGGTTTTGCAGAAATGATTGAGTTTTGTATCAACAAGACAGATAAATGAATTCAAAACAATGGTAGATTTGAATAAGATTATTACAACCCTTAACTTAAAAGTTTTTTTTTTCTCTAAAATAGGTGATGATGAAAATGAGCAATTGGAAAACCAAGTGAGTGTGGAAGAGAGTTCCATTCCAAAAGTGAATAATCTGATAAAGGGTTTTCTTAAAAAGGTAACTTTTATACCACCTATGAGCCCTGTAGTAGTGGTACTTAGCTGACTGTGTGAAAATTATTTTAGGAAATAAACTAACAGTAGTTAATTTTGTTATGTTTGATCAAAGATCATTACAAAAAATTATATTGAGATTCATAAACATTTTAGTACATGAGTCCACATAAACAGAAGAATAGCACATCACATAGTTAAATAACAGGTCTGAATCTTACAAATATTACTAATAATTAAAAAGAAATAAGTCAGCTCAGAAATATATACCAATAACTTTGGCTGTAAAAGTCATTTATATTTATTCTGAATAGTAGAGATTGCTCTGAAATATCCTGCAACCTGGTTTATCACATAATTATCCCGTGCTGTCAGCATAAGGTATAGGAGTACATTTTTATCCGTTGTGCAAATTTGAGACCATACAGGGCTAACCAACACTCCCTTGTCATGTCATACCAAGTGTAATTAAAAAATCACGTGGTAAAGATCTTCAGGTTCTTTTATATTACAATTGCAGTGACTAAGTGTCTCCTCAGATTGTTTACTATATTTTGCTCTCAAGACATTGCTCTTAAACAGTTCAAATCTATATCTAACATAAACAAATCTAAGTTCCTGGTCTGTCAGCACCTCCAGATAATGTCTAAACATGTAAGAAATATAATTTCTGACAAGCCAATGAGCAATCCTTAAAGTTGAGTCACTTTGGCAATCCTTCATTATTTATGATTTTACTAGAACGGTATTTTTTATAACGCAGCCCAGTTGTGATCCCCTTCTCCTGGTACACTTTTAAAACTTGCAGGCCATTCATTTGTAAGGTTTTTATCAATTGTAGGTACCATGATGATTGTATGTAACCTAGATCATTCCATCTTTCTTTTTCTCTAAAACATTCAATCTGTAGTCTTTTGGGAACTATTCTGGTGATGGATATCTAGTGACCTACAAATCTAACCTGGGCAAAAGCTTCCAGATCAGGAAAGCCTAATTCTGCTCTTACTAAGGGGCTGGGGACAGAGCTTCCCAGTCCCAGTGCTGATCTAAGAATTTTGTTCAAGGGGATTTCCAAATTTTTTAAATTCATATAACCCCAGACTTCAGCAAGATAGAGGACCTGGGGAATATACTTAACTCGGTAAGCTTTTAAGAGTGGTAAAGTAGAAGAGCCACCAAATTTCCTGTAAAATCTGAAAAGAGCTCCAGCCAGTTGTTTAAGTTTAGCAACTTGGGAGTTTATGTGGGGCACCCATTCCCCTGTATTTGTGTATAAGAGTAGAAAATAAACATAAGAATTTACTGTCTCAGTCCTATGCTCACCTAGCACCCAATTGATTGATCTGTTTCTAGAACCAAAAATCATAATCTGACTTTTATTCTTATAACTGATAATTTGTGAGATACCACATAAGCATGTAAAGTGTTTAACTTCTTTTGTAATCCTAATCTAGACAGTGAATTAGTGCAAGATCATCTGCATGATCCAATGAAGGACAGTCTCTCTGCCCAGTCTTTAGGGAGTCAGAGGAAAGGGCCATAGGATCTTCAAGTAATTGGTCAATATATATACAGAACAGTACTGGGCTATAATACACCCCTGTCTAGCCACTTTATTAGTTTTTATGACTGAAGATAACTGACCCTGTGTTCCCAATCTGATCTGTGCCCATGTTTCACTATACAACTCTTTTATGTTACTTATAAGCTCTAGTTGGAACCCTTTTTCAAACATCATTTTCCAAAGTTTAGTGCGCAAAACATTTTAGAAGGCCGCACTAAAGTCTATAAAAGCCATGTAGAGTTTCTGGCCTCAGAGCTTTATGTAGTTTTCAATTGAATGTAACAAGATAAAACAATTATCTGTTGTGCTGTAACCAGTATGGAAGCCTGCCTGTAGCTCACTGAGACCAACCAGATCCTTAGGTTGCTGCAATAGCCTTAGTAATAAGACCCTGGCAAAAATGTTACCATTAATATCCAACAGGAAATGGGGTGATACATACATGGGTCAGTCCTATCGCTCTTTTTGAAAATGGAAATAATTATAGCACCTTTCCAAGACTGTGGCACCCTACTATGAACAATACAAAGATTATAGTACTGAACCAAAAACCTTGCCCAAAATGATGGAGTTATACAGGAAGGAAGACCTCAGCAGGGATCATATCTGGTCCTGGTGCTTTTTTCTTTTTTAACTGAGCGATTTCCAGGTAAACTTCCTGATAGGTAAAGGGCTGAAAGCGATGTCTGTTTACACTTAATTCCCAATGTTGACAAGATGATACCCTATTTGGATCAAAAAACTGTTTTAGATAATAACTGACCCATTGGTCTGATGAAATATAAATACTGAGTTGTTTTTACTGTTTTTTTGTGCCTCTTGCTACCATCAGCCAAAAGGCTTCCAGATCTTTGTTGTGAATAATTTTTAACAAATGAAACCATTGTTTTTTTTCTGAAAGGCAATACGTTTAATTTTCAACAATTCCTTGTAATGTTTTCTTTTTTCATTAAGCAATTTATAGGCCCCTCTCTTACCACTCTTTTTAGTGTACCATATATATCTAGCCAAATTATTATTATGCTGGAAGCATTCTTGGTCATACCAGGTGGATGGACCCTTGAAGTGAGTTGAAACTCTCTTTTCTTGTAAGATCAAATTTTTTATTTCATTCAAACAATGATTTATAGTGTCTTCCATGACAGTCATAATGTCACTATTTGACATGGGAGTCGACATATTGGAGAAGGTTGTACCAACAATTAAGGCCACTTCCTCCAGGTTCACTGAGTCCCATTTTATCTTAAACTGATTTCTTATCTCAAAAGGGTTGAGTCCAAGTATATTTCCCTTCTCCTCCATAACCCGTTTGAGACTAAGGGGCAAATGATCACTCTTTCCTCTGTTAATTAAGGTTAGAGATGACCATATATCCATAGGTCTGCTCCATATAGCAAAATCTAAAACTGAAGCTGCCATGGCATTACTATATGTAAAATTTCCTTCAGGGTCTCCCTCGATTCTTCCATTAATTGGGCTAGATAATTTGCAGCCAATAACTCCACCAAGCTAGACCCTGATCTATTAACATTTTTGTCTAAAGTGGATCGCTTATGAGTAGTTACATTTTCAAACAGCCAGCAGTGAACATTGTTATCTGCATATTCATCATTAAAACCTATACGGCATTCATATCTCCACATAACAAAATATTATCGCACCCAGTAACTACCTAACTATGCTGGATGACCTCATCCAATTGATCCCCAAACCAAGGGAAATATATGTTGAGTTAGATGGTGGGATATAGACATTAATTAAGCAACAGTTTAATCCTGGCATTTGAACATATACTGCTAGTGCATAGCTCTTACTAGTAATTGACTGAACTGTCAGATTCTTAGCAACCTTAGCCTAAATAAGTAGACTTCCTAAGTTTCTACTTGTGCCGGTAAGTGTAGTACCAGGGCACTGAAAACAGGAGTAGCCGTTAAGTGATACATCACTGCCCTCTGAGTGACATGTTTCTTGCATGCAAATTATATGATAATTGAAGATAAATTCCTTCCAGTCTTGGTCAGCAAACTTACTGTTTATGCCTGAGATGTTCCAAAAAAGTATATCACATTCAGGTGGGTGAGAGAATGTATTCTCCTGTTTAAAGGACTGGTCTAGACTTAGTCAAATATTTTGGCTATCTAGCACTAGGAAGCTATTGCCCAATGGGAGAACTTCAAAAAGTTGACGACTTACAGAGCTTGGATCTTCTACACTCACTTGATTTGTAAGCCCTGTTTCTTAAGTTATAGGGCTCTTACTAGCATGTACTTGCTGACCTTTCGCTTCTTCCCTCTCAACTAAATGAATACCCATGTTGTCCAAGACCACTGAACAATCCAGCAATCTCATATATGCCTCTATATAAATTACATTTATTATCACTTGGTCATCCCCAGTATCCTCCTCAATTCTGGTAGGGGCACACTGCCCTTCTAGATCTATCAAAATCAATCAATCAATCAGTCAATCAAAATCTTTATCCAGGAGGACATCTCTGAGCAAGCTCATTTACAAGATGGACCTGGTTAAATCTGTGCCAATAGTATAGTGCAAACAGATATATTTACAATGTGAATACATAAAATAATATAAATGCAAGTCAATACACAAGGCACATACATAACAGCTTGTTTGGGATCATCAGTAGGACACAGTGAACAATAACAAATAGTAGGAGCAGGCGAGAACCACAAAGATTCAGAAATGGATATTATCACAGGAATTTCCCTAAAAACACACTCAAGACCTAGGGATTGCTATCATAATGGTTAGACAAAATAGGTAATAGCAGCTTTTTTTTTGGACACATATCACAAAAAGGGAATAAGACAGGTATGGTTAAGTTTGGAGAGAACAACAGATCGGACTACAGGGCCCTATCAATGGCCAGCTCTAGGGATCACTCGCATTCAGTATGGACGGTGGCTTTGCCGTACCTTAGTAGAGGAGGGTCTGGGCTTTAGATACCAAGGCAACGGTTGGGGCAGCACCTACTGCCCAGAAACCATATTTTCCAAGTCTATGGTACTAATGCTGGTTGTCTGTGTCCAAGGGGCTGTTAGGCCACTGGGAAGGTCCCAAGGCAGGATAGATGGTGATTATACTTTGACACATGTGGCCAATCTCAGAAAAAGACTTCAGGAAAGAGCGTAATCACTCAGACTCCCAACACTAGCACTCTGAGCAGTAAAGAAAATAAATATTTAATGTATCCACTAATAGATCCATTAAGACTTTTTTCAATTTAACATCAGTTTCATTTTCAGATCTTGGTAACCCAAAGATTGAAAAGGTTTTGAATATTTTATTTTATTTATTTAACCTTTGTTTACCGGGTAAGTACAATGAGTCAAGGCCCATTTTCATGTACGACCCAGGGACCATATACATATACAGTCAAGGGGCCAGATATTCAAATAGTGCACGAAAAGTGCACAACAGCAAGAGCAAGCGCAAGTCACTTGCGCACATGCACAATCGTCGCGATATTCAAACATGGGGCAAGGCCAATTGCGCAAGCAGCCAACGTCTGAATATCGCACAAACTGCGCCATAGCACAACCAGGGAAGGGAAGCTGAGCAGATATGATGCGCCATAGCACAACCAGGAAGGGGAAGCTGAGCAGATACGATGTGCCATAGTGCAACAAGGCCAGCCCAGCTGAGCAGTCCAGAGGCCCATAGGGCAAGCAATGACACCCCCAGCAGCATAGCAATGGAATAGCACAACCAGGGAGGTAGGCAGAGGCCCACCACCCATGCCACAGATGGGCACAGGGACACACTGCAGAACTAACAATGCACCCCCACACCCCAAGAACAGCATAACTGGGGGAGGGACAGAATATCAACCGGCCCATGGGGACAAGCAAAGAAAGCACATCCCAGCTGTGTTACTGCAGCACACCCACTGGCAAGCTGAGACTGCCACACAAAGGGGGCGGACCACCCCAGTGTCCAGCAGCCCCCCCGTGTGCACAGCACACCCTGCACTGTGACCCCAAGACACCACCCATGAGCAGTGACTGTGACCGTCACTGCAGGACTCCCAGGTGCCCCCGGCACAATGCAACCATGTGTACCACTGAACCATACAAGCCAGACCCACCAGGAGCACCCAGGGGGGTGTGTGGCAGCACATGGCCAGTCCGGCTGAAAGCCACCACCACACCAGGGACACCCCCCCATGCACACACACACACACACAATCCCAGGACAATACCACACCAGATGCCATGCACACCACTGCAACTGAGCACCCATAGCCAGCTGAAAATCAGAGACCACTACAGTATTCATACAAAATAGATTTATAAAGAATATCAACATGAACACACAACAATAAACTATGTACAGAGAGAATATATATACAAGAAAGGGGTGGGGGATGGGTACAAGGTAGGGGTGGGTAAGGGGCAGGGGTGAAGAAGTTGGTGAGGGAAGGCAGTGTGTGAGGGAAGGGTAAAGGGGGTAGGTGTGGGACAGCTACTGTCCTCCAGGCTGCACAGCAGCAGGTTCCCCCTGGTCTCGTGGCCTCCTCCGTCGTCTGACACCCCTCCAGTGCATCTCCTGCAGAATGGATAGGGACACCATGGACAGCCCGCTCAATCCTGTGCAGGACCCAGACACCTAGGGCAAGGGAACAGAATCAATGGCTGTGACTGTCCACAACCCTGAAGCCCACCCAACATGCATGGCATACAGCCAAGTGCCTCACCCTGTGATGGACTGCACCCACTCACAGTGACCGTGCACAAGACAAGCCCAACCAGGCAGCAACAGCCATGTGTGCCACTGCACACACACCCACCATGCCCAGCACAGCACAACCAAAGGCTGTCCAGTGACTGGCTGATGTTGTGGGAAGGTAGTGCCACAGCCATGTGCCCAGTGCATGCATGGACCACCAGTGACACACTCACAGACATGCAGTGCCACTAGACAGTGCTGACTGTCACACGTCACGTGCATGGCAGTGTTGTCCATGGATGGTGGCCTTCGCCCCCCCACAGCATGCAATAGCGTCCATGTTGTAATGACACTCACCCTCATCAAGCCGCTGCATCAGGTGATGCAGCTGCAGCTGCTGCTGTTGCTGCTGCTGTGGCTGTTGCACCCCTCCTCCACCAGCCACCCTGGCACCGCCATCCCATGCCTCAGCCTGTGCCTGCCTCCACTCCTCCACGCCTGTGGGAGACAAAGGAAGAGAAAAACATCAGTGAGATCCCAAAGCAGACAGCCCCTTGCCCCATTGAGTGTGCCTGCCCACACATCCAGACCCAAACAGCACACACCTGCAAACACCTTCACAGCAAACCACAGCCCAACCCACCCCCATGCGCAGATTACATTACACAGTCACCCATGCAGACAATACCGGTGAATACACAGCACACCCACCTGGCCTGGGCACAATGCCCCTCCTGGCACGTGACCTGAGGCGCACAAGCAGAGCACACTCCCTCCTCTGCAGGTCGCCATAGCGGTGTCTGCACTGTTCAGGGGTCCTCCTCCACCCAGTGGCCTGCTCCAGGGCAGTAGTGACCTGCTGCCACACATGGGTGCATGGCACCTGCAGGGGCACACCCCTCAAACAGTGAGCCATAGTGGGGCTCCACCACAGCCACCAGGTTGGCTAACTCCAAAGCCCCCCATTGTGGTGCTCTCCTGCGTGCCATTTTCAAACTGTACAGTGGCAATATGGCACTCAGCAGCGAGGCAACCCCACGTGGAAATGTTGCACAATACAACTCCATCACTGCCTATCCGCTGTTGGGACCGGCGCCGTCGGGCCCACATCAAGGCTGTCACCGAACAGCCTGACAGAGCCATACACACAGCAGACGACAGCCTGGGCAAAGGTCATGCACAAGGTCATGGGTCAGTGGTGCAAGGCTACGCACAGCGCCATTGGATGTCCACACATCCTGTGCAATTGGACACCTGCGTGCCAGTGCCACAGTGGACTATTGTGCAGTACTGCCACTGCGCCATGTGGTGACCAGCGCTGTAGCACCATTGGCACAATGATGGCCATGGCCTGAATTGCCAATCGTGCACAGCATGTCATCAGCACGGCAGATGCCTGCGTAAGCTACCTGGGCATGTGCAATGCAGTGTACCACACAGTCACAGATATGCGCCATTGGCTCAGCCGGCTCAACCATATTGCGCAAAGCGCAATGGAGCGATATTCAGCCGACACATGCAAATCATCTGATCAGCCATTCAAAGGCGCAGTGGCGTGATTTGCATCTCATTACAGTTGCTCCACTCCTAATTTGCATGCATTGCGCTATAAATGTGTGACAATGGGCTGCGCTGGCCAGATTCGGTTACTGCAGGTGAGAGGTAGGTTGCATGCTGTTTGATGTTCTGGACAATGGTCATGGGATAACGCTGTACACTGCACAGTGACAGGTGTCCACTTCCACCCATACAGATTGACATGACCGAGCAGAGCCAAGGTGAGGGTGAGGATGGTGGGCAGAGGAGGAGGCCCAACTTCACCACGGCAGAGACAGAGGCCCTCTTCCAGGCCTACCTGGAGGAGGAGCAACTACTGAGTGGATGGCGGGGCACCCCTCAGGCCCATGTGGCTGCATGGGAGGGAGTAGCTCGGGCAGTGAACCTGCACGGAAGCCACCAGCGCTCCGTGCAGGAATGCAAAAAGAAGATGGGGGCAGACCGCAGGAGGGTTAAGGAGAAGGTGGCAGCTCTCAGGGCGGCATGTGCTGGCACAGGTGGGTGCCAGCCAGCAGTGGTGGAGCTGACCCCGGCTGAGGACCGACTGGCTGCATCAATGCAGTGGAGTGCTATTGAGGGCGTGCAAGGAGGTGGATTCCAGACAGGTGGAAGCCCATCACTGCACGGTATGACATGGTGGTGGTGTTGGGGGGGAAGGTTGTTCACATGCACTCACATATCCTCACTTTCTGTTACAGATCCTGTTCGTCTTCAGGGGATGGTGGTGGTGGGTCCAGGCAGTGAGGAAGACCTGCTGGACATGGAGGAGGGTCCATCCACCTCTGTCACCAGCCAGCATGCACTGCACCAGCATGCACGCTGGGCTGCCAACTCTGGTGTCGGTGAGTCAGGTGCGGGGGGTGCACAGCCTGTGTCTCAGCAGTCTGGCATGCAAGCATGCCAGCACGCTGTGACTGTGGCTGTAGCACGTACCTGCACCATTGATGATGCAAGGACTGCAATGGGCAGTGACATGTGTGTGTCCCATGACGGACACACAGCAGGCCAGCACGTGCCCCTGGGCCTAGCTGGTTCCAATGTGTGTGACAGCATGTCGGCACAGTCCCAGGCTGTGCCTGTCAGCACCGGTGGGGCAGCACCGGTGGCTGTGCAGGTGTCTGGCACTGTTGCGGCCACAGCAGTGGAATGAGTGGTCCCTGGGGCACAGCGGTTGGAGAGGCAGCAGCAGCAGTCACCCACCAGGTCTGGGGGTACAGTGTCCAGAGGTGGCACATGCCCACCGCCCTTTTATATGCCCATTCCTGGTCCTGGTGAACAGCGCCCACCCTCAAGGGGTGTTGAGCATCAGGACCTTCCATCCCCTGGGGGACAGGATGCCATTGTGGCAGAGTACCCATTTGAAACACCCCCACCTGCTGCAGGAATCAGTACAGCAGCAAAGGCGGTTCATAGCGTCGATGGAGGGCACTGGCATGGCTGTGGAGTGGCACGGCAGGGACTGTGCTCTGATCCTGGAGAGATGGTCCATATGTGGATGGATGTGACTGCCACCATTGACAGGCAGACCCAGGCATTGGTCACTGTCATGGCTGCATTGGGCACACAAGCAGGTGCCCCTGTACTGCGCACCCCACACAGTACGCTCTCTAGTCCCCATTCCCGGCATCGTGCGACACCCAGCCTGTCGATGCCGGGTTCTGCTGTGGGCATCCTGAGCACCCCTGGTGCAGGTATGTTTGGCATACTACAGACCCCAGTGCAGACAAGGTCACGATCGCGCAGTGGGATCCCTGATGGTCCATCAGTGCCACCCCATGTGGCCCCTGCTCAGCCTGCCAGTGCTGTTGGGTCACGGCGGGGCCGCCCACACATCCGCAGTGGCCGTGGAACAGTGCAACATGACTGACCTGTCTCCCAGTGTGGGCCCTGTCTGGTGCTGCCCTGTGTGCACTGTGCGTCATGGTGGGCAGTGTACTGGTGGGTGCCCTGCACATCACGCCGACATACAGACCACCTGCACACCATCCCAACTGCTGTCCACAGGTGCATGTGCATGATGATGCCTGCATTGTACTGTACACCAAGGTACAAGGGTGCCCAGCATCTGACACATGTACTTGGACAGTACAGGTGGTGGGTGTGGTCTGTGGATCTGTGTGTTTGCCATGTCTGTTCCTGCTCTGCTGTGCACCTGCCCATGTATGCTTTGTGCCTGGTGTGTGTGTGTGTGTGTGGTCCATATGACTGTTCACCCCTCCCTGATGGTGTGTTTGTGTGCCTGGTCCCTTCCACTCCCTTGCCATCATGCACCCCTGGTGTGTTACTCTGTGTGCCTGTGGGTTGCACCAGGACAGTGTTGGTTGCATGGCCCCTTGACTTACCTGTGTCGTGCATAATGCTCCTCCGTGATGGTGTCCTGGTGCAGCTGGGCCTGCCGGATCAGTCGGGGGTCCCGCCGTCCAAGGGGGGGCTGCTCATCACCATCATCACCGGCGCTGCTGGCATCCCCATCGCTGTCCCCCTCCTCAACCTGAATGGCTATCCCACAGTCTTTGGCCATGTAGTGCAGGATACAACACACCAGGAATATCCCACAGGCCTTTGAGGGGCTGTACTGTAGAGCACCGCCGCAGGTGTCTAGGCATCAGAAGCGTGCCTTGAGCATCCCAAACACCCGCTCAATGATGTTGCGTGTGGCGGCATGCGCCTCATTATAGCATTGCTGCGATGGGGTCATGAGGCGCCGGTATGGTGTGAGCAGCCAGGGACAGAGTGGGTATCCACTGTCACCTGTGTGGAGATGGTGGAGATGAGTATCATGTTCAGGTCCATATTGCCAATATCCCTGTGTGCCACTACCATAGCACCTGTGGTATTCCCACCCTTGCCCCACATTTGCAATTCCTACATGCGTACTCACCCACTAGATGGCCTGTGGGGATGTCCCCACTCTCAAATCGATGGCACAGTGTGGACTGATACCATATAAAGGCATCATGTGCTCCACCAGGGTGTGTGGCACAAACATTGATTATCGCGAGTGGCATCACACCACCTGGCAGTTGACACTGGAATAGCCCTTCCTGTTCCTATATGCAGCCCCATCAGGGCCAGGTGGCATCGCGAATGGCCACATGGGTGCAGTCTATGGCTCTAGCACACCAGGGCATACGTGCTGCCCTGTGGAACTCCTGCATGTTTGCTATGCGGCTCTGCCGCGGTGCTGGGGAACTGGATGTGCTCCGCGGCATGTGGCAGCAGTGCGCTGAGGAATTGGGTGAGGATCGTGATGTGGCGACTGTGTGATGCCTGTGGTGTCCCTGTCAGCCTCTGGAAGGTGCCCGTGGTGAGCAGGCACATGCAGGCTGTCGCCTAGTCTCCAATGACAGGCGTGACTCCGTCATGAGGGTGCCTGCATCACATCACTGCACAGCTCACAGAGCCGTTTCAGTATTGCCCTGTTCAGGTGGTACCGCCCCGCAGTCTCTACATCTGTGTACAGCTCAAAGCTGATGCGCAGACGCAGTACTGCCTGTGGGGGCATACCACCGACAGGCCCTTCCACGACCACGCCCCTGCAGCATGCATTCTCACCCTCATTACAGCTTCCATATGGAAGCTGGCACTCTCCATCTCCTGGCTTGTGACCCCCTGGCTGATGTTGCTCTGTTACCCCGCTGTCCTGACTGCTACCTCCACTGCACCGGGTACCCCCGCTGGCCTCTGCAGCCTATGGCCCACACAAGTTCCCTTGCCTGCCCTGTTCTGGACTGTCACTGTCTGTCTCTCTCTGTCTGTCTCGCTTGGCATCTCTGTAGCGTTCTTGCACCTCTTCCTTGAGCCTTTTTATTTTGGCTCATTTCCGCTGTGGTGCAACTTCCCGGCTGTTCCGCTGTTGCGCATTGCGCAACCCTTTGAATATCGCATTGCGCTCTTTATGCAGGGATCCACCCCTTCGGTTGTGCATGCCGTCATTTGCATTGCGCTGTTGCTCAGCCTGTTTTCGGTTGCTCAACTGCCTCCTGCTGAATATCGCAGAATGGCGCACTTTCGGACTCGCGCATGCGCAACCCTATTGCGCATGGCGCAACCCTTTTGAATATCCGGCCCAAGATGTTTACAATAAGATTAACAAAACACATACTACAATACTTTACAACAGTTATTGGACATGCATCACTCAGTTACAATATAACAATCATTAAAAAGAAATATAAAATAAAATGCTCATAAAAAAACAACAACACTGCAATTTGCCAAGAAAATAATTCCTTAGCCTAATTTTAAAAGTTTGGTAACTAACATTCCCATATAAAACAAAAAGGAAGCTCACTCCAATTTTTAGCAGCAGAGTAAGAAAAAGAGCCATCACCCATTTTGGTCTTGGTCTTGGGAATATTTAATTTAATTTGATGATCTGAATGAAGTTCCCTTGAGTTTATTTTAATCTGTAATAATGAATATAATGGAGAATTTGTACCTTGATGAAGAATTTTATCAGTTAAAGAACATAAACTGTATAGACAATCCAGCCTAGGTGGAAGCCAGGCAGATAGTCTATACAGTTCACAATGAAGTGTAGAATAAGACAGCTTAAAAGTAAATCTACAAATACCATGAAACACATTAGTAAGAAGGGATAACTCTCTATTAGACAATTTTGAAAAAAGAAATGAATTGTAATTTAACTGAGGGAGTAATACACCCTTGGCTATTGCATGCCTTGCTGATAAGGTCAGCAATGATTGAAACTTGAATAAGACACCCAATCTCTGATTTGTTTGACGAGAAATAAAACTTATATGATTAGAAAAGTTTAAATATTGGTCCAACAATGACTCCAAGATATTTAAATTGTTTCACCTGCTCCATCCTATTACCCAATAAATCAAAGATGGACAAATTCTGAGATCTATTGAGTCTAATTCTAGATCCAAATAGCATACATTTTGGTTTTGAATTATTTAATGCCAAATAATTCCTCTTTAACCAACTACAAAGTACGGCAAAGTCCTTATTTAAAGACTCATTTATAAGTTCCACTGCAATAGAACTTTTGTAGAGAATAATGTCATCTGCATAAATCAGACAATGAGTGTCATTCAATAAAGATGGAACAATGTCTACAAACATAGTAAACAAAAGTGGGCCACGAATGTACACCTGGGGCACCCCTGTAATAAAAATCTACTAGAAGAAAAAACTCCATAATCCTATTTTAAGTGGTCGATTGGACAAATAGCTGTGAAACCAATGAACAGCAATCTCCACCATATCATAGCTTCAGAGCGTTCTGATCAGCAAGGGATGATTTACTTGATCGAAGGCCTTGGACAGGTCCATGAACACAGACCCAGTGAGCAAACCTTCATCCATAGCTACACTGGTGTGGTTCGTGAACCTGGCCAAGGCCGTCTCCATCCCATGGAATTTTCGAAACCCATGCTGATCAGGTGTCCTAAAACCTTTATCCTGTAAGTAGGCAGAAAACTGCTCATTCACAAGTCTCTCAAAAAACTTACCCAAAGGTGGCAAAAGGGAAATAGGATGATAATTGTCTGTATCCATTCTGTCACCTGATTTATAAATGGGTTTGGTTGCTGTTTGTTTCCATTCATCAGGGAAGCATCCAGTAAGCAAAGATAAATTAAAAATAGAAGTAAGTGGATAAGTAATATATTCAGAAATCAATTTTAAGAACCTAATCTCAAGTTCACATGTACTTGAGCAAATTGTCATTTGTTTCAAGAGATTATAAACCCGGTATGGTTCAATAAATGAAAAATTAAAAGAACCAGATTCAGAAGTAACACAGGACTGTTCATCTACACACAGACCTTGATTAGAAGCCTGTGTATATCTGGACAAGTCAAAAAATGTATCCAAAAAATAATCACAAATAGCCTGAGCATCAGAAATCACTTGGCCATCCTTAAAAAAGCCCCAATAACTTATTTTCTAGCTGGATTAATTAAAGTGTTTACAGAAGACCAAAGCCTTTTTGGGTTATTTAAACTAGAAGTTTGTAAATTCTGAAAGCAACTAGATTTTACTTTGTCTAACTTTTATTTTACATTCATTTCTAAGCTTCCTATAGCTATTAAAATCTCTCATTGATTTAGTTACCTTATACAATTTCCAAGCAGCATCTCTCAATTTCATTAGATGCAACAAGGGGGCAGTAATCCATTTATTCAAGGAACCTCTAACTCTTCTAACCACGTTAGGAAAATATTTATTTTGTATTTCCAAAAAAGTGGAAGTAGAATAATCAACGACAATATTCACGTCAGGAATTGCATCCAAAAAGGTACAATCAAGCTTATGTAGATCAGCAAGAAAATCACGACTCACCTCGTTAACAAACCTACAGTATGAAATGAACCTAGGAGGCAATTTGGGCCTTTTGGATTTCCATATGCAATAAGTGGCCAAATGGTCACTCATTACATTAGGAAGTACACCAGCACTAGAAATATTTACCGGTTTATTAACAAGGACCCAATCTAAAATTGTGTGATTCTGACTACTCATATTCATACGAGTAAATGAGTTAATGAGCTGAGACAAACCAGCACTGGCCAGTAACATCTCTGTAAAAGGATCGTTAATAGGGTCCTAATGAATATTAAAATCTCCGGTATTCAAAAGAGCACTACCTGATTGAATAGTTGTTACAAACTTTAAAATATCATCTAACCCTTTTTTTAGCAGTTTTTGGGGGATTATAAAATGTGCAATATCTTAATTTTTGGCAACCACCCAATCTCAATTCCAACAAAAAACATTCAAATTCAGAAGTATGTTTGTATCCAGGAGAAATCACAACTACTTCCAATTCTGATTTATAATGTACCATTATACCCCCTTCCTTCTTTTATCCATTCCTGTCTTTCCATATTAAACTATAGCCTTCAAGAGCAATAAGGTTACCTAGAACTGAAGGTTTCAGCCAAGTTTCAGTCACACTGAATATATCTGGGTCATAATTAGTGACCCAGGCCTCAATTTCAGCTTGTTTGGACATAAAACTTCTAACATTAAGATGAACTATTCTTAAACATTTAGTTTGCCAATGATTATCATATAAAACAGTATCAGGAATTAAAGGCCCAGGGATTGTTTCCACATCACCAGATAGGAGTAGAGTACACCACATAATACCAATCAACAGGGAAGCAAACAGAAACTTTATACTAGATTTTACAAAAACAAAAGCCCCATCTCATATATATTCCTCTTGTTAAGACAACCTAAATCCCTAACATTTAAGGAAAAACAATAGGTGGAGGCCTTTAAAGAATTTGAGAATGTATAACCAGTAAGTGAATGAATTTGAATGTTTGCTGGTGTAATACGATCCATAAGATACATTAAACCTTGGTCGAACAAAAGTAACCCAATGCAACAACACATCATAGATATCCTTGGGCACCACAAGTTCACTAACTAATCAATGGACAAATAACTTATATGTCTTTCCAATTACACCTATACTACTACTTGCATATACTGTACTATCTAATATACAATAAATGTGCGTAATTTACATGCAGTCTCCCCGCAGTCTCCCTCCGTTGAGTCCCGATAGTGACTCCACCACTCCTGCATGCTCCACTCACGCTTACAGCCGCTCTGTAGATAGCTGCTAAAGATGTAACAATTATATAAGGAGTCTAATTAAGAGTCTCCACCCCTCAATCAGCTGGTTCTGCCGCAAGCTCCTGCCCGATAGCCCCCTCGCTTACCGAAACCGGGAACAGGATTTTAACAGTCAAAGCAGCCACACTGCTTGCCGAGAAATCAGGGCACAAAAGTCTCACAGTGTCAGTGAACAGGTGTAGCAGGAGACTCTACAATTAACTGCAGGCATGAAATAAAGCACAAAGTGCAGCGTCTTCTTGATGGTTACAGCAGCACCTCTAGATGTAATTCAGGCAGTGTAGAAACAAAGTGCTTTTAAAAGTGCAGTCTCCGCCCCTCAATCAGCTGGTTCTGCCACAAGCTCCCACCCAGTAGCCCCCTTGCTTAGCAAAACCAAGAACAAGACTTTAGCAGTCAAAGCAGCCACACTGTTTGCCGAGAAATCAGGGCACAAAAGTCTCATAGTGAACAGGTGTAGCAGGAGACTCTACAATTAACTGCAGGCATGAAATAAAGCACAAAGTGCAGCATCTTCTTGATGGTTACAGCAGCACCTCTAGATAGAATGTATCTTTGTGCCTCAGATGCTGGACTCTTGGGCCTAAAGTATCACTTGGGACTATGTGAATCCCCAGTGCATACAGCACTGAGGCTTTGTGTATTACCAAATTGACCATTTCTCTAGATTCTAGCTGCATATCTATTTGGGCATACTTACTTTTGTATGATGTTCTCTGGGCTCTAAGAAGTTTCACTTTTTCACCTGATATACGCATAAAGTACATAAAAGGTTTGTAAGGCATCTTTTTAGCTTTCCTTCATTCTCTCTAGGGAGCAATTTATACCCAAAAATGCAGATTAGAGACTCATGTATTGAAGCTTTAGGTGCTGTTTCTCTGTTCAATTTGTCTCTGTTCACAAATTCAGCATAAGAACACCATTTTCTTTAAAGTCTCTGAGTTCATTCATATATGATTGGCAAGACATGGTGAAATACAAAACATAAATACACATTCGCTACCATAATCATCTTTATCCTTCCAGACCTGCACAAAGTCTGAATCAGCAATATGCACACCTGAAGCTGCCCTTAATACTGTAGGTGCACAATCTTACTTTCATTTTCAGACAATGATCTATTATTCCTCCCATTTGAATCCATAAAGGAACAAACTAGCACAGGTGTCTAAATCAATGTTTTGAGTCTTAGGATTTAGGTTGCTGGTCCCTTCCAGAGGGGGGGACTGGGGTACAATAGCATTCATTTTAACACTGGGAACAAGTGATAGTTTCAAATCTTCCCTAATTGCTTTTAATTCACTACTGAGCACATTTAGTGCTTTTTCAATTGATCCTGCAGACAGAGAACTTTCCCTAACCATATGAGATGGCTTAGGGGCAGGTACAAGCTGAATGAACACCTGTGCCAGGTTTTTTTCTGACCTAACAACAATCTCTACACTATCTGCCCACTTCAAAATGGACTCATTATTGATGTCTTCCTGGCAGGTCACACTATCCTGCTTTTTAGCCAGTGCTACTGGTATAGTAGCTGGCTGCATAAGCTGAACTCTCTACTGAGAGCTCAAGATCCTTGTTAACCTCCTTAGCTACCTTGGATCTCCATTGTTTGGTCTTTCTTTTTACTTTCTTTTTTAATTTTGGCTTTTCTCCTGTAGAGGGAATTAGGATTGGTGAGAAATCTTGTCTCAATTGCCCTGAATGATCCAACTCAAGAGATGCAGAATGGGGAGTAGCTGGAGATATTTTTTTTTCAGTTTGCTAAGTATGCCCTCCAATCTACAGCTATTTATTGCTAGATTTTGTTTGATAGTTTCTAACTTATTCTGAATACCAACCATCTGATCACGAATTATTAATTGAGCTGTACATGGATTTTTAACAAACTGCTTAATATCTTCACTGAGTGCAAAAGGGTAATGAGCTATGTCACCCTTGGGGTCTTCATATTTTTTGGCTGTTAGCAGCTGTTCGTGTTTCTTGAGCTCAGAATTTATTGACTGAAGTTCTCCCAATACTACTTCTAAATTACTATGTAACCTGGGACTTTTTGCATTCACATTTCTTCTAACAGATGTTGGAGTATAGATTTCTGGAGAAAAAGATAAGGAATATGTGTCAAGAGAATCACAGTTGAAATAATTTGACTGTAAGAAAATTTCAGCATTGTCTACTTCACTAACCTGTATATCCATGACCTCATTTTTTTTCACTCATAGACATCTGAGATCCAAGATTACCACCAGGAGTAGCTGGAATGCTGTCAATTTGCTCAACTTGCTCCTCAGAAACCTGGTTTATATTCAACTATAGGGGAAGTTTTAGGGGTTGATGGCAGTCTTGACATTTCTGTACAAACTATACTAATTTCTTGAGCCGAAACTGAACAGGTACCTGAAGAGATTACATCCTCTGTCTTTTCTGGAAAAATATTGCTTACTTTTGGTTGGTTTATGATCCTTATTTTAGCTGAGTGGGGGCAAGCTCTAGATTTTGCTTTTTTCTCCCCATTTGTATTATACTTTGGGCCAGAATTATTTAACTTAGTTTTCCTTTTCATTATGTCAACCCTTTTGGATTTGATTTTGGGACATTTACAACTTTAAACTGTAAGTCTCCCCTTTACTACAGTTTGTTTTGATTTTTTTGAATCCATACACTGATTCACAAGAACTGATGCTGTGTCAGAATCTAGTGATATATGAGAATTAGGCATATGTTGATTGTCAAATGCACATAAATTGGGAACTAGCTCCCCATTCCCACTTACTTTTGCCCTGGCCACTTGTTTTCTTGTAGTAACCATTGCTGCTATAATTTAACAGGAGCTAAAGGGCACAGCCGAGTTATAAATGACTCAAAGTGTGCAAGCCCTCTCAGGGTTCAGTTCAGATATATAAAAATAATATATAGAACCAGATAAAATATCTAAAGCACAAAGGGCCAGATATTCAAACTACGCTCAGAATGTGCGCAACAGCAGGAGCAAGCTCAAATCAATTGTGCATATGCGCAACAGACAAGATATTCAAACATGGAGCAGAACAAATTGCGCAAGCAGCCAACGTCTGAATAGCGCACTAACTGCGCCATAGTGCAACCAGAAAGGGGAAGCTGAGCAGTAAGGTTGCGCCATAACGCAACAAGGGCAGCCTAGCTGAGCAGTCCAGAGGTGCCATAGCGCAAGCACAGTGCCCCCCCCTCAGCAGAGCAATGGAAGTGCACAACCAAGGAGGCAGGCTGGGGCCCACCGCCAGCCATGCCACACATGGGCACAGGAACACACTGCAGAACCAACAAGACACCTGCACACCCCAAGCACAGCATCACTGGGGGTGGGACTGATGATCTACTGGCCCATGGGGACAAGCCAACAAAGCACAGCAGAGCCATGACGCCCCAGCACAACCACCGGCAGGCTGAGACTGCCACACACAGGGGGTTGACAACCACAGTGCACATCAGCCCCCCATACGCACAGCACACCCTGCACCATGACCCCAATACACCACCCATGTGCAGTGACTGGCACTGCAGGAAACACCATGCATCCCCCCGGCACACGTCAACCCCGTGCAGCAGAGGAGCATACAAGCCAGACCCACCCTGAGCACCCAGCAGTGGGTGGCAGCAGATGGCAAGACCAACAGAAAGTCACTGCCATGCTGGAGATACCTCCCCATGCACAAACACACACACACACACACACACACACACACCCAGGACCATACCACCCCAGATGGCATGCACACCACTGCAACTGAGCAACCATAGCCAGCTGCAAATCAGAGACCAACACAGTATTCATAACAAAATATAAATGTATTATAAAAACTGTAAATCACAAAACCAACAACACCAGAACTATTTACAAGGGGGTAGGGGTACAAGGTAGGAGTGGGCAAGGGTAGGGATGAACAACCTGGAGGAAGGCAGGGTGGGAGGGATGGGTGAAGTGGGAAGGGAATCAGCCTAAGGCCCAGCAGGCTGGTCCTCCTCACCGGTGCCGCTGTGCCTGGCCATGCCTCCTCCATGAGCCATGGCACTGGATGTTTCTGAGATAGCCCGGTTGTCCAGGACACTTGTGTCAGCTCATGCAGTTCCCACTGAATCCTCCTGAGAACACTGAGGCCTAGGAAAATGGGACCACAGTCAATGGCTGTGACTGACCACAACCCTGAACACCACCCAACCTGCAAGCCATATAGCCCAATGTCCCGCACCTGTGATGGCATGCACCCACCCACTGTGAACATGCACATGGCCATCACAAACAGGAGGCACCAGCTATGTGCACCACTGCACACACACACTGCCCATGTCCATCACAGCACAAACAAGGCTGTCAAGTGACGTGGCAATGTGGTGCGATGCCAGTTACACAGCCATGTGCCCAGTGCATGCATGGACCACCAGTGATGCACACACAGACGTGCAGTGACACTGGACAGTGACGACTGTCGCCTGTGTCATGCATGGCTGTGTTGTGCATGGCTGGTGGTCATGCCCACCCCCTCCAGCATGCAATAGCATCCATGATGTAATGATACTCACATTCCGCAAGAAGCTGTGTCTGCTGCTGCTGCTGCTGTTGTTGTGGCCCACCTCCTGCTGCACCACTGACTGGCACCGGGGCCCTGTCATGGCCCTCTCAGCATGTACCTGCATCCTCACAGCCCGGCCTGTGGGAGACATATGTTGAGAAAAACATCAGTGTGACTCCAAAGCTGAATGTCCCCTGCCCCAGTGAGAGTGTCTGCCCACACAGCCAGCCCCATGCATCTCACACCTGCACACACTGACACAGCCAACCATGTCAGAGCCATCACCTATGCACAGCCACAAAAACACACTCACACTCCTACAGAGAATACAGGTGCATAGACAGTACACCCACCTGGCCTAGGCACCACGCCCCTCCTGGCACGTGACCGTAGCCGCTCATGCAGCTCAGGCTCCCTCCTGCGGAGGTCACTGTATCTGTGCCGGCACTGCTCAGCAGACCGGCACTGCCCAGTGACCCCCACCAGGTCACTGGCCACTTGCAGCCAGACCTGGGTCCTAGCCATGGTGAGGGGCACCTCACCATACAGTGACCCATAGTGGGGCTCCACCAGGGCCACCAAGTTGGCCACCTCCACGGGGCTCCATTGCACTGCCCTCCTGCGTGCCATGCTACCAAGTTTACAGCAGGCAATATGGCGCCCCGCTGTGCGGCAACCCCACGTGAAGATGTTGCGCAATAGACCACCATAGGTTCCAATCACGCTGTTCGAACAGCGCCGTCAGTCTACATAGCGCTGTCACCAGACAGTGCAATAGGGCCATACACATGGCAGCCGAACAGCGCCAGGGGGCACAGGTCGGACACCAGGTCGGGGTCTATGACACAGGCTTCGCTGGCGCCATCTGGCGTATCGCATCCTGCGCAACCGACCACCCTGCGTGCCAGTGCCACAATGGACTATTGCGCGGTAGTGCCTGCGCGCCATATAGTGCCCAGTGCTGTAGCACCACTGGCACAATGGTGGCCATGGCCTGAATTACCGATTGCGCACAGCACGTCATCAGCGTGGCAGATGCCTGCGTAAGCTACCTGGGCATGTGCAATGCAGTGTACCACACAGTCACAGATCTGCGCTATTGGCTCAGCCGGATCAACCATCTTGCGAAAAGCGCACAATGGCACGATATTCAGCCGACACATGCAAATCATCTGATCAGCCATTCAAAGGCACAGTGGCGTGATTTGCATCTCATTACAGTTGCTCCTCTCCTAATTTGCATGCATTGCGCTATAAAAGTGCGACAGTGGGCTGTGCTGGACAGAGTCGGTTACTGCAGGTGAGAGGTGAGTTGCATGCTGTGGGATGTTCTGGACAATGGGCATGGGATAATGCTGTAGACTGCACAGTGACAAGTGTCCACTTACACCCATACAGATCGCCAAGACCGAGCAGAGACAAAGTGAGGGCGAGGATGGTGGGCGAAGGAGGAGGCCCAACTTCACGATGGCAGAGACTGAGGCCCTCTTCCAGGCCTACCTGGAGGATGAGGCACTACTGCGTGGAAGCCGGGGCACCCCTCAGGCCTGTGCGGCTGCATGGGAGGGGGTAGCCCGGGCAGTGAACCTGCACGGAAGCCACCAGCGCTCTGTGCAGGAATGCAAGAAAAAGATTGGGACAGACTGCAGGATGGTGAAGGAGAAGGTGGCAGCCCTCAGGGCAGCACGCGCTGGCACTGGCAGGGGCCAGCCAGTGGTGGTGGAGCTGACCCCGGCTGAGGACCGACTGGCTGCAACTATGCAGCGCAGTGCTATTGAGGGCGTACAGGAGGTGGATTCCAGACAGGTGGAAGCCCATCACTGCACGGTATGACATGGTGGTGGTGTTGGGGGGAGGAAGGTTGTTCACATGCACTCACATGTCCTCTCTTTCTGTTGCAGATCCTGTTCATCTTCAGGACATGGTGGTGGTGGGACCAGGCAGTGAGGATGACCCACTGGACATGGAGGAGGGTCCATCCACCTCTGTCACCAGCCAGCATGCACTGCACCAGCATGCATGATAGGCTGCCAACTCTGGTGTTGGTGATTCGGGTGTGGGGGGTGCACAGCCTGTGTCTCAGCAGTCTGGCATGCAAGCATGCCATCACGTTGTGGCTGTGGCTGTAGCACGTACCTGCACCATTGATGATGCAAGGACTGCAATGGGCAGTGACATGTGTGTGTCCCATGATGGACACACAGCAGGCCAGCACGTGCCCCTGGGCCTTGCTGGTTCAAACTTGTGCGCCAGCATGTCGGCACAGTCCCAGGCTGTGTCTGTCAGCACCAGTGGGGCAGCACCGGTGGCTGTGCAGGTGTCTGGCACTGTTGTGGCCACAGCTGTGGAATGAGTGGACTCTGTGGCACAGCAGTGGGAGGGGCAGCAGTCACCCACCAGGTATGGGGGTACAGTGTCCAGCGGTGGCACATGCCCGCCACCCTGTGATACACCCATTCCTTGTCCTGGTGAACAGTGCCCACCCTCAAGGGGTGTTGTGCATCAGGACCTTCAACCCCCTGGGGGACAGGCTGCCGTTGTGGCAGAGTACCCAGTGGACGAGCACACCTGCCTGCTGCGGGAATCAGTACAGCAGCAGAGGCGGGTTGCAATGTCCGTGGAGGCACTGTGTGTGGCTGTGGAGCGGCACAGCAGGGAGTGTGCTCTGGACCATGCAGAGATGGTCCACATGCGGATGGATGTGACCGCACCATTGACAGGCTGACCCAGGCAGTAGTCTCTGTCGTGGATGCATTGGGCACACAGTCAGGTGACCCTGTACTGCACACCCCACACAGTTCACGCTCCACTCCCCATTCCCGGCGTTGTGCGACAACAGGCCTGTCGATGCCGGGTTCTGCTGTGGGCATCCTGAGCACCACTGGTGCAGGTGTGTTCGGCATGCTGCAGACCCCTGTGCGGGCAAGGTCGCGTTTGCGCAGTGGGACATCTGGTGGTCCAACAGTGCCACCCCATGTGGCCCCTGCTCAGCCTGCCAGTGCTGTTGGGCCACGGCGGGGCCACCCACGCATCCACGGTGGCCATGGGACAGTGCTACATGACTGACCTGTCTCCCAGTGCAGGCCCTGTCTGGTGCTGCCCTGTGTGCAATGTGTGTCATGGTGGGCAGTGCACTGTTGGGTGCTCTGCTCAACACGCTGACACACAGACCACCTGCACACCCTCCCAACTGTTGCCCACAGGTGCTTGTGCATGATGATGCCTGCATTGTACTGTACACCAAGGTACAAGGGTGCCCAGCATCTGACACACGTACTTGGACAGTACAGGTGGTGGGGGTGGTCGGTGGTGCTGTGCGTTAGCAATGTCGGTTCTGCTGTGCTGTGCATCTGCCCATGTACACTCTGTGCCTGGTGTGTGTGTGTCCATATGAGTGCTCACCCCTTCCTGTTGGTGTGTTTGTATGCCTGGACCCTTCCACTCCCCTGGCCATCATGCACCCTGGTGTGTTACCCTGTGTGCCTGTGGTTTGCGCATGGACAGTGTTTTTGCACATGTCCCTTGACTTACCTGTGTTGTGCATAGTGCTCCTCTGTGATGGTGTCCCAGTGCAGCTGGGCCTGCCGGATCAGTCGGGGTCCCTGCCGTCCTAGGGGCTGCTCATCAACATCAACACCGCGCCACTGGCGCCCCATCGCTGTC
Organism: Neoceratodus forsteri; assembly: GCA_016271365.2. Lineage (NCBI taxonomy): Eukaryota > Metazoa > Chordata > Ceratodontiformes > Ceratodontidae > Neoceratodus > Neoceratodus forsteri. Next base: position 318,622,457 of record CM028134.1, read on the forward strand.
CCCTCTTCAACCTGTATGGCTATCCCACAGTCCTTGGCCATGTTGTGCAGTATACAACAGGCCAGGAATATCCCACAGGCCTTTGAGGGGCTGTACTGTAGGGCACCGCCGGAGGTGTCTAGGCATCGGAAGCATGCCTTGAGCATCCCAAACACCTGCTCTATGATGTTGCGTGTGGCAGCATGTGCCTCATTATAGCGTTGCTGTGATGGTGTCATGGGGCGCTGGTACGGTGTGAGCAGCCAGGGACGGAGTGGGTACCCGCTGTCACCTGTGTGGAGATGGTGGAGATCAGTGGCATGTTCAGGTCCATTTTGCCCATATCCCTGTGTGCCACTACCATGGTACCTGTGGCACTCCCACCCTTGCCCCAAGTTTGCATTCCATACATGCGTACTCACCCACTAGATGGCCTGTGGGGATGTCCCCACTCTCAAATCGATGGCACAGTGTGGACTGATGCCATATGAAGGCATCATGTGCTCCGCCAGGGTGTGTGGCACAGACATTGCCCATTAAGCCCAGTGGTATCACACACCACCTGGCAGTTGACACCTGAGTATCCCTTCCGGTTCCTATCACGCTGCCCCATTGGGGCCAGGTGGTACGCGAAGTAATACATGGGTGCAGTCTATGGCCCCAGCACCCAGGCATATCGTGCTACCCTGTGGAACTCCTGCATGTTTGCTGTACGCCTGCTGCGGTGCTGGGGAAATGGATGTGCTCCGCAGCATGTGGCAGCAGTGCGCTGAGGAATTGGGTGAGGATGCGTGACGTGGCCAACTGTGTGATGCCTGTGGTGTCCCCTGTCAGCCTCTGGAAGGTGCCCATGGCGAGCAGGCACATGCAGGCTGTCACCTTGGTCTCCACTGACAGAGCGTGACTCTGTCGTGAGGGTGCCTGCATCACATCACTGCACAGCTCACAAAGCCGCCTCAGTATTGCCCTGTTCAGGCGGTACCAGCCCACGATCTCTACATCTGTATACAGCTCATAGCTGATGCGGGCAGCGGACTGCCTGTTGGGGCGTGCACGCCGACGGCCCTTCCATGGCCTCGTCCCCTGCAGCTTGCATTCTCACCCCCTCATTACAGCTTCCATGGGAAGCTGGCACTGTCCATCTCCTGGCTTCTGCCCCCGGCTGGTGTTGCTGTGTTACCCCGCTGTCCTGACTGCTACTTCCACTGCACCGGCACCCCCGCTGGCCTCTGCAGCCTATGGCCCACAATGCTTGCCTTGCCTGCCCTAGCCTGTCACTGTCTGTCTGTCTGTCTGTCTGTCTCTCTCTCTACCCCACTTGGCATCCTTAGCATTCTTGCGCGCTTCCTTGAGCCTTTTTATTTTGGCTCATTTCCGCTAGTCTGTAAATTCATGGTTACTGCTCTTGCGCGTGCGCAAATCTTTAATTTGCATTGCGCTCTTTATGCATGGCTCCACCCCGTCGGTTGCGCATGCCTTCCTTTGCAGTGCGCTGTTGCTCAGCATGTTTTCGGTGGCGCAACTGCCTCCTGCTGAATATCGCAGAATGGCGCACTTTTGGTCTTGCGCAGGCACAACCCTATTGAGCATGGCGCAACCCTTTTGAATATCCCACCCAAAGTGTTAGCGCAGTAAAAAATTGCAAACAACTTGTTAACAAACATGTCCTGAGTGAGTGAATAAATTTTCATCTAGCAATAATATTCATTTCCTAGGACACTTGACATATAACTATCCTGAAGTGATACTTAAAAAAGTTTTCAGTCTTGAAGTCTTAGAGTCTTTACCACATTCTAGATCTCTTGTCCTACTAGATAACTTTCCACAGGAGAACACTGCAGGTCCTTTTCCACTAGTGTCTTGGAAGTCCAAAGAAGATAGATGTTCTCCATTGTTACTGCAGTTGAAATAATCAAGACTGTCTGGGAGGTCTTGAGACCTGGGGCACCTTGTCCTTCCCCGTAGCACTGGAAAAGATACAAGAATGGGCTGCAGTCAATTGATTTTAAACCAGAAACACTGAATAAATCTAATAACCATAGGAACTTCTCTCTATAAATCCTGCAATTAATAATTAGCAAAAAAATAGGTGAAAAATAGTTGAAGTGTCAGGATACAAACACTTAGGGGAAGTAGAACATATGGAAAGTATTGAATGAATGTGACTAATTATAGCTGAGTACTAGTCACTGACACATTCATCTTATCTGTAGGAATTAGCAATTAATATTAAAAATAGTAGAGGTAGTAAAAAAATAACTGCAGAAGTAACTAAAACTTCTTTGGACTCAGTACACTTAGAAGCTGTTAGAACTTGCTGTTTCTGCATATGCTTGAGTGAGACACTCTTCTTTACCAGCACACACAATGCTGAATGGGAATAATAGAGTTCCACAACTCAGAAGCCGAGGTAGCTTCTCAGGAATCACTTCAGCAAGTAATACCTTGCTAAAACAAACAGAGTTCCTAGCCCCAGAAGAAAAATTAGAAAACAAAGCAAGCACTTCGAACTTCCGGTGGTGTAGCAGATGGGAATGGCTGCCTAACTCTTCACTCCCTACCCTCCAGGAGTATATTGCACCGAATCCAGTGCACTGCGGTGGCATTCTACACTTATTTGCTTCATGCAGTTCATTGGAGATAAGTAGCAATGGTCCATACAAAAAAGAAAGGATTCTCAACCCCCAAATCGGCAACTTTTAGCCATCATGCCAAATCCAAACCAGGCCTAAGTCCAGCCTCCTCACAGTCATCTTTGCTCTCAGGGTCCAGGGCAGAGGATTCTTGCTCTGATTCCAGCTCCAGCACCAGATTGGAGTCTAGGAAAATACTGAAATTGTTTAACAAAATAGACAATAAGGTCTCAGATATCCAGTGCAACTTCAAAAAGCTGGAGTCCAGAATGACCACAGTGGAGCACCATCTTGAGGGCCTACAGTCAGAACATATGGCCTAATGCCATTCATTGGCCTTCCCACACAGGTGAGAGAAAGCCTTAACAGCCAAGGCAGAGGATGCAGAGATGCGCTTCAGGCACAATAATATCCATGTAGTGGGGATCCCAGAAGGGGTAGAACAAGTAGACATGGTGGCATTCATGGATTGTTGGCTGAGAACAGAATTACAGCTAGGGGAAGAGATGCCCCTCGACATGGAAAGAGCTCATAGGGCTCTTGCTCTGAAGCCTAAACAGGAAGCACCATCAAGAGATGTCCTACTAAAATTCCTGAAATACCCAGTAAAAGAAAAAATCCTGTGACTCACCTGGGCAAAAAAAGATTTAAATTTTGATGGTGTTATGGCATTCATGGATCAGGATTTTCCCTCAATGATGGTACAACATTGGAAGAAAGTCCTCAATGTGGTGAAGCAACTTTGAGAGAAAGGGATGAAAGCACAATTAGACTACCCAGCTAGACTTTGGGTAGATTTACCAGAAGGTCCCAAGATTTTTGAGTCCTTGCTAACAGCCAGTGACTTTCTTAAGGCAGAAGACATATTGGTACCAGATTTGAAAGAAGAAATTGCCGAACAAGAGATCAAACAACTCCTTTGGTCCCTAGTACCGGGACCTAAGAAGAGCCTTAACTTCACTTCCAGATCAGAAGCTGTTCTGCCTCTTCATGCTGACCTGGCCGGTGGATCACTAAAGAAAAGTACCCACACAAGCCAAACTGAATTAACTTCACCTCCACCTCAAAGAAGCTGGCTCAGGAGATGGGACCCTGGAATAACTATGCCCATGAAGGAAACACCAATTGAGGGAGCCTTTACCTTTAGAATCCAATTGTCGAGTATGTTGTGGCTGCCAGCATCCCCTTGATCCCTGATGAGGGCTTCTGGAATTCACGGTGGCTTAGTGCTTCACGCATTCACTGGTTGCAGCTAAGCGGATCCTTTTTAGAGCAGTGCCCATGGATGGAGAACATTTTTTTAAGCAGTACTTCCCTGGAGTCCAGTACCTAAATAACTCCCCAGGAAATACCAAGCTGCTCACGTCTCAGATCAGTGTGAAGCCCGACGACCTTGATTCTTCCTTCAGCAACTATTTCTTTGGCCCACACCAGTCACTACATCATGTTTATATCACAGTAACTATATTAAATGTTTCTGTTACAATTTTTTGGCCCACCGTGTCCACGATGAGCCCTTATAATGACTCGATGGATACTTATAGGGATAGGCTGCTATGGGCCTGTCTGTGTCCTATTTGGCCCCCTCTTCCTTTCTAACTTTAATTTTTTCAATTGGGCTAAGAGTTTAAACTGTTCTCTTGGTTATTACTACATACATTACTTACTGTCTTTGCCCATGTTGGAATGGAGGGTGGTTAAATTTCATGGCTCATGGTTCCTGTTCTAAGTTTTTATGCTTGGCACCCAAAACTATTTTAACATAAGAGGATCATCTCCTGGAAAGTTTATTTGTACTCCCACATGGCTTGGTGCCCATAGATATGTTTATTCTCTTTTGCATCCGGCCTCATTAATAGTGGTGGAGGGTGATCCCCCATCCTAAGGTGGATGGGGATGGACACAGTTCATAACCCTGTGCTACCAGTCCAGTTGCCATCCCTCATTGCCACGTAGGTCCTTGATTTGGTGTACTTGAACTAGCACATTCCAATAGCGGGTCTCCCCCAGGTGATCTGCTGAAGCGATCCTGGATAATTTATGTGGATGAGAACAATATACTGTGGTTGCACTTGATTCATTGTTAATATTTCTTATTGTTTGATTGCCTCTGTTGGAGGCTGGAAGAGTTTTCACACCCCATCATGGAAGGTTCCATCACACACTGAAGGGCATGGGTTTAAGTTCCTAGGTACTCCTAGGATCCTTAGCCTTTCACTCCATAGTAGAGAGTTGTTCCCTTTCATGGGCATAGATCCACCCACACGCCCTCCGGGGGAGACCAGTTCAACCTCAGGGGTTGTTATGGCATACAAGCCACACAATGTTAATGGCTTTGGGTCATCGTACTCCCCTAAAGTTGATAGGGTTAGCAGTGTGTTCGTTGCATTAAATGTTATGTTGAATTTTACATTTTCTGAATACATCTGCTGTTTCTTGCTATGGCTTTTTCTATTTCCTTCTTTTCTATCTTTTTCTCTAAGACTGAATAACTGTGTTATGCATTGTGATCAAAGAGGCTGGTATTGGAAGAAGGTGTTTCTAAGTAAGTGGATTCTTCTCAAGTTTCTTAAATGGCTGACCTGACAATATGCTCCCTTAATGTAAAGGGAATCAACAATGTAGTCAAACGCTCTAAAATTCTAGCTGCATTAAAAAGGGAAGTTTGTGATATCACCTGCTTACAAGAAACTAAATTGACTTCAGAGGAACACATGAAGATACGTAGGGCATGGGTAGATACGGTATGCTCGGATAAGCACCTGCAGAACAAAAGGGTGGGGGTTGCATTTCTTTTTTGGAGGGGACTCTATTTTTAATTTCAATAAGTCCTCTGATCAGGAACAGGTCACCAGCTAATGGTGTCTGGTATGTACTGGGGTTGAGCATTGCATTTGGTAGGGGTTGATGCTCCTACTACACCTTCTGGGGAATTTTTATGCACCCTTTTTAATACAGTTGCAAGGCTGCCCCCAGGTCAGAAATATTTATGGGAGATTGGAACTGTGTGGAAGATGTGAGTAGGGACAGAAGCTCCACAAAAATCCCTGGATCTAAGTCCTGCTCTTGATTGCTTTGTAACCTCTGCACAGAGATGGGAGTGGTGGACCCCTGGAAAAGTTTTAATCCATCTGAGAGAAACTATACCTTTTTCTCCCCGGCCTCAAATATGTATTCTAGGCTAGATAGATTCTACACCCCTAAGAATGCATTACACACATTTAGGGACATCTCCATTCTCAAGATTACCATCTCAGATCATGCTATGGTGAAAGCGCAGCTCCATTGGGATGATTCTGGGAACCATGGGTACTGGAGATTTGATACAGGGCTATTAAATGATAAGCAGTATAGAGATTCAACTAAACAGGTTATTCAGCACTACCTAAGAGAAAATATGGAGGTAGATTCACAACCCAGGTACCTGTGGGATGCTTTAAAGATTGTGGTTTGAGGGCACATGATTGCCTATGCATTGCTTAAACACAAACAACATCAGGCACACCTACAGGATGCGCTTAAAACCATTGCCGAATTAGAAGCAACACATAAACACATGGGGTCTGGGTCAACACTTAAGAAATTTAGAGAGGCCCAGGCCACATATGATTTATTAATGCAGCAGCATGTGGAGAATACTCTCAGGTACATGGGGCAGAAGTACTACAAGAGGAGAGAGAGGGCAGGCAGGTTTCTTGTGCAAAGACTCAGGAAACAGGCTGCTGACTGGTACGTGGCAAAGCTTCACTTGGGAACCTCTCACCCATCCTACAAGAGTTTACCAAATGAGTTCACACAACAATTTGCCAGATTTTATAAGCACCTCTGTAAGGCTGAGAGGATACAAGAGCATACAGAAAAAATCTCAGATTTTCTTCAAAGGTTAGAGCTTCCCACTCTTTCTTGATCTCAAAGGGAGGCCTTGGAAGTGCCCTTCTCATAACAGGAAGTGGGTCAGGCTATCAAGGCACTTAGGTCGGGCAAGGCTCCCTGTCTGGATGGTTTTACTTCTGAATTTTATGAGGAATTTATGGATGAAATAATTCCATTACTAGCAAATGTTTGAAATGTGACTCAAGAACCAGGGGCCCTGCTGGACACTTGGGGGGAGGCTTTGATGTCTATTTTGCCCAAACCTGGCAAGGACCCTACCTCCTGTGCCAGTTATCTGCCAATCTCTTTTCTTAATCAAGATGCTAAAATATTTGCAAAGATCATTAGTGACCACCTACAAAGGGTTGTTTCCGGTCTGGTTCACCCAGACCAGACTGGGTTTATAACTGGCAGACACATCCAGGATAATATTCGTTTGTTGCTGAAAGTTGTCTCCTTGACCCAATTCCCCCTGGAAGCACCAGTCTCTGCAGTTCTTTCTCTGGACACAGAGAAAACATTTGATCAGCTTGACTGGAGATACCTGGACTTGGTCCTAAGGGGTTTGGGCTTCTGAGACAAATTCAGAGTCTGTATTACCAACTTATACACTAGGCCCAGGGCTAGGGTCTGGGTGAATGAGGCAGTTCCTTTCCAATTTGGGATCCAGTGGGGTACCAGACAGGGCTGTCTCCTCTCTCCCCCCTCTTGTTTGCCCTTGGTTTAGAACCCCCTTACAGACTATTTTTGACAAACAGCCCTTTTCAAGGTATCCATATCCAAGGGACAGAGGTCAAGATTTCATTATATGCTGACAATACCCTGCTGTACATCACAGACCCAGTAGTGGCCATCCCAAAGATTTTTGATTTTTGTGTCTGAATTGGGAGCTTTGTCAGGTTACAAAGTAAACTTAGACAGATCTGAGCTGCTTCCACTAGGTAGCTCAACTAGAAGGACATTACCAGATTTGTATTCAGTTAAATGGTATAACACAGGGTTCAGGTACCTAGGGGTCTGGGTCCCTAGGGATATCAAAACTTTATATGCCATGAACCACCTGAGAATACTCCAGGAGGTTTGAGCTGATTGTAACAGGTGGAAAGAGTTACCTCTCTTCCTCTATGGACTGGTGAAAACCATCCACATGAATATCCTCCCCCACTTTTTGTTCATTTTGAGTGCTATTCCTTTTAGGTCCCCAAATAAATTTTTGCAAGAACTACAATCTACACTCTCTAAATTCATGTGGCTCAGCAAAAGACCCTGGATAAAATGGAAGGTGATGTTAGCTCCTAAGCATAAGGGAGGTTTCGGCCTTCCAGACATCCAAAAATACTTCTGGGCCTCCCAGTTGCAAGCTCTTGTCATTATGGCTCAGGACCCCCCACCCAAGTGGGTTGATATTGAAATAGCCACCTCACCTCTAGTCAATATTTCAGACTTGTTATTCCTATACATCCCCAGATTGTGTATATTGGAATTTAGGAACCACAGATTGTCAGCCAAATCTGGAGGAAGATGAACCGGAGGCTGGGTTTTCCCTTAACTCTTAGTCAATCCACAACAATAGTAAGTTGCCAAGACTTCAGTCCACTGAAATGTGATTAGGCATTTCAGCTTTGGGGCAGAAATGGCTTGAAAACCCAGGGTCAGTGTTTTATGGGGAACTGCATAAAAAATTCCAGCAATTAAAAACTGAATTTAAACTTTTACAAACCAACTTTTTTCATTATCTTCAGTTAAGACATTATATCCTTCAGGGTAGATTTGAACAGTGGATGGGGGATGGGTGAGTGGAAAATCCCATTCAGTCTTTTTTGAAATCTTTAATTGCAGCTCTCCAGCAGCAGAAGTTAATATCCAAAATAGTATGAAGAAGAAGAAGCCAGAAGGTAAAGGAAGGAAACATATTCAATTCAATGCTTTAGAGTAACTGGTAATTGGTATTTTTCTTTTAAACTTAGATTGTAGGCTTGTAGTGACACTATACTTTCTTTCTGTGTTGTCTTTACTTATAATTGTTTTTGGGCTGTTGAAAATTTAAAACATAGTGGTGGTGTAATTCTGTGCTGTCTTTAATTGCTGCAAATTTTATCTTGGCTTGTCTGACTGTCCTGTAGCTGGGTGGAAGGGTGTTAATTGTCTGGCCTCTGACCTCAGCTACGTGATAACTGGAGGTGGGGCTTAGTCACAGGTAAAGCAGCAAACAGAGGTTCATCTTCTCAGAAGAAGCCAGAAGGTGAAGGAAGGAAACATATTCAGTTCAGTGCTTTAGAGTAACTGGTAATTGGTATTTTCTTTTAAACTTAGATTGTAGGCTTGAGTGACACTATACTTTCTTTCTGTGTTGTCTTTACTTATAATTGTTTTTGGGCTGTTGAAAATTTAAAACATAGTGGTGGTGTAATTCTGTGCTGTTAATTGCTGCAAATTTTCACCCCCCTCCGCCCTTTCCCCAACTCTTAATTATATGCCCTGATAAATCTGATTGACAGGAGCTAAACACAGGGTATAGTAAGAGGTGTGAAGTAGGAGGGCATAAGGAGATGAAGACCACCCTCAACACGACAAGTGTTTTGACTCATTTATTTATTTATTGGTTTCTTTTCCTTAAAAAAATATATATCTGACGATCAGTTACAGGATTTTTTACTACTTAAATAAATAAAAGAGAACTAAGAGAGCTTCAGTAGCAGAAGTAATGGAATTGCAGTATAATGTGGGGAGTGGTGCAATGCAGTGGCTGTGGGGCAGCCATATTCAGGCAGACCTTCTGGACACTGAGGTGCTGCCCTATCTGCATGCATCTCTCTGGACTGTGGGATGAGGTAGCCAGACTCAGAGCGGAAGTAAACTGGGTCAGGAGTACCATCACCCCTATCCAGGGACCACCCAGTCCAGTGCAGCTGCCTCAAAGGATGCCGAGAATGAGGAGCACTTGGATGACAGTGGGCTCAGGGAGGGTTAGAGCAGTCAGGCAGAGGCACATCCCAGATCCTATTCCTCTCAAGAACTCATATGCCACACTGGCAAATGAGGACAACCAAATAGAGGTACCCAGGAAGTGGAAGGAAAGGATGTGGAGGTTAGGCAAGAAGGTGACCTCAGTGGGAAAGCAGTGGACCCCAGAGGAGAGGAGTGAATCCTGGTGGGGACTCCATCGTAAGAGGGATCCAGCTAGGAACACAGGAGGGAGGACAGAGGAGGTGAGGTGCCTACCAGGTGCCATGGCATGGAGGGATGGAAGGAAGATACTGGGGTTCACTGGGAAGGCAAGACGGGAGGGTGAGCTGGATGTCATTATCCACCTAGGTACTAATGACTTGGCAAATGGGGAGCCAAAGGAAGTTCAGGAAGAGTTTAGGAAACTGGGGAGGGGTCTCAAGCAAGTAGCTACTTCTGTCACTTTCTCAGAAGTACTACCTGTGAGGAAAGGAGAGCTTAGGAGTGCATGCACCAGAACTTTAACTCATGGTTGAAGAACTGGTGCTGTGAGGAAGGGTTGGGATTCATTGGTGACTGGGGACCCACCTGGAGGGATGGAGGTTTGTTCAAGCCTGATGGCCTGCATCCATCCTGGAGGGAATCAAGCACTCAATGATAAGTTTAAATGCTATATTGACAAGCATTTAAACTAGCAAGGGGGTGGCAGGCCAGCAAGGATGGTACTTGCTCACCCCACAGCTAGTAGTGGAACCAGTGAACCAGAGGGTGGCTATCTCTGCAAAGCAATGTGCAAAAGATGGAGATTAGTGTCCAAAAGGTGGATAAGCAGAAAGGGGCAAAATTCAGCAGAAGGGCAAACAGCAAGGAGAACCAGGGATAAATGACAACCAAGGAAGGGGCTGGAGTAGAACAGTGAAGCAGTCTAGGAGGTCAAATCATGGAAAGCCATGTGTGCAAATGCCAGGAGCCTTAGCAACAAGATGGAAGATCTGGAGGCTGTCATGGTACAGTCAAACCTGGACATTGTGGCCATCACTGAAACCTGGTGTAATAGTAACCATGACTGGGAGATGGCCATACCTGGCTACAACATATTCAGAAGAGACAGAGCAGGAAGGAAGGGAGGAGGTGCACTGTATGTGAGAAAATGACATAAGGGCCACACAGATCCAGGAGGAACAAATGGGGAGAGATACTGTGGGTTAAGCTGGAAAGGAAAATGGGGCCAGCCATCCGCAGACAGTGTGGTCTATAGACCACCAGCCCAGGAGGAAGAAACAGATTGGGAGTGATGCTAGCCATCCAAAGGATGGCAGACAAGGTGAGGTAGTACTGGTTGGAGACTTCAATATACCAGATGTGGACTGGAGCATCCCAGCAGCAGCATCAACTAGGAGCAGATTTATCCTGGACTCCTTCAGGTGCCTTCCTCAAGCAACTGGTCATGGAACCAACTCGGCAGAAGGCAATACTGTACCTTGTGCTCACAAACAGGGACAGTGTGATGGGGGTAACAGTGGGGAGCACCTGGGTAACAGTGACCACCAGTCATTGTGGTTTGAAATCACAGAAAGAGCAGAAGCAAACCACACAAAAACACGTATCCTGGATTTTAGGGGGGCAGACTTTGGGAAAATGGGGAGATACTTGAAAGAGGCATTAAGGGGAATGGGACAGGAATCAGGGGTTGAGGAACAGTGGGCAGTATTTAAAATGGGGATTATAAGAACAACAGAATTATGCATTAAGCAGGTTAGCAAGAGGAAAAGGAAGAGGAGACCATTATGGTTTTCCAAAGAGGTAACAAAGAAAGTGAAAGCCAAAAAGATTGCATTCAGGCAATACAAAAAGACACAGGCAGAAGGGGATAGGGAGAAGTACCAGGAGAAACAAAGGGAGGCAGGGAAGTCAGTAAGGGAAGCCAAAGCTCAGACAGAAGAACACATTGCAAAATCAGTGGGTAAAGGGGACAAAACCTTTTACAGGTACATAAGTGAAAAAAGAAAGACAAAGGGAGGGATAGTGAGACTGAAGGGGAGGATGGGAGCCGCATGGAGGATGACAACAATAAAGCTGACATATTGAACAGGTATTTCTGCCCAGTCTTTACTAAGGAAGAGGGGTAATGGGTCTGAAGGGTACAAGGGTGAGAATGGTGCAGAATGGACACAAGTCCTTTATACGAGAAAGGGTCCTGAAGGAACTGGAAGTAATAAGAGCTGATAAAGCAATGGGGCCAGATGGGGTGCACCCCAGGGTCCTTAAAGAACTAAGAGAGGTGGTGGCTGAACCTCTGGCTATCCTGTTCATCCAATCACTGGAAACAGGGGAGGTACCCAAAGACTGGAGGACAGCAGATGTAGTCCCCTTATACAAAAGTGGGAACAAAGAGGAAGCAGGGAACCACAGACCAGTCAGCCTCACCTCGGTAGTGGGAAAGATCATGGAAGCACTACTGAAGGAGAGATTGGTGGAACATCTGGTTGTCAATGGACTACAGGACCCAAGGCAGCATGGTTTCACGGGGAGGTCATATGTCAGACCAACCTCATTGAATTTTTGACTGGGTGACTAGGGAGGTGGATCAGGGAGGGCAGTGGACATGGCCTATCTGGACTTCAGCAAGGCCTTTGACACTGTGCCACATAGAAGACTATTACACAAACTGGGGAATATGGGTGTGGGCAGGACAGTAGTGTGGTGGGTAGGTAACTGGCTGGGTGGCAGGACACAGAGGGTGGTGGTAAATGGCTGTCACTCCACAGAGGAAGAGTAACCAGTGGGGTACCACAGGGATCAGTTCTGGGACCGGTCCTATTCAACATCTTCATCAGTGACATTGCACAGGATCTAGAAGGCAGAATTTCACTGTTGCTGATGACACAAAGCTCTGTAACAGAGTAGACACACCAGAGGGTGTAGACAGAATGAGAAGGACCTGCAGAAACTTGAAGAATGGTCAAGGGTTTGGCAGTTGAAATTCAATGCAAAGAAGTGCAAGATAATGCATATGGGCACAAAAACCCTGGCACAATATATCAGTTGGGGGTGAGGATATAGCATGCACCAAGCAGGAAAGGGATCTTGGGGTTGTCATCTCTGATGACCTCAAGGTAGGAAACAGTGTGACAAGGCATCAGGTAAAGCAAATAGGATGCTGGGATGTATAGGCGAGGGCATCACCAGCAGGAAAAGGAGGTCATAATTCCGCTATACAAGACACTAGTGAGCCCCACCTGGAGTACAGTGTACAGTTCTGGAGACCTTACCTATGTAAGGACATAGACAGGGTAGAGAGAAGTTCAGAGGAGGCAACAAAGATGGTGCATGGGTTGCATCACAAGTCCTATGAAGACAGGTTGAAGGAACTGAACATGTACTCCCTGGAGGAGAGGAGGAGAGAGGGATATGATAGAGACATACAAGTATCTTACAGGGAGGAACAGGGTGCAGGAAAACACTATTTTAAGCGAAAAAGATGTTTCAGGACTAGAGAACATGGGATGAAGTTGGAGGAGGACGATTCAGAGGAAACATGAGAAAATTTCTTCACAGAACAGGTGGTGGACAAGTGGAACACCCTGCCAGAGGAAGTGGTGGGGGCTGAAAAAATCACGGGATTTAAGAATGCATGGGATAGACATAAAGGAATTCTAGAGGGCAGGGGTAAGGGGAAACAGACTTCTAGGAAAACAAACTGAACTTACAAGCTCAAATGGGCAGACTAGGTGGGCCATAGGCCCTTATCTGCTAACACTGTCTATGTATCTATGTATCTATGTATATGTATCTATGTATGATGCATAAATGCAACTGAAGGGGATCACTTGGTACAAGTTAAAGAGTCCTGTCACAAAGAACTTGGTCTGGTCCTATCGGACATGATTGGACTTATATATGGAAAGGTATTCATGCCACTTCGGCATCTCTTTTTTGGAGAGAATTTCACTGGGAAACTGTGGTCAGGTATTTCAGACCCCTAGTGGTGACGAAACATCGGCAAAATCACTCTGACCTCTGTTGGAGAAATTTCCAATCAATTGGCTCCTATTTTCACATCTTCTGGGAGTGTAATGTCATTCAATAGTACTGGAAGGATATTAGGGATATGATGGGTAAGATATTTGACTTCCCATTACCAGAAGCCCCACATCATTGGCTTCTGGGGCTGCCCTCACCCCAACTCAAATCCAAATCCCTCAATTATTTGTTTGTAATCCTAGTGGCGGCAGCTTGAAAGTCAATCACCTTGTGCTGGCTTATGCCCAACAGACCCTCTATTACATCTTGGTATGATATCTATATAAGAATCCCGGATATGGAATACCTGACTGCTGGATTAAGATTGTCCACAGATAAATTCAAAGGGAAATGGCTGCCCTTCTTACATTTTATGGCCTCCCGACAAGGGAAACCCGTCCTCAAACTGCTCGCCAACTACACCTAAAGACAAGGACTGTTGCAATTTCTTTTAATCAAGGTGTGATTTTGAATGGGCAGAACCTCTTCCTCTCTGCATATGCCCCATACCCTGTAATTCCCCCACTTTTTTTGTTTCTTTCTTTGGTTTGACATAATGAATGCACTGTACACCAAATTAAGAAGATGTAGTTTTCTCTCTCTCATCTCTTACTCCTCTTCTTCTGTTTTTTTCCATCTTTGTTTTTTTCCCCCTCCTCTTCCCCTGTACTGTTTGATATAGTTTTGACAGTTGTGGTAATGATACTGTATGTTTGTACATCTATGTACTTAATCTGAAAACCTTTTAATAAACTTTGTTTTCCAAAAAATAAAAATAAAGCCAGCACTTCCACAGTTAGGTGTGACACTCGCTCTGGACCAAAGTGCAGTCAAGGAAAAATGGCATCTCTGGAGGAAGACGCTATGCCTACGCACTTTATTGTCCTACAGAGGATCATGTGACTTAAGGCCCAACTGGGAATGTGGGCATCTAAAACCGGGAAGTTCAAATGGCTAAAAAATAACATAAGACACCAAGTTCTAAAAATACTGCTAAAGGTACTATAAAACCAGAACTCCCCCAAAAATATATAAAATAAGTAAAAGGATAAAAATAATACTTTCTCTTTTACATGGGAGAAACATCCATATCCACAGTGCTATAAACATTGCTGATATTAGAAAAAGGAGCCAAAAATTGCAGTTTCCACTGTCTATACATGAGTCAGCTTGTTTTTTTTTTATGTCCAACAACTGCGACTGCAACTATGACTGCTCACACTCTGCCTCCAATAAACCCCCATGAAGACTTCCCCTTTGATTCTCCTGAGCTCAGCTACATCTCCATCTGCACTCCAACTCTGAAAGAAAAATGGAGACTGGGAATGGACCAGAAGCATCAAACAAAGCCACACAAGATGGCCTAAAAAGGCTGTGTACTTAGACAAGTACGGAAAACTTCTGAAATAGATTCACAGCAATGGTGGCATACCTTTTCTAGAAAAATAAATAGTGTTACACAGTTCCTGCTTCCCCAGCTTCTCCACAACCAGGTAGCATGCAGTGGCTAGGATCCTCCTCCAATTTATTTTTTAGGAAAGTATATGAAGATGTTTCGCAACCTAGATATGTGACTTGTTCTAATAAAGAGACAGAGACACTGGTGAAATTAAAAATAGATGCCCAAATCACTGTGCAATCAAGTCATCAAACAAAGTGGCTAGGTAATGATTATGAACACCACACAGTATGAGCAGGAGTTAAAATCACAGTTGAGTAATGAGAAATTCTATAAAAAGTTGGAAAGTGATGTAACAATGACTTATAAGAAAGAGGTTCATTCAGTAATTAATGATACTCTATAAAGGAACTATATCGGTAAAAATGAATGAGAATATTTACCTGTGGACATTCCTATTAGGCCAGCCATATATTCTTTACCTTAAGTACATAAAAATCTAAGATTTTCTTCAGGATGGCGGATAGTGGCCAGTATAAGTTCAATTACTGATCCTATGGCTAAATATGTTGATGTACACCTGAAAGATATGGCAGCCACTTTGGTCCATATATTAGAGATATGGATCATGTACTGGAGGTATTGAATGATGTGATAGTGGACAGGGACTGGCTTTTAGTAGCATCACTGCCCTATGTATGAATATACCTCATGAAGGGGGGTTAAGGGCATTAAAGAAAACATTATTGGAACAGAATATAGTTAATGGGGAACATTCCAAATTCATTTTACAACTGTCAGAAAAGATACTGAAATGTAATACTTTTTCCTTTATGGGAACCTATTATCACCAGATCCAGAGGATCACTATGGGGCATCTTTTCTCCCAGTTATGCAAATATTTATCTGGTGGTATGGGAAAATGAGTATGTCAGAGATTTAATACAAAATCCATTTTTTGAATATCTGGAATAATATAAGGGATTTTAGATGATATTTTAATAATTTGGAAATGTAGTGAAGGTGAATTATTGCAATTTGTATAGTATTTCAAAAATACCAATCCACCGCTGAAATGTACAATAACATCAGATACAAAAGAAATACATTTTGGGGATATTAAACTCATTAAGGGTGGTGGGGGGGGGTTGGTATTTACAGTATATTGACTTATGTAGGAAAACTACAGTGAAAATTTAATTTTAGAATTTTCAAGCTGTCATCCATGACATACAGTCCAGAATATTCCCAAAAGCCAATATTATTTGCTTAAAAATAGACTGTAGCAGGGAAACTGATTATCAACAGCCAACAGTGGATTTGAGTGCCCAGTTTGAAAGGAGAGGTTATAGTGATTACAGTATTCAGCAAGTGATAACGTTTACTAGTGGGAAGGATTTTAATTGTTTGATACAGTAGTGTGGCTAAAAGGGGAGAGATTCAGACCAAGGGCTTGATTTTCAAAGGGTGATGCAGGGCTTGTGTCAAGCCTTATGTCAGACCCTTTTTTGGCACAGCTGTGCCAAACTCCTTTAACACTACTGCATCCAATTTTAGTACATCAGGCACAACTGTAACAGTTTCCTTATTTTACAACAGTTTGCCCAAAAACTTGGTGCAAGCCCTGTAAAATGAGTCCCCCAAACGGCACAAGTTAGACCAGGAAAACGCTGATCTAACGTGCGCCATTTGGCACTCGGGATTGAAAATCCCGATTGCTGGATGGAGAATACCGCAAGCCCCATACACCAAATGATCAGCACAGCAGGAACTTGTGGCATTCTTGGGGCTTTGAAAATTGACCCCCAGGAGTCTATATTAAATTTTATAACAATTTATGCACTGCAGTTGGAAAAAAAACTGTTAAATCCCGAATAAGAACTGGCACGTATTGAGTGCTGAGGAGGGTTTGACCTCAATAATTTAGGAAAAGCCATGAATGGCATACAAAACATGGTCAGAATAATAAGGATATGGTGGTATTAAGTTTGCAGCTAGAAACAGTGTATCTAGACCAGACTGGATGCCTGAACCCTTGAAAGGTACCTTCACTTGTGGGAAGTGTATTTACTGCAAGACTATTAAAAAGCAGAATAGCTTTATGAGTAATGTAATGGACAAAAAATGTAAAACTAGGAGTCTTTTTAATTGTGACACTGAAGGCATG
Source organism: Neoceratodus forsteri (assembly GCA_016271365.2). Lineage (NCBI taxonomy): Eukaryota > Metazoa > Chordata > Ceratodontiformes > Ceratodontidae > Neoceratodus > Neoceratodus forsteri. The sequence continues at coordinate 318,639,477 of CM028134.1, forward strand.
GTATAGAAAGTAGAGTGTGGGTGTACTATCTTCTATATTGGGAAGACAAAAAAGGAAATTTAAGCACTGTATAGGAGACCACCTCAGTAGCAATAGACATGGGGATGTGAACAGGTGCCCTGGCTACTCATATTATGGAATATGGTGAGACCCATTCCTTTAAAGAGCAGCTGACACCTTCAGGAGAACTTTAACAAAACACAATATTTAGACACAGTTTAGCTTGTATTTCACGTTATTTTAATATTTTTCCCCCCCATTATTTATTACTGAGAATATCTGAAAGAAAACAGTATCTTTGCTTCTGAAGAGCTCATCTATTCAAGTTACTTATTCCCTACCTGATGTCATAATGCACTGCCTGTGACATCACAGTTACTTCCATGACAACAGATTGTGATGTCACAACACAGGATTATGACTTGAAGAAGGGAGTAAGCTACAGAGGCACATAAACTCTAAGGGAACTCTAAGGAATAACCATCATGTATTCATACAAATTTACTTGGTAATAAATAATGAGGAAGAGAAATATGTAAAATACATGGAATACAAGCTGAATTGTGCCTAATTATTATGTTTTTCAAAGTTTTCTCTGAGGCATCAGTAGCTCTTTAAGTTTATGGGGCTTTGGAGAGTATTTTAATGGTCCAAGTGGAAGGATTTTGATAAGCTGTTGAAACAAGAGAGTTACTGGATCTATACATTGAGAGATCCAGTCAACTGTGTTTGAATGGGAAGTTTAGCCTGAAGCCCTTTTTAAAGTAGTAGGATGAATCGGCTATGTGTAACTCATGCTTCTGTTTTTCTGTTCTGTGTTTATAACTGCCATAGTGATGGTGACAAAAACTGACAAACTCTGAAACAGTCCAATATGTTCCATATTATTATCATGAGATGATGTCATGCAGACACTGAGTAAACTATAAAGAAGCAAAAGATGAATGAAATCTGAATGTTCTCAGTGTGAAAAAAGTAACACACTTTTATGCCTACAATAATTATCTCTAAGTGCTATGTGAACTGTCTTTAATATAGTTTTTAATCTTTTGCATGTATAATAGAACAATGGTATTAAATGAGGATGGATTCACATATTAAGGAAACTGGTAACGTTTGCACAAGGTTTTTGTAAGTTATGCTACTTGTCTTAATTTAAATGTACCAGTTGGGCCAAGCCTTAATGGTCCTCTTGAGAGAGTGCTATGCATAATATGTTTGAGGTTTTTTTTTTTCCATTCATCCGTGTTTAAATGTTGATTGTGTGTATGTAATAAAACATTTTTGTATGACTATTTGAGCCTTTTGCCCATTATTGCAGGATGCCATTTTAGTATGGTGCCAGGACCTTTTTGTGATTTGATGTTTATATTCTGCCATGGCACACACAGCACTCCTTATTATTTAGCACCTCTTATTGGCTAAGGAAGTCACCAACTATTTGGTCCAGATTCAGGTAACAGAGACTGGGAAATAATGAGTCCTAGTTTCTACCTGCTTTTTAACTAAATAAATCATTGATCCACATAGAATGTTCATTATTCAACTGGCAGCCACTTTTTTCACACTTGGCAAGAGAGATTACAGATTCCCAGCTAACAACTACTGTCTTCCAATAATGCTTATTTAAAAAAAAAACTTTCAGAAATTAACTTAATACTCCTATATCCCCCATTCTGGCTCATGAGAAACCAAGCAGCCAAGATTCCTCTCACTGCTTGCAAACTGAGTGGCTGCACTTCATCACAGGTCCAACTAGCAGAGCACCAGCACTTACCAAGACATCATGACCCACCACGCACCCCAATGCCATGTTCAAAACAGGAAGACAGATTACACTGGAGGCACTTCCTAATAATATTTTTTTCTTAGAAGATAAGGCAAACATTGTGCGCTCCTCCACATACTTCTGGGTGCATATCTTACCTGATAGCAGTACTCCTCAGCTGCTCAGTGTTTCTTCTCACTTATGTTAACTGCTGACAGGACACCACAAACAGTTCTAAGTCATTCCAAGACAGAAGGCAAGGGGCAGGGGCTTCAATGGAAGAAGATGATATAAATAGCCTAACACTGTGAGGTAGTCCAACTCCAGCAGTCTCTCTCTTGGGTGGGGAAGTGTTGAACTCACAAGTACAGCAAAGTGTCACTAATAAAACAAGCATTTGTCAATGCCAAATGATTGCTTGCAGTGTAACAAGACTTTAAAGAGATCCTATTGTTGTTGGGAGAGCTCTGCAAAACATAGTATTTAGACACAGTTTAGCTTATATTTCACCCTTTGTTTGTGATTGTCACCTTTATTTATTACTAAGGACATTTGCAAGGAAAAAGAATATCTGCCCAATTTGCTCTGTCTGCTTACCTACTTCTGCCTTCCCAATTTTGTTTATGATATCCCAATCTGTTGTTGTGGAGAAAATTATGATGGCATAGTCAGGGCATTATGATATCATGTGTGGACAAGCAGCCAAAGCTAATAAAATCCAAAGGACAGTAATCTTGTTTTTATGTTACTTCCCTCTGTAATAAAGAAAAGGGGAAACAACTTCACAAAATATAATTCTGGCTGAATGGTACAGAAGGCAAAAGCACAGAAGTATGAAACAGTGGAATACAGGTTCATCCTCCCTCAGGGCCACAAACAATATTGTCTTAGGAAATCTATGCTACAGTAAACTTGTAGCTGGGCCAGTAACATAGTAGGCTCAGGCACTGGACACCTCACCTCCCACCACACCGGCAACTTGAATTCATGGAATGGACCAAGGTCACTCAGGGGCTGGTGGGGGAAGGAAGATTTGGTGTCTATTGATGATTATCATAGAAGAAACAAGCATTTGTCAATGCCGAACGTTCGCTTGCAGGTGTTTGCAGTGGTGTTTGGCATGTATGGTGCTGTACACTAATGCCCTATGTGATTGCTGGTATTTGCACAATAAATTGTCAGCATGACCTTTTTGTTACCTCCATTGTGCGCTACATAGGCGGAAACACGTTTTGGGCAGGATGTGAAAAATGACAACTGTACTACTCATAAGGAAGTGTGGTAAAATGGCAATGTTGAAAATCTGGAGTGGAAATACTGAAAATTCGCAAACCTAGGAGCGTGCATGGGAATTGTGCAATGCACGCTGGTAAAATAGTGATTGTTAGGAATTTTTTCACCAAATTGTCAACATTGGCAGTTTAAAACCTCTGCTAATGAACAGTGACACTGTGATTTTCTTAATGTGTCCCATACACTGAGTTTGCACACCGACTGTGCCATTGTGTGCTACATGGGCAGAAACACGTTTTGGACAAGATGTGAAAAATGACAGCTGCAGTGCTCATAAGGAGGTGTGGTAAAATGGCAATGTTGAAAATCTGGAGTGAAAATATTGAAAATTCACAAACTTACGAGTGTGCGTAGGAACTGCACAACGCAAACTCATAAAACAGTCATATTCAGGAATTTTTTCACCAAATTTTCAGCACAGCCATTTTAAGACCCCTGCTCATGAACAGTTTCACTGTAATTTTCTTAATTGTTCCATACATAGGAGGCAGTATAGTGCAGTGGTCTAAGGCTCTGAGCTGCAAATCTGGTGACGTACAGCAGACCAGACTTGGGTTTGAATCCCACAGCTTCCACTTGCATACTGTGTGACCCTGAGCAAGTCACTTAACCTCCTTGTGCTCCCAGGTCGCTCCTGTAAAAAAGCTTTCAGCTTAGTGTGCTATACCTGGTTAAACAATGAAATAAAAGAAATAAAATAAAATACATTGATTTCGCACACCGACTGCGCCATTGTGCGCTACATGGGCGGAAACATGTTTTGGGTGATATATGAAAAATGACAGCTGTACAACTCATAAGAAGGTGTGATAAAATGGCAATGTTAAAAATCTGGAGTGAAAATATTGAAAATTTGCGAACTTACGAGCCTGTGTAGGAACTGCGCAACGCACACTTGTAAAACGGTCATTTTTTGGAATTTTTGCACCAGATTTTCAACATGGGGTTTTTGGGACCTCTTTTCATGAATGATGTCACTGTCATGGCATTATTCAAGGCCAAAGGTTGATTTCGGCGCAGTGACTGCGGTGCCTGCGAAATCACCCTTCGGGCCCGAATAACACCATGACAGTGACATCATTCATGAGAAGGGGTCCCAAAAACCCCATGTTGAAAATTTGGTGCAAAAATTCCAAAAGATGACTGATATATGCAATAAAGTTGAACCCCCATCTAGCCCATTATACAGCTTACCGGCATTTCCTCAGTTCGCGGTCGCTTTGAAGAGTGCAGACGTGTTCCCGGTCCACCGAAGATCATCGCGCCGGAGTCCAGAGGTAAGTATGGGGTGAGGGGGGGTGTCGGGAGGCTGGGTGCACAGTGGGTGGGTGCGGGTTGTGGGAGGGGGTTGGGAGATGCGCCAGTGGACAGTTTTGTTTTACAGGTTGAAAAAAAAAAGATGACGTGGGACATTTGCCATGCTGGGTGAGCTCCCAGCATGGCAGAAGGTAGCTGGGGGCGAGGGAGCCGACGGGGTTGGGCACCCCCATCGGCAAACTACGCTGGGGGCGCGAGAGCCGATAGGGGATTGGGCACCCCATCGGCAACACGTTTGCCACGCTGGGGTGGGCCTCAGCAGTGGCACGAAAGCTTTGGGGGGGCGTGATGGAAGTGGGCGGGGAGGTAGCGATGATGCGGGGCGGCGCTAGTATGGCAGCGGTGTTTTCTTTGAAGCAGAGGAACACCGCTGTCATACTGAGCTGCTGCACCCATTGGTGCAGGACCGCCATGCCTGCTCAAGGGAGCAGTGCATTGGATGGGAGAGGCACACCTCTAAGTGTGCTACTCTCCCAAAACGTTCCTTGTGCATGCGCGCAAGCGAACGTAAAAAATGACTCACCATAGTAATCTCGTTTCTTCAAAGGGATCACTCATTATGATTAAACTGATGCAGTCAGCCTCCTGTGTTGAACTGCCCGGAGAGAGAATGGAATTTAGAACTATATGTAAATGATGGAACTCTCATTGTCTCATGCCAATTTCAAACTGCTGCCCTAGCCACTGCTGCTCTCTAGGAGCTTCAGATTCTTTGCAAAGTCTAATAGGGTGTAAGACTCTCTAACTAATCTTATCATTAAAACTAAATTAAGCCACCCCCCAAAATCTCATTTCCCTGAAAGCCAAAACACAAAAGGTGAATTCACTAAGGACACCAACTGGTTCAAATGTGTGAATCTCAAAAGTGGCTTATGTTAAAGCAGAGATGCAGAACAAAGTATTCCATCTACATGTTTTTTTTTGTTTGTTTGTTTTGTTTTTAAGGCTCTGGTAGGGAAGGTACTGTAGGGTGGGTGCTTTAATCATAATGAGTGATCCCTTTGAAGAAATAAGATTACTATGGTGAGTAATTTTTTTCTTCTAACCCCAGGAATCACTCATTATGATTAAACTGATGAAGACTACCAAGTAGTACCTTTGGAGGTTGGGTAGAGAGCCTATTTTGAAAACAAGTTCTGCAGAACTGCTGTGCCAAACCTGGCATTACTTCTGGATTGGAAATCCAGGCTGTAGTGCTTTGTAAAGGTGTGCACCATTTTCCATATAGCTGCTTTGCAGATTTCCAACAGTGGGATATCCCTTGATGCTGCCACTGTTGCAGCTGTGCCCCTGGTGAAATATGCCCTAAGGCCCAGGGCAGCTTGTTTACTCACTTTATTATAACAAAACTGTATGCATGCCACTATCCAGTGAACAATGGCACATTTTGTGGCAGCTCTTCCTTAGCCTGCTTCACCATAAGTAAAGAACAGCTGAGCCTGTTCTGGTCTGTATGCCGTAGTTCTGACAATTTGATGGCTAAGGGCCTTTTTGACATCCAGGCGATGTAAATTATTTTCAGGGGAACTAGTGATCTCTGTGAAGAAAGCAGATAGAGTCACAATCTGATTCAGATGGAAGTCAGATACTACCATAGGATGAAATTTCCTGCTAGTCCAGAGGACCACCCTGTCCCTGTGGAATAAGATGTAATCCACATCTGTGCACAGTGCCTGTAATTCACTCATCCTCTTGTCAGAGGTGATGGCCACTAGGAAAACAATTTCCCAAGTAACAGACTTCAAATCAACAGTAGCCATGAGCTCAAATGGAGGCTCCATGAGCTGGACAATGCAGCTATTTAAATCCCAAGCACAGACTGGCTCCCTCAAAGGAGGGTGCAGGTGATTTAGTCCTTTAAAGTATTTCCTGAATACTTGATGAGAGGTCATAGAACTCTCCTTGTCAGCTGATATGTATGCTAAGACAGCAGCCAAGTGTACCTTAATGGTAGGTGGCCTCAGGCCCAGTGTGTGCAAATGTGTCAAGTAGTCCAGAAGGACAGACAGGTCAGATTTGGAAGGGTCAGTACCCTTGTCTGAACACCATATGCAAAAAACCCCTTCCATTTAGAAGAATATGTTGTCTTAGTGGAAGATGTCCTACAGCCTCTAAGCATAATCAGTATTTCTCCTAACAACTTAAGGCCAGCAAATTCTAAGTCCTCAAGAGCGAGACCTTGAGCCTTAGGAACCTGAGGCTTGGAAGCAGGATCCTGCCCTGAGAGGCTGACAGCAGGTTGTGCCTCCTGGGCAGGTGATTTGGTGGGGATACTGACAGAGTTAGCAGAAGGGAGTACTGAGGATGTCTGGCCCAGTCTGGTGCCACCAGACTCATTGAAGCTTGTTGGGACCTTAGTTTCACTAGGGTCCTGAGCATCATTGGGAATGGAGGAAAAGTGTACATGAACTTCCCTGTCCACTCCAAGGCCACTGCATCCAGAGGGATTGTCCCCCTTCTGTGGTGACCTGCAACAGAACAGGGACAACTGGTGTTTTTTTTGTGGAGGCAAACAAATCCACCTCTGGGATGCCCCATCTTCTGAAAACTAAACTGAGTACTTAGGGATTCAGTGACCAGTTATGATGGTCTTGACTGATCCTGCTTAGTGAGTCTGCCAAAACATTGTCCTTCCCTGCAAGGTGCATGGCTGTTAGTGTTACCTGCATAGAGTATGCCAGGGACCACAGTCTCATTGCTTCTGAGCATAGAGGGGTGGACCTGGTTCCTTCTTGCTGGTTGATGTAGTACATGGTTGTGACATTGTCTGTCCTGACTTGCACTACCTTGTTTTGTAGGTGAGGAGAAAAGGCTAGCAGGGCTAAATACACTGACCTTGGCTCCAGTAGACTGATGTGCATTAGTGATTCTTGGGGGACCATTTGCCACTTGCTGTGTGATCCAACATTTGTGCACCCCCAGCCCAGTAGTGAGGCATTTGTTGTAAGAAACAGGGAGGGCTGCTCCTTCAGGAAGGGCACGCCTACCCTTAGTTTGTCTAGATCCAGCCATCACTGCAGTGCCTGCATCAGGCTGTGAGTGGCTGGCATCAGTTTGGACAGTGAGTCAGTCCTTTGAGACCAGTACTGTCCTAAGTGAAACTGAATGTCTCAGATTTGGAATCTGGATCATAGGACTACTGTGGTAGCAGTTGCCATGTGTCCCAGTAGCCTGAGGAATTCTCTGGCAGGTCTGGGCCTGCCCAGGGTAACAAGAGTTTGCTACTTGTAGGATGCTGTCCACCATGTTCTGAGGCAGGAAGCTCTGCCTAGACTGGTGTCCAGATCTGCTCTAATGAAGTTCAGTACCTGTACTGGTTCCTGCAGTGACTTCTGCTCATTTATGAGGAAACCCAAAGACTCCAGAGTAGACCTTGTGAGGGCCAGTGATTGCTTGCATGGTGGTAGAATCAACCTATGACTAGCCAGTCATCCATAGGGGAACACTCTAGTGGCCTGAGGGCAGTTTGAACCTCAGGTACTTTTTGTAGGTTGACCTGATAGGAATGTGGAAATAGGTATCCCTGAGTTTCAGGGATGTCAAAGGTGATGTCCTCTGCTGAGGTCATAGTTTACTGTTTGTATGCCGGGAGCTCCTTAGCCTTCTCGGCCAGAGATGCAGCGACATGCTTCTCTTTATATATATGTATTTTTTTTTTCCGAAGGGACAGTCTCAGCCACTGTCTCCACAGCCCTTTTTTCAGAGTCTTTAGACTTATCATTTTGGACACAGAAGGAGCTTTCTCTGATACATTAGCAGAAGCAGAAGCCATTTCTTCTAATTTTATAGACCTCATTTTAAGTGTCTTGCACAGTTTTACAACTGTAAGTTTTACAATTTTACAGTTAGAAAAATATGGCTAGTTCCCTAGTAAAAAAAAAACACACAGGGAATGCCTGAGAGCTTTAGCAATAACCTGGCTACAAGACTCACAATATTTAAAGCCTGTGGGTCCAGTGCATTTTTTTAGGTGTAGCACTAGGGACCTCTGACATTGAGCAGGCTACAATAATAATCGCTAAATTAAAAGAATTGATTCCCTGGAACCGGCAATTTTAAATGGAAACAACCGCTGTCGGTTCCAAGAACTGAGCATCAATTGGTTCCCTGAAGAAAAAGGGAGCCGCAAAAACACTAAAAAGTGTTTAAAATATCATCAGAAGATGGAACTGCAAGGGAACTGTCAAATACAGTACTTTCTAAACAAAAATTGAGGTAAAAACCTTTCAGAAATAGCGGATCCCTTGGTTCCACAGAACTGTGAGGGAACCACTAAAAAACAATAAAAACAAACAAAACACTAAATAACTAGTCTAACTAAACTTGCAAGGCAGCAATTCAGAATATATTAATAATTTTAACAGTATTTATCAACCAAATTAAGGTTTTAGAAGAAAGTTGAAGGAGAGCCCTCCAGGACTTCTTCACTGGCAGGCAGAGTAAAGAATCTGAAGCTCCTAGAGAGCAGCAGTTGCTAGGGCAGCAGTTTGAAACTGGAATGAGCCAATGAGAGTTCCATAATTTACATATAGTTCTAAATTCCATTCTCTCTCCAGGCAGTTCAACACAGGAGGCTGACTGCATCAAATTAGTCATAATGAGTGATTTCTGGGCTTAGAAACATAGATTTTGCTGACAGATAAGGACCACTTGGCCTACCTAGTTTGCCCATTTTTCCCTACATACAGTATCACCGTAGATCATACTAGATCTCTGGCACATTCTCCGCCCCCCCTTCCTTTACAGTAAGATTCCCTTGTGCCTATCCCATGCATTCTTGAAACCCACCACTGTTTTTGCCTTACCACCTCTGCTGGAAGGCTGATCCAGGAATCCACCACTTATTCTGTGAAGAAGTACTTCCACACATCTCTCTTGAATCTACCCCTGTCCAGCTTCATAGCATGTCCTCATGTTCCTGAGCGTCTTTTTTCTGAAAAATACTTCTGTCCTGTACCTTGTTTACCTCAGTTAGGTCTTTACAGGTCTCTATCATATCTCCCCTAAAGGTCTCTATCATATCTCCCTCTCCCTCCTCTCTTCTAGGATGTATATATTGAGGTCCTTTACTATCTCCTCTTAGGTCTTCTGGTGAACCCCACACCATTTTAGTTGCCCTCCTCTGGACTGCCTCCACTCTGTCTATGTCCTTCTAGAGGATATGATCTCCAGAACTGGACAGATGGACAGAGTACTGTAGGTGGGGTCTTTTCAGCGACCTATACAGAGGCAACAGCACTTCCCTCTTTCTACTGGTGACACTCCTTCCTATGCACCCCAGCATTCCACTAGTCTTTGCAACTGCCTTGTCACACTACCAGGCCACCTTTATGTCATCTGATATAATCACCCCAGATCTCATTCCTGCTTGGTGGTCATCAGCACAACCTCCACCCATTTTGTACTTTAGCCCTGGGTTTCTGTGCCCCAAGTGCATTATTTAGCATTTTTTCACATTGAAGTCCGGCTGCCATACCCTTGACTACTCCTCAAGATTTCTAAGATCACTGCTCATCTTTTCCACCCTCCCAAAGTGTCCACCCTTTGCTGCCATGAGAAGGGGTCAGAAACCTGGCAGTTGACATTTAACACCAAAAAGTGCAAGGTCATGTACTAAGGCAAGGAAAACCCCAAGGCGAGATACTACCTGGGAGGGGAGCAGCTGGCATGCATCAACCAGGAGCGAGACCTAGGAGTCATTATGTCAGATGACTTAGAGGTGGGGAAGCAGTGCGAAAAGGTGGCACTAAAGGCCAGTGGTATGCTAGGCTGCATAGGGAGGGGAATCATGAGTCACAGAAGGGAGGTGTTGCTGCCACTTTACAGGGCACTGGTGCATCCCCACCTGGAGTACTGCATACAGTTCTGGATGCTGCACCTTAGGAAAGACATCGATAGGACTGAGATGGTGCAGAGGAGAGCCACAAAATTGATTCTGGGTCTGCATCAAATGGTATATGAGAATAGGTTGAGGGAGCTAAACATGTACTCCCTGGAGCGGGGGGGGGGACATGATTGAGATATTCAAGGGTATAAATAAGGTGGGGGTACAGGAGCTCCTTTAGGAGGAGAAAAGCATCTGAACTAGAGGACACAATATGAGACTCAAGGGTGAATGATTCAGGAGTAATGTTAGGAAGTTCTTCACTGAGAGGGTGATTGACCCATGGAATTGCCTGCCCTGGGAAGTGGTGGAGTTGAAAATGATAAATGGATTCAAAAACACCTGGGACAGGCACAAAGGTATCATTTCACAGAAAGGATGGGGGGGTAGTTACCCCTATCAGCAGACTAGATGGATCTTGTGGTCCCCCTCTGCCATCAGTTTTTATGTTTCTATTGCTATGTTTCTATGTCATCCACAAAGAGGCAGACCTTTCCTTCCAGCTCCTCTTCAGCGTAATTTATAAAGACATTAAAGAGGACTGGTCCAAGCACTGATCCCTAAGGCAGCACACTGGTCACCCTCTCCTCCTCAGAGTGCACTCTGTTTACCACCACCTTCTGTCACCTATCCTCTAAACAATTTTTTACTCAGTTTGCCACCTTTGGATCCACTCATAAGGTACCAAGCTTGCTAACTAATCTCCTATGTGGAACAGTGTCAAACACCTTACTTAAGTCTTGGTAGGCTACATACACTGCTCCACCCTGATTTAGTTCCTTAGTCCCCACATCAAAGAAATCTATCAGATTAATTTGACATGACCTTCCCCCATGGTGAATCCATGCTTCCTCAGGTCTTGCAACCTACTGGATTTGAGATATTCCACTATCCTTTCTTTCAGCAGTGATGCCTTTAACTTCCCACCACCAAAGTCAGACTGACTGGCCTATAATTGCCAGCCTCTTCACTTCTATCACTTTTGTGAAGTGGAACGATATCTGCCCTCTTCCAGTCCTCTGGGACTACTCCTGATTCCAATGAGCTGTTAATTAGGACCATAAGAGGTGAAGCTAGAACCTCCTTGAGCTCCCACAATGCCCTTGGGTGGACCCCGTCTGGCCCCATTGCTTTATTCACTTCAGATTTACAAGTCTCTCCAGGACTCTGTCCTCTTAAAATGGACTAGTGTCCACCTCCCTCCCTCCAAGATGCCCATTACATTTTTGTTGCCCCCCTTGTCTCTTTCCTCTGTGAACACTGAACAACAGTATTTGTTCAGGATGTCTGCCTTTTCCTGGCCCCCTTCTGCACAGTCTCCCCCCCCTTCCCTTTTCAACCTTACAGTACCACCACTGGTCTTCCTCTTTTCACTTTCATACCTAAAAATGTCTTGTCCCCTTTGTTACTACCTTGGCTATTCTCTCTTCAGTTTGCATCTTTAAGCACCTTACTGTTTTCCTTGCTTAGCTCTGTTTCCCTTGATACACTTCCCTATCCTCCACCCTCTGTACTCTCTTTGGGGAATGCCACCAGGGATCCACAGGACCCCCACTGTGTGGCATTCTCCCGTATGTATACCTACCTGCCTGGTGTATGCAGCACTTTGGCATAGTGCATAGAGCCCAATATTAGTGTCTCGCAATGTTGTAACTGTTTTGTCTTTTATTTTTGCTTTTTTAGAATTTGGTCCAAAGTGCCACAAATCACAAATACTTTCAGACTAAACTCTTGAGTTAGCCTACTAATTTTAATGGTTATATTTCTAAGGACTGGAATGTGCAAATATCATTGGTGAATGTTCCCATGTATTTGTATTCAGGACCCCAAATAATGTATTGTTCAGTATACATTATTTGGGTCATTGAAGTTAAAAAACTAAAAGGTTTTAAAAAGTGTTTTTCCCCACCCCAGGTACAATATCTGTGGTTAGTCCCATAGCCACACGCAATTCCCCCTAATTATCCCCACCCAGTCACCTCCCTGTTTTTCCTGTGAGCAGCTGAAATTAAAAAAAAAAGCTATAACAAATCTGCCAACCATTTCCCTGACCAACACTGTCTTTCTTAACCCACTTTTTTCTCTAATCCAGCCCCATCTGTTCTCTAACCCAATCCTTTGGGCCTTCTGTGATCACAAATAATAGTAGCTACATTTCCCTTTGACCCCCTATTCATTATTGTGGGAGCAATATATGTGAATTCTAGCTTCTCAGTAGGGGGCCCTTCTGCTATCAACATCTTTAAATGGCTACCCCCCTCTCTACAACAACTTTTCCAAAACCTCTAAATGGCCGAAAAAAGCTCTTGTGTTGCAGTGCCCTTTTGATTTCCGATCCATTATGGAGTGGAAATGGGTTCCATTCTGGTTGCTCAGCCAGTCCCTCGTCCTGCTACAGTGCCCTACAGCTAACTGATTAGCTGATCAGAGACATCTCGCAGAAAAACGGAGCATGGTTTGCCTAGCACCACTGAATAACCCTAGGCAGACTGCCAAGAGGATCACAAAATAAGAGCTTCTTTGCAGTCCAATTTGACAGTCCTTTTATCACCATTCAGTCCTTTAGACAGCCTGCACTCCCCCTTTTGTGGACCTGAGACTTATCAGCAGATCAATAATTCTGCACTGGGATGGGGGAAACTGAAGGGTTAGGAGAGGACACATTGCCTCCCCATCACATACCTTTGGTAAAGGGAGGGGGACACTTCCACACAGACCATTTTTTGCCCATATAGGGCTTGTGAAATTGCTTGTTAGGGAAAAGAGTAAATTATTAAAATATGCTTTTGGGAGGAAGAAGGAGGAGGAACCTGACTAAGTGTCTGGGATTTACATCTATTGTCTCACTCCCATCATGGATTGGGGTTGGGGACACAGCAGGCATATTTAACCCCAGAGAGGGCACAGAGTGTTAGGATGGGGAAGAGGTTGTTTAAGAATGATGATGCTGGGTGGGAGGAAGGGCTGACAGTATGCCAGGTAGCTTTTAATTGTGTTTTGTTCACCAGAGAACAAGATGGGGGGTAGATGAGAGAGATGATTGTAGATTGAAGTGGCAATAGGACTAGCCATGACGACCCGGGGAGGGATAAAGGCATTTTTCTTTTTTTTTATTTGTGTAATTTATTCTTCAAGAAGAATGCCCCTGCCTAGTGCATGACATTAGTTATTCAGTCCAAAATCATGTATAGTCCATTGTTTGTTATATTTGGGAATTAACATAAATTACTCACACAATCTTAATAAAGCTAATTCCGACTATGGTTTAACTGTAGCTTTTTCAGAAGGATTAGGCAGCAGCTAACTTTTTTCACCTACTATCTGTGCCACTTTTTTATACTCTTTTGTGAAAACATTTCTTTACATAAAAAGTAAATGGTTTGAATCATTAACATGATTCTGTCACAATCACCAGCATGCAGGGAAGAAGTCTGCAAGTAGAAAATGGGAACTGTTTCCACTTCTAGCTACAGCTACAAGACTTTGAGCATCTTTACAAATCCAGCCCTAAAAGTATGACACAGCTTAATAATTCATAATGTTTCTATCATCAGTTATTTAGTGTCTCCTTCCATCTATGCATCTACGAAAATTGTTTCTAAAAAAATAAGAGGATGTGAAACTAACCTTCGTTTTTCAATTGTTCCTTTTTTGTCTTCAGACTGGTTCAATTGGGTTCTCATGCTCACTAGTACATTGGGCTACAGGCCTAAATCTGTTACAATTAAACAGTAGCCTCAAGCATATGGTCACGTGACTTGGTAACCTGCACATTCAATCATGTTACCAATAACTACTATCCACTAACAGGAGAAACTGGTGAATTGCAAAATTTACATATAGGAAGTATACAAGGGCTGTAGCATAAATCGGTTGCTATTTCAGGAACATGCTGTAAAATATTGCTGTAGGATATCTCATGTGCACAGTAACACAAACTTTGGTTCAGGTTTATCCTTCAGGCATTACTTGACAGCTTCGTATACAATTGTGTTCTACCCAAATATGTTCCTTCTGTTGAATAGCAGATCATTATTGTAGTACAGCACTGTACAATTTTATTACATTACATTTACTTTTTAGATACAGGGTATAATATAATAATTTCATTAGCATTCACAGTAGTCCTGTCAGGAGATTCTGTCAGACCATTTCATTTCTTTACAAGGTTGAACACAGTAAAATGGAGAAAAAATGTACATTTTTGAATATGTCTTGCAAAACAATGGAAGTAAAGAACTTCTTAATGTAAGGCATTGCACTGTTAAAGGCATCATCATTACATTAATGAAACAAAGTCATCTCATCTGAGCTTTGTATAATGACTCCTGTGTCTAGCAGCTTGTTGAAGACAGTGCCATTCTTCATTTCCATAAGGAAACTGCCGTAAATATTTATTGATTAAATAATTGATGTTCTTACTGGCATAGGTATTGTTACATAGGGTTCTCAACATTTCTGAAACTCAATGGCAAAAGCTGAAATCAGTTCCTATTAACAAGGAACTTGTGAGGCTCTCAATTTAAAAAATGCAGTTTGTTATATTTTTTGCAAACCTCACAAATATTAATGCTTACATTATTGTACTGTTTTTCTTTTTCTTTTGTTCTCTTCAGCACTGGGTAACCAAAACACAAGTTGTGCACACAATGACATTTTGGTCTGTAGGTTGTATAATATTTTTTCTTATATAATTATATAAAAATATGTGGGGTAGGATTCACCTCATTAATTGTCAGACTTTTTCATGAGATTAAATTTCTCAACAATAATACCTTTTGAAACATGTGATGCAAGTGATTACATACCTTGTTACATCCCTGGAATGGCCATTGCAAATCATACTCAATTGAAAACTATTGTTAATTTGCTACCCATAACTTCACCATATGTGGTCATGTGTTGCAACCTTGGAAGTAAACCACAGTATTCCTTTTGGAAATAGACAAAGTAAAATGTACATAAGTAGGTAGGTGAAAACTCTAAGATGTGCTGTCAGGTAATTACTGCCATCTTCAAGAATGGAGGCAGGGTCCGACTCAAGTGCCTACAGGGTGGTTAGTTTGTCAGCTAAGCAACAAAATCAGCATCTGCTGATGTGGTGCCACCCCATCATGATTCATGGAAGAATAAGTGGATACTGAGGTTTGATAAGCCAGAAAATGCAGAAGAAAATGGAGCTGCCAGTAAAAGCACAGCTACAGAAGGGAACAGCAATTACAAAGTGAACAATGCCAATGGCAAGAGCAAATCAAATGTGTACAACAGGTAAACATAACAAGTCTATCCCATACCCTTGAAAACTAGCAAACACAGAAATCAGCATATTACAGAAGGGGTTAGGATTGTACTCACACCCAGTATAAATCAATTTGACACTTTTATTGACTTAAAAAGGTTGACATGTAATTTGAACCTTGAAGTATTTTTTCCAAACAACACCAGCAACACCGCAGAACAGGCATCATTGAACAAAATATTCACCTAATTGCAGACGCTGTAGAAAATGAAGTGATGTAAAATCTCCCTACATTTTCCGGCCCAGTGGTGTAGAGGGCTGACGTACCAAGCACCTCACTTGCTGCCACTCCAGACCCAGGTTTGGGAATGGTTGTTGATTGTTTAGAACTGGCTCGTATAGGGAGGATTGAACACCCATATTACTGCTCTCCTCCCTTGGGTAGGGGTTAATGTAGCTTGCTGCTTGTCTACTACCTGGAGGGAAGGGACCCCACAATCGGGGCACTGGGGCATTTCCATAGAGGTGGAGCTCACACATCACATCCATTGCACAGGATACGGGTTAGGGGTGAAAATCCATGGAAAAAAAACCCTGGACTACAGGATGATGACTGACCCCTCACAGGCCCCACAGTGGTGACTAAGCAAACCCCACAGTCCTGAAGCAGAGGATGATGGAGGGAAGATAAGTGCTGGAGAAGCTGGGTGAGGGGGCTGGTGGGGGCCTGTTAGAATGGGATGGCCTGGGGCACTGAAGGTGAATAAAATATATATGAAAAAAATAATCTCCTTACAGTTAAATAGAGATTTACAGTACATTCTGTTCCCTTTACAACTAAGCTGTATTGCAAAAAAAATTGTTAATGCACTAGTTAGGGATAAACTGACAAAAGTATGGAAATGTGGCATTACTGTTTCCAACCCTAACATCACACCCTCACCCTGCAGACAGCAACAGGAAAAAGTATTACAGTTTGACCTCTCCTGCATCTTCGCAAATCAGGTGTGGGGTGTGCCCTGGGGTTGTCAGCCCTAACACTCACCCCATTTCATCATTAAAGAAGTTGGGATGTGCAGAGTACATGAGAATGGGGTGAGCATTGGGACTGACAACCCTGAGGCACACCCCACACCTGATTTGCAAAGATGCAGCATTCAAACCATAATGGTTTTTCCTGTTGCTGCCTGCATGGTGAGGGTGCAGTGTTAGGGTTGAGAACCCTAATGCAACATTTCCCCTCCTTTTGTCAGTTTAATCATAACTAGTGCATTATCAGGCACCCAGCCAATGAGTAAGGCAACAACAGAAAAACTAATACCGTAACAGCTCCTAAGACTACTCTTGCTTCTCCTACTCCTGATGTCTGCCAATGTGCATCCCAACCCTGGCCCTCCAATGACCCACAATGCTAGATAGCATATAACTTCAGGTCTCGTGTTCTCATCTCTAAATGTCTGCAGCCTCCTATCAAAAATGGACAGTCTCATGGCCTGGGTCTCTTAACACCACCCTGATGTGATATCTGTTGTGGAAACATGGCTTTCCCTGAAAATACCAGATACTGTCATATTTCTGCCTGGCTACACCCTGTACCAAAGGACTGGCGCTCGAAAAGAGGTGATGGTTGTGTCATTTACACCAGAAATACACTCCAGTGATATGTCATACCCCCACCACCCAGCAATGACAATCTCCAAGTATTAGCCATCAAACTAATGCTAGGAGAACACAACAGAGCACTCACCCTACTGTCCATATACATCCCACCTAAGCAGACCATGCCTGGCATCAATAACCTACTGGACTACATCAGCACACTGAGCCTAAACACTGAAACAATGCTGTTGGGAGACTTCAATATCAACTGGGTCTCACCTGCTGCTAACACCATCAAAGATGCCCTTGCCACAATCCACTTCTCCCAAATGGTGGATGCACCGACTCGAACCAATTACAAGATGGGCACCAGCACACTTCTGGACTGGGTTATCTCGAACCGCCCTTCCCACATCACAGATCTCACCATGCTCCCTGACTCATTAAGTGACCACTCCACTGTTAGTTTCCTCTGGAACAACAACTACCAAAACCCCCCTTCCAGAACTGTAAAAAAGCCACCTACTCCTAAAGGGCCACATTCTCCAGCTAAAGGATGACCTGCAGCAGCAGGACTGGTTGGACCTGTATGAAACCATGGATGTGGACACTGCACTAGATCTCTTTATCTCAAAATTCAATGTGGCCTGTGACAAAACACGTTCCTGTCACAGAAAGAAAAACAAGAAGACCTATAAATCCTTGGATTACCCCGGAACTACTGGTGCAACTAAATGCAAGAGACCAACTCTGGCAAACAGCGTGGGCACATGGCACACCTACTAACATTCAAAGGCATAAAAAGGCCCTCAATGAGTGCACAAAGGCAGTTTGTGAGGCAAAAAGCAAATTCTACAAGAAAGTGCTCACTAACACCTGGAATAGTAGCAAATTATTCTGGGCAAATCTAAACAATATCACTGGGAAGGACCCTAAAATAGCCCCAGCCATGCTAAATGTTGAGAGCGTCCCTACCTTGGACCCTCTTCTCATCGCTAACTCTCTGAACCTCACCGCCTTGGATCTCAGTAGAGTGTGCTCCTGATTAACTTCTTCAGTACCCCTGCTCCAGGGGTCAGTGAGAAGACCCCAGCATGACCCAGCCACTCTTCCATTTCAAACTGGTCTCTGAAGCCACTGCTAGAAAATACCTTGAAAAAGCCCTCAGCAAATCAAGGCACAGTAGGGACTCTCTAGACCTAAAATTTGTTTGACCACCACTAGATGAAGTACTTGGTCCACTGACAAAGATAATTAATCTATCCCTCTGCCACCCCAAATTCCCCTAAATCTGGAAAGCTGCCACAGTCACCCCGGTACACAAAAGTGGTGACCAGTCTCTTCAAAACAAATACAGGCCAATCTCTATACTCCCCCTACTCTCCAAGGCCTTAGACAGGATTGTGGCTGATCAGCTGGTAGAGTACTTCAATCAATATCAGGTCCTATGCCCAGAACAGGATGGTTTCTGAGTCAGCCATAGCACCATCACAGCTCTTCTGGAATTTACCAGATTCATAAATAGTGATCTTTTTTTTTTTACTGTTCTTTTTCACTCCAGTCATGGCCTGTGGAGCCTCTTTCAGGCATCCTACCTGTTTTTGGCCCATCTGATGTCCTCTCAACCCTAAGCTACCTCTCTCTCCCCTCCTCCCACAGCTAGTACCCCCAGCTTAACCCCTTCAAGGTGTGGTCACCCCTCCTCTATGGGCACTCTTTCATAGTCAGACCCTGGGTGAGGGCCCGGGTGGAAGAATCGAGAGGTGAGATGGATCCAGCAGCGGGCATGGGGGTCAGGTGCTGTCACCTGCCATGCATTTTCTGGTGCCTTTCCATTGCACCCCTCCTCCCTTTGCGTGAGCATCCCTGACACCATGTGCATGGCAACCCTGTAGGTGTCAGCCACACTGCTTGTGCTGTCTGCATACTGCAGCACCCCAATCTCCACTGGGAGTCACTGGTATGCCAGACAATCCCCAGCCCTCCCCCAGGAGAGGAGAGCTGTCCACTGGACTCTCGATCCTCTCCCTTCCCTGCCGACCCCTGTCAGCCTGGGCTTGCTCCCAAACCCAGGTCACTGGCATGGTGTGAGGTGTGGTGTCCAGTGCCTCAACCCTCAGTGCCACCAAGCTGGCCTCATACATAGTGATCTTGACAAAAGGCACATTGTAGGGATGGCCTTTGTTGACCTATCAAAGGCATTTGACACTGTCCATCATGCCATCTCCCTTAAACAGCTCTCGGACATAGGGCTAGCACTTGAAACTGTAACATGGTTTTGTAGCTACCTTAGCCTGTGATAACAGCAAATAAAGATTGGGGATATCCTATCAGAAAGTTGACTGGTCAGATCAGGGGTACCACAAGGATCCATACTCGGTCCGTTATTCTTCAGTGTCTTCCTAAATAACCTCCGAGCTGCTTGCAATAGCCTCATGCTCCTCTATGCAGATGAGGCAGTGATCTTTACTAGCAACCTTGACCTCATAATTCTGGAATACAACCTCCAGAGCAGCTTTGCAGCAGCTGAAAAATGGTTCAAAGAGCAAAAACTGGTCATGAACTACAAAAAGATCAAGACCATGCTCTTCACCACTGCCCAAAACAAGTTAAAAGGCTATCCCCTGACAATTCAGAATGATTCCAGTAACACCCTGGAGCTAGTCACCCATTTCAAGTACCTGGGAATCACACTGCACACTGCCCTGTCTTACACATAGCACATTGATATCACGGCCAAAGCCTTTAACATCAGGATCGGTATCCTCTACATGCACAGACATTGCCTAACCTATGAAGCTCTGAACTTGGCAGTTAACAGTTCACTCATCACCTTGATTGACTATGGCCTAGCTGTCTATGGCTCCACTACTGGCACAGCATCCAACGCCTCTCAACAGCTTTAAACAAAGCCTGCCGCCTGCTCACTAATGCCCCAAAACTCACCTACACCTGAGAGCTTTATGCACAATCAGGCTGGCTTCAATTGAAGGACAGAATACTTTATCTAACCTGCCTACTCGAAAAAATGGTCTCACAAAACTTACTTCCTCAAGGAGTTCTGAGACTTCTATCACCACCTATACATGCCAGGCACACCCGGAGTTCAACTACGCAAGTATTCCATGTGTCCAGGTGCTGCACAACTATGCCCCAGTGATCCTTTGCTCACCTGGCCCCTCTGTGGACATATGGTCTGCCACCTGACATCACCAGAGCCACCACCCTTGGTTTCTTTAAGTGCAAACTCCATCAGTACCTCACCAACAATAGTACCTGAAGGTGCCTCTGCTAGTCTGCACCCACAGCTTTAGTCTGCCTCAGCATTTCCAGCTCCTGGCCCATCAGGTTAAGTCTTTTTCCTAGCACTTGCCTCCCACCCCCTATCCCTTGGCTCTTTTCCTTCCCTTCCCTCTGCCCTCCCTATCCCAGCTGCCACTGCTTCTCCGTACCACATCCTAACAGCCTGCCTCTGCCTCTCTCTCTGTTCTGCAGGATGCTGGCATATTATGTACAATGCCTTAACACAATTTGTGAATTGTTTGTCATTGCAACCCATGAACTATTGAATTTTTTGTACTCTGTATGTATAATTTACTGTAACTATATTGTGTCTTCTTGTGTTACTGTATCTGATGTGGAACATCTCAATGAGCATCTGCTCACAGGTGTCATCCAGGACTTCAATAAATAAACAAACAAACAAACAAAAAAAAATAAGTTTTCTGCAATGAATTTCCTTACTTTTTGAGATAGCATAATCGCATTCTCATTTGCCTGTGGGAGTGCAGGGCTCTCTGGATCCTTCACTCCCATCCCTCCACAGTTGAATACATGTATGTTGCTGTGGAATTGCAGGGCCCTCTTGGCTCTGCACTTCTATTTGTGCCAAAACAGTAATTTCTTTCCTTCATCGTATGGCTTGATAAACTTCTGGTGTTATCCTATGGGAAACTAGAATTTTTACTTTTAAGTATTTTTATAGTATCCCTACATGACTGAGGATGGAAATGTGTTATACTTGTAGTACTCATTAAGGCCTTTGTTTTCATTTATAGATTGTCCATGAAGTCTAAATATTGAGGGCGTTATGGCTTCTTAAAATTCCTATGTTATCCTAAGAGAATTTGCATTTTTTTAATTGTTCTGCTTTTTAATATGGCCTCTAGAAATGGGTGGAGATCACATGTTATTCTTGCAGTATTCATTAAGACCTTTGTTTTGATATATAGATTGTCCCTTATTCCAGATACTGAGGGAGTTAAGGCTTCTTAAATGTCCAGTGTTATCCTATGGGAATTTGCATTTTTAATGTTTGTGGTTTGTTATATGGCTCCTATATATTTTTTGGGTGGATTATGTGTTATTCTTGCAGTGCTCATTAAGACCTTTGGTGTGACATATATATTGTTCCTTAAGTCCAAATATTGAAGGAGTTATGACTTGTTAAAGTTCAAATCCTTTTTTGTGTGAAACGAAAAACCCATGTGAAAAAGGATGCCTTCATATGAAAAAAAAATGGGGAAAAAAACTAAGTCCAAATTATTTTTTCATATGAGGGCATCCTTTTTCATATGAATGAAAAAGGCATACTAAAAAAGATCCCTTCATACAAAAAAAGAATTGGGGGAAAAAAAAAACTAAGTCCAAAATCTTTTTTTCATATGAAGAGATCCTTTTTTGAATGAACAAAAAAAGCATACCAAAAAGGATCCGTTCATACAAAAAAAGGGTTCCACCAAGCTGCATCGACAGGAATTTTGTCGATCGGCATTACAGTGATGGCACAATGCCAACAGTTGGCATTGTGCAGTCAGGGGAAGAAAGTGTTTTTTAAGCCCCCCCTGCACCCCCACATTACAGATTATCAGTTCCAAGTTTGAGTTGTTTGGGGGAAGGGGTGAAATCCCCAGAGAAAGCAGTGTTGGTAATACCGTGGACCATTACAGTGAACTGCTGATTTTGTTGCTGTAATGGTTTTTGCAGTCTTTCTGTCACTGTGGTAACAATATATGAGAAAAAAGAATCAGAAAAAAAAAAAAAAAAAAAGCCCATTTATTTTTTTTGTATGAAGAGATCCTTTCTCATATGGCCAAATTCTTTTTTCGTTTCTCCATATAAAAAAAGTGGAAGCAAGTATCAAAAAAGGATGTAAAGCTGGCCCAATGGTGTGGAGGGTTGAGGAATCCATGCCTTACCTCCTGCCACACTGGCAACCTGTGTTCATGGTGTGAGCGGGTTGCCGGGGGTTGACCGGGGAGGAAGAGGATCGAGCACCCAGGACACCTCTTCTCCTCCAGGGAGGGGGGTTGCAGCAGTCGGCATTAGCCTGGTCCCTATTGGAAGCTAAAGGCTGGCACACTGATGCTGCCAAGACTGAGGGGAAGAGGTGGGGTAGATGCCAGGCATGCAGTGTACAGGAGCATGTGTGGCACTGCCATTAGGGTTCCTTGCATACCCCCCTCTGTGGGGAGAAAAACAAGGAAACTGCTGGCAGTTGTATGATGGTGGGCACCTGCAGGCCCTGATCCTGGCCAATCAGACCAGCAAAACTGGATCCTGGAAGTGGTGGGGGTGAGGACCCCCCGGCCAACCCTGCCATGGGGGTAAGCACTGGGGGAAAGAATCTGGTACTGGAAGACATCAGGGGAAAGTGCTAGAGTGCCTGTCTGATCCAGGGCCATCATGGGAGAGAAACAATATGGAAAAAAAGAGGCTGGCCTGATGGTGCTGAGGGTTGAGGCACTGGATGCCTTACCTCATGCTGTGCCAGTGACCTGGGTTTGGAAACAACGATGGGTCATCTGGTGTTGGCATGGGGGGTTGGAGGAACAGGATTGAGTGAGCTGTCAGGCTGATCTCCTCTCCCAGGGGTGGCAGAGGTGGGTTGTCACCCCTCCCCTAGTTCCATTCCACTGGGTTGAAGGTCTGGTGGGGTAACATATGTGGGTGGGGGTGGCAGTACAGGTTTGTGCAAGGGGCTGAGCTGTCTTCCAGTGTGTGTGCATACCTCCATGTGCATGTACGGCTGTGTGCCATGGCCCCAGGGGGGGAATACGGATATTAAACCAGAAAACCTATAAAAATCTATGTGAAAGAAAAAAAAAGAAAAAGGACGTAAAATATAAAAAAAAAAAAGGAAAACATTTGGGGTAATTTTTCCAACAGTTAAGTGCAGAATCCACATAACAGGGTCATGGTGACCAGGATACATGTGTTGGTGTTTCTGCAGGATGTCACTTTTGTGGATTTTGAAAGTTGTTTTTTTGGAAAAAAAAAAGAAACAGAAACAAAATGGCGGTCATAAGAAAAAGGATTTTTGGCCCCATAAGAAAATGGATTATTTTTCGTATGAACCGAGTTCTTTTTTCATTCCAAGCAGCTATCAAAAAGACTGTACTGAGCATGCTCAGAACCAAAATTTTATCATTTAATAACTTTGCAACAGATTAATATTTTTCACCAAACCCATGAAAGGCACATATGTGTGTCAAGCCTATTCTAGTCTGAAAATTTCAGACCAAAATTCCAAATGGTCTGGGTGCAAGGCAATGACAAAAACAGCAAAAAACAGTGATTTTATAACATTGTTTCGCTATTCACTTCTTGTAATCTGCACATCTGACCAGAGCAAAACTTGGCACTTCAAGAGATCTACCCCCATGAGACCATGCATGCAAAATTTTGTGCAAATCTGTTTGAATGGTTGTGAGGATATTAAAGTTCTAAATTAGAGGTTTAACATAGAAACCCCTGCTCAACTCTAACTATAGTGGAGGTACTGTGCCACTATAATATATATATTTGAAAAAGCATGCATGCAAGATCTACATAAATTGTTTAAAATCCTAGAAACACCTGGCTTTTTCAATGTCAATAAAGAAGAAGAGGCACTGAGGGCATTAGAACTGAATAAGAACATAACTATAAAGCACACAGATAAAGGGGAATCAATTGTGCTATTGAATATGGAGGTCTATATAGGAGCTGTTCAAAGACAACTGGCCAATTGTAACTTCTATATACCCCCCATAAGTATCCAACTCTAGAATATAAGAAAGAGAATGACAACTTCCTGGAAGAAGCCTGAAAGAAAGGAATTATCACTGAGTCAACTAGAAGGTTCCTGATGGTATCATGTCTGATTAAAGTAGTTATGTACATTTTACCTAAAGACCACAAATCCATTGTAAATTCTCCAGAATGCCCCACTCTATCAGGTGTAGGTTCATTAACTGAGCCATTAGATGGGCACATAAAGGAAATGGTCAAACGTTTTACATCATAAGTTAGGGACACAACTGATATCTAGGGGGCATGGGGAGTTTACAGATGGAACCAGGGCGGCCCCTGGTGTTCATGGATGTTGAAGCACTATGCATCAGCATCCCTCATGAGGGGAACTGGATGCATTACATAACTGGATGAGGCATGATCCATCTATCCATATCAGATATCAAAAAATATTTTATTTTTTATTTTATTCTTCAGCCAGGTATGGCCCACTAGGCACAAGTGCCTGCTTTTAGGGGGTGATCTGGGACTACTGGGGAGGTTATCAGACTTGCTCAGAGTCATACAGTAGGCAAGTGGAGGTTGTGGGACTCAAACTAAGTTCTGCTGTATGTACCAAGCTCATTCATGGCTCATTACTCTAACCTCTAAGTTATACTGGCAGTCCTATGCAGAAGCTATCTAAATTTGTAAAGTCCTGTGACAACTTTTTATTCTTGGGCAAGCATTTTCTCCAGGTTAAAGGAACAGCAATGGGAGCCACATTTGCCCCCCAGTTATACCAACCTCTGCCTTGGAAAATGGGAGAAGGAGATGGTCTATAATGAAACAATGACTCCATTCTTGGGAAAAATTGATCTTTGGTGCAAATTTATTTCTGACATTTTGATGATGTGCCAAGGGATTGAACTTGAACTAAAATAATTTATGGTATTTCTGAAACAATCAAATTCTAATTTTAGATTCATAGTGGTTAGTTATATAAATTCAATTAATTCTCTTGATTTGGTTATTGAGAGAGATACTTAAAATGGGATAAAAACAGATCTGAAAATACCCTGCTGCATTCTAGTAGCTATCACCTTCACCACACTATCAAAAATATCACAAAGTCAAAGCCAGCCCAGAGACATGGAGGTCTGAGGCATTGTGCCTTATATCCTGGCACACAGGTGATCCATGTTTGGTGGTGAACCCAGGTTGCTGGGGGTTTGCTGGAAAGGGAGAGGATTAAGTGTCTGGAGGGCAGCTGTCCTCTCCCACAGAGGGTAGCTTGGCAGTCCTTCCAAATGACTACCCCCAGGTGGAGACCTGAAGGTAGTGCAGATTGGGGATGCCAATGATGAGAGGGTACTGCAGGACTCCACAGTGTGTGCACGCCTCCATATGCACACGCTGATGTTCGCTCCTCAGCAATGGGGAAAGGTGGGAAGAAAATGGAAAATGGGGAGCACTGGCAGGCTGCTTGATACCTGAAACATGCTCCCATCCCATGGCTCAACCCCAGCAAAGCTGGATTTGTGTACTGGGGGGGGAGACAGCCCTCACCACCCCTTCCCTTCCTGGCTCCACTAGTTCTAAGCAATTTGAACAAAAATATAACAGTGAGGGCAAAAAGTGTAGGTGAACAACAGTGTACCAAAAAACAATGGAGTCACTTAGCAGTGCCAACACAAAACAGTGACCAAGGTGCCAGACAGCAGTAAACCATGGAAACCAAATTGGGAATGGTGCATTCCAACTCTTCTTTATGCCAGGTTATCGCTCCCCACACTCCCCTTTGTGGTGGGCTTCACCCCTGCACCCCCATAAAAATATATAATCAACACTGAGGAGGGGTGCAGAACTTGGGAACGGGGAGAAACACGGGATGGGGTGTATGTAAAATATGACAAGGTGGAGAGGGAAGAGAAGTTGGCTGCAATGCTGTAAAACCAAAATGTACACAAAAGAAATCACTGTAGGAATCAAACCCAGTTCTGCTTCATACAACAGCACACACAGACACTAACCTAACCCCCATGCTATGCTGCCAGCACAGCTCAGAATCAAAGAAAAATGCATCTTCTAATACTAATAACACTACTGATCCCCCACTGGCAACTCAGGGTAATAACCATATTCACTCACATTACTGGTGCTCTGAAAACACAATTGCCAATATTCCCATTGCTCTTTTTCAGTTGCTCTTTTTTATTCACTCAAATTCATTTGCTCAAATCACAGGATACCAGCCCTGCCATGGAGGGGGAATCCATGGAGAATTCACCAGGACCTGGACTAGGGTCAGGAAAGAGCAATGTGGCTCACAGGATAGATGTGAGTTCTCTTGAGGAAAGAGTGGAAGCCTGCCTGTCAGCAGCTCTGTGAGGAGAAACAGAAGAAGAAAAAAAAAGGAAAAACAATCACAAAGTCAAAATATCTAAGAATTTTGTGCAACTGTAGCACTGTGTAGGACCTTAATTTAAGAACTGAGGAGTTATCTAACAGGTATAGAGACAAATTATATAGCCATGGGCGATACTGAGGGAGCCAGAATTTAAGAACAGAACAGTGTAAAAGAAGAAATTTAGTGTATAGGGCGCATGGTGACAGAATGTATAATCATATAAACATCGTAACAGCTTATTCCACTGAAGTAACAAAAGTGCAAGTGATCTTAACAAACTCTAGCCAGGGCCGATATGGCTGTGGTGAGCTTGAAGAAGCTCCAAGTAACGAGCACCATGAGAGCTGCTAAATGCCATCCCACATACACCATGCAAGGAAACCTTCAGCATTGACAAATGCTTGTTTTTTTGTTATCTTTGCCTGGCTTCCAGCCGTCTGAGATGAAGACATAATCTTTGATTGTACACTGCAGTCACTAAACATTTTGGTATAATTCATCTTGCTCTGTGCTGTATATTAGAATGTAGTCCAGTCAACTAATTGCCACAACATACTTTATTTTAATAAAGAAAAGTCAGCTACCCAGAAGTATGGCGGATAGTATGGGGGATTCATTATTTGTAAAGGTACAACAGCAACGCACCATGCACTTCAATACAAAAGTATTGAAGCACAAGGTGTGTCTCTGCCGCACCTTTCCTTTACACATAATGGAGCCTCCATAGTGTCTGCCATACTTCCGGGTGGCTGACTTTTCTTTATTAAAATAAAATATGTTGCAGTGCGAGAAAAATGCTGCAACATATTTAAAAGGCTTAACCGGAGGATAAGCCTTGCAGGGGTCAGGAGTTCCTGTTGCTGACTGCTTCCCTTTAAATATGTACATATACATACAGGCATACATGCTCCGTATTGCCCTGCTATTATAATATAGTGCCTCAGTAATGTTTACTGTCTGTTGTGGAGTGGTTGTGGAAATGCTGGTGTGAGCACTGCAAGCATGATGTGCTAAATTGCATTTGTGCAGTCAGTGTTGTTTCCTGTGTGTGTGTGTGTGTGTGTGTGTGTGTGTGTGTGTGTGCATGTGTGTGTGTGTGTGAGACATCAGACATTGCCCAGCTTCTTGCAAACATATATTGCTGACTTGTTGCAATGTTTATGATGTAAAGAATAGCAATAAGAATAACATATATTTTATTGTCACCATCATCATCAGTGGACTAAGTGATATGATATTTTTTCAGAGGCATATAGCCAGAATGCACCTTAGTCACATACTGCACACATGACTTTTAGGAGAGAATGTGTGTTTTGTGCTATGATCTCTGCAAAGTCATGTGTGCACTGTGAGTGACTGAGGTGCACAGTGACCCGATACCTCTGAAAAAATATCATATTACTTACTCCACTGGTGCTGATGGTACAAATAAAATATATGTCATATATTCTTTCTTATCTTTATTCTTCACATACTGCAACAAGTCACACCATATATATGTTTGCATGAAGCTGGACAATGTCTGCACACACAGGAAAGAACACTGACAGCACACATGCAGTTTAGCACAACATACTTGCACTGCTCAGTCATGGTTTTTGTGAAACACTTCAAATCACAAGTCGCAACACAAAGTAAACATTACTGAGGCTCCAGAAATAGTTCTTTTTTGAAATAGACATTAAAGCAGCAGTGCAACAATCTGGTGAAAATTTTGACCTATACTTTTTTATGCTATTTTACATTGCCACTTTACTTACCTCCTGCTTGTATGATACCATTCTTTCCAGTATTTGAGTCTGCATTAATACTTTTTTTCGTGTCTGAAATAATAAAAGGAGCACTCCTTTTAATACAGTGCGGACCAGGTCTTCATCAGTATTTTCCGCTGTTTTTCTTCATCAGTTGTTATATATTACTTCTATTGTAAAATTAACAATTATGAAGCAGGCAATGTTTTATGACCTCACAGAACAATATTTATTCAAAAACAGCTGCAAATAGTGATGAAAAGCTGGTCACAGCCATATTAAAAGGCATGCTCAATTTTTTTCCAGACATGAGAAAAAGTAGTAAAGAAGACCCAAATTGTGAAAAGAAGGGTATCATACAAGTCAGGAAGGAGTAACTAGTGGCAGGCAATGTAAAAAAACATAAAAAATATAGGTCAAAATTTTTACCACATTGTTGCACTGCTGCTTTAATTTATAATTTAAGTATGACATTATGTGCTCACAATCACAACACACAAAATGCAACTGTCATGTCCAGAAAATTTCCAAGTGCTGAGGAAGTGAAATGGGAGCATTACACCACATGCAAAGTCCCACAGAATGTATTGTGCAGTCACTCATGTATGCAGTGGTCACGCAGAGTCCCCAGAATTTTTCTGCATTCCCAAAATGCATCTGTCTTGTGTCCAGAAAATTCCCAAGTGCTGAGGAAGTGAAATGGGAGCATTACACCACTTGCAAAGTCCCCCCAGAATGTATTGTGCAGTCACTCATGTGTGCAGTGATCACACAGAGTCCTCAGAAATTTCTGCATCCCCAAAACGCTTCTGTCTTGAGTCCAGAAAATTCCCAAGTGCTAAGAAAGTGAAATGGGAGTGTTACACCACATGCAATGTCCACCAGAATTTGTTGCTCAGTCACTTATGTGCGCAGTGGTCATGCAGAGTCCACAGAATTTTTCTGCATCCCCAAAATGCAACTGTCTTGTGTCCAGGAAGTTTACATACTCTGTGATGATGCACAGTGTCTTGCCAAACCATGTAAAGGAGGGATAACATGACATGAATCCATTCAGTGTTCCATCAGAAATGATAACCGTGAGAGAACTGTTGCTGTTCCAAAGTGTGCTGCAATTCCCATGAATGCAATGCAATCACCTCAAATGTATGGAAGTGTGCCCTTTGTGTGCACACTAATAGTAGCCTTGTGAGTTAAAATATATATATATATATATATATATATATATATATATATATATATATATATATAAATTAGAGGCAAAATCTCAGTTTAATGCATTAGTTGCATAGCGACAAAGACGAGGAATTGGTGTTAGGTTTGAAACCCTGATCGATCAACTCACTTCACAACCAGCACTGCGGTGCGATTAGTCATCGCCCCAACTCTCACCCTATCTCATGTGAAGAAGCAGAGGTATAGGAGAATGGGGTGAGAGTTAAGACCGATGACTCAACGCGGCACCTCAAACTGGTTGGGGGGTGGTCAGGTCCAAGGGGTTTTTTC
This sequence comes from Neoceratodus forsteri, assembly GCA_016271365.2. Classification (NCBI taxonomy): domain Eukaryota; kingdom Metazoa; phylum Chordata; order Ceratodontiformes; family Ceratodontidae; genus Neoceratodus; species Neoceratodus forsteri. The sequence goes on from CM028134.1 coordinate 318,669,237, forward strand.
AAACCTAACACCGAATTTCCTCACTTTTGTTGCTGTGGAACAACCCCAACTGATGCATTAAATGGAGTTGCGCACATGGTAACAGAGACGTAAATGGTAAAGGAAACGTTAATAGAAATGCAAGCGTAAAGTGACACCAAAGCGAACAGTGATGCAAACGGACATTGAAGCACATACGAAAACACAACTGGTAACACGAACAGTGATGGCAGTGGTATTTTAAATGGAAAAGTGTCACAGCAAAAGGAACGCGAAAGGGAACAGAAACGAAAATGCGAGCGTACACGTAAACACAAACTGTAATGTGCACAGCCATGGTACAGCAATAGTAAATGCAAATGGTAAAGTTAACATGAAGAATAATGCCAAAGGAAACAGAAATGGAAGCGGGAACAGAGGCACATACAGAAATGCAACCTGTAACATGCATGGTCACAGAACCGCAATTGTTCACGCAAATAGTAAAGGTAACAGCAACAATAATGCCAAAGGAAAGAGAAATGCAAACGCAAGTGAATACAGAAACACAAACCGTTATGAGCACAGTCATGGTACCGCAATTGTAAATGCAAATGGTAACAGTAACAGCAAAAATAACTCCAAAGGAAACAGCAACTAAACAGAAATGCAAGCGCGTATGAAAACGCAAACCGTAACGCACGTGGATGGTACCACAATTGCAAATGAAACTGGTAATGGTAACAGCAACAATAACACCATATGACACAGAAACGCAAACGCAAGTGAAAACACAAACCATAACGCACACGGTGGCGTAGACAGTAATGGTGCCACAAACAGTAATGGAAACACACCTGGAAATGCTAACTGGCACAGTAACAAAAGGTCACATGCTTCTTTTCCCAAAAAAATGCATTGGAAAACACAGTGAAAACAAAGAATGTATACATAACAATGGGCCTCGGAGCAGAAAATGAGGATTTGGAATATTAAATTGCTTATATCTCAGGAACCATATGACGTAGAAACAAAATGTAAATTTCATATGAATTATGACTTTCCTGGCTAGTTTTCTGGGGGCTAAGCATTTTTGTGACAAAAGGTCCGTATCTCACACCATTTCCGAGATATGGGGCCCGAAAGGTGCGATGGGCGCCATAATGTTATGCAATGGGAAAAAGCATTAAATGTGGAGTACTGTCACTGTGCCGCCCTGTAATATTTTTTTGACCAAACTACCAAAAGGCACATCAGTGGGATGTTGGCTTTCTTCCCTCCAAATTTCAGCCCAAAAGACCAAACCATTATTTTGCAGCAGGGCGACAAAGGCTTCCTATAATGCGGCAGACACAGTAATGTTATCCTATGGGAAAATGCATCAATTTTGGAGTGCCGTAACTTTGGCGTCCTGTAATATTGTTTCACCAAAATACTGAAAGGCACATCTGTGAGATGTTGACTGCATTTCCTCCAAATTTTAGCCCGAAGACCAAACCGTTCTTTGCAGCAGGCTGGCAAAATTGCTGTCATTTGCCATAGCCTGGAAAGTAGTGTGGCAATTTCGCGGCTTCCATAAAAATTTGTGACACTTTAGTGTAGTCGTACACTATCATGAAAGTACTCCAGAAACTTGAAAAACGTATTTCTAGGGTGTTTAACCTCAAAATAAAGACATGCCTAGCATCCTCAGGGTCCGACTAGGTGAACACAAAAAGAATTGTGTTGCTAGAGGGTCCCAAATTTACATGCCAAGCATTTTTCTGATCACCAACTGAAAACGAAATGGTGGATTTGTGAAAGTAAAAGGGCCATTTGCCAAAGTAAAAATTGCATTTGTGAAAGTATTGAACTTTTTGTTAACTTTTCCCATTGACTTATAATGGGGAATTGTTTTTTGAATAACTTTTGAACCGTTTAATATTTTTTCACAAAATCTTCAAAAGACACATTGGGGACCCTGGCCGCATGTTCCCTGAAGTTTTCAGACCGGTCATGCAAACTGTACGACCTGTACAGACGAGCAAAGAATTCAAAAAAGCATAAACACATGCACAGATCACACTTAACAACTCCACAGCCGTATATCTAAACAGTACAAAAATTTTCTAGGTGGGGGTTGACATATATAAACATGTACTCATTGTATTGTTTTGTATCACAGGTCACATACTGCTGGTGTGCACATTCCAGTGCGTGATGAGAAATTTTGTCATTGAAACTGGAAACGGAATACTCTCAAGCCAATGAAGGTAAGTATTTTTTTTTGGGGGGGGGATATTTACAAATTGCAAGCAGGTCTCATTAATGGTTTATTATTTGTTTACTTCTTCACAGATTTTTTATGCATCCTTCTCCAGTCTGGTAATCATGGTCATGGTCATCGATTAAAATGACTTCTGCGTGTTGCACGTCTGCCCCAGCCCGGGGCGGGGGGGCCTGATGTTGAAGAAGTTCTTTGGATAAAGCAACTATGACACAACAAAGCATCTGGAAGTTTCCTAAAAAAAGAAATGAAGGACTTATTACAACTTGATTGCAGCAGTAAGACATTATGTTTAAGTCATGGCTGTTCCCGGGTATCTGGATTAACACAGATAGCAAGCTGTCCCACTGCAATCATCAGATCACAACTTAATTTAGTACCAGGCTGTGTAACAAATACACTGTGCCAGTGTCCCTGTGTCTCAACTCAAGTTACATTTCAAAACCACATCTTGTCAAGTAACACAACCTGGATCCAACATTTTCAACACTGTAATGGATGCACAGCTGCAAATTTGGAATACTGTGCATGATATGTTGCAGAACATATTTTTGTGACGTACATGTAGGAAATAAAATTGATACACTTACCTATATGGATTGGAAATGGATATTCCATGGGTTCCTGTTGACAGTACTGCTGTTGTACCATTGATACAGACCTTCAGCGAAGGAGAGTCATTTGTTGTTAACCTGTAAAAAAACAAAATAAGTTGACCGTATGTGTTTGACCATTGCAGCTCAGAAAAACAACAGAAAACAAAACACACAGCTAAAGGAAGTTGAATAGCATAAAAAAACATTAGTACACATACTCAATAGTTTAAATAAGCCTTGTGCCTGTGGCTGATGGATGTGGTCTCCTGTTTGACTCCCTCTGCCTTGGCATGGTCAATGTAATGGGAAAAACATTGTCACAATGACACTGGTGGTGGGTGCTGATGGTCATAGCTGTGGCACATGATGACATTCCCTCTCACATCTTCCTGCATCTGGTGGTAGTAGCAGTGGTGAACAACGGTCTTATGGTGGTGGTAGTTCGGGGACACACACGGTCACATTCCCTAAAGTGGCAGTGGAGAACAGCGGTCTTATGGTGGTGGTAGTCTGGGGGGACACACGGTCACATTCCCTATGGTGACAGTGGAGAACAGTGCTCTTGTGGTGGTAGTTCAGGGGCCAGAATAAACTGCGCTCTGTGTTATAAATGTGATGATGATGTGACATATGGAATTTGAGTCAGTATGAGTGGGACAGTGATTTAACTTTATGAAAAAGAGAACATGTATCATACAAGACATGTAACAGCCTTTAACCACTTAAGTTAAAACCTACCAACATTAACCTCATCATCATTCATCAGCATCTTCAGAAAGACAGCTGCCCTCATAGTCTTCTATGTCTGAATTTGGACCATGGGGAAATTCTTTCTCCATTGTGTTATCATCTACATCAGTAGTAGGCCACTTCCTGCAGTCACTGCCACCAGGATGGTCCCTTTCTTCAACATCAGCAAAATCATGAGTATGCCGGGGTAAGAATACTGAGGTTGTAGTCTGAGCTGGTATGTGCCTCTCATTCATTTTTATGAATGTCAGCAAACTGACATTTGCAGGAGTGAGGTCTGTACAATGATACCGAGCTATTGCACCTGCTGAGATGAATACCCTCTTGACATACAAGTTGGAGGGTGGGCTTGTCAGGTACTTCAGTGCCACAGCAGTCAGTCCTGGCCATTCACTGACCTTTCCACTCCAGTATAAAAGGGGATCATCAGTGATTGACAGATGCCTGTTTTCAGACACATGTGACTCAACCATTCACTGTGCTGCTCTAAGTCCAGTGGTTGATGCATCATCTGCTTCTCCAGAATAATTTATGTCACAAATCCCCATTTGGGACAAAGCCTCCCAAAGTGGGTTATCACCAGCTGCTTTTAATGACAGACCACCTGGAACTACAGTCCCCTTCCCCTTACAGGATATGCTTGATACTACTCCTCCAGGTTCACCTTCAGCCTTATTATGCTGCTCAGGTTTTCTGACCTTGGCACATGACTTCTGTGCCCCATGAACCAAGCGCACCAGTTGCCCACTGACATTTTTTACCTGTTCAGGCCCACCCTCCAGTACGGTGGCAATTCCGCATTTGTATCATGGGTCCAGCATTGATGCTATTGCAAAGTTGTCATTACACTGAATGCTCAAGATGTGATGATTCTGGTCGAATACTGTCAGCATGTGTTTTAGCAACACACTGCTATCACTGTCTCTGGCAACATCAAGGCTATGCTGTACATTCGCCAATGTCTACCTCAGCACCCACAGCAGTGAAATTGATTGGCTGATGGAGGCCAACTCACCACTCACTGCCTGTGTGGCATGTTCAAAAGGCCTCAAGATTCTTATTACAGAGTCCATGAGGCACCACTGTTCAGTCATCATAGACATGGAGACCCCGGAATTGTCATGGCTAGTGCGCATGACAAGTTACTCTGAGATGGCTTTGTACTGTTCATACAACCTCTCTGCCATGTATAAAGTGGAGTTCCACTGGGCGACAACTTCCAGCTTCAAGCAGTGCTGCAGGAGGCTGTTTCAGATCTGCAACTGCTGAAGCTGGTCACGGGCCTTTGCAGAGCGTGAAAAGTGAGAACAGATATGATGTGCAACTGTCAGCATTTCCTTTATATCAGAGTGCTGCAGAAACTCCTACACCACAAGATTTAAACAGTGGGCCATGCATGGAACCCAAAAAAAGCCACCATTTGTGATGCATTTCATCATTTTGACCGATTGTCACTTGCTATGAACCCAGCTCTCAGGGACAGGGGGTTCAGCCACTTGTCAATCTCAGTCAGTACCATGTCCAACATGTTTTCACCAGTATGTGAACAGGTCACATTGTGCATAGCAATCATTGCTTGCTGTTGAATTCCTGGAAGATTGCTACCACAACACTCCACCTTACTGCATTGATTATTCACACTACCAACAGTACAAACAACCCCTGGTACCTGCACCCAGTGTGTAGTTATACACAAATAAGAACTCCCCGCTGTTTTGCTGCTTGTCCACATATCCATACTTAAAAGGATGAATGGAGAGGAGGAATGTTGAAGGGCATGTCTTACTGAGTCAGACACAGTACAGTACAAGGCGGGGACAGCACGGGTCGAAAAGTATGTCCTGGATGGGACTTTCCATTTTGGGCAAGCATGTGCAGCAAACAGCAGGAACCCTTAATTCTCCACAAATGTGAAGGGTAAAAGATCAATTACTAGCATTTCAGCTACAGCAGCATTAAGTTCACGTGACACTGTATGATTGGGTGGGTACTTTAGCTTATGCACAATAATACTCTGTAACATGGGCTGACTTAAATGTTTTACACGGTGTGTGATGACAAATGGTTCTGCTCTGTGAATGGCAGGGGTTGGAGTGTGGATTTAACCCAGAAATGCAGTTATTTTCCAGATTTTTTTTTTAATATTTCTTTTTCCCCTCCTGCTGTCCCACTGGAGCCGTGCCATCGGTAGTTTCCCATTAAGCCTGACCCTACCAGTGCCTTACCTGTCAGTCTCTGGTCTCTGGTACCTCCATCAAGCCTTGGATACACCTCAGGCAGGGTCAGGGTGGAGGGGCAGACCCCTAAATCTTATTTATCTCATCAGGGTCTGAGGCTGCAGGCAGGCACAGGCACATCAGGACCCGGCTCGGTGCTCCGTCTTGCTGGCTCCAATGTTTTTTTTCCACATTCCTGTTGGACATTGCTGGCCCATACATCAAGGCGCAAGCACCGACATTGGCAACATCCCTTCCCCTCACCTATGCCCTCGACCAATCAATCCCCAGAGACACCACCTTGCCGTCATGCCCCCAGCCTCTGCCTGGAGTCACTGCATGCCGGGTTGAAAGACCCTCCCTCCCCCGGAGAAGGCAAGCTATTATCAGATGCTCCAGCCTCTCTCCCCCCCTGGCCAGCTCCCGGCAACCAGAGCTTGCTCCTGAACCTGGGTCACCGGTTTGGTGCAAGGTGCCGTGTCCAGCACCTCAACCTTCAGCACCACCGGGCCGGCCCTTTTCCCAGATTTACCAACAGGAGTTGATGTACCACTTGCAGTAGACATACTGCATTGACCACCATCGCCACCAAAACTGCTACTCTCACCACCACTGGACAAGACTTCAAAATCATTCTGCTCTTCCATCTCATCATGCCTGTAGTAATTCTCTGCTGCTTTTTCATCACTACTGCAAGCATTTAATTTTCTACTTGATGCTACAGTCATGGAAGGGGATAACATGCTCGTTTTGGTTGATGACAAGAGTGAACACTCCACTGCGGTACGGGTATTAGCTGCCATCTTGTGCTGAGTCCACAGTGCCATGTGCCTATTCTTAAGATGTGTATGCTGTCCCCCTGTGCCCAGATGGCTCCCCCTTTTACCTCGACTCACATGCACCTAGAAAACCTAGCAGATTGCAACTGACTCATCATTTGCATCTTCCACAAAAAAATCCCAAACAAGGAATCTTGATGCTCTAGTTTTAACATGTCCCCCCGATGCTGTTTATTGGACTGTTTTTTAAGCCATGAAGTGTGGGGTGTGCTACCTGATTTTTCAGACAGGACACACTTGGACTGCAACTGACCACCATGATTACCTATCATTATTATTGGGTCATAATCGTCAACTGAAACTGGTAAATTGCTACATTTTGTGGGGGGACAGAATGCAAACAGACCCAGACACAGCCACCTTGAGTTTCTTTTTCTCTGGTTCCCAACAGGGGTCACTGACATCATCATCATATTCATCAACATCATCCACATCTTCTGCTTGGATGCTGGCATATGGACTGCATGGTTGCAATCACAGCATCATCAGCAGCAGCAGCACCACAATCACCAGAAATGTTTTCACCACACTGTGAATCACTGCATGGCAAATGCATGACCTGAACCACGGTGGAAGAAATGTCACTTTGTGTGCTATCGTTGACATAATGATCAGAATCCTCATGTTCAGTTACTAGGATGTTACTGGGAAGTATGACATCATCTACACTGTCACTTACTGCCGCTGCTTCACACTCCACTATATTTTTGGACATGGTAAACTGGTCAGAACTGGAACTTGAGGTAGCAATACTCATACCACCACCAGCAACTGCACTAACATCACCAGCTGGGACAACATCATCTCCTACAACTATGAGTGAAGCTAGCGATTGTGCGTAAAAAACATTGAAGGAGAAATACCTTTCCTCACATCAGCAATGCACTTCTGTGACTGCGTACTACTACCATGCCCACAGACAAACTTACCACTGGCAGCAGTGCCATGGTGAGAAACAGCTTTGCTGGCATGTCTCTTTGCAGGCATTTTTGGGGATCAATAGGAATATTCTAAGCAAATTCAGATTTTGGAATGTTCACTCTGGGTGGGGGCTGGGGGGGTGATGCTGGATATGAAGCTAAAAAAACAACTGTGGCTTCAACAACAGATGCAGACACAAAGTCACAACAAGTTCAACAACACCTTAACTAACCAGTGGTGTTCACAAGTCACAAACAGTCCAATCTGGAAAATAATACCCTTTACCAGTGGTGGGGGGGGGGGGCACTGACCGTAGATTACTGCAGTGCAAAACCAAGAAAAGATACCACAATGACAGTACAAAATCATGCAGCTGCAGTGGATAGCAGGTTCACACTGCTGTGCCTGCAATTACACTGTGGCACAATAAAAGATGTATTATTTGATGTCACATCATGCACTGCATACACACACACTCACACACACACAGAATTTGTCTACAAGTTATGCATACCAAATTTAAAACTTCAGTAATATGCAACGTATTTTAAACAACATCAATGCTGCACCAGGTCCCTCCAGACCACAACACACACAATCAACAAACAAATGTCAACAATTACTGAAAATATTACAGTGTGAACATTAACACAGTCAGTTATACAAGAAAAATATAACCAAAAAACAAAGAACTCCCTTTTTCTCCAACTTAAATCTACCTACACTAGATACGCCCCTTCCCAAAGCACACTTCCACTGTCTCTGAGTACACAGACTGAATGTTGTACATTAAGATTCAAAATCCACACACAAACAATAAATGCTCAATAATATGAGCACAGGAAGGTTTCCTACAATCGTTGAACTAAAGTTTCAGCAAAAAAGATGACAAAAAATATTTTTTAACAGCTTTTAGAAGGTTTGAATCACAGAGAGCTGTCAGATCAGACTGTCTCCTACAGCTTCCTACACACGCTAACCCAAACTGAGGCTGTGCAGAACAATCTAGAGCCCATGTGACCTGAAATCCCACGAATCACTGCAAAATTTGCCTTTCTAGCTTTACAACAAGGGGAAGTGAGGCAAAGTACATTGTTCTCAATGTACTTCACCTTAAGATTTAGTGGAGTAGTGGTTAGAGTAGGCAGAGTAATGCGAAGTCATTGTCTTCAATGGACTTTGCATTACCTTTTATAATGTAAAGTACTCCGCTTAGCGTTGCGGAGCACTCTGCAAATCCACCTTCACTCCACGAATCACTCCGCAGGGTGAATTGAGGCCACTTTGCCAATCTCTAGTTGGGGTCATATCAGGAAGCTGGTATGCATGAACAAGATGGCAAATGAAGTGATATTGGAGGCAGCCACATTTGAATGAAAATAAGTGCATCAGATTGTGTATAACATTAAGTACTGCAACTATAGTTCTGTTTGTCATTCATGCAAAAAAATATTAAAATGATTACAAAGTCTTATAAAAGTGATGATTTCTCTGTTTCACAAAGGCATTTTTTACATCTATATCAAAATTAAACCATCACTGGATCTCATTTTCAGTACCAACCATATGGCTTTTTAATACAGCAAAAATCATGGTAGAAGTGTCAGAAAAACACCCTTTCAATAAGTGAACTTATTTATTAATGCACCATTCATGGTTGCATTTGTTGGATTTTGATACATTCAACTTTAGAAAAACATATTGCTGCAGGGGAAATCTTTATTTAAAAAGAAACACAGGTTAACAGTTGAGAAAGCAAATGAAAATGAAGATAGTCACCTGTTAACAATGTGGTGTTCTCAAAGGGTTAAGTCAGCCTAAAGTCCTTTTCCTTCTGGTCCTGAGAGACTGTCTTTGTTTAGCTAACCTCTTCCACCAACATTTTAAGCTTGCTTAGAGAAGTTAATGGGAGGGGGAGGGGATTTACATTTATGTGTACATCTTTTATACGGTCTTTTTCTTGCCTTTTTATGTTTTAAAACAATATTTTATTTCAAATTAGTGGCCAAGATTAATAATATATGTTCAATTTTATAATGTTGCTCCATAAAAGAACAGTGCTTCCTTTTAAACCCCTTCCTGGACTGCTTTGAAGGCTATTAAGAAGAACTAGCAACTGACTGATTAATTATGGTCATAAAACTCTCCTCCAGCCAGCCAACTTCAAAGGTATAACTCAGGATCTGCTGTTAAATTAGGCATTACAAGATATAAACCATATGTTGGTATCAGCATAGTAATTTCACAAAGAAGGCTGTCTGAAATGCAATAGTAGTTTAGCAGAAAGAAGGGAGTATTTCTTTAACTATCATAGAGGTTTGCAGAATGGAAGGATACACTAAAAATTCTTAAAAGATGTGTTCCATGGAAACATCTTTTTTCAAGTGAAAGCAGGATGGCTGTAGGTTCCACCCATAGCCATACAAATTGGCATATCCTTACTACTGAACCTACACAAGATTATGTTACAGTACAAACCTTAAGGCTGGTTTTCAAAAGAGCCACTAACCTGGCAGATGGGTTAACACATGGCATGCAACCAGCCCAAGAGAGTGGGCCTTGGCTCTCTATTCCCCTAAAGGATGCCACAAATGTGGCCATTACATGTTTTGCCCTGTTGTCCAAAAATCAGACACATTTTCTGCGCTAATAGTAGGTGACATTATGACATACGTCATTTTATTATGTGTAATATCCCTAATGTCATATGTCTTGCTGAATAAGACTAGACAATAGAGATGTAAATAAAGTCTCTTAGCCTACATGTTATACTAACATACTAAGAAGCCAGCAGAGTAGGCCTTATGGTTTATCAAGTCTGCTCGGGGATCAGTGCCCATTCTGGGCACTGTTGGGGCCTCCCCCACCCTCCCATGAGGTCCTCCACCCCATCCCCTGATGGGGTTCAGAGATGCACCCTCCCCCTGTACCTATCCCAGCCTCTCTTAAACCCCTCCACAGTTGCTACAGCCACCAGTTCTGTGGGCAGAGCATTCCAGGGTTCCAACACCTTCTCAGTGAAGTAGCATCTCCTTGTCTCCCCCAGAATCTCCCACCAAACCAGCCTCATTTAGTGCCCCCTGGTGACCTCCTCCTCCCTTAGCAGTAAAACCCTTTTCTGGCTCACCCTATTTACCCCCTTAAGATATTTGAAGACCTCGATCATATCTCCTCTGTAACTCCTCTCCTCCAGGGAGTTCAGTTTGAACTCCTTAAGTCTCTCCCCATAGGACTTCTCCCTCAGACCCTATATCATCCTGGTCTCCCTGCTCTGGACCCTCTCCAGAAAAGTAATATCCCTTTATAAGTACAGATGCCAAAACTATATGCAGTATTCAAGGTGCAGTCTAACCGGGCAATTATACAGCAGAATGAATGATGAGGATCCAATGAAATGTACTTTCTCATATAATGCTATTGAGAATGTGCTCATTGGCAAATGGGGAGGAGAAATTGATGCACTGTTGATAAGGAGAGTCTATGTGGATATTTTTTTTTATTTAGGTGCACTGAAATGTCATGGAGCTACAGGTGCGGGGGTCACTAGACCAATAGGGATATATTTATATTAACTATACAGGGGATCAGGATGGGGGATTACACTGGACACCAGGGCATGATGTCCACATCGGGTGAGTGATCAGGTGGGGGGACCACTAGCCACCAGGGAATTATTTTTTATATATGGGGTGGGTGATTGGGTGGCAGGAGGGATCACTAGCCATCAGGGAATTCTAATTCTATTTTGGGCAGGGTTCCAGGTGAGGGAAGCTACTGGATGCCAGGTACTGTAAAGTTTTATTTTTCTACTGTATTGAGCAGAACAGGGTGAAAATTTGCCCAACACATTCGGAAGATTTCCGATCTGCCACAGGCAGAAGTTCAGAAATGTCCACAGAAGTTGCAAAATTTGCAGTCTTTCCTCTAAAGTGGAACTCACAACTTTCAGCAAGCTCTAATGACCACACACTGTGGTCATGACAGCATTCACTGCTTACTGGGTGGAAACTTTGTGTACTTGAAAGGACCGAAGCTGTTCCAGTCAGAGGGGGCTTCAGTCCTTTCATTTGCATGAAACCAATCAGCAAACAGCTGATTGGCTTTCAACAAGGGGAGCCTGAGAAATCACTGTCTCTCTCTTTCTCTCTCCTGGTCCCCTCCAGGTCTCTCGCCCGGCCATCATTTAAAAAAAAAATGTAAGCAGAGCAGGGTGCTCACCACCGCTACTGCTTCTTCCTCCCCATTACCTCCAGGTCACTGGTCCATCTGACCCCCTTCCCATCTTTATAAAGATTTTTTAAAAGTGTAAGCAGAAAGGGTGCTCATCCCTATTGCCACTTCTTTCTCCCCATACCATCCAGGTCACTCATCCATCCCCCCACTTCTCATCGTTATAAATTTTGTTTTAAAATAAAATCAGTCCTGGGTGCCCATACCTGGTACCGCTTCTCTTGACCCCCTCCCCTCCAGGTTTCCCACTCCTGTTCCCCAACAAGTCTGACACGGGGGTGCTCAGTCCCAGTATCAGAATATTTCTGAAATTAAGAAAACCGTACCTCAATTTATTTTTTTAACCTGTAAAATAGAAAATGGTCCCTCACCAATTTCCCCCCCCTCGCACATACCCCACACACCCCACCCCAACCTCCCATTCAGCATCCACCTCCCCACACACCCTCACTCACCTGAACAGGTCACAGGGCAAAGATCTAATCTCTGATTGGAGACATGTCTTGCTGCTGGAACTGCCAACTGCAATATGAGAAACCAAGGTAAGTGCAGTTCAATGTATTTCAAAGGGGTTTGGAACTTTGAAGATAATGTTGTTATTTTTGCATATTTTGGCACCAAATTTTCAATATGGCATTTTAGGACCTTGCCTCATGACCAATGGTGGTGGAATTATGCAAATCAGGCCAAAATGTGATTTTTTTTGGTTGTGTTGCAAAATCACCTTTTGGGTGAGATTTGAACATTTTAATCACCTTGTTCATAAGGTGGGGTCATATGAAGACAATGTTGAGAATTTGGGGTCAAAATATGTAAAAAAGGAAAAGTTATGTGCATATGTTGCCATTTTTCTGTGCTCTCTCATAACTTTAGTAATTTCAAATATTTTGACCCCATATTTTCAATATATCCATTTTTTCACACCACCTCACAAACGTTATAGCAGTCATTTTAAAAATCCTGGCCAAAATATGTTTCTGCACATGTGGCATGTAATGATGTTTTGGTGGTGCAGAATGACATTTTGATGAGGATTTGAAAATTTTCACCTGCTGGGTTCATGAGATGGGTTAATAAGGAGGCTATGCTGAAAATGTGAAGTACAAGTATGGTAAAATGTCTAGGTTATGACTGAACAGTACAGTAGTTCAACGTTCACGCATAACTTTGCTAATTCTCGATATTTTGACTACAAACTTTTAACATGGCCATTTTTCCACCACCTCATTAACCTGACGTGTCATTTTTTAAATCCTGGACTAGATGTGCTTTCACACCTATGGTGCAAAATAACATTCTGGCCAATATACTATAAATAATAGATGTCATGTTTATAAGGTAAATCATGAAGTGAATATCTTGAAAAGTTGGGGTCAAAATAAAAAAAAAGCTTAAGCTTTGTGTGTAGTGCCACTCTTCACCCCAGTGGCCATGCTTTGTGCTTTCATGCCATTGAGCTGAGTTTGGGGGTGAGCTCAGTGATCCTACTGGATGTGGTGAGAGTGGGGAAATGGTGCTATTATATGACACCCTCCACCTACACAGGGAATGAAAGGTGCAGGGTTGTTAGCATTGGCCTGGGTACCATATAGTGAAGACAACTGTCCTCAAGGATGGCAGAATGCCATGTGCATTGGCTGACAGATGCACTCTTTGCCTTGTGCATCTGTATTTGCAGCCATATGGAAGTGCATGGACTACAGAATCCTGCACTTCCACAGCCCACTAGACAGCCCCATAACTTCTTCACATTCATCACTGCACAGAAGTACAGGGCCCTTGGACAGATTCTTCTCTTGACACAGGGCATTTGCATCTGTGCACTATCAGTAGCAAACATCTGCATAGCACATAAGTGCAGGAAAATGTTCGGCATTCACAAATGCTTGTTTTGAACTGTGTTAGTTGGTGCCAGTTTTGCTGCTTAACTGGTTCCCTAATCTTGCCAGGCACAGGTCTTTTTTGCTGCTGAGTGATCCGTTGGTCAGCCTGACTTCAGTAGTGGGCAAGGTCCTGGTATCTGTTATCAAGTTCATGACCTCCCCTCAACATGGCTTTATGAGGGAAGTTTGTGCCAAAGCAGCCAGATCACTTTCTTTGAGGTAGTTACCAGTGAGAAGAAAGGAAGCATGGCAACAGACATTGTCTATTTGGATTTCAACAAGGGCTTTGACACTGTAGATTGCTACCTGGCTTAGAAGCAGAAAACAGACAGATATTGTGGGAAGGCACCACTCAGAGTGGAGAGTGGTAATCATTGTTATCTGTCAAGGACTGGCGCTGGTGCTGGGATAACTGCTGTTTTATATTTTCATTAACAATCTAGAAGATGGGTTCACTAGCAGGCTGCTTAAGTTAATGGATGAAACTAAGTCACCCATTATGGTATGATTCCCTTGAGGACTGGACAGATTGCATGAGGACCTTAACAAGCTGGGTCTTAGATTCAGTATAGTCAGATACAAGGTTCTACACTTGTGAAGGAAAAGCAGAGATAGAACCAATTTACTGTGTGGGGCTACTCACCACGGTGGAGGAGAAAAAGGACTTCTTGGCCCAGATATTCAAACTGTGCCCAAAAAGTGCGCAACAGCAGGAGCAAGCACAAGTCCACTGTGCCCATGCTCAAGAAGCACAATATTCAAAAACTGCACAGGCCAAGATGCACCTATGGCCAATGACTGAATATCACACCACCTGCACCATAGCACAACTAGGGATGTGAAGCTGAGCATATCTGATGCACCATAGTGCAACAAGGGATGCTCAGCAGAGCAGTCCAGATGTGCCGGGTACAGTTGTTATCCAGCATGGACAGCCACCACTGACATGCCATCAGACTGTGCATATCACAGACATGCAAGGGTGTCAGCTGCACAGGCCATAGATGGTCTGACAGGGGTGCCATGCACACAGTGCAGGCCCCGTGAACCACTGCACACAGGCATCCAGTGCACAGAGTACAACACACAAACCACAGACAGTGACTGATCCCCCTGCCCACACCACAGGTGGTTCACCTCTGCACACACTCACACACACACCCATGCATGCACCACCCCTGACGCCATGCACACCACTGCAGCTGAGCACCTGTAGCCTGCTGCAAATCAAAGACCACCACAGTTGTCATAACAAAATGCATATATTTAAAAGAAGTAACAAAAGACTATTTACAAGGGGAGAGAAGGGCCACATAACAGGTGGGGGTGGGTAAGGGGCAGGGGTGAACACATGGGAGAGGGAAGAATGGGTGTGAGGGTGGGTGAAAGGGGGGAAGGTGGTAGTAGGGGCATAGGGACATTAACATGCACCCCGGTCCTTCTCATCATGGTGCCGACGTCTGCTGCTCCTCCTCCTCCTCAACCCGTGGCAGTGAATCCTATGAAGCAGATCCAAAGTCTCCCTTGCCA
This sequence comes from Neoceratodus forsteri, assembly GCA_016271365.2. NCBI lineage: Eukaryota > Metazoa > Chordata > Ceratodontiformes > Ceratodontidae > Neoceratodus > Neoceratodus forsteri. The sequence continues at coordinate 318,684,426 of CM028134.1, forward strand.
CCTGGAGCAGCTCACGAATACCCCTCTCAATTGCATGGAGTCACCTTCTACCTAGGATGAGGGAGCAGAGTCAATAAGTGTGACTGTCCAGCCCCCTGCAGCCCACCCATTGTGCATGGCATACAGCCATGTGCCACACCCCTGTGATGGTGTGTGACCACCCACAGTGACTGTGTCCACAAGACCTGTCCACTCAGGCAGCCACAGCCATGTGTACCACTGCACACACCCGCCGCCCATGTCCTGCACAGCACCACCATGGCCATACAGTGACTTGATTATGTGGTGTGAAGGCAGTGCCACAGCCATGTGCCTGGTGCACACATAGACCACTATCGATGCAGTCCCAGACATGTAGTGCCACTGGACAGTGCTGACTGTAACAAGTTGCGTGCATGGCAGTGGTGTCAGTGGATGGTGGCCATGCCCCACTGCCTGCCCAGTTATACAGCATGCAATAGTAATCATGGATGTAAGGCACTCACCATCATCAGGCTGGTCCATGCGCCGCTGACCACCATGATCCCTCCTGGCCTGCTGCTCCTCCAGGCAGCGCCTCTGGTCTCGGTTCTGCCGGCGTTCTTCAGCACTAAGGTGCAAACATGGAGAGAGGAACATCAGTACAATCTGGTAGCAAAGTTCCCATGGTACACAGCGAACCATGACTGGGATGTTAACATACCAGGGTACATAACCTACAGGAGAGACAGGCAGGGGAGAAGAGGGGGAGGAGTAGCTCTCTATGTAAAGGAAGGGATAAAAGCAATTGAACAAAAGAGTAAACAGGGAGGAGAGGAAGCACTGTGGGTCACCTTGGAGACTGGAAAGCGTACCACAATCCGCACAGGGGTTGTGTACAGACCCCCATGTCAGGGGGAGGGAATGGACAAGGATATGATAGAAGGCATTCTTAGAATGGCAGAAAAAGGGGAGATACTGTTGATGGGAGACCTGAATATGCCAGATGTTAACTGGAGCACATTTGCTGCAGCCACATCTGAGAGCAGGGCCATTCTTGATGTCCTACAGGTGGCAGGCCTCAGACAGCTAGTTTCGGAACCCACTGGTAAGGGAGCAATCTTAGACCTCATACTCTCAAATGGGGGCAGTGAGAGGATCTCAGATCTAGAAGTGGGTTGCCATCTGGGGACAAGTGACCATCAAACAGTGTGGTTCACTTTAAACTCAGCTACAGAGTCAAGCCATACAAAAGTGAAGGTACTGGACTTTAGGAGGGCTGACTTTGGCAAGATGGGAGAGTGCCTCAGAAAAGCACTAGCAAACAGGCTAGAAGGAGGTGTGGAGCAACAATGGGAATCATCAAAACTGCCATCACAGAGGCAACAAGCCTTTGTGTGACTCAAATAAACAAATCAAAATGAAAGAAAAAGCCACTATGGTTCTCAAAAGAGGTGGCTGTGAAAGTCAGGGAGAAAAAGCTAGCATTCCGGAAGTATAAGGAAACACAGAAGGAGCAGGACAGAGATCTGTACCAGTTAAGGCAGAAGGAAGTAGGGAGAGAAGTCAGAATAGCAAAGGCCCAAACTGAGGAAAAGATAGCCAACTCAGTTAAGAAGGGGGATAAAACCTTTTATAGGTACATCAGCGAGTGTAGAAAGACAAAGGGAGGGATAGTGAGGCTGAATAGAATGAACGGTGGGTGGGCAGAGGGGGACAGTGACAAAGTAGTGATACTTAACGAATATTTCTGCTCAGTATTCACAAAAGAGGAGGGGGAAGTGCCTAATCCAATTAACAGAAGCACTCTTGATAGGGGGGTCGATCCCAGTCCTTTCACAGAAGAAAGGGTTCTGCAAGAACTCCTAAAACTGAAGGTGGACAAAGCAATGGGTCCTGATGGAATCCACTCCAGAATTCTAAAAGAATTAAGGGAGGAACTAGTGAAACCACTGGCTACTCTTTTTAAGAAATCATGGGAGGATGGTGTGGTACCCGAGGACTGGAGGAAGGCGGATGTAATTCCCCTTCACAAAAGTGTGACCACGACAAAGGCAGGAAACTACAGACCTGTCAGTCTGACCTCTGTGGTAGGGAAAGTGATGGAGTCACTTCTGAACGAAAGAATAGTTGAGTACCTAGAGGCCAGTGGAGCACAGGACCCAAGGCAGCATGGGTTCACAGTGGGAAGGTCATATCAGATGAATCTAATAGATTTCTTTGACTGGGTGACCAAAGTAGTAGACCAGGGAGGGGCTGTAGACATGGCCTACCTAGACTTTAGCAAGGCATTTGACACAGTCCCACACAAAAGATTAATAGTCAAATTAACCAGCCTGGGAGTGGGTCCCAGGGTGGTAGCCTGGGTAAAACATTGGCTGCACAACAGGACACAGAAGGTAATTGTAAATGGAGTCCACTCTGAAGAAATAGAGGTTACTAGTGGGGTACCACAGGGTTTAGTATTGGGTCCAGTCCTTTTTAATGTCTTCATCAGTGACATTGCAGAGGGACTGGAAGGAAAAGTATGCCTTTTTGCAGATGACACAAAGATCTGCAACAGGGTTGATACACAAGGAGGCGTGGAAAGGATGAAAAGGTACTTGGCAAGGTTAGAGGCATGGTCAGAAGTATGGCAGCTAGGATTCAATGCAAAGAAGTGCAAAATAATGCACCTGGGAAATAAGAACCCGGGGAAGAATACACAATGGGTGGAGAGGTAGTAACAACAACAAAAAAGGAAAGGGACCTGGGGGTAATCATATCAGATGACCTTAAGGTTAGCAAGCAATGTGAGAAGGCAGTAGGGAGGGCTGGGGGTATACTGGGATGTATAGGGAGAGGCATCAGCAGCAGAAAACAGGAAGTTGTTATCCCTCTGTACAGACAGTTGGTGAGACCCCATCTGGAGTACTGTGTCCAGTTCTGGAGACCCCATCTCCGCAAGGACATAGGCAGGATAGAGATAGTCCAGAGGAAAGCAACTAAAATGGTGCAGGGTCTGCAAGAGAAGCCGTATGAGGAGAGACTAAAGGAGCTTAATATGTATACCCTTGAGGAAAGAAGGGAGAGGGGGGACATGATAGAAACTTTTAAGTACCTCAGTGGAACAACAAAGTCCAAGATGGTAGCATCTTTCATAAAAGAGATGTGCAAGAACAAGGGGACACAATTTAAAGACAGAAGGAGGGCGGTTCAGGGGCAATGTGAGGAAGTATTATTTCACAGAGAGGGTAGTGGATGCATGGAACAGCTTTCCTGAGGAGGTTGTGGAGTCTAAAACTGTGGGAGAATTTGAGAATGCATGGAACAGACATAAGGCAATTCTTGTGGGGGGTAGGAAGAAATAGGCTGTTGGTTAACTAGGATCTGCAGCCTATCCTGTAGGTAGGGAAACAGGCAGACTAGATGGGCCAAGTGGTTCTTATCTGCTGTCAAAGTCTATGTTTCTGTGTTTCTATGTTTCCTCCGCCTCCATGTGTGTGCAATCCCACACAGCCATACCCATCCACCCCCACCCCAATACCACCACCACCACGGCCAACACCTGATGGCCCCCCCACCATGTGCTGGACACATGCAACCGTGATACCTATATGGACGATAATAGTGTATGGATGTTGCACCTACCTGGCCGTGCCCCTTCTGGCATGTGCCTGCCCACAGGTGGGCAAGCAGGTCCGGGTCTCTGCACCTCAGGTCCCCATAACAATGGTGGCACTGCTCCACCATGCGCCTCATACCAGTGGCCTCCTCCTGGGCGTTGGCCACCTCCTGCCACACCACACTCCAGGCCCTGTCCAGGGGTGCCTCTCCATACAAAGCCCCATCATGGGGCTCAACTATTGTCACCAGGTTGGCTAGCTCAACCTGGCTTCAAATGACTGCATGCCTCCACGCCATCTCTTCTGTGTGGTTGAATCAAAATGGCACTCGGCAGCACGGTCCTGCCATGTGCAGATGCTGCACGGTACAGTGGTGTCATTCCCTATTGTCTTGTCACCGATAGTGGTGCACCCATGCCTGATGCATGGCACCTACGGGGCAAAGGTCAGGCACACGGTCAAGGGTCTCTGGCGCACGGACAGCCACAGCGAGATTGGAACCCAATGCATGTAGTGTGATTGGGTGCCTGTGTGCCACCTCCTGTAGCGGCCTACAGCACTGTTGCCCCAGTGCGCCTACGATGCCCCAGTGCCACAGCGCCATAAATGTGAACAGCACTGTAGCACCACTGGCACAATGGTGGCCATGCCCTGCATTGCCTCCCATGCACAGCACGTCAGCAGTGTGGCAGGTGCCTGTGTCATCAACCTGGGCATGTGCAGTTAGGTGTGTACTGCGCATGTCACAGAACTGTGCCCTTGGCTCAGCACATTCAACACAATTGCGCAAAGCGCAACAGCGCGATATTCAGCCAGCATATGGAAATCATCTAATCAGCCATTCAGTGGTGCAGTCAATGCATTTGCATCCACTTAAAGATGCGCCTTGCCTCATTTGCATGGGTTGCACTATAAAAATGTGACATTGGGCTGCACTGGCCATAGTCGGTTACTGCAGTCTATTGCGGTGAGTTGCATGCTGTTTGGGAGTGTGGACTGTGGTGTTTGGGACATGCATGGGACTGCACAGTCACAGGTAACACCTGTCATTCTCACAGGATGAATCATGACCGAGCATGAGGTGGAGGACGAGGAACAGAGACGTGGGAGGAAGAGGAGGACAAACTTCACAAAGGCAGAGACAGATGCCCTGTTTGAGGCCTACCTTGACCAGGAGCCACTGCTCAGCGGACACCAGGGAACACCACAGGCCCACGCTGCAGCATGGGAGGAGGTGGCGCGTGCTGTCAACCTGCATGGCAGCCACCAGCACTCCGTGCAGGAGTTCAAAAAGAAGATGGGCATGGACAGGCGGAGAATTAAGGAGAAAGTGGCTGCCATCAGGGCAGCACGGTCTGTGACTGGTGGGGTACAGCCAGAGGTGCAATGCCTGACCCCACAGGAAGAGCGGGTTGCTGGCAGCATGCAGCATTGTGCCATTGAGGGTATTCCGGGTGGTGGATTCCAGATGGGTGGTAGCCTGTCACTGCATGGTAGGTCATGGTCTGTCGATCGGGGGTGGGGACAGGGTAGGTCACATGCAGTAATGCTATTTTCTTCTCCCTTACAGCTCCTGAGCATCTACATGGGTCAGCGGTGGTGGGCTTCTCCACTGAGGCCAGTATCATGGAGATGGAGGAGGGCCCATCCACCTCCACAGGAATACGGGGGTCAGGGTGACAGTGGGCCCACCTGGACGTCCAGACTGATGTTGGTGGAACAGGTGTAGAGGAGACCCTGCCCATGTCCCAGCATGGCAGCATCTATGGATGCCAGCATGCTGAGACTCGGGCTGGTGCCGAATCCGTCACCGATGATGATGGAGCTAACGTCATGGACAGTGACATGTGTGGGCCACAGGATGGCCACACAGCAGGTGACATCTCAGCCATTGCTCTGGATGGTGCCACTGGGGAGGCCTGCATGACATCACAGTCCCAGCCTGTGCCTGTTTGCACCAGTGGGGCAGCACTGGTGTGTGTCCAGGACAGTGGGACTGTTGCGGCCACTGCAGCAGCACCATTGAGCCCTGGAGAGTGGCAGCCGGAGGGGCAGTATCAGCAGTCGGCCAGTGGCCATGGGGGTACAGTGTCAGGGGGCAGAATCAGTGCACCACCTGTGGACTGCAGCACCCACCCTCAAGGGGTGATGAGCATCAGGGCCGCGAACACCCTGAGGGACAGCATGCTGATCAGGCAGATGACCTCTTAGATGAGCACACCTACATACTGCAAGCATCAGTCAATCAGCAGGTGTGGCTTGTGATGGCGGTGGATGCACTGAGTGTGGCTCTGCACCAGGCAGAGGAGTGGCGCAGCAGAGACACCACTCTGCTCCTGGCAGGGATGGACTGGATGCGGGAGGATGTGACCGCTGCCATTGACGGGCAGACACAGGCATTCACAGCTGTCATGGCCACAGTGGGCACACAGTTATTTGCCCATGCATCGCAGACACCGTGCAGTGCAATGTACACCCCCCTTTCTCCATGTCGTGTGACACCATCCTTGTCGACACCGGGTTCAACTGTGGGCATCCCGAGCATGCCTGGCGCAGGCATGTTTGGTGTGCTGCAGACCCCTGCATGAGCATGGTCGCATTCACGCAGTAGAACCCCTTGGGGACCATCAGTGCCACCCCATGAGGCCAGTGGTCAGCCTGTCACTGCTGGCGGGTCTCAGCGGGGCCACCCATGCATCCATGGTGGCCGTGGCACTGTGGCGCATGACTGACCTGTCTCCCAGCATGGCTACTGTCTGATGCTGCCCTGTGTGCATTGTGTCATTCAGCGGGAAATGCACGGGTGGGGTACCCGGCCCTGCACACACACTCACGTTCTATCTACACACCCTCCCAGCTGCTGTCCACTGTGGCGTGTGCATGATGATGCCTGCATTGCGCTGTATGCCACTGTGCAATGGTGCCCAGCATCTGACACACGCACAAAGACAGGCAGTGAGCATGGTGGTCTGTGGATGTGTGTGTGGCTTGGGGTGGCGGTCTGGGTCGGCATGCCTCCTACCCTTTGTGCATGTCTTGTGAGGTATGTGTGTGTGTGTGTATGACCGCGTGCTATGTTAGACCGCGCCCATCCCTTGCGGTGTGTGCGGTTCCATGCTTGGCCACTTCACTTGACAGCATGCACCCCTTGTGTGTGGCCATGCGTGTTTGTGGGTTGTGCCTTTGCCACTGGTGGTTGCACATGGCCCCATGACTTATCTGGATTGGCTGAAGTGCTCCTCTGTGATGGTGTCCAGCCGGAGCAGTCGGGGGTCCCGTCACCCAAGGGGGGGCTGCCCATCACCATCTTCACCAGTGTCCTCATAGTTTTCATCGCTGTCCCCCTCTTCAACCTGTACAGCTATCCCACAGTCATCGGCCATGTTGTGCAGTATGCAACAGGCCAGGAATAGCCCACAGGCCTTTGAGGGGCTGTACTGTAGGGCACCACCAGACGTGTCCAGGCAACGGAAATGTGCCTTTAGCATCCCGAACACCTGCTCAATGACATTGCATGTGGTGGCATGTGCCTCATTGTAGCGTTGCTGCGATGGGGTCGTGGGCCACCAGTATGGTGTGAGCAGCCAGGGACAGAGTGGGTATCCACTGTCACCTGTGTGTAGAGGGTGGAAGTTAGTTTGGTGATCAGCATCACCCTGCCATGGGCCATCTAGGCCAATACCCATGTGACCTCTGACCATGCCCCTCTCAAGCTCTATATTTTTCCACGTGGTTTGCATACTCACCCACTAAGTAGCCAGTGGGGATGTCCCCACTCTCGAATCTGTGGCACAGTGCCGACTGGTGCCAGATGAAGGCATCATGTGCTCCCCCAGGGTGCATGGCACAGACATTGATTATGCGCCCCCTGGCATCGCACACCACCTGGCAGTTGATGCTTGCATAGCCCTTCCGATTGATATATGCAGCCCCCTCGGGGCCAGGTGATGTGCGGATGGCCACATGGGTGTAGTCTATTGCCCCTAGCACGCCAGGCATACGTGCTACCCTGTGGGACTCCTGTATGTTTGCTATGTGCTCCGGCGGTGTGCTGGGGAAATGGATGTACTCTACAGCATGTGGCAGCAGTGTGCTGAGGAATTGGGTGAGGTGGCATGACGTGGCTGACTGGGTTATGCCTGTGGTGTGCTCTGTTGGTCTCTGGAAGGTACCCATGGCAAGCAAGCACATGCAAGCTGTCACTTTAGTCTCCACTGACAGAGCATGGCTCCGTTGTGTGGGTGCCTGCATCGCATCACTGCACAGCTCATAAAGCCACCTCAGAATTGCCCAATTCAGGTGGTACCAGCCCACGATCTCGGTATCACTGTACAGCTCGGAGCTGGTGCAGGCTTGGTACTGCCTGTTGGGGGCATACCACCGATGGGCCCTTCCACGGCCATGCCCCCTGATGCCTGCCTTCTCACCCCCCTCATTACTGCCTCCATCTGGATGGTGGCACTGGCCATGTCCCTGGCTTGTGTCCCCCCCAGCAGCTGTTTCTGTGTTCCCCCCGCTGTCCTGGCTTCTACTTCCCCTGCACCGGGAACACTTTCCTGTGGTGGCCTCAGTGCTCTGTGGCACTTCCCCCTTCTAGACTGTGTTTGTCTGTGGCTCCCCACACCTTCCCTGTGCCTGTTGGTTCAGGGTGCCCTTTCTCTGTCCTGCCCTGTGTGTCTGTCCTGCCCTGTGTGTCTGCCTAGAGATCAGCCACATGTGCCTTCCCTGTAGTGTTCTTGCGCCTCTCCCTTGTTCCTTTTTATTTTGGCTCATTTCCGCTATTGCACAACTTCCGCTTGCTCCCCTATTGCACATGGCGCATGTTGTTGAATATCACACTGTGCCATTTATGCGTGGTTCCTCCCCCTTCAGTTGCGCATGCATTCATTATCATTGCGCTCTTGCTCAGCGTGATTTAGGGGGTGCATCTGCCTCCCGCTGAATATCGCAGAATGGTGCATTTTTGGACTTGTGCTGGAGCAACCCTATTGCGCATGGTGCAACCCTTTTGAATATCTGGGCCCTAGTGTATAGTAGAATATTATACTGTATAGAATTCCATCCCTTTCAAAATGCTGTTGTACAACAATTCTAATTTTTTGGAACTTGATTTTACCCTTCTGTAGTACAACAGCATTCTGAAACCTCTAGTGACTCCACAAGTCAGTTTCATTTTCAAATTGAAAGAACCACTACATGCACATTTCACACATTTTCAACCATGAGTTCAGCAGCTTGATGGTGCAGCAGTTCACACAGACACAGGGCAAACTTGCAAGTAGGGGAGTAACTACAACTATTTTTACTATACACTAAAAAATACAGGATGAGCAATTTTATGCACAACCAGTGTGTTCCACCACCTTGGGGTTCTAATTCCCATGGACCTCCCAAGCATCATATGGACCTCTAGGTCAGAGGGAGTCAGAACCCCTCTGTGGCAGAACACTCTGGTTGCGCATAATTGCCCATCCAGTATTCTCCATATGGGTCATAATAGACAGTACATGGTGCTGATGCATGACAGCAGTGCATGTGCATCGACAAGAAGGCTGGAAGAATGCTGAGGAGCATCAAAAGGCAGTAACCAGCAGAGCAGGAGGAGTTATCCTGTCACTTTAGAAAGGTCATGGTCAAGATCTCCCTGCAGTCAGGGCTGGATATCCATAATACTGGACACTATGCACAACATTTAGCATGTCCACACCCAGTGACTAAGGCACAAATCAAGTGGGGGCAGTGGTGTTAGTACCCAATAACATGCTAGATTACAACACTCACAAAGGTCTTGGCATGACATACCACCAATTCCATGGTGTTATTCCATGATCCAGGCTCCAATGATCCAGCACAAGCGCCATAATGTTCCCCCACCAATCAATCCTCACCATAATTCCTACTTCTTGACTGCTAAGGTTGGGTCCTAAGCATAGCATGCCTGCATGTAAATACAGCTCTGCTTGCAGTACTGTGTTCAGTTTGGGACTCCCCAATACAAAAAGGACATTGAGACAGTCAATAGGGTGCTATGTAGGCCTACTAAAATGAGCAGGGTGTTAGAAGACAAATGCTATGAGGATAGACTGAAGAGGTCAGGACCCAAAATTAAACCCTGAGAAATGTCTCTCATCATATATTGTACTGCAGATCAGACTGGAAAACTGAAAGTGATATAAACTGTGAATGTAACAGAAAACAATGCTTTGTTGTGCACTATAACAAAACAAATTCTGACCAGAGCTGATAGAGCTGCATTTTAGGAATTTTGGGTAAAAATATTGCAAATTACCAAAGTCACAAGCGTGCTTTTGTAAAATGTAGCATAGGCTCAAAAATGTATTAGTTTGTAATATTTTTTACACCAAATTTTCAACGTAGCTTTGTTATGGCCCTGCCTCATGGAGACAGGCAGACAAAATGTTGAACTCCAGAAGTTTTTTTTATGCTGAGACTGCGAAATCTTTTGGGACACAAAATCATATTTTGGGCAAGAGTTGAAAAATGACAGCTATCACATTCATGAGGTGCTATAAAGAAATGACTATGGGGAAAATTTGGGGTAAAAGTATTGAATATTACCAAATGTACGAGTGTTCTCAAAAATCAACTTAGGCACATAACATTTTTGTTTTGTAATGTTTCTACACCAAATTTCCAACATAGCCTTCATATGACCCCACCTCATTAACAAGGGCACAGAAAATGTTCAGCTCCTGCCCAAAAGGTGATTTGGTGCAGGGACCACAAAATCACCTTTCAGGGTATAAAAAAAAAACAACATTTTTCCTAAGGATTTGATAAATTACAGCTGTCACATTCATGGGGTGCTGTAAAAATATAGCTATGTTGTAAATTTGGGGTACAAATATTGAAAATTACCAAAGCTACGAGCCTGCATTTGTAAAATTCTATGTGGGCTCATAACTTGGTTGTTTTTCAATATTTTTGCACCAGATTGTCAACATAGCATTTTTTATGACCCCTTCTTATGAACAAGGGCACATGAAATTTTCATCTGGTGCCCGAAAGGTGATTTCACACAGGGACCGCAAAATCACCTTTCGGGATGTAAAAAGAAAACATTTTGGACAGGATTTCAGAATTGAAGGCTATCACAGTCAAGAGGTGCTGTAAAGATATAGTTATGTTGTAAATTATACAGAAACATAGAATCAGTCAGCAGATAAGGACCATACGATACACCTAGTCTGCCCATTTCCCTACTCACTGCTGCAGCCCCAGATCCTATTTGATCTGCGGCTCTCCTGCTCTGCACAGCTCCAGGGTACCCTTATGTCTATCCAATGCACTCTTAAATGCCTGTATTGTTTTTGCACCCACCACTTCTGCTAGAAGGCTGTTCCATGGCTCAACTACCCTCTCAGTGGAAAAACTACTTCCTAACATTACCCCGAGCCTTTCACCCTTCAGCCTCATATCATGCCCCCTTATTCTTGTGCAGAGTTTTCTCTTAAATATTCTTTCCACCTGTACCCTGTTTACTCCCCTAAGGTACTCGAAAGTCTCTGTCATATCTCCCCTCTCCCTTCTTTCCTCCAGTGAATAGATATTAATGTCATTAAGTCTTTCCCCGTAGGGCTTCTGGTGCAGTCCATGTACCATCTTCATTGCCCTTCTCTAGGCTACCTCTATTTTGTCAATGTCCTTACAAAGATGTGGTTTCCAGAACTGGGCACAGTACGCCAGCCGAGGCCTCACCAGTGATCTGTACAGTGGCAGCACCACCTCTTTCCTCCTGCTTGTTATACACCTCCCTATACACCCCAAGACAAAATTACTCACCATAGTAATGTTGTTTCTTCTAATGGAGTCTTGCTGTATTCTGACAATATGCAGTTAGCCCCAGCACTTGAACTGCCCTGGAAAGGAAAGAGTTAATTCTATGCAGAAGCATAGAACGTTGAGCTTGAGCTCGGTTTTCAAACTTCTGTCTCTGGTACTTACCAGTGTAACCGTCAGATTATTATGAGCAAACTAACTAGTACACAAAGTGGAACTTGTTTACTAAAAGCCAAAGGCAACAATTTGGGCCCAAAAGACTCAAGTCGAGAACCCAAGAAAAAGGTAGTGATTATATATATATATATATATATATATATAGATATATATATATATATATATACAACACACACACATAATAATAACAACAATAAAACAACTACCTCACCCTAAAGAGGGAGGGTACAAGGTACACCTGAGGTGCAACACTGTACCTGCCAGCCCACTTCCCAAAACTAGGTTCTGAGAGGGGAGGCAGGGAAGGAGGTCAGAATAAAGCAAGACTCCATTACAAGAAACAATACTATGGTGAGTAATTTTTTCTCAAACACCATGAAGTCTTGCCGTATTCTGACAATATGCAGACTACCAAGCCGTTCTCCCAGGAGAAGGGAGTACAGAACCTACTTTAGGAACAGGATCTGCAGTACTGCTGTGCCAAACCTAGCATCACTCCTAGCCTGGATGTCCAGAGAGTAATGCTTGGTGAATGTATGGATTGTTTCCCAGGTGACTGCTTTACAGATTTCTAGCAAGGATATATCTCTGGCAGCAGCCAAAGTGGCAGCTGTACCCCCTAGTCGAGTGAGCCCTCAGGCCTGGAGGGGGTGTTATGCCCAATTTGTTGTAGCAGAATTGTATACAAGTTACAATCCACCTGGCAATAGTCCTTTTAACAGCAGGCTTACCTTTTCCGACTTCACCATAAGTGAGAAATAATTGAAGAGAATCATGCCTGTGTGCCTTAGTATGCTCTATATAGTGGCTAAGAGCCCTTTTAACATCCAAACTGTGTAATCTTCTTTCCCCTGAAAAAGAATGGTCAGTGAGAAATACAGGAAGAGACGTGGACTGGTTCAGATGAAAATATGACACCAATTTAGGTAAGAACATCCTGTTGGTTCTTAGGACTACCTTATCCTTATGGAAGGAAATGAAGTCAGGCTCAACTGACAGGGTCTGTAATTCACTAATCTGCTTGGTGGAAGTAACAGCCACCAGGAACACAGTTTTCCAGGTCAAGTACTTAAGCTCAGCTGAAGCCAAAGGTTTGAAGGGTGGCTGCATAAACTGAGCAATGCAGACATTAAGATCCCAAGCTGGAGTAGGCTCTTGAAAGGGAGGGTTGATATGAATCAGACCCTTGAAGAACTTACTAAAAACAGGATGAGATGCCAGGGAAGAGCCCTTTCCTGCTGAAAGGAATGCAGAGACAACTTCTAGGTGAACCTTCAGGGCTGCAGGCCTAAGACCCAGACTATTAAGGTGAACCAGATAGTCCAAAGCTGTAGCAATATTTGCAGAACCAGTCAAAATACCTTTCTGAGAACACCAAATGCTGAATTGTTTTCATTTGGAATTATAAGTTTTTCTAGTGGATGTGACACTGCCAGAGATAGGGGATACCAAGGCAGGGTATACCAAGGCTGTCTGGCCCAATCTGGAGCCACCAGAATCACTGTGCAGGGTTGAGATCTGATTTTGATCAGGGCTCTGAACAATAGAGGGAAGGGGGGGAAGGCATAAAGAAACCTTTCCTTCCAGTCCAGAATGAGAGCATCCAGCGGAACAGTCCCCAGGACTGGAGGTCTGCAGCAAAACAGAGGAAGTTTGTGATTGTCCAGGGCTGCAAAGAGGTCTATCTCTGCAATGCCCCATCTGGTGAGGATGACTTGTAGGATGTGAGGGTGCAGGGACCATTCATGATGTCCCTGGGAGATTCTGCTCAGAGCATCTGCCCATACATTATCCTTTCCTGGGAGATGAATTGCTATTATGGAAGTTTGAAGGGAATAGGCTAGAGACCACAGTTTCATTTCCTTTGTGCACACAGCCATGGACCGAGTGCCTCTCTGCTTGTTGATGTACCACATTGTGGTGGTGTTGTCTGTCCTGACCTGCACCACCTTGCCCCTGACTGATTCTGAGAAGACCTGAAGGGCCAGGAAAACTGCCATGAGTTCTAGAAGATTGATATGAAGGAGAGACTTTTGAGGGGTCCAGACCCCCTGAGACATGAGGACTCCCAAATGGGCTCCCCAGCCTAGGAAAGAGGCATCTATAGTTAGAATTACTGAGGGGGCTTGAGAGAGAAATGAAACACCCTGTCTGAGGTTGTACTGGTCCAGTGACCACTGGAGAGCTTGGACCAGAATCTGAGTCACTGGAATCAATTTTGTGAGAAAGTCTCTTTTCTGAGACCAAAAGGACCTTAGGTGGAACTGAATGTCCCTCATCTGAAATCTGGCTCCTTGCACCACTGCAGTGGAAGCTGCCATGTGGCCCAGGAGTTGAAGAAACTGCCTTGCTGGATGAGAGACCAGAGGTTGAAAAGATGAAGCAAGATCTGTGAGGGCCTTTACCCTTTCCAGAGGGAGTAAGGCCTTTGCTTGGATAGTATCCAACTCTATTCCTATGAAAGTAAGAAGTTGTACTGGTTCAAGAACAGACTTTGGGAGATTGAGAAGAAACCTCAGAGAACTGAGCAAGTCTTGAGTGATTTGCAGAGCTGACTTGACCAGGTGGGAGGACTGACCTACAATTGGCCAGTCATCCAGATATGGGAAGATCGAAATACCCTGCCTTTTGAGAAAGGCAACCACTACTGCAAGGCACTTTGTGAACACCCTTGGAGCTGATGTTAGGCCAAAGGACATGGCTCTGAACTGATAATGGCCTGAAGGCAACTCAAACCTGAGGTACTTTCTGTGGGAGCACCTGATAGAAATATGGAAATAGGTATCCTTGAGGTCCAGGGATGCTAGCCAATCCAATCCCCTGATCTTAGAGAGGGAATAATCATTCCCAGAGTCACCATTTTGAATTTTGGTTTTATGATGTGTTTGTTCAAATACCTTAGGTCTAGGAAGGGTCACCACTCCCCTGTCTTTTTTGGGGTAAGGAAGTACCTGGAGTACAGGCCTTTGCCCCTGTGCTGAGCTGGAACTACCTCTATAGCTCTGAGAGCCAGAAAAGAAGAAACCTCTGCCCCTAGAACAAGGGTCTCTGAGATGGATGCAGGTGGAAAGGACCTGGCCCTCAGTTTTGGAAACCTTTTGAAGCTAAGGGACAGTCCCTGGCTTACTACCTCCAGGACCCTCTTGTCTGAGGTAACAGACTTCCAGGCTTGGAAGTAGTAAGCCAACCTGCCTCCTATTGGAATGGGGGAGTCAACCTGGGCTGGTACATCAGGGTGTCTACTTGGCAGGAGCCTTGGACTGGGAAGAAGATGCAGCCCTGCTCATCCTCCCCCCGCCTCCCCCTTGAAAGAACCCACTCTCTGGGAAAGAAGAGGAAGCCTGAGCTTGGTAGAAAGGCCTGTGGAAAGGCTTCCCCTTCCTCTAGACTGCTGCTTCTGAGGAGTGGCTTTCCTCTCTTTGGCCTGTGCACTCCTGTAGGTGGTCCTGTACTCATCCATTTTCTTCATGAAAGCCTCTGTCTGCTGCCCAAACAAACAGTTACCCACTACATGGAAATCCTTATCCTTAGTCTGGGTATCCTGAGAAAGGGTAGTACATCTCAGCCAATCATGTCTCCTGAGAGACACAGATGTAGCCATGACTCATGATGCCACATCATTGAAGTTCACAGCAGCATGGAATTGTACCTTGGATGCCTCGATTCCATCAGCAGCCACCTCCTTCAGCTCTTTGGCTAACTGGGGAGGCCTGTTTAGCCAGTTCCAGAACTGTATCCCACCTGGATTTCTGGTACCTGCCTGTGTATTCCATATAGTTAGCCTGCCTGAGTCCCAAAGAAGATGCCAAATACTACTTTTTGGCCATGGCATCGACCTTCCTGGATTCTTTGTCTGGGGGGTGTGAAGCCAAAGGAATGTTAGCCCTGTCACAGGTTGCAGCCTGCACTACCCCAAAATGGCTGCAATGGTTGTATAAAAACCCCGTATCTGAGCCTGATAGCATGCACCTCCTGTCCATTGTCTTATCCACAGGAGCTAGGGAGCTAGGAGTCTGTAAAATCTTTTTTGTCTGTTTCCCCAAGGACTTGTGAAGCAGGATAGACAATCTCTTGGACTCTGGGATGTCCATCATCTCAACAAAATCAGGCTCTTCCTCCTCCTCAGCAGATTCAACCGTTGGGAGTAGGAGGGTTTCAACCACCTTCTTGTAAAACAAGAATTGTGAAGGGGATTCAGGAAGCCTCAGAGCGGAGACCTTGGAGGGTCTGTCTGGGGAGATGTCCAGTTCAATGGGCACATCCAGACCTTCAAAGCTGTTATCTTCATCCTCATCATTGGGATATTCTTCATCTCCCTCCCACTCCTCATAAAAAGCATCCGGATCATAATCCGATGGAGTCGGATCTGTCCGAACCAACCACCTAACCGTTGGTACCAGTTCGGATGGAACCGGGCCAAACAATTGAACTATGCTAATAGCTTTGGCTATCTCATCAGCAGTTGGAGTATGCAGTGCTGGATCTGAACCAGCTGACTTACATTTTCATTTCAACAGAACCGACCCCTCGAAATCAGACCTCCTTTTGCCTGAGAAGGTATCGCATAGGTCAGTAGGCACCTCCTCAGGTTCGGCATCAACCGAACCGGGCTGGCCATCCAGATCTACAGACTTCTCGGCCTCCCTTTCCTTCAGCCTACTCAATCTTTTTTCCAGAGTGGCTTTAGGAAAATTCTTAAAAATGTGGCAGTCTGTTTTGAGGTGGTCAAACCCCAGACAGTAAACACAGATGAGGCAGGGTTCACCCTTAGCAAAGGCATCCCCACACTCAGTACAGTGTTGAAACCCAGTGGGACCAGTTTTTTCTTGGGTTTCTCAGACATGGCCAACTTAAACAATTACCCTTAAAGTTTTCTGCCAGCTAATAACCAACCAATCAGATACAAACCGTGTGATGGGTTCTATAAAAGAACCAGAAAAAGTCAGGTTCTTTTGAAACCGATTGGCACTGGAACACCACACTAAATACCAGAAGAAGCTAAATCAATAGAACAATTAGAAAAAAGGTTGGTTCCTAACCCGACTGTCCGATGAGAAACTGAGACAAAAAACAATTTCCACTGAATTAAATAAAATACAAATCACTACCTATCTACCACACTACCTGTACAGTAACAGAGGCTGGAAATCCAAAAAAAGAATAAATTGGTTAGACAAACCGAACGCTGATTCAAACTCTACCGAACCGAGCAGAGGAGAAATCTCCAGACAGACTTCGCTGTTAGGCAGAGTAAAGAATCTGACAGTTACACTGGTAAGTACCAGAGACAGAGGTTTGAAAACCAAGCTCAAGCTCAACATTCTATGCTTCTGCATAGAGTTAACTCTTTCCTCTCCAGGGCAGTTCAAGTGCTGGGCCTAACTGCATACTGTCAGAATACAGCAAGACTTCATGATGTTTGAACATTCTGTTTGCTGTCTCCACTGCTTTTTCACACTGTTTGGTCACCTTCAGGTCATCAGATATGATAACCCCCCCCCAGGTCTCTCTCTCTCTCTCCTGACTTGTGGTGGCCTTAATTTTCCCACCTATCCTGTACTCCTCCCTTGGATTCCTGTGACCCAGGTATATGATCTTGCACTTTTTAGCATTGAAACTCAACTGCCAGTCACCTGACCATTCCTCTAATAGGCTTAGGTTCTTTCTCATTTTTTTCACCCCCTCCAGTGTGTGTCCACTCTGTTGCAGAACTTGGTATCATCTGCGAAGAGGCACACCTTTCCATCCAGATGTTCTGCAGTGTCACTGATGAAGACATTGAATAGGGCTGTCCCGAGTACCAACTCCTGTGGCACCCCACTGGTCACCTCCTCCTCATATTTCATGCCATTTACTCACCACCCTCTGAGTCCTGTTGCTTAGCCAGCTCCCAACCCACTTTACCACCATAGGACCCATTCCCAGTCTCCCCAATTTATTTAGCAATCTCCTGTGTTGGTGTTGTGTCGAAGGCCTTGCTGAAATCCAGGTAGACTACATGCACCCCTCCTCCAAATCTACCACCCTGGTTATCCAGTCAAAGAAATCTCTAAGATTCGTCTGACAGGACCTTCCTGCTGAGAATCCATGCTGCCTTGGATCCTGTGCCCCGCTATCCTCCAGAAATTTCACAATCCTCTCCTTAAGTAAGGACTCCATTAGTTTCCCCACTACTGAGGTCAGGCTTACAGATCTGTAATTGCCTGCTTCCTCCCTGCTTCCACTCTTGTGGAGAGGGACCACATATGTCCTCCTCCATTCCTTAGGTACCTGTCCTGTCTCTAGTGATGCTTTGAAAAATTGCAGTCAGTGGTTCTGCCTGCACTTCCCTGAGTTCCTTCAGTATTCTGGTGTGGATCCCATCTGGCCCCATTACCTTATCTGCTTTTATTTTTCAGAGTTCTTCTATGACTCTCTCCACCATGAATGGGCTGTTGTCTACCTCCCTCCCCTGAATACCTCTCTTACTGAGTCTCAGTCCCTCACCCTCCCCTTCCCAGGTGAATACTGTCCAAAAGTACTTGTTCAGTATCTCAGCCTTTTCTAGCTCATCCTCCATCCTTTCTCCTCCTCCTCCTCCTTCCTTCCTTCTCAGCCTAATGATCCCATTGCTGGTCTTTTTCCTCTCATTAATGTATCTCAAGAAGGTCTTTTTGCCTTTCTTAATAGCCTGGGTTACTTGAGGTAAAAATATTGAAAAGTAACAAAGTTATGAGCCTACATTCACAAAATTCAATGTAGGCTCATAACTTTGTTTTTCAATATTTGTACACCAAATTTTCAACGTGGCCTACTGATGGCCCCACCTCATGAACAAGGGCAGAAAAAATTTTCAACTCCCGCCTGAAAGTTAATTTTGTGCAGGGACCATGAAATCACCTTTCAAGACAGATCTGCCTAATAACAGTGACATTGTTCATGAGGTGGGGTCCGAAAGAAGGCATGTTGAAAATGTAAGCACTAAGTTCAAAACCCCATTGAAATACATTGAACTGCATATCTGTGTCTTCCGTTTGCAGTCTGGCTTTGAAAAGCAAAGATGAGTCTGTGGTCCAGTGACAATTATGGCATTGGACCCCTGATGGGTAAGTAAGGGCTTGGGGGTGTGGAGTGGTGGATGCTCAGTGGGAGGGTCAGGTGGGGGTAAGGAACAGACGCAAAAGACATTGATGGACCGTTTTGTTTACAGGTGGAAAAAAAAGAGACTGATGATCCTCAATTGCGACACTGAGGGATTGGACACCCTAGTGTCACAGTTATTTGGAGGAAAATATCAATGGACCTTTTTTGGACACCACATTCCTTCCAAATGAACAACATGCTGAATTGCATCACAGTCACCACTGCATCTGTGAAGCAGTCCTCCCATATTGGCCCTACCAACCACAGCACTGCACTATTTCACAGTGCTGATGGTCACAGTGGAACATGGCACAATCAGTCATGTTCAAGGTGGTCACGGCACTGTAGTGTGCTAGCATGCACTAGCAGTTGGGCATGAGCATTAGCATGTGGTGGCCATCTTTGGCCATGGTGGCTACAGTGGGTGGGCTATGTTTTTGTTATATTATTGAAATTCCCCACCCAACCCTCCCTGTCAACACTCACCACCCACACACTCCCAGAAACACAGAAATTACACTGGGGTTGCCCAGTCCTTTTTCTCAGTGATTATAACAGGTCTGCAGGGTTACGCCCACCGCAGCCCTAAAAATGCACTGCTTTTATAACACAGTAGGTTATACTAGTTACCTTGGTCCTGATATTGAAAATATTTGCAGATATACTACTATTGCGTATTCAATCTTTACAATACCTTTTGGTTCAGAAAAATGCCTGTCCTAAATTTTTAGGGGTACCACCAGAATTTACAACAGCAATAAAGAGTTGTGTAGTCTTGTGCAATGCTCAGCTGGCTTTTTTCTTTTGTGAAGGGGTTTTATAACTTGCATCACACAAGGCCATTTGAGCTTTGCATGCAATGGGAAATGATTCTTATCTTGCATTGTGCAGGGCCCTTTGGAATTGGGATCTGGATTTTGCTTGTGCATTTAATTTTGTGGAGTTCACATGTGCACTGGGAGTGGGGGAATTAAGGTTGAAAAAAAACCCTAATATTTAATTTCCTTGATTTTGATATTTAAAAAACTCTAATTAATGCATAAGTTGGAGTCATGTGATGCTCTCAACCTTCTCCAGCACTCCCTTCCACTCCGTTCTATATTTATTGAAAACACTACCTTTACACAGGGTATCTACCTTATTTGTGTGAAGAAGTCATTCTGCAACTTGTCTAGAGTGTTCTGCATCCATTCCAGCTGGATCCCAGCAAAGAAGTCAGAATCAGAGATGAAGCCAGTTGGCCCACAGCACACTCCCTTGTAGACACCAGACAAGAGTGCCAAGCATCCAAAGGCCCAAAACTCGGGTTCCAGCTTGTCCACTACTTCTGCTATGGCTCCTGCTCCACTCCTGGGGGAACGTTTATTACAGGAGAGTGTACCATTTAAGGACTCACTCAGAGAGCTCAAGGAAAAGTTGAAATCATTATGGTCCGAACTTGGGGACATGGGCAGATCAGTAGGCAATTTAGAAACCAAATCTTTCTCCATTGAAAAATGGAAGGATCAAAATGAATCTGAGACTACTCTATTGCAGCAAAGCCTTAGCAAATTGGAGATCAAAATGGAGAACTTACAAGGGAGAAGCCACTGAAATAATCTAATCATTTTCAGGCTTCCAGAGGGTGCTGAAGGGGCCACACCAAACCAATTTGCACAAAAATTCCTAGAGAGAGTCATGGGCCTCTCTCCAAATGGCCCTGTGTACATACTGGAGTGGACTCACTGCTTCCTCCACCCGAAACCTCCGACAGGCTCTCCCCCTGCCCCTTTATGCATCAACTGTTTCATTTTCTGGATAAGCAGTACATTCTGCAAAAGACTCGGGACCTTAAAGAAATCTTGTGGGAGGGTTCCAAATTAAGAGTGACCCAGGATCTCCCGGTGGGGACCCACCAGAAATGTGCAGCTTTTCACCCTGTGGTGACTAAGCTCATTACTGCGGGGATCAGATTTAGAATGCTGTTCTTGGCTTGCCTCCAAGTGATGTTTCAAAACACCTGGCACTCCTTTGAGATGGTGGGTTCTGCCACTCAGGATCTCAAGAAGTTATTGCTGGAGCTCTTTAAGGAAAAGTGAACTCACTGGTTAATGTGGGATTCTATGTTTCCGGACAGTTAGCTGCACTTGCATTGTTCTGAATGGGTTTGGACTCCTTGTGCTTGATTTAATTTGTTGCCTTCCCCAATTCCTGGACTTTTGGATAGATTGTTCTTTTGGGGACCTGATTTCCCTCCCCCACTTCTTTGGCTTTGCCCCATGAGAAAAGGGTTCCTTGGACTATTTTGCTTTTTTGCCTGGTTGTTTTCTCTTGCACCTTCCCATGAGAGTGATCACGGCTTCTTGCATGGGAGGATCTACATAATCCACACTACTCTGATGAGATTTCCCTGTCAGCCCTAGTTTGACCCCTGTACAGCACACTTCCAGCTGTATTGCCATTTGCAGTTCTTCTACTTGCTATAACAGACTTTACATAGTTATCATCTACAGCCGAACTGTTTGTTTTGCTCCTCCTTTACTGGCATTGATATTCCCTCCTTGGCTGACTGACTGGACTGCTGCCAGCTGCTTCTTGGCTAGTGCTTCATGCTCTAGTCAGCAAGTTCAGCTCTCTGGACTGGCGATCTCTTGATGGATACTTGTTCCGGTTGGTAATCCTGAGTTACCGATTGTTGCTGTTCACCGCATTCATACAACAGGATCTGGTGAACCCTACTATCCTGAATGTAATCCAGAGCTGGACAGTTTCTAGTAAGATGGTTTGACAGTCCTGGGCTGATGAAGCCATCCTTTTTCACATGCATGACCTAGAGTCTGCAACATATCCAGCATCGGCCAAGAAACCTGCATTGGGACTTCACCACGGGGCACTGTTGAGATTCCAATGGGTGAGTTATACCTCTGGGATCTTGTGTGGGAGGGATCTCCTTTCTGTTCTTTTTTAACTAATTGGAGGGAGGGCAAGACCTGCACTTCAGACATGGAGATTTCCAATGAATGGCCTACCGGTATTGTTACTTGTATAGAGGATACCTAAAATTTGTTTTGGTTCACAGAAGTCTCCGGGGTTATCTTTGCTCAGCACAGTGGCCCCTAGTTTCTAGACTGCTTTTTAAGTTATGCTGTGTCACAGTATCTTAAGGGGCTGTTCCAGCAATGGGTCTTCCTGCCCCAGGGACTCTAGTTGCAGCTTATATATCTAACTGCACTACATTTCATTCTTGCCTTGTTCTGTGGGGACACTGTTGTTTTTAATATAGGTGTATATACTCCCCATGGCTTGTCATGTGTTTTTCAAACATGTCTTTAAATTGTTTACCATTTTAGAGGGTATGGGAGAATAATACCTGTTGTTGTTCAATGCATTGCTAAGGTAGTGTATATAGCTAGTTATAGGTTAGTATGTGGAGGGGGCTGTTGGGTGGGTTGGGCTCATGGCTATGCCAGGTTGGAGCTCATGTGCCAGTTAAATAGGGGTATGAGGTTTCACTGTTGGATGGGGGTGTTGGATGGGGTGTACTTGGGAGAAGTTTTTCTGACTTTTGTCTTTGGTATTTTGTTTTTGGCTTGTGGGTTTGGTGATGGGGAATTTTTAATCTGGATATGCTAACCTGATTTTCTGTACATCACTCATCTGTATGGGGAATGCTTGGGTTTGGGTGGGGGGCAGGGGTTTTCTCTGGAGGCTGGCTGATGTTTCACCCTGGTTTTGTAGTCTTTATAGTGGGGTTTGTTTATCTCTTCCATCTCACCTTTCTATTATAGCATATTGTGGCTCATAATGTTAAGTACTGTTTATGGAATATAAAGGGGGCCCAGTCCCCAACAAAATGCTCTAAAGTATGGTTGCACCTCCATAAGATACAGGTTGATGTGGCCTTTCTTCAGGAAACACATCTCACCCTAGCCCAGGTTCTGTTGTTACGATGTTCTTGGGTTGGTCAGGCATTTGGTTCAGGGGCACACTCCTGTAAGAGAGGTGTGGCTATTCTGATGTCCAGAACCATCACATTCCATCTTCTCCAGGAAGTGACCAACCCTCAGGGCAGGTACATCTTTGTAAGAGCTCTATTGGGACATCTGGAGGTGATTCTGGGCTCTGTGTATGGGCCTAATATGGAAGACCCCTCTTTTTTTCCCAGTTCATCTCCATATTGTCCCTGGCATCCTTTCTCCCTATGATTTTTTCTGGGGACTGGAATATTGTTTTAGACAATGAACTGGACAGAACCATAAGACATGGTCAAACTTTCACCCCAAGCCAACTCACCATACAAGACCTTATGGATTCCTTGGGGCTTGTAGACCCTTGGAGGACTTTACACCTGATTGCAAGGAAGTATTCATTCCACTCCATCCCACATAATTCTTTTTTAAATATTGATTTTTTCTTATTGAATCTTAAAGCCTTGCCAGGTGTTGTGCTGTGCCATTATGGTACTAAGATGGTGTCCGACCATCACACAGCTGTACTACAGGTCAACCTTGCCACCTCTATGGTATGAGATCAAACATGGCGCCTTAGTAATCAGCTATTAAATCTCCCTGAGGTGATTGAATGGATACAACACTTCACCTCTGTATTCTTAACCCTTAATCCACCCACAATGCCGAAGCTCAACATCCTTTGGGGTGCATTTAAATGTGCTCCTCAGGGTGAAATTATTTGGCTGGCTGCCAGGCAGAAGATAGAATTATCTCAGGCCACCTCTTCTATTTTGCTACAGATTAGAGCATCTGAGTAGAAACTTTCTGATGCCTCCCCACAGCTCGAATGGGAATGCCTCGAGGCCCTTCAGACTCAGTATAGCACATTGTTAGGGGAACGGGTTGAACATCATCTTTTTAGGACCAAAACTAAATATTTTGACCAAAGAGAGAAAGCTGGAAAGCTTCTTGCCCTGCATCTGCATTCTCAACTAGTGGACAGGATTGTTCTGTCCCTTTGGTTGGATTCTGGTCACCTTGTCACCTCACCTAGAGATATTGTCTCTCAATTCCAGGCTTTCTACAGACCTCTACATACTGCACCTCAGGACTCCTTTGACCTTTCCCAGTTTGACATCTTCCTCCAGGATATAGACTTTCCCTCACTTGGAGATACCCATATCGAGCTGTTGAAGGCTTCTTTGACATTACCTGAGGTATACAGTATGATAGACTCTTTAGCACCCAATAAGTCCCCTGGTCCAGATTGTTTTTCCTTGAATTTTTATAAGAAATTCAACAAGCTATTGGCACTGTACCTTCTGGACATGTTTCAGTATGTTTTCTTACGAGGCCCCTCAGATGTTTCACTTACAGCTGCCATAATAGTGGTCCTACCTAAACCAGGCCAGGACCACTTGTTAGTTTCTAATTATAGACCTATATCTTTAATTAATGTAGATTTTAAAATATTGGTTAAAATCCTGGCCACTAGGCTCAATTCTGTCTGGGACTATCTCCTCAGTAGAGAGCAGGTTAGATTTGTGTCGAACCAGGCCGGAACCACTTGTTAGTTTCTAATTATAGACCTATATCTTTAATTAGTGTAGATTTTAAAATATTGGTTAAAATCCTGGCCACTAGGCTCAATTCTGTCTGGGACTTTCTCCTCAGTAGAGAGCAGGTTGGAATTGTGTCGAACAAACTGTCTGCTGACCACCTTCAGAAATTCTTGCAACTTATCTCCCCATCCAGGGACTCTCCAACTCCATTGATTTTGGTCTGTCTGGACATGGAGAAAGCCTTTGACAGAGTCTCCTGGGACTACTTGTTCCACCTGCTTCTGAGATACCATCTTCCCCCCTGATTTTCTTCATTGGCTGAAGGTGCTGTACATTTGCCCCTAGGCATTTATTTTTTGTAATGGGGTTCTATCTGAGTCATTCCCCTTACAGCAAGGAATACGCCAGGACTGTCCCTTATCCCCATTTTTGTTTAATCTATATCTCAAGCCATTAACTAGAAAATTCAATATATCCCCTCAGATTCTAGGTATACCTTTAGGCACATGGCATTATAAGTTGTCTGTCTATGCCGATGATATTCCACGTAACATCTCCATTTCACTACCAACCAATTTCCTATTACAAACTAAATCATTCCAAAACAGAGGTTATGCCCTTGAATGCTGCTGCTACCCATGCGAATGTGGAGCACCTGGGCCTTCTCTGGGTCAGGGACAAGCTTAAATATTTGGGGATATATCTTAGTACTGATTATTTCAAACTGGAGCAATATAATTTGGATCGAGTTCTTACTCAAATGCAGTTAGACCTAGACCAGTGGTCTTTACTGCTTTTGTCTCTGTGGGGCCACTTGAATATTATCAAAATGAATATTCTCCCACGGCTTTTATACCTTCTAGTAATGCTTAATCTGGCCCAGTCCAAGAAATGGTTTCTCCATATTAACAGACTTTTCTCCAATTCCTTCAGGGGGAACCCCTCAGAGAGCTCTGACCAAGCTTATAAGATCAAGGGAGGCTGGTGGCCTAAAGGCTCCCAATGTCTACCTTTACTATTTGGCTATACATTGCTCCCAATATTTTTCCTGGCTTCAGCCTGCCCTAGCAAAACCTGACCCTGTCAATGTTCTTCACTGGCTGGACATTGAGTGCTCTCTATGCTCTCAACAAGGCCTGGACTCTTGTTCCCTGTTGTATGTCCCCCTCAAAAAGATTCCTGGACATTTAAAAGGCACACCTATTGGCAAACCTGGACCCCTACTGAGATATCAACCAACCCATTCTTTGAAATCCTAATCTGAAAATTGTCGGGAAGGTACTGACTTGGAAGGTATGGCCCTTTCTGGTGACCTTTTCTGTTGAACATCTGTCACATGCTGGCAAACTTCTTACCTTTTCTGGGGCTCAACAGACATTTGGTTTGCCCCCGTCTATATGTTTCAAGTACCTCCAACTCAGGCACCTGCAACTTCATCACTTTGGTACTGGTTTCTGGTCTAGGATGTATGGGGATGAATTGCTCAATTTGGTATCAGTCACCCCTGCATCTCATACTATAGCCTTCTGTCATGCGTGGCTGTGGGATGTCCTCACTGAGAAGGAAACTAGCAGTTTTTACTCCTGGGATCACGCCGTTCCCTCCCCGGGAGGCCCTCATGATTAGTCCTGCATCTGGAATGCTATTTACAAATACATTAAATGGGACCAATATTGCTTTATGCAATTCCAAATTTTACACAACATGTTTTATACCCTGATTAAACTCTACAGAAGGGGTAAATTGGCTTCAGCTCTATGTACCAGGTGCCAGAAAGAAACAGGCTCATTACTTCATATTTTCTGGACTTGTGAAAAGGTTGTGCCTTTTTGGGAGGTTATCAGACAGCATCTGGACCCCTTGAAGACTCACTTAGGAGTCAAGCCACTAGGGGTATTGTTTACCTGGAAACTGCTTATTTTGTGGCATACAGTAAAAAACACATTGGCGTTTATCATATGATTCCTTTGCTTTGCCTCTTCATTTGTGCACCGTATGTTTGACAGGACTTATTACTTGTGTGAAGGCTTGCCATCTCCAATACAGAGCAACATCAGTCAAATTTGCAGGTGCGCAGTCAAAGTATTTAATATAGCATCTGGATCCCATGTTGGGGCTTGACCAGGCATTCACACCTCAGATTTGCATCCTAGGAGACTATGCTGGGGGACTGATTGGTAATCAAAAGCTGCATATTGCTTTAATATTCGCCTGTGCCAAGAAGGTTATTCTTCAGCACTGGTGTGACCCTACCCTATGGAATGGTACCAAGAAACACTTTTTGTTCTACCGGCCAAACATATTATTGCAATTATGTCAGACTCCAAGAAGAAACACATTCAGGTCTGGGAACCCCTTTATAACCTGTTCAATCAATCAATCAAGTCTTTATTTATTCAGGCAAACACCGTTGAGCAGGCTCATTTACAAGGTGGACCTACTTTACACAAGGTCAAGAATAACACTTTAATGTACAGATAATAAATAGACATAATTATACAGAAATAGAAAATAAATACACAGAGCAATAACAAGTATTTCAGGTATAAGGTTAACAAGGTTAGGGAGAATGGTATGAAAAGGGGAATTAAAACATTCTGAAACAGCCAGCTTATTAAAATATTTTCACACAGCATGGCATATCATTGGTCAGGACATATACATACTTAAGGGGCAGATATGGAGGGGAGGAGCACAGGACTGCAGCTATTCTAGGTGGAGTGCTATGGTAGATGGGCTGGCGACATATATGTTAGGAGTCTGAGGGTAAGAAAGGTAGTGAATTAGCAGAAAAAAGGGAGTATAGGTGGACCCTTGGTGCTGGGGGAGGGTCATTTGCCTGGGGCTCAAATGTCTCATCACACTAGAGGGGGCTGGAGCTGGCATACTGGTCAATACCTGTGGTGTGATCTAACCACCCCTGAAGACCTTCATGCTAGCTAGACTTCCTTCTCTATTTAAGAGTAGGGTGCTTTTCTTGTGTTATACCCTGTCTGGTACTGTTTTGATTACCCTCGGGATTAGCTCAGCCTCCAGAGAATGGGGAGGGGAGAAAAGGGTTTTTTGGGGCTTAGGGAGGGAGAGTGCACAGGCAGGATTACCGTGCCATAGTTTATTTAAACTGACTCCTGGTTATGGAATATCTTGTTGCAACTACAAAATGATGGGGATAATCAGCTTAGTATTCTTTTTACTTGTTCTTGCATTGAATTTATATATACCTTGTATTACTTGTTTTCTTGTGATTATTGCCTGCCTATTTCAAATAAAGCTTATTAAATTAAAAAAAGAATAATTAATACATAAGTTTTTGCCATAAGTTTCCGGTAATGTTTTTATCCATATGGGTCACTGTGTGAAGAAACAAATCCACAAAAGATGAGATAAATGCTAAACTCATAACTCATTTTGTTAATACATTCCAAAATTTGTTTTTGGGTTCACTTCAAAACACATTTGGGGTGTATTATCAAAATGACACTTACAGTAAGTGTCCATGAGGTGGGGTAGCAATATGTCCACCCTTTATATTTGAGGTCAAACAGCCAAAATGGCCAATTTATAACTTTGACACGTGTACATCCCATTGTCACAAAACAAACCCCACAATAGAACACTGAGAAAATGTTTTGCATATGCATAACAAAAGAATTTTGAAGCATAAAAACTAAACATTTTCCACAAAACTGTCTATCAAACTAAATTGCTTCAGTTAGACAAGGTACTCTCGAGTGAAAGCTTCACCTTACAGGTAAGTGCAGTTCTACTTGTGACATCACAACATATCCAAAACTGACAGGTGTGCCCACTGTCCCACTAGTCCTAGGCACTATGTGCCACCCACAGTAATTTTAACAGGCTATTGCAATCATGTATAGCTTTATTGCAAATATGTTCTACATATAGTTAAAAGAGCATACATACAGACAAGTGTTCCTAGTTCAAGGCACTAGAAAATCACCCCACTTATCTGCAACATACCTCTGCATCAAGCAAGGGAGCAAAAGAAAGAGAAAAAGAGACTGCTACAGTTCTCAAAAGAGGTGGCAGAAAAGGTAAAAGCTAAGAGGGTATCATTCAGAAGATACAAGGAGATGCAGAGTGAGGAGTGTATGGAAGTGTATCGGGAAATACAGGAAAGCAGGGAGAGCAGTAAGGAGCAAATTTACACCAACTGAAAAGATAGTAGCCAATGCAGTAACAAAACAGTACAAGAAATTTTTTAGGTATGTAAGTGAAAAAAGGAAGGCAAGGGGTGGGATTGTAAGGTTAGGAAAGGAAGGGAAGGACTGTGCAGAGGGTGAAAAAGAAAAGGCAGATGTCCTGAATGAATACTCTGTTTCAGTGTTCTCAGAGGAAAGAAATTGGGAGGTGCCACAAAAATCACTGGAGGGAGGGAGGGATGTGGACAATAGTCCTTTTTTGGAGGACAGAGTCCTGAAGAGATTAGCAAATCTGAAAGTGGACAAAGCAATGGGGCCAGATGGGGTCCACCCAAGGGTGTTGAGGGAGCTCAGGAAGGTACTGGCTAAACCTCTGATGGTCCTGTTTAACAGCTCATTGAAAACAGGAGTGATCCTGGAGGACTGGAGGAGGGTAGATGTAGTCCCATTTCATAGAAGTGGTAGCAGGAAAGAGGCTGGCAATTATAGGCCAGTCAGCCTAACTTCACTGGTAGGAACTTAATGGAATTACAGCTGAAAAAAAAGGATTGTGAAATATTTTGAATACAGCGGGTTACAAGACACAAACAGAATGGATTCATTGGGGCAGGTCATGAAAAATGAGTCTGATAGAGTTCTTTGTCTGGGTGACCAAGGAAGTAGATCAGGGTGGAGCAGTGGACACAGTCTACCCAGATTTAAGTAAAGCATTCAACACCATTCCACATAGGAGACTAGTAAGCAAGCTGGGTAGCTTAGAAGTTGGTTCAAAGATGGTAAACTGGGTAAGAAATTGGTTAAGGGATAGGTGGCAGAAGGCGGTGGTAAACAGAATTCTTACAGAGGAAGGGAGGGTGACCAGTGAGGTGCCTCAAGGATCATTGCTGGGACCAGTCCTCTTTAACATGTTTATAAGTGACATTACGGAAGAGCTGGAGGGGAAAGTCTGCCTCTCTGTGGATGACACTAAATTCTGCAATATAGTGTACAATCTAAGTGGGGTGGAAAGGATAAGCAGCAACCTGAGAAAACTCAAAGAGTGGTCAAGAGTATGGCAGCTGGGTTTCAATATGAAAAAGTGCAAAATAATGCACTTAGGGCACAGAAACTCATGGGTGGAGTACAAAGTGGGGGAGTGGTAATGATGATCATCAAACAGGAAAGAGACCTGGCGCTGCTTATATCAAAGGACCTAAAGGTGGCTAGGCAGTGCAAAAAAGCAGTTGGGAGGGTGAGTGGAATGCTGGGGTGCATAGTGAGGGGTATCACCAGCAGAAAGAGGGAGTTGGTATTGCCTTTCTATAGATAACTGATAAGACACCACCTACAATACTGTGTCCATTTCTGGAGACCACATCTCAGAAAGGACATAGACAGAGTGGAAGCAGTCCAGAGAAGGGCAACTAAAATGGTGCAGGGTCTATATCAGAAACCCAATGAAGAGAGATTAAAGGACCTAAATATGTACACCCTGGAAGACAGGAGAGAGAGGATAAATATGGCAGAGACCTTTAAATGCCTCAAGGTGGGTGAACAAGGTACTAAAGGGAAGTATTTTTCAGAAAAAAGGTGCTCAATCACAAGGAGGCATGACAAGAAGCTAGAGGGGGGTAGATTCAGCAGAGATGTTTGGGAGTACTAATTCACAGAAAGAGTAATGGATTCCTAGAACAATCTTCCAGTGGTGATGGTGGAGGTGAAGACAGTGGCAGGGTTCAGTACTGCATGGGATAGGCTTAACATGGGCCAGCAATCAGGTTGGATCTGCAGTGATACTGCAGGCAGTGAAAAATGGGCAAACTAGGTGGGCCAAGTGGTCCATATCTGCCAGCAAATTCTATGTTTCCATGTTTCTGTGCTGCTAGTCCATCTGACTTCTGGAACTAACTGCCATAAAGGTGGCAGACTGGAACTGATGTTTCACCCCTTGGTGCAGGCACTTCCTCAGAGTTACCAGTACATGTCAAACAGCTTTTATGTAGCCCAAACAGTTAAGAGAACACGCATCTGATTAATATAATTTAAAGTGCTACACTCTATCAACATTTGCCTTGTATAAACACATATAGTTAAAAATTTTAAAAAACATATACATGCACAACATTCTAACAATCATCATAAAGTGCTCCACTGTTTAAAAAACATTTTTCTTTAACCAGGCTGCCTCATCTTCCAACTGTTTACCTATATATTTAAAGTCGAACGTCTCTTATTATATGTTGGCCTGGTGCAGGTATATTGGTATGGACATTTAGACCATAAGTATATATGCAGAAGCAGGATCAAACATGTCCATACTATACAGTACATGGTCATCTAAGACACTCTGTAAAACCTTTTTTTCAGGATTTCTCTATTCAGCCTATGCATTCTGCATGTACCGTTCGGGTTTTCATACTTCATTTTTCATTTTTCAATATTGAGAACACACTTCATCAGTTTACAGATGTATATAATGGCAACATAGTGAACTACAAAGCTGAGACAAAAACAGAATATTTAAAGTACATTATATCAAGAGAGGTGCTTTCAGTTCATTCTTAACACTGAGTATTGCAGGGTAGATGGCAACTTGAATAGTGATCCATCATTTGAAAAATGAATTTGTAAAATCACAACAGTGGAATCAAACGTTTAAGTTATTTGCATGGTTCAAACAAGTTCTGTACAAAGTATTGCTATTACCAAAATGAATATTCCTTTATTAGTGACTATATAAAAACCAGAGTACTGTCAGAGACAACAGAATATGACAAAAGGAAATGAACATGTCAAATTTGTTACAACTATATGAGTATCGTTGCATATCCATATTTACAGTTATAATAGGCCCCAAACATCAGCATGTTCTCATTGTATTTCATACATATCTACAGATGATATATTACCTATATCGAGTTATTGAGAACAGGACATTTACATGCACAAGTCCTGAAGATCCATTGGGTCTTCACTCTGCTGACACTGCCCTCCCAATCTCCCTCTTGAACATTTTTTTTAATCCTCTCTATACCAAAACATTTAATGTTATATTCATTCATATGTTTTCCTTTTAACATCCTTTGCTATCATATATTTTTCGTTGCCTGTTTCTGTCACTCGAAGATGCTCCCCGATTCTGATTCTAAATTGCCCCACTGTGTGGCTAATATACTGTAGAATGCCCCACACTGGCATAAAAGCATATACAGTATATTAAGTCTTCTGTTCTGCATGTATTAAATTTGTACTTTACCTTTTACTTATGAGTGGTCTACTTGATCAACCACCAGAAGATGCTTTCTGCATGAGCACTTGCAACAAGGGCAATTCCCCTGAGAAGATACAATGGAGTAATTGGGGAGCACATATAGGACACTTGCTATTTGGTCTAATATATTCCTGCCCAGTCTATACACTATGTTCAGATTCTCCAATAAAATCTGAGAAAGCCTTTTCTGTCTACTAAGAATGTTTCAATGGTTTTGTAGTACTTCTCTAATTTTATATAGAGACTTACCCAGATATAGTTGTAGTGACAGAAACCTGGGCTCCAGAAAATCATGGGTTAGACCTTGCAGTCCCTGGATATTTCAAGTTCAGGAGGGTTGCAAGCCTGGGGTAAGGTACTCTGTATATGATGGAGTAAATCAATGCAGTAAAATACAATTCAGTCAGGGGAATGGTTAAAGGAAAACACAGGATACTAAAAGAAGGGCATCATCTGCTGCAGGGACTCCCTTTTAGGGCTTTTAGTGTTAAAGGAAATTTTTGAATTACCTTTCACATATGTTATTTCAGTTTGAATGACCTGCACCTACTGTAATGTCAGCTGGGCTGGCTGTGGCCATCTTGTGCATACCAGGCAGCTTCCAGCACCCAGGGTATACTAATGAGGGCTACCAACTCTACCATTAGTTGTTAGTCCTCTAGTGGCAGAGTTAGTAGCCCTCATTAGCATACACCATGCACTGGAAGGTGCCTGGTGTGCACAAGATGGATGTGACCAGCTCAGCTGACATAACAGTGGGTGTGGATCTTCAAACTGAAGTAACATAATGTAAAAGGTAATGAAAAAATTCCTTTATTGCTAAAAGCCCTAATTGGGTATTTCTGCAGTAGCTGGTGTCATTTCTGCATTTTCCCATGTTTTCCTTTAAGTGGAATCCTTATGGATCCAGCTAACATCTGGCAGAGGGATGAAGTTCAGGACAGGGGTGATGTGCTGATGTACAGACAACCAGGGCAGAAGAAGGAAAATGATAGAACTCTGTAGGAGGAAATCAGAAGAGTATTCACCAAGGTGGGCAGTTATAGTTGGGGATTTTAACCTGCCCATTGTAGACTGGGAGGCACTGGTGGCAAGGAGTTCTGGGAGACAGACTGTTCTGGACATCCTGCAAGACTGTTTCATGGTACAGTTGTTGCAGGCATTGACAAGGAAGTTGGCAACCATGGATCTGGTACTTACTAATTCTGAAGCAGTGGGGGGGATGGAGGTAAAGAAACCAATGTGCTTCTTAATGAGCA
Organism: Neoceratodus forsteri; assembly: GCA_016271365.2. Lineage (NCBI taxonomy): Eukaryota > Metazoa > Chordata > Ceratodontiformes > Ceratodontidae > Neoceratodus > Neoceratodus forsteri. The sequence continues at coordinate 318,717,251 of CM028134.1, forward strand.
CAATTCAGTATGGTTTGAATCAGACATAGGGAAAGGATCCCCATTCCACAGCAGCAAGTGTCCAGAGCACACAGCAAGGACTGGGGGGTACCTTAAATAAATAGCAGCCTCCTCCAGGCTAAGACTGTTCTACTTAGGGGTGTTGGCCCGTCGACGCTGCACATCAACTGCCCCGTGCACCCCAGTCACCCTCCCACCCAAGGACAGCCCTTAATTTAAGGACCACCCTAGTCACATGACTTCCTGTTGCTACATTTTCTGTCTCCCCACTTTCCCATTAGCCAGTTATACTTTCCTGCCACCATGTGGCAGTGCTGCGCCACCTCCCACAACTTTCTGCCTCGCTAGACTTCTGTAGTGCTGACTATCTCTACCCCTCCTTCACTCTCCTCCTCACCATTCTACAAGACCATATCCCAGTGGCCTGTGTGCAGTACCCAAAGTGCCCCCTAGGAGTCAGTGCTGGCCTCTACTCTAACCCCCTTGTCACATACTTTGGATGTGCATTTCCACCATTCACACCCTACTTGCATTAGCCCCCACCAAGTTTCCTGACCTGGGGCTTGAACCTCACAACCTTTGCACCAGAGCCCATGACACTGCCATTACTCCAAAGTGGTTGCCACATCCCAGTACGTCACTAGGGACCTCTTATACCTTGGTCCATGATCAACACTACAATGCAGCAGGTGACTATCAGACTGGCGCTCCTCATACTAATGTCACTCAGCATGGCCACCTCCCCAGATGGTACCACACCCTTGCCTACCCACCCGCATTCATTCCCCACAGTACCACTCCACAGCCCATCCTCAGTAGCTAGCACTCCCCTATTGCACCCCCCAGCCCATTTGACTGCTCCCCACCTCTCGCCTGATTCCCCATGGCCCCATGGCCCTCCATCTCTCTGGCCATCACAAACCTTCGGTCCCTCCCTCCCCTTAGCCCTCCAAGATCAGGGTACATGCATCACTCTGTCCAACTGATGCAGAAAACACATGGCCCTCATCAGGCTCATTTCCCTTCTACTACTACTACTGTTGGGCAATGTCCACCCCAACCAAGGCCCCACTGCAGCCAACTCTAACTGCACCTCCTAATCTGCTGGCCTATGCATTGCCTCATTGAACACATGCAGTATTCTTAAAAAATTTGCCAAACTTCAGGGCTGGGTTGCTCAATGCCAACCAGATGTCCTAGCACTTGCGGAGACATGGCTATGTCAAAAAAAAACAAACCCTGATCACTTTATTACTCTACCAGGTTACACACTTTTTTGGGAGGATATAATTGGGAAACTTGGGGGTGGTCGCATGATTTACCTCTGAGACACATTGGAAGGGCTTGCCCTCCCACCACCAAAACTGGAGCATGGTGCCCAGGCAATCTTGCCAATGGCATAGAATGATCAGCTTAGCCACAAAAGTGATGAGAAACATATGATATCTTTGGGGACCTAAAGCTGCTCAATACTGATGTATAAAAGACATAATTCTGAGGAGAAGACCTCATGTAATCCTAGTAGTGGGTCAAGGTGAGACCAAATTTGAGACCAAAAAGATTGGGAGATGGGGCAGTCCCACAGAATATAGCAGAGAGAGCCCTCCTGGGCATTACACCTGTCGCATAGCAGGCTGGGTGCCCATCCAAACTTATATGACTTTTGTGGAGTGAAGTATAAATTATGTTATATTTTATACTGCATAAGTTGTAATTTGTCCAGTTTAACATAGCGGTATATGTAACCCCAAGGAGAGGACATCATGAGGAGAGTAATATGAGTGGGAAATTTTTCTCCCAATAAACAAATTTCAATTGTAACCATTCAGCCCCCAAGTCTCTCAAGGCTTTGTATAAAGATGAAATAATGTGGTTCCCAGTCAGTAGGTTGGCCAAATTACAATAAGCAGTGCCATCCGATAAATGCCAAGGATGATGGCCTAAAGTGGTTTTTAAAAGAGGGTGAGTTAAAAAAAAACTGTGGACTGGGGGAGGTTATTTGCGTTCCAGAACTCCTCAAAGGTAAAATGATGGTCACCCTGAAAGAGGCAGTACACATAGTCTAAATTAGCTTGAGGAAAATATGACATGGGAATAGATTTGTTATCAAATGTAAAATTTGGGTTAAGGAGGAGTGGTTGGGCAGGATATTTCCAAGGGAGGTAGTTCAGTATCAAGTATAATTGTAAATTATTCTGGACTAACCGTCCTATAGGGTTATGTTGCAAAGGAGGCAGAAACTGGGACCAGATATATACGGCAATGCCTGGGGAGAAATACAATTAATTTTACACAGATGTGATTCAGTATCTTTCCAGTAAGGGCATGGGTGGTGAGGTACAGTCCCCATGTCATATAGACTCCATGCCAAAAATTTGCTGGCCTGGGCCACAAGATAGTACGAGTACAAATTTGGGATTTGGAATCCCCCATGTTGTTTTGCTAGGGTTAAATTAAAGAGAGAGATGTGAGGCCATTTGCCTTTCCATAAAAATTCTGAGAACAGATGGCCAAATTGGGAAAACCAAGACTGAGGAAGGGGGGCACCAATCATGCTAAGAGGGTACAAAACCTGGGGTAGAACATTCATCCATAGAAAGAAGATCCATCCCCATAGGGAGAGAGGAAGAGCATGCCAGCGAAGTAAATCTACCCTTATGGTGTGAAATAGAGGGGTAAGGTTCTGATTGATGAATCACTGGGCACCACACACCAGCCTAGTACTTAGGTAAGTGAGATCAGAAGGAGACCAGCAACTCTGCAGATCAGGGAGAATTTCATGTTTATGAACCATGTGATTGAAGGGCATAATTGCAGTTTTAGATACACTTAGTTTGTAGCCTGACAAAGACCCTGATTCTGTGAAGGTTTGAAGGGTGGCCAGCAAGGACTGGGCAGAGTGGGTTAAGTGAAGTAAGATATCGTCAGCGTATGTAGATATTTTAAAAGAATAGGGACTGATGGAGATATTGGAAATCTTCAGATGCTGTAAAATATGCCGGGTAAAGGGCTCTAAATTTAGATAAAGGGGATAAAGGGCACCCATGGTGCATACCCCTTTTTAATTTAAAAGGTCTGAAAAAAACAGTGTTACAGGAAATAAGCACCAAGGGAGATGAACAAAGTATTCAGATCCATTTGGTGAATTTGTCTGAGACCCCAAAGGCAGCAAGAGTTTGAAAAAGAAAGGACTAGGGAACCTGACCAAAAGCTTTCTTGACATCTAGGTAGACCAACACCAACAGAATGCTGGACTCCTTAGACATCAAGAGTAAGTGAAAAGTTTTCTGCATATGGTTGGAAACCAAATGGCCTCACATAATGCTTGTTTGTTCACAACTAATTAAATGCTGCCAAACTGCACTGTGACGGCAAGCCAAAATATGGGATAGAATTTTAATGTCAACATTCAGAAGAAAGGTCAGTCTATAGTTACCTACACACAAAATGATCTTTTCCAGACTTAGGGATAAGACTAATAAAGGACTCAAGGAAAGAAGGAGAAAAGGTATCTAACTGATAACAATAGTTATAAAACTCAGCAAGGTGGGGTGCCAGTTCTGACTTAAAGACAATATAAAAGCTATAGGAAAACCTGTCCAATCCAGGGAACTTATCTGGAGTAAGGACGGAAATGGCCTGTTCAATGTCTTGGGCAGTAATTTGTGCTATGAGTGTCTGTGCCGCAGAGGTGGTCTAGGTGAGGGAGGTGGGCTTGTGGAGGTAGTCAATGACTGAGAAATCTTGATTCTGTAAGGGGGTATCCTCACTGTATAGCTTTTCATAGTAAAGTTTGAATTCTCCCTAGGAGAAATTAAAAGGGCATTGTACTGGTTAGACCGGATTACTTTAATCAGACAGGTCATTTCCTGTTGCTTAAGTTGCATGGCCAAAAAGTGACTTGCCTTTTCACCATACATCTCATAATTTAAGTTAGCCAAAAAAAGGACATGCTCTACTTGGGTATACCATTGTTAGAGCGAACCCCCAACAGTGAAACCATTACAGTGACACAACCCATTCGACATCCACAGTGTTGAACAGGTTGTTGGAGCACTGTACGGATACAGGGACTCTCAGTGTTAGCTGCTCTCCCCAGTAATCTGCCCCCTCCACCAGAGTTGATTATCTGTAAGTCAGGGTGTGTGGAGGGAGACCCTCTTCATGTGGGGTGCAGGAGTTGAAGTCCCCTGCAAACAATGAAGCAAAGCCCTGGTGCTTGGGACACCATGGTGGTCCGTCAACAAATTCGCCAGGTGATGTGGTGGCTGTCAGCAAATTCCTGTCACTATGTTGGACATCGACAACTTTGTTGTCGAAGTGGTGTGTTGGAACCTTCTGCTTGCTCTCTATTTAGCACAGCATATTTGGCCTATTCCTGATTAACCTATAACCAGTCTTGATCAGGGGATTAACAATTAACTGTTTTTTCCCAACTGCCGTATAGACAATAAGAGGCCATGTAGTTGTTTCTCCCTACGTTTCTTCTTAAGAGTGGCCAAACAAATAGTTTCTCCTCGTATGACACATTTGTAGGCACAACAACAAGTGGCATTGGATTGAGTAGGATATAGATTTAAAGTAAAATAGTTGCCATTTGCTTCGATTTGGTAAGACACCAGTTATCTTTTAGAAGATGGTTGTTCAACTTCCAGCAATTGTCCACCTCTAAAGAAGGAAGTGGACAAAGCGAGAGAGAAACTGGAGCATGATCAGAGAGGACCCGACTGTGGATCTCACAATAGTGAACTGTAGGAATAAAAGTGGGGCTAATCAGAGCGTAGTCTATTTGGGATTGGATGCCATGTACGGGTGAGTGAAAGGGCAACACTGCTCCAAGGGGTTAAGGACCCACCAAATATCTGCAAGACCACAAATATCAAGGAGATCTCAAAGGGCTGGGGAGAGGTTTTGATGGTTAATACCTGATCTATCCACTGTGTCATCAATGGTGATGTTCCAGTCCCCCATATTAATGTTAGGGAGAGAATTATGTGTGGAAATAATGTTCATAAGATGGATAAAAAAGGATGGAGTAGCCACATTTGGGCCATAAATACACCCCAACAGCATTTCTTGTAAACCCACCAGTGCTTAAAGAAAGAAGATGCGACCCTCAGAGTCAACATAATCTTGGAGTAACCTGGAAGAGAATGTGCTTCCTGAGCAGTATGAGGATCCCAGCTCTATGGGTGCTATTACCAGACCCATATGATTGACCCACCCAAAGTAGATGGAAAAATGGGCATCTTTTATAAGAATGTGAGTTTCTTGGAGCATAGCTAGATCAGATTTAAGAATGGAGAGATGCTTAAGAATTTGAGTACATTTCACTTTGGAATGACCCCCCCTTAATATTCTATGTTGCACAGGTTAATTTGGTGACTGCCATAGGAGGTGGCATAGACAATATGTAGAATAGGTCCAGATAACCAGGGGAGAGACATAAAGGGGCATGTACGCCCTTCTGTATAGAACATGATCAATTAATGAGAGTGCCCCATACCAATAGCAGTCAAACAGCAATCCTGAATAAGAGAAACAAGTAAACAATTGTAAAAACCAACAGCCATCTAGGAGCAAATATAACAATTAAGCAAACTCCAATCAGGTAGAAGAAACAAGTAACAATATTCAGAACCAACAATCAGAAAAAGAACAAATCCCCTATGTACCCCTGCCAAAGCATGAAGAGGTGGGTAAGTGAAACACCCCAAGAGGAGGCACAAGGCCACCAATCACTACAAGGACCATGGTGTAATGGTGAATGTGCATGTGCCCCAGCAGCCACAGCCCAGCTAAATGTAGCTGCTATGTGGTAACAGTGAACAGCCAATCACAGGACAGAGAAGGAGCACAAGGTGTCCTCCTGGAAGATAGAAAAAAATAACTGGGGGAAATCAGGGTGTGAGGGAGAGGAAAGAGAGAAAGAGGGAAGGGAGAAATAAGAATGAACAATGAAGGACAAAATATGGCGAGAGAAAAAATAAGAAGAAATGTCAAGCTGAACCCATAAAGGATCATTTCCATGATCCCACATCAGCAGGCAAAAGTCCACATGAATCCCCAGGAGCTACTGGATAATGGTGACAATCCATAGACAAAGCAAGAAATAGGCATAAATGAGTGACCAGGGTGAGGGAATCCCACCAGTGGTAGTATCTCCAGCAAGTGCTACATGTGGAGCTAGCTCCTAAAAGTACACCAGTGTCCAAGAAACCAGTAGTATTCACTGCCACATAAAACCAGGTATGGCAAAAAGGATCCTGAAGAAACTACTTGTCCCAGAAGGAAGGAAAAAGTTCACTACTGGATAAGGGAATGAATAGAGAAATATGAGAAACATGCCATAATTATAACCAGTTAACAAAGTAGGTGGTGAAGCCTGTCTATCTGAAATACTACCTGTACCAAGACATGGATTTACTACAAATAAGAAAATCAAACAGGTGAATGAATTGTTAAGAAAGTGGACATTAATGAATGGTATTGAGTGTTTAAGGCATTGGGAAACCTTTGAGAAGAACTACAGTTATTACAGTTGGGACGGTCTACACTGAAAGTTAAAGGGGACCCAGATCTTTGGTAAAGCTATAAAAACATTCATAATGAAGCATTTAAACTAACATCATCAGGGACTAGGGGAAATCAATCCTACCCATAACAAAAGGTCACAAACAACAAAACAAATAATAACACAAAATGCAGGGTGATGTTTTCCAATGTAAGGAGTCTCAATCTGGTTCAATTTTCTGAACTAGAAATGCTAATTCACCATCATCTTGACATTATAGCAATTTCTGAAACTTGGTTGGACAGCAACAGTGACTGGTTCAAAGAGATAGCTGGATTTAACCTATTCCATAGCAACAGGAAGGGTAAAAGAGGAGGAGGAGGAGTCTGTATATTTGTTAATGAGAACATTATATGCCAGCAGCTTAACGTTGAAGTGAACAATAGCCAGACTGAGACAGTCTGGATCCAACTACAAATAAATAATAACCTCAAAATAATCATCGATAACTGTTGCAGACCACCTAGTGCATATAGGGACTACACTGATAACATGGCTGAGGAAATAACTGCAGCATCTGATTTAAGGGATTTATTCATATTAAGGGACTTCAATTTCCTGGGAATTGCTTTGGACTCATTTACTGGAACTATTGCCCTAGACAACATCTTTCTGAATAATATGGTATCACTTGGCATAAAACAACTTGTGTCATCCCCAACAAGGGGCCAAAATATCCTGGACATATTATTAACTAACATGGAATCATATATAATGGAACCAGAAATCATATGTCCTATTAGCGGCAGTGACCATAACACTGTGTTATTTGATCTAAAAACCAATATTGCCAATAAATGCCATAAATAGTATATATATATATATATATATATATATATATATATATATATATGACTACAACAGGGCTGATTTTCCTAAAATAAGGGAACACATCAAAAATAGGAATTAGAAAGAGGAGGTGACAGGCTGTACAACAGACAGATGCTGGTCCAAATTAAAATCTACGTTTGAGGAGGGCATACAATATGTACCAATCAAGATGGTTAAAAATAATAAAGGCAAGATACCCACCTAGCTCACAAAAACTGTGAAAAAACAAATAGACAAGAAAAGGAAGGTATACACTAACTTAAAAAAGTGTAAGACCACACAATCTTATGTTAAATATATAGATGAACTATCAAAACTTAAAAAACTTCTTAGGATGGAAAACAATAAGATTGAAATGAGAATTGCACACTCTAAAGATAATCTAAAAGCTTTTTATTTGTACATTAATACCCATAAAAACACACCAAAAGAACTAGAATCCATAACATATAACAGTGAAATAATAACCTGTGACAGCCAATTATCTGACATTTTTATTTATTATTTCAGTTCTGTGTTTAATGAAAAACACAGTATACAAGCATTAATAATTGACAGTCAAGCAGAACATATCTATTTTTAATGGCAGAAGTAATAAATTCAATTAAGAAATTAAAACCTAGCTCATCTGCAGGACCTGACAACAATAGCCCTACACTACTGCTGGAAACAGTTGATATTATCTCCCTCCCCTTGACCATCTTAGTTAATAATCTATAGAAACAGAAATTATACTGGAGGAATGGAAATCATCAATTTTAATTCCTATTCACAAAAAAGGCCCCCAAAACCAAATGTCAAACTATAGGCCTATCGGTCTCACTGCAGTATGTGGAAAAGTACTAGAAAGACTGATCAAAGGGAAAAGTGAACAAGAAATGATGGAGAAAGGAAGGATGGACAACCAACAATACGGTTTCACTCCAAACCATTTCTGCACAACAACTTAATCATGTTCTGTAATTTTATCATCTCCAGTATAGCTCAAAATAAACCAATGGATGTCATATTACTTGACTTTGGCAAGGCATTTGATAAGGGGTCACATAAAGAACCTACTGAGAAAATGTTCAAATTGGGTATAAATCCCCTGATTATTAACTGGGTCAATAAATGGGATTAAGAACACAGAAAGTAAGAATTAGAGGAAGCCTATCAAGGCCAAGGGGAGTCATGAGTGGGGTGCCTCAGGGCTCTGTCCTGGGTCCCATTCTATATAACATATATATATAAGAGATATCACTGATAATATCCACAGCACTCTTGTAAATTTGCAGATGACACGAAACTAGGGGGTGAGGTCAATACAGCAGATAAATATCAATTAATGTGCAAAGATCTGCAAAAAATATACAGTAGTGTGTTGAACATTAAATGGTACTTAAAGATCAAATGTACATATTTCATAAAAAGCTTTAATTCACATCACTGTGTCATGATTAGTGTTTCCTGAAAATATCATGCTGTTTGGTTCTATGGTTTTATTTAAATCAGCATCTGTTATTGTGATCTGCAATAAATGAAAACAGTGAAGAAACAGTGAAGATGTTTCTGTCCCTGTCCATGAGTGATGACATCATATTTGTCCAGCCTGCTTTAGCAATTAAGTCCCTGACAGAAGAAGCTGTTGCAGTTCCCAGTCAGAGCAGTCTGCAGAGCTAATTGTTTTCACTCAAAGTTTGTTACTAACCCATCTGGTTTGTGTTTAGACAGATTAGCTTAAAATCTATCATTCTGTTCTCATAAGAAGTTGATCATTTGAATTTCAGTGCTGAACTTGAAGTAGTATGAATGAATGTTTATGAGAAATTACCCTATCTGTATTACAGCTGTGAGTTCTTTGTCATCAAAACTCTGCATTCTGTTCTGACTATATAACACAGGGTTGCTTAATGGATTTAACATAAATCTAAATTGTGTTAATTCATAGAGGCAGTGTGTCTTTGATGTAGTCTCCATGAATAGGTTCATGTGAGAACAATTTTATTTTTATATCAGAATGACAAACATGTGTCTGCCACACTGCCATTTCAGGAACATGTACTGTATGAACTCATGAAATTCAGTTATTTGAGGTTTTCTGTGTGAATATACATCATGTATGTGCATAAATAGAAATACTATATGGCATCCTGATGCCTCTGTCTCCTGCCCAACATTTGAGGCAGCAGTTCTCTGCTTCCCTCTTTCCCCTGCCACACAAGCCCCCTGTCTTCTGCCCCCATTTGAGGCTGCTGCACCCCGCTGCCCACTGTCTTCTCCACACAGTCAGGGCTGCTGCACCCTGCTGCCTCTTGCACAATCAGTTGAGGCTGCTGCACCCTGCTTCCCTCTGTCCCCCACCCCCTCAGTAAGGGTCAATGCACATTGTTGCCCCAGTTCATGTCTCCACAGTTGGGCCTGCTTTGTTCTGCTAAGCCCTAGAGTCCCAGGTCCCCTGCCTTCACAGTTGGGGCTGTTGCACAATGCTGCTCCAGGCCACCAGAGGTGGGGTAATTGTTGCACCTGCTAACCACTTCCATTGACCCAAATGGGCAAAGCTGCTGCACCATATACACCCGGTGCCCACAGTCAGGGCTGCCATACTCTGATGCCCCCCATGTCCTTCCACATGGTCAAGACATCTGCACCATGCTGTTCTTATATCTCTGCCACCACATCCAAGGCTACTACATCTTGCACTTGTCTATCAGTCAAGGCTACTGTGGCCTGTTGTGGCCTGGAGCCCCATGCCTCCACAGTTAGGGCTGCTGCTCCATGCTGCCATATGTCATAAGACAAGGCAGGGCATGTGTTGCATGTGCAGGGGCCTTGATGGTGGTGCAGGACATAGTGGGGCATCAGGGTACAGCAGCCCTGACTGTGAGATTGTGAGATAGGGTGCACGTGGTGCTGCCCATTTAAGACAATGGAACTGGGTAGTAGGGTGCAGCTAAAGACCCACGTTTGGTGGCCTGGGGCAGTAGCCCCAACTGTGGAGACAGAGGCCCTGGGACTCTAGGGCTTAGCAGAGCATAGCAGCCCTTTCTGTGGAGACAGAAACAGGGGCACTAGAGTGCATTGGCCCAAACTATGAGGATGGGGGACAGAGGGAGCAGCCTCAACTGAGAGGCAGGGGACAGGGCCATCAAAATGCCATGTAGTATTTCTAGTTATAGTCATACATGATGCATTTTCACACAGAAACCCTCAAAGAACTGAATGTTATGAATTCATACAGTACATGTTCCTGAAATGGCAGTGTGGGAGACACATTTGTCATTCTGACATAAAATTAAAATTTGTTCTCACATGAACCTATTCATGGAGGCTACATCAAAAACACACTGCTTCTATAAATTAACACAATTTAGATTTATGTTATATCCATTCAACAAGCCTGTGTTATATAGCCAGAATAGAAGGCAGAATTTTGATGACAAAGAACTCACAGCTGTGATACAGACAAGGTAGTTTCTCACAGGCCTTCATTTATACAAGTTCAGTTCAGCAATGAACCACAAACGATCAACTTTTTATGAGAACAGAATGATAGATTTTAAGCTAATATATCTAAATACAAACCAGATGGGTTAATAACAGACTTTGAGTGTAAACAATTAGCTCTGCAGATTGCTCTGACTGGGAACTGCAACAGCTTCTTCAATCAATCAGGGACTTCATTGCTGAAGCAGCAGGCTGGACAAATATGATGTCATCACTCACTGACAGAGACAGAAAATCTTCACTGTTTCTTCACTGTTTTCAGTTACTGCAGAGCACATTAACAGATGCTGATTTAAAGAAAACCACAAAACCAAACAGCGTGATATTTTCAGGAAACACTAATCATGACACAGGGAGGTGAATTCAAGTGAATTCAAGCTTTTTATGAAATATTTGTGCATTTGATCTTTAAGGAAGATAAATGTACTGTTCAGCATTTTGGCTCCAGCACCCGAAATACACCTATTTTTCTTAACAATAAAGCATTAAAAGCTTCAGTGAAAGAACCTGGGTGTCATAGTTAATACTAGTCCTACATTGAGAGATTAATGCAAATATGTGGTACAAACAGCTACCATGATATTAAATATAATTATGCATACATTTATCAATAGAAATGAATCAGTCATTATTATCTTATACCGCACCTATATCAAAACCTTATCTGGACTTTGGTACACTGTTTTGTAGCTTCCATTTCAGCAAAGACAAGAAATTGTTAGAGTTAGTGCAGAGAAGAACAACAAAACTGATACCAAACGTAAAGAATTAAGCATGTGAATTCAGATTACAAGGGGCTGGCCTAGTCACACTACAAAAAAAGAACATGGGGTGATATGTTACAAATCTATAAATGACTTAATGACAGAGATTTAAAAGACCAGTGTGGATTTAGGTATATGACCAGAAATGTTAACCTTAGAATCCATAACAAACAGATATATATTCCCGAAGCCAATACACATCAGAGACAGAACTATTCACAATCAGGGCCTCATAAATGTGGAATTCGCTTCTACATGAAATGGTTAATTCAAAAAATCCAACAAAGTTTCTAAATAATTTAGATAAGCACCTGAACTGGATTAGGAACAGCGTTAACTGAGATACCCACTAGGAGTGGGAGACACAACAAATGGGCAGAAGCCTTCTAGTGTCTTAATAAACCGAGTAAACCAAGTAAGTCCTGAGCTCAAAGCAGAGACAACAGGCAAATAACTGCTAGTGAAAATGATCAGGTACCAGTTAGGTACTCCAAAGCAGATATCAATGGAACAGAGAATGAAAGTCCATTGAGGAACAAACTAGTGAAGATTAGGAGGAAAAAAATGAGGAAAATTTAGTGGGAGGTCTAACTGGGCTTTTTCTGCTGCAGAAAACTCCACCATACCAGTAGCTATGTGAACAGTCATGCAGGGTATCTCATATAAAATTTGACCCTTGCCTTGTACAGCACCGGCTTTATATCTTTATAGGCAAACTAGCATTCCTGAACCAGAGGTGTAGTGTCACTGAAAATCTGGAAGGGCCATCTGTTCTGAAGTAGAGGCTGTTTAGCATGGGCTTTCTGCTGAATGAAAACTTTATTTTGTTAATTCAAACAGCAGAGAATTATCACCCAGGGATTGCTATTTGGAGATGGCTGGGGCTGTAACGATAGATGATCCACTTCAATAGGAAAGGAATGGCCATGAGGAGATGAGCCTGCGATGTCTTGCAAAAGGCCTTGAATAAATGTGAGCATAGTGGGACCCTCTGCTTGTGCAGGAATGCCCTCTAATGCCAAATTGTTGCGGCAACAGCGGGCTTCAAGATCATCTGTCTTGGCTTCTAATTTGGAGACCCAACTTCTGAGCTCCTGTACCTCCTTTTCTTCACAGGTCTGTGAGTCTTCTAAAGAACTGATGTGAACCTCAGCATCACCAAGACAGTGCTGAAATGCTTCCAATGTGGGCTTGAAGAGTTGAAAATCTTTGATGACTTTTGCCAAGGCTAATTTGATGCCTGCCATATCCGCTAGCAGTAAGTCCAGATTGTCAGGTTCTGGGTCAGCTTCAGGAAAATCTGGTGTGGGCTGTATCCATGGAGGCTGTGGCCTAACTGGTTGTGCAGTAGCATCAATGGGCCAGGCCGGATCAGGAGTGACTGCTAGTTCCATGGTAGCAGGCTGTTAAGTAGCACATTCCATGAAAGAAAGAAGGCACAGGAGTCAGGAGCAAGCTAAGGCAGGACTGTTAACTGTTGAGAAAATAATAATTATAAAGTCAGGAATATGGAGCCAAGGAACATGCATCCTATCAGCCTGAGTACATCATGTGACTCCCCAAATCTCATATTTAAATGTGGTGCTTTAATAGCTTGAATGTTAACAATCCAGAAACCTTCACTCCTAAGTACAATGTTGTTAAAATCTCCCCCACTAGGTTTTGGGCATTATTTGTCTGTTGCCAAGTGCTGAAGATATATTCAGTATTATTTGTAGTCTCCTGTACATGTGCCACAGTTGCATAAGTGGGGTCACCACTCTCTATGGCTCTGCAGTGCTCTCCCACTCTGATCGTGAAACTGCTAGTTGCTTTCCTTATATGGAATGCCCTGCAGGTGCATTCTGTCAGGTAAATAACACCTGTGGTGTCACAGGTGGTCAAGTGTCAGATTTCAAAGATCTTTTCTGTGTGCAGATTTCCAAAGGAGCTACCTTGTGAAATGTACTTGTAATGTATGTCACATGTGCATAGATAGCATCTTTTAGGTTTTGTTCCAGCCAAGTGGTTGGACCCTTCTGCATGTAATAACTGTGGACAAGGGTGACCTTGATGGTAGGGCCCTTTCGTATGCCATTCTAGGGGGGCATTCTGTGGTTCCTTCAAGATCCCTGTTACTGCACAAAACACACCAATATTGTTTCACCATTTTCTCAAAATGGTACTCGTGCAGAAAAGGTGGTTACAAAATTAAACCTGGTTCCTTCTGTCTCTCTTATGGTTGCATTTTGGATAAGATAATTTCTGTCTTTCCCCTTTGCAAATTCCCTTGGCTGACACACTGTCTCACAACTGTATCCCCTTTCTTGGAATCAGTTTTCAAGGTCCGCTGCCCCTTTCTCGTATCTGTCTGCTATCCCTCAATTATGTTTAATACATCAGAATTTGCTCTTTGGTCTATTTCTGACAGGGTGGTGTGGGTGACAATTTAAGTCCATTAGTAAGGTGTTGCACTCCATGTCTTTTCAAAAATGTCTGCAGTGACCATTCCATCTGTGGTCCTGAGTAACTGGGGATCTATACAATTGACAGATTCTCTACTTTCAGTATAAGTGCATCTCAGATTCAGAGTAGTTTGGTGATGAATGCCTCTAGTTAGGAGATGTCTCCATGCCACACTGACGCCACATTATCTATATAGTGAAGCCAGAATGACAACTTGTGGAAAAATATATTATACTGCTGTTCCCAGGCTCCCTCACACAAATTAGCCAGGGTGGGTACAGAAGTTGCCCCCAGGGCTGTCCACTTAGTTCAAATTAAAAATTGTGAACCATGAATACATTATTATTTCAAACATGTTCTGTTAATTTCAATAAAAATTCAGTAGGGGGACTTGAGTCTAATGCCTTTGATTTAAATAGAATGCTGCAGCATCCAGAGCTTCTTAATGGGGGATATTTGTGTACAAAGACTCAATATCCAAAGGAACAAGATATGAGTATCTATCCACTATAATATGCCCCTTACTTGCAAGACATCTTTTGTATCTTAGAGCTACAAGTGCAGAAAAGTGACATATTGTCATAAAAATAAATCAATGTATTCAGATAACTGTTCTGTAATGGAACCTATGCCAATCACAATGGGACAACCTGGTGGTTTTTCAAGAGACTTATGTATTGTATTTTAAGTAAAATATAGGTCACCCTTACAGGGAAATCAGTGGTCAGGAAGTCCTTTGTTTTTTAATCAATGTGTCCATTATTGCAGGCTCCTGAAATAGCTTTGCCAATGACTCATTTAAATTCTCTTGTAAGGTCTTCATTTAATTTAACATAAAAATCTTTATTTTCAAGCTGTTGGCAGATCTCCTCTACATAATCCTCTCAATCCATAAGGGAAACACTGCCACTACCAGATTTATCTGCAGCTTTAATTATCAAGCTGTTACCTTGCTGCGAAGTATCTAAAGCCTCTTTTTCACTTGCAGTTAAATTAAGTCCAATATTGTTAGATTATTAAAAAGTTCAGAGAAATCCTTCTCTACCAGTTCCTGGAAAGTAATAAATCGCTTCACTGGGGGGTTGGCAGAATGTAGAATTTTTTTTTAGTGAATCCTGAGTGGATTCTGTGTTTGGAGTCTTATAATCTATAATGCTCAATTCTGGTAAATTCTAACAGCCCAGTTCTACTTTCTTCTTGTTAAAGAAGGATTGCAAGCTTAAATGATGACAGATTATATTTAAATTCACTACTGTTTGAAATGTATTTATCAGGACAGTTGGTGCAAAAGTAAGTCCTCTATTTTACAAAGATTCTTCTGCTTTAATTGAAAGATGTTTTTATAGACTATTTACCTTTGGTTCTGTCAGTGTTGTCCCTCTTAGCTCCTCCTAACCCTGTATTGCCATTGATTTTTGTTGTTGTTACCTGTATTGCTGCCATTCCCTCCCTGACCTTTATCTTTCCCTTTCCTTGTCTTCTGTCTTGGAATTGCTGCTATTATCCCTGATATTTTTTCAGTCTGCTACTGCATCAAGGCTGGAAGGATGACTTGGCTGGTGGTCAATCCTCATCTAAAAAAGGCTGTAGGTTGTCCAAATCCTCTACTTGGATTCACTAGCATCTTTGCTTAGGTTAAAAGACACCTGTGTTTCTCTTTTCAAAATGATCCTTCATTTGTCTTTCTTCTATATGAAAACATGATTGTTTTCACAATCTTCTCTATCATGAGTAAACTTATTTTGTTTTAGTTTTTCCAGTTCTCGATTTAGATTTGTGACAGAATCTTTATGTTTGTGGTTATACATCTCAAATTCGTTATGATTAATAAATGCCAGAACCTCTCTTTCTTGAGCTTTTATTTCTTCTCTCAGTTTAACACCTTTTTCTTTGCCATATTCTATAATTAGATTAATCAGCTTGACACACACCTTGGTTAAAATTAGGTCCAGTTTTCTCATAAATTCTGGCATGACTTGGCCATGGGATAGGCTTTTTGAAATTCTAAGTCATCTCAGTATCCATGATACCTTTAGATATGCTACTAAATGAATCATATTACCGTACTGCCTTCAGGCTTGATGTGCCAACATCCTGAGACACTTAAAGGCTTTGTGTAATGTCTAGGCTTCTCCTGAGATGTTATCATTCAAAATGTCATAATTTTCAAGTAGGAATGGAGTAGCCTCACCTTATGTTCTTAGCAGCAGATTGACATACTCAAGTGGGCCATCTGTATTAGGTGTAGGATTTAAATTAGGGGTTGCGTCTAAAGACATACATTCATATACTATTCAGCACTATCAAATTAGTTATCTGGTTACTATACATATTAATTACCATAGATGTTTTATTTGGTGTCAGGTGAAACCAAAACCCATGCATTAAACTTGGTAATTGAAGCAGAATTAGGAAAGTAAAACAAAAATTCCAATAAATTGAATCTTAAATAACTCAATAAAGCAAGAGAACAATATAAAAATTGTAAATAATCAATGCATGCAGCATCAAAGGGAATTATGGGACTCCATGTCTGAAGCAATAAGGGAGAAAGATGATAAAAAAATGGATCTTGGTGGTTAGAGGAACCTGCACATATAAAAGTCAAATTGATTTATATATTGCCCCTGATATATGGGATAATTATTTTGCAATGATTTTCCAGGAAGCTATGTCTACTGAACTGCAGGGAGAAAGAAAATTGAATGAAGGCTTCATTTGGTTTACATAACAAGAGGTGAAGCCAGCTATAGATAGTTTTAAGAAAAATAAAGCCCCAGGGCCTGATAATATTCCAGTTGATTTCTATAAATTAAATCTAGAGTTGTGGTCAGACATCCTTGATGACTTTTTTAACAAAGCTGCTAGTATGCATATGCAGAACAACACAAAGTCACTGCGCTAAAATCAGCAGTCCACAGATCAGCTGAAAAGGGAGCAGAAACTTAATTTAAACACAATAAATGGTGATACATGTGCACTATAGCTTCAAGAAAATGTATTTATGAACAAGCAAAAGGCTCCCCGGTTCTTCAAGGGTATCACCCTCTTCATAGGTGGGGGGGAGTCATAAATTTCAAGGAGCATTAAATACATCAGCATGTTAAAACATATGACATCTAGTCCAATCAAACAGTGTTACCAATTTAAAACACCATGACATCATGTGTAACTAATACATAATGTAATAGAAAAGTGAATACCATAATATAAATATGAATAAAGAGTGCTTTTAAAACTCCAATTGTTCCATCAATGAAATTTCTTCGAAAAGGACACAATGTTTTTAGAAACTAACTGTTTCAAAAAATGCATAATATGATGTAAATTATTATTCTTTCTCTTTCTAATAACTGTGTCCTAAATTGATATGACAATGTTATAAACACATATTTTACATCTGTTTATTTAACACTCATTTATGACAGATATTTTTAAACATTTTAAATATTATATGTCTAACAAGGTCAGCTTAATACTGACTACACATAGATAATTAATTTTATCAGTATTAACCAACAGTTATAACAAAGTCAATATTTCAAAGATGTTGGAGTGATGAAGGCTAAACATAAAATGTAGCAAATTTGCAGGACAGAAAATAGGAATAGGAAATAACAGAATAGAATAGAATAGAATAGGAGGCTAGTGTTATAAAAGTGTGAATCTAAAAAGAGACAGTGTATAGTCTGGTCAGAAGAGTCTCTAGTTTACATTATTCACAAATATACACTAAACTCAAGTTCATTATTCAGACCATCAGGATGCAGGTAGTTCAAAGTGAAAATCCACTTTGACTCCCTCTGAAGGAGGAGGTATTTTCTATCTCCTTTGCATAATGGTGGTTTAACATGGTAAATAATCATGAATTTCAATGACAAAGGGTTACTACTATGGCATTCAAAAAAATGTAATGCCACAGCAGATTCAAAGTTGTTTATTTCTAATATTCCGAATGTGTTCCAAAAATCTCTCTTTGTCATGTCTAACTGTTCTGCATACATAAAGTAAAGAACACGGGTACTATGCCACAGAGACTATATACTCCGTTGAGCTGTTTACAAAGTCCAAAATATTAACTTGATTTCTTTTGTCAGGTGGCAAAAAACTTTCCCTTGCATGACATGTTTGCATGCTAGACAATGTCTGCATTGGAAACAGCCTATGGTCTTTCAGGCAGTCAAGTGTGTGGTTAACTTTTATTGGTGACATAGTGACTCAAAGAGACTATATCACCAATGTTCTTAGCACTACTGTATGTTATTCTAGGGCTGTCACTAAACATTTCTGGAATATTGCAGTGTTCCAATAATTTCCAGTTATTCATTAAAATGTGTTTAACTTGAGGTGCAATGCAGTTGTATTCATGTACGAAAATCATTTTTCTTGACCCCTAATGTTGTACTCTCTTTGGAATTAAAAGTGTTTGCTTATTCTGTGATTTAGCTCTTTCTCTAGCTTTCATAAATGCTGGCATATTGTAATCCCTTTCACAAAATCTGTCAATCATTTCCCCTTGATTGTACCTCAAAAGCTTCCTCAGATGAACACTGTCTCCTTAACCAGAGATACTGTCCATATGGAATAGAGGAAATCAAAGCTAGTGGATGGGTGCTGCATGTGGGCAGCACTGAATTACCAGCTGTTTCTTTCCTGAAACATGTTTCAATTTTTCCATTTTCTGATGCTCTTAAAGGGACACTGTCAATCCCCTTAGGTCTCAAAGTGCCCCTAGTTTAAAAAAACACATTTTATGATTGCCAACATTTTGTAAAGACTGCTGATGTGGCTAGTAGTTTGATTCTGACATGTTTTTCTTTAAAAAAGTTAAAAACAGACTGCCAATCATACTGGTATTACCACACAAAAACAGTCTTGTTTACATTCCTTGATCAGCTCTGACTGCATCTTTCCTGGACTTGGGAACACCCAAAACACAGTCTAGCCACTCATGATGCAGTGGGGAGTTTAGGAAGCTATTGCATCATGACTGACCACACTGTTTACGGGTGTTTCTAATGCTCAGGAAGTATGCAGTAAGAACAGACCCAGGATTGTAAACAGAATAAGGTTGTTTATAAATATTCATTAGCATGCATTTCAGTTCTACTAAACAAGGAGACAGACAAAACAAACAGCAAAATCAATGAATTGTAGAGAAGGTAAACAATCATAAAAAGTAGGGTTTTAACTAGAAATAATATGATGAAAAATAGGTTGACAGTGTCCCTTTAATGATTAATCCCAAAATTCTATACTCTGCTTGTTTATTTCATGGGTGAACTTCAGATTCATGTCATGGTTATCCAGGTTCCTAACAAAAACTTCCACCTTGAGTTATGTTCCTTCCCAAATAATTAACAAGTCATCAATGAAACGGTGCCAACAAATGATTGTATCTTAATGTTCATTCCCTGTATTAAAACTGTATCTCTTCTCCCACCAACCTAAATATAGGTTGACATATGTTGGTGCTACTGTCACACCCCTGGCTGTTCCCCTCTGCTGTAAATAAAATGTGTTATTAATCAAAAAATAATTGTGTGTAAAAATAAATTCCACTGCATCAACAAAAAACTTGGGGGAAGGGTACATTATTAAACTTAGTTTTTGATAGAAAAACTCCAGGGCCTCTAAACCCAAAATATGAGGTATGCATGTATACAGAGAATTAACATCAACTGGGATCCACAGCTAATTCTCTCTCCACTGCATCCCATCCAGTTTCTCAAGGATATGCAGTGAATCCCTTGTATATGAGGGAAGGTTGGTCACCAATGGTTGGAGAAAGAAGTCACAGAACTTTGAAAGGTTTTCACTTAAAGAACCAATGCCAGATTTGATCGGGTGACCTGGGGGAGGGGGTTCTGTATTTTTGGCAAATAATAAAAAGTAAAGATGACTGGTGTCTTAACCTTCAAAAAATCATTTTCTTTTATGGTTATAGAACCCCTCCTGGTAACCTCATCAATTAGTGCCCACAATTTTTTTTGAAACTGTACTGATAGGTCCCCTTTAAGGACTGCATACAGTATGTCTCTTTATCTGTCAACAGTCTGGCAGATTCATTTTCATAGTCTATCTTGTTTAAGACACCTATGTTGCCACCTTTGTTCAGACTGTTTGAAAATCACTTCTTTTAGATTTGTAAGATGTTCCAATGCCTCAGATTCATCTCTTGTTAAGTTACACATATTATGCCATCTTTTCATGAATAATGCATCAGCTTTCTTTAAAACCACCAATGTATGCATGTGTACCAGATTCATGGTTAATGAGTTATATAGTACCTATACATAAGAAAGGATCCTATTCAGATCCTACAAACTACAGGCCTATTAACCTGCTAGATGGTATGGCAAAAATGTATGCAAACATACTTTTAAATAGGCTTCTAACATGGCTCAATCAACACAGGATAATTTCAGAATTTCAAGCAGGGTTTAAAAATGGCACGAGTACAAGAACCCAGATCATCTTCTCTCTCGCCTAATAGAGAAGTATTGTAAAGTAAAGAAACAAAGACAATTCGTAGCCTTTGTGGACTTTTCCTATACAATTTTGAGATGTCTCTTGTGGGAGAAAATGGAACAATTGGGTCTTGATCATAATCTCATAATATTAATAAAAAGGTTATATACAAATACATGGTGCAAAATTACATATTACAAGGCTGGCACCCACACAAAAAAAGATTAACATGAAAGTGAGAGTCAGACAAGGATGTGTGTTAGCCTTGACATTGTTTAATTTATGTATTAATGATATTCTTTTACAATTGTATAATCAGGCATTTCATCCCCCAACAGTTTTACATAAAAGGATTCCAGTTCTTTCATATGCAGATGATTTGGCAATAATTTTCACAACCAGGCTAGGCCTACAAAAAGCATTAGGGAAGCTTGATGTACTTTGTACAAAACACAATTTGAAGCCAAATACAAATAAAACAAAAACAATGATTGTTGGTACTCTCAAGATGTACAGGAATTTAGTCCTTCCAAATAAAAAACTGAAATATGTTCATGAATTCCCATATCTGGGGGTTATTTTCACTAGTAACTTTAGATGGTTAGGATATGTAAACTGGTTCAAAAGTAAAGTTAGACAGTTCTGTAAAAGCTCTCAAAAGATTAAACACAATATATGGTGGATTGGCTCTGTCCCCCATGAGTAAAGTAATTAATGATAAAATGATCAGTCAAGCCTTATATGTGGCAGAGGCATGGGGAACAGAAAACTTTCAAAAACTGCTAAATAAAACATATAAACAAAAACTAAGATTACCTGTAAGTGTGCCTAGCACTCTAGTAAGAATGGAACTAGAACAAGTGAGATTTGGATACATGATTCCTATGAGGAAGATATATCATTGGGTGAAATTAATTTCAGAAAACAAAAATTCAATTTTGGGAAAAACTCATATGGAAGAGAAAAAAAAACTTCTTTCATATTGCAAGAGTGGTTGGCTGTCTACTATTAACTTCCTACTAAGAAAGAATGAACTTAGCCAGTTAAATATCTGGGCAGAAAACAACACATATCTGAAGTCAGCATACTTAAAAAACATCTCTAAACATAGTGGGCTGGATATTCAGAAATGCGCCAGAGGCAGGCGCAAGAGGTGCACAGTGCAATTCCACTGCGCCATGGTGCAAATGGAGCAATATTCACAGGATGCGCATGACAGGATGCGCCTGGGCAATGTGGCTGAATATCACACCTGATGTGCCACAGCGCAACCAAGAATACACCAGGGAGCATGTCATGAAGTGCAATAGCACAACCAGGGATGCGCAGAGGAGATACCAAGAAGCACCGGAGCAGCAACCAGGGATGTGCAAGGTGCAGAGATGCATGCACCAGGACACACATGGAATGGCAATAGGGCCAGCAGGTGGCAAGCCACAGTGGTGGGAGGTCCCACCACTAGGGTGAAAAATGTGCCAGGAGAGAGGCATGGTAGGCATATGAAGGTACACTGCCCAGTGTGCATGTGGTGGCAGGAGGCCCCTGACCACGCACACCACAGTGGCACACAGAGGCAGGGAGGCAACACTGGCTACCGCTGCACAGGCACAGGCATCGTCTACAGGGAGGCTAGGGACATGCCGCCCAGAACACAGCCAACAGCACACAAGTGAACAGCACACAAGGCACACCCCACACACCCAGTAAAGACAGGCTATGGCCACCTCATCCAACCAATGGTGCAACGCCACCTGGAACATGCAACGGTCCACCCTGGGCATACCACACAGCAGCCATGCACACCACTGCAGCATGGCTCCACATGCCAGCTGCAAATCAGACATGGACACATATGGTTAACCATAAAACAGTGCATTGCAACATGTACAAAACAATCATATACATATCTACAGGGTACAGGGTAATGTGAACAGGGAATGGTGGGACCACCAACAAGCCAGGAGGACAGGGAAGGGAGGCAGGGGGACAGGGGTAATGCCAACAGAAGGGAACAAGGGAGGGCAAGGAAGGGGGCTTAGGGAAAGGGATGTGATGCAGGCCAATGGGTCCTATGGCCATCCATGACCCACTGGAGGTCAACGCTGGTGTTGTTGCTGCCGTCTGCACTGTAACTGTGCAAGAAGGCACATCACCTGGAGCGTGGCAGTGGTCACCTGCAGGATCTGCCGCAGGAGCCTCGTATGGACATCTGGGGGTTGGACACCTAGGACAAAGGAGTGTACATGGTATGAGTGCATGCCTGGAACACCACAGCCCACCCAACTTGTGCAACGGGCATCGGTGAAATGCGCCCCTGGGTCGTCAACCAGCCACCCACAGTGAGTGCGCCCACATGAGCCACCTACCCAGGGACATAGGCCCTGGGCCCTGCTTGTGGCCATGTTCACCTACCTGTGCACTCCATTATGCTCTCTGTGATTGTGTCCCGGTGCTGCTGGGCCATCCTGGTCAGCCAGGGATCCCTTCACCTCCAGGCCCAGTGGCCACATCATCCCCACTGCTGTCCCCCTCTTCGACCTTGACAGCTATCCCATGGTCATCGGCCATGTTGTGTAGTATACAGAAGGCCAGGAATAGGCTGCAGGCCTTTGAGGGGCTATACTATAGGGCATCACCAGACCTGTCCAAGTAATGGAACTGAGCCTTCAGCAGCCCAAACACCCACTTTATGATGTTCTGTGTGCTGGCGTGTGCCTCATTGTATTGCACCTGCACTGGGGTCGATGGCCACAGGTATGGGGTGAGCAGCCAGGGCCAGAGAAGGTATCCACTGTCACCTGTGTGTAGAGATGTCCGGTTAGCATGGTGGACCATGTCACTGCACCCCCGGTCATCCCACCCACACCCCCTGGCACCCCTGGCACAGCATCCCCCACTCCCTGCCCTGTTGTTCCTGGCTTCCCACTCCCACAGCATACTCACTGACTAGGTGGCTAGTGGGGATGTCGCCACTCTTGAACCTGTGGCACAGTGCTGACTGGTGCCAGATGTAGGCATTGTGTGCTCCCCCAGGGTGTGTGGCACAGACATTGATGATGTGCCCCCTGACATCACACACCACCTGGCAGTTAATACTGGGGTAGCCCTTCCTGTTCAAGTATCCTACCCCCTCTGGGCCAGGTGGTGAGCAGATGCCAACATGGATGCAGTCAATGGCCCCTAGCACTCCAGGCAAATGTGCCACCCTGTGGAACTCCTGCATGTTCACTGTGCACTCTGCCTGTGTGCTGGGGAAATGGATGTACTCCGCAGCACATGGCAGAAGTGTGCTGAGGAATTGTGTGAGGAGCCATGACGTGGCTGACTGGGTTATGCCTGTGGTGTCCCCTGTTGGTCTATGGAAGGTACCCGTGGTGAGCAGGCACATGACGGCCATGATCTTTGCCATCACTGATAGGGCATGGCTCCATCTTATGGGTGCCTGCATCTCCGCACTGCACAGCTCACAGAGCCACCTCAGAATTGCCCGGTTTAGGCAGTACCAGCCCATGATCTCTGTATCACTGTACTGTTCGAAGGTGGTGCAGGCACAGTACAACCTGTTCCAGGCATACAGCTGATGGGCCCTTCCATGGCCGCACCAGTCTGCATGCTGCCTTCTCACACCCCTCATTACTATCTCCATCTGGAAAATGGCACTGGCCATGGCCTGGGTTGTATCCCCCCCGGGCAGCTCTCTCCCCAGAACCCCCCGACTGTGTGCTGATGTCCTTGCCCCTGCACTGGGTGCACCTCTGTGTTGTGACTGCCAAGCCAGCAGTCTGTGTGCTGTCACCTTCACCTCCCACCTGTCAGGGCCCCTGTGCTTCCCCTCCTGTGCTGGGTGTCACTGGCACTCACTGCATGTTGCCTCAGACCCTGTCACACACCCACACACACTGTGTGGCAGTTGTGTTTCAATACAAATAAATGCAGCGTGATGCACATTAAAAGGAAAAATCCTTTCAGAGAATGCAGGATAGGTGGGGTGAAGTTAGACAAGACAGGTATGGAAAGAGACCTTGGTATACTTATTAGTGACAGCATCAGAATCTCAGTAGAATGCAATTAATCTTTCAGCAATATGAATAGAATGCTGGGGTGCATTAGCAGGAGCTTTGATAGCAGATGTTAAAGGTGCTTCTGCCCTAGTTCAGATCACTGGTGAGACCACATCTTGAGGACTGTGCCAAGTTCTGGAGTCCATACCTGAGAAAGGACAGGGGCAGGCTAGAAACAATGCAGAGAAGGACCTCTAAGATGATCCAGGGGCAGCAAGTTAAGACATACAGTTGAGCCAAACAGGATGCAATGCAATACTGCAGTATACTACAGTAGAGTTACTGCAGTAAACAAGGCTATTTCTA
Source organism: Neoceratodus forsteri (assembly GCA_016271365.2). Taxonomy (NCBI): domain Eukaryota; kingdom Metazoa; phylum Chordata; order Ceratodontiformes; family Ceratodontidae; genus Neoceratodus; species Neoceratodus forsteri. The sequence goes on from CM028134.1 coordinate 318,742,189, forward strand.
TTCTTAATCCCTTCTTTCATAAGGCAACTGACACACTGTGTTGTATCCTGGCAAGCTTCACTGTATGAGGAACAATGCAAGAATCTCAATATGTACTCATTGGAGGACAGAAGGGAGAAAGGACATGACAGAGACATATACAATTCCAAGAACGATACATAGGATGACTAGAGCTGAACCACTAACCAGAAATGAAAAAACTATAACTAGAGAGCAAGTGTGGAAAGTGGGGTGGGGTAGAGAGGTTCCGGAAAGATGTCAGGAAGTGCTTCTTTAATGATAGGGTGGTGAAGCAGTGGAATAGGCTGTCCAAGATGGTGGTGGTGGCAGTAATAATCAACATGACAAGATGTATTTAAATCCACTAATGTTTGAAATGTATTTATTGGGACAGTTGGTGCAAAAGTAAGTCCTCTATTTCACAAAGATTATTCTGCTTTAATTGAAAGATGTTTTGATTGATTAGTTACCTTTGATTCAGTCAATGCTGTCATTCTTATCTCCTCCTGACCCCGTATTGCCATTGAGTTTTGTTGTTGTTGCCTGTATTGCTGTCCATTCCCTTCCTGACCTCCGTCTTTTCCTCCTGTTTGTCTTCCCTCTTGGAATTGCTGCTATTATCCATGATACTTGTTCTGTCTGGCACTACATCAAGGCTGGTAAGGTGGTGAGGCCTGTGGTCAATCATCATCTAAAACAGGCTATTGACTGTCCAGATCTTCTGCCTTGGATTCACTAGCATCTGTGCTTAGGTTACAAGACATCTGTGTTTCTCGTTTCAAAATGCCCCATCATTTATCTTTTTTCCATGTCAAAACTTGACTGTTTTCACAGTCTTCTCTATCATGGATAAGCTTATTTTGTTTTTGTTTTCCAGTTCTTTATCTAGATTTGTGATAGAATCTTTAAGTTTCTGGTTATACATCTCAAATGCGTTATCATTACTAAATGCCAGAACTTCTCTTTATTGAGTTTTTATTTCTCCTCTCAATTTAGCATCTTTTTCTTTGCCATATTCTATAATTGGATTAATCAGCTTTACACGTGCCTTGGTTAAAATTACTGTAGGTCCAATTTTCTCATAAAGTCTGGTATGACCAGGTGAGGGGACATTTTGTTTTCAAAATTCTAAGTCCTCTTAATATCCATGGTGCCTGTAGATATGATTCCAAACTAATCTTATTCCACTACAGTCTCTTGGCTTGATGTGTCAACTTCTTGAGGCGCTTAAAAGCTTTGTGTAATGTCTGGTCTTCTCCTGAGAAGATATCACCCAAAATTACATTATTTTCAAGTAGGAATGAATCATGTGCACCTGCTGCTGTTAGCAGCCAATTAACATACTCATGTGGGCCATCTGGAGTAGGTGTAGGGTTTAAATTAGGGGTTGCCTCTGGAGGCATATGTTCACACAGGCACTATTCAGCATTATCAAATTAGTTATTTGGTTACTATGCATCAGAATTAGATATTTTATTTGGTATCAGGTGAAACCAAAACCCATACATTAAACTTGGTAATTGAAGCATAGAAAAAAACACACGTTTGCACTGGGAGGGTGGTATTCACAATAAAATTGCACCATAGAAAAACACACAAAATGGGCAGGCACCACCTCCTGACCTTGGAATGATACTTAGACTCCAAAAGTATTTTTCAAGGGTGCAATTTGTACATTTTTATTAAGTACAAAAATTCACATTAAAAACTCAATTGAAACCCATAACACTTACCTGACACATTTCAGATGCAAATGTAACGGATGTCCATTGAGTTTTTAATGTGCGTTTTTGCGCTTAATAAAATGGAATGAATTGCACCATTGAAAAATGATTTTGTAGTATGAGCATCATTCCAAGGTAGGGACATTGTCAGTGCCCAATTTGTTTGTTTTTCTATTAGTGAAAAGAGGCAGACAGAGGTAGGAATCATCAGGTTGAAGAAGGAGTGGGTGTAAGGAAAAAGACATGCAGAAGGCTGATCTACTGAATAGTTATTGCTGTTCAGTATTTACAGTAGAAGAGGTGGGACCACTTCTGGAAAGTCACATCAAGGACTCTGAGAAAGGTGTGGTGAAAATGGGACCTGGGCAGATCACTGAAGACATGGTGAGGAAAGGTCTGGCAGCACTCAGAATGAATAAGGCACCAGGGCCAGATGGCCTGCACCCAAGTATTCTGAAGGAATTGAGCCCAGACCTGGAAGACCACTAACAGATAGCTTCAGGTTTTCTATTGTGTTAAGGAGAGTGCCAAAAGATTGGAGGATGGTGGAGGTAGTGCCACTACAAAAGTGTGGGGTAAGTAGAAAGCAGGGAATACAAAGAAAATTACAGGCCCATCTGCCTGACCTCAGTTGTGGGAAAGCTCATGGAGATCATAATCAAGGAGTAAATGATATGCTACCTGAAGCAGAAAAGGCTACAGAACAACAAACAGCATGGGTTTGCAGTGGAAAGCCCATGTCAGACAAACCTGATCAACTTCTTTGACTGGGTCATCAAGGCTATGGAAAAGAGTCAGGCTGTTGATGTCTTATACCACAGCGCCAGTAAGGCTTTTGACTTGGTGCTGCATAGAGAGCTATTGAAAAACATGGAAGATTTGAGGTTGGTGGAGGGACTGGCTACCTGGGTGGGAAACAGGCTGAAAGGAAGACAACAAAGGGTTGTGGTGAATTGGAAAAAAAAATTAATTGAGAGGAGTCACGAGTTTGATGCTGCAGGGATTAGTTCTAGGACCATTCTTGTTCACTATGTTTATAAGGAATATAGGGGAGAACATTGAAGGAAAGATGTGTCTCTTTGTGGATGGCACAAAATATTATGGAAGAGTGGACAGTGGAGAAGCAGCCAGGGAGTTGTGCTGGGATTAGGAGCAAGGGGAAAAATGGCCAAGAATCTGGCGGTTGCTTTTCAATACAAATAAATGCAAAGTGATGCACATTAAAAGGAAAACCCCTTCCAGAGAATACAGGATGGGTGGGGTGAAGTTAGCCAAGAAAAGGTATGTAAGGAAAGAGTCCTGGGTCTAGTTATCAGTGACAGCCTAAGAATCTCAGTATAATACAATAAATCTTTCAGCAAAATGAGTAGAATGCTGGGGTGCATTAGCAGGGGGCTTTGATAGCTGAAGGTAAAGGTGCTTCTGCCCAGTGCAGGTCACTGGTGAGACCACATCTTGAGGACTGTGCCAACTTCTGGAGTCCATACTTGAGAAAGGACAGGGGCAGGCTGGAAACAGTGCAGAGAAGGTCCTCTAAGATGATCCAGGGGCAGCAGGTTAAGACACACAGTGGAGCCAGACAGGATGCAATGCAATACTGCAGCATACTACAATAGAGTCACTGTAGTAAACAAGGCTATTTCTATTCTTAATCCCTTCTGTCATGCAATAACTTGAAACACTGCGTTGTGCCCTGGCCAGCTTCACAGTATGAGGAACAACTCAAGAATCACAATATACAGTCATTGGAGGACAGAAGGGTGAAGGGTACATGACAGAGACATAAAAGATTCCAAGAACAATAAATAGGATGAATAGAGGTGAACCATTAACTAGAAATGAAAACACTATAACTAGAGGACAAGAGTGGAAAGTGGGGTCGGGTAGGAAAGTTCAGGAAAGATGTCAGGAAGTGCTTTTTTAATGTTAGGGTGGTGGAGCAGTGGAATAAGCTTCCCAAGATGACAGTGGTGGCAGTAACAATCAGCAGGTTCAAGACAGGGTGGGGCATATTCAGGGAAGCAAAAAGGACTATCGGGCAGCATGAACAGAAGAAGGCTAGAGTCGAGTCAGGTGTCAGGCCTACAGGTCTTCACATAATTGTTAGCTATTACAGGGCAGACTTGATAGAAAGAGTCATGTCCTACCATCATCTTCTATGTATCTATGTATGGAAATGTCCTAGGTGATAGACATTAAGGGGAAGGTAAATATGGAATATATAGAACTTGAAAGGTAACTTTAACTTTATCTAAATATTATTGAAAACTCATCTTGTTGCATGTGATTTTTTTCAAAACTAAGTTTAAAAAATATATATACACTATACTATAAAAAATAATGTGTAGTCAACCACACAGCTTGGTGTGTGTGCTTCCATTTCGAGGAGTTGAGATGATATCATGAGACTACTTGAGTTCTGCTATCAAGGTTCTTATGATGCCACTTCAACTCCTCAATGGAAATAGCCTGGTTGTATATGGCTGTCCATATATTATTCTATATATATATTCTTCAGAGGTTTCTCTGTGACAGTAATGACTCCTTAAGGAAAAATGTATCTTTGCTGAAATTCCTTGAAACATCTGAATAAAATTAAATGATACTATCTGCTCTAGAAGTCTATTCCAAGTGTCCACTACCTATTCTGTAAAATCATTCTCCTGATATTTTCCTTTAGTCTTCCTTCCTCCTTTCAAACACATTGAGTGCCACATTGTCCTTTAATCCTTATACATCCCAAAGATCTATATTTTGTTTGAAGGTGTTTTCCTTTTCAGGCGTTTGTATTCAGCAATCATGTCACCTTTAAGTTTCCTTTTAATTAGATCCCAGTTTTGCCAGCCTGTTCCAATATTCATAGTCCATGTTTTCCAAGCCTTTAACTTTGAGCACTCAACTCTTTCACTTCTCAGTCATGGTGATATTTTGCCTTGTATATGGGGACCATAATTGTACACTATACTGAAGATGAGGTCTGACTAATGATCTGTACAAGAACATTATTCTCCAGCTGCTTTCAGAGTTTCTCCTTATGCATGCCATTCTTCATTTTTTACATTGTCACCCCCATTTAGAGCTGTTGCTGGTCATTACATGCAAGTCTATCTGCTGAAATGTTTATATACTCTTGGGTTCCCTACCATTAAGTTCCTTGCTAATATTATCACAAAATGCAAAGAGAATGGACTGATATGATTTCTCTTTACAATATCATTGTTGAACCAATGAGTCTAAGTTTTTTTCTTTTCTGTATGTTTACAACAGTTCTGTTTCTTATGATTGGCTCAAGCAGATTTCCTGCCTAGTATTAATATTAACCAGACTAGTTTATCAATCCCATCCTCAGCTCTGGAGTTTTTAGAAAATATGATGTGGATCAAATTCCAGTCACCAGGAATGTGCTGTACTCAGTTCCTAATGATTCACTGAAGGTTTCTGCCAATGGGCTTAGTAGTACCTTAATTAGTTCCCGAAGAATTTTTCATATTCACAAAAGAAACACCAGAAATTAAATCTGCGAATGGTACTTTATTTTTCTTCATTGTGTATGCAAGTATGGAAGAGATCATGAGAGAAAAAAATAGGATTTTGTTATTTTACTTTGTTTAACTTCAGAGAAGTTTTATTTTTTTGGTACCGGTTGGGAGTCTTCAATAAGTAAAGGTGTAACCCTGTTTGTGAAGGCAATCAATGATAAGTGAAGTGATTCATAAATTCTATATGTGATTTGCCAGATTTCAAATCCCACTACTTAAACTTGTTCCAAAAAATGCATTTGTTGGGGGTTTAACATACCATATTTCACTGACTAGAAGACACTTTCAAATAGAAAACCTTTTTTTTTAGAGTTAACTCAGTTTCCTGGACCATGCATAGTGGCTAGAGATTCCAGTCTGACTTTAAATCACCTTGCTAGGAGCCCTGGATCAACAGAGAGGAAAACAAGATTGGTTGCTTTAATTCTAAGTACTATGGAGTTGATCCATTTAATCAGCTAGCAACCACAAAGAAAACCTATTCATTCTATTCACAACCCAGCCATTCACATTCAAGGATTGACTATTGCCTCATATCACAAAATATATTAAGAATAGTCCAGGAGGTTAAATATGGAACCATTAACATATCAGACCATGCTCCAGTTGAAATTGTACTGCAGACAAATAACAACTACACTAAAGAGAAAGGATGGAAGTTGGATTCTAAACTACTGGATGACTCAGTGTTCACTAACTTAATTAAAAAAGAAATTACAACTTCTTTTCATTCAATGAAATAAGCCCCACAATCCCTATCACTATAATATAGGACCCTCCTACGGCATATCTTTGAGGAGTTTGTATATCCTACTCAACCTATAAGAAAAAAAAGTAGAACATTTAACTTTCAATCAATTAGAAACAGAACTGGCAGAGGCAGAACAAGCCTTTTTTTTCTGTCCTCAGCTGAAACAGACTTAGAAAAAGCCTTGATACTAAGAGACAAATTAAATCAAGCCCTGGAAATCAAAGCTAGAAGTGCAGTGCTAAGAGTTATGTCCCAATGTTATTTCCACAGTGAAAAACCAGATAGACTATTGACATTTCAAACACAGAGTGAAAAAGCTAGCAATACAATCAACATAGTGCAGGATGACCAATGTAATAGTCATAATGACCAGAAAAAAATTAATGAGATCTTTACTATGTTTTACAAAAGTCTTTACAAGCAAAATAACAATGAAGATGATGAAGGCATAACATAATTCTTGCCTCGATTAAATCTGAAACAATTGCAAGAAGAAGGAAGAAATTGCCTAGACAAAGAGCTTTCATTACAAGATATTCTAGACATTATATTGGAACTATCTAATAATAAATGTCCATGGCCAGATGGCTGTGGAGCTGAATTTTATAAAGTTTTTAAAGAAGACATAGCAACTGCATTACATCAACTCTTTAACTTGTTTTTACAGCTAAAAACCATGTCAGCATCATTTAATGAAGCAGTTATTACCTTACTATTGAAACCTGACAAATCCCCAGAAAAATGCATTTCATATTGGCCTATTTCACTACTAAATACAGCTTATAAGATCTTTTCAAGAATTCTGGCCCTAAGATTAGCAAAAGTTGTGCCTAAGATTAAACATCTCTACCAGACAGGGTTCATCAAAGGTAGGAAATAAGCAGATAATATACGGCGGGCATTAAACCTGATGAACTCAAACAACTCCAAAAATACATGGCTAGTTGCATGAGATGCCAAGAAGGCATTTGATCAGGTTAGTTGGAAATTTCTGATGACAGTATTGAAAACAATGGGTTTGGGGAACACATATGCATGTTAATTCAACTGATTATATGAACCCATCTACTGTGATAAAAAAATCAATGATCAGCTATCAGCTCCATCAAAATAATAGAGAGGGACAAGACAGGATTGTCCACTTTCTCCTTTGTTGTTTGCAATCTATATGGAACCAACTGCAGAAAGCATAAGACAAGATCAGGTAATAGAGGGAATAAAAGTGACAGCCAATACCATTCAGTCTCGCTCTATGCTGATGATGTGTTAATCTATCTGAATTATATCAGTTCATCTTTTCTACATCTATTTAATCTTACAGAAACATACTGTATACACTCGGGCTATAAAATAAACTTGCATAAAACAGAAATATTTCTACTGAATGAAAATAATTAAGTCATGAATCTCTTAGCTAAATCTCAAATCCCAGTCAAAGACTTTATTAAATATTTAGGAGTCAAATTATTAAAAGACGAAGAAGCAATATTAAAAGAAAACTATGGTGTTCTCTTTTAAAAAATCTATAAGGACTTTGAGAGATTGATTCACCTTCCGTTAACATTAATAGGGAGAGCAAATATTAAAATGAATGTACTGTATTGCCAAGAATACGCTTTCTTTTTCAATCCCTTCCTATAAGCATTCCAAAGGAAATATTTCTCACTTGGGAGACTAAATTAAGAACACTTCTATGGCAAGAATAGCCTTACAGAAATGATATGCCCCTCCTGAACAAAGAGGTATTGATCTTCTTAACCTATGGCAATATTATTTAGCAGCTAGATTAGAACAACTAAATTTGCAGTTTGTATCAGATAACTCTCCATCTTGGGTACAAATCAAGCGGCACTTTGCTAAAGTACAGCCTTTAAAAGGTATATAAAGCATTGACACCACCTCAGATGAAGTAACCAGGGATTGCCTCCCTGCTACAAGGCACTTTGTAAAAATATGGCAAGAGGCAAACTCGATCCTTGGACTGTATCACACTTTGTCTCCATTTTCATATATAAAATTACTAAAAGGAATCCCAAACATCAGTACTAATTATTGCACAAAAATCTGGGGACAGAAGGGAATTTCACAGTTGCAACATTTATTTAAAGAAAATACATTCATGAAATTTCCAGAGCTAAAAAATAAATATAGTATACTTACGGGTAGAGGTGGGTGAAGTCAACAAAATTCGCTCTGCATAATATTTCATGAAAAGCACTCAATTTGTAGAGCACAATTTGCAAAATTTGACAATTCATGGAGCGTGGATCAATGAGAAAAGTATGAAATTTCACATGCTACTGTTTGCCTCCCCCACCGATCGCTAACCCCAATAATAAAAAAAATACTCCAGATCCCTGGTGCCTAGTGGACCCCCACCCCACCAAGTGTTGGTCTCAATAATGAAACAATTTCCCCAAATCCCCATTCCCTGGTGCCTAGTGTACCCCCATCCCACTGTTCACTATCCCCAATAATGAAAAATAAATTCCCAAATCCCTGGTGTCTAGTGGATCTCTCCCCACCCCACTGATCGCCTAACCCCAGTACTGAACAAAAGTTCCCAATCCCTGGTGTCTAGTGGACTCCCATCCAGCTGATTGCTGGTCCCAATAATAATGTTCCCAAATCCCTAGTGCCTAGTGGCCCCCCACCCTGCATATCGCCAGCCCCAGTAATGATATAATGTTCCCAAATCCCTAATTTGGAATAAAGTTTTAATTATTGTGGCCGGCATCGGGGGGGCACTAGAGACCAGGGAGAGATAGGGGGTGGTGTTGGGGGATTCCCCATTTGTCACCTCTTCTTTCTTCAGGTAATTTTCAAGTGCAATATGCACTTAAAAACTTCAAAAGCAAGATGAAGTCACAAATGTCGTATATCCGGTAATTTAAAAAAATTACGTGAAGTGCTCCACGGGGCAAATTTGACAACTTCACAACATATTTGCCTGTGGAATAAAACTTTGCTACATCTCTACTTATGGATCACTTTCTAAGCTACCTCCAGATCAGAGATTATATAAGAAAAAAACTTGCAATTTAGAGCCCTTACAACTGTCACCACTGGAAGACAATTTTATAAACAAAGAGATGGATAAAAAAAACTAATCAGTAGAGTATACAAGGCACTTAATGATCACAAGAAAGTATCCTTGTCAAAATAAAAATTGCATGGAAAAAAGACTTAGCAACATATATTGGTGAACAAACCTGGCTTGAAACTCTTATTATAGCAAACACGGTTTCAGAAAACAACAAGATAAAAGAAATACAGTTCAATATATTTCATAGGCCCTATCACACCCCATCCAAATAAAATAAAAAAAATAATGAAATCCCAAATATCTGCCAAGGTGTGATTCTGAAGTAGGATCCAACAAACACATGTTTGATACCTGCCCTTTCTTATCAGAAATTTGAAACAATATATGGAGAACGATAGGATTAGTTCTAGGATTAGAGGTACCATTCAAAACTGGAATAATATTCTTTTGTAGTCTATACTTAAACTCAGAAAACAATACATGGGAGAGAAAATCCTTAATAAACCTAGCATTTATAAATGCTAAAAACTGATTCCTCAACACTGGAAGGACAAAAACCCACCGCATTTCAATAACTGGTAAATGTTATGGTAGATAATGCTAATCTAGAACAGATATACAATGCTAGAGAGGATAAAACTCTGATCAATATGGGAATCATTCATAAAGTATCTAAATAAATAATGTTACCTTGAAACTCTCTTAAAAATCCTTTAAATTTAACTTTGAAAACAATAAATAGCTGGAGTAAAGAAGAAGAGGATGATAGGCTAGTTACAGAGGACAGAATATGATGAATGGCATTACAAAACCTTATAACAAAGATGGGGTAAACAAACCAATACCTGATCCCCAACCCCCCCTCAAAAAACACACACACAAAAAAAACAAGCCACCCTCAAATACAAGATGCAGGTAAAAATACAACATTTTAATAGAAGCCGCAGCTTCTACTCATTGAAATACAATATGGGTGTCAAATTTTCCTTAGCCAATCAGGTAGAAATAAATTTCCAACCAGTGTTGTAACCAATATTTTTCAGTCTCTTTCATTTGTGAATGTTGATGCAAGATATTAATTCAAGCATTCCACCAACACTTTCATGGTTATATCATCACTTCCCATATCCTTCAGTGATCCAACATGTGTCTGTGTTTTTCTTTTCTTACTTGCAAATATGAAGAACTTTATACTTTCATTTGATTTGTCTTGAAGTATGATCTGTTCCTCTGTCATTCGTTTTGCACCCTTGGTTCTGCAGGTACAGGTATCCAGTCAAAACTGCCCTGACTGAAAGAGCAAAAATGTAACTTTCGATAGTGATTCTACCAGAGTTTCCAGAAAAAGTTCTAAAGTTCAATAAAGAATTCCTTTCAGGAGGATGTTTCCTAACAAATTTTGTTGAAACTGTTTGAAAATTCGTCCCCACTGGAGTTGTAATAGTTACTTTATGTGGAGTCTGAAGTTGTGCATGGAAGCCGTACTCTGAGTCCTGTGATTTATTCTACATAAAATAACAAATAAAACTCCACAGGGATGAATTTTATAATGTTTTCAACATAATTGAGTTGGAAAAATCCTCCCCAAACAAATTCTGTATTGAACTTTATAACTTTTTACATAAATTCGCGTAAAATCACCATCCAAAGTTCTGTTTTTGCTCTTTCAGTCAGCTCAGTTTTGACCTAGTTCCTAAAACAAGAATGTATCCCACAGAGGAAGAAGTACAGTAGTAGGCAAACTAAACCTACTGTATGTGGTCATGGATGGTAAAGGAGGCAATACAATTGGGGGGAGATCTACAATAGAAATAGATTGCAAGACACCAGACGAAAAAGATGGAACTACAAGGACAAACTCTGAAAGTGCTATGTAGAACTGGAATGAGGTCAAAACTATACTGACTGAAAGAGTAAAAACAGAACTTTGGATGGCGATTGTACCAGAATTTCTGTAAAAAAGTTTTAAAGTTCAATACAGAATTTGTTTTGGGAAGATTTTCCCTAACAAATTATGTCGAAGACTTTCTAAAACTCATCCCTGTGAAATTTTATTCATTATTTTATATGGAGTAAATCACAGGACTCAGTACAGCTTCCATGCACAACCTTGGGCTCCATGTAAATTAACTATTACTACTCCAAGGGGGATGAATTTTCCAATAGATTCAATATAATTCGTTAGGGAACATCCCCCCAAAAGGAATTCTGTATTGAACTTTAGAACATTTTGCAGAAACTCCAGTAGGACTGCCATCCAAAATTCCCTTTTCGCCTTTTCAGTTGGCACTGTTTTGACCAGATTTCCTTATTTTAAAGGGACACTGTCAACCTGTTTTTCATTGTAATATTTCTAGTTAAAAACCCACATTTTATAATTGCTTACCTTCTCTAACATTCATTGATGTTGTTTGTTTTATCTGTCTCCTTGTTTAGTAGAACTGAAATGCATGCTAATGCATATTTATAAACAACCTTGTTTTGTTTACAATCCTGGATCTGATCTTACTGCATACTTGCTGAGCATTACAAATATACCCAAACAGTGAAGTCACTCATGAGGTAGTAGCCTCCTAAACTCCCACTGCAACATGAGTGGCTAGACTGTGTTGGGGTGTTCCCAAGTCCAGGAAAGATGCGGTTGGAGCTGATCAAGGAATGTAAACAAACCTGTGCTTATGTGGTAACACCAGTATGGTGAGCAGTCTGTTTTTCACTTTTTAAAGAAAAAGAAGAGTCAGAATCAAACTACCAGCTACATCAGCAATCTATACAGAATGCTGGCAATCATAAAATGTGTTCTTTAAACTAGGGACACTTTGACACCTAAGTGGGTTGACAGCGTCCCTTTAAGTAGTATACATGGATTTTGAAGGTGTCTCATTATTACCTAACCTTTTCATTATGAATTAACTTTCCCAATGTATGTGTTCTAAGAACTTCCTCATATTTTCAAAATCTGTCCTGTGCTGGAGCATGGTGTATGTCTCTCCATGTGTTTTTCCCTCTGTTCTTTGCAATTGAGACTCTGAGGATGTTCTGAACACTGTTTTAGATTATCTGACCAGTTTCTATGTGTTTGACCAGATAAACTTCATTGCTAAAAATCAGGTCCAGTGTTGTTTATTCCTTAGTGGGATCCTTCGCCCATTGTATAAGACAGCAGACTTCCACAAGTGTCTCATTATTACCTAACCTTTTCATTATGAATTAGCTTTCCCAATGTATGTGTTCTAAGAACTTCCTCATATTTTCAAAATCTGTCCTGTGCTGGAGCATGGTGTATGTCTCTCCATGTGTTTTTCCCTCTATTCTTTGCAATTGAGAATCTGAGGATGTTCTGAACACTGTTTTAGATTATCTGACCAGTTTCTATGTATTTGACCAGATAAACTTCATTGCTAAAAATCAGGTCTAGTGTTGTTTATTCCTTAGTGGAATCCTTCGCCCATTGTATCAGACAGCAGACTTCCACAAAATTCAGAAATGTCCTACTTCACCTGAAAATGGGAATCCAGTTTTTATTTATAAAGCTGACGTCTCACATGAGCAAACACGTTTTCCTTAGACATTGCCTTTTGTGTCATCTTGTGAAATTTAAGGTGCTGGCTCTCCTTCTGGATTAGTGGTCAATAGCATACTGTAGCCAACTGTTTCTATGTATTCTCTTCCATTTAACTCTCAGATTAAGTGTCTTCTTTTCAACTGTGTTATGATTCTCCATTTCTTTGTCAGTTACCTTTAATAGGATTTTGACATGCAATGCTATTTCTCCTTTCTTGTCTGGTATATTATTCCTAAATAGTTTTCAGTTGCCTATTTCCACTCCTCATAAGTAATTATCATCACATCATGTCTCTGTTATCCATATTTTGCCCAATTCTTCCATCTTAATCAGTGTCTCTACCTCATGTGACTTGTTTCTCCAGTTTCTTGTATAAGTGTACACACAGTACAGTAGTAGTAGTAAACTTTATTTATATAGTGCACAATCCCAGAGGCACTGAGCACTTAACAAAATGATTACAGACATTAAAATAAATAAAATATTACTATAAACTAAAATATAAAGAAACAACAACAAATAAACATGAATAAATAAACCATTTAAATATTTAAAACAATAGTGCAAAGCTGGTCAGTAAGTGACTGTACCAAGTGCCTCCTGAAAAAGAAAGGATTTCAGGCCCCTCTTGAAGGCATCCAGTGAGGGGACCTCCCTAATGCACCTGGAAAGCCTGTTCCAGAGGGTAGGACTAGCACTTCAAAAGGAAGGCCCTATCTCCCAAAGACCTCAACCTTACCCTTGGAATGGTTAAGAGGACCACTTCAGTGGAATAGAGGGGGTGGGAGGTCTGATAAAGAGACATCAGGCCACACAGGTAGTCAGGACCCAGTCCATGCAGGGCTCTATACATTAGGTCAAAAAACTGACTTTGAATGTTATACTACATATATACTATACCCCCAGTTGTTGTTTTGGTTCTTTTTGTTACATTTTGCAGATGCACATGTTGCCAATGATACACCCTGTCCTATAAATAAAGACATACCTTCCTTGCATGGACATACAGAGGCTGATCAAGGAGTTGAGAGGAGGGCTGTGCCAGTCACCACCTGCACTCCCATGGCAGTGAAGATGCTGGTAAGGGGACAGGGGTTGATTGTGTATTTGGTGCTGTGATGGTTAGGGCAGCTAGACATCAGGGATTGCTGCAGTAACATGGGTGGTACCGGCAATTGGGATTGGGGTACCAGGTCACACCAGGGACTTGTGTTTGTTTTTTCTCTGCACCTTACAATTTTTATAGAACATAGGCTCAGACATGGATGGTGTTTTTTGTATGGGACTGAGGATCTGTGACCAGTGGGTCACTGGACACAGGATGCCAGGGACATCTAATACCCATAGTTGGACAGGGGAGTTTGGGACACTGGGCACTTGGAGGGCTATCTTTGTGTAACTGCCCAGTGATTGGTGGGGGGGCACTAGGCACCAGAGATTGGGGATATACTGGTTGGGCTGTGCACTGGAGGGTGGGGGACCACTAAACACCAGGGAATAGGGATATACTGGTCAGGCTCTGCATCTTAGGGTGGCGGAACACTGGGCACCAGGGACTTCCACACATGTCTGAGACCAGGAAAAGGGGGTGGTGCTATGCTAACCTGCCTCTGCTACCCATGCAAATGGGCCCTTAAGGAGCACACAAATGGCCCATTTAGTGTCTTGCATGCCCAATAGGCTCCTTTGCTTGGGTCCCTTTAAAAATTGCAAATAGTGCTCCGGTGCTATCAACTCTTGAGGCACACTTTGGGATCCATGTCTGGGTAGTGCTACTTGACTTAGTGCTGAGATTATGTGGCCCCATATTCAGCATTTTTTTTTTATTATTTAAATGTTTGTTTACCAGGTAAGTGTTATGAGCCAAGATACTTTTTCAAACATGACCCGGATAGCGCAATCCAACTCAATGTAGAATCCTTGGACCCCTGGGCAATTGCAAAGCACAGCGCAAACCTTTACACTTCACTTTGCACTTTTGTGACTATGGGGCCCCAGAGCTTATAAAAATTCTAACATACATTATAAGTTTAATTAATTATTCATGACTGCTGTCCCATCCATGATTGGTTGCTGTGCTGGTCTGAAATCTGTAAGAAGTGACTGGCGCAGCACCCGCTCTGTGCTTCCTGCTGTCACACTCCCAGTGCTGCCACAGAAAAAATCTTTAAAAAGACATCATTATTGTGATTAGACTTATAATCAGAATAATCACCTCAGAGCTGGTCATTTCTCATGTGATTAATGACCGTCTAAGTGAGGGTGACCCTCAGCTGTGCCTCGGGCCACCATTCTCCCCCAGCCAGTTGTTAAACTCTAGGAAATGACCGGCTCTTTGGTTATTATTGCTTAAATGCAGGCTATTGAATCTCCCACTGCTGCAGCCCTGTTCTGATGTCAGCTGCAGGGGACTCTGGGATTTCAGATTACAGGAAATGTCAGATTGGAAGTAAGCAGGGTCAGTCTGATACACTTGTATACAACAGTGAACAGTAAGTAAAAAAAGTGTTTTGCACACAAAGTGCAAATTGAGAACATCACCTTACTTGGGTGTAGGGCTCTTAGAATTGACTGTTCCCCTTTGCACAATTGTTGCTAAAAATGTAAGATGACAAAAAGGATATAATAAATGATGGGAAAATAATATAAAATAAACTGCTAAAAATTAATTATTTCTGAAACATACAGGATGCATGAACACAGTCACGTGCTTAGTACTAGCTAATATAGCAACAATGCATTTTTTTTGCACCTCCCTAGCCCTCTGGCCAGCCACTCCTTCAGGATGCCAATGGCCCTACTTCAGCCAGTCTCGTCCCCCACCACCACCAACCCACTGCTCTTGATTTCTGTCCACTCTGTCAGCCTGGACATATCCCTTTGCAAGGGGTCCTAAACCCTGGAGGGCTTGCGGAGAGGAAAGAATGGGCATCCTTATCTGGTCCAGAGGCACAGGGGCTATGGGAGTGGCCTGAGAGGCAGCCTGCTGGGCACTTTGTGGTAGAAGAGGACCCGGTGACCATCATCCAGTTGGCCAGATGGCTGTTTTCTGCTGTTCTGTGTGGGGGCATGACGTGTCATGCGATGTCAAGACCAAAGTCAATATCTGTCATAATCCCTCCCACAGGGGAGTCTGATATGTTGCTGTGCCTCTGGCCTCCACCAGGGGCCAGCAAACACCACAGTTCAGACCCTCCTCCCTCCCTCCCTCCCTGGAGAAGCTACTCAGTCATGGGATGCTCAAGCCTTCTCCACCCTGCCTGTCCTCTGACTCCTGGGTCTGTTCCCGAGTCATCAGTATCACAAGCGGAACTCCAACTGCTGTGTTGCTGGGTCGGACCACCAATGCATATTAATATAGCTAATGTAAATAGTGATACATAGAAATGTTAACTTGAAATAACAAATATTATTCTGCTATATGCTTTCTGTAATGCAATTTTATTGAATGCTGAATGATTTTTATGAAACCTGAACAGTTAAAACCTCTGTGCACATCTAAACATTTTGAAGACCATGGTGCAGTAGTCCTAAATAGCCTTATTTCCCTGTAGTTTTTCACACTATTTAAATATTAAAATAATGATTTACACCTTCAGGTTCTCCCTCACTAAGAAGCATGGGTTGCCAAAGTAGGTTACCTTGAACATCTCAGTCCCTTGTAAATCTGTGTCATATTCTTATTTTGGTACTGATCTTTAAAAACATGACAAGAAAAATTCCTGCTCTGCAGCCAATATACTGTGTATTGAAATATTCACATATATTTTTTTTATATAGCTTATGTGATAGTCTTCATCTGTAGATATCCTGATATACTGTCATAAATATGTTCAACCTTACAGGATGTAATGACTTGTTAGGCCCTATCCCTCTGCATTAATAAGGTCTTTATTTAGATTGGTGCAAGCAAATCATTTTGCTGTAATTAAATTTAGATGCACTATGATTTAAAATGTAATCTGTCACTTGTTCGAAGTAAAACCTTAAGCTAAAAATCTTGCAGTGCTTGATTTTGTTGTTATGGAGAAATAGACCAGAAGTATGAAATATACAGTATAGTCACAACCCTGTGTTAGGCCTAAATTTTATATTGTTTATCACTGAAGTACTTATATGTGAAATTACAAATAATAATTTAATTAAATTTCCACAAAATTCTATAAGAGTATGTTATGCTACACATATTTACTAGGACAGATTCCTAACTAATCTTATAGGAGGCATTTTATAAACAGGAAATACAACCATTATTCTGTATTGGTAGAATGATATTTCATATCTTGCTAATGTTGATATAAATAAAAATTAATCTTGCCTGATTCTGTGCCATATTAATTTAAAGGCTACCCTGATGGCTCAGTAGTAGCACATTGGGCTACCATGCTGATGAGCTAGGTTTGGCAACATGCTCAGGAAGTCCCATCAGGGGCCAGGCCATGCCAGGATCAGCTGCCACTTGGCAGCGCATCTCAGCTGGGTAAGGTTGGTGGTGGGTTCCACTTCCACACAGACGATTAAAGCTGAGTCATGGAGCTCATTCCTGCCACAGGGGAAGCTGTGGTTGATGAGGCCACTAGAGGAATCACCCCCCACCACCAGCAGAGGAGGGAGGGAGAAAACATGAGAAGTAAAAAATAAATCCTGTCATTCGAATGATGGTGTACTCAACTGAATAGTGTATATCCCTGATTGCAGGGTATTTCCTTGAAGCAGATGACAGGGATAAGGCCATAACAATCAATATGGAAAAAAGCTATATGACGGTGAAAAGGATTTGCTCCTCTCATCACCGTAATTCTGACAGCACCGAGAATTTAGTAGTAGAAGTAGTAGTAATTTTATTTGTGTTTAGTTAGTATGCACCAAGCATTCTGCATGTCCTTTAGAAAAGTGTGGTACCCCGATGGTGAAAAAATGGATGTTATCATGTGCTGGGTCTCCACAACAATATAAAAGGGGTAAATAAAGCAACTGCATCATGATGACACCCGTAACTTGCACACAAATTACTAACACAGGTCCCAAGTAGGTGGATGGTGGCACCTGACAAAGAGAGGCAGGAGTCAGAAATAGATTCCAAATACTACTCAAGATTTTATTCACACAAATAGGGAAAGGGAACACGGTCACAGGGAACTCTTATCCCTACTCTCCTGTATGAGGAGGACTGTATAACAGCTCCGATTTATGAGTGTTCTATACTCTATACCCTGTACGAGGGTGACTTTATGCACACTTGCAATAATCAACTGCAACAGCTCCGCTTTATGAACAGTCTGTCTATTGAAATCTGCAAATCACTATGCAGTTTCTAATACTACCCTGAGGTGCACCTCTACCTAGGGCCTATTACCTGGAGTACTCTACTCTGAGGAACTCTAAAACATGTCACTACAAGGCTCTACATATGTCCTAAGAGACAGTTCATGTGCAGTTGATTTTTCTGTGTCGTTGAGAAGAAACTGGGTTGTGGGGTATGAAACACAAGGGGAACACTTGGCTGACTGGCTGGAATGGGCTAAAAACTAAGAGAATACAGAGAGGATTTTGAACAGGCCATGAGTCCTCAGTCACACCCCACCTCTCTAAGGTTACCAGAATTTCAGAATAATGCAAAGATTTCCTCAACTCAAAACCCACTGAGGGCCACTGGAATTGAGGCACAACAGCCCTGGCCACAGCCCACTTCTGGACTGCTGGGAGAAAGAGAAGATACTGAACAACCAGCCACAGCCCACTTCTGGACTGCTGGGAGAACAAGATGCTGAACACCCAGCCACAGCCCTCTTCTGGACTGCCAGGACACGAAAAAGATACTGAACACCCAGCCACAGCCCTCTTCTGGACTTCTGGGACATGAAGAAGGTGCCAAACACCCAACCATAGCCCTCTTCTGGACTGTCGGGACATGAAGAAGATGCTGAACACCCAGCCACAGCCCTCCTCTGGACTGTCAGAACACGAAGTAGATACTAGGAGAAAGAAATCAGTGGAACATGAGAGATCAATGGGGTTCTGGGTACCAAGGCCAGACGAGCCAAGGACTAACATAAAATAAGAAACAGGACAATGATGCAGGGTACTGTAGCAGAAGATCTGGATGGCGCTTTGATACAGACGATAAAACAAGAAAACGGAAGGTACGTTTGTACTGGGCCAGGCCATACACTGGGAACTAGAGAGTGGAAAATAATAAACAGGACATTGCACCTGAGACAACTGCGGCATGCTTCTTCAAGAACTGGTACCTTCAATTTAGGGTAAAAAAAAGAGTTATTGTGTTTGTCAGAGGTAGTTGAAGTAAATTATTATCTGTTATCTGTGTACTTATCTAGGTGCTTGTCACAGGTGTCAGAAGGAAATTATTATCTGTGAAATTAACTATGTGTAGAATGATTTGCAAAGTAGGGAGAGTGGCTTAGCTAGAAGGAGCTAGATTAAAACCAGATTTGAACACTGCCCTAGACAGCTTCTGCCAGAGAGCAGACAGAACACCAGGAGGAAGGAGCTACTGGTATAACTAAAACTTCTCTACTGGGACTAAGAACTAGATCTCTTGTACTGGGACCTTCAATTTAGGGTAAAAAAAAAAGGAGTTGGTGTGTTTGTCAGAGGTAGTTGAAGTAAATTGTTATCTGTCATCTGTGTTATCTGTGTACTTATCTAGGTGCTTGTCACAGGTGTCAGAAGGGAATTATTATCTGTGAAATTAACTAAGTGTAGAAAGATTTGCAAAGTAGGGGAAGTGGCTTGGCTAGAAGGAGCCAGTTAAAACCAGATTTAAACACTGCCCTAGATAGCTTCTGCCAGAGAGCAGACAGAACACCAGGAGGAAGGAGCTACTGGTATAACTAAAACTTCTCTACTGGGACTATATTGCCCTCCTTCCCTTCCCTCCACCCCCCCACCCTAAACCAGTTCTACTTTTATAGGCACAGGATTACACTGACAACAGGAACTTCCTGTTTGGGAGCAGGAAGTGAGTGATCACCGAGCCACCAAAGACTCACCATCCTAGAAGGGCAAGAGTAGCTCTCCGTCCCCCCCCCAGCAGCTGGAGGTCTGACTCTGAGCAAGTAAGGAGACTACTGAGAAATATAGGAACTTCTTGTCTCAGAACAGGAAGAACAGGAGCTAAAAGGGCACAGAGGCAGTAAGTAAGTAGGGAGAGAAAAAATAAATTAAAATAAACAAACAGAGGAAAGAGTAAGTATTCCAAACAACAGTTATTGGGCCAGAAAAAAGGCATGATGGGAGTGATGCAGTGCAGTGGCTGTGGAGCAGCAGTCTTCCGGGAGACGTTCTGGAGGATGCAGTGTTAGCCCATCTGCAGGCACCTCTATGAGCTGAGGGAGGAGGTTACTCATCCCCAGGCTGAGTTGGCCAGGATTTGTGGGACCTCCTCTCCCACCCAGAGACCACCAGGGTCACTGCCGTTGCCTCAGATGTTGCAAAGAAAGAGGAGTGGTTGCACCACAGTGGGCTCAGGGAGGGTAACGGTGGTGGAACAGAGGTGCATCCCTCCAGCTGTACCTCTCCATGATTTCTATGCCATTCTGGAAAAGTGTGGTTCCTCTATGGAGGCACCCACAGTAGAGATCAAGGAGAATGCTGGGAACCTCCACAAAGGAGACCCACAAAAGGGTGACATGGGACCCCACAGGGGAAGGAAACAACTCCTGGTGGGGGACTCCATTATTAGGAAGGTAGAACTGGGGGAGAAAGGGGAGAGGGAGATAAGGTGCCTGCCTGGCGCCATGGCATGGAGGGACAGGGAGTGACTCCTCAGGATCGCAAGAGCAGATGCACAGGAAGTTGTCCACCTAGGGACAAATGACCTGGCTAAGAAAGGGATCAGAGCAGTGCAAGAAGTGTTTGTGGAGATGGGGAAGGGCCTTAGACAAATAGCACACACGGTAACCTTCTCGGAGGTGCTGCCTGTCTATGGCACGGGTGAGACTAGGGTGCTCCACACCATGGGATGCAATCAGTGGTTGAAAAACTGGTGCAGAGCTCAGGGATTTGGCTTCATTGGGGACTGGGGGTCCACCTGGAGGGATGCAGGCCTATACTGGCATCATGGTCTGCATCTGTCCAGGAGGGGAACCAGGATCCTAGGTGATAGGTTTAAATGCTTAATTTAAACATTTAAACTAGCCAAGGGGGGAGGCACTGGAAAGGAGCAGGAAAATCCTAGCACCCCCAAAAAATCAGGGTACTAAGTGAGGTAGACACCAACATAGAGATGTCAATAGAGAGAAGTGCAGGGGTAAATTGAGAAAGTGACAAACACAATAAGGACAGGGATGGGGCAAAAGGGGTAAGGCCATCAAGAAATGGAGGGTAATGAGTACCAATGCCCAAAGTCTGGGCAACAAGCTCCCTGAACTGGTGGCCTTGATGGAAGAGGGATGCCTGGATGTTGTAGCAGTCACAGAAACATGGTACACAGAGAACCATGACTGGGATGTTAACATACCAGGGTACACAACCTACAGGAGAGACAGGGAGGGTAGAAGATGGGGGAGTAGCTCTCTATGTAAGGGAAGGAATAAAATCAACTGAACAAAAGAGTAAACAGGGAGGAGAGGAGGCACTGTGGGTCACCATAGAGACTTGAAATGGCATCACAATCTGCACAGGGGTTATATACAGACCCCCACGTCAGGGAGAGGGAATGGACAAGGATATGATAGAAGGCATACTTAGGATGGCAGAGAAAGGGGAGATACTGTTGATGGGGGACCTTAATATGCCAGATGTTAACTGGAGCACATTTGCTGCAGCCACATCCAAAAGCAAGGCCATTCTTGATGCCCTTCAGGTGGCATGCCTCAGACAGCTAGTTTTGGAACTTACTCATGAGGGAGAAATTTTAGACCTCGTACTCTCAAATGGGGACAGTGAGAGGATCTCAGATCTAGAAGTGGGTAGCCATTTGGGAACAAGTGACCACCAAACAGTGTGGTTCATGATAAACTCAGCTACAGAGTCAAGCCATACAAAAGTGATGGTTCTAGACTTCAGGAGAGCTGACTTTGGCAAGATGGGAGCGTGCCTTGGAAAAGCACTAGCAAACAGGCTAGAAGGAGTGGTGGTGCAACAATGGGGAAATATCAAAACTGCCATCACAGAGGCAACAATCCTTTGTGTGAAGCAAATAAACATATCAAAATGAAAGAAAAAGCCACCATGGTTCTCAAAAGAAGTGGCGGTGAAGGTTAGGGAGAAAAAGATAGCATTTAGGAAGTATAAGGAAATACAGAAGGACCAGGACAGAGAACTGTACCAGTTAAGGCAGAAGGAAGCAGGGAGGGTAGTCAGAATAGCAAAGGCACAAACTGAGGAAAAGATAGCCAACTCAGTTAAGAAGTGGGATAAAAACTTTTATAGGTATATCAGGGAGCGTAGAAAGACAAAAGGGAGGGATAGTGAGGCTGAATAGAATGGATGGTGGGTGGGCAGGGAGTGAGAGTGAAAAAGCAGGGCTACTCAATGAATACTTCTGTTCAGTATTCACAAAAGAGGAAGTGGGGAGGTGCTAGTCCAATTAACAGAAGCACTCTGGGGAGGGGGATTGATCCCAGTCCTTTCACAAAAGAAAGGGTTCTGAAAGAACTCCTAAAACTGAAGGTGGACAAAGCAATGGGGCCAGATGGAATTCACCCCAGAATTCTAAAAGAATTAAGCAGAGAACTAGTGACACCACTGACTACCCTTTTAACAAATCATGGGAGAATGGTGTGGTACCTGAGGACTGGAAGAAGGCTGATGTGATTCCCCTTCACAAAAGTGGGACCAAGAGAGAGGCAGGAAACTATAGACCTGTCAGTTTGACCTCTGTGGTAGGGAAAGTGATGGAATCACTTCTGAAGGAAAGAATTGTGGAGTACCTAGAGGCCAGTGGGGCACAGGACCCAAGGCAGCATGAGTTCACAGTGGGAAGGTCATGTCAGATGAATCTAATTGATTTCTTTGACTGGGTGACTAAATTAGTAGACCAGGGAGGGGCTGTGGACATGGCCTACCTAGACTTTAGCAAGGCATTTGACACAGTCCCACACAAAAGATTAGTAGTCAAATTAACCAGCCTAGGAGTGGGTCCCAGGGTGGTAGCTTGGGTAAAACATTGGCTAAACAACAGGATGCAGAAGGTAATTGTAAATGGAGTCCACTCTGAAGAAAGAGGGGTTACTAGTGGGGTACCGCAGGGTTCAGTACTGGGTCCAGTCCTTTTTAATGTCTTTATAATTGACATTACAGAGGGACTGGAAGGAAAAGTATGCCTCTTTGCAGATGACACAAAGATCTGCAACAGGGTTGATACACAAGGAGATGTGGAAAGGATGAGAAGGGACTTGGCAGGGTTGGAGGAATGGTCAGAAGTATGGCAGCTTGGATTCAATGTAAAGAAGTGCAAAGTAATGCACCTGGGAAACAAAAACCCAGGGGAAGATTACACAATGGGGGGAGGTATTAACAACAACAAAAATGGAAACGGACCTGGGGGTAATCATATCAGATGACCTTAGGGTTGGCAAGCAATGTGAGAAGGTGTTAGTGAGGGCTGGGAGGATACTGGGATGTATAGGGAGAGATATCACCAGCAGAAAACAGGAAGTTGTTATCACCCTGTACAGACAGTTGGTGAGACCCCATCTGGAGTACTGCATCCAGTTCTGGGGACCCCATCTCTGCAAGAACATAGACAGGATGGAGGCAGTTCAGAGGAGGGCAACTAAAATGGTCCAAGGTCTGCAATAGAAGCCATATGAAGAGAGACTAAAGGAGCTTAATATGTATACCCTTGAGGAAAGGAGGGAGAGGGGGGACATGATAGAAACATTTAAGTACCTCAGTGGAATCAACAAAGTCCCAGAGGGTAGCATCTTTCAGAAAAAGAGATGTGCAAGAACAAGAGGTGAAGATTTGAAGATAGAGGGGGGAACGGCTCAGGGGCAATGTGAGGAAGTATTTTTTCACAGAGAGGGTGGTGGATGCATGGAACAGCCTTCCTGAGGAGGTTGTGGGGTCTAAAACTGTGGCAGAATTCAAGAATGCATGGGACAGACATAAGGCAATTTTTGTGGGGGGGTAGGAAGAAATAGGCTGTTGGTTAAATAGGAGCTTAGGTCCCCCAAGGAGGTTAAATAATTGCGAACTGTATGTGTATGTGCCTCAGAACCTGCTTGTGAATGAGCTTGCTCAACGGAGTCTTTCCTGCAATAAACTTGTACTTGAACTTGAGATGCAGCTTATCCTCTAGGTAGGGAAATGGGCAGACTAGGTGGGCCAAGCAGTCCTTATCTGCCATCAAAGTCTATGTTTCTATGTTTCTATGAATTTGCTGCTGGCTGCTTCAAAGATGCACTGGAGATGATTTCTGGAGTACTGAAGAAGATTGATCTGTGTACATGTCAATGGAGTGATTCTGGAAACTTGCTGAAGACTGATTCGAATGCCTTGTGACACTAAAATGCTGGCAACAAAGCAATACTTTCTGGCACTAAAATGCTGGTACAAAGCACTATAAGAACATTCTGGCACTTTTACTGTTCATAGAAATAATAGCAATGCAATGAAAGTATCAGTTCTTGTTGCAGTGGTCAATTATACAGTCTCAGTGTCCAGACCACAGTAGATATACAGGCACTTTACTTTACTGGGTGAACCCTAGCTCCAGTGGATCTAAGTAACAGGGGTCCCTCTACCTAGATCAGATTATTCCTGTTACTGCAGTTCTGTATAGCTAGCTTGACTCCTTAAATATCTGGGGTCACAAATGCTGCTGGGTCCCTAAAACACCTGGGGGTCTAAATGGCTAGCATTGGGCCTAACTTGCCCCTTTAGGCAGCAGTGGGCCTACCTTACCCTGTTAGGTAGCAGTGGGCCTCACTTGTCCTTTTAAATAACAGTGGGCCTAACTTGCCCTTTTAAATTACAATGGGCCTAACTTGCCCCTTTAAATAGCAGTGGGTATAACTGGCCCCTTTATATAGCAGTGGGCCTAACTTGCCCCTTTCTATAGCAGTGGGTCTAACTTGCCTCATGGGTCCTGGGCTTCCCTTGCCCCTTTAATCAAACATTTGGGCCTGTCTTGCCCCTTTAAGTCACTGGGCCTCCCTTTGGCTGAGCCCCTTTTAAATTGCTGGGCCTTCCTGGGCTGGGCCCCTTTTAAATTACTGGGCCTCTTTAAGTAGACCCATTTAGAATCCCCGGGCCTTTCTTGGCTGCTCTTTTTTAAGCCCTGGGCCACCTTATTGCTCTGGGCCCCTTTAAATATACTGGTTCTTGATCTAATCAGGGGGTTCCCCACCCCTTTAATACATATTCATGAGCCCTTTCTATTGCCTTAATGCTTGGCCCTCACCTGGGCGTCGCCGTGCCCACTGAACATTTTATTTTTTAAATTGGGCCTTCTGTGGCTTTTTCCCACAGCTCTGAACCACCTTGTAGCTCTTTGCGCCTGGCTCACACTTTTAAAATAAATTATATAAAGGTTCTCAGAAATGCTACAATCTGATTGGCTGCTAGGATTCCAACAGCCTTACATTAATCCATGTTATACTGTCATGTACAGCCTGATCACCATGGCACATGGATTCTTCCTGTCAGCATTCCATCCTCTAGCACTGCTGAATGTGTGGAATGATGCATTCTGATTTTGAACCAGCATTCTTAAACTGTTGGTGGAAGAACTATTTTATTAAAAATCTACCTCTAAATGAGGAAAACATTCAAAAAAGTATACTTTTAACACTTTTCTTTTGGGATCATTTTTTATAATAGTAATAAGGCACTCCCACGAGTTACTGTAGATTAACAGTCAATCACCCCTAGGGGCAATATGGCACTCGGCTGCGCCTTGTGCCACATTACACCCCAGGGGGTGATTAACAGACTGTTAATCTAACCCCTGGTCATGCCTTATTGCTCAATAAACTTTTCTTGTTCTGAGGTAGACAGCATGCTGCAGTGTGCTGCTGCCGACTGACTGTACCAAACCACGGGAAAGAGATGCTGCAGATGGGATGTGGGAGGTGCTGCCTCGCAGAGGGAGGGACTACAGGCAGTTCCAGACAGCAGGAGACCTTGCAAGGTCCTGGGACAGCATGAATGATGTGGCAGTGCTATTGCCACTTCTGGGGGTCCAAAACTTTAACTTTTAAAATAAAATATCAAAATGGGGCACCAAGCCCTTGTGCCGGGGAATGAACGGTTTCTTCTTTTTCTGGCACCTCACCATGGCAATGCAGACCAAACGCACAACAAGGTAGGCTGTCTTCAGTGACTGGAGGCAGAGGGGCACACAGGAAAGCCCTCAGGGAAAGCTTCAGCCCTCCTGGCAAGCTCTTCTTGTCCCTCCTCACTTTCTGTGTCCTCTCTCCTCCACAGTCACCACGATTCTCTTCTAACAGAATAAAAATTTTAAACAACACTCTGGGTTCTAGTTCTGGAAGGCAGGATAGGTGCCCACAGTGAGCATTCCATCTGCTCAGCCTGCCATTCTATTTGTTTAGAATGGCATTCCATTTGCTGAAGCTTGCATAAAGGCTTAACTTTTGCATTATTTTCTTAACTATTTACAACATTTAGACAGGACTTGGAACAGGTATGATAGTTGCATCTGAAACTGGGCACCTGGGCATTTCTGGGGCTGTACTGGGGCACCCCATAAGACTGAGCACTTTTCTATTTTTCTTTCTGTTGTGCCCCCAGCTCTGGGGCACTACAGATTCGGGCCCACCAAATGATGCATGTCCTCGTGTATCTCCCCAAATTTCTTTCTATGACATCTATTGCATTTAAATGAACTTACTATACCTCTGTTTAGATTAAGAACATCTCTAAAACTTTAAGTTGACTGTACAATAGCTTCTTAACTCTACTTCTATATGAGCTTTAAAAGTTTCAATGCAGTTCTTTTAACTTTGATTAATAAATTCTAAAAAATATACTTGAGAATGAGCCATCACAGTTTTAAATCTTTCTTAACCTCAGAGGTAACTCTGGTAACTCTAAAGAACATGACCTAAAATAATGTGACTGTGTTGGGATAACTCTCTATCATACTGTGTTTCAGGATGCAAAACTAGGAACTTTTCATGAGAAATCTTCTAGGAGGAATTCCAAAATTGATTCTGAGATCTGCGAGGCATAGTGAATGAAGGTTTGGTAGAAACAGATTCTATTTCTATGGCATTTTCAGGTGTCAAACTCTCAAGACAGTCTGAGTTAGCAGTATTTGGGTAACTCCAAGGATTGACATATCAGTCTGCTGGGGTTTCTTTTTTATTTGCAATTTAATAAACTTTATTAGAAAACACATATATAAAGCACATACCATACACACTCACAGTTGCATTGAACGTGTCAAATGTCAGTAAAAGTCTGTTGGGGTTTCTAATTTAGTCAGGGTAAGATTTCTGGAAGGGTACTCTTGTCTGTCTGTTGGCTTGGTGTCAATATCAGCTGAAGGATCTGATCCGGCAGAAAACATGTATGGCTTTAACAGGTTTCTGTGAACAATCTTGATGCCTTTTCCAAATGTCTCCTTGGAACTTATAAACTGGCAGTTTTCTACATGGTATTTCTACTATGACATATGGTTCAGGTTCCCAATCAGAAGCTAATTTGGTAAGTCTCAGGGTTCTCTTCCGTAACACTCTGTCTTCAATCTGTAACGAACTTGCGTTGGCATTGGCATCATATAGTGTCTTTAGTTTTAGTCTCACTTGAGTAGTGTTTGTCTAGGATTTGTCCTGCCTTTTGCAAGCTATTACTGTGCTCATTGACACAGTCTGTGCATTGGTTAGGAGTAGAAGTGGCTTTCAAATCTATGTCGAGTACTAAGTCCATAGGTAAATGACCATGACGTCCAAATAGTAAATAGTATGGAGTATATCCAGTTGAGCTCTGTATAGTGTTATTGTAAAGATAAGTTAATTCAGGCAAAATGCTAGGCCAATATGGGTGTCGATGCTCATGTAATGCTCTTAGCATATTAAATAAGGTTTGATTAGCTCTTTCGCACAATCCATTAGTCTGTGGATGATATGCAGTGGTAAGAATCTTTTGACTTCCATATAAGTTACAAAGTTCATGGAACAGTTGTGACTCAAAGGAGGTTCCTTGGTCAGTTAAGATTCTGGTCAAAGTCAACCCGGTGGTGCTGAGGGTTGAGGCACTGGATGCCATACCTCGCCCCACTCCGGTGACCCATGTTCAGGAATGAGCCCGGACCACTGGAGTTCGGTAGGGGAGGGAGAGGGAGAGGATTGAGCATCCAGAGGATGGCTGTCCTCTCCCTGGGGTGGGTTCGGGGGCTCCTCGGTGCAGTGGTGACACCTGGTGGAGACCGGGTGTACTATCTGTGCCTGGAACACAAGGGGGAGGAGTGTGGCAGACACTTACAGCTTCTCTGTGCAGGCGTCACTGCACGTCCAGCTCCTGGGGGTACCTATGCAAAAATCCTCTCTCTGTAGCAGCATGAAAGCCACCAACAGATGACCTGATCAAGTGGGCCAAACAAAGCCCGACAGTTGGGGATGAGGGATTAGGATGATGCGGTCTCCTCTCCTGGTTCCCCCTCTCTGAGGGAGGCCACAGCCATGGTCCTCCTTGCTTTGGTGGTCGTGGTTCTTAGAAGGTCTAAACCTCACTTTCAGATTCTTGACATATTGGGAATGCAAGTAATCACAGACACATTGCATTAGAGTAATAAACAAGTTTATTACTACCAAAGGGATAAATCACAGTTGCCCTAAGCAGTTCTTACCAATACGCACCGGGAGCCAGTGCTAAGCGTTCCCAACACCTCGAGGTTTCTCTGTGTCTCTTGGGGTCTCTCAGGTCTCCGAGGTATAAGGCTTGTTCATTACATTATATACCTGTGATAATTACTATGGCTACCAAAAGATAGAAACATTTATAGTTACAGAGATGAGCCCTATTGGCTAAATTAGAGGTGGCTCCACAGTCCAAGATAACATTATACAATTCTGTAAAGTCATCA
Source organism: Neoceratodus forsteri (assembly GCA_016271365.2). Taxonomy (NCBI): domain Eukaryota; kingdom Metazoa; phylum Chordata; order Ceratodontiformes; family Ceratodontidae; genus Neoceratodus; species Neoceratodus forsteri. The sequence continues at coordinate 318,770,832 of CM028134.1, forward strand.
GTTTGAGAACAAAAGATTTCTTATAAGGAGACTTACATAACTCAGTGTAGTGGTACAAATCACCAAAAGGTGGCAATGCCATCTTACATATTATAATTACTCCAAGGACACAGGTGTCTTGGCATCTTACAAGTAAGAAATACACAGAAAATACATAGCAGAATATATGTATTAGCAAGCAAAGTGTATTACAACAATATGCATTCATATCCTGACATCTACTCTTGTACGGTAGATGCCCTTAGCCCTATATGTTAGTATAACACATACTTAAGTGCTAGCTGTCTACGGTGTACCTCTGAGGGTACCAATTAGGGTGCAGGAACCTCGTTTAACATTCCCCCCCTTGTTGCCTCCAAGGGCAACACAGGCAGATGTCTCGGGAAAGGACAGGAGCAGTGGTCGTTTACAAACCCGACGCACGAACTTTGTAAAGGAACTCAAGCTGCTCATAGTGTTGGTGCAGTGTGTGCCATAGGCAGCAGAGCATTATAATCAAAATGAAAATTAAAAATGCTTGTATAATAACAAAACATTTAAAAGTAATCTCTAACCATGTGTTAGTTAATGCATTATTCATATCACCATAATTAATCAAGGCGAGAACAGCTTCATTGGCTTTGGTCATATTATTGCTGATGTGGATGAAGTGTGTGTCCTTCCTGTCTAAAAGTGATTTTAATGTGAGTGTAAGTGGGTCTATGTGTACATTAAAGTACGGCAAATATTCTGACAGTGTGAGCAGATAATCGAGGTTACCATCAATAATGTCTGCATCTGGAGAGGGGACAGGGGTTACAACGGTATGTCCAATGACAGTCTTCTGGTGGGGAACAAAACAGAAATTGGGGTAATCAATAGCACATGTCACAGATCCATAGGTGTAAGACTTGTAAATTGTGACCATGCAATATTCGCCATCGGAATTATACTGTGAGCGCACAGTAGGCAGTCTCCACTTTTGCAACTGGACAGGGCAGGTGTAGGTCGTCTTCGAAATCCATGTTGACAGGCGAAGAACCTCCTCACGATAGGATTGGTAGAGTTTATCTGGAGCCAGAGTTGAGTCAAAGGAGTCGGTGCCATTCGCAGTGATGTCATCATCCATGGTGAAAGTCCAATCAATGCTGTCTGGAGAGTAACCACAAACAGGTTGAATAACATCAAATACATCACATAGGTACAAGTAAATATATTGCTTTTTCACACAGCAGTCCATGTGCGGAGCCATCCAGGCATCCAGGAAAGGATGGTAAACCAGTAGAGGCAGTAGATCCAGGCGTTCTCTGTAGATGTCTTCATCCAAATGCCCAATCGAATGAGCCAGTGCAAGCTTGTCGAACAAAGCTGTAGTGGGATCAAAGCATGGTAAAGAGACAGTAAAGGAAACAAACATGGTATCTGTTGTGGAACACTTCTTAGCAGTGAAACAAGGACCAGTATTAGGGTGTCTGGCCACAAACCCCAAATTCCTAGCTGTAGAAAGAGGAATCATTAAAGTCTGCTGCATACACATGGAAACACAGCTAATGGTTTTACATCGTGGACAATACCATTTGGAGATGCATCTATCATGTATAATGTCAGGTATCCTGCCAGATTCTAGATCACGGAAGAGGTTGTTGATGGTAGTGATAATGTAGGAGCCATAAGCAGAGCAAAGTATTTCTCTAGCAATGTATTGTTTATCTGCTTCTTTGTTGTTCTGTTGTATGAGTGCATTAATCTTATCTTTAGAATCAGTGAACGCCTTAGCAATGTCATGCATGTTGTATACAGTGTACCTTTCTTCCTGACTAAGGCCATCCACACCATGCAATAATGGGGGTAGTATGTTGTTGAGCAAACCAGTGGAGAATTTGGCAGAATGAGCTTTGATAGCAGCAATGTCTGCTTTGTTCCAGATAGACATAGCCATACCAAAAAGGCCTGTGACAGTACCTGTTGCACCCATGACATCAGAACTGTCAACTTCATGTGTTTTACATCTGTGAGTTAGAGTATCAGGAGAGGGCTTCCTCCTGAAGTTGCCTCTATGTTCAGTAGAATGGACCCCGGCAATAGGGTCTTGTGTACGAATCTGAAATGCAGCTAAACTATCAAGCAATAATGTACTATAAAATGCTGATGTGTTAGTATTGTGACACATACCAAATTCTTTCATATTCCAGTAAGTAAGATTAAACAAAACAGGTATATGCATAAACTGTAAGTTATTAATCAAAGAACCTGGGAGGGCAGTGGTTGTTAGACCACTACGGGGACCAGGAGTATGTTTTGGACATTCCAAAAGCTGTTTATCAGTGGGTGGTAACACAGAGAGGTACATGGCTGCAGAAGCCATGTGGTATATAAAATTTCCGAGCAGAATCTCTGGATAAAGAATTACAGTATGGCGGATCAATTAAGGCAGTTATGTTGTACAAACCAGAATGTCTTAATGCAGTTTGTTACAAGGACAGCGAACCATTTGGGGATAATTTAGCATTGGGAAAACCTTGGAAAGTTCCTTTGAAGAGTTTTGCCACAGGGAGAATTTGTCCTTTTGCACTCAATTTGAAGGGTAGATTTATCAGGAGCAACAACCGAGGCAGTGAGGTAAGCATCGGAACCTTCCTGGACAGTGATCATACTATCTGGTATATTGATGGATACTCCCTCTGGAGGAGATGCTGGAGGGTTGAGGTGTAGTAGGAGGTCCGGTACCATGCCTTGGATGCAGGTGATAACTCCTGAGAGGAGGAGATAATGGAACAAGATAGCCATCTTGTTAGTCTATCTGAAAAGGAAGATCAAAGATTAGTATGTTAGTACTATTCCACCCAATGGGGTGAGGAAAAGTAATTTAAGCTCCTTTATACAGTTTCAGCTGGTTTGCATGTAACCATTTGTCAGTCAACTTGTTGTTATGCAGGAGTCTAACTTGATAGACTGCTGGACTGAGCTTGTTGACAATGGGGTATGGGCCTTCCCACTTGGAGAAGGAGTGGGTGGGATGTGCAAATCGAAGTACCATTACCTGAGCTCCAACTTGCCAATCCACTTCTTGTGCATGTTTGTCAAACTGTATTTTGGATTGTTGCTGGGCCTTGCCCATGTAGTTGGCAGCATGCAAGTGTGTGTGTGTGTATGAGGTCTTTTCTTAGTTTTTCCACATATTGGTCCACAGACACCTGGTCTGCAGTGGGGTGTGCAGGTAAAACAACAGGTCTCCAGGTAATCTCATTTGTCTACCAGTCATCACCTCAAAGGATATAAGCTGGGTGGTGGCTGAGGGTGAGCCCCTAATTGCCATAAGGAATAATGGCAACAGGGAATCCCAAGTTTTGGGATTGTCCTCAATGAATTTGGAAAGCATTTGCTTAATCCATCTGCTGGCTCTTTCTACTTGACCTGAGGATTGAGGGTGGTAGGGTATGTGGAACTTTTGCTGAACTCGAAGAAGTTCAAGGGATTCTTTCATCAACTCACCTGTAAAACTGGTTCCTTTGTCAGAGTCTACCTTGAGGGGTAGACCCCACCTGGAGAAAATCTGTTCCACCAGGATTTTGGCAGTAGTTTTCACTGTACATGTCTTAGTGGGGAAAGCTTCTACACACTTAGAGAAGAGGTCAGTTACCACAAGAGCATATTTGTTATTTCTGCTGGTGTTGGTCAAACAGCCAATGAAATCAATCTGTATGGCATGCCAAGGGCCAGAATGACATTGTGGTAAGAGTTTGGCATTTCGTTTGGTAGGGATGGGGTTGTTTTGCACACAAACGAGACAGTTGTCTATGTATTGTTTAACATCTTGGTGATACCAGGCCACAAGGCAGTGGTTTTGAGTCGTTAGAGGGTATTTTCTGCTCCCTGGTGTCCACCAGTGGGGGTGTCATGCACTTGGTGCAACAATTCAGATCTTAAATGTCTGGGGACCACCCACAACTTGGTGGTGGAGTCATCTGGTTGGAACCAGATGAGCTTGTCATTGGTGACAAGCGTAACTTACCTTCATGCCTCTGATAGGGATTATGTGTGGGAAGTTTCTCTTCAGTACCTTTGTCAAGGAATCTGAACACCTCTTTAAGTTCAGTGTCAAAATGCTGGGCTGCAGAGAGGTCCAAAGGGGAAAAAGGTTCAGGTTTCTTCCTGAGTGCTGCAATGTGTACAGCTGCATTAGCCTCCGGATGGTCCATCATCCAGACGTCTCTCCCTCAGGCCCCTTCCTTAGCAAGGGTGTCTGCTGTGTCATTGAAGGCATGATAGGGATCATGCAAAGAGTGGGCTTTGACTTTGTGTACATAGAGTTTGTGTGCAAATTTTTGTGCCAGTGAATGGTTGGATAAAGTACTTGAGAAATGTTGCTGCAGTGCTGTTGATGGTAAGATCAGGAACTGGTGCAGCTACAATGAACTTAGAATAATGATCCACCATGGTTAAAACATAATTGATGCCATTTCGGCTAGGCTCAAGTTTCAAATGATCTAAGGTGACCAATTCTAAAGGAGCGTGACCGATAATTGAAGAGGAGCTTTTTGATCAGTTCTACTGCTTCTCTTTCGATTACAGGTAGGGCATTCTTCACATCATTTCTGAATCTGTGTTTTCATTCCTGTCCAATAGAACCATTTTCTTATATTGTCTTCTGTCTTTTTACTTCTGAAGTGTCCAGACTTGTTGTGATAGGCTTCCAGAAATATTGGTGCATTCTCTTGTGACACAATAATTTGTGTGATCTCACAATGGATGTGAGGGTCTCTGCTTTGCTGTATTAACTTAGAGTCTTGTATGATCAACAGGTTTCTGTGTCACCACAATTTAATTTAATTCCGGGTTTGCATCTTTTCTAAGTGTAGGCACAAGATCTTGGTTAGTGTCCAACAGATTTTTGATTTGTCATAACACAGGACTCTAGTTTTACAGCTGGATCCATAAATTGTCTTGTTCTGCCACATGCATTGAAGGAATTAATTCAGATTTGGTTACTGTAATAGGACTGACCTGACAACATGTGTGTACCATCTCTTTTGGGACTTTTAAGAATGCAGGCATTTCCACATCTTCTAGGGCAGAATCATCATGCTCAGGTTCCATTTGCTATGGCAACCTTAACAAGGCATCAGCATTGGCATTACTTCTTCCTGTATGATATTTCAATGTGAACTGCTAATTAGACAAATGTGAGGCCCATCGGTGCTCCAGTGCTTCCAATCTAGCGGTATTTAGGTGAGCTAAAGGATTGTTATCTGTGTACACAGTGAAAGGTGTGGTGGCTAGGTAATGCCAAAACTTTTCTGTAACTGCCCATAATAAAGCAAGGAATTCCAATTTAAATGAGCTGTAATGGTCATCGTTTTGTTTTGAACCTCTGAGACTGTGGCTAGCATAGGCGATGACTCTGTCTCTACTCCTGGCTGTTCTTGTGCTAGCACAGCACGAAGACCTAGGTTGCTGGCATCTGTGTATACCTTGAAGGGTTTGGTATAATCTGGATAGACCAAAATCAGAGCTTCTGTCAAGGCTTGATGTAAACCATCAAAAGCGGTTTGGTGTCCGGGAGTCCAAGCGACTTGCTGAGTTTTGGATGTGCATCCTGCTGTTGATCCTCAAAGTAACTTGTGTAGAGGTGTAACTAGTCAAGCAAAGTTTTGAATGAATCTCCTGTAGTATCCAGCAAATCCAAGGAATTTTCTGATGTCTCTAACTGTAGTGGGTACAGGCCATTCTTGTATAACTCGTAGTATATCTGGATTAGGTGCTACTCCAACTGTTGAGACAATGTGTCCTAAGTAGTTGACTTGTGGTTTCAAAACATGACACTTGGATGGTTAGAGTATGAGTCCATACTGGGTTAATCATTTGAAGACGTCTCCCAAATGCTTTAAGTGATCCTCGTGATTCTTCAAGTAAATAATGATATCATCCAGATACAGGACCGGTATGTCGAAGTTACGACTTCCTAAACAGTGATCTACTAGATGCTGAAAAGTACCTGGTGCATTGCATAATCCAAAATGCATGTGAGTGAATTTGAATAATCCCATCAGGGTGATGAAAGCTGTTTTCTCAACATCTGAAGATGCGATTGGTACTTGCCAGTAGCCACTGGTCAAAACCAAGGGGGAGAACACAGCTGCTGATTGATATGCGGCAAGAGAGTCTTCAATCCAAGGCAGGAGGTATGCATCCTTATAGGTGCAATTATTAAGCTTCCTGTAATCCACACAGAAATGGATGTTTCCATCTTTCTTTTTCACTAGTACCACTGGTGCAGCCCATGGAGTATGGCTTTCTTGAATAACATCAGCTTCCTTCATCTCTCTCAGCATGTCTTTTACTGGTTGGTACATAGCTGGTGGAAGGGTACAAAATCTTTCCTGGATGGGTGGATGAATATTCGTGGGAATGTAATGCTGAACTCCTCAAGCCAGTCCAAAATCTAAAGAATGCTTGCTAAAAGCTTGATAATGCAGAATTGCTACCCATCAGACATCTTCTCGCTGAGCGTCTGTAGTGTAAGGCATACCAACATCAAGATCTTTCAACCACTCTGGTAAACCTTTGTTCTGTAAGTCTGGTTGGTGTCCTCTGGTTGCTGATTGGTTACAGGTTATGGAGTGAATTAAATCTTCTGGCTCTACAACATCCTGCATACTGACGGTGTGTAGTTTGGCAATGGGTTGTTTTTTGTAGAATTGCACAGCATGATCTCCATAATTAAGAACTCTGATAGGGATTCATCCTATGCTGACTGTCACAATGCTGCAAGCAACAATGATAGGCTCCTCTTTTGCATAAAGGTATGGTTCCATAGGGTATCATAATGCCCGGACTCAGAGTTATGGGATGGGCATCTCTAATTTTGATTTTTCTCATTTCTCCATCTGAGTTGGTAAAATGTTGATGGCATTGGATCAGCTGAATGTTCTGTTGTAGTACCTGTTTAGTACGTTGATGTAAGATGTGGACCAATTCTTCAAAACAATGTTGTAGCACATTCATTCCGAGAATAAGTGGGGGTAACTCGCTGCTGTCGGCATTGCTCACTATGATGCCTTGCTGGGTCTGGATGTGATTGCCTAACTGGATATCTGCCTCAACGTATCCTAAGTATGGGACTTCAGTACCATTGCTGGCTATCAATCAACTCCAGGATTGTGGAGGAGGTTGCAATTCATTAGAATCCCAATGTTGGTGGAAGTATTTTCTCTGCATCATGGTTACTTGTGAGCCTGTATCTAAGAGTGCAAGAAGGTCATGTCTATTCACTTTCACAGTCATAGTCAGGGTTTTTTCCTATGAAAAGGGATCTGTCCTTCCTTGAGGCTGGACCTGGTCCATTGCTCTCTAAGAATCGGTCCACATTCCCAAGGATTTGATGTTTAATGCAACAACACTTGTAGTCATCTGTCTACATCATCTTTCCACATGTCCAGATATTCCACATCATCAACAAATGGGTCTACCATGGTTGTTGAAATGGTGAGTTGGGCATCGCCTTTCTGCTCTTCTCCACTGGGACATCATCTCCCTTGGTCCTTGAATTCTTTCTTATCGATCTCCATCGAGTCTAGATCTCCAATTGCTCTTAAGGTTGCATACCTCTTGGCATACCTCAGTAACTTTCCTGGTAAGAGCAGCAATTTATTCTGTCCATTCGGTACTAGATCCTGGACAAGGCCTGTGAAATGATGTCTGCGCCTGAGCCATCTGTGTGTTAGTCTTTTCAGTGTTTGAGTAGCTATTTGACTGAAATAATCAATCTGAATGAACTCCTGGCATCCAATGACTCTCTGGTCTCCATCCTCTAGTAGAGTGTTCTGGCCATTTTTCACTGGGAAACATCATCTGCTGTTGGCACACAGTAGCCTCTCCTATGGCTCGACTTGGTCCAAAAAATGTGTATTGTCTGCTCCTTAAAATCTGAAAAAGAGAGCATCAGAGTCCTGAAGGTGAAGCATTCGTAACTCTCTCCGGAGAGCATCACGGAGGACTCCATTGATAAATTTTTCTTTAAGAGTCTTTTTCGGGTCTAGCACTTCTCTGGCATCTGTCCTTTCTATAGCTCAGAGAGCTTCTTGTAGACTTAGGGCATATTCCCTTAATGTTTGTCGCAGTCTCTGCGTTCTTGAGAAGAACTTCATTTTTAGCTCTGATATGATCTGGGTATCAAAAGTATCTCGCAGCCGATTGAAAATTCGATCTTGTTGGGCAGGTCCTTTCAACTGACCTAGCAAAATCTCCACTTGCTGATGATCAGGCACTTGATAAAGTCAAAACATTGACTGTATATTTGTCTTGAACTCTCCTAAACTGCTGGAGTCTTCACCACCTGGCTAGCCTGTATAGCTAGGAAGCCATGGTGCACCAAAATAGTATGGCACAGTCAACGGGGAAGGTTGCACTCATCTTAAGCCTTCTCCTGTTGCTTCATCCATCTCTCTATCTTGGTACTACTTCTGGATCCTGATGGCATTTGTACCTGTACTGTGTTCTTCCTCTGGCTTTGGTCTCTTTGGAGCACTTGCTCTACACCCTGCTGCACTGTGCCAAAAAGAAATGTGATACCCTGATGGTGGTAAAATGGATGTTAATATGTGCTGGGGCTCCACAACAATATAAAAGGGGTAAATAAAGCAACTGTGCCATGATGACACCAGTAACTTGCACACAAATTACTAAAACAGGTCCCAAGTAGGTGGATGGTGGCACCTGACAAAGAGAGACAGGAGTCAAAAATAGATTCCAAATACTACTCAGGATTTTATTCACACAAATTTTATTTATTTATTTATTTAGCTTTTGTTAACCGGGTAAGTGCACTAGCCATAAAATGACTATTTTCAGGCACGACCCGGAAGACTGTAAACATGCAGAAACTTAACAGGATAACAAATTATAAGTGCTTTACATACAATGAGTTAAAGAGGATATAATATATCAGAACATACAAAGTAAAGCGCTTTACATACAATGAGTTAAAGTGGATACAGTAAATCAGAGACATACAGAGTAGACCATTCATAAGTTCATAGGTGCCTACTGTTACACGAGGTCCCTGCACCCTAATTGGTACCCTCAGAGGTACACCATAGACAGATAGCACTTAGGTATATGTTATACTAACACATAGGGCTAAGGGCATCTACTGTACAAGACTAGATGTCAGGATATAAATGCATATTGTTGTAATACACTTTGCTTGCTAGTACATATGTTCTTCTATGTATTTTCTGTGTATTTCTTACTTGTAAGATGCCAAGGCACCTGTGTCCTTGGAGTAATTATAATATGTAAGTCGGCACTGCAACCTTTTGGTGATTGGTACTATTACACTAAGTTATGTAAGACTCTGTATAAGAACTCTTTTGTTCATAAACTGATGACTATACAAAATTGTATAATGTTATCTTGGACCGTGGAACCACCTCTAATTTAGCCAATAGGGCTCATCTCTGTAACTAGAAATGTTTCTGTCTTACAGTAACCATGGTAATTATCATAGGTATATAATTTAATACACTAATCTTGTACCTCGGAGATCCCAGGAGACACAGAGAAACCTTGAGGTATAGGGAACGCTTAGCACTGGCTCCCGGTTCATACTGGTAAGAACTGCTTAGGGCAACTGTGATTTTTATCCTTTTGGTAGTAATAAACTTGTTTATTACTCTTTTGCAATGTGTCTGTGATTACTTGCATTCCCAATATTGCCAAGAACCTGAAAGTGAGGTTTAGACCTCCTAACACTACCTATGCAATGAATAGAGAGGACCTTGGACAATAAATTATCAGGTGACATATCATATGAACAGAACAAGGTACACAAAAACAAAAACAGGTAATACAAAAGGAAGAAATAACCATTGAGAGCAGGGGGGGTGTCATTAAGGAAAAGGTCGGTAAGTGAGGAAGAGGGGAGCAAGCCATGAAATTACATTATATGAGTGTATGTAAGTGTAAGGGAGATGCCTGCAGTGCAAGATTGTATATGGGCAGGGAAAGGGAGCTGGGATAGGCTGAGGCAGTAAGAGGGTTATATAGAGGTGAGGAAATACTATTGTATGGCCAGAGACATCAGTCATTAGGTAGGGTGAAGGCAGGAACAGGTATCAGCAATCAGCAGATTTGAGTGCAGTTTTCTGTTAAAGCATGTGTGGAGCTAGAAAAGTCTAATGTTGAGGGGAAGGGAATTCCACAGCTGTGGAGCCGCATGCTCAAATGCAACAGTTCCTTTCCTAGTGTGGCACCTCAGCAAATTCAGAAAGGATTTATCAGCTGATCGTCAATGATGGAGTGTGTCCTGAGGAACAAGCATAGCTGCAAGACACCTAGGATTTGATTTTGAATTATCGAATCAATAAGAGAGCCAAGGTAGTATTTCCTACTAGCTAATGGAGAGAGCCAACCAAGATCATTATAAAGCTGACAGTGGTGTTTAAGCCAAGGAGCAGAAGAGGAACAGTGACATATGTTGTTATACGTAATATCCCATCTGAGTAGATCAGTTTTATGAGCAGCCCCAAATAAGGGAGCCCCATAGGTTAGGGGGAGAGCAGAATCCCCCTCGCAATGGCCATTTTAGCTGATGACATGAGCATATAACTAGTTTTATATATGCAACATCCAGTTTGGAGTTGACAGCTCTGCAAACAGACTGTACATGAAGATTAAGATCAAGAGATTGATCTAGCAGGATGCTCAGCTACTTGAAAGAGGTCATACATTCCAGTAATTGACCTTCTAAGTCCTGCACTGTCAGTGCTGTTGTGCAAGCCCGGAGCTTTGGGGCTGATCCAAGCAGCATGGCTTTAGTTTTGCTAGTGTTGATAGCCAGTTTGTGGTCGTATAACCTGTTTTGGATATTGTTAAAGTCAGAGGAAAGGGTTGTGTTGATAGTGTCTATATTAGTAGAACTTGTATAGATGACAAGATCATCAGCATACAGAACAGCAGAGCAGGGTTTTAGAGCAGCTCCAATGTTATTTATATAAGGAGAGAATAGGAGGGGCCCTAGGATGGAGCCCTGAGGTACACCAATGTTAATGGTGGTACTGTTCGATAGAGAGGAATTAAATTTCACCACTTGAGTTCTATTTGCCAGGTAGCTTTCATACCAGTCAATGACAGAGGAGGAGAAATGCAGGTGTCAAAGCGAGGAGAGAAGCAAAGTGCGATCAACAAGGTCAAAAGCCTTTGTGAGGTCAATAAAGACAGCCCCAGTCAGATTGCCAGTATCCATTTTTGAAAGAGTGTCTGTGGTGAATTTAAGGAGTGCAGTCATTGTGCTATGTCCTTTCCTGAAGCCATGTTGGGTATCCGAGAGCAGGCTGTGCTTAAGTAGATAGTCAGTTGTCTGAGTTGTGACAATTTTCTCCAGGATTTTGCTCAGTACCGAGAGTATGGCAATTGGTCTGTAGTTCATGACAACCTTAGGATCCCCTTTTTTAAGTACAGGTGTGATCCGAGCAGCTTTCCAGAGGTCAGAGACCACTCCACCTGAAAGTGATAACATATAAATTTTGGCCATCGGTAATGCAATAAGGGGAGCTGCAAGTTTCAAGAGGCAGGGTTCAGGGGAGTCTGAGCCAGAGCTGGTGTGATCAGAGATGGACCTCTGGAGCTTCAGGGCTTCCTTTCTAGACACAGCCTTAAAATAGAATGGAGGAGTATACGGAGGCACAGGGGACAACACTTCCAACTTATCCAGACAGGTTCCTGATGAGGAGTGGGAGGACATTGCAGTGGGATCGAGGGAAGAGGTATATTGGGAGAGATCAGAGAAATGCAAGTTGAAAGAATTAGCTATGGTTTGTGAGTCATTGCAATGCACATCATTTATCAGCATATCACCAGGGGTAGTTGACTATGAGGATCCTAGGAAGGATTTGATGTGTGACCAGAATTTTCTGGGATCATTGGCTGAGTTAATCAGTAGGGCTTTACAGTACTTGCTCTTAGCAACTCTGACTTGTCTTTTACATGAATTCCGTAGCGTACGGTAAGCGTTGAAATCTGTTTGCTGGCCTGATGTTCTGTAGCGCTTCCAGGGATTATCTCTAAGGTGCAAACTTTTGAGCAAGTCTTTATTTAGCCATCTTGTTTGTTTACCCTTCACTCTCTGGGTGATCTTTGGGGCATGTTTACATTGAACCATAAGGAATTTAGTGATGAAGAGCTTAAGAGCATCCTGAGAACAGTGTGATAGATAGATCTCCGACCAATCAATTCTGGAGATGTCGTACAGAAGCACCTCTTGGTCTAGGTGAGCAAAATTTGTGAGAGTGATGAGATGTGGTGGAAGAGATGGAGGTGCCCCCAAGGATAGGATGCAGAAAGTAGGAGAGTGGTCAGTTAAGGCATCAGCAAGAGCACCAGTGGCTGAGATGTGTTCAATCCGGTTTACCAGCACCCAATCCAATAGTGTGCCTAGTGGTGATGAAGACAGACTTCTAGTTGGCACTGTCACCATCTGATGCAGGTTGTAGCTATGAGTCAGAGATTGAAGAGAACTGAGAGCTGCCCCAAGCCAGTTTAAGTTTAGGCCCTCTAAGATGACAACCTCATTATAATTGAAATTCTGAGAGGTATTTTCCAACAGGTACTCTAGACCAGCAATCCCTCCTGCTGGGGGGTTATACGCACAGATAACATGCAGTTTCTTGGCTCCCAATGCAAGGGTAGCATGCAAGTATTCACATACCAATTGAGCATCTAGGATAGCAAGAAGAGAGACAGTCAGATTATTTTTCTAATACAGAGCAACTCCACCACCACGTTTGTTCGATATCCTATCCCTTCAAATAATAGAGTAATTTGGCAGGGAGCAGAGGGAGTCAGTAACCAATGGTTTTAGCCATGTCTCAGTGAGACAGAGGATATCAGGATTGTACAGTTTGACCCATGACTCCAGTTCCATGAAGTGACATGTCAAACTTCTTATATTCAAGTGTGCAATTAACAGCCCATGTTTGGACATACTATGTATGTCATCTGCTGAGAAATAAGCATCTTGTGGTCCAGGATTTGTCTCTATATCCCCAGATAGCAGAATGGCAATGATGACAAGGAACCACAGCCCCACATTTAGAAAAGGGTGGGATGATGCAGACTTGTTCCGTAGTTTCCTAAACATATAGAGAGAACGGTAGGGACAGCCTTTTTGGCAGAGAAGAAGATTAGTTTGTAGTATCCTTGTATTATAAACTGTAAGGTTAGAGAAAGTAAAATCATAGTGCTCGGTCCTAGATTTATTTGAGCCATCCTCATTCCATAAGGATAGTGTAATTCTGTCAAGGCAAAGTAGGACAAGAAAAGTTATGAGGGCAACCCCCAGACAGCTGTTGGACATGGTGTGACTGTTGGTACAACATTGGTTCAACGCATGACAGAGGTCATCCAGGGTCACAGCTAGGCAGGGATTGACAAGAGGCTTTAGCTATGCAAGACCTTGCAGGCATGCACTCCCAAGCCCCAATACATTGAAAGCCTGGGGCACACCTACTCAAGTACAAGTGCAGAATATGAAATCCTTTTGTCCTTGTGCTTCCTTTCTTATTTAAAGAGGTTGTTTAAAAGCCCAAAAATAGATTCATTGGGAGCAAGCCAGATGAAAATGTGGATTCAAGCAGGATCCAGAGTCACTGGAGTTTGTCAGACCTAGTTGCTTGATTTCTGTTTTGTTTGGGATAGCTTCCAAAAAGTTGATTTTAAATTGAAAATGCAAATACCTTGTGGTGATGTTTTGCAGAAAATCCAGTCCAGGAGACCTTCACAGATGTAATGAGCAAGAATGGTGTAGTTACTCCAAGCAGAAGATCTTGTAAATCCCAAAAAACTTAGCTACAGACACAGACAAACACAAACAGACAAGAATGGGGAAAGGGAACACTCTCACAGGGAACTCTTATCCCTACTCTCCTGTACTAGGAGAACTCTAAACCCAACAACTATAACAGCTCTGCTTTATGAGCGTTCTATACTCTATACCCTGTATGAGGGTGACTCTATGCACACTTGCAATAGCCAACTGTAACAGCAACCCTCACCTCCTCATGGGGTTGTGCCCAGAATGTCTGGGACAATATAAAAGAAATAAATGGGAAATCACGCTCCCCTCCAGCCCAACTTACGGTCAATGGCTCCACCTTTACTGACCCCGCTGACATTGCCAACTGCCTTAACTCCTCCTTTACAGATCTTAGCACTGTCCTCCCGAGTAACTTTTTTGACCAAACCCCTGACTCACCACCCTCAGATCCTCAGTGCCCCCATTTCTATCTATGCAAACTATCTGTCCAGGAAGCCAGACCACTCCTGCTTAAAGCACTAAACAGCAACAGTCCTAGCAGTGACTCCCTGGATCCAAAAAATACTCTGACTGATCCTGGATGATGTCCTGGTCCCACTCACTGGCCTACTAAAACAGTCCCTCTGTCTGGGGCAATTCCCCACAGCATGGAAAACAGCTATAGTCACACCTATTCACAAAGGAGATGACAGGTCCACCCCCAGCAACTATCGTCCAATCTCCATCCCCCCCTCCAAAGCCTTAGAAAAAATGGTGGCCACTCAACTCACTGAATATCTAGCAAAATGCAACATTCTTTGCCAGGAACAGCATTTCTTCCGCGCTGGTCACAATACAAGTACAGCATTAATGGAGTTCTCCAACTTCCTGCACTCCTACCTGGACTCCGCTTCACTAGCTGGAGCAGTGTTCACTGACCTCTCTAAGGCCTTTGACACTGTCTCCCACCCCCTCCTACTAAATGCCCTCGACCATACAGGTTTCTCTGCTGGCCTCCTCACATGGTGCACAAGTTATCTATCTGCCCGCTTCCAGCGTGTCAAAAACAATGGGATACTCTCAGAAACCCATCTCACCACTCTGGGGTTCCCCAGGGCTCTATCTTGGGCCCACTACTCTCTTTAGCCTGTAACTAAACACCCTGCCCAGTGCCTGTTCTGGCAATATTCTTCTGTACGCCGATGATGCCGTTATTTATACTGCCCACAGAAATCCCAGCTCCCTCCAAGACTCCCTCCAACACTCTTTCAATGATGCTGAGAACTGGTTCAAGGCAACCAGACTAGTTATTAACCTCAAAAAAATGAAGGCAATGCTCTTTGCCCACCACCAGAACAAAGCCAGCAACAACCCCCTCCAAATCCTCCCCTGCACTCATCAACCACTTGAACAAGTTTACTCTTACAAATACCTTGGGATCACCTTTGACTAGGCCCTCACCTTTCATGCCCACATTTCAGCCCTCACTTCCTCTGCTAATGCTCGTCTTGGCATCCTCTACCGTCACAAGGACTGCCTCCCATCTGATCCCCTCAGACTTGCCATTACGTCCTCAGTAATGTCTCTCATCGATTACGGCTTTCCAGTTTATGGTGCTGCTGACTCCACAGCCCTCAACAAGATTCGACTCACCCTAAACAAGGCTTGCAGACTAGTGACCAGTGCCCTTAGGCTCACCCACACTTGTCAGCTCTATGACATGGCCAAACTCCTTAGCCTTGATGAATGTCTCCACTACCAAGCTTGCCTGCTAACTAAGAAGATTCTACTCAGACGCCGGCCTGGTGGCACTGAGGGTTGAGGCGCTGGACGCCACACCTCATGCTATGCCAGTGACCCGGGTTCGGGAATGAGCCTGAGCCATCGGGGGTCATCGGGGGTGGAGAAGGATCGAGCGTCCGTTAGACTGCTCTCCTTCTCTGGGGGTGGGGAGGAATGCCTCGATGTCCTGCCGGCTCCTAGCGGTGGCTGGGGGCTATGGCAGGTCATGGGCAGAACTAGAGGGACGTGCTGTGGCAGATGCTGGGAGGGGGCACGTGCGGTAGCGCGAGCGCTCTGGTCCCTTGGCGCCATTGCATGCCACAGGACGATGGGAGGAAAAGGAGGAAAAATCCTGCGGGGTTACTATGATGGCCGGACGCAGCAGCTCCGTCGGCTTCTACCTGGATGCTCCCCTGCACTGAAAACCCCTCGGATCCTGTGGCGGTGGTCACGTGCCACCATGGCAAACAGATCGTCTGTGCAGGTTGGAGGGGTTGAGCTTGGGGATGTGGGGCAGACTAGGGATGTTGGTCAGGCGGACTGGGGGGACCATCGGTAACACCCCCAGCCACATAGGAGACAAGAAAATGCACAACAAAAAAAAAAAAAAGAAGATTCTACTCAGGCTCTCGCCCCCTGGGGTTTCTGCCTCCATCCAACTTACACCTTCCAGAGTCACTACCCAAACCTCTGACAAGGTCACCCTACTGGTACTCAGAACTAGAACCACCCAGGCACAGAGGTTGTTCAGCTACAGAGCCTCATCCTGGTTCAACTCGCACCCTGCAGCCATCTCCAACACCACCAAAATTACCCCCTTCAAAACTGCCCTATGGAACCAATTGTTCAACACCCGCTGCTGCACCTGTCACTGAGAGATGTTCTGCTGCTCTCAAAACACTATTGACATAGCCCTCTGGGCCAAACTACAACTCACCCCCCCATGGCCTCCCTCTCCACTGCAATTACCTACTGGTACCTACCTGTCGAGTCTGAAATGTTTTTTTTTGATTAATTATTCTTTGTGTTCAAGCAACTATGTAAAACTATGTTATTCTGCATGATTGTATTCTGTACATTTATTGACTCTGTATGTCCTCTCTGTAACGAGGTACCTTTGTAAACGAGCCTCTGGCTCAAAGTTTGTAAATCCGATTATACAATAAATAAATAAAATAAAACAGCTCCACTTTATGAGAGGTCTGTCTACCGAAATCAGCAAATTACTATGCAGTTTCTAATACTTCCCTGAGGTGCACCTCTACCTAGAGCCTATGGAGTACTCCACTATAAGGAACTCTAAAACATGTCACTACAAGACTCTACATAAGTCCTAAGAGACAGTTCATGCACAGTTGATTTTTCTCTGTCGTCAAGAAGAAACTGGGTTGCGGGGTATGAAACCCAAGGGGAACACTTGGCTGACTGACTGGAAAGGGCTAAAAACTAAGGGAATGCAGAGATGATTTTGAACATGCCAAGAGTCCTCGATTACACCCCACCTCTCTAGGGTTGCTGGAATTTCAGAACAATGCAAATATTTCCTAAGCTCAAAACCCACTGAGGGCTGCCAGAATTGAAGCAGAACAGCCCTGGCCACAGCCCACTTCTGGACTGCCAGGAGAAGAAGAAGAAGATACTGTGCAACTGCCCACAGCCCACTTCTGGACTGCCGGAAGAAGAAGAAGAAGATACTGAACAACTGGCCACAGCCCTCTTCTGGACTGCCGGGATATGAAGAAGGTACTGAACAACCAGCCACAGCCCTCTTCTGGACTGTCGGGACATGAAGAAGATGCTAAACACCCAGTCACATCCCTCTTCTGGACTGTCAGGACATGAAGAAGATACTGGGAGAAAGAAGTCTGTGGAACATGAGAGAACAATAGGGTTCTGGGCACCAAGGCCAGACAAGCCAAGGACTAACTTAAAATAAAAAAACAGGATGATGATGATGCAGGGTACTTTAGCAGAAGATCTGGATGGCACTTTGATATGGACAATAAAACAAGAAAATGGACGGTACCTTTGTACTGGACCTCGCCATACAGTGGGAACTGGAGAGTGGAAAATATTAAACAGGACATTGCACCTGAGACGACTGCAGCATGGTTCTTCAAGAATTTGCTGCTGGCTGCTTCGGAGATGCACTAGAGAAGATTTCTGGAGTACTGAAGAAGACTGATCTGTGTATAAATCGATGGAGTGATTCTGGAAACTTGCTGCAGTCTAATTCGAATGCCTCATGACACTGAAATGCTGGCCACAAAGCAATACTTTCTGGCACTGAAGTGCTGGTACAAAGCAATATAAGGACAGTCTGGCAGTTTTACTGTTCATAGGAATAATAGCAATGTAATGGAAGTCTCCATTCTTATTGCAGTGATCAATTATACAGTCTAAATGTCCAGACCACAGTAGATGTACAGCCACTTTACTTTACTGGGCGAACCCTAGCTCTGGTGGACCTAACTAACAGGGGTGCCTCTTGCTAGATCAGGTTCTTCCTGTAACTGTGGTTCTGTATGGCTAGCTAGACTTCCTAAACATCTGAGGTCACAAATACTGCTGGGCCCCTAAAACACCTGGGGGTCTAAATGGCTAGCAGTGGGCCTAACTCACCCCTTTAGGTAGCAGTGGGCCTAACTCGTGCTGTTAGGTAGCAGTGAGCCTAACTTGCCCTTTTAAATAACAGTGGGCTTACTGTAACTTGCCCTTTTAAATCACAGTGGGCTTAACTTGCCCTGTTAAATAACAGTTTGTCTAACTTGCCCCTTTATATAGTAGTGGGTCTAACTTGCCCTTTTATATAGCAATGGGCCTAACTTGCCCCTTTAGAAAACAGTGGGGCTAACTTGCCCCTTTATATAGCAGTGTTCCTAACCTGCCCTTTTTAATAACAGTGGGGCTAACTCGACCCTTTAAATAGCAGTGGGCCTAACTTGCCCCGTGGGTCCTGGGCTTCCCTTGCCCCTTTAATCAAACATTTGGGCCTGTCTTGCCCCTTTAAGTCGCTGGGCCTCCCTTGGCTGAGCCCCTTTTAAATTGCTGGGCCTTCCTAGGCTGGGCCTTTTTTAAATCACTGGAGCTCTTTAAGTAGCCCCCTCTAGAATCCCTGGGTCTTTCTTGGCTACGCTTTTTTAAGTCTTTGGCCATCCCATTGCTCTGGCTCCTTTAAATACACTGGTTCTCGATCTAATCAGGGTTTACCCACCCCTTTAATACATATTCATGAGCCCTCTCTGTTGTCTTAATGCTGTGCCCTCACCTAGGCATTGCTGCACCCACTGAATATTTATTTATTTATGTAAATCGGGCCTTCTGTGACTTTTCCCCAAGGCTCTGAGCCGCCTTGTAGCTCTTTTCACCTGGCGCACACTTTTAAAATAAATAAACTTTTCTTGTTCTGAGGCAGGCAGCATGTTGCAGTGTTCTGCCACTGACTCACTGTACCAAACCAGGGGAACCAGATGCTGCAGACGGGAGGTGGGAGGTACTGCTCGCAGAGGGAAGGAATGCAGGCAGGGACCGGACAGCAGGGGACCTTGCGAGGTCTGACAGCATGAATGATGCGGCAGTGCTATTCAACCTCAGGGGGACTGAAACTTAAACTTTTAAAATAAAATAACAAAACAGGGCACCAAGCCCTTGTGCCAGGAAATGGACAGTTTCTTCTTTTTCTGGTGCCTCACCACAGCACCGCAGATCAAATGCATGACAAGGTAGGCTGTCTTCAGTGACTGGAGGCAGAGGGGCACACAGGAAAGCCCTCAGGGACAACTTCAGCCCTCCTGGCAAGCTCTTCTTGTCCCTTCTCACTTTCTGTGTCCTCTCTCCTCCACAGTCACCATGATCCTCTTCTAACAGAATGAAAATGTTAAACAGCAACACTCTGGGTTCTAGTTCTGGAAGGCAAGACAGGTGCCCACAGTAAGCATTCCATCTGCTCAGCCTGGCATTCTATTTGTTCAGCATGGCATTCCATTTTCTGAAGCTGACATAAAGGCTTAACTTTTGCATTATTTTCTTAAATATTTACAATATTTAGACAGGATTTGGAACAGGTTTGATAGCTGCATCTGAAACTGGGCACCTGGGCATTTCTGGGGCTGTATTGGGGCACCCTATAAGACTGGGCACTTTTCTATTTTTCTTTCTGTTGTGCCCCCAACTCTGGGGCACTACAAAAGGAATTATCTTTGTGAAAGTTTTTGTCTGGCATAGGATTGCAGCCCACCCCCATGCTACTAGAAGTGGAAACATACCACTTAAATGATGTTGTTTTATAGTATGCGGTCACCATAGGAACCCCCTGACAATTTGTATGAGTGAACAGCTGCACTGTAGCTCAAAAGTGACACGTGTGTTTTGCTGAGCTTCTGCTTAGCCTCACTACATAATGCTGAGCTGGGAATTTATGCTTAAGATCCATTAAGGTTGCACTATGTAAAGGAAGTCTGTTAAACAAAAGCCACGTTTAAACTGTCGGGGCTGCCTTCATATGTCTTGATCCATTTGGTCCCAGACTTTTATCTGTTAACCACCCCCAGTATAATGAGTTAGGTTGAAGGCCCCCCATTGCCAGGGCTACAGTGGAGAAGAGAGACTCATTTTCATTTAGGCCATTTACTCCTTCTATTGTAAAGAACAGTACACAGGTTTTAATCTTAGCTAAAATCCAAATGCCGTCTGGGTTTAATTTTTGCCTGTTTGTCAAGACAACCACTGGTTGTATGTGTCCAGTCACATCGCTGTCCCTCTTCAAGTATATCAGTACACTTTGGGTAGAACATGAGGCTGTGACCAGCTTATGAGGGCAACCATTTCTTTGAGAATGGTTTTGCTGGCAATTTGCATGGCATTCCTGCCTCCTTTCCTGGTATCTTCCAAATCAACTTGTGAGCAATTGGGTAGTGGGTATGACTTCCATAGTGCATAGGTCACAGTACAGTGACCTCTTAGCACATAGATACATAGATACATAGACAGTGTTGGCAGATAAGGGCCTATGGCCCACCCTGTCTGCCCATTTGAGCTTGTAAGTTCAGTTTATGTTTTCCTAGAAGTCTGTTGCCCCTTACCCCTGACCTCCAGAATTCCTTTATGTCTATCACATGCATTCTTAACTCCCGTGATTGTTTCAGCCCCCACCACTTCCTCTGGCAGGGTGTTCCACTTGTCCACCACCCGTTCTGTGAAGAAGTTCTTCCTCATGTTTCCTCTGAATCGTCTTCCTCCAACTTCATCCCATGCCCTCTAGTCCTGGAACATCTTTTTCGCTTAAAAATAGTGTATTCCTGCACCCTGTTCCTCCCTGTAAGATACTTGTATGTCTCTATCATATCCCCTCTCCCCCTCCTCTCCTCCAGGGAGTACATTCAGTTCCTTCAACCTGTCTTCATAGGACTTGTGATGCAATCCATGCACCATCTTTGTTGCCCTCCTCTGAACCTTCTCTACCCTGTCTATGTCCTTACATAGGTATGGTCTCCAGAACTGTACACTGTACTCAGGTGGGGGCCCCTACTAGTGTCTTGTATAGCGGAATTATGACCTCTGTTTTCCTGCTGGTGTTGCTCCCTGCCTATACATCCCAGCATCCTATTTGCTTTACCTGCTGCCTTGTCACACTGTTTCCCTACCTTGAGGTCATCAAAGATGATAACCCCAAGATCCCTTTCCTGCTTGATGCATGCTATATCCTCACCCCCAACTGATATATTGTGCCAGGGTTTTGTGCCCTATATGCATTATCTTGCACTTCCTTGCATTGAATTTCAACTGCCAAACACCTGACCATTCTTCAAGTTTCTGCAGGTCCCTTCTCATTCTGTCTACACCGTCTGGTGTGTCTACTCTGTTACAGAGCTTTGTGTCATCAGCAAACAATGAAATTCTGCCTTCTAGGTCCTGCGCAATGTCACTGATGAAGATATTGAATAGGACCGGTCCCAGCACTGATCCTTGTGGTACCCCACTGGTCACTCTTCCCTCTGTGGAGTGACAGCCATTTACCACCACCCTCTGTGTCCTGCCACCCAGCCAGTTACCTACCCACCACACTACTGTCCTTGCCCACACCCATATTCCCAGTTTGTGTATAGTCTTCTATGTGGCACAGTGTCAAAGGCCTTGCTGAAGTCCAGATAGGCCATGTCCACTGCCCTCCCCTGATCCACCTCCCTAGTCACCCAGTCAAAAATTCAATGAGGTTGGTCTGACATGACCTCCCTAGTGAAACCATGCTGCCTTGGGTCCTGTAGTCCATTGACAACCAGATGTTCCACCAATCTCTCCTTCAGTAGTGCTTCCATGATCTTCCCACTACCGAGGTGAGGCTGACTGGTCTGCAGTTCCCTGCTTCCTCTTTGTTCCCACTTTGTATAGGGGACTACATCTGCTGTCCTCCAGTCTTTGGGTACCTCCCTGTTTCCAGTGATCGGCAAACAGGATAGCCAGAGGTTCAGCCACCACCTCTCTTAGTTCTTAAGGACCCTTGGGAGCACCCCATCTGGCCCCATTGCTTTATCAACTCTTATTACTTCCAGTTCCTTCAGGACCCTTTCGTGTAAAGGGACTTGTGTCCATTTCTGCACCATTCTCACCCCTTGTACTCCTTCAGACCCATTACCTCCTCTTCCTCAGTAAAGACTGGAGCTGAAATACCTGTTCAATATGTCAACTTTACTGTTGTCATCCTCCACGCAGCCCCCATCCTCCCACTTCAGTCTCACTATCCCTCCCTTTGTCTTTCTTTTTTCACTTATGTACCTGTAAAAGGTTTTGTCCCCTCTACCCACTGATTCTGCAATGTGTTCTTCTGTCTGAGCTTTGGCTTCCCTTACTGACCTCCCTGCCTCCCTTTGCTTCTCCTGGGACTTCTCTATCCCCTTCTGCCTGTGTCTTTTGTGTTGCCTGAATGCAATCTTTTTGGCTTTCACTTTCTTTGCTACCTCTTTGGAAAACCATAATGGTCTCCTCTTCTTTCCTCTTGCTAACCTGCTTAATGCATAATTCTGTTGTTCTTGTAATCCCCATTTTAAATACTGCCCACTGTTCTCAACCCCTGATTCCTGTCCCATTCCCTTAATGCCTCTTTCAAGTATCTCCCCATTTTCCCAAAGTCTGCCCCAAAATCCAGGATACGTGTTTTTGTGTGGTTTGGTTCTGCTCTTTCTGTGATTTCAAACCACAATGCAACTGAGAATGGGAACCATGGTATCAGTTACATAAAAAACAGCATGTAGCTAGAGTTTATGCAGTGAGCAGATGTCCATGAAACGTTAGTATGTTCTGAGTTACAGAAATCCAATCAGTTTTCTTACCTCTACAGTTTTTATCATACAGTATGATAAATTACCCAAGAATTCAGCAAAATACGAGTGAAGAAACTTGACAAAGAAACCAACTGTAGATCAGAGGCATCTGTTGATAGAGACCCACAATCTAAAATGCAGCCTGCCTCTTCAACATTAAAAAGTTAATTACATCCAGTTTTGCTGATTACTAATGTGTCTACTTCCAAGGAGCAAAATGTGTGAATGAAAGAAAAAGAAACCTTAATCTCATCAGGTCAGTGCCACTGAGGAACACAGGCAGTAGACCAAGCAAATGCATTTTATTTTATCTGCTTTGTGCTCCCTTTAAAAAACAGAATTGATGATCAATGAACCTGGCTGAAGTTAACCTTTAATGCTGAAAACACAAATTACATGAAGTTTTTGAGTATGGTTCTCTGTTAACAAATGTCACATCTCAGACCCACAGTGCATTGCATTTCTTTTATTTTTCTGTCAGATGAACTATTGATGAATTAAACCAAAACTGAAAGAAATAACTTACAAAAAAATGTAAATTGCATACATTGTTATGGATTTTAGTGAAGAATTGATGAGGAATGTGCCAAATGACACCTTTGCCCTGGGGACGAGACATGCCTAAGAACATGTAGTGGTCAGGACGGCTGGCTATGATTTTCTAGTAAGCTCATGAAGAGAGTTGTATGACACAGGGGAGGTACCCAAAGACTGGAGGACAGCGGATGTAGTCCCCTTATACAAAAGTGGGAACAACGAGGAAGTGGGGAACTACAGACCAGTTAGCCTGACCTCGGTAGTAGGGAAGATCATGGAGACACTACTGAAGGAGAGATTGGTGGAACATCTGGTTGCTAATGGACTACAGGATCCAAGGCATCAAGGTTTCACCAGGGGGAGGTCATGCCAGACCAGCCTCCTTGAATTTTTTGACTGGGTGACAAGGGAGATAGATCAGGGAAGGGCAGTGGACGTGGTCTATCTAGACTTCAGAAAGGCCTTTGACACCTGTGCCACATATAAGGCTATTAAACAAACTGGGGAAAATGGGAGTGGGCAGGACAGTAGTGCGGTGGGTGGGTAATTGGCTAGGTAGCAGGACACAGAGGGTGGTGGTAAATAGCCGTCACTTCACAGAGGGAAGAGTGACCAGTGGGTTACCACAGGGATCAGTGCTGGGACCGGTCCTATTCAACATCTTCATCAGTGACATTGTGCAGGACATAGAAGGCAGAATTTCTTTGTTCTCTGATGACAAAAAGCTCTGTAACAGTATGGACAAGCCAGAGGGTGTAGACAGAATGAGGAGGGACCTGCAAAAGCTTGAAGAATGGTCAAGGTTTTGGCAGTTGAAATTCAATGAACAGAAGTGCAAGATAATGTATATGAGCCACAAAAACCCTGGAACAACATATCAATTGGGGGATGAGGATATAGCATGCACCAAGCAGGAAAGGGACCTTGGGGTTATCATCTGATGACCTCAAGGTAGGGAAACAGTTTGACAAGGCAGCACGTAAAGCAGATAGGATGCTGGGATGCATAGGCAGGGGCATTACCAGCAGGAAAAGGGAGGTCATAATTCCACTATACAAGACACGAGTGAGGCCCCACTTGGACTACAGTGTACAGTTCTGGAAACCTTACCTACGTAAAGACATAGACAGGGTAGAGAAGCTTCAGAGGAGGGCAACAAAGATGGTACAGGGATTGCATCACAAGTCCTATAAGGGCAGGCTGAAGGACTTGAATATGTATTCCCTGAAGGAAAGGAGGGAGAGAGGGGATATGATAGAGATATACAAGTTCCTTACAGGGAGAAAGATGGTGCAGGAATATACTATTTTCCAGTGAAAAGATGTTCCAGGACTACAGCACAAGTCACATTAAACTGTTCCACCAATGAGTTGGTTTAGCATTGTTTTTTTACAGTTGGCAAGGCATTGCCAACTCATATTGCATTATTTTTCAGTGCATAACCAGCTCAAGAGCAATGTTTGTAAAATGTTTTTGCAACTCAATTAGACTGCATCTGCAGTCCAGTTACAATGCAATGCAAAACTGAGTTTTAATTCTTAAGAAACAGTTTGTGCTGTGCTTTGTGCTGGATCCAGCGACACTTACACAACTCAGTCAGAAATGCTAAAGCAACTCATTGGAGGAACAGCTTAATGTGACTTGTACTGTAGAGGGTAGGGGAATAAGTTGGAGGGAGGATGATTCAGATGAAATGAGAGGAAGAATTTCTTTACCGAAAGGGTGGTGGGCTAGTGGAGCACCCTGCCAGAGGAAATGGCGGGGGCTGAAACAATCACAGGATTTAAGAATGCATGGAATAGACATAAGGGAATTCTGGAGGTCAGGGGTAAGGGGTAACTGACTTCTAGAAAAATGTAAAGGGAACTTACAAGCTGAAATTGGCTGACAGGGTGGGCCATAGGCTGTTATCTGTCCACATTGTCTATGTATCTATGTAATCTGGATGGATATGGAACAAAATGCCATGAACTGCTTTGGGTGCAAAATGAGTATATGCACACCATTCCCTCAGACTAGCAGGAATATGTGGTTCATGGTTCTTAAAGGCCCACCTAGAAGTACCTCAATGTATGTCTGTATGCAGAGCAGGTAAAGCATTTCTCTAGAATGGTGCAAGTGACTGAATTAATTCTTCACAGCCATACTTGTCAGCTTTCACGTCTGCATCTCCTCCACTGCTGGGTTTCCACATGACAGTATCAGTTGCTACTGAAGTCTCTGATTCCATGTTTGTTCTTTCAGCTTGATGATAAAAGAATGGCTTTGGTGATCTCAAGACTTCACAGCACTGTCACAAAGTTTGGCCCATCCCAGGTACCCTCATTAAGGATACCCCCTTTGAAGGCACGAACGCCGAAGCACAGGGGTTCCTGTTTAATTTCTGGCAACAAATAAAATGCTATTTAAGCCTTTATTTACTACATTTTGAGTGCTCCTTTCTTTCTTTGTTACCCTCATTAAGGTAGTAGGTAGGATAGGGCCACTCACAGACTTCAGGGGTGCAGAGGGCTAGAAACTGTGCATACCCTAATAAAAGTCTTGCACTCACTGCAACCAAGATAAGCACAATCCACAATATAATGATGTATAAAAATGTTATCTTTACTTACTCAGGTGCACCTGTGAGAGCTACTTGAGGTTGCATTCCTACCTAATTTTGCACTTTTGATGTAATTAAAAATAAACATATTTTTTATACTTCATCATATTGCAAATCATCATATTGATTTATTCCGTCTCTCGTCTCTTGCTGCTTATTTCTCTTTTCTGGATTTACCTCTCTCTCAAATCAGCCACCCCTTACCCTTCACTAACAATCATTTCCCTACTCTCTCACCCACCCATGTGCTAGGTTATCATAATTCTTTACCTGCTATATGCCTGTCTGACTCCCATCCCCCTGGACTTTTTTTTCTCCCCCCAGTCTGCCCCTCTTCCTCCACCTGTCCTATAATTAAGCTCCCACTCAGATCATTCCCAGATATAACTTGCTGCTGTCCCCAGTTCAACCTCATGACAAATCTTCACCTCCCCCTCTGCCTTCTATCATATTTTCAGCTGCAACCTTATTGCTCTGACTAGCGATACTTTTCTCTGTTTACCTATTGTAGAATTGACTTTGAAATCAAACCATATATTGTATTATTTTGTATGCCTGTGAAATATCTGTACTTTGTTTGTATCTTTTTGGCATCATGTTGTTTGTTCTTGCCCCCTGTCCCTGGGTCGCGTCTGTAAATGAGTCTAGGCTCAGCGTGCTTTTCCCTGTTACCAAATTTTAAATAAGTAAATAAATTGTGAATTGTGTTTTCCTTGGTAGAGTGAGTGTGAGGGTTTCTTGATTGTATACTCATCAGTAAGGCTGAAGTTGTGGCTTGGGCACCAGTTTTTGTAGATATCATGAATGCTTTCTTGTTTGACAGTAACCTCCCCATGACCCTGAAGTGGACTGTGGTTAGGACTTTGCTCAAGAAACCTTCAATAGATCCTCATGGCCACTGTCAAACTTTCTGGTTTTTTGTGAAGGTTGTACAGAAGGTGGTTCTGCGTCTTACAACACAACTGTACAAACACTTTTAAATAATATCCTTGAGCTTTTCCCATCAGATTTTTAGAAAAATGGAAACATAAATTTATTTAGCAGAAAAGGACCTCAAGGCCCAGCTTATTCTTCCTATTCCCTACCTACCCTATGTGGTAGCAAGGGGCCCTATGTGGCCCCCAGTTTCCCACACTGTCTCTGGGTTATTCTTCTTTGTAATGATACCTTTGTGCAGGTCCCAAGCATGCCTGAATCCCATCAATGTCTCTGCCTCCGCCAACTCCCTAGGCAACCTGTTGCAGCTATCCACCACCCTTCTCATGAAGAAATGCTTCCTCTCCTCCCTCTTGAAACTTTTCCCCACCAATTTCATAATGTTGCCTCTTGTAATCATGTTTGTACTCAACTTAGAAAAAGCTCCCCACACTCCACCTTATTTATCTCCAGAGGTATTTAGAGGTCTTAGTACTGTAGTGTCCTCCACCTGGCTCTCCAGTAATCCAAGGAGTGCATCTCAATGCCTTCAGCTTTTCCTTGCTGAGCTTCCGCTGCTGGTCCAGTATCATTCTGGTTGCCTTCCTCTGCACAGCCTCTACCCTGTCAGTGTTCTTTATAGTCGTTCTAAGGTCAGGGCTCCAGAACTGCACACAATACTCAAGCTGGGGGTGAACCAATGACTTGTGCAGAGGGAGCATAACTTCCCTTGTTCTGCTTGCTATCCTCCGCCCTATGCAGCCCATCACACTATTTGCTCTTCCCACCACCCTTGAAAACTAGACAGCTAACTTTAGGTCATCCATAATGATAACCCTGACACCTTTTTCCTCCAAGGTAGATGCCATTATCTTCTCTCCCATCCTGTAGTTGACTTTGAGGGTTTTGTGTCTGAAGTGTATGACTTTGTACTTCTTGTCATTGAATTCCAGCTGCCAAACTCTGGACCACACTTCTAGCCTTTCCAGGTCCTTCCTCATGGCCCCCCAACTCCCTCCATTGTGTCAACTCTTTTGCAGATCTTGGTGTCTTCTGCAAATAGACAGACTGTTCCTTCTAACTCTACCCCATGTCCCTATGAATATATTGAAGAGTACTGAGCCCTAGAGAATTTTGCAGGTGAAATTCCAGCAAAATTTAGAAATTCGCCATGTGAAATATTTCGTGAAATTCCACACATTCCGCAAAATATTTTGAGGGTGCAAAATGTGGCCTTTCACCCACAAAATGTGGAATTTTGTCTACAAGCAGTGGAATTTCAGATGAGAGTTGTGAAATTCCTCATTTCATGGACAAAATTTCACATTTCGCAACCATGAAATATTTCGTGAAATGTACACATTTTGTGAAATATTTTGCAGAATGAAATTCCACAATTTTACACAACTCTACTGAGCCCACTGCAGAACCCTTGGGTACTCTGCTTATGACCCCCATCTCTGTCTACAATTCTCCATTTAGTACTACCCTCTGGGCTCTGTTCCTTAATCAGTTTTCCACCCATTAGGTTATTTTGTCTCCTGCCCCTAGGCCTTTTCACTTCTGCAATAACCTCTGCAGCACTTTGTTGATGGTCTTACTGAAGTCAGGCCCAACGGTCCTTTAGTTATAAGACTACCAGTTGGCCAAATGGTCTTCTAGCAGTCACAGTTGACTCACCCACTTTGGACCCCTGTAATCAACTTTTGAGATTGCACCCTTTAATCAACTCTTGAGATTGCACCTCATCTCCCACAGTCTCTGTGACTGCCCTCCCTAGCCCCCATATACCCTCTAACTCTCCCCAACCCCATTTATGATAGCTCCCACCCCCTCCACACCTCATGGACGAAGTCTTATTTTTAGGCAGTCTAGCTTACACCATCAAAGCCATTTCTGTCTGCCTCCAGCTGTTTGCCGTTCCTCTATGGGGCAACCACTCCTGATTCCAGAGAGCTGTTGAACAAGTCTGATAGTGGAGCCACCTGAACCTCACCTAGATCTCTTAGAACCGTTGAGTGCAATCCATTGGAGCCTATGGCCTTGTCAACCCTTTGCACATTAACCCTTTCAAGACCCTCTCTTCTGAAAGTAGTGTAGTGTTCCTCTCCCTGCCTTCCTCCTCCTTACCCATGCATGCACCCTCTATTAATGCCCCCTCCACTGTGAATACTGAGCAAAAGTATTGGTTCAGTATTCCTGCCATTTGCCTCTCTCATGCCTCCCATTTCTGGCCACATTCTGATCTGCTCCTTATTCTTGCAGCCCCCTTTTTTGTCTTGTTTCTCACTGAGGTATCAGAAAAATGTCTTGCCCCCCTCAATCACCCCCTTTGCAATTCTTTCTTCCTTTTGAGCATTTGCCCTCCTCACTACCATGCCCATCTTCCTCAGTTCCTGAAGGTAAACTTACCTGCCTTCATCCCTCTGACTTGCCTTATACATTTTGAAGGCCACCCTCTTTTCCCTCACTGTAACCCCCACCTCCCTTGAAAAATATGGAAGTTTCTTTTCCATTTGCTCTTGGTAGCCTTCTTGATGAGCAGACAATACATGTGCATATCCCTTCCTTGATTGTTCTCCATTAATGTACCATGCTCCTTCAGACTCGCCCCTGTCAACTTCTACAGTACTTCAGAAGATCCTTCATGGCCTGGAAGTCCATAACTCTGAATTCAGCACCACTATCCTTGTGTGGTCCTTTTCCAACCTAGTTTAGATGTGGATCTACACTGTTCAATGGTTACTGTTTCCCAGAGGTTCTCTTATTGTGACCTTCACAATGCTATCCTTGTTAAGCAGCACCAGATCTAGCACTGCACCCTCTCTAGTGGGTTCCAAAACTAGATGACTCAAAAAGACCCATGGAAATGACCCACCATGATCTGACTCCTGGCACTTGCCACTGTGGTTATGCTCTAATCTATGTCCAGCATATTGAGGTCCCCAAGCTGCAACACCTCCAAACAATCAGATACTGTATCCTCTTTCTCCTAATTCCTTGTCTATCTCATCTCTCTGTGATGGTGTTTGTACACCATCCCATTGCCTATGTTTTTTCCTTCCTCTCTCTCTAGCTGTACTCACAACAATTCCTCTTTCCTCACTATATCCTCTGCATTGATTACCATAGCATTTATTTCTTCTTTAGCATACAGGGTAATGCCCCCTCCATTACAAACATACAAACATATGAAGTAGATGGCAGATGAGGGCCTTATGGTCCATTGAGTCTGCTTGAATGCAGTGCCTGACCAGAGATTATAGTGAGCCCCGTTCCCTCCCCTTCCCCTTTAACCTCTCTCCTCCCCTTCACCCTGTCCCACTTCTATTAAAACTCCACCCTGTCTTGTAAGTGGTGAACTGAGATGAAAGTTCATTCCACCCTAACACCAACCTCTCAATAAAAAAACTGTCTCCTGGCCACTTTCTTGAATCTTTCCCCCACCAGCTTATAACAGTGCCCCCTTGCGGTCTTGTTTTCACTGAAATAAAAAAGTTCCCTAATATTCATCTTGTTTATACCTTTCAGGTACTTGAAGGTTTCAATTATGTCCTCTATCTCTCTCTCTCTCTCGCTTCCCCTCCTCAAGCACATGTTGAATTCTTGCAGCCTGTGCTCATATGCTGTACCCTGTTGTACCTGAACCACCTTTGTCACCCTCCTCTGAACTGCCTTGAGCTGCTTGATATCCTTTGTTTTGGGTTGGAACTCCAGTATTGCATGATGTGCTCCAGTTGCATTCGCACCAAGGATCTGCATAGCAGCAGTATTACTTTCTCCTTTCTGCTCATGAACCCTCTAGCAATACAATCTATCATTCTGTTTGCTTGACTGCTGCCTTCCTACCCTGAGTAGCCTGCTTAAGATGGCTGTTGATGGCTATCCCCAAATCCTTTTCCTCCTCTGATTCAGTAACCTTGACCCAAACAAGACTGTACTTGACTCTAGGGTTCTTCTTTCCTACGTGCATGACCTTGCATTTCTTCACATTGAACCCCAGCAGCCAGATATCTGACCACCTCACCATCTTCGCCAGGTCCTCCTTGAGGTCCTGCACCCCTTCATCTGGGTTGACCCTCCCATAGAGCTTGGTGTCATCTGCAAAGAGGCAGATCTTGCCTTTAACATTGTCCTCAGTGTTGATAATGAGCACATTAAGTAGCACTGGGCTGAGCACTGACCTGCAGGACACCACTCGTAACTTCCTTTGTAACCTCCTGGTTAATTTGCTCCTTGCCCCTAAGTCCTCCAATTTCCTGATTAGCATCTTGTGGTGCACTGAGCCAAAGGCCTTGCCGAAATCCAAATATAGTATGTAAACTGTCTGACCCTTGCCAGCCTCCTTCATTTCCCAGTCAAAGAAGCTGATCTGGTAAGTCTGACAGGACTTCCCTGCCATGAACACATGCTGTCTGTCCTGTAGCCCATTTGCTTCTTTCCTTCAGAATGGTCAGTCCAAAAATGAAAAAGCTTGGCACCAAGTAAAACTGCACAAAACACTCATAGACTGATATGAGTGTAAAGTTTTATTATGAGACATAGCACACCCACGATACCTGTGGTCACCAACGTTTCATGCTGTTACCCCAGAGCCTTGTCTAGGTATAATACACCATTCAGTAGTCATCATTTAAATAGCAGCATGAATTAAGACAATTTAAAGTGCTAGTGTATTTTCTGATTTACAGCCTCACAGAATATATACTGGCTACAACAGAAAGCAGGTGTGAAAATTGCAACCATTTCTGGTATTAAACATATAGTTACCACATCCCTAGTATACTAACCAGACCACAAAATTTAAAACACGCACCCACTATATGCAACCTTCAATCAAAAAATTTTAAACATACAGGGCTTAGTTTTCAAAAGACAAGCCTTACGTCACACCCATTCTTTGGTGCAGCTGCGCCAAACTCATTTGACGCAACTGTACCCAATTTTAGTACATCAGGAGCAGTTGCAACACTTTCCACACTCTATGGCTGCTTGTACCAAATATTTAGCACAAGCCCCGTAACAATGGTCTGCAGCATGTCACAAGTTAGACCATTTGGAAGCTGGTCTAACATGTGGTATTTGGGGCATGGGAGTGAAAATCCCAATCGGTGCTGGGAGAATGTTGTAAGCTCCATGCGCTGTATGATTGGCACACCAGGGGCTTCTGGCTTTCTCAGGCTTTTGAAAATCAAGCCTGCAATGTTTAATTTTATTTTCTCCTAAATATGATGTGTTATTGGTAAGATACATTATTGTAAAGATGTCAATGGTAGATCCATTTCTGACCTAAGGAGAAAAAGAGAAAAAAAAATCAAATGTACCATAAATATTACACTAATTAATACAGTTTGGATAATCTCTTTGTTCATACATAGCACTTTTTTGGGGGGGCGGGAGGAAAGGAATATCAATATCAAGATAGGAACCCCACTAGTTACATTTTTAGATGTTAAGTTTAGGGAAACAGAAAGGAGGTAGACTCACTCTAAGGCAATAAATCCATACTTAATATCATGATTCCTAAGAAATCAGCTCTAACCATGATCAGAAAATTCCTCTCATTTCAGAAAGAGCGCTAACTCAAATCAATCATTTAGGCCAGGATCCTCCATGGCCTTCAGTTTAAAAATCAATAGCGCCTTCCTACAAAAGAGGACATTGTCAACGTCCCCACCCTATGACCCCAACCTGGGTCTCTCAATCCCATGAAATTTGAAGTTGTGTTTTCCCTAACTGTATTTCACATGCCTAGCCAAGGCATATTCTTCATCCAGTTTTTCAATAGACCTCATGTGTTCACCCACCCTAATTTTACCCATATAAAATGACCTGCACTGGCACATAGCCAAATAAATCACTCCATCAGTATCACAATTGATAAGCTGATATATTGTATAACTGGCTGTACCCTCCTTGATCAAAACATTTGTGATTTTTCTATGACCAGACAATATTTACACTGGCTACATTTTTGTGTTCCTGGAGGTATGGATGGTAGCCAAATTCTATTGGGCGGACTCTTGTAGTAACTTTGTGTTATACTGTCCCCTTTGTTTTTTTCCCCCCTTCTGTACACCATATGAGAGTAATGTTGTCCTATCTCTTTAAGGACCAGGTGTGAAATTTGGAAAACTTCAATCCACAATAACCTCTCTAAGTTCCGCAATTCGCAAAGTTATTCACACTTTGTCAAGTTAGACTTTGAAGTATTAGCAAGTTCGTGAAGCTGTGAATTTACTTTATTGGCAAAGTTCATTGGAACTTCACAAACTGGCTGAGTCATTCAGTGTTGTTGCTGCACCATGTGACCTGCCAAGCACATGGTTACATTGCAGCAGGAAACAGACCAGAAGAGCTGTGCTGTATGCCATTCTAGGGGGCTCGATTTTCAAAGAACCTTTAGATCGCTGCAATGTGCAGCAATCAAGGGCTGTGGTGAAGTTCAGGTGTGTCAGGGACCCTACACCCAATTTTGTAAAACTAGGAGTCCATGCACTGAACACCCAGGAGTTGCTACAGCTGCAGGGCTGTGTCAAAAATTGGGCCACCTGTGGAGTTTGACAAAGGGATACATCAACCCTCCCATGTGCATGTCTACACAACCCACAGAGGTGGGGGGGAACTCTGGCTGAAAGGTGAAGAGCAGGGTATGCTGGGACAGTGAGGGTGTCATAGGGCATGAGTGGGGCACAGCAGCAGTTACAAGGAGCAGAGGAGGCACCTGGCAGAGGTGCCTGTGTTGTATCTGACAGCCAAGGGGCCTGGGTAGGGAGGTTGGTGTGGTGATGCCATTATGACATGGTCCCAGGTAGAAGCAGCCCTGGCACCTGCCCCACAGGATGTGGGTTCTGTGGAGTGGGTGCCAGGGCTGCTTCCATGGTGCCATGTCATAATAGTATCACCATGCCAAGACCCCTCTGCTGTCAGATATGCTATATGGCACCTCTGCCAGGTGCCTCCTCCATTCTTTGTAACTGAAGCTATGTCCCCCTCATGCCCTATGGTACCCTCACTGCCCCAACAGCCCTCATTCCCCACCTTCCCAGTCCCACAGCTCACTCACCATCCTGTCAAGCAGTGGCACAGTGCCTTTAGACCACCTCTTGGCTGATTTAATGTGAGCACCCTGTTGTGGCCACGGTGAGGCTTATAGAATCCCAAATAAGTGGATGGTGTAATCCCGCTATGGCACACCCACCTGTGTGACCTGACATATGGGTGCTTTTGTTGCTAAGGTGGCATGGGGGGCTTTGCTGCATGGCATCCCAATTTTGCCGCAGCCAGATTTAGAAAATCAGGAATGCCACAAACTATGATGCAAAGTGCCACTTGCTTTATAGACTTTGGTGCAGGCATCTTGCATCATAGTTCATCATTTGAAAATTGAGCCCAGAAAGTAAGTTCAGGAGATAGTGTCAGTACTGTACTTGGAGTTCAGTTTTGACTTGGTTTGTACTGCTGTTCATAGCATAGAACTAACATTTTTTTAAACCATATTACTTGCTGTTCTGCATCTGCAGATTTAATTTTGAACGTGTCTGCCTACAGTTTCGTTTTTTTTTTTCTTTCTGTATGGTGCTGCTGTGCTGGACTAATGCTGTGTGTGTGTGGGGGGCTTTTGTCTGCAGCCAGCAACAGCTTTACTTCCAGAAACTTTCAGTGCATTTTCAGTTTTAACAGTCACTCTCAGACAATCCATTTTTCTCAAGTCCTGAGAATCTAATTTCCCAATTTTTGTCAAGTCCCATTATTTCTGCACACTCTCAATGTTCCATTGATTCTAAAATACTAATGTCTGTCCAGGGTTCTACATACGTCCCAAGTTTCATCAACTGGAATGCTGGTCCAGCTGAGGCTGAGAGGGGTGGGGGAGTGGCTGCAGCAAGCATAGCCTGGATTCTTAGAAGAAATAGCTACCTGACAAACACTGCATTTAAAACTAATTCTGGTCAGATCCATCACGGCTGCATAATGAAGTTAGTGAAGCTTTGTGGAATTGTTAAGGAGGTATGGAGAAACAACAGAATGATTTGTAAGTAGTAAGATTTGTTTTAGTTTCTGTTCTAAGGAAGGCATACACGTTATTAAGAAAATACATGGAGGTGTACATTTTAATGGAAGGAATAGGAAGCACTGTAGGTTTATGAAAGAACCCCAGAGTAAATGTCAATGATGTATGTGTTATTCTGGATAATACTGGCCAGACAGCCAAATTTTACAGAAAACACAATTGCACATACCCCAATAATGCAAAGCATTATGGGAAACCCCATGATGGCACAGAAGGAGGCAGTACATAAAAAAGTAATGGCTAGCATATGTTCAGCCTTGAGGTTATTTACACAGGTTTTTTTTTTTTCTTTTTTTTTAGAGAAACAGGGTTTTTGTCCATGAGGTGATGTAAGTTATATTTTAAGCAATGTGTTGATGTCAGGAAGTCTGGTGTAATGATGACGGTCTGTTAGCAGAGAAAATGTGATAGTAACTTTCAGAGGGGGTCGCTTTTGATAAAGGCAAGGTAGATATGCTTGTGATAATGGGAATATTAGGAAAGTATGGGGTCAATGCAGAAGTGGAGCACAAATATGCACAGTTTCATAAGTATGAGCTCAGAGTGCAGTCAAATGTGATATGCAGGTTTGTTTTAGAAATAGCTAAAAATAGCGATACATGCAATTGATAGAAAGATAGATAATTACATAGACATGCAGGCTCTATCCACACTACACTCAAAAAAGCTGTAATGGATTCAAATCATTGCAGTGTGTCCACACTGCCAGTGAACAGTGTGGATAATGGTTTGAAAACATTACAGCCTGTCCACACTGAGCACGATAGTGTGTGTGATCTCAACCCTGTAGTAGCAGTGCACATCCCATGGCGCACTCGGTGATGACAGCTGCATTTTGAGATGCCCTCCTACATGTCCTATGGAGTATTGTGTATAGGGCACAGTCATATCATGTAAATAACCATATTTCACTGTTATGAGACACACTTATGTTGTTGAGGTGACAAAGAGATGTTCAAGGGAGGTGGAGATCTGTATGCTGGAATCGGGGGATACTTCAGTGGGCGGGGACATGGCATCAGTTCTGCCAGTATTAGGGCACCTGGGCACAACAGATGTTCATGTATTGCTGCTGCTGTATGGCTGAAGGCAGACCCTCTACTACTGCCTTCAGTGTTTCCCACTGCTCCACTGGACACAGTGCCACATGTCTATTGTCCACCTTAGCAGTGCTCCATGATGCACTCAGGAGCTCCACTAATGTATGTGTTAACTACTGGCACTGCTCTGCAGGTAGTATTGCTGCCACATCACACATGGGCAGGCAGGGTACTCCCAACACTCGCCACAGTGAGAAGAGTAATCAAGGACAGTACATGGATGCCATCAGGAGGTGGCCCTAGGGAAGGCAAGTGCAGACAGAGAGGCAGGCTAGGTGGGGACATGGGGGTACACCCAGGGAGGTGCGCATACAGCTGCCCGGTTGCTGTGATATGGAGGCATCCCAGTATTGCAGCCTATATCCGTGCTACACATTGCCATCTGCATATGTTCTGGTAGCCTCTGATCTCCCTGCATGCAATGAAACAGTGCTGCAATGCATGCAGGTATAGTAGGAGACTGAAGGCTACATGGTGGAGCATTTAGATGCAACTGCAATTAAAAACTGATAAAGGTGTAAAGCTGTAAATAAAAGTGAAATAACCACGCTGGTATGCACACCACAAAGTGGTTCTTGGAAGGATACAGATTGGGGATAGTTCAATTAAAGGAGTAGTCCACCCAGAATTTGCAAAAACATACATTATGCAGAGTGTTTTGGTTTGTATGTAAAGTTCTAGTGTGTCCTTCCCTCTGTCTACTATTAGGAGTTTTTCCTAAATTAGGCTACTAGCTTTAGGGTAGTTTTATGACCCCTGGGGATCTACATCACAAATAGATTCATTGCCTTCTGCCTCCTACAATGCACCCTGTCTCGTGGGACAGTGACGTAGTCAGGCCCATAGATTTAGCATATGCAGTGCTTTTTAAAATCAGTTCACAACAGCAGAGCTTTGTAACTGTTCTTATCCAGTGAGCACAAATGGCAACAGTTACAATTTAGCAGATGTCTGAGAGCTACCTAACTGGGGTTTCTGTATGAAAACAGTTACTAAATAGCTCTAATTCACTATTTGTGTTTTTTGGGTGTGTCATGTCTAGCTAGCAGTAATATGTGTTTTTATTTTAAAATTTAATTTCATCAAACTATGCACAACAATAAAAAGCACAGAAATTGCCCCAGATCACCACTGCTATAATTAGTAAAGACTATAGCAGTTTTCTTATAGTAAACTCATTCAGTTAGCTCTAAAGTATTTGCTAAACTGTAAATGTAGGTACCAGCATTCTTTTTTTTTTTTAAGCAGGAGAAACACACTAAAGCTTGTTTATAGGTTTGACCTGGGAGCACAAGGAAGTTAAGTGATTTGCTCAGGGATACACAGTATGCATATGGAGGACATGGGATTCAAACCCAGGACACCAGGTCTGCAGTTCAGAGCCTTAGACCACCACACTATACTGTCTCCTCTATTCTAATAGGTAGAACTGTCAGTTAGTGCTGATTTTGCTCTGTGACATGATTTTCACATTTTTGGGGGGTTACAAATGTGAGGTATCTTTTTAATAAAGTATAAAAATATGTATGTGTGAGTTATTTAGGTTGGCAAATATTTGTTTTATTATTTGAAAAAGTGGGATACACTAAATGTGTAGTGCAATGAACCATTGTAAAATGGGATCAAATGTGTAGCTGAAATAGTCACTGTCATCCATCCTGTTGATTTCATGTTATAAAATGAGCATAGCAAAATAAGACTAGTGATTGGCTAGAAAAGCAGTGCCATATATGTATTACACATAGGGGAAAAAAGTACAGGCAAAGAAATCAATGCCCCAAAATGGAATGTTCAGAGCTAGGCATGGAACATTAATTTATTAAAAGCAGCCATTGTTTTAGTAGCATAGCAGATCACCGAACCTTTGGAGCCACTTGCTCTTCATTTTTCTTTCTCAGTGGAAGAAAAAAAAATGGACCGTAGCAAAACCTACAAGTACTAAAAGAATGGGGGCACTTCAATCAGTGCCTCCCACACCACACCAGCTGTCTTACTTTCACAAATACTCCCACCCATATGAAGCAGGCCACAGCCTGAGCTCCGTATGGGCTGGGAGTTTCATGTGCCCACTGGAAAAGTCACTGGACTAGGATTCAAACAGTAGGGCATGGCACCAGTTGAATTTTCCCTCATTCAGCATCCCTCAGATTCAGTTCCCCAGTCTGAGCTCGTTCCTATTAAAAAAAAAAAAAATTCAACCACAAAAAAAAAACCTGTAAGAAGTACACAAGAGCACTGGGGTAGTGCAACAAAATTAAAACAGTAGTACCACTCTCAACTACATGTATTTCTGTAAAACTTGGCTTTCCAGCCAAATGCCCTTTGGGGTAACCATTGCCTCAGTGCTTGCGCACAGAGGTTCTTTGTCTTTTAAATACTGTAGTTTTTTGTTTTAATTGGGTTTACCACAACATAACCCAGATAGACTATTTTAGGGTAGCTGGTTCATTCCACTGGGGGTGTCAGACAGATGAGGCATACTGATGAGTCCTGGTAGGATGAAACACGTGTCTATGTCTTCTGTTGGCACCCGTTGCAAACTGTGTGAGAGGCCTGTCGGCACCATGAATTTCTGCTTAAAGTTGAACCAGCATAATATTCTGTGGTGATTTGCATATGCAGCCCATGATGCTTTGCATTGTGGGGTCATGTGTGATTTTGTATTTCTTGAAACTTGGCTTCCCAGCCAAATGACCTTTGGGATAACCATTGCCTCAGTGCTTGCGCATAGGAGGAAGGACTATTTTATCATATATTAACAATTAAATCATCTTTTTTTCTACATATAAACATACTTTTTTGTCTAAACTTTTGTAAGATAAAAAAGGTGCCCATTTTATAAGCGCAATAAGACACTGCAGGGTTTGAGTTGAACAGACATTACTGCACTTTCAGGTGCTGAAGACACTCGGCTGATGGCTTCATGCCTTACTATGCCCCTGGGCGTGCTATAATATCTTTTCAACATACACCCTGTCATGTCTTATTGCTTACCTATACCACACACAGGAGAAAAAGTGACTTTAAAGTATTTTGCAGTTTCTAGGCTGCAGCTTCATACCATACACTTCATTTGTTAAAAAAAAAATGAAAATGATGTCACAGAGCAAAATCAGCACTAAATGTTAGTTCTGCCTAATAGAGTGCTGGTACCTACATTTATGGTTTAGCAAATAATTGAAATCTAACTGAGTGGGTTTTCTGTAAGAAAACAACTAGAGTCTTCAGTAATTATAGCACCAATGATCAGGGCAATTTCTGTGCTTTTATGGTTGTGTATAGTTTGATGAAATTAAAAGTGTTAAAATTAAAACATTCCTGTAAGCTAGACCTGACAGCATAGAAAACAACCATCGTGAATTAGAGCTTAATTTAGTAGCAGTTTTCTTACAGAAACCCCAGTTAGCTAGCTCTCAGGCTAATAGGCTAATTTAGGAAAAACTTGTAATAGCAGACAGAGGGAAGGACACACTAGGGCTTAAGATACAAATCAAAACACTCTGCATAACATGTTTTTGCAAATTTGTAGTGGACTACTCCTTTAAAACTTCAAGCTCAATAAAAAATATACACTGCAGCCTCTTGCTGTACTGACATGCTACAGCTGATGTATAATACAGAGTAAGGTGGTGGGGGCTGGGATGGAGGACAGGTCTGAATAACACCATTTGTAACATGGCACAAGTGTGAGAATGGTGAGGAGCAATGGGGATAGGAGAGAAGGAATCATGTGGTACAGGAGCAACACTGCATTATGAGATGATATTGCCGTGTTGCTTTTGAACTACAGAAAGCCGCCACCGGAATGAAATTAACACTGTTTCCAGTTTTCACCATTAAAAAATAAGAGCAACACACTGTGGGAAAAGCAAGACAGTAGGATAGCTAGGCAGAGGGAGAAATAGAAGTGAGGGACATAGCTAGTGGTAGAAAGATGGACTCAGTGAGCAAAGGAGCACATGGGAAGAGGAAGCCACAGGTGGGACATCCGGCAATGCATTTAACTTTAACAGTTTCACCGTCCACGGCATGGTAAACTTCAACTATGGAGGAGGAATGACACACCCAGACCATACCACAGACACGATATAAATCACAAAAGGTAAATAAACCAGTAGTGGGGAAGAGAGAGCGAGGAGGAGGATAGAAATAGAAATTCGAGTGAGGAAATGACACAGCCCATATGCAAATCAGACATGCACACACTGTGCAAAGAGTGAAATCAGCAAAATCAGAGTCATCTGAACTCAGATATTAATTAAACACCCGCACAGAAATAATTCAAATGTGCAGCAATTGTAAATAAACAAACAACAGTTCAGAGGATCAAAAAACAAGAATAAGCACATATGTATATAACACAGTCCTGTTGAAAAATGTGAAAGTAACATTAAAAATCACAGCAGACTATATCACTGTCCTAGTCTTTTCTGTTGTATGAGTAGCAAGATGTGTAGTGCATAGTAAGCATAGTGATGTCCATGTTACAAGTGCATTAATCTCCTCTGAAGGTGGCATCTAATGGGGAGTTAAAGCATGGTTGGACCATTGTACGCACTCGGCCTCCGGCCGCGTGCCACAACGGTCCCAACCATGCATTAACTCCCTATTAG
This sequence comes from Neoceratodus forsteri, assembly GCA_016271365.2. NCBI lineage: Eukaryota > Metazoa > Chordata > Ceratodontiformes > Ceratodontidae > Neoceratodus > Neoceratodus forsteri. The sequence continues at coordinate 318,811,542 of CM028134.1, forward strand.
ATGCCACCTTCATCAGTGATTAATGCTTACATATCCACCAGGAGGGACTTTCCATCTCTTGGAATGTATTTGTGAAAATGTGTGACCAGGAGAGGAATGTAAGCTACTAAATGTGTAGTGCAATGAACCATTGTAAAATGGGATCAAATGTGCAGCTGAAATTGTCACTGTCATCCTGGTGTGTCCATGCTATACCACACACTGGAGAAAAGGTGACTTTAAAGTATTTTGCAGTTTCTAGGCTGCAGCTTCATACCATACACTTTATTTGTAAAAAAAATGAAAATCATGTCACAGACTAAAATCCATACTAAATGCTAGTTCTACCTATTAGAAAGCTGGTACCTACATTTATAGTTTAGCAAATACTTGAACTCTAACTAAGTTGGTTTCTGTAAGAAAACAGCTAGAGTCTTAACTAATTATAGTGCTAATGATCTGGCCAATTTCTGTGCTTTTCTGGTTGTGTATAATTTGATGAAATTAAAAGTGTTAAAATTAAAACACTCGTGCAAGCTAGACCTGAAACACACAGAAAACAATAGTGAATTAGAGCTTAATTTAGTAGGGGTTTTCTTACAGAAACCCCAGTTAGCTATCTCTCAGGTGTCTGCTAATAGACTAATTTAGGAAAAACTCTTAATAGCAAACAGAAGGAGGGACACACTAGGACTTAACATACTAATCAAAACACTCTACATAACATATGTTTTTGCAAATTCAGAGTGGACTGTTGACTACTCCTTTAAAACTGCAAGTTCAGTAAAAACATATACACTGCAACCTCTTGCTATACTGACATGCTTCATCTGATGCAAAATACAGATTAAGGTGGTAGGGGCAGGGTTGGAGGACAGGTCTGAATATACCCACCAGGAGGGACTTTCCATCTCTTGGAATGTATTTGTGAAAATGTGTGACCAGGAGAGGAATGTAAGCTGAGCCAATGCTGTTTAAACAAGTGCTGTATAGGGATGCAGTTTCAGGCTTTTCCTTCTGAAGCTTAAGCTCTGATACCCCAGGCAGCTTTGATAGTCAATTGTTCCAGCATGATAGAGCCACCTCTTGTCCCTCCCACATGAACCAAAAAAAGGTGGGGTGGATCTTTAGGAGCTTCTTGGGTGGAGGTGGGGGTAGATCTTATCCCCCCCCCAAAAAAAAACTAATGCTGCCTCCCACTACTCAGGTTCCTTTTCTTGTAACTCCCACTTAAGAAAGAAAATAGTGTACTGCAACCATTGACTAACATGAAAGTGTATTTATTTGAGGGAGGAAAACATTTCTTGAAGGAGGGTAAGGTGGAGGAGACTATTTACACCTTCAGTCAGTTTCACGGACAGAAAACATGACATCACTCCTTTAGTACATGTAAAACATCTGTAGGCTCCACCTACTGCAGCTGTAAAAATATGCAAGTTCTCCAGAGTGTTTTGAGGAGGAAGAACCAATCTACTCATGCAATACTACTGAGGAGTTCAGATCCCCACCAGGGTGACTGAAGACTATTTATTTATTTATGGAGACTAGTAATATTATACTACTGCATTTGTCATCGAAATGGCTGTTATGCTGACTCTATCTCCCACAGAGATCAGGGATGCAAAAAGCTCTGTACATTTATTATGTAGAACCTGGATGCAGTGGGAATTATTGTAGTCGACAAAACTGCTTACTGCAGAGCCTGGATGCAAAATGGGAGTGGAGAGGGGACATAAATGGGAGGTTTAGTGGCATCTGCAAGAGTGCACATAAGGAAAATTAAAAGCAGTCACACTGTGGATCACAAAGACAGAACAAAATGGCCCATGGACAGACCCCTACAGCATGTAAGAGAAATTCCTTCACCTCAAATAACAGTTTGGGAACTTAGTTCTAACCATAGGAAATTGCAGCTGAACCAGCAAATGGAGGCCTGATGCTTTGTCCTCTTAAACCCATGGCCCAAGACAACACAGTAGCACTCTTTTTTTTTTTTTTGTTCACTGAATCATTTAGGTGCTAAGCATTTTCGTGTTTTTTCAGAGGTTGCTCAATTGAAATAGATAGTGATCGGAGGATAAAACAAAACTTAAAGCTTGCATAACATCTCAGGAATAAAATCGCCAGCTAAATCCAGCCTTGAATGCACTGTTGAATGCCTTCAAACTAGAAGGACCCCATACTATGCAGGTAAAGAGGACTTCTCACTGACAGCTGTGCACTAATTGAGCCAGGCTGGGAACCAGCACTGCAAGTACGTGCTTGGTACCATAGTGCACAGTTGTGGAGGACAGCTGAGCATTTTGAGGGTTCTGGAAAGACTGTGTGAGTGAGTGGGTTTAAATGTCATTTAATGGGTCTGACCCATGAAATGAGGATCACTTTAGGGGGGTATAATTCTGGCAGGTACTTGTTAATATTATTGATTTATATTTTTATAAGATTTTAACCATTTCTTGTCATTTTGAGGTATTTTTTCAATGGGATCATAATTAGTTTTAATTTGATCATAAGAATTTTACTCTTTGCAGTATTTTTATTATTGTTCAGGTGACTAGTACTGCTACACATTACCACATTAGAATGAGAGGTAGAGGGACAGTAAACGGTAGACAGGGAGGAAAGGCAGGGAAAGCAGCAGAGGTGACCACCAGCTGAAGTGGAGGAGGGCATGGTATGGATGCAAGAGGTAGTAGTGTATCTGCAGGGTGTGATGGTAGTGGCACTGTTAAAAAAATGCTTACAGCACTTGATTTGTCTGCTGTCTTAGTTGAGGTAGGTGTCAGTCAGAGCCAAGATCTGCTATCTGAAATTACCTCAACCCCCATCAACACTAGTGAGTAAACACAGTAGTATTGAAAAATATCAAAAAGAGTCCTCAGTGGTTAGTGGTACTGGATCTGAGTCTGAAGATGATCCAGTGGCAGATCAATGTGTGCCACTGCCATCTTAGGAAAATGTAGAAGAGGAGGACCTGCAAGAGGAGGAGAAGGAGGAAATGGAGGGTGAAGGTGAGGATGACACTGTCACTGGGACCCTGAAAAGAAAAAGCAAAGGATGATAGCACAGTATATGGATTTTTCAAATTAAAGGGTAGGCAACCTCTGTCACAAAAGATAATATGTGATGACACATATCCCAGAACAGAAACAAGTGTGGGTGCCATAGCAAACACAACTGGTCCTCAACATACATTTGTACAGCCTTCAAAATCTCTTGTGTGGGACTTTTTTAATACTGATTAACAACATGACACTGTGGCAATATGTCAATTTTGTCAGGCCTGAAAAAAGGGTCTTGTGTTAGTACAGGTGTATTGTATACCCATCTCAAAGTCAAACACATGGCTAGTGGCAAGCCCATCAGTGGAAAGTGTCTGTAGCTGGACTGGGAGGCAGAGATGAGGTGGAGGGTATTGTGGAGGAAAGGACGGCTAAGGAGGAGGAAGTCAGTAGTTCCCCTGCAAGTATGTAATCATTGATGAGCAACAGCAGCAGGAGCAGCAGCAGCAGCAGCAGCGTCATCTTGACAAAACCCCTCAGCCAAGTCACAAGTTTCTTGACACCATCTCCGTCCGTGACATCCTCCAAGCAACATGGTGTCCACACAAAACTGTTATCAAAAAGCACCCACCCAAAAAAGATCCAGCCAACTGTTACTAGCATTCTATTTAAGCAATGTAAATTCCCCCCAGTAATTCAGTGGCCAGGGAATTGAATGGTGCCATGATCACTATTTAACTTTTTTCATTTCCTGCTATGGAAAATTCTGGTTTCCTTTGCTTTATGTCCAAGGCAGGCCACAAGTGGAAAATGCTATCCAGGACCTACTTTTAAAAGCGGGTGGTTCCTGAACTGAGTGATATTGAAAAAGATGTTTCACATGCCCTGCAGCATTCCGCCAATTCATTCATTCATCTTACCATAGATATGTGGAGCAGTGATCCAATGGCTGCAAGTTATGTGCATTATAACTCACTGGGTATGACTGAAGAGGCTTGGTCATTACCGTGGCAGCAAATGCAATTGACCTCTTTGTAATGGAAGCTACATGCCTGGTGGAATTTGCAAGCATGCAACAGTGGCTATGAAGAGCATGCTTGATTTACACACTGGGGACATTTAGCACCAATACTGGAGACTGACACTTGGTTAAACTCACTATCCTTAAAGGCAGGCTTCATAGACAGTGATAATGGTGCAAATGTTGTCAAGGCTACTAGTGATAGGGGCTTTGTTAGGATGCCTTGCTTTGTACACTGTCTAAAGCCAGTTGTGCAAGAGTTCTTGTCACAATGGGACACTAAAGAAGTGCTCACCCTGTGCCATTGAATTTGTGACCATTTTGCAGTTCAGAATGGCCAGAGATCAATTATGTACAAAGCAATTAAAAAATGGCCCACGTCAGCACTGATTAAAGTAGAAGGCTGTCATGATGTGGAATTCAGCTAGGTATATGCTGGAGCAGAAGGGTGAACAGTATAAGGCCTTATCAAAGTATATACTGCTTCATATAAGCCGGGAGTGTTCTGAAGCTTCTACAGTATGTCACTGACAACAGACAAGTGGAGGCTCACAGATGGGTTGATTTTCATCTTGAGGCCTTTTGATCATGCCACGGAGGCAGTGAGTGGGGACACTGCATCCATGAGCCAGGCCATCCCACTGCTCTGAGTGCTTGAAATGAATCATCTGTAATGTGCAGCAGCAATGTGAGGCAACAGATGACTCTGTAATCTGTGCATTGTCTGAACACATGCTTAATATATTGGATCATGACAGACACCTGAATGTTATCCTGATATTTGTGGATCTCAGTGCTGCAACAATGCTGGATCCATGGTACAAACAGGGGCTTTCAGCTCTACTTGATGGTACTAGTCAGAAAGCAGATCATCTGCAAAGACTACTTATCAGTTGTGTACACAGTTTGCAAAGGCTAAAAAAGCAGCATATTGAGAAGAGGCATAGTGTGTCACCCTCATCATCAGTCAGCAAGGGAAGTGAGATGTGGAGATGTAGCTTTGACATCTGCAAGTAAGACAACCAGAAAACCACCTCCAAAATCAGATCCTCTGTGGACAGTTCTTTCTCAGGTTGGCATTACAGGTTGTGAGGAGGAGAACAAGCATTTGTCAATGCCGAATGTTGTCTTGCTGGCTTTGGCATTGGTAGTGCAGGAGTTAGAGAGAGATGCATAATAGGAATGGCAGTGAAGTACAGAACTGACGTCAACCCCACCCCACTCTGCAGAGATTGACAGGCATTGAGGTGTGCCTTTGGGTCAATGGCCATAATGCTCATGTCATTTCACCTCACCCTACCCTGCAGACTCTGACAAGTGTCACATTGTGCTTTGGGGTTGTCGGGCTTTACAGTACGTTCACCCCATTCCATAAGGAAGTACATTGAGATGGGTGCAGTACAGGAGAATGGGGTGAACTTTGGGGCCAAAGAGTCCAAGGCACACCTTGATGCCTGTCAGTGGCTGCAGGGTGGGGGTGGAATGGCATAAGCATTATAGCCAACAATCCAAAGGCACACCCCTGATTCCTGTCAGTCTGTACAGGGTGGGACGTTATGGTTAGAAACCCTAACACCCCGGACACTTATTGGTATTTGCACTCTAAATTTTCAACATGGCCTTTTTGCGACCCCAACTCATGAAAGCATTGGGGACCTCTGCTCATGAACAGTGGCACTGTGATTTTGTTAATCTGTCCCTAACGTTGATTTCCCACAGCGACTGTGCCGCTCTGCACCAGATGTGCGAAAACACAGTTTGGGAAGGATGTGAAAAATGACCGCTATACCATGCATAAGGAGGTGTGAAGAAATGGCAATGTTGAAAATCTAGAGTGAACATATTAAAAAATCTCAAAGTTACAAGGGTGCGTGGAAACTGTGCAATGCACGCTCATAACACGGTCATTTCATGAAATTTTTTCACCAGATTTTCAACATAGGCATTTTGGGACCTCCACTCATGAACAGTATCACTGTGCTTTTCTTAATCTGTCCCGAACATTGACTTCCCACAGAGACCACACCATTGTGCACCACAAGTGTGAAAACACATTTCAGGCAAGATGTGGAAAATGACAGCTGTACTGTTCATAAGAAGGAGTGAAAAATGGCAATGTGAAAAATCTGGAGTAAAAATATTAAAAATTTTTGAACTTATGACCGTGCATGGAAACTGCAAAATGCACGCTCATAACAGTAATTTTTTGGAATTTTTTCACCAAATTTGCAACATAGGCTTTTTGGGAGCTCACCTCATGAACAGTGACACTGTTGTTTTCGTTACTCTGTCCCAAAAGGTGAGTCCACACAGTGTCTGAAAAATCACCTTTTGGGACCAAATAATGACATGACAGTGACTGAATTCATAAGGTGGGTTCCCAGGAACCCCATGTTGAAAATTCAGTGCTAAACAGTTCAAAAATGGCCGAGATATCTACCTAAGTTGAACCCTCCTCCATTGATGCCGTTATACAGTTTATTGTCATTTCTTCAGTTTGCAGTCAGCTTTGAAGAATGCAGACTTGTTCCCGCTCCACCGAAGATCGTCGCCCTGGGCTCTGGAGGTAAGTATTGGTGAATGGGTTGTGGGGATGTGAGGTGCGCAGAGGGTGGGTGCGGTTGGGGGAGGGGGCACGGGACACAGTGAGGGACTGTTTTCACTTTTACAGCTTAAAACAAACAAAAAGACTTTGTGGGAAGGTTTTTTTTCACAGGTTGGTCTTGGTACACTGGGGTGGACTACCAGTGTTCCACCTGTGTTTTTTTGGGGAGGGGGACTGAAACCAATGGGGATTTGGCCCCCCCTCAGCACAGAAAATGTTTCTGTGTTGGGGGGTTGCATGATGCCGAGGGGAACTGGGCATCCTCCCTCGGCAGTCAAATTAAAAGAGGGGACGTTATGCCGATGGGGATTGTGCTCCCCCATCGGCAAATGAACTGGGAAGGGGGCATGCCAACAGGGGAATTGGGCACCCCCAATGTCGGATTTCAGGTGACACTGTGAGAGGTGGATGGAGACAGCCATCGCCATGTATATTGAAATGTTACACCGGTCAAGGCACGCCCTGCAAAGATGGGTCGCTCCACCATTGCAGTGGCAAAATTGTTTCAAGTTGGTGGCAAGCTTTTCAACTGCTGTCATAGACAGTGTGCAATTTCATTTGTGCAACAGAGCCCAGCCCAAAAAATCAGTGGTGCCATTGGCTACAACACGACTGCACCTCCAAATCTGCTATTCCATGCTACCACAATATGTTGCTTGCGTGTGCGCAAGACAACATAAAAAGGAGGAACCATAGGAGGGTGTCAGACTAAAGGCAACAGCCAGATCTGGTTGGGAATATATGGCAGACTCCAAGCACCTTGGTGCTAATGATGACCCCTGTTGTACTGGAACAACAAAGTTAAAGAGTGACCTGCACTGGCAGATCTGGCTTTTAAATATTTAAGCTGCTCAACATCTAGTGCTAGTTCTGAATGTGTGTTTAGTGCTGCAGGGGCAATCATCACAGCCCAACATACAAACCTATCCCCCATAAATGACACTATGCTGACATTCATTAGAATGAATAGTGCACATATGCTTCCAAATAGCAGTGTGTCACTGCGGGCATCAGTGACACACCAGAATGAAACAGGAGAAAGACTATCACACACCACAGAGGTAGATGCAGACTTAATGAATGCAGAATTACCATATGGTGGCTATTCAGATATTGAGGATGCAGAGGGGGGTATTCATTGTGGGGAAATAAGAAGCAGTTGATTGATTAATTTGGTGGACACAGAAAGAAGGAGGAGAATCTAACTCCATACTCTAGTTTCCATTTTTCCTCCAGTCCTCCTCACCTGAGAACAACAAGTACCTCCCCTTCCTCCATCCCATGCATGATTCCAGAAACACCCAGACTCTTAACCCAGTGGAAATATCAGACACCAGCCTAATGTGAACCTGCTGCCATGCCTACCCCCGCTAATAATGATATGCACTCTATCTTCCTCCCGTTCTCCTCACCCGTGAGCACCATTGGCCTCCTCTTCCTCCATCTCATGTATGCATCCAGAAACACCCAGACTCTTAACCCAGCAGAAATGACAGATGCATTGGCTACTATGTCAACCTTCTTCTGTTGTCCTGCTGCCTTATCCAGCCACCAAGATACCTACTTCTCCTCCACCTCTTGGGCACTGTTGTGCCATTACACATAATGGCCATCACTAATGTGAAGGTAAGTATCATTCCAATTTTGTTTTTTTTTTACTTTTATATTTTCATTTTCCTTTTACAGGTAAAAAAGACCATGAGTAGGCTTGACTCCGAATGATTTTACTCTTGTGTTCACAGGTCTCCTCTCCTGCTGCTTGATCCTTAGCAGCCAGCAAACCAGTGGGACAGGGTCAGGCTGCACCCGTGGCCAATGTATGGACTGGGGCTGCACTGCTAGAGGTGTGGTGGCCTGTGGTGGACACAGTGGGCTGGCTCATGTGGGGTGGGAGGGCCGTGGATGTGCTGCTGGTGGCATCATGGCGGGGTGTTATGGTGGCTGGGTCTGCTGTGCTGAAGGGGTGGTAGGACAGTAGTAGTGGTGGTGGTGGGGTCCTGGCATATCACACTGATGGCTGTGTCAATGACTGTGTCTGCTGGGCCACGCAGTGACTGTGGCTGGGCCTGAGGGGTGTGGGTGCCCCATCACCATAGGGACATAACACGTTACTAATGTCTACATGCCCCATAACCAATGTGCGCACACACCACACACGTGTACATAGACCCTGCACCATTGTGTACACACCCCTCCTGTGGACACAGACCCAGCACCAGTAGGCAAACCCCCCCAACATCAAGGAACAAACATGCAGCACCAGGTGCGAGCGCGCACACACACACACACACACACACACACACACACAGACATACACACACACACAGCTGACCAGACAAAACTCCACCACCTCATATAACACTGGTGCCATTACACCAAGGGCTACTACCTTTGCCTTGTCAGCCAAAAAAGGTTGAGGGGCCTGGGCTCCTAAGTTAACTTTAAAATGGTTTAATCCCAAAATTTATATCATTGCACAGTGCCTCCACCCAGAGTATATTTTAAGTGGGTTAGATTAAACCTGGTACAACCCTCTGGGATGCTGTACCCACCAGCATTACTATAATTCCACCCCAAGCATGACCCAATAAACATTTCCCCACCTTTCAACATTTTTTTAATTACTGACTCTCTATTAATAATACGCTCACAAACAGGATTGTGCAAAAACAAACTATTTATATAGGGAAGGATTAGGATGGGTGAAATTGGAGTAGAGGTTAAGCTATTTACAATATTTACAACTGGTTTGATTGGTTTTGATTGGCGTAAATCACAGTGAACATTCAGCACTTTACCTTTAAGCATCAATCACAGTAGACTCCACCTACCTCTGAGGTAGTCAGATCCCTGGCTATCTATCTGGCTAGTTGCAATTAGAAAGTTCACACAGTTAAAACACACACACATTGGCACCTGCCCCAGAATTATATAGAACCCCGCAGTTCTGCATTTGTAACCTGGGTACCCAGTAGCCAAAGTTCTGATAAGTTGCAGGCCTGCTGTTTGCTGCAGCTGACATTGGCCAGCTAAATGGGGCCCTTAAAGAAACAAGAAGATTATCTTTAAATTGTACTTTTGAACACACGCTAAGTGTAACTTGCAGAACTTTGCAACTCTGAACTATTTACAAGTCCCTTTTCTTGGTACAGGGCTTGGCCCTGTATACTTACTGATTGGGAGCCATTATAGGTAGGTCAGAATTAGTCCGTATAAAGTAGAAATTGGTGCTTTCAGCAGGTGGAACCTGACTCCAGAGGTCAAGATACAGGCAAGCTAAGAGCCAGACCCCTATACTGACTGCCAGATTGTACAGCTTTGCAGATGGAAATCTACATTTTAACTTCTGTAGGCAGTGCCCCTCTCTGGGCTGAAACCACTTTACTGGATGACTAGGCTGGGACCCAGGCTTGCACATTTCAACCCCACATCTGGGCTATACCCCCCAGTGGAAACACATACGGCAACGCCCTAGGTGGCATACTACCAGGCTGTGTCCCAAGCCTCATCTGATGGATATGTTGCATTCAGCACATTTATCAAATCAGCACATGCATACATTTCAGAAGATGCATTAGGCAGTCACAGTTCCTTTTCCATGTGCCCCACGTGGCAGACATCACCCTTTGTTAGTTGGATGAGAACTTTAGAGCCAGAGGTGCACTCCCAAGTATTTTAGGGACGAGCACCCACACTCTGCACAGCAGAGTATGCAACTAGAGCCAGGCAATGGTTCACCAAAGTGAATTGCAGGACACAGTCTTTTCAGCATGGGTGGGTTCCCCTAAGACCAGGGTAACCAAGACTTATCACAGTCCATTCTCATCAACTCTGGAGCTTTGATTTCACCTATTGCATAATACCAGGCAATACTTGAGGCTTGGCTCTCTCATCACTTGAAACACATTTGCACTAGAATGAGTATGAGGCACAACTCACTACTATTTGAAACAACTTGAACTTGACTGAGCTTGAAGCATGGCTCACTACTCTTTAGCAGACTTTACTTGTTGGCAAAGCTGACACTGTAGACCTTTTTATTCTCAGACTTTTACTTTGCAGCAAACTAATTACTGTAGTTCTTTCAGGCTCACAATCACAATATGCAGTCCCTTGTGGCAATCAGTGGTCTTAACAGCTCCAGCTTAAACAATTGAACAGTCCCTTTTGGCTTTTGCTAGCATCTGCAGCTCTCCAATGGACATTTAGAAAATTGCTAGCCTTCACAGGCACTGTCAGGAAGAGCCCTGGCTCAGAATACTCCCCTTCCAGTCCTGTAGGCACGTATCAAATCAGTCACATTTATACTTTTAAACTGGACCCTTTTTTTGTCACCAAACAGATGTCCACCCGATCTGTGCTTCTGGCTAAATGCAGGGTGCAGACAGACAGTCATATTCTAAACTTTTGAGCTTCGCTGCCCCTTGCAGATTCTCTCAGACTTGTACTTGTCAGTAAAAATGTACTCATTCAGATCATTTGCAGAATAGCTTTCTTTGCTCTGAGGTTCAGGCTTTCATCAGCACTCTCACTACTGAAGCAAAACCATGTGTGCAGCTCTCTCATAGCTGAAGGTCCAGGTTTACCCATGTTTTCCCAAAATGTGGAAAGGCACTTGCCAGCCCTAGAGGACAATTTTCTGGCAACCCCCAGGCTAGCAACTTCTGTGGCATGCAGCCACTTATGTCTCTTGGCAGAAGAAATGCACCCTTCCCTGTGAATGAGCTTGCACCGGATTACTAGGCCCATTCTGGAGCAAAGGGCCTGAGCCCACACCCCTGTGTGGGGCCTGCACTGGAACTCTGCTCAGCCTGAAAAAACACTGTCTTTTGTGGAGTTCTTCTAGGGCTCCTGATTGGCTGAAACTACTTGTTGCTCCCAATGTAATTGGCTGATCCTGCTTGTTAGTCCACAAAATGAATATTAATTAGCCTCACTCATTGCACAATAGGATCCCTGTTTTGGCGCCTAAAATTAGGTCCCTGCAGTTTCCCCATAAGCCTTTTGCAATGTCCCATGAATCTCTGGCATTGTCCCAACAGTCCCTGCTTTGTAATCCTAGCTTTTCAATTGGCTGAGGCTGCACTATAATGGCTGCTAATACACACAGTCCCCCTACAGATTACCATAGTCCCTCCAAAAAAGTCCTGGTGCAGCCAGAATACTTTTTTTCTTTATTTCTTTGCCTTACAGTGCAATAGTCCTCTCTATGCCCATTTGATCACTACCCAGATGTAACATTTTGTTTCAGTCCTGAGACTGTCACTGCTGCCGAAATCCAGAGCCACCCTGCAGTAGGTAGGCACGTTATCTGAGTCCCAATGTTGAGCTCTGGTGCAGCCAGGATAGAATCATTAACTTACTGTTCCCTACAGTGTCCTGATGAGTGTTCACCAGAATTCACCCTATATACATTTATTTATGTGTTCTAGTGCCTGTCGCTAGTGCCCGTATTTGAACTGCCATTGTGCTAGGACAGAAGGCTCATCCATATTCATGGGCTCTCTTTAATATTCATGAGCCTGTCTTTTGTAGTGCTCGCAGCGCCTCTTATTCAGCTCATACAGAGGGCTTTACCTGGACCCCACTATGGTCACTGGTCCCCAGTCAGCCCCAGGTGGGGGCTGGAACCACAAGAAAACCATTTCTTGACTACAAATTGCAGTCACCTGTCAGGTGCACTTGTGTGCATACACGAGCTTGCCGGCCAAAAGTGAAGTGAAAGGGACAATGGCCGGCAGCTCCATAGCACTCTCTAAGCCCACGGAGGGTTCCAAATCAACAAAGGGGCCACACAGGGATGTGCAGGCAGAACACTGGACCTGGGTCAGGGTGGTGAAAGTAGGGACAAGAACGGGGGACCTGCAGTCAAATGGGAGGTTCTCTGAATCAACAGGAGAATGGGCAAGAAGGTAAGCCTCCATTTGGGGGGGCTACATGCACACAGCCCAGCCTCAGAGAGCACATGAGCAGAACCACATGCTATGGCCTCCTGTGCCAGATCCAATGACTGTGTGGCCTCTGTTGCCTGTAGACTGCTGCCTGTGGCATGCAGCTCCCTGTGCTCCGTTGCCATGGCCTGCTTTGAGCATCTCTTCAAGTCATGGAAGTGCTTCCGCACAGCTTTAATATGCCTTTTCAAACCACCAATGGTGTTCACCTCCTCTGTGATCTCATCCCAGGCCCACAAAATATGGACATTGGTGCCTTTGCAGTGGGACATGACATCTTCCCTGGTTTTGTAGGCCTGTGCCAACCTCTGCAACTGCTCTGTACTGAAGCAGTGAGCCCTCAGTCTTTCAGTATTCTCCTTGGTACCTGTCAGACAAAGGGGTTGCAAGATGGGTGATTGGAGTGTTCAGGCACTGGCACACAGTGACATTTGTCACAGGTTGGCCTCCCCCTCACCACAGAGGTGTCCCAGATATGTCCACCCTCTCATAGCTCAAGGCCTTCTGACAGTGGACCTCCCATGCACACACTCGGATATAGCAATGGTGTTGGGCAGGGGTGGACAGGGCCATGAACCCATGGACCTCCAGTCCATTGACATGGCCACAGGTCTGTGTGGGGACAACCCCACCAGCAGTGGGGAGCATGGATGAGGGGGGATCCACCCAGATAAAGCAACACCAGTACTAACAGATGAGAGTGCAAGCACAGTGCTTTGCCAAATGCCAGCAGTACAGCTGCACACATCATACACACGGGGTACAATGCAAGGGTGTCCCTGGGCCTCCATCCTAGGATAACTCCACCACAACCAGCATCATGCATCAGCAGTTAGAACACTACATAACAGGTGACTACCCCTCAGAACAGACTTCACCTGGTAAATGGGATATGACCAGCCCCCTCTGGAGTACAGTCTGTGTAGCAGGACCCCCCCACAGCTGTTTCATATGTCCTGTAATATACAGGGCATGGTACATGTGCCCATGGACAATGTATCCATGGTGGTACTGCCCATAAAAAGGGACAGTGCCCACAACTCTGTGTCTTAGGTCTCTCGTCTCAACACAGACTTGTGCCACTTCATCTCTCAGCTGAGATCTTGAAGGAGCAGGATCTGAAGCTGAGGTCTCATGTATTATCTCTGGCTGCAGCCCCCAAGTCTGACTGCAGGTTACACTTCTCTCATTACTGTCCCCCTTCCGCAACTATGCACTTGGCCATTGCCATTGCTTGCTGCACTGCCACCCCTGGCACAAAAATACCAGTAGGTGTGGCACAGCCCCCTCCTCTCAGCCACTTGCCTTACTCTAAGGTGGGTGGGTGCTCTGCCCACCAGTGCCCAAGTGGCTGCCCTGTTTACCATGCCGAACAACTGTCTGGTACAGTTTGCATGTCGAAACACTGTTGTTGGCAGCATCCAAATAAAAAGAATTCCCAAACTATGGACTTGTGCTGCTGCCTAGGGGAGGAGCCAGAGGTGTATGGTCTCCAGGACTCCTCCTTATGAGGATCAGCATGAGGTGGTGGAGGTACAATGGGGGGGTCACATGGGGTTTATCCATTGCATGTTCTTCTGGCAGTGATGGTGGTGGTGGTGGGGGGAGGGTTCTGTAGACAAAGAAGCCATGCAGCTGCAGTCTTCTTGCTGGCCCTTCTTCCAACAGCTGATGCTGCTGGTGCCACCTCTAAAGGTGCCCTCTTCAGACAGATGGGACATCATGTCCCACCTGATGGCTATGTGACTTCCCCCACTCCTCCCTCTCCTCCCTCCGCTCACTCTAACTCCCACTCCTCCCACCCTCCTATATATTGCCACTCATTTTTATTTAAAATAAAAATGTATAGCTGGCCCAGTGGCACTGAGGGTTGAGGCACTGTATGCCACACCTTGTGCTATGCCAGTGACCTGAGCTCAGGAGTGAGCTCTGGTCATAGGGGGTCAGCAGGGAGGAGAGTATTGAGCATCTATAGGACTGCTCTTCTCACCTGGAAGGGAGGGCGGTCTTAGATCCCGGACCTTGGGTAACTCCCGGTGGAGACCAGGGATACAACAGCCATTGGGATCCTCTGTAAGGAGATTGGCTGTTGCAGTGGCCTGTGTGCATGTGCAGGAGTGCGCACGCATATGCTGGATGCATTGCACATCCAAGCCAATGGGGAGGGAGGAACAGAACAAAGGAAAAAGGAAACAAAGGATATATACTTTAGGAGCATGTAGGTTCCCTGGGTTAAATGGGAGAACAAGTTTAATTCCCTATATTAACTATAGATAATAAAAGGATATTTTGCTTCATTATGACTGTATTATTAAAATATGTTATTTATAGAACTATTTTTAGGTATATTGGTGAATATAAGTTTTGAACTGTTAGACTATATTTATATATGTATGCTCTGGTATATTATAGATATTGCATTTTTCTGAATAATAAATAAATAACTGCAGTATATATGCATGTTATAGACGTTTTAATATATTTCATATTTATGTCTTTCTTACAATATGTGTCTTTTGTATATATATTTGTGTATTTTTAACTAGCCATTTTATGGGGTAGTACTTCACTTTACACTTGTATTTATGTGGAACTAATTGATGATGTCATATTCTTGTGCCTATTTAAGGCAAGATTTGAATCATTTGTGCATGTCTTTTGATAAAGGATGGTTAGTCCAAAACTAGTCAAGGCGTGCTGATCACTGGCACTTCAATAAACTTTGCACCTAAGATGGAAAATCAGCGAGCAGCATTTTTTATGGTGGTGGTGAGTGCTGGACTTTCATGAAAGCATTTTGTTTGTGTGTCCCAGCACATCAACCTGGTGCAGCATTCTGCTTGGAGGTTCTGTTCTGAAATTTGAACTTGTGCACAGGTTACTAATGGAACTTTCCTAGTGTGAAACCTCGACTGCACGCTCTATTGCATTTATCCAGTTTGGTGCCATATGAATGAAGTGTCCAGTTGGTATATTACGATAATTATGTCTTAAACAGAAAAATGCCTCAGGGAAACACTTCGACTATACACCTTCCTGAAGAAAATTATCCCTTTTTTTTCTTTAATGGCCTGTTACAAGGAGCAGGTGAAGCTAATCCATTTTTAATTGATGTTACAAGCCATACGGCAGATGCGATTGGGCCAGCAAATTCATTTTTTGCAGCATTCAGAACTTTGGAAAAAATGATCTTAAAGACTCATAAGATATATTGGAATATTACGAATTCAGAAGCATATCTTCTTGTAAAACATAGTCCATGAGGCTTGAGACTGATAAAAAATTCCTCCTTTGGACAAGATGCAGATACCTTTATCAATGAATGGAGAGCTATTCTTGAGGAGGCCTCAAACAAATTGATATGACTTATAATTACGTATGGACAAGAGGTGAGTGAAACTCTTCTACAAGATATTAAAGAACAGTAGAAAATCATCTTTGCCTTTAAGAATGATATAGACTGAAATTTACAACAAACGTCTAAAAGATACTGGGCCAGATATTCAAAAGAGTTGAGCCACGCGCAATAGGGTTGCGCCTGCGCAAGTCCAAAATGCACCATTCTGCAATATTCAGCAGGAGGCAGTTGCGCCCCCCCAAATCATGCTGAGCAACAGCGCAATGCTAATGAAGGCATGCGCAACCGAAGGGGGAGGAACTATGCATAAACTGCACTGCCCGATATTCAGCCAGGCCATGCAGAGTTATACAGGAGCAACCCCCTACCTGCGCCTGCACAACTTTAAGCCAAAAAAAAAGGATCAAGTTGAGGGCCACCCACAGGTGAGCTGCCACATTGCAGGGCGCAACACAGCAGCTGCCACCTGTGGGTGGCCCTCCACTCGTTGCTGGCGATGCCCCCCCTGCCCCGATCGTGGGTAAGTGTCCCCCATTAGCCCGATCGTGGGCAGAATGTTATGTCCCCCCCGAGCAGCCTGATCGTGGGCATAACGTCAAACCCCCCCAAAGTCCAATATCCCTGGTGGTCCAGTGGACTGCGAAGCCCGATCGTGGGCATAACGTCAAACCCACCCCCCCAAAGTCCAATATCCCTGGTGGTCCAGTGGACTGCAAAGACCAATCGTGGGCATAACGTCAAACCCCCACCGAAGTCCAATATCCCTGGTGGTCCAGTGGACTGTGAAGCCCGATCGTGGGCATACGTCAAACCCCTCCAAAGTCCAATATCCCTGGTGGTCCAGTGGACTGCGAAGCCCGATCGCGGGCATAATGTCAACTTCATCCTCCAAAGTCCAATATCCCTGGTGATCTAGGCCTCTCACCCTACCCACCATCGGAGTTTCACCACTTCTACTCCCTGGCAGCCGGGTAGAAGCATCCCACCTACCTCGGCCTTCGCCGTTGCCAACTGGTAGTTGTACGCCTCTATTATTTAGAGCAATAGCGACTGGCATGCAGCCTACCATATACAGCAGTTCAGATATGTGAATGAATTCATGAATTCATTCATTCACATATCTGGACTGCCTTAGGGTATGGCTGCACACCCATTGGCTCTTGCTCTGAACCAATGGGCATGCAGCCCTACCAAGCTGTCAGTCAGCGGGCGGGCGGCAGGTGGGTGCTGCTGCCCGCCGCTGACGGGGTAGCAGGGTGGTGGGGCCCGTGGTGGGTGGGTGGTGGGACATACTAGATCACCGGATATTGGACTTTAGGGGTGGGTTTGACATTATGCCCGCCGATCAGGCTTCATGGTCCACTGGACCACCAGGGATATTGGACTTTGTGGGGGTTTGACGTTATGCTCCATTAATCGGGCTTCGTGGTCCACTGGACCACCAGGATATTGGACTTTGGGGGTTTGACGTTATGCCCGCACTCGGGTTTTGTGTCCTCTGACCACCAGGGATATTGACTTTGGGGAGGGACGCCTGATGCCCGCGATTGGCTGCTTGGGGCATAATGTTCTGCCCGCAATCAGGCTAATGGGGGGAATAACGTCATGCCCGTGATCGGGCTAATGGGGTGGGGGGACAGAACGTTCTGCCCACAGTCGGGCTAATGGTGGGGGACAATATTATGCCCACGATCGGGCCGTTTCAGTTATGTCCACAATCAGGCTGCAGGGGACGTCGCTCCCCAACGGCTGCTGCCTGGCAGGGCGCCAGGCTCAAGTCGTCGGGGATCGGCGCACCCACATGCTAATGGCATGCAAATGGAGCAGTAATTATATGCAAATGGCCCCCCCTGCGCCTTGCATAAATTATGGCCCCATTTGTATGTCACCTTTTGAATATCACAGGTTTGTGCATGGTGCAATGGAACTTGCACCACTGCATCTGAATGCTCCACTCTGACCACTTGCGGTGGCGCAAGTTCCACTGCTCCATGCACAGTGACTGTGGCCAGGGGGCGATATTCAAAGAAGTTGCTCAATAGCACAACTCCATTGAATATCACCCTGGCCACACCCCTGCGCAACTTTTTTGAGCAGCGCAAGGGCTTACGCCACAGAATAGCGCAGTTTGAATATCTGGCCCACTGTGGTTAAATTGGATCTTGAATTGAAAAAAAAAATTGATTAAATTCAAGAGAGACTTAGACGATTATCAGTTGGGTCGTATATATAGTTTGAAAAGCTCTCAGAATACAAACCCAAAAGGAATTTTGAGAAAAGAACTGAGGGTGTCATTCAACTTTAGTACTAATGATTCTGAAACTGCAATGTCAGGTGAACATACGGTACTGCCATTTCATATTTTCCTGAAAATAATAATATTCCAAGAAGAAGTAGCAGACAGAGTCATTTTCAGGGTTTTCAAACACACCTGCAGAGAGGGAGAGGTTGAGGTTTTGCCAACAGGGGAAGAGGCAGATGAGAATGAGGAGGGGGGGCACAGAAATGGTGAAGAAGGAAACAATTGGCAACCAACATTGTTTCAGAGTACCCACCCCCATTTACAGACACAATATCCAGGACAGTCATTTCAGCAGCAACAGGGACAAATATACAATGCCCATCCCCAGACCCGACCCCCACCCCTACCATGATATCAATGGAGGGGAAACAGAAAGTAATAAATCTTCCAGCTAGAGTTCTGACTTCTAGTGAACTGAATTTGTTGAACAAAGGCCTTTCTTTTGCTCCGACATGTGGAATAAATAAGTTTGATATGTTTATTGATTTCAAGAAACTATGCCGCAATGTGAGTTTGAAATCCTTTTTTGTTAAACAACATCATCTCTGGTGGAACAGTGAATTTAGCTCCTGATATTGAGACTGCTAATTTGAATGAAGTGGACTCTGTGACATCTTCTCACAGATTTAAAGGCAAATCTACATTTTATCCAGCTCCTTTTGCAGCTATTAGCACTTTTCAGGAATTATGTGAAGCACAGATGGAACACTTTTTTAATAATTTACCAGATATCTCCTATAATAACCTCTCCAAGGATGAAAGGACCGCTCTAAACTCCTTTAAAAATGACAGAAGTATTGTTATTAAACCGCCCAATAAAGAGGGTGCCATGGCCATTCAGAATATGGGGGACTATATTGTTGAGATTGAGAGACAAATAAACAATACAGAATGTTATATGCCTTTAACTGGGGAGCCTACTATGAAATTTAAACATGACATAGATGTATATATTGAACAAGCATGTAATGAGCAATGGATTGATGATGATGTTAAAAAGATTTTGACTGTAGATTTTCCCAAGCGAGCAACAATATATACTTTGCCTAAAATACATAAGTCTTTTACAGTATCACCACCTCCCGGTAGACCGATAATTAGTGGAATTGGATCTCTTACTGAACCCCTGTCACAATATATTGATTTTCATATACGCCCCTTTGTAGAAACTTTTGGATCATATATTAGAGACACAGGAGATATATTGAATGTTTTAGAAGATACTGTAGTGGGGGAAGACTCTTTCTTGGTATCATTGGATGTAGAATCCTTATATACCAATATTCCAGTGCAAGGGGCTCTGGAGAGTGTTGAACATTTTCTAAATATGAGAACAGGGATAGTTGAGCCCCCTGCAGAGTTTTTAGTTAAACTTTCTGAAATTGTTCTTGCTCATAATGCATTCACGTTTCTTGATTGTTTTTATCTACAAAAGAAGGGAACAGTGATCAGGGCGACTTTTGACCCCAGTATTGCGAATTTATATATGGGGATGTGGGAAAATAAAGTTGTTAGGGATTGTGATTATAACCCTTTTTTTCATCAGATAGAATTATATCATCACTTTATTGATGACATTATCCTTATATGGAAGGGGTCTCGAGCTGATTTAGATTCATTCATTAAATATGTGCATGCATCCAATCCACATCTTCAGTGTAATTATAGTGTTAGCGAGACAGATATTTGTTTCTTGGACTTGTGCATTACTAAAGATCAGATGGGAAATTTAGAAATGAATATTTACAGGAAGGAATCAGAACAAAATACATTGTCTCTATCTTCTAGCTGTAATCCACAACATATAATTGAAAATATCCCTAAAGGACAATTTCTTAGATTAAAAAGGAAATTGTAGTACTGAAACAAAATATGAAATAGCTGCCTATGATTTGAACAAAGATTTGTTGAGAGGGGTTCCAATGGTAAGCAGATACATTCTACTAAGAACTTAATAAGTGAGATACCAAGAAGTGAGCTGTTACACAAAGGACCTGCTAGAAAACAAGATGACAACATTTGTAATTTTGTAATGGACTATTCAGTACATGCAAATGCAATAGAGCAAATTGTTTATAATAACTGGCATATGTTAAAAGGAGATAGATATCTGAGAGAATTTTCATCTTGTCCCCCGTGACTTTCTTTTATACGTGCCAGTACCCTTAGGGGTCATTTGATCCATAGTAAATTGGAAAAACCAAAAACACAGACATGGCTTAAGAGTCCATCTGTAGGCTGTTTTTCATGTAAAAGGTGTATGTATTGTGCTGTTATTAAAACTAATAAAGAATTTTATAGTATGAACAATAAAAAAGTGTTTTATTTTAGGCAGTTAATGACATGTGACACTATTGGAGTGATTTATCTAGCTACTTGCACCTGTGGTGCCTTCTACATGCGCAAAACAGAAAGGACTTTCAAGTGTCATGTAGGAGAGCACTGCAGGGTAATTAAAAATTGGGATTTTAACTATGCAATGGCATTACATGTTAAAAATCAGACACAGAGTGGTGAACATTAATTCACTTTTCAGGCTATAGAAAAAATTAAGCTTGATAGACGAGGAGGGGATTACGCAAATTTGATTCTCCAGCTAGAAGGCTTTTGGATATATACTTCAGAAGCATGTATGTTACTGGGTTAAATGACAGAATAAGTTGAATTCCCTATATTAAATATAGATAATAAACTGATATTTTGCTTCATTATGACTGTATTATTCAAATATGTTAATTATAGAACTATTTTTAGGTATATTAGTGAATATAAGTTTTGAACTGTTAGAATATATTTATATATGTATGCTCCAGTATATTATAGATATTGCATTTTTCTAAATAAATAAATAACTGGAGTATATATGTATATTATAGACATTTAAATATATTTCATATTTATGTCTTTCTTACAAAGTGTGTCTTTTGTATATATTTGATTGATGGCATACATGCCAGGGTACTAAAGGAGCTAAGGATGGAACTAGCAGAGCCATTATCAAAACTGTTTAGTGAGTCTCTGCGCACAGGAGAGGTCCCAGAAGACTGGAGACGGGCTCATGTGATCCCGCTCCACAAGAGTGGTAGCAGAGAGGAGGCAGGGAACTACAGACCAATCAGTCTTACCTCTGTCGTGGGCAATATTATGGAGCCACTCCTTAAGGAAAGGATAGTGCAACACCTGGAATCCATAGGAGCACAGGATCTAAGACAGCATGGGTTTACAAAAGGAAGGTTCTGTCAAACTAATCTCATAGATTTCTTTGACTGGATAACCAGAGTGGTGGACCAAGGGGGAGCAGCTGATGTTGTCTACCTTGACTTCAGCAAAGCTTTCGATACTGTTCCATATAGAAGATTGATTAATAAGCTGGGTAGGCTCGGTGGGTCAGAAGTTGGTCAACTGGGTGGCAAACTGGTTGACGGGAAGAAAACAGAGAGTGGTGGTAAATGGTATACAGTCAGAAGAGATGCAAATCACAAATAGGGTACCTCAGGGATCAGTCCTGGGGCCAGTCCTCTTCAATATCTTCATAAGAGACATTGCAGATGGACTGGAGGGTAAGGTTTGTCTGTTGCAGATGACACCAAGATATGCAACAGAGTAGATGATCCAGATGGGGTGGACAGAATGAGAAAAGATCTGGATAAACTAGCAAAATGGTCTGAGGAGTGGCAACTGGGGTTTAATGCAAAGGAGTGCAAGATCATGCACATAGGGAAGAGAAACCCTGAAGCCACCTATAGGCTGGGAGGGGAGTTGCTGGCAGTCACAAGGGAAGAAAGAGACTTGGGCATCATCATCACCGATGACCTGAAATCATCCAAGCAGACCACTAAAGCAGTAGATAAGGCTAGGGGGATGTTAGGGTGTATTAGTAGGGGTATCACAAGTCAGAAGAGGGAGGTAATAATCCCTCTTTACAAGACACTGGTTAGGCCCCATCTGGAGTATTATGCAGTACTGGAGGCCACACCTTCACAAGGACATTAACCAAATTGAGGCAGTCCAAAGAAGGGCAACCAAAATGGTGCAGGGACTGCATCAGAAAACATATGAGGATAGATTAACAGAGCTTAATATGCATACCCTAGAGCAAAGGAGGGAGAGAGGTGAAATGATCGAAACATTCAAACACCTTAAGGGCATTAACAAGGTGAAAGAGTCTTAACATGTTTCAGTATAAGAAAAATAGCAGGACAAGAGGACACAGCATACGATTAGAGGGAGGCTGACTGAGGGGTAATGTGAGGAAGTTCTTTTTTCACAGAAAGGGTGGTGGATGCATGGAACGGCCTACCTCAGGAAGTGGTGGATATGAATGCAGTGCAGGACTTCAAACAGGCATGGGATAGGTATAAGGGAGCAATACAGATGAGTATGAATAGATAGGCCATTGACAGAGCAAATGCCATTGGCACATGTATAAGGTAGAAAAAGGAATTAGCAGACTGGATGGGCCTTGCTGTCCTTATCTGCCGCCATCTTCTATGTTTCAATTTTTGTGTATTTTTTTAACTAGCCATTTTATAGGGGTAGTACTTCACTTTACACTTGTATTTATGTGGAACTTATTGATGATGTCATATTCTTGTGCCTATTTAAAGCAGGATTTGAATAATTTGTGCATGTCTTTTGATAAAGGATGGTTAGTCCGAAACTAGTCAAGGCGTGCTGATCACTGGCACTTCAATAAACTTTGCACCTAAGATGGAAAATCAGCGAGCAGAGTTATTTTTATGGTGGTGGTGAGTGCTGAACTTTCATGAAAGCTTTTCTGGTACCTCTCATATTCTGGACAATTTGAAAAAGTGCTAACGATGTCTTCCCTTTCTTTCAACTCTCTTTTGACCTGTTCCTCTACTTCTACTGAGTCCTCCAATATTGTCTTAATAAAACCAGAATAGGAAAGCTGCAGGTGTTGTTACCATCTGTCCATAAATATCTGCCTTTCCTGATCAAAAGCAGGTTGTTTAGCTTTTTACAACCCCCGGACCCTATTTATACTCAACACACTTACCTCTGCCAATACATGCACCTGGCTTTAAGGCTGTCTTTTCAAAATGTCTGAAAGCTTCTTTTGTGTTGCTTACTGGGTGGTTATTGATTTCTGGATTCTAAGCTGACCATGCTAAGTCTGAGTCCCATCTCAGACCTTGCAGCAGTGGACTCCCCCAATCTCTATGTTGCAACAATGTGTGGGCAAGATCAAGCTGTTGTGTCTCTAGGCTTCCTGTGTCTCTGAAGATTGCCAGTACAGACAGCTCAGATGACCTGGCTGGTGTTCCTCACTCACCAAATGCTTCTTTGCATTCCCCACTCCTAAACACAGTTGGTACTAATGCCTTTGGTGGCTTTACAGACATTCCTCACCCATCGGGTATACATGCATGAGTAGGAAAAAAGGGGACAGACATTAACACCGGCAATACAATTAAAGAATGTTTGCCATAGTGCTCCATCAGTTTACCCAGATTACACTTTGTCTGGAGCTTAGACTGACCAGCCAATAGTTTCCAGAGTCATCTCTGGGCCCACTCTTACACAGTGGTACCATCTGTACAGTTCTTCACTTCTTTGGTACCAACCCATATCTAAAGAACCGTTGAACAGTTCTGCTTCCAGGCCTTTGAAACCAGTTCCCTCAACACTTAGGTGCATGCCATCCAGGCCCCAGGACTTGTTTACCTTTAGGGACATGAACCCTTTCCTAACCCTGTCTTTCTTTATTCTGTCCTATGCCTTGTGCTCCTATCCTCCTATTCCTCCCCCTATTTTCCCTTGTGGCACTGGTTCCTTTTTTAGCAAGCAGAGCAGAAGTATTCATTCAATGCCTCTGCTTTCTCTTTACTGCTTTCCACCCACCAGTCTTCCTTTTCTAGGTTCATTATGCCTACCTTCATGTCTCTCTTTGCACTAATGTGCCTGGAGAAGGCTTCCTCTCCCTCCTTAATCCTCTCTGCAGTTTGCAGCTCCTTCATATCATTTGCTTGCCTGACTATCCTGCTGGCCTCCCTTGCTTTCTCTAAGTAGTCCCCCCCCCCATCCTTGTACTTCCAGGACTTCCTGTACTTCCGATGTGCATCCCTCTTATCTCTCATTGCCTAGCTCACCTCCCTACTGAACTGACTTGGTTTTCTGGCTTTGGAACCCTTCCCCTTGAGCTTTAGCCATGTATTAGTGGCTGCTGCGATTCCTTCCCTAATCACTGTCCACTTTGATCCACACTCACATTTTCCTTTAATGCTAGCTTGGTGTCCCTTCAGAATCTCTCCCATCCTACCATAGATGGCCTTCTTGAAATCTAGCACTTTGTCTTCATGATTGGTGTTTCCTTTCACACGTCAGCTCTGAACCACACTGTCCAGTGGTATGTCCCAGATTTTATTCCTGTCTGTTAATACCAGGGTCAGGATGGTTCCTCTCTATGTCGGCTATGTCACCCCCTGAACCAGGGACCGATTCTTAACTGCATCTAGTATCAATTGGCACCTGGCAGAGCTGGTGGACGGGACACTCCAAATTACCTTAGACAAATTGAAGTCTTCCATCTCCACCATTTTGCCCCTTTCTGCTGCCATCATGATCATGGTACCCAACACCTTACCCTTGTCCTCATCCAAATTAGTGGCCTACAAACTACACTCAGCCTTAAATTCCTTCCTGATGCCATTTGGATTTGTACACACAGTGCCTCTATTTTCTCATGCCCTATTTCCTCCCTAGTGGCAGTAATGCCCTCCCTGATGTATAGTCCCCCCCTCTCCTTCTTTCCTTCTCCCTGTCCCTTCTATGGGCTGCACAGCCTGGAATGGAGAGGTCCCAGTCACGATTTGAGGTAGCCTAGGTCTCAGTGACCACCATCAGATCCACTTTTTCCTCTGCCATCATGGCTTGCAGATCACCCATTTTGTTCCCACGACTTCTAGTATTAAGGGACACCACTCCCCAGTCATTCCTTATTTTCTCTCCTCCTTTTTAACCAAGTGCCTCCCACCTCATCTTATTGGCTGCCTCCTTCTACCCTCTCTTTCCTTGGTCCTCCCCTTTTCTTGTGGTCCCCCCAGCTCCCTTTAATTTCAACCACTCCCCCCTTTTACTGTCCCCCTGTGCTGTTTATTGAGGTGGTCAGTTGCCCCTCCTCCAGAAAACCCATTCCCAAGCCCCCCTCCTATTCTCCCTATGTCATCCCCATTCTGACTGCTCTGTTCTCTA
Organism: Neoceratodus forsteri; assembly: GCA_016271365.2. Classification (NCBI taxonomy): domain Eukaryota; kingdom Metazoa; phylum Chordata; order Ceratodontiformes; family Ceratodontidae; genus Neoceratodus; species Neoceratodus forsteri. Next base: position 318,836,975 of record CM028134.1, read on the forward strand.
CCTAGGGGAACCTGTCTGCCCCCATCTCTGGGAAACCTTAGGTGCTGTGACTCGAGCTACCCCCCCATTTAATTTTAATTTAAGCCCCTGTTTATATATTCTCCATACTGTCCTCTAGTAGCCTGGTTCCCCTGCTGCTTGGGTGCCACCTATCAGGTGTGTAGAGGGTTTTATCATCCAAGGTCTCCCCCCAGTTCCCTATGTATCCTAATCCCTCCTCCCTGCACCATTCCCTCAGTCAGCCATTACATTACTCTGTATTTTACTTCCTAGCTGTGCTGACTCTAGGCACCTGCAACGCTTCCTAGAAGGCTACTGACCTAGCCCTCCCACCAATCTAAACCTCTCTTGAACTGTACCTACCTCACATCCAGCTAGATTACTGGTACCTAGGTGAATGACCACATGTGGCTTTCCCCCATCCCCTGTGTGAGTAGACCTACCATCCAGGTTTACTAGGTTTATTAGGTTTGGTATGGAAAAAAAGGAGGCAGAGGTCCATCAAGATTTTCCCCCATACAATGTGGGCTAGTAAGCATGGGTATGGTTCATAGTGAGCCAGAAATCAAGGTGTTTTTTGAAGGTGTTAACATTTCTGATGTCAACCAATTCTTGTGGCAATAAGTTCCACAGTCTTGCTACATGTATTGTCATATAATTATTTCTTGTATTTGTGTTTGCCCTTTTTAGTGTAATCTGCTTGTTATCTGACCTAAGAATTCTTTTTTTGTTAGAGATAAGGAGCTCACACTGTGTAGATAACTTAGGGGATTGAATTGCTTAATAAAGGAACAAGATGTCTCCACTACATCTTCTAGTTTGGAGAGTATGAAGGCCTTTAGCCTGTAACCTCTCAGGGTAAGTTTTGTTCGACAAACCAGAGACCATCTTTGTAGCCATTCTCTGGACTTGTTCCATTTGGGCTATATCACCTGCTACTTAGGGGTTCCAAAATGGAGATCCATAATCCAGATGGGGTTTTATGTGAGATCTATATAGAGGGATGATGCACTGTTTGGTTATGGTGACAAAGGAGTGTTTTATTTGGCTCAGAAGGGAGTGTGCTACTCTAGTGACTTTTAAACAGTGGTCATGAGATGAAAGCTTGCTGTTTACAAGTATCCCCAGGTCTCTTTCTGTGTTTGATGATTTTATGGGAATATTGTTTAATTTATATGTATTTCTTGGATTTTTGGTACCAAAATGGAGGACTATGCATTTATCGATATTGAATCCCATGTGATTTGTCAGTACTCACTTTTCAGTAGAACTTAAGTATGAAATTAGGTTTTTTAGGTTAACAGCTGAATCAAGATGACCACCAAGTTTTGAGTCATCTACAAATTTTGATAATCAGTTTTGAGATGAAATGTTCATGTTGCTGATGTACAGATTCATAATAATAATAATAATAATAAGATTAAACAATAGAGGTCCCAAGATGGACCCCTGGGGCACTCCGCTGCTCACTAAACATTGGTTTGACAATGAATTGTTAATGTTCACCCTTTGTGTTCTATTGGTAAGCCAGTTTTTAACCCAGTTAGTAATGCAACATGAAAAACCCATAGACTCCAGTTTAGAGACCAATTTTTTGTGTGGTGCTTTGTCAAATGCCTTGCTGAAGTCCAAAAGAATATCATCCAATGGAGAGGTGTTGTCTAAGCCCAAGTTTATGTTATTATAGAAGGATACAAGATAAGTAGTACATGAATGCCCTGTTTTGAAACCATGCTATGACTTGTCAGCCAGATTAAGTATACCCATTTCTTTTTCCATGAATGATTTGATAATCTTCTCCATAATTTTGCAGACAAAAGATGTGAGGCTTATGGGATGATAATTCTGGACAATGGCTTTACTACCCTTTTCATGGATAGGTGTGATTGTGGCTGCCAGCCAATCCAGAGGGATATGTCCAATTTCAAGGGACTTATTGAAGATTATTTTAAGAGAACTGCTACCGCCTTGGCTGTTTCAAGTGAAAATCTTGGGGTAATATGATCTGGACCTGGACTAGATGATTTTTTAGGGAGTGTAAGGCTAACAAAATCATGTTATCCATAATGTTATGTGATCTGTTGCCATTCCCAAGAGGCATACCACTCTCTGATATTGCTGTCCAACCCCCTCCTAGCCCATCTAATACCCTTCAGTAGTGAGTCCCCTATCACCATGATTCTGCTTCTTCCCTTCCCATCTTCCATACCTCCTGCTACTGTATATGTCTTTACTTGTTCTGGCTATCTTACTGTCCTCCTCTTACTACTATCATTTTTCATCCCTCAGTCCCCTCAACTGATGCCTGCCTATCATCCCCTCTCCCTTCTCATCTACTCTCCCCTTCCTCCCCATTTCCAGTCGAACACTGCCCTCTCTGACTTTCCACCTGTGCCTCCTCTCTCCTCCCCCGAGTTTGCTCCTTTCTCCTCCTGTTGTCCTCACCCTGCCCCCTTCTTCCTTGGTTGGCTAGGGCATCTCTCAGAGGTGCCTGCTTGACCATTGCCTGCAATCCCTCTACTCCCCGCCTGAGACCTCTATCCCTGGGACCCTCTCCCAGGACTTTCCAGCCCCCCAGATCACCCACCTGGGGGAGGGCCCACTCACCCACCTACCTGGCGGCCTTTTTACGATTAGAGGGTCTTTCCTGATTGAGAGCCTGGGGGGACCAGAGGAGAGATGATCTGGTGCTGGGAATGATGGCTAGGTCCCTGGAGCCCTTGTCACCTCCCTGGTCCACCATGGGTTTTTGCATAGTGCTTGCCCCCTGGAGCATGGATGTGCAATGACATCCAGGCACTGACGTGCTGATGGATGTTGCTTCATCCCCTTGTCTCTGCATTGCATGTTCCTGGCATTTGTACACATGGCCCTCAAGCCTCCCTGATCTCCCCTTCCATTTCTGCCAGATTATTCAGCCAAAGCTTATTCTTGCTGACCTTTACTCCCTCCCCCTATACCCACATGTCACCTCCCTTTGTGCTAACTATCTCTGGTTGAGGCAATCTTTGCCCACCTTGACTAGGTTAGTTCCCTGTTCTTTGATACTGCCTCTCTTCTCGGCTAGTTTAAAAGCTCATATATGAGAATTTTAAACCTTTGACCTAGAATCATGGTGCCTTCCCTGGATGAGAAAAGGCCATCCAATATGAATAGTCTATCACTTCTTCAAGCTTGGACCCCAGTTCTGGATGTAGCTGAATACCTTTTCTCTGCACCATTGCCCCAGTCAGCTGTTGAAGGTTGTGCTGAGAATAATTCTATTCTCTCCCATGCCTCAAATAGGAAGCATCTTTAGTAAGGTCACGAATTTGTCACCTGCTTGAAGCTGCCCCCCCCCAGAGAACTATCCCGTACTTCCCCTATGGTCCGTTGGCTAGGAAATGTGCCCCAATGTGGACGATTAGATCTAGCTCCCCCAGTCTCCAACTGCCTTAGCAATCTTTACAATCCTCCCTCTATCCCTTCTAACAGTAGCCCTCCATAAGCATCTGACTACCCTATTACTTCCTCTCCTTCCCAATCAATGTCTCCACCCTCTTAACTATAGAATTGGCCTGCCCCTAATGCTTTCCTGCCTTCTCTTAGGTCCTGTCTGCCTCACTGGATGTTTTCTTCTGGACTTCCCATGCCGACTGAGTTACCACTGGCTCAAGTTCCTGTGTTGCTGTTACCTAGGGCTCCTGCTCTGCAAGTGGAGCATACTTTTTGGTCAGTGGTATTATCAGTAGTTTTCACAACTCTGCCCGACCCCTCCCCTCTTCTCTCTGTGCTGACCACAGTCCACCTCTCTTACCTGACTCTTGGAGCCCTTGAGGAAAGATGAGGAATTGTTGCTGGCACCATTGGGTTCACTTGCTGCCTCCGCCTCCAGAAATCCAACTCATGCTTCAAGGAGAGGAGTTGAACAATGTGAGCCTCCAGGCGTGCAAAGACTGGGCAGCATCATCTTCTCCACAGGGTCTCGCTGATGATGGTGGCACCACAGTTGGAGCACAGAATAGTCCAACAAATCATTCCTGCTGTAGTATCCTGTCCCTTTTGTAATGACTGGAATGTTCCCTTATCTTTTTACACTACTAGGGTGTTTCTGCAGTCTGGTAATTTACTAATTTGGCTACACTACCGTGCTTAAAGGTGTATGCTTTGCATCCTAATGCTCTATGAAAACTGTAATTTCTACAACACACAGTATCAATAATTGTGCACCAATAGCAGTTTACAAGAAGCAGTCCCTGGCGGCTTACCTCAGAGTTGGCATGCCTTGCTTGACAGGCAGAGCATCTTGTTGTCTCCTCTGCAGACACCGATGCCACACAATACCAAAAGATTGTTCCGGGTTTACGCAGGAGTACAAAATTCAAAAGGGAAAATAGCACCAGCGCACTGCATTAGTGCCGGTGCGAAAAGATAATGTAAGCAAGGGGCAAAGTGAGGGGCAGGAACATGCATACAGGCATAATGACATATTCAAATGTATAGCGCCGCTCAAGAGATGTTTGCGCACCCTTTAGCGTGGCACTATTTACCGCCTGTAAAAGGAATGCCTTAACCTAGGGCAAAACAAAGAAGGGGTGTGGACAATGCAGGAGACAAGATGGCGGTCCCCAACAACAGTGTGGTTCTTTACCTGATGAAGACTGTGCTGGAAGAGGAGGAGAGGGACCAAGCCTACCCTGGCCCACACCGCAGGCCAAGGAGAAGATATGCTGCACACAGGATGTACTGGCCCAGAGTCTCCTCTGAGACACTCACTGATGACCATCTTGTGGACTGGTACAGGATGAACAGGGTCATGTTGAGGCAGCTGTGTGAACTCCTGCATGAGCAGCTGCGTCCGAATACCAGACATTGCCATGCCATGAGAGTCAAGAAGAAGGTGATGGCTGCGATGTGCTTTCTATCCACCAGTACATTCCAGACACCAGATACCATTGGCGTGTCACAGTTGGCCACCTCATGCCTCCTGACCCAGTTCCTTGATGTCTTTCTGCCACATGCTGCTGAATTCATAGTATTCCCTAGCATGGCAGAGGAGTGCAGAGAAACCATGCAGCAATTCTATCAGGTTGCGCACTTACCAGTTGTAGTTGGTGGCATTGACTGCACCCACGTTGCCATCTGTGCACCACCGGGTGATGGTGGGAATGTGTACAGCAACGGGAAGGGGTACCATTCCATCAACTGCCAGGTGATGTGCGACGCAACAGGGCACATCACCAATGTCTTTGCACAGTGCTCCGGCAATGCCCACAATGCCTTCATCTAGTACCAGTCCAGGCTGTGCCAGTCATTCGAGGAAGGCCTGATACCCAGTGGACACCTCGTCAGTGAGTATCAGCAGTAGGCACAACACAACTCACAGCAATGGTGGGACAGTGCCAACTACCAGCAGACTTGGGAGGGACAGAGGGGGCAGGATGACTGTAATAGAAGGGCAGCAAACAGGCAAAGTGAGTGACACAGTAAATAGTAGCTAACGTGGTCATGTGTTTACAGCAGACAGTGTCTATCCCCTGAGACCCTGGCTCCTAACACCAATCCTCTGGCCAGTACCAGTGGCCGTGGAGCAGTATAATGAGGCACACACTGCAACTAGGAATGTTATAGAGAGGGTTTTTGGCATGCTAAAGATAAGATTCCACTGCTTAAACTGGTCTGGTGGTGCCCAATGGTATAGCCCTCACAAGGTATGCTGCATATTACTAGCGTGTTGTATGTTACACAACATGGCACTAAACCACAGAATACATGGCCTGAACCTGAGGAACAGCCTGAGAGTGAGCCAGAACCAGAGGTCTGGAGGATAGTAGAGCAACTCGAGAGGCGAGACCCTCGAATGGCCCAGAGGTCACCGTTACCTCAGAGGTTGCCCAGAAAGAGGAGTGGTTGGACCAAGGTGGGCTCAGGGAAGGAGAGGGTGGTGGAACAGAGGTGCATCCCTTCAGTTGTACCTCTCCACAATTCATATGCTGTTCTGGCAAAGAGTGGTTCCTCTATGGAGACACCTGCAGTGGAGACCAAGGAGGTTGCTGGGAATCTCCACAAAGGAGACGCACAGGAGGGTGGCATGAGACCCCACAGGGGAAGAAAACAATTGCTGGTGGGGGACTCAATCACTAGGGGGGTAGAATTGGGGGAGGAAGGGGATAGGGAGGTAAGGTGCCTGCCTGGCGCCATGGCTCAGAGGGACAGGAAGCGAATCCTCAGGATCGTGGGAGCAGCTGCGCAAGGAAGGGAGCTGGATGTCATTGTCCACCTATTGACAAATGACCTGGCTGTGAATGGGATCAGAGTGGTGCAAGAGGAGTTTGTGGAGTTGGAAAGGGGCCTTAGACACATAGCATGTACGGTAACCTTCTCGGAGGCGCTGCCTATCTATGGCAAGGATGATGCTAGGGTATTCCACACCATGGGATTCAATGAATGGTTGAAAATCTGGTGTGGAGCTCAGGGTTTTGGCTTCACTGGGGACTGGGGAGCCACCTGGAGGGATGCAGGCTTATACTGGTGCGATGGTCTGCATCTGCCCGGGGGTGGAACCAGGATCCTAGGTGACAGGTTTAAATGCTTCATTGGCAAGCATTTAAACTAGCCAAGGGGGGAGGCACTGAAAAGGAGCACAGAAATCCCAGCCTCCCCCCACAAAACACAGTAGTTAGAGAGGTAAACACCAAGGTAGAGAAGTCAGTAGGGTGCAGGACAGGGATAAATGCAGAAAAAAGTGGTAAGGACAGGGATGGGGCTAGAAGGGATAAGGCCATAAAAATAAATGGAAGGTGATGAGTACCAGTACCCGCAGTCTTTTCAACAAGTTCACTGAACTAGTGGCCTTGATGGAAGAGGGATGCCTGGATATTGTGGCAGTCACTGAAACATGGTACACAGAGAACCATGACTGGGATGTCAACATACCAGCATACACAGTCTACAGGAGGGACAGGGTGGGTAAAAGAGGAGGAGGAGTAGCTATCTATATAAGGGAAGGGATTAAAGAAGCAGAACTAAAGAGTAAACAGAAAGTTGATGAGTCACTATGGGTTACCCTGGAGACAATAAATGGCACCACATTCCGCATGGGGGTTTTGTACAGACCCCCATCTCAGGGGGAGGAAATGGACAAGGAAATGATAGAAGGCATCCTTAAAATAGCAGAAAAAGGAGAGATATTGTTGATGGGGGACCTGAATATGCCAGATGTTAACTGGAGTAAATTTGCTGCAGGCACATCCAAGAGCTGGGTCATTCTTGATGCCCTACAGGGGGCATGCCTCAGAAATCTAGTGTCGGAACCCACTCAGGAGGGAGCAATCTTAGACCTGGTACTCTCAAATGGGGAAGGATAAAGGATCTCAGATTTAGAAGTGGGTAGCCATCTGGGAACAAGTAACTACCAGACAGTGTAGTTCACGATAAACTTAGCTACAGAGTCAAGCCATACAAAAACAAGACTATTGGACCATAGGAAGGCTGACTTTTGGAAAATGAGAGAGTGCCTCAGACAATCACTAGCAAATGGGCAAGAAGGAGGGGTGGAGGAACAATGGGGAATAATCAAAACTGCCCTCGCAAAGGCAGCAAGCCTTTGTGTGAAGCAAGTCAACAAAACAAAATGAAGGAAAAAACACTGTGGTTCTCAAAACAGGTGGCAGGGATGGTTAAGGAGAAAAGGATAGCATTCAGGAAATATAAGGAAACACAGAAGGAGCAGGACAGAGAACTTTATCAGTTAAATCAGAAGGAGGCAGGGAAGGCAGTCAGAATAGCAAAGGCACAAACTGAGGAAAAGATAGCCAACTCTGTTAAGAAAGGGGATAAAACCTTTTATAGGTACATTAGGGAGTGAAGAAAGACCAAGGGAGCGATACAGAGACTTACTAAAGGGGAAGGAATGTGGTCAGAGGGTGACAGCGAAAAAGCAGGGATACTGAACAATTATTTCTGCTCAGTATTCACAATGGAGGGGGGGGGAAGTACCTAAACCAAATAAGGGAGAAACTCTGAATGGGGGGTTCAATACCAGTCCATTCACAGAAGAAAGGGTTTTGATAGAACTTGAAACTGAGGGTGGACAAAGCAATGGGGCCTGATGGGATTCACCCAAGAATTCTGAAAGAACTAAGGGTAGAACTAGTAACACCACTGACTACTCTCTTTAACAAATCATGGGAGGATGGGGTGGTACCTGGGGACTGGAGGAGGGCAAATGTGATTCCACTTCACAAAATTGGGAGCAGGGCAGAGGCAGGAAACTACAGACCAGTTAGTTTGACTTCAGTGGTAGGAAAAATGATGGAATCACTTCTGAAGGAAAAAAAATTGTTGAGTCCCTAGAGGCCAGTGGGGCACAGGACCCAAAGCAGCATGGTTTCACAGCAGGAAGGTCATGTCAGATGAACCTAATAGATTTCTTTGACTGGGTAACCAAAATAGTAGAACCAGGGAAGGGCTGTGGATATGGCCTACCTAGATTTTAGCAAGGCATTTGACACAGTCTCACACAAAAGATTAATATACACAGCCATAGAGTCAAGCCATACAAAAACAAAAGTATTGGACTTTAGGAAGGCTGACTTTGGGAAAATGAGAGAGTGCCTCAGAAAAGCACTAGCAAATGGGCAAGAAGGAGGGGTGGAGGAACAAGGGCCAGTGCCAAGAGCTAGTGGGGAACACAAGAGAAAGATTAGAGAGATAAACCAGTGGCTCAGGGAGTGGTGTGGGGCCAGAGGGTATGGGTTGATGGGGGATTGGGGGGAGACCTGGGAGGATAAGGGGCTATATGCTAGAGACAGTCTCCATCTCAATTTGGGGGGAGGAAAATCCTTAAGTTGAAAATAGAGGGGTTCGTTGGTGAAAGGTGGGGTTTAAACTTGTGAAGGGGGAGGGATGGGAGAGAAGGCTGTCAAGGGGGGGACCAATAAAGGAGGGAATCGGTCTCCACCCCCCTTAGGAGCTGGAGGAATGTGGAAACAGGCCGACTGGTAAGGAGCTGACTGGGGAAAGACTGAATCCCCATGGGAACGCGAGCAGGAGAAATGGAAGTATACGGAAAGGGTGGAAGGTAGTCCGGCTAAATGCCAGGAACTTGGGCAATAAAATGCCTGAGCTCCAGGCAATGCTAACTGAGGGAGAGGGGGATGTGGCAGTGATCACTGAGTCCTGGGCCACCGCAGGGCATAACTGGGACCTGAATCTGGAGGGTTACACCATGTTCAGGAAGGACAGGGGGTAGGGAAGGGGAGGAGGGTAGCAATAGTAGTCAAAAACTGCAATGGCATAGGAGGAGTGGAGGAGGCAGAAGGAACTGTGGAGGGGATTTGAGCCACCTTGATAACAAATGGGGGCAAGAGAGTAAAAATAGGAGTAGTGTATAGACCCCCTGTGCTGGCGGAGGAGCTGGAGGAGAGTCTGGTGGCAGATGTTGGGAGACACTGCAAATTGGGCAGGAGAAGGGTGGCGGTGTTGGGGGACTTAAACATGCCAGGAACGGACTGGGAGACTATGACATCCTCGATGGCCAGGGAACAGATGTTGTTGGATATCTTTCAGGATGCGTTCCTAACTCAGCAGGTGGGAGAACCGACCAGGGAGGCACAGATACTGGATGTGGTACTGGCAGACAGAGACCAGATTGGGGGCCTGGAGGTAAAGGACCCATTGGTGGGGAGCGACCATGACATGGTCTGGTTCTGCCTGGACCTAGGAAGAGTAGAAGGCTGGACAAAGATGGAGGTAATTGACTTCAGGGGGGGTGGATTTCAAGGAAATGGGAAGGATCCTTAAGAAGCATTTGGAAGGGATTGGGCCAGACATGGACGCTGACAGTAGGTGGGAAATCATCAGAAGGGGGGTGCAGGATGCTACCAGCACCTGTGCAAGAGTAAGATGAAAATGTGGTAGGGCCTATAAACCCTGCTGGTGGACCAGGGCAGTTCAGGAGGTGGTGAGGGGAAAGAGGGCAGCTTATAGGCATTTAAAGTGCTCAAGGAGTGAAAGGGATAGAGGGGAGTACAAGCTGATGGCCAAAAGGGCCACTAGGGTGGTGAAGGCGGCTAAGGCAAGGAAGGAGCAGAACCTGGCCAGGGAAATTAGGAGAGGGAATAAGGGGTTCTTTAGATACACTGGGGAAAAATGAAGGGTGAAGGGGCAGATTAGCAGGATTAAAACAGGGGAGGGATGGGCACAAGATTCAGGGGAGCAGGCTGAGGTACTGAATGAGTACTTTGCCTCAGTTTTCACCAAGGAAAATGGGGGGGCTGCATCATACATGGGAGGAGATGGTGAAACTGAGGGGGGGGGCCCTTGCCGATCGTCGGGTCTGGGGAGAGGATGGGCCATCACTGGCAGGAGGGGAGAAGGCAAGGCAGGGGGACGAGGTAGTGGAGGTGGAAATCACAGCAGAGAGAATGAGGGAAGCCCTCAGGTCCCTTAAGATGGAGAAAGCACTGGGGCCAGATAAACTACATCCCAGAGTGCTGAAGGAACTGGCAGATGTCCTGGTGAAACCCCTGGCGGAGCTTTTCAGCATCTCTCTGAGGACAGGGTGGGTGCCCCAGCACTGGAAGGTGGCGCATATAGTGCCTATCCACAAGGGGGGATAAATGGAGGTGGCAAGGAACTACAGGCCCATCAGTCTGACTTCGGCGATGGGCAAGGTGATGGAGGGCATTGTCAAGGAGAGGCTGGCGGTGACCTGGAAATGTCAGGGTGCCTGGACGATAGACAGCATGGATTCATCCCAGGGAAATCGTGTCATACAAACCTTGTGGAGTTCTATGACTGGGTGATGAGAGCCTTAGACCTGGGTAGACTGGTGGACGTCCTCTATCTTGACTTCAGCAAGGCGTTTGACTCTGTTCCTCATGGGGGCCTGTTGAATAAGCTGGGAGAAATGGGCGTGGGGAACCAGATGATCAGATGGATAGGCAATTGGCTCCAGGACCAGACCCAGAGGGTCATGGTTGGCTGGATTGTCTCATCTCCAAGGAGGGTCATAGTGGGGTCCCTCAGGGATCAGTCCTGGGCCCCTCCTGTTCAATGCCTCTGCCTCTGTCTCTGACATAAGGAAGGGCATCAGGAGTGAGATGAGTCTCTTTGCAGATGACTCAAAACTGGGGGCGGTGGTGGATGGGGAGGAGGGGAGGGTGGCCCTACTGGGGGACCTGGAGGCTCTGGAAAGGTGGTCTAGAAAGTGGATGCTGAGGTTTAATGCAGGAAAATGCAAGGTACTGCTTCTGGGACCCAGAAACCCGGGCCAATAATACACACGGGGAGGGGGGGAGGTGGATGCTACAAGTCTCAATGGCTGAGCGGGACCTGGGGGGGATGGTGGTGGATATCAAGATGAACAACTGAGACTTGTAGGAGGGCAGCGGCCAAGGCCAACAGGATGCTGGGATGCATCGCTAGGGGGATCACCTCCAGAAGGAGGGAAGTGATACTTCCCCTGTATAACAGCTTGATGAGACTGCACCTTGAGTACTGTGTGCAGTTTTGGAGGCCACACTTAAAGAGGGACATTGAACTCCTGGAGAGGTTCCAGAGAAGGGTAACCAAAATGATCTGGGGCTTGGGGGACAGGACCTATGGCGAGAGGCTCGAAGAGCTAAATATATACACATTGGAAGAGAGAAGTGACCAGGGGGACATGATAGAGGTCTTCAAGTACGTGAAGGGGTTAAATAGGGGAGAAGCAATCAAGGTGCTCCGAAGGAAGGGGGGGAACTAGTTGGCATGGGTGGAAGCTGGGGGGGGAAGGGATTCAGGCGAGAAAGGAGGAGGTGCTACTTTACTGAGAGAGAGTGGTGGAGCCATGGAATGTGCTACCCAGGGGGCTGGTGGAGGCAGAGATGGTGGAGGGGTTCAAGAGAGGGTGGGACAGGTACAGGGGGAGGGTTCTGTATGCAAAATCCTGTGCAGTGGGAATATCCAGGACTGGGAAGGGAGATGCCAGAGAGGACAAGGGGGGGGGCAGCAAGATCAGCTCCCAGGGTGGGGGCTGATCAAACGAGCAGACACGAAAGACTGTTTGGCCTATTCTGCTGGCATCTTAGTATGTTAGTAAGTTAGCCAGCCTTGGAGTGGGTCCCAAGGTGGTAGCCTGGATAAAAAACTGGCTGGACAACAGGACGCAAAAGGTAGTAGTAAATGGAGTCCACAGTGAAGAAAGGAGGGTAACTAGTGGGGTATCACAGGGTTCGGTACTGGGACCTGTCCTCTTTAATCTCTTTATAAGTGACATTGGAGAGCACCTGGAAGGAAAGGTATGTCTCTTTGCAGATGACACAAAGATCTGCAACAGGGTTGATATACAAGGTGGGGTGGAAAGAATGAAAAGGGACATGGCAAGGTTGAAGGAATGGTCAGATTTGTGGCAGCTCAGATTCAGTGCAGAGAACTGCAAGGTAATGCAGCTGGGAAACAAAAACCCAAGGGAAGAGTACACAATGGGGTGGGGGGGGAGTTAATAACAACAACAAAAATCGAAAGAGACCTAGGAGTAGTTATATCAGATGACCTAAAGGTGGGCAAGCAATGTGAGAAGGCAGTAAGGACGGCTGGGGGGATACTGGGATGCATAGGGAGAGACATCAACAGTAGAAAACAAGAAGTTGCTATCCCTCTGTACAGACAATTAGTGAATCCCCATCTGGAGTACTGCGTGTAATTCTGGAGACCCCATCTCCACAAAGACATAGACAGAGTGGAGGCAGTTCAGAGGAGGGCAACCAAAATGGTGCAGGGTCTGCACCAGAAGACATACGTGGAGAGACTAATGCAGCTTAATATGTATATCCTTGAGGAAAGAAGGGCAAGGGGGGGACATGATAGAAACTTTCAAGTATCTCAAGGGAATTAACAAATTACAAGAGGGTAGTATCTTTCAGAAGAAGAGATGTGCAAGAACAAGGGGGCGCAATTTGAAGATAGAGGGGGGATGGCTCAGAGGTAATGTTAGAAAGTATTTTTTCACCAAGAGGGTTGTGGATGCATAGAATGGCCATCCTGAGGAGGTTGTGGAGTCAGGAACAGTGGGAGAATTCAAGAATGCATGGGACAGGCATTAGGCAATTCTAGTGGGGGGGTAGGAGGAAGTAAGCTGGTGATTAACTAGAATCTGCAGCTTATCCATCAGGTAGGGAAATGGGCAGACTAGGTGGGCCAAGCGGTCCTTATCTGCCATCAAATTCTATGTTTCTATGTTAGGTCACAGGAGCACAGGAATAACATCATTGCAACTCTAGCATGGATGGGCAGGTGAGTGAGGCAACACTGACAACATGTGAACAGCATTGTATTTACTGTGTGTACCAAACAGTGCAAAATACAGAACAGTGACAACAGTGCAATACAGTGGCATCATATATAGGACAAATGTGCAAAGAGTCAGTGGTGGAATGTGTCCAGACTGGAGTGCGTACCTGTAAGTGTCGTGTGACTGCAAAGTGTGCATGTGTGTGGATATGTAGAACCACTATAGCCATCTCCCACCATGGACCCTGACTGAATCCCCACAGCGTACCCTGAAGGTGGGTGTACTGTGGGTCAAGGAGTCCACAGGTGATGACTGTGGTGAAGTGTGTGCTGCAGGAAGACCGCAGCCATGGTGCAATCTGACTGTGATCGATGACCCATGCCATCCACAGGGCCTTGTTCTGATGCTGATGCAGCAGTGGTGGAGGACCCAGTGGAAAGACCACGCTCACTGGAGGCATGCTGGGGAACAGCAGTGGCATGCCAGTGGGGTGTTCTAGCAGTGCACTGCTGCCCACCCATCGCTGCATCCTGCACCACAGCTGTGTGCTTCCTCAGAGCAGCAGTGAGCTCACCAAAACATTGGCGAATATTGTTGGAGATACGTGCCACACAGTCCTCTGCACCCTGCTCTACCCCCAACCATTCAGCAGCCACCGCCTCCCAGAGGAGGGAAAGTTCCTGCCGCACCTCCCTATGGAAGTAGTGGAAATCATTCTGTGTGGCGGTCTGTGACTCCAATGCAGCGTGGAGTAGCAGTCGTGAACTTAGGACATGCTTCTCCTGCTGTGGCAGCTCGCACTGGACATTGGTTGGGGGTGGCTGTTGCCTGTCTGAGGTGCTTGTGTGAAACGCTCCCTGGGCCACTGCCTGCTGACCCACAGCACTCCCTGCCCTATGGCACATGTCCAGTGGTGCCACCTGCACAGCTGCCTGATCATCCATGCCTGCTGTTGTGTCATGGGGCTTGGGTGTGGGGATCGACCGCTGGATTACAGCTGTGGTGCCACTGATGCTGGTGGTACATGTGGTGGATTCCCGAACATGTCCCTGGGTAAACAAATTGGATGAACCCAGCAGTACCACCTGAGCTGGATGTCCTGCTGGTGACCCTGCTGCTGCAGCATCCTGCCCACTGCACTCAGCCCCTGCCATGTCCACTTGTCCATGGTACAGCCCTGAAGGTGACTCCACCCACCCATGTCCAGTTTCACCAAGTAGGTTAGACCTGGGAAAAAGGTGATATCATCATCCTCAGAGACATCATCATCATCATCATCATCATCATCATCATCATCATCATCGTCATCATCCTGAACTGCAGCTATGCATGTTCCTTGTCCTTTGGCCATGTGTTGCCACAGAGCAGCTGACTGATCCTGGGCTGCCTCCACCCCTGATGTTGATGATCCATTCTGGGCAGGTTTGTCTGCACACACCACAATGTCCACAGATGTACAACACTCACCCTGTGCTGCAGAGTAACAAGAACAGTGTCAGTGACCTGTCCAACAGACAGGTATCAAACACCCCTGTAACCCCATGCAATATGTAACCGAGCTGAACATGCAAAATAGTGTCTGTGGAGCCCCTGTGCCACCAGCACACACAACGGCATGGTCTATTTGCACACACCCACAACCAGATAATGCAACACACTGTGCAGATGTCCCCCAGGTAATGCTGTGAACGACACACCCTTGCACACCCATGTGGCACATGGTAACATACAGGTGATGAAAGTGCATGGCCTACAGTAACAAACACATGTTGTCATGCAACATGCCTGTGCACATGGCCACACACACTGGTGGTCCACATGGCACATGCAGAGGCACAGTGTGAAAGTCTGTATATGAGCCAGTGCCTTGCCACTGAAGGCACTTGCGGCATACACGTGTCTGCAGCGCACAGGTGGACATACACACCCATATTGCATGGTGGACCAACACTTACCCACAGTTGTGGACATGTGGGACCACTGGTGTGCCACAACATGCACAGAGAGACCACACATACCACAGTATGTGACAGGAAAGACATCCATGGTGCTCACACTCCCTGTGCAGATTGAGTGGGGTCTCACTTCCACTGCCCTCTACACCTTCCAGGGACATCAGCCTGATGGTGGATGCCACAACGGCCATGACTGGGTCTGTCACCCTCATTCCCATGGGCATGGGACCTCCCCTGAGTGGTGTAGTTCCCTGAGTCTACATGCTTCATCCTCTTTGGCCCTCCACTGCATATCATGCCACTGCTTCCTCATGGTCTCCATTGTCCTACCACGGCCATCCACAGCATTCACTTCGACTCTGATCTCCACCCACATCTTTCAGACAGTGGTGTTGGTATTCCTGTACCATATCATCTGCTGCTCCCTCTTCTTGTAGCCATCCACCAGGGCCTCCAGCTCCTCCACTGAGAACTTGAACGTACACAGCCTTGACTGGCCATCATTATCACCTGTGTGGGACAGAGGGTATGGCAGTGGTGAGTTTCTGACAGCAGCAGCAGTGTGTGTGTGTGTGTGTGTGTGTGTGTCTCTGCATGTCTCTGTGCATGTGTGTGACAGATGGACATGCCACAGCACATATTGGACTCCACAGGTCAGTGGCTGTGGCCCCATGACACAGGGATGGGTGCTGTGTAGTGTGGCCCCACACACCCATGTGCCGGCCTTGCTGTGTGCAACCATCATGTCTGCTGCCTGAGCAGTCCTCCCACTGTCCCCCCCCCATTGCTGCAACAACAGAAAATGGTGGGCCACACTCGGCCAGGCTGTGGGCCAACACATGTGCACCACAGGCAAGTGTGTCAGCTGACAGAGGTTAAGGAGTGTACTGCTGCATGGCATGTGCCGCACCTGGCATGCCATGATAACCGTCCTAGGTCACCATACAGATGGCCAGTATATAGCAGCACACATGGACATGCTGCAGTGTGCCTGACATGTACCTCCACCCCCCAATTATACATGTGCAGTGATACCGCAAGTGTGCTGGCAGCTGTGTAACACAGGAATCATGTACAGGGACACATGAAGTAACAGTACCAGTAATGCTGTTGCACCACTGTCAATCTGTGACAGCGTGGGCCTACATGCATGGCCTGCTGTATGTGGTCCAGCAGTGCACTGTGTACACAGACCCAATCCACACGTTCCAGCATCCTATAGCATAGGTAATCTGCATACCATTGCAGATATGTGAACATTGTTTTGTAGCCCACAGCACAGATGCTATTTAGGGGTGCTTACCTGCATCAGCCTTGTTGTATTCCTGTGACATCCTGGGCCTGTTGATATGCAGACACTCTTCCAGCATACACCTGCACTGCCTGTCAGTAGTACAGGTGGAGCCCTTGCAGCCCTTAAATAGCCCAGCCGGGCAAGTCTCAGGTTAATTTATGCAGGGCTATCAGTAATGAGATACTAATGTAGTGGTTTGCCCCTTGCATGTGTAATGTGGCTTAGCTGCATGCTGTTTTTGAATATGGCAGGATTTAGCCCTGAGCAAACGTGATAGCACCAGGCTAAACCATAGCGCAGCATTGGCAGGCCCTGTGCCGCACAATGCCATTGTTGCGCTGCTCACAGTGCACATGCATGGTACCGGCATGGCAACAGGGGTCATGTAGGGTCATGACTGGGTCGTGCATGTGCGCTGACGTCCAATGGCCTAGCATGGTGCTACTGTGTCTTGTGTGGTGCCGGAGCCATTTAGCATGGCGCTATTGCACGAGTGGGCATTCACAGGCCTGTTAATGTAGTTTCAGCCAGTAGTGTTACGGTGTTACCACCAAAGTGTGATAGAAAACCATTGGCAAGTGGCAGGAGAGTGAAGGCTGTGGCACACAGGGACTACAGGTCGGGGGAGGCCGAACTAGCCAACATGGTGCAGCATGTACTGCAGCATGAGAGGCAACTCTTTGGGGAGGTCCAGGAGGGGGACAGGCCCAGGAGGCAGGTCTGGGATCCTATTGCCCATTGCCTGTCCCAGAGGACAGGCATTTGTTGGAATAGCAAGCAGTGCCATGACAGATATGTAGATCTACAGAGGAGGGAGAGGCAGTGACTGAACCATTTCAGACAAATGGTTTGGGATGAGATGGTGCCTGCACCAGGTAAATGACTGTCGGTGGACAGTACCATTCAGTGACATGTCAGTTTGTGGTTGCATTGCCATGCGCAACTGTCATATATGTGTGCACGGGGCTGCACGACATCACTGCGCACACATGGGGGGGCCATGGTGGCGCTGTGTGCACACCCCATGAACCCATGCATGCATTGTGCTGTGCTGTCCTGACATGACACACTGCAGTGTCAAGCATTTCCATCTGTGTCACATGCAGGCAGTGTGCTGCCAGAAAGCACGTACTTCATGTGACACCTGTCACCATTTGGGGGGCTCTACTGTGCATGCAGGCAGCACTGGCATGGGTGGGTGTTGTGCAGGTCAATGTGCATGCTGTTACTGACAATGGTGTTCCCTCTTCTCTACTCAGATCATATGGACAGGGACAGCCAGGGCAGCAGTGGGCAGAGATGTGATGTAGACTGCAGCGGGGTGCATGGCAGTGATGGCCACCGAGAAGGTGCACATGAGTATGCATATGTGATGTCAGTATGCAGGTTTGTGTCAGTGGTGTACCGCTGTTTGGGCGGGTGAGGGGGACCATCAGGGTGTGCAGTGTTGGGCATTATGCATGCACATGGCCCGGGTGTTGTACCATTGCTGTGCAAGTGTTATTTGCATATGGCACCTGTTAGGCATCACGTGTGGTGCCTGGGTGTCAGTTGCTTGGACTGCCCACACTGACCGCAGTTCCCCCTAGTTGCTGCTGCTGCGCAGGCATGGCCTTGTGGGACTGCGGTCTTGTGTGTCTGCCATGCTGCTGCCATGTGTTTGCCCACAGTGCACAACACTGTGGCCTGCACAGATGGCCACACTCACATGGTGCTATGGCCACAGTGTACCATAACCACGCAGCATGCGTGGCATACATTACAATCACTGTACCTGTGTTGGAGCTGCATCCATTGTATGGTTTCCTGTTGCTGACCAATGACGAGTGCAAAGCACATCTGTCTGACCATGCTGCCCTGCCCTCATGGTGGTGGCATGGGTTGCTGACATCGTGATATGTTGGATGTGCATTGCCCATCCGTGGTGGCAGTCACGTGCTGGCAGGCACGGTCACTGTACGGGTTCTTGTACATGTCATTGGTTGTGTGTCCAGCACACACAACCCTGTTCTGCCACATGCACAGTTGTTACTGTTTCTGTGGGTTTCATCTGTATGTGCTGGGTATTGCTGTGTGATACTCTGCTGGCTGCAGTGTGCCATGTGCCATGCGTCTGCTCACATGTGCTGGTGGCTGTAGTCTGTGTAGCTGTCTACTTCATTCTACATTTTTTCTGTGGTTTTCCTGTATATGCATACATTGCTGTTGTGTTCTGGCATGCAACTTAGTACTCTGTGGGCATGGAATGATGATACCATGAGGGTGTCAGTGTAGCATGTTACAGGTACATGTGTTTGGCTGTACTGTTGGCCTGGTGCATGACTGCCAGTCCCATGCCTTGGCCATGTCTGTTCTGTGTCTTTTGCACAGCAGGCAGCAGGACCATGGGCATGTGTGGCTGCTCATGGCATGCAGGGTCTTTCTGCAGTGACACTGCCCTGGACATTGTCCCAGATGTGTTCCCTATGGCCACTGTGTTCACAATATGCTGTTTTCATCTGTGCACCACCTGTACCTCAAGCTCTTGGCAGATGCGGCTCAACACTCAGGTCCCATGCAGTGCAGTTTTATGCCATGTATGTGCAGTCACATCCCCCCCTTCATGGGTTGGCCTGTGGTGTGGGTTTGTACTGCAGCTGTTACATGTGATCTTGTACCAGTGCATGTGGACATGATGCACTGCTGCCATGGTTGGTGTTGGTGTTGGGGGGGGTTGCAGTGTGCTGCATGGCACCTGATGTGCCATTGCAGGCTTCAGTCTGTTGGTATGGTTGTGGGGTTCTGTTGTAGTTTTGCGTGGCCCACAGGTTTTCCCACAGTACCATTGGGCAGTATGTCCCAACATGTCCATTGCAATGCTTTTCTGCTGTGCCTCAGGTGCAGTCTGTTGTGTACCTCAGGGGGGCTGTTTTTTTCTGTACTGTGGCAGGATCCATATTGGCCATGCTGAGGGCACCATCACGTCCATGGTGGTGGTGTCATGGGCTGCTGGCTGTTCTGTCTGCCAGAGATGGGCATGTGTTTCATGGGCTTTCATGCTGCTGCACATAGGCATGGGTCATGTGCCATGTGTGCTGTATGTGTGGGAGTTTACATGGCCATGGTGGTTTTGACATGCTGTCCTCCCCATGGGCATCATCCTGGGGGGTTTCATTGCTCTAGATTGTCAGTCCGCTATCCTTACATGGCTGTCTTTCCACCCATAGGTCCACGGAGGCGGTCGCTGTGGGCCACCAGGCCTGAAGAGGGTGAGGGGAGGGACGAATTGCTGAGGCATATTGTTCAGTAGCAGCACACACAGATAGAGTAGCAGGCAGTCCTTATTGCAGAGATCAGATTGGGGGCACAGCTCCTGGATGATCATCTCCCTGCACGACGGCCAACACCGCCTGCTACTCCACAGGATTTGGACCCTTAGAGTTCCTTCCCTTTCCATCCTGCCTTCCCTGTTCTCCCAACCCCATTGTGCTATACACACTTTGTAAATAGTTGTCCTTTCCTACAGTTTTCTCTACAGTTTTGTTTTCCCTGCTGTTCCCCTGCCACTTGTTTTTGCCCCATTCACACTATCCTGCATATTGTTTGTACCCCATATTTTCTACTATGCTGTCTGTATTGTTGTTATTCACTTTTTGACACGATATGGTGTTTATCTTTTGCATTCCTGTGTCCTGTGTGGTTATTGCCTGGCTGTTCCATCATCGGGCTGGTTGGTTGGGTCTTTGGAATACTTTGCTTCTGCATGTGTGACATCCTGGCAGTGCCTTTAGGGGTTGCATTGACATTGTTGATCTTCTCCATTGCTGTCTGCTATTGTGTTTGGGTTGTGGGATCCCAAGCTGTGTTTGGCCCCTTGTGGGTGTTTTGTTCCACTCTGCACTGTTACTGTGGCTGTTTGCACTGCCCTGGCTGCAATATTCAGTGCTGTCCTAGTTGCTATATTCAGTGCTGTCTTATTTCCAGGGCTATTTTGCACTGCACTCACAGCCCTGTTTGCACTGCGTTGTTTGCATGCTATATTCAGCAGCTTTAGCCCATGGGCTATTTCTTTGAATATTATGTGATAATAGTTCCAGGCTAATTTAGCATGGGTATCCAATGAAGATGGTGACTGCAGGATAGTGAAGCATGAAAACAGTGACTGAAAAACAGCGCCAACACTTCTGGTTGACCACTGGTTCCCTCCCATCCTGACTTTGCCTCCCCTGGAGTTAGTATCTATAATAGGGCGGTGTTGGGGGCAAAGCCCCCCACAAAAACACTTTGCCTAGATGTGGTTGCAATGTGGGGTCGGTGCCATTATGATGCATTGCTGTTCCACAGTCACTATTATGACATGGAACCTTTAGCACACATGCAGTGCTAATTTTGCCCCGGGGCTAACTTTTGAATATCTAGCTCCAGATCTCATTCATTGTAGTGCCTGAACAATGCTTGTCTGATATCAGTGCCTGGATGATCTCAAGCTGTCTGGAACTTAACCCAGGAAAACAGAGCTGTTGCTGGTGGGATTAATCTGCAGGTCTCTGCACATGAATGCAACTTTAGGGTTCCCACTGTTGACATGGTACAACTTATGGCAGAGGAGGTTGGTCACAGTCTGGATGTAGTTATTACTGAGATTGAACCACAGGTGCCAACAATAGTAAAGGACTGCTTCTTTTATTAAACAAGTCAGACTGTGCCCCTTTCTGCAACCTGTTGTTCAGAGGAGCTTAGAGCCAAAAAAAAATCCAGCACCAGAAACCACATGAACACTCACCTCCAGTGCAAAAGGTATATTTTTGAATAGTACATACCAAAGCCCATAGATGCTCCTAACATTTTATGCCAGAACGTGGTGCCTTTTATTTATTCATTTATTTATTTATTTATTTATTTATTTAAGCGTTTAACCAGGAGGGCATACTGAACAGAGTACCACTCAATTCCAGATGCATCCTGGGGGTAAGGGTACTGGGAGTACAGAAAATAAGCAGATAGATGCATAAAATATTCACAGAACAGCAACAATTTGCAGCAGTACAAGTAATGAGAGGTGAAAATCTGTGTGCACAGAGCAGACAATTTAGCATACAAATTAGATTGTGGTTGATTGCTAGACTGATGTGGTCAAATACCAGCCATTAGTAGGCAAAGCAAGCCCAGTATAGGGTTGGCAGAGTTGGCCTAAGTCTAAGGTGCAGTGATTGAGAGGCAAATCTGCTTTGTAGCCATGGTGGAGGGGGCAGAAAGACCAGATTTGAGGTGCAAGTAGGCCAAATGGGTCAAAAAGGAGAGAGCAGGTGGGCAGAGTGTGCGTGGTACTGACAGTGAACAGGAGGCTTGCAGCACTAGGTGCATGCGCAGCTGGTGGAGAAGTGGGCATAGAGGAGGGAGTTTAGGATCTGAGAGTTTGTGGTATGACTAATAACAGAAGGCAAAGTATTAAAAATTTTGGGCAACCGGTATTTGAAGGCAGCTTGGCCTTTGGAGAAACCCATAAAGGGGATATGTAGGAGCCTGGAATCAGTGGTCCTAAGGGCATAGACTGACAGTGGCTGTGTTGAGAGGGTGGCTTTGAGGTAAGGGGAAGTGACTGAGTCCAGTATTTAGCTATGACCCTGGCACAGTGGATCTGTCTCCGGTCCTATAGTGAGGGTAGGGCTAGCAAGCTATAGAGGCTGCAGTGATGAGTCTTTTGAGGACAGTCCAAGATGAACTGGCAGAAAGAATGACATGTGAAAGTATGTCATGGCTGGCTAGGGAAGAGAGGGGGGCTAAGCCATAGACTGTGTCTCCGTAATCTATAAAAGGGAGAATCATCTTTTGAACAATTTCCTACCTGGCCGAAATGGGGATACAGCCCTTGATGCGGTATAGAGTGCCAAGTTTAGGGTGTAACTTCTTATGAATTGATTGAATGTGTGAGGAGAAGTCAAGGTGCTGGTCTAGCCAAACCCCTAGGTACCTGAAGGAGGCGCATGCCTGTATTGAAGTCCCGTCCAATGTAAGGTAAGAAGGACAAGCCACAAGGCGGAAAAGTCTAGCCAGTGAGCCGGAAGTTAACAAGACAGTTTTCTTAGAGTTTAGGATCAGTTGGTTGGAGCAGAACCAGTGCTGAACAGAGTTGAAATCCTGTTGGAGTGCAGTGGACACTTCAGTGATTGAGGGGGCCAGTGGCAAACAGTATGGTGTCATCCGCATACATGTGGATGGATGTGCATGGGCAGGCAGATGGGAGATCGTTCAAAAAACTGAGAAAAGTATTGATCCCAGGATCGAGCCTTGAGGAACACCGGTAGAGACTGGCAGAGGGTTAAAGGTGTATGGGCCAATTTTTACAGATTGGTGTCTGCCTTCCAGGTAAGAACGAAACCAGCTGGTGGCATGATCAGTAAGACCGGCGTTTTTTAATTTGGTTAGTAGCAGGGAGTGGGAGATGATATTGAAGGCCTTGGAGATCAATGAAAATGGCCGCGGTGATGTGCCCTTTATCCATCCAGGTAAGGATGGCATCAGTGATTCTTAGTAGGGAGGTGATGGAGGAGTGCGATTTGTTGACCCCAGACTGGTAGGGGGTAAAGAAGGAGGATGCATCTTGGTACGAGGTGAGTTGGGCGAGAACAAGTCTTTCCTGAAGCTTGGCCAGTATGGGAAGGAGGGAGATGGGGTGGTAATTTCCCAGAGAGGAAGGGTCACCACCTTTTGGGAGGGGGATGCCTGTGGCCTGCTTCCAGTCAGCAGTGATTTCCACTGTTGAGAAGGAGAGATTGAAGAGGTCAGCAAGTGGGGTGGGTTTGGTATGTATGATCAATAAATCTACCTGTTCCACAGGAAGTGAGTGTTCATGTAGTTCTTGGTGGATTTTTTTTTAAATAACAATTTTATTGTATTTTGTCATACAACGGTACAGACAATACAAATACAACTTTATCTTAAAAAAAAGCACCGTTGTGTGTCTGGATAATTTACAATTATTAATTAGCCATTTTATCTAAGGTCTTGTAGATAAACACGATACACACCAAACTTAATTCTGCCATTATACAAAAGAGACCAGATCATATCACCCAGATTTCTAGTAGAGACAGACAAGGCCTCACCGAGAAGTAAAAGAAAGGACAGAGGCATACTAGAGAGAAAAAGAAAGAGTGAAAAGGAAGAAAGAAGAGAAAGAAGAAAAAATTATAATGCTGTTACAATAAGTTTCCTAACTGAAGAAATGAGCATTAGGAATCTTGAAAGTACATTAGTTAAAGAAAATTCCCTTAGTGTTCTCAATATTATCTTAGGAGAAGACAAATATACAATAAGAATTTCTCAACTGATTACATATAATCTCTATTAACTTTATACAGGGAGTCAATAAATGATTGATATTTTTTCATTCACAAGTGTATTTAGCTAGGATTTCCAACACACTAGTTTGTTCCCTTTGTGCTTGAAAATTAAAAAAAGACATCCATCGCATTTTAAATTTGTCTTTTTGTAGCCTTACTCTGGCAGTAAGGCATTCCATGTCAAGGATAGATAGGCAATTTTTATACCAAGCTTCTGATGTAGGGCTGGTTTTAGACAGCCAACACTGGGTAACTGCCTTAAGAGTCGAAGCCACCATTATATTATATAAGTAACATTGGGATTTTAGTTTGATCTGTTCTGGGTATTATCCCAAAACCCAATACATAGGATCATTTGACATGGGTATCCCAAAGACCACCCCCACTTGGTTTACCACCTGAGCCCAAAAGCTACGAATACCAGGACACATCCAGAGAACATAGGTAATTGTGTCCCTCTTTCACCACGTTCTTTCCAGCAAAGGTCTGAGAAGTGCTGGCCAAAATGCTTAGTGATTACTGGAGTGCGAAAATATCTAGAGACCACTTTCCACTGAAATTCATGCCAGCTATTAGAGGCAGTGGTCAAGTGGATAGCCTCCCATATTGTGGACCAAGTCGAGTCAGCAATGACCCTCCCAGTATCCAAAGACCAGTTTGTTTTAATAGGTTCCATGGAGTCCGGCTCCAAATCGGAGAATTGGCCCACCATCCGAGAAACAAACCCTTTGGATTCTATGCTACTGGCTTCAGCTCTCAGGAAATCCACCAATGGATTATTACCCTTGACACTGAGTACACCCCTTCTGGGATTCTTACCCTGCAGAAAGTATCTAAATTGTAAATATCTAAAAAAGTCTGAGGTGGGGAGAGAGAATTCCTGGGAGGGCTGGTGAAAAGATTTAAGACTTTCCCTTGAATACAACTGCCCTATTTTTGATAGACCTCTCAAATCCCACTGTAAAAATCCCAAGTCCCAACTAAGAGGTTGGAAGTCTAGACAGGCTTTAATCGGGGAGTCTATCCCCAAAGACATCTCAAACCCTAATTTTTTTATTAATCTCCTACCAAGAAGAAATCACCAGACTAGTCCAGGGACTATTACTATGTAAACCTTGTATCCCACCATTATCCATATATACCAGGTCTCTAATATCTCCTCTAGAGGACTCCGGTCTCTCAATCTTTACCCACAACTGAGGGTCTTCATTTCCCATGAGAAGGATCAGTGGCTGGCACTGAGCAGCCCAGTAATATTTCTTAAAGTCAGGCAAGCCTGTCCCTCCATTCCTTTTTCCTCTAAGAATACTTCACTTCACTCTGGGTGGTTTACCAGCCCAGATAAACCAGGACAAAGAAGATTTTAGTGCTTTCCAAAAAGAAGCTGGAGGTTTGAGAGGCAGGGACTGAAACAAAAAAAGAAAACGTGGGAGTATGTTCATTTTTACTCAATCAATTCTGCCAAATAAAGTAAGGGGAAGTTCCTCCCACCTATGCAAATCTTCTTGGACAGACTGTAGCAATCGACTATGGTTAAAGGCATATAATTTAGAGATGTCCCTAGTTATTCTGACCCCAAGGTATTTAATGTCTTCACTTGCCCATTTATGTTTACCAATTGGTGGAAGTACGCCATCTTGAGGCCATCCTATGGGCAGGAGTTCTGATTTAGCATCATTGATTTTAAACCCAGTAACTATACTGAATGATTGAATCATAGAGTTAATCAAAGGCATTTGCCTCACGGGATAAGTGATATATAGCAGAGTGTCATCTGCATATAGAGACACCCTGACTTCAACTCCCTGCACCTGTATGCCCTTAAAAAGCTTTGACTGTCTTATAAGGGCTGCTAGGGGCTCGATACACAGTGTGAATAGCAAAGGCGAAAGTGGGCATCCCTGTCTGGTTCCCCTGTTAATCAGTATTTTATCAGATATTACCCCACTCACTTTCACTCTTGCCCAAGGATTCCTGTATAAATTTGCTGTCCACTTTCTGAATTTTTCCCCAATACCAAATTTCCCCAGGACCTGGTCCAAGAAAAGCCAATCTATGTGACCTAATGCTTTCTCTGCATCTAGTGCCATCACTGCCCTAACAGTATCTGGGGGGAATGACCCGGAGGCAGATAAAACATTGAGCAACAATGTTATATTATCTCAAATATGGAGATCTGGGATAAACCCTGTCTGATCTTTGTGTACTAACTCTGGAATAAATTCCTGTAAACGGGAACTTAATATCTTGGCAAATATTTTGGCATCCTGATTGATTAACGATATAGGACAATAGCTCCCACAATCTGTCAGGTCCTAACCTGGTTTTGGCAGGAGAGTAATCAATGCTTCTTCCCAGGAGGCTGGGGACTCCCCCCTGATCCTGAGCTACATTACAAACTCTGGTGAGTAAAGGGTTCAATTCGTTAGCAAATGCCCAATACAATTCCCCCACAAACCCATCTGGGCCTGGGGCTTTCCTTCCTTTAAGATTCTTAATAACCTTTTTAACTTCTTGTTCAGGAATTGTCTTATCTAGATTATTACTCTGGGACACATCGAGCCTCGGTAAACTAATATTATTCAAGAAATTTTTTATTTGGGTAGGGTGGTTCATTCCTCTTTCTTGGGCATATAGTTCTTGGTAGTAATTGCAAAAACTATCTGCGATTTGCAATGGGTCAGAGGAAATAATCTGGGTTCCATACTTTTTAAGTCGAGGAATATATCTTTCGGCCTCCTGTTTTCTAAGTCTAAGAGCCAATAAACAGCTTGCTCTTCCCCCTGATTCGTAATATCTTTGTGTGGTATATCTTTGAGAGTTTTCATTTCTATTATTCATTTGTCTGTTATGTTGTTCTCTGGCCTCCTGTAATTTCTCTAACACCAGTACATCCTTATTATTTTTTTTATGTTTCTTTTCCAGAGAACTTATAGTTTCTAAAAGGTTATTCAATTTAGCCTGGTTACATTTGTATTTATAAGTAGAATAACTAATAATCTGTCCATGCAGGACAGCTTTCAGCCCATCCCAAATACAACGTACTGTATATGAGTGTCTTCTTCCTTATTCTCTGAAATATCTAACTTGATTGAGTCTTTTATTTGAGTTACAAAGCTTGCATCATTCAAGAGGCCAGGGTCAAATCTCCAGCTCCCTTTAGCCTTTACCCACCGGCCACTTTACCCTAGTACTGATCAGTGCATGATCAGAAAAAGTAACTGGGTGTATTATTAAATCTGTTAAATCACTAACATTCCTTGCTTGGGTGTAAAATCTATCAAGCCTAGAATATGTCTTGGCCGGAACCGAGTAAAATGTGAAATCTTTAACCATTGGATTTTGTTGTCTCCAAGGATCCACCCAGACCCCCTCTGACATCAGGGTTCTAAGAAGTTTGGAACATGCTACTCCCCCTCCCTTCCCACCTGAGCTGCTGTCTAAAACACTGTTTTCAACACAGTTCCAGTCCCCCACCATTACCACTCTACCCAAAGAAAGAGAGTCCACTATGGCCAAGAACTGCCTGAAGAAAACACCAGAAGGAGGTGTGGGGGGCATACACCACCGCCAAGTGGAGGGTATGTCCCATATATTCTCCAGAAACTATGACATAATGTCCTGATCCCTCCGTCTGAACCCCATGAACTTTAAATGGAAGGCTTCTGCGAATCAATATAACCACCCCCGACCTAGGAGCATCAGGACAGGAGTCTGCATAGACCCCACCTACCCACATTCTTTGTAACTTAGAATATTCACTATCCGATAATTTGGTCTCCTGAAGACAAGCTAGATCACGCTTTAAACGTCCCAGCTCCTGTAAAATCCTTGCTCGTTTAACAACCCCATTTATACCTTTAACATTAACAGATACTATTTTAAGTGATGCCATGTTGACATTTTAAAAAATCACCATTTAACTCCATTCTGATCCCATCATGCCATAAAGTTTCATGTATAAACTCGTTTGTACCCATGTCTATATAGTAGAGTAAGAAGAGAGAGAGAAATAAGAGGGAAAGAAGTACACAGCAATAACAGTCAAAAACTACATAAAACATCACAGGAACAATTAATCCTTGGGTGAAAATACACCCTTAAACCCTAACTTGGGTCAAAAAACAGAACCAGGCAAAGGGTTGAAAAAAAAAGGAAAATATGACAGGGTAATAGTTATTCCACTGAATACCCACTAGCTCAGTCTGAGCTAAGAAACTGGGGGTTTGAGTATTGACCCCCAGATGCTAGGCGCGTAAAGCCCCTAGTTTAGTAGGAGAAAAAGCATCCAATGACGCGAAGGGATGAGCTCCTGGGAACCAAGGAACCAAACCCTCTCCTAGTTAAATTAAGTCCAGTTAGGCAAGCCAACAAAGCCAGGCACCCCAGGAGCTGCTTAGTTTAATAATATTAAAAAAAGGGATTTGGGGGAGGCAAAAGATACAGAGCAGTACCTTTCCAAGCCAGTCCCCACTATTTGCAAGCTAATCATAGAGATGGGGTTATATATAACCTCAGGAAGGGCACCAAATTCAAGTATAACTCATATACTTGCACCTCTTATGTCGTGGGCTACCCCCCCCCCCAATTCCTTGAGGTAAGAGGCCCTAGTTATGGCCCACCCCCAACTCATTGCTTCTAATGTTGCTTATTCCCTTCATCCATCAGTTTTCAAAATGTAACATACAAATACATTTATGCTTTATAGCGCTACTTAATTAGTAAACTTATCTGCAGCCTGTGTCCCCTCGGTTCCAGTGCAGTGCATCTGCCAGACGGAACATTACCCTCGTTACACTCGCTATAGGTCCCATCAAAAAGCCCTCCCTTTAGAAACACAAACCCAACTCTGTTAAGTTCCCCACTGCATTTTGAGTGAGCCTCTAAAAACTCCCCAAATTATACTAGGACCAGGTAAGATCTTAATAAGGGGACAACAGAAGAAAGAGAGCGCATCCCCCCGAAGGGAAACAAAAAGAAAAGTCCCTTATACATGCACCAGTCCCAGCTATTCATCTCAGATAGGATCACTGTCTAGTGCAAGGCACATCTTGAGATCACAAGGATAGACACCGCTGATGCTCTCTTCAAGTTTTCTTGACTTGCAGCCACTTCGCCATGTCTGCATGCAATGGAAGCAGGGCCTCTTCTCGTCTCCTCATTCATTTACTAGGGCCAGGTGCAACAGACCACAGTAGATCTTCAATCTCCTTCGCCACCTGTTCCTCTTTCATATATGGAATAGGTATCTCTTGGGATGTAAGGAAAGGAGCAGCAGCCAACAGGGAGTCGAAGATTTTTACCCCATCCCCATCTTGCACCCAGAGTTTTGCTGGATATCTGAGGTAAGCTTTCAAACCCTTATCCCTCAGAGACTTTACTACTTGCAGCACTTTTTTCCATTAAGCAAGCATCAGGGGAGGAAAATCTTGATCTATGTACAGCCTTTGTCCATCTAGGTTGAAGTTTTTCTTCACCCAGGCCAGTTTTATGATCTTTTCCTTTGTTGTGTATCTTAAAAACTTCACAATTACCGATCTGGGAGGCGCACCCTCTTTTGGTTTAGGGGCGATAGATCTATGGGCTCTTTCAATTTCTGTGTTGAAGCCCTCCACTAGATTCAGCTCTGATTTTAGCCAGGAGTCTATGAACTCCTCCATGCATGGGGGATCCACCTCCTCTGGGATACCAAAAATATGAATATTATTACGGCGGGCTCTCGCCTCTGCTTCTTCCGCCCTCATGGTCAGCTCTTTTTCTCTTCTGTGAAGGTAAGCCAGAGATCTGCCAAAAGCCATGTGTTCTGTTTGTAGAGTCTCTACATGTGTCTCCACTGAAGCCGTACATGTTTCCAGCTTTTTAAAATCATTTTGTATCCCTATGATCCTGGCATCAATACAATGCAATATCTTCAACATTCTGTGCCCATCCGCTTTCGTGAAGGTAGATGTAGCTTCAGATCCAGAGCCATGCGAATCTTCTCCCGAGGCAGTAACTAAAGAAGAGCGGGACCCAGATAGACTTATAGGCCTCAAGTCAGCCTGACCCCTCAAGTGGCTACGTTCCTCCCCAGCAAGCTTTTTTTGTTCTTCCCATTCTACAATCAGTCGCGTAGACCAGATGTATAGCAATTAAGGTGTTTAGATTGCCCGATGGTAACCAATTCACTTAGAGAGTACACCTGAGGTACCAGAGCTCTGAATTAAGCTGCCATAGATCGCGTGACATCACCAGAAGTCTCTCGGTGGATTTTGTTTGTTTTCATGTTGACACTGATGCCATGTCTGAGGCACAAGTAACTGCAGGGAGTGGCTCTGTCCTTTACCTGCAGTGCTCAGAGGAGCCTAGTACAGGCTTTCATCTCATTTAGACTGGGCTACTGTAATACTGTCTACAAGGGCTTGCACTGTGGTCAGATCTGACATCTGCAGCTCATGTAGAATACGATGCAAGGTTTCTGATTTTCTTGTGAATGTTAGTTTATGTTATTCCCTTGCTATGGTTTCTGCACTGGCTGACTATTAGGCAGTGGATTGACGATGAGGTTATTTACTTTCAAAACCACAAACAGATTAGGCCCCTTAACCTTTATGAGCTTCTGACCCTTCACACACCTGGAAGAGTGACCTATTCCATGGACCGGGGCCCCCAAATATTCCTCTACCCAGATAAAATCTGCAGGTGGCAGGGCTTTGGCTGTTGCAGCTCCTGTCCTACAGAATTCACTGCATAAGGAGGTTCACCCCCAAAACACTGAGTAGCATAAGGTAGCTTTTATATGATTTTTCTGTTTATCAGGAGTTTTCAAGCCTATGTTAAATTTCAGGTGGTAGTTATTATAGGGATAACACCACGGTGGTCTGAGTTTATGAGATAATAACAAGACCAGCAGTAATAAACATCGAGGCCAAAGGCCAATGTGTTTATTAACACCCCCCCACACACACATACTGGTTGGTTATTATTGAGGAAACTCAGATCACTGTTAGTATTATCACTATTATACTGAAAACATTTTAAACAAATTTAAAAACTGCAAAAATATACTTGTCATGCTATAGCACATCTGTGAGAAAGCAGGAATTGTTTCCCACAGACATGCTGTAGTGTTGCTAGATGACGCTGATTAGCTGCTGCATGTTCAACTAGGACAGAAAACTGGTCTTGCTCTCTGAGTGTGTAGTAGTAGTAGTAGTAGGAATATTTTATTCATGAAGAAACATGAACAAAGTGAAATATTTCCCATTGGGCTTACGCTCATTAACAAGGGATACCTTCTTTCTAAAAACCTGATTACATTAGGATAAAACAAGCATTTGTCAATGCCGAATGTTTGCTTGCTAGCATTAGCATTGGAAGTGCAGGAGTTAGACCGATGCAGAATAGGAATGGCAGTGAAGTATCGAAGTGACGCCAGCTCCACCCCCACCCCCACCCCCCTCTCCCTGCTGAGATGGACAGGCACTGGGGTGTGCCTTTGGGTCTATGCCATTTCACCCTGTGGGTGTGGGTTGGGGGAAGGGGCACTGCAGACAATAAGGGACCATTTTCTTGTTTACAGGGTTAAAAAAAAAAAACTTCACTGGAAGGTTTCTCTTTTTGCAGGGACATTTGGCACGCTAGGGTGGGCTCCCAGTGTGCCACCTGGGTGTTTTGGGGGGACTCGAGCTGATGGGGATTGGGTACCCTGTTGGCAAAGAAAAAGGGTCTGTGTTTGGGGGAGGCATGATGCCAAAGGGGATTGGGCAACCCCTCGGCAGATAAACTAAAGGGACATCATGCCGATGGGGATTGGGCTCCCCCATTGGCAAATGAACTGGGGAGGGGGCATACTGACAAGGGGATTGGGCATCCCCAAAGTCGAATTTTGCAGGACTGTGAGAGGCGGACGGTGACAGCCGCTGCCATGTTTATTGAAATGTTACACCAGGCAAGGCACACCCTGCAATGAGGGGACACTCCCTCATTGCAGCGGTGAAATCATTTCAAGTTAGTGGCATGCTTGCAGACTACTGTCACAGCAAGCATGCTCCTTCATCGGTGACACACAGATAAGCCCCAAATAGCAGTGGCAGCATTGACCACAACACTGCCACACATCCACAACCTGCTTCTCCAGCAAGCTATCACAATATGTTTCTTGCGCATGCATGCAAGTAAACAAAAAAAAATCATAACATCAATATAAAACATATTATAGAGAATTATAATATATTAAGCATACATGGTAAACTACATTTCAACCTAGAAGAGAAGATACAATTGAATTGCTCCAAACCATGAACAATTAGCCATTTTCAAGTTTCAAAACAACATGCCCTTGGTAGTGAGGCTTGTTTTACAAACCAGTCTTTGATTTTATTCCAACCCATGTGTTTATTTGGGTTATCAAAGTATGTACACATGCAGCAGCCAATCAAAATGCAGACCCACAGTCCCATTATTCAGTCTACTGTATCTACTGTTTCATTATTGCAGAATATCTGGACTGTAACTTTGCATTCTAATTGGCTAATAATGACTTTTTCAGTAGTATCTGTCTATGTATTTATTCAGTTTCAAGTTCTTTAATTTGAATACTAAATTATACAATTTGTAACCCACACTGACTAACATGAGTTACTTTCTCTGTGACTGTACCACTCTGTATTGCACTGGTGCTTTCATAATACTAATAAATACTAGACCTCTACTGCTACAGTTTATCTCAGTTATTTATGTTTGACGTCTAGCCTCATACAACAAATACAATTGATATTAGCAGATCTCAAATATACAACATTCCAAAAAATGCTTGAATTTCAAGCCATTCATTTTTCCATTACTCAGGACCTGATGTTCTTAATGAAGTCATCAGCATAGACCCAATTCATGCATAGCTGGCTCGCACTGCTTCACCCCACATGCTGCTCCATGAGTCCAGCTCATGTGCAACTTTTACATTCCTTGGTCACTTCCATCCATCACTGTGGAGCTCCTTGCAGGGACAAGGGTGGAGCAGGGCAGGACATTGAGTTTCCAATTGAAAGCCCAAGATGACCATTTGTTGGATCCCCTGCAATGCAGGAGCAAGGGATTATAGGTTACAGCAGTGCAGCTAGGTGTGCCATGTCAACTTTTCGAAGCAGCGATGTTCAAAAACACAAAACTGCGAACAGTACCCTCCTATACCCATGCTAGCACACAGTGCTAGGGATTACTATTGGCGGTCATCAGAGAAGGTTGTACAGACCTACAGGAAGGGAATAATGAGCCATTATCACTGGACATCCCCCTGTGTAACCTCAGGACCCTCCTAGTGCCCAAAGCCATGCATACATGGCTTTGGGAATGCTGCAGAGGGTGAACATGCCCTCTCTTTCCTGCTGACTTGACCGGCTGTGATGTGCTTCTGGCAGTGCAGGATTTGGTCAAGCAACTATCTGTTGGAAGGAGGGTTTGAATATACTGCAGAGACCTCCATGTTTATAGAAAAGGACCTGTGTGTGTGTCAGAGGATGCCCCAAACACCCATCAATGGGGTATGTGGGGATTTGCAGATCAGGTTTTAAGTGTATTTTCATTCAGATACAAGCTTTGTACCTCACAGTTCTTCTACAGCTGAGGTTTATTCAAGTGTTGAAGCCATAATACCCTTCTTTTTTTATTTTTATTTAAATTTGTTAACCAGGTAAGAACACTGGGCAAATTAATACCCTTTTTCGGGCCCTATCCAAAAGTACACAAAAAGTACATCATTACATATAAAATAAATAAGTTTGATGCATAGATAATAAACAAGTAACAACAATTGACACATTAAACAAATAAGCATTAATATATACATTTGCAAACATCCTGACAATACAAATATTCTTTCAACCTAGACTTAGACACTTGTAGTGACATTGTAGTATGCAAACTGCTGGGAAGAACATTCCAAAAAACTGGAGCAGCAATAGAAAAAGAACGAGAACCCTTTTTGGATTTACACAGTGAAGCTGTCAAAAGAATACCAGATGTGGACCTCAAACTTAACACTGTAGCCTTGAGACTTCATAATCATTTCCACAGCAACAGACTGTGATGTCTCAAGCAGGAAGTTATATTACTCCAGCTCATAAATAAGACTTAGCTGTATGTGAACTGTTAGAGACAAAAATCCTTTTTTTTTTTGCAGATTCTATTTTTAAGTACTCAGAGTCTCTTTTTAAAGGTGCAGTATCTCTTTTTCATTTTTTCATAAACTATTTATCTTCCTGAATCCACAACGGGGCTTGGCCTTCCATCCACCCTGACTCCACTGCCTGCCACCATGCGTGATCTCCCCAGGCTTAACAGTGTGGATGGTACCCCCATGGATTTCCCCCTGTGGTGGGTTTGTGAAGGGCAGGGCCATCCTTCCCCCACCCAATTTTCCAATCCAGTGCTGCCAATGCTGTTGACAGGTTGTTCCAGTGATGCAGTGGGTGGAAGAGGTGTCTGTATGGGCATCATATGTCCTATCATGCTGTCTATGTTCCTCCTGTTTTCTCCCACTCCTAACTTCAGTGGTGGCATAATCAGGTAGTGCATGCACATGGAGGATTGTGTGCATCCCAAGAACATGTTTCCCTCCCCTTCTCTTGACTGATGTCTGCTGCTTGGAGATCCCGTTTGCTACCACTAGACCACCACCTGGTGATAGCCAATAGCTGAGGCAGTCACACACCCTGATTTGGGAGAGGAGAGCTGCCAGCCACTGCTCAGTCCTCTCCCACCCCCGCAGACCCAAGGCAACCTGTGCTCATTCCAGAACACATGAGTCTCCAGTATGGCAGGAGGTAAGGCACTCGGCATCTTAGCCCTCCACACCACTGGGCCAGTGTAGTAACTCTTGTTTTAAAGTATTGTACACAAAATACCCATCACTAACACCATGTTCTTCTCAGCATACAGCTCACCAAACCTCTAGGTATTCTGCAGTGTTCCCTTTTCTTGTTTACAATACGGTGTGATCCAACTCAAATTTACAGCCATAAACAATTGACTTTTGTCATGTTTTATTTTTAAATTGAAAAAACTGGTATGTTCTTGACGTTCTCCTTTTTAGTCATATATATTAACCCAGGCTCTAGTTAGAAATTGTTGTAGATCTATATATGAGGTAAACACCAATACAGTGTAATGCAGATTTTCTTAGACAGGCGTAGTAGTAGTAGTAGATTTTATTTCTTTTGGGTGCCCTTCCCTGAAGGCTCAGGGCGCCCTTACAAAATACAAAATTTAACAACATCATGTAAAATAAACAACCATATACAATGAAATAGAACGTAATTGTTAATCTACTTTAGATGTGTTTCTTGTATTGGATGTAGTATGTATATTTTATACTGTATGTGACTTACTCATTTTTTTTTAACACCTTGTCTGTATTTTATGGTCCTGGGTCATGTTTGAAAAAGGGCTTTGGCTCATAACCCTTATCTGGTCAACAGAAATTTAAATAAATAAAACATAGAAACATAGACTTTGATGGCAGGGGGCATGGCTTGACCCCCAGAGCAATGGCTACTTAATCCCTACAGCTCTCCCCTATCATGGCAACATCCATGCTCTGGCGCTGTTATCCATGGACATTTGAACCCCATAACCCCTTCTAATGTTCTGGTAGTCTACCTTTCACCGACTGGTGGCATCTTCAGTGGATTCCAATGCGATTTGCTTCCTCTGTAGTGCCAGGTATCTGTGAGCTACTTTGGCACCGTAGGCCACACAAGCCCCAGTCTGCCTAACTGACATCGACACCCTAGACGGTGGACCTTGCAATCAGCCTCAGGAGCCTTGAACTACCAGTCTGCTATATTTTCCACGGACACAACCCTTCTTGTGTGGCCAAGACCATGTCCAGCCCAGGACCACCAGCCCACAGCCTTGAAGTGCCCAACTGACATCTCAGCCTGTCTCTTTCGCAGACTTCCTACAATACATTACTACTATGCTGGAAACTCTGCTTGTGAGGGTTGATGATATTAATATTTTGCTCAATAATACAGTGGCCAATGTCAGGCTGTTGCAAGGTAAAATGAACGTGGTGGAACAGCACCTGGACACTAGTGAACATCAGCAGTTTAAACTACTGCACAAAATACAGATGCAAGAGGAGAGAATCGCTACCCTATGGGAATGGGTGGAGGATCAAGAGAACAGGGCACAGCATAACAATCTATGCATCATAGGTCTCCCTGAAGGGGTGGAAGGCCAATCTATGGAATGTTTTCTGAATGAGAATCTCCCGGCTTTGCTGGGGGATAGGTGGCGTGGCTCTATGGATGTGGAGAGGGCTCATCAGGTGTCCAGCAGAAGAGAGAAAAATAACCAAACTCTGAGGCCCATTGTGGCTTACTTTCTTTGTTACCCCAATAAGGAGTGCATTCTTAGGTCAGCAAGAGACCTGGGAGAGGTGCACTGGCAGGGTTCCCTGGTGTCTTTCTACAGAGACTTAGCACATGAGATAGATGCTCGAAGACAGGCATTTGGGCCAGTCAAGAAATTCCTATACCAACACAATTTTCAATTCAGATTTAGATTGCTTACCACTCTGCTGGTATCTAAGGATGGTCGTGAACTGGTGGCTGATCACCCCGCCCTGGTCAAAAAAATATCTCAACAGGTTTTGGCCCGAACTTCCACTGCCAACTACAACTCCCAGATGTCTCTGGGTACCACCTCCTTTGCCTGCCACTAGAGGGACTCAAAAGGCATGACAGCAGTTCCTGGAAGACTTTTACAGACGGACGTGCAGCATCGAATGCTGGTCCCCCTATGCTAGCTGCTTCCTCAACTCACTCGCCTCCTCCACTGATGTCAGTTGCTCCTGCTGAGGCTAACTTTACTGCTTCCCTGTCACCTCGAATGTCTAACTTCTCCAGGCACAGACAATGGTCCCAGAACGGTACCTCTGTCCCTCCTGAGGCACAACCACATGCTGCTCCAGTGAAAATATCCAGGGAGGATTATGCCTTTTTCACTTCTCCCATCTCCCCCGAATGCCAAGACCTCCCAGACATGGACAAGGATACGACTTCGGAATGGGCAGATTATCCGGATGCCTCGCTTGTGGAGGCAGTGGATGCCTCAACTCCTGTGCAACCAGGAATGCTGTCCTCTGCTATGGTGGTGTTATCAGGACTGATAGATCCTGTTGCTGTTCCCCCAGTCATTATCAGGCAGGCCGAAGGCCCCAGTGACTAATGACTGGACTTTTCCACTCTCTTAGTAGCATTTGCATGTTTAAGGGATAGTTTGAAATGTTATTATAGTCTCCCCCCCCCCCCGCTGCTGCACTGAACCCTGGCTCATGGTGCTCTTTCCCCACAAGGGTACTAAGCCACAGGTTTGATACACCCATGTGCATGCGAGGAGTTTGGGCAGGGGCTGTGTTTTTTTCCCCTTATTACTTTCCCTTGCCCCTCCTGGGGCATGCTTCCTGCAGTGGTTAGCATATAGAGCAAATCAGCCCAGTGTCTCACAAGTTCCAGTTTACAGCTGCTTGCAGCAACAGAGTTTGGGGACTATCCTCCCTTATACACCTATCCCATTACATAGGCATTTTGTGTGGCGACAGTATGGCATTTTAGCGCCGCGGATACGTCCAGTTAGAGAGATTACCACTCTGTTCCTTTTTCACCATTTCTCTCACATCCCTCCCCTTACCTCCACCCCTCATTAGATTCCTTCCTGTCCACTCCACCCCTTATCCCCATCCTAGGATGACCCGGCGCCCGACCGTTTGGTAGATGCTTTAAAGGGGGGGTCTGCCTCTCATTGGGTTTTGAACACCTCCCCCTACATGGGTTCTCTAGCTGGCATGGCTGAGAGTGTTGGCTGACCAACATTTTCTTTCGCACGTGGCCCAGAATCCATTAGCGTATTTACATTTGTTCACACTGTTCTTTGAATATACTATCTTAACTGTGTTTAAAACAGCTTTGCATAACATTTGCTTGTTTGTTGTTGAAAACCTTATTCACTACTGTGTTTTGTTCTCTCCTTAGCTCCTTTCCAGTACCAGTGTATTACCTGCAACTTTCTGTGTATATACTTCAGTGTCAGCGGTTCATCAGAGGTGTCTTGTGTCTCCGGTTGGTGGATCCTTTTCTCATTCTCACTGCTACCATTGCTCTGTTGCCCTGCCTTGGTCATTGGAATAAGTTGCCTTTTCCCTGCCTCATTAGGACATGGCCCCACCATTAACTAACCCCAT
This sequence comes from Neoceratodus forsteri, assembly GCA_016271365.2. Classification (NCBI taxonomy): domain Eukaryota; kingdom Metazoa; phylum Chordata; order Ceratodontiformes; family Ceratodontidae; genus Neoceratodus; species Neoceratodus forsteri. Next base: position 318,875,025 of record CM028134.1, read on the forward strand.
CTCAGGTTCATCTCTTGTTTCTTGGAATGTAAAGGGCCTTAATCACCCCATCAAGTGCACCAAGCTGTTCCATTTTCTCCGTTTTCTCCACACAGACATCACTCTACTCCAAGAAACGCATCTCCTGAGTAGAGCAGCACCTTGGCTGAAAAAGTCTCGGGTGGGAAAGGTGCATGCCCGTTCCGCCCTGAAAAAACCAAAGGAGTCACCATTTTCAAACACTGATCATCTCTTTGGAAGGTAGAGGACTACTGCAGAGACACCCATGGCAGATGGGTGGTGGTGAGGCTATCATTCCCAGGGAAGGGGCCGCTTATCATAGCTAACCTCTTTGCCCTTAATGAAGATCATGCCAACTTTTTTCCTGCTATTAGTCAGGCCATCTCATCTTTATCCGATGAGTGTCCCAGCATTCCTATCCTGGTGGTTGGTGACTTCAATATGGCTCTAGACCCCTTCTTAGATAAATCAAACCCTCTTTCTCAATCTCACCCCAAGGCCCATGCTGCCTTACATGGCCCAGTCCTAATTACCTATACTTCTGAAGGGCAACAATCACAGGGTACCCACTGGAGGTGCAGCTCTCTCCTTCTGAGAGACCTGGAGTTTCATAGTATGGTATTCCAAACAGCTCACAAATACTTTGCCACTAACTCACCAGGGAAGGTATCCTCGGGTATGGTCTGGGAGGCCTTTAAGGTGGTCCTTAGAGGCTGCATTACAGCCTTTACTGCTGCATAAAACAGAGCCCATAGGGCAGCCCTAACCTCCCTCCAAGCCGACCTTGCTGGTTTGGAGCACAGGTTCCAATCTAGCAGCTCCCCACACATGAATACCTCCCTTGCATGCCATATTGTGGGTTTGAAATACCAAATCAACACCATTCTTAATCAAAAGGCGGAGTGGTTGCTCCTTAGGGCGAAGCACGCCTACTGGGATAGGGGAGAGAAGAGTAGCCAACTGTTAGCATTCAGGCTACATAAACAACAGGCCTTGTCATGAATCCACACTATTCGGGACATCTTGGACAAGGTTGTCCATACCCCTCAGGATATCAATTCCACTATGCGGTCCTTCCATGCCTGTCTCTATGCATCACACTCCCCCCGTCCTCGTCCCAGTTACAGCAGAGGTTGGCTCAGTTTAGCCAGAATTCTGTAGGGCCAAACCTCACACAGCATCAGGTGTCTCGACTAGATGCCCTGCTGGAGGAGGTGGAGGTGAGGCATGCCCTTTCCTGCATGGCGCCAGGCCCCAACGGTATGACAGTGGAGCTCTGCTGTGTGCTAGGAACTGAAATAATAGGACCCCTACTTCAGGCTCTCCAAGAGGCGCATGCAACTCAATCACTCCAGCCCACCTTGAGAGATGCCCTTATCATCCTTCTCCCTTAAAAATCTAATGATCCCCTGAACTGTGCAAATTTTTGCCCCATCTCCTTACTGCCGGTCGACACAAAAATACTTGCTAAAATCCTAGCCACCCATTTGCTAGATGTGCTACCCTCCATCATCCACCTGTCCCAGGCAGGCTTAATGAAATGCAAATCAGGCCTGGATAATACCAGGTTGTTGCTAAACCTCAAATGGGTTGCGTCCAAGTCCACAGTCCCGATGGCATCTCTTGCTGTTGACTTCACTAAAGCCTTCAATTCAATTGAATGGAACTACCTCGTCACAGTCCTTCAGAAATATGGCTTTGGCTCTGGTTTCTGTCGGTGGATACATACCTTGTATAGCTTCCCGGTAGCCCGTATTCTCACCAATACTATCATCTTTGTACCATTTCTGTTGCAAAGAGGGACCCGGCAAGGGTGTCCCCTTTCACCTCTCCTCTTTTTGATAGCTCTAGACCCCCTTATTTGGGCTTTTCTAGCCTCACCAACCATCTCTGGCATTGAGATAAGTGGTACTTCCCACCTAGTAGCGGCATATGCTAATGATCTCGTACTTGCCCTCTCCCAACCCCATCAGACACTTCCAACAGTCTTGGCCATTTTATAGGAATTCGCCACCCTCTCAGGGCTACATGCTAATCAGAACAAAACCATCCTGGCTCCCCTGAATGCACTGTGTTCCAAAACTTGCCTTGTTGGAACAGTACTCACTTAGGCGGAGAAGGGAATCTCCTATTTGGGTTTATTCATCCCTAATTGATGGTATGAACTGGAGTCTTCAAATTTCACACCATTGCTAGCGCAACTTACATCAGAGGTGGAATGCTGGTGCAAGCTACAGTTGTCCCTACCGAGCAGGACTGCGGCGGTGCATATATTATTCCTCCCTCGGGTTATATATCTCCTGAACAATCTGCCACTCCCCACTCTCCAAAACTATTTATGTCCCTAGACTGTCTTATGTTCCAGTTTCTCTGGGATAGTAAACCCCCACACTGAAGCAAACAGAAACTATGTACACATTGGACCCATGGGGGGCTAGAAGTCCCTTGGCTCAAGGGCTACCATTTAGCCTGCCTGGCAGCCGCTGCTACCCACTGATTTGTACCAGGGTTTTTTCAGGACCTACCATGGGTTCAGGCAATGTCCAGCTTGTAACAAGGTGGCTCCTTGATGATGTTGCTGAGCCCCAAAGTTAAAGCCTCTAGCAACTCCCACCATGCTAACTACACACAGGTTGTGGCATACTATCATGACTCTACCCCATACCCCTTGGGTGGCCTGGGCCCCCCGTTTCACTATGTCCCTCTGTGGCATAATCCTTTCTTGACAGTCGGGGGCATGCCTATTAACTGGCCCACCTGGAAATGTAACGGAATCTCTAAAGCTCATGTGTGCATAGCGGACTCCAATGTTCTGCTCTCCTATGACCAGTTGCAAGCTAAATTTCATCTCCTCTCCTCAGATTTCTGGAGGTATCTCCAATTGCGCAGTGCTCTGCAGAGTCTTTCAGCCCAGTACCATACCGACACTAAATGTGAGTGAGTGGGTCAGATACACAAATCTCCTAGCCCTAAAGGTCTTATCAGGAAATTTTTAGGCACTCTGAGAGATGCCCACCTGGATCCCGCGATCCATTTTAAACTTAAGTGTGCACTAGACCTTCAATGTGATCTCCTGGATGCTACCTGGTCCAAATACCTGCGAGCCACGCATATGCATTATAGGGACATGAAAAGTAGATTCATCCAGCTTAAGATACTCCTGTGTTGGTACCACACCCTGGCAATCCTATGTCATCACGGCATGCTGAGCCACTCAAACTGTTGGAGATGCCATCAACCTGAAGCGAACTTGTTGCATATCTCGTGGACTTGTCCACTGGTCTTGCCATTCTGGTCAGCAGTCGCCTCTGATTGCTCACAAGTGCTGAGCTCTATAATTGTAACCATAGATGCAAAAACTTCTTCTTGGGGATGTGACCCTGCTTGGCACCTTACCTACCCCCCCACAAGAATGGGTGATGCTGGCATTTATGGAGGCCAAGCGTCTTCTTTTAATACATTGGCACCAAGGGATGTTACCCTCTCAGAAGAGCTGGCATGCAGCCTTAGCTCGCTTGGCATTGCTTCAATGCATCTCTTATGTCCATCAAGGCCAACTGGATAGATAGGCAGCAAAATGAGGAGCCTACCTGCAGTCCCCTTTGTGCAAAACTTTCCTCCCATATGGTAACCCTCCTATCTGAACTGTTGGCACTTTGTATCTCTAATACTGCGCGCTCATTCCAGTGTGTTGGTGTCTTTTCCCTAAGGTTGCATAGCTAGTTAATATACGGCACCTATAGGACTGTATGTTGAGTACTATACTATCTGGTATGGATATTACTGTATACTGAATGTAATTTTTGTAATTGTGACCTCCAGGTCACCTTTGCATAGACCCTTTCTAAAATCAATAAAACTCTTCTATGATAAAAAAAAAAAAGACTTTGATGGCAGGTAAGGACTGCTTGGCCCACCCAGTCTGCCCATTTCCCTACCTTTTGGATAAGCTGCAGATCCTAGTAAACCAACGGCCTACTTCTTCCAACCCCCCACTAGAATTACCTCATGTCTGTCCCATGCATTCTTGAATTTCCCCACTGACTTTGACCCAACTACCTCCTCTGGAAGGCTGTGCCATGTGTCCACCACCCTCTCTGTGAAAAAAATACTTCCTCACATTACCCCTAAGCTGTCCCCCTCTATCTTCAAATTGTGCCCCTTCGTTCTTGCACATCAATCTTTTTCTGAAAGAGGCTACCCTCTTGGACTTTGTTGATTCCCTTGAGAAACTTGAATGTTTCTATCATGTTTCCCTTCTCCCTCCTTTCCTCTAGGGTATACATATTTAGCTCCTTTAGTCTCTTTTCATATGGCTTCTGGTGCAGACCCTGCACCATTTTAGTTGCCCACCTCTGGACTGCTTCCATCCTATGTCCTTGAAGAGATGGGGTCTCCAGAACTGACTCCCAGTACTCCAAAATGGGTCTCACCAACTGTCTGTACAGAGGGATAACAACTTCCTGTTTTCTCCAGGTGATGCCTCTCCCTATGCATCCCAGTATCCCCCCAAGCCCTCCTTACTGCCTTTTCACATTACTTGCCTACCTTTAGGTCATCTGATATAACTACCCCCAGGTCCCATTCCATTTTTGTTGTTGTTAGTATCCTTCCCCCACCCCATTGTGTACTCTTCCCCTAGGTCTTTGTTTCCCAGGTGCATTACTTTGCAATTCTTTGCATTGAATCTAAGCTGCCATACTTTTGACCATTTCTCCTACCTTGCCAAGTCCCTTAACATACACTAATATATAAATAATTCCTATCAATCAGAACACCAACACTGCTTGTCATATTCAGATCAGTTATTACTTAGACCTTCTAGGCTTTTATTTTATTTAATTATTTATTTTGTTTAAAAGTTGATAACCAGGAAAGGCACCATGAGCAGAAGCTCATTTACAGGTGCGACCCGGAGAAGGGGGAACATTGGGATAATGACACTAACAGCATAAGCAAAATCACAATACAGAGAAACAAAAAATTGGCCATGGGTCAGGGTTACATGACCCAATGGTTATTGTGAAAAAAAAATAATAATAAAATCACTCAAACAACTTAAAACAATGCAAGACATGGTTGTTGGAAGTAAAAATATTTGAATTGTCTTTTAAATATCTCCAAGGAGGGTGCCTCCTGCAGGTACCCCAGCAAAGAATTGCAAAGGATCTAGGCGGCTACTTCGCAAGCTCGATCCCTGGACAACTTTAATCTTGTTCTGGGAACCCCCAGGAGGGACTATCCCACTGATTGGAGAGATCAACCTGGGTGTAGGGATGAAGAAACTCCTCCAGGTAGTCTGGACCCAACCTGTATAGGGCTTTATAGATCATCAGACCTATTTTAAAGGAGGTGCACCAGCAGCCAGTGCAGTTCACGCAACACCGGCATAATATGACAGGAACTTGAAAGGCCAGTCAATAGCCAGGCCACAGCATTCTACAACAGCTGCAGGCACTGCATCACACCCCATCTGACCCCAAGGTAGAGTGTGTTGCAGTAGTTGAGCCTCGACATGTTCTGTTTCCTAAGAAGGCATGGTTTTCGTTTTAGATTGCCTCACAGAGTCACAGCCATGAGAAATATAGTTTATCGTACAGTACGTTGTATTTCAAATAGAGAAAATTATTGTATATCACTTCGATATAGTTTAACTGTATATTTGTAACCATTTGTATTATTGTATGGGGAAATAAACTGCACCTTTATGTTTTGGTTGGTATCACTTCTCACACTAACATCACACAAAGAAACTTCAATGATTTTTCACCTACCTTGATTGTAGCAGGTCCTATTTTATTCGGCAAGTGGTCATCTGAGCAAACATGACAAGGTGCAGTAGCTAACATGCTAGCACACAAGCCGTTGATTGATCAAGGATACCAGCAATGTGTCTACATCTTGAATATCAGGTATAATTGCAGGTACCAGGAAGCACACCTAATGGTTGTGATCCAAACTAATTGTGGGTGTCCTGACCTACTACAATTAAGGTTGGTGAAAACTCACTGAAGTTACCTTGTGTGGTGTTAGGGTGAGAAGTGCTGTTACCCTATTCACCAAGGTGCAGTTTCCTTTTTTGGACTTTATATTATGTACGTGCACCATTTGTACTGCTCAGTAGATGAACAGAGTGTAGGACCCATTGTCCTGTGTAACTCTGCATTATTGTAAATGCATTGCTTCATGCAGGACACTGTTGCAAATGAGCTTGTGCTCAATGATCTTGTATATATCCTACTCTAAATAATAAACTTATTTACCTATTGCCTTCTCATGGGTTGAAGTTCCATAACTGATTTCAATTGTAAATTAGAGAACTGCTGATGCTTCAGAGAAAGCTTTGAAGAAAATATTTAGATAACAATTTGGCTTGTATTGTATTTATTTTCTGTATTTCTCTACCTCACTTTCTTTAGTGGTAAGTACATTTGTACAAAAACATGGGGTCCAACTGATTTGTGATTTGACACAATGGAAAACAGCTGCTTTGCACACGTTAAATTGCATCACCACTCGATTGTACCATACACAGTACAAACAGCCTCAAACCACTGGGGTAAGAGCACCTCTGCATAATGTGACGGAATGCAAACAGTGTTTTCAGATCCAAGAGCAATTACATGTCTCAGCAAAGCCAAGCAGAATGTATGTACACATGTGGTGCTCTGTGCTAAGGGCCTCTTTTACACAATTGGTACTCCTGTTCACATTCACAGGGTTGTGTTATCAGTTGGGTTAGCAGCTATGCTCCCCATTGTCCCATTGTTCTTCTTCTCCAGGATTTCAGCAGCTTGTACATTTGTTCACTGTAATGTTTTGAGGTCCCTGTGTTGATCACATGGCTGATCATGTGTGTGGCTATTTATTCTGGTCCCTTAAAGGAGCCTACCACTAAATAAATAAATAAACACCACTTTATTCCATGATAAAAAGGCAAAGAACCTTAGCACATCACTGGGTTGTGAGTGATTTTGTATTTCTTTATTCAGCGATTTTTGATCAGGTGTCCTACAGCTGGATGTGGGGACATCCCCTGAAGTAGGAAATTGTCTCTTAATACAAAAGACAATATATAAGGTAGATGACTCCAGATTTTCACACTATGCACTTAAATGGTTGAACAACTAGCCAAGTGGAATCAATCACTCATACAGTTTTGCTAATTTTTCCAAGAAACTTTTGGGGAACCTCATAATATTTTGTTTGTCTGTATTTTATGTCCAGGTATAGCTGAACATACGTCACCTGATTTAGTCCACTTCTGGTAAATTGTAAAAAATAAAAATAAAAATGTATAATAAATGAAAACATCCAGGGCCCCATTTGCATGAAAATGTTATCCTTGTCTCTTGGACCTTATGCCATCCTCCTGCTTCTCCCCAGCCAGTCAGATTAAAAACTGCAATATTTTAAAGAGCATTCTCAGTAAGAATGAACACTTTTTATAGTGTAATATTTAGACACAACTGAATTTATTTTTCATTAATGTTTTGTATGTATGTCCCTCATTTTTGTTTTTTGTTTGTTACAGTGGACATTTATTTGAAAACAGGATCTTTATATCTCAAACTTAATGCCATCTTACTACTCTTCCCCAACCACTGAAGTCCTCATTCTCTTCTTGCGACATCCATTATTTTAGGTTGATGTTTACTATACCATAACAACCAGCAACCTATTTTTTTTCATGGGGGTATACTAGAGGCAGCAGTCTGCAACAGACTATGGTACTTACTTTTAAAGGGAGTTTGAGTCACTGATGGGTGTTTGCAACAGGGCAGGGGTTTTCAGATCTAAAATGGATCATCCCAAGAGGGAACTGTTACCAAGTTGGAGCTTTGGGAAGAAGCATGGTAAACTGGACCAACAACTATGGTCCTTTAACAATGACCAATTGGTTCTGATTTTAGTGATGTATTATTGCATAAGTTAGCAAAGTATTGTGCATATATTATTGTACCTTATTTAAAGTAACCAAAAAGTAGGTTTTCTGAATTGTCAGGTCCAGTTATTCATCACACTGTCCAGGTTCAAAATGCAGCTGTCAGTATACTTGTTGTCAATAAACTTTGTTGTTAGGTCTCAGCTTGCACTAATCCTTGCTACTGTAATTCAGGAAATAATGTTTCCCTGTTGGGATTTTTCCTTTTTCTGATCAAAATTTTGAGAAAGCAGTTATAGTAAGTCAGATAGTAACACTACCATTGGTAAAAGATTGCAAAATCTAACAAAAAAAAAAGTGCCATGTCTGCTCTTCCTTCCTTGTTATGATGGCATTTGTAATATAAAAGATCAAACTATAGTCAGTACCCTTAAGCAATAGGATAAGTTGATGAGCTGCAGTACTGTACTCTAGGCTTTATATCTGCTTTTTTTTATTATGTTTGTTTGTACTTGCACAAGAAACATTTTGTTACAATGAATGGCTTATCAGAGATGTGTCAATGTTGCATCCAGTGCAGATCAAGATGCATTGGGCTCATCACGGACAGATCAATGGCCACACAAGTCAAGTACGATGGTGTCACAGTTTATGGGCAGAAACTTTGTGCTGTTGAAAAGACTGAAGAGCTCCAATGAGAGAGCACTTCAGTCCTTTCATTTGTATAAAGCTGGCTGGCTGAGTTACTTTACAACATGCTCCAGTAAAGAAATGTTTTGCCCCAGTGCTCTTCTGGCTCCAGGATCAGGATGCAGCATTCAGTCGAAAAGTTGAGTTGTAACTTATTTCAATTTAATGAGCATCCTGCGTTGCCTTCATGCCCCAGGAAAGAAATGTTGTACCCCAGTGCTCTTCTGGTTCCCAGAATCAGGATGCGGTGTTCTACTGAAAAGTAAGTTGTAACTTACTTCAACTTGATGAGCATCCTGTATTCCCTCTGCTGCTAACTCCAGCTCAACCAGCATGTCTCCCGGTTCTGCAACCCCATGGAGCCCCGTGGTACCCTACTTACCCCCCCACCACTGCCACCAGCTTAGTGTTTGTGGTGTGGCAGTGGTGTCTTCTTTTTTAACTTTGGTGCACGGCTGGCAGCCTTACTGTAAGGCACACTGGGAGTTGCAGTTTAACACATTCCTTGTCTTATGAGTCCTGGATGCGAAAAAAACTGCAGCTTTCAAACTAATTCATGTTGTATGGCTCGTATCATAAAGTTTGAAAGCAAATGCTTGTGAAACCTGGTCCTGCAATGGGACTTGTTTTCACATTCTTGTTTTCCTAGAATTAGCTCAGCATACCAAGGACAGCGGGCAACAATGTTTGATAAAGGGCCATCAGTTTCTAAATAAAGCCTGAGGTTTTTTTTCCTTTACAGAGGAAGTAATTTTGTTTTTCATTATACTGTATATTACTTTCTAACACAATGTTTGTCCAACTCCTCATTCCACTCCCACTGCCCCGCCTCCACGTTCAGGCACCCCCTTTGCTCCCAATTCCATGATTGAGCACCCGCCTGATTGTTAAGTTTACTTCTATGGTTCCCACTCTATGCTTTGGTACCATTCCCTTTGTATGCTCCCAGTTCCCTCCCATAACACTGACTGCTTCCACAGTCAGGCAGCAGCATGAGTACTTGACTGTTTGCACCCCCTCCCCCCTTAGCATGTCTGTTTGTTCCCATATGTTTTGCACTGACTGAAAGTAAGGAAACAGTAGTGAAGGTACACAGAATTATCACTGCTTTGTTTCAGAAGTAGAATGCAGTATTTTCTGCTGTTTCTTGTTGCTTGTTTCCTATCCACTCTCTACATTGACATGAGAAATGCCGTTGGTGTTTGTGAGAAGGCTTTGCTCGACTGCTCAACACTGAACTGCAAAGTAAATTAAGCCAATTAAAGTTAATACAGTACAGATGAATGACAAACATGTTCTGAGCTCATGTCTGCAAAAGAGGGCTGAGACATAAAACCAAGGTCCAGGGGTGGGTGAGTGTGTGTGTGTGTGTGTGTGTGTGTGTGTGTGTGTGTTTTGAGGGAGGCATCGACTCTGGACTGCATGGAAGCCAAGTGGCAAGCTAACAATTAGATAACTTTTAAAAACCTATCCCACCGACTGAATCCTGTCAAAGAAACAAACCCAAATAATTATATCGAACCAGGGAAAAAACAGGCAGGGTGACCACAAAGATGGAACAGAAACATAGTTTAGTCAGAAAACTGCCAAGAATTCCCAGTTCACTAACAGGATTTGTTGCTGTCAGTACATCATGCATAACATTCACTTGCCAGTTATGATCAACATTCCATAAACTGAGCCAAGACAGAGTTTCAGAATATCTGCTATAGAGTATTGACTTACAGAATTTAAACTATGACTCTTGGCCATGCTCAGACGTTCAACCACACAAATGAGCACTTCATCTGATGACCCTAAACCCAGTCTGATGAGCTTGTGCCTAAAAACAAAATACAGAGGCTCGCTAAGTACAGAAGTTTGAATCAGAATAAACAACAAATGAATACAGTGGACAAAATAGTGTTAAAGACATTATTTTAATGAACATCACAATATATACAAACAGTATAATCCATATAAATTAATTCCTGTTCCATTTAATTACTTTTAGGAGAGTTCCTTAACCTCGAAGTTTAAATGTGAGAGTTCCCTCACCTAAACATTTCCAATTCAACCACTACTTGTAGCCATATACAATTTTGGGAGTGTGTTGCATAAAAGGGATCAGAATCCGATTCTGCATCTGATTACATTTTTAAAAATTGGGCAAATATTAAATATAGTCAAATGACTAAAATGCACCACCACACAGTTGAAAAGACTTCCTTCCTTGTAATTTACTATGTTGTTGGGGCCACCTTGGCCTTCCTGATTCTTACATGTCAGTCCTTTGGACTCAGCTGGCCATGTGTCCACCATGTGTCCAGTAGTACTTCAGCTGAGATGTCCAGTCCATGTGTTTGGACTATGTAGGGAAAGCATCTGGTAAGCACAGTGCCACACTAATTGAGAATAAGAACTTGCTGATACAAAGGTAGCAGGCACTATTTAAATTTACCTTGTGTCCCCTAAGGATCACTTAAACATTTTTTCTGCTTGATTAATGTAAAAGAAAAAGAGCATAACTTGTCTAAATCACCATATGTGCTTTATTTCATTCTGTGTTGCAAAAAAATGGCATACATTCTTAAAAATTCAAGGCGCTCCTTAATCTTTTCATTTTGCATTAATCAAGCAGAAAAATGTGTTGATGTGATCCTTGCCAAATGCAAGGTAAATTTAAATAGTGTCTATGCAGATTGCAGGTGTCGATGTCTAATCCATCTTGGAGGTAGTACAGTAGTTCAATATAACGTATAGAAGAGCACTGTTCTGTATAAAACTCCATCCCTTTCAAAATGCTGCTGTATGGCATGACAACCACACAGCGAAACTGCCACAGCAAAGACCATCACAGTGACAGAAATTGTTGGGTCGCTGTGATAATCCCTGCTGACAATGGCACTGCATCTCCTGGTGTTTCACCACATCCCTAGGACAACTCCAACTTGGATCTGTATGTATAGAATCTGGGGGATGTGGGGGACAGAGCACCCCACAAGAAAACACACCGACATCCCCAACAGTACAATGCCGGCACTCGGCACTGCATCGCCTGGTGTTTCACCACCTCTCTGGGACAACTCCAACTTGGAGTTGTACATATAGAAACTGTGGTGTGTGGGGGCAGAGCCCCCCACAAGAAAACACACCAACATCCCTGACAGTACAATGCTGACACTCGGTATTGTGTCTGTTGCTTTCAGGGATATCAGTGATGTAGATGTCACTGTACGGTAGGTAAACCATGCTGTATCACAGTTCAACGGTCATGGAATGTGATTGTGACTTTCTGTGGCACAACAGCATTCTGGAACCTCTAGAGACTTCACAAGTCAGTTTTGTTCTGAAAGTGAAAGAACTGCAGCACACACATTTTACATAATATTATACACTATAAAAAATACAGAGGGCTGGATATTCAAACTGCGCCATTCTGTGGCGCAAGCCCTTGCGCTGCTCAAATAAGTTGCACTGGGGTGTGGCCCGGGTGATATTCAACAGAGTTGCGCTATTGAGCAACTCCTTTGAATATCACCCCCCCGTCCACAGCAACTGTGCATGGCACAGTGGAACTTGCGCCACAGCAAGTGGTCAGAGTGGAGCATTCAAGATGTGGTGGCGCAAGTTCCATTGCGCCATGCGCAAATTCCCGATATTCAAAAGGTGACATGCAAATGGAGCCATAATTCATGCAAGGCGTAGGGGGGGCCATTTGTATCTACTTATGGCCCCATTTACATGCCATTAGCATGCAAGTGCGCCAATCCCTGATGACTTGCGCCTAGCACTCTGCCAGGCAGCAGCCATCAGGGACCAACACCCCCTGCAGCCCGATCGTGGGCATGAAGTAAATCCCCCCTTCCCTGACTGGCCCGATCATGGGTAAACCTGTAGTAATCCCCCTCCCCCTGACTGGCCCGAGCCCCACCACCCCGCTCCACCGTCAGCGGCGGGTGACAGCACCCGCCCGCCTGCTGCCCGCCGCCCACCGATTGACTGCCGGGTAGGCTGCACGCCCATTGGTTCAGAGCAAGAGCCAATGGGCAGCCCATACTGTACAAGGCAGTCCAGATATGTGAATGAATTATGACGGGGAGCGGGTGGTGGGGCCCATGGTGGGTGGTGGGGGCCACTAGATCACCAGGGTACTTGGACCTTGGGGGTGGACTCTAATGCCCACGATCGGCCGGCGGTCCACTGGACCACCAGGGATATTGTTCTTGTGGGGTTGACCTCTGTTCTGCCCGCGATCGGGCTAGTGGGGTAGGGGGATTACTACCGGGTTTGCCCACAATAGGGCCAGTTGGGGAAGGGGCTACTATTATGCCCGTGATTAGGCTGCAGGGGGCACAGGGAAGAAGTGGAGGGGGGCCACCCCACAGGTGGCAGCTGCTGTGGTCACCCTGCAATGTGGCAGCTCACCTGTGGGTAGCCCTCACTCTCCTCCTTTTTGCTCGTACTGTGCAGACGAGGTTGGGGGCTGCGCCTGCACACCCTGCACAGCCTGGCTGAATATCGGGCTGTGCAATTTATGCTTGGTTCCTCCCCCTCTGGTTGAGTATGCCTTCATTAGCATTGCGCTGTTGCTCAGCATGACTTGGGGGGCGCAACTGCCTCCTGCTGCATATGGCAGAATGGCGCAATTTCGGACTTGTGCAGGTGCAACCCTATTGCGCATGGCGCAACCCTTTTGAATATCCAGCTCGGAATGTGCAACTTTATGCACAACCAGTGTGTTTTGCCACCTCAGGGTTCTGATTGCCACGGACCTCTCTAGGCTTGCTCTCAATGTCAAAGGGAATAAAAACAACTCTGTAGCAGAACACACGGATTGTGCATAATTGCCCATCCAGTATTCTCTCTATATATCTATTTAGAAAATGGGCTTGTAAAATAAAGCATGCTGACAGACTGAAAGCCATGTCCAGGCATGTATTTATTTTTCAGCAATGCCTGGTTAAAAATGATTGCCACTTCATGGTGCCACATTACTTAGGGTATCCTCGGGCCAAACTGAATTTTCAAACTCACCAGCCACCATTTTTTCCGCGAGCAAGTCATAAAGTAGTGGTCAGGCCAGTCTCCCCTTTGTTTCCCATGGCAAAGACAATAAAATAATTAATAAAAAAGTAAATCAGCACCATTTAGTGAAACACACAGCTGTGCTACAAAAGTGTAAAGTACCTTCACCGAGAGATAGAATGATAGCTCCAGTACCACTAGCAATGGCACTTTCTTAATTTTCTGTGCCACAGATGGACGTCCATCTGCAGTTTGGAAAATGTAGAAAGTATTGCTCCCCTCATGCACCGTAGTGGTACTGACCCTATGCTTGTACCTCCTCTGTCCACAGACAAATCACCCCAAAAACATTATGTTACACATTTTTCCAGGACATTCCTACACAAAATCAAAGTACCTCTTTTTTGGGGGGGCACTAGGAGAGTTCATCAGGCCACTTTCATTTTTCCTGCCCAATTGCACCTGAAATGGATAACCTGCCATTCTCACCCCACCATTGAACCGATCGCTCCCTGCTTTCAATGTAACAACAAAAAACTTATTCTTTTACCTTTAAACAATGTCTATGAGAAGCACTATGAGAACTCTTGGGGGGGTGATTGAAAAGTAATAAATACAAAATGAAGAGAGACATTTCAATCTGATAAACAAGCATTTGTCAATGCTGAATGTTGACTGCATTGGTCTGTTGAGCTCATTCAGTGGCCCTCTGTCACTGGCTCAGTCTGTTTGTCCCAGTGCTGCAGGCTGCTCTTTTGTACTGGGCTGCTGCCTGGATTGGCACCTTGTTCTGCTGAGGAAGAAATCTGCAGCTGTCCCGACAGAGCTCCATTGAGGTGGCTCACTTCCCCTCTCTCACTCGCTCATTCTGTTTCTCCTGGTGCCGCAGGCTGCCCTTTTGTATGGGGCTCCTGCCTGTGTTGGTGGCTTTTTCTACTTACAAAGAAATCCACAGCTGCCCTGACAGAGCTCCATTGAGGTTGCTCACTCCCCCTGTCTCACTCACTCAGTCTGGTTCTCCTGGAACTGCAGGCTGCCCTTTTGTACTGGGCTCCTGTTTCTGTTGGTGCCTTTTTCTGCCCACAAAGAAATCTGCAGCAGTCCTGGCAAAGCTGCGTTGCGCTCTATAACTGCGCTTCTCTCACTCGCTCATTCTGTTCTGCAGGCGCTGCAGGTTGCCCTTTTCTACTAGGCTCCTGCCTACATTGCTGCCTTCTTATGCCCACAAAGAAATTTGCAGCAGTTACAGTGCAGCTCTGTTGAGCTCACTCACTCACTCATTCTGGTTTTCCTGCCACTGCAGGTTGCCCTTTTGTACTGGGCCCCTGCATGCATGGCTGCCTTTTTTTGCCCACAAACAAATCTGCAGCAGTCCCAACAGAGCCATGTTGAGCTCACTGACTCCCCCTCCCTCACTTGCTCGTTCTGTGTCTCCTGGTGCTGCAGGCTGCCTTTTGTACTGGGCTTCTGCCTGCGTTGCCACATTTTCTGCCCACAAAGAAATCTGCAGTAGTCACACTAGAGCTCCGTTGAGGTTGCTCACTACCGCTGTCACTCGCTCGTTCTGTTTCTCTTGGTGCTGCAGACTGTGCTTTTGTATGGGGCTCCTGGCTGCGTTGGCACTTTGTCTGTCCACAAAGAAATCTGCAGCTGTCCCGACAGAGCTCCGTTGAGGTCGCTCAGTCTCCCTCTCTCATCGCTCAATCTGTTTGACCTGGTGCTGCAAGCTGCCCTTTTGTACGGGGCTCCTGCCTGCATTGGCGCCTTTTTCTGCCCACAAAGAAATCCCAGCAGTCCTGATAGAGCTCCTTTGAGCTCACTAAGTACCCTTGTCTCACTCGCTCATACTGTTTCTCCCACTGCTGCAGGCTGGGCTTTTGAACTGGGGCACCTGCCTGTATTGATGCCTTTTTCTGCCCACAAAGAAGTTCGCAGCAGTCCTGACAGTGCTTCGGTGAGTTCGCTCACTCCCCCTCCCTCACTCGTTCTGTTTCTCCCAGTGCTGCAGGCTACCCTTTTGTACTGGGCTCTTGTGTTGGGGCCTTTGTCTGTCCACAAACAAGTCTGCAGCAGTCCCGACAGAGCTCAGTTGAACTCGGTCACTCCCCCCGTCACTCGGTCTATCTTAATCTGTCCCAAACACTGATTTCCAAGAGTGACCGTGCTATTGTCTGGCAGGAGTGCAAAAACATATTTTAGCCAGGATGTGAAAAATGACAGCTGTAGTGTTCATAGGGAGTTGTGAAAAAATGCCACTGTTGAAAATGTGTGAAGTTACAAGGCTGCATAGAAATAGTTCAACGCACGCTTGTAACACAGTCATGTTATGGAGTTTCATCACCAAATTCTCAGCACAGAGATTTTAGGACCTCTGCTCATGAACAGCGCCACTGTCATTTTCTTAATCTGTCCCGAACACTGACTTCCCACAGTGACCACGTTATTCTGTGCCAGAACTGTGAAAACACATTTCAGTCAGGATGTGAAAAATGACAGCTGTACTGCTTATAAAGAGGTGTGGAAAAATGGAACTGTTGAAAATCTGGTGTGACAATATTACAAATCTGCAAAGTTACAAGGGTACCTGGAAAGTGCACAAACGCACACTTGTAACACAGTCAATTAATGGGCTATCGTTATCAAATTTTCAACATAGGCATTTTAGGACCTCTACTCGTGAACAGTGTCACTGTCATTTTCTTAATCTGTTCTGAACAGTGATTTCCCACAGTGACCGCGCTAGTCTGTGCTGGAAGTGCGAAAGCACATTTCGGCCAGGATGTCAACAATGACAGCTGTACTGGTCACAAGGAGGTATGACAAAATGCCAATGTTGAAAATCAAAATATTGTAAATTCGCGAAGTTACGAGCATGCGCAGCAACTGTGCAACGCATGCTTATAAAACAGTCATTTTTTTTTTATTTTTTCCACCAAATTTGCAACATAGGCTTTTTGAGAGCCCACCTCATGAACACTGGCACTGTTGTTACGTTAATCGGCCCGGAAGGGTGATTCCGCACAGTGACCGTGAAATCACCTTTCAGGGCTGATTAACACCATGACAGTTCAAGAATTCATGAGGAGGGGTCCCAAAAACACCATGTTGAAAATTTGGTGAAAAAATTCCCCAAAAATGCCCGAGATATGCACTAAAATTGAAAAATCCTTTTTCATTACATTATACAGCTTACTGGCATTTCCTCAGTTCGCGGTCGGCTTTGAAGAGTGCAGACGTGTTCCCGGTCCACAGAAGATCATCGCTTCAAGCTCCAGAGGTAAGTATGGGGTGAGGGGGGTGTGGGGAGGCAGGGTGCTCAGTGGGTGGGTGCAGGTTGTGGGAAGGGGACCCGGAGACTACGAGGGACTGTTTCTTTTTTTCAGGTAAAAAAAAATTAAAAATGTTATGGGACCATTTTTAACTTTCCTGGGGCATGTCGTGCCACCGGAGTCTAGCTTGGGGGGGCCAGCTGTAGCTGACGGATTGAGCACCCTGTCAGCAAACAACAAAGGGGAATTTGTTTCTGCTGGCGGTGACTGGGCATCCCATCGGCAAACAACAAAGGGAATTCATTTCTGCTGGCGGGGATTGGGCACCCGTCGGCGAGACAATAAAAAAGTGTTATAGTATGCCGACAGGGGAGGCCCCTGTCTAGGCAAATAAACATGGGGTAGATATTGTTTATGACTACGGCAAGCAGCTATGTTCACAAACAATATCAAACATCCTGCATCCCGCCCTGCAATGACAGGTCTCGCCCTCATTTTGGTGGATGGCTGATGCTGCAATGATGAGGTGGCCCCCTAATTGCAGTGGCTGATTTTTTAGAAAGTTGTGGCATGCTGGCTGAACTAGTGTCAGCAGCAGCGTGCCATGGCATTGGGGGATGGGGGACAAGCCTTTGCAGGCTGTGGGGGCATTGGGCACAACAGTGCCATGCCTCCACAACCTGCTTGTGGAGATAGCTGATGCAACATGTTTCTTGCGCATGCGCGCAATTAACATAAAAAGGGGCCTAATAAGCAACAACACCCTCTAGTGGCAGTAACCAGTAAATGAGCTATTTTACAGACGCTCCTGTTTCTGTTCATTTTTATTAATATTTTAACATTTTCCCCATTATGAAATCATTATTATAAAAATAGTTAATTAAAAGACCATTTTCTAAGTGTAATAATATCCGACAGGGTGGGCAGTATTGGGCAATACCAGACCTTCCAGGGGCTATAAGGCCCTCCACCTGTGGCAGAAGGCCTCATCATGCCCCTGGGCATTCTAGTATTGCCCAATACTGTCCAGCCTGTCAGGTATTATTGCTTACCTAGTTAGTAGTGGCCTCAGCTGGCTAGGACTAAAAGTGCAGCACCATGACTATCCACCACCAGTGCCCATGCCTTTTCACCCACGACCATTGCTCAGTGTCTGTTTCTGTGATACTAATGAGGCTGATGTGCCCCATTGTGGCCCCCCCCATCCTCTGCAATCCTGGCTGCAACATAAGGACTAAAAAGGCAGTCTTGTCCAGCCATGAAGGCCCATCCCGCTTCATTCAGTAAGACCCTACATGCAAGCATGAGGGGGCCAATCAGCATAAAACCCTGATGCTTCATGCAGTTGACGGCATTTAGCTGAGGTGGCTGCACATGAATTAAAGCTGTTCAACCCCTGCATGCTTGCAGTATGTTGGATGAGGTTCCGGGGAGTGGGTTGAGAGGACAGGAGTCTTTGTCAGACTCTGATTAGGCTTTGTTGTTGTTTTCAGAGGGAGAGCCCCAGCCGAACTGGATTGGCCTTTTAGTTTTTATGTTGTTTCTGGGACCAGGGCAGGAGTAAGATGTGTGCTTGGGCTGGGTGGAGGGTTGTGCCAGTGGGTATGCTGGCAGTCATCACAGTGATGGGTACTGGGTAATAGGCCAGTATGGGCTACTGCTGGTGGCTAGTTACAGTGGTGCAGTTTTACCCCTAGCCAGCTGAGCCCATAACTAACATAATGGACTTATTGGACTACTACTTTCAATAAGGATGGATGCTGCTGTTGGATAGAGTGACTACCACTGGACACATGGACCGGACAATCAAGTACTCTTCAGATGCCAGATGACTAATCCAGAAGCATCAGCAGGGCACAGGTGACCCAACAACCTGGTAAATTAAGGGGTGGGAGGGAGGGAGGTCATTCAACTGTGTGGTGGCCTTTTTTTTACTTTGACTGTAGCTTGAGTTTTAAAAAGTTAGTCAGATATGGAATCAGAGATTCCTGTTCTAAATCCAATGCCAATTCTGATGCATTAACTAGCATAGGAATGGTATTGGAACTGGAATTTTTGATAATCCAATAGATGGGCAAAGGAATGTAATTTCCGAGCATCCCTAGTAGTACTGCTATGTGATTGACCTTTGTATGTTGTAAGTGATGAGTTGGCATTCATATGTATCATAGTTCTCAGCTCTCCCTGATGTTGTCTCAAAATGTTCCTCTGTCCTTTCTCAAATTGGTGTTTCTGTGACTGAACAGTAGAAACTGTAAGCACAAAATGATGTCAAACATTACAGTCTTTGAATATACGGATTTGGTCTATGGCACTGCCCCTCCCTCTTCCCTTTCCTAAATGGATGCCCTCTGCAATACCTTCTGCTGCTTTGCTACCAAATCAACCCCTCATGCTCATCACAGCTGCCTCTACTCTTCCCTTTCCGTCTTCTCTCGCCCTTCATGTTGCCAATCCCACTGTGCTTCCTTCAGCTCTAAATACTGGTTTGGGTACCTTCTTTCATACCTCTCCTCACTGCTCCCCCCCATCCACTCTTCCTTCTACTTTCTGTACTCCAGGGATCCCTGTACCTTCTCCATTCCCCACCCTCACTCCTTTGCTGGGCAAGCTGCATTCTCCTACTGTCTTCCCTCCCTATGGAATGTACTCCCCTCCTGCATCTGCTTGTCCCTCTCACTCCCAGCCCTTAGATACCAGTTAAGGCACCTCCCTGGTGCCACCTATCCCTAGCAACCCCCTTCCTGACTCTCATTCTCATCCCTGCTGTCCTCATCTCATGCATCTTCACTTCCCATGTTAATTAGACCATGCCAGTGGTCAGTTATTCTGTACCTCTAAAGCATTGTCACCTTCCCCAGTGGGCACTGTGTACTTTATCTAATACTTGCATGCTTGCTCTGCAGGCCATTGCTAACACCAATGGAGTTGTTTGCCTGCTTGTTCTTCATTTTGCTCTTGCTCTTGTAAGTTCTCACTGTAACTGTTCTCTGATATATTGTCGTCATCTTAATTTGTCTGTACTCTTCCTTCCCCCCCCCCCCCATGTCACACCTGAAAATCAGCCTTGCGTCCATGTGCCTTTCTCGGTTACCAATTTTTAAATAAATAAATAATTACAGTTAAAAATGTGTTTTTCATCAGAAAATGCTTCTCGTACTAAGCCCCTTATTCTACCAGCTTGCTGAGTGAAAATCACCAATTATTAAGCTGTGTCCCTGATTTTTTTTTTTTTTAACCATCTCTCTGAATTATGAGGCAGGGGATTGAGAGGTATGGTAAGTGCTGTATGTATGCAGAAGTCTATCAGTCTTTAATGTTGATGTAATGTGGTTTTGTTACTCCTAGTCCCTCTTTTATCTACCTATTAAACAAAGGTTATTTATTGCTATTTATTTATGTAGGATGATAAGAAGGGAGTAGTTTGGTTTTCTGTTACTGTATCCAAATGATAGCCTAGCTTAGAAGCAACCTCTCACTTTCAGTAAGGTCTTGCTTGTTCTAACCAGTGTTACAGCTGGGCAGGCTGAAGCAGAAGGAGTTGTGATTTGTTCAAGAATTCACAATAAATCACTGGACTGTGGTGAGATTTTAACCTGGAAATTCTGGGTCACTGTTCTGTGGACTAACTTCTTGGCTACAGTGCCTGAAAGAATTGATGAGTGCTACACCAGAAAGGCATTTTTTCACCCGAGACCCTCTGTATGACCTCTAAAAGGATCAAAATCTGAAGTCTTTCATAAGTGACAACTCATACAATGCACTGCATTTGCTGTATACTTCTGTGCTGTGCCAGCCTTTTACATATGTTGACAGAACTGTAACTGCCAGCAGTATTTTCCACAGTTACAGGACATTAAAGGCTGTGACCAGGGGCATTAAAGATCTGAGAGCAAGGATAATCCTTGTTTGCCTTGGATTTAGATGGATTTGGTATGTTTCTGATACTTTGGGTGTATTGTAGAGTTACATTTTTCATAGAATGTACATTGTTTAAGCTGGAATTCTAAAACATAGCATTTTGATGAATTATCACCTGAACATTTTAGCAACATGACAAGACTTAATTTTGATCTGCAGCCCATGGAACCGAAGTTGCAATTTGACAACTTAAACAGAGGCATTTACAAGTAAATATATCAATTCTAAGCAAGCATGATTTGTCTAGTGGCAGCTTAAACTCTGGAAGATTTAAGGAATTAATTGCCAGTGAAAGCGTAAACAGATATTACCTCATTTACGTAGCCAGACTTATTTTATTCAGGAGATGCACCTGTTTAAAACTACAGTTCATAAGATGAATGGGTCGTGGATGGGAAAAGTGTTTTTTGAGTTGGGGATGCAAAATTGTACAGAAACATAGAAAACTGTTGGCAGAAAAAAAAAAACAGTTGATCTACCCATTCTGCCCTTTGCCATACATAACCACTGAGGCTGAGCCCCCCAAATGGTCAGTCATCTGCCCCTCCCCTCTTTTTTCCTCTTGCTCCGGTGCTCCCTACCAAACTTATGTCTCTCTGCTGCTTGAATCCAAACACCATTTTCACACAGACTACTTTGTTGAGCACTCTGTTCTACCTTTCACCATTGAGAAACAATGTTTCCTTACCTCCTTTATGAACCTCCCTAACCAGCTTTTCATCTGTTACTTCAAGTCTTCTTATTTGCACTGTTGGTAAACAGTGCCCTGCTGTCATCTTTGTAAGAAGGATTTTAGGAAGTTCTTCACTAGGTGCGGGGGTAGATCACTGGAACAGACTGCTGAAAGAGGTAGGAAGCAAGGACTATTAAAGGAGTCAAGGATGGGCGGGACAGATTCAAGGGCTTAGTGCCACTGAATGGTGAGTAAGGAGGACCATAACAGGGGAAGGTGCAACTAGGGGGATTGAAGAGTTGATCAGGGAGATACTCTATTGGACAGGAGGCACTCATTCTAATGAGTAGGAATTGTGTGCAGACTAAATGGACTTTTAATCTTTTTCTGCTGCCACTGTCTATATTTCTAGATTAATCCCTTGCAGAAATGTAAAATATTTCTATTTCATCTCCCCTCTCCTACCTGGCCTCCATCAAGTATATGGTCAGGTCCTGTAGTCTTTTCTCAAAGGATCTCCCCTGCTGCCCCTAAGTCATCATTGCAGTCCTTTCCTGCACTGTCTCCACACTGCCTTTATCTTTCTTTAGGTTTGGATTCTAGAATTGCCCACAATAGTTTAGGTGCTGCATTACCAAAGATCTGTACTGGGGCAGTATCTCCTCATTGTGCCTACTGTTTAGTCCTCTGCTGGTGCATCCCAAATTTGTGTTAGCCTTGCTCACTGCCTTATTGCACTGAGCAGTTTGTTTCAGGTTAGCAAATATCAGATCCCATTCCTCATTTGTCTGTTACACCCATCCTGTATTCGGTTCATGGGTTCTGTGCTCTGATGTGAATGACTTTGCACTTCTTCACATTGAACTTCAGCTGCCATAGCTTGTCCACCTCTCCAACCTCCCCCAATCCTCTGCAAGTATCCTTATACCCTCTTTAGTGTCCACCCTCCTGCAGATTTTTGACCTGAAACTTTCATACAAAAAAACCCATAAAAACCTTTGCTAGGTTTTTTGATGAATTGATCAGTTATTTGAGGGAGAGTTGTCCAACAGTGTATCTTCCCTGAATGGCTGCAGGCTCCACCCTTTGTTTTCAGTTTTCTCTCTCCTCTTCTCTTTACCATGGCAGCAATCAGATTCCACAGACTCTGTATTTTCCTCTCTGTTTGTCTCATTTTGATGGTTTTAAACTGTCAAAGCTTTTTTCTACTTGGCTGTCCTTTATTTCTTTTCTTCTGTTTTTGTTTCTCCTTTGTCTGGCATTCCTCTTGTTTTGTATTGTTTTGTATTCTCCCTTCCAGCACTGTACCGTTCAATGCTTTTGTTTCCTGAATTACTGTGAAATCTGGAGTTTCTTTTTTGAAGTGCCAGATTCCCAATTCAGATAACAGGGAATGGTATTGTTGTGAATAACACATTGTTGGGGAAAGAATTAAAAATCAGATGATTTTCCAATGGGAAATTCCTCCCCATCTGTTCCTAAAATTGCAAAAGTTGGTTTAAAAATACAAGAATCATGCAATCACTTGCTGAATTTAAGCTCTGAAATAGGTACATTTTAGTGCTGAAATTTTAGTTCTCATAAAAGAAGCAGGATTGACCACTGGAAACCAAAGTTATCCATGTGACAGGTATGGCATTGGTGATCATAATGCAAGCTTCCCTGTTTTACACCAACTATGTGACAAGTCATAGTGGGACTACCACGTAGGTGAGGAGGATGTACAGATTCCATGTCTGTTCAATCCTTGCATCCTTCCATAAGACTACCAATAAGAGCTCAGTTTCCTTTATTTTATTTTGTTTCCAGGTAAATGTACTGGAACCATGGGATTCTTTTTCAGGAATGACCTGAAGTAAATAGTACAACACATAAACAATTAAAAATACAGTATGACAAACAGTCTAAAAATGCAAAAAAATCTACTATGTACCAGGGTTAATCAAGACATCTACAGACACTCATTATAAAAAAAATAACTTCTCAAAGACAAAGTAAAAAAAGCAACAGAAGAAGAATTTCATAAAACAGGAATAGAGTTCTAAGTTTAAGATGCTTGATAGCCAAAGAAATATTGCCCCATATTAGTAAATATAAGAGACAAGGCACTTCTAGCAACTTTTGGCTTCAGCAGGTTTAACTTTGAGACTTGTTTTTGTGTATTACTCTATAAACAGAGTTAACCGAGGTTAATTTTGATCTCAGTTCTGGATAAAAAGCCAATTTACTGAAAGAAAATAATTGCACTGGTGAACTCTGTTTCCATACACTGCAGCCAAGGTGACAGTTTTATTGTGAAGTATTTCTTTTCTTCCCTAATAATGTTGTTTGAGGTGCAGCTTCAATGACCAAAGCACCATAATCAATTAGAGTATAGCTTGAAGACTATGTTGTATTTCAGGCACTCTCATCTCACTACTTAAGCATTTGCTGAATCTGTATAATTGCCTCAGTTTCTGATGTACTTGTGTTGTCACAGAGTTAACACTTTGTGATGGTCAGTAGGAACTAAACTGACAGACCATTTCAACTCATTTTACATAGCCCCTTAACAGACATGGTTTTCAGTCACAACTGACCTACACATATCCCACTACCACTTTATTGAACCAGGCAGGCCCCTTTTACAGCAAGTGTTCCTCAAGAGACCAGGTTTGGTATGGTGGGCTTATTGGCAAAGATGCTTTCTGCTTGGGACCTCTCATCCTGGAAAGTAGAGATGTCTGACCTGATGAGGGTCTGTCTGGTTCTGCATTGCTATAACCATTACAGTAACTTCAGAAAATGACAAAACTAAATAAAAACTACAGATCTACATAGTGGTGTTAGTCCTTAGCACCGTGCATGCCATCAACTGCTGATTTAAAATCTTATTTTCAAATATGGACTGCTGCTAAACCTGCTTGAAATTCAGAGCAGCTCTGAGCTACTTGCTAAAAAAGATAATAAAAACACTGCTTTTTCCCTGTTCATCATAGTTACTAGGGAGTTAGGGGTTCAGTAAAAAACAGCAGGTTAATCATTAGAATACTGTTTTTATTTTCCCCTCAGTGTGTGTTTCCCTAGTAACGACTGGGGGTCAGTTGGAGATAGCATGAGACATGAAGCTATTTATGAATACAGTTGAAAATGATACTTTTTAAAGTTATCTCTTCTAAAATGCTAATTAAACAATAACCATCGAACAGCTGGTCATGCACCTCAAGCCAGCCCCCCACCAGATGGTTGTTAATTCCAGGAAATGACCAGCTGTGAGTTTGTTGTTACAATCATAAGTCTATTCACAGTAACAAAACTGCTTTCTTATGTAGTTTTGACTCACTTTATAGTTTCTTTGTGTTGAACTCTGTGCAGTGAGGATGTGTTAAGTTTTTACATTGGGTACTGTGTAACGTGTGCTTGGTAGTTGTGCAGCTCATTTTCTAGAGCCTGACTACTGGCACTGTAGACAGTCAAGAGGTAATTTTTAGCTCATGAATACTGTATTTATTTGGTCTTCTAATTGGAGGTAACACTTGGTTACCATCAATTAAAATAATAAAATGCTGCAGCTTTCTTTTTAATTAGTATGGCTGCTGTAAATATTCTTTTTCTGTATTTTCTGACAGCCCCCTATAAAGGATAGTTGATAACCTGTCCTGGATAGGGGGATGCTAGAAAATACAGAAAAAGAGTGTTTATAGCAGCCATACTAATTAAAAAGAAAGCTGCAACATTTTATTATTTTGATTGACGGTAACCAAGTATTACCTCCAATTAGAAGACCAAATAAATACAGAATTCATGAGCTAAAAATTACCTCTGGATTGTCTACAGTATAATAGTAAAATCTCCTATTCTAAAAAAAGATGTCACATTAACCATTAACATTTCTGTCTGGCTCTTTGGGATTGGCTTTCTTGATTTAGATTCCTGTAGTGAGGTTGATTGTTCACCCAACCCTTCATGACAGTGCACCACCCCCTTTTCTGCTCCTCCAAGTTCCTCATCAAACAAAAATGGTGCTGCAGCTGCACCACTCCTTCATGATACCAGGTGGTGGTGTTGGATTTTCAAGTAGATGGACTGACTGTTCCCTGAGACTCAGAGGCAACTCAGTGTTTCTGCTTGGCCTCTGCCATCCCCACTTGGGACCCCCCTCCCCATAGTTAAGGCATGGACCAAGGATTGACTAGCTTTTCCTCCATCCTGTGATGGGAAGCTTTAGGGAAAGTTGCTGCTTCCACTAAGTTGAGACTAAGAAAGAAGCTAGCAGGAACTGAACCTGGGAGTGGTGAGTAGGAAAGTGAAAAATGTATTGCCAACAGGGTAAGTGGGATAAGTCAGCCAGACCACCATGTAATTAAGGAGCAGTATTAAACAGCTGTATCATGCCCTTGTTCTGACTTCAGGCCAGAGCAAGGGGATAGTCTACCTAAACCCCATAGGTCTATGACCACCAAAAGTGTGTTACCCCCAGGAACATGATGACCACAGGAGCAAGAGGATGGAATCTGCAGGGGAGTCATTGAGTCTGCAAGGGCATCCTCATGTCTGCAGGAAACTGCTCCAGGTAGGAAAGCATGAGATGGCCTAGCTTATGGCATGCATCACAAGTAGAACTGGTAAGTCAGGATTAGGGGTGTAGGTGGTGAATTCATCAAGCACCCTATATAGTGTAGAGGGAAAAAGTAAGTTTCAGTAAGCAGATTTGGTAGTTCTTTTGAAAGGAGAGGTTGTGGTACCAACTGCATAAATTGAAAAGTGAAAATAAGCCGTGTGCCTTAACACCCTACCGAGGGTAGGTACATTGGCATATAAGGGATAGACATAGGAGTGTATTTGAAGACAAGCAAGGGGGAGGAGGATGGGTTACTGGAGACTAGCTATGGTCTGTGGAGACAGATTAGGCTGGGAACATCTGGGCAGACTGGATGGGCCAAGTGGTCCTTTTCTGCTGACAAATTCTGTGTTTCTTTAGAACTGGATCAGGGGAGTCTGTGAATGGAGAGATTGCAAATTAGTAAGTAAATATGTATCATAGTGCCATAACACTTCTAAAGAGCAAGGGAGGGACTTCAGCGGCAATGTAGAAAATGAAGAGAACTAGAGAGGTAATGATACAAGGCCATTACTTCGTATGACAAGTGTCAACAACTGTGTCACCAACATGGGCTTTTAGGCTCCATTTGAAGTTGTTTCTAGTTCTAAGCTACTGTACTTAGTTATAAGCAGGATGCTGTTCCAAGCATGGGGTGGAAGAAAGCCAAATATTCTTCCTATTTTATAATAGTTGGAAAATTTGCATTTATTATGCCCTCCAATTGAATATGCTGGCCAAAACTGATCTTACATGGGTGGCCATAACAGGCCTGGATATGCATGAGGAACTTATGTTGCCCATATACCTGGAACCAGGGATAACATCTAAATAATGGTTGAATTCCTGCACATCCAGTCCAGCTTCTGAATCTCGGGTTTCTGCACTGAAGTTTAAATTGTTAGGTAAAGGGTTCTATGTGATAACAGCGAATGCCTAAAGGTGATCGTCGTTATTCCGCAGTCAAAGTGCCGAGAACATTTTCGGCACTACTTACACACCAGTGCACAGGACAATGGCAGCGGGGACATAACATTCAATGCTTTCTTGGGGGGGGCTGTGCCCCCATGCCCCCCCACATGTGGGCTTTGCCCCCTGTACCCCACTAATAAAGGATTCTCAACTCGGGGGTGATGTTGGGGGTGAAAGCATGTAAAATAAAGGTTAGGCAGGGGCGCACAAAATCGCACCAGTGCCCGAACCCGGTACCTCACCCACCCCAACCATAGGCCAACCCCCAATACCACAACACAGCTTGGCAACCCACCGCAGTGCCACCCCTACAGCAACTCCGTCCCCTACCAGCCCATGCTCGCACCCCCACACACATGCACATATAGTGACATCCTGTCACCCATTTTACCCACCCTCCCATCCGGTCACCCTACCCTCCCATTACCATGAGCAATTTTTGCCAAGAAGGAGTCACCGTTATGGATTGTGGCCTTCCCCATGTGCCCTTCTCACGGGCTACCAGGTAAAGGACTGTACTTCATGTTGTTGTACAAAAGCCCTATATAGCACATCTGAGATTTGAAATACTTCAGTCTTGTGTTTATCTCTGCAACCGCAAATAAGTAAGAGCAACCAGGGCAACCTTCCTATAGGTTACCCCCACACACCCACAGTAATAAGCATGTGTTCATGTCACTGTTTATGTGTTGGTCTCTTCCATATTAAGCACTGACTGTTAAACATTTTAAGTACAAGTAATAAGGAAAATAACCACCTTCTCATGCTGCCATTTTTAGCTCTGTATATCAAAGGCACATTATTCTATAACATGTAATAACAAAAGGAAGCAGCAGGCCTGGAAACAAAGACTGAAGGCTTTACTTGTGAGCCTAGAGTGCATATATAGTTCATAATGCATAAAACAGGATTCTTAAAAAACTGCAGAAATATCAGGTTAAAAAGGAATGCTCCCTGCATTTTTAATGCATGAGGCTAAACTCATTTGATATAAGGACACTGTATTTGTCAGTTTTTTTGATTTTATATGTTGTAAAAGTTTTTAGCTTAACAATAAAATCAACTTGAACTATATGGACACTGGTTCTACTGCTCTATAAACTGTAAAAAAACAAACAAAAAAAAAAAACAGATCCTTGAATGATCACAGTGATGGCCTAGCAGTGAAAGCACCTGCCTTCTGCTTGGGGGGCCAAGGTATCCCATCCTAAACCTGAGATCCCATTCAATGGCAGCAGCTGTTCTTTGAATGTGAGCTCTGCTCAGGGAGAGCTACATGTGCTCATTTTCAGACTAGCTACCCCAGAGACCCTGGAGATGGGAAGTAGTTCTGCATGGAACCATTCCTAATCCCACCCCATCACCGGCATCAGGATCTGCAGAAGTGTACACTGTTGGGATGTCAAGGATGCAGCAACACTAGGATCTGCTCCCTGACATCAATCCCAGTACCAGTGGTGCCGCCTTTCACCCTCTGACTGTTGAAAAATGTTTATTTCCTCTTTACAATCTGCAGGGACTGGAGAACTGTACTTGCAGTAATAGTGGACTTGCTGCTTAAAGGCTGTTTTTCACTGGCAGTCAGCCTACTTGTATGAGCAGCTTCTGCTGAGGGAACCTGTGACTGCCCACTCTTGCTGAGTGAGGTCAGCAGCTGCAGTATGGACTACTGAGTTGGCAACTTGCTTGCCTTGAGCCTTAAACAGCTTAGCTGTTCTTTTTCACAAGCAAGGGCCCGCTACAGTGCTGCTGATGCTGAAGTGAGATCTGTTCTTCCTGCAATCCAAGTTGCAGATTGCTCTCTTAACATTCATGTAATAGTTCCTATTTTTCTGTAACACATGGTCGGTTATTATGCTAAAACCATGTAGTATGGTGATGGACAGCACTGGCAAAATGTGTATTGCAAAGGCCTATCACTAACTAAATAGAGAATAAATGACAGCCAACTGTCAATTACATAATGATTAATCCATAGTTGGGTGTGTGGCAATATTGTTGCAACCAAGAGATGTGAGTGGGTACTAAGGTCCGAGGCACAACCAAGGACCTTCAACCTTTGAGGAATTGAGGTTGTTATAGTAATGAAACACACCTAGAATGGATTATTACACTTATTACATTTGCAAAATGGTCATGAATGTTATAAAAGGGGATAATTCAATTTAGGGATTTATGGCTAATCCATTAATTTGTAGAAAACTGTCCATTGATGTCTTTTGATGCTGACCTTCCACTCACCACACCCCAACCTCCACTCATCACTCACCCCCTACACCGTTACTCATCTATAGATGGTCAGCTGCCACTCTGCAACACAACAAACTCATGATGGGATGTTAAAAAAATGTCAACGTTCACTCATGACTGCTAATTTTCAAAATGTGGTATACAATGATGCAATATAAAGTACATGCATTTCATGTGTCTCCCAAATGCGATATCTTCAAGCACGTAAACATTTAGCATTGAAAAATGCTTGTTTATATATAGCCTTTTATTACCCTGACAGCTGACTTGCATCTGGCCCTGGTCTGGCAATTATCCAAGACTTTAACCGGCATAACCTATGGCTTGCCTCCTATGTTGGGGACTTCTGGGGCATTCCACCTTTGAAAATCTGCATCCAATGTAGTTGAATGAAAAGAAGAGCTCAATAATACTAGGGATCCATCATGGTGCACCCATTGTTTTTTTTACCCCTGTTTTCTCCCATCCTGCCCTGCTACATGATAGGATCAGCCGACTCCCTTTTCCATTTTTAGTCCTTATTAAAATCTGTCTTTACTCCATTTTTTATAACTATTGACATATTTAATGTATCATACTTGTGTAAATCCTCTATTACAATTGAACTGTGAAGTATAGCTGCTTTAAATTACTAACTAGGCATAATTACACCAATATAACTGTGGTGCAATCCACCATTATAACAGGCCTCTTATAATGGCAAACATGAGACAGCTGAGAGTTGTCAATCAACAGACAGCAGTGTGTGTGTGCTCTGAGAAAACCTCTGACTGTGATAGCCAAAACCTCCACAGACTGCTGAAACTGCTACTGACTGCCAAAAATGCTGCAGCATTATTTGGTCCCAGAGTCCAGGGCAAGCTTTGAAGCCAGGACTGCATTTCAAAGAGAGTGACACAAGAACATAAAACATTTTTCCCAGCTGCATGACAGGCAGTGGGTTTGGGAAACAGGAAGTACTTGGTGCTCAGCATCAGACACACCAGTCTAGTTCTGAAAACAAACTGGAGGGAAGTAATGTCAGCAATTATAGAAAATGAAGTATGGGTGGGGGTGTAATGGGTTTGTAATATATGGATTTTCATAATAATACTACCAAAAACATGATAAATTTCTTGTAATACTATTAGAGAAATCAGTGAATAGTATTACGAGATCTCGTAGTACTATCAATGAACATCCAGCAATAGTATTATGGGATCTTCTAATACTATCAATGAGAATCCACTGATAGTATTATGTGATCAGGCAGCTACCTTGTGCCGGTGCTGCACAGACTGTAAACATCTGAACAGGAGCCATGAGCCTGCTTATATTGTAACCCTCATGTGCAGTAAAAGCTGACAGTCACTACAGCTGAGGAGAAATGGGAAGTAAAATATGGCATAAAACACTAGAAAAACATTAAAAGCTATCTCAGATTCATATATTACAAAAACTAACATAATAGGGGACTGTGATTACTCAGCTATAATACCATCTTGAGGTTTTGGGGACATGTTGGAACCTCTTAAGCTTCACGCTTGAGGTTCACATATCCTTAGATCCTCTGGATAGTATTACAGCCTTATAATACACAATCCCCTATCTACTGTTCTATTTTTTACACACATCTTCTGTGTGTGATGCCTTGATAAATCTCTGGAGATTCGCTGATGGGGTTTATGAGGCATCACACACCTCCTGTGTGTGAAAAAATACATTACATCCTTAAATATATATTAGTCAATATACATTCCATTTGAGTCATCTGACTAATTATTACTGTATAGTATATGTGTTCTTGTTCTTACTTTTCCCATTTTAAAGAGCTAGTGTACTGTTTAAAACTAATATTAGTTTTTAAAAGCAGTCAACCATTACCTTTTATCTCTGAGGTACTTTTTTTCCCCTTCAATTTATTAGAAGATTGCTTATATGATGTTAGTAGGCATGCTGTGTGGGACAGCACCCTGCCTGTCAGTTAACATGTCTGCCTCTAGTCTTCCACCACAACATCATCAGCATTGTCACCTCACTGACTGTGACATCACTGCTGCTTAGGAACAGTCACTCACTAGCTGCAAGGTTAATCACCTGTTATGTCACTGTCAGTGAGATCACAATGCTGATGATGTAGTGTGGGGGTGGGGAACTAGAGATAGAAATGTCAGCTGCCAGGTGAAGAACTGTTCCACACATTCAACACAAATTTATCATGTAGAAGACTCTCTAATGAGCAGAGGGAAATAAAGATACTTAAAATTAAAAGTTACAACTGACTACTTCTTAAAATTTGTATTATTTTCCTGTCTGTCTGTTTTGGTTCCATTGACTCTTTAAAGCATTTTGTGACACACTGTATGAAAAATGCTAAATAAAATAAAACTGAATTGAATTCTTGAGGAAGGGCAGACATTGTGAGGACACTGTGACAGACTGTTCCCAGTACCCGTCTGAGGTGGTACTGTTGCAGTCTGGTGAGCAACACCCTACCACTGGAGTCTGAGAGCACTGCCTCTGCAATGCTGCTGAGATTCCTATAGCCTGGGATTGAAAGCTGGGCTTGTGCCATGAACACACGTCTCAGGCATGGTAGCTACCACCAGTGCCACCAAGTCAGATTGACTTTATATTGATGAAGGGTTGATATATATTAGTAACCGAGATAAATAAGCAATGATGGGATGTATCATAAAACACCCAGTAAAATATGTGATTGCGGCAGGAAAGAGTTGCTCAACTGAAACAGTAATGAAAAAACTGATACTTGCAGAACATTTGATATTTCTGGGGATCATTTGCATATGTTGATATTTTTTATAAACAAATTATATGTATTTGTATTATTTTATAAACAAGTCTGTTAATGACAGTTTTCATACTTACTAGAGCCTTCAGTTTTATTAAATGCTCCTGTTGTGTTCGGCTCTACCACAAGCAATGAACTGCAATGAAGTTATGGGTCATAACTGAAGGCAGAGGGCTATAACAGCCATCAATGACTATTACCTGGCATAGAGCCAGCAATTATGAAAGGGGACAATCACTTTCAGGAAATGCCCATTTTCCCAAAGATCAAAAGATATATAATAAAAATAGTGTCCTTTTTCTTCCTATTATTTCAAAAGTAGCACATGGTTCACAGTAAGTTATTATGCTTATGATTAATTTTGCTGAGCCAGAAAAATATCTGAACTAGTAGTCTTATATGATAACCTATCATAGTTGTATAATCAGCCTCATGGTAAGACAAATCTCACAGGCCAATCATGTGATGTGATTCATCCACTCACTTTCTTTCTTTTAGCTCTGTCACTTTATAATTAATAAACAAAAAGTTCAAACAGCTTTGCCAGACCACTCCAAACTATTGTAGTATACTGACATGAATTAATGACTTCAGAATAAAGATTCCTATTGACGGTTTCAAGTAGCCAAAGTTTTCAAAATGAAAATAAAAAGTTATTTATAGCTGCTGGAAATTTCCAAGTTTAAGAACTTTAATGTTTTCCTCTTAGAATCTCATCACATTTTATCATTGTTAATGTTTCTATGGGTCTCAGGAATAGATGATATTGTACTGTAATTGTTCCATATGTTATCCCAGGTCCTTGAGCATGGTACATACAGTATTTGGAGTCTAAGAATATTTGGTTTCAGCTTCAGAGACTGCTGTTTCTTGACTTTCTATATTTGTAATATAAATGCAAGGGTAAACAGAGATAAGAAAGTTCCCAAAGATTTTTTTGACAACTCTCAAACTCCCTTTTCATAAACAAGCACTTTCATTGTCTGAAAAGCATTTTTCTCATACGAAATAACATTTTTTTTTATTATTAGCTACAGCATGTTTTCTGCATCATCACGTATAACTACTGCTATTGGACTGGGACAGTAAAACACTTAAGCAGCTGCTCTGCATTTGCAATTTGCCTGAACTAAGAAAAGCTAGTGGTACCCATCAACCCTTTATATGTAATCTCTGTATTTTGTTTGATCCTTTAAACTACTGATTGATAAAATGCAATCACTAGTAACAATCTAAGATTATGTGGAGCATAACTTGGATGGAAAATGGACTAAAACAATACTGTTGTCTACATTTTGCCCTATATTAATGCCATAGAAAAATAAATTCTGCCTTGCTTCAAAATAGAATAGTACATATGAAGCAGCTGAGCCACACTCTTTGGCATTCTGATTAGAAAAATATAATTTTTTGGCAAATAAGGACCGGTTGGCCCATCTAGTCTGCCCATTCTGTTCCTGCCTATACTGTCAGCACAGATCCTACCTGATCTCTGGCTACTCCCCCCCCCAACCCGGCTTTCCTACCAAGATTCCTTTGTGCCTATCCCATGTATGCTTGAAGTCCACCACTGTTTTTGGTTCCACCACCTCAGCTGGAAAATTGTTCCAGGCATCCACCACTCTTCCAGTGAAGAAATATTTCCTCACATCTCTCCTAAATCTCCCCCGTCCCCAGCTTCATTGCATGCTGCCTTATTCATGTAAACCTTCTCTTCTGAACATTACTCCCCTCCTGTACCTCATTTATCCCCGTGAGGTACTTATAGGTCTCTATCATGTCCCCCCACTCCTTCCACTTTCAGGGTGTACATACTGAGATCCCTCAGTCTCTCCCCATAGGGCATATGATACAGCCCCTGCACCATTTTAGTTGCCCGCCTCTGGACAGCCTTTTCCCCATCTATGTCCTTTTTGAGATGTGGTCTCAAGAACTGGACACAGCACTGCAGGTGGGATCTCACCAGTGATTGATACAATGGTAACACTACTTCTCTCCTTCTACTGTCAATTCCCCTCCACCGACTTCCCCAACACTGATGTTAGACTGACTGACCTGTAATTTCCAGCATTCTCTCTGCTGCCTTTCTTATAAAGTGGGACTACATCTGCCCTCCTGCAGTCCTCTGGAACCACTACTGTTTCCAGTGAGTTGTTGAATAGGGCCACAGCCAGCACCTCCCTCAGCTTTCTTAGCACCCTAGGGTGTACCCCATCTGGCCCCATAGTCTTATCTACTTTTAAAGTCACAAGTCCTCTCAGTACTCTTTCCTCTGTAAATGGACATGTGTTCACCTCCCTTCTCCCAGTCTTCCTGCTGCTTCTATGTGGTCTGCCTCCTTCTCCCTTCACTGTGAAAACTAAGTAGAAAAATCTGTTCAGGATAGCTGCTTTTTCCTGGTCCTCCTCTGCACAGTCTCTCCCTGCCCTTCTTGACCTCACAATTCCTCCCCTTGTCTTCTTCTTTTCTCTAATGTATCTGAATAAAGACTTGTCCCCTTCAGCTACTTCTATGGCTAGCATTCCTCTGTTTGCGCCATTGCACCCCTCACCACCTTCCCTGTTTCCCTCTGCTTTTCCTGGTACATCATCCTACCATTTTACCTCTGTATCACCTTATATCTCCTGAATACAACCAGTAAGAGCTCATCATATAATTTTGTACTTTTTTTTAAATTTCATTCTAACTGTATTGATGGCTTTGTCTGTGAGGGCAAATGAGATAAACTTGATTGCCAGAGGCATGCCAATTCCTTATGGAGAGATATTACTATCTCTTTGTCCTGTAGTTACATGCCACTTTGGCCAGTTAATGGGGTAGCTTGAAAGCCAAAAGAGCCCTTTCATGCTTCAAAGCCAAAACAGCCCTTTTAAGTTATGGGATGAGGTCTAGCTAATGGATGGAGCAGTCACTCAAGTGTTGTGAGACAAGAGGTGGGAAAAAGGTGGTGTCCTTTGGAATACACAAACTCCTGAAATTCAAATTAGACTTGTTTCCCATGGAACTTGTCCCTAGATGCACAAAGAACTGGTCTGGAAGTGATGTCATAGGACAAAAGTACCGAGGGTGGGTGGAGACTGGTTTTGGAAACCAAGCTAAGCCAGAAATTTGTGAGAGACTGGGTAGTCAGGTTGGGACTCGGAGCAGTTACCAACTAAGGTTTGAGTCTGTCTTATTCCACTTTGCTTAATAGAGAGAGAGAAGAGTGAGAGAGGTTTTTTTTCTGTGTGTTTTGTACTGTACAAAACATTTTCTTTTTATTGCTATAGAATTACTGCTCCCCGTAGTTTTAGTGTAGTATCCTGTACTGTATGTGTAAATATCTTGAACTATTAAATATTATATTTATATACTTTTTGTTTCGGTGATTGAGTTCTTGATGGTACAGATAACTGGATTATATTGACAGAAACTGTGTTCTGTCTCTGAAGAGAAGGCTATAGTTACCATATTTAGTTTCAAAAGTGAGGTGTTTTCAGCAGTGACAAAGAGGAGTGAGTCATTTGGTTTTAGTAAGGAGCATTATATTCTGTGTGCTGTGACTCTGGTGGGATTCAGACCTAGAGATACCCAGAGGGAGCATCTATGCTGAGTGGTGGCAGCTACTGAGGGACCCTTGCAGGCATCTGAAGGGTTTCAGAAAGCTTGTAACAGTCACATTCTGAGTCTGGGAGAAACCAGTCTGCCATACCACCCATTTAGACTTTACCATCGCAGCCACTTCCTTCATGAATTATTGTCTCCTTTTTCTCCTGTTCTTCTCACTTCTTTTGCACAGAGGTTTGTTGCCTTCATTATGCCATCCCTTTATTTGGTCCACTATTCCTCCACCTCATCCAGGCATTCCCCCTATTAGGTTGTCACTGAGGCATTCACCCAGTTTTTAAAAATCTGTCCTCCTGAAGTCCAGGACCATTGTCCTTGTATGGTTTGTCTCTTTTATCATCTTTATGGTAAATCACACGGTATGGTAATTGCTGGTCCCCAGGTGACATCCCACTTTGATGTCTCAGTACTGTCCCTGGTTATGAGAACCAGGTCCAGTATTTTCCAAACTTGAGTGGGAGCTGGGATGCTCCAATCTACATCTGGCAGATTGTAGTCCCCAACCAGCAGCACCTACACTGATGTCTCCCCTAGTGCCTTGTCCCATTCTTCCCCTTGTATTGGAGATTTGTATGTCACCCCAGTGCAAATAGTGGCTCTGACTCTTGTCTCCAGAGTGACCCAGAGCACATCCAACCCATCCTTTGCCCCTAGATTGCCTTGTATCTCCATCACTCTGATACCCTTTATCAAACACAGCACAATCTCTCCAAGCTTCCTCCCCTCTATCCTTCCTGAATTAAGTGCAGCCTGGTATGGCCATGTCCCAGTCATGGTTTCCTGTGATCCAGTACTGCCTTTGTCATGATGGCCTCCAGGTCTGCAATTCTGTTTCCAAAACTCATTGTACTGGCACACATGGCTCACCACAACTTGCTCCCACTCTAGCTGCAACCCCTCCTTTCTGCCTTTGTTGCCACTTGAAACTTCTCTCTCTCCTCTTCTCCTTCACTACCATCTTCATGCCTTGACTCCAAAACACCTCCCTTTCTACCTCTTCTGTTCTTGTCCACCTTGTGCCCTACTATGCATCTGCTTCCTATAACTTGTGCCCTGAGGGAGTTTCCTCCCCTTGGGCCCTCTCTAGCTGATGCTTCAATCACTGTGGGAGGAAGGGAGTTATACCATGCCTATGTATTTTCGCCTTCCCAGTTGGCTAATTTAAATTTCCATTAAGGTAACATCTAAATCTTCCCCTGAAGACTGTGTTCCCCTTCCCAGATGGATGCAGGCCGTCATCTCTGTATAGACCTATATACTTCCAAATCTGCCCCCAGTCCTCAATAAAGTTGAACAGCTCCTCTCTGCACCATCCTTTCAACCAAGTTTTGAAGCTTTTGGTGCAGAGTACCCTATCATCCCCATGGCTATAGACAGGTAGCAACACGGTGAATGCCACAGTTTGTGCTACTTGCCTAAGGCCCCTCCCTAGTTCCCTAAACTCTCCCTGTCCTACCCAAGCCCAATCCCTCACTAGGCCATTTGTCCCCATGTGTACAATGACATTCAGATCCCCAACCTGTCCTGCCACCCTTGCAATCCTTAGGATCCACTGTCCATCCCTCCACACCAAGGCACCAGTTATGCACCTAACCACCCTCTCTCCACCTCTTCTTGATGCCATAGCTATCCCCCTGACAATTGAGTCCCCCAACAGAAGCTTCTTTCTTTTCTGCTGGGGTCCTCTACCTCCCATCTTGGGGCCTCCCCACTGGAAGACCCCACATCCTCCCTTGCCACCATTATGGGTGCCCTCTCACAGTAGTCCCATCCAGACAGAATGGCAAAGGAATTCTTTAGTGGTACAGGCTAAGGCATGTGCCCCTGACCTGCCGTCCCCACCCTCCCAGAGCCAACCAAGTTCCAGCTGGCCCTCTTCTTTCAGGATTGATGACCTACTTTTCTCATTAACCACTTCTTTACCATAATTGCACTATGGTGATCCTAAATATTTAAACTCTTTAAAAAATGTCTTAAGTGAACTTGACCTACAGTATTCTTTCCAATTCCACCTTCTAATACTTCTTTGGCTAGGGATAGTAGTTTAAAGGCCAGTGATACTGCAATATATACAGTGGTAGCCAGTGACATGATGCAGAATAGCTAGATATATCATTATATAGTATATCACAGATAATCTCCATTTATTTTAATAGGATTTCCTTTGGTATATTGCAATATATCTAGCTATATAGTGTAACACGTTATTGGCTTCCACTGTATTGCTGGTACCTATGAAACACCTCAGATGTACAGCATGCTCACAGTAAGGTATTTTTGGGTAATGTAATTGTTACCAAACAGAGACTGGACCAAGAAGCTCCCTTACAAAAGTTTTAATTATTATTAAAAAGTTTTATTTATTCAAAAAATATTCCAGCCAGTGTTTACTCTGACATTTCCAGAAAACCCTGTCATCAGGGAATATTGGCTCTAGTATTCAGTATTAAAGCATTTTCTGGGTCATAGCAACATGAATTACACAGTCAAATTAATTCTCTTTTCTTAGCTTAAAATTCCGTATAAGTTCCATATTTTAAATATGTAACTGGGGACCTGTTTAAACCAGGGCTGTTTCAGGGTCCCCACATGGCTCATGTGCCTACTACTTTTCAAAAAGCCATGTACAGTAGCTGACCTTTGTTAGTTATTTTAAAGTATTACAGCCACTGTTCTGGCACAGTTAAATCATCTCCAGTGTTACATTTAATCCTGATCAAATAGAAAGGTTCCAATACCGAAAGTCAGGAACCTACAGCTTTCCAGTTTAGGTCATAACAGCAGTGCATGGAGCAGTGGTTCAGCCCTGTAGAGACAGCTAGGGACAGAAACACTGTTTATTACAGTATAAATTAGACTTCTGTGCAATGTCCTTGCTGCAGAACTGTAGTACATGTAGCCACAGTTTCTATTGATGAGCAGTAGGGCTCATAAGAACAGATATAGGTTAAACAAATACTTCTGTTTTAATTTTCATCATTACATTTCATCAATTACATGCCAAAATTATACATTAGTTCAGTACATACAGGATAAAATTAGCTTCAAGTAACCTAGTTAAGCTTGGGTGAATATTGTTTTATCTATTACATGATGGTAGGGATATCAGAAAGAACAAAATAGAGAAGGACAAAAAGGGTTTACATGACTATAATTGAGCAGCTGTAGCTATACATACAGTTAGTCATCTTTCCACTAAAGCACAGAGTGTACACAACCTATTTATAGTGAAAACAAGCAAAATGGTACCCCCATGCCTGTGTTCCCAATAGGCGTGTGCATACCCTGAATGTTATTTCTGAAGTACCATGAATAATGGGCTTTTCAGATATTCAGGAATGATTTACTAACTGACAACTATGCATGGTATTCTGTGATAGTGAAGAGAGTCGGACCAGTCGAGGAGCTACGCTTACTGTGTAACTCACTTACTGTGTAACTGACATAGATCATACGTCACTGCATCTTTTTTGGCATTTAATTTTTTTTTTTTTTACATTACATGTTTACTTTTGTGTTGGGGGGGTGAGGGGGGGCACAGCCCCCTGATGAAAGATCACATTAATTTGTTATGTGAAGGATGTAAAGATGGACAGAGATTGAAGGGGGGGAGTGTTTCGCTACGTGGGCGTGATGCTGCACCTACGTTTTCAGCAGAAGGCAGCATGCAATTCCCGTAGCCTTTTACACTATGCAATCTGGCTGGTCCGAATCTCTTCACAATCATCTGGTATTCAACATTCAGATGGGAATCAAAACAGCTAGAATGCCAAAGAAACCATCTCTCCACCCTTCTCTGCCTTCCTCAGTGCCCCGGATACTGAAAAAATGAAACTTCCAAATTGATGCCCATGGCACTTTGCTGAATACTAAAAACCAAATGCCAAACACCAAGATATTTGGGCACCTGAATAAAATATTCAGACTGAGTATTGTGGAAGAGGTATTTGCACAGCCCTTGTTTCCGGCATTTGACATGCACACAATTGGAGCAGTACCACAGCATTGAACAGCTTCACCAGATTGAAAGACCCTTTACTAGCCATGGACATTAGTTATCAAAAAGACAACATGCATTATTGTAGCACTGCAAGAGAATACACTAATTAAATTTATGATACCCTGTTGAATCAGATAACAATTCTTTAGATTCCTATAAAGCTTTGACAGTGTTAACTACATTTGTCTCATATCATAGAAACACAGAATATTAAATCAATGTCTTTTGTCACAAAAAAGAGGAGGCAGATGAGGCACTAATGGTGTACCACACTGGACTGCACACTGGACTGGATTTTCTTAATTAACAAAGAGATTGAGACACAAGTCCAGAGCTGCAGGTGAGGAAATTAATGGAAACAGTGCTGAAGAAAAACTTTGTAGAGTATCTGGAATCCAATGGGCTGCAAGACCACAGGCAGCACAGATTCACAGAAGGAAGTCATGCCAAATAAATCTGAAAGATGTGTTTAATTGGTGACCAAGGAAATAGATCAGGGAGGGCAGTGGACATGGCCTATCCAAACTTTAGCAAGGCTTTCGGCATTGTGCCACACAGAAAGCTGTTAAAGAAATTGAGCAGCCTAGGAATGGCATCCAAAATGGTAAACTGGGTTAGAAACTGGTTACTTGATAGGAGACAGAGGGTAGTGGTTGATGTCACTCACTCTAATAATGGGACAGTGAGCAGTGGGGTGCCGTAAAGCTCAATACTGGAATCTGTCATCTTCAATTTCTTCATAAGGAACATTGTAGATGAACTGAAAGAGAAGGCATACTTTTTGCAGATGGTACCAAAATCTGCAACAGGGTTGGCACTCAAGAGGGGTAGAGAGAATGTACGGGGATATTGGGAAACCTGAGGAGTGGTCAAGAGCATGGCAGTTGAGGTTCAGTGCCAAAAACTGCATAGTCATTTACAGTGCCTATGGCATGGGAGCCCAGGAGCCAAGTATAGGATGGGGAGAGGTACTAACAGTCACTATTCAGAAAAGGGACCATGTTGTTATCATATCTGATTACCTCAAGATGGCAAAGCAGAGTGACAAAGCAATGGATAGCACTAGTGGGATGCTGGGGTACATAGGGAGGAGTATCTCCAGCAGGAGGAAAGAGGTGGTGTTGCCACTGTATTGCTCACTGGTGAAACCTGATCTGGAGTACTGTGTCCAGTTTTGGAAACTGCACCACAGAAAGGACATAGAAGGGTGAAGGCAGTCTAGAGGAGGTCAACTGAAATTGTGTAGGGGTTGCACAAAAAACCCTACAAGGAGAGACTAAGGGATTACAAAATGTGCACCCTGGAAGAGAGGAGAGTGAGAGGTGACATGATAGAGACCGACAAGTACCTCCCAGGATGCACAGGGTACAGGAGGTAAGTCTCTTTCAAATGAGAAAGAGCACCAGGACCAAGGGAATGCGATGAAGCTGGAGAGGGAAAGTTTAATAGAGACATGAGGAAATACTATTTTACTGAAAGGGTGGTAAACACCTGGAACAGATTGGCAGCAGAATTGGTGGAGAAGAAAATGATGGGGGGGGGCCTTTACGCATGCGTGGGATAGGCATAGTGGTATACTAGAATATGGGTGGGAACAAGGGAGGGTCACTGGAGACCTGTATGCATCTGTGTAGACAGATTAGGCTGTGCACATCTGGTCACACAGGGTGGACCAAGTGGTCCTTTTCTGCTGACAAATTCTATGTTTTAGTGTTACAAATACATATTATACAGGCATGGTCGCACCTGTATATTAGGGTTGAGTAAGCACTTCTATGTTAAACTCACATTTTTGGACCTTAATAACTTTGCTCTCCTTCAACCAATTTACATGAAATTTGAAAAGGGCAGATTCTGTCCCAGGTACTCTTGATCCTATAAATTTCATGTAGATCGGTTCAGGGGAGGCAAAGTTATAGACGTGCAAAAAAATGCAAAAGTCTCAGTTTTTGAAAATGTTAAGACTTTTTTTTATTGCCACCCAATAACTAAAAAAATAGGAGGCTTTGAAACTTGAAACTTTCAGGTTTGATAAAGGTTGGTCCAAGGTGTGTGCTTTTGTGGTTTTAGGTCCAGCTGTTGAGCAGGTTTTAAAATATTTAATACAAATGTTCAGTTTCTGAGCATGTGCAGTTCAAAGATCAACATTCTATTCATAACTGAATTTTTACGAAAACAGCAGCCTGCACTATATGACACAGCTGTCTTTAATAAACAACAGCTGTGTCGTCTAGTGCAAGTACTATATGACACAGCTGTTGTTTATTAAAGACAGCTGTGTCATATAGTGCAGGCTGCTGCTGCTGTGACTCATAGATCAGGGACGGGGCTACTGTCATTGTAGCCCTGCCATCCTGACTGTGCCTTAATGAAACCGTTATCTGCACATCAGGTGCTCCAATCTCTGGTGGCAGTGTATTTATTTAGTTATTTAATTAATTTATTTGTTATTGTTTCTTATTCTTATCCGACACCAGGATGCACATCCCCAGTGTCAGATGCTTCCCCCTGTGTAGCCCTTTATTTATTAACACTGCTGACATCAGGGAGCCCAGTCCCCATGTCAGCATTTACACCCCCCAGCAGTTTGGTACTCTGTGGAGCCCACTGCCAGTGTCCTGAAATACTGTTATTCATTTCTGCTTTTTCTGAAAGAAAAAAAGTCCTGCCAGGTCTTATGTTTTTTTTTAACCTGAAAAAAATAAAATGGTCCCTCGTTGTCCCCACCGCTTCCCCACCGCCAACCCAACCCTCCTACTGAGCACCCACCATCCCACCCCTTACTCTATACTTGCCTCTGGAGGTCCTACAATTTCATCTTCTGTGGACTGAGACATGTAGAACACAGATGTTTTTAATAAACAACAGCTGTGTCATATAGTGCTTGCACTATATGACACAGCTGTCTTTAATAAATGACAGCTGTGTAGTATAGTATTTACACTATATGACACTAACATGCTAGATGCCAGTAGAGTAGGCCTCTTGGTCTATCAAGTCTGCTTGTGCTTCAGCACCCTGATTGGGTACTGTAGCTATCTACCTGGCTTCTTCCTCTGCTACTCAATCCCCAAGTCCCACCTCCCCCAGGTAAGTCATCCTCTGCTTCACCCCTTACCTATACCTATCCCACCCTCTCTTGAACCCTTCCACCATAGCTGCCTGCCCCAGCTCCCCAGGCAGTGCTTTCCACGGATCCCCCACTCTCTCTGTGAAGTACCTCATCCTCCTTTCCCCCCAAATCCTCCCACCCTCAATCTTCCAACTGTGTTCTCTGGTGATTCCATCCTCCTTCCACCAAAAAACCCCATCTCGGCTTACCTTATTTACTCCCTTGAGGTACTTGTAAACCTTAATCATGTCCCCCCAGTCCCTTCTTTCCTCCACGAGAACAGGTTGAGCTCCTCTAATTGCTCCTCATATGTCATATCCCCCAGGCCCAGGATCATTTTGGTTGCTCTCCTCTGGACCCTCTCCAGGATTTGGATGTCACTCTTTAGGTGCAGCCTTCAGAGCTGCACACAGTACCCCAGGTGTGATCTAACCAGGCTGTTGTACAGTGGCAAAATCACCTCCCTGTTCCTAGAGATAATTCCCCCTAATGATGCAGCCCAGCATCCTATTTGCCTTGACTGCAGCCCTCCTGCACTGCTCTGAATTATTCATGTTAACATCCACCAGGACTCTCAGGTCTCTTTCCCCTGTTGTGGCCTGCAACTCATCCCCCCAGGGTATAACCATAGTTGGGATTTCCATGCCCTAGATGTACAGTAGCACCTTGCACTTGGAGGAGTTAAATTTCAATTTCCAGGTGCAGGACCACTTGTTCAGAGTATCCAGGTCCCCTTGCAGGGCCAATCTTCCCTCATTCCTTTCCACCACTGCCCCAGCTTAGAGTCCTCCACAAAGAGACTCATTTCACACCCGATACCTTCTCTGATATCAAAGATGTAGGCATTAAACAGGAGCTGCCCTAGAACTAATCCCTGTGGGACTCCACTTCTGACCTCCCTAGGAGACGAGACCTCTCCCCCCACCGACTACTACTCTTTGAGTGCACCCAGAAATCCAATTTCCAATCCACCTGTCAATGGGCCTACCCCCATCTTCCCCAGCTTCTCCAGCAGACAATTGTGAGGGACATAATCAAATGCCTTGCTGAAGTCCAGGAACAGGACATCCATGGGTTTCCCACTGTCGAGTGCTGATGTCACCCACTCATAGAATTCTACAAGGCTTGTTTGACACGCTCTACCTGGCACAAACCCATGCTGCCGGTTATCCAGGTACCCCATGTCCTCCAAGAAACCCCATCCTTTCTTTAAGTATGCTCTCCATTATCTTCCCCACCACTGATGTCAAACTGATGGGCCTATAGTTTCCTAGCTCTTCTCTTGATCCCCCTTTATGGATGGGCGCAACATGCACCTGCCTCCAATCCATTGACACCTTCCCCGTCTGAAGCAA
The DNA here is from genome assembly GCA_016271365.2 of Neoceratodus forsteri. NCBI lineage: Eukaryota > Metazoa > Chordata > Ceratodontiformes > Ceratodontidae > Neoceratodus > Neoceratodus forsteri. The sequence continues at coordinate 318,919,135 of CM028134.1, forward strand.
CATGTTAGAGATCCTCCAGTGGTGCAGCCAAAACATCCGTCAACTCCCACAGCACCCAGGGATGAATAGCGTCAGGACCTGGAGATGTGTCCTTTTTTAGGAATATCATCATCTGCCCCCCACCTCTTCAGCAGAACCAGCCTGACATCCCATCCCTGGACTACCACCCCCAGCAGCTTGCTCTTCGGCAGGTGCCCCAATAAGCAGGTGTGCTGCTCCTTCAGTGTCCTACATCCCTTTCTTGGGAGTGCCCCAGCCTCCTCCCTAGTGAACACTGAGGTGAAGTACTCATTTAGTACCTCCACCTGCTCTCCAGCCTCTTCCACCCACCCCTCAGCTGACCTCAACCTACTGAGCTGGCCCTTGACCTTCATCCTCACCCCAATATACCTAAAGAACCCCTTTTCCACACTTCATATCCCCTGTGCCAGCCTCTGCTCCTTCCAGGCCTTGGCCCCCTCACCACTTTGGTGACTTGCCTGGCTGCAAGGTGATAGTTTTCCCTATCCCTCTCTCCTCTCATTTTTTGGTACCTACTGTAGGCAGCTTTCTTCTCCCTTACCACCTCCTGGACTTTCTTGGTCCACCAGCATGGTTTGCGAGACCTACCTCCCTTGTACCTCACCCTAGCACTGGTCCTGGTGGACTCCTATATACCCTGTGTAATGCCCTCCCACCTGCCTTCTACATCCAGACCATGTTTAAGCTCCTGCAAATGCCCCTTGAGAATTTCCCCCATGCTCCTAAAGTCAGCCCCTCTAAAATCAACTATCATCATCCTTGAATGATCCCCCCCAACACACATTAGGTCAAAACCAGACTGTGTCATGGTCACTCCCAACCAGGTGGTTCTTCCACAACCAGATCCTGCAAATGATCCCCATCCACTAAAACCACATCCAGGATACAACCCTCCCTCATTGGGTCCATCACCTGCTGATTGAGAAACAAATCCAGCAGCTTCTGTTCCCTGGTTACAGTGGACGCCATAGTTCCCCAGTCAGTAGATGGCATATTAAGGTCCCCCATCAACACCACTCCTTCTCCCTGCAGTTCACACTGACACCTAATGTTAGCCAGCAGGCACACCTCCTGGTACTCTGCCAGTCCTGGGGGTCTAGACACAACCCCCAACTTAATCCTCCCTCCCACAGGAGTTCTCAAAGTGACCCAGAAGGCCTCCTTGCTGCCCTCCACTTCCTCCACTCTAATAACCTCAATGTTATCCCTAATAAACATTGCAACTCCTCCCCCTCTGCCCACCGCTCTATCTTTCCTAAGCACAAGGTACCCACTCAGATTATTTATTTTATTCATTTAGTTTTTGTTTACCGGGTAGGGTGCTCTAGCCATGGCAATGACTATTTTCAGGCACAACTCAGGAGATTACAGATCAGTGAAGACAAATACAAATCATCAGTAATAACATAACTATACACAAATACGTTACATTAAAATGAGCAATTTTATATGGATAGGAATACATGACAAGCAGGAGTTGAAGTAGCAAGCATGCAAAATAAAGTTTAAAGTAAAATTCATTATCTAAGAGGGTCAAAATGATACATTTGCAAATGTCTTATAATCAGGATATGTCAAATAAAGTTTGGATAATGCAGGGAGAAACTGAGCTTAAACACAAAGTGGACATACAGGATAGATAGATAAGGAGAGGAGGTAGTCATGAGGACTGGAGTGAGGGATAGGAGGATAGTAGAGAAAAAAGAGGATGCAGACAGGAAAAGAGGAGAGGACTACAAGTGAACATGAGTAGGCCATACAGGTAACTAGAGAAAATAAGTGCTGAGTGTTATGGGATAAGACTGGAAAGAAGTGGCTTAAGGGGTCAGGGTAAGAATGGGGATAAACAGGCTAGGGTGTTTGGAAGCAAGTGCAGTTACATGAATCAGCTAGGTAATGGCATAGCAGTCTCTTGAAAGAGGCATGGGAAGGGGCAAGACATATAGTTAGAGGGAGAGAGTTCCAGAATTGGGGGGCATTACACGCAAAGGCAGTAGTCCCTTTAGAAGAGTGATGCCTAGGGATGAGGACAGGCGCATTGATCATGGAGTTCAGGCCGTAACTGATGCCTGGGCCAGAAATAGTCCTGCCAAGGGCTTAGATATATGAGTTCTGATTATGTTACCGATAAACGAACCATATGCAAAGGACTGAGATGCAAGGGGTGAAAGCCATCCGAGTTCGGAGTAAAGGAGGCAGTGGTGTTTGAGCCTGTATGAAGAGGAGGCATAGCGACATATGTTATTGTAGGTAACATCCCACTTCCGAAGACTAGATTTACTTGCGACAGCATAGCTTGTAACTCCATAGGTGAGGGATGGGAGGAGAATGCCATGAGCTATGGCTATCCTAGCAGAAGGGGTTAGCATATAGCTGGAGCGGTAGGCAATGCCAAGTTTAATGTTAACAGACTTACAGGTCTGCTGGATGTGAAGATTGAAATTAAGAGCCAGGTCAAGGGTGATACCCAGGTATTTAAATGAGTTTACCACAGTTACAAATGTGCCATTAACTGTGGAGATCATGTAATGTGGTCGGGAGTGATTGAGCTTGGTATTTGTACCAAATAACATGTCTTGGGCCTTTTCTACATTGAAGACAAGCTGATGGTGGACCAGCCATTGCTGAATTAGAGCAAAGTCCTGGGAGAGACGCTGGTTGATGTCACAGATGTTTTTAGAACTAGCGTAGATAACAATGTCATCAGCGTACAAGTAGGGAGGATGTCTGCTGGAGGTTGGAGGTGACATTATTTATAAATATGGAGAAAAGCAAGGGACCAAGGATAGACCCTTGAGGCACACCTATGTTGATAGAGGTTAACTCTAATAGGGTGGAATTGTATTTAACTACTTGAGTCCTATCAGATAAGTACCTGCCAAACCACCTAACTACATTTGAGGGAAAAAACAAGAGATCTCAGGGTCATTAAGCGTAGGGTGTAGTCAACCAGGTCAAAAGCTTTGGTCAGGTCAATAAAAATAGCACCTGGTAAGGCACTGGAGTCCATGGCCACAAGGGTGTCTGATGTAAATTTGACCAGAACAGTGGTTGTACTGTGACCTTTGCGGAAGCCATGCTGGGCAGAGGAGAGAAGGTCATGTTTTGGGAGAAAGATCCCAGTCATGGCCATAGGTGGCCCAAGTTTTAGTGACCATTGCTACATTCACCCCACCCTCCACCAGCATGTCCTGGAACTCAAGCATCTTATTCTCCAGGCTCCTGGCCTTTATTGAAACCACCCTTCACCCCTTGTCTCCACTCCCCCTTGATCATATCTTCCCTTGATCCTTCATATGTCTGTCCGCCCTCCTCTCCTAGGGTACCATCCATCCCCCCTTTCTGGGGTTAGGGGCCAGTCCTACCTGCAATATGGATGGCTGGATCAGCCCCACATTTCAACCCTCCCCCTTCACAAGTTTAAACCCCATCTAGCCTATTTATTAAAAAGAGCTGTGTCGTATAGCGCAGGAGGCTGCTGTTGTGACTCATAAGTCAGGAACGGGGCTGCTGTTATTGTAGCCTTGCCATCATGACTGTGCCTCAATTAAACTGTTTTCTGCACACCTCAGGGCCCAAATCCCAAGTGGCAGAGTATGTATTTATTTATTTAATTTATTTATTTTTTAATATTTCTTATTCCTTTCTGAAACTGAGATGCCCAACCCCAGTGTCGGATGCTTTCCCACTGTGAAGCCCCTTTATTTATTAAGACTGCTGACAATGGGGGTCCCAATTCCTGTGTTTTCATTTACACACCCCCAGCAGTATGAGACATGGGGGAGCCCAACCCCAGTGTCCAGAAATGCTGTTATTCCTTGATTACTTCCCTGAAAAGAAAAAAAGTCCTGCAACGTCCTTTTTGTTTCTTTTTAACCTGAAAAAAGAAAATGATTCCTTGTGATCACTGTTGTGTCTTCTTATCCCCCAACTCAACCCTCCCACTGAGCACCCACCACCCCACAACACCCCCCTTAACCTATACTTACCTCTGGAGCTGGGCCGATGTCATCTTCTCTAGACCAGGACACATCTGCACTCTTCAAAGCCAAACCACAAACTGAAGCATCAAGGTAAGTGCCGCATAATGTATTCCAATGACCTTTTCAACTTATGGTGATATCTCTGCCATTTTTAGGTAGTTTTTCACCAAATTTTCAACATGGGCTTTTTGGAACCCCCATCTCATGAACACTGTCACTGTTGTTTTGTTAATCTGGCAACCTCAAAAACTCCTTTTAGGACCGATTAACAAAATGACAGTGTCAGTGTTCATGAGGTGTGGTCCCAAAAAGCCCATGTTGAAAATCTGGTGACAAAATTCCAAGAAATGGACGAGTTATGAGTGTGCAATGATATTTTTCTACACAGGTGCATAACTTTGGTAATTTATAATATTTTGACTCCAGATTTTCAACATACCTATTTTTTCACACCACCTCATGAACAGTATAGCTGTCATTTGTCACATCCTGTCTGAAATGTGTTTTTGCACCTGTGGTGCGGAATGGCATTTCAGCATGGATTTCAACATTTTTACCTATGGGGTTTATGAGGTGGGGTCATAAGAAGACTATGTTGAAAGTTTTGGGTCAAAATGTTAAACAATAAATTTGTTAAGTAACATTGTTTGCAGGGATGTCTGTTGTACCCCGGGGAACATGCTGCCTTACCTTGCAAGTGAGCTGTGTTAGGGTGTGACCTCGGTGAGACAGTCTACTGGGACAAGGCTAATGGGGAAGGTGCTGCACCATGCAGCACTGCCATGGCCTGGGTAGAGATGGAGCAGTGTTTTGATGCAGACGCCACACACTGTGGTAGATCAGGGAACCTCACCCAAAAGGTATCAGTATGTGTGCCAGGGTCTGCTGAGCCCATGCTCTGCATCAGGACTGTCTCCAATATTTTATTTATTTAATTTTGCACAGGTCCCGCAAATGAGGATGCAGTTCCACTATCAGAAAAATAAGGGAAATTCTTTGCAAAAAATGATGTTAATGCAGACATTAGGGTTGTAAAATGCAAAGCACACAAAGATGGGAAATCAAAAAACATTAGGGATTTGGGTCTCCGGAGTATTGGTGAATCAGTGGTGGGGTCTTACTTGGGTTGTCAACCCTAATGCCCGCCCCTACCCTGGATCCAATGAGGTCAAATGTGATGTCTTCATGCAGGACCCTGTGGGACCTGCTTGAAGAAAGCTCTGACAGCTTATGTTGGCCATATTGTATCACTATGACACACTAGGTTGGAGCTGTATCCTGTGCTTTGGACAGGAAGCTACAGGCTGGAGGGTGGGCATTAGGTTTGACAACCCTAAGTAAGACCCCACCACTGATGCGCCAATACTCCAGAAACCCAAATCTCTAAATGTTTTTTCATTTCCCATCTCTGTGCGCTTTGCGTTTTATAACTCTACTGTCTGCATTAACGTAGTCTGTAAATAAATATATACACACACACACACACACACACACACACACCTGATTGTTTTTTACATTAGGTTTATGTTAGGGCTACATTAAAGCTGCAGTACCATAACACTTTGCTACACAATGAAACTAACATTAAAACACTAATTCATGTATTATTTAGAACCATTTTCTAAATATAATAACACATTCCAGACAGGGAATTATGCTTAACAGGAACCCCAATTTTCAGAATTAGGATTTCTGGAATTACAGTCAGAAAATCCTAGTTCTGAAATGTATGAATAAAACATGTTTTACATAGGAATTTAGGATTAAGGATTCTAAATCCAATTCAGATTCCAATGTTGAGGTCCTTTTTGGAGTCAGATAGGAAATGGCTTCAGAAACAGAAATTTTTAATTACTTAACTGTGCAATCAGACTGGAATCCATCAATTCTGAGCCTCCCTAATTTAAAGTCTCTTTTTTTTGCCACAAAGGTTTTTATCCTCCTTTGGCAGGTCTTGAATGGTTTATCAGACCTGCCACTGTTCCCAACAGTCATCCCTTACCTCACTCCGGTCATCAGCAAGTACCCACTGCCAGACCCAATGGCAGGGTAAGAGTGGGAAAGCCATCCTTCCTGACAAATATATCCAGTGTTGCCACCTACTGGAGCAGCAGGGCAGACTGTCAGGACATGGGCAGGGCTTCAGTAAGTCCAAGCCTAAGTTTGTCCTGTTCTTCTTGTCCCCAACCCTTGCCATAAGAGCATTGTGTGTGTGTGTGTGTGTGTGTGTGTGTGTGTGTGTGTGTGTGTGTGTGTGTAAGCTCACAAGCCCAACTTCATGCTCTAGCACCTTACCATTCTTGCCATAAGGTGCTGCACTGACATCAGGCACCACCTGGTGGCAGGCATATGCCGCGTTGAAGTGCTCCCCACCCTGGGGAAGGAGAGCTGTCCCTCAGCCATTTGTTCCTCTCCAACCCCAGTTGAACCCAGAGACCTGAGTCCATTCCTGAAGCTGGGTCACCACATTGGAAAAAGGTAAGACATGCACAATGATTCTTCACCACCAAGTTAGCTTTAAAGCCATTATTTAAGTGGAATAACATTCCAGATAGGGAGTTACGCTTGATAGTAGCATCCCTCCTGGTATTTAGATCCCTTACCCCTCAGGCTTAGGATATTAACCTCTGACTAGATGTGACTGTAGTGGTATACTGTTAAAAGGGAAACTGAGATTGAGTGACTGAAATATGAGTTACTAAGTCTCAGCGCCCAGAATGTGGGCTACCTTTTCAGGGTAGCAACAAGCGAAGAAGAAGGCAAGTGGAAGAGGAACAGGGGGAATGGAAGAGAACAGCAGGGGAACAGGAGAGGATGGCAGGTATGTGAGTGGTAGTGCAGTGACAGGCTGCCAGGCTGGCCATGTGGTGTGGTGCTGAGGGTGGCTAGCCACAGTGGAGATGGTACAAGGTTCAGGGCTGGGGAGGTACATGCTACATTTGGTGTGGTGGGAAGAATTATTTTTCCAAGTTTCACCCCCTCCCTGACATGCACCGCCCCCCGGAGTTGGTAATCTTTAGTTGGAGAGGATGTGGGGTGGTGCAGCCCCCTGCATAACTCGTAGATTTGCTTTCGGCCACTTGTCGATGCGTATGTACATCACCATTTTTAATTTTGGTGATATACACTCGCCCTAATGGTGATTGCCGTTCAGCGATCACCATTATGACATAGAACCTACAGTACCATAATTCCCAGTCTGTCATGTGTTATTCTTTACTCTTTTAAGGGTGAACCATTAACCAGGCCATAGTTATCATTTCTCTCACTCCCTAAACCCTTCTGGGCTGAGGGAAAAACAAGATATAATACAATGAAAATGCTTCCAAATGATGAAATGTGTATGTGGTTAACTATTTTGAACCTTTGAAGATTGATTGTGAGGGCTTGTGGTAGCATAGAGTCCTGCTTAAGACTGAGCCAGCCTAAATTCATGTATTGTGATTTGCATGTACTACCCATGCTGCCTTACAGAAGTGGGGTATGTACAATTTTGTATTTCTTTAAAACTTGACTTTATTTTGCCAGGACCGACTCAAACATAGGTGGAGACTGTGACTTATACATTAGGGATCCCCTTCAAGGTTACATACTTCCCGCACCCACCAGTGCCGACGACCTCCAAGTTCTGACCATAAAACCTCTTCAGAGACCCCATAACAGGACACTGATGGTTCTCTCTGTCTACACCCCACCTAAACTAACTGTGGCTGACACCAGTGACCTGGTGGACCATGTGGGCACCCTGAGCCTAAACACAGAAATCATGATACTGGGAGATGTCAATATCAACTGGTTCTCCCCCTCTGCTGCCTCAATCAAGGATGCCTTATCTGAGGTCCACTTTCTCTCAAATGGTTGAGAGAGCAACCAGAGTTAACTACAAAACTGGGATCAGCACCCTCCTGGACTGGATTTTCACAAATCGACCTGTCCACAGCACCAGTACTGCTGTTCTCCCTGATACACTGACCGACCACTCCCCTCTCACCTGTACTTGGTCCTACAACTACTGCAAGCCACCTCACAGAATGATTACAAACCATGTTCTACTAAAAGGTCACCTTGCACTGCTAAAAGCGGAGCTTCAGGGCATCGAATGGACTGACCTCAATGAGGCCAATGATGTAGACACGGCCCTTGACCACTCCATAAACACATTTAACAGCGTCTGTGACAAGCATGCCCCGGTAAAGACAAGGGAAATAAAAGGGCATTGCAATCCCTGGATTACCCCAGACCTACTGGAGCAGCTCAATGCCAGAGATGTCCTCTGGCAGATTGTGAGAGTGCATGGTACCACCACTAACATCCAAAGGTACACACAAGCCTGAAATAAGTGCACAAAAGCCATCCAACATGCAAAAAGTGCATTCTTCAAGGAAGCCCTCTCCAGCTCCTGGAATAACAGCAAGTCATTCTGGGATAATCTCAATGACATAACCAACAAAGTACCCCAAAATGCCCCATCAATGCTCATGGTTGACAGAGCACTATCCTTGGACCAATAGCGAATTACCAGTGCACTTAATGATGCATTCATGGACCTCAGCAGTGTACTACCAGTAGACTACTTTAATCCCTTAATCCCGGCTGACCCTAACATAGTCCACGAACCACTCTCCAACAGACTGCTCTTCTGTTTCAAGGTGATCTCTGAATCTTAAGCAAGAAAGTACCTTGTGTGAGCTCTGGGAAAATCAAGGCACAGCAGAGATACCCTGGACCTTGACTTCATCAGCATCGCACTGGAGAAGTCCTCAGCCCTCTCACTAAGATTATCAACCTACCCCTGTGCCACTCCAAGTCCCCCCTGTGATGGAAATTGGCATCAGTAACCCCTGTGCACAAAGGAGGTGATTGTACTCTACACAACAACTACAGACCTATCTCCATACTCCCCCAACCCCTTGCCAAAGCTCTGGAGTGGATTGCAGCATATCAGCTTGTTTAGTATCTGAACCAGTACCAACTCCTCTGTCCTGAACAACATGGCTTTCGACCAGGTCACAGTGCCATCACAGCATTACTGGAATTCACAGGTTACATCTGTCACTCCCTAGATCAAGGCCTTCTGGTAGGAGCAACATTTATTGACCTATCAAAAGCTTTTGATATGATGCACCATTAGCTCCTTCTGAATCACTTGTCTGCTACTGGGCTTTCACCAGAATCCATTTAATGGTTCAACAGCTACCTTCACAACTGATTGCAAAAGGTCAGGGTAGGAGACACCACCTCTGGTAGCAGACCTGTCCACTCTGGGATCCCACGGGGTCAATTTTGGGGTCCTTACTATTTAGTCTTTTCCTAAACCCACAGCCGGTCTCCTGTCTGACCCAGATACTCCTTTACACAGACGATGCAGTTATCTTTACCAGAAACCCCCACAACTAACAACAGAACTCCAAAGGGGATTCTCATCCACAGAGAAATGGTTTAAGGAGCATAGACTAATCATGAACTGTAAAAAAACAAAGACAATGTTGTACTCCAGCAGCCAGAATAAGTTAAAAAGCATTACCCCTTGAGATCAGAAATGAAAGCGGTGACACCCTGGAGTAAGTCCAGTTTTTCAGTTACCTGGGTATCACAATAGACTCCACTCTGTCTTATGTCCAACACATTGATAACACTACAAAGGCTATCAATACAAGAATATGGATTCTTTACCACCACAAGCACTGCTTAACCTATGAGGCATTGAGTCTGGCCATCAACAGCTCAGTAGTCTCTCTTGTTGATTATGGATTGGCTATCTATGGATCAGCAACTGACACCGCCCTACAATGCATTTCCATCACATTTAATAAGGCGTGTCACCTTCTCATAGGTACTGCAAGACTCACACATACCTGTGACCTCTACTCACAGGCTGGTTGGCTCCAACTAAAGGAAAGAATAACATACCAATCTTGCCTCCTTGCCAAGAAATGCCCTCTCAATCTACTATTGGCAGGGGTACAGAAACTCCTAACTATACACTCAAGCTCCCATTTCACAAGGAACTCTGCCACCCAGATCTACTAAATTCCAAGACTCTGCACTGCCTTGGCTCAATGCACATTCTGTTACTGTGCTCTTCACTGGACCAATTTCTTACCACCTGACATTTCCAGTGCTACAGCTATTGGTGTTTTCAGATATAAATTATGACAGCACCTTATCTAAGCCAGCAGCTGTGACTTCCTCCACTAACATTCTTCGTGTGCCTCAAGGGCACCCTAGCACTCTTATCTCATGTCTAACCCACTCATCCACGTGACCTATTCTTAGAACTTCAGGTCACCACCCTACCGCCAACATTTGCCACCTCTACCCCACCCATTCTGTATACTCCCCCACTCCCTACCCACCCTCTAGCACCTGTACCACTATCCTCCTACTATCATCTCCTCTCATGCAACCCAGTAGGGTACCCTAACTTTGACTCAGGCAAATTACTTGCTGCCTATGATCCTAAATTTGGTGTGTTCATTATAGGAACTCTGTCTAAAAATGTAGTACTGTATTACTGTATCTTACTTTTACCTTGTCTAAAACATGTGTTTTGATGTACCTTTGTCCTTTTAACTGATGTGGGACCCATAAATGAGCAACCACTCATGGGTGTAATCCAAGAACTCATTAAATAAAAATAAAATAAATAAATAAATAAAAATGTCCTTCCTGGATAACACATGGTTCATTGCTTGTGTATTGAGGTTCTTGCTTTATGAAGTACTTTCCTGTTTTTTGAAGCTCATATATATTAGCCAGCATTACTAGTTCATTAGAGCATTTCTCCTTTAACTTACATTTTTTCAGCTCCCTCCTTTTAGCCGTGGTCCTGGTGAGTGTTCCCTCAATAGGATCTTGCATAGATACAAATATTGTGAAGGACACAAAAAGACTATGGTCAAGATTACCAGAGATATGGACTCCACACTTGCATTCATATTTTGGATGCATGCTGCATCCAAGCAAATGCATCAGGATGCTTGCAGCCAATTGTGGAACAGTCTGATGCGTCTGCAACACTTGTCACTTTTTATGGCAAAACAAATGAGGCATGTGTCAAATTTAGGTGCATGCAGCATTTTCAAGGCACAAGTTGGGGCAATCGTGCTCACAAGTTAAACCACCAATTAGGTGATCTAACAGTCTGGGTGGATGTCACACACCTGCATCCAAAACATGGATGTGGGTGTTTGTAAATCTTACCCTGTGAGTCCATCAAGTCTGCCCTGTTGTTCCTCTGTTTATTTACTCTGCCTTTTCAGAGATCTCCCCACCACTGCCTCCCTTTTATTTCTAATAACCCCCTTGAAAATGTACGACTGGGTTTTAAACCCTGAGATAGTTCTAGAATTGATTACATTGCTGACTGATTTTCTAGGCAGACATTACAATTGTGCCTTTTTGTACTATGCAGTCTTGCTTAAGACTCATCCATCTGAAGTTATTTCCACAAACTTAATAAGTCTGATTGATTTGATCTACAACCAGGCCAAAATAAGAACAATTTACACCAGATGGTACCTACAGTTCTTGACTGCCTCTGTTAGTTTGCATGTAGGTGTTCACATGCACAGGCGGTGTTGGGGGGTGAAATTTTGTCGGAACCCAGGCTTCCAATATGAAGATGGGTTATCTGAGGAATAGTATCCCTTCTGCACAAGGATGGGATTTGGGGATATGGCAGTCTGCTTGAGCAACCATATCACCTTTTCAACAAATACGTTTTTTCAAATTAATGGATACAGCTCTACTGTGATGCCTCCCTAACCTGCATGCTGGTTTAGAGTGAAGTAGCAATCATTTGTGGGAGCCATTCAGGGTTCTGAACAATTCAGAGCTCCTGGAAAAGAATGTGGGGCAAACATATATCAGAGGTCCTCCTTGGCATACCATGTATGGCTTCCCTCAGCCCTCACAATGCACCTCTGATCCTGAGGGTTGCATGAATTTCAGCCTCACCCATGACCCAGATAACTGCGTAGCTCTAGACAGCAAAGGATTGGAGGGGGTGCACCTACATCGCATTATAGATACAGGGAGCATTCCTGATCAATTGGAGTGCTCCTTTCCACTTTGCATGATACATTCTTATTGTGTAATGTGTGTCTCGCATGCAGAGGCCCTAGAAATAGGCATGTTTGAAGATTTCCTTTTTATTTTTATTAATTGACCTTGATCAGTAGTATATTAATATGGCTAGAGAGACCACTCTTACAATTGTAGGAGTTGTCTCATTTACATTCTTAGAGTGTCAGAATCACTCAGCTATGGTTCCCAGCTCCCATGTGGTAAGAATGTGTGTGATACCACTCTTACAACTGTAACAGTGGTCTCCCCAGTCATATTACCATACTGTATATTTGAACATGTTCATGAATGCATAGAGCAATCCACATTTGCAGATAGGAAACTCTGCACATATGGGCAGCTCTCTACACATATGTGGGGGTTTTGTGGCTTGGCCTCTACTTTTGTATCACATTAATGCCATGTTTTCTTTAGAACTGAAAATTCCTTGAATCTACAGAACATGGCACATACTACCTTCAGCAATTTAAAACAGTTAACAGAATCATAGTGAGAGCTGAAGGAGAACCCAGAGTTCAAACGCCAGGATATATCAGCAATGTTATATACTGTAAGTGTAGACTATGTTGGCTCTAGCCAACTCTTGTTAAATGTTGATGTGTGTACATACTGTTATTCATTTAATTATGGTATCCTAAAAAAGGTCTATGGTATTTTTCATGGCATATGCTTTCTTGAACAAACTGCTCCTTTCAAACTTTCAATTGCCAAGTTTTTGTTCTGTAATCTGCGGGGGTGGGTTTCTTTTCTGTGACATGCTGAGACTGGACATGGATCCTCTGCTTTAATATCTAATTTTTAGTTTTAGCAAAATCATTTACAGCTGAAAAGCATGTCTATTATTTTGCCCAACCAGCATATGCAGATAGTGAGAAATATATATTTTTTTCCAGCCAAATGGGTTGTGGCATTTGATTGATTTTTTCCCTAAATAATGAAACATCATAACTGAACAAATCTGTTTCTTTTATTATTGATAGTATTTCCTTGATTAAACAGTGTGGCTAACAGGATACTGAGAGACATTGTAAATCAATTAAAAAACCATTGGCTGTCTACATTCCTGGAACATTTTAATATTTCTTAAAGCTATAAAATTGTATTATGCTAATGCAAATGTAATGCAGTCCTTGTGATAAAAGCAGCCTAATGTGATTACCACTCACTGTGTTGTAAACCTTTCGGTAAAGCGCTATGGGAATGGTAATGAGGCGTGCTGCTCTGAAAGAGCAGTTTCTGTGCTGTAGACCCACTTTCAGGGTATAAATAAAATGTGTTTGACTAGCTGCCCAAGACAACTTTAGTGAGCTCCAGACAAAGAGAGAGTGAAAGACTTAGAAAAACTATCAGTGGGACAGCTAGTACATGTCCGACTGCCTGTGTGTGTGTGTGTGGGGGGGATTATAGAGTGAAACACTTAACAAAACTATTGGTGGAACAGCTAGTACATGTCCAGTTGTGTGTGTGTGGGGGGGGGGGGGTATAGAAAATACAATGTCTAGCAGTTGCTTCTTTTTCCACAGTAGCCTTACGCAACTGAATCATAGCTGCAAATGGATTAATAAGTGTTACGCTTAGAAATGCTTTTTAAAGAAAATGACAAAGGTGCTTCTGAGGAGTCAGATAACCTTTCATTATTTTCCTAATTTTATTAGTATTGAGTGCTACCACTTGTGTTTTGAGTATGTATAAGGACTTTATTTAATAAATACTAAACAATATCCATTCAGTTGTGCTGTAAATGTAACTGCTATAGTTTTCCCTTGCCTACTAACTGAATGCCCTGTTTGCATGGCGTGTGTTATATCCATCATTTATGCATTACAGTACTTTACTCCATTTTCCCCCTCTTTATCCTCCGGCCTCCCACAGCACAGATCAGGGGTCACTGTTCCCTTCCAATGGCCGAGAAGGAGGGCATGTTGGCTTTGCAGCCAATGCAAATGTTGCTCTTTAGCTGGCTGGCTGGCAAGTGGTATATGCACATTGTGCAGTCTGTGCTTTTCATCTTGGTAGTAAGGCACCCTGCATCCATTCTATGTCCATCCCTCAGCTGACCATAGAATGGAACCCCAGAACTCACATGGAAATGCTGACAACCCAACCCCTTCCTGGTTCCAGGTAATAATATCACCCACAAAACAAAGTGAGACAAAATATTACAGGTATATCATTGCAGACAGTAATATCACCCGACAATAACACTCTGGAATGGAATAATGTGGGCCACCAGCCTGCGGTGTGTCCTAGAAACCTCAGTGCCACCACAGTTAAAGGTGGAGCCGGAGGGAGGTGACACACAGAATGACTGATGGTGCAGGCACAGTGGGAACACCACAGCTACCAATGGAGTGGATCCATGTGTCCACACCCCCAAGTGCAAATGCCTGCAGTGCACCTGTATCCCCCCTGCAGCCAACTCGCTGGCCCCCAACACAGCCACACATGGCCATCAACCACTGGGCTGCCACACAGCATGGCACCTTGTGATTCCCTCCCATCCTGCTGACCCAACCCAGCCGTACAACCATCAGGCCACAGCCTGTCATGGGTAGCTCATGAATGGGCTGCCACACCTACCCATTTCCTCGTCTGTGGTCTGAGGCGACACATCCCCATGGTGCTGTTGTATACTGTGGCAGCCCCATGGCAGCGGAATAGCAGATGTGCACGGCAACAGGACATGGCAACATAGCTGGCACAGCAGGTGTCACCATGCAAGAACATGGGCAGGCACAGTGCAGCACTGCAAGGGGTGGTCATTTGGAGCCCCACTGCTCCTGTAGATTGTACCTAGTCTGCACCATTATGGCATGCTTTCTGTTGTGGCAGCTTTGGTGTGCCAAATGTTATTATGCCCTCCTTTCATTTGCCCTGCTTTCTTTTGCCCCCACTTTATTTTGCCCACAATGATATGTTTGGCGATGTCGTGTTCCGTGATATTAACACCTGGAACTAGCTTCAGTTTGGTTAGGTTCCCAGGTGAAAGTGCAATGTGTTGCCTTAGCATCCCTGAGCTGAACCTTTTCATAGTATTTTAAAGTAAGGGACATCAATACCCATTTTGCAACTCCAGGTGACTTCTTGTAACTCCAATGAGCTATTCTCAAAAGGGGGCTGCAAACTTTCCCACTGCATGCTATTAGTAAAAGTATGGGGAAGGAGAGCAGACCATATACAAATCATGGTGGTCCCATGGCTGGGGACAGCAGTTAGCAATCCCTCTTGTATGTTTCATTTGTGACAAAACAGTGATGGGAAGGGGTTACAGAGTTGTGACTATGAATAATTATGCAGTGGGAAAAGGATTAGGAAGGGCACACTGTCTTTCAGACCACTATAATGAGGGATCTGGGTTGGGGAAGGAGCCACTTGATGCCAGAGAGTAGATAAGGTGTTGGAAGCAGGTGGGTGACCATAAGGAAAACTTGAACATGGCCAGCGGGCCCAAAAATTCTATATAGAACTAGCCCAGAATTGAACCTTAGGTGACAGGGGTTATTTTGAGGGAGGAGGTTCTGGTTTCTGGATAGCATTGCCCAATGGACACACTTGCAGTATTCCATAGTGCCATTTGACTGATGCTATGCCATATTGCAACTGTGTATGAGGCACACCCCAGCATGCTACTGACTCTCTAATTCATATTGTGAATTAGTAGCAGATAGAAATCCATCAGCCAGGAATAATAACTTCCTTTGTTCATTATCGCCAAGGGTGGTGGCACAACAGCACAACTGTTTGCCTCTTGTTTTGCACTGCCACCCTTTATGACTGTGAATTGGGTTTGGGCCACAGCCTGTTTTACCCTTTGCACCACTACATGATTTAAAAAAATTATATCACAGATTCATATTATATCAAGAACATATTTTGACATAGTTATACTGCAGTTGAAGTAAAAGCACTTTTTGTGCTACTTGCAAAACTACTTTTATTCAAGAAACGTACATAAAACAGACAAACCTAGTTACACAAATGTATTGGGACTAGTAGTATAGAAACCCTGAGCCACTGTAGTAAAAGCAAACTTAAAATCAAAGTACCAAAGGTACTGAAAGGCATCAAACTGTGTAGTAAATAAGCAGTAGCTTGCCTCGCTGCATCATACTGAATTTGTACAATATCAGAACCTTTGACATCACTTCACATTGCAGATAGGACAGGAATGAATGTCATCATATGCCATTCAGGCAAAAATAGTTGCCGGTACCTGTAAATAGCAAGGCTAGGTTTTCAGAATACAGTACATGATCATGCATTTGACCCTTCAACCACATATTTCACTTGTACCTCTGCACAGCTGCTGGTAGATTTAAATAAAGCAATGCATACGAGTTCCTTTCAGTTTCGCTGATTTACAGAATAACATCTCCGGTAAGGCTGAATAACTATCAGTAGGCCACTACACACATAGATGCATGCACACGCACACATATACACACACACACACACATAGGAAGTAACATACTTATATGAAAACAAATATGCATCTCAAACTTTTTTACTGCATTTTACTGGGTTTTTTTTGTTTGTTTGTTTGTTGAAAGATAAGCCAATTTCCTTACATAATGCTACTTTATAGTAAAGCAAATCTGGGATAACTGAATAACAATTAAGTTGAAACTACCCCTACCCCATTTGCTCTCACAATGCATAGTAAGGAACAGCCTTATATAAAGCAAAATGTTTAATAAAAACTATTGAACTATATTTTACTTTCATTTTTTTAATAATAAGTGATATTGCTTACTTGAAGGAGTTGAAAGGGGCTGGGTGGGACCTAGGAAGAAGTGGGCAGCTCCAGAAACCACAGTATAAAAAGAATAATAATAAAACAGTAATGATGGCATATTGATAGGTTTCACTTAAGGTAAGCCTGTTCAATTTTTATTTTTGCTTTTTAATTCCTTAAACGGGATGTATAAAATTGTGCACTGTAATTAATTTCAGTCATGTAGGTCAATGTACCAGATATTCAGGACTGGACTGCTTGGTGAAAATGATGTTCTGACATAGTGATTAGACCATAATTTGGAGAGGAATAATTATAGGATTTGCACACAGCTCCTTGCCATTTAGTAGTGTGTCCACACTGTGGGATAGGCTAGATCAGAAGATACACTGGGGGCTGCTCTTTCCAGCCCTTCCCAGAAGTTGTCGCTGTGAAGTAGACCCCATACTGCTGTGAGGCAGGTAATGGATGACAATATCCTGGGGGTATAATGGAGCTGGGAATGAAAATAACCATTTTATCATACTCCTTTCTGCAACTGCAAGATGCAAAATGTAATGTATTCTGCTGGTTAGAACTGTGAACCAGCAGAACCCAGGTTAGAATCCCACAAGGTACAGTAACTCAATGATTTTGAGCAGGTGATTTGCCTTCCCAATGCTTCCTTCCCAGCTGTAAAAGTGGGTAGAAGCCATCTCCCCAGCTGACAATAAGTTGATTTATCTCAGCCAGACAATCATGAATAAATTGTTAAAAAGTGAAGAAAGAAACACAAGAACAAGGTGGCCACTACCACCTGCCATGCTATGCTTCTTGTAATGCACGAGCACTGAACTCCTATGCAATATTCCACTCTGCATCCCCCCAGCTATGGAATTTGTTATGAAAGGTAAAATCAGAAATTCAAGTTGTAAGTAGCAAAACTGTTTCTTAATGGAATTAAAGTAAAACAATTGCAAAACATAGAAACATAGAATTTGATGGCAGATAAGAACCACTTGACCTATCCAATCTGCCCATTTCTCCCTACCTATACTATTATCACAGACCATGCCTGATCTACCGCTATTTCTCCCTCCCTCCTCCCCTTCCTTTCCACTGTAGTCCCCTTTTGTCTATCCCATGCATTCTTGAACTCCACCACTATTTTCACCCCCACCACCTCAACTGGAAGGCTGTTCCAGGAATCCAGCACTCTTTTCTGTGAAGAAGTACTTCCTCACATCTCTCCTGAATCTACCCCCTCCAGCTTCATAACATGTCCCCTTGTTCTTGAGCACCTTTTCTTCTAAAAAATACTTCCCTCTCATGCCTGATTTACCCCATGAGGTATTTAAAGGTCTCTATCATACCCTGCTCTCCTTCCTCTTTTCCAGGGTGTACATATTGAGGTCTGTTAGTCTCTCCTCATAAGAATTTTCATGCAGACCCTGCCCCATTTTAGTTGCTCTTCTCTAGACTGCCATCACTGTAGCTATGTCCTTTCAGAGATGTGGTCTCCAGAAGTGGACACAGTACTCTAGGTGGGGCCTCACCAGTGATTTTCACAGAGGCAACACCACCTCCCTTTTTCTGCTGGTGATACCCCTCCCTATGCACTGCAGCATCCCACTAGTCCTCCCAATTGCCTTGTTGCACTGCCTGGCCCCCTTTAGGTCATCCGATGATTGTTCCCATGTCTCTTTCCTGCTTGGTGGTCATCAGTACCACTCTCCACATTCTGTACTCCACCCAGTTGTCATACCTTGACCGCTCCTATAGTTTTCTCAGGTCTCTTCTCACCAGTTCCACCCCCCCCCCGGAGTGTCCACCCTATTGCATATTTTGCTGTCACCCGCAAACAGCAAGACCTTCCCTTCCAACTCCTCTAGAATCTCACTTATGAAGACATTAAAGAGGAGCCTACCATAGTTACGGTGTTGTGGCCCCTTTCAATTACTCTCCTGTCCTGGCTCAATATATTGACCTACCCAAGATAGAGTGTTTTGTCCTCTGTGTATTTTTCCTGTCCTGAATTATCTTGTATCCTCATTGCCACTATTCTACCTTTTTAGTGTTGCCTAGGAGCCCTCTTTCGATTATTTGTTACACTTAATTTGTCTATCCTTATAGTCTTCCCTTTCCTTACAGGCAGAGTTCCCTGTGGAACTGCAGATACCTTCAGATGCTCATGCAGACACCGTTCTCCTGCATCTTGGTCCTCATGTGCTGGAGTTAGTCATGGGTGGTATTGCTCAGCCCTGATGGATATTTATACCGTGCTGCAGCAATGCCATTTGCAGCTGCAGACTCCTGGTCTGTTTCGCCCCACCAATGGTGCTGCTATTGACTGCCATGTAGCCTGCCCTCTACTCCCACAAGTCCCTTAGTCCTTCCAACCCCCTCCCCATTTTTAATCCAACTCAGAACATCATAGCCCCAGCAACAGTACTCACAGGTTGGTGACTGCTCTAACACCCTCTCTGGCCCTGCTAAAGTAAGAAAAACACTTTGCTGTCTTTTTTAAACACTCTCCTGCAGTCACATGGTTCACTGGCTATAGACATGTTGCCTAGCTCACCCCATCAGTACCACGGCTGTGTGTTGCTCTGTAAACCAAGTCCCTGTTTCACTCTTCGCCCCTCAGTACTTTCATTCCAGCTCAGAACACCACACAGCTGTAGCATTTCAGGAAAAATAACACACATAGTCCCAGCTTTGGCACTCGCAACTTGATGCTGGCGGCTGCTTTGATTCCCTCTGAGATTCTGCTAAAAATGTCACTTTGTATCCAAAAATGATTCAGATTTGATTTTTGTCATTTCATTTTAACCAAATGCAACTTTTTTTGGATGGAGTTCAACTACTCAATAGATGGTCTAGTAGTTCAAGCAGATGTCTGCTTTTGCAAATGCAGAAGGGCAGATCCCAGACAGGACCGTTTTATTGTCCCCATGGCACCAAGTCCTTTTTAGTCATTATTAGTCATAATTTAGTTTTATAATATCTGCATGATAAGTATTATTCATAACCTTCTATGTACAGCATGTAAATATATACTTAGCCCCATACAGCTCTCTATAGGCTGAAGGGCTGCCTTTTGTCACATATTAAGAAACTGGTGCTGGAGCAGTCTATCTTTCCTCTGCTGGATCATGAGAACATTGTCTATGCTGGCACCAGCTCCTGGACCCTGACCAAATTACCATCACTATTTAATGCCTTATGCAGATTTTGTACAGGTCTGCCGCTCCCCTGAACCCATTGCTGTAACATGTACAATGACCTTGGGTGACTATCGCCCCTGAGTAGATACTCTTTGCACACTGCTCTACTTGGGGCTAGATTATGGGTTGGTAAACTCCCAGGGTACCACAAGGATCTTTGTATTCTCACAACAAATTGCACATACCTCCTCCGGTTTGTGAATGGTTGCGAATTCCAGATCATCAGTACCACTCTACACATGTTGTACTCTACCTGTGGGTTTCTGTGCACTAAGTGCATCATTTTTCACTTTTTTGCTTTTAAAACCAGTTGCCATACCCTTGACCACTCCTGTACTTGTCTCAGGTCTCTGCTTATCCTTTCCACACACACACCCAAGTGTCCACCCTATTACAGATTTTAGTGTCATCTGTAAAGAGATTGTTCTTCCCTTCAAGCTCCTCTGCAATGTCAGGTAAGAGATCAAAAATGTTTGTGAATGCCTCTGTTTAGTGAAGATGGTCTGTCCTCAACAGCAGCCTGTGCATCTCAAGAAATGCAGGCACACAGACCAATGAAAGTTGAGTTGTGGGGCTATTAATCTGTGAAAAAGGGAACAAGTTATTGAAATCCTAGATGGCTTGCACTGAACATCAGGGCTGTGGAAAAGTGTCTGTGCTTCTGATGTGTGAGGGCTGACTTTTGTAATTGCATTGATAAAATGGGCACTGTGTTTCCACAGAAGAAACTTCCAGTATCCTGGTAATGACTGATTACATTTTTAGGCTCCCAGGGACCTCTGCCTGTGAGAGTATTTATTTGTGAAGAGGCATTATCAGCAGATGTATATAAATAGAAAATCTGAAGTGTTTTGTTGTAGTTCAGATTTTTATTTTATTTTAAGGGATAGATTTTGACAATAATGGCTACAGAATAAACAGTAGCTCCCTATATTAAAAAAAAGAGAAAATAGGGCAAATGTTTATATTTCATGCCTCACAAATCAAAAAGGTTTCACTTGATGCTAGTAACTCATGAAAGGATGCTGCAGGAGGTACAGCATTAGAAGTAAATGACTGAAGGAACAACACCTCATTTTGATTACTGATGGATGCTGACTTCCATTGCCACAGAAGCATGGATTTAACAAAAATTATACAAATAAATAAACAAATAAATGGACCTGTACTTTTCAATACTGATGGCATGAACATTTTGACATGTACAAGGGGAACTGTGAAACTGAATGCCCTATGCACCAGCTAGTAGACTGGGCATTGCATTTCTCAGTTCCCTTGTATGTGTCAAAATGTCAGTGACTTTGAGTATTGCAAAGTAAAGGTCCATTTCTATCTATTTACTTATGTTTTCATTTTCGGAAAAGAGCAGGTATTCACTTGTTTATTGCTAATGTATGTCATAATACATTTGTTTTATAAAACATTTAGTTGTATCTGCCAAGCGTGGTATCTTTTTGTAATGTATTTAGTTCCCTATAGTTTTTCTCAAGAGAGATGCCACTGCATTATGTTTGCTGCAGCTTCAATATTGAAAAAAATCAGCCCAGCGATGCCTGAGTCAGATTTATATCTATTATGGAAAATTGACTTGGGCGTCACTAACTGATACTTTATTTCATCAGTAACAAGCTACTGACGTGTACAGATGCACACCCCTGTGAAGAGTAAAAGCTCACCCCCTGACCAAAGTACTCATGCAAGTGTATGCTTTGTTTTTTGAAGGTTTTGCCATCCAGACATTGGAGAGGACCAATTTATTCTGTGTTCATATTTCACTGCATGTTGCATTCATTGGGGTTACTAAACAGCACATTGCATGGAGTTGCTACACTGTTAATGCACCTGCCACAATGATAGGATCATACTGTTCCCATGGCAAACTGTCAGTATTGAGCACAGCCTTCAGATTTGTTCCCTTTTGTTCTTTTTTTTTTTTTCCTTTTCTGACTGAAATAAAACAATGTGCCTTTCATCACAGTCAGGGTATCTAATAGACTGTACTAAAAATGATTAACTCTAATCTCCATATTGCCCAACCCCGATACAGAATTGTGGGGGCTTCTATTGAAATCAGTTGTCTTTTTGACAGCTAGACTTCCTGCTCATGTTCGAGCACTTTGGTCAGGGGCGAGTGTTTACTCTTCACAGGGATACACATCTGCACATGTCAGTAGCTTTTTACTGATGCAATTAGGTATCATCTCTTGAAGCCAGAGTCAGTTTTCTGTAACCGATGCAAATCTGTCTTGGGCTTCACAGCACCGATTTTGTTCCTTACTGCAGCTGGATTGAACATAATGCAGTGGCATCTGTTGAGAGAAAAACTATAGGAAAATAAATACATTAAAAATACTGCACTTGGTAAAGATGCAAATAAATGTTTAAGAAGACACATGCATTATGACAGAACAGATCAGCAATATAACAAGTGAATACTTGTTCTTTAAATCCACTTTTCTGTGGCAACGCAAGTCACAATCCCTTGGTAGCCTAATTACCGGCCCCCAACAAAAAAAGACATCCCATTGCAATGCTTTATTCAGAATCGAGCTATTTATATTCTCACGACTACAAGTTCAGGTCTTCACAAAACATACAGTTCAAATGGAAAAAAATTAAAAACATCAAATAGTCAAATATTCAAAATTCCTATAACAAATAGGACTATCATTAGGCAAACTGCATTTTACCATTAGGATCCTAGCATCAACTAAGTGGTAAACTACTGAAAAATGATGTCCCAGCCACTGCAGTGAACAAACTCTACATATACCATTACACAAAAGTTGAGTACTAGCTAACTCAACCGAACCGCCTCTGGGAACTCAATTCAATATGTATCCTTCACACACCAAACTGCTGAAAAAAGTTTGGGTGATGGCATTATGCACCAAACTGTGTTTTTTGTCTAAAAATTAGTGTATGTACTCATATCACCAGAAGGCATCATAAGTAGTGTATAGTATACAATATTGCATACAGGAGCTTAGACTGGGTAGGCTTTAAGCAAACTGTACATTGTCAAAAGGCTTCTATACAGCTGTCCCAGTGGTGCAGATGGTTAAGGAACTGGATGCCTTACCTCACACTGTGCCAGTGACCCAGGTTCGGGAATGACCTTGGGTTGTCAGGGTGCCGGCGTGGGGGGGGTGGAGCAGGATTGGGCATGCCAGTGGGCAGTTCTCCTGAGAGTGAAGAGGGTGGGTTGGCACCCCCCTGTAGTTCTGCTCCCACCAGAGGGATGCCCAGTGGGTAGTGTAGGTGGAAAGGGGGTGGCAAAGTATCGGGAGGTGGATGGGGCCAAGCTGGCACCATGGGGTGCAAGGCATGCATCCACACTCTCACACAACCATATGCCAGGACCTTGGGGGGATTAGGGGAGAAAATCCATAAAAATGCATATGTGTCCCTGTCTGCAGTTGGCAGGAGGAGGCGATGGGAATCAAATAGCTAAATAAAAAAAAAAGGCCTCTACACGTCATTAGTTTAATGTTTATACATTTGCATACTTGCATTCTTTATGTATAGGTTATCTGAATCCTTGCAGTTCTACTAAAAGCCTAACCAGTCTAAATGCCTTTGCACATAGTACACATTATAAAATATACTGGGGCAATGTGTGTATTTTAGAAAAAAATGCAAACAGCATACATTAATTCTATTATTTAGAAGTTTCTTAAAATGAAGGGCTATATGTTATTAGAAAGTACAGTGACTCAAACTTGCTTCTACTCACTTGGTATGGAGCAGTGATGCCAGGTTAACCACTATTGGAGTAAACCATTGTAGAATAGATAGTCACAATTTTTGCAGACATGGCAGCATGCCAGTTTTTCTGGTGCACATTCATGAATAAGTTTCACCAGCTGTTTCAACCTTTGGGGCTTCAGTCAGTATGTTGTTTACTCCTATTTCTGTCCAGATGGAGGGATATCAAATAATGTCATAAAATCCCCTAGGATTTGGCAAGCTATTATACTGTATTTTCGTGCAAACTATAGAACATGATTACATCAGCTGTGGCTGAAGAAAGCCTTGGAACTGTTCAGCTAGTGCATGTTTGCTTACATTTCTACCAAGACAAAGCAATATCAGTTACCTTTAGAATCTTTCTTTGACTGTAGAATTGAACTCTGTGTTGGTACAGAGTCGCCTCTTAAAATGATTGGGGATATGGAATGTATAACAGTGAAGCTGAGATTAGAAGTGAAGAAGTACAATTCCATATGGTTCCCCTTTCACAGTTATCTGGAGAAAACAGAATGAACCCCTATCACAGACCATTTTTTAATATGAGTCGAAAGGGATCAATCTATTTAAATTAAGATACAACATACAGAAAGTCATGTAAAAATGAGAGGGCTTAATTGTCTCTTTTTATTCTAAAATCATAGAGAGCAATGAACAGAAACCATGGGAAATATAATATTCATGGAATAAAATGTATCAGAAATGTAAAGCATTGTTTTATGTTTGTACAGTTGTGTATTGACATATTGTGAAGTTAACAAAATGTAAATTTTAAAACAAAAGATCACTCCACTATCTAATGAAAAAAAACTTACAGCTTTTAACAAAGGAATGGCAGTCTATAGTTTCATTTTGCTAGGTGAAATCAGACTGGATTTTTCATCACAGCATAGAAACATGGAAACAGGTATTGATGGCAGAAAAAGACCAATGGTCTATCTAGTCTGCCCACAACACCCTCTCATACCCCAAAACCTTTTGTCAATAGGGGGTCTTTGTCTACAGTATCCACTCCCTTGTTCCCTATTTCACTACTACCCCCTAAGTAACTACTAAGCCCTTAACTCTGTCCCAACCATGCATTAAACTATTAATGGTCTTGGCAACCACTGCCTCCTCTGGCAGACTGTACATAGCTCAGCCACTGTCTCTGTAAATTAAAACTTTCTCATGTCCATCCTGAACCCCTCAGCATCGACTCATGACCTTGTGGTCTAAACTCACTACTCTTCTTGAATAGTTTCTCACAGTTCACCTTGTTCATTCCTTTCAGGAACTTGAAGATCTCTATCATACAACCCTCTCTCATCTGGCCTTGAGTGAATACATGCTTAGTGCTCTAATCCATTCCTCTTAGGATCTGTGATGCTGTCCTGGAATCATTTTGGTTACCCTAAACTGCATGGTATCCAGCCTGTCCTTGTTTTACCTTAGGCGAGAAATTAAAAACTGGGCACAGTAGTTGAGGTGTGGTCTCACCGTGGCCTACGGCAAGGTAGTAGTAATATCTCTTTCCTTCTGCTGTCAAAACCCATCCCAGAATACCCCAGCATCCTGTTTGCCTTACTGTAGGCCTTGTTACACTGGCTAGATTGCTGAAGGGAGTCACATATGAGGAATCCTAAGTCCCTTTCCTCAGAAGTGGTGCCTAGATTAACCCCTACAACCCAATACTCGGTTCTGAGGTTCCTGTTCCCCATGTACATCACCTTGCATGTTTTGATGTTGAATTTCAGCTGCCAAACCCTGGACCACCTCTGCAGCCTTTTCAGGTCCCTGTGCATCTCCCTTAGCCCCTCCTCACTATCTACCCTATCGCAGAACTTGGTGTCATCTGTGAATAGACACATCTTGCCCTGTACTCCTTCTCGTATGTCACTTATAAACACCTTAAAAAGGACTGGACCCAGGACTGATCCCTGCAGCAGTATTATATTACAGTATAGTACTTTGTTAAACATGTTTCCACCTGCCATAGGGCATGAAATATAATTATGGCATATTGTTGCTAAATGCAGAAACTAAAGTCTATGATACTCTGTCTTTGAGATGAATAGTAGAACACAGTCCTGAACTGTAATTTTAACTTTAAATTTCAACTGGATCAGCCATCTTTTCCCTAACAATCTAAAACATTTTGTTCTATAGTCAGTAATCAAAGTGCTATGGAGCTAGCGCTAAACTACATACCAAACGACTGTTTTTGAAATCTGATAATACAAACTATTATAAAATGTTCACATTTTTCTGAAACAACAATTTAACAATTTTTTATTTATTTTGTTCAGAGTTTTAAACCTCTCTAAGGAAAATATATATTTAACAAAGAATCTCTACGGATGGGGATGACAACAAGAATAAAGAAATAAAAACAGTATATATTTAAGCAATGACCCTGCAGTAATATCTGGTGCATTTTGTAATAAATACATTTCAATGCTCCTAAATATCAAAGCCTTAAGTGGGTGGGAGTTATTTGGCATGGTAAAATGTTTATTCTCAAGTACACCAACAGCTACTCTGTGGGCTATCACTATTCTATAGCAACATGTTCCTTTATAATAAAATATTAGAATGCTGCTGCCACTTTCTTTTGGCAGAGGCATGCAACCATTTCCAGTAGCTGCCGGCACCAAGATCTAAACAAGATATATTTGAACATTTTCTGTGCATTGAATTATTAGTAATTTAACATACTAGTACTGCGATCCTACTTCCTGCTTCACCCAAAGTTGCCAAGCGCCTGCTGCAGCCCCACCTGGAATAGAGCATTTTGATGACATGAAGTGGGGAAGGGGCTGCAGGGCTATGCAGAGCATTTCAGGGAACCAGGGAAGGCAGTAGCAACAGGTTATAGGCACTTCCAGCCTGCCCTCCCCAACCACCCAGCGACCCTGCCACCCTAAGCCTGTGTTACTTTTATAGACACAGGGCTAACAAAGACATACCTGCTGCCTATAAGCAACAGGAGCACACATATCGTCGATCAAAACTACACCTGAAAAGGTGCAGCTCCCACTGCTGGTGGGGGATGGGTTAAAACAAAACTAGCACAGGACAGCCTCCAGAGCAAGGGACCAAAAGAAGGAATAGTCTGACACTGATGCAACAGGGACAATTTAACATTGGTGGACAAACATTATTTAAAAATTAGGATGGATATTGTTAGCTGCCAGTTCTGTGGTGCCCTCTACGAGTGATTGACCTTATGGAGGATGGGTAACTGTCCCACCTGCTGGGCTATAGGTGACCTCAAGGCTCAGCTCTGGGCAGCACTGGCTGAGATAATGCATCTGAAAAACAAACTGGTCAAATACAGCCCACAGCCAACCAATCTGTACAATGCATTTGAGCCCCTTCCCCAGAGGAAAACTAGACCCAGAGGCTGGCAGGTGGCTAAAGGAAAAACTGGTAAAAAAGGGTACAAAAGTCTGCAACAAATCCCAATCAACTGGCAGCACATTCAAACTTAAAAAAGGTACTCAATGCTAGCATCTGTGCTAGATGCTGAGGCAGATGATGTTGAGGTTCATAACTATAAGGAGACTGTAACAAATGTCATGGCAAAAATAGTAGAAAAAGACATCAAAGCCAAAAACAGGAACCTTTTCATCATTGGGGATTCCATCATTAGAGACATGGAGCCGGACTTTGGTCAAAGTGCATACGTAAGGGTAACAGTGAGAGGTCTAAGAGGATCAATGGCTTGGCGGGACATTACATGCATTACAAAAATAATGCAGAGCGAAGGTATGAGCTCAGGCATCCTGGTCCACATTGGGATAAATGACCTTGCATGCAGATCAGTGGATGAGACAATGGAGCACCTGACCCACCTGGAGGAAAAATTGTCTTCTGTTTCATCTGACTTAGCCTTTTCTGAAGTGTTGCCTATTTGGGAAAAGGAAGGAAAAAATTGAAAATCAGGGAAAAGGAGATCAATGAACTAAATGCCTGGATGAAGGAATGTTGCCTCAATAATGGATACCAGTTCACTGGTGACTGGAAAGACTTATTGGAAAGGGAGTACTTCCACTTTGGCAGCCTGCACCTAACAAAACAAGCAAGGGGCCAGGGCACTTGGCCAGAAATTCAACATATATGCTGTCTGTTTAAACTGACAAATGGGAAGATGGAAACCACGCCTGCATCAAATTGCAGGAATCTGGTTACCTCTCCCTCACCACTGAGGAGCGAAATTTTGGGACAAAACACAGCGTGGATTTCAAAGGACAAAGGACATGAAACTCCAGTGGGGATTGCCAGCACAGGAAAGATTAAAGGAGTAATAAAAACAGGAAATTGGGAGGATATTTATGCGAACAAAAACCAAAAACAGACATGGAAAGCAATGTCCATAAATGCATGCAGTCTGGCAAATAAGATTCCAGACCTCACAGCCACAATTATTGAGGCTGACTTTGACTGAGTTGCTGTGACTGAGACTTGGCTCAATGACAGTCACAGCTGGGATGTAGTAATTCTGAGTTACAACCTATTCAGAAGAGACCAAAAAGGGGGGAAGGCAGTAATCTATGTCAGGGAGAGAATATAGGTGACAGAACTCCATGGAGGACAAGAAGAAGCACAGACTCTGTGGATCACTATCAGGACTGGTAGCAAGGTGCCCATATGGGTGGGAGTGATCTATAGGCTGCTGACACAGGAGGAGGTGATAGACAAAGAAATCCTGGAAACCATCCTAAGGATGTTGGACAAAGGTGAGATTGTGTTGGTGGGAGACTTCAATCTACTGGACGTGGACTGGCACTCCTACACAGCAGCATTGATAAGGAGCCACAACCTCATAATGGCATTATGTGAGGCAGACCTCAAACAGCTAGTGAGAATGCCCACACATGAGGGGGAAATTCTTGATCTGGTACTTAATAACAGCAACAGGGTCTTGGATGTAAAGGTAGGCAGCCACCTGGGAACTTTTAACCATCACACTATATGTTTCACAGTCACTAAAACTGAAGATACTAGTCATACAAAGCTAAAAGTCCTGGACTTTTGGAAAGCAGATTTTATACTCATGAGAACCTATCTCAATGACAATCTAGGCTGCAGGACAAATGAGGGGGTGGAAAGGTGCTAGACCAGACTGAAGCAAGCAATAATCATAGCCATGTCACATTGTAATAAACAGATCAGCAAGACGAAGAGAAAAAGACATCCACTCTGGTTCTCAAAAGAAGTAGCAGCCATAGTGAAGGAAAAGAGGAAAGCCCAGAAAATACAAGGACACAGGAAGTGAAGTCGGCAGGGAGGCATACAGAGGAAACCTGAAGGAAGTGGGAAAAACTATAAGGACAGCAAAGGTCCAAACAGAAAAGAGAACAGCACAGGGGTTAACCAAAGGAGACAAAACCTTCTACAGATATATCAAGGAGAAGAAAAAGAACACGGGAGAAATCATAAAACTAAAGAAGGGAGATGGAAGCCACACAGACAGAGATAAAGTAAAAGCAGAAATCCTGAATGAATACTTCTGCTCGGTCTTCACTCAGGAAGAAGATGGTAGTGGACCAGTACTAAACAGAAAGGAAGACACCATTGGAGGAGTGGACAAGAGCCCATTCACAGCACAACAAGTCCTGGAGGAGCTTAACAGACTGTGAGTAGACAAGGCTATGGGACCTGACAGCATACATACATCCAAGGAAACTAAGGGCAGCACCACTAGCTGAACTCTTCAACAAATCTCTAGAATGTGGGGTGGTTCCAGAGAACTAGAGGATAGCTACAGTGGTGCCATTACACAAAAGTGGGAGCAGAGATGAGGTAGAAAACTATTGTCTGGTAAGCCTCACCTTGGTAGTGGGTAAGTTGATGGAATCCCTATTAAAGAAGTGGATTTTGTCTTTTCTAGAAACAAGCAGGCAGGTTGAACCAAAGCAGCATGGCTTTACTACAGGAAGGTCCTGCCAAACCAACCTGGTTGAATTCTTTGACTAGGTCACTAAAACCATGGATAGGGGATGCATTCGATGTGGTCTATCTGGACTTCAGCAAGGCCTTCGACTTAGTCACTCACAGAAGATTGCTCAACAAATTGGAGCACAAGGGCATTGGGCACAACATAACAAACTTGGTAAGAAACTGGTTAAGCAGGAGAATGCAGAGAGTATTGGTTAATGGAACATTATCAGAGGAGGGAATGGTGACAAGTGGGGTGCCACAGGGATGGGTGCTAGGACCAGTCTTGTTCAATGTATATATCAATGACATTGCTGATGGTCTAGAGGGGAAGGTGTGTTTCTTTTCACAGATAACACAAAGCTCTGTGGTAAAGCTGATACACCAGAAGGGACACAAAAAATGAAGGTGGACCTGTCAAGCTTGAAAAGATGGTCACATGACTGGCAGCTGAATTTCAACACAAAAAAATGCAAGGTAATGCATTTAGGAAAGTGGAACCCAGGGGCAGATTACCATCTAGTAGCTACAAAACAGGAGCATGACCTGGGAGTCATCATCACAGATGAGTTGAAGATGAGTAGGCAATGTGAAAAGGTGGCACAAAAGGCAAGTAGCATTCTGGGTTGTATAGGGAGAGGCATCACTAGCAGGAGATGAGAGGTAATCTTGCCACTATATAGGTCCCTGGTGAGGCCCCACCTTCAGTATTGTGTCTAATTCTGGAGGCCCCACCTCAAAAAGGACATTGATAGGTCAGAAACAGTGCAGAGGAGGGCAACAAAAATGATTCATGCCTCCACCAAGAAACTTATGAGGTAAGGCTGAGGGAACTCAACCTTTTCTCCCTGGAGCAAAGAAGTGAAAGGGGGGACATGATAGAAGTATTCAAGTACCTTAAAGGGATCAACAATGTGCAATCATGGGGCCTTTTCCAAATCAGCAGCTGTAGCAGAACAAGCACGACATGTGCTTGTGGGGAGGTAGGTTTAGGAGTAATATTAGAAAGTTCTTTTTCACCGGAAGGGTGGTGGTCCCATGGAACAGCCTGCCACTGGGGGTGGTGGGAGCAAAAACAGTAAAGGAATGTAAACTAGCATAGGACAGACACATTAGTAAGTTAAAGAGTGATTCCAGGTGGGGGGAAGAAATTCCATGGGCAAACTAAATGGATCTTGTGGTTCCCATCTGCTAGCATGTTCTATGTATCTATGTATCTATTGTAATGCTACTGGCAGCAGCATTGGCATTTGCATAGTACTACAACTTATAAAATGCATTGGTACATGTTAAAAGGGTATTATTACATGTACTACCTCCTTAGCATGTACCAGTGCATTTTATAAGTTGTAGTACAATGTAAATGCAACCACTGCCACTGATAGCATCACAGTGCTATGTATAGCCTTGCAGACCCTTCCCCACTTCACATAATCCAAATGTTGTATTCTGGGAGGGTCTGCAGTGGGCACTCAGTGGCTTTGGGTGAAGCAGGACATAGTACCATGGTATTAGTAAGTTAAATTACTTATTCACGGTACAGAAAATGTTCAAATATATGTTGTTTAGATCCTGAGCCAGGCAGCTACTGGACGTGAGTTGTGTGCCCCAAAGATGTAAACTAATTTTCAAATACTTTAAAGTATTTAATAGCAAGCAATCTGAGTATTTTTTTCACATGCTATAACAGTTTACTGAGCGAAGAAAGACCAAGGGAGGGATACAGAGACTTAATAAAGGGGAGGGAATGTGGGAAGAGGGTGGCAGTGAAAAAGCAGGGCTACTGAATGAATATTTCTGCTCAGTATTCACAACAGATGAGGAGGGGGAGGTGCCTGAACCAAACAAGGGAGAAACTCTGACTAGGGGGGTCGATACCAGTCCATTCACAGAAGAAAGGGTTTTGAAAGAACTCTTGAAACTGAGGGTGGGAAAAGCAATGGGGCCTGATGGGATTCACCCAAGAATACTAAAAGAACTACAGGGCAGAGGCAGGAAACTACAGACCAGTTAGTTTGACTTCAGTGGTAGGGAAAATGATGCAATCACTTCTGAAGGAAAGAATTGTTGAGTACCTAGAGGCCAGTGGGGCACAGCACCCAAGGTAGTATGGTTTCACAGCAGGAAGGTCATGTCAGATGAACCTAATAGATTTCTTTGACTGGGTGACCAAAGTAGTACCGGGAGGGGCTGTGGATATGGACTACCTAGATTTTAGCAAGGCATTTGACGCAGTCTCTACAAAAGATTAATATACAAGTTAGCCAGCCTTGGAGTGGATCCCAAGATGGTAGCCTGGATAAAAAACTGGCTGGACAACAGGACACAAAGGGTAATAGTAAATGGAGTCCACAGTGAAGAAAGGAGGGTAACTAGCGGGTACCGCAGGGTTCAGTACTGGGACCGTCCTCTTAATATCTTTATGCTGACATTAGAGAGTACCTGAAGGAAAGGTATGCCTCCCTTTGCAGATGACACAAAGATCTGCAACAGGGTTGATACACAAGGTGGGATGGAAAGAATGAAAAGGGACTTGGCAAGGTTGGAGGACTGGTCAAATACGTGGCAGCTCAGATTCAATGCAAAGAAGTCCAAGGTAATGCATCTGGGAAACAAAAATCCAGGGGAAGAGTACACAATGGGGGGTGAGTTAATAACAACAACAAAATCGAAAGAGACCTAGGAGTAATTATATCAGATGACCTAAAGGTGGGCAAGCAATGTGAGAAGGCAGTAAGGAGGGCTGGGGGGATACTGGGATGCATAGGGAGAGGCATCAACAGTATAAAACAGGAAGTTGTTATCCCTCTCTACAGTTAGTGAGACCCCATCTGGAGTACTGCATGCAATTCTGGAGACCCCATCTCCTCAAAGACATAGTTAGAGTGGAGGTTGTTCAGAGGAGGGCAGCCAAAATGCTGCAAGGTCTGCACCAGAAAACATATGAGGAGAGACTAAAGCAGCTTAATATGTATACCCTTGAGGAAAGGAGGGACATGATAGAAACTTTCAAGTATCTCAAGGGAATTAACAACATACAAGAGGGTAATATCTTTCAGAAGAAGAGATATGCAAGAACAAGGGGGCACAATTTGAAGATAGAGAGGGGACGGCTCAGAGGTAATGTTAGAAAGTATTTTTTCACAGAGGGAGTTGCGGATGCATGGAACAGCCTTCCTGAGAAGGTTGTGAAGTCTGGAACAGTGGGAGATTTCAAGAATGCATGGGACAGGCATAAGGTAATTTTAGTGGAGTGCAGGAGGCAGTAAGCTGTTGATTTAACTAGAATCTGCAGCTTATCCATCAGTAGAGATATGGGCAGACTGGGTGGGCCAAGTGGTCCTTATCTGCTGTCAAATTCTATGTTTCTATGTTTAACTTCAAAGATTGTGTAAACTATTAGAACAGTTTTCTGAATCCTGTTCCATTACTTTTTGGGGCCAATAGCAGTCCACTACCAGGCTAATTCAATGAATTCTCCCTCAGTAGCTTACAGCTCATCATTCATAAGTCAATTTGTGACATCAGCAGCGTGTGCACCCAGGAGTGAGTTGGCTAGGCAGATGAATTGGCATACTGAGCAACAGAGCTGATCATGAAAATGTTCCCCATTACTGCAGATTGCAGCAGCAAGCCAAGTTTACATACTGCAGCAGCTCCATTGTTTCCAGCTGGAGTTTAATTCTGTTACCTAGAGGATGGTTACCTTAAGGCATGCTGCAGTAAGAGGTGCCAGTTTCATGATCCATTTAACAAATGTCTCACACAGATTCATCACTCTTCAAACTAACTCCTACTCTTCTTCAAAAATTTCAGAAGACAAGAATAACTAAGAAATATGCATTAGATAATACCTCTGCAAATAATTGCCAACAGATGGCTGGTTTATCTCTGGTTACAATTCCTGAAATAATATGTGTTTACAGTTTTATATATATATATATATAGA
Source organism: Neoceratodus forsteri (assembly GCA_016271365.2). Taxonomy (NCBI): domain Eukaryota; kingdom Metazoa; phylum Chordata; order Ceratodontiformes; family Ceratodontidae; genus Neoceratodus; species Neoceratodus forsteri. Next base: position 318,952,789 of record CM028134.1, read on the forward strand.
GAGAGAGAGAGAGAGAGAGAGAGAGAGAGAGAGAGAGGACACATTCTTAAATAAAATAAGGGAATCTTAAGTTAGCTGAGTTGAACAAAAAAACCTTCCTACTGACTCAGGTGACTTCATTGCCCAAAAAGAATCTCTGCTTGAGTTATTTTACTGATACTTCTTTCAATAACTACACAGGTTTTAGCAACTATTCAGCAGTCACATATACTCCCATATGACTGTTTCTACAAAGCAGCAAATTTAACAGCTGGGGTTCTTTATGAAAAATGAAATCTAAACTCTTTTTACCCTCTCAAAGCCTCAGTGCTACACTTAATATTTTACAAATCTCATTAGAACCCATAATGTTTTTATTATCTGGTAAAACCAGCCAGCAGTTGGGTCTTAGTATGTAAAACATAGTCCCCAAGAGCATCTTGCTTTAACATCTGAAGAGTTGCCTTTGACTGAAACCCTAGTCACAGACTACATGCATCCCCTCTAAGCTGAATTCTGAGATATTTGGACAAGTAAGTTTGAACACCCCAAAACATGTTGTCATCATATTACTTGTGAGGAGGAGGTGCAAAGAAGAAAAAGAAAAAAGGCTGGACAATTCTCTGCAAAACTATAGTATTTTAAAAATAGAGCAACGATGTTGGAAGACAAGCTATACTCTTAAGATGTCTAGAAAATGTTAAATTGAAGATGGTTTAAAAAATGAGGTCAGCCAAAACCTGTAAGTGATCCAAAGAATCAGAAATCCTAGGGGTTTGTTGCTGATTAGCAGAATGGCCATTTAAAAAAAATTTACCCAATGGCATGCTGTTATTGTAGGGTTTAAACTGCTTCAGATGATTGCATCTACTGTTATTTCAGTCCATTTCAGTGGGAAGATTTTACCAAGAGTCCTATTTGGAATCAAACCTGGGACCCTTAGAGCTCAAGGTATCAGCTCTAATTCAGCTAAAAGGAAGTTTTTTAACTGAGTGGTTCTATAGCAGCTGCTGCCTTCAGGATGGACCCTTACAGAAATAATTATATGAAATGTTTTCATGATGCACATATAAAACTACTCAAGTGGTATGCATACTACAAGTATGATTTAAATGTTAAATTGGAATTGATTGCATACATATATTATGAGTGCAGCAAGCAAGTGTGCAAGCCATGATTTTTACGTTAAATTGGGAAAGGCTGCATGCAGAAAGCAAGTGGTCACTGATTACTGCACACATAAAAGTTAGGTGACATGCTTAGGATCACACCATGTACAAGTGAGGGTTGATGAGATTCAAACCCAGGTCTTCACATCTCCAAGTCTCCTTGCTTGCAGTTCAGTGCCTTTAACCACTAAGCCATACTGTCTGCACACATATGGCTTGCTTGTATTTCAGTATATAATGTATCTGACTACAGTACAAATCACATAGAAACATAGACTTTGACAGCAGATAAGGACCGCTTGGCCCACCTAGCCTGCCCATTTCCCCTATCTAGAGGATAAGCTGCAGATCCTATTTAACCAACAGCCTATTTCTTCCTACCCCCCACAAAAAATTGCCTTATGTCTGTCCCATGCATTCTTGAATTCTCCCACAGTTTTAGATCCCACAACCTCCTCAGGAAGGCTGTTCCATGCATCCACCACCCTCTCTGTGAAAAAATACTTCCTCACATTGCCCCTGAGCCGCCCCCCATCTTCAAATTGTGTCCCCTTGTTCTTGCACATCTCTTTTTCTGAAAGATGCTACCCTCTTGGACTTTGTTGATTCCACTGAGGTACTTAAACATTTCTATCATGTCCCCCCTCTCCCTCCTTTCCTCAAGGGTATACATATTAAGCTCCTTTAGCCTCTTCTCATATGGCTTCTCTTGCAGACCCTGCACCATTTTAGTTGCCCTCCTCTGAACTGCCTCCATCCTGTCTTTGTCCTTGTGGAGATGGGGACTCCAGAACTAGACACAATACTCCAGATGGGGTCTCACCAACTGTCTGTGCAGGGGTATAACAACTTCCTGTTTTCTGCTGGTAATGCCTCTCCCTATACATCCCAGTATCCTCCCAGACCTCCCTACCGCCTTCTCACATTGCTTGCCAACCTTAAGTTCATCTGATATGATTACCCCCAGGTCCCTTTCCATTTTTGTTGTTGTTACAACCTCCCCACACATTGTGTAATCTTCCCCGGGTTTTTGTTTCCCAGGTGCATTACTTTGCACTTCTTTGCATTGAATCCAAGCTGCCATACTTCTGACCATTCCTCCAACCTTGCCAAGTCCCTTCTCATCCTTTCCACACCTCCTTGTGTATCAACCTTGTTGCAGATCTTTGTGTCATCTGCAAAGAAGCATACGTTTCCTTCCAGTCCCTCTTCAATGTCACTTATAAAGACATTAAAAAAGACTGGACCCAGTACTGAACCCTGCGGTACCCCACTAGTAACCCCTCTTTCTTCAGAGTGGACTCCATTCGCAATTACCTTCTGTGTCCTGTTGTTCAGCCAATGTTTTACCCAGGTTACCACTGTGGGACCCACTCCAAGGCTGGTTAATTTGACTACTAATCTTTTGTGTGGGACTGTGTCAAATGCCTTGCTAAAGTCTAGGTAGGCCATGTCCACAGCCCCTCCCTGGTCTACTACTTTGGTCACCCAGTCAAAGAAGTCAATTAGGTTCATCTGACATGACCTTCCCACTGTGAGCCCATGTTGCCTTGGGTCCTGTGCCCCACTGGTCTCTAGGTACTCAACAATTCTTTCCTTCAGAAGTGATTTCATCACTTTCCCTAATACAGAGGTCTAACTGACAGATCTGTAGTTTTCTGCCTCTGTCTTGCTCCCACTTTTGTGAAGGGGAATCACATCAGCCTTCTTCCAGTCCTCAGGTACCATACCATCCTCCCATGATTTGTTATAAAGGGTAGTCAGTGGTGTCACTAGTTCTCCACTTAATTCTTTTAGAATTCTGGGGTGAATTCCATCTGGCCCCATTGCTTTGTCCACCTTCAGTTTTAGGAGTTCTTTCAGAACCCTTTCTTCTGTGAAAGGACTGGGATCAACCCCTCCCTCTCCAGAGTTCTTCTGTTAATTGGATTAGGCACCTCCCCCCACTTCCTCTTTTGTGAATACTGAACAGAAGTATTCATTCAGTACCCCTGCTTTTTCACTGTCACTCTCTACCCACCCACCATCCACTCTATTCAGCCTCACTATCCTTCCCTTTGTCTTTCTGCGCTCCCTGATATACCTATAAAAGGTTTTATCCCCCTTCTTAACCAAGTTGGCTATCTTTTCCTCAGTTTGTGCCTTTGCTATTCTGCCTACCCTCCCTGCTTCCTTTAACTGGTACAGATCTCTGTCCTGCACCTTCTGTGTTTCCTTATACTTCCTAAATGCTATCTTTTTGTCCCTAACCTTCACTGCCACTTCTTTTGAGAACCATAGTGGCTTTTTCTTTTGTTTTGATTTGTTTATTTGCTTCACATAAAGGCTTGTTGCCTCTGTGACAGCAGTTTTGATATTTCCCCCGTGTTGCTCCACCACTCAATCTAGCCTGTTTGCTAGTGCTTTTCTAAGGCACTCTTCCATCTTGCCAAAGTCAGCCCTCCTGAAGTCCAGAACCCTCACTTTTGTATGGCTTGACTCTGTAACTGAGTTTATCTGTTCCACCAATGAGTTGGTTTAGCATTGTTTTTTACAGTTGGTAATACACTGGCAACTCATACTGCATTGTTCTCCAATGCTCAACCAGCTCACAAACAATGTTTGCACAATGTTTTTGCAGGTCAGTTGGAAAGCATCTGAAGTCCAGTCACAATGAAATGAAAAGCTGCATTTCAATGTTTAAGAAACAATTTGCACAGGACTTTGTGCTGGCTCCAGCAACACTTATGCAACTTAGTCAGAAATGCTAAAACAGCTCTTTGGAGGAACAGTTTAATGTGACTTGTACTGTACATCTGCATGCATATAGCTTGCTTGTAGCCACTGTTATGCCTTTCTGTTTTCTTTTCTTACTCATCTCAGTTTCACATTTGAACTGTAGCACACATACCAATGGAAACACATGTGTTTTTCCCACCCTCAATACACAAACTTACCCACAAAACCACTTAATTACTTCAATATGGCCTGTACTCCTACTATTTTCTCTCCATAGTTTTGAATGCTTCCATGCAAACAGACTTTAAGGTGCAAACAAAAAAAAAAGTTGCAGTAACTCAACACACATCCGCATGGCCAGTCCCCTTCCCCATGCACACACACACACACACACACACACAGTAACGGGTCAGCCATGCTGCTACAGATAACCCACCAAGTATAGATATAAGTAAAAAGTTTATTACTTGAGTACTAGGGAGCCAGAGGCAGGAGTTTTTAAGAGATGATGTCCTTGGGTCAGAGTGCTGTGTCTTACCTCCTTGAAATGAATAGAGTTATTTTTTATTACTATTTTATACATTATGATGGTGAGTTGGAGAATAATGAAGGCCATTGTTCTACTAACAAGGACCTTGTTAGTGAAGCGGTGGTCTTCATTAATCTCCAACTCTCCAATAATGTATAAAATAGTAATAAAAAATACCCCCATTAATTTCAATGGTGGACACCCCAGCAGTCTCCTTTGACCTTTATCATAATGTGCCTGAGTGTGGAGATCAGCTTCACTGGCGGGGGGCATAAGCCTGACTATAGTGGGGCTCCAATAGTCTGTGCATAACATACCGCTCAACTGTCCGTGAATACAAGGGACAACTCTAGAATGTGTGTAACATCTCTAAAAGGTACAACTTTTTGTTTTGACTGAAAGGTGATATGCAAATCAGGAAAAATTCAAATGTATAAGATTCATCTGTGTATACCCCAGAGTAGTGCATCAGATTTGGGCTTAAACCCACCTAGTTACTAGTAATTTTTTTCCTGGCTGAAGTTCTGCCCCCCCCCCCCACAAAAAAAACAACTTTGTCTAGATTTTTCTCCCCAACTCCATTCCATTCAATACTCATCCCCTATGGGTCATGAAGCCACTTAAAGGTGAAGAAACATGAAAAACACATCAATATTTCAGTCCTTCCTCCTTCCTCAATCCCCCTGTAAAACAAAATTATTTACTTTTACTTACCCAGCCATATTGCCAGAACCTGCAGCCTGGCGCATTGTGCCACTGACCCAGTTTCATTCCACTCCTCCTCTCTCCTTCTGCCAGAAGCTGGATGCTAGAACCAACCATCAGGTCCCCACCATGGTCCACTACCAAGTCACCTCACCAACCGAACCCACCCAACCTGGGTTGCTTGCTTCTTGCTTGGTTGCTGCTGTGGCTGCTGCCACACTACATTGATCAAGGCCTATGAAGGCCACTCACACCATTGTCACCACTGCTGCTCAGTCTAGCTTGCTGCTGCGGGGGTCTGTGCTGTTTTTTTTTTTGCAAGGTGAGCCTAGTAGAGTAAGTAGTTAGCCTAGTCTTGAGTTAGCTTCTAGCTCACCCTCTGTCTCTTCAACCACCAGGAGAGATGGAGACTCACTAAGAGTAGACCAATGAAAAGATGCTGCCACAACACTGCTATTGACAGTTCAGAGCTCACCAACTCCTCCAAGCTGTACTGTGTAGTCTGTCAACTCTGTGGCCGGAAAGACAGTGTCGCACTTGCAAGACTCATGCTCTCTTTCTTGACTGGAGCTCATCCACATGACATGTGATTGCGCTGCTGCTAATAGGTGGAGAGAGTGGACAACACAATACAGACACTGTTGAGTCTGAAAAGTACCTGCAGCGTGACTACACATAGTCCAGGTGGGCACTTATTGTGCAAAAGATTAAATCCAAATTTAATGCCATTATTGCCACACCATAAGAACAACCTAGGTACAAATATGGGGGGGAGCGAGCCTCTACCCTACCTAAATGGCACTCCTGCTTAATGGTAGAAATTCATTCTCAGGTGCTAATGCAATGATATCCACTGTGTTCTGAGGTACTGTATCTCCATGTTTCATGATGTGTTCTGATCATCAGGTGGGTTAGTGTCCCTCATTGTTTCTCATTTTAAGTGTCCACGTCCCTCATTTAAGTGACAAAATGTGAGGTATGGTACATGCTTCCAAGACCCTACTCATCAGAAAGAGTGATGAGCATGGCCATATGTTCAATACAGAATGACAAAAGGAAAGTAAGTGAGATGAAACAGTCAAGGAGAAACACATTTGTAGCACTAAATATGCATAAGGGATTTGTGTGGTCCAAAGCAAAAAGGATAGATTTCACAACACAGAGGCCCCTCTTTGTACATCTGGAATGAGGGATGTTGACTGGCTATATCCTAGGCATTTAATTCAGTAAGCAAACAATACTTTACAAATTAATGGTGATTTAATGAAAAAAATCAAAAGCCATTGAGCAACTTGCAAAAGGATCAAAATTAATGAGTTAACCTAATTTTTATGGGAATTCAAATAAAAACATCTTTTAACTATTGTAATTGCTAGCAGTAGTATAAGAAATAGAAACTGATGGGTTTTTTAGATGAGATTTGTACCAGCTTAGCTGCTGCACACATGGCAAGCATGCAGCATGTGAACCTGATGTGATGTTTAAATGACGTTCACACCAGCTTAACTGCTGCACTCATGTCAAGCGTGCAACACGCGAATCTGATGTAATTTTGAGAGATGTTCACACCAGCTTACCTGCTGTGCACATGTCAAACTTGCAGAATGCAAACCTGATTTGCTTTTGAGACCTGGTTCACTTAGGGGCCCTTTGTATATGTGAGCTGCATGCAAACATTGCACAATTAAGCATGTGGCATGCATTCTGCATGTACACAGCACACCTATATTTCTGTAAGGGGTACAGCCCCAGCTGTGATTCTCAGCAAGGGCTCTAATGAGTCTTCCTAATGGAGAGGATATAGAAACATAGAAGTTGTTAGCAGATAAGGACCTCTTGGCCCACCTAGTCTGCCCTATTTTCCTTACCTACTGTGCCACCACAGACCCTACTTGATCTCTGGTCTTTAACTGCAATGCCTTATTTCCAAGGTCCCCTTGTGTCTATCCTATGCATGCTTGAAACCTGTTACCATTTAGCACCCACCAGTTCCACTGGGAGGCTGTTCCAGGTGTCCACCGCCCTTTCTGTGAAGAAGTATTTCATCACATCTCCTCTGAGTCTCCTCCTTCCAGCTTCATAGTGTGACCCCTTGTTCTCAAGCATTTTTTTCTATGTAAAATACTATCTTCTTGTACCTTATTAATACCTGTGAGATATTTAAATGTTTCTATCATGGTCCCCCTTCCTCCTTTCTTCTAGAGAGTACATATTTAATTTCCTTGAGTCTTTCCTTGTAGGGCTCTTGATGCAAGCACTGTACCATTTTTGTTGCCATCTTCTGTATCACTTACACCCTATCTATCTCTTTCCAGAGATGGGGCCTCCAGAACTGGACACAGTACTCAAGGTGGGGCCTCATCATCAAGCTATACAGGGGTAACACTACCTCCCTCTTTCTGCTGTTGATACCCCTCCCTATGCAGCTGAGCATCCGGCTAGCTTTCCCTACTGCCTTATCACATTATTTTGCTACCTTCATGTCTTCAGAAATTATTACCCTCAGGTACCTTTCCTGTTTTGAGGTTGCCAATACCTCCCTGCCCAGTTGGTACATTGCCCCTGGGTTTCTGTTCCCCAAGTGCATGATTTTGCACTTTTTTTTGCATTGAAACCCATTCATTAAACCACTGACAAGTCTTCCAGCTTTTTCAGATGGTCTCTCAAACCCCACCCCGTGTGTCCATTCTGTTGCAGATTTTGTGTCATCCATGAACAAACATATTTTCCTCCAGCCCTCCTGCAATGTTGCTTATAAAGACACTGAAGAGAACCAGACCTAGTACTGACCATGTGGCACCCTGCTAGACACCTTGCCTTCTTCAGAGTGAACCCCATTTAACACCACCCTCTGACTCCAGTTGCTTAGCCAACTTCTTATCCATTTTACTACTTTTGGACCCATTCCTAGGCTGCCCAGATTGCTCACCAGTCTTCTGTGTGGAATGGTATCAAAGTCCTTACTTAAAGCCAGGTAGGCCACATCCACCACTGTGCCCTGATCCACTTCCCTGATCACCGAGTCAAATAACTTGATGAAACCATGCTACCTCGGGTCCTGTAATCCACTGGTCACAAACTATTCCCCAATCCTTCCCTTCAGTAGTGATTCCATTACTTTGCCACCATCGAAGTCAGGCTGAGAGGTCTGTAATTTTCTGCCTTCTTTTGTCAAGTGGGGCCACATTTGCACTCTTCTAGTCCCCTGGAAGTTCCCCCTTTTCTAGTGATAGGTTGAAAAGGGCTGTCAGAGTTGCAGCCAGCACCTCCTTGACCTCAATATCCTATGGTGTAGCTTGTCAGGCCCTATTACTTTCTCCACTTTTAGTTGTGCTAGTTTCTTGAGGACTCTCTCCTCTGTAAAAGGAGTATTGTCCACCTCCCTTCCTTTAGTGCCCTTGTCCATTATCTGGGACCCATCACCTACCCTGCTTTGAAAACAGGAAGTTGTTATCCCTCTGTACAGACAGTTGGTGAGACCCCATCTGGAGTACTGTGTCCAGTTCTGGAGACCCCATCTCTGCAAGGATATAGACAGGATAGAGGTAGTCCAGAAGAGAGGGCAACTAAAATGGTGCAGGGTCCGCAAGAGAAGCCGTATGAGGAGAGACTAAAGGAGCTTAATATGTATACCCTTGAGGAAAGAAGGGAGAGGGGGGACATGATAGAAACTTTTAAGTACCTCAGTGGAATCAACAAAGTCCAAGAGGGTAGCATCTTTCAGAAAAAGAGACTTGCAAGAACAAGGGGACACAATTTAAAGATAGAAGGAGGGCGGTTCGGGGCAATGTGAGGAAGTATTATTTCACAGAGAGGGTAGTGGATGCATGGAACAGCCTTCTGAGGAGGTTGGGGTCTAAAACTGTGGGAGAATTCAAGAATGCATGGGACAGACATAAGGCAATTCTTGTGGGGGGTAGGAAGAAATAGGCTGTTGGCTAACTAGGATCTGCGGCCTATCCTGTAGGTAGGGAAGTGGGCAGACTAGATGGGCCAAGCGGTCCTTATCTGCCGTCAAAGTCTATGTTTCTATGTTACCCCTTCCTCCATAAATACTGAACAAACTTATTTTTTCAGTATGTCTGCTTTTATTTGGCCTTCTTCCACACAACTCCCTCCTTCCCCTTTTAGCCTTATTAATCCTCCTTTTGTCTTCCTCATTTTGTTTATATAACTAAAGAATGTTTTATCCCCTTTTTACTCACTCGGCAATATTCTCCTCTGTTTGTACCTTTGCATTCCTAACTGCTTTCCATGACTCCCTTTGTTTCTTCTGATATCTCTCCCTATCTTCCTCCTTCCGTGTTATCTTGTACCTTCTAAATGCTACTTTTTTGCCCTAACTTTCTCTGCTACTTCTTTAGAGAACTACAGAGGTCTCTTTTTTCCCTTTGCTCTTGTTAATCTGCCTGACACACAGATTTGTTGCCTTTACAATGCCCTCTTTTATTTTCGCACACTTTTCCTTGACACCACCAAGTTTCCCTATCCCTGCTAGGGTGCCCCCGAAGCATTCTCCCATTTTTTTTAAATCAGTCCTCCTGAAGGCCAGAACCCTCATTTAACAGGATAGATCTGGAAATGAGAAGTTTTGCCACCCCTATCCTTTTTTAATAATTTATTCATTTATAGGAAATACAGTCTCCAACTATATTACAGTATTTTCATGCATCACAAGAATTATAAAAAGTTTTGCAAAATAAAAAAAATTAAAAATAAGAAACTATGAATACATTCAGCACTACAGAATAACCAACTACTGACTCTGCATGGATGAACTAGTGCAAACAAGTATGGAAAGGTTAATACCTTAATAAAATAAGAAAATATGATAGTGTAGAACACTAATTCATTACCTCAATTCATATTCACTTATTTATAAAATTAACAGAGTTCTCATTGAGGATAAAGAAAAGAAAGGACAAAGCAAGAAAAGTATAATACCTTATGTAAGCATTTTACCTCTTAAACAGGTAACACTTTCTTTAGTACTGTAGTAAAAAGAGAAGAAAATAACTCAGTCAGGGACAGTTCAACTAGCATTAATGGGGGGGGGGATATTCATTAAAATGGCTGGGAGTCTGGGAGCCACTTAAGCCCCCAATAAAATGTTATATTTTTTGAAGTTTTGAGGTACTTTTTAATCTTTCACAGTGTTTACTTCATAAACATTACTTATGTCATGCCAATAACTTATTCTGGAATAATCATTATTATAAGCATTATGAAATGGATAGAAAAAATGATAGTTCTTAAGTAGACAAGAGGTGCTTTCAGCCCGGCAGTTATCCGAGAGCAACAGCCATGATAAAAGTATCTTGATAAAAATATGTTTAAAAAAAATACATCCAATTTACAAAAAAGTACCCATTTTGTAATCACAAAAAGGCATTTTATGGGGTGCGTTATGGTGGGCTAATGACACTTCACCAGTGTTGGAAGCACTCTGCTTTGCTTTGGTCTTCAACCCACCCAAGGAAGGTCATTATCCCAACCTAATGTACCCCCTGCCATGTCTTACTGCTTAAGTAACCAACAGAAATACCACTGATTAATTTGATGACTGTCACTTTAATGTTGTACAACGCTATAGTATGAGTGATTTATAAATGCCATCATTTTTCTATCTAGGTTCATGCATAAATGTACTAACTTTCTTTACCATAAATACTAAACAGATTTGGATTTAGTATGTCCCGAAAATTTTGCATTTATTAAGGTGGTTGAGGTAATATTCACTCTATATTCATTTAGAGTTCCCCCACTCCATCAACTTAAAACTGCCTGAGTGAAAGAATCATGTTCTGACAGAACCAGATTGTGAGCCCCTCTGTGCAACCAGACTCAGCCTGCACATAGTGACATTCAAAACAAAAAAGACCCGCATGATAGACATTGCTAACGCTCATCTCAGATTAGGCCCTTCTCAATTGACTTATGTGCTTCTACTACCCCTGTTCCACAGCTGCTTTCACTTTCTATTCCCGCTACCTACTGTAATCACCTTCTCCTGGGATGGGGATGATCACAACAGAGAACTGACTGCATGTAAGACTGACAAAACATACAATGGGGATGAGGGAAGACTACTGGTAAAGCATTTTTGGCAAATAAATTACCTCACAACTTGTCTCCAAAAAACCAAAAGGCCAGAGGCCTCATGTAACCTACTAAATCTCACACACTGAAAAAAACTGCTACCAGTCATAAAGTGCAGATCCAAATGAAACATTAATAGGCAGTAGATCATAATGTTGGGGATTGAGAAAGAGGTTTACATTTTAAGGTCAACTTTTCCTCAAATTTTGAGCCAGTCAATGCAACCAGCCTCACTGAGCAAACAGGGACACTAAAAACAAAAGTCCCACATTAGGACATTGGCACCTCTCATCACATTCAATCAATTCTCCATTGCCTCGCTGGTTCTCTCTACCACTCCACCTCAGCTGCAGCCTGAATTCACATTATAATCATGCTACTACTCATCATGGTAATCACCTTTGTCTTGAAGGGTGGGGTTAGATCACTACTGAGTACTGAATGCATATTTAGCTGATAAAACATTAAATGGTTGACTAATTAAAATGCATTTCTACGAGGTAAATTATCTCACAACTCCTGCCCTAAAACAGCAAGGCCCAATGCAGCATGTAATCACCACAACAACACATACTCAATGGAAAAAAAAATACAATCTGACAGAAAAATCAAAGCTGAATGCAAAATCTTTTTAGATATTAGTAACAGGCAACAGATTAAAGATAATTCTAATAACTGAGAACTTAGTCTGCGTCCACACTGCTATTCAACCAGACTCATCTCTGTAAATCACCTCTAGAGATGGGCAACAGTTTTCTTCTTCTAGTGAAATTCTGGCAAAATGCTGATTTCATTTCTGTGAAATTTTATAAAATTTCCACAAAAATATTGCTAAATTTAGCCAGAATTGTGATTTTGGTTGGTTCTATCTAACATAAAAAGTATTTGTCTAACGTGCACAAAAAATGAAAAGTAGTTAAGCCCCCCCCCCACCTCGGAATAGTAGTTAGGATATTGAAACTTAATTTATTGCATCCTTGTAATACAAAATGTGCAAGTAAAAGCACTGGTCAAAATGGCTAGCAAATAGACTAACATTTCTCCTGGTGAAGAAGCCTGGCAGCATGCCCGGAGAAACGTTAATCTGTTGGCTAGCCATTTTGGCCAGTGTTTTTACTTGCACATCTTGTATTTCAAGGATGCAATAAATTAAGTTTCAACATCCTGACTACTAGTCCGAGGTGTGGGTGCTTATCTAATTTTCATTTTTTGTGGTTTCTGAATTCAGTAAAGCACCACAAAAAGTATCCAGGTGCTCACATATTTTTCTTTTTAAAGTCCAAAGTGCACCAAGTGTGGTGCATTGTCTGTAGGATCTGCAACTAGGATTTGCAGCTTATCCATTTGGTAGGGAAATGGGCAGACTAGGTGGGCTAAGTGGTCCTTATCTGCCATCAGATTCTATGTTTCTATGTTCCAGTACTAATACGGAAGTACACCAAGTTATATATCTCTATCTGTAAAAGTGATTGAGTTATGTGCCTTCAAACATTCCAAATATTTTAAATTACAGTTAACTATGCAAACTAAAAGCATTTGGGCAAATTGCACTGAATTAGGTGTAGTGATATTATCCATACCCATACATGAATGTGCCGAGTTTCAGATCATTAGTTTAAAAGGTGACTGAGTTATAAGCCTCTAAACATTCAGAAATGTTAAAATTACATTTCACAATTATGTAAACTGCTAAATTTTAAGCCCATATATACTTAAAGTTAGAGAACAGCAGGGTTTTATTTAACTCTAAAAAATGATTAGCGTTTTGCTCATAAAAGTGTTAAAACTTTGTGAAAATTAATAGTTCTTGCCTCACTGTGTTTAACAAACACAGCACTTCTAGAAACTCTATATAAATACTTTCTCTACAGTTAGTATTGTCCCAAGAAAAAAACTGCTAATTAGTTATTTAAAACCCTGAACAGAATATAACCAATGTTGTTAGGTTCATTGATCCTAAATATTAGGCTTTAAGACAACCACCATGGTCCAGCATCAGAACATCATGCTGCCATGCTGATGACCTGGGTTCAGAAGCGAGCTCCTGGAAGTCATGTTGGGAGGCAGGTTATAGCTAAACCTTGCAATCTCTATTTAACACTTTCTATGAATCTTCCAAGAAACCATGCATCTGAGTTTCCACTTATCTAGCTCCAAGGGTGGCTAAGTTGTAAGCATATCATTATTTTCAGAAATGTTCACATGAATATCAAATTGCTAGGTTGTGAGCTCCTATAAGTTCCTCACCCTTCATCCAAATGTCATGAAACTTGGCAAGCATGTAGTGCCTGTACCAGACTATAGGCTTGCCACATACCAGGCCCCTAACTTTAACACAGATTGGGTTATGACCAATTAAAGAATTTTGGAAAATTCTCAAACATTTCATGAAATTTTACACACATTTGTGGAATTTCCCCAAAAATCCATGAATTCAGAATCTGCTGATTTCACCCACCTCTACTCATCTCACATCTGATTACTGCCACATGTTGAAGGTCTACCACTCATTTCTGACTGACGGCCAGTATGCCATGTTCCTGTTCAATAAATGACTGCTGCTGTTTCATTGGCCAGGCTTGCACAGGGGATTCTTTTATTGGTTCTCCAAGCATGACTATGGTGATGAGTGCAGACTGTGTCCATTACCACAGCAATACTGTGAGAACCAGTTAATGAATTGTCTATGCAAAGTTGCATAGTAACATGGACACAGGCACAATATTACATGGTTAACAGATGTATTCTTTAGTCTTAGCTGATTGGTAGCTGTATACGATCATCATCTGTTCATGATCATACTGCTCAGCTCATCTTATGATTTCTGTGCAGCTGAGCTCATAATTAGACTGATTTTCAACATCATAAGCACAGCTAATGGAGTCAGAGGTACCATCTGAAACAATAATTTCAAAATACACTGCAACCAAAAAGTTGGGAGGCCTAAATACATCAGTGGCCCATGCAGGAAGGATAGTGAGGGGCCATGGCTAGTCCAGCTCCCCATTTTAGCTGCCCCTGAACTCAATACTGCACAGTGTCAAGTGTTCAAACATTCAAATGTTCATGCCTTCTAAAGATTCCATTGCAACTTAACTGGAAGTGGTCAGAGAGACCACAGTTGCAGCATATTTAGCCTTGACATGGGAATGCAAGTAAGCAGCAAGTTAGTCCTCTTCAATGAAAATGAATGTCTTCCAATTCTTTACAGTTTTCACATTTGCAGGTCCTAATAAAGAAAACTGAGTGCTGGACTCCAACAAGTCCTGTCTATATGCAAGTAACTTCCTTCTCTTCTGCTGAGTCTAGCAGCATTAGTCAGAATACATATACTGTACAATCTAAAATTCTGGTAGAGGAGCACACCCTTGACCCGGTCTAATTTAAAACAGTAAATCTTAGGTCAGACTCAAATGCAACAGTGGCTAGAATTGTAGATTTTCCACTAGATTTTGCTGATGGATCAGTTTTAGTAGACACTGCTTCAAAGTGACAATCACCCTTGTCTATCCCTTCAATTAATTTATTCACAGATCAACCAACAGAGGTAATGATGTAGTCTTCCTCATCCATTTTAAGCAAGATCTGTGCCTCTTTAATTGCAGCCATTTCAATTGGGATCAATGCTGTTTTAGAGTCAGTATCAAAATCAAGTGCTGACTTTACTGCACACTCCATTGATGCTGGTATATGTGGTATACCCTTCATGCCAGTCATTGCTTTTGAATGAGTCACTTCAGGTGAATAAGGTAAAATGGGAGCTGGAAGAGTAGCTGCCACAAGGAGGACTTTGATGTGGAGTAACATGTTTTCTATATTTGGCCCAATTTGGGGGAGATAACTTCCTCTGATGAAGATCTAAGTCTATCTTTTCTCTTTTTAACCATCACAGTATGAAAAATCTATGAAACAGAAACTACTGCCACGTCAGTCATTTTCATTCTCCCCACTGCAGTGCTGCCCCTAACTAATTCAAAATGGGAAAGTAGTGTTGTATGTATGAACTGCAGAGCGCTAGGTTCAAACTGAGAACACAATAACAGCGCTGTCCAAAACAGTGCTGCAACAATGACACCCGCAATAACAGTGCCCACCAAAAACTCTCAATTGCACTTGGTAGCGGTCCAAAGACACACTGAGGATCATTACCTTGAACTCAAAACAAAACACTAAATTTATGTTTTTGTGAGGGGCTACCCCCACCACATTCCCCATTACTAAAATAATCAACTCCAAGGGGGAGTTAGATTGTGGGGAAAAGTGAAACTCTGTGAGGGGGGTACTGCAAGATGGGACTTGTAAAACAATTTTGGAAACTCATCTCACAGTAAAGGATTAAAGACCGGGACCAGAGCCCAGGTCTCCAGAACTCTATTGGCTGAGCTGCTCTATGCCTTAGCCCTCTCTGCCATGGAAGCAGCTCGGCTAGCCTCCAACTTCTTCCAGTCCTTCTTACTGCCCTCCAGTCACTCCCCGAGATGTGACAGCTTCAGGGGTAGTAGTAACTGCATCTCACTGTTCTACCCCGTCACTGTCCATGGTACACTCTTCTAACAGCACTGTTCTTGCATGCACTGTTGAAGTTGCGCTGTTTTGACTGGATACTAAATTGAGCACCTCCTATATGTTACTAATGCAAAATGAAAGCTCTGCTGTACTGAAGAATAACAATCAGTGATTCTAGTTGTGAGAATTGTTTTTTTTTTAAATGAGGACATTTTTCTCGGACTGCCATCGAGGCTTGGTGGTGGTGTACCTACCATCCACTCCATCCCCCGTTACGGGGATCACAGGGCACAGTGGGGGGGGTTTCCATGGTTGCGAAAGTATCTATGGGAAGCTCTAAACCTCCCTCCTGAGGGCACCAGTGTAAAAGACCAAGGTCCAGGCAGGAAGCCATGCGGAGACACAGCTTCTGCCAAGCACCTAACAGAACCCTCTCCTCCCAATGCCATCCACTGGTTGGAACAGTGCCTAACCCTCCCTTGGAGAGAAGAGATGGCTAACGGCAGTTATGTCCAGCTCCTCCCACCACCAACCCCAGACAACTTGGGCTCGTTCTTGAACCCGAGTTGATGGTGCAGCACGAAGTGTGGCATCCAATGAATCAACCCTCAGTGCCACTGGGCCGGCGAGCCTAGTTGTGAGAATCTGATAGTAAATAAAGTCAGAGGCACTCTATATCCACTTATCTGTATAGCTTAAATCCTTTTAAGCTGAAAGGTTGGAGATATACCTTCAGGGCTTATGATCCCAAGTTGAATTCCAAGAAGAGGTTCCAGGTGAATCTGTTCAACAAGAGGGAACAAACAGTACATATGGGTAGACTGGAAGGACCATGAGTCTTTTTCTGTTTGTAAGCATCTTTGTACAGAGAAACATAAACTTTGACAGCAGATAAGGACTGTTTGGTCCACCTAGTCTGCCCATTTCCCTACCTACAGGATAAGCTGCAGATCCTAGTTAACCAACAGCCTATTTCTTCCTATCCCCCCACAAGAACTGCCTTATGTTTGTCCCATGCATTCTTGAATTCTCCCACAGTTTTAGATCTCACAACCTCCTCAGGAAGGCTGCTCCATGCATCCGCCACCTTCTCTGCGAAAAAAATGCTTCCTCACATTGCCCCTGAGCTGTCCCCCCTCTGTCTTCAAATTGTGTCCCCTTGTTCTTGTACATCTCTTTTTCTGAAAGATGCTACCCTCATGGACTTTGTTGATTCCACTGAAGTACTTACAAGTTTCTATCAAGTCCCCCCCTCTCCCTCCTTTCCTCAAGGGTATCTCTACCATTTTAAAAGGTACAGTGTTTTGTCAGTTGGCTGATCTCCCTAACTGATCATTTATTATCATCTGTAGCATGTAATCCTATGCATGATGTATTGCATCCAATGAGAAAGATCTCTATTTACAGTACACACAGTGGTAATGGTTATTGTGTTATTATGGGCCATCTGGGAAATTATTGGAGAAACTGGTATGGAAAAGAAACATTAAGAAACTTAATAATTTAGTTCTTATCTTTCTTTACCAAACAGGCTAACCACTTTACAAACAACAAAAGGATGCTCTTAACTCATTGTACCTTGGGAACATTTTGTATCAGGTAAAACAATGGATTGTTCGGGCATCAAACAGAGCTACTAGGTACATTGAGTTAAGGGTTATTTATTTCTTGTCTGCCTTTGTGAAGTGTGAATTAGCTAAGAGAGGAAACAGTGGAGCACTGTGAAAATAGCTTTTCATGATAGAAAACCTAGCTTTAGGTCTTGTCTTGGTTACAACAAATGGCTTTTAGTGCTAAGGGGAATTGGGAGTGATGTATTGCAAGTGTATAGAAAGACAGCAGAATACCATTGCAGTTCAGAAGTATACATTGCCTTGAAAAGAAGCCTAAATTAAAAAAAAACACACAAAAGTTAAGGAGGTTTTCGGCCAAGACTGATGTTTTCTTCAGAATAGGGAAACATAGCACTTGTGGTGCCAGAGGTAATGTTAGCCATTATGCCCATATAATATGTACTATATATAATCATCATGGACAATTATAAGGCGAAGGGCCCTAGTACAGTGGTAATACATGAAGTTTGGGGCATGGTGTGAATAACCCAACAGGGAGCAATTTTTGCTGATGTTTCCAGTAACAATAGCCTGTTGTCAAGCATCCACCATTCTGTTGCTGATGTTTTGGTTTCTGTAATCCCTCTTTTTACTTTGCCATAAGCTCTGACTGCCACTGTACAAGCAAACAGTACAGTACCTCCAAATTAGTTACTGCAAATTAGGCCAACATTTGTACAGATGGAAAAAAACTGTAAAATCATCTGATAGATATTCTAAGTACTCTGGTGGACCTGGACTCAAGCTTGTTCCCAAGAATCCTAGAAGGATCCTTTTGAAAATCCCTTCCTGTCTTTCAACTGTGCAGTGACTGATCATGTAGCAAACAATCCTGCATACACGGCTAAAGCAGCTACTGTACATGCTGTGTCTCTGGAAAACTGAGACACTTCGGTGGTCTGCATGCATCTGCCTACTTAATGAATGAGGTGTCCTGATATTCCTGTACTTAGTGTACACAATTATGCATCTAAAGTGGGGAAATTGTTATTCAGCATTACAAATAATGCTTCATTCCACAAGTGCTGTACGGCTTACTTGCTGGTAGACATAGGTTCTGCCATGTCTATTCTGCCTGAGGACAGTTATCAGTATCTATGCTACTTTGGGGCTGTTCATTAACTATGCCAAAAACTAGACTCATAAAATACTCTCATGAAACTCTAGAAGTGCTTGGCTATCTTTCTGCAACTGAAATGTAATATATTGCACAGCGCTGTTGTGTATGGAAATCCATACAATGCCTGATACTGTTGTACCACTGTGGTGATGTCAAAATATTGTTGTACCAAAGTAGCTATGTCACTCTTATGGTGCACAGCATAGAATCCCATGTCTATAAAGATTTCTTATGCTTCCTACACTGCAGATTCATCATATTGGGTTGCGAGGGCTCCAAGGTGAAATTCAGCCCTCCCCAGCCAGCAGCCGCAGTGAGGAAGCCCCCCACCCGAAGCAGGTATGGACTCCCGCCGCTGAAGTCGGAGTGTGGTTTTGGCGCCATTACAGTTTGAACTGAACAATAGTGCTTTTAAGAGCTCCGGCCTTCCACAGAAACCTTTTTGTTCAACTGTGCTTCTGCCTTAAATGTTGGCAGACATCTACTGATAGTTTTTGCAGGCTAAAATTATTTGAATTGCCACAGTGTTGTAATGTAATTCCCTAGGGTGCCTTAAGAGATATCTGTGCTGTTAAACTGCATTTTTGTCTAAATAATTTCCCCATACAACAGCTTGCAAGTTGCATTGTAATTCCCTATGGTGCCTGAAGAGATATCCGCACTGTTAAACTGCTTTCTTGACTAAATTAATTCCCCCAGAAAACAACTTGCTGTGCCCTGATACAAAGTGCTGCACCCATAGAGTAGAGCTGTTTTAGAATTACTGAGCTAATGAAACTGCATTTTTACTGCATTCTTAACTAAATTAATTCCCCCAGAAAACAGCCTGCTGTGCCCTCTTACAATGTGCTGCACCCATAGTATAGAGCGGTTTTAGAATTTCTGAGCTGCTGAAACTGCATCTTTGTCATAATTAAATCCCCCAGAAAACGTCTTGCTGTGCCCTGGTATAAGTGCTGAATGAATTGTGCTGTATTAGAAAGTATTTAGCTGCTCAAGAGTGCTCCTCCCTCTCTGCTCACCATAAATTCTCTTCTCCTCTCTCTTCAGTCGGGACTCCGGTTGCGAGGGCTCCAAGGTAAAATTCAGGCCTCCCTAGCCAGCAGCCGTAGCTAGGAAGCCCCCCCAAAGCAGGTATGGACTCCCGCCACTGAAGTCGGAGCGTGGTTTTGGTGCCATTACAGTTTGAACTGAACAATAGTGCTTGCAAGGGCTACGGCCTTCCAGACAGACCTTTTTGTTAAACTGCGCTTCTGGCCCCACCACCTCCACCACCGCCCTTGGTGAGCTCCTAGCTTTATAGTACTCACCACATGACTGCAAAAACCTATCAGCCCACTCTCCCATTTGGAGCTTATCAGCTGCTAACACTAGAGGCTGCTACCCCCTGGACAAAACATTTCTCCACTACTTCTGACTATGATGTTGCACTTTCTACCCCTGCTACTTCTCTCACTGGCCCCACTGTCATCTCTACCCCCAGCAGACCTCCCAAACAGGGAACCCCACCCTCTTTTGCCACCATGCCTCAACCCCCAGCAGAACTATGCTGCCCCTCACCTCCTACATGCCCATGCCCTGGCAAACTTATACAACTGGCCCATTAGCATTACCATCCTACCCCCATCCTTTCTCCCTGGTCATTCTGTCCTCCACATCCCAACCTTCTGCTGCCCACTGCATATAGCCTCAGATAACACACATACCTCCAGCACTAAATACCTCTGGCTTAAAACCAAGCAGCTTATTGCACTGCTACTCCTCCTGTCTGGGGATATCGAGACTAACCCAGGACCCACCTCCACAAATGCCCATACCCCATTCTCATTCCCCAAAGGTCTCAGGCTCCTGCACCTCAACAGCTGCAACTTACTAAATAAAATTTCTGTGCTGCAAACAATTGCCCTAACCCACCGCCCTGATATCCTCATCATCTCTGAAACCTGGCTAAAACCCCAACATACCGATGCTGAAGTATCCATACCTGGCTATACAATCATTAGACATCATAGGCTAGGGAACAAGAGAGGAGGAGGAGGAACTGCCAAGTGCATCTCCACTAGTCTGCAGTTTACAGTGGTGCAAATTCCCCTCACTTCCAGCCCACATAGACTCTCTCCTAATCAAACTATCGCTCTCATACACCACCCCAGTGTATGCTGCAGACACCTACTGCCCTCCCGGCACCTCCCCAATGGACATCATTACACACCTGGCCACCCTACATTCCTTATCTATAGGAGGTGAGCTTTACACCAACAGAGACTATAACCACAATTGGCTTGCCATAGATAAGGCCCACCTTAAGTCCAAGATCAAGGCCCTAAACCTCACACAACTGATAGAAGACCCCACCAGGCTAAACCACAAAATGCATAATCATTCACTGCTGGACTGGGCTCTCTCCTCCCACCCCCACAGGATCCTACATGTGGGCCTGCTCCCTGACTCCCTAAGTGACCACCACATAATTCTCCTGATCAGAAAAGTGCACAGACCCATAGCCCCCCCCCCAAAGACGCTGCGAACAAGGTCATATAATTCTCTGGACCTAGCATCGCTTGTGTTAGACCTAGGCCAAGTAGACTGGTCCTTCATCCCAGTGGCCACATCTATTGACGTCGCGCTCAAAACCTTTAAAGCAAAATTTCTTAAAATCTGGGACAAACATGCCCCCCTGCGCACAAAAAGAGTCAGAGGTGCCCACCTTCCCTGAATCACCACTGATATCATCAGCAAATGTCACTCCAGGGATCATGCATGGAAAGCCCACAAGAAACTGGGCACACAGGCATCCTTCCAAACCTACAGAGCCCTCCGCGACTCCTGTACTAACCACATTTGCCAGGCAAAAATAACTATTTTCTATCAGCTTTTAGTGCAAACATAAACCACCTGACAAACTTCTGGAAATCATTCAAATCCCTGTCCCCCCTCCCCCCACCCAACTCTCCACCTCCTACACTATCAGTTCAGGACACCCACATCACCGATCCCTGCGAGGTAGCCGAAGCCTTCAATACCTACTTCTCCAGCTGCACTGACTCGCTTCTATTGACCATCCAGTGTCCACCTCCCCGGGCCCCACCCCCCATCCAAGTGCGCCCCAACCAGCCTCACAGTTCTCCTTCCACCCTGTATCCCAAGCTGAAGTTTTCAAATCCCTATGCTCCCTGAACCCCAACAAAGGCAAATGCCCCACATCCCTGGATGCAAAGATGTTACACTTGTCTGCCCCAGCCATAGCTGCCCCTCTAGTCGCACTATTGAACCTCTCCTTCATGTTGGGCAAGCTTCCCTCTGAATGGAAATGGGCTACCATCATTCCCCTACCGAAAGGGGCCAACCCCGCCTCCCCAGGCAACTACTGCCCCATCTCCCTACTCCCGATTCTGGCAAAAATGCAGGAATGTCTTGTCCTCGCCCAACTTTCTCCCCATCTTGATGCCTCCTCCTTCTTCACTCCTTTCCAATCTGGCTTTCAAAAATCTCACTCAACCATCACCTCCCTGCTATGAGTCACTGGCGACATACTCACCAGCATGGACAAAGGCCACATCACCTCTTCCATCTTTATAGACTTAGCCAAGGCTTTCGACACTTAACATAGAAACATAGAAACATAGAAACATAGAAGTTGATGGCAGATAAGGACCGCAAGGCCCATCCAGTCTGCCCATTTCTTTTTCTACCTTATAAATGTGCCATCGGCCTTTGCTCTGTCAGTGACCTATCTATTCATAGTCATTTGTATTGCTCCCTTATGCCTATCCCATGCCTGTTTGAAGCCCTGCACTGTATTCATAGCCACACTTCTTGTGGTAAGCCATTCCATGCATCTACCACCCTTTCTGTGAAAAAGAATTTCCTCACATTCCCCTTAATCGACCTCCCTCTAATCTCATGCTGTGTCCTCTTGTCCTGCTATTTTTCTTATATTTAAACATGTTAGACTCCTTCACCTTGTTTATGCCCTTAAGGTGTTTAAATGTCTCGATCATATCACCTCTCTCCTCCTTTGCTCAAGGTATACATATTGAGCTCCGTTAATCTGTCCTCATATGTCTTCTGATGCAGTCCCTGCACCATTTTGTTGCCCTTCTCTGGACTGCCTCAATTTGGTTAATGTCCTTGTGAAGGTGTGCTCCAATACTGCACGCAGTACTCCAGATGGGGCCTAAGCAATGTCTTGTACAGAGGGATTATTACCTCCTCTCACGACTTGTGATACCCCTACTAATATACACCCTAACACCCCCTAGCCTTACCTACTGCTTTAGAGGTCTGCTTTGATGATTTTAGGTCATCAGTGATGATGATGCCCAAGTCTCTTTCTTCCTTTGTGACTGCTAGCAATTCCCTCCCAGCCTATAAGTGGCTTCAGGTTTCTCTTCCCTATGTGCATGATTTTGCACTTCTTTGCATTAAATCCCAGTTGCCACTCTTCTGACCATTCTGCTAGTTTATCCAGATCTCTTCTCATTCTGCCCACCCCATCTGGATCATCTACTCTGTTGCAGATCTTGGTGTCATCTGCAAACAGACAAGCCTTACCCTCTAGTCCATCTGCGGGGTCACTAATGAAGATGTTGAATAGGACTGGCCCCAGGACTGATCCCTGAGGTACCCACTTGTGACTTGCATCTCTTCTGACTGTATACCATTTACTACCTCTCTGCCAGTCAACCAGTTTGCCACCCAGTTGACCAACTTCTGACCCACCCGAGCCTACCTAGCTTATTTATCAATCTTCTATGTGGAACAGTGTCAAAAGCTTTGCTGAAGTCAAGGTAGGCGACATCAACTGCTCCCCTTGGTCCACCACTCTGGTTACCCAGTCAAAGAAATCTATGAGATTAGTTTGACAGGACCTTCCTTTTGTAAACCCATGCTGTCTTGGATCCTGTGCCCCTATGGATTCCAGGTGTTGCACTATCTTTTCCTTAAGGAGTGCCTCCATAATCTCGCCCACTACTGAGGTAAGACTGACCGGTCTGTAGTTCCCCGCCTCCTCCCTGCTACCACTCTTTACATACTCTGCTCCTTTCCAAACTAACTGAAGCAGGGCTCTCCAAACCAGCCACCACATGGTTCCATGACTACCTGGTGGGCAGACATCAGGCTGTAAAAGTCACCTCATATGTCTCTAACCCCCTCCCAGTTACCGCCGGCATCCCCCAAGGATCAGTCTTGGGCCCACTGCTCTTCTCCATATTCCTAAATGACCTCCCATCAGTCTGTCACTTCACATCCATACAAATGTATGCATATGATACAGTACTGTATGACACAGGCCCCTCCACAAGAACAGAGGCAAATCTCCTTCAGCAGGATTTCAACTCCATCCAGGAATGGTTCAGGTCAAACCAACTATTCTTAAACCCTAAAAAAACAATGTCTCTAACCTTCAGCTCACAGCAAATACTCTCCCACCAAGCCCCCCTGCCACCCCTTCAAAACCCTGGATAGGACCCTCCTGGAACAATGCACCAGCTTCAGGTATTTAGGCATCTGGCTCGACCCGCACCTCGATTTCACCACGCATATCGACTCCATACATAAGAACTTCTCCCTAAACTCGACACCCTATACAGGAACAAAAGCTGCCTCCCTTCTCCAGCTAATAACGCTATTGTCCAAAAGATGATCCTCCCAGTATTCGACTATGGCGATATAGTCTATACTATCGCTCCCTCCTCTGCCTTGGTCAGCCTTGACACCCTTTTCCACTCTTTTTGTCAGTTTATCCTCGACTGTGCACAAACAACCCACCACTGCACCTTATATAGCTCCCTAGCCCTGCCATCCCTCCAAGACCGAAGACTAACCCACAGTACCAGGTTCGCAGCCAAATTTTGGTCACATTCCCTACCACCATACCTGGCCTCTACCCTCTCACAACAACCCCCCCCCGCTTACTCCTTCAGAAGCACTGACCCCAGGCTCCTCCATGTCCCCTTTATGTGCACAACCAAAGGTTAGGTCACATTCAGCTTCCACATCCCACAGTTATGAAATGCCCTGCCAGATGATATAAGACACTCACACAACCCCAGCCATCACAATCACCTACTCACCTCCCACTTCTCCTCCTGCTGCTCTTGCTATAACTAATGTCAAATTATGTATAAAAATTGTGTTTCTGTGCTCAGTTGTAACCATCTAAAATGTTCCTGTATCGATCTTCTGACTGTCTGTTTCTATCTGCTGATTGTCTGTACAGCGGATGGCCATTTATTGTGTTGTTAACTCTGTGCCAAATGTATGTACCATTGTCTTGGGTCTTGACCCCCAGGTCACATCTGGAATCCAGCAACACTGCTCAGTATGCCTTCCTGGTTAAACTCATAAATAAATAAATAAATAAATTAGCAAGACTGAAAACAT
The DNA here is from genome assembly GCA_016271365.2 of Neoceratodus forsteri. Lineage (NCBI taxonomy): Eukaryota > Metazoa > Chordata > Ceratodontiformes > Ceratodontidae > Neoceratodus > Neoceratodus forsteri. Next base: position 318,977,614 of record CM028134.1, read on the forward strand.
GCCAAGTGAACTGTTTGTTAATACATAAACTACTAGATATGTTGCTGGGTCATGCAGCTATAATGTGAATCACAGCGAAAGTTTTTAATCTCATCCTGTCATTTGCTTTGTTTTTATTGGACCACAGTTCAAGACAATTAGAAGGAAGATAAATGATTTAAACATATACTGTACAAAATAATGTATGGGAAAGCGAAAAACTCATAGTCGAACTACTCAATCCAAACAAAACAACCATAAATGGTTTGTTTTGAAATGAGTTTTATTTTTATAAAACCCATTAAAAGACATATAACTGGCCCACCTGGTGGCGTTGATTGTTGAGGCACTGTACTCCACACCTTGTGCCATGCCGGCAACCAGGGTTCGGGAACGAGCCTGGGGCATTGGGGGTCAGCTGGGGGGAGGAAGAGGATTGAGCATCCCAACAGATGTTCTCCTCCTCCTCCTCCAGGGTGGGGTGGGTTACTGGGCAGCGGACATGCCCACAGCACTACCACCGGTGGGAGCATAGGAGGAAGGGTGCATGGCTCTTCAGAGTTGGGGTGGGAATGGCACTGCTGGATGCTTGACTACGGTGTGCATCAGCATGCTGTCAGTCTGGATGTTAAGTCCTTTGTGCTGGCTCCCTCAGGGGATGGGACCTACAGGGTAAAAAAATGCAAAACATCCTCCGGAGCATCATGCAATATGATGCTGGGATCCTGGTACAAAGGAACCAGTGGAGGTGTTGGGGGGGTCCGAAGCCCCCCCAGAGGGGCCAAGGCCCTGGGCAAGTACAAAAAAAAAAGATATATAATTCATCCAAATGGCAACTGCTGAAGTCTTTTGCACTTACGTGTGCTTCATCAAGAAGTTACCATACTTCTATATGCTATACATTTAAATAACACTATCAACGGATGTAAACAATACAGATTAAACTTCCACTAATTGGCTGTTTACCACATTCTAACATTTCAGTTACCATTTACCATATTCTATATTTAAAACTCAATCAAAGTCATCAGATTTAACAATTAAAAATCTCATGGTTTTGTAGACTTTCGTTTGGGGGTTGGGGAGGAGATAGGTAAATTTCAGAGGGGAGATAGGTGATAGAGGACTTTAAGGTTGAGAGAACAGGAAGCAATGAGGCCTGAGTGGGGGAGAAGAGTGGCCAGCAGCGGGGTGATGGGGAGGAGGAGGAGGAGCAGGAGAGATGGTGGGGAGGGCAGCGGGGGAGGAATTAATTTGGGAGAGGCTGATGAGGTTGTGGAATAAAGGCTGATGTGATGGGGGCACACTGAGAAGGGGAAGAGTATAGAGAGGAGGAGTTTATTGAGGAGAACAGAGTGGAATGGGGTGTGTGAAGTGGAAGAGAGAAAGATAGGAATAGCACTGAGAGAATGGGGAGGTCATAGCTGAGATGTAAGTAGGGGTGTAAAGGGAGCGGAGGAGTTAAAGAATGAGCATAAGATAATAGGCATATTTGGTGTGGAGCAGAACAGGATAAGTTGATAGTTGAGGAGTAAAATGGAGGACCAAAGTCTGTGGTGATTTTGTGTATGGAATACAATAATAATTTCTTGTGGCAGGGAAAGGTTTTAAATAACTGATTTGGGGGAGCTGCCCAGTCAGGAAACTAAATCACAATATATGGTGATAAAATTTATGGAACATTATAATGGTTTCTTGCTGCAGGGAAAGGTGTGGAAGTAGTAGATTGGGGGGGTCTTCCCAATCAGAAAGCTGATTAGCAGTCCTGGTAAGCACGGGCACTCTTCTAGGGTGTTTAGAGGCGAGTCCACATAGTGTAGTGTATTGAAGGAACCATGATGGGGGGAGACCTAATTGGGAGGTGCAGACCAATAGCGAGTTAGGAAGAGGAGTGGTAAAGTGGGCTGATTGCTTTCTGCAGCACTAAATCACTATGAAGTGGAGCACACCTTTCGGTGGGAGGGTGGGTGGCTAGTGTGTAATGGTGCCATACGAAGCATGATGGACACAATCCTAAAGGAACGGAAATGTGTACTGCACTATGTTGATGATGTGTTTATTTTACTGTAACATGACTGCTGCTACTTTTGATAAGTCACAATTAGTGTAACACTAATCTGTTAGCCCAGATGTGCTAGTGGCAGTTCGGCACTAATGCAAATGAGGGGTTCCTCCAAGCATGCAGTCTACACTGGTATTATATCTTAAACCCTTCCTGGAGTCTCTAATATGCTGCCATCACAGTGTCAGTCGACACTTCCAGGAAACCTGTATAAATGGCATACAAAACCACACTGCCTCCTTCCCACTCCTGGTCCCCATAGCAACAATAAAAAATCCCTGGTAGTCTAGTGGTACTTGTTCCTTCAGCTGGTCCCATTATTACAAAACTCTGTGGTAGTCCAGTGCCACCTCATCCATCCTTGGTCCCTGTATTCATAATAAAAAAATGACTGGTAGTCCAGTGGTATCCCCTCCTTAGCTTAATCCTGTCATAACAAAATTTCCTGGTAGTCCAATCCCCCCTTGTCTCTGGTACCAGCATTAATAACAACACATCCAGTGGTACCCCTTCCTCACCAGGTCATCTTATTAACTATAAATTGCAAATGACACTGGATCATCTTTGGGTCCCTTTTGTCTGTTATTTTTTATCAATAAATTTGCAATGGTGCATTCCCTGTCCATTGTTAAGATGTATGAGGATGACACAGTCCTGCATTTTCCTGTTAGGGACACACAGAGTGATAATGTAGCATTGCAGCATGACTTTAATAATTTGGAAAGATTGTTGGTTTTGAATAAACTTGCTCTAAATGTAAAAAAGACAAATTCCATGCTGCTGAGATCAGGAGGAGAAGGATCAGTACTGTGTCAAGAAATCTCAACAGCCTTTCAGTTAGTGGTTCAAGGATAGAATAGGTCAACTCTTATGAATATTTAGACATACGTGTTGACCCTGGCCCGGATATTCAGACTGCGCCAGGCTGTGGTGCAAGCCTGGGCACAGCACAACTTGGCTGCACGGGGCGTTGACTGGGCGATATTCAACGAAGTTGCGCCGTGGCACAGTGTTGTTGAATATCACACCCTGGCCACCAGCAGTGTGCATGGTGCAGTGGCACTGCACCAGTGCAAGTGGCCAGAGTGGAGCAGGGGGATGCGCTAGCACAAGTTCCGTTGCGCTATGCGCAACAACTGTGATATTCAAACGTGCACATGCAAATGGGGCCACAATGTATGCAAGGTGAAAATGGGGCCATTTGCATGTCATTATGGCCCCATTTGCATGCAGGTGTGCAGATCCCCAGTGACTGCACCTGGCGCCCTGCCAGGCAGCAGCCATCAGGGACCGACACCCACTGCACAGTGCGGCAATGCGCCCCTCTGCCCAATAGCTGGCATATGTAGATTCAAATAATTGTCCAATAACCCTGGTGGTCCAATGGACCACTGGCAGCCCGATCGCGGGCTTCAGTGTAAAAATATATGTCCAGTATCCCTGGTGGTCAAGTGGACTGCTCGCAGCCCGATCGCGGGCTTCAGTGTAAAAATATATGTCCAATATCCCTGGTGGCCCAGTGGACTGCTTGCAGCCCAATCATGGGCTTCAGTGTAAAAATATATGTCCAATATCCCTGGTGGCCCAGTGGACTGCTTGCAGCCCAATCATGGGCTTCAGTGTAAAATATAGTCATTATCCTGGTGGTCCAGTGGACCACTTCACAGCCCGAATGCTGGCATATGTAATAACAAGGAGAGCTCCACGGTACCCTCTTTCCACTCCGCCCACCGAGCCACACCGCCTCATTCTCCCCGGGTCAGCGGCGGTGGCAGCACCACCTGCCTGCCGCCTGCCACTCACCGACCGACAGTGAGTATTGTATTGCTTCATTGTTCACAGTGTGAGCCAATGGGTGTAGTTGATAATATATTACAGTCCAGATATGTGAATGATCTACATATCTGGACTGTGTAGTATGGTACAGGCTGCATGCCCATTGGCTCATGCTGTGGACTAATGGGCTTACAGCTCTACAGTACACCGTCAGTCGGCAGGTGGTGGGGCAGTAGGCGGGTGGGGTGCTGCTGCCCGCTGCTGACCGGGGGGAGAGGGATGGTGGGACTCAGTGGTCAGGTGGGGAGGGGGCTCTCCTTATTGTTACATATGCCCATGATCAGGCTGCGAGCAGTCCACTGGACCACCAGGGATATTGGATTTGTATTTTTATACAGATGCCTGCGATCGGGCATGGGGGGGGGCACCACCACAATGGTGCAGCAGGAGCTCAGATGGCCACCCACAGGTTGCGTAGATACTATCTGTCCGATCCTTGCTGAAATTATCTGGAAATCTTTAGAGCAGGGGTCTCTCCTGATCCCCTAAAGGAGGCGGTCATTCGACCACTCCTTAAAAAGCCTTCATTGAATCCAGATTGTTTAGCTAACTACAGACCTGTCTCTAACCTGCCTTTTGTGGGTAAGGTTATTGAAAAGGTGGTTGCACTACAACTGGATGACCATCTTACAAATCACAATGTCTATGATACTCTTCAATCAGGGTTTAGGAAAAGACATAGCACTGAGACTGCCTTTGTCTGGGTTCTAAATGATCTCCTGATTGCGAGAGATCGAAAGGCTCGTACTATTTTAGTCCTTCTTGATCTCTCCGTAGCATTTCATACTGTGGACCATGGTGTGCTTTTGGAGTGCCTGTGGCTTTATTGTGGACTGTCTGGTACAGTTCTGAATTGGTTTGATCCTTCCTCATGGGTCGGAGACAAAGGGTTGTCACTGGAATTTATTCGTCTGACGCCATCTCCCTGTCCTGTGGGGTGCCGCAGAGCTCCATTTTAACACCCCTGTTGTTCGCTGTTTATATGCTGCCATTGGGAGACATTATTAGGCGATACAGTTTGGGTTTTCACTGCTATGCAGATGATACCCAGCTGTATCTGTCCTTTAGTCCCGGGCAGGAAGACGCGGTCTCTATGCTTAATAGCTGTCTATCCGAAATCAAACATTGGATGAGTGCCAGCTGGCTGAGGTTAAACCCGGATAAGACTGAGGTGTTGGCTGTGGACCCAGGTCACCTTGAGGTGGGTTGTAGGGCTGGGGCTCCATCGGGCATATGGCTTGATGGTGTCCAGCTCCCAACTTCAGGCCAGGTACGTAATCTGGGCGTTGTTATAGACGACGGCCTGACCCTAAAATCACAGGTGTTGGCTGTTGTCAAATCATCCTTTTACCATCTTAGGAATATCGCCTGGGTGAAACATCTGGTTCTTCTGGCTGATCTTCCTATCTTGGTCCATGCCTTTGTAACCACTCGCCTTGATTACTGCAATGCCTTGTACCTAGGGCTACCGGGGGTTGATATCCACCGCTTGCAGCTGGTGCAGAACGCAGCAGCCAGGCTTTTGACTGGGACATCTAGAAGTAGTCATATTATGCCTGTGTTGTGCGGACTGCACTGGCTGCCAGTTCAGTGGCGGATCACCTTCAAGGTTGAGTTACTGGCCTACAAAGCCCTGCACGAACAGAGACCGTGGTATCTACAAGATCTCCTTACTCCCTACTGTCCCTCTTGCTCACTCTGATCTGCCAACGAGGGATTGCTAGAGATTCCCAAGGTTCATTTAAAGACATCTGGGGCACGTGCATTTTCTTATGCTGCCCCCACTCTGTGGAATTCTCTACCTCGTCGGATACGAGGCTGCCTGACCGTCGAGAGTTTTAAATCAGAGCTAAAAACTTTTTTGTTTGTGAAAGCATTTGGAGAATGATTTTATTGTTGTTATTGTTAATAATATGCTTGTAATTTAAATGTTGCTCATTTGTACAGCGCTTTGGATTTCTGAAAAGCACTTAAAAAATAAAATTTTACTTACTTACTTACTTACTTACATGTTGCACCTTGCAATACGGCAGCTCACCTGTGGGTGGCCAGCTGTTGTTCCTTTTTTTTGGCTCACCTGTGTGCAGTGCAAGTAGGGGTTGCGCATGCATGGACTCAGCACATCCTGGGCTGAATATCGGGATGTGCAGAGTATGCATGGGCACGCCCCCCCCCACCTGCACCGCATACATTACTGATGTGCTCCGGTGGATCGGAATTTGTGCCAGGCACAATCCCCGTTTGAATATCACGCTGGGGCACATTAGTGGGTTGCGCATGGTGCAACACTGTTGCACCATGTGCAACCCTTCTGAATATCCTGGCCCCTGTGTTAAAGTTTGATGGCCACATACTATAAAAAAAGAGTGTACAATAATTTCTCAAAAATGGCACTCTCTGGAGACATACTAATTGCTTAGCAAATAAAACAAGAATTAATCAGTACAAGCATGCTACTGAAAATTAACTACATCAGTATTGTTTACTGTACTGCAGGCAAAAGTAGTTTGTTGAAGTTAGATCAATTACAGCACCGATTGCCAAGATTTGCTGTGGGTTTTATGGGTCCTCCCTCACTGATGCATCACTGTACATTTTTACTGGATTTGAACTGTGAATCCTTAGAGGTTTGAAGAGAGAGGTTGTTGTATGGCTTCCACTACAAATGCATTAGGGGCTTGGTACCATTCCACCTTCTTGATAAAGTTACCCCTATACTTTCAAGTTACTCATTACAGGAGGTTACATGTCTTGCCTTAAAAGTCCTTAGGACAAGAAGCAAATATGGTCAAAAGACTTTCAATAACATTGCTACTACAGCCTGAAACTGATTGCCACCAAAATCACACAACATGGCAAAAAACCCTATGCTATATTGATGATGTGTTCATTTTACTATAACACGACTGCTGCTATTTTTTGATAAATCACCATTAGTGTAACACTAGTCTGTTAGCCCAGATGTGCTAGTGGCAATTAGGCACCCATGTCAATGAGGAGTTCCTCCATGCATACAGTCTGTGCTACTTCTATATCTTAAACTATTTCTGGAGGCTGTAATATGCTGTCAGAACTCTGCCAGTTAACACTTCCAGGAACCAAGTATAAATGGCACACAGAAACACATCTCCTCCTTCCTACTCCAGGTCCCCATATCAACAATAAAAGATCCCTGGTAATCTAGTGGTATTCATTCCTTCACCTGGTCCCATTATTACAAAACTCTGTGGTATGCTAGTGCCCCCTCATCCATCCCTAGTCCTGTATTAATAATAAAAAAGGACTGGTAGTCCAGTGGTATTTCCTCCTTAACTTGGTCCTGTCATAACAAAATTCCCTGCTAGCCCAATGCCCTCAACCTCTGGTCCCAACATTAATTAAAAAAATCCAGTGGTACCCCCTTCCAGACCCGGCCCTGTTATTAACTGTACAAATTCCAAAAGACAGTGGCTCATCCTTGAGCCCCTTTTGTTTGTTATTTTAAATGATAAACTTGCAAAGGCGTTTTTCCTGTCCATCATTAAAATGTATGCGGATGACAGGTACTACTTTTTTCTACTAGGGACACACAGAGCATTAATGTAAAATTACTAACATACTAAAATGCCAGCAGAATAGGCCTAATGGTCTTTCGGGTCTGCTCGATTGGTCAGCCCCCACCCTGGGTGCTGACCTTGATGCCCCCCTTGCCTTCTCTGGCTTCTCCCTTCCCAATTCCAGATATTCTTGCTGCATTGGATTTTGCTTCCAGAACCCTTGCCCTGTACCTGTCCCAGCCCCCTCTTGAACCCCTCCACCGTCTCTGCCTCCACCAGCCCCCTAGACAGGTGCATTCCATGGCTCCATCACCCTCTCAGTGAGTAGCACCCCTCCTTTCTCCCTGAATCTTCCCTCCAGCTTCCACCCATGCCCTCTAGTGGCCTCCTCTCCTTCCTTCAAAGCACCCTGACTGTTCCTCCCCTATTTACCCTCTTCATGTACTTGAAGACCTCTATCATGTGCCCCGGTCCCTTCTCTTCCAATGTGTACATATTTAGCTCTTCGAGCCTCTCCTCATAGGTCCTGTCCCCAAGCCCCAAATCATTTTGTTGTCCTCCTCTGACCTCTCCAGGAGTTTAATGTCCTCTTAAGTGTGGCTCCAAAACTACATGCAGTACTCAAGGTTTGGGCTCATCAAGCAGTTATACAGAGGGAGCATCACTCCTCCTTCTGGAGGTGATCCCCCTAGCGATGCATCCCAGCATCCTGTTGGCCTTGGCTGCTGCCCTCCTACAAGTCTCCGAGTTGTTCATTTTGACATCCTCCACCACCTCCAGGTCCCTCTCAGCCATCGATACTTGTAGCATTTCCCCCCCAGGGTGTACACTTGGCCCGGGTTTCTGGCCCCCAGGTGGAGTACCTTGCATTTCCCAGCATTGAACCTCAGCTTCCACTTTCTAGACCATCTTTCCAGAGCCTCCAGGTCTCCCTGTAGGGCCACCCTCCCCTCCTCCCCATCCACCACCGCCCCCAGTTTTGAGTCATCCACAAAGAGACTCATCTCACTCCTGATTCCTGTCCTTATGTCAGAGACGTAGGCATTCAACAGGAGGGGCCCAAGGACTGATCCCTGTGGGACCCCACTAATGACCCTCTTTGGGGATGAGACTATCCCACCAACTACTGGACCCAATTGCTTATCCATCTGATCATCTGGTTCCCCACCCCCATTTCTCCCAGCTTATCCAACAGGCCCATGTGAGGAACAGAGTCAAATGCCTTGCTGAAGTCTAGAAAGAGGACGTCCACTGGTCTACCAAGGTCCAAGGCACTCGTCACCCAGTCATAGAACTCCACAAGGTTTGTCTGACACGATTTCCCCGAGATGAATCCATGCTGTCTATCATCCAGGCACCCTGACTTTCCAGGTCCCCTTAGCCTCTCTTGACAATGCCTCCATCACCTTGCCCACCACCGATGTCAGGCTGACAGGCCTGTAGTTCTCTGCCACCTCCCTTGATCCCCCTTGTGGATAGCACTATATGCGCCACCTTCCAGTCCTGGGGCACCCACCCTGTCCTCAGAGAGATGGTGAAAGCCCGCCAGGCCAGGACATCCGTCCGTTCCTTCAGCACCTGGGATGTAATTTATCCGTCCCCGGTGCTTTCTCCGTCTTAAGGGAGCTGAGGGCTTCCTCACTCTCTCTGCTGTGATTTCACTTCCAGTACCTCTTCTCCTGCTTAGCCCTCCCCTCCTGCCAGTGATGCCTCCCCCTCTCCCCAGACCCGCCGGTCAGTAGGGTCCCCCTCCTCAGTATCACTGTCTCCTCCCATGTATGATGCAGCACCCCATTTTCCTTGGTGAAAACTGAGGTGAAGTACTCATTTTAGTACCTCAGCCTGCTCCCCAGGTCTTGTGTCCATCTCTCCCCTGATTTAATCCTGCTAATCTGCCCCTTCACTCTTCATTTTTCCCCAATGTATCTAAAGAACCCCTTGTTCCCTCTCCTGATTTCCCTGGTCAGATTCTGCTCCTTCCTTGCCTTAGCCGCCCTCACCACCCTAGTGGCCCTTCTAGCCATCAGCTCATACTCCCCTCGATCCCTTTCACTCCTTGAGCACTTGAATTGCCTATAGGCTGCCTCATTTCCCTGCACCACCTCCTGGACCTCCCTGGTCCACCAGCAGGGTTTTCGGGCCCTACCGCATTTTTGTCTTACTCTTGCAAAGGTGCTGGTAACATCTTGCACCCCTCTCCTGATGATTTCCCACCTACTATCAGTGTCCATGTCTGACCCAATCCCATCCAAATGCTCCTTAAGGATCCTTCCCATTTCCTTAAAATCCGTTCCCCTGGAGTCAGTTACCTCCATCTTTGTGCAGCTTTCTAGCCCTCCTAGGTCCAGGCAGAACCAGACCGTGGCATGGTCACTCCCCACCAACGGGTCCTTACCTCCAGGCCCCTAATCTGGTCACTGTCTGCCAGGACCACATCCAGTACCTGCGCCTCCCTGGTCAGTTCCCCCACCTGCTGAGTTAGGAATGCGTCTTGAAAGACATCCAACAACCTCCGTTCCCTGGTCACAGAAGATGTCAGAGTCTCCCAGTCTGTTCCTGGCATGTTTAAGTCCCCCAACACCACCACCGTTCCTCTGCCCAGTCTGCAGTGTCTCCCAACATCTGCCAAAATTGCAGCATGACTTTAATAATTTGGAAAGAAGATTGGTTTTGAATATACTTATTCTAAAGGTAAGAAAGATAAATTGCATGCTGTTTAGATCTTGAGGGGAGGAGGGGATCAGTACCATGCCAACAAATCACAACAGCCTTTCAGTTAATGGATCAAGGATAGAAGAGGTCAACTCTTATAAACATTTAAGCATCTGGGTTTACCCTAAGCTAAAGCTTGATGGCCACATACTATAAAACAACAGTGTACAAAAAAATTCTGAAAATTGTTGTGCTCTCTGGAGACATAAAAATTGTTTAGGTAATGAAAAAAGAGTTAAGGGCTAGTCACTACAACTATGCTATTGATAATTGACTATGGTAGTATTGTTTACTGAACTGCAGGCGTAAGTAGCTTGTTGAAGCTAAATCAGTTACAATACTGACTGACATGATTTGCTGAGGGTTTTATGGGTCCTCTCTCATTGATGCTTCACTACACATTGTTACTGGACTTCAACTAGACTTTCTTAGAGGTTCAAAGAAAGAGGTTTAATATGACTTTCATTACAAATGCATTAGGGGTTTGGCATCACCTTCTTGGTAAAGTTACCCCAATACTTTCAAGTTACTCGTTACAGGAGGTTACAGGTCATGGTTACATTGCTACTACTTCTTGGAAGTCATTGCCAGCAAAATTACACAACATGGCATAATATCATAATTTCTAAGCAGCTCTCATTGAAAGGAGTCTTTTTAACTGTCCGTGTTTCTGAATATTGTATTGATTGTATTCTATATTGTTTGATGTGTATTGTTGTACAGGTGTGTCATTTCTTTATGCAACCTGTTATGTTATGCAGGATGGCTCTGAAACAGGCTTCTCCTGGGGCTTTGTCCTGTTAAGATGTAACAATAAACTTCAAATTTCTCAAAAAATGAAAGCAACTGGCTCAATGTTTTATTGACAAATTAACTAATATTACATTTAGTATTTCTGATTTACTGATTAATGTATTAGTTTGTGAATCCTAGTAGGTTACTGTTTGACTCTATTGATACTATTTTGAACAATAGTAGTCCTTTGAAGTGAGTTGCAAGTCATCTGGCCTAAAAACTGCATTTGAGAGACAAATCCTTAAAAAATTGACTTTAATCCAGAAGACCCTGATAACTCTCAGTTGATATCTAACCTTCTGATACTAGTTAAATTTTCAGAAAAAGTAGTGACGCAACAATTGGTCACCTTTCTGTCTGAAAATGATACATGGCAACATTTTCAGTCTGCATTTGGAATGAACCATTTGACTGAAACCACCCTTTTAAAAGTGATTAATGTTCCTATGGCTAGGGATCTGGGAGAGTGTTTCATTTTAATTATGCTGGATCTTACTGTGGCCTTTGATACTGTTGATCACAAGATAATGTTGGATCATCTTCATTCCTTATGCTTGACTATGTCTGCTATATCTTCGATTGCCTCATACATAGATACATAGAAATTGTCAGCAGATAAGGACTGCTAGGCCCATCTAGTTTGCCCATAAACCCTAAACTTGTATGCAGTCATTGATCCTAAGTGATCAATGGCTTTTCATCGCTCCCTTCCCACCCAGTGTTCCCTTGTGCCAGTCCCAGGCATGTTTAAACCGCTCCACTCTGCTTGCCCACACCACCTCTTGTGGCAGACTGTTTCAAGCGTCCACCCCTCTCTGTGTAGAAAAACTTCCTCACGTTAACTCTTAATCTACCCCCCTCAAATTTCATATTGTGTCACCTCATTCTGATATCTTTTCTACATTGGAAAAGATCCTCCACCTGCACATTGTTTATGCCCTTGAGCTACTTGAAAGTTTCTATCATGTCCCCCCTTTCTCTCCTCTCCTCCAGTGAGTACATATTGAGGACTGTTAGTCTCTCCTCATATGTTTTGTGATGTAAGCCATGCACCATTTTTGTTACCCATCTCCGGATAACCTCCACCTTGTCTATGTCCTTATGTATGTGTGGTCTCCAGTACTGCATGCAATACTCCAGGTGAGGCCTTACCAGTGTTTTATACAATAGCATCAACACCTCCTGTCTCCTGCTAGTAATGCCTCTGCCTATGCACTCCAGCATGCCACTGGCCCTCCCTGTAGCCTTTGCTCACTGTTTTGCTACCTTAAGGTCATCAGATATGATAATTCCTAGGTCCCTTTCCTCTTTGGTGACAGTCAGCAGCTCCTCCCCATTCTGTAGTTCTCCCCAGGGTTCCCCCTACCCAGGTTCATTATCTTGCACTTTTTTTTCCTATATAAACTTTTTTTTAATTTTTCTCTTCATTTTTGCCCAAGACCCAGGACCCCAGCAGTCATGTACGTGCACATGTGTGGAGGTGCATGTGCATGTCAGACACTGGCTTGGCCCCTTCCACCCCACCTCTGGCATTATTGCCACCCCTCCCCGTCATCTACGCTTCCCACCAGACCTCCACCTGGTGGGAGCGGAACTACGGTGGGAGCAGACAACCACCCCCAGGACAGGAGAGCTGCCTCCCACAGCTCAATCCCATTCTGACCCTCCCCACTCATGCCAGCTCCCCAGGGACCCCAAAACATTCCTGAACCTGGGTCGCTGGCATAGCATGAGGTAAGGTGTCCAGCACCTCAGCCCTCAGTGCCACCGGGCTGGCTATCTTGCACTTTTTTGAATTGAACCTCAGTTGCTACACCTCTGACCATCTTTCAAGCTTCTCCAGGTCCCTCTCATTTTCTGTACCCCTTCTGGAGTATCCACTCTGTTGCAGATCTTGGTGTTATCTGCAAATAGGTAGACCTTTCCTTTCAACCCCCCTGCAATGTCACTAATGAAGACATTGAATGGGACTGGTCCCAGTACTGATCCTTGGAGTACTCCGCTGGTCTCATCTCTCTCTCCCTGGATTGGATCCCATTTACCACCACCCTTTGTCTTCTGTCCATCGGCCAGTTTCTAACCCAATGTATCACCTTATGCCTCATGCCCAGACTACTCATCTTGTTAACCAGCCTTCTGTGTGGGACAATATCAAAGGCTTTGCTGAAATCTAGGTAGGGATGTCTACCGTCCCTCTCTGATTCACTTCCCTAGTCACCCAATCAAACAAAATCTATCAAATTTGTTTGACAAGACCTTCCTGCTGTGAATTCATGTTGCCTCAGATCCTGGGTACCATTGGATTCCAAATGTGCCACTATTTTTTCTTTCTGCAGTGTCTCCATGATCTTCCCCACCACTGAGGTGAGGCTGACTGGCCTGTTGTTCCCTGCTTCCTCCCTACTGCCACTTTTGTGCAGTGCGACTGCATGTGCCCTCCTCCAGTCCTCTGGAACCACTCCTGTGTTGAGCGGCTCTGTGAGCAGGATGGCCAGAGGTGCTGCTAGTTCCATTCTCAACTCCCTTAATATCCTCAAGTGTATGTGGTCTGGCCCCATGGCTTTATCCACCCTCAGCTTTGTGAGCTCCTCCTGAACTCTCTCCACTGTGAATGGACTGCTGTCCACTTGTTCTCCCCCCCCATTTCCTCTTCACCCCAACTGTGGTCCTTGACCCACTTCCTCCTTAGTGAATACCGAACAGAAGTATTTCTTTAGTATTTCTGTTTTGTCAAGATCCCCTCCTTACACTCTTCCTTCTCCCCTTTGAGCCTCACAATCCCCCCCCCCAGTTTTCTTCTATCGCTAATGTACCTATAGAATGTCTTGTCCCTTTTTTTACAGTCCATGCTAAATCCTCCTCTGTCTGTGCCTTGGCTTTCTGACTAACTTGCCCTGCTTTCCTTAGACATTCAGCATACACCCCCCATTCTCCTCCCTTTGGGTTCCCTTATACTTCCTGAGACTTGCTCTTTTAGCCCTTACTTTCTCTGGTACCTCTTTAGAGAACCATGGTGGGCAGAATGAGAACAGGTCTGAATAAACTAGCAAAATGGTTGGAAGAGTGGAAACTGGGGTTTAACGCAAAGAAGTGCAAGATCATGCACATAGGGAAGAGAAACCCTGACGCCACCTATAGTCTGGGAGGAGAGTTTCTGGCAGTCACAAGGGAAGAAAGAGACTTGGGCATCATCATCACCGATGACCTGAAATCATCCAAGCAGACCACTAAAGCAGTAGATAAGGCTAGGGGGATGTTGGAGTGTATTAGTAGGGGGTATCACAAGTCAGAAGAGGGAGGTAATAATCCCTCTTTGCAAGACACTGGTTAGGCCCCATCTGGAGTATTGCGTGCAGTACTGGAGGACACACCTTTACAAGGACATTAACCAAACTGAGGCAGTCCAGAGAAGGGCAATCAAAATGGTGCAGGGACTGCATCAGAAAACATATGAGAACAGATTAATGGAACTCAATATGTATACCCTAGAGCAACGGAGGGAAAGAGGTGATATGATCGAAACATTCAAACACCTTAAGGGCATTAACAAAGTGAAAGAGTCTAACATGTTTCAATATAAAAAAAAAATAGCAAGACAAGAGGACACAGAATGAGATTAGAGGGGAGGCCAATTAAGGGGTAATGTGAGAAAGTTATTTTTCGTAGAAAGGGTGGTGGATGCCTGGAACGGTCTACCTCAGGAAGTGGTGGATATGAATGCAGTGCAGGGCTTCAGACAGGCATGGGATAGGCATAAGGGAGCAATACAGATGAGTATGAATAGATAGGCCATTGACAGAGCAAAGGCCAATGGCATATTCATAAGGTAGAAAAAGAAATGGGCAGACTGGATGAGCCTTGTTGTCCTTATTTGCCGTCAACTTCTATGTTTTTATATTCCTATAGTGGTTTCCATCTTCTTTTCCCTTTGTCTACTATCCTAATGCATTGGCTGGTTACCTCCACTCTGGCTACTTTTAGTTTCCTCCACTGTTTCTCCACTCCCTCCATTACCTCTCCCTTCTCCAGGGCTGCTCTTAAGCATCTACCCATTTCACTGAAATCTAATACTTTTGCTCTTGTGTGGCTTAATTGAGTCCCTGTCTCCATGCCAAACCAAACCATGTGGTGGTCACTGGATCTCAGCTGCCCTTCCACCTGGACTCCTTCGACTCTGTTTCCCTAGGTCCATACCAGGTACAGAATCCATTTTTCTCTGGTTGGCTCATGCACCAGCTGCCTGAGTCTAACCCCCTGCAGGGATTCCAGGATGGCCATGCTTCTGGCTGAAGCAGCGGCCTGGGTGGTACAATCTACATCCAGCATATTGAAATCCCCCGTCAGCAGGATTTCACCATTAGCTGCCATGTCATGAATTTCCTCCATTAGTACCCTATCCACTTCCTCCCTCTGTGCCAGAGGTCTGTAGATCACCCCAGTATGTATTGCCGTGCCATTCCCTGGTTCAAGGGTGACCCACATTGCCTCGGTCTCCCCCTGTCTTCCCTGTACTTCTGCAGCCTTTATGCCTTCTCTGATGTACAGGGCTACCCCCTCCCTTTTTACCTTTCCTGTCCCTTCTGAACAGTGTATAGCCCGGTACATTGATATCCCAGCTGTGATTAGCAGAGTACCATGTCTCTGTTATTGCTGCATTGTCAAGGTCTGCATCCGTCATCAAGGTTTGCAAGTCTGGGACCTTATTTCCCAGACTGCGGGCATTTGTGAGCATGACCTTCCATGTTTTACAACCTGCCCTCCCTCTGTTCTTGTTTTCTCTCCCTTGCATGTTTTCCCCAACCCAGTTTTCTTGTTCATGTGCTCCTGCCCCCATCCCCCCTTTTACATGCTTCGCATGCCTGCTCCTCACTGTTTCTTGGTGTTTCAAATGTGTAATACGCAATGTTCAATTTGTATGGTTTCTTCTTGAGATCCACAAGGGAATTTATGAGGGCCCATTCTGTTTAATATTTATATTTTGCCAATTGGCAATAATATACACAGAGCTAATTTGAATTGCCATATATCATGATGGTACTCAGTTTCATTTTTCTGTTAAAACATGGTCGAGTGGTACTTGCATAAATTTGGAAGCTTGTCTCTGTCAATTTAATTCCTGGTTAGCTGAAGATTTTTTAGAGTTGAGCTTTAAAAACTAAGATTATTTATGTTGGCACAAAAGGTCAATCTAATAATTTTCCTTCCAGTCTGATTGCAATATCAGATCCTGGCTATAGTCTTCCAGTGGCCCCAGTTGTAAAAATGTTGGTGGTTGTTTTGGATCCTGGTTTTCTATTTGAAGCCCATATTTACTTTTTTTTTTATCTTGGAAGGATCTCAAAGATGAAGAATTACATTACTTTGGACCAGTTACAAATGTTTGTAAATACTTTAATTAGTTCTAGGATTAACTAATGTAGCAGCCAGGTTAGTTTCAAACTCTTCTCTCCAGGATCATATTATTCAATACTTAGAGGCATTTATTGATTGTAAGTCAAATTTCAAATTGATTTTATGGTCCTTTTGTTCACACATAAATATCTTCATGATCAAGGTCACAAATAGAATACTGTCCAGCTGGGTCTCTTACATAGGTCTACTAATTTGAAGCTCCTATTCATTCCTAAATACAATCTAAAAACTATAAGTAGTAGGGCATTTACTGTTACGGCTCTATTACTTTGGACTGCCTTTCTTCATGACCTCAGACTCTTTGATTTATTAGGTTGCTTTAAATCTGCTTTGAAAGCATTAAGGTTTACACAAGCATGCAAGACGTCTTGAATCATACTGTACTGTATGTGTTTAAATTGTTTTATAAACTGTAATTTAAATATTGTTTAAATGTTTGTAAGCAACAAAGAACAATGGGAGTTATGTTAATGTCCTGTTAATCACTCTCACTGTCACACGCCCATAGGAGGTAATTAACTGGAAATTAGCATATACCCCAGAGTACATTAATGCTATTATTATAATTTGAAGCACATATTATTGGTCATTAACATGTTTCTGTAAGGAATTTCGATTATTTTAGATGTTTTTAACATAAAGTAGTTATTTAACCTTAGATATGTCTTTTTTTTAATCTATGTATGCATTGGTAGGTTGAGTAAAGGGTTACACATCAATTACAAATCAGCTTAACGGTAAGGAATCATGCTAGTCCATCCAGTACCAATAGTATCAAGAAGGGAGTACTACTCACGGTGCAGTTTAGGCCAGTACTAATTATGTTGCTGTTGTTTACAGGTTGTGGGTTAGGATCCAGTAGCAGTTACACACAGATAGAAAAAAAAATAAAAAGTGGACTCACAAGTACTACAACTGCTATTCATTAGGAAAATAGAGATTTCAGGGGCCACTGTATTTGGGTGGACAGATGCTGCTGTGTGTTGGGGGTTGGTAGAAATAATTCCCGTACAGAACCTGTGGAGGGCAAAAGAGAGGGTCTGGAACCTTGCAGAGGTCAGATTAACCCTTGCTTTACCACAAATTAATATATCAGTCCAGAATTCCTATACGTTCTAATTCTGTCAGCAGTCTGAGGGTTAAATTACAAAGATTAATTGCCACTTTCACTGCGTGACACACATTATGAGTCTTAGCGAGCTCACCTACAGACAGTAACAAGTTTGGACATCCAGATTACATATTTTCATGAACCTCATATTATGTGATGAGGTCCTTCATGCAAACTTATCTAACATTGACATGAAGTATGCAGAATGTTACTAACCAATCATATTGCTGGATTTTACTCACCATTAAAAGATATTTTTAATACCTTATGTGTGAACTATATGTTTATGCTGTTCAGTTCTCAGAGCTTCTTGGATGTGTGGTATATAAATAAAGTTGAATTGGATTGGATTAAAACAATTCCTGATAAGCTAATGTTACCCCCTCCTGGTCCCAGTTCCATTCCTCAAAATAAATTCCTGGTAGTCCAGTAGTATTAATCTAGTAGTACCACTTTGCCTGGTGTCTGGTAAATCATCCAAGCCATGTCACCCTACTACTTACCCCATTCCCACCTTGACTATTGGTTACTATCTGTGAACTGAAAGTGCACTATTGCTATACAAGTCAGTTAATCAATATTGTACTTGTGTGAGTTCAACATTAATAAACTGATCTGTGTAGCAATAGCATACTTATAGGACTTTGATGTTAGCCATCAGGTCAGTGTATGTAAGCATGCTGACTGCAATCTTGGGGCTGAGAAATGGGGTTACAACTGAACTACCAAGTTTTTTGTAAGGAATGGGACCAGGACAGAAAGGGGGTACCACTAGACAACCAGTTTTGTTTTGTTTTTTATTATGGGGCTAGATAAGAGTTGGGGATAGCACTATACTACTATAGAACTTTTTTTTATTTCTACTTGAACAGTGGATAAGGGGCCACTGGACTTTTATGGATTTTTTTTTTGTCAATGAGACCAGGATAGGAAAGGGGAACACTGGACTGTCAGGAATATATCATAAATGGGTGCAAACTCCAGCAGAGGCAAATACTCACTGTGTGACCTTGAATAAGTCACTTTTTTTGAACTCATGTTTTATTAAGAACAGTATTACCTCTCAGTACATCAGTCCAAGTACCATAGCTGTTGTAATGGGCAACAGCAGGACACCACTGGGCATAATGTGTTATCTTTTGGTTGAACTTACCAAGGTAAATGTTTTTGTAGATTGGTCCACAAAAGACATAGAAAACAGTAGTAAAGAACTGGGCAATGTGTGGCTCTATCACAGCAGAGCATATAGCCTTCATGCAGTCCAAGTGGTGAGCGATTACTCCTCTTAGGAAACTGGTCTATGATAAGATGCAAATTACTTGTTAGGTCCTTACATGAGGACTGAGATCATTTATAGGTAGACGTTTAAAAATTACAACTTAGTGCAACAGGGCTAACATGTTTGGGGATACCCAAACTGCTAGTTTGTTCCTTAACAGCCTGTTGTTTCTATTGATTGGGATCCCTTAATGTGGCTAGCAGGGAGTTTTGCTTTGTGCCTGAGTGCCTGTTAGTACCTTGATATGTGCTGCTCTCCAGGTGCTATTTTAAACCATTTGTATAGCACTTAGTGTTTTCCCTAATCTTTTTTTTTATCAAGGTCAAACATTATTGTGCCTTGCCCAAGTTAGTGCTTAGGGAAGGGAGTTTGCATGGCGCAAATCTCAGCTTTTAGAAACAAGCTGTAGTCAGAGTCACTACAGCTGCTAATACATTAATTTGATAAGGGTGTTTCATGGCCTTAAACATCAAGATGAATTGCTGTAGTCAGCTCCGTGTGTAAAATTACATTTTTGGTAAAGGTAGATCATTTATCTGGTTGATCATGTGCGTCCCATATGTCTAAATGTGAATGTGAATGCATGATGTACTATATGTTGAAGGAGAAGGAGCTCCACACCAAGGCCTTCATGTAATGGTAGAAGGAATGGTGCAGAGAGGAGAGGTATGTCTACATTGGGGACTGTGGGTCAAGCTAAAAGGGTAAGAAGAACCTATACTGAGGTGATGGCCTGCTTTCATCCAGGAGGCAACCACAGTCCTCAGTGGATGATTCAAATGTTACTTTGATAGACATTTAAAGTAGCTGAGGGGGTGATGGAAGAAATAGGGGAGGCAGAAAGTGGGCCACTACAAGATGACATAGAGAGTAAGGAGATGCCAAGGGGAGAGATTCCCACCAGGATGCAAATTAGTGAAGGCAGAGATACTAAACAAATATTTTTGCTCAGTATTTACAAATGAAGAGGGGGAGGTACCTAAAACAAACAATAAAAACACTCTGAATACAGAAGTTGATACCAGCCTATTTACAGAAGAAAGGGTTCTGAAAGAACTCTTAAAACTGAAGGTGGATAAAGCAATGGGGCCTGATGGGATTCATCCCAGAATTCTAAAAGAACTAAGGGTAGAACTAGTGACACCACTGACTACTCTGTTTATCAAATCATGGGAGGATGGGGTGGTACCTGAGGACTGGAGGAGGGCACATGTGATTCCCCTTCACAAAAGTGGGAGCAGGACAGAAGCAGGAAACTACAGACCTGTTAATTTAACCTCATTGATAGGGAAAATGAAGGAATCACTTCTGAAGGAAAGAATTGTTGAGTACCTAGAGGCCAGAGGGGCACAGAACCCAAGGCAGCATGGATTCACAGCGGGGAGGTCATGCCATATGAATCTAATAGATTTCTTTGACTGGGTGACCAAAGTAGTAGATCAGGGAGGGGCTGTGGACATGGCCTACCTAGACTTTAGCAAGGCATTTGACTCAGTCCCACACAAAAGATTAATATACAAGTTAATCAGCCTGGGAGTGGGTCCCAAGATGATAGCCTGGGTAAAGAATTGGCTGGAGAATAGGACACAGAGGGTAATAGCAAATGGAGTCCACCCTGCAGAAAGGGGGTTACTAATGGGGTACCGCAGGGTTCAGTATTAAGACCGGTCCTCTTCAATGTCTTTATAAGTGACATTGCCGAGGGACTGGAAGGAAAAGTATGTCTCTTTGCAGATGACACAAAGATCTGCAACATAGTTGATGCTCAAGGTGGGGTGGAAAGGATGAGAAGGGACATGACAAGGTTAGAGGAATGGTCAAATGTATGGCAGCTTAGATTCAATGCTAAGAAGTGCAAGGTAATGCACCTGGGAAACAAAAACCCAGGGGAAGAGTACACAATGGGGGGGGTGAGATACTTACAACAAAAAAATGGAAAGGGACCTGGCAGTAGTCATATCAGATGACTTAAAGGTGGGCAAGCAATGTGAGAGGGCAGTAAGGAGGGTTGAGGGGATACTGGGATGCATAGGGAGAGGCATCACCAGTAGAAAACAGGAAATTGTTATCCCTTTGTACAGACAGCTGGTGAGACCCCATCTGGAGTACTGTGTGCAGTTCTGGAGACCCAATCTCCACAAGGACATAGACAAGATGGAAGCTGTCCAGAGAAGGGCAACTAAAATGGTGCAGGGTCTGCACCAGAAGACATATGAAGAGATACTAAAGGAGCTTAATATGTATAGCCTCTAGGAAAGGAGGGAGAGGGGGGACATGATAGAAACTTTCAAGTACCTCAAGGGAATCAACAAAGCCAAAGAGGGTAGCATCTTTCAAAAAAAGAGGTGTGCAAGAACAAGGGGCACAATTTGAAGATAGAGGGGGGACGGCTCAGAGGTAATGTAAGGAAGTATTTTTTCACAGAGAGGGTTGTGGATGTATGGAACGGCCTTCCGGAGGAGGTTGTGGAGTCAAAAACAGTGGTTGAATTCAAGCATGCATGGGACAGTCATAAGGCAATTCTAGGGGATTGGGGTAGAAAGATGTAGGCTGCTGGTTAACTAGGATCTGCAGCTTATCCATTAGGGAAATGGGCAGACTGGGTGGGCCAAGCGGTTCTTATCTGCCGTCAAATTCTATGTAAGGAAGCACGGGGGTTTCAAAGGAAGAAAGAAGAGGATGTGCAAAGAAAGCCCCAGTAAGCTCCACAATTGATGCTAGTGAAAATTTATTGTGCATAGTGAATACACAAAACACTTGGCCCCAGCACTTTGAATCTCTGCAGATTCTTCATCAAATGTGGAGCTTACTGTGGCTTTCTTTGAACATCCTTTTCTTTTTTCCTTGGGTTGTTGTGATTTAGTAGATGCTGCAAGCATGCTACGGTTTACCTGAGCACCGTTGCGAGTTTGCTTTGGTTGTCAAAGGAAGAAGGGGAAAAGGAGCAGCCAAAGTAGAATGGTGTGGAAGAGGGGACAATTGGAAAAGGAGAAAGCAGCAAGAAGAGAGGTGAGGGCTGTCAAAATGGTGCAAGGTCTGCATCAGAAGCCCTATGAAGAGAGTCTGAAAGAGTTCAATATCAATACCCTGGAGGAGAGGAGGGACAGTGGGGATGCTATGGAGACCGTTAAATACCTCTTGGGGGTTAATAAGGTACAGGAGGGAGATATGTTTCAGAGGAAAAGGTGTTGTAGAACAAGGGGTCATGGTATGAAGCTAGAAGCAGGTATATTCAGGAGAGATGGGAGATTACTAGCCTATTCACCCCTCCCTGGGTTTTGTGGCCTAATTTGGCCCAGTAGGGAAAGGATTAATTCTTCTCATCACTCAGGTGGAGCCTCCCTCGGGTTGGGAGGTCACCACAGTTGTGTGGGGGAATAAAGCCCCACAGTTTAAGTGGGAGGGGGATTTCTGGTCAAGGAAGTGAGTGGCAAGGGAGTGAAAGTGAGTCAGGATGGGCAGGGGCAATTTCCAGTTCTGGCCCCCAGCTGGCGGCACTTGGGAGGACACACAGGAAGAAGTGGGAGCCCATGGCCACAAGTGGCACAGTATCTTGGAGGGCAGCTAAAGTCAAGAGGGGATCCAGTAGCCTCAAGTCACAGAGTGCTCTGGCAGCTTGCTCTGATTCATGTAGGGATCCAGTGGGCAAGAATGTGGCAGGGAACGTAGTGTTCAGAGAGTGAGTTGCCTTGGAGCTCCATGGGACGTGTCCCCCTTCTCAACTGGCAGACAGTTGCTGTCAGGTCTGGGAAAAGATGCAGTGGTCATGAGGGAACCCACAAATCCCCAAGCTATGAGGATTGCATGTTTTGAGGGGGACCTGCTGAGCCAGTGCATAGACGAGAGAGAGAGAGAGAGAGAGAGAGAGAGAGATGAGTATTGTTGAGAGTTCGGGTGCCTGTGAAGAATAATGGGCTGTCAGGCACTGTGAACTGTTTTGGGACTTGTGCTGCCTTTAAACTTTTGTGACTATAGCGGTCCTGATTTAATGTTGCCATAAAGACTGTGTGACCTCCTCGGTCCAGGTAAAAGCTGCTATTTTGGCCATACCGGTCATGAGAAAGCTGAATGTGTTCCCACAAATTAAGTGATGCAACCCAGGGCTATGTGTGGATATGTTTAATGAATCTGGGATCCCTGTTGTTTCTTCAAGTTCCATGTGGACATTCCGTTATTGAAAGGAACTGTTTAATATGAATTAAGCTGCTGTTTCAAGTACCAGTGAGGAAATGGGACCCTGTGTGTAATATCTGGGCCTGGGTAACATGGCCACTGGAAGTGTTTCTGCTGCTGTTTGTGCCCCTGTCCCACGGACATATTCCGTCCTTACCCCAAGACATGGAGAGAGAGGGCTACATTTCTATGTATGATAGGTTTTGTGATTGAAATGGGTAAGTCACATAGCTGTTGTAGTTTTGCATTTGTGCAGCTGATTTACAGAGCAAGTTTAGATACAAATCTGTGGTGGTTGTTGGGGGGAGGAGTAAGGAGATGTGGGCTTGAGGATCAAATGAAACTGAAAACAAAACAAATTAAATACCTGTGCCATATAGTACTCTGCACTCCATCATGCCAGCAGTGATGAACATTACAAACATATTCTGTAGGTTACAGTCAGTGATTTCAGAAATACACATTATTTTTATCCAAGCCATCAGCCTCCATTCAGTGCACATAGTTAGCTTTATTTGTAAAAGGCTGGGAAATAATTTAAAAGTTTAAGTTGACAAAAAAGTCATGTAAATTATCACATTTAATCAGCTTCACCTTTCAGCATTTCCCTGCATAAGTCTGGTTCTGAGGCAAAAACACAGAGAAAGAGAGAGAGAGGGGAGGAAAGATGGTGGAGCTCTGTTTATCCTTTAGTTTTAGATCAGTCCTGAAAAGGTTAACAAACCCTACAGACAACAGGAAATAATTGTACACTGCCACACACACACACATATGCACATACACACGTGCACACATATACACACACACACACACACACACACACACACACACACAGAGTTGGGAGAGGGAGAAGTGTAATCTGAATGTCTGCTGGAGCATTGCGGTCTAATTACAAACTCAGTTTTGACCAACAGGCAGTGGTGTAGTGCTAAATATGGAAGTGTGGGGTCTTCATGAACTACGATGTCTCCAATTATCTACAGGCTGGGGGTCTGGGAGCCACCTAGGATACCAGAAGCTATCAGGTTTTAGATGCATTGTGGTGTATTTTGAGGTTCATTTTGAGACTATCCAGCTGCTTTTAAAGCTTTCATTGACTTGATACAAACAACCAATATCACTATCAAAATAAATACTTTTTATTTTCCTTAAAAAAAAAATTGTCAAGACTAAAACAAAAAATCCCACTCCAGCCACCTTTCAAACAACCAACTATATACCACTTCTCTTGAGTACAGTCAGCTATCAGTGCAGCAGGCATTGCACTCTCTACCTTGTAGCCTGAACAGGAGGCTCTGCACCCCCCAACAGTGCACCACACAGTCAGACATACAAGGCAGTGAGAAGGGTACAAAAACCCCAGCCTGGAGGTGTATGTTTCTGTCACACAGCAGACGCATACACAGACTATCCATGCAGGGGAACGGAACTGATACACAGGACCAACTGGAGGGTCCCTCAAGGCCCAGCACTGACACAGGAAGTATACCAGGTCATGAATGGTTTATCTGCATGTACCCTGAACTGAGACAGTTGGAGCAGGGAGGGTAAGGCTTAGCAGGGACAGCTGCATGAAATACAGGGCATATACAGTGACATCACAGCCCAAAGACTTGACATGCAGCAACGGTTCTGCAACCTGTGTGAGACCTCATACAATGGCATGACCATAATTATCAGTGTTCTACAGCAGGATGATGTTTCCCATTCATATCCAGTACATGACAGCCAGCCCCCAAATCTCCATATGTCATACAGCTGAACCAAAACACCATCAAGCACTCCAGCATAACCCACACATGACACCCAAACTACAGGGGTGCACAGCCAACTGTAACAGGTAATGACCTAATGCCAAGCACACCCAGTGGCATGTACACAGCTCAGTCACATGAAAAGGGCAGGGTCAATGCCAGTGGTAGGCTCATCCCACCCGAAACACCCACTCAGAAGTCCTCCCAGACACCAAAGCCAAGAAACACATGACTTATTGCCTCATCCGAATGCAGCACAGGCTTTAATGCTGAGGAATTGCCATCCACCATCAGATGCATGTGGACTTCACTTCATGGGGATGGAAGACTGGCAGTAAGGGTGAAGCTTGGGGGAAAGAGAGATCACTCAAGCCGCTGGACACTGCCTGGCTCCTCGCTGTCAGATAAGGTCATTCAATACAAACAAAGTTATCAATACAAAACAGCACACTTACCTCACTGCTCCTTTTGTGATAAAGCCAGGCTGGTTATTAATTCATATTGTTTTGTTGGCACCAACCATCTAAATCACTTGGTCTCGGCCAAGTCCCGACTTCCGACTTGTGAGAATGAATCTCCCACAGGCTCATATGGTGCGACTAGTCGGCTGCTCCCCACTCGAACTCGGCATAGTAACAGCCACACCTCCAGTCACACAGGTACAGCTAGCTGCTTGCTGGGTTAGAGGACTTCTGCAGGACATTCCCCCAGCTGCAGATCTATCTTTCACATAAACAAAAAGTACTACTTCAAGATGAGAACAAAGTTATCACTGCCAGGTTATTAAATTACCAATCCTTCATGGAGAAGACATTTAAATTTGCACTACTGCTTTGCCACATTAAATAAGTTAATTAAATAAATGAGCCCACTATACTGCTGTATCCTACAAAAATACATAGTAAAAGCTGGACCCCACTGAAAATGAGAAATTGCATCTCACTTGGGCTATCCTGGGTAAATGCATTATAAAAATAGGTAAAAGGAGGGCCCCACTGAAAAAAAGATCTTGCATTTCCACTGTACTATCCTGGGTGAATACAGTGTTAAAACTGGGCTAAACAGAACCCCACTGCATGCAAGATATCACAACCCATCTGGGCTACCCTGAGTAAATATAGTGTAAAACTGTAAAAGCAGGACCCTACAGCAGAACCCCACTGAAAAGTAAATGTTGCATGTAAGCTGATCTGTCCTGGAAACTACATAATAAAAGTATCAAGATCACCTATCTTGTAGCTGTCTGGTCTATTCCTGGTGGACTAGTGGTCCCCCCATAAGGGCACCTGACCCCCTACTGACTCACCCTCTCAGGCACCCCCCCAGCCTTGGTCACATAATGAAAACAGCAGCAATAGTGATAAATGGCACAGCCCTCTGCTCACCATCTCAGATGGTTTCCATCTGACAGTCTCTGAGCAATTGCAAGTATTGCATAAACACCTGTGTCACATGTACTTATGATCACTCACTAGCAACCAGATGGTGGATGGCCAAGGTGGTGAGCAGAGGGCTGTGTAGGTCGCTATCACGATTGCCGTACTTTGGCATAGGTGACCTGAGCAGGGGGTTGGGGTGGTGGAGAGGAGGATCCTGAGCAGGCAGGTTGACTGAGTATCAGATGGTGGGGAGAGACAACTAGACTACCAGAAATATTTATGACAGCAACAGGATGGTTGATTGGGGTGCAGGAATCACTACACCACCAGGAATATTCGAGACAGCTACAGGCCAGGTAATCAGTGGTTGAGAGAACACTAGACTGCCAGGAATATTCAAGACAGCTACAGGACAGTCAATCAGGGGGTACAGGAATATTTAAGACAGCTACAAGACAGGTGAATGGGGGGTAGGGGGACCACTAGACCACAAGGAATATGCAAGACAGCTACAGAGTGGGGGGTTGCACACATGTTAATGGGCTCATAATGGACATGCAAATGGTCCATTGCACCTTCCATGCCCAAAGGGATCATTAGCATGTTAGGTCTAAATATAGCCCACAGGAGCCTGCTGCTATCCCATTTGATCCATGTTACCTTTTTGGTGCTCCCATCAGCCATATTTAGTATGGGCCTGTGTCAGCATAGCACAAAGTCACTATGCACTGTACTGACATGGCCCCATATTTACTGTAGACACTTTGCACACTCCAGTTGCAGTGAGCAAACTATCTGACTATTGCCCCCCAAGCAAGCTGAGTGCAAACTACCACAGACCACACATGGCCAGCTCTGAATTTGGGGGCCTATACTTCTTAGCCAAATGGAACCCAAAGTCCATGAAACAATGGCTCATGGGAGTAAGAAAAGCCTGCTTATAGTCTCAAGATACTGTTGTTCTAACGTGTAACAGCATGAAAGCAAACATGTTTGGCACTGACTCATGCCTGTTCGTTTTGACAGCAAAACATACATAGCATTATCACGTCAGCTAAATGCTTCATTTAATACAAGCAGAAAAATATCACACAAGTAGATATGTAGGAAACAATATGACAAGTCAAAGCAGAGCAGAGCATTAAACTCTAGGATCCATGCTATCACAATTGCATAATTAGGCACCACTATAGGGCAGATATCAGCTAATTGTAATCCCAGTTTAATGTCATAGTTACTCTATCTGATGGCGAGAGACCAGAAAAAACGGTCCATTTTGGTCCTTCTGGACCTGTCAGCAGCATTTGACACCGTAGACCATGGGGTGTTGCTTGAGCATCTGAGATACATCTATGGGCTTTCGGGTTTGGTCCTCAGATGGCTTACCTCCTTCCTCACAGGTAGAACCCAGAGGGTGGTATTGGGGATTTTTTCCTCCGATCCTACTGCTCTGACCTGTGGGGTGCCTCAGGGCTCTGTGCTATTGCCCATGTTGTTTGCGGTGTACATGCTTCCCCTCGGAGACATTGTAAGAAGATATGGGCTGGAGTTTCATTGTTATGCTGATGATACCCAGCTCTATCTATCTTTTGTACCTGACCAGAATAGAGCTCTCTCAGTGTTTAACAGCTGTCTCAGGGAGATCCAGGATTGGATGAGGTCCAGCTCATTGAAGTTGAACTCTGGGAAGACGGAGGTGTTGGTTGTGGATCCTGGCCACCGGATTGAGGGGTTCGGGGGATGTCAATCCTCAGGTTTATTCCTGGGAGATGTGGAGCTCCCGATCTCTGAACGGGTGCGAGACCTGGGGGTGATTCTGGATGATCAGCTGACATTGCATGCGCAAGTGTCGGCGGTTGTTAAGACATCCTTTTACCACCTTAGGAACATCGCCAGGATCAAGCACCTTGTTCCATCCGGCGACCTACCCACGCTGATCCACGCCTTTGTGACTTCACATCTGGACTACTGAAATTCCCTTTACTTAGGGCTGCCTGGGATTGATATCTGCCGCTTGCAGCTAGTGCAGAACTCGGCAGCCCAGTTCTTAATGGGGACCCCTCGTTCCTCTCATATTACACCGGTGCTCCGAGATCTGCACTGGCTGCCGATTCAGTGGCGGATCACCTTTAAAGTCGGTCTTCTGACTTATAAAGCCCTACATGGGTTGGGCCCAGACTACCTGAAAGAGCTCCTGGTGCCTTACTGACCGACACGTCCACTCTGCTCCACCAATGAGGGGTTGCTAGAGGTCCAGAGGGTCATTTTAAAACCTACGGTGCCCGAGCTTTTATGTTCATGGCACCCACCCTCTGGAATTCTCTACCACGTTGGATTCGAGAGTGCATGATGGTGGAAGGCTTTAAAAAGGGCCCAAAGTCTTTTTTATGGAACAAGGCATTTTTAGATAATGTTGATGCCTATTAATTGCCCTGCTGTTAATTCAGTTATATGAAGTCTTATATGGTTTTAGTACATTTTAATCTGTAATTTATTGTAATGCACCTTGGTTTTAAGAAGGGCGTAGACAAATAAAGTTTATTATTATTATTATTATCTTACTGTTTACATGTTTAATTATACAGTAGTACTAATTAGAGGAGACACTTGCCTACAGTAGCTTGCAAGTCACAGAGGTAAGATAACCATTAGACACAGGCACCAATCAAACTGTCACTTTATTATCGGTCAAGCAGTACTTCCAAATAAACTCCTTACAAATAAAGTGTAACCACCCAAATTCTTCCTCAGAATTGCCAATACAAAACCTGGACAGAGGGTTATATGATCTTTATTTACCTTAGTAGGGAAAGTAATTTTAACTTATCAGACAAACAGATTTACTAAAAAAATGAGACTGCTCGTTTTACTCAATTGGAGGCTCATCACAATGACTGACTGTCGCAGCCCAGTGATCCCACTGCCATGAGCTGAAACCTGATCTCAAATCACCTTGAGCTCCTGTGTGAAGGAATTCAGCACAGACGCTACAGTGTAAAATAAAGTTCCCTTACAGCTTTGCTTCAAGACTGTTCAGTTGCTGATTTAAGACTGCTGCCTGGAGAACTACATAAAAAAATCATTGAAGACTTTAAGAAGTATAGGAACACTACAGCCCTGACAAAAAGGCATTGTTTAGATAGAAATGTGTAAAAAGGGGGCTTAGGTATTCTTTAACACTAAAACAAACTGACTTACTGCATTACTGATTGTAATTTGAGCTGGCAGGAGAATGCTACATATAGGAAAGGAACTCCTTCTCTCCCCCTCTCAATGCAGTGATTTCAGGTAGTTGAAGGATCACGATTCATGTCCAAAATTGTGCTTCAGAAGGAGTCTGAAGTGTTCCTTTTCCCAAGTGATAAAAAGACATCTGCAGGGCTCCACTCCTGCAGCTGTAACAGGGCCCTTGGCCTATGTTGCTCTCACTCACAGAGCAGAGTCCTGTGCTATTGGTTAATTTTTCTTTCCTATCTTCAGCACAGAGGGAACTCCAGCTGAGTTTATTTCTGATAATAGCACTAAATTCATTTTGTGAGAGTTTGTTAAATTGCTGCAGCACACATGAATCAAAAACATGTACACTCCTCATTGTATTACCCTTAAGTAAGACACTGTCTGGACTACAGAAAAGCTCACAAGAATGATTCTCAGAATCAGTTTAACAGTTGTAGTATGTCTGGGCTTGAAAGCAGGGAGGACCTGAAATGTACAACAGCATCCAGGCTGATGCTTTAGTTTGGTTTTACATTTCAGTTCACATCCTCTTGCATTATAAGAATTCCCATAATACCTCATAGAGCTCATAGAATCAGTCCCAAGAATGTTTATAATGTCCTGTCCAAACTATTGTAGAACCTGTATGCCAATTGCACAGCGAACCCTACACTGCGAATGACTGTATAGCGACAACATCAACAGGTCACTGTACTGTCACCTCAGGACCCGGCACTGCTTTCTGGGGGTCTTGCACCTCCTCCCTGAATCAACTTCAACTCGCAGTTAATTAGTTTAGCTATGAGGGTGGTGGTGGGGGCAAACGCCCTGAAGAAAGCAAAGTCTGTAGTGAACGGTTTTATGCTGACCACAGTTGTGGTCAACATAAAGCTGTCACTGTAATGTCAGTTGACAATGAAGTTGTCTAACTGGTATCATAGAGCCGTAGGATCAACTTAGCTAAATCAGTTTAGAACAGGACCATGCTCTAGCCTACCTATCTAGATAGGGTGGAGAACGGTGCTCAATACCAGTTATACAGTTCCACAACCATCACAGCCTGAATGCTACAGTAACTGAATTAACCATTCCATCCCTAAAACCCTTGACAAAGCCAATTGGCTGCTACTGTCCTCTGTCCACAATCTCACTATGACCTCTGCCCAAATATAGCACTCTTACTGTGAACCACCCAAATCTTCTTACCATAAGTAACCCACCTTCCCCCATTTTGTCTTCCTCTCACAACGTGCTACTGATTTACCTGTTCTGTATTTAATGTCAAGAACTGTTTATTTGTACATGACGGCTGTATAAACGGAATGATGTCATACTGTCTATATCGTGATCTGTAAAGCTGTTTGCCTATTTGTCTTGGGACCTCTGTAAATGAGTTTATAGCTCAAAAGTTTTAATCCAAGATTAAAATAAATAAAAATTTGCTAATGTGGTTTAAATCTATAGTCTGGATGGGCCTAAGTGGTGAACTTGGATACTTCACTTCAACCATGTTTTTTTATGTAAACTTTATTTATTCAGTTTGCAATGAAATCATCATAAATGATTCCATAGAAGGATATTAAATGACAATTTCCCCCCAGATTGGTACTTCAGATATCTTGGTTTAATCCTAGATTGTCATATGACCTTTGAACTGCACATTCTCAATCTAATTGGTAAACTACACCAGAGGCTGGGGATGCTATATCTCTTGAAAAAGTATTTGACTTCGGAGATTAGGAGATTACTGACATATAGTTTTTTATTCTCTCTCATTGATTACGGTTCCATAATTTGCCAATTCATGACAGAAAGGATGCTTAATAAGCTTAAATCCGCATATCACAATATTATCTATTTTGTATCTGGACTGCCAAGAAGGACACATCACTGTGATCTTTATAGGTCTTTTGGTTGTCTTTCCTTGGCAGACACATTTAATGTTAGATCACTACTATTTTTCCATAAAATACACTTGGATCTTTTACCAGATTGTATTGCTAGGCTATTTCCTAAATTGTCTAATGCTATGTCAACAAGGCTTTATAGTAGATTTTCCTTCCAGGTCCCTTATTTTCATACTGCTTTTGAACAAAATTCCCTCACATTTATGGTCATAAAACTTTATAATAATTTACCCAGTTTCATTGTCAATTGTACTAGGATTTTTACTTTTAAAAGGTCTCTCCAAAGTTACTTACTTGACAGATCTGTTTGTGTTTTAATTAATTTTATTGTTAGTACATATTCAGTGTAAATGTGTTTTATATTAGTTGTATCCGATGTCTTTTCTGTAACTGGACACTTGTGAAAATGGGCAGTTTTTGCTCACGAGACGTCCAGTATAAAACAAAAACAAAATGAATGGAATTAAATTTACAAAAGACAATACATACAAACACATTCTCTCGGGCTACATCAAGGGGGGAAGTAAAATAAGGTCAAAGAACATCAGTTAATTAGCTGATAACACAGCAAAGAATGCTGGAGGGATACTGCATAAGATATAAAAAAATCCACATTGCATTCTACCATGACTGACCTGATATAACATCTAACTGT
The DNA here is from genome assembly GCA_016271365.2 of Neoceratodus forsteri. Taxonomy (NCBI): domain Eukaryota; kingdom Metazoa; phylum Chordata; order Ceratodontiformes; family Ceratodontidae; genus Neoceratodus; species Neoceratodus forsteri. The sequence goes on from CM028134.1 coordinate 319,009,420, forward strand.
ATCCCTCATAGAAGAAATGACTATGTATAAAGAACTCTTTCCCAGCACCAAGAGACATTCAGTGGAAGAGTCTCAAAAGTGTCCCTTCAGTAAAAAGGTATTCCACTGATTTTGCCCAGTTTTCAAACCCAATAGCATATATTTAGTACCCTGTTAGTGAAAGATCCAAGGCAAACCATCGATCTGCTATACCTTAAAATAATGGAGAAGCATTAGAAAAGTGTTGCTACTGGCATCTAATAACATTAATAGGAACATTTAATAGCAAACAGGATCAAATTATAGCAATACAGGTGATGAACTATATTAACACAAGAGTTCCGGCCCCAAGTGAACTGTAAAGTTGTGTTCTCACAGACAATCAATGTACATAAAAATTCAAACTCCATAATAATAATAATAATATTTTTATTTGTATAGCGCAATTCAGACATCAAAGCACTTTACATACAAAACATCATAAAACAGTTCAATAAAATCACATAAATACATCATCTTCAATTAAAATTCTCACAATTCCTAAAACTTCAAATATTAAAAGCCTAGCTGGAGAACAGTTCACACCAGGAATCAATGATTAAGGCAGTCTTACATTCAGACCTAAATATATAAAGGTGTCCAATAAGATAAGATTGAAAATAAAGAAAAGTTTACAGCCAGTACTACAGGATGCATGTACAGCCTACTTATAGTACACCAATCACATGTCCTAAGTCCTCATCAAAGCCATCTGTGTCTTCACCCCCTGTTGCAGCATCTCCACTTCAGTTCTGGAAGCAAGTTTCCCGGCATCTTGAGATCATTGAAAAGAAATGCTTGGCCATTCCAGAACAGCTGAAACTTCGTGGGGAGTAAAAGTTGGTGCTGCAGATTCAGAGCTCTCAAGTGGCTGCTGACTCCATCAAATGCTTTCCTTCACATGACAGTGCTGTAGGATAAATCAGGAAATAGTTGCATGACCTTCTCCCCGTACTTTAGGGACCAAAGGCATTTGGTGGCTGTTAATATGCAGTCTCAGTCCGCTATGCCTGTACAAACTAGCAGAAAGGTCTGTGGGTTGTCAGAAATGGTGGCTGCTCTGTGGGGAGTAATTGGATAAGCCTTCTACAGTGAAAAGGCATGACTGTCCTCCAAAAGTCCCAAAACCTGCTGCAAAAAACTGTGAACAAATCCCAAGGGCTCTTTCCCTTCTGAAAGTTCATGTAAGCCAACTATCCATACATTCCTCTCTCTGGCCTGATTTTCAATCGTTTCTAGGTGTTGCTGTAGTAAAGTGTTCTCCCTGAGTAGCCTGGTTGTTCCATCCACCGCCTTCAAGGCAGAGGTTTCAGCTTGAGTTGTCATCTGTTCTGCCATGTCCATGGGGATTCTAGAGTTATAACCCTCGGGGTGAGGGTATTGAACTTTTTATCTAGTTTCTGGACAGTTTTAATCAACATGTTAAGTGAGGCATTCACTGTTTGCAAAATAACTTGCCCCAAGACATGCTCACTCAAACTCTGGGACTGCGTTCATACTTGTGACCTTCCCTCATGCAGCTGGAAGCCTTTTGGCTTGAAAAAAATCACCAGCAGCCACCACAGTAGTAGTAGTAGTAGTAGCAGTAGTAGTAGTAGTACTTAAAATGTTTATTTTTATACAGGATAGCAAACTTTAGGGCATAGACCCATTTTCAAAGTTGTCCTGTGTCAAAAATAAATTACATTCAATGTAACATACAAAAATTCAGACTATGTAAAACAACTAATAAATAATTTTTGACATTATACAAGACAAAAATCTTCAATCAGACCAAAAACTAACACATTTATCCACATTTTAAAAACAAGTACATTCATCATAATACATCATCATAAAATACAGTGCTCAATGAGGAGATGAGGTGATTCCACAGATCTTTGCTTACCCATACAAGTTTGGGTAGTAAGTCCAAAGGTATGCAGCAAAACGTCCTTGAGCCACAAAAATCAAGTAGTGGTAGTAAAATATGAAAATAATAAGTATGCTTCTTGGAAGCACAAAGAAACTTGTCTGTTCCTTATGCTGCTCAGTAGTGTCTTCCCCATTTCAACCATGTTAAGGAAGAGAGGTTGCAAACAGCTGTGAAATAGTGTTTGCAAACAGCTTTTATTAAAGGAGTTTCCTGGAATGAGTTCTTCCTGAAATTCTTGATGGCTTACAGGGTAATTTCTCATTCAACAACTGGAGTGTCACCTTCTTTATTGATCCATGGTTGATATATGCCTGCAGAACAGAAGTTAAACAGTGTGGTCCTTATATCAGCAGCATAAAGAAAACTCTTGGAGGAGCCAATTCCAACTACATATGAAATATCTCAGGAGAAATGTTGAGAATGAGGCTTACTCACCACAAATCCATATATCAAAACTTTTCTTTTTATTTTCAACTGTCAGTTTAAAAATGTACATTTTTGCAAACACACTTCATTAGGGTGTACTGTACATAGTATATTTTCACTTTAAGTTTTTATCAAGTACGAGCATACATACGACATACAAAACTGCCAGTAGATAAAGACTTTATGGTCTATTTAGTCTGCTTTAGTGTGCAGCACTTAAGTCATTCAGACTGCAGCTGCCACCCTCCACTTGCCCCCTGTTCTGTATTTTGTCTTGCTTCCTTCACACACACACACACACACACACACACACACACACCATCCATCCTCAGTTTGGACTCTCCCTTTGATCCTATCCCACCCCCTCTTGTCGCTGCTTATTAACCTCAAAGATACCACCTCCTCTGGCAGCACATTCCACTCTGTAACCACCCTTTCTGTGAAATAGTGCCTCCTCATTTCCCTCTTGAATCTTTTTCCTTCCAATTTCAGACTGTGTACCCTGGTGTCCCTCCCACCTTTTAATTTAAACATACTCTTGGTGTTTACTCTGTTTATGCCCTTTAGGTACTTGTAGGTTTCAGTCATATCCCCTCTCTCCCTTCTATCCTCTAGGGAATACATACTGAGCTCCCTCAGTCTCTCCTCATATGGTTTATCTCCCAACCCCAGGATCATTTTCATTGCCCTATGCCACACCCTGTCCAGTAACTTTATATCCCTTTTCAAGTAGGGGTACCAGTACTGCACACAGTTCTCCAAGTGTGGCCTCACTAGTGACCTGTACAGGGGCAGGACTACGTCCTCTCTCCTAGAGGTGATTCCACTTGCTATGCACCCCAGCATTCTATTGGCCTTTGCTGCTGCCCTCCTGCACTGGGATGAGTGTTTCATTTCCCCTGTTACTAGTAATCCCAGATCCTTCTCCTCTGTTGATGTGGATAGCAGCACTCCCCCCAACCAGCAACTATTCCTGGGATTTCTGTCCCCCAAGTGCATGACCTTTCATTTCTTGGCATTGAACCCTAATTGCCATGTGTTAGATCAGCCCTCCATTCTTGTTAAATCCTCCTGTAGCACTCTACTGCCTCCCTCCCCATCCACTTCTGCACAGATCTTAATGTCGTATGCGAAGAGGCTGATCTTACTTTTTATCCTGTCCAAAATGTCAGCAATGAAAATGTTAAACAGCACTGGTTCCTGCACTGAGCCCTATGAGCCCTCACTTGTTACAGCTCTGAGCTCCGATAGTTCCCCCCGACAACTACCTTCCGCTGCCTATCTTGCAACCAGCTCTTGACCCATCTAACCAGTTTCCTGCCTGCTCCCAGATTATGCAACTTGCTGGTTAACCTTCCATGAGGCATCGAGTCAAAGGCCTTGCTGAAGTCCAGGTAAAGGACGTCCACCTCATGGCCCTTGTCCAGTGCCAGCATCAATCAATCAAAAGTTCGAGACAAACCCATGCTGCTTGCTGTTCTGGAGACCATTTTCCTCCAGAAATGTCACCAACCTCTCCTTGAGGATAGTCTCTATTAACTTTTCTACTATGGCAGTAAGGCTCACTGGTCTGTTGTTCCCCTGGTTCATTCCTGGGCCCACTGCTATGAAGGGGCACCACATGTGCCATCCACCAGTCCCTGAGTATGCACCCAGTATCCAGGGAGGTGTTTAATAAGTTCACGAACAGCCATGCCAGGACTTCTGCCAACTCTCAAAGCACTCTAGGGTGTACTCTGTCCAGCACAGGCACCTTATTCACCCTCAGGGACTTAAGGCCCTCCATCACCCTCCCCACTGCGATCTCCCCATCTGTAACCTCCCCCCTCCTACTCCTACCCCACCCTTCCTTTAGGCACAGACCCATCTATCTCCCTGGTAAATACTGAACAGAAGTACTTGTTTAGTACTACTGCCTGCTTAGCCCCCTGTTCCACCCATCCACATCTCTTCTTGATCCTAACAATCTGATCCTAACTCTTTCTCTTTTCCTGTATATACATTGATAATGTATGTTGCCATTTCCCCTCAAGCCTGTCAGCTCCAGAAGAACTATACTGACAATGACTGTCTTTAAATTTTCAAAAAACAATAATCAGCATGTCTTTAAAAATTATACATTTCTAATTATCAGTGTTCAAGTGTGAGCACCCTCAAAGGTGCTGAGTTCTTCTTAGTAATCTGTGGCTCCATGAGAGGCAAAAAGAGTTTTTGCCCGTTTACTGCTTTTGGGAATTAAAAAATTCATGGCCTATGTAGATGAGCTACTATTTTTGTTACTTTTCCAAGAAAGAAAAAGGTGACAAAAAATCCAGAAAAGTGCAAGATGTCTATGGTTGATGTTTTCAAGAGTTATATGTGCTATACTTTATACAGTACCTTTCTGTTTCACTTTATATTCCTGCAATTATTAGTTCACATGTTGAAAAGGGGGTAATTTTTGTCAGCCTAGTGGAGGAACAGTTTTAATTCTGCCCTCCATGCTGGCAACCCAGGTTTGGAAAAGGATGCAAATTACTTGGTGGACCAGTGGGGTGAAGGAGGCTCAAACACTTGATGGCAGCTTTCCTTTCTCAGGGAAGGGGGTTGCCAGTTTCCACTGTAGGGACTGCTACCTGGCAGAGGCTAGGGAACAGCACAGTAGGAGAACATGCTAGAGAGGGGTATGGTTAGGTTGTGATGTGCTGGTACACAAGTCCCAACTCTCCAGCCTAGGGGAGAAAATCAGGATGAAAAAATGGATGCTGGGCTGCCCTTAGCTGGCACCCCCTGCTCCATTCATAAAATTTATATAGCCACTACTAGTTTGCCACACAAGTAACTTTTTGGGGGGGATTAAATGTCATTTTCAACATCTCAACCTAAATGCCTGCTGGCTGTTATTGCCACCTACCCATTCATGTGCTGAGAATGGCGCTTAGCTGCAGGAACAATCATTCTTGAATGAGATGGGCATTTTTTTCATGTGTGTAACAAATAGTGTGCTCATTAGTATTCAGTGTCCTGTACATACCAAAGTTAATTTGAGTTTAAAATAAGCACTCCATTCTGTCTAATATGCAAATGAAGCTGTGACTCTGGACATGCACATTAGCATCAGTGCTAATGCATATACCAAATAGTATGTGACACCAGGGTGCCCACCCCAGTACTGTGAAACATGAAGCCAACACTAGGGTGCCCAGTCCCCAATATTGGAACCTATAAAAAAATCCTCATGCCTGTTTATTTATTTTTGTAAGATTTAATAAGAAATATAGTCCATCAATATATTTTGCAGCTTGTGACTTCCCCTTGCTCCACCCTGACCCCCCCCCACTCAGCATCCACCACCCCACACCTCCGGGTCCCAACTCACCTAAACCAAGTCCAACACCACAGATCCGGTCTCCATGATTATTACACTGGGTTATTACACTGGGTATAGGATGGAAGAAGTTCAAATGACCCATTATAACCATCCACCCAGTTAGCGGGTCCAAGTATTCCCTTTATCTATCATCCACATATCCAGACTTTTTTAAATATTGATGAACTCAGACTTTCCACAAACCCCACAGGTAACCAATTCCACATTCTTGTTATTCTGTTTGTAAAGAAATTAAACCTTGCATTTTTTTTTTTGTTTTTTTCTATTACAGTTTATAGTTTATGTCCCCTCAATCCATCAGGCTTTTCTTGGATATTTATACCTAACCGTTGTCTTAATTTGTTGTCATGTATGAAGTTGTACATGGCCAATAAATCCCCTCTAATTCCTCTATGTTTCAAACTAAAAAGTCCAACCTATTTCGTCTGTCTTCATACTTTAGATCTTTAAAGCCCCCAACCATCTTGGTTACCCTGCACTGTACTCTCTCCAACCTCTTCACCTCCCTTCTCAAGTATGGACTCCATAATGATGTTTCATAATCCAGGTGTGGTCTGATGTGGGATCTATAAAGTGTCATTAGACATGAAGCTGAACGATTTACAAAAGTTATTTTTATATTTCCTAATCACATAATTAGTTTTCTGGATAATTTTTGTGTTATGTTCAACAAAGTTCATACCCTGATCTATGTATATCCCCAAATCCTTTTCTATGAATTTTTTAATCAGTGTTTTATTATTTGTCAGATATTAATTTCTTTTGTTGTTCTTTCCCATATGTAACACCATGCACTTATCCGCACTGAATTGCATACTGTTGTCGGTTGCCCATTTTTCTATTCAACTCAAGTCAGATTTTAGTTTATTGATGTTATCCACCATATCCACTGGTCAACCCAACTTAGTATCATCCACAGATTTCACTAACCAACTAGCTACTCCATGCTGAATATCACTAATAAAAAGGGTGAGCAACACCGGTCCCAAAATGGAGCCCTGGTCGATCCCGCTAACAACCGCACCTGCATCTGAATAATATTCTCTTATTCTTTATCCTTTGACTTCTTTCTCTCAACCAATTTCCTATCCAGTTAACCAATCTTATATCCATTCCTATTTCTGCGAACTTGCAAGTTAATAATTCTTGTGGGACTTTAAAAGCCTTTTGCATGTCCAAGAAGAGCACATCAACAGCTGTATTATTATTTATGTTTTTATTCACCTGTTCAGACAAGCATAGCTCATTTGTGACACACAACCTATTCCTATGGAACCCACGTTGTTTATTGTCCTTATGGTCTATTTTACTCAGATTGTCTTTCAGCTTAGTTTTAATAAACGTTTCTGCCATTTTACATACAACTGACATCAGACTGATGGGTCTATAGTTGGATTTCTCAGCTCTGTTACCTTTCTTCAACAGAGGCATAACTGTGGCTGTCCTCCAATCATTTGGCACTTCTCCTGAAGAGAAGGAAGTGTTTAACAGAAAAGCCAGTGGTTTGAAAATGTGTTTTTTTTGTTTCCTTCAGGAACCTCAGGTGTAAAAGATCCAGACTAGATGATTTATTTACTTTTAATTTATCTATTAAACTTTCTACTTCTAAAGCACTGATACCCAATGTTAAATCTGAATAACTGTGTACCTCAATTGTATGTTTTTGTATCATTTTCTTATTAAACACTGTACAAAAATATTTGTTAAAAATATTAGCCATACCTAGGGGTGTTTTTATTTCCTCTCCATTGTCCACAATATGCCCTATTTGTGTACCACTGTGTCTATTGTTGTTAATATATGCGTAAAAACTTTTTACCATTATCCTATTTTTGATGTGAAATTTTAAATTCCAATTTATTCCTCTCTTTCAATATCATTTTTTAAGCATTTTGAGCATTTTAATCTTTCTTGTACTTTTAAATATTTTTTTCAGTTTGGTACTTTTTCATTTTATCAAAAACCTTTTTTTTCCTTTTACTTTGCTTTAAAATCCTGTGTGTACACCACATGGGTAATTTGCCCTTTTTATTATAATTTTTTTGTTAGGCACTAATTTCTCCTCTAGTTTTAATAGGGTACTCTTAAAGCAGTCCCACATATCTTGTGCACTTTTGTTATACATAACCTTCTCCCATTCCCATTTTGATCATTCTAATCTGATTTTATGGAAATTTGCTCTATTATAGTTCTTAATTAAATTATTGTAGATCCTTTTAGTCTTACCTTTTCTACCCTGATCTTGAATTCAACTGTTCTATGATCGCTATCTGATAAACTTTCTCTGATGTATACATTTATAACTAATTCTTCCTCGGTTATTACCAAATCCAATACATTGGTCCCTTTCGTTGGTTCCAGTACCATCTGGTACACATTAACAAGTTTTAGAGTTTCAATAAACTGTTTTTCAGCACTGATGTGTGACACCATATTTCCCCAATCTATATTTGGATAATTAAAATCACCTGTCACAACAATATTCCCTTTTTCAACCATCAGTGTGATTTGTTTATGAATGTGTTTATTTATATCTGTTCTTGTATTTGGTGCCCTGTACAGAACTCCAACATATAATAATTTTGTTGCCCTTATTTCTACTGAGACCTATATTGATTCAATACTATCTATATTATCCCCCAAATCATGTCTCCCACAATTTAATGTGTTTTTTGTATAAATTGCTACGCCCCCTCCTTTTTTCCCACTTCGATTTGCATTGTATAATGTATACCCATCTATATTTTTCAGTGACGGTACATATATCTACATTTTCTTTATGAAGTAGGACATCTAGATCTGATTTTTTCATTATTTAAACTTCTAGCATTTAATGCCCATACCTTAATCCCGTTTGTATCAAATTTACTTATTGTCTTATTTTTTGTTTCTTTTTGCAGATCATATGCCCTTGTGCACATACCCTCTCTCCCCCTTTGTCTTAGTTTAAAGTTCTATCTATTAGTTGTTTGATTCTGATTCCCATCTTCCTACTACCAATTTTGTTTAGATGCAATCCATCCATACTATATAAAGACCAATTTTCTGAAAACTCTTCTCAATGCGTAATACACTTAATGTCTTCTAATATGGAACAATATCTCAACCAATTATTTATTATTTTTATTTTTTCAGTTCTTGCAGTAGTTGTTCAGGGAACTGGGAGTATCTCAAAAATAATCAACCTGCATTTCAGTTTGTCAGCTTCCACCTTAATACTTTTATATTCTTCTGTAATGTCTGTAACACTCTGATTTCCTACATTATTTGTGTCCAAATGAATTATAATTGCAAATGAGTTGTCTTTCTCTTTAATGATAGATGGTTACATGTTTTTACATTACTTATTTGGCACCTGTAAAATAGCTAGTAGTGATATTTTCTTTGTTACCCCTGGCTGTGTATCTGTCTGTATACTTAAGACGAGGGTCTCCTAATACATAGACTTGCTTAATGCCAATTGTTACACCTGTTTCTACTTCCTCTAATGCCATTTGTTCCTCCATTTCTACATTCTTTTCAGTTTCTATCTGCTCTTGCTCTTGATAGGATCTAGTGTTTAATGCACTTATGTTCTGAGTATTATCTATTAAGTTGTACCTCATTTTGTTGCTTGTGTCCCTTTGTTCTTTGTTTACTTGTTGTTTTATACTTCTCTCTTCTAACAGACCTATTTCCATAGATGAACATGTATTCAATTGATTTTTGGGGTCTTCTGAGCTAACCACCCTTTTCCTTAGAGCTATACAATTTCTGCTTTAAGTGCTTTCAATATTGATTGTATCACCACTCATTACCTGCTGATTATTTTCTTCTGTATTGCCAGTTAACTCAAATCTTACAATGATTCAAAGCTATCTGTAATTCCCAAATTGAATATCTTGGTTCACCTACCTTTTTTATATTTTCTCTTTTCCATTGCCCAATTTTCATCCTCTGATTCATCCCTCTCCCTTTTGTTGTTGTCCTCAGTCACATCACTAACTCCATGCTGCGATTCCCTTGCCTCTTTATTAATATTACCCATAATTTGTTGTTGCTGTAAAGTCACAGCTTGCATTTCCAGCTGCAGAATTGTTGTTTTCAGTTCTCTAATGGTACTGCATTCCCTACATGTATACACCGAAACCTCATTTGAAGCTTCTATATTTATTTTGCCACATGTGACACACCTGATACCTAACTCTCCATTTGCCAGTGTTACAATGTTTGAATCCATTATAACAACTATATTACTAATCAGCAGCCCGCTTTGATGTCATGCTCCTACTGTTGTGCTTAAAATCCTACTCCACTTCTCCAGCTTCTCCAACTGACACCAGCAGACACCTAGGACTGTTTGCCTTAGCTGTGTCACCTTTGATGGCTCACTTCTGATGGCTCACCAATGCTCACCTGTGGTTTAAAATATATAGTACTGAGATCAGAAGTAGCGTGTTCCCTCTCTTCTGGCCCCTTGCTAGAGACTAAGGTCTTTTTCCCACAAAATATGCTTTTTACTGCCCTGAAAAGGTCAGTTAACAACTCAGAGACCCAATAGATTTTATAATTACCCATTCTGTTATGCCTATTCCTCAAGAATAACGATCTGAAAAATGAGCAGGTGCCCCAGTATAAATAGTCCCTTCAGGACTTTCTTCCAGCAGAAGGCTGCAATAAAAGGTTTGCTTTAAAATACCTCCCAGGCAAGATACCAGCCTGATACAGAGCAGACAGTGCTATTTAGCTCCCTGCCTTTGCAAAAAGAGTTACAGGCACTGGTTCACACTTTTGTAGTGCCAAAACAGTTAACAACTCAGAGACCCAATAAATTTAATAATTACAGTACTAGTTCTGCTATGCCTGTTCCCCAAGAATAATGCTCTGAAAAACTGGCAGGTGTCCCAGTATAAATAGTCTCTTCAGGACTTCCTTCCAGCAAAAGTCTGCATTAAAAAGCTTGTTTTAAAACACCTCCCAGGCAAGAGCAGACAGTGGTATTCAGCTTCCTGCCTTTGTTGAAAGTTGTTCTCCTCCTGCAACCATGACTGCGGAATGAGGAAATAAGGTAAGGTAAGTGTGGATCATACTGTATATTTCCAATGTGAATTGAACTTTTATTTATAACTCAGACATTTTTTAATGTTTTTCCTCAAAATTGTCAACATGACCTTTTTGGGACCCCACCTCATGAACAAGGTAGGTGAACATTTTCAATTCCACCACAAAAGGTGATTTTGCAATCCCTCAACCAGATTATCTTTTGAGGGGATTTAAAACCTTTCACTTGCTGGGTTCATGAGGTGGAGTCATAAGAAGACTGTGTTGAAAACTTTGGGTGAAAATATTAAAAAACAACGTTATGAAGGTATATTGAACATTTTCAATCCTTGCTTATAACTTTGGTAATTTTCAATATTTTGGCCTCATATTTTCAGCATAGCCATTTTTTCACCCTACCTCATAAATGTGGCAAGTATTGTTTTTCAAATCCTGCCCCAAAACATGTTTTTGCAAGTATGGCATGAAATGACATTTTGGGCAGTATTTTACGAATGAAAAACTGTCACGCTCAGATTTGGGGTCACAAAAAGACTAGGTTGAAAATCTGGTGTCAAAATTAAAAAGTTATGAGGATACAATTCTGCTATCACAAAATGAAGGAAAATTCATTGCAAAGAAACTACTTTAATGCACACATATGGGTTGAAAAACACAAAATGCACAAAGTAGAGAAATGGGTTTTGGGTCTTTACAGTCTTGGAAAATGAGTGGTGGGGTATTCCTTGGGGCTGTCAACCCTAATGCCCACCCCGTCCCTTAAGCAAGCAAGATTAGACTGCAACAGCTGTGGAACTACTGTTCCACAAGAAATAAATTATAACTCATAGTTGTGGGTCACTTGGTTGGAGGTCCAGCAGAGATTGATGGGATCTTGCCATGTGGGATGTCAAACACTGGAAATAAATAGAAACAGTCGCATGAGCATAATATTAGTGCACATGGAGTAAGCAAAGATGACAAAGTGTTTGCCTACACACTCACACTGTACATAACCTAGAAGAATAAATAATAGGGTGCCTGGCACTAGTGTTAAGTTACAAGCCAATTTCTATTGTTTGGTAGCCATGAGCTATTAAGTTGTGAGCCCTGGTTAATATGTGCCCTTGTAGTCTAGTGGCATGCCCTAGAACCAGCCTTGTAATGTGGAGGGCCTTGTGTCAGTAAATATATCTGCCCCAAATAATTATTATGGTAGTCACAGAGGCTAGGCACCTAAGAGATGAAACTGGAGAGGAGCCAAGGGGCTCAGTGGAAGAAGAGCTAGTGGTTGTGGAGTAGATCTGGAATATGGATGTCATCTGGCTGAGTGCTTACCACTACCACAGTCAGAAGAGAAGGCTGAGTCCTCCAAGAGGGAGAAAGACAGCAACGTTCTAGGTGGTCAGGCTGCCAGTTCAGTAAAGCAGCACATTTTAGATGGCAGGCAATGCTATACCTCCCACACAGCAACACTTCTACAGCGACATACGTTGATGCCGACAACATCGACATGTCACTGTGGAAGTCCACCTGGGAACCTGCAACAATTTCCCCTATCCTGCACCCCCTCCCCGAACCAACTCCAACTCAGAGTTGGAATCTAATAGTAGGGGGAGTGAGGGGGCAGAATCCTCCATGTGGTGGGGTTTTGGGGCAAAGACCCCTGAATAAAAAATACTGTCCGTCGTGCATGGCTCCCTGCAGACTACAAATCACAGTCAACATAGAGCTTGTCACTGTGATACCAGTCAATGAAACAGTTGTCAAACCAGCATTGTAGATCCACACGCAACAACCATCAGGTGTATAAATATAGGGACTGGCTGCCATTTAAAAAATACATATTAACCTCGAGGGGTTACAGGAGGAGAAAGAGACACTACCAGAAGATGGGGATGTACTCAGAAAACAGGCATCATCTGAGGCAGCAGCAGACTGCAGAGGGAGAGAAAGAAAGTGTACACTGGAATCTCTTCACCAGTAAATAAAATAAACTATGGCTACAACAGTATAGCTCACAATCTAAGGAACAGAACTATGTAATCAGTTTACCACAAAATTGTGTAATAAAAAAAGCTAGTTGCAACTGCAGTGCCTCAGAAAATAGGACAGTCAGATTTTAAACAGCATAATGGGATCTAAGCAAGAAAAACTATATTGCCTGTGCACTGCGTATCTGCAGCATGTAGACAACTCTATGTTGGAATACAGTACACCGGAGGATCAATGGACTCTTGGTGGTATTCAAAGAAGGAACAGGCTTCCCTTTCACACTTGATCCCCTAGCCATTTGCACAGCTACACATGTGGATGGTCTCATGGAGTGACAGAGGGTATTCCTGCACTCTGCACCAGTCACAAAGGTGTGGTGTGGTGTGCTGGACAAGAGGGTGCAAGATAGGGTAGCAGGGACCCTACCGTATCTGTTGTGCAGCCCCAACAGATTACACCTGCTGGCTGTGGCAGGATGTACACCCCCCCCCCTCACTATGCTGGCCCAGCCATCTGGTCAGGCCGGGAAGGCTGGGGGCAGCCATTTAGGCACTTGCCTGATTTTTTCATATTGCAGACACCTATGCCATCCCACAATCCCCTGCTTCATGCAAAGCAGGGGATATACTGTCAGACCAGGGTGGGCATCCAACTGGATGCCCACCTGTGTCCTCTGATACTCCCTTGTGATCCTGCATGCTGGGGGACATAGCCACAGACAGGCACTCTGCCGTGGCTGGCAATCACGAATGCTTGTGACCACGTGCCTGTTTGTGCATGCGGAGTTACTGTACATTGGCAGTGTAAGCACCTCTTGTGTGTACAGTGTTGCGCGCGACAGGATGAAGCACATTAACACAGATTTCTGCAGCAGCGACAACACAGTGAACTTGCAACGATGGCGTGAAATGGCACAAACAATCACAATAATCTGCTTGCTTTTTATTTCATGAAAGTGGTGCAGCTGTTCTTTACTTGTCCAAAAAATAACCTCTAAAACAACTGAGCAGCGCCACTCTAAAAGCAGCCTATGGAGTACTTTATGCAACAGTGCTTACAATTTTGTAAGAGTTGAATTGTGCCTTTATCAAGCAATAAATTATTTATACTAAATGTAGTTGAGTGTTATTTTAGTTGTGCTTACCAAAACTGACTCTCCAACTGAGAACTTTAGAAAATATCCTGCCTTGCACTTCTATTGCTCTCTGCCTGCCAATCTGTGGACTAAATGCAACTGAGAAATTACATGGTCCCTCAACTGAAAATTTGTTAACCAAAAATACTCACTGTGCATTCTCCACCCAACAGACCCCCAAAAAACAGTAGTGTTAGAATATCCCCCACCTCCCTCTGCAGTGTCCTCACAACTGGATCCCAGACATGCAAAACTGTGATTAAAATTCCTCCCTCCTCCCGCTACAGCTCCTCCCAAACAATCCTTCAACCAGAATCTGATTGCGAATGTATTTATTTTTTTCCATATTGCTTTTTCTCCAATGGGACATCTGGCAGGCAAGGCTTTGGTTCTCTTGGTGAGAGGTTCAGTTCCACCTGGGACTTACTCGACTCTGGCTTTGATCCAGGTAAGTCCCCCACAGATTTCCCCTCATGGTGGGGCCAGGGAGTGGAGAGTCATCCTCCCACAGATTCCATATTCCTGGGTGGAATCACAAGTCGGGAGCATGGCCAGGGCTTCATGTAGCCTGCCAGCAACCCCTTTTCCATTTTTTCCCATCCCCTCTGCAGGGGCATGCACACATGGAGCATGCACACATTGCAGAGTCCCACAGAACTCTCCTGTCTGTGATGGCCTCAGACCCACACTACCTCCGGGCCTCCACCCAGTTGCAGTTATCTGGTGGGAACATGAACCCCCCCCCCCGGAGAGGAGAGCAGTCCTTGTATGCTCAGTCCTCTCCTTCCTTGGCAGACCACCAGCAACCCATGCTCACACCGTGAACATGGGTCAGTGGTGTTGCAGGTGGTAAGCCACCAATGCCTCAGCAATTCATGCCACTAGGCCAGATGCTACTGGGAGTTTATCTATAAAGAAATTTCAGAGAATCTTACAACATCAGCAATAACAAGTGCAGCCCAGTCCCCAGAAACTCAGCCACATTGACTAGTGACTAGCAAACTGGAAACCTGCCCCCATCCATTAAAGTTCATTACTTCTGCCAAGCTCCTCCACAAAAACAAAGGACCCCCATGTAATGTATAATAAAAAATTGCAGCACATTTTGACCCATCTTCCAGTCCCACTGTGGTCCCTTCCTCTCACCAAGCTCCCCCCTTCCTGACTGGAGAATCCATGTGTAATAAAATAAAATATCAGCAAACTGGGACCCATCCAACTAGAGCCCTTTAATTCACTATCCCCCCAACCAAAGAGGCCATGTGTAATAAAATAAAATCCCAGCAAACTGTGAAGTATCCCCCCCCCCTTTAGCTGAAGCCCTTTACCCCTACCAGGCTCCCCTCCCCAATCTGAGAGCCTGTGTATAATAATAAAAAAAAATACTAGCAAACAGTGACCCATCCCTCTGCCCCACTGTGGCCCCTCACTCCTGCTCAGTTCCCCCCTCCTCAGCCAGAGACCCCATGTGCTGCATAATAAAAAATATAAGTCCAGCAAACTGGGATCCATCCACCGATCCCTCTACAGCCACTGGGACCCACCCAGCACCCTCTCCCCCAACCAAAAGCCTGTGTGTAATACAGTTACAGAAGGAAAGTACAGTAACAAGAGTAGAAGTCAATTGAAGGAATTGTTGAATCCTAGATCTTTCACCTCCCCTTCCTCTAACCCCAATTTATTTAGAAGGGGTGATCACTCTTTGAACCAATGAAAAACAGAGTGGATTGCATATCACATTTCAGTTTACAGTTGCATTCACAATTCATTACATATATGTTAAAAAAATTTTTACTTGTTCTTCACTGCTCCTTCCACACACAAAGTTTCATAGGAAAATATAACATAGTTTAGACTGGTTTTGATTGCACGGTGAACGTTTGCTGTTACTTACAGTTGATGTGCATCTGATATTGTAAATTATGTTGAAACTGTTGTGAAGGATCCCAGTACAAACCATTTTATTTATGATGCTAATATCTCTCATCGAATCAGAGAAAACAATCTCTGACTTAAAACGTGCTCTGTGCTATTGTGTTATCTCCAGCTGAAATTACAAGTGATGGACAGAATGCATTTTTTTTTGCTCTGCCCCAAACCCCCAGCTGGCCACTACTTCTGGCCACCAATGGTAACCCCTGCCCCACCAGTCATACCCCTCCACCATTGCTGCATCCCCCATTGTGTCGTGCCCCTGGCAACTCAACGTATATTTATTTATTTATTTGCTTTTGTTAACTGGGTAAGCACACTAGACAGCCATGTGCCTATTTTCAGATGCGATCTTCATTGGGGGGCTCACTCCCAGGGCCAATGGGAGGAGAGATGGCTTCCAAAATCATTCCAGGTGTACAAAAGGTGATTGGAAGAGATGGCTCACTGTCAGGGCTGTGTGGCAGGAGGGGAACCAAACATCTGTCATCTGGTCAGTTGAATGGCATTTTCCATTTTCTCTCTGACTCACCCCTCCACCCACATTGCGGCCACATGCTCGCGACATCCTGGGAAGGATGCACAGCAGCGAGTGGTCACCCACGCTGCCAAG
This sequence comes from Neoceratodus forsteri, assembly GCA_016271365.2. Lineage (NCBI taxonomy): Eukaryota > Metazoa > Chordata > Ceratodontiformes > Ceratodontidae > Neoceratodus > Neoceratodus forsteri. Next base: position 319,025,843 of record CM028134.1, read on the forward strand.
TGTGCTTCCATGGGGGCCCGCAAGAAGCCATCCAAGTAGCAGTGCAGACTGCACCTTCCCACCCAGGGAGGAGAGCATCCAAGCAGATGCCCATAACCCTTCCTGCTGGTCTCTGCTCCTGTTGTCCCAAGTAGTAGTGAGCCCAGGTCGACAGCATGCCAAGTGATCCCCCATTGTTCGATGCCACGAAGCCAGACAAAATGTATTTTGTGTGTAACATTTAATGTAATTACTTTCATTTCTAGCAATGAGAATTAATGTAATTATTCTTTTTATGACCTGTTTTACTGTCATCATTTTATTTTACACCACCTCCATGTTGATCAGAATTGGTAAGCAAAATCTTCAGTGCCCATATTTAGACTTTTCTTGAAATCAGGGTTAGAATCTTAATCTACTGGTGATGTGTACAAAGGTCACTTTATCAAGTTCTTGACCCTGACATATTACACTTCACAACTGTCACAATCAAACATGTGTTAAGAACTGTACAAATGTAATATACCAAAGTATCTCCTAGTCTACAGTGCTGTCCAGAGGTAAAAATATCTTTGACACAAGACAAGGAAAAAGGAAGTGCACTCAGAGTTATACTGTAATTTCAGAGGCGTTTTATTTATTGCGCAGGCATACTAAGTGCAAAATGTGACAAACAGTAAACCAAAAAAGACATGGGTACCTCGGCACGTGGAACCTTCACAGTGGACCAGACTCCTCAGCATTTCCAGTCACACTGACGTGTCAAAGTAATGCATTTCCTCTCAAACACAGCTAATCCACATATCATCATATGCACTGTACATCAGTGTTACTAATTAAAGCATACAGTACATCATGCATAATTAAATACACAACCATACTGACTCAGCTCTACTTTGACTGCAAAAAAAAAAAAGAAAACACGCTTTTTACATGAACAAAATCAACAGCCAAGGAAAATTTCTCACATTACAAAATGTAGCCTTGTGATGTCTTGAATGAAATTAACCATAAAAACAGATCATATGTAGGGAGTACTGTGTGTTCCCATTTAGAGGCCATCAGTATAGAAAACAGATACAAATACAATGTGTATTAACATTTCCTCAGGCCATTTGCAAGAATTCAGTTATGAACAGACATGTATCATTCCACAACTTGTGCCATACATGGACAAATGCAGTACCAAGAGCACATGATTTTACCTGTGAGTCTATTCAAATCTGCTATTTGTGACAAGTGACATATGTAAGAAGGATGGAGAAAAAAACAACCAAGTACAACATTATCAAATGAAATAAAAAAATATAAAAATGACATTGTTGACTAACTGCAAACAGCACCAACAGGGAAATACCAGAAACAAGATGACTGTAGAAAATGGACAACAGAAACAACAGGAACACAAACTGTAGGTGTGTTTTCATGTTAAAATAAAAAAAAAATACATACATTACTTTCTGACAGATATCATTCATCCATACACTCGTAAATAAAATAATAAAGACAAACAGAGTAATCTGGTTCACTCGATCAACACCAGACACATTAAGTAAGCAATAACCCATGACAGGGTGTGCTGTTATTGGGGATTAACACACATCCGGGTGCATTAAGAACCACAAGGCAGCAGGCCAAGTGCTCTCACAGCATCTGGGTGTGCGTTAATCCCCAATAACAGCACACCCTGGAGTGGGTTATTTCGCTTATAACATGGGGTTCCCCATCTGTAAAAACTAGAACACCGGGAAACACATAGAAACAATGTTCAAATGAGAATGTTTAAGAGGTGTTCTTCCACAACAAATAAAAGTGCCACATTTACAAGCTCAGCAACACACAGAAGACATATTTATAAGCTCAGAACGACAACTTACACTGAAATGTCCCTCTGGCAAAATATGCATGGTTTGCAATGCTGAAGAGTATTGCTCAGGGGTGCTGTGACAAGGGGGCTCACAGTATTGTGGTGCAAACAGTGCGCATTGTTAATGCTTTATGCAGACATGACTCCACACACTGATGAGCAGTAGCAGATTTGGTGCACAACTTTCACAACATTGACTGCCCCCCCACCACACACTGCCACTGGCTGGTTCTCTGTCCCCACCTCCCTTTTGATCTTTCTCAGTCTCTTTCCTTCTGTCATTATGTCGGGGGACACTGCCACATATTGTTGGGAGAAGGACTGCAAAACACACAGACAGACAGACAGACACAGTTCCATGCTTCCAGAGCTGTGGACATGCAAACAGTACACAGAAAGACAGTGCTCTGCCAGCACATTTGAAACACTAATGTCTGTATACTGCTGTCACCACATGTCTATACGGCTGGAAGACACTGACACTATCAAAACTGGCTGGCATGCACTGTTGAGAGAATATTCACCTGCCACAATTACTGCCACACTACCTGCCACCTGCTGACTCCTGCTGAACAAATTCTTTACATGACTTACTGACCTGCTGCTGTCTCACTCTGCATGTCAAGAATGGGGATCGTGCTTGCTCCCTGTCTCTCCCCATGATGACCTCCTGCTGTCTCACTCATGCCCTCTTTCTCTCTCTCCCCCCCTGGATCGACACAAAACCACATTCGAGTGCACCGCAGATAATACAATGACAGCATGTCTGGAACTGTGACCTGCTCCTCTCTTGCTCATGCCCTCTGTGTGTGTGTGTGTCTCTCTCTCTCTCTCTCCCCCTGCACAGTTGTGCCATGGCATGCCCGCTATAACATCCCTCTCTTGCATCAAGGTGCTGTAAAACCCCACTGTCTCCTGACTAATCACAAGACTGCAAGACAATTTGTTATTTTTCAAGTGCTACACAACTGTCATGCAGCAGTCTGCCCGTGGTTGCCACTTGGACTACAAAAATATGGGGCCAGTGAACTGACAGAGAGACACACACTGTCAAAACTCAGCAGTCCCTCTCCACATTCAGTGTTTGCTTGATTGCCTGTGATCCACAGGACAGGTGGGTGGGTACCTGACATGTCAGGTGCTCTGCACAACACAGTGAAACACAGAAAACACATTGTCAGAACTGAGCACTGCTGCCCCTCCCTCACTGTCCTCTCGGTCCCCGGAGATCTGCGGCGGGGGTTGGGGGGTTGGTGGGGATTCATGCAGCAGCATGGGTAGAATTCACACATGACTGTGCTGCATGAAGACAAGAAAAAAAATGGGGTCAGTCAGCAGAGAGAGGCACACTGTCAAAAGCTCAGCAGTAGTCGAGTACCTCTCACTAAGCTGCCAATTACAAATGGTTGCATTTGACATTGATGCTGTCAGGCACAAAAAAAGACCCGTTCTTCCCACTGATTTATTAACGGGGGGAACCCTTCACTCTAAGTGTGCCGATAATGTGCATTAATGCACTGTCACCTGACAGCACTCTGCCAATCAACTCCCTGTAGCCACCCCATGTTATACTATTGTAACCCCTCACCCCTGCCTTTCTAGCAAAATGACAGGTGGCATGCTATTGAAGCTGACAGCAGTACCTGCTGGGGACTGGGTTCGGGGAGGATGAGGTTACTCAGCACAGGGAACCTAGGTTTGGCTACTCTGAACAGGGGCACCCAAGTAAATCCGAACACAGGAAGCAATAACTGTAATGTCCAGAACCAGGAATGGGATTCTCCAGTGTGGCTTTTATTCACATCCAAGCTGAACAAGCAAAGCATAGATGGACCCCCACAGGGCTACATTCCTGGTAATGCAGATTAGAGACAGCAGAACACTTTATCACTATTTCCAGCCCTCAGGCTCTAAACTCACCATGCACAAAGCCCGGACTTGCACGCAGCTTTGGGTACACAGCCTGACTTGTACGCTACTTGGGTTTTCCCCACTGGCCCAACTCCCTCGCCGGCCACTTGATCCACAGTCCATTTGAGGAATGAACTAATTACCCTGTTGTGGCTCCCCAAACCACACTAGAGCCTTCAACTCGTAGAGAGAATTTTCCTTACAATCCCACATCTGGGTACTTCCCTCATCACTGGCCAAGTGCCTGAGGCAAAGTAGAAATCCACAGAAGAAATCTGTAGAGGTGGACCTGGTCACTAAAGATGGGGGGCCACCCACCTCCAGCTCCCACAGCCCATAGCCAGCCATTTCTCTGGAAACTGAACCATTCCTTTACTGAAAACTTTCAAATGTAGATTCTGGGTGGATGTCTGTCACATCTCCTCTACATATCATTTTCATCCCAACAAGCTCTGGACTTGAACCTACTTTTAATTTGCTTAGCCCATTACTCTAGGCTTCCACTATTTAAGTTGTTCAATCCCCACATTGTCACACAAGTCCCAGGGTGAAAAACATAGGCCCTTTTAGCAAGAGCAGATGCTCACCCTCAAGTTGCAGGTGCCCCACAGGCAACTCACAAATCTTCTTGTTCTCCCAAATAAACCCTAGAACACATAGGCAGCTTTTCCTCTACAAGCAGAACTAGGGGATTGCCCCAGGAATCTGCAGGGAACCCTTTCTTGCCCCCCATCCCCGAAGGGACATGGCACTGAGACCCAAAAACAGCGGTCTCCACCACTTCAATTATCTTCTGTGTCTCTCTTTAAGGTGAAGACACACACCCTTTTACTTAAAAGTAGCCCTCTGTCAGGGCTGAGGCTCCTAGAGCCTTACTGAGCTGCTGAGCTGCTTTCTCAGCAAGCTCCCAACACCAACTGACCACTGACTAATGTTCAAACCTCCCAACGTTCTATACCAACTCCTTTGCTGTAGATTCCAATGTGGCTCATGCAGCTGCGATAGTTCTATTGGTGATGTCATCCCTCAGTCTCAGCTGAGACTGAGAACAGAGTGAGATAGTGTGAAATCCATTTAACTGGAGTTTCACAAGCTGCCTTCCCTGCCTACCACTAGGTCTTACTGGGATTCTAGTAACCCTGGGTAACAAAGGGGTTACACTCGCCCTTGATCAGGAAAATGACTGTCTGCAGTCATTATTTACCCGGCCTTAGGCCATCCCACCCTATGTGCTACCTGCAGAGGGGGGTGATTAGGCTCCCTCCTATCATGTGCAAGCACAGGCAGGCAACACTAAGGGCCCAGAGGCCTTTAGCTGACATATCAGCCTCTACACTATCCACTTACTATGGACACCCAGTGGCTCCGGTAGAACTATCCAGAGCATAGCCCTGATAGATCAGCATTGCGGTCCCAATGGCCATTCAGGACCACAGCCTGTCTATCCTCCCTAACCCTCTAGGGAAACTCTATCTGCTTCTAACCTAATACCCCCAAAACAAAAACAACCCGGGGACCTCCCCGACCTTGGGCAACCTGCAACCACACACCATTAAAATACATTTTATACCATTTTATTGCCTCCTCCCTACCCCCACAACCACACCTGTGGAAGGAAAGGGTTAACACAGTAACAACAACCATAACAACACCACAGTACTTTAAATTTCTACACACTAAAGTACTAACGAGGAACTCTGATGAGTCCCTCCTCCTTTTCTTGTCTTCTCTTCTGTCTTCCCAGGAACACCTGTAAGAAAAAGAAAAACAACACACTTTCCTAATCTGCATACACAGTCTACCTAGACCCCTACCATCAAAACACTGAAGAATCCCAAGAAGATTTTTTTTTTTTTTAGAAAAAGGTAGAAAAACAGTATTTACATTAATAAACAACGACATTATTTACAATACACATTTGGGGGGATGGAGTGCCCTAAAAGTCCCAACTAGTGACCACAATGCCCAAAGGCTAGTCCAATAAAGAGTCTCTCCTGGGCCGGAGCCCGGTGAAGCACAGTACTAACAGGCCAAAGTCCCGAAGGGGAGAGTCTTTGTGGGCAGTTCACACATTTTGAAGTCTGCTAGTGTAGGGTGTGTACTGCAATGTCATAAAGATAGAAAAGTTCGGACTTACCAGCCACTTGTAGTACGAAAATTCTTAACCGACCTGCACCTCTGACGAAGACTCTCCCTGGCAGCATTTCTTCCGATACAGCTGGGCGGACATCTTTCGGGAACCACAGGAGGGCACATCTGAGAACTGCTGGGCTGATGTCAGCTCTGGAGATGGAACCTTCGAACAGTAACAAAAAGAAAACAGCTGGTCCGACGTCATCAGATTACCAGGCGATGGCTCAGGATACAGCTGGGCTGGTGTCCTTTCTGGATCTGAAGTCATCTGGTGGGCCAGTCGATGGATTCTGGAAAGGCCAGTACACTGTAGAACTGATGACCGTGGGGTACCTGAGTCCTGAATGTCCATATTGGCGGATCAGTAAAGGCACTTCACAGTCTGGTGTGGCAGTATTGAATATCACTGCTCAGCTTTCCATTTCGTAGGCACAGGCACATTTGTTGAGAGGTCCTTGCACTGAGGCCAATAGTACCGTGGGTCAGGAGCTTGAATTATTACCCAGTCTGGGCACACATAATTCACACAGTGGGAAATTTCACGTCCCTCTCCATCCACTATTTGCGCTCTGTCTATAAACAGTGTCCTGCCTCTCTTCCATTGGGTATACATCTCGTGAAACAGTCTATTTTTCACATGCTTGTTGGCCCCAGGATGCACACTTTTCATTGCTTCATCCCAGATCCAGGATTTCCTGCTGTTCTCAATCTCCTCCCAGACTTTTCGAGGAAAGGTAGGAAAGGTCATACCATAGATCTCATTTGCCTTTCTACGAACCAGTCTCTCCTCTTTACTTGCTTTGGTCAATCTAAGACCGCTGGCCTGGCTTGAGGGTGGCCAGTCCTGGTTCTGCCAGCTACGCATCCTTAAAGAAATTAGAAATGGATCCCTGACTTCTTCCTCTTGCAAAGCCAGGGCAGTGGCATCACCATTTTCTTCCATGCATTCCTCCGAGGCAAGATCTTGAGGCTGTGTACCCGTTCCTTTTTCACAAGGCCACATAGGTTCCCCCTCATCTTCCTCTTCACTGAGGATCTGAGCCCAGAAGTGAGAAGTTGTTCTCACTCCTGAGACTATCCACTCATCACTAGGCACAGAGGCCGACACCTCCCACTCAAAGGCCTCCCGCATCTCATCTTCACCTAAGAGACTTTCCTTCTGGGATCCAGCATCCGAAACTTCAATTTTTGGATCTGTCTCTAACTCTGCACCCTCTAGCTTTGTGCCACACTCCCCCGAGGGGCCTTCCTCCACAGGCTCCGCCTGGTGCTGTGTGCTGCCAAGTGCAGATTCCTGAACATTTGTCCATGTGGGAGCCAAACAGATTGGAAGCGCTTTATACAAGCCATATTTTTCTAGGCATCCAGCACAGTGAGGAATCATGAAGACGTCCCTTCCAGCTCTCAAGCATATTTGACATACATGCACTGGATATCCAGGAACCGCCACATGAGGAGGCAGTTGTCCTCCATAGCACCACTTTTCCATATCCCTCAGTCTATTCACTGCTGCTGTTACTGCAAAGAGGCAGTATAGCGCAGTGGTCTAAGGCTCTGAGCTGCAAATTTGGTGACATCCAGCAGACCAGACCTGGATTTGAATCCCACAGCTTCCACTTGCATACTGTGTGACCCTGAGCAAGTCACTTAACCCCCTTGTGCTCCCAGGTCATTCCTGTAAAAAAAGATTTCAGCTTAGTGTGCTATACCTGGTTAAACAACTAAATAAATAAAAAAAAAAAAAAAACCCCGGGCATGATCCGGTAATGAGCTGGTCCTGAGGCCATAACTGCAGAAAAACAAACAAAAGTTCAGTGTAACTGAAAGTCCCACTTTACTGAACACTCTTTAGTTGTAAAATGACTTCTCTACTGCTGTGTTTACTTTACCACTCCAACCTGTAATGGTGGCGGCAGCACTCCTGTGCATCAACATTCAGAATCTGGGTCAAGCCACTGCGCAACCGATTTACACACACTACTGATAACTTTTGCCCAAACTGCACAACTTGCTCTGTTCTTGCTTTAAACACATTTACAGGATTTTCCACGGACTTTTTACATGCTGGAAACATTTATTTGATTCACAGTCCCTTACAGCTTCAGGTTTTTTAAGCACAGGATTGCCTGTATAACTAGTGCTGCACATTGGCTACAACTCACAGTCTCTCTCTGGCTTTAAACTTTAAAGTGAGGCTGAATTCATTACTATGCACACAGTCAATGACTTAACAGACTTTCACTTGCTGGCAGGACTTGACACAGTCGTTACTTGCAAAGCGACTACACTACTGCACACACATTTATATAGCATAGGGCAGAAAATCACTGTTTGAGCAGTTTTTTAGGTTGTTACTTACTGTTATCAGTAGCAGTTTGCTGCGATGGGGAAAAATGGCCTGCAGCCAGTTCTTGGAGGCCTCAGAACAGAAACGGGTGGTCAGTCCTGCCGATCGTCTTCTCGACCACCAAACTTGCAATTCTGACAATCGATTAGCGGGTTGAGCTCGATTTTAAACTAGAAAGTCTATTTTTACTAGGCTTACCACAATTTTAACACTCCGCGATGCTCTTCCACTAGCCAGTACACTCACTCCACTCACACTCCCTCTCGAATGCTGGGGCAGTCACTGTAGAGCTGGCTGAGGGGCGGGACTGATTGCGGCCTGACCAATCACACAACGCCATGCAGATGAGCCTCTTCTTCCTCACAAGGGCTCTTTTCCTCATGGCGATCGTCAAGCAGGCAAATTTAAACTGCAGAATGCACCTTTTTTTCTTTTTCAACTGACTCCATGGCGGGAGCCCATTTCAGCCATTTAACATAGCCATTTACACCTGCAAGTCTCTCTTTTCATTGAAAAAGCATTTCCAACGTCCAGAGCACAATTTTCCTGTTGCTACCCCTAGTCTTCCACACTTTTCTTTACCACAGTTCATTTTTAAAGCAGGCAAAAACGCTGTAAACAATTTGATGCAGGACAAGGGCACACTCTTTGGCTTTACTGCTCCTTGGTAAACAGTTGCCAATTTTAAACAGCAGCATAAGATCCACAGCACACAGCAACACCAGGGAAATTGCTTCAGCTTTTGGGCTACCCACTGCCAGATAACCAAAATGCTAGCTCTTTTCCCGAGCACCTTTCCTCCCTAAATTTAAATCCAAAATGGTGCCTCCATTTTGTAACCCCCACTCCCCTGCCTTTTTGCAAATGACAGGTGGTATGCTGTTTGAATCTGACAGCAGTACCAGGTGGGGACTGGGTTTGGAGAGGAATAGGTTACTCGGCACAAGAGCTAGGTTAGACTACTCTGCACAGGGGCACTCAAGTAATTCTGAACACAGGAAGCAATAACTGTAATGTCCAATACCAGGAATGGAATTTTAAAGTGTGGCTTTCATTCACATCCAAGCAGAACAAACAAAGCATAGACGGACCCCCACGGGGCTACATTTCTGGTAATGCAGATTAAAAAGAATCAGAACACTTCCTCAACACTTCAGCCCTCAGGCTCTGTACACACAGTAATATTTTCAGTAATTCTTGACTTTTTTTGCTGATTGTTGTGGTGCAGCAGTGCATAATTTCAGTTTGTTTAAAACATTTGGTTATATTACTTAAGGTTTTCAATTTGCTACGCATTATTTGTAGTGTGTGTGTGTGCGTGCAATGCGTGCCATTAAATCAGACACCTTTTATTGTGTAACAGAATAATTGCAGCAGTGTGAACCTGCTATCCACCACACCTACATGAATTTTTTATACTGCTTTGTGGTATCTTTACTGGTAGTGGATTGTTACTGCCGTGCACTAATCCCCCAACTGGTAAAATGTATTCCTTTCCAGATATGGATTTGTGACTTGTGAGCACTGGTTAGGTGTTGTGCCTTTTCATATGCATCCCTTGAGTGTGCAGCACAATCTTAATCTGTCTGTGCATTTGCATGGCACCATTAATTCTGGGCGACTGCATTTTTTGTTATGCTCTCATTTCACTTCGTCAGCACTGGGAAATTTTCTGGACACAAGACAGTAGCATTTTGGGGATGCATATTAATTCTGGTGACTCTGTGTGTGACCTGACCACTGCATGCATGACTTAGTGCACCATTAATTCTGGGAGACTTTGTATTTCTTTTTACACTCTCATTTCACTTCATCAGCACTGGGGAGTTTTCTGGACACAAGACAGTAGCACTTTGGGGATGCAAATTCATTGTGGTGACTGTATGGGTGGGATGCTGCCAATATTGTTGTCACTCCGCCTTACTTCTCATTTAAGGTGGAATGACAATGCAAAGTAATAATAACAAGGTGAAGTGAGCCTTTCCTATGGGGCACTCCACATAGCAAAGTGCCAGCGTGAACTGGCCACTTCACATTCACTTCACCAGCAGATTTTAAATTCGCTGTATTTCTAGTAGAGGATTATCCTCTCCAAGTGCATCACCTTGCACTTGCTCATGTTCAACCTCATACCCCTTGATACTGTCCATGATGCATTCTATCCAGATCTTCTTGTATAAGTTTTGTGTCTGATACAGTTTTAGATGGGCCTCCTATTTTGGTATCATCAGCGTATTTAGAGGCCCAGCTATTTAGATGTAATGTTAAATCTGGTATGAAAATTTGAAATAATATGGGACCCAAAACGGTCCCCTGCGGGACTCCACTGGTCACACTCCCCACTCCTGAGTGATGTCCACCAACAACCACCCTCTGGCTTCTACCCAAGAGCCATTCCTTTATCCAAAAGATGTAACATTCATGGATCATGTAACTTTTGGATAACTGCCCAGTGTGGGGTGAGATCAAAAGCATTAGCAAAGTCTAAATATAAAATGTCACAAGGTATTTTTTTTTATCCAATGTCTCACTCACTTTCTCATAAAAACAAAGGAGGCTGGTAGTACAACTTCTGCCTTTTATAAATCCGTGTTGGTTCAAATCACAATTATTTAGGAATAAAGTCAATCTATCCTTAATAATTGATTCCAATATTTTGCAAATTACACAGGTAAGGCTTATTGGCCTATAATTTTGTAATAGTGACTTCTCTCCATTTTTATAAATAGGCACCACATGTGTTGTTTTCCAATCAGCTGGTATTGTGCCCGACCGTAGTGACTGTTCAAATAATAGTTTTATTGGGAGTGTAAGATGGTCGGACATAATCTGTAGTATTCTGGTAGATATTTTGTTGGGGCCAGGGGATGAGTTTGTTTTAAGTAGTTTTGTTTTGGTCATAACTTCTTCTTCTGTAATGTTTATTTCAGTTTTATGTGAATTTTTCTTAATATTGAAAGGCTGCGTATCCTTGCTATATACTTCACAAAAGTAGGTGTTTAAATAATTCTGCAAGCTCTGCATTGTTCTTGATTAAGCTTTCTTTGTGTGATATAGGTCCTATCTGTGACTGGGGTCTATTTAAGGAGTATATATATGAAAAAAATTTCCTTAAGGTTATCCTTTTTTGCCTCGTATGCCAATGTCCTCTCCATTATTTTTCTGGCTTTTCTAATTTCCCTTTTGTATTTCCTTTGTATTAATTTAAATGCTTATCTCAACGTTTATGTATTTAACTGTTTTGTTGTTGGTATAGTTTGTTTTTCCTCTTCATAAGTCTCTTAATCTTTTTATTTAACCATTTCAGCCTTTTGGTATTATTTTTATTTTTCCTTATAATTGGTATAGATTCATTTGCAATCTGCAGTATCCTAGATTTAATTATCTGCCACATTTCTTTGGTTGTTTTAGCTTGTGCATGGTATCCCACATTGTATCTTCCAACATTGATTTTATTAGTTTTTTTATCTGCTTTTTCAAACAGATAAATCTCAGTTTTACTTGTCTGGGGAACCTATTCATAGAAAATGATGAAAAATACCATACAGCGGTCACTGTTTCCTAATGGAGGACCCAACTTACAAGAGTATACCTGTATGTGTTCAGAACATATAACTACCTCAAGTATATGATTTTTTTTGAGTTGGTTCTTCTACATATTGCAGTAAGTGGTTCCTTTTATACACATCTAGGAACTGCTTCCCAATGCAACCAGTTGCTGTATAATTTGGCCATACAATATCACTCATATTTAAATCTCCCGTAAGTACCAACTCCCCTATTTCTTCAGCTTCATCTATATCACTCATGATGGATTTAGTTGTATCAGTGGTACAGTTTGGGGGGTGATATATAACCCTATGTAACCCCTCCCCCAGGTCGCACCGTGAGACGAGCAACTTGTTTTTCAATGTGCCTTCCTGGTGAAACATTTCAATAAATAAATAAATAAAATATAATTCCTGAAATCAATTATTTTAGACATCATCTGCTAATTTTAAGCCATACCATCTCAGTATTTATATCATCTTTTATTTTATGTGTTATATCTACAGATGTCATTTTGTTACTGACATATATTGCCACTCTGCCTCCCTTTTTGTATGTTCTGTCCTTTTTATGTAACTGGCATCCTTCTATTCTAGTCCCCATATTTATTTATTTATTTAAATGTTTTACCAGGAGGGCATGCTGAGCGTTGCAATGCTTGATTCCAGATGCATTCGGGGGGGAAGGGGAATTGGATAGACAGTATTCAAGCAAACAATTACATGCATGAGAGAAAACACGTTGTACAAGATACACCTGCCTCTTGGCAGGGGAGTAGAGTCTAGTGTTGTGAGAGGTTTGGAGCTCACAGTGAGGCTAAGTGCCGCAACAATAGAGGATTATTAATGGTAAGAAACAACATATAAGCAAACCTATAGACCTACAAGCAAATTGGCTGCCAATGGGGCTAGCTGCATGCACAGGGGGTGGTGAAATGCTGTTTGAGGAGAAGGTTGTTCCACCAGGTCTTGTTGATACCAATTATTTCTTTAGGTAAGCTTTCAGTTATTGCATGAAACTCATTTATTTTATTATTCATACTTCTAGCATTGACTAGTAGAATATTGATATTATTAACTGTTATGGCTGTGTGTCTTGTACTTGATACCTTTCTTTTATAGCCTTTTCCAGATAATGACCATTTATTTTCCCCCTGCTGGCATAGTTTAAATTACCATGGCCCAAGTATTATTTACAATTTTCTGCAAGTATGTTGGTGCCCTTTTTGTTAAGATGAAGTCCATCTTTACTAAAATATTCACATTTGTTATCAAAAACAGCTTAATTATTAATAAACATGTTATGTTTTTCTTTGTACCAAATAACAAGCCTACTATTAATTCTGTATATCATTTGATTTTTTCTTTATGTGCTCTAGGTATTGGCAGAATTCCTGATATTGTGATGTAGTGACCCTTCCTTACTAGTTCTTCCTTAAGAGATATTAAATTATGGCAGATGTCCTTTTCATATTCCATGCCAACATCATTAGAGCCAACATGTGCAATAATAGATGATTTGCCTGGTATTTTTACCTGTTTTAAGTTGACTGCTATGTTGTGTATTCATACCCCAGGATAACACAAAAGAGTTGTAGTTTCTTTAACCTCCCTACATACATGTGAATCACAATATTTAATTATTGAGTCACCCATAATTAGTTTTTCAGGTTTATGCCATTCATTGGAAATTGAGTCTTCTGGTGTCGTGCCCTGTAAGAGTGAAAATCCATGAGATATTTCAATCGGGGCAGATTCATTAGTAGTTTGATCCTTGAGTCTCTTTCTTATAATTGTGACTAGTTGCCTTTACTGTTGATTATTTACTTTATTGTCCCTAGTATTTTTTTTAACTTGTCATTCATCACCCTCACTTTTTGGACTTATGTTAACCTCCCTTGACCATTTCCTGTTGGCTTTTATGCTTAAGGGGTTCTCATTATCTATTGTGTTAAGAAAATCTTGGATAGTAGCAATATCCTTTAATTCCTGTATCTCCTTAATAGACTTTCCTTGTCATTCTTTAAATTGTCATTGTGGCTACATTTTGTGCATACATATTGCGAACATTGCTGTGAACAATTCAGTTGTATGTACATGTTACAATGTAAGCATTTATTAATGGATCCATCGTCATATAATAATGTCGAAATACCTCCTGCAGAAACCTTGGTAGCCATTCTGTGAGATGCTACTACCTTACCCCTTAGACGATGACAGATAATATACACCTCTTGAACATCTCTAGAGCCTGCTTACAGATATGGTTTATGGCCTCCTTCCCTTTCTTCCCCTCCACTCCGTGCTCAACTCTGCTAGCTAGAGCTGAGTAATATATGGTCGCACTCCCGTGACATCACCCATTGCTGTGGGGATGCTAGTGTTACCTCCCAACACACGGCAGACAATGCACATAACCTGCCTTTAAAAAGGCAGGTTAATCAGCACCTGGCAGCTAAATGCTTCTACAAACACTGGGAAGTCTCAGAGCTGTCAGCTTTGTCAGACCTCTGCAGGGATCCAGGAAGTGCCATATGTCAGTACACAAATACCAAATATCCTCAGGCACAAAGAAACAATGTTTCCCCCAGCAGAGCAGCTAACTGATTACACCAGCAGTCACTCAATTTAAAATATAAAGACTACAGGACTTAAATGTCCGTGTCCAACTCCACACTCAACCCTCTCAGTTGTGTCCAGGGTTGCAACTCCATTGATGTTGAGCCTTTTACGGGATGCTTTATCACTTTTACCCAAGAGTTCTGTTATATTATCTCAGACTTTTTTCCTATTACTTCAATTTCTGATTTGATGTTCTTTAGGGAGTGCAGTCTTGGCTTTCCTTATCCCTCTAGTGCACCTATGTTGAACTTCTTTGCACCTGCGTGTGTCATCTGGAGAGCCTTTTGCTCTTGCTTGGTGCCATAGGTTATCCCTGTCACACATTTGAGCTAGTTGGTCAGGGGTGATCCTGCCTGATGCAGTGCCATGGATAATACATTTTTCAGTAGGGCAAATCTGTGGCAGACTGTGATGAATTGGTTTAACATAAGATTAAAAAAGTACAGCTCTCAAACAATAGTGTAACCCCCTTGTTACCCGGGGTTACTAGAATCCCAGTAAGACCTAGTGGTAGGCAGGGAAGGCAGCTTGTGAAACTCCAGTTAAATGGGTTTCATGCTGTCTCACTCTGTTCTCAGTCTCAGCTGAGACTGAGGGATGACATTGCCAATAGAACTATCACAGCTGCATGAGCCACATTGGAATCTGCAGCAAGGGAGTTGGTATAGAATGTTGGGAGGTTTGAACATTAGTCAGTGGTCAGTTGGTGTTGGGAGCTTGCTGAGAAAGCAGCTCAGCAGCTCAGTAAGGCTCTAGGAGCCTCAGCCCTGACAGAGGACTACTTTTAAGTAAAATGGTGTGTGTCTCCACCTTAAAGAGAGACACAGAAGATAATTGAAGTGGTGGAGACCGCTGTTTTCGGGTCTCAGTGCCCCATCCCTCGGGGGGGCAGGAAAGGGTTTCCTGCAGATTCCTGGGGCAACCCCCTAGTTCTGCTTGTAGAGGAAAAGCTGCCTATGTGTTCCAGAGTTTATTTGGGAGAACAAGAAGATTTGTGAGTCGCCTGTGGGGCACCTGCAATGTGAGGGTGAGTGTCTGCTCTTGCTAAAAGGGCCTATGTTTTTCACCCTGGGACTTGTATGACAATGTGGGGATTGAAATACTTAAATAGTGGAAGCCTAGAGTAATGGTCTAAGCAAATTAAAAGTAGGTTCAAGTCCAGAGCTTGTTGGGATGAAAATGATATGTAGAGGAGATGTGACAGATGTGACAGACGTGGGTAGCCCAAAAAGCTGAAGCAAGGTTAACTAGTGTGTTGCTGTGTGCTGTTGTCCATGTGCTGCTGTTAAAATGCCAGCTGTTTACCAAGGAGCAGTAAAGCCCAAGAGAGTATGCCCTTGTCCTGCATCAAAAATTACAGCATTTTGCCAGCTTTTAAAAAAAACTGTTGCAACAAAGAAAAGTGTGTAAGACTAGGGGTAGCAAAAGGAAAATTGTGTCCTGGACATTGGAAATGCTTTCTAGTGAATGGAGAGACTTGCTGTGTTAATGGCCATGACAAATGGTTGAAATGGGCTCCCGCCGTGGAGTTAGTTAAAAAAAAAAGTGGTTTTGCAGTTTAAATTTGCCTGCTCGATGATCGCCATGAGGGGAAGAGCACTCACGAGGGAAAGAGGCTCATTTGCATGGCGTCGTGTGATTGGTGAGACTGCAATCAGTCCTGTCCCAAGCCAGCTCTACAGCGACTGCCAAGCATTTGAGAGGGATTGTGAGCGGAGTGCATGTACTGGCTTATCGGAGGAGCGTCATGGTGACTGAAACAGCTGTAAAAGTTTAAAACACGGACTTTTCTATCTAAAATCGAGCTCAACCTGCATCTCAATAGACTGGATTGTGAGTGTGGTGTTCGAAGGGATGATTGGCAGGACTGCCAACCCGCTTCTTTCCAGAGGCCTCCAAAACTGGCTGCAGGCTGTTTTCCATCGTAGCAAACAGCTTCTGATAACAGTGAGTACAAACAGAAATAATTGCTCAAACAAGTGATTTTTGCCAAAAGCCAGCTGAATCTGTGTGCAGCAGTGTAATCCCGTTGCAATCAAAGACTGTGTTAAGTTTACCAGCAAAAGCAAGCCTTTTAAGCCATCGACTGTGAGCATAGTTATGGGTTCAGTGTCAGTAAAGTTTCAAAACCATGAGAGAGACTGTGAGTTGTATCAGGTTATGCAGCAAGAGTTACAGGCAATCCTGTGCTTGAAATACTGAGGCTTTAAGGGACTGTGAGCTAGAGTAATGTCTTCAGCAAGTGAAAAGTCTGTGGTAAATCATATAAATGTGCTAGGAAAAAGAACAGTGCAAGTTTGTGCAGTTTGAGCAAAGTTATTAGTAGATTGTTTAAATCGGATGCGCATTGGTTTGACCCAACTTCAGAATGTTGATCTGCAGGAGTGCTGCCGACGCCATTACAGGGTGGGGTAGTAATGTAAATACAGCAGCACAGGAGCCATTTTAAAAGTAAAAGAAAGTGTTCAGTGATGTGGGACTTTCAATAACAGTGAGCGTTTGTTTGATTTCTCTGCAGTCATGGACTCAGGACCAGCCCTCTACCTGGATCATGCCCGGGTTGTGGTAGCAGCAGAAGTAAACAAGTTAAGGGACACTGAGAGGTGTTACTATGGAGGACAACTGCCTCCTCATGTGGCGATTCCTGGATACCCAGTGCAAGTCTGCTTAATATGCTTAAATGCTGGAAGGGATGTCTTTATGGTACCTCACTGTTCGGAGTGCTTAGAGAAATATGGCTTGTTTAAAGTGCCCAAGATTCGTTTGGATCCCACATGGACAAAAGTTCAAGAATCTGCAGTTGGCAGGACACAGTACCAGGTAGAGTCTGTTGGAGAAGGCCCCTCGGGGGAGTGTGGCACAAAGCTAGAGGGTGCAGATTTGCAGACAGAACAATATGCCGATGTTTCGGATTCTGGATTGCAGAGAGACAATTCAGGCAGAGCATCAGTAAACCCATGGAGAGGGGGGCCTAGCCCAAGTCTCACAGGAGAAGATGAGATGAGGGAGGCCTTTGAATGGGAGGTATCGACCTCTGCTCCCAGCGAAGAATTTTTTTTTGTTGTATATTTTTCTTGTCTCCTATGCAGCTGGGGGGGTGTTACCAATGGTTCTCCCCCAGTCCAGCCTGACCAACATCCCCCAGTCTGCCCCCCGTCCCAAGCTCAACCCCCTTACCTTCCAACCTGCACAACGATCTGTTTGCCGTGGTGGGCATGTGACCACTGCCACGGGATCCAAGGGGGTTTTCCAGTGCAGGGGGAGCATCCAGGCAGGAGCCGGTTGGAGGGTTGCTCATCCAGCCATCATATAGCCCGCAAGGATTTTTCATGTTTACCCTCCTGTACATCTGTGGCGTGCAATGATGCCAAGGGACCGGAGAGCACGCGCTACCGCATGCGCCCCCTCCCAGTGTCTGCCACAGAACATCCCACAAGCTCAGCCCCTGACCTGCCATAGCCCCCAGCCACCGCTAGGAGCCAGCAGGACAACGAGGCTTTCCCCTTCCCACCCCCAGAGAAGGAGAGCAGTCTAACAGATGCTCGATCCTTCTCCACTCCCACTGAC
The DNA here is from genome assembly GCA_016271365.2 of Neoceratodus forsteri. Lineage (NCBI taxonomy): Eukaryota > Metazoa > Chordata > Ceratodontiformes > Ceratodontidae > Neoceratodus > Neoceratodus forsteri. The sequence continues at coordinate 319,043,817 of CM028134.1, forward strand.
CCACGATGGCCCAGGCTCATTCCCGAACCCAGGTCGCAGGCGTAGCGTGAGGTGTGTCGTCCAGCACCTCAACCCTCAGCGCCACCAGGCCGGCCCTCCAGCAAAGAATTGATAGTCTCAGGAGTGAGGACGATGGCTCACTCCTGGGCACAGATTCTCAGTGAGGAAGAAGAAGAGGGGAACCTATGTGCCCTTGTGAAAAAGGAACGTGTACACAGCCTCAAGCTCTTGCCTCAGAAGAATGCATGGAAGAAAGTGGTGATTCCACTGCCCTGGCTGTGGAAGAAGAAGTCAGGGTTCAATTCTTTGTCTCTTTGAGAATGCGTAGCTGGCAGAAGCAGAACTGGCCACCCCCAAGCCAGGCCAGCGGTCTCAGGTTGACCAAAGCTAGTAAAGAGGAGAGACTGGTTCATAGGAAGGCGAATGAAATCTATGGGATGTCCTTTCCTACCTTTCCTCGGAGAGTCTGGGAGGAGATTGTGAACAGCAAGAAATCCTGGATTTGGACCAAAGCAATGAAATGTGTGCATCCTGGTACAAACAAGCATGTAAGGAACAGAATGTTTCATGAAAAATATAGCCAGTGGAAAACATGCAGGACACTGTTAATGGACACTGTTCGAATAGTGGATGGAAAGGGACATAAAACCTTTCACAGTGTGAATTATGTGCACCCAGATGGGGTAATAATTCAAGCTCCTGACCTGTTGTACTATTGGCCTCAATGCAAAAACCTCCCTGCAAATGTGCCCATGCCTACCAACTGGAAAGCAGAGCAGTGGTAGCCAGTGCTGCCACTCCAGCCATTGCAGTGCCTTTTTTGTTCCACCAGTATGGACGTCCAGGACTCAGGTGCCCCACATTCATCAGCTCTACAGTGTACTGACTTTCCAGAATCCATTGGCTGGCCCACCAGATGACTTCAGATGCAGAGAGGACACCAGCCCAGCTGTATCCTGATTCATCTCCTGGTAACCGGATGATGTCAGACCAGCTATTTTCCTTTTTGTTCCTGTTCCAAGGTTTCATCTCCAGAGATGACATCAGCCCAGCAGTTTCCAGATGTGCCCTCCTGTTGTTCCCGGAATATGTCTGCCCAGCTGTATCGGAAGAGTGCTGCCAGCGAGAGTCTTCGGCTGAGCACCAGGTCGGTGTTTTGTTCATTCTACAAGGGACTGGTAAGTCCAAACTTTTCTATTCTTATGACATTGCAGTACACAACCTACACTAGCAGACTCCAGATGTGTGAGCTGTCCTCAAAGATTCTCCCCTTTGGGACTTTGGCCTGCTAGAACTGTGCTTCACCGAGCTTCGGCCCAGGAGAGACTCTTTAATGGACTAGACTTCGGGCACTGTGGTCACTAGATAGGACTTTTAGGGCACTCCATCCTTCAAATGTGTATTGCAAATAATGTCATTGTTTTTCTACTGTTTTCTAATGTTTATACTATTTTTCTACCTTTTCTAAAAAAAAAATAATAATCTTTTGGGGATTCTCCAGTGTTTTGATGGTAGGGGTTTAGAGAGACTGTGTATGAAGATTAGGGTGTGTGTGTTGTCTTTCTTTTTTTCTTGCAGGTGTTCCTGAAGAAGATAGAACAGAAGACAAGAAGAGGAGGAAGGACTCATCGAAGTTCCTCACTAGTACTTTACTGTGTAGTATTTAAAGTACTGTTGTTGTTGTTGTTGTTACTGTGTGTAACCCTTCTCTTCCACAGGTATGGTTGTGGGGAATGTGGGAGTAATGTAATAGTATGGTATTAGCTCCTGGTGTGTGGTTGCATGGTGCCCAAGGTCGGGGAGGTCCCCTGTTTGTTTTGTTTTGGGATTTGAGTTAAAGGCAGATAGGTTTTCCCTAGAGGGCTGGGGAGGATAGACAGACTGTGGCCCTGACCTGCAGTAGGGGTTGCAGTGCTTATCTATTAGGGCTATGCTCTGGGCAGTTCTACCGAAGCCATTAGGTACCCATAGTCAGTGGGTAGAGTAGAGGTTGTTGCATCAGCCAACAGCCTCTAGGCCCTTACTGTTGTCTGCCTGTGCTGGCACAAGGTAGGGAAGAAGGTAGTGCTACCTCTCCGTAGTCAACACATGGGGCGAGATGGCCTAAGCTGGGTAAATAATGACTGTGGACAGTCATTTTCCTGGCCCAGGGTGAGTGTAACCCCCCTGTTACCCGGGGTTACTAGAATCCCAGTAAGATCTAGTGGTAGGCAGGGAATGCACCTTGTGAAACTCCAGTTAAATGGATTTCACACTGTCTCACTCTGTTCTCAGTCTTAGCTGAGACTGAGGGATGACATCACCATAGAACTTTCACAGCTGCATGAGCCATACTGGAATGCTGCAGTTGGAAGTTGGGATAGAATGTTGGGGACTTTTGAACAGAGTCTGTGTGCAGTCTTGGACAGAGGAGCAGCACAGCAGTCTGTGTACAGGCTCTCAGAGCCTTAAGCTCTGTTTTAGAGCTATTGTAAGGGAGGTGTGTGTTTCCACTGAAAGAGAAACACAGTAAGCTGATTGTGAAGTGGTGGAGACCGCTGTTACCATGTGCCCCATCCCTGATGGGATGGGGTGGAAAGGTTTGCCTGTCTTCCAGGGGCAACCCTCCTGGTTCCGGCTAAGGAAGAAGCTGCCTTATTTCAAGTTTTGCTGTGGCACCAGAAGCTGTGGGAGAGAAATTCCTGTGAGGAATCGCCTGTGGGGCACCTGCAACCAAAGAGTGAGTTCGCTCTGACATAGGGCCTATGTTTTCACCTGAACTATTGGAACGTGGGGATTGGACTATTTAATTTGTAGGAGGTCTAGTGTAATAGACATTGCCAGTTAATTCAAGTAGGTTCAAGTCCAGCACAAAGAGTAAAGTAAAGTAAAGTGGGGATTGGACTGCTTAATCAGTGGGAGGCCGAGAGCAATGGGTTAAGCCAAGTAAAAGTATGTTCAAGTCCAGCACAATGGGAAAGCAAGACAAGTAGAGGAAATGTGACATACATTTAGCCTTAATCTACATTGCCAAGCTTTACAGAATGAGATGTTTAATGTCCAGAGAAATGGCCGGGTATGAATTGTGGAAGCGAGAGGTGGGAAACCCCCCCATCAGTAGTAACCAAATTCATCTCTACGGATTTGCTCTGTGGCACCTTTGCTTTCTCTCAGATACTTGGCTAGTGCCTGAGGAAAGTACCTAGATGTGGGATTAAAAGAAGAACTCCCTGATAGAGCTGAGGTGCTCTTAGGTGGTTTAGGGAGCCACCAGAAAAGGTTTCCATGACATATGGAAGCTGTCTGAGTGGCCGGCAAGGGAGCTGAGCCCGGTAATCCCAAACAGTGTACAAATTCGGGCTGTGTACCCAAAGCAGTGTGCAAGTCCGGGCTGTGTGCCCGGTGGGTTCAGAGTCTGAGGGCTGAAGTATTGAAGAAGTGTTTCTGATTCTTTTTAATCTGCATTACCAGAAGTATAGCCCCATGGGGGTCTGTCTATGCTTTGTTTGTTCTGCTTGGATGTGAATAAAAGCCACACTTTAGAATCCCATTCCTGGTATTGGACATTACAGTTATTGCTTCCTGTGTTCGGATTTACTTGGGTGCCCCTGTGCAGAGTAGCCAAACCAAGCCCTTGTGCCAAGTAACCTATTCCTCCCCGAACCCAGTCCCCACCTGGTACTGCTGTCAGATTCAAACAGCATACCTCCAGTCATTTGCAAAAAGGCAGGGGGGTGGGGGTTACACATTTGTACAAATGAAATACTGGTATGTAACTCTATATTGATTTATTAAACAATAAACACAAAGTTCAGAAAAAGAAACAAAAAGCCAATAAGATCTCTTGGGCTATAAAAAGGAACATTACATCTAGAGACAGTGAGGTAATTATGCCACTCTATAGGGTGTATGTCCATCCACACTTGGAGTTCATATCTCAGTTGTGGAATCCATTTAAGAAAAAGGAAATTAATAACATCAAAAAAATCCAGAGAAGATTTACTAAATCAATAAAAGGAATGGAAGAGAAAACATATGAGGAAAGGGTCTCATCTTTAAAACTAACGTCTCTCCATACTAGACGAATACACAGAGATATCCTGTTTATGTATATCATACAGGACCCCATACTTCTTTATGAACTTAATATAAAATTTAAGGAAGGTAATACGGAAACACGAGGACACCCACTTCAAATTGATGGAGTAAAATTTAGAAGTAATGTTAGGAAGCGTTTCTTTACATCAAGGGTGGTGAATGCATGGAATGGGCTGCCTACCAAAGTGGTAATTAGTAAATCAAAAGAAGAATTTAAAACAAAATTGGATTCCTACATATTAATTGGAGGGAAAATAAGCTGTTTTGAATAAGGTCAGAAAGGAGCATACATGGGCAACTGCCTTCTGGCTTCTTGCAATCCTTAGTATGAACTGAAATTGCTAACAAATTCAAGTTAGGACTTACTGACCTCATTTCATTCTTTCTCCCCAATCCTGTGCCAATAACGCCAGAAAGCATTAGCTCTGGTTTCTTGGCCAGCTCTGGCCAAGACCCAGGCTTACCCAAATTCTATTTCAAGCCGATCTCAGTATCAGATACCCTCAAATATGTTAAGAGAGCACTTTGCAAAATTAGGGTGGGGAGTGGTGCAATATACATGAAGCTGCTGGCCCTAGCCCTGGGGGAACTTGCTCTCCTCACCTCTAAGATATTCAACCTTTCCCTGTGGTTTTCCAAGTTCCATGTCATCTAGAAAACAGCACTAGTCACACCCATCTTCAAATGCAGTGATCATGCCAACCCTGCTAACTATAGGCCCATTTCAGTCCTCTCCCTGCTTTCCAAGGCCCTTGAACGCATAGTTTCTGTCCAGCTGGTCAGCTACCTAAACAAGTATAATATTCAGTGTATCCAGCAACATGGTTTCAGGAAGCACCACATCACCTGCACTGCCCTAATAGGGTATACCACATTTTTATTTTTATTTTATTCTTTTGGTAACCGGGTAAGGCCACTAGGCACTAGTGCCTGATTTCAGGGATGACTCAGGAGCACTGAGGAGGTTAAATGACTTGCTCAGAGTCACACATTATGCAAGTGGAGGTTGTGGGAATCAAACCCAGGCCTGCCGGATGTACTGTACCATGTTCATTCACAGCTCATTACTCTAATCTCTAGGCTATACTGCCAGCCCCATGCAACTTCTTGCATGAAGCCCTTCATGGCAGTCACCTGGTGGAAGCCCTCTACACTGACTTGACCAAAACTTTGATCTTGTCAACCAAAATCTGTTGCTAGGCAAGCTCCTCATGCTTGGCGTCTCTCAAGATACAGTTGTCTGGTTTCGCAGCTATCTCTCTGATCACTCACAGCAGGTAAAGATAGATGGCCATCTCTCATATGTTAAAAGTGTTTCAGTAGGAGTGCCTCAAGGCTCAATACTGGGCCTCCTCCTTTTCGTCCTGTTCACACACAGCCTGCCGAAAGCCTGCCAGACATCAAAGGTGCTCTTGTATGCTGACAATGCTGTTATATTTGCCAGTGGTCCACACCAAACAAAATGATGCACTGTTCTCCGAGACAACTTTGAGTCCCTGGAGAAATGATTCACAAACTGGTCTTAAACTACAAAAAAAGCAAGGACCATGTTATTCTCAGACCCACAACTGGAAAAAAAAGTCTCTTTCCTTGTTGGAACAGGCTGACTCCTTCAAAAACCTAGGTGTTACCCTGGATGGCACTTTATCCTTCACCCAACATGTAGATAAGTTTTTCAGCCTTACAAACTATAAATTAGGAGCTCTGTTCAGGAACTGATTGAACTTTACCACCAAAACCAGGCATCTTGTAGTGTCCAATTCAATCCTACCTATTCTAGACTACGGTCTCCCAGTTTACACAGTGACAGTGGCAAGCAATTCTGTACTCAACAGAGTAAAGCTGGTGTTCAACAAGTCCTGTCACTATGCTTTAGGGGTGGACAAACTTTCACATAGCTTCTCCCTTTACACCCTGAGCAATTAACTTCCCCAACAAGACAGAATCAGGTACCAGAATTGCCTACTCCCCAAAAAAGCACTGTTAGGCTTTTCCCCACTGGCTATCAGTAACCTGTTCCACACAGTTAACAGCCTTACACCACTAGGAGTACAACTAGGAATGCTCTAGAAATTCCCTTCCATAAAACAAGCCTGGGTAGGTGATCCTTTGCAGTGAGGGCATCTCACTGGCTGAACGGACTATCTGAAACCCTTGTAGGACTCCCCAAAACTGCTCATTTTAAGAAGGCACTGAGAAAGTAACTTATTGCTAGTTCCAAATTCTCCTGCTACAATGCTACTGTGACCTAATTTTCTGTTCTACTTAACTTGCAATGCAGTTCACACTGTGTCATGACATTATACAGGACTTAAACTCCTTATTGTTGACTAGACTCCTTGAAGCCACAGTCATTTGTCTTTGATTGTACCTATAGACTCTTATTGTCTATGCTGACTATGCGCCGCTGGAGCTGCATGACTTGTTTTGTCTATAGTTAATTATGTGTTATACCTTTTATTTTTCTTGACATGGAACCTTTGTAAATGTGCACATGTGCTCAAAGGTCTCTTCTGAATGATGAAATAAATAAAAATAAATAAATGAATTGTCTTTGATTGGCATGGATATGCATCATACACATCAATGTTGTTAGGGGCTCATAGTTTTTTTGCTATTACTCTTTGATGGGCTGGGATGGGCACCAGAAGAAGAATCAGCATTTATATAGCACTTTTCATACACAGTGTATCCCAAAGCACTTTACAAGCAATGCTAGACTGGTAGTGAAGTGACTGAATGGGTAGTGGTGGCCATATCTCACATCAACACACACACACCCCCTGGATAATTGAATGAACTGGTTTATGGGTAGGGGAATGTTGGTCTGGACACCAGGAATGTCTCCTAATCTTTGCAAAGAGTGCCCTGGGTTCTTTTACTTCCAGCTGGACACCCACCAGGACAACACCAGGATGGGTAGAAGGGACCTCGGTTTAACGTCTCATCCGAAGGACAGCACACCCCAGCAGTACAGCACCCCCCTAATACTGCACTTGGATGCCAGCGTTTTAATTACAAGTTCAATCTCGATGTGGGACAAGAACCCATGATCTTCTGGTCTTGAGGCAGGTGTGCTACCAACTGAGCCACGCTGACACCTGACACACAGACCTGTCATTGATTTTTGGGGCTCAGACTATATTTATTTACTTTAGTTTTGGACAGTCCCTAATTGCTCCCTCCCAAACGAGACAGATAATCTAACAATTGAAAACTAGAATCCCAACAACTGAGACAACACACCTGTCCTATCGGAGCCCCATCGAGCGCTGTTTGCTCTCTGCCTCCCTGTATTGTATTAGTAATAATACAAAGAATAATCAAAAGCAGCTTGTCCCAGTTTTAGGTGCTAGTGTGAGGGCTGCAGAGAGACAGCAAACAAAGAAAACAGAAGGCATTTCCTCAGTTTGTGTTCTGCTCCCATGCTGATGCTCAATTAAAATGTCCCTAATGGCTTTTGTGATCCCTAGACATCAGAGGTAGTTGTGGAGTGGTGTGAAGGGGTATGCTGAGTTTCTCAAATCTGCTCGCAGTTTTTGTCATCTGCACATTATTCCTTTCTTCACCTCCCACCCCCCTGCTACTAGTGGTGCCTGCAGAGTGAAGTACTCTGGCTTGGAAAATGGAACTCTACTTTAATGAATATCCAATAACTCCTATCAACTCAATTTTCTTTTTTTGTATATTCTATTCTTGAGCTCATGGCCAAGGCATCTCTCAGAGGTGCCTGCTTGACCATCACCTCTACTCCCCACCTGAAACCTCTCTCCCTGGGACCCCCCACAAGGATCTTCCAGCCCCTCAGATCACCCCCCTTGGGAGGGCCTATCCCACCTACCTGGAGGCCTTGCTGTAATTAGAGAGTCTGTCTGGTGGAGAGCCAGAGGGGACTGATGGAGAGATGGTTCAGCACTGGGGATGTGGATGAGGTTCCTGGAGCCCTTGTCGTCTCCCTGATCCAGCAAGGGTTTTCCTCATAATGGTGTCCCCCGGGACCATGGACGTGCAATGACATCCACCCGATGTCTGCCGCTGCTCCTCCCCTGATTGTGGCACTGCATATTTCTGATGTTGCTCCTGGTCTTCACCAGGAGTAACTAAGGAGCGGTTCAAGGCCCGAATCCCTTCCCGGGAAGGGAGAGCAGTCCTTCTGATGCTCAATCCCTTCAATCCCCTGCTGACCCCTAGCAGCCTGAGTCTATTCCCAAATCTGGGTCGCCAGCATGGCGCAATGTGTGGTGTCCAGCGCCTCAACCCTCAGGGCCACTGGCTGGCTTGCTATGACCACAGTTTAAAGTAAAATGCTCAGTACCTAGAGTATAATAGTAATTTATAACCAAAGAAGGAAGATATCATATAAAAGAATATGAGCAAATATCCCTGGATGTATGAAAAAATCAAATCATCTTCCTATCATATTAAATCAGTCAGATCTCCAGAAAAGACAGGTACTAAAAAACAATATTCTCAGTCAGGGTTCAGTCCAAGTGGCTTTTGGGAGGAGCTGCAGAGGTAGCTGAGGGGAATGTAACCTTTGTTACAGTTGTGCTTGATCAGGATCCAGATGGGTTGGAGCTGCAGAGGGAGGTGGGGGAATCTTTATTAATTACAGCATACAGAAGCCCATTAAGGATCCATTTAGAAGGACCTGCAGAGGGAGGGAGGGAGGGAGGGAGATAGGAGGATAATTTATACGAACATATGAAATTTGCCAGCAGATAAAGGCCTAGAGGTCTATCAAGTCTGCTCGAATGTGCAGCTAGCATCCCTTATGAATACATTTCCAGTTGGGGGTCCATCTGGTCCTTGGAAGTATTGGAATGGATCTGCAAAGGGAGGTTGGAGGAATATAAATTTATTTCAGTTGTGCTCGATCAGGATACAGATTGAAGGGAGCTGTAGAGGGAGGTAAAAGGATTATTTCCAATTACATTTTAAGTTGGGGGTCTGTCTGGTCGTTTGGGAGGGAGCTCCAGAGGGAGGACTTTTTTTACAGTACAGCAAACTGTCAGTTTGTGGTTGGGGAGGGGGCGAGCATAGAACTTTGATTGGGGCAGAAGTGTACTTGAGGGATGGGCACCAGTTTGCTGTGATTTTTCTTAACATTTTCAAGGCCCCATTATGCTGTGACAATAATGCTGTCCGTCGTCCCCTGCAAAGTATTGCAACATGGGCATAGGGGTCAGCAGTTTACCACCATAGCACAGCCAATGGGCAGTCTAATATGTGCCATGTTTTTTTTGCAGGGGGTAGTGCACTGGATTTTGTTTTTGTGTGTTATACAGTATACCATACACCAGTAGCACCCCTCAGCAGAAATGTGAATTACATTTTGTGAGCAATACAAAAGTTAGAGCATGCTAGTTTTGGATGTGTGTAGAGTGTTTGGAGTTGTGGTGCTCATTTTAGCATGCTCCCTTTCACCACCTGTGAAATTTCCTGGGTGGAAGCACTTTATTAAAAGGAGCCAATTAGACAATGTGCTGTATATTTATGAGTAGCCACTGCAGGCATTTCAGAGATGAAAAGCTAGTGTAGGGACCAAATTGTGGGTCCCACATTGACGAACTGGTGGTTTGGCTTGCTCACATTGGAATTCCAATCTGAAAACTAAGAGGACGCCCTTTTTTCATGGAGTTTAAAATAAGAAAAGCCATTGTGCAGTTAAAATGTTTAAATTCTAATATGTGCCATGTTTGGGGGCAGGAGGATTGTGCACTGGATTTTGTTTTCATGTACCACCATATCACACTGCGAGTTACTGTGGCTGAGCTGCTTGAGACTAGGATGCAGCTGGTATTTTTTATGTTATTCAGCAAGGCTCTGTAAATGCATTTTTTTAATGAATTTCCAATCAAAGTCCCATGGTAGGATTGTTTGGGAGGGAGCTCTTGAGGGAGGTAGGGTGAATGTAAATTTATTTCAGTTGTGCTTGATTGGGATACAGATGTGAGGGAGCTACACAGAGAGGTGGGAGGATAATTTCCAAATACATTTTCAGTTGGGGGTCTGTCTGGTCCCGGGATCTTTTTTTTTTTAATTTTAGTCTTTGGTAACCAGGTAAGGCTCACTAGGCACAAGTGCCTGTTTTCAGGGGCGGCCTGGGAGCACTAGGCGGTTAAGTGACTTGCTCAGAGTCAAACGGTATGCAAGTGGAGGTTGTGAGATTCAAACACAGGTTTGGTCTGCTGGATGTATCAAGCTTGTCCACACCTTGTTCCTCTAACCTCTAGGCTATACTGCCACTCATCTATCAGGAAGGAGCTGCAGAGGGAGGAGGGGAATTTTTTTTTTTACAGGACAGCAAATTGTTAGTTTGTGGTTGGGGAGGGAGCAAGCCAGGCAGTTTGATTGGAGCAAAAGTTCTTTGGAGGGATGGGTCCAGTTTACTGGGATTGTTCTCAGCATTTGCAGGGCCCCACTATGCTGTGACAATAATGTTGATCCCTCAGTCACCTGTAGAGTACTGTGACGTGGGCATTGGGCAGCAGGTTACCACCATAGCGCACTGTGAGTTACTGTGGCTGAGCTGCTTGGGACTAGGCTGCAGCTGTTATTTTTTTATGTTGGACAGCAAGGCTATGTAAAATACATTTTTCAATAGATTTCAAGGTCCCATTCCATGATTGTTTAGAAGGGAATTCTTAAGAGAGGTAGGGAAATTTAAATTTATTACATTTGTACTCAGTCAGGATACAGATGGGAGGGAGCTGCAGAGGGAGGTGAGAAAATAATTCCCAAATACTTTTCAGGTAGCAGTCTGACTGGTCCTTGGATCCATTGGGAGGGAGCTGGAGTGGGAGGAGGGAGGAACTCTGAAATTATTAAAGCATGGCTCGATCAGATCCATTTGGAGGGAGCTGCAGAGGGAGGTTAAAGTACTACAGCACATCACAAGTCACTGTGGCTGAGATGCTGAGGACTGGGCTGCAATTCTTTTGCACTGTAAGTTTACAAGGCTCTCTGAACATGGTTTTAATCAGTTTTTTTATCTGTGTCTAGACCAAGGAGTGAACGTTTGGGATGTAGGGAGGGAGCTGCAAAGGAAGGTAGGAGGATTTTGAATTAATTCTCATCTCAGTCATTGTCCAGTCCATACACTACATTGGTTGGGAGGAATTTTTATTAGTAAGTTGTGGACCAGACTTTGGGTCTGTTGAGTGAAAAACACACCCACACATCCCCTAACCTATGTATATTTTATATGTTTATTTTAGTTAGTAACAGTACCCTCTATACTAGCATACTCTCTATACTAGTAAAACTGCCCAGTAAACAGAGCCTTTTGATTAATTCTACCAAGAATGTTTGAAAAGGAAAGCACATATGAACCACCTACTGGCAACGTCTTACAATTTGGCTTATACTGCAGTTCTGTGTACCACACTGCTAAGCATTTTTTCTTAACACACAGTATTCGAACATTAATACACTTCATCCTGGCAGACAGCACTGCACCCTACATCACGTGATGCATAGCCCCTAGTGTGCACAACTTCTTTTTACTAAACCCTATAACCTTGCTATTTAAAGTCGGAATCTCACCACACTTTCATTATTTATAGTTTTAAAAGGGGGCTGCCTGATAAAAATAGTTTTATCTGCCAAAATGGTCAGGAAATTGGAGTCACTGACCCAAGAATGTAGTGTGGTCATAAAATACTGTCTGTAGTCCTGAAACCATGCTGGCAGGCAGAGGAGGATAAAGGAGGAGTCAGAACAGGGTTGTGTGAGCTCTTGGGCAGGAGTTAGTTACTGGAGCCCTTGGGGCAGACCCTGGATGGAGGTCAGATCACAGACATTGTGAATAAATTGTTTTCTAGCTCAGGCAAGAGGTAAAGTGTGATTTTAAAGGGGAAAGTGAAAGGAAAGGGAAAATTGTTTAACCAGGAAAGGCACTCTAAGCCAGATCTTGTTTCCTGGTGTAACCTGAGAGCACAAGGAAACTAAGAGACTTACTCGGGGTCACACAGTTTGCAAATGGGGGCTGATGGGATTCAAACACAGGTCTCCAGGATTGCAGTTCAGTGCCCTTAACCAGTACACTATACTGAGTAGTTTGAAAACAGTTTCTCCTCAAATTTTATAGCTAAGGTTACACAGCACATTGCAAGTTTTCACACTGTGGCAAACTTCTGAAAATAGTGACTTGGGGTTCCCCTTAAAGAAATTAATTATAAAAAAATACAGTAGATAGCTAAAAATTTCAACTATCCAGTTGGGGTACCAACAAAGGAACTATTTTTAATTTTAAATGTGTTTCATAATGATTTAGGCAACATGCCATGGTAAAGTATCCATGTGAACAGAGCCAAGCAGGCTCAGAATTTTGAGGCAGTTGGTCAGTAATTTCAACTTGAGGATTCAATTGCAGGGTTCCAGGCAGGAATCCGCTGTGATTAGTGCTGAGGAATGGAATCAGCTTGCTGCCCACTCAGGGACAAGGAGTTGAAAGAAACAGAATGTTGTGTGAGTATAAAAGGATCTACACAGCTCCTTTTTGAGAGTTTCAGCAGGGAGACCAACCAGAAAAGAACAGGGCCTGGGAGATTAGCTCACATACAGTAAGCCTAGCATATAGAGGCTCGCCTGTATCACAGCTCCAGGGTCACTAGGGCACTAAAGTGAGAACAGGGAGGGTTATGGTTATTGCCTGCTGCAAGTGGTATCTGTTCCTTTAAGTTGTTTTAGCCTTCATCCAATAAGTTCAGCAGAGCATTTTCCACCTATAGTACAAGCTCATCTTCAAGAACCAGCAACACTAGGGTTAACCTGCTATCACCGGAGGGTCCAAGATTTTGACATCTAAATTCCAGACCTCTTACAAAAAGTGGTCAGTACATTCAAATTTATTTTGTGGGACTAGTTCAAGAGGAACACTCATCAGCCATATAAGGATTTGTGATTCCATTTATTACAAAAAGGACTACCATTCAGCAATTAAAGTGAATTTGCTGAGAGACTGAGGGGGGATTTGAATGAGATTTGCCTGGAGGTTTTTGATAGCCAAATTTGATTTTTGTGCTACAGTGATTACAGTGCTCACCATACAGTAAATGTTACAGAGTATAGTAGATATAGAGTATAAGAGAATGTACATTATAACTGAATGCTAAAGTGTTAGATACCAAGCAAAGGTATCTGGATAAAAGGGGTGAGTGGGCTGACTGAGGTGGGTATTGGCTTAGTAGCCACTGCACACCTTTAAGGCATCTGTAACAGAAAGTGCAATGACTGAGGTCCAAGGGTGTCCTAGTGGTGGTGGTACTGATAATATTGGAGGGCTGATGGGTACTGGACTAGCCTACAAGCTTCAGGGGTAGTAGGTGCAGACCTGTGGGAAGAAAGTGTACAGGTTAAGTACAAATGCATAGCGTCTAAGTTCCAGTCAATTTAAAAGGTTAATTGCAAAAGTATTGATGTTGCTATTTTATTATTTTTGCAAGCTGTGTCTGTCAATGTTGCTGAGCAACCCAGTAAATTTACATTTATTTCACTTGAAAACTGTGAACGAGTCATACTTCGAAAGTATCCCAGTCTCACAATTCCAGTTGTGTCTGGTATCAGTCCAGTACAGTGCCTTCTCTCCTACACAGGTTCCCACACTATCCAGTTGATAAAGCAGGTGTGCATATCTGCCAGTGATGGTGGCTGGAAAGAGAAATAAATAAATAAACCAAGTGACTCATCAGCATACCAGTTACCTAGCAGTGGAACAGTTACAGTTGCCAAGGGGTTACATTTTATGTCGCCCAACTATGGAGCAGAAATTGAATGTGTTCATTGCTTTGTGTGTAAGAGTTAACATAGTAGCAAGACTGACCTATTCCAGGTTATGCCTAACCATGAAATATTCTAAAATAATTTTTGTTATGAGTTTGGTTGTAGACTTTGCAAATTGTTTTCACAAAATCTTTATGGTTACTGACCCTAACCAACCAAACAGACCTGTGCTTCTCAATAATTTATGGGTGTGCAGGTGCCACTGCAGGGGCTGGCTAACCTCTATGTATCTCAACCTCCAAAAATGCAGTGCATTCTGAAATAAACTCTGAAATTTCAAAAGAGCCATTTACTCATATAATTTTATTTACTTTCCTCAGGCAGGTGTTAGCACGCACACTCATCTACTGCAAGGTGCCTCAGTGCTTCACTCATTAAAGTCTGATCAGGGGTCCTGAGTAAACTAAATAAATTTATGTGAGTAAATGTTTTTTTGAAATTCCAGAATCTCCTTCAGTGTCCACTGCATCTTTAGTGTTAATGTCTGGCACTACAGGGGTGAATATCTTGCAAAACCACTAGTGAATACAATGAAAAGGTTGCAGTGAAGTTGGCTCTACCTTTTTCGTCTCTAACTGAGAAGTTTTGATTTGTCACATTCTCAGAGTGAGAAATTGGTACAGATCAGACTCTTGTCAGTGTTTTGTCAAAGTGAGGGACATAGTTAAATAGGAGGAGCACATGGTAGAGATTCAGCTGCAAGGTTCTGAAATAATTTTCCAACAGGATACATTCAAGCTTAAGCATAGAAGTAAACAGTCACCAATGAGAGGAGTCTTGAGGATGCCTGTGGGATTTGACAAAGGTGCTTTGAGAGGAACTCCATCATAAAATACACCACAGGAAGTGGAGAAGTTTGAGAAGAGAATGGATCAGAAACCGGAAACATTCATGGACAATCATTAACAGTTTACAGAATCTGAGTCTGACACCCAGAGTCAGAAAAAGTACATCAACTGCTTGTCCATCAGGAAGACATAGAAACATAGAAACAAAGACAATGACAGCAGAAAAAGACCAGAGGTCCATCCAGTCTGCCCATATTCCATATAATCCCTGGAACTTTCCTTGGAACCTATTGCTCCTCCAGGGTACTAACCCCCCTGAGGGTATCTTACATGGAACACCTTAGGGAGATAAGTCAAGATGTGGAAGTCAGGAGACACCACTGAGAAAAGAAAGCCTGTCAATGGTTATGAAAGACTGTCAACACCAGTCATTCTGATTGTCACATCATGGGCCAGAAACAATTTTTCAGCTTTGGAAGAGAAAAGAAAGTGAACACTTGAGAGTCCATAAGATCATTTACGAGAACATAAGACAGGAGCAAGTATCCGAAGATATGTAGATACAGCACTTTGCAGCAACTATGAGATGTGAAGAAAGCAAGTGGTGGCTGTACAAGTAAGAAGAGTTATGAGACTGGAGACACTGCAGAATCCAATTTCTTGAGCACTTTGACAAGAGAAGAAGCAGACAGCATAATGGAGAAAGATCGATTATCCACAGAAGACCAGAGATCAAATTGACATGTTAGTATTGGACAGGTGGAATATCTCCAAATGCCTATATCCAGGAGCATGAGAGAGAGAGATTGTGGAGTTCATTGTGAGAACGTAAGTCAGAGCTGCAGAATTTGCTGATGTGTGCCATGCTGAGGAACATTGAAGAACTCATTCAGAAACAAAGAACATTGTGTTACAATCTGTGTCAAAGCTTACAAGCAGCAACCAGTAAAAGAGAAATTTGAGGTTCTAGGAAAGAGGACCTGAACCACAGAGGCACTTGGCACAAAGCTATACAACCAACAAACAGCAAAGGTCATATCAAACATGTGAAACTGCCAGTGGAAACAGGCGATCTCAGTCTATCAAGTCCACTTGAGTGTACAACTTGATGCCATACCATGAAGCTGTCCCCCCCCCACACCTCCTGGAGTTATACTTCCCCCATCTCAGTCCCTTCCCTCAACCCCACCCCTCCAGTGTCCCCTGCCATCCTCACCTTCTTCTTTACCCTGTCCCACCCCCTCTTGAAACTGGTCACTGTCTTTGCTGCCACCACCCCTTTTGGCAACTCGTTCCATCCCTTAACCACTCTTTCTGTGAAAAAGTGCCTCCTCATTTCCCTCTTGAATCTGCCTCCCACCAACCTCAGGCTATGCCCCCTAGTTGTTCTTTCCCTCCTTAGTTTAAAGATGCCCTCTGTGTTCACCCTATTTATGGCCTTCAGGTTCTTGAATGTCTCAATCATATCCCCCCCCCCCTTTCCTCCAGGGAGTACATGTTCAGTGCACTCAGCCTCTCCTCATATTTTCTGTCCCCCATGCCACGGATCATTTTGGTTGCTCTCCGTTGGACCCCATCCAGCAGTTTGATATCCATCTTCAGGTAAGGGAACCAATACTGAACACAATACTCCAGGTGTGGCCTCACCAGCGACCTGTACAGTGGGAGAATAACTTCCTCCCTTCTAGAGGTGATTCCCCTGGCAATGCAGCCTAGCATTTTATTTGCTTTGGTTGCAGCTTTTCGGCACTGTGCAGAGTGCTTCATGTTCCCCCTGACCATTGCACCCAGGTCCTTTTCCTCCTCCGATACTGCCACCTTAATTCCCTCCAGCCAGCAACTGGTTTTTGGTTTTCTGGTTCCCGTGTGCATTACCTTGCACTTCTTGGTGTTAAAACCCAACTGCCACATCCCCGACCATTTCTTCAGCTTAGCCAGGTCCTCCCACAAATACTGGATCCCCTCCTCCATGTCCACTCTCCCACAGAGCTTAGTATTTTGAAAATGAGCCAAATGTTCTTAGGACAAGTTATCACAGATGGAGGAGTGTTGCCTGAACCAGCTACAGTTCCAGTGATCAGAGATTTCCCAAGACCTAGGAAAGTCAAAGACTCATTCAGAGATTCATTGAAATCTGCAACCGGTATGGACCGTTCATACAGAAATGGTGAACATTTCAGAACCATTGAATCAGCTAAGAAGGATGAGGACCAAATGGAAAGGGATGTCTGCACAGAAGAAAGCATTCTAACAGTCAAAGGCAGGATGGGAGAAGCAGAAAGTTGCATTTCCCAGATTTCGAGAAAACATTCTGCTTAGCCACAGATGCTACTGGCGGGATGTGGAGCAGTGCTGTTCCAGGAGAAACAAAGAAACAGAAACATATTCTCATATGCTGGTAAGACAGTTAGTGCCACAGAAAAGAAATATGATACATCAGAGAAGGCGTGCCTAGCCATAATGTGGGCCATCAAGCAGTATCGAGGATACCTGAACTGCAAACCATTCATGTTATTTAAGGATCACAGTAGTTATTCATGATGAAGGGTACATAAGGGAAATTGGGATGATGCTCACTTCTGCTACAAAAATATGCTTTTAAGATACAATACTGCTGAAGAATCACAAATGCAATAGCCAATCATCTGTTGGGGACATCTGAAGAAAGTGATGAACAGGACCAGGAAGATGTTGCCACTGACATGGAGCGGGACCCTACTTTGTGTCAAAGTGTGATGGCAACTGGAGCTGAGTACTCTGAAGAGGATCTACTATTACTGTTCAGACACTCTGAGCTGAAGGATATTCAGATTCATGATGGAGAGATCAGAAAACTCAAGGAGTTACTGCAGAGAGGAGAAGCAACTGAGACATTGCCAAACAAATGGATAGTACCAGATTCTTATAATTAATATGTTGTGGTAGATGGTTGTTAATTTCCCACCCAAGGGTAAACTCCATTGACCACCACTTTCTAACTTCTACCCATCAGCTAGTTTCCACCCACCTAGTTATTTTCTGTTCCACCCCTAAGCTTTCATGTTTATTTATCTGCCTTCTATGAGGGACGGTGGCAAAGGCCTTTTTGAAGTCCAGATAGGCAACGTTCACTGCCCTTCCTTGGTCAGTTGCCTGTGTCACCCAATTGAAGGACTCAATTAGGTTAGTCTGACATGACTTCACTTTTGGGAAGCCATGTTGTCTATCATCTAGCAAGTCCCTGTTTTCCAAGTAGTCCACCACCCTTTCCTTTATTAGTACCGCCATCATCTTTCCTACTATTGAGGTGAGGCTGACCAGGTGATAGTTTTCTGTCTCCTCCTTGTGCAGGGGCACCACATCTGTCCTTTTTCCAATCCCTCAGCACAGACCCTGTATCCAGGGGTAAGTTAAATAACCCCGTCAGAGGTATCGCCAGCTCCTCCGTCAGTACCATGAGTACCCTAGGTTGCAAACCATCCGGCTCCATTGCTTTGTCCACCTTCAACCTTTCCAGCTCCTCCCTTACCTTGTCCTTGCTGAAAAAGATAGGCTCCATCTTTTTGATTTCGCTGACTCTTCCCTTCAGTACCAGTCCTTTATCCATCCCTTCTTCTTTGTATACTGAGCAGAAGTAACTATTTAGTACCTCTGCTTTCTCAAAGTCACCCTCCAGTATCGTACCTCCTCCCTTCATTCGAACTATCCCCTGCTTTGTCTTCCTCCTTTCCCGTACATACCCCCAAAAAGTTTTATCCCCCCTTTCAACCTGTCTTGCAATTTTTTCCTCTGTGTCAGCTTTGGCCTTCCTTATCTTCTGACCCACTACTTTCAGCTGCTCTCTGTAAGGCTCTCTATCCTGATTTCTCTGTATCTTCTTGTACTTGCTGAAGGCCCTTTTCCTTTTCCTGAATGCCCCTGCCACCTGCCTCATAAACCAAAGTGGTCTCCTTCTTTTTTCGTATTTATTTCTTTTTCTTTTGCAAATTTCTGTGGCCTTCAGTATCCTTTCCTTGATTGCTTCCCATAGCTCTTCTGCCCTGTCTATGTTGGACCAATTCAAAACTGACCTCAAACAGCACCTAAAAACACTCTGTAAGTGCACCTGCCCCTAAGTCCAGCTACACCTGCTCTCTCTGCCCCCCAGCAAGCACTAGGCAGGCCTCAGGTACCCTCTTCCTCTGTCCCTTCTCATGACTTGCCTTAGCAATTAGTTTGCATCATACTCCTTTGGCACCCACCACCCCACCCTCCCCCAACTCACAATCCTGTGAGTTTCCCTAACAGTCACTACTAATGCAGACTACCTGACTATGCCCCTTCACACCCCACCATTTACTCTAGCATGTCTTCTCCACTCAGTCTCCTCTCATCCCCCCATTTCTCCCTATACCTTATTGCCCTTCTTCCCCCACCCATCATCTCCACCGCAATACATACCTCTCTTTCTCCTACCTCCTTTCTTCACCCCACTGCCAGCTATCCCCATCCCTCTGAACTACTGGCAAGGCACTTTGTGGCTGCTTATTCCCACCTCCACCCTCATAAAGTGTTTTTCTTGTTATTTTAACTTGTACCTATGTTTTGAGTTATTCTGTAAGTTCTGAATCCAAGCTGTATCATTCATTGTGATGTACCCTTGCTTTTGCCTATTATACTTTGTTTTGCAATCTATGATGTGGAACCTTTGGAAAAGAGCTTGCGCTCAAAGGTCTTTTCCGAATCACTAAATAAATAAATAAATAAATAAAATGTTCATCTTCCCCGTTATCTCTTCCCTTAATACCCTTTTCATTTTCATAAAGATTGCTTTTCTAAAGTCCAGGACTCTTGTGCTGGTCTGGTTTGTCTCCCTCCCCACTTTCACCCTGAAACTTACCATTTTGTGGTCACTTGTACCTAGACCCTCCCCTACCTCCACCTCATCCACACTTTCCCCGTTTGTCAGGACTATGTCCAGTAAGTTACCTTCCCAGTAGGTTCCCTCACCAGTTGTTGCATGAAAACTCATTCTAGTGCCTCAAGGATCCCCCTGCTTTTAGCTGATACTGCTGCTGGGATCTCCCATTCCACATTGGGGAGGTTTGGATCCCCCATTAGCAGAAGCTCCCTCTTGTGAGCCATTTGTGAGATTGCACTTATCAGTTTCTTTTCTCCCTCCTCCCCCTGCATTGGAGGCCTGTATAAAACTATCAGCTTCAGTGATTTGCCATTTTCTTTATCTAACATGACCCACAGGACCTCAGTTTCCCCTGTCTCCTCTCTCATACTAACATGCCAGCAGAATAGGCCTAACGGTCTTTCGAGGCTGCTCGATTGGTCATCCCCCACCCTGGGTGCTGACCTTGCTGCCCCCCTCGCCTTCTCTGGCTTCTCCCTTCCCAGTTCCGGATATTCTTGCTGCATTGGATTTTGCTTCCAGAACCCTTCCCCTGTATCTGTCCCAGCCCCTCTTGAACCCCTCCACCGTCTCTGCCTCCACCAGCCCCCTAGGCAGTGCATTCCATGGCTCCACCACCCTCTCAGTGAAGTAGCACCTCCTCCTTTCTCCCCTGAATCTTCCCCCCTCCAGCTTCCACCCATACCCTCTAGTGGCCTTTTCCTCCTTCCTTCGAAGCACCCTGACTGTTCCTCCCCTATTTCATTGCCTTTATGTTTTCCTTAATGTACAATGCCACCCCCCTCCCTTCTTACCAGTCCTGTCCTTCCTAAACAGTCTGTAGCCCAGTATGACAGTCTCCCACATATGATGCTCTGTCCACCAGGTCTCATTTATCGCTACTCTATCTAGATCCTCACCCACCATGATGACCTCCAAGTCCACCATTTTGTTCCCTAGACTTCTGGCATTTGCTACTAATCCTTTCTACCATGTCCCCCCACCACCACCTGCCCCTCCCTTGCCCCTGACTTGCTGGTTTTGAACCCTAAATCTTCATTTTGGGGGGGAGGCTGACTGTCTCCTAAATGTCCTGTTTCCCCAAGTTGACCTCGATGAAACCCCTCCCCCCAAATTCAGTTTAAATTGTACTGTCTTTCAATAAACTCCCTTAATTTACTCTTAAGTACTTCTGACACCTCCCTGTTCAGGTGCAGTCTATCAGGGGGTTAAAAAGCTCTCATCTTCCCACATTGAACCCCAGTCCCCCACCCACACAAATCCCATCTGTCTACACCATCTCTCTAACCATCTATTGAATTCCTCCATCTTTTTTTCCTTACTGTGTTTGCTTTTGGCACTAGTAGCACCCCAGAGAATGCAATAGACTGGAATTCTGTGTCTGCACAAAACCTGGCTAGCTCCCAGAATCTTGCCTGCACCTCCTGAAGGTTATTTCTTTCAAGGTCATTGGTTCCCAGGTATATCACTAAATGAGTTTTGCCATCCTGTTGTTTGCCCCAAGATGGTATATGGTGCCTGACTTTAAGTGCTATCATGCCTGGCATGCACTCCACCCATATTGCACTTTTTCTGTTACCCTTACCTCCCCATTTGACACCTTTAATTAATGAGCCCCCTATGAGCATGACTCTGGTGCACCTCTCCTCATGTTTGTGCCTTTTGTTTTCCAATTTACTCCCCTTACTCGATGCCCTGTTTTCCCCTCTGAACCCTTTTTCACCCATTTCCAACCTCTTTCCCGAAGTAGTATACTCTCCCTGGGTCCTTCCATCATTTTCACACTTCTAGTGTCCCTCCTGCACTCTCTTCCCTCTTCCCCTTTTTTTGCCCTTCCTGGAGATGCATACTGGTTTACACTTTCTACTACCTGCCCCCCTTCCCTTCAGTACCTGTCTCCCTTTTACCAGCTTCCCTCCACTTACCTTGTCCAGTAAGCCTGTCCCCCACATTCATTTTCCTGTCTCTTGCTGATGCTCTGTGGTCTAAGGTTGCTCCCTCCCCATCTCCTCGTTACTCTCTTGCCCTCCCTTCCTAACTACAGTTATTGCTCCTAGATCCCTAACTCTCCCTTTTCCATCCTCTTTTTCCCTCCCTTGCCCCCCTCTTCCAACCTCTGACTCCTCCATGTTTGGGCACCTTGCCTCTTTTTCATTGTTTGTTTTTGCTGACTCTCCACCTATTCATAGACCTGTGTCTTCCTTTCTCTCCCCAGTTATAGACTCTTCTCTGTCCCCATTATCACCCTGTGCCCCTACTCTCTTGTAGAAGTGAGTACCTGTTTTCAAATGCAACACTTCCTGTGTTACTGCTGCTGTTTTTTTCTCTGGCCCTACCCTAGTTGCCCTCATCCAGTCTCTTTCCTCCCCCTATTTTCAGGACCACTTCCTGCCATCCATTATTCATCTCTCTTCTACCTTTACCTCTTCCTGGTCACTTTTTTGTGCTTTTAATTTTATTAATTTATTTTTTTTATTTATTAAAACATCAGTTTACAACCTTTGAGCCAGAGGCTCATTTGCAAAGGTACCTCGTCACAGAGAGAACAAAACAATAATCACAAGCATATAAGAAAATACAAAAATAATAGTGCACAGCAAATTGGAGGAGAACAATTGTGACATCAAGGTGGTTATGATACAATAGCCAGATACAATTTGGATTAACATAGCTTATAGAGTAGACATTAAAGCTGTGACAGGTGGAATAGTGGTTAGGACAAAATATGGGGGTAGTGTGATGGGAACAGCCACTCAAGGAGCTTTGTCATCGAGAAAAGCATGGGAAAATTACAAGCAGCAACAGCTGTGCATAGTAAGCAGGTGATTATGCAGGGAGGTTTTGAAACGAGAGCTCCTGCTGTCCTACCTTCCTGTCTTCCCCCCTTGTCCAGGTTCTCATAGGATCCCCTGACTGTTCCTCTTTGAGCTGTATGACTAATTCCCCTAATCAATTTATACATTTTCCTCCTCAAATCCCAAATCTCCCAATCTCGGAGAAACAACCTCACACAAATTGGACATGCGCCTGCCCTCCATAGTGTATTCATGTACACAGCTGCCCCACACTCACTATATCTTACAGTCCTATGATGAAGACTTGACCCACCTCCCTTTTTTATGCTTTGTACCTTGCCCCCCTTTCTGTCCATCTCTGCCCTCCTGTAATCCTTTGACTGTCCTGTCTTCTCCACATTGTTAACTCACCTCTCCAAGCCTTAGTCTTTTCAATGCCATGTATCTAGTATTTGACAATACTCACCCTGGAGAGCCCACCCCCATTAACAAGATCTACACATTTCACAACTCATACCCTGTATCTAGCATTTTCTCACAATATCCCCCTTGAGAGAGCCAACGTTATTTAACAAGATCTGTGCATTTCACAATTTGTACTTAACTCTTAATGCTAATGCTATCACTTGAAAAAGATCCACACCTTTTGCAATTTGCATGTAATTTAAAATATCCACAGCTCCCTACTTGCTCAATACCGAATTTGTATTTAAGCCCACTCTGGGGAGCCTACCATCATTTACAAGGTCTACACATTTTGAAGTTTTTTACTTAATTCCTTAACTAGAACCTGGTACACACATTAAACTTTCAGTATTTAAAACCTCCAATGTAGTTCACAGCAGCATTCGAACATATTCTTGAACCTGGTCCACACATTAAAACTTTCATTGTTTAAATTCCCCAGTGTAGTTCAAACAGTCCACGCATTAAACTTACAGTATTTAAATCCCCCACCATGGTTCAATCAGTTCTTAAAAGTTATGCAGAGATACTTCCCTTTTAGCTCTCTGCCTCCACTTGCCTCCCACTCATGCCTCTTCCTTAGGGGAAGAGCCCAATAAGTATTTAATATTTAGCCAAGGTGGGGGGTGTGAGGGTGGGAGAAGCTTTGTTTACGGTCCCTAGTGTCTCCCAAGTGCAGCAACAGCCTCCTCGAACCTTTGCTCCAGTGGGAGCAGTCCTAGTTCTTTGTTTGTGGTGTGGCTGGGCTCCAGCCCTTAATAGCCCAGCCGCAGTTCAAAAATTGGTGCCTTTCCTTAGAGCACCACTGATTGGCTCCACTACAGTGGTTAACTGCTTTTCAGTGAGGCTACAGCCACTGACCTCTTTCTGCGGCAACAGCCACTGACCCCTTTCCATGGCCATGGCCACCCTGTCCCTAGTGGCTCCCAAGTGTGACAATGGCCACCTCAAACCTTTGCTCCAGTGGAAGCAGTCTCAATTCTGCTTAGTCCCATATCTGCTTAAAATTAGGCCTTACTGTATATAATGGCACCCTGAGCCTCTGGGGAAGGGCACCACAAATAAATCAATACTACTACTACTACTTTTCAGATCAAACCTGTTGATCTTTTCAGATGATTCTGGGCTTGAAGTGAAAAAAGTGAACTGAGATGTTTGCACAGTTCTAAATGTTACCCACAAGCTTTTGAAACTAGTAAACCCAGATTCCTACCCAGCTAGCAAGCATCACTCACAACCCTTAGATCCCCTTTTAATGTTGTGTTGTGTGCAGGCGCAAGCAACATCTTGAGGTAGTACCACATTGAGAGGTGTGTCAGTGTTGGTGAATGCAAGGCATGCTTTAGTAGGTGCGTCCCTCTTTTCCCAATTAGTGAGCATGCTAGCGCTAACATGGAAATTATAGAAAGTGCCACCAAGTTGAAAGAAATCTGCCAGTCCAACCAGAGACAAGCTCGTCATGCAGTGGCACGTGACACGCCTCCCCAACGTGCCTTTTTTGGTGAAACTTTTCAATAAACATGACAGCTCCTGCCATCCACCACACACAATCCCCATACTAACATGGGGAGTGGCCAATCCCCTGTGTCAGCATGTTCCCCCACCCCACACACTTTCTTTGCCAATGGATCCCAATCCCCATTGGCATCAGTCCCCCTCACACACACTTTTTTCTGCCGATGGGGCCCAATCTCCATCGGCATCAGCCTCCCCTAAACTCATGGGGCACACTGGGAGCCCACCCCAGTGTGTCCAAAACCCCTGCCCAAAATTCATGGGGCACAATGGGAGCCCACCCCAGTGTGCCCAACATCCCCTCCCAAAAAATCATTGGGCACACTGGGAGCCCACCCCAGTGTGCCCAACATTTTTTTAGTTGACCTGTAAAAAAAAAAACAACTGCCCTTCAATATCCGTTTATTGTTTTTCCCTGTAAAAAAGAAAACAGTCCCTGATAGTCCCCGGCACCCCTCCCCCCACCTGCACTCACCATCTGTGCACCCCACCTCCCCGCACCCCCCCTCAGCCCATACTTACCTCTGAAGGTCTGGTGCTGCGATCGTCTGTGGAGCAGGACACATCTGTACTCTTCAAAGCCAAACTGCAAAATGAAGAAATGCTGGTAAGCTATATAATGGCATCAATGGGGGGGGGGGGTGAAACTTAGATGGATATCTCATCCATTTTTTTTAATTTTGGCTCCAAATTTTCAACATGGGGTCCTTGGGACCCCACCTCATGAACACATGCTCTGTCATCTTGTTATTTGGTTCTGAAAGGTGATTTTGCAGTCACTTCACAATTAATGAAACAACAGTACCACTATTCATGAGGTGGGGTCTCAAAAAGCCTATGTTGCAAATTTGGTGAAAAAAATTCCAAAAAATGACTGCATTATGAGCATGTGTTGCGCAGTTTCCACACACACTCATAACTTTGACAATTTTTAATATTTTCACTCCAGATTTTCAACATTGCCATTTTTTCACAATCCTTATGAACAGTATAGCTGTCAAGTTTATCACCCTGCCCAAAATGTGTTTTCATACATCTGGCACACAATGGCACAGTCGCTGTGGAAAATCAGTTTTCTGGACAGATTAACAAAATCACAGTGCCACTGTTCATGAGCAGAGGTCTCAAAATGCCTATGTTTAAAATTTGGTTAAAAAAATCTCCAAAATAATTGCATTACGGGAGTGTGTTTCACAGTTTCTATGCACTCTAGTGACTTCACCAATTTTTCATATTTTCATTCTAGATTTTCAACATTGCCATTTTTTTTACACCTCCTCATGAACAATACAGCTGTCATTTTTCACATCTTGCCCAAAATGTGTTTTCACACCTGAGGCACCAAATGGCACAGTCACTGTGCAAAATCGCCTTTTGGCTAACAAATTGATAGTACCACTGTTCATGAGGTGGGATCACAAAAAGCCCATGTTGAAAATTTGGATTGAAAATACCAACAAAGGCATGGGGCATTAGGGTTACCAACTGTAACTCCCCACCCTGTTGAGACTGATAGGCGTCGGGGTGTGACTTGAGATCATCGACTATAATGCTCATGCCATTCCACCCCCAACCCCACCCTGCAGTCAGTGACAGGCATCAAGGTGTGCCTTGGAGTCTTTGGCCCCAAAGTTCACCCCATTCTCCTATACTGCACCCATCTCAGCATATTTCCTTATGGAATGGGGAAAGCATAAGGCCCGAAGACCCCAAGGCACACTACAACACTTGTCGGTGTCTGCAGGGTAGGGTGAGGTGAAATGGAGTGAGCATTATGGCCAGCAACACAACGCACACCCCAATGCCTGTCAGTCTCTGCAAGATGTGGGTAGGGTTGGCGTTAGTTCAAAACTTCATTGCCATTCCTGTTATGCATCTCTCTAACTCCTGCACTACCAGGGCCAATGACAGCAAGACAACATTCGGCATTGACAAATGCTTGTTTAGCTAGGCATCATTCCTCTCAACTGCAGATTCAGAAACTCTAAACTTTCCTAGACAGAAACAACCCAGAACACATTCATAGTATCCCAATCACCAATTCAAGTCAATTACTGTACATCAAACAGATCACGGTCTACCTGATGAGCTCTTCAACTTAGCTACAGTGAACAGTGCTAAAAAGAAAGCAACAATAATCTGTTTTCCATAATTATTTCAGAACAGTGTAATTAGTTATGGCAATTACAGTTACAATGCTTGGTATGGACAGCCATGAGTAGCCTTACAGGATGCAGATCAGCCACATTTGGTCTCAAGTTATGAGAAAGCTGCCACTGATTAAACAACTGACACCAATATTTCTTCAGTGCAGGCAGCTCATGGGTGGCAAGGAGCTGTCTGAAGAGGCCCTAAATAACCCAGCATTTGAATTTTGTCACCAAAGGATTATTTAAATTATAAAGCCTTCGGTAACATTTCCTAGTTTCCCCCAGCCACTGACCGTCCACTGAAATGCCAATCCTAAAAACCATGTTATGATGAGGAAAACTAGGGGAAGAGCCTGCAATGATACTAATAGATCTGACAGTCAATTCTGGCACCACACACGCTCTGTGTGCCTCAGGTAAAAATACAAATACAAAATGCAAACAAAGGCACCATATGGCACTGTGATCAAAAATATTTTATTCTGAATGTGCAAACATAGCAAACCACAGCCACCCGACCGCTCAGGTATACTGTCAACCAGTTTTGCACCAATGTGCATCTTCATGAGAATCTCAGGATCCTCCTGAAGATGCACATTGGAGCAAAACTGGATGAGGGTGTACCTGAGCTGTGGGGCATCTGCAGCTTGCTATGTCTGCACATTCAGAATAAAGTGTCTTTGATCACAGTGTCCTGTGGTGCCTTTGTTTGCATTTTGGAATGATACTAATAGGCATACAGAGCCATCATGGGCAACACTGGTCTCTATACATTTAATTGTACATGTTAAGGGGAAGTACAGTATAGTACAGGACCGTCCCCCTAATATGAACATGTGCCTGCAAATTAAAATAACTATGATTAAAGAAGACTGGCACCACCTCTGATTTCTCTGTATTTCCATTAGAATCATTGCAGTCCCTTCCCTACTTCTCATCATCATCATAAGGCAGATTTTAGTGCTGGGCTGTAGTGGGCGATTGGTACTTCAGAGAAACTAGCAAGTATTATTGAAGGATTTGTAAGTTAACTATTTCAAAATTATTTGGAGAAAAAGTCAAGTGCTGGTTGATTAAAGCCCTTGGGCGGACAGGTCCTTGACATGAGCATTCTGCCATGAGGATGTCAGTTACTCTTCAAAAACAGATGCTGCACTATTACAATTTAGATACTTTTAAAATATTATACCAATCCAGCAGCATGGGTTAGCTGCCCTGATCTGAGGTCAGCAGGAAGTTTAGTTGGAATGAAGGTATCCGATAGTAATAAAAGTGAAATGGGATCACACAGAATTGGCAGTTCAGGTGAACATATCAAAATAGTGAAGAAACAAATAAAAAATCATATATGTATCTGATAATTGTGTGAGAAGCTGGGGTTGGACCTATAAAGTAAAAGAGAATTAATAACTTGAAAAATAATTACTAGCCCTGACTTCTTTTCAACTCCAGTATCATAGCCCTGACCCTCCCTCCAACCTCCAGTATTAAACACTTATCACTGACCAACACTTCCACCCCCAGTATCACATCTCACTATCAAAGACCACAAACTTACCTAATCATTAAAGACCTGCTGATCCCAGCCTACTGTATTGTGGTATTACAGACCTTAACTCCCTCTTCCTAAACCATAGTATCACAGCCCAGATCCACTCAAATGCAATATCATGGCTTTGAACCCTGTCCCCATATCTCTCAAGTGTCCAACATTAAAGGGCCATCCCTCTTTTTACACCACTCAACATTGTCCTGCCCTACTGTACTGTAGGAAGGTGTGATCCAACCACAGCATCAAGCACTGACACTCCCATGCCCTCAGCTTCAGTATCACAGCCATTCTCACCCATTGATAAAGCCATGATGATATAAATTTGGAAACTAGCACCACCCCCATTGTGCTACTGTCAATCTTAATTCCCCAGTTCATGTTAATTAAAATCCACCAAAAGAACATTGTGATATATAGTAGGGGTGTGTGAGTAATGAATGGTATTTCCCAAATACCACAAATAATACACTATTCATTATTTGGATACAAATAATGAATAGTAGCATTTTTCATGCCTATTTCTATTTGGGAAATGCTATTTTTTTTAAAGAAAAATGTACAGCCCCCTTTCCCCAGTCCAGTCCTTTAAATAACACAACCCATACCCCCCCGATACAATTACAATACCACCTTCTTCCCCCCAGCATCCAAAATTTCATGTTTTAAAACAAAAACTCACATGATGGGCATCTAGCACAACCTGCCCATCTCCACGGTCAGCTGCCGTCTTCAGTCTTTGTTTTTTTTAAATCAGTCTTTCCCCAACCCCACCGTGGCATCCCCTCCTCCCACCCTACTCCCACTAGCACCCAATTTTGCTTTAAAGAAGCACAGTTAGTGCAAATAAAAACTGCCAGACACAACCCAGCTCCCTCCACAGCCTGCCACCTTCCACTGAATGAAAGTGGTCTTGCACTTGAATGCATAATAAAACCAGCTGATCATCTGAAGGTTGCAAAAAAAAAAAAAGAACGAGTTCATCCTGCTTTGGGGGTTGTTGCAGAATAGGTGTCTAAAATATAAAAAGTACGTGTGCAGAGGAGGATGAACTGGACCTGGTGATCATTATCGACAATGGACTGAAGCAAGATGAGCAGTGTACTGCAATCATTGGTAAAAATATTGGAGTGTTGGTAACATATTTAATCTAGTGTGCCCCAGCAGGATGTGAGGACACGTCTTAAAGGTCAGAGGTGGTAAACACAGGGGTAACATTAAGAGGCCATTTTTCTCCCAGAGGGTGATAAATCTATGGAACAGCCTACCAGCAGACACATGGAAATAAGTAGACCACGCAGGTCTTCAAGGTAAGCCTAAACAAATTTCTGTTTCCCAGACGATTCACTGGGTACCCTTGGTATTGGTGGGTGGTAGATTTCTATAAATGAATATGTGATTTTGCAGCATTTTTTTATTCTTATGAAACCCCCCTGTTACCTTGGGTTACTAGAACCTTAGTTAGATCTAGTGGCAGGCAAGGACAGGCAGCTAGTGAAACTCCAGTAAATGGATTTAACTGTGTCTTGCTCTGTTTTCAGTCTCTGCTGAGCTGGGGCTATGACATCATTTAGAACTGTCGCAGCTGCATAGGCCACTTTGGAATGTTGCAGCAGGGAGTTAGGCTAGAACGCTATTTTTTTTTTTAATCAGTATGCAGTAGTCTTCAGTAATCTTCAGTCTGAGTCAGTCTGTTGAAGTCTGAAGTAGGCTCAAGAGGGAGAAGGATGTAGATCCTGTAGTGTAGTGGAGGGAGGGGGTGCACTGCAGAGGCAGGCCCCCCTTCCCTCAGCTCTGACACAGAGCTACTTTAGGGTGGGTGCTTCCACCATAAGAGAGGCACAGAGAACCAACTCCCAGGGGCAATCCCCTGGCCTGGGAAAAAGGAAGAAGCTGCCGATGGAGAGTGCTGGGGCGCTACAGTATTGAGGAATAGAGATTCCTACAGAGTTTTGGACACCTGCAATGTGGAGGGTGATGAAGCTTTGACAAAAGGCCAGTGTCATTTACCAAAACAGTGAGTTAATAAGTCTCTGGGGCTGTGGGTCAGTCAGGATGCCAAGTCCAGGGCTTATGGGACAGTGAGGCAGTAATGACTGTTGTATGTAGGGGGTCTTCAGGGAAAGACAGTTACTGCATTACAAAGCCACATACAGTCTGCACTACAGTAGCCAGTGAAGTGTGTTAAAGCAAAGAAATGGCCGGGTAGGGGTCTATGGAACAAGAGGTGGGAGACCCCCACCTGGCGTAACAGGCTCACCTCTACGGATTTGCTTTGAAACACCAGAGACCCTTCTTTCAGGTACCGGCCAGTGCCTTAAGAGGGTGCCCAGATGTTTGGGATGGAGTAAAGGGTGGTAGTGTGCCACTAATTGAAGAATCCATGTTATATGGAAACTTAGGATCCAAGATTGGATATGTGTCTGTGTCATCATCTTACCAGGAGTGTAGCCCCATGGGGGGAGTCCATCTATGCTTTTTGTTCAAAGTTGTTGAATAAAGCCACACTTTAGAATCCCATCTCCTGGTATTGGACATTATGTTATTGCTTCTAGTCTCTGGATTACTTTGGGTGCCCCTGTGCAGAGTAGTCAAACCTAATCACCATGCCGAGTGAGACCTTTCTCCCCAAATTTCAGGTTACAAAAATGGAGACACCATGTCATAGGACCTAGGCCCTTCAACCTGTTCACTAGCCACACAGGCAAGGGTAGTAGCCCTCTCAGTATAGCGCTGATTGGGGGTTCCATCCTGGATGCTACCGCTGGGATTCTGTTGAAATTTGGGAGAAGGAACAAGAAAGGTAGCTTGGATGGTGGCTAGCATTTTGGCTATCTGGCAGTGGACAGCCCAAAACAACTGAAGCAACGTTTAACTAATGTGCCGCGCTGTTATACATGTGCTGCTATTAAAATGCCAACTGTTTACCAAGGCACAGTAAAGCCTGAGTGGGTATGCCCTTGTCCTGCATCAAAAAAGTACAGTGTTTGCCAGCTTTTGAACTTTATTGTGGAAAAAAAGAAGTGCGGAAAATTGTGGGTAACACAAAGAAACTTGTGCCCTAAAAGTTTGAAGTGCTTGCTTTATGAACTGAGGGAGTCGCTAAGTAAAATGCCATGATAAATGGTTAAAATGGGCTCCCGCCGAGGAGTCGGGGGAAAAAAAAAAAGTGTGGTTTTGCAGTTTAAATTGTGCCTGCTCAACGGTCACCATGAGGAGAAGAGCATGAGAAGATTGAGGCTCATTTGCATGGCATCGAGTGATTGGTGAGACTGCAATCAGTCCCGCCCCCAAGCCAGCTCTAGAGCGACTGCACAGCATTCGAGATGGGGAGTGAGTGGAGTGTGTGAACTGGTTTGCCAGGAGGAGCATCGCAGTGATTGAAAACACTGTTGAACTTTACAAAACTGGCTTTTTCTGTTCAAAATTTGGGCTCAACCCGCATCTCGATTCACTGGACTGTGAGTATGGTGTTCAGAGGGACAACTGGCAGGACTGCCAACCCGCTTCCTTCCAGAGGCCTCCAAGACTGGCTGCAGGCCATTTTTCCATCGCAACAAACAGCTACTGATAACAGTGAGTACCAACCAAAATGACTGCTCAAACTGGTGTGATTTACAATGAAAGCCAGCTGAATCTGTATGTAGCAGTGTAGTCACTTTGCAAAGAAGGACTGTGCCAAGTTTGAAAGAAGCTAAAACAAGAATTCTAAGCAACAGACTGTGAGCATAATTATAGGTTCAGTGTCAGTATAATTTTCAAAGCCAAGTGAGGGACTGCTAGTTGTATGAGAGATGCAGCAAAAAAAAAAATTACAGGCAATTCTGTCCTTGAAATACTGAGGCTTTAAGAAAATGTAAGCTAGAGCAATGTCTTCAGTGAGTGAAAGGTCCAATGTAAATCATATAAATGTGCTAGGAAAGAGAACAGTGCAAGTTTGTGCAGTTTGAGCTCATTTTATCAGTAGATTGTGTAAATCGGCTGTGCAGTGGCTTGACCCATTTACAGAACGTTGATGCACCAGGAGTGCTGCTGCCGCCGTGATAGGGTGTGGCAGGCATGTAAACACAGCAGCAAAGGAGCCATCTTGTAAAAAGTTTTCCAATTCAAGTTGGGACTTGTAATAAAAGTGAGTGTTTGTTTTCTCTGCAGTCATGGCTTCAGGACCAGCCCGCTACCCGGATCATGCCCGGGCTGTGATCGTAGGAGAAGTTAACAAGTTGAGAAATATTAAGAAGTACTACTATGGAGGACGACTGCCACCTCGTGTGGTGATTCCTGGATATCCAGTACGAGTATGTGTGATGTGCTTAAATGCTGGAATGGTCGTCTTCATGATACCTCACTGTTCTGGGTGCCTAGAGAAATATGGTTTGCTTAGGGGGAGGAAGGGGTTGGTGGAAATGAGGAAACTTATACAGAGGCCGTGGGGAGGGAGTCAGATACCCATAGGGCATCACAGAACAGCTATGGAAAGGACAGACATAGTCCCAGAGGAGAAGGGAAACATATATGTTAAGCAAATGGGGGAGATGCAACATATTCCAGACATGAGGGAGAGAGCATGATTGGAGAAAACTGGGAGACAAGGAGGTGGGAGAGGAGCCCCCCTTCAGCAGGAAGGTCAGTACCAAGGATGGGGCCCTAGCTAAAGGGGACCCACAGAGAGCCTCTGGAGACAGGAGTACTATTACAAGGGGGGATGGGGGTGGGGAAGGGGAAGGGGAAACCATCAGGGCCAGGATAAATGGTTCAGATAAGAGAGGGTTAAAGGGGACACCTATTCAGAGGGGGTTTGAGTTAAGTGGGCAAAATAGCAAGGGAGGCAGAAAGGGGAGGATGACAAGGGGGTCTCTAATAAGGCAGGAAGACTCCCATGAAATTGCGATCATGAATAAAGTGGGGGAGGGGGCTGAGAGG
Organism: Neoceratodus forsteri; assembly: GCA_016271365.2. Lineage (NCBI taxonomy): Eukaryota > Metazoa > Chordata > Ceratodontiformes > Ceratodontidae > Neoceratodus > Neoceratodus forsteri. Next base: position 319,076,741 of record CM028134.1, read on the forward strand.
GCATAGTGGAGGTAACCATAAGGATGATGGCGGTGTTAAGGTTCTGTTACTGGGAGACTCGATGATTAAGGGTATCCATTGGGAGGGACAGGGGGATGGATGCCATAGCCAGGTGAAGGTAGTGAGTATCTCTGGGCTGACAGTGCACAGAGCAAAGTTCATGGTGTATGAAATGGTTAGGGATTGTGGAGGGAAACTGGATTTCCTGGTGCATTTGGGAACTAATGATCTAGAGGGAAATAGCATTATGGAAATCCAAGCAAGGTTCCAAGAACTTGCCAGAGTCTGTCAGGATAATGGATGCAACATTTCCTTTTCGGAGATATTGCCAGTACCAAAGGCCTCAGTGGAGAAAAAAAATGAATCTCACAGAGGTATAATAAATGGCTCAGGAAGTGGGTGAAGAGAATGGGTTGGGAAGTTAGGAACTGGAATGGAGTTTGGGAGGATAAGGGACTATATGCCAAGGACAGGTTTCATCTTGCCCCATTAGGGAAGGAAGTCCTTAAACAGGGGATGGCTGACTACATACAAGAAAGGGGTTTAAACTTGTAAGGGGGAAGGGATAAGGAGAGGCTGACTAGAGCCTCCCCTCCAGATGAGGGAGTAGCCTCTGGCCAAGGGGGGAGGGGAAACAGACTGGAGGTGGAGGTTTCAGGAGGAGCAGGGAGATGAAGTATAAGGAATCTGGGTGGGTCTCACAAAAAGGATCAGGATAAGGGGTGGGGGTTAGATGTTAGTAAATGCCAGGAGCTTGGGAAACAAGTTGCCAGAGTTCCAGGCCATGCTGTTCGAGGGGGTGGATGTGGCGCAGTCACGAAACGTGACAACAAAACCATGACTGGGACCTAAATGTACGGGGTACACTATGCTTAGGAAGGATAGAAAGGAGGGCAGAGGGGTGGAGTGGCTATGTTCATTAGAGATGACATAGAAATTGCTATGGTAGAAGAGGCAGAGGGAAACGTGGAGGCCTTATGGGTCACCTCACGATCCCCAGCAGGAGATAAGGTCAAGCTGGGAGTAGCATATAGGCTCCCCGGGATGAGTGATGTTCTAGAGGATGGTTTGCTGGACAACATCATTGCCCAGTGTGGTCCAAAAGGGGAAGGAGTGGTGTTGATGGGGGACCTTAATATGCCAGGTACAAACTGGGGAACCATGTCCTCTAAGGTGGCCAAGGAGCAGAGGCTGCGATGGCTTCCAGGATGTGTTCTACACAGCATGTGATGGAGCCCAAGGGAGGGGCATGTCCTAGATGTGGTTCTGGCAGATGGGGATCTGGTAAGGGACATGGTTGTACAGGACCCTGACTGGGAGTGACCACAATACTGTCTGGTTTCAAATAAGCATTGGGGAGTGGGGTGAGATCTAGGACACTGGCAGTGGACTTCAGGGGCAGACTTTATGGGCATGGGAAATATTCTCAAGGATCACTTGAAGGGATTACCTCAATGACAAGTGTGGAAAGGAGATGGGAGGTCATAAAACGGGACTTCATGAGGCAGTCAGGATCTGCGCTAAGTTGAAACGTAAAGGAGCAAGGTCACATAAACCATGCTGGTGGTCCAGTGAGGTCCAGGTAGCAGTCAGAGAAAAGAAGGCGGTTTACAAAAAATATAAAACAACAAGAGGGGATAGGGATAAGGAAATGTACCAGCTTGCATCTAGAAAAGTCACCCAGATGGTGAGGGGAGCAAAGTCCAGTAAAGAGCAACGGCTGGCACAGGGGATACATGGAGGGGAAAAGGGGTTCTTCCGGTACATTGGGGAGCGGAGAAAAACTAAGGGCCATCTCAGCAGATTGAGATCAGAAGGAGGGTGGGTGGAAGAGGCGAGGGACCAGGCAGAGGCATTTAACGAGTACTTTGCCTCTGTGTTCACTAGGGAGGGGGATGGGATATCTACAAAGCAAGGCACAAAGGGGATAGAAGCGGCAGGGAGTGGGATCAGGGGAGCAACAGAAATGGAGCAAAAGGGAGGGAAAGGTACCCCAGGGGTGTCACATCTGGATAAGGACAAAAAGACCAGTAAGGTGGAGGGACAGATGATGCCATCCCCACCAAAAGGTGTGGTTGCCCTCAAGGCTCTAAAGAAAGACAAATCTCCTGGGCGGATGGCATTCATGCGAGAGTACTATGGAATTGGCGGACATACTGGCTGCACCCTGGCGGAGCTTTTCAACAGGTCACTTGAGACAGGGAGGTACCTAGGGATTGGCGAGAGGACATGTGGTACCAATCCATAAAAGGGGGTCAAGGAAGTACCAGGAAACTATAGACCCATCAGTTTAACCTCGTGGTGGGAAAATTAATGGAGAGTATACTAAAGGAACGATTGGGGTTTACTTGGGGAGGTGGGAGGTCTGATAGTCGCAGCATGGGTTTGTGCCAGGTAGATCATGTCAAACCAACTCTGTGGAGTTCTATGAATGGGTAACATCAGAACTGGACAGGGTAAGCCTGTGGATGGCTTATTCTTGGACTTCAGCAAGTGCTTGACTCTGTCCCCACAATGGTCTGGTGGAGAAACTGATGGGGTTAGGAGTAGGCCCTTGATGGTCAGATGGATTGAAAACTGGATAGCTGGACGCACTCAGAGAGTAGGGTCTGTGGGGAGCTCTCAACCCTACAGAGGTTGGTAGGGCACCACAGGGCTCGGTCCTGGGTCCAATCCTGTTTAATGCATACATATCAGACATCAGGATGGTATAGGGTGTGAAATGAGTCTCTTCGCGGATGACTCCAAGATGGGAGCAGTAGTTGAGGGAGAAGAGGGAGGTTGGCCTGCAAGGGGACCTGACACCCTGGAAAGCTGGGCTCACACATGGAAATTAAATTTCAATATCACCAAGTGCAAGGTGTTGCATCTTGGTCGGGAAACCCTAAACACAGGTACACCCTGGGAGGGAGGTGCTGGAAGCCTCAACAGGGGAAAAGACCTAGGGGTCATGGTGGATACATGTATGAATAACTCTGAGCAGTGCAGGAGAGCAGCAGCAAGGCAAACAGGATGTTGGGATGCATCGCAAGGGGATCACCTCAAGGAGCAAGGAAGTGATTCTGCCGCTGACAATGGACTGGTTAGACACACCTTGAGTACTGTGTACAGTACTGAGACCACACTTGAAGAGGGACATACAGCTCCTGGAGAGGGTACAGAGGAGGGCAACAAAGATGATACTGAGGCTAGGATTTGACTTACGAGGACAGACTTGAAGAGCTCTGCCTGTTTTCATTGGAGGAGAGGAGAGACAGGGGACATGGATTGAGGTCTTCAAGTACCTCAAAGGAATAAATAGGGTAAACATGGAGGGATCTTAGACTAAAGCAGGGAGGCATCATCAGAGGCATGGTTTGAAGTTGGAAGGTGGAAGGGTGAGGGGGAAGAGGAGGAGGTTTTTCACTGAGGGTGGTGGACCCTTGGAATGCTCTGCCTGGTGAGCTGGTTCAGAGATCCACAGTGGAGGGCTTTAAGAGAGGGTGGGACAGACACAGAAAGTGGATGTATCAGATGATGGCCTGTCCCGGGGGGGTGGGGATGGATGATAGGGGTTTCTGGAGCACAAGAGATGGGAGGGTCTCTGCACCCAACTAAGGATCTAGGTTCGAGCAGACTTGATAGACCATAAGGCCTAATCTGCTGGCAAATAGTATGTTAGTATGTTAGTATGTTAAAGTGCCCAAGATTCATTTGGCTCCTACATGGACAAAATTACAAGAACCTGCAGTTGGCAGCATACAGCACCAGGGAGAGCCTGAAAAGGGAAGTTCAGAGGAGTGTGGCATAAAGTTAGAGGGTGCAGATCAACAGACAGCACAGATGACTGATGTGTCCAAGTCTGAGTCACTGAGAGACAATGCAGAGGGAGCATCAGCAGACCCATGGATAGAGGGGCCTAGTCCGAGTCTCATAGGCAAAGATGAGACAGAAGAGGCAATTGATTGGGAGGTTTCAACCTCCATGCCTAGTGAGGAGTGGACAGTCCCAGGAGTGAGCGGTCATCCTCACAGATTCTCAGTGAAGATGATGAAGGGGAACCCATTCAGTCTGATGAAGAAGGCATGGGTTTACAGCCTCCAGTTCCTGGCTTAGAGGAACGCATGGAAGAGAGTAGTGATTCCACTGCCCTGGCTGTGCAAGCAGGAGCTAGGGATCCATTTTGTGTGTCATTAAGAATGAGAAGCTGGCAGATCCAGGACTGAGTGCCCCAAGCCAGGACAGAGGTCACAGATTGACCAAATGCAGTAAGGAGGAAAGACTGGTTCATAGGAAAGCAAATGAAGTCTATGAAGAATCATTTCCTACCTTTCCTCGAAGGATCTGGGGGGAGGAGATAGTAGAATGCAGGAAATCCTGGATTATGGAAGAAGCCATGACACATGTGCACTCTCATGCTGGCAGATTTGTAACAGACAGAATCTTGCAAGAAAAGTTCCAACAATAGAAAGTGGACAGGACATTGTTTATAGACACTGTTCGGATCGTGGATAGCAAGGGACATGAATCCTTTCACAATGTGAATTATGAGCGCCCAGACAGGGTAATAATTCTTGCACCTGACCCATTGTGCTATTTCCCACAATGCCAAGAACATCCTGCGTATGTGCCCATGCCTACCAAGTGGAGAGCAGAGCAGTAGTAGCCAATGCTGCCATTCCAGCAGTTGTTGTACCTATGTTGTTCTACCAGTCTGGATGTCCAGGATCCAGGTGCCCCACCTTCGACAGATCTACAGTGTACTTGCTTTCCAGAATCTATCAACTTGGCCCACCAGATGACTTCAAATCCAGAGAGGACACCAGCCCAGCTGTATCCTGATTCATCGCCTGGGTATTGGATGTCTTCAGACCAGCTGTTTGCTTTTGTTCCTGTGTCCAAGGTTTCATCTTCAGAGATGACATCATCCCAGCTGTTCCCAGATGTGCCATCCTGTCTTGTTCCAGAAGATGTCCACCCAGCTGTATTGGAAGAATGCTGCCAGGGAGTCTTCGATGGGGACACAGGTATCATATGTTTTCCATTCTTCAAGGGACTGGAGTCTAGACTTTTTCAATTTTTCTGACATTTGCAGTGCACATCCTACACCAGCAGACATTCATTGTGACTGTCCTCAAAGACTGTCCCCTATGGGACATTTGCCTGCAGAACTTTTCTTCACCGGGCAACCGGCCAGGAGAGACTCTTCATTGGATTTGCCTTCGGGCCTGTATTTAGTCACTAGTTGAGACTTTGTAGGGCCTTCCATCCCCACAGAACAGCTAAATGTGTGTTGTAAATATTCTGTATATACTGTTTCTATTTTCTACCTTTTCTAAAAAAAAAAAAAAAATGCTTTTTGGGGATTCTCCAGTGTCAGATGGATGGGGCTTGTTGGTTTGTTTTTGTCTTAGTTAGACAGGATTGTAATTGAAAATTAGGGAGGATGTTTTTCTTTTTGTCTTGCAGGTATTCCTGGAGAAGCAAAGAAGACAAGACAAAAAGTGGATTGGAACTCATCGGACTTCAGTTTTGCTTTAGTTTGTAGTAATTAAGAAGTTAACTGTGTTTTAACTTGTTTTTTCCATGTGTGTGTGGTTGCAGGTGTCCAGGGTTGGGGGGAAGTCCTCTTTAGTGTTTTTGTTTAGGTAAGAGGCAGATAGGATTTTCCAAGAGTTCTAGGGGGGATTGGCAAGCTGTGGTTCTGACCGGCCGGAGGGGCCACAGTTTGACCTATTAGGGCTATGCTCTGGACAGTTCTCCCAGGGCCACTGGATTTCCTTAGTAAGATCTTAGAGTAGAGGCCAATGTGTAGGCCGATGGCCTCTGGGTCCTTAGTGTTACCTGTCTGTGCCTGGCACATGGTAGGAGAGGGCCTGATCACCCCTCTCCGTAGGTAGCACTGAGGGTAGGATGGCCCAAGCTGGGTGTTAATCACTGGGGACAGTCATTTTCCTGGCTCAGGGTGAGTGTAACCCCCCTGTTACCTAGGGTTACTAGAACTCTAGTTAGAACTATTGACAGGCAGGGACAGGCAGCTAGTGAAACTCCAGTAAATGGATTTCAATGTGTCTTGCTCTGTTTTCAGTCTCTGCTGAGCTTGGGCTATGACATCATTTAGAACTGTTGCAGCTGCATAAGCCACTTTGGAATGTTGCAGCAGGGAGTTAGGCTAGAATGCTGTTTATTTTTTTTTTGAATCAGTATGCAGTAGTCTTCTGTCTGAGTCAGTCTGTTGAAGTCTGAAGTAGGCTCAAGTGGCAGAAGGATGTAGATCCTGTAGTGTAGTGGAGGGAGGGGGTGCCCTGCAGGGGCAGGCCCCCCTTCCCTCAGCTCTGACACAGAGCTACTTTAGGGTGTGTGCTTCCATCATAAGAGAGGCACAAAGAACCAACTCCCAGGGGCCATCCCCTGGACTGGGAAAAAGGAAGAAGCTGCCGATGGAGAGTGCTGGGGCGCTACAGTATTTAGGAATTGAGATTCCTACAGAGTTTTGGACACCTGCAATGTGGAGGGTGATGAAGCTTTGACAAAAGGCCAGTGGCATTCATTAAAACAATGAGTAAATAAGTCTCTGGGGCTGTGGGTCAGTCAGCATGCCAAGTCCAGGGCTTATGGGACAGTGAGACAGTAATGACTGTTGTATGTGGGGGGTCTTCAGGGAAAGACAGTTACTGCATTACAAAGCTATGTACAGTCTGCACTACAGTAGCCAGTAAAGTATGTTTAAGCAAAGGAATGGCTGGGTGTGGGTCTATGGAACAAGAGGTTGGAGACTCCCCACCTGGCATAACAGGGCTCACCTCTATGGATTCACTTTGAAACACCAGATACCCTTCTCTCAGGTACCAGCCAGTGCCTTAAGAGGGTGCCCAGACATATGGGATGGAGTAAAGGGTGGCAGTGTGCCACTAATTGAAGAATCCATGTTATATGGAAACTTAGGATCCATGATTGGATATGTGTCTGTGTCATCACCTTATCTGCATTACCAGGAGTGTAGCCCCATGGGAGGGTCCATCTATGCTTTTTGTTCAGAGTTGTTGAATAAAGCCACACTTTAGAATCCCATTTCCTGGCATTGGACATTATGATATTGCTTCTGGTCTCTGGATTACTTTGGGTGCCCCTGTGCAGAGTAGTCAAACCTAATCACCATGCCGAGTGACACCTTTCTCCCCAAATTTCAGGTTACAAAAATGGAGGCACCATGTTATAGGACCTAGGCCCTTCAACCTGTTCACTAGCCACACAGGCAGGGGTAGTAGCCCTCTCAGTTTAGTGCTGACTGGGGGTTACACTTACTTATGAAGCAGGGGTATAGACTTAATGGACCAACAGCCCCTTCAACCTTAAATTACTACTATATGTTACAAAGAATTGTCTGTAGCCTAACTGGTCCTTGAACAAGCAGATGAACAAAGCAGGTGATTTGATACCTTTTATTGGGCCGACAAGAAGTTTTCTTTATACAAGTTTTCATGCTACAGTATACAGAGTCCTCCTTCCTTTACTTGAAGAAGGACTCTGAGTAGTCTGAAAGCTTGTGTTCTGAAAAGTTCTTGTCACTCCAACAAAATGGCATCCAGTCACCTACTTTGTTCATCTGCAGTATGTTACAGTGGGTTACTCCCCAAATTATGTTTCATTTTGCAGATCGGGAGCTCTAAGCACAGGGGTTCATAGACATACAAAGTGTCCTACAGTGAGCAAGGTCAGTGAGGAATTTAAAGGTGGAAAACATTTTATTTGACACTGCATCCCCCAGTTATTTGTGACATTCTGTAGGGCAGATGGACAAGGATCAGGGGCTGTTCAGTGACCCGAGGGACACAGACACCCACAGAAGTGTGGCACAGACCTGTTATGGCACACATGGCTTTGCGATGACAGCATAAGGCAGCTCTGTCCCATCAAGGCTCCTGGCAGGACTGGGGGGGGGTGAAGGATCCTGCCCAGGTGCCTAATGGAAGCATCCTATAGAGTGCTCCACCTATTTATGGGGGAACTCTGTGGGTTAAGGGAGACCTCTACATTTGGGCAAACCTTTGTGAATTAGGCCCCAACTCTTACTTTAGGGTTGGGGCAGTATGACTTGTCTTATGAATCTCATGTCAAAATGTTCATTACTGCCTCCTGTAATGTGGAAAAGTGGTGAAAAAACTTTGAATTGAAAAAAAAAACAGTTTTTAATGACTTTTTATCTTTTTTTTAAATGTATGATCTGGACTTTAAGAAAGTGTATACTTCAAAACCAACTGCCATTTTTCTGATGAAGGATTCTAGGTAATCTAAAAGCTCAAGCACTTGTTTTCTTTTGTAACATCTGTGTTGGTCCAATAAAAGCTATCAAATCATCTCTTTTTTTCTGGATCTTTTGTCAAAATGACCAATATGGTAACAAAACTAATTTTCTGTAATAGTTCTTCCCTCCCCTCCCTCCCGCACAGCAGTCCATTCTAATACTGTTATCACCATCTAAGACCTAAACTACTTTTACAAATCAGCACAGGGCCATATAAAGACAATAGTGTTCCATCAAAGAAAAGGTATGTCAGGGTCGGATGTCACACAATAAATAAGCATCTTCCCTGACAACAGCTATAAAACATACTAAAGCTACATTTGTGCATCTGTGCATACATTAGTAAATGTCTATGATTTTAAACCACAAGATGAAATAAGCTGAAAAATACATAGTATATAATGTTAAAGGTCACCTAAATAAGAAAACATTTTTGTGTTAGGCAAAAAAGTGGGTTTAAAGACACCTGTCCTAGTGTAAACTAAGCATTGTCCAGCTGTTTCACACATACAATGTAAGTACTATTCAGATGCAGTATGAATGTCGTAAAACCAGTGTACAGTAACTCAATATTATTAGTGAATATTCAGGCTTATACTTTTTAAACATGATCTATCTGCAACTCTGTAACAAGTGACTAGAGTTTCTGCACATTCATCACCCAAACCTAACACTGATCCCCTTGTCATTGAGGGGCTGTTATCCTAATATGTCCATATATTAACGTGTCCATATAAGCCTAATATTCTGTATTATTAAATAACAGTTCTATCATGTTATTTAATAGTACAGAAGATTAGGTGTATATGGACACATGTTGATACATGGACATATTAGGATAGCAGCATCTCCGTTACAAGTGGTCTGTGTTACGAATGGGTGTTGAATATGTAGAAACACTAGTCACTTATTACAGAGTTGCAGCTTGATCATGTTTAAACAGTGCAAGTTAGAATATTCATGAATAATATTGACTTATTGTACATTGGTTTTAAGACATACATATCTGAAAATGTTATTCATTTCAACTTCACTCCTCACTCTTTATTTATATAACACCTTTCAATATCAAGGTGCTGCACAAATTACATCAGCAAATATAAAAACAGAGAGCTATGTAATTATCTAAAAATCATTCGGTTTGGGAAGGCCATTGAGAATAAATACGTTTTTATCATGGATTTAGAACTACTGACAGTCAGGCATTCTCTTAACTGATGAGGTAGAGAATTCCACAGGGTAGGTGCTACAAATGAAAATGCATGGGCTCCAGATGTTTTGAGACAAAGCCTGGGAATCTCTAGCAGTCCCTTGTCGGTGGATTAGAGAGAGCGATTAGGGATGTAGGGAATCAGGAAATCTTTCAGGTAGTAGGGTCCCTGCTTGTGTAGGGCTTTAAAGGTAAGCTAGCCTACCTTGTAGGTGATCCGCCACTGAACTGGCAGCCAGTGCAGTCTGCACAAAATAGGTGTTATATGACTGGACCTAGAGATACCTGTCAAAAGCCTGGCAACAGCATTCTGCACCATCTGCAAGTGGTGGATATCAACCCCAGACAGCCCTAGGTAGAGGGCATTACAGTAGTCAAGATGGGTAGTGATGAAGGCATGGACCAATGTTGGAAGGTTGCCTGGTGGAACCAGGTATTTCACCCAGGGGATATTCCTCAAATGGCAAAATGAGGATTTGACCATAGCTGACACCTGAGATTTCAGGGTCAAGCTGTCATCAAAAATAACACACAGGTTCCGCACCTGATCTGAGATCGTGAGCTGGACACCATCAAGCCACAGGCCAGACATGTGCCCAACCCCCAAACCCACCCCCGGGGTGACCCGGGTCCACAACCAACACCTTAGTCTTATCTTGATTCAGTCTCAGCCAACTGGAGCTCATCTAGTGATTGATCTCAGAAAGGCAGCTATTTAGCATGGAGATCGCATCAACCTGTCCAGGCACAAAGGACATACACAGCTGAGTATTATCTGCATAGCAGTGAAAACTCAAGCTGTATCACCTAATGATATCTCCCAATGGTAGCATGTACACTGCAAACAACATGGGTGCCAATATGAAGTCCTGCGGCACCCTGTAGGACAGAGGGAGGGTGTCAAAGAAATATTTTCCAGTGACCACCATCTGAGATCTGCCTGCGAGGAAGGATCGAAATCAATTGAGAACTGTACCTGACAGTCCACAAAGGAACCACAGGGTCTCCAAAAGCACTCCATGGTCCACAGTGTCAAAAGCTGCTGAGAGAGCGAGAAGGACAAAGATGGTACGAGTCTTTCGCTCTCTCTCCATTAGGAGGTCATTTAGTACCCAAACAAGGGCAGTCTCCATGCTATGCCTTTTCCTAAAACCAGACTGAAGGGCTTCATAGACATTGTGAGTTACAAGGTGATCATCCAGTTGCAGTGCAACCACCTTCTCAATAATCATCCCCACAAAGGGAAGGTTAAAGAAAGGTCAGTAGTTAGCTGGATCGTCAGGATCCAAGAAAGGTTTTTTAAGGAGTGGTCAAATGACTGCCTTCTTTAAAGGGTCTGGAAAGACCCCCTCCTCCAAGGATCTCCATGCAATTTCAGCTAGGATCAGGCAGATAACATCTACACACCCCACTAAGAGGGGGGGTAGGGCCCAGATCCCAACTACAACAGGTTGGGCACAAAGTCTGGACAATCTTCACAATGTCCATGAATTCCAGTTGGCTGAAATCTGTCTGGACAGACTGGGTGCTCACCACCTCTTGTCGACCTCCACAACCCCTCATAGAGAGAGCCAATTCCTGATGTTGGCAACCTTATCTGTGAAGAACCAAGCTAGCTCATCACACTTATTCTGTGGAAAAGCTCTTCTGGACTGGAGACAGATTGGATTGCACAATCTGTCAATGGTTCGGAAGAGTTGAGCTGGTCAATCTGCGCAGCTGAAATCTCCCTGAATAGGAACTCTGCCTTTTTATGGGTGATTTCTGATTGATAGCCTTTATAATGTTCTACCAATCTAAGTCTGTCAGCATACAGGCCGGATTTCCGCCATGCTCTGTCTCTCTAGCCTTCAACCAACTCACCTCAACTCCTTCAAGGACCCATCAAACCAAGGGGACCTTGGGCAAAAAGTGAGTGGTTGAACATGAACAGGAGCAATCAAGTCCAGGGCATCTCCCACTGCCTTATTACAGGCGAGTACAAGATCCTCATGGCTTATGATTTCGCCCAGCAATCGCAATAGATCCAGAACCACTGATAGACCATCTGGGCTAACTTCCCTTAAAGGGCAGTACTGGACCATTTCCAAAGTGGTAGTTCCAAGTGGGGGGCTCCAAAGCTAACCCTATGGTGTGATGGTCAGACAAACTGACTGGTTCCACCCCCAAATCAGAGATCTCCATCCCCAGGAGGAACAGCAGTTCCAGTGAGTGACTCCCTATATGGGTAGAGAAGTTAACCACCTGTTTGAGGCCAAGCATTGTAATAAGCCAGAGGAGATTTTGACCAAATGGTGAGAGTTCATCATCGACCCAGGTATTGAAGTCCCCCAGAATTATCCATCTGGGAGACTCCAATACCATGTTGGTGATGAGGTCTGCAATCTCCTGCAGGAATAAAGTCCCATCATAAGATGGATGGTCAATGAGGAGTATCCTGCAACCTATACTCTCTCCCATGATACACTCAAAGGATCTGGTGGTCCCCACTGGAACATCCACAAGGCACAGCTCGGTCTTAAAAAAGATGGCTACACCCCCACTCCTTCGATCCAACCTCGGGCGGTGAATCACCGAGAGCCCAGCCGGCACAGCAGAAGCCAATACTGGGCCTGTATTTTCATCCAGCCAGGTCTCAGTGATACATGCCAGATCCACTGTATCAGTAAGATCAGCTATAATAGCTGTCTTGTTTTTGATGGACCTGGCATTACATAACATCACCCGGGTCAGATGAGATGCTGGGGAAGACCTTGACTCCTGACCAGTATTAACTGCTGGGCACTTGGGTATGGGAACAAGACAGGGATTACCCCTGTCCTGGCACCATTTTGCCCCAGGGCATCACCTAGTCCCTACCACCCAATCAGTCCCCCCATTTCCATGCCCCCACCAGGCCCACTTCTCACCCCTTTCCTGCGCCTCCTGGCAATGCCCAAGGATTGACAGCTTCTATAGATCTCTACTGGCAAATAAAGGAAGTCAAAGGAGTGTAATTCCCTGAGTCTCGTGGGGGAATACTGCCTGACCATCATTTGGCCTCCACAACATATTCTTAAAATAATAAGTAATGCGCTAAATTAACTTAAACCCACCCACCCAATTAAATATAAATACAAATTATAAACAATAACAAACTAAAAATAAATTACACTATCCAGAAATATACACCAAGTACATAAGCATAAATTACAAACTTGATTGCACTACTAATACTATAAGTATTAAGAGATAGATATCATAAGCAGAGCCAAGTCCATAGAAGTCCATGTAAAAAGGTTTTAGTCCATGGAGCTCCCACCTCCCAGGGCCAAACACTGTCCATTTAACAGACTTAGAGGACTCTCACTCCTGAAGATCCAGCAGAGCAAAACTTAAAAGTTTTAAGCCTCAGTCTGTAAGAAGTACCAGGCTTGCAATTTATAGAAGCTAAAAGCCAGTATTCATCCTCCATGGGCTCCCACCACCATGCAGTAACCAAAAAACTGACCAATTTCCTCAAGAAATATAGTCCGGAACAGCTTTGCAGATGTAACATTAAGGTCAGAGAAGCAAAACAAAGAAAAAGTGACTTATGTAGCAACTCACAGCTTTCCCTTCATTTGCTGCAGACCAAGGGAAGCAACGATAACACAGCTGCAGTTCATACTCCAGACATAGCCCCTAACCAGCAAGAAAAATCCAGGGATAGTGCCACTTCGAAACCAGAGTGTTTAAAGGTTCATGGGGCTCCACCCAGACCATCTGCCTCTCCCCGGACCCTACCACTATCCCAGCAGCTCTCCAGCCACCACGTTGTGGATTGGAAATGCCGCAGGTACAGCTGCCCCCTGACAAGGGCACCGAGACACACCACCAGGTCGAGGACTGGGACCAGGATGAAGCTCCCCCCAACAGTAGGCAAACACCCACCGCTAAGTCACTTCAGCACTCCCCTCCACACCATTTTTTTGGGATCACCGGCAGTTCCAGAACCACACCACTGTACCTTTTGGGACCGGTCACCAAACTCCTCGCACTACTTCTCTCCACAGCAAAGAGACCACACCAATCCAAGTATTAAGGACCGAAATGCTCCAAAATACTCCAAAGTATCGTAGAGTGAAAACTTGATGTTTCTGTCGTTTCTGTTCTAATACCGCAGTAACTTTCAATTGTTCACCTCTATAACTCAGTTGTTCAGCTGTTTGCCTCTTTAACTCCAGAAGCAGCATTTAAAAAAGCAGACACCAATCACAGCTAACACATCTTATTTGATAACAATCGGCACTGAACCAAAGCCGAAATATGCCCTGCGCAATCAACAGTTTCATACACAGACCAAATTAAAACAAAAAAAAAGACAAAAATAACTAAGGTAAACTAAACTAAAGTAAAACTAAAATTAACTAAAATAAGTTAAAACCAAAAACCTTGCTCTCTACAGCTCCTGCAGACCTCAGCCCAACATGGCCTCCACTCTGATGTTCCTGTCATCATTCCCTATGTGTTTCTCCTGGCAACTAATGTTATTTTTTTCTTTATCTCATTCCTAAAATCAAAAGACTGGCACCACCTTTCAATGGGATAGTTCACAGGGCGCATGTGCACTGTGGCCAGTTCCAGAAGCTGCATCTCAGAAAGGGCATAGACAGGATGCAGGCAGTCCAGAGGAGGGTAACTAAAATGGTGCAAGGGTTACACGAGAAGCTCTAGTAGGAGAGGCTGCGAGATCTCATCACGTACACCCTTGAAGAGTGGAGGGCATGATACAGACCTATAAGTACCTCACTGGGGGTGAACAGGGTACAGGAGGAGAGTCTCTTTCAATTGAGAAAGTGCAGCAGGACAAGAGGTCATGCAATGAAGCTCAAAGGGGAGAAGTTTAAACAGGGATGTGAGAAAACACTACCTCACTGAAAGAGTGGTGGACACCTGGAACAGTCTACCCGTAGAGGTAGTGGGGCACAAAAAGTGGGGGGCTTCAAGCATGCATAGGATAGGCATGGACAATACTAGTAAACAGGCAGGAAGGGCTGCAGAAAACCAGGTAGGGTCTGCAGAGACAGAATAGGCAGGAAGACAGAATGGGCAAACTGGGTGGGCCAAGCGGTCCTTTTGTGCTGACAAATTCTACGTTTCTAGGTAAATTTCACTTTTAATTTGATCCTGATCTCACTTATTTTTATGTCCTGAACTTGACAATTGAGCCTGGCTCATCAAGGGTCCTACTGGGGGGAAGATGAGTCAGCATCTCAGAGGATGTTCTCCTTCTCCAGAGAGAGCTGCCATCCTCACTGTGATACTGACACTTGTGTGACCACAGGTAGTGCAGATATGGACTCTGAACGGGAGGGTGAAAATGATGGTCGGGGATTGACGCTGTGCATGGAATGCATATGCATGTGGATTGGTCTCACTCTCATTCCCATCTTCCAGAGCTGGTAGTACAACTTAAAGCACAGAGCAACAAGCTGTAAATGAGCTTGATGCATCCAACAATCCTGGGTTTGATTCCCACAACCTTCACTTGCATAGGCAAATCACATACCCTCCCCAATGGGTCAGCTTTCTAAATGGTCTGAAGAAATTACTGCTACTGGTTTGTGGCCTATATTAAATCAGTCATTAGTGTTCAGTACATTCCACTCTCCGACCCTCCACCAAGTTGCTCTAAAGAGCCTGCAATTTATTGAGAAGTGAGCAGTCCATCTCAGATGAGCAAGTTATATTTAAAATGCTAGAGCAGTTTCCCATTCAAGGGTTTCACCTTGCCATTAGTGGATGGGTTTAATTCAAATACCAGCTGGCATTTTTCTCCTTGTAAATGGTATCCCTTCAGAATATTTTACTAACAGACTTTGTTTATTCTTTGTCCTGTTATGTTGTTTTATCTTATATAAATAAATAAAGCATGTTCAATAAAAAAAAAAATACCAGCTGGCATCTGAAGACTAAGAAACTCATTTTGAAAATTATGGAGTGGCAAGATGTGAGTATGAAAGTATAAGCGTTGAAAATGAAAAAAAAACTTCAGGCTCTTTAGAGCAGCTGTGGGAAGGGTACTGAACACTAATGATTGATTTGATATAGGTCATAAACCAGTTGAACACCCCTAAAAATGCAGTAATTTATTGGAAATGTGATTAAATCTGATGAATGATCAGGGGTAGAGCTTGGTATTCTTCTGATGTGATTATTAATTGGGAAAGGTGTGGTCCTCTCTAGTCGCAAGCTCTGCACACACCAGCCATAAATTGCAAGGTACCTGCTCTCTTTACAGGCATGAACATGGGGAAGCTTGAAAGAAGTCTCACAGAGAGAAGCAGTGAGTACACCAGCACAGATGAGCGAGTAATGTTTAAAATGTTAGAGCAGTTTCCCATCCAAGGGTTTCACTTTGGTATCAGTGGATGGGTTTATTTCAAATAACAGCTGGCATCTGAAAACTAAGAAACCCATTTTGAAAATTATGGAGTAACAAGAAGTAAGTAAGGAAGTATGAGCTTTAAAAATTAAAAAAAACCTGCAGATTGTTTACAGCAGCTTTGGGGGGGAGGGATTACTAGAAACTAATGACTGGGTTGATACAGGTCATGAGCCAGTAGCTCACCCCTTTTAAAATGCAGGAATCTATAAGAAATTACATTTTGAGTTTGGATTTCTTTAGATTTAGAGACAAATACTTATCCCTGGCTCTTTGTAGAACATGCTGTACCCTCTCATTGTGCTCTTGTACATTAGTTCCCCATATTAGGATGTCATCCATGATGACCTCTGTGCCATCGACCCCTCAAAAATGTGTGTCATTTTATTGGGTAAGACTTCTGGTGCTGAGCAAATCCCAAAGTGGAGATGCTTGAACTGTACCTCTCAAAAGATGTATTAAAAGTCACTAGATCAGAGCTAGGCCCATCCAGTTTAATCTGTCAGAAGGCATACCCAACATCTAACACTGTGAATACTTTGGTCCCTGCTAGCTTGGTTGCAACCTTGTCAACTGTTTTCATTGGGTAATGTTCCTTCTTAATTGCTCTATTAAGATCTCTAAAATCTATACCAATGTGTACTTTGGTTGGTTTTTCTACAACCACCATCGAGTTGACCCAGCTCGTGGGTTTCTCCACCTTCTCAATAACCCCAAATCTTTCCCTGTTCTCTACCTCAGTTTTCACTTTATCTTGTAATGCGAAAGGTATTTTCCTAGGGAGTGGATCACAGGACTGACTGTTTTATCTATTTTAATGTGGTATTCGCCTTCTAAGCATCACAATTCCTCAAATACATCAGCAAATTCAGCCGGTATTCCTTCTGTAGTTTCCCCTGCACTTCCATTTGCAGCATCTACTGAAAAAAGCTTCTTTATAAGCTTCATTTCCAAGCTAGTAGACAGGCACAACACTGGGGTCATGTTTGCATTAACCACTTGAAATGGCAGCAGGTAATACTTATGCTTAAAACATGTTAGCAACATCACTTTGCCTTTTACATCCAGTTTATGCCCAGAATAGGAAAACAATCTAGCTTATGACCTTTGAATAACTTCTCCAGACAATGTCTTATACATCTGAAAAGGCATCACATTACACTGTGCTCCTATGTCTAACTTGAACGTCACCATTTTCCCATTTATACTCAAATTTATTTTCCAATCAGTCTCTGGCTTATAGGTAGTCACAGTTTCAATGCTAAAAGTACTTTCATTCTCCAGAACATCTTCTCTAACAACATGGATCTCACTACGTTTGCCCACATGACATACCCTAGCAAAGTGATTTTTCCTGTGGCACAATCTACAAAACTCTCCATATGCTGGCCATTTATTTATCTCATGCTCACAACCACACTTTTCACATTTGACTTTATTGGCTCAAGGTGCATAACTGCCCTTGCTCACATGGACACTTGCTGTGACTCTTTCTTCCTTGGCAACTGCTACTTGCACTGTGCTTTCATCCTGAGCATTCCCACTTAAGCATTTTATCTGCATTTCACTCAGTTCAGTGGCCCTGCACATATCTATGGCATCATCTAATGTTAAGTCCGCTTTTCTCAACAGTCTGCATCTCACATGCTCACTCTGTATGTCGCATACAATTCTATCTCTAATCAACGATTCCATTAAATCTCCAAATTCACAAGATTTAGCCTTTAGCCTCAGTTCAGTTACGTATGAATCAACGTGCTCTCCCGGATTCTGGTTCCTCATATTAGACAAATGTCTTTCATAAGTCACATTCTTTCTTGAGTTACAATACCTCTCGAATTGTCCCATAATTTTATTCAGCTGCTCCTTCTCTTCCTCTGTTTCCCAAACGAAAGTATTGAATACCTCTAATGCAACAGGGCCTGCCATGTGCAAGAAGGTCATTGCCTGGATTTTCTGGGATTTTTCAGTGAGTCCACTGGCAACTGAGAAAATTTCAAATTGCTACTTAAATCTTCTCCAGTTTTCAGATGCGTTTCCATGTAAATTGAGAGTGGTGGGAGGCTGCAGGCGGTCCATTCTGACACCATATAATAATCACACATACACCAACGTGGAGTGAGCTGGTAAGTTTACTGTATGAAATACACACTTGAAACAACTGCAGAAAATGTGGGCTTCTGCTTGCCAAGCAAGGGTTTATACATACATGTTAGCGCATGCACATTAGTAAAGCATACACAAATCACATATGCTAATTAACTTCCTTACAGGTAGGTGCACTGAATGCAAGGCTGGCTGTTGGTGTTGCTGCCAATAAACATACATCTCCCATTCTCCTGAAGATGTCTCTTCCCATCCATGCTTTGCATTCCACTGATTGCCAGCTGCCATCCAAGCGCTACCACTTCTAATGCTTGCTCAGTGCCTATGCCAACTATCCATCTGACTTCCTCTTGTCTGAGAGTTCAAACTGTTGAGTATGAAGTAGGAGTCCCTTGATGCTTTTTTGAGGGAGGTGGGGGGGGGCCACTGTCAAAATTCCTGGATCACCACCTCAGGTGATGCTTGCTTACAGCATCTGGCCACAGCAGTGGCCCACAGTTCATGATGGTCAGAACCTCTCTCACCTTTATCCTGAAAAAATCATGGGGCTCCTACTTTGAACTCAGAATGCAGATTCCCAGACAGGAGGAAGTCAGTTTGGTAGTTGGCATGGGCGCTGTGGGGATAACAGTCTTGTTGGTCAGGGTGCACTAGAACTGACTGCTTTGTTGATGGTGAGCAGTCTATGATGTGTGATAGATGAACGAGAGTGGTCCTCTTCAGGAGGACAGGAGATAGATGGTTGTTGACTAAAGCACTAGTAGCCAGCCCAGCAGTGAGTACACCCACCAACCCATCTGACATGACCTCACCTTGTGGTACCCAAAGTCCAAATTTGACGGTCACCAGCCACTAGGAGATGTATTAAGTTATGGGGTGGAGAATGGGTGTTTGAGGAGGGGGTTGGGGTCTTTTATCAAGACTGAACTGGGATCAGCATACTTGTTTGGTGGGTGAAGGGATCTGCATCCAGATTCCATGGTTGAATGCAGAATTGTAAATTCCATTTCCGAGTCCAATATTGAATCCAGTGACTTTATTTTATTTATTTATTTACTTATTTTATTTGTATTTCGGATGACACCTTTGCACTGAGGGCTGTTTTACAAAGGTTCCACGTCAAGGCAATAAGGACAATAAGGTACAGAACATAACATGATCATTACAATGGAACTTACAAAAAAAAAAAGACAAATAAGCTTACAATAATAGCAGCCAAAGGCATTGTCAAGGAATTGTGTTGCTAGTTAATTATACTGTATAAGTCATAGTTGGCTCAGTGAAGGTTTATTAGGAGTGGGTTAGTGGGAAAAGAGAAAGAAAAGTGGTGGTGAGGGGGTGGTATGGGAGACAGAGAGAGGGAGGAGGGGAGAAATGGGGAGAGCATTGCGTTGGGTATGTGGTAGATGGGAAACAGCAAGGGAGGAGGAAAGGGGGGTGAAAAAGAAAAGGAGACAAATTCATCCTATACCCAGTAATGGGGGGTAGCAGAGGAGGAGGAGAAACTGAGGCAGTGAGGAGGGATGCTTGAGGGTAGTATGCCTGGAGGAGATTATAAGAAGCAATCACAGAAGGCACTAGCCATGAGGTGTTGACGCAGTTTACACTTAAAAGCATCAATCGTGGCAATGTTGGAGATTTCTGTAGGTAGCAAGTTGAACCCAGTGGAGCCTCTGACAAGGTAAGAATGCTGAGCTTCAGAGGTCCTACAGCGAGGTATTGTAAAGGTTAGACTGTCCGATCTTCTAGTTAGGTGGCAGACATGCTGCGGGGTCAATATTGATTGGACTCTATGGGGCACAAGGCCCAGTGATGTCTTCTTAGCTAGGATGCAGGTCTGGTACTTTAGCCTGCCAGATAGCTGGAGCCAGTTAGCCTGCTCATAAATGTCACATGTGTGAGAAAGGTGGGCAGCTGAAATAAGGAGTCTACATGCCTTATTAAGGGCTACAGCTATGCGCCGGAGTGCAATATCAGTAGCGGATCCATAGATAACGAGCCCGTAGTCAATAGTTGAGATAACAGAGCTCTGGATAGCGAGGTTCAAGGCTTCAGGCATTAGGCAAAGTTTATGCTTGTATAGTAGCCCTATATGGGAGTTCACAGTTTTAGTGATATTGTCAATGTGCTTGGTATACGAGAGGGAGCAGTCAAGGGTCAGGCCCAGATATTTAAACATATCCACCTGCTCAAGAGTGACACCTTCGTGGTTGTTAATTATGAGCTCATGGTCCTTGTACTTGTTGTGGATTCCATGGAACAAAATTGTTTTAGTTTTTTTGTGGTTAAGGATGAGTTTCTGTGAGCAAAACCAGTCTTCCACTTCTGTGAAACTTTTCTGTAGTTGAGAATGAAGGGAGGTGGGGTCGGTGCGGCAAGTGAAGATTACTGCATCATCTGCATGCAGTAACATTCTGTCATAGCAGGAGGCAGGGAGATTGTTAAGGAATATGCTGAATAACAAGGGACCCCAGATAGAACCTTGGTGTACTCCAGAGTGGATTGGTAGGGATGATGAGAGGAATTCACCAATCCTGACCTGTTGGGTCCAGTTACTGAGGTAGCTTTGAAACAAGAGGGCCGTTTCACTTGAAAGACCAAGGAGAGACAATTCTTTGAGGAGAATGGAGAGACTGACAGTGTCAAATGCCTTAGTCTGGTCAATAAAAGAGGCGCCGTCTAACTGTCCCTGATCAAGTGCATGATGGATATGTGTGGTGAATTTGAGGAGTGCTGTGGTAGTGCTGTGCCCTTTGTGGAAGCCATGCTGCTGGGAACATTGCAGGCTGTATTTTACAAGGTACTCCATGAGCTGATCAGCCACTATGTGTTCCAAGGCTTTGGATAGAGGAGGGAGGATGGATATAGGCCTGTAGTTGTTTGTGAGAGTCTTGTCACCACTTTTATGGACTGGAGTCACCACTGCCAGTTTCCACTTTTGGGGGAACTGGGAGAGCATGAAGGAACGGTTGAGGATTTTGGTTAGTGGGAGCAAGACTTCGTCAATGGTGAGTGCGAGAAGTTTCATCTCCAGTGAGTCACCACTGATCCTAGACTTTCCAAGCACTTTAAGAATGTGTTTTTTAGCTAGGCTTTCCGGGATTGCTTTGAAATGGAAAGGAGGGTGCCCTGGTGGCAAACCTGAACTAACAGGAGCTGGGTTGACTGTGGTGGGATCAAAAAAGTTAGGGGGTAGCACATGACAAAGGTCAGCAAAAGTGGTGTTAAATGCGTTGGCAATGATTACATGGTCAAGAGTGATGGTACCATCTATGTTCAACATTGTGGGTGTTGTTTTGGGATCCTTTCCAGTCACTTCAGCAAGGTTACACCAGAATTTACTCCAGTCATTCCAGATGCTGGCTAAGGCGTTCCTGTAATAGTTAGCCTTCTCATGGTGGATTGCTCTGGTACATGCATTCCTTGCTGTTTGGTAGGCCTGGATATCAGTCTGGGTGCCAGTAGCCTTCACAAGATACCAGAGCTGGTCTGTAGATTTCATTTGTGTAAGGAGGCCTAGTGTCATCCATGGGTTATTGACACCCTTGATCTTACACTTCTTGAATGGAGCATGAACTTCGCAGGCTGAGTTGAAACAGGTGATAAAGTATTTAAGTGCTCTATCTACATCGGGGGCTATATCAATTGGTGACCAGTCATGTTCATGAAGGAGTGTTTTAAGTGACTCAAGATGACCAGGGGTCAGCATTCTCCTATTAATAGTTTTGAGGGGAGTTTGGTGTATTTGTTGGTCCAGATACACAAGATAGGGGAATGATCACTTAAGGAGTCTGGGAGGACTGTTGCTTCGGGAGATGTGCTCCGGACGATTAGTTAGCACTCAGTCTAGAAGTGTATAGGTCCCTGTTCTGTAGTTTACTCTAGTAGCTGATTTGACCATTTGTGAGAAGATAGCAGCAGCTAGGACATCCTTATAACTATTCAAGCTTAACTGGCATCAACACGGTACTGGCTCCATAATTGAAATTTCTAATAATCTGATTGGTTATAAACAGAATGGGATCAGTAGATTCCAATCATCCCTAATGCAAATCAATGTAGGAAAAAAAAAATTGTTTACTGTGTAACCTCACCCCACTGACCCCCCTTGTTCCTACCAGCAGGGTTGTTCCTATCACATCTAGGCACCACCGAGAGGGGTGGGGATAGTCACTACAAATATCTCACAGACTCTGTGGACCCATTACTTCTACTTCTGAGCCTGCCATCCTTTAGACAGGCAAACCAAGTGTGGCAACTACCTGGCTCACACCTGGGGGGGGACCATTTAGCATGGCCATCAACCTGGGTCCCTGGGAGAAAACATTTGTTCAGCATTATGCTAGATTTGTACTTCTGGTCAGGGGAATCCAAGTAAATCCAGACACTTGTATTAATAACTGTAATGTCCAAACCAGGTTGGGATTCTAGAGTGTGGCTTTTATTTACATAACACAGAGAATAACAAAGCAAAGATGGACCCCCACAGTGCTACACTTGCTGGTAATGCATATTACAGAGGTACAGAGCACACTTCCTCATTACGAATTCTCAGATTCTGAATGGATCTGGGCACACACAGCCCGAACTGGTACACTTCTCTTCTATTCCTTGACTTGGCACCTCGGCCAGTACTAAGACACTTTTCCATATGGCATGGAGGTTGATGGTGGATCCCTAAACCACCCTCTAGCACATTTTGGCTCTCAAGGAAAATCCACAATCCCATGTCTGGGTGCTTTCCTCAGGCATTGGCCAAATGCACTGAGAGGAAACATAGGTGCCCAAACTGAACCTGGAGAGGTAAACCTGGTTACTCCAGATGGGGGTGTCTCCCACCTCTTGCTCCCAAATCTATACTAGGCCATTCATTTGGTTACAACACCTTTCTTTGAAACACTGTTTGTAGATGCTCTCTCGAATTGTTTTACACATTTAATATTCTACATCTGTCTGGAAGTGTCCTGACTTTAAAAGTACTGTACGTGACTATGTCTTTACCCTAGACCCTCACTGTTGCAGATGCTTCTAAGTCATACACAGACTAAAAGTCCTGTACTTGGCAAGTCTCTCTTTGACCCCACAGTAGGTGGACACTTTTACTTCAAACTCTATCTCGTTGAACACAGTCTCTGTTTCAGAACAAACTCAACAGGGTATGCAGGTGCCCCAGGGATTCTTCCCACAAAATGTCTCAGGTACTCACAAACAAGACCACTCTCAGGGAGATTCTCCCTCTCCAGGCTGGACCAGGGGATTGCCCCTGAATTCATGGACTTCCCCTCCCATCCCTCTGAGATGGGGCACTGGAACAACTTCTAGGAACAGTATCTACCACTTCCTTGTACAGGTCTTCTGTGTTCTTCTCTAGGGTGAGAACACACAACCCCTTCTTCTGATGTAGCTCTGTATTAGAGCTTGGCTCTGAGGAGATGCACGCTGCAGCACTCTTCACTCTCTTGAGTCTCTCTTGAAACTGAACTTGAATCCCTAATGTTCTACTGCTAACCCCTGCAGTTAGCATTCCATCGTGGCTTATGCTGCTGTGAGAATTCTATGGTGACATCATCACTCCAGCTCAGCTGAAACTGAAGACAGAGTGAGACAGTGTAAAACCCATTTAACTGGCATCTCACAAGCTGCCTTTCCCTGCCTGCCACTGATTCTGAGTGGGATTCTAGTAACCCCTGGGAACAAGGGGTTACAACTGTAACATAGAAACATAGAAATTGATGACAGATAATTACTAGGCCCATCCAGTCTGCCCATTTTCCTGCCTGCAGTAAAAGACACAGACCCTACTTGATCTCTGGCTTTACCTCCTTATTCCTATTGCTAGGGTTCACCTATGTCTGTCCCATGCACGTTTGAATTCCCCCACTGTGTTTGCCCCCACCACCTCTGCTGGGAGTCTATTCCATGCATCCACCACCCTTTCCATGAAGAAATATTTTCTCACACTACCCCTTAGTCTACCCCCTTCCAACCTCAGGTCATGCTACCTCATTCCTGGACATCTCCTTTTCTGAAAGATGCTACCCTCTGGTACCCTATTTATGCCTTTTAGTTATTTGTAGGTTTCTATCATCTCTCCCCTGTCTCTCCTGTCCTCTCCTCCAGGGTATACATATTGAGGTCTCCCAGACTCTCCTCATATGACGTTTGGTGAAGGCTCTGCACTATCTTTGTTGCCCTTCTTTGAATGGCCACCACCCTGTCTATTTCCTTACAGAGATGCGGCCTCCAGAATTAGACACAGTATTCCAAATGAGGCCTCACCAATGATCTGTACAGTGGCAACACAATCTCCTTTCTTCTGCTGGTGATATCTCTCCCTATGCACTCCAGCATCCCACTGGCTCTCCCCACAGCCTTGGCACATTGGTTGGCCACCATTAGATAATCAGATATGATTATCCCCAAATCCCTTTCCTGTTTGGTGACCATCAGTATCCCTGCCCCACATCATGTAATCTTCTCTGAGTTCTTGCACTCCAAATGCATGATTTTTCCCTTTTTCACATTGAATCTCAGCTGCCACACTCTGTACCATTCCTCTAGTTTACCTAGGTCCCTCTTCATTTGTCCACCCTGTTGCAGATCTTAGTGTCATCCACAAAGAGGCACCCCTTCCCTTCCAACCCCTCTGCAATGTCACTTATGAAAACATTAAACAGGACTGGCCCCATGATTGAACCCTGTGGCACCCCACTGGTCACCCTCCTTTCCTCAGATTGAGCTCCATTTACCACGACCCTTTATCTTCTATCAATCAACCAGTTCCTAACCCAGTTTATCACCTTGTGACTCACCCCCAGGCTGCCCAGCTTGTTCACCAGTCTTCTACGTGGAACAGAATCAAAGGCCTTACTGAAATCCAGGTAAGCCACATCCACTGCTCCCCTCTGATTCATGACCCTAGTCACCCAGTCAAAGAAATCAATTAGATTTGTTTGACATGACCTCCCCACTGTGAATCCATGTTATCTCAGATTCTGTGCTCTGCTGGATTCAAGATATTTCACAATCCTTTCTTTAAGAGCGATTTCACAATTTTCACCATTATTGAGGTGAGGCTGGCTGGACTATAGTTTTCAGCCTCCTCCTTATTCCCACTTTTGTAAAGTGGGACTACATCTGCCCTCCACTAGTCCTTCGGAACCACTCCTGTATCAAGTGATTTATTAAACAGGGCTGCCAGTGTGCTACAAGCACCTCCTGTGGTTCCCTTAATATTCTAGGATGTCTCTCATCTGGTCCCATTGCCTTGTCCATTTTCAGTTTTATGAGTTCTTTTAGGACCCTGTCTTCCATAAATGGAATGGTGTCCATCTCCCTCCCATATTTGTTCATGTTGCCAAATGTGGACTCTCACCTTCTCCTTCTCCCATGAATACAGAACAAAAATACTTGTTCAATATTATGCTTTTTACAGGTCCCCTTCCACACACTTTCCTTTTTCCTCTTTTACTTACTATCCCACCCCTGTTTTTTCTCCTTTAACTAATGTACCTATAAAAAATCTTGTCCCCTTTTTTTACCTCCCATGCTAGTTTTTATTCTGTTTGTGCCTTTGCTTTCCTGACTGCAAGCCTTGCCTCACTCTATTTATCCAGGTATACTACCCTGTCCTCCTCCTTCTGTGTTTCCTTATATTTCCTGAAAGCCATCTTTTTTGCCCTTACCATCCTGGCCACTTCCTTTGAGAACCACAGTGACTTTCCCCTTCTCTTCCTCTTGTTTACTTGCCTCATGCAAAGGTTTGTTGCCTCTGCTATGGTTCCTATAAGATGGCCTACTGCTCCTCCACTTCGCCCTATTTTTCCCCCAGACCAGAGCATGCTTGAGACGTATCCCCATCTTAGTAAAGTCCACCATCCTGAAATCTAGAACCCTCACCTTTCTGTGGCTTGACTCTGTCACTGTATTCATGCTGAACCACACCATGTGATGATCACTGGATCCCAGGTGTCCGGCCACCCTGACTTCCTCAATTCTGTCCCCAGTGGTGAGTACCAGGTCCAAAACTGCACCCTTCCTGGTGGGCTCTAGCACTAGCTGCCTGAGGCGTGTCCCATGCACAGAGTACATGATGTCCCTGCTCCTGGCTCAGGCAGCAGCTGGGATGCTCCAATCCACATCTGGCAGATTGAAATCACCTACCAGCGGCGCTTCCCCTTTAGCTGCCATCATCTGGATGGATTCCACTAGAATCTTGTCCCCCTCCTTCCCCTGTGCTGGAGGTCTGTATATCATGCCAGTGCAAATAGCAGTGCCATTGACCTTCTCAAGGGTGACCCACAGTACCTACACCACCCCCTGCATTCTCTGCATCTCAGTCACTCTAATACCCTCCCTGATGTAAAGAGCCACCTTCCTCCCTTTTTACCCTCCCTGTTTCTCCTAAACAGAGTATAACCTGGTACTGCTACATCCCAGTCATGATTTCCAGTATACCACATCTCGGTAATAGCTACAATGTCCAGGTTAGCTTCTGTCACCAAGGCCACCAGATCGGGGATTTTATTCCCTAGGCTGCAGGCATTTGTATACAGTACATGAACTTCCATGTTCTGCCATTTTTCCTTTTATCATCCCTCCTGCTGTCTTTTTGCCTCCTCTGTTTATCCTTCCTGTTGTCATTACCCTTCCTCCTGTCCTCCACTGTTCCCCCCCCATGGGGTTTGTTTCCTCTGGCAATATCACAGCTTTATAGTCCTCCATGTTGATTTTACTATCCTGTGAGGTGGGCAGTTTGGGTCTCCCTGCATATTTCTGCCACCCCACCCATTAGTTTAAATGCTTGCCAAATAAGCATTTAAACCATTCACTGAGGACAGCAGTCCCCTCCCTGAACAGGTGTAGGCCACCCCCCTTGTACAGGGTCACATTCCTCCAGGTGAGTCTCCAGTTCCCAATTAAGCTGAAACCCCTTTCTCTGCACCAGTGCTCTAGCCAAACATTGAATTCCTTGGTGTGGAGGTTCCTAGCCTCCCCCTTGTCATGTATCAATACAGGAAAAATGCCTTGCAGAGTATTACTTTATTAAAAGTGCATCTACATGACTTACGTAGTCTTGCACCATGCAGCTGGCACTATGTTGTGCTGTAATTCCACTGGAGTAAATAGATGCAAACTCTATGTTACTACGAACAAACTCATTTTGCATCCCCTAACATCTGACAATGGCTGTCCCAGTTACACTGCAACTTAGTTGTAGGGTGGACTCTTCCTCTTCATGACTAAAAACACCTTTATGTATGGCCCCAAACAGTGGCAGTGCAATGGGACTACAGTTTGTACTCTGTTTTGTGCTGTCTCCCTTTGCAGCTGAGAATGGGGCTCTAAGAGTTTGGTGACTGCTATCTAAGAACACAACAAAATCCTTATATATTTTCTAACTGAAATCATACAGTGCCAAACAATCAACATGTATGCAGGATTTGAATTTGAAAGCTTACACATGGTCCTGCAAGTTATCAGCAGAAAAGGGGATTTTAAGACATACATACATGTGAGAGCAGTGATCAGATAACCACCTCTGTGCTAGTTCCCCTGACTTTATATACCTTGAGCTTAAGTGGATGCATTAGACAGTAAAGACACAGTTAAGGGTCTTCATAGATGCTGCACATAAACAAAGGCACTTTTTCCCACATATGCACTGTGCTATGTAGCCAAGTAGCAAGTTTAACTTCTTCTATACATGAGATACAAGATCCAACAAAGATGCAGTACCTTAGCAACTACAGTTTCATGTGGCTCATCCACACAAGAATGACAGAAACAGATGACATAGCCAGTGATATTGATTCTCCTGTCTGTCCATGCAGCACCATCAGCATGTGCAAGAACCATGTGCTGGAGCAGATGGACTGCCTCACAGCTCTTGCAGACCACAAGCCAACTGGGTAGCAATGGGCATCCCACCATGGTAAGTGGACTTCACAATATTCACTTTTTCTGTCTTTTAAGTGGCTTGCACAATACTTTATATCCTTCTTTTCCAGATCTGAACAATGTACTCTGCTCCCCTACCAACTTCTGGCTCTCCTCTGCCATTTGTGAAAACTGGAAACCCTCCAGTGGACTACTGATCATATTCTCTGTCTGAACAAATCATGATTATTCTGATCTGCCCCATCTACTGATTGTCTTTGGTGCCCCTCCAGGCTTTGTGAGGCTGATTCCAGACACACCACGGCTGCAGTCTGCCCCCCACCATCCCAGATATTCACTGACATAGCTGCTGCCAGGCAGTCATCAAAAACTATTCTCATCATTCATCATCCCTGTCTCTTTTCCTAGGATGAGCTGCACCTGTGCCCAGAGGAAAGGGGTTTACTGGCCAGAAGAATGGAGAGGTCAGTTGTGGGCATTTAAATTAGCAGGTAGAGGGAGAGCTGGAGCAGGGGATCACCATATGCAGAAGGCAGATATAAAGGATCATACAGAGAAGGAAGGACAACAGAGCAGGTGAGCCCAATGAAAACAGTCCACCTGGAAGGTCAAGGAAACATGGAGAGGCAAACATGTTCACTTACAGGCAACATGAAGAGAGCACAAAGCAAAATGAATGAGCTCATGGGCCTAATGCGCCTTGAAGGCCAGGACTTAGAAGTCCTTACAGACATTTGATGAGGGAAAAGAATGATTGAGTCACTGTGATAGAGGGATGCAGACTATTCCAGTGTAAAAGGTCTGACAGGAATGGAGTTTGGTGTGTCTATCTTTGTATGGAAAGGTGTCACTGTGGAGGACAAGGAGGACTTCAAGGGCAAACAGTGTCACAGACTTCATCTGGATCAAGCTAGGGGAAAAGTGGGCATATAGTTATCCTTGGGTTTGCTACAGGACTATAAATTCTCAGTGGAGCATGGTGCCCACACTGCCCAGCTAGTTGGGAAAATTATAAGAGCAGCCATATTGGATGCAGCTGTGCTCTTTGGGGCCTTCATTCACCTGTCCATAGACTGGCATCTTGAAAGAGCTCATGGCAGGGCTGAGACTGAATCCCTCTCCATTGTCAAAACTGTTTTCTAGAGAAGCATGTCCAGTGGGGTGCCAGGCTCGAGGCCACACTTAGCTGTGTTCTGAGCAACAGGGATGGGGCCATCTTCAGTCACCTCCTCCAAGGTGACAGAGAAAACTAGCTGGTCTACAGTCACCTGGGCCAGAAACTTTAGAAAGGCAGTCTTTGCCATTATGCAGGGTCTGATGTCCATGGGTCTGGAGTGGTTGCATAAGACTGGTAATGCAGTGCACATGTGGTGCTCATTGTAGAAAATGCTCAGAACATTTGCAGAGGTTTGACTTTCTGTAGGCAATAGGGAAAAAAGGGCCACAAGTGCCTCCCTCAGCTTGACAGCAACATAAGACAAGTGTTTCTGCACAAAGACAAGGTCTGTAAATACAGGAAAGAGTAAGGCTGTAGTGAATGCTGGAACGCTATTGCCAATGGAAATCCATTCCTAGAATTTCCATGTTGTTCTGCAGTAGCTATGTCATGTGAGAAAATGGGTAAAACTATTTCAGGCTCCTGATTGGCTGAGGGACTTCTCTAGCTGGGCATCTATCAGACAACAGATGCCCGGCTATTAAAAGTACCAACCCAGTCTGCCCCATCACAAGAATCCTGATGCCCACCCTGCTCCCTAATTGGCTAAACTCCCCTCATTTTAATTTGAAACACCCGCCATTTTTTTGTCTCACTTAGCCAGACACTAGCCCCTGAATGCTCGTTTATGAACACTAGAGTCGCCCTGTATGTACAGTACTTAGCCCAGACACAACTGTACCAAATATTCGCAGCTGCCTCTGTTCCCGTTGAAACTGCAGGCTGCAGTATTCTAACTGCAGCACCATTATGCCAGCTCCCAACACTGCCCTCATCTCAGCTCCAACAGACCGCTTCTGCCTGAAACAGACCATGCTCCCACATCTGATCCCAACCCCAGCAACACTGCTAATGGAAACCGCGACTAGACCATCTCCCGAAATAAAATTTTAAAAGTACAAAAGGAAGCCATCTGTCAGATCAGCTTCACGTCTTAAATGGAGGTGGGAAGTGAGTTTTTTTTAAGTGCAGCACGAGCCTCTGCAGAGCAGCGTAAGCCTCTCCTTAAATGCTGCTTGCTCGTGCTGCTTGCGATACACAGTCCAACTTCAATAAAACAGAATATAATAAATTCCAGCCAGCCACAGCTCGCAAGTGCCTCTAGGAGTGTCTTGCTCCACCCAACTGTCTCCACATAAAAGAAATAATTTAAATGCGGTACTCAATTTATCATGATCGCTGACAGGGCACTTCAGTGATAGCAAGCATTCTGTAATCACACACAGCTACCGAAGGTATCACTCTCTCTGCCTTTTTTTTCCCTTTTGCTGCCACGATACCATAATGTGCCAACAAGTGGTTCCTGTGTGTGTGTGTGTGTGTGTGTGTGTGTGTGTGTGTGTGTGTGTGTGGGCGTGGGGGTACCATGACAACAGCTCCCCCCAAAAAACAGCATTCAAATACATGTGGAGGAACTATTTTATTACAAAAATAATATTAAACTAATTTCTTATTGAATTATTTTATATCAAACATATTTTTTTTACTGTGCTCATTTTCTAAGAGCAATAGTACCCTCCAGGGTGGGCGGTATTGTGCTATACCGGACCTTCCAGGGGCTATAAGGCCCTCTGCCTGCGGTGTCCGGCCTCAGTACGCCCCTGGGCAGTCCAGTCACCCCTTTCTGAGTATTTCATTACATGTTGTGCTGCACTGTTGACATCTCTACTGCAGCACAACAGAAAAGAATACCCCTTGCGTGACTGAGAAGCTCGAGCCGTGGCTGCCATCGCTAGTGATGTAAATTGTTTTGAAATTAACTTCACTTGACAGTGCTAACAGTGTCTTTTTTATTTCTTTCTCTTTTAATCCAAAGAAATTGGATCACAGCCTCAGGGAAAACAAAGGGACCTGTGAGTAAAGAAAATCCGCTGCTCGGTTGCGAGTGGTACAAACTTCTTAACTGAACTGATTATTAATTTAAAAAAGCAGAGATTTACTGTTTGTTTTTTCTTGTGTATAATAGCCTTAAAATAAAATGTTTTGATCAATTTATCATTCAGACGTGTCCTTATTTTGTGTATAGAATACCATACACTATAAAATATTGTGTATGGTTCTCCATACACAAACAAGGCTGAGTCTGAATCTCAAGGTTGCCATGGCAACCACGGGATCTCTCAAGCTGCGCTTTCAAAGGTCACTGATTGCCACGACAACCTCTCAATTCAGACACAGCCTTGTTTATGTATAGAGAACCATACACAATCCTTTGTTTCCAGGCTAGAGAGGAGTACTGAGCTGCAGAGAAAATCATAGTCTTCTTTAAGTACAAATATGGAAAGAGGAAGGAGGAAATTTGGACCCAGAAAACAGGGTTGAGGAAAACTCTGAGATGGTTAGCAGTGATAGCTGAGATATTCAATCAATATATTGCCTCGGTGTTCATCAAAGGGCACCTAGTTAGGGGAGGTGGCTTACTGGAAGGGCCTATAACATCAGGGGTAGCCATCAGACTTCATGCTGTCCTGGCAAATGGCAATGATTAAGCCAAGTAGGTCCTAAGGGGAAACTGGGATATACCCTATGATCATAGTGAAACTAGAGAAACAATTGATCATGCTACTTTCACTAATCATTCAGAATTCTGAAAAGACAGGCATGGTGCCAGAAGGCTGGAAAATGGCCAACGTGGACTCCATCTTTAAGACAGGCTGATCAGCTTGACATCCATGATGGACAAGACTCTGGATGCCATTATCAAGAACAGAATAATGGAGTACTTGGTTGGGGCTAGGGAATTTTAATTCCTCTCAACATGGCTTTATGAGGGGCAAACCATGCCCAATCACCCAGATCACCTTCTTCCAGTAGATGACCAAGGTGGTGTAAAAGAGAAGGGCTGGGGATGTAGTTCATCTGGACATTTTTTTAGCAAGGCTTTTGATGCTGCGGTACACAGCAGGTTTTGGGGCAAAGTAAACCAATGTAGTATACAGAAGACATACACAAGGTAGACTTCTAACTGGCATGGTGAAAGGAAGCAGAGGGTGGTGAAGGATGGTCAGCACTCTGAGTAGAAAAGGCACTGCACTACTACCACATTGCCCCAGACAATGCCCTCTGGGCTGCATCCCCACCACACCCTCCCCACCCCATCCCTGTTTTTTCCTGCCCTTTGCTATTACCTGCTTTCAGCTAAACTTTGAAATCATGGAATGTTTAAAATTGTTCTCTGTATGAAACCATTTGTGTAACTTTATGTCTACTGCTGAACTCTGTAAACTTGTAACTCTTTCTGTCCTCTCTGTGACGAGGTACCTTTGTAAACGAGCCTCTGGCTCAAAGGTTGTAAATCCAAAACTTGTACAAATAAATAAATAGAGGGGTACTCAGTCACATTCCTTTAGGGATCAGTGCTGGTGTCACTGTTCTACAACATATTTATCAACAATCCCTAATCTGGGGTCTCCTGCATGCTGCTTAAGTTCACTGATGATACTAAGCTACCCAGGAAGGAGGACCTACTTGAAAATTGGGACAAACATCAAGTGGATAATTGAATAAGCTGGATAATTGATCTGACTTTTGGGGCCTCAGATTTAATGTAGTTGAATGAAAAAGTTCTTACACATAGGGAGGAAAAACAGGGGTAGGATGTAAACACTCTCTGGGGCTCCTCCTACTGCAGCAGAGGAAAAGGACCTGGGATCATAACAGAGAAGGGGCTTAATCAGGACTAGCAGTTTGTGCCCACTGTCAAGAGGGCCAGCATAATGCTAGGATGCAGCAAAAAGGGATGTAAACAGCAGAGTGGGGTAAATAATCCTGCCACTTTACAAGGCCCTTGTCAGGCCTCATCAGGAGTACTGCAGGCATTTGTGGGCTCCTCAACAAAAACAAAAGACATTGAGGCAATCAGTAGGGCAAGACAGGCCAACCAATATGATCAGCCATATCAGGGAAAAAGCTATGAAGAGTCCAGAGACTCATATCATTTTCTACCTGTGGAAAAGGAGGTTGTGAAGGACATGATGTCAGTCTTTCATGGGCATCAAGAAAATTCAACTGTCAGAGATGTTTGATCTGGTTCCTGTAGCAGGATTCAGGAATATGCCCCAAAGCTGAGGGGTGGTACAATCAGAAGTATCATTATGAGGCAATTCTTCTCCCAGAAGGTGGTTAACCTGTGGAACAGCTTACAACTGGAAACAATGGACATGAAGAAAATAGAGGCCTTTATGACAAGCCTAGAAAAATGTTTTGCCTACCAAGGGAACAGTCAGGTACCCCTGGTAGCTGCGTGGGTAGGAAACCTTTATAAATTTGTATACATTTGCAAAGAATGCTTATTTTCTCCCTGTTTTAGAAGTGGGCAAGATCGATTGCCACGACAACCTCTCAATTCAGATGCAGCCTTGTTTGTGTATAGATAACCATACACAATCCTCTGTTTCCAGGCTAGAGAGGAGTACTGAGCTGCAGAGAAGTTATTGGAGTCCCTTCCAACCTTAAATGACTATGTTACTATGCATGTCATATAACAACAGCGATATAAATCATGCCATGTGTAATACCTATGGTATGAGTAGGGGCCACGACAAAGAGCCAGTCATTCAATATAGGCCTCAAAAGGTCCTAAATGTCAAAAGCAGTAAGGCAAGGAGGCCACTGTAAAAAGACTTAAGATATGGGTGAACATAGCACTGACATGGCTGGAAAGTGGCACTCCTTTTGAATACCAACTCCATGGACAGAGGAAACCAAATCAAGAACAGTTAGTACTGCAGCTATGGAGCCAAAGCAAGGCACTGTTTTACTGTGCAAGAACACATGGGAAATTGTACCTTTTTCCCTAGCAATATTGCCTAATAGTGAGCAGCACCAGCAATAGAAACATGTGCTTGGCTGACTGTCCTGGGTACAAAAGGCTGCAGGGTAACATGCTTCCAGCATTACTGCCAGTACAGCAGGGAAGAAACAGGGGTCTGGGGTGGTGAGGCATGGTGAGCTGATGAGCTCCTCTGTAGGAGAAGAATTTGCAATTATATAATGCTTTTTATGCACATTGTATCCCAAAGTGTTTTATAAGCAATGAGAGATAAGAGAGTGACGTGACTGTAAATGTGTAGTGGCAGCCATTTTGCATGTCAGCATCCACACTCAGCTTTGAACAAGTTCCTGAACCAGTTTTATAGGAATAGTAATGCCAGTCAGAACATCACGAAAAAATCCCCATCTGCTGTAAAAAGTTCCTTTGGTTCTTTCATTTAAACCTGGACACTCACCAGGACAACATCAGAGATGGGCACAAGTAACCTCAGTTTAGCATCTTATTTAAAGGGAAACACATCCCAACAGTATAGCATCCCATAGTACAGGACTCAGGTGCCAACATTTGTGGTATGAGCCCATGTCCTTGTGTGGGACTGAGCCCATGATCTTTACCAACTGAGCCATGCTAACAGCTTTGTAAGATGCAGGAGACATCACTTGGTGTATGGGTTCTAGTCAACCACTCTTTTAGTTCTTCCTGCAGGACAAAGTGGATATCTGTTTGGAAGCTACATCCTGAGCCTTTTGCTGAACTTGAGCATCCAGATGGAGGAAAAAGGCATTCAGCAATCCACTCAAAGAAGTAGGGAGGGCAAATACTTGCATTATTCAGATGATACAATGTTGATTTCTTCACCAGAGTAGGGGACACATGCCACTGCCACCAAACAATGGGTGCAGGGACCTTCATTTGCAGCATGTATCATATTGTGGCATTAAGATGTAGGGTTTCACTGCTTGAAAACACTTTGGAGTCACAGGTGATTGATGAAGAACCCCTTGAGGGCACTGAGAACAGTGGAAAATATTGGGCCCTATGCACTATAGGGTGGGAATTACACACCAGAGGTGTGTATCCCACCAACTTAGGTCCACACCTGAGGATAGGTGAGCATATTCCAGTATTCACGACTGGTAGGCACTTGTCCATGGCTCTGCCCCCACAGTGCACAAGACTCCGCAGGGTGGCCTGGGGTGGAGTTGCGGTCCCAGGTGGGCATCCAATTGGATGCCCATTCTGGGCCAATCATGGATCCTATGCATGTTCAGGTGCAGGTCCTGGTGTGTGAATGCCTACCGCAGGCACCCGGACCCACGTGCCCAGTCAGACCATTGGATGGCCCCACCACCACACAGCAGAGCCGTGATCCATAATGTCTCTCATACTCCCCTTCCCCCTCAACATGCCCCAGTCCACAGAATCCCTTCCCCCGACCCAGTACCCAGCAATTGTTATGCCGGTGTCCCCCCACCCATCTGCGACACTGAAAAACACCACTCCCTATACCTGTCAGTCGATGCTGTGGGTCTGGCATCTGGAAATAAGGGGGGGATGCCATGTGGAGGGGTGACTGGCGTCACTGGGTCATGGCACCACAACTTCCAGGAACTCACCACTACAGCAGCCCCAGCCATTACAAGCAGCATAGAGGCTAGCTCAACATGGCTAACAGTATCTAGGGGTCAGCTGCGACCAGCGGGTCTTGTCAGTGGGGGCATGCAGTGGATTATGGCAGGGTCCCATATGCCATAACCTGCTCAGTCCTCTGCTCCCCTGCAGCCAGCGCTATGCACCTTTGTGAATTTCGTATAGTGCTGGCATGCCTCTCACCCACCCCGTGGCGCATTGCTCTCCGCATGCCCAGGGGATCAGGCACATATCTGTTATGTACCCCTTTGGTGAATGCCAAGTGGTACCCATTCTGCTGCAGTCATGCTTAACGATGCCAACACACCCAGTTTGCGTGGTGCATTGGCACTGTCCATACGTCCCATTATGCACATTTTATTATAGAAATGGACTTAAAGAAAGTAATATTTCTTTTTGTTTCCAATGACTGGGATTTTAATTATTTTTGTTTTCAAAATTATTTAACCATGGTATGCAATTAATATGTGACCCTTTGGGTGCATGCTCAGGGCATTACTGAGAGGGCCACTTGATTCAGGAGCTCCACACACCCGCTAACAAATTTGTTTATTTTCTGCTGAACCAGTACTCCTACCGCTATAAAAGAGGCATCATCTTCAAGATAAAAATCTTAAAACTAACAAAGTACAAGTTTTGGTTCCCTTCTTT
Source organism: Neoceratodus forsteri (assembly GCA_016271365.2). Lineage (NCBI taxonomy): Eukaryota > Metazoa > Chordata > Ceratodontiformes > Ceratodontidae > Neoceratodus > Neoceratodus forsteri. Next base: position 319,112,938 of record CM028134.1, read on the forward strand.
TGTGACAAATTGGAGATATTATTGAAAAAGCAGCAGCGGCCTTGTCACAGACTCCGAGTCCAGAGCAATGGCAGTGGATTCCATGCCGGCCTCCCTCACAGATGCTGTCGTGATGAAAAGGCTTCTCCAAATGGTATACAAAGAAATCAGTGCATTCAAGTCAGTAGTATCGATCTTAGAGGATAATGTCCAGTCTCTCATCCAGAAGGTTAAAGACACAGAAAATGTCCTGTCATACATCAGGTTGAAGAACATTGGGTTTGAGGGCAAGATCCAGGAGTTAGAGAGACTGATTGGTTTGATTTGACCAGAGCAGAAGACACTGAAAATTGAAATTGCAGGAATAATTTGTTATTTATAGAATTTCCAGAGGAGTACAGAACAGAGATGAGTCTGCTTTCTTGCAACAAGAAATTACCAAAATTGCTAAGACACAGTTAGAGACTGCCCCTGAAGTAAGAAAGGGTTCACAGAACCCTGTCCCCCATTCAAGAAGATCACCCCAGACCAATGTTATCCAAATTCCTACATTTTCCAGATAAAGAGAAAATATTGTCCTTGGTAAGAGACAGGAGCTCCATTATCCGGAATGGCCACAAGATATACATTTTTAATGACTTTTCAGCTGAACTGGCTCTCCAGTGAAAAAGCTTCACAGAGTCAAAGAAATATTTTCAAGCTTTGAGAATTTTTTATCAACTTCAGTAACCTGCCACACTTAAAAAAGAAATGGAAAAACCAGCAAATTTAAATCTGCAGAACAAGCAACCAGCTACATACAGTGCAACTGGCCAGGCAGGGGATTAGACCTTAGGGCACTGAATAGCAGACAAAAGTCTGCAGGACACTCCACGACACTTAGACCTTAAACCCAAATATACAGATGGGCACCAAGAATCCCAAAACCAAGATATTTAATGGCAGGTCTTCAAGTCTTAAAGATCCAACAGGAGTGTCAGGCATGGAAACAGAAGTGGCCTAATGCAGCAGGGGACTAGGGAAAGGAGCAGATATTTCAGAGAGCGTACAGACTTGAGTGAAGAACCAGCACCAAAGAGACTAGAACCCAGTTCACCATCTCCACTCAAAAAGGACCCAGGACCAGTGACCCAACCCACCCCCACACTGCCACTGCCACTAAAGTCCAGACAACCGGACCAATCCTACACATCATGGGTAGACATTGCAAAGGGATGCATAATCAGCAAATTGTAGGGCCTCAGCCTGTCACACAGCACAAGCCTGCAACCTGAGAGGTGATTATCGCCAAAAGTTATAAAAGCAACTAAAAACTGTCTAATCTCTTCAGTTTTATGGCTCTTCATCCCCCATCTCTACCTTTTACTTTCTAACTCTGGTTCTCCTCACATCCCCTCTGCAATATGTTAAGAGAGTCAATCTTAGGTAACCAGAATTTTAAAGGCAGATGCTGGTTGAACCATTGGTGGATTTTAACAGACAGGGATTAGCTGTGAGATGGTGGTAAATTTAACTGATTAGGCAGTCCTGGGCTTCATTTGCAGTTGGCCAGTGAACTGTTAGAGAAGCAAGGGCAGGAATGTCCCTGAATGACAGTTGCCAGCTTCAGCAGACAGGTGTAAATTACGTCAGCTGCCTGGAGATAATCTTACTTTCTCCCTCTGGAACATGTGCATGTTTGTGATGAAGGCCTACTGCTTCAAACTGCCATAAGGAAGAAGGGTAATCTGGAGTAGTAAGGGTCGTACTAAGGGAGATGTGTACCAAGTGAGTTTATCAGTCAGGGTCTGCCAGACCACAGTATCCTACATTTTACAGAAACTGCAGATTTAAACTGTGAATCCATGCTAGGACAATGTTTAAGATCTAAATGTAATGGCATGTAGACTTTTTTTTTTACTTGAACCACATACCCCCTACCCACACTATGTTAAAGGAAAACTACATGCAAAAATTATAAAAACACATGTGCATCTGATAATCCCTAGTGTTCTGTTACCTGTGTCTCTAGCAAGGTGTTTTTTTATACTTTTCTCTGCATGTTTTATGGCCCCTGGGGTAGCCATTCAGGCTTCTTTTATAGCCTTCAAACTGTTGGAATTTTCCCTGAATGCCTCTGGGAATGATGTGAATTAGACCTTGCATTAGAACTGTAAACCCAGGATCCTAATTATAATCTAGTCACACTATCTAACTGCAACTGCTTGTGAAAGTTAACTGTTTTGAAAAAGTGTTTGCCCTCCCTCCCCAGCCGAAGTCAAATTTTCCTAAGCGGTGATTGTTGTTACTATGGAAGTGAGACAATTTTCTTTGTAAAGTTCTGTCAGCACGTGATAATAATGCCAGTATGCCTTTGAAGGGTTTAGGTACAATTCAAATCATTCCCAGAGGCATTCTTGGAAAATTCAAACAGATGAAAGACATTAAATAAGCCTGCCTGGCTACCCCAGGGCCCATAAAACTGGCAGGTTAAAGTAACAAAATAATATTGCTACAGACACATGGAACAGATTGGCAGGGACCAATTAGGCAGCCCTGAGCTTAATTTGAACTTTACTAGTGAACTGCAAGAGAGGCAAAGGTGGGAATTTCCCTGAAAGACACCTGATGGCTTCAGCAGACTGGTGTAGATTATGTCAGTGGCCTAGTAGTAGCCTCTGTGGTGGTTGGTTTCTCTCCCTCTTGAATGTGCACACATTTGCAATGGATACCTACCACCACTAAACTGCCTTGAGGAAATGCCACTGAGAATGTACATGGAATGGTAATCTGAAGTAGTAAGGGATGTATTTAGGGATGGCAGTGTACCAGGTGAGTGACGCGCTCTGTCCTATAAATAAGAGACACTCTCCATGCCTGTACATATGACGATCAGCCAAGGAGATGTGAGGAGGGCTGTGCCAATCACTGTACGCTACCATTTCATCGCGGATAATGCTAAGGTGAGTGGGGGGGTATTCCTGGTGCTGTGGGTGGGGGACCCACTGGATGCCAGGAAGGGTTTTTATTGTACTTCTGGGCTGGCAATCAACAGGAGGGGGAACCACTGGTACCAGGGATTTTGTTGTCATGGAGGGGCTGGCGGTCAGAGATAGGGGTGACCTCAACAGCAGGGAATATAATTTGCATGTCAGGGCTGGCGATCAAAGGGAGGGGGTACTACTAGCACCAGGGATTTTATTTTTACTACAGGGCTGGCAGTTTGAGGGAAGAGGGACCACTAGCACCAGTGATAATCATTTTTACACTGGGGCTGGCCATTGAGGGGGGGCTACTAGCATGCGGGATAGCTACAGGTATCATGGAAAGTTGGGGGAGGCTGCACCACACTACCTACATTAGCTACCCATGCAAATGGGCCCATAATGGGCATGCAAATGGCCCCTTAATGCCTTGCATGCCCAATGGGCTCATTTGCATGGGTACCTTTGAAAATTGCTAATAGCGTGCTAGCCATATCAGCTCCTGAGGCCAACTTCAGAAGCCATGTCATGGCAGCACTATCTGACTTAGCACTGTGCAGACATGGTCCAATATTCAGCCTTGTAGCACCTGACTGAATATAGCATCCTGGGACTCCTGGGCCATTGCAAAGCACAGCACAAACATTTGTGCTACGCTTTGCGCCTTTCTGAATATTGGGTCCCAGGTCTCTTAGGATGAGGCATTTAAAAAGTATAATTTGGTGAGATTGAATGTAAGGAGATAATAAATGGCAAAAAAGCTTTTTTCAGAAGTTGGTGATCCTAAATATAAGTGAAACTCCCTTCTGTCACCAACAGAAGAATCAATATATGGTTTAAGGGGATGAGTTAGATGGTGGAAACCTATTTTTAGAACCAACAAATATAAAGAATCATTTTTATGTGATGTTCAGATGATTAAAAAGCTGTAGGTAATAAATGTTGCCATATCAATATCCATGTGATGATATTTATTGCTGAAAACAGAACAATGTAAGAGTGTGCCCAAACCTTGCAGACGAGATAATGTGTTACATTTTTTTAATTAACTTTTTAATGAAGGTTTTTTTTTCTTGTAAGTATGATGTAATATGTTATACACAGTTGTAGCATAATGTCATGTAATATGTTTAAAGTGTTTCTTAATCATGTACTGAACTTCAACCTCCCCTTTTGGAGGGTTGGTTGCAATTGCATTTTAATAAATTCTAAAAAATCTAAAATTGTAAATTCTAAAACTCTAAATTCAAAAATTCTGATTAGCACTGGCATAGAAAAGATCCTTGCCTTCTGACCTTTCATCAGAGCATACCCATCTACTCCCTCTAACCCCCCTCCAAATTTACTGCAATGCAGGAACACAAAGCCACACCTCTCTATATGAGCAGGCTAACCCCAATGTTGCAGGGTGGTTTCTAACTCCTCCCAAAGATGCACCTAGACACTCCCTCAGCAATTGCTAATCTCCACTTGAGCAAGCACGCCCTCGAGGACAAGTGAGGTGCAGCCCCTAATATAGAAGCATAGACACATAGACTTTGATGGCAGATAAGGACTGCTTGGCCCACCTGGTCTGCCCATTTGCCTACCTACTGGATAAGCTGCAGATCCTAGTTAACCAACAGCCTATTTCTTCCTACCCCCCACAAGAATTGCCTTATGTCTGTCCCATGCATTCCTGAATTCTCCCACAGTTTTAGACCCCACAACTTCCTCAGGAAGGCGGTTCCATGCATCCACCACCCTGTCTGTGAAAAAATACTTCCTCACATTGCCCCTGAGCCATCCCCCCTCTATCTTCAAATTGTGTCCCCTTGTTCTTGCACATCTCTTTTTCTGAAAGTTGCTACTCTCTTGGACTTTGTTGATTCCACTGAGGTACTTAAAAGTTTCAATCATGTCCCCCGTCTCCCTCCTTTCCTCAAGGGTAAACATATTAAGCTCCTTTAGTCTCTCCTTGTATGGCTTCTCTTGCAGACCCTGCATAATTTTGGTTGCCCTCCTCTGGACTGCCTCTATCCTGTCTATGTCCTTGCAGAGATGGGGTCTCCAGAACTGTATACAGTATTCCAGATGGGGTCTCACCAACTGTCTGTACAGAGGATAACAACTTCCTGTTTTCTGCTGGTGATGCCTCTCCCTATACATCCCAGTATACCCCAGCCCTCCCTACTGCCTTCTCACTTGCTTTTGCTAACCTTAAGGTCATCTAATATGATTACCCCTAGGTCCCTTTCCATTTTTTGTTGTTGTTACTACCTCCCCCATTGTGTACTCTTCCACTGGGTTTTGTTTCCAGGTGCATTATTTTGCACTTCTTTGCATTGAATCCAAGCTGCCATACTTCTGACCATTCCTCCAACCTTGCCAAGTCCCTTCTCATCCTTCCCCCTCCCTTGTGTATCAACCCTGTTGCAGATCTTTGTGTCATCTGCAAAGAGGAATACTTTTCCTTCCAGTTTCTCTGCAATGTCACTTATAAAGACATTAAAAAGGACAGGACCCAGTACTGAACCCTGCAGTACCCCACAAGTAACCCCCCTTCCTTCAGAGTGGACTCCATTTACAATTACCCTTCTGTGTCATGTTGTTCAGTCAATGTTTTACCCAAGCTACCACCCTGGGACCCACTCCCAGGCTGGCTAGTTTGTTTATTAATCTTTTGTGTGGGACTGTCTCAAATGCCTTGCTAAAGTCTAGCTAGGCCATGTCCACAGCTCCTCCCTGGTCTATTACTTTGGTCACCCAGTCAAAGAAATCAATTGGATTCATCTGACATGACCTTCTCGCTGTGAATCCATGCTGCCTTTGGTCCTGTGCCCCTCTGGCTTCTATGTACTCAACAAGTCTTTCCTTCAAAAGTGATTCCATCGAACTTCTGGTGTCGTCACCTTGCCATGCGGCTGCACTGAAGCAAAGCTCCATACCCCCACTACCTAAAAGTTTAACTTAACTTCCCTCAGCTGCTAATTTCTTCCTAAAAATCATTTCAGATGTTTCTAATAGCATGGCCAGCTAAACAAAATCAAAACCTGGACCTCCAGGTGGCTTGAAACAACAGAAGCTCGATCTACAAGCCCGGGGCCCATACAAGGCTCCTCCACCAACAAGGCTACCCAAAACCACAGCACCAGAGTCAGAGAGTCAGAAGGCAGCTCCTTGGAGGATGAGGAGGATATTACGATTACCTCTCAGCAGCTCTGTGGAGAGCTGTAACGACTCACCTGCTCCATGGACGTCTTCAGAGAAGACGTGGCTGAAAACAAAGCGAAGCTCCTCCATCATGACCAACAGATTTAGGCAATAGAAGAATCTCTCTCTGGTCAGTCAGATACCCTGGGCTTGAATAATGGAGCAATCATACAGCTGCATGACCAATCACAGTTCCTCTTAGAGAGATTAAGGGATTTGGAAAATCGGTCAAGAAGAGTAAATCTACAGATCCATGGTTTACCAGAGCATATGGAATTGGGGAATATGCCAGAATTTATTGAAAGCTTGCTTAAAGAACTGTTGAATATTGACACGGATCTATCTCTGAACATCATTCGAGCACACCGTGTTTTGGCGGCCCCACCGAAAGACCCAAAGGCTAGGCCGTGATCGGTGGTACTAGCGTTTTTGGATTGCCACATGAAGGAGATGATATTGGACAAGGCCTGGTCACAGAAGGAGATCATTTTCAGTGACAAGAGGCTCTACATTGAACCAGACTATGCCCCCACGACCATGACAAGGAGGAAAATTTGGTTTCCGGTTGTCAAGAAGCTTAGAGCTAAGGGCCTGAAAGCTCATATAGACTTTCCTGCAAAGCTGCGAATCACTTCGGACAGTGATGTAAAAACCTATGACTCCACACTTGAAGCAAAGAAGTTCTTAACCTCCGTCAGTATAGCGGTGGATGAGATCATTGTCCCAGGCCTGATGAAAGAGATAGACCTTAGACAATGGCTTCCAGCTAACAAAAAATCCAACACGGCCCCTGCAAATGCCAGCCCTGGGCCATGGCTCAGGCTCCAGGCCGCGACCACAGAAAGGAAACATAACAGAGAAGAAACGCAGATGACAGATGATAGAAGGGACCATGCCAACTCTCCTAAGGTCTAAAACTCCTTGCTAGGGGAAGGTTTGGTGACTTTACAAGGACTAATACTCCAATTTATGGTTTGTGAATTAACCAGATTGGTGGGGGGGCTTTGGCAATGTCTTATATCCTTGACTGTGTTTGGGGTTTGAGCCTTTTGGCTCGGTCTGACTGAAACCTTTTCAGTATTTTAAAGTATATGGGAAGGCAAAATTACTCCGAGGGGTGGGATGTGGAGAAACGAGGGGTACTTTTTTCCACTTCCTCGGTCTCCCTCATCCTGTCCCAATTATTTAATTTTAGCATCATACTCGTGGGGAAACATTTTGGTGCTTGTATCACGGTGCATGTGTGACCATGCCAGTTGCTTTTTGACTCCGATGGCAGGGCGGAGCGACATGCTGACAGATTTAATCCTGCAACCCCTACCCCCACCGCTTTACATCCACAGTGTGGGGGGATCTGCTTGATACTCTTGAAGCAGAATGTTGCTTTAACAGGTTTGTTATTGGTTAGTTGGGTCATTTTGATCCTAGTAGTTTTTGAAGTTATTCTGTGGCTATGCAGTTATTTAACTCCTTTTTTGTATACTTGGGCTGCGTGTCCCCTCCTGCTTCTCCTTTCTGAGGACCAATCTCTGTGGGGGGGGGATAATCTGCTGACAGTCCCTATGGACCCTTTTAGATGTTTACTATGGGTGACTTAATTATCACAACATATAATGTCAGGAGTTTAAATAGCCCTGTCAAAAGAGCTAGAGTACTCAGAGAGTTGAGCAGGATGGGAACCCACATTGCACTGCTTCAGGAGACCCATCTTACTGATTGTGAACACCAAAAGCTGTGCCATAGCTGGGTGGGTCAGATTTATGCTTCCATGTACCTGGCCCATCCCCACCGTAGGGGTACTGCTATCCTCATTCACAAGTCATTCCCCATTAAGATCATTGCCTCCTAAACTGATTCAGAGGGCCGATACATCATACTGCAGGCACTCTTGATGGACACCCCCTGCACCATCATCTGCCTGTTTGCCCCCAATGACGACAAAGAAGCAGCCTCTTTTTTTAAAGAATTCTTTTTAAACATCCTACATATTAGTGACCAACTCCCTAGGGGGAGACTTCAATACTATCTTGTCCACATCACTGGACAAGTGGGGGGGGATCACTGAAGACCATATTGGGGTCAGCAGGGCACTCTTTGCTTCATCTATCACAAAACCTAGGTTTGGCGGATGTATGGAGGAGGCTGAATGGGAGATCAATGGATTTCTTCTACTTCTCAGAAAGACATAACTGTTACACCAGAAGAGACTTACTCTTTCTCACAGAAGAGTGGATGCATACGGTTACTTCCTGTCAAATTATGCCCTGTACCCTCTCTGACCATGCCCCAGATAAGCTTGCAATGAAGCTATCACCCCAAATTCATAACTCCCATTGGAGGCTTAATGTGGGTCTTCTTAATAATCAGGAGTTTAAAGATCTAGTAACCACCGCAATTCAAGCTTATGAACGCGAGAACCCTGTAGGGATGACTTCTCATGTAGCTCGATGGGATGTCTTGAAGGCCGTTCTTCATGGGGCTATTATAGGGTTCTCTTCAACTGACAAACGCCGTAGGGCACAGAAAAGGGTGGAGCTAGAGAGAGAACTAGCAGACCTAGAATTCTTACATAAAATCTCACTTAACAAGCAGACACAAAAACTCTTGGCTAAAAAATGTCTAACCCTGGAAAAGTTGCTCACAGCCCACATAGAGGCATCCTACAGAAGGGCTCAGCAAACTTATTATGAAGGGGGGTAATAGGGCGGGAAGGGTATTAGTGACCACCCTTAGACAACAACAGTTAAACAAGTTGATCCCCAAACTTAAAGACCAGACAGACCCTAGGAAAATAATTTGTCACTCAGAGGAAATAACTAACAGATTTGCAGATTTTTACAGAAATCTAAATTCCCAAGAACCCATTCCAGACTTTGAGGAGAAGGTCACCTCCTTCTATGAGGGCTTAGCAATGCGAGCCCCTTCTCAGTCGGCTGTTGAACACCTAGATAGGTCCATCTCCATGCCCGAAATCCTAGCACAAATTACTAACTTGAAAAATGATAAATCACCTGGGCCGGATGGATTTCCCTCTGAGTTTTTTTAAATTTTTGCAGATCTTCTCCTGCCTTTTCTGCTGCCAGCTTGTCAGGAGATTATGGATGGTGGGGCTACCCCTGATTCGTTGCAACTAGCCCACATCTCGGTAATTCACAAGGAGGGTAAAGACCTGCTGGAATATGGCTCGTATAGGCCCATCTCCCTCTTGAATGTGGATCTCAAATTGTTCACGTGCCTGCTGGTGAGGAGGCTCCAGACTCAGGTTGCCTCACTGGTGCATGAAGACCAGACGGGCTTCATTACAGGGAGGTACTTATTCGATAACATTAGGAGACTTCTCAGTATCATTTCCTCTCAAGCTGACCAAAAACACTTTCAAATAGCCATATCCATGGATGCAGCGAAAGCTTTTGATAGAGTTAATTGGAATTATCTAAAAGCATCCATGGAAAAAATGAATTTCGGCCCTAAATTTCTGCATACAATCTCCCAGCTATACTCCATCGAGACCACAGGCATTGGTAAGAGTAAATGGAGTGAGTTCTCTTTTTTTTCCCCTTAACCAGAAGCACCAGACAGGGTTGTCCCCTTTCTCTGCTCCTCTTTGCTCTTTGTTTGGAGCCCCTTGCTACTGAGGTCCGTCAGAGTTTAGAAATCTCGGGGATTATGGGGGTGGGGGGGCTGGAGCAAAAACTTTCATTATATGCTGATGATCCTATTTTTTTTTTGTCCTCTCCAGAAAAATCAACCCCGGACTTATGTGAGGTGTTGCAGACCTTTGGAGACATTTCAGGTTGTAAGATTTACTTTTCAAAATCTGATGCCCTGATCTTAAGTGGTACAACCCTTCGAGGGTTCAAAGACAGTTTCCCTTTCTAATGGGCCCCTAAGGGCCAAATTCAATACCTAGTCATCCAGGTGTCCACTGAACTTTCAAAACTTTTGCCCTTAATTACAGGAGGCTTTGGGACCAGGAGAGCAGAGATTTGGCCAGATGGTGACTCCTCACCCTTTCTCTAGTAGGTTGAATCTCACTCCTTAAAATTAATATTCTCCCCCAGTTCTCGTTTTTCTTCCAGAGCCTTCCATTGAGATTGCTGATCTCTTTCTGGAGCAAACTGTCAAGAGAGACTCGGGGGTTTGTTTGGCAACATAAGAGACCTCAGGTGGCCAGGCACTTTCTTTTCCTTCCTCGGGAGAGGGGAAGCCTGGCCTTACCCAATTTCTATTTTTACTACCTGGCAGCTCAGATGACTCCTGTTCTCTCTTGATCTAAGCAACGGGTTGAATCTAGATGGTATGAGATGGAGGACAGACTACCAGAGGGGAGACCACTTTACACCATGGCACTAGCCCCACCATCCTCAGAATACATCCGGCTCATTAGAAATAAATGGGTAAGGCAAGGGTTGTTTATCCTGCAGAGAGTCAGGAAGCTAAGCAATACCCAGGATGGGGTGGGTCCACTATTTCTTATTAGGCACAAACCAAACTTCTTTCCCCCCACACTGGATCTGGGGTTTGCTGGATGAGATAGAAGAGGAGTCACCAGGTTCACACAGTTAATTGAGGGAGAACACTGCATCTCATTTCAGAGAGCGAAAGATAAGTTTAATTGGGATAACAGAGAATTGATTAGATATATGTAGATCAGGCACTTTATAAACTCCTCAGACCACTTATTGAGATTAACTAGACCATACTCGAACTGGAAGCAATTCTTATTTGGGTTGGTGACTATTTTGGCGAAGGTTAAGCCAGTGACAACTTATACAAATTGCTATTGGAGGGGAAGGGAGATTCCTTGGAAGAACATAGAACACACTGGGAAAGAGAAGCAGGTATTACACTTAGAACATCTGACTGGAACCAGAGATTGAAGCTGGTCTGGAAGGTGACCTCCACCTCCTCAGTATGGCATGAGTTTTATTGGAAAATTCTTATTCAATACTTTAGGGAACCCCTGGTCACTCAACATTATGCAGGAGGCGATGCCTCATGCTGGAGGGAGTTTGGGGGAAGAGGACAGTCATTGGCATATTTTTTGGGCTTGCCCAAGACTAGTCATCTTCTGGGAACACTTAAAGGAGGCAGTGGGGCAAATACTGGGGTGACAATGCCTCACACTTTTGAAGATTGGGTTTTGGGGACCCCTACAGCAGTGCGCCTAAAGGGAGACTCTTGAAAAGTGGCGCTCATGCTCCTAGCAGTGGGATTAAAGTGCATTTCCTCTAGATGGCTGAATAAGGAACCCCCATTCTTTCTGACTGGATTACCAGTGTCAAAGATGTGGTTTTGATGGAGTGTCTAATGGCCAAGCTGTGGTTGCAGCAGGACCATGATTTGCAGTGTTGACAACAATGGGAGCCGTGGATACTGCAACGTGAAGAACAACCCTAGGGGCCCCCTTTTTCCTCTTTGGATGTAGCTGAAGATATCTCACACATGACATACCATTGCATGCCCAGCTGTCTCCTCATGGACATTATTAGGGGGTGGGGAGATTTAGTGACATGCAACTTGATTGCTGAGGCTTATGTTGAGGCCATATAAGTTTATATTAATACTGTATTGTTACTTTTTTAACATCAGCTTACAGATCATTGAGTTTTAATCTGGGATTGATTTCAGGGTCACCCTTGGAGGACCCAGAATATTTATTAATTTTACTTTGAGTTGCCACTGATCAGAAATGGAAAATACATGTATTTCATGTATAATTTGCATGTAACCTACCTATGTTATTTCTACCAAATGATATGTACACTTTATGTTTTAAATGCATAACTGTGGCCATCAGGCTTCTAATAAAGCTGAGTTTAAATAAAAAAGAAGTGATTCCATCATTTTCCCTACCACAGATGTCAGACTGACAGGTCTGTAGTTTCCTGCCACTGTCTTGCTCCCACTTTTGTGAAAGGGAATCACATCTGCCCTCCTCCAGTCCTCAGGTACCACACCATCCTCCCTTGATTTGTTAAAAAGGGTAGTCAGTGGTGTCAGTAGTTCTCCCCTTAATTCTTTTAGAATTCTGGGGTGAATCCCATCAGTCCCCATTGCTTTGTCCACCTTCAGTTTTAGGAGTTCTTTCAGAATCCTTTCTTCTGTGACAGGACTGGGATTGGCTGCCCTATCCAGAGTGCTTCTGTTAATTGGATTAGGTACCTCCTCCCCCTTCCCCTCCTCCTCTTTTATGAATACTGAGCAGAAGTATTTGTTCAGTATCCCTGCTTTCTCACTGTCCCTCTCTGCCTACCCACCGTCCATTCTATTCAGCCTCACTATCCCTCCCTTTGTTTTTCTATGCTCTCTAATGTACATATAAAATATTTTATCCCCTTTCTTAACTGAGTTGGCTATTTTTTCCTCAGTTTGGGCCTTTGCTATTCTGACTGCCTTCCCTGCTTCCTGCTGCCTAAACCGGTACAGTTCTCTGTCCTGCTCCTTCTGTGTTTCCTTATACTACCTATACTTCCTAAATGCTATCTTTTTCTCCCTAACCTTCCCCACCACCTCTTTTGAGAACCATAGTGGATTTTTCTTTCATTTTGATTTATTTGCTTCACACAAAGGCTTGTTGCCTCTGTGATGGCAGTTTTGATGTTTCCCTATTGTTGCTCCACCCCTCCTTCTTTCCTGTTTGCTAGTGCTTTTCTAAGGCACTCTCCCATTTTGGCAAAGTGAGCCCTCCTGAAGTCCAGTACCCTCATTTTTGTATGGCTTGACTCTGCAGCTGAGTTTATCATGAATGACACTGTTTGGTGGTCACTTGTTCCCAGATGACTACCCACTTCTAGATCTGAGATCCTCTCACTGTCCCCATTTGTGAGTATGAGATCTAAGATTGCTCCCTCCCAAGTGGATTCCAACACTAGCTGTCTGAGGCGTGCCCCCTATAGGGCATCAAGAATGGCTCTGCTCTTGGATGCGGCTACAGCAAAGGTGCTCCAGTTAACAACTGGCATATTCCAGTCCTCTATTAACAATATCTCCACTTTCTCTGCCATCCTAAGGATGCCTTCTGTCATATCCTTGTCCATTCCCTCCCCCTAAGATGTGGGTCTGTATACAACCCCTATGCAGACTGTAGTGCAATTTCCAGTCTCTAAGGTGACCCACAGTGCCTTCTCTCCTCCCTGTTTACTCTTTTGTTCCATTGCTTTTATCTCTTCGCTTACATAGACAGCTACTCCTCCCCCTCTTCTACCCTCCCTGTCTCTCTCCTGTAGGTTGTGTACTCTAGTATGTTAACATCCCAGTCATGTTTCTCTGTGTACCATGTTTTTGTGACTGCCATGATATGCAGGCATCCCTCTTTCATCAATGCCACCAGTTCACGGAGCTTGTTGCCCAGACTATGGGCATTGGTACTCATTACCTTCCATTTCTTGATGGCCTTACCCCTTTTTGTCCCATCCTTGTCCTTACTGCCTTTGTCATTTTCTCCATTTACCCCTGCCCTTCTCTCTGTCAACGTCTCTCTATCTTGGTGTTTACCTCACTAACTATCCTGAGAATTTGGGTGGGGGGGACTAGGATTTTCCTGCTCCTTTCCAGTGTCTCCTTCCTTGGCTAGTTTAAATACTTACTAATGAAGCACTTAAACCTATCACCTGAGATCCTGGTTCCACTCCTGGACAGATGCAGACCATTGTGCCAGTATAGGCCTGCATCACTCCAGGTGGACCCCCAGTCCCCAATGAAGCCAAACCCCTGAGCTCTGCACCAGTTTTTCAACCACTGATTGAATCCCATGGTGTGGAGCATCCTAGCCTCACCCATGCCATAGACAGTATCCCCTAGATACCCAATGGCACAGAAAGCACTCACCCTTCCTGAAGGAGCTATGGATGGAGCAACTGGAGCTGATCAGAACTGCATCAGTCATCAGGTAGGGTAAGTATACCGAAAATGAATATTTTTCCTAGATTTTTTTACCCCATTTGTATGTTAAATGTATTTTTTCCATTAAAATGGTTTGTACACTTACATGCCCTAATAAATGAATTTTTATAGCAGAATAAATTTCTTAGAATTGCTTTACAAAAACTAATGCTACCCAAAAATCAAGGAGGTATTAAAATTCCAAATCTTGTACTCTATTATATGGCAGTCCACATCACTAAATATCTTAAGTGGATCCTTCCTGCAAATAATGAAAGTAGCTATAAGCGCATGTGGTTAGACATTGAACTATTTCTTATTAATAAATTCAGAATCTCTCCAGCAGCCATGTTATACGTGAAAGTTACAAATTTACCCCATACACTTAAAAATTCGGCAATAGGAATTTCATTAAAGGTGCATAACCAAATGGGAAATTTGTAGATGTTCATTTCTTTAATGATATAAATCAAACAATTATTAATAATTATAACTTCAAACTGAGTAAGAATATTTTTACAAAAGCTTAGTTTCCAGAGGCTAAAGGCTTAACTGTGGATTCATTTATAAAGTAGGGCTGGGGTATCTGCTTCCTTTTAACAAAATACTGGAAAACCACAGACTGAGTAAAAAATGCTTTATTAACCTTTTTGCAATAACAATTGCTCTTATTTCACATTTTGGTCCATTCCCTTGGACTAAGGACTATCAAGAAATTATTCAAAGGCTTAAAAATTCTAGTATTAACAGACATCCTATTGCCAAGATATATAATATCCTCTTATCTACTAACTTTTCCGTGGCACCAATCCAACCTTCATACTGGCATTTGGAAGCAAAAATTAGTTCACATGACTGGGCTGAAATTTGGAAAAACTCTTATGGGTTTATCCCTTAAATAACCTGAGTTTAATGCAATTTTGAATCTTACACAATGCATATGTGACCCCTTATAAACTGTTTCAAAGTGGATTATTGAGTTCAGATAAATGTACCCACTGTAACACTGACATTGGAACTTTGAGTCATATTTGATGGAGTTGTCCATTAGCGCATCTTTATGGCTGGACATCAAGAAGAGTATTATAGATAAACTTCATTTGCAACGTGAATGGGAATTTATGATTCATATCATATCATATCTTATCATATCATATGTAGTAACTGAGCAGAGAAGACTTGCATCCATTCTGCTCACTGAGGCCCTAATTATGGTAACTCCCAATTTTGTTTGCTACACAATATTTATCCACCTCCCTCTTGAACTTGAGCATGTTATTACTTGCCTAATAGTTCAGACAAAGCTATGATGGCATTAATAGCTATTTCCACTAAGCAGACAAGTGTGAAACATTGGCTAGATAGTGATGTTCCTACTTACAAGGAATGGACTATAATTATTTTACATAATTTACAAATAGGCAAATTAATTGTGAGTTTTAATAATAATCTTCAGAAATTTCAGAACAAGTGGGACAGACTGTACAATTTATTGCGTTCATAGTTCTATATAAGTTGGTCCCTCTTTCTGTATTTTATCTTTTTACCTTTTTATCCATGTGTTTTCTTATTTTTTCCTCAATACAGCTGAGTTTAACCACATTGTAATCATATATCAATTACATGTTTTCTGTAATTGTATTTTATTTCACCCTTTCTTGGATATAATGGATGTAATACTGCTTACAATATCATGGCCTTCATGGATTTGGTGTTGTGGGGGGTGATAAATAGGGGTACTTTATGGTTGGTGGTGGGATACACTATTTATGTGAATGAGTGGAGAGTGATCATGGAGATTCTCATGAGTGGCGGAGCATAGCAGAGCCACGAGTTATGGTAACCGAGATCACTCTCCACTCATTCACATAAATAGTGTATTCCACCACTGGCCATAACATATCATATTTATACAATAGGACTGTGTTTTGTGCTGTTTTCTTGGTTTGATGATGTCACCACAGTGGAATAAATAGATTTATTCCACTACAGTGAGAATACATGTTTTATGCAATGAGTTATTTGCTCACTCCTATTGTATAATTTTGATTATTTGCTTCTTTGTGGGAGGGTTTACTGTTAACATGCAGTTTTTTGTTGAAGTTTTAAATGTCTTTGTTTTGTATTGTATTGTATTTTTCTCTGAATTTAAAAAAAGAATTAAAAAAAAATAACCATATCAGTCATCCCCTCACTTCTCACTTCTGTGATTGAGGGCAGTTGGGGGTTAAATGTTCTGACTACTGGAAGCAAACACTGACAGTGTGAGTGCAAACTCAAAGTGGGATACCTGCCAGATCAGAGTAATGGCCAGGTGCAAACCCACTAATCTAATTCTTGACCTACCTCCTGGTGTGGGCACATTAACTTGGTCTGCAAAAACTACCAGCACCTTCCTGGCATGCATCCACTCACAGCTGCATGAAAGCAGTAAGTTAAAGCACACTGACTGGGCAAGATTGGCATGAAGAGAGCTGGGAGAAGTGAAGCTCCTCCTTCTTTCCCACTGATCTAATGGACTACAGCTAGCCACACGATAATGAGGCAATTCTGAAAGCTTACACTTCCATCCTTCTCTCTACAAACCAAGGTCACACCCATAAACCTGGAATGAGAGTAAATGCTAGGACAATGAATGTACCTCCCTTCTAACATAAGCAGTGCAAGCAGTTGCAATACAGCTAACTGGTGACTTAAAGGACTTTCCCAGTAACAATGAGGTGGAAGCACTTCACAGCTAGCCCTTCTTCACTTACCTAGTGCAAAAGATAGTACTGTAGCATTTCTGGGATAGTGGGAGGGTCTGGGAGCCAGTCCAGGGGTCCCTGCTGGTCAGAGGGGGAGATCGCACCACAGAGGATGGAGTAGCTGCAGGGGCCTCCGTGTCCAGATTGATCTGGGGCAACTAAGACAGATGAGCTGTAAACTGTTGTGAACTGAGGACCATATGGAACTTTCAGGTGGTCTGGTATTAGGGACCAGAGCTCACTCTCAACCCAAAAATGGCAAGTAGCAGTGCCAACTGGAGAATGCCAAGGATACAAGGCTCTGTAGCCTTGCCTAATAAAAGCTCTCGAAAGCCAAGCATTTTTCACGAGTTATTTATTACAATAGCTGTTGGTATTGTTATTTTCACAGTGATGTTGTTTTATGCTATTTCCAAACAAAATATGATTACTCTACTGATTGAGAAAGCGCTACTACCGATTGAAAATGTTCAGCTGCTCTCGTAGGGAAGGGCACCTGTATCCATGCTGTTAGTACCTTGAAAATAAACTGCTTCTTGAATTATCCTTATGCATTGTGTGGATTTATGTGGTAAACAGTGATGGTGTAGCCAAGCCTTCCATCTGCTTCTGTATGTACCTTACCTGGCTCTGTTCTTTGCTTTTGTAGCCGTCTTTTGTTCTTTGCACTTTAATCTATTGATGTTTAGAAGCATGATACAAGTCATAATTGAAATACTTATTCATGGTGGAAATGTAGCTCACACAGTGAGCGTGGGAAATACTGAACACCCCATTTGGCACCAGACCAAAAATGCCATGTGGCCCAGCACATCAGGTACATGGGCTTTCCACACTAGTCCCGGAGGATATCTTACCCACATGCATACTCTTAGATAACTACTTCCACACCCCACCCACTTCATCAATGGCTACCTCAACTGTGAAGCTTATCCCCTGAAATGTTAAAGATATCAACTCCCCAATACAAAGGCAAAAAATATTAACACTTATCAACAAACTGAGAACAGGTATAGCCTACCTCCAGGAAACACATCTTCTGAAGGGGGAGTCTGAAAAATTGAAGATGAGCTGGGTAGCACAAGTCTATGGCAGCCCATATAACTCCAGAAGTAGAGTAGTAGCAATACTAATCAGAAAGAGGGATTGGCCTCAACGTGGATGAGGTCATGTAAGACTCAGAGGGTAGATACCTCATACAAATAGGGGAGCTGGAGGTGGACAAAATTACCCTCTGCAATGTATATATACCCAGCTTGCCACATCAGACTTCTTTAATACCATCACCTGGCACATCCTGGAAATCTCCCAAGGAAGACTTTTAATTGGAGAAGACATAAATACTTCCCTAGACAACTTCACATACAGGAGTAAACCCCCCACAGCCCAGTGAAAGTAGTCATCTATAGCCTTTCAAAATCTGACAACAGAATTGGGGCTAGTGGCTATCTGGTGTCTTACCAACCCACAGGAAGGGACAACTCATTCTATTCCCACCCACATCAGGTATGCAAAAGAATGGATATGTGACGGACCCCTAACAGCTGCATGCCAGACATTGCAGAAGATACAACAGAACAAATTCTGATCTTGGACAATGCACTCATAACACTCATATGGCTGTCCTGGGACCCCAGCAGAAGAAAAGGGGTAATGACAGCATAATGTCAAGATATATAAAGATAGCCCATTCAAAGAATAACTAAAAGCAAATATCAAAAACTTCTTAGAGCTGAACAAACCCAGAGACACCTCAGAAGCCAAAAGGTGGGACTAGGTGAAAGCTTACATATGTGGATGGTGCAGCAGTCAGGCCTCTTACACTAAGAAGACCTAAGGAATTGGATGCCTTTCAAAGTAAGTTGAAGGAGCTGGAGGTCACATACTGGACAAGCCCCAAGGCTCATGACAACTGCTTCCCAGAGATCACATGAGTCAGGTAAAAGATAAATATTCACCTGCATCAAAAAGCTGAATACAACCTCTTCCAGATATGACAGTCCTTCTGTGAGGAAGGAGAGAGGCCAGGGAGACTCCTGGCTTATCAGCTAAAGAAAAGGCAGGTGAACTCTAGGATAACAATGGTTAAAACTTGGGCTGGGATGGAATGCAAAGACAATAGTTCAGTAAACAAAGCTTTCTTTGCTTTCTACTCAAAGTTATACATGGCTGAAGTGCATACCTCGCCCATGGAGGAAGAGACCTTTCTTGCAGCTTACGCCTCCCCTTTCTCACCCAGGAATAAAGAGACTTCAAAGATAGACCCTTACAATAAGCAGAAATAATGTCAGCCATAAGATCTATACTACTTGGAAAAGTCTCTGGGCTTGATGGCTTCCTGGTGGAATTCTATAGCACATTCCAGCAGAAACAGGTGGGGATTTTGGCCTTATTGTATGCAGAATCAGATGCAACAGGGATATTATCTGTGATAATGTAAACATTAGTGACAACATTGCTACCCAAACCAGGTAAGTATCCCCTGGCCAGCAGCAGCTATTGCCCTATCTCACTCATTACAGTAAACCGGAAGATCTAAACAAAGGTGTGGGTGCCAACACTCAATGAAATCCTCACTCTGATCATCTCCAAGGACCAAGTAGGATTTACCCCAGGGAGAAGAAGCCCAGCCACCACCAGGCGACTGGTTAATCTGATCTAGCAGGCCAAACCCCAGCATGTAGACATGGCCTTATTGGTGTTAGATTCCAAAACAGCCTTCAGCCATGTGAAATAGCCATACATCTGTTCTTAACCCTAAAACATTATGAATTTGGGGACAGATTCTTGGGGGAGTGCAAACCTTCTACAAAAGGGACTCAGTGATGGTCAACACAAATTGCCTGCTCTCTGAGGCATTCTCTTTGGCCTAGAGTACTGGGCAAGGTTGCCTGCTATCACCTGTTATTCATACTAGTGCTGAAACCCCTCCTACAGGCCATTAGGAAGAATTTGTGTTCATGGACATCAGTAAGGCTTTCAACTTGGTAAATCACCAGATTTTGCTAAGTAGAATGCATAAAATTAGAGTACATGAAGAACCTTTGCAATGGTTCAATTTGTATCTACTAAATAGATAGCAATGTGTTGCCCAGGGATCAGCTGTGTCTGCTCCTAGAGGGTTTAGAAGGGTAGTCCAGCAAGGCTCAATTTTATGCCCACTGCTCTTTAATATTTATGTAAATGACTTACCAAAAGAATTGGGAAACTGTGAGGTCCACCTGTATGTGGATGACACCATTTTGGTGGCATCCGCTGACAGTCACACTGAGCTGGAATGTAAACTTCAAACTGATCTACAGTCAATGAAATCATGGTTTACTCAGTCTGGTCTTTTGTTGAATGGGAAAAACCATGGTGTATTTACTTTTCCTCTGGAGTGAAAAACTTACCAAGCTGGATATCAAGTTTAAAAATGGTCATAATGTGACTAATGTACAAAGCTACAAATACTTAGGTGTCCACATAGACAACAGGTTGACATTTGCTGAATATGTAACTTTGTTGGTTAAAAGACAAATCAAAAATGAGGTGGCCTGGGAAGGGTGTCCCCATGTTTGTCAAGGAGACAAGAGTAAAACTAATTAAACAACTACTAATCCTAGTACTGGAATATGGTAGTTTACTATATCAGAATTCTGAAACTGTACTAAAGAAAATAGACAAATGTACTATAGACTGGTAAGGTTTGCCAGTCTGAGTAAATTTGGTACCAGTCACTGTGTTGTTTACTCAGCACTAAATTGGTTGGGCCAGAGGATAGAAGAGAATATGATTGGTTAACATGGTGTTTCAAATTACTGAAATAAAAGGTTGTTCATCCCCTTAGACATTTGGTAACAACAGAGTCACATAGGGACAAGAGGTACCAGCTGAGGACAAAAATCGGAATTTACCCTATACACATGTACACAATAAATATGGGTATATGACATCACAGATGTGCATTGCTAAATCTTGGAATACATTGTCAACTGACTTTAAAAGGCAAAGTGCTCCCTTCGTGAATTTCAGTCTGCGTTATGTAAAGTCCTGAACAAAGCCCGTGACTGGATACTAATCAAACTATTTTTGTATTGCAATGTTTTATGTATTTTTTAAGTCATTGTTTTCTATTGTATGTGATTCATGTTTGTATAATTATAAATATACAGGGCATATGTTGAAAATAGGGAAACTATTTTGTCCCTAGCAATTGTTCCTGTATAAAAATAACATTTTATCTATCTAACTCATGAGTGCATGGCCTAGTCATGGGTGAGGAGCACAAGGTGCAGGCTTATGTGGATGATATCTTCCTAACACTCACCAACCCCCAAGAGTCCATCCTAGCCATCCTGCACTTAACACGGAGGTTTGGCACAATTATGGGATCCAAATTCAATGGGTCCAAGTCCCTAATAATGGTTTCACACAAGGACATGAAAAATGTACCAGGTTACCCATGTTTTATGTGATAATGTTGATTGCAGAAAGGCAATCGTTGTTAGGGCAAGTGTACATCGGGAATAATCGATTTTGGCTATGTACACTCACGGCATAGAGCAAAAGGGCACCAAAAACATAGCTTTTTTGTTTATGCAGGGGGCTGCGCCCTTCGCATCCCCCCCACTAAAGGATTCTCAACTCCAGGGGGGTGCATGTTGGGGGGAATGAAAACAAAAAAAAAAGTTAAATCATGGAGTGGCGCAAAAATACTGACATACCCAGAATCAAACCCGGCACCCTCCCAGCCCTAGCTTGACACAAACCCACCACACCACATGGCCAGTTCAGCAGCCCACCACCATGCTACACCTCACAAACTCTCTCTCCCCTTCTCCCCATCACACAGCGTGCTCACTCCCCCCCCACATGCATGTACATATAGTGACAGGATGTTGCTATATTCATATCTGCCCTCCCTGTCCAGTAACCCTGTGAACAGGTGCCGTTATTGAGTCACACTTTTTGAAAGCGCTCAATAGCAGATGCTCTTATCACTGGATACTGATTACCCATGGAGACTAACCCCAATAGAACACCCCTCCGATATCTGGGTATTGACTTTGCCTGGGACCTAGGCAAACTGGCTGCACTAAATCTTCCCCCATACCCAAAACCCTGGAAGCTGACCTAGTGAGGTGGAGCCATCTACATCTCTCACTTTGGGGTAGGGCACATGCCTACAAGATGATGGCAGTCCTCTGTATGCTATATGTACTGGACAATCTCCACCACACCCTACCGAAGCGTATGTTAGCCCACCTACAGAACAGAAACTGGATATTTGGAGGGGAAAGACACATTTAGGTTTAGATTTAAGGAACTCTGGAGAGAGTAGATGGCTGGGGGCTAAACCTCCTGGATTCTGATCTCACACACAAAGCCTAAGCCTTGCTTTAGATATGGCAGGCGTCACCCATCACTCCAACACTACATCACCCCGAGTGGGTAGACTGCGAAAAATAGATTCTGGGACACCTCACATATTCCAGCATTCTGTAATCAGCATTAACAGACAGCCTTTAATCAGCATTATAAAATGGGCTCAAACAATATAGAATTCTAATTGGCTAAAACCTAGTTTCAGCCATGTCCTTATCAGCCTGTATCGTGCCAACCAGCGCTAACTTCCTCTGCCTGACCACATTACAAAACGAAATCACTGAGATGTGCCAACTGAAAACAAAAAACATATAGTCGCACACCTCACCTCGCAATACCGCAGAATGACATCTCCCTCACATCAGCTCCAGGAAACAGCCATGGCATAGAAACAGCGTTATGAAAAAGGTAGCCACTGCTCCCCTCCTCACAACAAAGGTCACAAAACTGCCTGCTGAACTGTCTTGCAGGCAGCCTCATCTTGGCACATCAACTCGGTACCTGGCGCTGAAAGCAAACAGTAAAAAAAAATCTTGAACTGCTCTCCAAACTGGGTTGCTATATCTGAAGCCGACTGCAAAACCAAAAGTAAGTTCTCACCAGTCAGCTAATTCACACAAAATCACTTCCTACATTATACGATGCTTGATCTGTTCTACAAATGAAAATCAGCTTAAATAAATAAATGATTTACTTTAACAGAGTGAGTGCCTAATCGTACTTTCAAAATAACAGAAACCCAGAAACATCCATCTGCGGAGGCTGCTAAGGGACGTGCTTGTTCCCACACACCCAGCTGTTTCTGAAAAATCCTGACATAAAAATAAAACAGAACAAAGGCATATAAAAAAATATATATAAATAAAAGAAATCACACACAAAAACCTTGTCAACATCTTTGACAGTGCGCAAGAAACAGCATGCATAATGGGGCAGCCCAGCTCTTAGACACTCAGTCCTGGTGCCTTAAACTCTCAAAGTAGGAAAATTATTTTAAAGAAAATAAAAACATTTTTCACAGTTTCTGTGGGTATCTTCTCTAGACAGAGTCACTGACTGGCTACTATAGACACAAACACATAGTGACCTGACACACAATGACAAACAATAGTAATTTTTAATTAATAAGAGGGACTACTTTTTCTATTTTGTACAGATTTCATATTTTTATTTATTTTATGAAAATTATTACTCCATTTTTTTTTCAAATTAACTTCTATAACAGGGGCCCATTTTATAAACGCAATAACACACTCAGTGCACTGCCACATTTTTATTTCCTTTCTCCTCTAAAAAATGCCCTCTGTGTTTTGTTTGCAGATTTCAGAATTTAAAAGAATTTTTACGAGGAATGTATAACCAGAGAACATTCTGGTAATATAAGCTAATTTAAGAATTGGCTACAAAGGTATGTGAAATAGTAACGGTTTAGTTGGAAAATACCAAATTTAGCTCATTTGTATTAGTACTAAACAATGATTTATTTTATATTTTTTAGATTGCTTTTTCAAAAGAAATGTTAAAGATTGAAAATATACCCCGTGAACAAGCCCAAGATGTGGGTGAAATGTAGGTGATGAAATAAAACAGATTCAAGTGACTGGAAGTCTGCTGTTTTTCCTTTAAGGTTTAAAAGGCCCCCACCCCATTTTTTATACAGTTTCACCACTAGGCAGCTCTTATGGAGCAGTGGGTACAGTGTCTGGCTCATTTACCTGTTCCTGCAGTTCCGGGTCCCACGGGGCCAGGGACACTGGAAACGTAGCTGGGACATTATAGCCAAGTAGAACATTTGGCTCCAGCAGTGGACTCTTGAGTTCTTGCTGGTCACCACACCACTGATGCCTGTCCCACTGGCCATACCCCATTCCAGTGTCACTCTCTTGGGACTAGCCCAGGTACCTTCTCTGGTCACTTCTGTGCTGGCTGGAGCTTCTCTGTGGGTGGTGCTGGGCCCTGCACCAGGATCAGCCCTTTTGTAGCCTGTCCCAGTGCCACCTCCAGCATCAAGGTATTCCTCGGCACAGGGCTCAGTCTTATTGGCAATGACTTCCCTGGTGCTGGATCCTTTGGTACTGGTGCCAACTTCTTTACTTTTCGGTGCTCGACTCGGTGCCAACTCCTCCTCTGCTGCCGGTGCCAGTGACACCTGTCTTTCTGACTCAAAGAGCTGGGTTGGGAATTTCTAGATCCACTCTTCTTCCAGCTCCTCTTTCTGGAGAAGAGTTGGAAGGGGATGAGTCTGACCTCGATGGCACGGGATCATAATGACTAATAAAAAAAACAGCACAGCAATTAATGCCACAAGCAAAATGTCATGCTCCAATACATCGTCAGGCAAAACAGGGACCATACAACAAATGCACACAACCCATTGAAATCAGTGGGAAGTTTTCTTTTCTGTGAGGTGCATTGCCCCTGCACCCGCCTGGACTTTAAATAATCAACTCCAAGGAGTGTGTGGACTTCGGTGATAGGGAGAAACTCTGGGGGGGGGGCATTTTTTTTTATTTTTTATTATTTAAAAAAAACAGTTGCAACAGCAGGAGACCTTGGGGAGAACCGAACCGTGGTCTCAGGTTTCCATTGCTGCTTTGTGCTGGTGCCTTAGCCAAGCACAGCAGCACAGGCTTCTTCACCCCTTTCTCCACATTGCAGTCAGCGACAGAGGTAGTAGTAATTCCCTACCGCTCTTTTTTTTTTTCTCTCCTCATCAGCTATTTTGCCCCCCCTGCTGGAAATTCTAGCCCCCAGCTCCACTTATCGCTCCCCCCCCTTGGCGGAGCCACTGGATGGGCACCCTCTCCCACAAAGCATGGTTGCAAAGCCCTGGCTTTCCCCCCAGGGTGGGATCATGGGAGTGGAACCTCCCTGGTGGACTTTGGTCTGCATTGGGGAGAGGCGGCAGAGGCAGAGGCTGTCATTAGCATCTGGCAATTCATTTTTTGTGGATTTCTTTCTCTGGGGATGGGGATGTGCAACGATGTCAGTTTCTGCCCTGCCCCCTGTTACATGTGGTGCCAATGCAGTTGTACCACCAGTCTCCACTAAAGGTCTGCATTGTACCAGACACTCTCCTCCCCCTTCCCCTGGAGAAGGAGAGCAGTTCATGGGATGCTCAATCCTTTTGCCCCGCTGCCAGCCCTCTGACTCCAGAGTTTGTTCCTGAACCTGGGATGTCAGTGCCACAGACGGACACCTTGCCACTGATCCAGCGGGCCAGCTGAAATTCCATACCACTCTTATACCATTGTCACTCTAAATGCTTTTGCGCTTCACACAGCGTGGTTCTTGCACTGTTTTTGAAGTGACATATTGACCCAGTACCAGCCCTGACCTCATCTCTGAGGGTAGCGATAACTGTTTTTTAAATTATTTATTTACTTTTTTTACATCCTGGATAACTCAAATCCAGACCCCCCTCCTGTTCCACGAGAGGGTCTTTCTTTCCAGGCTCTGCTTCACAATATGCATGCAACTCTTGTTTTTGAGCCCTCTGCCACTGACCCAGGCTAACAACTCCAGCTGGAATGGCTCAAAGTTCCCACCATGCCGATTAACCTTATACCTCTTATTCCCCCTGCTTTTGAGACACTCTCAGAAGCAGTGTGGGCCAAGCCAGGGTCACTTCCCTCTTTTGGCACATAGATTGTAAGTGTACTGCTCCTAAAGACAGACCTATTTTGGTTTCCTAGCCCATTGACAATAAGAGTCATTCTGGCTGACATTCTCCCTCCAGAAGTTATAGCACATCCCATAACGAGTCTCACAAGACAGACACGTTGGGAAAGAGAGCTTTCACTGCAGCTACCATTCATATGCGAATAGCTAGCTACCAAGGGCATTTCTCCAAGTACGAGTATGCCCAGTGGACATCTCTTAAGTCTCTCGCAGAGGCCATGCCAATTCTGACACTAAGCAGAAAATTCTTCAGACTGTTACCTGTGGTATTGAGTCCATCGTTCATCAGTTAATGGCAGCTATGGAAGCATATGACACTGCTTTCTGCTTAGCTATTGCAGAAATCTGCATTGGGAGACACTCTTGGCTTTGAATGTCGGGCTTCTCTAATGATTTCCAACAGCAAGACATGAATGCCCCCTTCAATGGCCCGTATCTGTTCTGCCAACAGGTAGAACAGTCCCTTGAGGTCTATCAGAAGACTGGAAAAGCTGTTAAAACTTCTTGGCCTGCCCCAGCTCACCGTCAAAGAGGAAAGGGCCGAGTCTTTTACTGCAATAAATGGTCCTTTTGTGGCAAAGGCAAGGGAGCCCAACTGACTAGGTCAGTCGGTTACGATCAAATGCATTTCCATGCGGATAGTCACTTGCTTCCGCCAGTGTTGTCCCATGCTGCAAGTCAAGTTGGAAGGCTAGGTTTGTGCCCACTCCACCAGAGCAGTTGCAACGTCCCTGGAAGAGATTTGCTCTGTGCCTATCACTGATATTTGTGGAACTGCCACATAGAGCACAGTATGCACGCCTTCATCAGTCACTATGCCCTGAATGTCCATACCAGACAGCATGCCTCTTTTAACAGAATAATCCTTAATGAACTCTTGCCCTGAGTGAGCTCTGGCTCGTACCACCCTGCCCGGGAGTCTTTCATCTGAGCTTGGTACTCTAACCCATCCATGTGAATCAATAGTGAAAACTGGCCCTGGAAGATATGAAAATTATGTACTCACCATAATTCTTGGTCTTCTTGGACCATCTTCACCATTGATTCACACATCCACTCTCTATCCCCTGGACTCACTCAGTCTGTTCATTGGTCTTCACCCCCATTTTTGGTTTGGGCTGTGAAGACACTGTTTTCTTTGTTGTTGAGCCTTCTTATATAGGTCCTGAATGGCTATCTTATGCCCTTTTAGGTTAGGGTTATAGTTGGGGTATGCTGCACCTCCTTAGTAAAAAAGATGCTGAGTTTGGTGAGGGCCAATGCCAAGGTAAGTCATGCAACATGAGTTAGTCTCATGATGCCATGCATGTGCCCAGCCTACCTCATCGCTGGCCCTCCTGAAAAGTTTTGGCTCCCTTCGGGTGCTAGCGCCTCCAGCTCAGAACCTATCAATGTAATTCAATGGTGAAGATGGTAGAAGAAAATCAAGAATTAGGATGAGTACATAATTTTCATTTCTAGAAGCCGCACCTCCGTAAGGACATTAACAGTGTGGATGCTGTCCAGAGGAGGGCCACAAAAATTGTGTGGGGGCTGCACAAGAAACTGTACAAGGAGAAGTTGCAGGAGCTCAACATGTACTCCTAGGAGGAGAAGAGGGTGAGAGGGGATATGATTGAGACCCCTCACTGGGGTAGACAAGGTGCAAGGGGATGGGTCTCTTTTTCAGAGGAAGAGCACCAGAACATGGAGCATGCTATGAAGCTGGAGGAGAGCGGAATGTAAGGAAAACTTCTTCATGGAAAGGGTGGTGGACACCTGTAATGGCCTACCAGAGGAGGTGGTGGCAGAGAAGACAGTGGGGAGCTTCAAGCATATGTAGGATAAGCATGTGTGCACAGTATGTACAAGAAAAGCAGGAGGGAGGGTCACATATGACCGAATAGGGTCCGGGATGTAGTAATATGTAGCCGGGGGAAAAAAAGGCAGATTACATAGCTTACCGGTCCTTTTCTGTTGACACATTCTAAGTTTCTGTTATTTAAGCAATAATGCATGACAGGATGTGGGTTGTGCTGGAATAACCTCATGCCTGGGTGGTTGGGCACGAGGCCACAGGCTGAGTACGTCCAACATCCCAGAAGTGAGGTTATCCCACACCCTGGAGTGCATTATTGCTATTATACAATGGCTCATTGTTATACGAAATAAAAAAAACAGTTTTCAGTAGATTTTTAGTGTGGCAGTATATCTCTGTTTCTTAAGAGCAGCTCCAAACAATCATCCAACAAATCAATACAGTGAGGTTGTGCTAGGATAACCTCACTGTGCCAGGGACACACTGACCAATCAGAGTCCAGGAAATGTTCTTGCCATTGTATAATATACTATACTATGGAACGTAAATATATATTTTCTGGTTTGCCTTGCTACTAATATAATATTGATATATACTTGTAACTGTGAGAGTGAGTGGCCTTGACCCCATTGTAAATGAGCTCTGGCTCAATTGGGCTATTCTTTTCTTGAGTTTCACGAGTACTAGTACTTCTATAAACATTTGTTACAGAAGATAAGTGCCTGGCATTTCACTTGCAATTTTCTTTTCTTTTCTCTGGGCCAGAAGGTTGTGGGTTCGGGGCTAACATTGGGGGGGCATGGTTATCTTCGACACTGAGACTGGGGAGGGGGGTCCCTGTAGTGTAATTCTTCAAATGATGAGGACCTTTCTGCAGTGTTCATGTCAGATGATTGTCTTGGTGGGCCCTCTTTGATGAGTTAAGTATACCATATGTATGGTGTCTTGACAAACCGTTCCTGTATAACAATATTGTTTCTTAGAATCTTGCATCATGGGTAACTGGATGGCTCAGTGGATTGGTATTGGTTAAGGGAGCCTTTCATCTCAAAGTCACTGGTTCAAGTCTAGCACAGGTCAGCAGTAGGTGATACATTATAACTTGAGGTCTGTTTATTGGCCAGTGTGAAATGAGTTGTGATGGTCTCAGTCCAGTTGTCAGTGGGCAGGTGTCCACATCACAAAATACCAACAAAACTGGCACTAATTGGCACCCTTGTCAACTTCACATTTGAGGCCAAGGATTGAATGGGAAAGGAGTCTAAACTACTCTCTTGCCTACATAGTGGTCCTTTCATGACAGTTTGAGGCACAGTGATGGCGCAGTGTGGGGAAGCATGCATTGTGATCGCGCATGCTGTGCCTGCCATATGGATAAGCAGAGGACTTCTAGTTCGGTTGCTCGCAATCCAGCACTTTCATAAGCACTAAATCCACAAACAGGAAAAAAAAAGCTTAACAAATAAATATCTTGGTTTGGTTTTCATTTCATTTACTCAGGAAAACCCAGTTGAGATGCAACGTCTCATTTTCAGTGGAGTCCACGTTTTTTTCTTTTGTTTAATTTTATTTATTTTTTGTTTTACAGCTTAGTGGACAGAAGTACTGGGATGTTAAGTGGTTATTTAGAGTCATATACTGAGAAACATGTGGCAGCATTGCTCTCTGTTCTGTATGGCTGTGTGGTTATCACTGCACATTCAGTGGCTGCTGTATATATGTGTACAGTCACTGATTGCACTACTGGTATCTAAATCATTGTTATATAAACTACATGAAGACAGATGTTTGCATGGAAGG
The DNA here is from genome assembly GCA_016271365.2 of Neoceratodus forsteri. Classification (NCBI taxonomy): domain Eukaryota; kingdom Metazoa; phylum Chordata; order Ceratodontiformes; family Ceratodontidae; genus Neoceratodus; species Neoceratodus forsteri. The sequence continues at coordinate 319,142,349 of CM028134.1, forward strand.
TACATCAATTTTTTTTTTGTTCTGTGTAAACAGTAAGCCATGCCAGAGTGGACATGAGTCACTGCTCATCCTGTGTGTGTTGTGAGATGCACAACACCATTGAGTACTTTCAGACATATTAGAGTACACTGGTTCCCCACAGCTCCCATTTTAAAGGGGCTCATAGTGTATGACTGAACGGGGTTGAGGATGGAATTTCATCCCTAGAATAAGCTTGTTGTGCTATATTAGCACTGCCATGACATTGCTGTTGCAGTACAACAAGATAACATAGAACAACACAGAGTGTTTTCGAGTGGTCACCTTATTCAGACCACAGCACCTGATGAAGCAAGGTTTCCAGAGCTTCGATATTGAGGTCTCTCATTACTTGGACAACCTCTCGATTGAAGCACAGCCTTGTTGTGTATGGTTGCTAATACACAATCTCTATATTGTGTTTATAAAGTGGACATTTTTGCAGTATAAGGAAAACATCTTTTTTTTTGATATTTTAAAAAGTAAAACACTTTGAGGGGGAGTGTCAGTGCATTGTCACAGCACAGTTCTGTAGAACTCTACCTGTTTGCTTTGCTAAGATATAGAAAATACTAGATGGGCAACTATGTACAACTGACGTGTTGTGTCGTAGAGGGGTTCTGATTCCCTCTAACCATGAGATTGAAGCTGGAGAGGTCCATGGGGAATTGGAAACACAGGGTGGCAGAACACACTTTTTGTGAATAAAGTTACTCATCCTGTATTTTTTTATAATGTATAGTATTGTGTGAAATGTGTGTGCATCACTTTTTTCACTTTCAAAATGAAAATGACTCATGCAGTCTCTAAAGGTTCCAGAATGCTGTTATACCACAGAAGGGTTCACTCACATTCCATGACCTTTGATTTGCAGTACAACAGCATTTTGAAAGGGATGGAATTCTATATGGAACAATGTTGTACTATACACTGTATAGAAGTTTTACACAGCTGGTAGTATTGGGGAGGGCTTGATGCTGTATCATATGACATGTAGGCCAATTATAGGCCATGGTTTCATATAACTTCTTTTTAGTAGTCCGGGAAATAACTCAAAATATAATACGCAGCTTATATTTCATTAATTTTCTGTATTTGTCTCCTCATTTTTATGTTTGCTTGCACACGAAATGTACAAGAAACATTGAGGTAGTAGAGCATTGCAGAGGCGTGGCAGTGTTGTGGCCAATGCAGGGGATGCTTCAATGGGTGCATCCCATAGCCACCAGTCAACAGGAAAGCTGCCAATGACGGCAGTTGCAGAGTGAGGACCGCACTTGAAAGAAATCTGCCACTGCAATCAGAGGCAGTTTCATCATTGCAGCAGCAGACCTCTTCCCTCTCCCCCCTTCCTGGCAACGAGGCACCTTCCAGCCATGAGCATTACAGTGCACAGTAATGCGCATGGTTGGAGTTATAAGCAACTTGTTTGTTCAGTGTGCCTTTCCTGGTGAAACCTATTAATAAATAAATAAATGAGCCACACTGCACCTTTGCGTAATTGGCAGCTCCTGCCACCCACCACACACCCCCAAAGCCAACATTGGAGTGTCCAATCCCCACATCTGCATATATCCCCCCCATTAATGTGGCACACTGGGAGCCCACCCCAGTGTGCCAAACTAATTAAATTTATGACACTGGGATGCCTACTCCTGGACATATCTTTTGCTGACAACAGGGTGCCCAATCCCCATGTTGGCATACCTTCCCAATCCCACTTTATCTTTTTCCAACACTGGGATGCTCAGTACCGCTGTCAGATGCGTCCCTCATGATCCCTTTTTCTCAGTTGACCTTGGAGTGCCTAATCCCCAGGACAGCATTGTTTACCCCCCCCCATACCCCAGTATGCCAACATTTATTTTTCATACTGTTTCACCTGTAAAAAAGAAAAACTGCCCCCAAGGTCTTTTTTTGTGTGTTAAACCTAAAGAAAAAGAAAACCGTCCCTCGTCATCCTCACCACCCCCTCCCTCTGTGCACCCCACCTCCCCGCAATATATCCCCCACCCCATACTTACCTCTAGAGGTCCAGCACTGCGATCTTCTGTTGACTGGGAACACATCTGCATCTTCAAAAGCCAACCACAGACTGAAGAAAATCACTGTAAGCCCTGTAATGGCAGTCAAAGGGGGTTTCAACTTAGGTTGATATCTCAGCCATTTCTGGGGAGTTTTGGTGCCAAATTTTCAACATGGAATTCTTCAGATACCAGCTCATTAACACTGGTACTGTCATTTCATTTCTCTGTCCTGAAATGCAGCTATCTCTAAATCTAGATCTAGTAGTGACACCCTGGACCTTAAGCTTCTGTTGCTCACCCTCGATGAGGTAATTCATCCATTAACAAAAATCCTAAACCTCTCTCTCTGCTGTGGAAAATTCCCAGACCTATGGAAAACAGCCACTGTGACACCCATCCATAAAAGTGGGGATAAGACGAGTCACTCAAATTATCACCCATACTGCCCCCACTCTCTAAGGCACTCGAGTGCATCATGGCTGATCAACTTACTGACCACTTGGATAAATACAATATACCTTGTCCACAACAACACAGCTTCTGGAAAGGTCACAACACCACCACAGCCCTTCTTGAGTTCACTGGAGCTTTGCACAAATCCTGTGACAATGGCCTTCTCACAGGGGCTGTTTTCATCGACCTCTCCAAGGCCTTCGATACAGTACACCATGGACTACTAATACACCAACTACTGAATGCCGGGCTATCACCTGACTCTTCTCTCTGGTTTAAAAGCTACTTAGAAAACCGGTCGCAGAAAGTAAAAATTGTGGACGCTTTTTCTGACACTCTGCCTGTTCGCTCAGGTGTCCCACAGGGATCCATACTGGGCCCCCTCCTTTTTAGCCTTTTCTTAAACTCTTTCCCTTACCACTGCTCTGAGCAGATCATACTACATGCTGATGATGCTGTCGTATTGTCCACTCATAAAGATCCTGCAACTCTTCAACATAATCTTCAACTTGGTTTCAGTTCTGTAGAGACATGGTTTCTTAATCATAAACGGGTCCTCAATGACAAGAAAACCAAATCTATGCTCTTCTGCAGCTCTCACATCTCCACCACCCAGGGGAACACTCTAGATCAGGTGGGGTCCTTCAAATACTTAGGGATACAGCTTGACCCTAATCTCTCCTATGGACTTCATGTAGATAATGTAGCTAGAGCTGCTAATACACGGCTTGGTCTCCTCTACAAACACAGACCACACCTTATGCCAGATGCTTTGAAGGTTGCAGTCCTGAGCTCTGTGATCTCTGTAATAGACTATGGTCTCATCATTTATGGCTCGGCCACAACCACAACCCTTAGACGCCTCTCAACTGCCTTAAATAAGGCATGTCGGCTCATCACTGGTGCTCACCGTCTCACCCACACATGTGACCTGTACACTCAGACCGGCTGGCTCCAACTATCAAACTGCATAAAGCTTCTCACTTGCTCCATGGCGAAAATTACTATGCAAAAATTTCAGCTATTACTTTAGCATTTCATACTTTACTGAACCATATTTTTGCCAAAACCACAGCAGTCTGTTTCTGTCTTCTACCAATACTGAAAAGCTGTGTGGGACAAAGATAGTGCCTCTACTATTTTTCTTTGGGGGGGTTCCTGCCCTACCATCCTAATTATACTCTGTCATAAACTTAATGTTGTCCTAGTACTACATGCAGGACTCATATGCATTTGTGATCATAAATCAAGCTCTCATTACTTTTGCATATGTATTCAGTCCAAGGTATGTCAGCCCGACCTACAGCTGCAGGCATTTAAACAGTGCAGTTCTAATTTCTATCTATACTGAAACTTTCAGATATAAAATTAACATTTGGTCTCATGGTGCTCAGCTTGTGGCTTCTCTGTTATTTCCATGGCAGGGGACTGTGATGTCACAGTGGGGCATCATGGCTCCAAGTAGCAGGAGCATGCTTATATGTAAGTTAAATGAATTTTGCCATGCTCCTTTGCCATATTCCTGCATAGTCCTCTTCAATTTAATTACTGGCTCTAATCCTACTACTGTTCCTGTGTAGCCTAAATGACATTTAAGGTAATCATGCATATACCATATCAATTTAATTATCTAACCCTCATTGATTCAATTTCTGGCATTCATAGCCTCCTTCTACCTAACCAATGGCTGCTGGCTTTGTACGGCCTCCTACCACCTACTCACATCAGTATTACCTACCGCCATTGTATTTCATATTGTTTTTCAATGTCATCAGTACTTGCACCTTCTGGGGTCTCAACTCTGTTACAACACTGAATTAACAAATGGTGCCTTAGGAGATCCATGCTACAGCTACTGAAAGTCCCCCACTGTCACACTTCACAGGGACAATGCTCTTTTGCTTATCGAGCGCCACTCTGGTTCAATGGCCTCAGCCCAACCATCTCCTCTGCCCCAACAATTGGTATGTTTAAAACTAGGCTCCAGGACTATCTCACTACCAACAGCTCCTGTGACTGCCCAACTTAACCTTGTTTCTCCACTTCCCTTCCTGCTCTAGTGGTCCCCTCTCCTCCTCACTGGATTCTACCTCACATCTTTGTATACCCAATGCTTCACTTTTCACCCTCTCCCACCCTTCCTACATTCCTTCCCCTTCCTCTCCTATGACTCTGGCACTTTTATCTGTTGTCTATTTTCTCCGACAAATGCCGCTGGCTGTCTTGTTACAATGCTACCCTTGAATTGTATTAATCTGTACTCTGTTTGCAGTGCCCACATTGTTGTAATGTATGTCTTGATGTTCCCCATAATTTGTATTTCTCTGATGTGGAACCTTTGTAAAAGAGCCAAGGCTCAAAGGTATTTGTAATCCTAGACTTGATAAATAAATAAATAAATAAATAAATAAAATGTGATTTTGTGTTTGCAGCGTGGAATCACCTTTCAGGACTGAATAATGAAATGAGAGTGTCCCAAAATGCCCATGTTGCAAGTCTGGTGAAAACATTTAAAAAAATGACTGCGTTGAGAGCGTGCACTGTGCAGTTTGTATGCATGCTCGTAACTTAACCAATTTTTTATATTTTCACTTCAAATTTCCAGCATTGCCATTTTTTCACACCTTCTTATGAACAGTACAGCTGTAATTTTTGCATCATGCCCAAAAAGTGTTTTTGCACCTGTGGTGCAGAATGGTGCAGTTGCTGTTCGAATTCAGGCTTTGGAACAGATTAATAAAATTGCAGTGCCTCTGTTCATGAGGGGAGGTCCCAAAAAGCCTATGTTGATAATTTTGAGTGAAAATACCAACAAACGCCCAGGGCATTAGGGTTCCCAACTGTTAACACCCCACCCTGTACAGACTGACAGACATCGAGGGTGTGACTTGGGGTTCTCAGCCATAATGCTCACTCCATTCCACCCCCACCCTGCAGCCACTGACCAGAATTGAGGTGTGCCTTGGGGTCTTTGGCCCTAATGTTCACCCCATTCTTCTATGCTGCACCCATCTCACCTTATTTCCTTATGGAATGGGTAAGCATAAGAGTTGAAGATCACACCATGACACCTGTCAGTGTCTGCTGGGTGGGGTAAGGTGGAATGGCATGTGCTTTATGGCTGACCCAAAGGCACACCTCAATGCTTGTCAGTCTTTGCAGGGTGGGGTTGGGGTTGGCATTAGTTCAGTACTTCACTGCCATTCCTATTATGCATCTCTCTAACTCCTGCACTACCAATGCCAATACCAGCAAGCAAACATTTGGCATTGACAAATGCTTATTTATAGTGTTTATAATAAAGAATCAAATTTGGGAAAAGATGCTGTCTCTTTAATCTGGCAGGATGTTGGACCCTGCGAACATAGCAAGAATATGCAGTATACAGTTACTGTACTAGTCTTCTTTAAATAGTAGTCTGGATGTCATAAAATGTACCAGAGACATGCTGGGCATATTAGATTAAATGTAACATTTGTCTTAATGTGTTCTACATGATAACATACATCTTGTCTATTTTTCCCAACATTTAGAGTTGTATCTTCAAGTGCTTATGTCCTGTCCAGGATATTGTTGATTGTATGTATGTTACTGTAAGTATCAGTGAAATTGAAAAACCCAATACACATTTAATTATAAAAAAGGTGTGAACTTTCTTTACAAAATACAGTAGCACAGACAAGAAGTCAGGTAGATGCATTTAACATTTTTTGATCCATATACACACTCAGTCAGTTGTGGTATAGTTACTGCTGTGTGGCGTGGGAGGGGGGTAGATAAGATGGACCCTATGTCCTTTTCACCATTATGATATTGAATTGCTATGTTCCTGAGTTAGAACAATTCACAGGTACTGAGCCCTATCATATTCTTTCTTTTATAATGTTTTAATATCACACTTTTTTAAAATAAATTGCACATTTCCCTTCTTGCTCAAGTGTTGGAACACAATAATCATGATAAAAATGAGAACTTAATAGCTCTTAGAGACCAGAGAATCAGATGGGTCACATTATAATCTAATGACAAATTGTCCCAATTTAAAGAATGAAATTTAACAAATAGATAAAAGGAGGATGACATATTCCAGTAAAAATGAAGCAGGCACCGGTAATAATGAGTCTTTTTCAGAGGTCAGATATTTCTGTAGCTTCATTCTACAATGACAACTTGAAAATCAACTGCCATTGTATAGTGAACATCATATCAGCTTTGAAATGTGAGGAAAACATGATAATTGTTTTTAAACTTGCAGTTAGCAATCAAAAAAACATTGTTCACATACAAAACAGGGCATTAAAGCTATTTAATATCTGAAACTATAGTACAAATCGTGGAACTAGTACAAGTTAGTTGCTTAACCATTTCATTTAATTTTTATTTCATTTTTATTGAGCATACAATCTTTTAGGCAGAAGCCCATTTTAAAGGGTCCGGAGTCAAGCAATGCAAAACAAAGAAACACACTAATAACAGTATAAAAATGCCATGTATATAAGAATTAAACAACAATCGCACATAAAACATTTTCAAGTTAAATAGGAAGTTATTTCTGTGTGCAGAATGTAGTTACATTATGACAGAAGTGTTAATAAGAAGTTCACATTCAAAAATTATGATTATACAACAGATCCAAAAATCCTCTAATCTGACTGGCTGACTGGCATGATTTACCCCTGGTAAATCCTAGCATGATCCATGGGAAAAGGTGCCAGTCAGCTGCATCTGGAAGCCCACATTTTTGAAATCACTCCAACCCCCAAATTTCAAAGATGAAAAGCTGCCATATTACCTCTCCACTACACAGCAACACAATTTCCAGCTTAAGCACTCCTCAACAAAGTGGAAATCCTGCCTACAAATAAAGTACAGTGCTCTCCCAAACCATGTGTAAAAAAAGTCTCACAATCAAGTAGAGAAGAATACTTTAATAGTCAGTACTACTGACTTCTTGTCATGGTTGCTCCTTCCTGCTTCTGTAATGGAAACTGCTGGTTCCTCTGACAGCTTGTTCCCTCCAACCTCTGTTCCAGTAATGGATCCGACCAGTGACAGTCATTCCCTCCTGCCTCCCATGTGGTGACCACTGTCTCCCCAGTCTCTCCAGCATCCTAAAAAAATGTGAACGAGGACAAGGGTCTGCCATTATGCTACTTTGCTTGATGGCCCAACCCTGCTGCAAATGTGCACAATGTGCAGAAAATGGAGTCAAGGCTCTATAATTAAAAGTGAACTGTGCACCAAGTCCAGAACACTGTCCTGGCTCCTACAACAAAAATGGAGCTGGGAAACAGTGAACTACCTGACGTGGCTCTGTGGCAAAGGTTTCCCAGGTCAAGGAAAAGCATTGGGCCAGGGAGTGGAAAAACACTATTGCGCATGGTCAGGAAACTGAAGCCCTAGCAACCCAGGACAATAGCCCTAGCAGCCCAAGACTATTTTTTCTCATGGAGCAATACATACAATAAAAATAATAGAAAATATAAGAATTAAACTGTTTTCCTTTTTTTTTGTTATAAGGGGTGGGGGCATTGTATAATCGCAATACACCACATCAGGGTGTGGGTGATGCTGGGATTTATTCACTTCTGGTATGGCTTACTCATTCAGCTTGCATCCTTGTGACCAAATCACATCAGGTGTGGGTAAATCCCAGCATCACCCTGTCATGGTGTATTTCTTAACTGGAGAGACAATGCACTGCTGACTGTAAAGAAATGTGTTTAAGAGTGACTAGTTGTGGCCCCCAGGGTTCTGTTTTGGAACCAACACTTTTTAACATCTTCGTCTGCAACATGGCTATCTCATCTAATAATATAATTTCAAAATTTGCAGACGATACTAAATTGGGGGGTTGTGTTGATAGTGAGACTAACAAAATGAACCTAAAAACTGACCCTGCTACCAAGTAGCGTTGGGCTTTAACTAATAAAATGTTCTTTAATGTATCAAAATGTGCAGTACTACACCTGGGCAAAAACAATACTAAACAAACATATTTCTTAAATTACATCATTATTAGAGAAAACAGTACAGAAAAAGATCTGGGATTATTAGTTAATAATAAATTGTCATTTTCAGACCACTGTAACAAAATAGCTAATCAAGCCAATGCCCTCCTTCATAGAATTAATAACACCTTTATCTCAAAATCAGAAGAATGCATCATGACCTTGTACAGATCTCATGTTAGGCCATATACTGACTATGGATCACCTTTTTTGAGCCCCTACTTAACCTCCGATATTAAGAGAATTGAACAGATCCAGCATAGGGCAACAAAACTTGTACCACATCTCGCTCATCTAGATTATAATAAAAGATTAAAATGTACAGGATTATATTCACTTAAATTAAGAAGAATAAGAGATGACCTCCTCCAGCTTTTTAAGATCATTCAGTCTCCTAACTTAATGGAACAGTGTGGTATTTCATTCTCCACTAGGAGAATCGTAGCTAGGTGTCACAATAAACAACTTGTAGTAAGTAGAACAAAAACAAATAAAAGGCAATACTTTTTTACAGTTAGGGCACCCAAGGTATGGAATACTCTGCCACAAGACATTATAGAATGCACTCAAATAAATACTTTCAAAAATAAACTAGATAATTGGCTATTGATTTAAAATGTTATTAAGGAAGGGAAATACAGTAACTAAAGGTTTAAATGTTCCGCAAGTGTGGAGGACAATCTCAGTGGGCCGAGGCCTTCTTTTGTCCATAAAACCAAGTAGGTGGGTAGTGGTATATTTCTCCATTTGGTTCTAATAGCATGTACCCCAACTGCAGTTTGTATGTGCATGTCACAATATGCAGCCCCTTCTGTCTGCATGTATGACTTTTAAAGTGTCATGTAACTTAATTTGCTTCTATGAAAAAATCAGAAGTTTATTGGACCAGAAAATACCATGTGATATAGTGTTGCTATGTTTCAGTAAGGAGTGCAATGTAATGCCACATTGTATCCTGATAGAGAAACTCATTAAATATGATTTCAATAAAGCAATAATCAAATGGATTGCCCAATGGTTAACAGATAGAGATCAGAGAGTTGTTGTCAGTGGATATCTGTCTAACAAAGGTAAAGTGTCTAGTGGGGTTCCGCAAGGTTCTGTTCTGGACCCCTCTCTATTCCAAATGTTTGTATCAGACATGATGAATGATGTAATTCATTGGAGAGTTAAATTTGCAGATGATGATAAGTTGGGAGGTGCATGTGACACCCAGTCCAATATCGACACCCTCCAGAGAGATCTTGACAAAATGACTACTTAGATAAACCACTGGGGCATGCAATTAAACATCTATAAATACAGAATATAACATTTGAGCAGTAGAAACCCTAGAATAACATATAAATTGAATGGTGCAAATTTGTTCAATTCTGAGATGGAACAGGATTTGGGTATAACTATATCAGACAGCTTTGATAATTCTCATCATATTAATCACACAATAAATCAAGAAAAGTTTTATGGTTGATTAGGAAAAACATTATCTCCAGAGATGAAAAGGTTTTAATGCCCTTGTTTAGATCTTATTTATGACCTCATCTTGAGTATGCATCCTAAGTTTGGTGTCCCAACAGAGGAGGAGAACGTATATTGTTGGAGAGTATTCAGAGAAGATTCACCAAAAACACTGCCATAATTAAGAATAAAATATATGAGGAATGTTTATCAAAGCTCAGTTTGATGACTCTTGAAACCAAAAGGTTATGGGGGGATTTACTTCTTATGTTTGAAATCATGCAGGCCCCTTATTTACTAACAGAAATAGGAACTGAATTTAAGTGTCCCATAAGAGATACCAAAGGGCACCCCCTGCAAATAATAGCAGAGGCATTTAGAACAGACAAACACAAATATTTTTATACCGTGAGAATTGTAAACTTGAGGAATAAATTGCAGATTCATATTATTTTCAGTAGAACAAAACAAGAATTTAAAAACAGATTGGATAAATACATCTTGTCAGGTGGGAAACATTGCTACTACCCTGAGCATTAGTTGTACAGGAGCTGTATGGGTCACTTGCCATCTTGCTCCTTACCCTTCCTTAGTATGACATAATAGGGACACACACTACTCCTTTAGAACCAGCTGAGAATATTGTGTACTACAGAAGAACATATGAGTCTCACTAGACATCTCTGGTTGGAACCAGCTCAGCAGTAGGGGGAAATCACTGATAATGTGACAGCAGACTCAAACTGAGAGTGGTCATGGGGACAATTTTACATTTGCACATCTCTTGAAAAAAACACCACCCTTTACCACAGCTGCAGCTGTTTAATGAGCAATGCTGACCCCTCTCCAGTTTTGTGAGTCCTAGGTATTTACTGTATTTACTGTTGATTTCTCATGATTTTGATTAGTCAGTGTGATGGGGTACAGGTTAGTCTTACTCTTTTTTTTTCTAAGATTGCTACCACTGCCTCCAAAGGTCTATGACCTTCGGTGCCAGCCAGAAATTGGCCCTACTCACCTCCCTCCAATTTTCTCCATGCTAGATGGCTCCCTGCTTTAGGTTGTCCAAGCCTTCAATTACCTCAGTGTAAGGTTAGCTAGAAGGCTTGACTTCTCTGCCCAGATTGAAGCCATCCATGTCAAATTCTGCCCCACTTTCAATGCCCTGTACTGCATCAAGGAATGCCTCTCATGGCTGGTCTGTTAGTCACCAAAATGGTTCTCCCAGTCTTTGACTATGCAGATGTAGTCTATGGCACTACCTCATTCACTTTTCTGGCCAGACTGGACTCCGTCTACAATGCCTTCTGCTGCTTTGCTACAAACCACCTTCTCACATCCACCACTGCTCCCTTTACTCCTCCCTATCCATCCTTCTACTCCCCATGTGTCACCAGTTCCTCTGTGCTTCTCTCATCTCTAAATACTGGTTTGGGTTCCTTGCCTCCTATTTATCCAATCGTCTCTTCCCCAGCCCCTTCTTCTCCTCCTACACCTTCAGCTCCATGAACCTGCACACTTTCTCCCTGCCCCATTTTCACTTCTTAACTGGAGAATTTGCTTTCTCATACTGTCTCCCTTCTCTCTGGAATCAATTTTCCCTCCTCCAACTATCCCTCTATGATCCTTCCCTCCCTCAGATGCAAACTAAAACTTCTCCCTCCTCCCTCTTGTTCCTACCGACTCTCCTTCTGAACTCTTCCTTATGCCTTCTGATACCACTTTTCAGCACTGGTTTTAGCATCACATTATTCTAGGTTCCCAATACTTTTCAAATTTTCCGTATATGTGGTATTGCTTTTGATTTTTATATGCTATTTATTTAGCACCCAGTTGTAATGTTTGGCATTACTGTTTGTATTGCTCTTGACTTATGTACTTTATGTTATTAATCTTGTAATTTTACTATTATCCTGGTTTCTTTTTTCTTCGTAATTGTACTCCTCTCTCCCATTTCCCTCTGGTCACTTCTCAAAATGAGCCTTGGCTCAGTGTGCCTCTCTCAGTCACCAGCTATGAAAAAACTAAATACGTGCATGCAAACATACACATATACATAAATAATAAATAAATAGTGAAGCATTCGCTGCTAGCACTGCTACCATATCAAGGACCTTCACCATAAGCACTGTATAATGCAAATGTAATGTAATGGCCTTATCTGAAACCTTGTTGAAACCTCAGATCCTGCCCCATGAAGTTGACCATAGAGACTATGCACCCTTTGCAAACTGTGTGAGAGGCCTTTCGGTACCATGCAATTCTGCTTAAAGTTGGACCAGCATAACATTCTGTGGTGATTTGCATATGCAGCCCATGATGCTTTGCATTGTGGGGGCATGTGTGATTTTGTATTTTCTTGAAACTTGGCTTCCCAGCCAAATGCCCTTTGGGGTAACCCTTGCCTCACTGTTTGCGCACAGAGGTTCTTTGTCTTTTAAATAGTTTTTTATTTTAATGGGTTCACCACAATATATCCAAGGCACACTGCCTTAAGGGTAGCTGGTCCATTCCACTGGGGTGTCAAACAAACGAGGCATACTGATGAGTCCTGGTAGGATGAAACATGTGTCTGTGTCTTCTGTTAGCACCCTTTGCAAACTGTGTGAGAGGCCTTTCGGCACCATGCAATTTTGCTTAAAGTTGGACCAGCAAAACATTCTGTGGTGATTTGCATATGCAGCCCATGATGCTTTGCATTGTGGGGGCATGTGTGATTTTGTATTTTCATATAGACTATTCCTGGTTTAGAAGAGACAAAAATGGCAAAAAAGGAGAAGGTGTTCTAATCTATGTTCACTCCTCCCTAGATGCCTCCGCTGCTGACTTTATCAGCCTAAATGCATCAGTGGGTAAGGTCCTCATTATCTAGGTCCTGGTAGGTTGTATAAAACCACACTATGTGGGTTGTGCTTATAGCCCACCTTGGGTAGCTAAAGAGGTCCTGATGGAAATCACACAAGCACTCTCCATCAAACCACGTAGTGAAATACTGTAGAATAGGAAAATAATGCGTCAATTATATTTAGTGCTAGTCACAAAGTGGCCATATTTGTGTAAGTTTATTTTCACTCTAAACTAAAAGACTTCCATTTGCCTTAATGGAAAACATGCTAATTAGCATAATTTTAATTTCATGCTTCTGAGCACTTCTGTGAATATAGTGAAAGTTTATGTACAGTGAATATTTCCTATTCTACAGTAATTTTTCTTGGGGACTTTAATATCAACTGGGAAAGGGACGCTCCAGCTGAGCTAAAAGCCCAGCTACATGATGTACATCTCATTCAAATAATCAGTGATTATACAAGATTTAACAACAAATCTGAGAACCACTCTTTGATTGGATAGGCGTCTCCAGCCTAGAGAGTCAAGGTTACAGATACTTTCTGTGACTCAATAAGTGATCACTCTCCCATCTTCTGTATCTGGAAAAACTCCTCCCTCAAAATTCAGCCCAGGATGCTTATCTCCCGGGATTACTCCAAGTTTGATGTGGATATCTTTAATGCTACACTGGCAAAAGCTGATTGAGATCAAAATAAGGCTCTCCCCACAATTGATGATGCACTGTATTTCTTTGTTAATAACTTTAATTTGGACAATAATAAATGTGCCCCACTTAGAAAGCTCTGGGTCAAAGGCAGTTGTTACAAATGGATTTCTACTGAGTTAAAAAAAAAATTTATGATCTCCCAGGACAAGGCCTGGAGGATCTCTAAAGAATCAGGCTGTTTGGAGGACTTGAACAGATACAGGGTACTTAGGAATCGGTGAAAAAAGGAGGTGAAGCTAGAGATAAAAACATCAGGGGACTACAAAGCAACAACTTGACTAATCCAAAGTTTTTTTAGTCTCATGCCAATCAGTTGCTGAATGGACATACCAGCACACCTATAGTAAACACAGTAGCCGATAAACAGAACATTAGTGAGCCCCTTCAAACTGCTGATAATTTCAATAAGTTCTTCACCGATTTAGTTAGATTCAAACCTGACCTCTCTGAACCCCCTTCCTCCTGCCCTGAAGAGCATGTCATAAGTGACCTATTGCCCAGCTTCCACTTCAAGCTAATGTGGAGGAGGGAAGTGTATACCCTCCTGAGGCAAATTAAAATGGATGACTCTCCTGGGTACAATGGTTTACAACCCAAATTACTTAGAATTGCAGCTGCTGTGATTGCCTGGTCAGTCACCCTCCAAATAAACCAATCCCTCATTGAAGGGAAGGTACCCAAAAAGTAGAAAGTGGCTGCTGTTGTCCCAGTACACAAAGGTGGCCTTAAGGAATCAATCAAAAACTGTTGTCCTATTTCTTTCCTTAGCCCACTGGCTAAGGTACAAGAAAGGATAATATACAATTAATTCCTGGACTACCTGGAGTTGCATCAAACAGCATGGCTTCCAGAAAAAACATGGCAATGAGACTGCTCTTGTCAGGTTCACCACTGATGTGCTGGGGGCAATGGATAATAGCATGCCTTGGGCTCTGACCTATTTCTGAAGGGATTCCCTTGGGACAAATCTTGGGGCCCTTGCTATTTTCTGTCTTTATCAGTGAACTACCTAAGAATTGTGGCAGAGGTAGCATTCTACTTTATGATGATGTGGTTCTGTACAGAAGCTCCTTGATGTACAAATAATCGGAGACCAACTAGAGTCAGATTTTAGCATGCTGGAAAAATGGCTCCAGGTTAACAAACTTATCCTGAATGGCAGAAAAGAAAAGCAGTTCTCTTTGGCTAGAAAAAGATAGGGACAGACAGACAGCACTTGCTTTCACTGTAAACCTCATCAGGATTACATAACTATGTCTTGCTTTCCACATTGTTACATGGAGCTTCCATTTACAACTCCCTCAGGAGCTCAGAGTTCAACAGGATCCTGGTATTATACAACAGAATTAGTAGATTTTTGTCCAGGTCTCCCCCTCATAAACACCACTGTGAAGTCATCTCTTCCCTTGACTGGCCCTCCCTGGAGTGAAGACTGCAGTTCTCCCAGCTGAGTCTCACTGAGGATGACTAAAATGTATACCACCCTAATCCTAATTGTCATCCTGACAACTAAGCCCGACAGGAGTGTCCTTTAACTGCAACTTACTGGAAATCCCTTGAGTAACTTCTCCGGCTGGTAAATGATCCTTTGCCTATTTAGCTCTCTACCACTGGAACCTGCTCCCTGTTGAACTGCATAACTGCTACTCCCTTGGGGGCTTTAAAAGAGGCCTAAACACTCTTCTACTTGAAAAATGCCTATGTTCCTGCTCTTACTTAGTGTAGAACCTAACTTCTTACTACCCACCATCACTTGCCTGTCCTGTATGTCACTACTCCCCCTTCCTACCCATGTCCTTGTCTCCTACCCTGTTCTTGTCTCATTCTGTAACTCCCATCTACCTCAGTGTGATAATTTGTTTCTGCACTGTACTAGATATTGCTTTTTTGTTTGCACTTATAGCTACATAATGTATTGTATCCTTGCATAATCTAATGTTGCCTCAGTATGCTAGCTGTGTACCATGTCTGAATCTCTGGTTGTAATTAACTTTTTACAGTGTGTCATTGCCAAGGATACTGTGAAATGTGCCTGTTTCCTGTACTGTAACTGTCACTGGTGTTTATTGCACTGTAATCTGTTCCAGGTGCTATATGAAAATGCTGTGCATAATTAACCCCTAGTCATCCCTGAAAAAGGGACCACTGGTTCAGCGGATTCACCCAGTTATCAAAATGTAAGTAAATAATAAACAAATAAATAAAATGACTTACCATTTGCTGCACATGGTTTTGTGTGGAGGTTCCAATACAGTAAGACTCAGAGTTACAATGTCCTTTCTTTTCTTTCTCTCTTCTTTACTTTTCATTTGTTGGCTAGCAAACCTCTTCATTCCTCTTTTTTCCTTTTTCCAGGATCTCCCCCTCTCAAAGAACCTGCCTGATTAGGGCCAGAAAAAAGCACTTACAGTACTTAAAACAAGATTTTGGCCAGAGCCAAGAGGACTGCAGCTGAGGTTTTTAGGGTAAAAATATTGGAAGTTTGTTTTGTAATACTTTTACACCAAATTTTAAACATAGCCCTGTTATGATGCTGCTTCCTGAAGAAGGGCAGAGAAAATGTTCAACTCCTGGCCTAAAGGTGATTTTGTGTAGGGACTGCAAAATCAGCTTTCAGGATACAGAAACTCATTTTGGGCAGGAGTTGAAAAATGACAGCTGTCACATTCATGAGGTGCTGTAAAGATATGGCTATGTTGTAAATTTGGGTTAAAAATATTGAAAATGATCAACATTACGAGCCTTTGCTGTCAAAATTCAATGTAGGCTAATAATTGTATTGTTTTTTAATATGTTTACATCTGATTTTCAACATAGCCTTCTTATGACCCCACCTCATTAACAAGGGCAGAGAAAATGTTCAACTTCTGCCCAAAGGGTGATTTCGTGCAGGGACTGTGAAAGCACCTTTTTGGATGTAAAACACATTTTGACCAAGATTTTGAAAAATGACAGCTGTTACATTCATGCCATGCTGTAAAGATATGGCTATATTGTGAATTTGGGGTGAAAATACTGCAAATTACCAAAGTTATAAGCCTGCATTCACAAAATTCAATGTGGGCTCATAACTTCACTGTTTTTTAATATTTTTACACCATATTTTCAACACAACATTCTTACGATGCTACCTCATGAACAAAGGTAGAGACAATTTTCAACTCCTGCCCAAAAGGTGATTTTGCACAGGGACTGCAAATTCACCTTTTGGGATGTAAAAAAAAACATTTTGGCCAGGATTTGAAAAATGACAGCTGTCACATTCATGAGGTGCTATAAAGATATGGCTATGTTGTGAATTTGGGGGGAAAACATTGAAAAATGGCAAAGTTATCAGCCTGCATTTGCAAAATTCAATGTAAGTGCATAATTTTGTTGTTTTTTAATATTTGTATGCCAAATTTTCAACATGGCCTTCATATGACCCCGCCTCATGAACAAAGGCAGAGAAAATGTTCAACTCCTGCCCAAAAGGTGTTTTCACACAGGGAGCGTGAAATCACCTAGTGGGACAGATTTGCCTAATGTCAGTTCAATTGTTCTTGGGGTGGGGTCCCAAAAAAGGCATGTTGAAAATTTGGGCCAAAAATATGCAAAAATGCTCAAATTACACCACTAATTACAAAACCCCATTGAAATACATTAAATCACATACCTGATTCTTCAGTTTGTGGTTTGGCTTTGAAGAGTGAAGATGTGTCAGCGGTCCAGACAGGATTACAGTGTTGGACTCATGATCAGTAGGTAAGGGCTTGGGGGAGGTGTGGAGTGGTGGGTGCTGATTGGGAGGGTCAGGTGGGGGACTATACCAGCTGCAAAATACATCGATGGATGGTTTTCTGATTACAGGTTTAAAAAAAACTAAAGTGAGCGGATTCCTGCACTGTGGGATTGGGCACCATCCCGGTACAACTATTTCATTTTTTGAGGGTGGAGTGGGTTGGTGGGTACTGAGAAGAAGGGTCAATTGGGGTAGATATCTTTAATAAAGGAAAGAAAAAAAATGATCCTGACACTGTGGGATTAGGCACCCCCAGTGTCAATGAGTAGATTCCTTCTCTGGGGGATTGGGCACCCCCAAGTGCAACTATTTCATTTCTTAAGGGAGGTAGTGGGATGGTGGGTGCTGAGAGGGAGGGTCAGGTGGGCAGATAGCAATAATTTATAAATATTTTTTTTTGGTGGTCACAGTGGGATACGGCACAGTCTGCCGTGACCAAGATGGCTGCTGAGTGCTATTGCGCATGCACTAGTAGTCTTGCAAGCGTAATGTTGTTTGGTGGCTGTTACTGGCATTTATTTATTTATTTATTTTTTTATATTACAGATTTCCACTACCTGATCCTTCCTCTCAGCAACCCCCCCATGCACACACACACACAAAAGCATAAGAGTGACACTGGGGGTGCACAATCCCCCAGTGTCACGATCAGGACTGCCTTTTTTTTATAAAGAAAAAATTGTGCTTTGCAAGCTGATGGCTCCACCGATGCAGAGGTGACTGAGATGCATGTCCAACAGGTTGTTCGGTAAGAAAGAATGCAAAGAATATGGAGTCCTTTTTCTGAAAGCTAAAGGACTTCAGGTCTCCACCCACTGCAACCCTAAAAATGTAGAATCAGTAAAAGGTAATGGACTGCTGTTTCATAAGCCCAAATATGCACAGAAGTCATTGTTTTTCATTAGAAAAAGAGGAAAAGTAAAAGCATAAAGGCTTTTTACTTTTGACTGAAACCAAAAGTAGATAAGGCAACTTTGTTTTTTCTTCCAGCTGAGAGAAAGGTTTGGATATCATTGGGAGGTGCTGTCAATAGCCTAGGGTAACCAAATTACCTGACAAATGGCAAATTGTATGAAATATGTAGTGACAGTAAAGAGAAGAATGTACTTATTCAAATCTAGGATTTTTTAAATGGAAAGCAGTTTTTTTGTCCATGTTGGTGGTAAGTCCAAAATGATCAGCTAAGGACTTCTTGTTTCTAATTAGGCGAGAGTGATGCCTGACTGGAAAAGCCTAGGGGCACCAAAGCCATGACGGACTAGTTCTTGAGCTTTGCTTCCAAAACAGTGTCAACTCATCATTACTCCGGGGCAGTATACACACCTGCTGCCCATAGGACAGTAGTTCTAGCTAAAGATCTATCCCAAATATATGCTACTGCATACTTGCTGCAGCCTGCTGGTTAAGAAACTGCACTGGGAACCAGGAGATAATGGCTTGACTCCCTAAACCTGATAAAATTTTGCTTACCCTCAAATTTTCACTTCAGTGGTGATCCATGGTGGTGAGTTTAATAGGAAATCTACAATAAAGAGATGCGTAAGAAAAAATTGGTCATGAAGAGACAACTGATCCTTGAATAGTGCTAGGGGTTCAATTGAGTGGGAACAAGGAAAAAGGAGGCATTTAACCACTTACAGTGTGAGGGGTTTTACCTCAAGAAATATAAAAGACATCTCTATGACTCTATGTGTGTTGAAAGATTTACAGTATATAGTATGTTGTGCAGCAATGGGATTTGTTTCTTGAATTATTCTGCATGTAAGTTATTGCATTATGTATGTTTGACCCTTTAAAACTGCAAAGGAATATGAGAAGGTCTGAGCACTACAAAAGTGGAGCCATCTCTCATCGTGTGGGAACATTTCCTGGGAAGTCCACCTGGAGAACTTTGGCTTCTTACTGATGTCCGTTGTCTAAAACAATTCTTTATCAAGTAGATTAACTATTTTAAACTACACAACACTAGGAATTGGCACTCAGTTGAAATTAAACTGAAAGAGTTTTTTTTTTATTTTGTAAAAAGAAAATGAAATATCCAGTCCGTGATTGGTCCAGGTGCCTTACTGAGCTGTGTAGCAGTAATGTGTAGGGACATTTACACCAACGCTGCAGAAATCAGATTGATTCTGGTACACAGTGCATGGTACATGCTGTGTGGAAGTGGATTACGTATGTACATATGGTTAGATGTCTGGTTCTAGCCAATCAGGATTTGAGGATTTCAGTGCCCATTTTATAAGTAAGCAGCAAGACATGGCTGGGTGTTCATAGTACTGAGATACCCACACATCCAGTGGCATGGTGAGGTATGGCAGGCAGACAGTAAATGTAATCCTGACCCAGTTTTAACTGGAGTCTCGGGATGAAGGACCTGGTGACACCTGGAATGGCTTCAGGTAGGAGGGTCTTGGCAGTAACATTATTGGAGGTGTGGACCTTGTGGATGAGGTTGAGACACAATACATTAAAAAATGTGTTTTTCTAAACAGACAGTTCAGTATAAAAACAGACATAGAGTGTATTTTAAAAGAAATGTTTACAGTTTTTTTCATGCAATGCTGTGTAGGGCAAGTAGGACAGAGGTTAGGGTGATGAAAGGAGCTCATACAACAGACAGCTGGACCTGCTGTTGGGATGAATGCCTAGTGTGAGTGAAGAAAAAAGTGGGTACTAGTCAGTATTTCAACATTCTGATGTGGCATAGTGATTTGTGAGAAGGCTAAATACCAAGATGACCATGGGTAGTACTGCATCAAAGAATGGTTATATTTATAGATAGCATACTCATGACACTTTGCATGGGGGTTTCCCCTCTATATATGGTGGGATCAATGGGCATTCCATGGACATATGCACATTTCTGCAGAGTTAAATACTTCACACCACATGCAAATAAAATTTCCTGTATGGGTACTCTCTGGTGGGTTCATAAGTCCTCCTTAGTTTACTGTGGGGGCTGATTAAGGCATTCTTTATCCAAGTGAAATAGCTGCAACAAATCAGCCAGACTCCAAATAGCTCCATTCCACTCTTCAGTGCTTTATTTTCATATACTTACCTCAGAAGGGACCATGCTCTGGCATACATGATATTTCACCCTTATAAGGGCTTTACCAGGGAAATACACAGTCTGCTTTTGCTAATTCCTCATTGTCTGTGTTTTTTAGGAAGATTTCAGCTGTATAACAAGTTACAGTACTTTGTTTCAATAATTCAGCATTCTGTTCAGTAATGGCATTAGCATTTCCTGCCTGCAGCTTCTGGCATTAGTAAAATAAAGCACTGAAGAGTAAAAAAAAAAAACTAGTTTTGAGTCTGGCTGATTTGTTGCTGCTATTTTACTTCTCACTACATGCCATTTTATACACCCCCATGAACATGGTGGGGTATACCGTCGCTACCGTGACAATTTTACAGTGACTGACACTACAGCAACAACAGTGCCAGGTCTTTGCAGTGTCAGTGTGGGACCCTGGCACTGCTTAGTGGGGGTATTGCACCCCCTTCCTGAAACAACTCTGACTCAGAGTTGATTATTATAGTAGTAGGGGATGCGGGGGTCGGCAGTGACTCCCTTTATGCCAACCACAAATGTGTTCAACATAAAGGAGCCATTGTAATGTCAGTCAACAATTAAATTGTCGTCTGACTCTAATAGATCCACATGGTGGCTACTACCCTCACCTTTGGTGAATTAAGCAATGTGTCCAATTCCTATACAGCATGTAGCAAAAGCAAATTTTCTGTACATTTTGTGCATATCCCAAGCCCTAGGTGTCATCCTGTACAATTCAGAGGCAACAAGCCTTTGTGTGAAGCAAATAAACAAATCAAAATGAAAGAAAAAGCCACTATGGTTCTCAAAAGAGGTGGCTGTGAAAGTCAGGAAGAAAATGATAGCATTCTGGAAGTATAAGGAAACACAGAAGGAGCAGGACAGAGAGTTGTACCAGTTAAGGCAGAAGGAAGCAGGGAGGGAAGTCAGAATAGCAAAGGCCCAAACTGAGGAAAAGATAGCCAACTCAGTTAAGAAGGGGGATAAAACCTTTTATAGGTACATCAGCGAGTGTAGAAAGACAAAGGGAGGGATAGTGAGGCTTAATAGAAAGAACGGTGGGTGGGCAGAGGGGGACAGTGAAAAAGCAGGGATACTGAATGAATATTTCTGCTCAGTATTCACAAAAGAGGAGGGGGAAGTGCCTAATCCAATTAACAGAAGCACTCTTGATAGGGGGATTGATCCCAGTCCTTTCATGGAAGAAAGGGTTCTGCAAGAACTCCTGAAACTGAAGGTGGACAAAGCAATGGGGCCTGATGGAATTCACCCCAGAATTCTAAAAGAATTAAGGGGGAAGTAGTGAAACCACTGGCTACTCTTTTTAATAAATCATGGGAGGATGGTGTGGTACCCAAGGACTGGAGGAAGGCGGATGTGATTCCCCTTCACAAAAGTGGGACCAAGACAGAGGCAGGAAACTACAGACCTGTCACTATACCTCTGTGGTAGGCAAAGTGATGGAGTCACTTCTGAAGGAAAGAATAGTTGTGTACCTAGAGGCCAGTGGGGCACAGGACCCAAGGCGGCATGAGTTCACAGTGGGAAGGTCATGTCAGATGAATCTAATAGATTTCTTTGACTGGGTGACCAAAGTAGTAGACCAGGGAGGGGCTGTGGACATGGCCTACCTAGACTTTAGCAAGGCATTTGACACAGTCCCACACAAAAGATTAATAGTCAAATTAACCAGCCTGGGAGTGGGTCCCAGGGTGGTAGCCTTGGTAAAACATTGGCTGGACAACAGGACACAGAAGGTAATTGTAAATGGAGTCCACTCTGAAGAAAGAGGGGTTACTAGTGGGGTACCACAGGGTTCAATATGGGTCCAGTCCTTTTTAATGTCTTCATAAGTGACATTGCAGAGGGACTGGAAGGAAAGGTATGCCTCTTTGCAGATGACACAAATATCTGCAACAGGGTTGATACACAAGGAGGTGTGGAAAGGATGAGAAGGGACTTGGCAAGGTTGGAGGAATGGTCAGAAGTATGGCAGCTAGGATTCAATGCAAAGAAGTGCGAAATAATGCACCTGGGAAACAAGAACCCAGGAGAAGAATACACAATGGGGGGAGTAGTAACAACAACAAAAAAGGAAAGGGACCTGGGGGTAATCACATCAGATGAATTTAAGGTTAGCAAGCAATGTGAGAAGGCAGTAGGGAGGGCAGGAGGTATACTGGGATGCATAAGGATAGGCATCAGCAGCAGAAAACAGGAAGTTGTTATCCCTCTGTACAGACATGTTCACTGGCATGCTATCAGGGACACACAAACAACCCACTTCTTTTCTAGCACCCTATTGTGTATTATGGCTCGCATTTTTGGGGCACTGTCTGGCAATATGTGCAGTTTCCTTACACAGCCAACATGCATTTCTTACTTCAGATAAATCTTTTCATTGAAACCTGGGGCTAACTGGCTTTGGTGGAGGCAGTGAGGGTTTTAGCTGCCCTGAAAGCGGGCTTTTCCCTTTCTGCACTGCCACACCTGTCCCATTCATTCTCAGAGCAGGTCTGCTCTTGGCATAGTGGTCCGAGAGTTCAGCAGCCTCTTGCACTGTTTTTGGATCTTGGTCCTCTAGCCAGGTTTTTAGCTCTGCTGGGCAAGCCCAATAAAACTGTTCTAATAAAATCGCATTTTCAATTTTATCAACAGAGTTTGCCTCAATTCCTTCCCACCAATGTTTTAAAAACTAATGTTGTTTCATGGCTAGCTCCTCATAGCTCATATCAGGGCTTCTCCTGAGCTTACAGAATTTAGCTCTGTATGATTCAGCAGTTAATTCAAACTTTTTTTAACAATGCAGCTTTTAACTTGCTGTAATTGTCACTGTCCTCATTGTTCATTTGACCCATTGCATCCCGAGCTTTCCTGGTAAGTAGCTTGGATAGCTGGAAGCTCCAGGACTCTCTAGGAATTTTGGCCTGAATACAAACTTTTTCAAAAGAATTTAAAAAGGCATCCATGTCCTCCCTTTCCTTAAACTCAGCTATTAATTTGGAGTTCAATTTGTAACCCAGTCCTGCAGTCCCAGTTAAACCCAAGCCACTTACCTGCCCTGGTGCCGCTAGTCGGAGTCGTATCTTCTCCATTTCATGTTGCTTCTGGTGCTCCTTCTCCTCACAGTCTGCGTCTCTCTGTTCTCACTCTGCCTCTCGGCGTTCGTGTTCTCTCTTCTCCTCTGCAGCTTGCTGGCACTCACGCTCCTCAAGGTCTGCCTCCCTCTGTTGTCGTTCTGCCTCACGGTCCATCTCCCTCTGTTGTCACTCTGCCTCACGGTCTGCCTCCCTCTGCTGCTGTGGCCCTTCACTGACAGTGGCCCTGCTGTTTTACTCATCAGCTCGGATCCCTCACTGGTCTCTTGTCCTGCCACACTCGAAATCTGGTCCCTTTCAGTCACGGTCTATGACTCACTGCTCTGGGTATCTGCTACCATCAGGGCCTCTGTAAGGTTCTGCTTTTTGGCTGTCACCTCGAACAGGACTCCTCTGTCCTCGCACAACTGTTTTAAGTGTTCTACAGTGTGCCTGCTGTAGTTGGATGCCATCTTTCCAGACTACTGCTAATCTGACTGGCACTTTAGAAAAAAAAATAAAATAGGTAGGAACTTAACTGTAAGCCAAGGCATATAGTTCTGTTTCCTTTTGAATTAAAACACTGCCTTTCTCTTTTTAAAGTGAGCTGAACTGTCTCAAGCTGACGCACTGTACAATGAAGCTTATACCACCAAACTTTTTTATGCTATTGCTGCCAACCAATGACACAAATTCGCTTAACTGGTCAGCCCTCTACTCCCAAAGTGCCAACCTCTGAGCGTATGATTTGTGGACAATGAACAGAACAAGGTAGCCCTCGTGTCTGTTTTTGTGGGTTTGAGTCACCTAAGTCTCAAGTTCTGGAGGGATTCAATCTGATAACCTCTTGTTAGCATACCCAATTGTCAGGCTCAGATAATTCTGTCTTCTGGGGGCCACATATCTTTGCCTATGGGCACCTGACCAGGACTACAAAAGGAACCCTTAGAACTCTATGCAAGACTTTAGAAAACTCTATCTGTTTCCCAGTTTGGTATAACAATAAGCCCATACACAGTGTTAACTATAACCTTTAAAAGCTCCACTTAAATAAATAGAAATGTCAAGGCACTCCAGGCAGTTTCTGTTTTAAAATATATATCGTTACTTTAAAACAGGAAAACAGAAACTATTACAGAACAAAATATCCAAACACATACAGCCTTAAAACAAACAGGTTTAAAGTGCAAATTCCTACAAACAATAATTTCAGACTAATCTTGTCTAAGGTCCTTACTTCAGTGCTTTGATGGTCTCTCTTCTCTCAGTCAGATAATGAATGTGTAAAGTGTGTCTGTCCAGGTTCTCTCAGCAGTTAAAACCAGTCCTGAACCAGCCTTCTCTGAGGTCACCAAACTCCGCCTTGGTGTAACAAAATCTATATTTTTTATAACACCAAGATGGCCTACTAAGGTATTTAAAAAAATAAGAAATGACATAATAAATCTCCTCTTCTCATGTTTACTGGTCTAAACCAGTTTGTGCTTTGCTTCACACACACTTCAAAAGTCTCTTTAATATAAGTCACTGTATTCAAAGCAAAGGTGTATTTGATTCCTTAATTCTGTCTGGCCTTGGTATCTACACATCAAAGGTCTCTTTGATGAAATGCTGGTTTCCTGGAAGGTTATTCATAACACTGGCCAGTGTCCCTTTTCTCAGGACATCTTGTGCAGATCAAAGGATATCCCAGAGGATGTCAGGAATGGTTAATTTCATTTCCTGGGATCAAAGCAAATTGACAAGATAATTGCACCCCAGATATCTGTAGTTTAACAATGTTCTGTCCTTTGAACTTATCCCTGGGGGGGTTGAAGTGTCAGCTTCAGCAGCCAGCACCTCCCTCTGTCACAGTCCATCATACATTAATGTCTTATATTTAAAACAAAAAATTATACAGGAATCAGAACCAGCTGCCCAGGTGTGACAGTTGGTGTTCTGAGATTTTTATGTTTGAATGATAAAATAGAGTAAGTCCAGTTGTTGCACTGATGATTGAGTATGTATTTGCAAATGTATATGTATATGGTTGTCCTGCTCAAAAATGTATGTTTTCTCTCTGTATCTGTTTATACTGAGTGACCCTTTATGTCAACATTGCAAATCTAGTGTGCCTCTAGTGGGATGGCATTGATAACCTGCCCTTATCCACACAGAGGGGTCCCCTGATTGCACCTCAACAAATTAGTTGCTGAGATCATGGACTTTTATACAGTATCTGTATACATTTATTTGTAATACTGATACCAATCAGTTTTACTGTTGATAACTACTCTAGGAGACATCATGAATTGTACTGGTTACACTGTATTTCCTTCAACATATAATCTTTTATATAAGTACATGGCCTTGGGACAAGATCTGCAGTTTCAAGCATAAAACATCTTCATTGGTAAATTATGAATTAATATGTTATAAAACAGTTCCTAATCTATACCACTCCATGTTTTTTGCATGGGACAGTCTCCCAGGAGAGGTGGTGGGGGCTAACTCAGTAGGGGAATTCAAAAATGCATGAGATATGCATAGGGGAACCCTAGCGATAGCAAAGAGAATAAAGCTGGAGATTGAGTAGGGTCTGTTTTTTTGCAGCAAGTAGGGAAAATAGGAAGACTGGGGGGGCTAGTGGTACTTATCTGATGTCAATTTCTATGTTTCTATTTATAAACTAAGACTTAAACCAGACTCAGATGCACAGAATGTGGAGTGCCAAATGCAAAATTAATGCACATGATGTAGGACTGTCTGCATATCAAAAATGTATGGGAACATATCAAAATATCCTTTCAGAGGGATCCAACTATCAGAAATAATTTAAATCTCAAGACGTGTAATTGGTTACTATGAAGGCAGCCCAGGTCTGTTAAAGGTAAGCAAAGAAACATTGGCACTTTTGTTGGTAATGGTGAAGAATACTACTGTAGGATTATGGGTAGAGAATAGGGCACCCCCATTAGAAGAGTGGAAGATGGAATTAATAGATGCCTTAACACCAGAAAGATTAGCCCATAACATCAGAGATAACATAGATTGCTTTGACAAAACATGGAAAAAGTATCAGAATTCTGTCCATAATAGCTAGGGTTAGACTAGTTGCTTCTCTTACATGGATGTCCTCTGAATGCCTCTCATTGAGATGAATAATATATACTTTTTCTTCTTCTCTTCTCTACTTTTTCTTGTCTTCTTCCTCACTACTTTTCTAGCACTTTCTATTGAGACCTATAAAATTATATATCTCTGCAGTGTTAGGACTAGTAAAATGTATAAGCAAATCTAAATAGGTTTCTAAAAAAGCAGACAAGTTGTTTTTGTATTTGTGTATGTTTCTGTATTTTTTGCCTGTATTAGAAAATGAAGAGATGCAATTTTTCTATATGCAGCAGTTACTGTTATTATTATTACTATTATTGAAAACTATTGTTATAATCTATATGTTAAGGAAAATAAAAATGTTACTGCTAAAAACATATGAGCATATTATCTTCTGAGAAATGGCTTTTGTTTGTTTTCTTCCCCACCCCGACAGACACATTTATTTTAGCCTGGCCTTTTTATTTTATTTTATTTTTTATTTAAAATGTGTTAACCAGGTAACTTTGAAGGCATCATATATCTGTTTTCATTGAGGACCCAGACAAGTAACAGATTAGCAAGATACAAACCTAAATTCTCACAGCACATACATGCAAGATAACAGAAAAAAGCCTATATATGATTATAAACAGTTTAGCTAGAATAGTGTAACCTACACTTCCCAATGCAATTCTGTTTCAAATTCAGTTTCAAAGTATAATGAGACCTAATATGATGTAATATAGATGAACGTGAGCTCCAGTCTTTTAACACTTTATAAACACATGAACGTTGAGCTGAGGATGACCTGTATAGAGGCAACCTTATGCAAAGTGTAGATACAAAGTGAGTAGTAAATAGAGAGCTTCCCACTTGATACAGATCCTTAAAGAATAACTGTACATTACTATGGCAAATTCTCTAAAATTAAACTAATATAAAATAGAAGCAACAATATGCAAATGAGTACCAGTTAAGTTAAGATTATAATGTACAATGATGTGCATCACCAGATTATGAAGAACAGGCGAATACATAATAACATGCATTGGGGCAAACTATACAAACTCTAAAGTGGTCTCCACTGCAGCTAAATAAATTAGTAATCCTCCATAATCAATAACATAAAGTCAATGATTATACCAACACCATTTTAGAGATAAATGAAAAACAATTCCTTATTTTGTAACGCAAACCTTACCAAACATTAATAGTCTTAACCAAAAAATCAGTATGAGAGTTATACGATAAACTATTAAATAAAAACCTAAATACTTAAAATAATCCACCCTCTCTATTTCCACACTGTTTTCATTCCTAATTATGAAATAATTAGGAATAGCAACAAATCTACTCCTGTTTTCCCACAAAAAAGCATTTACTCTTAAACACATTTGCCAATAATCCATTATCATTTAGCCACCTATTAACTAAATGAAACTCACACTGTAAATCAAAAATAACATTTTCACAACTAAACCCACTATTAAATGAAACAATATCATCTGCATACAGTAACATTTTTGAACATATAATAACCGAGGGAAAATCATTAACAAAAATACTAAATAACAGGGGTTCCAAAATGGATCTCTGCGGAACCCTTATATCAATTACTACCAATGCAGACACCATCAAATGATACTTGGCTTTCTACCACCCAGATAATGCTCATATCTCTCAAACTAAGAAATAACTCCCTCCCATTCAATATATTTAAAAAAGAAAAAAAAGCAACAGCTGCCTCACCCTTGTCCAAGGCCTCATGGAGAAAAGGGGTCCATTTCACCAAAGCAAAAAGAGTACTATATTCCTTTTTAAATTCATGTTGTACCAGACATAATACTGTATGTCATGCAACACAAGATAGCCCATGATCTGGTCAGAGACCAATTTCTCCAAGATCTTGGACAAAGGGGGACAGCAGAGAAACAGGCCTATAATTTTTAACAAAGAACTGTCACCACCCTTATAAATGAACACCATGGTCACCTCCTCCATGACTCAGGGTTCACCCCACATTTCAAGGACAAATTAAACATCTTCAAAAGTTCAGTCATTAAGTCCCTTACACAAGAACATCATTTTAATTCAATTTCATCCTCACCATTTGTAGTCCTAATATTCACCTGTTGTAAATATCCATAAAATTCATCCTCCATTAGCTTCCCAAGGTAAAAAGTTCCATTTTCATATTTATTTACTTTTTATTCTTACTCAAAAATGCATCTTGAAATGCACCATTATCTATATTACAAAAACATTGTTTAAGTCCATAGCTATATCCAAGGATGTGTTAACCTCATCATTAGTGGTAGATAGGGAATTAGTTTTACTAGCCTATGTTTTTCTCATTAGCTCATTTAATAACTTCCAGTTTTCCCTAATTCCATTTCCAGTATCAAATGATTTACTTAAATAAAATTCAAACTTGATATTCTGAACTAATTTTTTACATAAATGTTCTAATCTTTTGTATTCATTTAGATTTATCAATAATTTATCCAGTTTACATTTTTCTAAGCTTTCTCTCTTTCTTGCATTAAATGTATTTGATCTGGTGTTATCCAGGTCTGACTTTTATTCTTAACTCTAAGTTTCTGCATCAGGGCAACTTTATGTCATATCGACATAATTCAGTTGAAATAAAATTTAACACTGTATCAGTAACAGGAATAGAGGACAAAAATGATCTATTAGTGGGTGCTATGCAAGATTGGGTGGAAAGTATACACCAAAGGTGCATACCCCACCAACATAGCTCTGTACACATGGACAGGTGCACACATGCTGGTATTCACAATCTGTGGCACCCTTCTGAAGTTCCACCCCCACTATGCACAGGACTCCTCAGGGCAGCCAGGGGCAGAGTTGAGGTCCCAGGCAGGCATCCAATGGGATGCCTGTCCTGGGATCAGGAGTATATCACATGTGCAATGAGGCATGGGACTGGGTGAACGAATGGCACCTGCTGGCATCCAGACCCACACCACCACCATGCCTCATAGTCTGGTGGTCCAGCAGCATGATACCAGCCTCTGCAGCTGAAAGACCCCCACCTGCACAAACCCAGCCCCCTCCTGGATGCCAGGGTTTCTCCCTGGCACACAGATGCAGGCAGCAGTGCCCCATTCCTGTTTGGGTACAGCTGCAATCCCCCACCCCCCTGCTGCTCAACAGCCTCAGTCCCCACATACACGTATGCAACCACCGGAGGACCGGCCATGGTAGGCATGGTGGTGATATCCACCCCTGTACAGCTCCACCCCTACCCTAGCCACATGCTTGTGGTCCACCCACTCCCCTGTACCTGGTACCCCTGCCCCACATTGGTGTACTGTGGTCCCCCCACACCCTGCAGCACCAACAACATACACCACCCCTAACCCCCACAACAGCCTGCTGGTGGATAGACAGCATCACAGCCCACCTCACACCTCCACCACTGCTGGCCATCCAAGTGATGCTGGCAGCACAACCCGATCAGGGCGCACTTCCAGCATCACATGGATGGCCAGCAGCCATGGAGGTCTGAGGTGGGCTGTGCCACTGGCTATCCTGTGCTGCAGCACCAGTGGGCTGCTATGGGGTTCAGGATGGTGTATGTTGTTGGTGCAGCATGGGGTAGGGTGACCACTATACACCAATATGGGGTGGGGGTGCTGGGCACAGGGCAGAGGTTTGGGATGAAGGGTGCTGTGCCGAGCCATTCCCCACAGGGCACTGGATGGGGGTTATGTACCTCAGCAAGGGGCACAGATGTGCTGGGAGAGTTGGGAATGGATGTGTGGTGGGGGGTTCTGCACAGTGATGGGGGGTCCTGCACAGTGCTGGGGTAAGGGCAGGGCTGTATGTTGGGTAGGTGCCTACAGATGGCAGCACCTGAGGCAATGATGTGTGTGTGTTTGTGTTTGGGGGAGTTCCTTTATACTTGGGACTGGGGAGGGGTGACTGTCCTGTGGGGGGCCTGTATCATATGGTCAGGATAAAGGTGGGTGTCCAGGAGTATGTGGGGGGTTGTCCATGCTGCTGCTGGGCACAGGCGGTGTCCTGTGTGCCATGGGCTGGGCACATAGTGCTGTTATGGCAAAGTCCCCACGGCATAATGGCCACCCTCCTCTGCACCCTGGCAGCGAGCACTTCCAGTAATAGTGAATGCCACTTAATGCTGGAAAGCTCCCTGCCCAGCCCCGGATAGTTGATGTCAGTGCAGCTGGGGGATAGGGTTCATAACTGTTGCCCCATTAGTGAATGCTGCATGGACAACACTCCATGGCATTCACACATAATGATGCCAACATGCCCATTTTCTGTGGTGTGTTGGCATCATGCATAGCGCCCAGTATTAGCAATCATATCTTTGAACTCAAAATATAAAAGTTTCTAAAATTTCTGGAATGAATGAAGATTGGAGGGTACATGTGGCTTTCAAGATGATCTTATACAAAATAAAAGATGATCATTCAAAGAATCTACTAATGGCACAGATTCAACTATTCTATCTGGTGCGGATGTTAAAATCCAGTCCGGCAAAGTCTCTGTCCCAGTTCTATAATTTGTACTTGCTGTTTCATTAATAACTTGAGTCAATCCTAGACTGTCAGTTTTATCCAATTTATTTTTTTTTTAATCCTTCCAATTAATGTTAGCATCTCCTAACAAACAAATATCTTTAGTTTTTGGTTTTGACTCATAGTAACTCATTAATTAGAACATGCCACTATCCCCCCCCCCCCAAAAAAAAAATGGAGGGGAATAAAAAGTTCTAATGAATAGCTGCTTAATTCCCTCAATAGCACTTTAAAAGACAGGAAATCACAAGTTGACTCCACATAATTATAATCTTCCAGCATAGCAGTAAATCTAGAGCTGACATTAATTAAAACCTCACCTCCTTTTTTCCCTAACCATTCCTTTCTGAATCCATTATACCTATGCAGCATAACATCATTGCCTAAGTGTTTGTGGGAAAGCCAAGTTTCAGAGACTATTACAATATCAAGACCATTTAGTTTAACCCAAACAGGAAATCCATTAAATTTTGGTAGCAGGATTTGAATAGTAACATTTACAATTTTAAGCTTCCCCTTAGTTCCATTCATTGATGTTCTCATACTTTTAGTGTGGTTAGGATATAGACATCCTGTACCTGAACTTTACAAGAATATTGGAGTCCAGTTGACGTTGGGTTGCTATGACCATGCACATAGAGAAATGCATTTGTGGAGAAAATAAAATATTAGGAACTATTTGCACTTAAACAAAAGAAACTGAATTGCACCAAGAGAGAGTGCCATGAGGAGAAATAATTCACTCTGAAGGCATTGGATGCAACTTAACTTGAGGAGATCTGTCTGGTCCAAAGGGTGGCACTGTGGACTCTAGGTCTGGAGTGTGAGTTGGTCTCCTGTCTAGTCTCTGTCTCCACTGGCTAACTGCAGGCAGGAGTGTGAAGGCTGGTAAGTGGCCTGATACCAGCCATGGTAGGCATGGCAGTGATGCTGCCACCCCCCCATTCCATCCCTCCCAATGACAGCGTGCTCCATCAAGGGGTTCACTTGGATGGCTCCACTTTCTACCTATCATTGTCTACAGTATCTAGCACATCTACCTGAAGCTACAAAAGAAACATTATGCTAGCAGACAACACCATAATTTAATAAAGAAGGCCTGGAGACAGCAACCTAAACTTACAGTATACAGTTGGCAAGCACTTCCTTTTGCAAAGGAGCACTGAACCATGTCTGTGGCTTGATACTCTTTATGCTGTGAACCTAGTAGAGACTTCACCAAGAGGTGGTGATGACAAGTATCTTCCAGGAGTAGGTGTCCATGAGAGGAAGGATACCTGTAAGGTATCCCTTGGGGTCAGGCCCAATGTCCGATGAGCCATGTAACTAAGTTAAGCTCTTGCCACTGTATACATGGGTTCTACTTAGATTTAGGGTAATAGACCCAGGTAATCACTAATGTTAACTATTATCAAGACACAATCATGATGACTATTATAAATAATGAATAGGAAATAACTTCTGGACCAAGCAAAACAAAATAACAAATGTACTCACCACATCATATATGAGTTTCCCTTTACGTTGGTGATATTACTAGAAATAGAGACTTTGAAACAGCTCTGAAGCTGTAACGGTCATGTAAAATGCAAAAAAATACCATGGATGAAAAGGTAAGGAAAAGTACTATATAAAAATGTATTTATATAATATATCTCCAACCCTAACACCCGACCACCACCCTGCACAGACCTAGAGACATTGGGGTGGGATTGGGGTCATTCGCCTAACGCTCACCCCATTCCATTAGAAAATAAGCTTGGTGGGTACAGTATTGGAGAATGGGGTCAGCGTTAGGACTGAAGACCCCAGTGCTGCTCCCAGCACCTCTTGGTCTGTGCAGGGTGGGGGTGGGTTGTTAGGGTTGGAAACCCTAATGCCACATTTCCCTACCTTTGTCACTTTAACCCTAACTGATGCATTAACAATGTTTTTTGCAGTTTATGTCCTTACTTTTTGAGATAGTGTACTCATATTCTAATTTGCTTGTGGGGGGCCCTGCACTCCCATTCCTCCATAGATGTGTATATGAAGAGAGCTGTGGAGGGCCTTGCACTTCCATTTACAGTACAGCAGTGACCAAACTGTTAGCAAAGCCATCTTATTACTCCACCTCATTTACCAATACAAAAAAATATTCGAATCTCCACTGAAACATAATTCAGCACAACTGTAACACCATTTCACACCACAGGTGTGAAAACACATTTCAGCTAGGATTTGAAAAATGACAGCTATGACATACATTTGGTGGGGTAATAACAAATCTATGTTGAAAATCTGGAGTAAAATATTTTAAATTTACAAAGCTACAAGTGTGCATAGGAAAATTGCAATGAATGGTCATAACTCAGCTGTTTTTTTGACATTTTGACCCCACATTTTCAACATGGCATTTAGGGGACCCCATCTCATGAACAATATGACAGTCATTATGCAAGTCCTGCCCAAAAGGTGACTTTTTCCAAGTGACGATGAAATCACCTTTCAGGCAGGAGTTGTGAAATGACAGTGGTATTGTTCATGAGGTGGTTTCCCCAAAAGGCCATTTTGAAAATTTGGGGTCAAAATCTCAAAAGACGAATTAGTTGTGCATAAAAGTTGAAACCCCCATTGAAATACCTTGAAGTGCATTTACCTTAGTTTCTCATATTGCAGTCATTGGTTCCAGCAGCAAGATGTGTCTTCACTTGAGAAAGCAGATCTCAAACCTGGGACCTTGTCAGATGAGTGACGGTGTTTGGAGGTGTTAAGGGGAGTGTGGGGAGGTGGGTGCACAGTGTGTGGTTGGGTGAGGATGCGGGAGTGATTGACAATGAGCCATTTTTTTTTACAAGTTAAAAAAACAGAGAACGAGGGATGGTTTTCTTATTTTGCAGGTAAAAAACAGGCATGGGGGATTCCACTAACCACCAATGAAGAAAACATGAAAAATTCAGAGGGTGGGAGGATATCACTAGACACCAGGGATAAAGGGCCTCAGATCAGAAAAAAAAAATATATATATATATATATATATAAAAATAGCAAATAAATCATAAAATAAAAGAAAAAAAAATATATATATACATACAATGGGGGTGAGACATATTCCAGTGAGATAAAACAAGTTATTTTCACTGCAGTGAAATAAATCTTGATGACATCAGCAGAGTTAAAATAAATGCGATTTATTGCACCCCAAACCCTAGCAAAGCCATGTAACCATGCAAAGTCACGCAAAGTCGCGCAAAGCCATGCAAACTGTCCATTTTGCAACAATGAAGCCCCCATTGTTTAAATAGGATACATGATTTGCATTCGTGTGATATGAGAAATATGTTGAGTTCTGTACAATGACATCTGAAACCTCACTCGTGGCATCTATATACATATTTATTATACAGGCGTAAGTACTTCTATGTTAAAAGAAAAAGGTGTATATATATATATATATATATATATACTGTATATATATTTATATTATACAGGAGTAAGCACTTCTATGTTAAACCCACATTTTTGTACCTTAATAACTTTGCCCCTGTTCATCTGATTTACATGAAATTTGGAAAGCACAGCCCCTGTGCTAGTAACCACGAGGGGAAGGGATACTTCTAAGGGGCTAACAGTGTATTGTTTTGGGGCTGTTGGAATTCTGAAACCTGTTTTGGTGCTGTAAGTGGGCTCATTTGTTTTGATGTTTCACTGTGTAGCAGGCTGAGTTTGTCTTACTTCTTAAAGGGGCTAGCAGGGAACTATTTTGGAGCTGTTGAAACTTTGAAATCTATTTTGGTGTGCTTTGAGTGGGAGCTGTCATTCCTTTACATTGGAGGCCTATTTATTCTGCTTTTTTCTGATTTCAAACTTATTTGGTGTGATTCTATTGGGGCTGTTTCTCTGAATTGGAAACCTATATCTTCTAATTTCAAGTCTATTTTTGGTGTGTTGTTGGTGAGGCTGTTTGAATTGGAGACCTGTTTCTTTTGGTATCAAATCTATTTTTTGTGCTTTGAGTGGAATTGTGATTGTTTTTTTGCTGGCTTCACTAGCTGCAAATTTAGTGCATAGTAGGGGAAGGGTGCTAATGGTTTGACCAGAGGCCTCAGCTACCTGATTGTTTCTGGAAGGCACGGGCTAGTTCCACCCTCCCTGCCTCTCACCCCACCCCCCCAGGTCAGTGATTTCCTTTATACCGGGGGTTCTGACATCACTTCCCCAAAAGGGCAAAGGACATGCGCCTGTCATAGCAGAAGCAGACATCCAGGAAAGGAACAGCAGTGAGTGAAGAGGTGACTGCTATCTCAGTGGAAGGGAAGTAACTGCAAACAAGGAGCTTTCATTGTTACTTGTGTGCATTGGTATTTGCATTATGGAAATGAGGGGTTGGAGTTTGAAGAAGGCTGTGCAATAGTTGCTTAAAGTCTCTTTTTGGGTGTGGACAGGAGGGTTATGAATTTAAAAATCAGTTGCTCAATCTGTCTAGAAGTGTATGACAGAGGGGGTAAGGGAAATTAAGAAAAGAAGAACAATGTTTTGCACTGGTAGAGGGTGGAGAGGGGAGACTTGGGGGAGTGTTTGGTATTCTTTATCTGGAAGGGTGGGGTGTCACTGGTGGGCAATGAGAGCAATGGGTAGGGTGGTAGGCTGCAACAACTGCGGTGCACCAATCTTTCTAAAAATTGCCTGGAGGGTGGGGGAATGTTTTGTGTGCAATGACACCGAGAAACTTAGACAGGAGATTGAGTGTCTGCAGGAGGAACTAAGACAGGCAAGGCAGACTGCAGGTGGTTATAGCCCAACACTGGATGGAGGGAGGAGGGGAGATGAGGGAGGGCAATTTGAGCCAGCAGTGGTGAGGAGAGGGTCAGAAGAAGAGAAGTGGAGACAAAGGGTCCCAGGCCAGGAAAAATGGTCTCTGGGGAAACCAGGTTAGAAGACAAAAGACAAATGGAAGGAGGAGATGGGGACTTGTAAAGGGAGGAGAAGTGGCAACAGCCATGGAGTGAAAAGGAGGGAACAGGTTACTATGAGGAGAGAGGAAGCGGGCATTATTGAAGGGTCTTCAGAAAATTGTTTTGCAGTGATAGAGGGTAAGGAGGAAGAGGGAGGTGATGAAATTGGAGGAGTAACTGATAAATACCTGGACCAAACTGGAGCAGGGGGAAGTTCTGCTGGGGGAAATACAGCAAGGGAAGAAGGGGGAACTACTGTGCAGGAGGAAGAAGAGGAGCTGGGAATGAGAGATGGAGAGGAATGGAATCAAGCAGGGAGTAAGAGGGGTGGAATCTTAGTGCTGGGGGACTCAATACTAGGAGGAGTCAGGTGGGGTATCAAAGGGGAGAGACATAGTCACATTTGGGTGGCAGCCATGCCAGGAATGACAGCAGAAAGGATGGGACAATCTGTTCTGAAATATGCTAGAAGGGGTAGGGACAAGTCTCACTTAATTATACATCTTGGAACAAATTACTGTACCTAGCTGACAAGATGGTAGGTATAGTCCAGAGGAGGTTTGAGGAACTAGGACAATTATGTGAGGAGGCAGGAAGATCAGTAACATTTTCAGAAATACTTCCATTGCCCAAAGCAAGCAAAACAAGAAAGTTGAGAATAAAGGAATTCAATGGATGGCCAAGAATCTGGTGTCATGCTAAAGGGTATGGGCTGGTGGGGGGATGAGGAGGGACCTAGGAGGACATTAGTCTCTATGCCAAGGACAGACTACACTTGAGTAAGAAGGAAAAGAAAGTGTTGAAACAGAGAATGGAGGAGTACATAGAGGAAGTTGGCAATTTAAACTAGGAGTAGGGGGTGGCAGGTGGGCAAGAGAAGTTCAGAGACCACAGGTTGGGAAGCCATATGAGCTTACCCCCCATAACAGTGACAAAGGACAAATGGCAAATGCTATTGGTGATGCTACTAAAGGAGGGCAGGATGGAAGGGGGGAAGGGTGGAAGGTGGTGACCTGTAATGCTAGGAGCCTTGGGAGGTAAACTGCAGAGTTACAGGTGCTCATGGTAGAGGGAGAGGTAGACATTCCAGCCATCACAGAAACATAGGCCACCCAATACAATGACTAGGAACTGTCTGTACCAGGGTACAGGTTATTTTGTAGGGATAAGGTGATTGGGAAAGGAGGGGGGGTGGCACTATATGTGAAGAAAGGACTGAAGTGTGTAAGGGAGGAAGGGGAGGAGGGTAGTACAGAGTCACTTTGGATGCAAATCTAGGATTCCAGGAATATGACTCTCAGAATGGGAGTGGTATACAGGCCACCCTCTCAGATGGAGGAGTTAAGACAGGGAACTAGTGGGACCAATCAGGAGGACCTGCGAGAAGGGTAGTGTGGTGATTGTGGGGGACATCAACATGCCAGGAGTAGACTGGAGTACCCTAACAACCAGGAATAGAAGGGAGCAGGTTCTGCTGGATGCCTTCCAGGACAGCTTCCTGATGCAAATGGTCAGTAAACCATCCAGATCAAGGAATACCATTGACCTTGTACTGGCAAATGGGGAGTTTGTGAGGGAAATTAGGGTGGAAGAACCACTGTCAGGGAGTGACCACCACTCAGTATGGCTCACATTGGATATGGGCAAGGAAGGAGTGCAATCTGGCACAAGAGTGCTGGACTTCAGGAGGGCTGACTTTGGGAGGATGAGGGAAGTGGTAAAAGGTTACCTGGTCAGAATTCAACCTAGTATGGGCACTAACCAGAGGTGGGAGCTCATAAAGCTAGGGATAGTGGAGGAAACCAGAACCTGCAGGAAAGCCCAGATCAAGAAGGCTAGGGCTAAGAAACCAAGCTGGGTGACCAAGGAGGTCATGGAAAAGGTAAGAAGGAAAATAGTTGCCTTTAGAAGGTACAAGAAAACAGGGAGGGGGGAGGACAGGGAGGAGTACCTGAAGGAATCGAAGGAGGTGACAAGGGCAGTAAGGAGAGCCAAGGCATCTATGGAGCACAAGGCATGAAGAAGGGGGAGAAGGACTTCTTTAGGTACATCAGGGAGAAAAGGAACTGTAAGAACCACATAGTAAGGATTAGGAAAGAGAGGGGTTGGGTGGAGGCAGGGTGAGATAAGGCAGAAGTGCTAAATGATTACTTCTGCTCAGTATTTACTAAGGAGAAGGGGGTGTGTTACCCGCGGGGAGAGGAATGGCAGAAACAGGGGAGGAGGGAGTGACAGACAGGGAAATCATGGAAGGCAAAGTTTGGGAGGGTTTGAAAGCACTGAATGTGAAAAAGGCGCCAGGACCAGATGGCATCCACCCCAGGGTACTGAAGGAGCTGGCAGAAGTCCTTGTGAGATCTTTGGCAGACCTATTTAATGCCTCACTACACTCAGGGTATGTACCTCAGGATTAGAGAATGGCTCACGTGGTGTCCCTCCACAAGAGTGATCCCAAGGATGAACCAGGGAACTACAGACTGGTGAGCCTCACATCCATCATGGGTAAGCTGATGGAGACTAGCCTGAAGGAGAGGCTGGTGGCCATCCTGGAGGCCAAATGACTACAGAACAGCAGACAGCATGGCTTCATATGTGGCAGATCCTGCCAAACCAACCTAGTGGAGTTCTATAACTGGGTAACTAGGCAATTGGACAGGGGCCATGAAATGGATGTCGTGTATCTGGACTTTAGTAAGGCATTCAATTCAGTGCTACATGAGAGGCTGGGAAGTAAGTTAGAAGGCACAGGGGCAGGTGCAAAGCTGGTGAGATGGGTAGGGAACTGGCTTCAGGAAAGGCAACAGAGGGTCGTGGTGAGTGGGGCACTCTCGTCACTAAGGGTAGTGACGAGTGGTGTTCCACAAGATTCGGTGTTGGGACCAGTGTTGTTTGGGATATTCATTACAGATATATCATTAGACATCAAGAACAAGATCAGTCTGTTTGCTTATGATATCAAGATTGGAGTAGTGGTGGATGACCTAGGGGGATGGCATGGGTTACAGGATGATCTTGCAAAGTGGGAAACCTGGTCAGACACCTGGCAACTGGAGTTTAATGCCAAAAAGTGCAAGGTGCTGCATTTTGGGGTGAAGAACCCAAGGAGGAGTTACCAGCTTGGGGGGAGTGCAGCTAGCCCAGAGAAGGAGAAGTGTCTGGGGTGCTCATTACAGGGTCAATGAACAACTCGGCACAATGTAGGAAGGCAACAATAAGTAGGGGAATCTCCAGCAGGAAAAGGGAGGTAGTACTCTGGCTTTACAGATCTCTGGTGAGAGCGCACCTGGAGTACTGTGTACAGTTCTGGTGTCCACATCTCAAAAAGGACATAGATTAGAGGGGGTTCAGCACAGGGCAACTAAAATGATACAAAGGCTACACAAGATGTCATATGAAGACAGACTGAGGGAACTCAACATGTATTCTCTCAAACAGAGGAGGGATGGGGGAACATGGTAGAGAACTTCAAATACCTAAAATGTATCAACAAAACTCAGGTACAAGACCGGTTTCTGAGTAGAAGTTACACAAAAACCAGAGGGCATGATATGAAGATTGAGGGAGGGAATATATGGGGTAACACGAGGAAGTTCTTTTCAGTGAGAGAGTAGTGGATCCATGGAACAGTCTCCCCCAGGAGGTGATAGGGGTTAGGATGGTCAGAAGTTTCAAAAACACATGGGATAAATACAAAGGCATCATATCACTCAGCACTAAATAGGGTGGGGGGTAGTTACTCTAAAAGGATCCACAAAGGGAGTGCGACAAAAATTTTATCGAACACCCAATCAGCAACACCGGCAGGTCGGCCACATTCTGCAGTCAGCTGCCAGTTTGCAATGTAATTCCTTGGTTTCTTAGGGGGGCTTCACCCCCAGAACCCCCCACACAGGGGACTGTGACCCCGCATCACCCCACTTAAGGATTCTCAACTCTAGTTGGAGCTGATTGGCGGGGGTAAAGGACCCCCAACAGACAGCACCAGGTTCCAGCAGGTTACCAACAGCGGCATGGCACTTTAGTCACTGTGGGGGACCAAGCTGGTGAAATGTCACTGTTGGGGGGGGGTAACCGACTCTAAAATGGGCAGACTAGATGGATCATAAGGTCCCCTTCTGCTGTTACTTTTCTATGTTTCTATGATAGGTGCCTAGAACAGACTTCCAGCAGAAGTGGTGGAGGCAAAAACAGTGGGGGTCTTCAAACATGTGTGGAATATAAATAAGAAAGTATTTGTAAACAGCTAGGGAGGAGCGAAGATCACTAGAGACCAGCTAGGGTCTGTGCAGATTATGCAGGGAACATCTCGGAAGACTTGGTTGACCAAGAGGTTCTTTTCTGCTCACAAATTCTGTTTCTATTAAAAATATTATAAGGAAAATGGTGAAAATCCACTATGACCAAAAACATGGGACTCAAGGAAAGCTACCATCAGGAAGTATTGTTGCATGGTCCCAAGACAGGGAGCACCAAGAGCTTATAGATCCCACAGGGAGGGTAGTTACAAACCAGGGGCAAATTCTGTTGGTGTTTGATAAACATTTGAAAACCATGTTTAAATCCCAAACAAATTTCAACTACAGTTATGTATTACTTGAAATTTGGGAGACTTTAGCTTTACCACAAGTGTCAGAGGAAGCCAGAAAATATATAACATCACAGTAGAAAAAGTTAGGTGGACCATTAAATCCTCCAAGTACAGGGACAGCACCAGTCAATGATGGTCTGACAACTGATTTCTATAAGGGTTCTTTGAATCTTATCTGTCAAGATCTGGTAGAGCTGTGCAATGAGACCTTAATTTATGTATCCTCACCAGACAGAATGGGTCAGTCTGTGTTAATACTTTTACATAAGAAGGGTAGCAGTGTAGATACCTGAAATTGGTTGTTGATAAGTCTGTTAAATTCAGATTTTACATTTGTAACCAATATAATCAGTAAAAGATTTTTAAGGTCACAGCTCATAGCTCAGCAGCAGGCTTGCTCAACACAGGGAAGAGATATATAGGACCATCTGTTTCTCATACAGGAATTGCTAGACCAGAGTAGTTTACATGAAGTGGAAAGTTTTTTCATTATCTATGGACCAGGAGAAGGCATATGATTGCAATGTACATAAGTATGTTTGAGGTATTTAAATGTCGTGGTTATCCAAGTATTTTTCTAGGAATCTCCAAGGCAATCACCCTTCCTAACATAACTGGCAGAATGGGTAAGGCAATTCCATTAGAAAGAGAGATCAGACTGGTTGCCACCATAGTCCACCTCTTTACATCCTATGTATGGACCCTTTTTTAGATGTATGCAGCAAAATTTGAATAGTCTCACCCCAGTAGGGGTAAGAATAGGACCTGTCCCTTCATTGCTGGCATATGCAGATAATTTTTGTTTCTTAAAGAAAGAGATATAGATTATGGGGTGAAGGCTTTACAGGAGTTTGAATTTTTTTACCAAAGTTTCTGGGGCAAAAATCAATAAAGGTAAAAGTACGGGTCTGGTATTGCATGAACAAGAAACTAACATAAGCTATGTTTCTTTCTCCCCTACCCCCACAATATTCAATGGAGTCTAGATTAAATAGTATGTTTGTCCAATTGGTAAGGGGTTGCAGGTATAATCCAGAGATATGCTACATAACTAATTTACCTAAAAAGGAAGGAAGGAAGGAAGGAAGGAAGGAAGGAAGGAAGGACAGGTTACATATGATCAATCCAGTGTTATTTTTTTTTCATTGTATTTTTTAATGTAATAACTATGGGCCTTTTCTGCAGAATATTCTAAAGGGGTGGAGAGATTGGGTGGTGCACTGGGTTGGTCCTGCTTTGGAAAACTGGAAAAAAAGAAGATTAAGGGTAACAAGAAATATCCCTCCCCTAAAGAATCACCAAAGCCACATAAGAGAATTCATGTGTAAAATAAAAAAGGATGATTTCTTCAGAACTCATAAGTAATGACTGTAGGAGAAATTTATATATACAGTAAGTGTATTTTATGTTCTGATTTTTATTGTGAAACAAGTTTCAAAGATTGTCCACTAATTAGATAACGGGAGGTCACTAAGATCATTTCAAAAAAATGAATGCAAGTCTGCTTGTTGGATATAACACGGGTATCTATCCATGGTCCCACTGGCGTCTGAAGCAAAAAAAAAAAACACAAGAGTATTAGAGAATGTCTTTTTACCCAAGAGGAGAATGCAATCAGGTGCTTGAAACTAATATCCATCTTTTTAACAGCCCATATATATAACCATTTTGGGACAAAATTGTGGTGGCATAGAGGGAACCTTTATTTCTTGCTCTAAAACATGAAGTTTTTTTATACTACTTTTTGCCCTCTGTTGCGACCTATACCTTCTGTTGGTCCTGTGCTCAGTAACCCCCAGTTCTATCTGTTGCTCCCCCTACTGTCCATCAGGTGAGGATCTATGTGGTACAGGACCCAAGAACACCAAGGGCCACCGTGCTTGGTGACAGAGAGCATGTTTTTTCCCATTTTTTTCTCCTTATCTCTCAGATGCTATGGCAGACACAGAAGCACATGCACATGGAGGCATGTATGTGCTCCACAACCAGCATTCCTACTTCACTCACCTGGACTAGTGCTAGGCCTCCAAGTCTTGATGATACCATTGGACCTCCACCCAGTGATGGCCAAGAGCCAGGAAAACTCATCCCCACAATCACGGAGAGCATATCAGCCTGGCAGCTGCTCGATCCTCTTCCAGCCCTCTCCCCCAGCCAATCTCCGGTGACCCAAGCCTGTTTCCAAACTCGGGTCTCTGGCGTGGAGTAAGCACCATTGGGATCTTTAAACTTCCAGCTGGATAGTGACTAGAGATGGGTAAAAGGGATCTCAGTTTAATGTCTCATTTTAATAACAGCACCTCATCAGTGCAGTGTCCCCCTCA
This sequence comes from Neoceratodus forsteri, assembly GCA_016271365.2. Classification (NCBI taxonomy): domain Eukaryota; kingdom Metazoa; phylum Chordata; order Ceratodontiformes; family Ceratodontidae; genus Neoceratodus; species Neoceratodus forsteri. The sequence continues at coordinate 319,185,280 of CM028134.1, forward strand.
TACCACAGTGTCACTTATAGGTATTACCTCAACTACCTGGTGTGGAGCTGGCTAAAAGAAATTGTCATAACTGTGCAAACGGATGTCTTTTACAGACATAAAATCATGTACCTTGCTCATTGGGGATCGATGAGCTGTTGTGTGTGTTTTTTAATCTTTTGTATGCACGCCAAAGTTTTTTTTTAATGATTTAATTCCTTTCTTGCCACTCGTTATGTTCATTTTTCATGAGTCCTTTTTCATCATGAGGAAAAAGGAAATTGACTGGCAAAAAAGGATTCATGGCATGGGCATCTGGTCATGAATAGGGCAAATCCTTTTTCGCCAGCTGATTTCCTTTCTTGCCATAGCGAAAAAGGAATTGCTGTGGTGAAAAAGGAATGATGTAATGGCCATCTGGTCATGAAAACAGATTGATAACCATCTGGTTGCTTCAAATAGATCCATCTGGTTGATGAAAAGGATTAAATCCTTGTTCACCAGCAGATTTCCTTTTTTTGCCATGAAGACAAAGGATGGTGAAAAAGGAAATTGGCTGGCTAAAAAGGATTTAATCCATTGCCATCTGGTCTGGAAAATGGCTTCACAGCTATCTGGTCCCGAAAAACAGAGGCATCTGGTCCTCTACAGTTTATCGTTTCGAGCCTTGTAATATCCCTGGTGTCTTGTGGCACCCCCATCCTCAGTAACCATGTTTTTCATGTAATATATATATATATATATATATATATATATATATATATATATATATTATTTACAAAAAACTATGTTAATGCAGACATTAGGTTGTAAAACATAAAGCGCAAAAGACGGAAATAAAAATATTAGGAATTTGGATCTTTGGAGTATTGGCAAATCAGTGGTGGGATCTTACTTGGGGTTTTCAACACTAATGCCCACCCCCTTCCCCAGCCCATAGCATCCTGTCAGAAGCACAAGATACAACTCCAAACTAGTGCATCATAGTGGCACAGTATGACCATCATGCAACCCAGCATCCTATTTGCCATAAGAGCTGCCTTTTAACACTGTTGCTTGTTTTCAGATCATCCGTAATAATCACACCCAAGTCCTTCGCCTGCTTCATGGCCTCCAATCTCACCCCTCCCACGAAGTATTCCTCCTCTGGGTTTCCCTTCCCCAAGTGCATGACCTTGCTCTTTTTCTCATTGAAATTCAGCTGTCAGATCCCCAACAATTGTTCACTTTCTTTAGGTCAGATTTCATCCTTTGCAACCCCCAATAAGTGTCTATCCTGTTACTGATCTTTGTGTTTTATCCGAACAGACACACTTTTCTCTCTAAACCTTCGGCTATGCCACTAATGAAGATGCTAAATAGGATAGGATAGGACCTAATACTGACCTCTGAAGCATCCCACTGGTCACCTCCCTTTCCTCCGATAGTGTGCTGTTTACTAGTGCCTTCTGTGTTCTCCCACTCAGCCAGTTTTGCACCCAGTTTACTACTTTCAGACTCACTACTAGGTTGGCTAGCTTGTTTAACAGCCTTCTGTGTGGAGCAGAGTCAAATGCTTTACTGAAATCTAGATAGATTATGTCCACTGCTCTGCCCTGATCCACTCTGTTTGACACCGAGTTAAAGAAGTCTATTAAATTTGCTTTGCACTATAATATCTCCCTGTCGCAAATTCAGGCTGTCTCGGAGCTAATGTTGAACTCTCTTCCAGATAGGAGATGATTCTTTCTTTGAGGAGTGCTTCCCTAATCTTGCCCACAATCCATGTGAGGCTTACTGGTCTATAGTTACCTGTGACTTCCCTACTGTCACTCTTATGAAGAGGGACCACAGTGGCTCTTTTCAAATCCTTGAGGACAATTTCCTGTTCCAAAGATAGGTTACACAGAAGATTGATTAATATGCTGGGTAGGCTTGGGGTGGGTCAGAGGTTGGTCAACTGGGTGGCAAACTGGTTGTTGGGCAGAAAACAGAGAGTGGTGGTAAATGGTATAAAGTCAGAAGTGATGCAAGTCACAAGTGGGGTAACTCAGGGATCAGTCCTGGTGCCAGTCCTCTTCAATATCTTTATCAGTGACATTGCAGATGGACTGGAGGGTAAGGTTTGTCTGTTTGTAGATGACACCAAGATCTGCAACAAAGTAGATGATCCAGATGGGGTGGGCAGAATGAGAAGAGATCTGGATAAACTGGTAAAATGGTAATAAGAGTGGCAACTGGGGTTTAATGCAAAGAAGTGCAAGCTCATGCACATAGGGAAGAGAGACCCTGAAGCTACCTACAAGGGATTTACGGGCAATCACAAGGGAAGAAAAAGACTTGGGCATCATCATCACAGATGACCTGAAATCATCCACGTAGACCACTAAAGCAGTAGGTAAGGATAGAGGGATGTTGGGGTGTATTAGTAGGGGTATCACAAGTTGGAAGAGGGAGGTAATAATTCCTCTTTACAAGACACTGATTAGGCCCCATCTGGAGTACTGCGTGCAGTACTGGAGGTCACACCTGCACAAGGACATTAACAAAATGGAGGCAGTCAAGAGAAGGGAAACCAAAATGGTGCAGGGACTGCATCAGAAAACATATGAGGACAGATTAACAGACCTCACTATGTATACCCTAGAGCAAAGGAGGGAGAGAGGTGATATGATTGAAACATTCAAACATCTTTAGGGCACTAACTAGGTGAAATAGTCTAACATGTTTCAATATAAGAAAAATAGCAGGAAAAGAGGACACAGCATGAGATTAGAGGGAGGCTGATTAAGGGGTAATGTGAGGAAGTTATTTTTCACAGAAAGGGTGGTGGATGCATGGAACGGCCTACCTCAGAAAGTGGTGGATATGAATGCAGGGCTTCAAACAGGCATGGAATAGGCATAAGGGAGCAATACAGATGAGTATGAATAGATAGGCCATTGACAGAGTAAAGGCCTATGGCACATTCATAAGATAGAAAAAAATGGGCAGACTGGATGGGCCTTATGGTCCTTATCTGCCATCAACTTCTATGTTTCTATGTTAGGTTGAAAAGTTCTTCCAGGAGTTCTGCCTGCTCTTCCCTCAGTTCCTTGAGCATCCTGGGGTGTATTTTGTCAGGCCCCATTGCTTTGTTTACCTTGAGTTTCCCTAGATCTTCTAGGACTCCCTTGTGAATGGTCCTGAGTTTACCACCTTACCAGAGGTGCTGCTCCCCCCTAGCTTGGGACTGCTACCATCTCTTTCCTTAGTAAAAACCAAGCAAAAGTAGCCATTTAGTAACTCCGTTTTTTCCCTGCCATCCTCTGTGTGTCCCTGTTTCCTTTTCTGTTCTGACTATACCCCCTTCCTTCCTTCTTCTTTCACTGATATATCTAAAGAAGGCTTTGTCCCCCTTCTTTATCCCTTTAGCTATCCTTTCCTCTGTTGATGCCTTTGCGAGTCTGATTGTCCTTCCTGCTTCCCTCAACTTTTCATTGTAGGTATCCCTGTCTTGATCAGTTTGTGTCTTTTTACTTTTTAAAAGCTGCCTTTTTTTCCTTGGATTCTGGCAGCCACCTCCCTGGAAAACCAAAGTGGTTTTCTCCTTCTTTTTGTTTTACTCACTTTTTTTAGGCACTGATTTGAGGCTTCGGTTATAGCCATCTTTATCCTTATCTAGTGTTCCTCTACCCCCCCTCCCAGTGTTGGGTAAGTTATTTTTTCTATTACTTTCTATTACTTTTGGAAACTTGTTCCAGAAAGCTTTGTGCAGTCACTAGCAAGGATGGAGAAGTACTGGAAAAAGTAATACACCTTACAGTTACAATTACTTATGTATTTTTATACAAAAGTAATTCGTAACTGTAACTGATTACATTTATTTGAAAGTAACTAGTAACTAACCTATTACTTTCAAATAAATGTCATCTGTTATAGTTTTTTATTATTTTTGCATTGTTTTTGTATAAAAAGAAATAAGTAACTGTAACTGTCAGGTGTATTATTTTTTCTAGTACTTCTCCATCCTTGCTAGTGACTGCACAAAGCTTCCTGGATAAAGTTTCTAAAAGAAATGGAAAGTAATAGAAAAAGTCACTTACCCAACACTGCCCCCTTCCCCACTTACTGTGCCTAGAAGGTTCTGTTTAAGATGTACCTTCATTTTATTAAAGTCTACCCTTTTAAAGTCCAGGACTGTAGTTTTGGAGTGTTTAGTTTCCCTACTTGTATTCACCTGGAACCACACCATGCGGTGGCTGCTAGTTCCAAGATGACTGCCAACTGTTACTTCTGAGATGTTTTCACTATTCATGAACAGTAGGTCAAGGACCGCTTCCCCTCTAGTTGGTTCCTTGACTAGCTGCCTTAATCCTGATCCCCCTAGAGCATTGAGAAAGCATTTGCTCTTCGATGAGTTTACTGAGTGGGCAATCCAATTTATGTCCGGCAAGTAAAAGTCTCCCATCTGTATTACTTCTCCTTTGTCTGCCATCTTGTGTATGGATCCTATGAGCTCTTTGTCATCTTCCAGCCCCTGCACCAGGAGTCTGTAGATCACGCCGACCCTAGTGACCATGCCGGTCCCTACCTCGAGTGTGACACAAAGTGCCTCAGACTCCTTCTGAGTATTTTGATCATTGTGGCATTGATCACCTCCCTAGCATACAATGCCACATCTCCTTCCTTTTTGTCCTCCCTGTCCTTCTTGAAGAGGTTGAAACTGGGGATAGTTGTTTCCCAGTCATGGTTTTCATTGTAACAGGTCTCATTGATTGCAATCCAGTCAAGATCCACCTCCGCAATGATTGCTGAGAGATCTGCTACCTTGTTGGCTAGGCTCCAAGTGTTAGTGAACATAGCCTTCCATACCTTTTTCCCCTGTTATTTATTGCCTTGCACTCTGTATTTTCTTTCCCATTACTCCTGACCCATGCCGTGTTGTCTATGGTTTAGTTTTGATTGTTCTAAAGGACCTTATTTGTTGCTTTGTGGGAGTGGTAACAGGACCCTGTGGGGTACCCCCTTTAGAGTACTTCCCAACATCCTTCTTAAACTACTCCCCCCTTACTTCCTCACATGCCCCTGGTCCAGATGTTCTTTCTCATTTGAAAGAAGCTCCCCTTCTGCAAAACTTTTACCCCTGTGAGGTACTTGTTGTTACTGTATGGAAACGTTCCATGAGTTCCATATTTTTGTTCATAGTGGATTTTGTTCATTTCCCTTTTAATATTTTTAATTGAAACAGAAATATAGAATTTGTGAGTGGAAAAGGACCTCTTGGTCCACCTAGTCTGCATAGATGTTCCCTGAATAATCTGTACAGACCCTAACTGGTCTCTGGCAACCATCTCTCCTCCCTGCCTATTTACAAATATTCCCCTTTAATGTGTATCCCACATATGCTTGAAGCCCTCCACTGTTTTCACGTCCACCACTTTGGCTGGAAGTCTCTTCCTGGCACCTACCACCCTTCACTGAAGTAGTACTTCCTTATATCCCTCATAACCCCCCCAGCTTCCTCACATGCCCCCGATCCTGACGCTTTTTGCTCTCCTTCACATTTTTTACCTCTGCAAGGTACTTGTAGGTCTCTATCATGTCCCCTCTTGCTCTTCTCTCTTCCAAGGTGTACATTTTGAGATCTGTCAGTCTCTCCTCATAAGGCTAATCATGAACTCTTCTGAACTACCTCTAACCTGTCTATGTTCTTTCTGAGGTGCAGCCTCCAAAACTGGACACAGTATTCCAGGGGTAGTCTCACATGTGATTGATACAGTGGCAACAGCACCTCCTTCCTCCTGCTAGAGATATCCCCTCCCTATGCATCCCACAGGCCTTACCCACTGCTTTGTCACACTGCCCTGCCACTTTGAGATCATCATTTATGATAACCCCAAGGTCCCATTCCTGCCTAGTGCCTGTCAATACCTCCCCCTTAATCCATTCTACATGCATTGACTTCCCCGTGTTGATTTCCATAATTATTGTACCTGATATAAATGTGAACATTAATTTAAATATTTATAATATTCCACATTTGTTAAACATTTTGCAATTTTTTGAAAGCAGGATCTAAAGTATTTTTGTGTCTTCCCACCTGTCAACATATAAATCATACAGTATTATATGCATTTGACTGAACATCTGGGTTTGAATAGCTCTACAAATTCCATTTGTACCTCTTCTTTGCTGATCAACTGGCTACTTAATGTCCACGGAACTGTCCCTCCTGTTACTCTAGTCTGACCTTTAATTGTGCACTACAATATCAGGTGATCAGATGTTTCTGAAGCTAACACTTCTGCTTTACTTACTGGAAGGTCCTATGATATAAACCAAAAACATTAATATGCATATCTGAGGATCTCCAGAAATATGTATACTCAGCAGATTTGTGCCTCATCGCAGATGCACATGCATCATAGTCCTGTATTCCATAGCATTTAGATCAAAAATTGTGAATTACAAAAGTTTCATTGTTTGAGCTACCCTATCAGCTAATGGGCTTCTGTAGTTTAAATATTAACATACTAAAATTACAGCAGAATAAGCCTAACAGTCTTTTGTGTCTGCTTGTTTGGTCAGCCCCCACCCTGGGAGCTGACCTTGCTGCCCCCCCTTGCCTTCTCTGACTTCTCCCTTCCCAGTTCCGGATATTCTCGCTGCACTGGATTTTGCTTCCAGAACCCTTCCCCTGTACCTGTCCCACCCCCTCTTGAAACCCTCCACCATCTCTGCCTCCACCAGTCCCCTAGGCAGCGCATTCCATGGCTCCACCACCCTCTCAGTGAAATAGCACCTCCTCCTTTCTCCCCTGAATCTTCCCCCCTCCAGCTTCCACCCATGCCCCCTAAATGCCCTCCTAAGATTACTCTATGAGAAGTGTGTAAAAAAAAAAGCTGGCTTTTTTTTTAAAAGTGAATTCTATTTGATTCTGTGTGTGAAGCAGTTAGTTGGCATTGATAGTGTTCTATATTTACAGCCAAAATGAGAGCTCACCCAGGAAATACATGCACCGGCTGAGACACTTTAACCTCATTTCCTCTGAAACCTATTCCAATCCCATTGCATAGTCCTTGTCCTCAGGGACCAAAATGAACAGCCAATCCCCGCAATTGACTTGCTTGCAGAATATCAGTTGTGATGTGCAATCTTGTGCTCTACAAAAAAAAGATATTATAAGGCAAGGGCTGCACTGCTGGATGATTTTAAATGTGTTCTGCAGCTGGACAGGCTCAAGTCTCTGGATCTAAGGGTTAGGTTGTTGGCTTTTCAACTTTCTCTTTCTGGCAACCATGGTCATCCCTTTTTCCACTGGACAGTGGTATTAAGGCAATGCTTCCACTCCAGCTTTATTTTGCTCTAGTCCTCTTGGTTTTTCCCCTTTGGGAGCTTGGTTCCCATCTATTTCCATCTCATCTGGGCATTGTTTTTTTCCAGATGATTGCCCCCGGAATGAGGTAATCAGAAGGTTGGCTTGCACTCTCTTGGCTGATGTTGAAAATTCTGAAGATTGCTTTTCCTAATGCTTCTTCTTTCTCTGGTTCAATTTATCGGGCATATTTGGCCTTGTAAGGTTAGGTTTGTGAAGTTATACCAAATTCATTTGGAAAAATAAGATATCTAGAATATCTATAAAAGAATGACGTTATCAAAAAGTGAAGGGGGGCCTGGGACTCCCAAATTTTCAGCTTTATTACTATGCAGCACAGTTAAATCTTGTACAAGACTGGTTCAGAAATCCTGAAACAGCCAATTGTATATTGAAAAAAGATAAAACACCTTATCAGTCATTGGTGGAGTTACTAGTTACTGGATTCCTGAAGGTGAAATATAAGGAATTATTGACCTCTACAGCTACAATATGTGTGATTTAGTATAAATTACACCAGAGGGCACATTGGAAGGCTACTTTGGGTCTGGATACACCTTTGATACAAAATTATAAATTTAAACCTTCTTTATGGGCTCCAGAATATAAATGGTGGTATTCACAGGGACTTACTAACCTATGCCAATGTTGTATGAATCAGAATTTTAAATCTTTTGGCCAACTTCAGGTGGAATATGACCTTAGGGGCTTTGTCAGTAAGAAAATACATCACTGTTATCACTATCTTACTCACCAATTCATAATCTTTTGTTACCAGATCTGCACAGAAAAAAATGTCCCGTATCTATTGGTCACTTATGTCATATGACAATATGAATCTGAACAACTTACGGACAAAATGGGAGGGAAATATGAAGGAAGAAATTCCTTATATGGTATGGCAAAATATTCTGTTAGCACCACACAAGGATATTATCTCAATGAAAATGAGACAAATTAAATATAACGTTCTTTTATTTATTTATTGAAATGTTGCACAAGGAAGATGTACTGAGCAGTATTGCTCATTGCCAGATGTGTGATGGGGAAGGGGAAATGGGATAATACAGAGAATTGAGTATTTGTACAATAGGCAACAATACAGAAAATTGAAGATTTGTACAAAAGGCAAGCATAACAAGTGCTACAGTGCAGAATGTGGAGTTAATATGTATCCTAAGTGCAATACATAGAGATTATATTCACTTAACAGAGTTAACTTGGTACAATAGGTTTAGGGTAAGGGGAAGCAAGGGGGTACTAAAGTGATGGGAGGGTAATAAGTCAATTTGGTGCAGAGATAGGGAGCAAGCTCAAGAGATTAGATGCAGTTGCATGTGGGGGCAATGTGCGAGTGCAGGAGCCAGGAGAAGATGTGGGATAAAGGAGCATTACAAATGTTGGTGTGAAGGGAGTTCCAGTTGTACACAGTACCTATTATATGCCAAGCAAATTACATAGGATAAATCCTAATATTCTAGATAAATGCCCTAGTTGTAATTCATGAACAGCAACCTTGGAGCATATGCTCTCAGACTGCCCAGAATGTATGCAGTTTGGGAGGAAAATTTTTCAAAGAGTATCAAAAGATATAGGGTCTAATTTACAGCTCACCCCATTAGCGGCTCTATTAGGTTACTATAAAAACATCATGCTATCAATACCCTCTCAAAAGCCGGTACAGTTGGGCATTACCATAGCCAAAAAATGCATCCTACTAAAATGGAAGGACAATTTACCACAAGATTATAAGCAATGGCTCATCTTAATGACTGATTTAGTAAGAACAGAAAAAATCCATTAAGCCTACCACAAGAAGCTGGAGGCTTGGAATAAAAACTTGACTCTAACAAAGTTGCTATATCCTAAAAATATATTATTCTCAAAGTATGTATAAAAATTGTCAAAATCTATAATATAACTCATTCCATGATGATTTGGTTTACAGTACATAATAACCTTAAATTCTAAATACTATGTCATTATACATAAGATATAATCATTTGCTCAATGGATATGATGAAGTACATCATAATAAACTGTATGTAGTGCTCTGAAATAAAGACTTATGGAAAGATTTGTGAAGTCATTTCTGGAGGGGAGGTTACCACCTGTGTAACTAGTTGTTCTTGGTCCCAGAGATATTGCCTATTGTGCAGTGTCCATGGGCAATGTCTGTAGGGGTGGCCTCTCTGCTCACATAAGTTGCACCAATAGCCTTGATTAAACAGGGTACCATGATCACAGCCTAAAGAAAAATAATTTGGTAGGTGTAGAACTCTGTCCCCATTCTGTTTAAGCTTAACTTTAAACTGCCACCACCTCTCTAGATTTGTTTAGAGTCATGATGGGGTCGGGTTTGCCTAGAACTTTGCATTTTTGTTGCAACCAGTGTGGCTGTCTGAGACATCAACACCCTCATTACAAAAATGAATTGTCACATTTTTGTGAGTCAGCCTTGTTAAAGGAATGGCTATGAAAGGGGACCATAATAGGTTATGCTTAATTTTGTGGTACTTCTTCCAAAATGTATTAGATATGAAGCTGGTATTGTACATACTGTCCCCAAAGACATGAATTAGGGAGGACATTTCAAATCCAAATGAATCCTTTAACAGAGTTCTAACCACATATGTCCTATATAGAACAGTGCCCCACGCCCTCTATATTCCAGTCACAGTGTTCTGGTATTTAACTGATTCTAGAGAGTTTGCAAAGAGTTGTTTAAACCATGGCCTTAATATACAGCAATCTGTAGGGCCTGTATTTGTACTGCATGTTTCCCCATCCACCTCCATCTCTAAAACCTGGTGATGGGTGGACATCACTGGCTACCAGCATTTCCCACTGGTTTGTTCAGTATGAGTAATCAAACCAGTCTTTTCAGAATCATTCTGGGCTGGAGAAGCTGCTGCACTTTCTGTTATGTCCATTGATACAGCCACAGCGGCTGTGTTAATATTATGAGGATTTTTCGTATACTGGGGCAGAAGTAATACTGTTTCTTCTGACCAATCGAACAATGCAGTTAAAAGTCCTGTGTACTTGACATATGCCCTTCCAGCTTTTTGCTTCCTCTCTCCCTGTGCTGTCTCTGGCTGCTGAAGCTCCTTACTCACCCCTTTTTACTTAAAAAAAAAAAAGTGTCCCACATTTATAGTTGGGAAGCCCTTCTTTCCCAACAGGAGGTCTAGTCCATCTAGCTTTCCATAATGTCTTACTTTAATTGGCCACACCCAGAACTGTCAATTCCCAGGTGACTCCTTTCATCACATTTCAATAGGGGATACTGCGCTTTACAAGCAGGAAGCCTCCTTTCCTCAGTGTTGGATTGCAAAGATCCAGGCAAATCATCAGAGATAGCTGTTTTACTGTTTACAGGCTGCTCTGGAGTTAGACAGCTAGCTGGCTTTTGTAGCATTTTGACAGACATTGTCAGACCTGCCAGCATCTCTGCACTGCTAATTTATCACATATCAGTCTTGGTGCTTCTGACAGTCTGCTCAGAAAAAATCGGGGATGGGTGGCACTTTCTCAAATAGAGTCTGGATTTTTCCTTCTCAAATTTGGCTACTTCCTTAGTCATTAGAGCCAACAGGTATGACTTTTTCATTTGTAAGTCTTTCCTACTTGCTTGTCCTCCATTTCAAAGTTTGATAAAATCACTTCCAAAACATGTGCATTGCTACCTGTAAGCCATTTCTCTGACACAGAAACCTCCACATTACACCAGGTGGTGAGGGAAGCTAGCTTGTTCACCCAGGTAGCTGCATCCTCCTCCATTTTAAGTTTACTATTGTACTGTTGCTTGCTGTCTCTGTCAAGCGGGAGTGTGGAGTGACCCCTCAGGAAAAGTAGTTTTTTTTTATTAAATAAAATTATTCTCATATACAAAATCATGGATACATTAAAATAAACAAACATAAAAAAAAATTAAAAAATAAACCAAGAACAAAAACAAAGTGGAAAGACCATAGAAATAATGCAAAATCAAGAAAAATATGGAAACCTTCATGCACATGAAACGAAAATTATTTGAACATCATAACATTCATGGATGTTGTGACAAAATGTTTTTTCCCGGGGATTTTGAAATTATTTTTTTATACATACACCTCACTGGTGGCAGCCAATAATGTGAGAAACCTGGGTGTCATCCTTGATGACAGTTTGACATTTGATGTTCAGGTGTCTTCTGTCATCCGGAGTGTTTTTTACCACTTAAGGAATGTCACCCAGATTAAACCCTTAATCCCGCCTGACAACCTGCTCTTAATGGTACATGCTTTTGTTACTTCCAGACTTGATTACTGTAACACTCTTTGCTTCAGGGTCAGTGGGGGTAACCTCCTTCAACTGCAGCTGGTTCAGAAAGCAGTGACCAAGTTGTTGACAGGCCTTTTGAAGTACACTTATATAACCTCAGTCTTGCACTAACTTCACTGGCTGCCAGTCAGGTGGAGGAGTACCTTCAAGGTGGGCTTGCCCACCTTTAAGGCTCAATATGGCTTGGGTCCTGGCTATCTGACCAACCTTCTCACAACTCCCTGCCCGGTGCGCTCACTCTGTTCCTCCACAGAGGGCCTCTTGATAGTTCCAAGTCCATGGCTTAAAACTTCAGGAGACCGCATGTTTGAGGTTGCAGGGCCTGACCTTTGGAACTCCTTACCAAGATCTTTAAGGGAGGCTTCTTCTGTGGAGATTTTTAAGTGAGGCCCCAAGGCACACCAATAGAAGCAGGGATTTGATCTCCACTGAATTTTAAGGGGTTTTAAAGTTTTTATAATGTACTATTTATTATGTTTTTTTAAATTTAGCTGACTCTGATTTAAATGGTTGTAAAGTGTCTTAAACTGTTACACCTCTTTGTAAAGCACCCAGAGATTCTGGGATTGAGTGCTCCACAAATAAACTCTTACTTGCAACTCATGGCCTTTTCTATCATCTCCGCCACAGCTAATTTTGAGAGTTCTTACTGTTGAAATACATGAGTCGCTGGATAGTTTGATACCTTTCATTGGACCAACATACAGTGAAGCCCACCAGGATGAAGTGCAGTACTGCAGAATTCTGCAGTAGAGTTACTGCAGTAAACAATGCAATTTCACTGGGAGTTTATCCTTTTTGTCATGCAGTAAACCGATCACAATGGGCTTTATCCTTGTGGGCTTCATTGTATATCTTGTACAAAGATAGTATAGTACATAAGCTTTCTTCTGCTCAGTTTGCTATTGCACCTGACAAAGGAACCTGTTGGACCCTGAAAGTCTGTGTACTATACTGTCTTTGTACAAGACATATAATGATACAATAATTCACTATTAGTCACTATTTAGCTACTCATGTTTTCCAAGGACCAATATGGTTACAACCTCTTTTTACTATTAAAAATATAAATTTACACTGGGCCTGCTAGCTCATACATGTATACAAGAGAAAAACCCAAAGTGCTTTAGTTTTATTCCCAAAAGGAAAGGGGGACATCACCTAGGATTACATTTTGAAAGGAAAGCTTTGCACATTGAAGATCTTTCTGCTGTCCTGCCAATGATTTTCAAAATGTTGTTATGTGCTGACACTCAAGATATAAATTGTGCACAGTTTCAAATTCAGCAATATAACATTTTCCTGGACAGAACTGTTCTATTATGCTTTTGTGTTTATGACTATGTTTTGCACTTAACTTTCTATTGTAGCATATCCATATCATGTCCCATATCTGTGGGTATCCTTTTTTAATGGCTGAAGTGGGCAGAGCCCTACAGAAGTTTTACTATTACAGTAGAAAAAGTGAGCTTTCCAGATCCCTAACGGACTAGATAAAATTGAAGCTTGTGTTATCACTCCACTAACTAATTGAAGCAGTCTACTGAGCAGTGTTGCAACACACTGTTTTATGTGCTAAGCTTCAATCTGGGTAGAATTCTCTTTCAAGAAAGGCTCATAACTCATAAACATGTCAAGTCAATAGCCTTTCCCTGGCATAAATGGTAACTGAGAGTGAGGAAGGAGGTTTCAGATTTCAGACGCTGTGGGGAAAGGCCTCAGCTTGGGAATAAACATGTGGCTGACTTGCCCTTACTTGGAGCTATACAAAAAGGTCCAATAAGTTCAGTTTCCATTTTAAAGTTATTTTAAAATGGTCCAACAGAGGCCAGACAAAAACCTGAAACATAAATGAGATATTAGACCAGAGAACTACTTTCACATGAAGGCATAATTTTATTTTTCATCATCCAATATTCTTTATTCCAAATCATGCAACATTTTGAGATCATAAAAACTTCTTCATCAGGGAACTGGTTGACATTCACATAGTAATCATAACATTAGTATGCATTTTTTCACTGCTGACATACCTCAAAAAATAATTCTTATAATCATTTTTTTTATATTTTCTTTTGGTAACTGGGTAAGACCCACTAGGCATAAGTGCCTGTTTTCAAAGGCAACCTGGGAGCACTGGGGTGGATAAGTGACTTGCTCAGAGTCACACAGTATGCAAGTGGGGGTTGTGGGAATCAAACCCTCATAGTTCATTAACCTTAGGCTATACTACCAACCTCAATTATAATATGAAGTGGAATAGTCTCATCATTACCTTAATAGTTCCACAATGTATGCACTTCCTTATCTGTTTTCTTTAAACATTTTTTTAAAAAATCTATGTTCATAAAGATATATTAAAGTATGCTCCTACATATCAATATAGGCACTGCAAAATCACTAAAACATGCTATTAAAAGTCTTTAATGGGAAAGTGGATCTTCACACTAGAACCTGTTCAGCTGGGTGAGGGTGTGTGTGGGGAGGCTGGGGCTGTGGGGTGGTGGGTATGCATTGAGAGGTTGGGCTAGGAGGCAGGGAGTCACATCATTATCCAGTCTGTCCTATTAATCCCTATCTAGTGTGAGACCCCATGCTCAAATTGAACTCTGGAGCCCCCACTGCCTCCAGAATACCCTTGTGTCTATCTCACTCCTTAAATTCTGTGACAGTTTTAGCCCCTATCACCCCCTCTGGTGTGATATTCCAGGCAGCAACCACTATCTTTGTGAAAAAATATTTTTGTAAATTTCCCCTAAGCCTTAACCCTGTAACTTCATTTTGTGCCCCCTTGACTTGGAACATCTCTTACTTTGAAAGATGCTTCCTTCCTGTACTCTATTTATACCAGTGATGTATTTGTATGTCTCAGTCATATCTTCCCCCCTTTCCTCCAAGGAATACATATTTAACTCCTTTAGTCTTTTCTCATAGGTCTTATCCTCCAGGCCCTGCCCCATTGTAGTTACCCACCACTGTACCACCTCTACCTTGTTTATGTTCTTTCTGAGATGGGGCCTCCAGAAATGGATGTAGTATTCCAGGTGTGGTCTCTCATGAGTGTCTTATACAGGGGCAAGATGACCTCCCTCTTTATACTACTGCTAGCCCTCCCTATGCATTCAAACATCTGGCTAGCCTTTCCAGCCACCTTATCATACTGCTTAGTTTCTCTTAGGTCCTCTGAGATGATAACTCCCAGGTCCCTTTCTTTATCTGTGACTGTCAGTACCTCCCCACCTATTTTGTACTTCCCCCCCCCCCGGTTCTTGTGCCCTATGTGCATGATCTTGCACTTCTTTGCATTGAATCCCAGCTGCCATTCTTCAGACCATTTCTCAAGTTTTTTAAGGTCTTCCCTCGTGCTTTCAACACCCCCTGGTATGTTCACCCTATTGCATACCTTTTCATCATCTGTGAAGAGGCATACCTTCCCCTCTAGTCCCTCTGCAATGTTCCCAATAAAGACAAAGAATAGGACTGGCCCCAACACTGACCCCTGTGGCACCCTGCTTGTTACCTCTCCCAGTACTCCCTGTTTACCACAACCCTCTGACTCCTATCATTCAGCCAGTTCTCCATCCACAGAACTATTTTAGGATGCATCCCTAGGCTCTGCAGTTTGTTAATCAGCCTTCTATGGGGGACAGTGTCAAAGGCCTTTCAGAAGTTCAGATAGGCCACATCCACCGCACCTCCCTGGTCCACTACCGTAGCTACCCATTCATGCCATAGATTAGTACAATGACTTAGTGCAAAACACAGTGCTTATCATAAATACAGTAAACGTTAGTGTTAGATGTATAAGTAAATAAATGCCATATAAGGTAGTGTATGTGTGTTAGTGTGTGTGGCAATGCCCTGTGTGTGTAGACAGTGCACTACCATGTTATACTAGAATATATATGCATATATGTTTGTATGTGTTAGTCGGTGGGAGTGTATCACAACAATTAGAAAATGCAGTTAGGTGGCTCAGTGGTTAGTGCAAAAACTGCTAGTCTACATTCCCCACTATCTAGATCAGTTTCAGTCTTATGCACATCACTGCTGATTTAAATGAGGTGTCTAGTGACAACCCCCACCTTGTGATGTCCCTCAGAGCCTGAAAAGAAAAAAACAATCCATCGATGTCTTATTTTTTAATCTATAAAAATGTGAGTAGACAGTGTACTGCTATGTTACACTGGAATATATATATATGCATATATGTGTATATGTATTAGTCAATGTACATGTATCGCAACAATTAGAAAGTGCAGTTAGGTGGCTCAATGGTTAGTGCAAAAATAGCTAGATTACACATTTCTCACTGCCCACAATACCAGTGTTTTGCAGCAGTATTGGTTATTGCTAGAGTTTGTTTGCACAGTTATGCAATCATCAAAAAAAAATTAAAAATAAAAATTCCAGGAGATAGTTCTTGAAGCTCTGCTTGTGCTATAACATCCTATAACTGTATTGCATAATACAAATATTTTCAGGTATATTGTGTACTATTGTTTGGACCTTGTTTCCATGTTTCTAAATTTCAGAATTATTATCATAACAAAATCCAGGGGAATCACATATATTTTCTATAATAGTTCTCCCCCATAGCTAAACAGATCAAATTAGGTTTAACCATCTGTTCACCCAAGAAATCCAGACTCCATTCCCATTTTTTAGTTTCATTTTACCAGTGTCATGGCCAAAATTCCCTAATGAAAAAAACAAGTTCAGGTAATCCCCCTGACACACCTGGAAATAAGCTATTACTGCTTAATGTGTCACTCCTGAGTATGCCAGGCAGCCAAAAATGTTGTCAGTAGTAAAAGAGGTAGGCACCAGCACTAGTCAGAAATGGATACCAGACTGATCACTTTAGCAAGTGGAGAAATTGGAGTTTAATGTATAATCTGCAGTAAATTTAGCCTCCAACCATCAGACTTTGAGTCATTCACATGTGGATAATGTAAGGAAATACAAGATCTAAAACTGAAAATAAGGTAGCTTGCTAATTAAAGAGCAGGTCATATTGTCAGGGGGCACCCAGTCAAAATGGCAGGGGTGGTTGATCTGCAACATGGGGAGGAGGAGGCTAGGAAAAGGAGGGGAATTCTGGGAAGGGCTGCTTGAAAGAAGAGAGGATAATGGACATTAGGGGAGGAGCTAGCTAAGGAGAAACATGATTGGCTGGATATGGGGAAAGGGGCAGGGAAAAGGGGAGTAAAGATGTGTGTGCACAGAGTGAATCCCTTTCTTTTCCTGCTAGAGAGCCATTTTGTTTGCAGTTAGTGTTGCATGGCTATCTAGTACAGTCAGTTGGCAAGTATTTGAAATTGGGAGTAAAGACTTGGACAAGATGGCAGCACATGAGGACAGCAGCAAAGCAGGGACAAGCAGAGGAGAAGAGGTGATGCAGCAGCCAATGGATGTTATGTGCTAGCAGCAGGAGATGATGGATGCTGCCTAGCAGGTGGAGGAGGCACAGAGGACAAAACTGGGGAAGAGGAAGGGGCCTGAGTAGGGGCCCTACAAAGAAGAGGAGTGGCCAGGGAAATGTGGCAGAGGTGCCAAGGGTAAAGGAATGGGGCCTAAGAATAAGGTCATGGACCTCGCCAGTGCAGCAAACCTAAGGGAGTTCATGAGAAGCTGGGTAATTGGGGAATGGAAAGGTTGGAGCAGGTACTGAAAGAGATCAAGGGCCTTGGGGGAGGACCAAGGGGATGGTGTGGGGGGATGATACCCTGATCATGGGAAATGGGATGCTGGGGGTCACAATAGGGACCACAATCCCCAGTCTTTGAAATACAAAATTTGGAAAAAGGAATATGTGGATAGTTTTGCATTGGTGGTTAAGGACACTGTTAAGAAATAGGAAGAGCAGGAACAGATAGGCAAGATCAAGATGGCGGTGACCTTGATGCTGATGGAGAAAGTGCCTGAAGAGAAGTTATACAAGAGCAAGACGACAGATGCATGGATTACAGGTTTTAATTATTTTAGTGTTATTATTTTGCAGAAGCAGCCGGAGTTGGCCATATCCCTGCTGGCATACTCCCAGATAGTGTATATGGTGCATAAGATGTGGGGGAAGGGGTATGGATGGTTCTTGAATGACAAAAAATCTAGGCAAATGATGGTGCCCCATAGGAACATCAAGTGGGACACAGGCACTCGAATATATGGTTTGAGACCATGATGGTGCAAACAGGTTTGGAGGAAGGCAGGATATTTGAGGGTAACATCCTGGGTGGGGGTAGACAGAAACTGTGTTGTAGCTATGACAAAGCTCAATGTACATGGGCAGGGTGCACAAGTTGGCGTGTCTGTTCAAGATGTGGAGGAACCCAGCCACCCACCTATGAGATTCAGGAGTGGGGGGTAACTCAGGGGACAAAACTTGGGGGGTCAACCCTTTTGGGGTTGTTTCGGGAATAAGGGAGGGGGTGTTGGGCAGAAAGGGAGCAGTGGGGGTTTTGGGAGGAGAAGGTTTTTTGGGAAAGGCAACATGGGATGGTAAGGAGAGGGGAGTACAGGAAAGGGAGATTAGGGGATTCAAGTTAGCCCAAGGGAAGGGGAGTAGGGGTTTTAATCTGGCTGAGATGCTGGTAAAGTTAGAGGTACTCCTGGCATGTCCGAAGGAATACCCAGATGGAAAAGTTAAGAAGAGGTTGTGGGTGGGCTTTATGTCTGGGTTTAGCCTACAATATGAAGGGCATAGAAAAGCAATGAGGGCTAAGAATCTATGGTCAGTGAGAGGAAAGGAGGAGATAGTAGCTAAGAAAATACAGAAGAAGGTAGCAGCAGGAAGGGTGGAGGGGCCATTCAATGAGCCCCCTTTTGAGAAGCTGCAGGTATCACCAATGGGAATTGAGCCCAAAAAGCAGAAAAGAGAATGCTGGCTGATTCATCATCTCTCCTATTCAGATGGGGAATCAGTTATTGATTTCATAGGGGAAGAGGAGAGGTTGTTATCATATGCCACTCTTGACAATGCTGTGGAGCTGATTAGGGCCATACATGGGGCAAAGCTGGCAAAGATGGATATTGTGGTTGCATTTTGGTTGTTACCAGTGCGGGCAGAGAATTGGGAATTGTTGTGATTTACATTCCAGGGCCAGTACTATTTCGACAAAGCATTGCCCATGGGTTGTTCCATGGCAGTGTGGCTTTCAAGACATTTAGCACATAGCTGCAGTGGGTATTTGGGACATGGTATGGGCACAAGGCAGTAGTACATGACCTAAATGATTTTCTACTAATAGGAGACGGGAAAGATGGCATAGCAAGGATACTCCAGACTTCCAGAAGATGTGCAATAGGTTAGGGGTTCCATTGGCTGGGGAGATGATGGAGGTGCCGGGCTGGAAGATGGAGTTTTTAAGGATAGAATTGGACATAGATGCAGGTGCCTTTAGGTTACCAACAGATAAAGTCAACAAATTAAGGGAACTGATAGGGACAGTGAAGAAGAGATGCAGAATACCATTAGGGATAGAACACCAATTGTTAGGGCATTTGAATTTTGCCTGCAGAGCGGTGATGCTTGGGCAAGCTTTCAACAGGAGGATAGCCAGAGCTATGAAAGGGGCCAGGCTGTCTCACCACTCGGTAGATATAACAAAAGGGGTTTGGCAGGACTTGGAGGTGTGGGAGTAATTCATTGGAGAAGTATAATGGGGTCACATTTTTGCAAGAAGACTGGATGTTTAACACAGATTAGAACTATACACAGATACAGCAGGAGACTAGGGTATGGGAGCATACTTTAAAGGGGAGTGGATATCACTGTCATGACTGAGGGAATGAAAGGAGAGGGGGCTGACATGGGACATTACCCTTCTGGAAATTTTCCCTATGTGGGTGGTGGTAAAGTTTTGGGGGAGAAACATTGAGGAATAAGAAAGTCATGTTTTGGTGCAATAACAAGGGTGTGGTGGAGGTTTTGAATAAGCAGTCAGCAAAGATGGAGCCAGTGATGAGGGTGTTGCAGCAGCTAGTATTGGACGGTTTACAACCAGATCTGTCCTTTAAAGCTAGACACATAGAAGGGGTCAGGAATGTGCTGGCTGACAGCCTCTCCTGTCTTCACTTGGACAGGTTCAGGCATCTGGTACTGAGAGCAGTCAACAAGAAGACGAAGGTACCACCCCATTTATGGGGGACTGGATGGGAAGAGCCCAAATGTTGTACAAGAGGTCCTGGGCACCAAGGATACCGAAGGCGTATGAAGGGTCTTGGAAGTTGTTCCAAGATTTTTGAACAGGGGGCAGGAATGGAGGTAAGTGGGCCAGTCACTGAAGATCAGGTAATGCAGTTTATGGTGAGGAAGTGGGATGAGGGGATCTCACACTCAGCTATGGGGTTACACTTAACAGGAATAGGGTTGGCATGCAATCAAAAAGGCTGAGGAGAACTGTGCAGGGCCCCGGTCATCAGGAGGATGCTGCAAGGGTGGCAAAGGGAGGCAGTATAGTGCAGTGGTTTAACACTCAGAACTGCACATCTGGAGACCTGAGTTTGAATCCCACAGCCCCCACTTGCATACTGTGTGACCCTGAGCAAGTCACTTAACTTCTCTGTGCTCCCAGGTCACACCTGTAAAAAAGCTTTCAGCTTAGTGTGCCACTCCTGGTTCAACAACTAAAAAAAAAAAAAAGGGTTAAAAGATAGGGCCATGGAACAGAGATGGCCCTTGTCAGTGGGACTGCTGAGTAGGTTTGTTATAGCTTTAGGGGACATCTGTAGTATACATTATGAGGGAAAACTGTTTGCCACAGTCTTTTTGGTAATGTTTAAGGGTGGCTTTCCAGGAGAGTGAGGCAGTGGCACAGAGCAAGATAGATACAGCAGGGGACTAAGAACGGAGCATGTGCACTGGGGTAAGGACAAGATCAAAATTTGGCTATGTCACTCAAAGATTGACCAAGCCGGGCAGGGCACTTGGGTAAGAATAGAGAAAGGAGGGGTAGTGGAGCATTGCAGATTACAGGCCATGGGGGAATACAGGGGGTCAGGGGATCAAGGGGAGGGAGTTTGTTTGTTCACATCAATGGGGAACCCACATCAGCATTCCAAGTAAAAGCAATATTAAAGAAGGATTTGAGGTTTTTGGGAGAGCTTCTGGACAGGTTCTCTTCCCATTCTTTTTGGATTGGGGCTGCCTCAGAGGAAGCTGCAAAGAGTCGGTCAGAGGAGGACAGCAAGAGGATGGGCAGATGGAAATCTGATTGCTATTAAAAAATATGAAGAGACCTGTTAAACAAACATGTTTGTGTTTCCTTCCTTTAGAACCTGGCAGGAGAGGATCAGTATGGATTGTGGGACATTCCTTTATTTACTGGGTGGAAAGGAAAGTGGCAGTCAGGACTGGGGTGAGACAGTTATGAACAGAGAAGAGCATGGCAAGAGTACATTGGAAAGGCATGAGGGGGATGAGATGTGTGCAATTGCTGCCACTTCTGCTGGAAATGAAGCAGAAACTCCCCAAACCAGACTTGCTGATAGTATATTTTGGAGGACATGACCTGGGTACAAAGCCACTGTTTGAGTTGTGGAAGGAAATTGATAGGGATCTGAAGAAAATAAGAGTTTTGTGGCTGGACGTGATGCTGGCTTAGTCAGAGATGGTCCTGAGAAGGGTTTGGCAATATGCAAAGGACATCAAAGCCATAGAGGGTTTCAGGAAGAAGATAAACAGCGGGGTGGCAAGGCTGGTAAAGGAGATGGGAGGATCAGTATTAAACATAGGGATAATTCACATAAGGAGGCTGGCACATACAGGCAGGACGGGCTGCACCTCAGTGACATTTATTTATTTATTTATTTAGCTTTTGTTAACTAGGTAAGTACACTAGACAAGACACTTGCCTATTTTCAGGTATGACCCAGGAGAGTACAAGGAAATATGGCATAGGACAACAGGATACACTTTAGGCAGTTACACAGAGTCAGGGAAAACAGAAGCATCACATAGTCAGTAGGTACACACAAATGGTCTGAGCATATACATCAAGTCACCAAGGCTGCAAGCAGTGCATTATATACAAATTATATACAGTATAGGACCCCAAAAGAGTGGGGGCACAGTCAGAGCATAGGTGTAATGCCCCAGAGTTGAGGCACCACAATAAAGAAATAGAGGTCTAGGGGTTTACAGGTGCCCATGGTGCCTGCTGTAGGTGTGGGCAGCAGGGTACAGTCAAAAGAGGCCCTCCTAAGTAAATGTCCCCTCTCTGAAAGTGGGAAATGCTGTAAATAATAGAAAAGTGCCCTGTGCACTCAAAACCTGGTCAAAAGATAGATTTAATGCATCACATGTAACAATGGTTTGGATGGAATGCTGTGCTGAGCAGCTGATGCACAGCATTCCAGTCTAAACACTCTGGAACCAGAAGTTTGTTTTTTAAAAAGTTTAACAAGTTTTCTGAGTAATTTCTGCTGGCTGTGGAGAGGAGAGGACACAGAAGGTTAAGGGGAACCTGGAAAGGGCTTACCATGTGGTTGAAGCCATTCCCCAAAGGCCATTCTGTGTGCTTGCTCTGGCTCCAGTCAGTGGAGACTCCTGTGAAGCTCCGATTCAGTCGGTGGTGCCATCGAGGCACCATGAAGAAAGTAGAAGGCCATTGTGCTCCCGTTTGGGCTGTGAGTCCCGTTGTTTTCTTATTTTTGCCCCTTATTTAATTTTAAAAGTTAATTTCGGTCCCCCATCTGCTGCTGTTCCCAGAGCCGCATCACCGTGCAGTCTGTCAGACATCTCAGGCCCCCTGTCGCCTACCACATTGCCTGCAATGCTCCTTCCCACTGCCAGCACTTCCCTCCTCCTGTTAATCCATGATCTGATCCAGCAACTAGCGGAGTGGTGAGTCGGCGGCAGTACACTGCATCATGCTTACTGCCCACCTGAAAGACTGTGCTGTATTTCTTTACTTATTTGATAGTGCAGTAGGCACAGAAGGAAGTGGCTTGCTCCAGATTGTTGCAATTTGCCCCTGCTGCAGGCAAGTTGCCCCGCCAGTGAACAGTTGCCCCAGATAGTTGCAATTTGCCCCATGCTCCAGGCAAGTTGCCCCTGCCAGTGAACAATTGCCCTGGATTGTTGCAATTTTCCCCTGCTCCAGGCAAGTTGCCCCTGACAGTGAACAATTTTCCCAGATTGTTGCAATTTGACTCTGCTCTCGGCAAATTGCCACTGAAAGTTAATATTTCAGTATATCATGCTAACAGAAGTACTATTGTGCAGCATCAGGCCCTGATTCAATCTTCAGCCTCCACCAACTGTTCACCATAGCAATCTTCAGCCTCCATTGACTCTTCACTATAGCAATCTTCAGCCTCCATCAACTGTGCACCATAGCAATCTTCAGCCAGCAGAAGCCTTCAGCAACTTCTTGTCCTTTCATCTGCCATAGTTGAAATCGATGTTCTTTGTATTGTCGTGGCCACCAGTTCCTGATCAGCTTGGAAGAAAAGATGACTGAAAAGTGCCTCATCTGTCCCCCAGACACCTGCCAGTAGACGAGTCTGTCATAGCCAAGTGTCATCATGGCTGCCGTTTCTTATTTTGTTCTTCATCTTTGTGAAATCCTGATCTTCACCTTTTACTCCTTCCTGCTTGTGTCGTCCTGCATCGCCAGTGCAATCCTCAGGGTTTTAAATGTGAACATAGTTCTGATGTGGGTTTATGTCATCTTCTTTTGTGAGCGCAACCTCTTTGGAATTTGTTGTTTTGAAGGGTGTCTCCCTTGGGTGCGTACCCCTCTTTCATGAGCACGACCTTTGCAGTTTGGACTTGGCAATCCTCAGGGTAGCAGCTTGAGTTTGGTGGTCCTTCATGTGGACCTGCCGCCAAAAGCAGCTCAGCAGTTCTTCTTCTTCTTCTTCTTCTTCGTCCTTGGAAGTCCTCCTAGTGGATTCTTCACCAAGTCCAGTGTTTGTTTGGCAGCCCTAGTTGAGGGTTGGTGCCAGGAAAACCCGCAGCAGTTCTTCTTCGTCCTTGGCAACCCTGGTCGAGAGTCAGTGCTGAGGAGAAAGCAGCTGATTCCTTCTACTGTGGCAATCCTGCAGGTGGATTCCTTGCCACATTTTAGTTCTTCATCCTTGGCAGCCCAGTTCAAGGGTTTTGGTGCCAAGAAAGAGCATTCCCCAAGTTAGTCGGTTCACGCTTTTGTATTCCAGCAACCTTGGACCTATGGTCTGTTTAACAATCTCTGTATTCCCTGTTTGCAACCTCTCATAGGTTTCCTGGTGAGCTTGGTGCCAAGCAAGGGTTCCCCTTTCTCTTGACCCTATTCTTCAATTGTGCACGAAGATGACAGACATCTTCATTTTATGGACTTTTGAGACTATGACACCATTTGCTGATTGTGTATTGAATGGTTGTCACATGGTATGATAAAGTAATAAGGTACTTTTGATGCATAGACCTCCAGGTATTGTAATAGGGATAAGAATATTATAGAGTGACTGTAAGCCAATGTACATATAGAGTAATTAGAGAGGTAATTGTTAGCTATTGTCTATGAGTAAGAGTTATTCCCTGACTTTCCCTTGTGACCGCATCTATCTTTCCCTGGTGTAAATAAAAGCCTGCTGGGCATCAAACCTCAGATTGTCTCCAGTCTCTCCTTAAAGGGTGTTTCCTGGCACCCAACTTGATTTGGACCACAGGGTTGTCTCACCAGTCCACCTGCTTGAAGTGACACTGGGTTTGCAGCTGGGACAGGTGATCTTCTAGGATAGCACCCCAGTTGATAAGATCACCACATAGAGTATATACATTGTGTGCAATACAAAAACCATGCAGGCAGGCTATACCTTAGGAAGGATATTCAGTGCAGGGGACCAGGTGAGATTATGGAGGTTTGGGACAACCACACGCTGAGGAGAGCTTCAAATGATTCAACAGGGAGGTTCAGAGGCATGCATGTGAGGGGGAGGAGTGGACCTGGGCAGGAAGGGAGTTCCATAGTCTGGGGGTACATGAGGCAAAATCTCATTCCCCCGTTTGAGTGTGAGTGGCAGGAATCCTAAGAACAGCAAGGCCCAGGGATCTGAGGGAGTATGAGGAGGAGGCAGCCAGCATGAGGAGCTCTGCCAATCCAGGGGAGTGCCAGTATCAAGGACCTTGCCCATGAAACAGCCCAGGACAAAATTTAAGTAATTGGGTGGGGAGAGCCAATTAAGCTTACTATACAGGTCACAGTGGTGGGTGAAATGAGGGGCAGCAAGGGCAAAATGGCAAATGCTGTTGTAGGCAATGGTACACCTAGGGAGGTCTTTGGAGGTACAAGCATACAGGAGGAGCCCATAGCAGAGGGAGGGGAGAGACAGCACCTCTAGCCAGTGAAAGGCGAGCAGCGGAAGTGAAATTGCTCTTTGCTCAATAGGCCAGACCCAGTTTGTAGTTAACGGCTCCTCATACATTCTGGATATGGAGTACAAGGTCAAGCTAAGGGTCAGGTGTCACCCCAAGGTATTTGATGGAGTTGGTGATGAGAACAGGAGCACTGTCAAGACCAGTGATACACAAAGGGGCAGGGGAGGCCTTTATCTTGGCCAGGGACCCAACGAGCATGGCCTGGGTTTTTTTGAGGTTGAGGACCAGCTTGTGGGACATTATCCAGGATTGGATACTCATAAAGTCTTCACTCGACTGGTGGTTTATGACTCCAGTGTTCCAAGAATGGGTGAGGATGCGGTCATCTGCATATAGAATGGACCTACAGGATGACCAGGTCATCAGCATATCAAATGAACCTACAGTACAGCAGGAAGAGGTAGCAGGTAGATTGTTGACAAAGATGGAAAAGTGCAGGGACCCCAGTACTGAACCTTGGGGAACACCTGAGGACACAGAAGTGGTGTCTGAGAGCACCTTACTGTATTTAATCAGCTGCTGTCTGCCCTATAGGTGGTTGGTCAACCAACTGAGTATAGGGGGTAATACGCCAAAGGACCTAAACTGAGAGCAGAGTAGAGCATGGTCAACTAGATCAAAGGTTTTGGATAGCTCAAAGAAGATGGCACCAGAGCATTTACCTTGGTCCATGGCAGCTCTGATCCCAGATGCAACAGTGACAAGGGCAGAGGCTGTACTGTGCCCTTTATGAAAGCCATGCTGCTCAGGAGACAACAGCTCGTGAGACTGAATATACTCCGTGAGTTGTTCAGCCACAACTTTCTCATGAAGTTTACTGAAAGCAGACAACATGACTATCGGTCGGTAGTTGTCAAGAATCTTAGGGCTGCCCTGTTTGAGAATGGGGACAACCCTAGCTACCTTCCATATATCAGGGATAACCCCAGAGGCTATGGATAAGTTGAAGATATGGGCCACTGAGGAGGCAATATGAGAGGCACCAAGACAGAGGAGCTGAGGTTCCATGCCATTGCGGCCAGCACTGGAGAAGAAGGAGAGACCAGAGAGCAATCTTTGTATCTCTTGTGCCACCACAGCCTTAAAATAGAATAATGGGTGGGAGATGGGAGCTGGTTGTGGAGCAGGGTCATGGACACCTTTATTGCAATCACTATAGGAGAATAGGGAGGTGAAAGCAGACAGGTCAGAGAAGTATGAGTTAAATGCATTGGCGATGGTAAGTGGATTGTTACAACTAGTACCATCGATGAGCATGTCAGTGGCCTCACCATTGGGGGAATGACTTACTATGTTCTTTATGTTTCTCCATAAAGTCCCAGGGTCTTTAGCTGAATTCAGCAATGCCGCTTTGCAGAATTCACTTTTGACAGCCCTGATTGCTCTCTTACACTAGTTCCCGAGCCTCTTATACTGCTGAAATATGGCCTGGTCCATCATGACTTTGAATTTGGCCCAGCACTTGTCCCTAGTCCTCATGAGGGTAAGGAGGCTCCCATGCAACCACTTGGTAGTAGATCCTCTTAACCTCCATCTGATGAGAGAGGCATGTTTATCCTGCAGTGCCCCAAAGGTGCTGAGAAAATGACTGACTGCCGAGGCTGAGTCCTGGGCATTCCAAACTGCAGACCAGTCAGTAAGGTGTAGATCATTATGGAAAGACCCCAGGTTGAACCTGGAGAAGTCCCTAACTTGGATGACTTTATGAGGAATTTTCAGGGAGGATATCTCGACACATTAAACCTGCCATTGTAAGGGGCATTAGATGAGTGAGTGGCCCAGGGGGACACTTACCAGCAGGAAGCCCATTATCTGGCACAATAGCTGGAGATGGAATAGTGGAGGAAAGGCAAGAAAAGGGGGAGTAGAGGGGTGAGGGGGAGGAATAGGAGGCACAGGAACAGGATAGTTGGGGCCGAGGAGATACTGAGCCAGGAAATCAAGACACATGCTGGGTCTTCACCCAGGCATGCCTGTGAACCTCATGGGCTTTGACACCTCAGAGAGAAAAAGAGGAGGTATTGGGTTGTTCATCCATGCCTGGTGTGTTGGGTTATCACCTGAGCCCAGAAAGGGAAGACACAGAGAGGAGAAAGTGTGGACTGGACTGGTGGGAATAGGCATGGAGGGATATGTGATATGTGTGTGTGTATATATATATATATATATATATGTGTGTGTGTATATATATGTGTGTGTGTATATATATATATATAATATTCTTTACAAAAACTACATTAATGCTTTAGTTGAGGTTGATGATAAAGCGCTGAAAGTAGAGAAATATGACATTAGGATTTTCGATCCTAGCACTCCACCCCCACACTGGAGGCAGTAAATCAGGCATTCCATGGGGTTATCAAACCTAATGCTCACCCGATTCCATCACTAAATAAGTGTAGATGTGTACACTGAATGAAAATGGGGCTAGTGTTAGGTTTGACAACCCCACAGCATGCCTGATTTGCTGCCTTCAGGAAGGGGGTGTGGTGTTAGGGTTGAAAACCCTAATGTCATATTTCCCTACTTTTTGTGCTATATCTGCAACAATAACTAATACAGTAATGTAGTTTTTTGCAAAGAATTTCAGTACTTTTTGAGATAGTGCAATTGGAGCCTTATTTGCCCATGGGAGCGTAGGGCCCTTTGGTCCCTGCACTCTCAGCCCTCCATAGATGCGTACAGTATATGTACATCACTGTGGAAGGGCCCTACATTTCCACTTGTAGGACAGCAGTGACCAAATTGCCAGCATAGTCATCTTACTGCCCCACCTCAAATACCTGGTACAGAACATTTTTGAATCCCTGCCAAAATGTAATTCTGTGCAAGTCCAATGCCATTTCATGCCACAGGTGTGAAAACATATTTTGGCCAGGATTTGGTAAATGACAGCTGTAACATACATGAGGTAGGGCAAAAAGAAGGCTATGTTGAAAATTTTGGATAAAAATATTTAAAACTTCCAATGTTACAAGTGTGTATAGTAAAATTGCAATGGATGTGCATAACTTTGCCACTTTTAATATTTCTGAACCCCAAATTTTCAACATAGCCTTCTTATGACCCCACTTCACGAACAAGAGCAGGAAAAATTGCTAAATCCTGCCCAAAAGGTGAATTCACCAACTGACAATGAAATCACCTTTTGGGCAAGATTTGCATAATGATAGTTGTATTGTTCATAAGGTGGGGTCCCCAGAAGGCCATGTTGAAAATTTGGGATCAAAATGTCAAAAAATGGTAAAGTTATGCATAAAAGTTGAAACCCTCATTGAAATACATTGAACCACATTTACCTTAGTTTCTCATATTGCAGTCACCGGTTCCAGTAGCAAGACATGTCTTTGACTGAAGAGTGGCTCTCAAACCTGGGACCTGTTCAGGTGAGTGAGGGTGTGTGGGGATGTATTGGGGGGTGTAGGGTAGTGGGTGCTGAGTGAGAGGTGAGGTGGGGGGTCTGATTGGCATGGGGCTGTTTTTTTGGGGGGGGGTTAAAAAATGTATTGAGGGAACATAAAAGGAGTCTTTTTTTAACATTGAGCCATCGCAATATTAATCAACCGAGGGGATCATGATTGGAGGGTGGTGGTGCCACCAAACAAAACAAACCAAGAAAAGTTCATACTCTAAAGCAGAGTCAGTGACTACAATATGCAGTTTAAAAACTTTTTAATTCTCACCATTAGTAGAAAAAGGGCAAGCCACAAACACTCCCACAGTCTTGTAAAAAATACCTGATGACATTTCGTACCCAAACTGGTACTTCGTGAAGGGTAACCATAGTAACTTACAAGTGTTGCTTTTATACATCTTTGATTACAAATTGATGTTGTCAGCACAGGTGAAACACATCATTAATTAATCTAAATAAAGAGTGACCCATAACTTAAACCTTAATTGAACCCCATAACATCAAAGAAAAACAATGAAAAAAATTACAACACTTAAAAGGGACATTAACAGCTTAATCACTTGTTTAGATGAGATCAAACACCACTATAACATTTCTTGTTACACCATTCAATTAGATGTCCATTCATGATGTTTAAGTCATAATAGATCAACATCTCTGATCCTGTTGTTTTCAGAATCTTGTCTTGTGGTTCCCATCTCCTTTGTTCTTCTCAACATGCAGGCATAATTAATCCTTTGCTTCTCTAGGTCCCATGATCTTAATCACAGTGTATAACATAAATAATTTAAAAGTAGGGAACAATAGCAAATGTTAAAGACATGTTTATAAAACACAAGAAATTATACAATATAACATACACAAACATCAGTATCCAAACTATATACTGAGGTACATATTTAAGTTATACAAGATAGGCAGCAGCCCATTATTATTAAGAGACTAATACTTTTTCTTTCATTTTACATTCTCATAAGGAGTTGATATTTTTTAGAAAAAGAGCACCAAAGGTCAGCCTTTCAACAGGATTGGAGGGTGGGGGTGCCACTAGACACCAGGGAACTTTATATTATACAGGGATTGCGATCGTGGGGTGAGAGGGTGCCACTGGATACCAGGAAACTTTATGTTACATTAGTTCACCCAGGCGTGCCTGTAAATCTTGTGGGATTTGATACCTAAGAGGGAAAAAGAGGGGTTGTCGGGTTGTTCACCCAAGCCCAGGGTATCAGGTTATTATCCAAGCCCAGAAAGGGAGGAGAAAGTGTGGATTGGACTGGTGGGAATAGGCAATATGACAAAATGGAGGGATATGTGAATGTATATATATGTAATACAGTATATGATATGTGTATATGTGAACTAGTGAATATTAATATGCAACATCAAAGGGTGTTTAAATAAACAAAAAGTCAACTGAGCACTCAATGACCAGTGTGGTGTGAGTTATTCTGGGGGGAGGGGGGAGAGATCCCATGACAATGTAACTAGAAATGGAATTGGCAAAGTAAAAAAAAAAAAAATATAACTTTTTACACGCAGTGTATGATAATAGTCCCAACGAGATAAATAACACCCATGTAGATACACCAGAATATAATATTGCACCTGCAGACCTAGGACAAAACACAAAAAAAAGAGGTTGAGCAAAGAAAGGGAGGATAATGGCGATGGCAGAACTTTAGTAATTAATAATAAAAGAGCTGCAAAATGGGAGAAAGGTGATGTTCTTTGAGCTTAACATTTCATACAGGTTTGATCCACTGTTCCAATTAGAACACAAGTAGCTAGCAAAAGAATCCAGGGAGGTGAACCTCAAAATTGAGCCCAACCCAGCAAACTGTCAGAAACCTGTATGACAGACTTTTGTTCACAGAGATTCTATAACTAAGTTTGCTGATAAGCACATTTGTAGTCTGGATGAACAAAACAGAAAAAGTAGCAGTGGATATTGAAAAAATGACACAGGATACCTTGAACAATGCAAGTGACAATCTGTTGCTCATCATGCATGTAGGCACTAACAACATAGGGAAATGAGATGCTGAAGAAGTTAAAAGACTTCATTAAATTAGGAGAGAGAGTTTCTGGAGAAAAAGGGATGTGAGATTTTCTTTTCTGAAATATTACCAGTTCAATGTGCCAGTTGAAGGAAGCAATATACCAGCTAAAAGGTTAACGAGTAACTGAGAAAATGAACACCACAGAAAGATTTCAAGTGTCTAACCCACTGTGAGCAGTTTACAATTGGGTTGGGTTACACTCGAGCAAAAGGAGTAGTATGGTACTGGGTTGAGAAACAGAAAAGGTGATTACACAGAATTCAAACCCCGAGTGAAGGGGGCTTTGGAATAGAATATTACCTCAAACAGTACCACTACTGGATATGACCAAATAGGTAAACACTAATTCCAAGAGTTACAAAATGTTATTAGCAAACACTAGGAGCTTAAATATACTAAGAAGATGAAACTTGAAATGATTATGATAGAGAACAACTTTTATGTAGTAGCAGTAACCAAAACATGGGGTGATGAAACCAATGACCGATGAAGGGAAAGTAAAGGTACAACCTATACAATAAAAATAGAAATGGAAAAAAGAAGGAGGAGTTTGCAGATATATTAAGGATGAAACTGAGAATCATGAGTTAAATAATGTCAGTTAGCAAACTACTATCACCGAATATATACAGATTCAGATGCAACCCATTAAGTGAAAGAAACTAATAGTGGTTGTCTGTTACAGACCACTATCTAGCTGTACAGTTGGACTCTATTTGATGAAATAAGTAAAGTATTGGAACAGGCAGATGTGTTAATATTGGAGATTTTAACCTCCCAGGTAACAACTGGGAAAAACATATGTAGCTCAAATACCTATGAAAATGAATGTATTCATACTCTTTTACTTCATGACCTAGAACAAAAAGTAGGAGAACCTACAAGGGGGAAAACAACCTTAACTTGGTTATTATAAACTCACATACAAAAATATTTGATACATCATTCAGGGGGAATCTAGGAATAAGTGATCACAAAAGAAATGAGTGGACCGAACTGCTGAAAATCAGAACCTCCCCCAGATCAAATGCGGTCCGACAGACCCGGATCAATAAGAGCTGACTACTTAGTTGTTATGAGTCTGAGTCCATCTGCCGTAAGTTGCTAATAATTAAAAACAGATATTTTTTTGTTCCTTTCTCCCTGTGCTGCTACTTTGCTCCTGTAATGGAGCTCTGCAATTGTCTGGATCCTGGCTGGCTGGCAGTTATCTGACTCCCACAGTACAGGTCATGTGGCTCCTGGGGTAATCACTCCTGCTTCAAAAATGCTCACTCTAGTGGCCATGGTGGCAAATGAAAGTACGGGCACTCGGCAAACAGCAGGAGCAAGCAAGTACCCTTCCATGCATGAGCATGACTTGCCCAAAGGGTGGAGACACTGAATTGGCCAGATCAAGCCAGACTGACAGTCTAGACAGCCGACAGCTTCAGAGAGAGTGCCTGTCAGTTCTGGCTATTGGCCAATGTGGTGGGTGGGGGGAGCTTGAGAACACTGTAGCTTGGTGTTCATTGCATCAGGTTCCATTTCGGTGCTAACTGTTGGAGGTGACAGATGCTTGCCTTGTTGTGTTGTTGACTGCTATTAAAAAATATTTACTATTTCTATAATATTTGTGTGTGCTTTTTTGATTAATACCAAAAAGAAACTAAGGAGCATTTGGGGGCTAATTTTCAAACTAAGTAATTGTAAAAGGACTCGGCATATACTGAAAAAAATCTTAATTGGGGGAAGGGATTGAAGTGAGAGAACATCATGAGTAGGGCAGTGGACATCTGAAAGGCTCCTGGAGGAGGGCCACACTGCTAATTCACCATTCAACAGATGTCAAATAAATAAAAAATGAAAGATAAAAGAAAAAAAAAGAAAATACAACATTGAATATTATATTGTTTTGAGTATGAGTTTGGGTGGACTGTGTGGGATTGGAGGAACTGTTACTAGTCTGAAGTGAACAATTAAAATCAATAGACATAACAGAAAATAAACTATTTTTACAGTAAAAAGGAAAGACCTGAGAGATGGAGGAGGAATTTCAGAACAACAGTTGAGGACTAAATAAAAAGAAACCTCATTAAGGAAAAACAGCAATTTTTTTTGATTTACCAAAAAAAAAAATAGTTACAGTGGTGGGGGGGTGGCTGTGACTGAGACTGAGGCGGTTCTAAGCCTGAGAGGGTAGAGGAATTTGGGAACAACTACCTAAAGAAAAAGCATGTTCTGTGTCATTAAAAAAATAAATAAACCTAGCTACAGTGGTGGAAGGAGATTGTGTCTGTGAGGCCAAGCCTGTCCTGAGAGATCAGAGGTACTTGAAAACAAGTGAGAGGACTAAATAGAAAGAAAATACATATAGGAAAAGGCATTTTTGTGCATCATTAAAAAAATAAACCTAGCTTCTGAGGTAGCAGGGGAAGTGTGGCTGTGATGCCGAGCCTGTACTGAGTGGGCAGAGGAACTTGCAAATAAGTGAGAGGACCAAACAAAAAGAATATACATACAGGAAAAAGCATTTTTGTGTGTCATTAAAGAAAAATAAACCTAGCTACTGAGATGGAAGGGGTAGTGTGGCTGTGATGCTGAGCCTGTACTGAGTGAGCAGATGAATTTGCTTTTTTTTTTTTTAATTTGACATACTTTATTAAGCATATCTCAATACATCAACATTTGAAAAGTAAATGCAATACTATCAATGCACACTGGCAAGAAGGCCATACATAGGTTAATGAAATAGGATGAAATAAGATTTGGAGAAAATAAAATCAACACCACTTTAAAAAAAAAATCAAAAAAAAAACTCCCCCCCCGGTGCACTCTTCTATACTTATTATCATAAGGTTAACAAGGAAACAGCAAGGATAGTTGTTAAGATATAATTAAAAAAGGGAGGAGAGGTTCGTGAAATCAACAGGAGAGATCCTATCAAGGCAAATACAGGGCATATAACTTCCCCCAATTTTTGTTAAAAGATGAGAAGCAATGGCGCACACTCGCAATTAAGTGTTCAAGGTGGAGTGCAAATGACATTTCATGCAACCATTCCGCATAAGAGATGGTAACTTGATCCGTCCAGTGTCTAAGCACTAGCTTTTTGACCGCCATTGAAATTAGAGTCATGTGAAACCGTCTCTCCTTCACCGGAATTCTGGAGTAATCTCCCAAAATACATATGACAGGGGAGAAGAGGCCCTGTAGTCCCAACAATGGGTCTAGAGCGGATTCAATTTGCTTCCACAATGGGGATATCCTTTCACAGGACCACAATATATGGAGGAGTGAGCCTTCCTCTTTATTGCACCTAGAACATGTGTTGGAGGTAAGCCTCTTCATTTGGGACAATTTTACTGGAGTATAATACATATTGTTTAAGATACAGTATTGTGTAAGTCTATATCGGTCCTGGGTGAGATATGTGTATAGGCCTATCCATTTTGAGTGCCAGTTAATAGCTTCGTCAGGGAAAGAAACCTGCCAGACCCGAGAACTGGCAATCAAAGGGGGCTGAGAGAAGGTGAAGACCAACTTGTATATTTATTTATTTATTTATTTATTGAATTTTGTTGACCGGGTAGGCCCACTGGGCCCCGGAGGTCCCTTTTTCAGGGGCGACCCGGGGGTAAACACTACAGTACAGGTACATAGAAACAGTAAAAGCAGGTAAGAGCTGTAAAATTATCATACAGGTTAACAGACAGTACAGATAGGTAAGCAGGGCTGCAAGCTTGCATAAATTACAAATGGTTTAAACAGAGATAACACACATACGGCAAATACCATACTGTATAACTGTGAGAGACTAAATAGCCTTTACCATCCAGAAGGTGGAGAGGGAGGAAGGGCCGAGACGTAAGGTCAGTGCCTAGTGCATTGGCAAGTGCTCCTTGCGAACAGGTGAGCTTTGAGCTTAGTCCGGAAGCAGGTGATAAACCCTGCCTCCCGTACCTCCAGTGGGAGTTTGTTCCAGTGGCAGGGTGCAGCAAAAGCAAAGGACCTGGACCCAGCTTTTGTCTTTGTTTTGGGGACCACTAAGAGGTTTTGTCCTGAGGAACGGAGGCTCCTCAGGTTGGTTTTGACACTAACTAGTCCTTTGAGACTAGGGGGAGGTAAGGGCCCAGAAGCTTGGTAGAAATGCCATGGGATTTGCAAGCCAAAGTCTTAATTTGTTTGAGAAAAGCTTCAATACAAGAGGGGTTGCACTCTTTCCCCACTACCTTAATCAGTAGGTGCTTAAGCTGTAAAATTTGAAAGACAGCCCATGACTTTAGACCCAGTTTAGTGAGAATCTCCTCGGTGGATAGGATAGCACCGTTTGAGTAGAAATCAGCCACCATGAGCTCAGGAGAAAGAGATAGCCAACGCCGAGATATGGGGACTCCCCCTATTTTGAGATTCAAATTGGCACATAGTGGTTGAGAAGGATCCAAACTTGAAAGTAACTTATAGAAGCTGAACATTTGGGAGAGAACTCTTAATGAGGTACCAAATTGGAAAGGACTGCAAGGATTTTGGCAGTTTTTAAAGGGCGTATAAAAGAGCGACGAGAGAGCTAAATTATGTGCAGCGAGAATGTCAGACTCTATATGTAACCAAAGAGGAACATAGTCATGATGAGCACAGAGATCGGTTAACGAAAACCATTTCCCACACTTATAAAGTTAACAGGCCCAGTAGTAAAACAAGAAGTTAGGGAGACGCAAGCCCCCCATCTCCTTGGGTAAAGAGAGCTTACGGTAGGGATCTTCTAATTGCCTTATCTTGCCAAATAAAGGAGCTAACGTCAGAGTGGATGCGCTGAAAGAAGGATAAGGGTAACCAGATGTCCAACATATTTAATGGATAGAACAATCTGGGTAGAACAGTCATCTTAACGGTGTTAATTCTACCCCAAAGCGAGAGAGGGAGACTCTTCCATCTTGATAAATCCTGTTGAATGTTGGACCACAAATCCTCTAAATTAAGTTTGCAGAGTAGTGGTAAGTCCGAGGTAATATAAATGCCCAAGTATTTAATGGATTTGGAGGTCCATTTCATACCAAACTCACTGAAAGCTGAGCTATATGTTAAAGAATTAAGGGGAAAAATTTCAGTTTTAGTAATATTGAGTTTATAATTCGAGAATTTCCCAGAAGTATCAATAATATGCAATGCTTCTGTTAGGGAGGAGACCGGATCTGAGAGGTGAAGCAATATGTCATCCGCATAAACTGAAAGGACAGGGATCCTATCACCTATTGGAATGCCAGTAATTAAAGGGGATGAGTTAAGTCTCCTGATCAGGGGTTCAAGATATATATTAAAGAGAAAAGGGGAGAGTGAGCAACCCTGCCGCATGCCCGAAAAAAGAGGGAAAACCTCGGATAAGACTCCATTACAATTTATTTTTGCCTGAGGAGAGGAGTATAAGGTCTGAATCCATTTGATAAAGGTATTAGGAAAGCCCATTGTCTGCAGCGTAGCCCACAGGAAGTTACAATCCACCCTGTCAAATGCTTTTTCTGCATCAAGGGATATCAGAGCCATGGGGGAAGGGGAGGTCTTGGCCACCTGAACCAATTACGCCAATTTACAAAGGTGGTCAGCAGGTGTTCTACCTGACACGAACCCAATTTGCTCTGGGCTAAGAAGCTGAGTCCAAACTTGCTCAATTCTACTAGCGAGTATCTTAGCCAAGATTTTAATATAACAATTTAACAAAGAAATGGGACGATAACTCGCGGGAGATTGGGGTGGCTTGTCTGGTTTAAGAAGAAGGATAACAGTGGCTTCTAATAGGGATGGATCTAAGGTTTGTCCTGAGAGCATATATTGATATAGACGTAATAAATAGGGAGCAAGATCTTTAGCAAAGACTTTGTAGAAGTTCAAAGAGAAACCATCTGGACCAGGGGCCTTATCCGAGGTGAGATTATGAATAGCAGACAATACTTCCAGAAGAGATATAGGAGCAGATAAATGGGATTGTTGTGAGAGAGAGAGAGTAGGTAATGGTAAGACAGATAGATACTCTAGTAATTCAGCATGAGACGGGGATACAAGACGCTGACTATATAGAAAAAGATAAAACTGTCTAAAGACAGCAGTTATGTCTCTTGGATGTGTTTTAGTGGTTCCAACCAGATCATTGATCGAGGGAATAAATCTGGACACCTCTAGTTTCCTCAGGCGCAAAGCTAGAAGATGACTTGCCTTCTCCCCCTGCTCTATATATTTTGCCTTAGTTCTTAAAATGAGAAATTCTGCTTTTCCTGCATTAGATGAGAATACTGATTCCTTAAGTTCAACAATGACTTTAGCACATCGGGAGAAGAAGAAGGCGAGAGAATGCTCAAGGTGCTAATCTGACCCAGGAGGAAATAGTGGCCTCTTTCGCTTATGAGAGTGGAGGGAGAGTCTGATAAACTTGTCTCACAAAAAGCATTTTAGGGTGCACCATTCAAGGTCCATTCTTGCAACCAAGCCCTGGTTATTTGCAATAAAAAGTTGAATCAAATCTGAGATCCTGGTAATGACGTAGTCCTCCTTTAGAAGCTGCGTATTTAAACACCGTATTGAGTCCCTTTGGAGATTTTGATTTAACATGACTGTGACCCATGCCGCAGCATGGTCCGATATAACAATCGGTTCTAGAGCAGAATCATTGAGACCGTGTATGAGAGAACAACTAAGTAAAATATAATCCAGCCGAGACCAAGTGGAATGCACCATAGAGTGAAATGAGAAAGCACGGGTCTCAGGATTTAGGAGACGCCAGGGATCGCACAATCCAGTAGAGTCAAGAAATTCAGCAAAAGCTCTTTGGACTTGAGAAGGGGACTTAGGCAAGGAATTAGATCTGTCCAAATCCTGTGTGGGTGGCAGGTTCCAGTCCCCGACGAGAATTAAGGGGAACACCGAGAACCTTTGTAATTCAGTCGATAATTCCTGAAAAAATACAGAATTTCCCCCCACAGGCCCATAAACACTCCCCAGGACCAAATCAGTATAGTCCAATAATCCTTGGACTAAAACATATCTCCCCTGTGGATCAGCAATTGTTGTTTTGAGTTGAAAGGCTATCGCCTTGTGAATTAGAATAGCAGTACCACCACTGGTGGATGAGTTACCAGAAGCAAAAACTTGCCCAATCCCAAATCTGCGCAGGCCCCCCACTTCCCCAGGGAGCAGATGAGTTTCCTGAATGAAGGAGATATGGGCATTCAATAGTGATAAATGTTTTAAGATCTGAATTCTCTTGTTAAGATCGCGAGCCCCTCTTACATTCCAAGTTATAAACTTTTTCAGACCTGTAACCATTGAAGGTTATACCAACCAATGCATAACCAAACCAATATAATATGACAGTGCACCCGCTAAACCTCCCCCACCAGTCTTGCATACATATCATTAAGTTGGTGTTCCCAGAAGACCCAAGAAAAACACCAAAACAATCTTCTGTCCATAATGACAATTATGAGATACGGGGAAACCCCTTCGTCAACAATAGAAAATGACGGAACACCATAGTTTCCAAACCCCCCCATAATCCCCCCCGAATAACTATTTACAAGTATCCTTCTACCTAGCTTTGACCCTAGTAAAGAAACCGTGTTATTATTCAATGGTAGAGAGCCCACATGTACCCCATTGTAACTACCCTCAATACCTCTGACCAGATATAGGCTAGTAAATGTGGTGAGAAGTCGCACTGGGCACACTTCCAACCCAGTTTGGGCATTAATGTAGACTAGTCTAACAGGCCAAAAGGAATCCCCAGAATGTCAAGCCAAACAAAGCAAAAAGCAAGAGTAATTAGGGTATTACCCCCCATACTTCAGGACGTGTGGTGGGTTATTCTTAAGCCAATACCCTCCCCATCCCACCCCGACACTCTCCAAAATGAAAAAGAATATTGAATT
Source organism: Neoceratodus forsteri (assembly GCA_016271365.2). NCBI lineage: Eukaryota > Metazoa > Chordata > Ceratodontiformes > Ceratodontidae > Neoceratodus > Neoceratodus forsteri. The sequence goes on from CM028134.1 coordinate 319,223,657, forward strand.
TGTTCTGAAATTCAGACTGAGATACCCTAGCAGTGTATAAACTTCATGCAAACCCCATAAATCAAATCTTATTCTTGCGAGAACCAAAAATGAAATAAAGTCAACACCACACTCTCCGACAGAATTAGTAAATAAAAGATATGAATGTGTGGTAGACAAGACTACAGAGAGAGCTGAGAACGAACCTAAGGGATAGGTATACCAAGAAAAGTGGTGAGAGAATGAAAGAGGCATGAACAATAAAGGAGGAGAAAAGGACTGGAGTCCTATAGAGAAAGAGAAGTCAAGAAGAGACAAACACCATTATATTAAGTGTAGTGTAATTATCTCACTAAATACAAGAGATTGAGAAATATAGAAAGGAGTTGAAACAGCCCTAGAGAAAAGTTTTGGTAGTGAGCAGGAGAATAGGTAATATGAGTCTTTCCAGAATTATTTGCATAAAATCACAGCAAAATCATCGCCAAAAGGAGTAAACGTAGCAGGCAGCTTCTCAAATATACAGGTGTTCCCCCTGGGAACCATATTGGAAACGGGCCAAACTGTCCTATGAGAAACAGTCCCCACTGGAAACAAGTGACTGAAAGAGAAGGGGATCCGAGGGAAGATGGTGCCTCATTGCCACGCAGAGTCCTCCGGGTCCACAGGCCATCATCCACCTCTCTCCTCGGCCGCCGCCGTCCTCACCACACCGGAAAAAAAATCTCCTCCCAAAGGCGTCTCCCAGAACAAGCTCCTCAGTGGTAAGCCAGCCAAATAGCAAGTAATACAGTCAGAAATAAACAGTTCTTTGTTAGCGAGAGAACAAGAATGCAGTCCTAAGATTTAAATAATGAAGGCAGCTTCTTGCAGAGATCAGCTTGAGCCTGGTAGGCCGAATCGTATGATAGCCATGCTCCATCCACCAAAACCTGCAAATGTGCTGGGTATGCCATGCGAAAGTTGATACTGGCAGCTATCAGCTTGCTGACTATTGAATGAAAAGAGGCTCTTTTCCGCCGAGTTTCTAATGGCAAATCCTGAGTAATTCTTAGATGTTTTCCCTCCCATTGTATAGATTGTAACTCTCTGACTTTTGCCAAAATATGCTGTTTTTCCAGATAGCTGAGAAAACTAATGATCATCGGATGAGGGGAGGCATTCTCCTCCGGTTTTGGATGTAGAGACCTGTGAGCCCTTTCTATTAGGTAGGTAGAGTTATGTGGGGAAGGACCCTCGATCTTGGAGAGGAGTTTCTGCATAAATAAAATTGCAGAGGGACCTTCAGCCCCTTCTGGTAGGCCAAAGATCAAGATGTTGTTCCTCCTACTGCACCCCTCTAAATCTTCAGTTTTCAGCTGTAGTTTAGTAATTTGTTGCCTGAGCTTTGTGACTTCTGGTTCCGTCCTGTCTCTTCAGGCCTCTACAGAGTAGGTGCGAGTCTCTGTGTCTGCCGTGCTAGTTCTGAGTTCAGCCATTTCAGTACGTATATTTTTAAGATCAGTAGCGATTTCCAGAAGCGTCTCTTTAAAAGATTGCAGCTCTTGCAAAAAACGCTCTTGTTAAAGCAGTGCTGATGCCGCCAATGCACCCAGTTGTTTAGCCGATGGTTGCTGGAGAGGTTTTACCTTCTTCGCCTGCTTGTCAGGCGAGACCGGGGCCGTGTGTCTGGGTAAGGCCGTTCTCATCTCGGCCTCCATCCCTGCGTATTAAAACAATAGATGCTTCAGAAAAAACAGCCACCAAGCTCCGTTGGGTGAGCAGGAATATAGAAATGTTGAGGATACCCCAAATTACAAGCAAGAAAGCACTCGATGATATTAGATTTTCCGTCAGGGGAGCGGGAGCCGAGGGAAACAGCAGCTAGCAAGCCCAGACCATCACGTGATCTCCAGATGAATTTGTGAATAAGCGAGAGGACTAAATAAAAAGAAAATTTCTACAGGAAAAAACATTTTTGTGTGTAAAAAAAAAAATAAACATAGCAACTGTGGTGGAAGGGGAACTGTGTCTGTGAGGTCATGCCTGTCCTGAGAGGACAGAGGTACTTTAAAACAAGTGAGAGGACCAAATAAAAAGGAAATTCTTACAGGCAAAAACAATTTTGTGTGTCATTAAAAAAAATAAATCTAGCTACTGTGGTGGAAAGGGGAGTGTAGCTGTGAGGTCGAGCCTGTACTGAGTGGGCAGAGGAACTTATGAATAAGTGAGAGGTCAAAATAAAAAGAAAATATATACAGGAAAAAGCATTTTTGTGTGTCATTAAAAAAATAAACCTAGCTACTGAGGTGGAAGGGGAGTGTGGCTGTGAGACCAAGCCTGTACTGATTGGGCAGAGGAACTTGGGATTAAGTGAGAGGACTATGGTAAATAGAAAGAAAATTCCTATTGGGGAAAAAAACATTTTTGTTGTAAAAAAAAATAAATAAACCTAGATACAGTGGTGAAATGGGGAGTGTGTCTGTGAGGCTGAGACTGTCCTGAGTGAACAGAGGTACTATAGAAGAAGTGAGAGGACTAAATAAAAAGGAAATTCCTACAGGAAAAAGCATTTTTGTGTGTCATTATAAAAAATAAACCTAGCTACTGTGGTGGAAGGAGGAGTGTGGCTATGAGGCTGAGCCTGTCCTAAGAGGACAGAGGTACTTGAGAACAAGTGAGAGGACTGAACAGAAATAAAATACATACAGGAAAAAGCAGTTTTGTGTGTAAAAAAAAATAAACCTAGCTACTGTGGTGGAAGGGGAAGTGTGGCTGTGAGGCCGAGCGTGTTCTGAGTGGGCAGAGGAACTTGCAGATAAGTGAGAGAACTAAATAAAAAGAAAATTCCTACTGGAAAAAGCATTTTTGTGTGTGATTAAAAAAAAATCTAGCTACTGTGGCAGAAGAGAGAGAGTGTGGCTGTGATGCTGAGCCTATCCTGAGAGGACAGAGGTACCTGAGAACAAGTGAGAGGACTAAATGAAGAAAATGAATGAAGTAAGGATGGACTCCACTTCACACTGATGGTTTCTTCAGCAAAAAGAACTGCTTTATTCAATGTTTTATCCACACTTAATAAAGGGGGACAGTTTCATGGCTATTGCCATTTCCTCAGGCCCAGCAGTGTTGATTTTTTATCAACTAAGAATCCTTTTAGCCCATACTGTCCTCATTATTGAAATAGTGCTAATCTCTCATGCTTTAAATCGTTTCCTGACTCCCTGTACACAGTCCTTGTTTCTTCCTGGCGTCAGTAACGCTAATTTTAAACCAGGTAGTCAGACAAACTGGAGTTCCAGGTGTCTCCATAAAGTAGGAGTAGAAGATGCCTGGAACTCCAGATTGTCTGGCTACCTGGTTTAAAAATAGTGTAACTGATGCCAGAAGGAAACAAGGACTGTGTACAGGAAGTCAGGAAATGATTTAAAGCATGAGAGATTATCAATATTTCAATAATGAGGACAGTTTGGGCTAAATGGATTCCTAATTGATAAAAAAAATCAACACTGCAGGGCCTGAGGAAATGGCAACAGTCATGAAACTGTTGCCCTTTATTAAGGGTGGATGAAACATTGAATAAAACAGTTCTGTTTGCTGAAGAAACCATCAGTGTGAAGTGGAGTTTTTCCTTACTGCATTCATTTTCTAGATTGGATTGCCTGATTTTTTAAGGATGACCCAAGGATTAGTAATTACACTTGCATACATATAGGCCAACCTGAACCTGAAACTTTTTGTACAGAGGAGAAAATTCCTGAAGGAAAAAAGCATTTTTGTGTGTAAAAAATAAATAAATAAATAAACCTAGATGCAGTGGTGTAAGGGGGAGTGTGTCTGTGAGGCCGAGCCTGTCCTGAGAGGACAGAGGTACTTGAGAACAAGTGAGTGGACTAAATAGAAAAAAAATACATACAGGAAAAAGCATTTTTGTGTGTCATTAAAAAACTGAAAATGTGCACCAGACGAGGAGGAGGAGGCTGAAATAGGGAAAGGTATGGGGAAACGTATGGCACAAACAACATTGCACAGTCTGAGTGGTAAAAGAACAGTTAGTGGGACTTCATCCAGTAGCAGTAGTGGTTCTTCCTCAATGCTGTCCAGGCAGACAGGAAAGGCCAAAACTACCTTAATTAAAACTAAAGGATTAGTCAGTACCACAAGGAGTGGCAAGCAAAGATATGGCACCTATGTATACCATAGTACCAGTACATATTTGAATGAAACAGATGAGGATAGATCTAGCTGTGATGAGAGTAATGCAATGGAGGATGTAGAGAAGGAGGGAGAAAAGCAGAAACAAATGGAAAGCCTGAATGAGGAAGAGGTGGTAGTTGCACAGATGCAGGATGAATGTTATGTTTTGGACTTGGATGGGATGTGCATGAACAGTGTGGTGCAGGTGTAGGAGAAATAAGATGAGGGGGCATTACATTCCGATTTGGGTTCTGTTATTGGCCTGGACAAACTGTTGGATGACAATAAGGGTGAAACAGAGACAGACCTTGATGAGCAGCATCCCAGTGTTGAGAAAGAACAACAGAGTGGAAGTGACAAAGGAGGACAATGTACTATGCCTGGTGATAAAGCAAAAATGGTGACATCTTATGCGTGGTCTTACTTTTCTGTGGCTGCCAATAATGAGTTTGCTCTATATGTAAAAAGACCATTAGCAGAGGGAGTAAAAAAGGTGCTTTGGGTACCTCAACATTAGAAAGACATTTAGAGAGATGTTGTCCATTATGCCTCAGGCATGATTTTTTTGGTCAGAGAGAAAGATAACAATAACATGTAGGCAGAGTTAGGTCAGACTACACCTGCACCTGTTGTATCAAGTGGTAGCAATAGCCCTGCTGCTTCAATTGTACTTTCAACTCTTTCTCAGCCTTCTTCAAGAGTAAGTACTACAAACAGTCCCCTTTTGCCCTTATTGTCATCCAGCACTCCTAATGTTAGCCATCTGAAGACTTCAACCGCTAGAAGACAGCTCTGTATTTCAGAAACAATTAAACATAGGGCTAAATACCAGCATATTCATTCAGAAGCAATTGCTATAACAAAATTAATTCTGGAGATGATAGAACAGGACTTACAGCCTTTCAAAATGGTAGAGCATGAAGGATTTAGAAGGCTTTTGAATCACCTGTCACCAAAATACAATATTCCATCCAGGAAATATTTCTCTACTGTCGCCATACCTCAGATGTATGAGTTAGTAAGTGGTAAACTAAAAAATGCTTTAAAAGATGCAGTTGCTGGGGTTGTCCATCTGACTACTGACATATGGACAAGCTGCCAGCGAGAATCATTTATGTCACTGACTGCACATTGGATTTGTTTACTCCTTTTAATGACACAGACAATTCCCCTCTGAAACTGGCTTCCCTTCGCATCCAGTATATCTCGGAGGATCACACAACTTCCAACATCCTGGATGAGCTCAATAGAGAGTTTCAGTACTGGCTTCCATCAAAAGGGCTTTCTGTAGGTTTTATTGTGGATGACAATGGTTCAAACATAAAGAAAACATTGTCTGATGGGGGCTTTGTACACATTCGATGTTTTGCATACTGCCTAAATGTGATCGTGCATGCCTTTATGGAAGAGGACAGAGATGTAAAGGCTGTCACATACAGTATGTGACAAAAAGAATATGCACACATTTTAGCCACTCCTGCAAAGCATGCCAACTTATTTGGGCCATACAAGAAGAACGTGGACTGCCTCCTAATGCACTCATCCAGGATGTTGCAATGAAATAGAACGCTGCCTTTTACATGTTTAAACGATTGCTGGAGCAAAAAAAAAGACTGTAAGACAGCATACACCAGAGAACAGCATAGGGGATGCTGATGTGTACATTAATCCTCAGCAGTTGGCTGCTTTAGAGCTTCTCATCAAGATCCTGCAACCAGTTGAGTAAATTACTAGGAAAGTGAGTTCCATCAGTGCCACACTCAGCCAAATAATCCCATTTATCAAGATTCTTAGATTTCAGCTGAATGTAATCAGGGATGACTTGGAATGTACAAGAAGCCAGTTTCAGATGGGAGAGTCTAATGCAACTGAAAGGGACTTGCCACCCAGTATAAAAAAACATGTAGTACATAGAATGATTAAAAAAGTGAGAGATGATGAGAAACTCTGTAAAATGTTGGCAGCAGAATATTACATTATATCAACAGTACTAGACCCACAGTACAAGATGAAGCACCTCTCACAGCATGACCCAAATGTGTTCCAAAACTACAGAGAGAAAATCAATCAAGAAGTAGATTTGGTTTTGAAAAAAACATGACAACAGATGTAGCTCCCTCATCCATTCCTCCTGCACCTTCACAGCCCTCTCTTCTCAGTTAGTCTGCAAAACAGTCAGCTTCTGCCATTCATTCTACTCCCAGCAGTCATCTTTGGGGTCACTTGGATACTGTTGTCCTTGAAAAATCAGCCCTTTCCTCTCCATATATCACTGCTCTTGCGCAGACCATGGTTGACTGCTATTTAGCAGAAAAAGGTTATCGAATAGAATGAAGATCCCATAAAATACTGGCAAAGCAAGGAGCCTGCATGACTTGCACTTGTGCAGATAGCCTTGAAGTACATGGTCTGTCCCCTAACCAGTGTATTTTCAGAGTGACTCTTCTGATGTGTGGGAAATGTGGTGACAGATACATGATCTAGACTACTACCAGAAAATGTTGAAAAGTTAACATTCTTAACAATAAACCTTGCACTGACTGGTTACACCCTTGACCCAGAGACAACAAATACATTTTGAAGTTGCCTCAAAGATGTCTACTTGGAAGAGTAGAAAGATCACCATTTTTTCAGAAAAATAAATCAGTACTCTAGTAAGCCCATATGTTGCCTACATAATTTTTGAACCTGATGGCACAATGTTTTCAGCATGTTCTAACAGACTAATGAACTTGTTTAATTTTTGGAGTGCCAGAAGTTCAGACTGATGGCACAATGTTTTCAGAATGTCCTCCTCACGTACTTGGCTAATTTTTGGACTGCCTGAACCTGATGGCACACTTTTCACAGCATGTCCTAATGGACTTGTCTAATTTTTGGAGTGCATGAAGTTGAGACTGATGGCATAGTTTTTCAGCATGTCCTCCTCACAGACTTGGCTAATTTTTGGATTGCCTGAACCTGATGGCACACTTTTCGCAGCATGTCCTAATGGACTTGTATAATTTTTGGACCGCCTGAAGTTGAGACTGATGGCGTAATGTTTTCAACATGTCCTAATTTTAGATTGCCTGAACCTGATGGAACATTTTTTCACCATGTACTAATGTACTTGTCTAATTTTTGGATTGCCTGAATGTAGGTCTCTGCACTCCTAAGGACATGCAGTTATTTTTTGGTAGGGTGTCTCCTAAATGTGTCATAAATTTGGGTGGGTGGGTGGAGAGGACCCCATGCCATAGAAAATTACTAAATGACCCTCAGTGGAGCAGAGAAGGAAGTAGTGCAACAATGACAAACTGATATGTCCATTGTACACTACTAAATGGGAATGGGATTCCCCCTCTGAGGTCAGACAGGTCAGTTTACAATTAAAACACTAGTACTGAGGCAGGGAACAGACAGAGGTTAACAGCATGACTGCCATATTCAATTGACCAGCACATCAGTGCTATAAACTCTCAATTTTCATTTCCTGAAATGCTGTTTACAATTCTATGCATGTGTCATAGATCTCAGTGTTGTTTTATGCAATTATATAGCAGATTTGCAGGTTTCATCACATTTTACAAAAGATTTTGATTTGAATAAGAACTAATCAGAACTTATTAGGACTTTGGTCTGGATCCTGATCCTGATAATAAGGGTCAGGACCTTTTCAGTCCCACCCATCCCTAGATCATAATATGGTACACTTTACTATACCTACTGGGCTACACATAAAAAGAGGTACTAATGTTACAAGAAACTACACTAAAGCCAACTTTAAACAAATAAATTCAATCCTAAAAGCCTGGAATTGCAAACTGAAACTAGAAGGAAAATCTGTTGAGGATAGCTGGACTCAAATCAAAAAACAAACTTAGAAACATAGAAATATAAAATTTGTTGGCAGATAAGGACTTCTGAGCCCACCCAATCTGTTCATTATTCCCTACATACGGTATCACCAAGGACCGAAATTGATCTCCGGCTCTTTTTCCCTACCCCCATTTCTTTTTGCCGAGGTCCTCTTATGCATATCCCATACATTCTTGAACTCCATCACTGTTTTCACTCCCACAACCTCAGCAGGTAGGCTATACCATGAATCAACTACCCTTTATGTGAGTAACTTCTTCATATCTCGCTCTCTCTCTCTCCCTCCTGAATTTAGCCCCCCCTCCAGCTTTACATCATGTTCTATTGTCCTTGTGCATCTTTTATTCTGAAAAAATACATCCTTCCTTCATCTTATTTATCCCCATCAGATATTTAAAGATTTACATCATATCCCCCTCTCCCTTCTCTCTTCTAGGATGTACAAATTGAGATCCTTTAGTCTTTCCTGATAGGACTTGTGATGCATACCCCACACTATTTTAGCTGCTGTCCTCTGGACTGCCTCCAATCTTTCTATATCCTTGATGAGATGTGGCCTCCAGAACTGTACACATTATTCTAAGTGGGGTCTTACCAGTGATGTGTATAGAGCCAGCACCACCTCCCTCCTTCTGTGGAGATACCTCTCCGTATGCACCCAAGCATTCCACTAGCCCTCCCAACTGTTTTGTCACAATGCCCGGCCACCTTTTGGTCATCTGAGGTTATTACCCCCAGGTCTCCCTCCTGCTTGGTGGTCATCAATAACACTCCTCCCATTTTGTACTCTGCCCTTTGCTTTCTGTGCCCCAAGTGCGTTGTTTTGCACTTTTTCACATTAAAATCAAGTTGCCATACTTGAGATCACTCCTCAAGTTTTCTCAGGTCACTGCTTATCCTTTCCACCCCCTGGAATATCCACTGTATGGCAGATTCTGACATCATCAGCAAATAGACAGATCTTTTGGATTTTCTGCTTTGTTACTTATAAAGACATTAAGAAGAATGGTCTCAGCACCGAACCCTGAAGCACCCCACTGGTCACCCTTTTCTCTTCAGAATGAACTCCAGTTACTTCCACCTTCTGTCACCTATCCCCTCACCAATTTTGCAACTGGTTTACAACCTTTTGATCCACTCCTAGGCTACTCAGCTTACTTCAAAGTCTTCTGTGTGGAACTGAGTCAAATCAAATGCCTTACTGAAGTCTAGGTAGGTCACATCTACCTCTCTTCCCTGATCTAATTCCTTGGTCAACCAATCAAAGAAATCTATCAGATTCATTAGGCAAGACCCCTCTGACCCATGAATCCATGCTGTCTCGGGACTTGTAGCCCATCTGATTCAAGATATTCCACTATCCTCTCCTTCAGTGGTTTATTCCATTACATTTCCCACCACTGATGTGAGGCTGACTAGTCTATAATTGCTATCCTCCTTCCTGCTACCACTTTTATGAAGTGGGACTACATCTGCCTCCTCCAGTCCTCAGGAACCACACCTTTTTCGAGTAAGCTGTTATATTGTACTGTCAGAGGTACAGCCTGTACCTCTCCAAGCTCACTCAATACCCTAGGATGTATCCCACCTGGTCCCATTGCTTTGCCCACTTTCAGATTAATGAGCCCCTTTAGGACTCTCTCCACTGAAACAAACTCTAGCCAGAGCCAAAATGGCTGTGGCGATCTGTCAAATGACCGAAGTTGCACCTGTGCGTAGAAAATTTGAAATGAATAGATGTAACTCTGCCTTTTTTTGGAGTTGTTTCATCAAATTTTCAACATGGCCTTTTTGGAACCCTGCCTCATGAAAAGTGCCACTGTCATTTCATTCACTTGTCCCAAAAGGTGATTTCGCAGAGCAATAACACTGTTCTGTGCCACAGGTGCAAAAACACATTTCGGGCATGATGTGAAAAATGACAGCTGTACTGTTAATTAGGAGGTGTGCAGAAATGGCAATGTTGAAAATCTGGAGTGAAAATATTAAAAATTGGCTAAGTTTGGAGCGTGAGTAGAAACTGTACAATGCACACTCATAACGCAGTCATTTTTGGGAATTTTTTCACCAAATTTACAACCTGAGCTTTTTTGAACCCCACCTCATGAACAGTGGTACTGTCATTTTGTTACTCAGTCCTAAAAGGTGATTTTGAGCAGTGACTGCAAAATCACCTTTTGGGACAGAGTAATGAAATGACAGTGACAGTGTTCATTAGATGGGGTCCCAAGAACCCCGTGTTGAAAATTTGGGGCCACAATTCCTAAAAATGACATATATATATATATATATATATATATATATATATATATATATATCAAGATAAGTTGAAAATCTCATTGAGTGCCATTATACAGCACTTACCTTTGATTCTTCAGTTTGTGGTTTGGCTTTGAAGAGTGCAGACATGTCCCAGTCCAAAGAAGATGAAAGTCAACCTCCTGAAGTAAGTTTGGGGTAAGGAGGTGTGGGAGGTGGGTGCTCAGGGAGGGTGGGATGGGGAAGGGTGGACTGTGGCAATGACAAGGCACCATTTTCTTTTTTACAGATAAAAAAAGATGACAGGGGACTGTTTTCTTTATTTACTGTGAAAAAATTAATTTGGCAACACTGGGGTGGGCTCCCAGTGTGCTACATGAGTGGGGGGATGGACATGATGCTGACATGGGGATTGGGCACCCCAATGTCGGCAGGGGGGAAATGAATAAAAACAAATTGGGCACACTAGGGTGGGCTCCCAGTATGCCACATGAGTTGAGGCGTACATGATGCTGACATGGGGACTGGGCAAGCCGATGTCGGTGTGGGAGATAAGCAACAAAGAAACATAAATTTTGCACACTGGGGTGGGCTCCCTGTGTGCCATATGAGTTGAGAGGGTTAAATGATGCTGACATGAGGATTGGGCACCCCAATGTCGGCATGGGAATGGGAAATGGAGGGAGCTGGGAGGACTGTAGCAGTGAGAGGGAGTGGGAGGGTTTCATTACCTGCCAGTGCTGGGAGGGAATGGAGGGAGCAGGGATTACAGGAGCAGTGGGAAGGTACAGGAGTAGTGCAATCTACAAGAGAGTGGAGGTGACAGAATTGCACATGTGCAGCATTGGTGCATGTGTAATTGTGGTTCACAACATGACAACACCAGGAATATGGAAGTAACAGCTGAAATAGTGCATCTATTACTCCATAGAGGCCAATCATGGTGGAGTATTACAAGCTCCATTGGACTTTCTAAAGGATACTTCTAAATGTCCAATGGATAGTGTCATGATCAGCCATTCTAGGAGCAACAGATTGATTGCAAAATGGCTGTAGGCTCTGCTCACAGCCGTAAAAATGGACTAGTGTCCACTTCTCTCCCTTCAGAGATCCTGGTATTTTTTTTTTTGTTACCCATCCTCTTCTCCCTCTACTGTAAACACTAAACAGAAGTATTTGTTCAGGATGTCTGCCTTTTTCTGGTCACCCTCTGCACTATCTCTACCATCCCTTTTTAACTTTACAGTCCCTTTCTGATCTACCTCTTTTCACTTACACACCTAAAAAATGTCCTGTCCCCTTTCATTACCACTTGGGCTATTTTCCCTTCAGTTTCTGACTTTGCTCTCCCTACTACTTTCATTGCATCTTTCTTCCACCACACCAAGGTCCCCCCCCATGCCAGTTCATCCATAAGGCATTTCCCCATCTTTATAAAATGGATTTCAGGAGGGCAAATACATAAAAATCAATTTTATAAAGATGGGTAAATGCCTCATGGATGAACTGGCATGGGTGGAAGAACAGTGGGCAAACCTAAAATGGGGCATAGTGAAGGCAACAAACTTATGTGTTAAGCAAGTAAGTAAAAGTAAGAAGAAGAAAGAAGAGACAACTATGGTTCTTGAAAGAGGTAGCTGAGAAAGTAGAGGCTAAAATTCAGAAGATATGGAAGAACAGAAGAAGGAGGAAAAGGAGATGTATCTGGAGAAGCAGAAAGAAGCAGTGAAATAAGAAAATGGATGTTTTCCACTCTCTTTTTATCGAGAATGTGTTTGTTTTATTTTAAATTCATTATGGTATCTGATATAAACTGCCAGGTTTTTCAGTCTGCCTGGAGCCAGTTGCAAACAGCCTTGGTTTATAGCCTGCCTGGAGCCAGTTGCAAACAGCCTTGGTTTTTCAGTCTGTCTGGAGCCAGTTGCAAGCAGCCTTGGATTTTCTGTCTGACTGGAGTATGAGAGAGGGAAGGACATGCAGTCTTCATGTTCTTAAAGCAATCTGAAGCACAGATGAGAAAGGGATCCCAGTGATGTTATGTGATCCTGACTGTTGCATCCTGACAAAGACTATGTAATGATTTATTTTCTTTTATTTCTTTTTATTTGTTTTTTTTCTTTATTTTTGGAACCTTGTTGAAATAAAATAAGGCAGCAAGCATGTTGTACTTTATACAAACTGAATCAGTGTTTATCATTTACACTCAAACCTTGGGACATGGTTATGATTATCATTATCTATGATCTTGGTACATACTGTACAGTGGATTTCAATTAACTGAATTGTTGCTTAGATAGCTGTGCACAGTAAGTTAAAAGGTGAGTGTCAATCTAAAAGAATTAAATAGAAGGGAAGGCAAGTAAAAGCATGGTCTGTATATATTGCATTAATGAGTTAATAATCTATCTAGTGTACACTACAAGACACAAGCAAATATGAGTTCCAAAATCCTATTTTAATCTACCAGTGACATCCTCAGAGAAATGATGCATAAGGCAAAACTACTCTGGGAGATGACAGGCAGTCACATTTAGATACATTTGGAGAATAGGGACATGATATCACCTGTAACAGGTGCAACATAATTGATGAACTAATCAACAGAATAGCTGGTGGGAAAACAAGCCGAAGATAGTTACAGAGCAAGATAAAGGAAGAAGACCATACTAGAGCTGGGTTTCTCAAATAATGGGGCCAGCCTCCCTGGGGAAGCCCCAACATGTTGTAGGGCAGGCTCAAGCAAGTCTGAAAAAATACTGCATATAAATTTTGAGTTTTATATATTTGGTGTGAAGGGATGAGGCAAACTGAAAGAAGAAAACAGTAAACATACTAATGTGTTTAGCTACAAATTGGTGACTAGGAAAGGTACACTGAGCCAAGGCTTATTTCAGGTATACCCAGGAAAGGCTAGGGAGTGAACAATTCAAAAGATAACTGCAAAACAGTCAAGCAATACAAAATGAACAATAGTGCAAACAAATAAGACAAACTCTTGTCAGAGCAATATGACTACAAAATGGTATTGATGCAGCTGAAAAAAGTGAAAGGCAACTTCAGACCCGAGGAAAGGTGAAGATTTCAATGATGTGTGAATAGGTGCAGATGTGCAGGGCATTTTGAGCTGTGCACTATGGGAAGACTCTGCCTGCCTAAAGAAGTGCAACGCCTGGCACATTCACTCATTATACATTCAGTACACATTCACACTTCACACATTTGGTCTTCACACATTCAGTACACATTTAGTGTTCACACATTCACTCATTACACATTCACTCTATATACATTCACTCTTTACACATAACTGTTCACACATTCAGTCTTGACATATTCACTCAATTTTTAAAAATATTGACACAAAATTTTCAAGATAGTCATTTTATGACTGCCCGTATAAACATGACATGTAGTATTTATAGCACATTTGCCGAAATGTCATTTTGCACAACAAATGCTAAAAGACCTCTCGGACAGGATGTAAAAAATTATACCTATCCCGTTTATCAGGTTTACTAGGTTAAAAAAACAAAAGTAGGATTTTTGTCCATCAGAATTGTCTCCCACCCAAGAGGTGGGTGAATTATACTAACGTGTTCTGAGTAATAACATTTGTCAAGTCAATTTTTAAATTCCCTTAATGTAGTCAAATTAACAAGCCTGTAAGGTAGTTGGTTCCATACTTTTGCTGCCCGTATAATAAAGTAACTATCTCTTTTGTTAGTGTTAGCCATTGGGATCATAAGCTGTTTATTATGGGATCTTAAATTTGTAGGTCTATTACAATACTTGAAGCCACACTGACACATTAAATTAGGTGACTGGAGCACTTTAATTTATTGTTATTTATTTATTTAAATCTCAGATTAACACCTTTGAGCTAAGAGCTCTTTTACACAGGTTCTACATCAAGGTACACAGGCAATGAATGTCTAAGATAAAACAAAGAAACATAGAATAGTACATACATATAATAAAACAAACAGAATTTAAAAAGGGGCAACATAAGCAAAAATGTACCATCATTGTACAGTGTATGCCAGGTCAAATGTAAGTGCATCAAGAACAAATGTATATATTACAGTCAAAATAAAGCACACAAGGAATTTTCTTACAGAGCCAGTGATGGCACTTGATGCAGCTTGGAGGTGTTGTCAAGTGGGAGGAGTGAGAGGAAGCAGGACAAGTAGAATAAAGTTGAGGGGAAGAGGGGAGTAGTTAGGGAGGGTCAGAGTTTGGGGAAGAAGAGTTAAGAGGAGAGGATGAGTGTAGGCCAGAGATTTAAAATTGAAGTATAGAATGGGAGCAGGTAGAGAAGGAGGGGTATGTGGAAGGATGGATGATGGCTAGGAAGAAAGTGGAGAAAAGGTGAGAAAAAGGAAAGGAAAGTGCAGAGGGTGAAAGAAATGAAATAAGAGCATGGTGATTTTTAAGGGAACTGTGTAAAAAAAAAATACTGCTTGCCCAAGGCAGACCTACTAAGAATGTAGCTATAGCATAGCAATAGCTATAGTAAATCCCCTCTTTGTTTTCTATCTCTTAAATCAAATAATCCGGTTTCCTTTAGTCTGTCTTCATATGCTGTACCTTTCAAGCATGGTACCATCTTTGTGGCCCTCATTTTCACCCTTTCCAGCAAATCAATGTCCTGCTTCAGGTATGGACTCCAAAAAGTGATCCATTATCCAAATAAGGTCTAATATATGTTTTATATAATGGAATCAAACATTGCTCATTTCTCAATATAAACATGAGCTGAATAGTTTGAGCATTCATTTGCTATTGTTGTTACCTTTCTGCAATGGTCTGTTACTGAATTTATTATTTACTATCACGCCTAGGTCTCGTTCCTTGTCAATGGATTGAAATATTGTCTAATAAATAAGTGTTCATGGGGTTATTTCTACCTAAATGCAAGATGTAACTCTTGTCATACTTAAATATCAGTTTTTCCCCATTCTTCTATAGTAATCAAATCCTGTTTCAGGGATTGGTGTTTAGAGGTAGAATCCACCTCACTTCCTAACTTAGAGTCATCCACAAATTTAAAGATGAAATTCATTGAACTAATTCTCAGATCACTAATAAAGATACTGAAAAATGCTTGACTCAAAAGTGAGCCCTGCGGCACCCCACTGTTGACACATCCCTTTTTGGACAACTGGCCATTAATCCTATCATACAGTGTTCTTTCCAGTAGCCAGCCTTCTACCCATCTAATCAGCTCCAGACTGAACCACACGGTTATTAATTTCTCAATCAAGATATCATGGGGAAACAGTATCAAATGCTTTCCTGAAATCCAACAGGACCACATCCCCAGGTATACCTTTGTCAAGACTTAGATTAACGTGGTCATAAAAGAACATCAACTTTGTTGTACAAGAGTGGACCCATTTGAAACCATGCTGGTTCTCATTCAATAGTCCTAAAGTATTTTGCTCAGATTCAAGAAATTGTTTAAGAAGTTTTTCCATAGTTTTGCTGGAGAGGGATGTGAGGCTGATAGGCCTGTAATTCCCAACAATGCCCTTATTCCCCTTCTGATATATGGGGACTACTACCACCCTGCACCAATCTGCCAGCACCACCCCCTCTGTTAAGGATTCATTAAAGAATATTGTCATTTGGTGATCCAAAATGGAGGCCAGTTCTTTAAGCAACCTTGGATGAATCTCATCTGAGCTTAGACTAGTGGTACATTTATTATCCCTGAGTGCAGCCAGGACTTCATTAACCTTAAAACTATAGTGTTTAGTACTAGGAAATTTGAGGATCTCATTGGGCTTACTCTTATCAGTGAAGATCAAACAAAAAAGGAATTAAATAAGTTTGTAGTTTCTATGTCATCATTGATAACAGTGTTGTTATTCAGCAGTGGTCCTATTGTTCTAGAATTGTTTTTAGTGCTGTTAATATATGCATATAGAGATTTACTACTGTCCTTAGTATTTGCAATTCTAAACTTTAGTTTCAAATGTTTTCCTCTTAATTAATGATTTCAGCAGTTTTCGTTCCTTTCTATATCTTTGTGTGTTTTGGTCCAAGGGATTGCATCTAAATCTATGGTATGCTTTTTCTTTAATACTAATTTGTCCCTCTATGCTTGAAATTAACCAGACTGATATTTTTCCTTTACTGTTATACTTTTTTTTTGCTAGGTACAGTATATCTTTATGTTCTAATTCCATCATTGTGTCCTTCAACAAACCCCATGATTGTTCAGGTGTTGTGGAGAAATAGTATGTTGAAAGTTTGGTGTCAAAGTATTGAAAATTAGGAAACTTGCGAGTGAACTTTGAAATACTGCAAAGTTCAATCATAAACTGGTCATTTTACCATATGTGTATACCAGATTTTGAACATAGCCTTCTTTTTACCCCATTTCATGAACCCTGTAGGTAAAAGTTGTCAAATCCTAGCTGAAATTTGATTTTTAACCACCAACATATCATTCCACTCCATGGGTATGAAAATCAGTTTTGGCCAGGATTTGAAAAATGACAGTTGCCATGTTCATGAGTTGGTGTGACAAAACTGGCTATGCTGAAAATTTGGGGGCAAAATATTTAAAATTACCAAAGTTGTAAATGAGCATAGAAAAATGTCAATATATGTCCATAACTTTTCCTTGTTTACATATTTTGATCCCAAATTTTCAATGTAGCCTTCTTATGAGCCCACCTCATGAACAAAGGTGGTGACAATTTTCAAATCCTGCTGGAAAGGTGATTTCAAAAAGCAAACACTAAATCACCTTTCTGCCCAATTTGCATAATTCCACTGCCATTGATCATGAGGTGTGGCCCAAAAAAAGACCATGTTGAAAAGCTGGGGACAAAATATGCAAAAATGAAAAGTTATGAATCAAAGTTCAAACCCCCATTGGAATATATTGAACCACACGTATCTTAGTTGCTCATACTGCAGTTGGCAGTTCCAGCAGCAAGATGTGTCCTCAATTGGATAGTTGATCTTCACTGTGGGACATGCTCTGGTGAGTGAGGGTGTGTGGGGGGTGGGGAGTGGGGGATGGTGACTGCTGAGTGGTAGGTTGGGGTGGCAGGGGTCAGATCAGCAAGGGACTGTTTACATTTCTATGGGTTTAAAGACCAAAAAAAAGAGTTTTTTTTTTCTTTTGTCCAACTGACACAGTGCAAGTTAATATGGGAACAGTGATTGGAGTGTGGGTGTGCCACTAGACACCAGGGAAACATTACCATTAAAAAAGAATGGTGATTGGAGTGCGGGTGGGTGCCATTAGATACCAGGAAAACATTACAATACAATGGGGATGGTGATCAGAGGGTGGGGGGTTGCCATTAGACACCAGAAAAAGATTACTGTACAATGGGGATGGTAATTGGAAGGTGGGGGTTCCACTAGACATCAGGGAAATAAAATTGTACAATGGGGATGGTGATCATAAGATAGGGAGTGCCACTAGATACCAGGGAAACATTACTGTGCAACAGGGATGGTGGCTGGAGAGTGGGGGTGCCACTAGACACCAAGGGAAAGATTACTGTACAATGGGAACAGCAATTGAAGGGTGTGGATGCTACTAGATGCTAGGAAAACATTACCATCTAATGGGGATGGTGATCGTAGGGCAGAAGGGTGCCACTAGATGCCACAGAAACATTACCACACAATGGGGATGGTGATTGAAGGGTGGGGGGACACTAGACAACAGGGAAAGATTACTGCACAGTGGAGATGGCGATCACAGGGTGGGGGTGCCACTAGACACCAGGGAAAGATTACTGCACAATGGGGTTGGTGGTCAGAGGGTGGGGGTGCCACTAGACGCCATTGAAACATTGCCACAAGATAGGATAGGGATGGTGATTGGTGGGCAGAGGGCTGCTAGACACCATGGAATCATTATTGTACAATGGGGATGGTGATCAGAGGGCAGGAAGGCACTAGACACCAGGGAATCATTATTGTACAATGGAGACAGTGATCAGAGCATGAGGAAGGGCCACTAGACACCAAGGAAGCATTATTACATATACTGTATAATGGGGAAGAAAACAAGTGCTAGCTTTGAATCAGGAAGGGAACCAGAAGTGAGCACAGGGTAGAAAAGTAGTGCTTCTGATTGGAGAGGGGAGGAACAGCATTGTAGTCAATAGAGAAGACCACATGTGCTTCAACTCCACTGTGGAAGGACACAGTCAAGGTATCCAGCCATGTGCTTTCAGAGTTCCCTTTCTCTACTACGTAACAACAATACATCACATAACTCTGCTATGCAGCCATAAAAAATGAACAAGTAATGAAAGGGAAAAAATGACCAATTAGACTGGTGGCAGAACAGCCCAAATACAAAGTTTAAGTAGAGAAGTAATAGAAGTAAGAGCAGGAGGGAGCACAAAGATACCTGAGAAGTTGCTCAAGAGCTGGGTATGAAGGGGAGAGGCAGAAGTGACTAGGAAGGTTATTCCACATGGGAGGAACAGACAGAGAAAGCAGTCTGACCCATGAAGGTATTGCAACAAGGGGTAACAATGGTTCAAGAGTTAAAATAGCAGAGCAAGTAGACTGGCCTGGGGGGGTTAAAAGTGTGTGTGGGGTTATAATAAGATGAATAAAATGAGAGCAACCTACTGAAAGGAGTTATCCTTTATTCCCAGTATACTGTGCAAAGTATGCTATTTTTCTACAGGGAGGCCCAAGATTATTTCAATATTTGGTGAAGGCTCAAGATCTTTCCCATGGATTAGGGAGGCTTACTATAACAAAGTGTGAGAACTAGTATACTAGAGGAACACAGATGATAGAACATATAAACAATGATGGACTAGCATCAGACATGATGTATTGGGATGTGAAGGAAGGAATAATAGTCAAAAATATCACCAACGAATGAAACAGAAACCAAATGGGAAACCATCAAGAGAAGAAAATGAACAAAGATGGGTACACAATGGGGGAGAGGGGTACTAGCAACAACAAAAATGGAAAGGAACCTGGGGTAGTCATATCAGAAGACCTAAAGGTAAGCAACCAATGTGAGAAGACAGTAAGGAGGGCTGGGGGATGCTGGGATGCACAGGGAGAGGCATCACCAGTAGAAAACAGGAAGTTGTTATCCTTCTTTACAGACAGTTGGTGAGACCCCATCTGGAGCACTGTGTGCAGTTCTGGAGACCCCATCTCCCTAAGGACATAGACAGGATGGTGGTAGTCCAGAGGAGGGCAACTAAAATCGAGCACGGTCTGCACCAGAAGCCATACGAAGAGAGACTAAAGGAGCTTAATATGTATACCCTCGAGGAAAGGAGGGAGAGGTGGGACATGATAGAAACTTTCGAGTACCTCAAGGGAATCAACAAAGTCCAAGAGGGTAGCATCTTTCAGAAAAAGAGATGTGCAAAACAAGGTGGCACAATTTGAAGATAGAGGGGGATGGCTCAGGGGCAATGTGAGGAAGTATTTTTTTCATAGAGAGGGTGGTGGACACATGGAACAGCCTTCCTGAGGAGGTTGTGGGGTCAAAATAGTGGGAGAAGACAAGAATGCATGGGATAGACATAAAGCAATTATAGTGGGAGTAGGAGGAAGTGGGCTGTTGGTTAACTAGGATCTGTGGCTAATCTAATAAGTAGGGAAATGGGCAGACTGGGTGGGCCAAGCGGTCCTTACCTACTGTCAAAGTCTATGTTTCTATGAAGGGAGAAGTGAGTAACAATGAAAGTCTACAAATAAACACTGAGAACAGATATGACCAACAGTACTGGTAAATCAGGAAAATGAAGAAACACATAAGATATTAGATAAAATAATCCTTTTTAAATTAACAAATGTTAAAGTTTTTCTTTTTTGAGGTAAAATAGTCCTTCCACTCAACTGTCAGTAGGGGAGCTGTAGAGCCAGAAACTCTCAGGGTTATTTCTGGCACCCCTTCTCTATTTATTTGGTGCAGGGGTTTTCTCTCCACCCATCACCCCCTTTCCTTCATTGACTGATAAGTTTAAGAGCGACCCCGGAGGGTCGCTAAGCTGTCAGCCAGTGTTTGTGCCACTCAGTGAGCTGTACAGTTGGTACAGGGTAGTGTGAAAAAGTCCCACAGGGTGGCAAAGGGATATCATAGGTTAGTGGGTCAGTGGTCCTGGGTCTTGTTTTTTCCTGTGCTATAACCAAAATAAAAGACATACCTGGCAAAGTCTGCCAGCCAATCAGGTTTCTTTACTGTCTTTACCCATTTTATAAGCTAGAACAAACAACAGCAGTGGCGAGAAGGTAGGTTAACTCATTAAGGACTTTGGCATGCTAGGAGGCAGCTTCACAGAGATACTAACAAATCAATATGTACATGATGGACAAAATTATAGAATTCTTTGGACTAATGAGATTAGAGCTGGAAGCACTTTAAGGTAAACCAAGATCCAGTTTCCCTTCAAGCATGCAAGACACTTAGAAATAAGTGTACATCTGAGATCAGGAAAGCTAAAGTTCATTATTGTCTAACTGAGCAGAGGAACTCCAAGAGTAACACTAAAATGGCTTGGCTTGCCCTTAATAAACTATTGGGAAGGGGAAGAAAGATCTAACCTCTACCACCCTGTATAATGGTTAATATATCAGTGAACCCTCTCTTGTCTCTGATATTTTTAATAACTATTTTGTGAATCTTGATAGCTACAGAATCCCCTTTGGTTCTGCTATCAACCAAGTACCCAAAGAAGAATTCATCTCCACTAATCCTAAATTCCATTTTAAATAAATTACTCCTAATCAGATAAAAATGTATGTTCTTAAACATGATCCTAGGCCTTCTCTTGGTCATGATGGAGTGGACTTTACAATTACTAAATTGGGTACAAATTATTTTCCACACCCTTTGCCATATATCTTTCATTTTTCTCTCTGCCATAGTGTCTTCCCTACTTGTTGGAAACTAGTTACAATTAAACCAGTATTGAAAAATGATAATCCTGCCATTGCATCAAATTATCAACTATATCACTTCTTACACCTCTTTCTAAGATTCTGGAGAAGATTATTCTGTCAGGATGGTGGTCAGAGAATGAGGTGGGGGAAGGGAACCACTAGACTTCCAGGGAAACATATTTGAAACTGCTGGGATGGTGATTGGAGAACGGGGTGAGGAGAGAGAACCACTTGACTGCCAGGGAAACATATTTTAAACCTACAGGACAGTGAATGGAGAATGGAGTGGGGGAGGGAATAACTAGACTGCCAAGGAAACATATTTTAAACCTATGGGACGGTAATTGGAGAATGGGGAGGAGGAGGGACCACTAGACTACCAGGGTAGTTATTTTTTGTATATAGGAATGGTGAACAGGGGGCACCACCAATGACAGCTTATTATTATTATGACAGGGTCAGGACTCAGCAGTACCTCCAGCAGCCACAAGGGTTGCGCAGAAAAATGCCAGGTCTCTGTCATTGGTATTTTCTCCATGCAAGGGTATCCCACAAACAGCCTTTGTGTGGAGAAAATCATTGGTGAATGGGAGTGCGCCCATACACAGGTTCCCTCCCCCTCATTTGCATTGTGGCCCCCTCAAAACTTTTCTCTGTTACAAACCAGTTTGCAGTTGCAAACTGGGCTTTTGTGAATACCTCACTGGGGCAAAACACTATTTCCAGAGTGCAAACTGTGTTTGCAATGGGGCAAAGTTTTATGAATCTAGCCTTTGATCTTTAGCGATAAGAATGATTTGTACTGAAATGTGGACAATGGCAAGACTCTGAGGATCAGTGAACATAACATCACTAGATTCACTGTTTTAAAGAACAGAAGAAAAATGAAGGGACATACTGTACTCCATGCTTCTGCACAAGCCAGTTTTGGAAAAATGAAGGAAGACATAGCAAAGGTACCTTTGGGAAAAAAAACTCAGTGGCAGAAATATTCAGCGACCATGAACTACCTCAATATTCATCTAGATAGCTTGAAGCAAGAATGTATCCCACAAAAGAGGAAGCACAATAACAGAAGATATAAACCTATGTGGATGGTGATGGAGGTACTTGAGAAAAACAGTAAAGAAAGGAGTCATGCAAGATGAATAACTTGCAAGACACCAGTAAAAACAAATAGATCTATAGAGACCAGCTCAGAGAGTGAAAATGTGGACTTAGGGGTGTAAAACAAATGGAAGAAGAACAAATAGGGCTTAAAGTTAAATCCAACAACAATAAACAACTTTTCAGATATGTTAATGAGGAGAGGAAACCCCAAAACCATTGTTACACCATAGAAAGAATAGAAACGTGTTCACATAATCACCAAGAAGGGACAGATGGCTGACTGCTTAAATTAGTATTTTGTAACAGTATTCACAGGCAAATAGATTGGATTATAAACAATTGTTCACATGGCAGCAACAGGATACACTATGGGACATGTGAGTGATACCAAAAGTGGTTGATGATTGAGAGAATGCTGAAGATGGTAAACATCAACAAGGCAAGGGAAACTAATAGAATGCATCTGAAAATCATAAAGAAACTATTCAAGAAACTGTCTGTCCCATGGCAATAATATTCAAAGAGCCACTGAACGTTGCATATGTGCCTAATGAGTGCCTACATGGGACTAATATTCAAAAAAGGCTTTAGGACTGAGTCTGGGATCTATGAGCCAGTCTGCTTTACATCAATACCAAGAGATATGCTCTGGACAATCATAAAAAACAAAATTGTTGAATATGTACAGAAATAAAATTATATTTTGTGGATTAATATGGATTCTGCAAGTGAAGATCATGTCAGATCAATATTGCATTTTTAATAATGTCACCAAGGAGTCTGATGAGAGCAAATATGTAGATTTGGAAATCTTGAGTTGAGCAAAATGCTTAACACAGTGTCACATAAGAAGCTAGGTCAAAAATTGGAGAACCTGGGAATAACCATTTGTGTAACACAATGGATTAGAAACAGGCTGCAGCACAGGAAACGAAGAGTTATAATATATAATACTCTTTCCACATGGAAACAAGTGTCCAGTGAGGTCCCACAAAGTTTTGTGATGGGGCAAGCATTGCTCAGTAAAGGAATAATGCACAACAGGGTGAGTGTCATGCTGGGATAACGTCACACCTCAGATGGTTGGGCACAAGGCCACAAGTTGAGTGCATCCAACACCCAGGAAGTGACATTATCCTAGCACAATACACGCCCTGGAGTGCCTGTTTCCTTTTATACAATGACTTATTTGTAGAACTAAGGAAAAAAAGATTAACAAAACATTTTAAAGATATGTTTTTACTTAATTGTTTTGTGTGTAGGTACATCTTTTTTAAAAAAAGCCCACAGTTTCTTTTTTGTCCACTAGATGGTGCTGCCAGCACACAATGCCTCTTTCCTACAGGTGTTTGCTTCCACAAGTCTGTCTCTGTATGCTGGCCCCTGCAAGTCATCATCTAGTGTAAGGTATTTTTGTTGTGTTAACAGAGAAACGCATAGTAATTAAAATAAAAGGTTTGGGCTGTCAGTGATGTTAGAGCTAGGAATGGGGCTGCCAAGCTGATCAGCAGTTGGAGCTGATATAGCGACAGTGTTGTGGACATGGGATTGCACTGTCTAGGAGATATAAAGACAATTATACTTATGACTTTCTTTTACTTTTGCTACTTAAAAAAAAAAAAAAACAATGATGCGGCCAGACAGGAAACATGGTTGGTGAGATGTTGGAGTGATGGTGTCCCCCCTTACACCCCCCGCCAGACAGGGAAAGTGGCTGGCAAGACATTGGAGCAATGGTGCTTCCTCATCCCCCTGTTTATTAGTGCAGTTTTGCGCTGCCACCCTGCTGTTGTTCATGTGTTTTCTTCTCCCGGTACAGTGTGTGCCTGTGTTTGTAGTTGTACTGGGAGAAGACACTAAAGAAATCAAATTAATGTTGGGACCAGATAGGACAGTGTGGTTGGTGAGAGGTGAAGTGCTGTGTCTTGCACTCACTGTCTTCAGGCCGGGAGATGAGTGAAGGCTGTTGGAGGGGATCGCTGTGTAGTTTTACTGACGGCTTTTTCCACTTGAAAGCTTTTTTTTCTGTTTGGGAGAATACTGTGTGTATGGGGGAGGTAGGGCAGGTTTGAGGTTGTTTCACTGTCTGGTGCTCACAGCAAGCGAGTTGGGGACAATGACAGTGGGTTTCCATGTCTGTGGTTGTGGCTGGTGGTTGAAAAAGCGAGTTAGGGACACTGACAGCAGGTTGGGCTGCTGAGCGGACATTACTGCAGCAGGCTGCGTGGAGTGATATATGCTGCATTGCTGCTGTCATCTCTGTGCTGGGACTAGACCAGTGATGTTATGCTGGGGTAACAGCATGGGTCCAGTCCCAGACTGACCAATCAGAGCCCAGCATTCTTTCTTGCCATTGTATAATATATTCATAAGTAATTTGTAGAGTGAAACCAGCAGCTTGGTTGCTAATTTCCCTGATAACATAAAAATAGAAATGATACAGTAGTTACATCATACAAGAAGGTTAATGAAATGCTAAGGGACCTGAACGTACTAGGGTATTGGCCAGATGAATGACAGATGGCATGCAGCACTGGGAAAAGTAAAAGTAATGCATCAAGGTAAGAAAACATGAAAGTAAAGTACTACCTGAGCAATACAGAAATTTCTGAAATCCAAATAAAGACATTGGGGTAATGATCATGAAAAACTTAAAATGGGACAACAGTGTGGTGCTGCACCTAGCAAAGCTAATAAAGCATAGCACGTATCAAGAGAAACTTTGTAAGCAGATTGAGAGACATAACAATGCCCGTGTATAGATCACCATTCAGATTCCATCTTGAGTATAGTGTAAAGTTCTGGTTCCCAGATCTGAGGAAGGATATCAACAGCATTGGGACAGTACAGTGAAGAGCAACCAATGCAGTTGTGAGCTTGAAAACCACAGGCTACACAGCATCATGAGCATTGAAGCAGGCAGCAAGCTCTATGGAAGCCCAAGGGAGGTGGAACCTTTCACATGTATCTCACAGAAAGGTGCATATGCATCCCTGATTGAAACATAGAAACAAAGAATTTGATGGCAGAAAAGGAATACTAGTCTCACCCAGTCTTCTCATTTTTTCCCCTTCCTATACTGACACCACAGACACTTCTTGATCTTCAGCTCCCCAATTGCTTTCCACTAAGATCTTAATATTCCTAGCCCATACACTCTTAAATCCCATCACTGCTCCCCCCATCACTTCTGCTGAAATACTGTTTCAACTATCCACCACTCTTTCAATAAAGAACTTACTCACATCTCTCTTGAATCCACTCCCCATCTTCATTGCATATCCCCCTGTTCTTGTGCATTTTTCATCTGAAAAATACTACCCTCCTTTCCCTTATTTATCACCATGAAGTATTAATAGGTCTCTATCATGTCCCCTCTCTCCATCTTCTCTTTCAGGGTGTAAATATTAAAGTCCTTCAGTCTCTCCTCATAGGGCTTCTGATTCACACACTGCAGCAATTTAGTTGCACTCTTCTGGACAGCCTCCACTCTTGTCTATGTCTTTCCTGAGATGTGGTCTGCAGAACAGGATTTTTTTTTAACTCTTTTTCTGTGCCACACCGGGGAACTCTCTCGGGCATCCTCGGTGGCCCAGGTCTCTACCTCCGATCTCAGACTCCCCTACCTCTCCCCCGCACGGCCTGCACAACCTCTGGATCTGGGCCCCCCCCAGAGGAAGGGCCACCCTACCTGCTCAGGGCACTCTATCTATAGTGTAGAGGGCTGGGACCGTATGGGTCAGCCATGGAGAGGAGGAAGCCTGGCATTGGAGTGTGGTCCTGGGGCTGAAGTGCCATCGCCTATCCCTGGGTGGGGATTTTCATTCTTTGTGTATGTTCCTGCCTCCCATGGAATGCATCCATCAAGGCAACACTATGCCACAACTTAGCTCCCTGCATTCACAGTGTCACTACATTGGGTGCCTCCGACCACTGCCAGATGCCACTCCAGGAGTGATCACTCCCCTGAACCCTCTCTGGGAAGAGAGAGCAGTCCTCTGGATGCTCAATCTCTTACATCCCCTGCTGACCCCTGATGACCCAGGCTCATTCTCTAACCCAGGTCGCTGGTGTGGAGAAAGGTGTGGAGTCCAGTGCCTCAATCCTCAGCACCACCAGGCCTAGTCCAGCAGAACAGGATACAGTTCTCCAGGTTGAGTCTCATCTGTGATCTATACAGTGGCAACACCATCTCTCTTCTTCTCCTGGTGATGCCCCTTCCTATGCACTCCAACATCCCATTAGCCCTACCAACTGCCTTGTTGCACTATTTCACCACATTGAGGTCATCAGACATGATTACTCCTAGGTCCCTGTCCTGTTTGGTGACTGTGAGTACCTCTTCTCCCATTTTGCACTCTGCCTCTGGGGTTTCTGTGCCCTAAGAGCATGATTTTGCACTTTTTTGTATTGAAATCCAGCTGCCATGTGCTTCACCACTCCTTGAGTTCTCAGGTCTCTGCACATTCTTTCCACCCCCTCTGCAGTGCCCACCCTGTTGCAAATTTTGGTTTTATCCACAAAGAGGGCTACCTTCCTTTCCTGCTCATTTGCAGTGTCATTTATAAAGACATTAAAGAGGACTGGTTCCAGTACTGAGCCCTGAGATGCCCCACTGGTCACCCTCCCTTTCCCAGAGTGAACTTCATTTACCACCAAATTGTGTCGCCTCTCCTTAACCAATTTCTCTTCCAGTTTACTACCATAGGACCCACCCTTAAGCTGCCAAGTTTCCTTATAAGTCTCCAATGTGGAAAGGTTGTAAAGGCCTTGTAAAAATCTAAGTAGGTGAAGACCACTGCCCTACTTGGATCCATTTCCCTGGTCACCAGTTAAAAAAAATCTATTAGATTTGTCTGCAGTAAGCTCCACCCCATGAATCCGTGTTGTCTCTGGTCTTGTATCCCTTTAATTTCAAAATACTCCACAATTCTTTCCTTTGATAGTGACTCCATTAACTTTCCCACCACTGATGTTAGGTTGACTGGCCTATAGTCCCCAGCCTCCTCCTTGATTCCACTTTTATGAAGTGGGAGTACATGTGCCCTCCTCCAGTCCTCCAGAACCACTCCTGTTTCCAGTGAGTTGTTGAATAGGGCTGTCTGAGCTGCAGTCAGTACCTCCTTGAGCTTCTTCAATACAGTTGGGTGTACCCCATATGGTTGCATAGCTTTGTCCACTTTCAGATTTGCAAATCCCTGCAGGACTCTCTCCTCTGTAAAAGGACTTGTGTCTACCTCCCTCACCACAGTACTCCTGCTGCTTTTATGAGGCAATCTCCTTCCCCTTCCTCTGTGCAGACTGAACAAAAGTACTTGTTCAGGATATCTGCTTTTTCCTGATCCTCCTCTACACAGTCTCCACCTGCCCTTCTTAACCTCACAGTCCATCATCTAGTCTTCCTCTTTCCACTTATGTAACTAGAAAATGTCTTGTCCCTTTTAGTTACCTCATGGGCTGTTCTTTCCTCAGTTTATGCCTTTGCGCTCCTCAACACTTGCCTCCTTCCCACTGTTTCTCCTGATACACTTCCCTGTCCTCTTCCCTCTGTATCTCTATACCTCTTGAATGCTACCCTTTTAGCTTTTATCTTTTCATCCACTTCCTTTGAGAACCATAGCAGTTTTCTCTTGTTTTTGCTCACTTCCTTTGCGCAGTCATTTTTTGCATCCACTTTGTTTTCCCTTAACTTAGCCCACTGTTCCTCCACCCTACTCAGGACAGCCCCCTACTAGGTCACCTCTGTGGCATTCACATATTTTCTTAAAATCTGCCGTCCTGAAGTCTAGGACCCTTGTCCTTGTGCAGTTCACTTTAACCACCATCCTTACATTGGAACTGAACTGTACTGTGATCATTGGTCTCCAACTGGCCTTCCACCTTGATGTCTGCTAGATTGTCCCTGTTAGTGAGCAGCAGGTCCCGTACTGCCCCATCATGAGTGGGCTCCCTGACCCCTGACTAACTGCCTAAGAAATGCCCCTGCAGGGAGTCCAGGATGTCCCTGCTTCTTGCTGAAGCTACAGATGGGAAGCTCCAGTCTACATCCAGTAGATTGAAGTCCCACACCAGCAGCACCAACTCCCCTTTTTCTATCATTGTGCTAATCTTATCTAGCTTCATGTCCTGTGTTGGAGGTCTGTAGATCATGCCAGCATGAATAGTGGCTCATTTTCCATCTTGAGGATGACCCACAGTACCTTCAACCCCTCCATTCCATTCTGGATTCCTTGTGCCTCTGTTGCTTTGATACCCTTCCTTATATATAACGCCACCCCTCTTCCCTTCCTTCCCACACTAGCTTTCCTGAACTGAGTATTAGCTTATGTCATGTCACAGTTGTGATTTCCTGTGCAGCACAATTCAGTAAAAGCTATGATATCTGGGTCTTCCCCTATGTCATGATGGCCTCTAAGTCTGGAATTTTATTCTGTAGACCTCATGTGTTTGCACACATGGCCTTCCATAATGTCTTACCACTCTGCCTGCTTCCCCACTTTCTTTTCCTTTTTGGCCTGCCTCCATTTCCCCTTTCTTTTTACAAATCATGTTCTCATCCTCTTTCATTTCTACCACTTCACTTTTTCTTTATTTTGCACCCTGGGGAATTTATCTCCCCTCAAGTTCTCCATTCTTTCTTCTTTAGTCTGTGGGGGGTGGGAGCAATTTATGCCTCTATGATTTCTTCCACCACCACCCTCAGCTAGTTTAAATGTTCATCAAAGTAAAACTTAAACCATCCACTTAGGAGTCTGGTTCCCTTTCCAGATGGATCTCTGTCATAATTTCTGCATAGGCCCTTGTTTCTCCAGGTTGGTCCCCAGTTCCCAATGTGGCTGATTCCGTCTGCTCTACACTATTACTTCAACTATAAATTGAAGCTCCTGGTGCAGAGAACTCTATCCTTCCCCCATCATAGACAAGCAGCACCTCAGCAAAAGCCACTGAGCGTGCTACCGCCTGAGACCTCTACCCAACTCCCTCAAA
Organism: Neoceratodus forsteri; assembly: GCA_016271365.2. NCBI lineage: Eukaryota > Metazoa > Chordata > Ceratodontiformes > Ceratodontidae > Neoceratodus > Neoceratodus forsteri. The sequence continues at coordinate 319,252,931 of CM028134.1, forward strand.
TCTTCATGCACAATCTCATCCTCATTCCTAGCCCACTCATTAATCCACAGGTGGACAATGACATCCAGATCCCCCTCCTACCCTACCTAGTGATCCTTAGGATCTGATTTCCAGTCCCCTGATCAGAGGCACCATTTAGGCACCTCACGTCCCTCTTTCCCCTTCCTTCCTCTTCCAAAATCTAGCCCCTAATGATTGAGTGCCCAACCAGAAATTGCTTCGTCTTTTGCTGGAATCCTCCACCTCCCACCTTGGGGCCTCAATTATGGAGGACCCCCAAATCCTTCCTGGTCACTACCACGAGTGCCTCCTCCCAACAGTCCCATCCCACTAGAGCGGTGAATGAGTTATATAGTGGCACAGGCTGAGGAATGTGCCCCCAACCTATCACCTACAGCCTCATGGAGCCCACCACAATCCAGCAGGCCCTCCTTCCAGGCATCAGTGATATTAGACTTGGTGGCCCTTAAATAGGGGAAGAGGTCCCCTGAATCCTAACTAATTCAGACAGGAGCCAAGCAACCTCCTCCCTCAGCCCACAGAGGTGTGTGCAGATGGGGCAGCACCTCAGTCTCCAAAAGGTTTCTGTGAAAGCTGCTGTTCCAGTCCCAACATTCTAATTCCTACATTCACTATATTTAGTGAAATTAATTTTGTGCCCTTGCCCTAGATAGGTTTACCCTTTTTTATTTTGCTTAACCCCTTTGTATCATGGTCCTATATTGGGTGATGTTAGTTTTTATCATTTTGCTTCTCTTATCCTCTTTACACACACCCTAGAAAGGGTATTACCTCTTTTCCACACCACAGGTGATTCTAGTTTTACCCTCTTAACTATACCTTTTCCACTTTGTACACTTATCCAGATAGGGTATTTTCTCCCTTCCCATACAGCAGGTCATTACTGTTCATATGAACTTTACTCTCCTACTCAGGCAGCAGCAAGTATACAGGTACTTCACCTTACCTCATTGCACCGGTAGAGTTCCCTGCATGCCTGCTGTCAGCTGTAGACACTGATGATGCCTAAGATGCTAATCATGTTCCACACCTGCTCTGTTCCACTCACGTGCTAAGACACAAATGTGAATGCAACATGTTAGGAGTGGCAGAATTTATATATGCTCTGGGCTTCTTGGTTAGCACTGATTAGTTGGTCTCAGTCATGCAGCTGATGTTCCTCCCCTCCTTCTGCTTCCCATATGACCTCCCAATCTCCTTTCCAGCAAACACAAGGAGCCCCTGAAAAAAAAGAAGAGAAATCACACACAGTGAGTTTTACAGTGCAGCAACACTTTACAAAAGAGGCCCCCAATGCTTGGACAAGCAATGCAACCTTTTGACTGAAAACTGCACCAAAAATTGGGTGCACTCACTTTTAGAACCTGCTTTGGCCTTCCTGGTTAGCCCTAACTGCCCGGTCTTGATCATGCAGTTAGTGTTCCTCCCTCTCCCTCTGCTTCCTGTCTAACTTCCTAATCTTCCTGCCAATAAACAAAGGGAGTCCCTGGAAAAAAGAGAAGAAATCACATACAATGAGTTTTACAGTACAGCAACACTTTCCAACAGATGCCACCAATGCTTGAATGGGTGATATGATCTCTAGGCCAAAAAACACTGACTGCCGAGAATCTATAGTTTAGGGCATTATGGACATTAGAAGATGCAGAGATGGAGATCAGCCATTGTTTAGGAGGTCTTTAAGCAGGAAAAGAGAGGCACCAAAACCAGAAAGACTAAATACTTATGAAGTTGGAGAGGTGGAATGCCCAGGCAGTAGAGCATGAGGTAGTCACTGAGATAATCAGGGAGGGTATCAGTTTCCAGTGCACTGGGTGGTGGGGGGTGGTGGTGGTAGTGGTAAGGAGAGAGAACCCAATTAATGATAGAGTGATTGGAGGGAGAAAGATTTAGCTGAGTAGGATCCATGATATGGTGAGTCATATGGGTGACCTAAATGCTCTGGCTCATGTTCTGGAGAAGACCACTTTCCATTTGAGTGAATGTCTCCCAAAACAAAAAATGCACAAGGAAAAAGTTAGGAAGGAAATGAGGGATTGGGCGGGGGGGGAGAGAGAGAGAGAGAGAGAGAGAGCTAAAGAGCATGTCAGACTTGATGCCTTGGCAGAAAAAGGCATGAGACACTCAGAAAGGAAGAGGGACAGGTGAATGTGATGAAAATAATGAGACCTCATTAAAAGAGGTAACAGGGCCATGCATCAATTTTGTATGCAGGACAAGGCTTCTCCCAGGAGCTAGGTGCCCACGTAAAAAATTGTAAAATCCAGAATAAAAGCAGTATCCACAGCATTGAACACTCACTCAAAAAACAATCTTTCAGATTTTTTATCACACACTAGTACAACTTCAGTACAACAAAAACCAGCATTGTGCAGAAACCAGTGCAGTGTTAATTAACCATAGAATAAGGAAGGGGAGTGTTATAGGGTATAAAAAGGCAGTTGTCAAAGCCTGAGGGTTTTGGGGGGTAAGTAAGTTTGAGGTGGGAAACATTTTGGGGAGCCCTTCCCTCTCATGCCCGCCCCCCTTCTTATACCCCACCACACTCCCCATCCTTGTTCAATGGTTAATTAGCACTGCCACTTTAAATGAATGCCCTGATTGCATTTTCTGTTGCATAAATAGTGGCACTCACAAGGAGTCACTTATCCATGAATAAACTCTGTTGAGAGCATAACACTGGTTGTTGCATTTTGCTGGTTCTTGCCTGTACTGAAGTTGCAAAGTGAGAAGGAAAGGTTTTCAAAAAAAACTCACGTTAAGCAGTGTACAATAAAAAATCTGAAATATGACCAAATTAGAAAGTACTGTTTTTTGAGTGAGTGATGAGTGCCGTGGATACTGCTTGTGTTCTGGCCATACATAACTTATGATCCCCTCATCTGTTTTACACCTCTTTATTACTTGACAGAATGTTATAATTGCTAGGCATATGTCACAGTTATATTACTTGTAATCAATTCTCCCTTTGTACACTTGTATTTTTTGGGGAACTTGTGTTGTTTGCCATCTCATTGTACTGTATCTGTTTGTATCACAATGTCCCTGAAGATTCAGAAGCAATGATTTGTTATTTTACTGGACTCAAATAGATAATATAGTGTTCTATCAGTTCTTCTTCAGAAGCTCATGGCATGAGCTTCTGAAGAAGGACTGGTTGGTCCGAAAGCTAGAGCACTTTGTTCTTGTTGTTACATCTATGTTGGTCCATTAAAAGGTATCAAATCATTTGCTTCTGGATCTATTCTTGCAAGGACCAATACGGCAACTACTAAATCTAAATGTCCTTGACAGAACCTCCTTGTAAAAGAGCATGCTCAATGGAGTTTTTCTGGTGAATAAACTTGAACTTATAATCTAAAACCAGTGGTTAATGGAAACATGCTTAATCAGGTGTCTCCATTTCTATGGTCATGTCTGTCAACAGAGTAGTCAGGCAATGAAATTGCCATGTCACTGACCTTGAGGAAGAAGCCAGAATAAAATCACTATGGCAAATATCAGTAGTTAGTTATAGGGCTCGCAGAGGAGAGCAAATTGTGGGCATTGAGGTTTAGAATCTAAGCCCCTTCAGGATGGTAGACAAGGTACTGTAGGGAATGATAAGTAGAGGTTAGGGTTTGGCTAAGCTTCACATTCTGCAAGCAGAAGTAAGAAGGCAATGGTAAGCATATAGGATGATTTCTTAGAGTGATAAAGTGTAGGGAGGTTATATAGGATGGAAAGTGAGAAGGAAAGGTTTTCAAAAAAGCCTCGTGTTAAGCAGTGGATAATGATGAAATTGGGAGAGAAGACAGAGCAGAGTAAAGAAGGAGTGGATGGGGAAAGGGATAAGAAAGAGCTGGGTGATGGACAGGAGCAAGACAAGATGCATAAAAGATTGAGTAGGCACATGTTGCCAGTAGAGATCAGAATAAAAAGTAATACGAGGGAGCAAGGTGGCACAGAGGCATGAGCAAGTAAGGGGGGTAAGACTGGAAAGAGCAGTGGAAGGTACAAGGAGCAGAGCAAAGTTAGAATAATAGTGTCAGTGGCCAAAAAGAGGAACAGCAGTGTAAAGGGGGGGAAGGTAGACATGGTATCTGATAGGTACAGGGAAACTAAAAGGCTAGGGGAATAACCAATGTTGGATTTTGGCAGCATTCTAAACCTGATGGCAAAACACGACACAGGAGACAGGTGTCACAGAATAAATGTTTAATCTCAAAATACATGTAAAAAGGACAACGTACCTGGTGGGAGTTCAGAACCTCCAAACACCATAGTGTCGTCAAAGGGAAACTCACTGAAAAACAGGATTACATGAATTATTATAGTCAGAGATAAGAGCGTCCATTATTCAGTAATGGGCTCATCTGCATATTAGAGAAGCTAATCAAAGCAATTCTATTTGTGGATATGGTGGGCAGCTCACACCCAAGGCCACTAGGTGTTGCACATACACAATGATAAGTGTTATGCTAAAACTACTTTTGGATTACAATACAATGATTCAGAAAATATGCTGATCATAGCATTATGGCTAATAGCTGTAGGTGGCATGCTAATACCACAGGGATAAGTATACTGAATAATAGTTTGTAAGCACATGATAGCAAGCATGAGTAAATGCCAGTATATCTTATGCTATATCATAGAACATGTCCACATTAGGGGCTGTAAGTCAGGCAAGTCTACATACCCCCACCGTTGCCTGATGAAGAGGCAACACCACTAAGGAAAGTGTGACTGGTTACAGTCTAGCTGAATGAGTAGAACAGAGAAATTTCAACTGTGCATAATATTTGAGCATGTGACATAAGGAAATAATTAGAAAACCAATCAAGAAAACTGGAATAACAAAACCTTTAAAGGTACATCCCAACCAAGTGGTGGACAATCCAGTACTTAAATCACCATCATGAAATTTAGCATTTAAAGAATTGCCTGTCTAAGTAACATTGTTGCTAATACAACAAGGATCAAAGATTCAAGGTGAGAGGGTCAATAGGCACATTAAACACTGGTAAATAAGCTGGTCCGGTGGCGTTGAAGGCTGAGGTGCTGGATGCCACACCTCGCATCACGCCGGCGACCCAGGTTAGGGAATGAGCCTGGGTCATCGGGGGTCAGCATGGGAGGAGAAGGATTGAGCATCTGTAGGACTACTCTCCTTCTCCATGGGGGTGGGTTGTCCCAGTGTCCTAGTGGGCTCTAGCAGTGGCTGGGAGTGATGGCAGCTCACAGGCAGACTTGAGGGGATGTGCTGCGGCAGACGCCGGGAAGGAGTGTGTGCAGTAGCGCGCATGCTCCTGTTCCTTGGTATCATTGCACACTGCAGACATCATGGGGAGGGAGAACATGGAAAATATGGGGACCAGTCATGGCGACATAATGGCCATCCCCAGAGGGACTAGCTTGGCGCCAAGGGTGTGCAGCTTAACTGGATCCTGGTCTGGTGTGAGAGCTTGAGGGGGGGCTCTCCACCTCCCCGCCAAGGGGGCAAAGCCTCAGGGGTGTGCTGCAGGCCCGAATGTGGAGCCAGGAAGTCCTCAGGATGGTGGATGGACAACCTCAGAAGGGATTCCTGGATGTAGAGGTAAGCAGACTGGTTGCCAGGGAGAAAAAGTACTAACAACAAAAAAAAAAAACACTGGTAAATACTGTTCCATAGCATTCAAATAGTCAGGGTCACTATCCATGTAATCTAGTTCTGGGGTGGGAACAGGTGTGATAACTGTATGGCCAATGATAGTGCACTCATGAGGTACAAAATAGAAGCTGGGCATAGTTATACCACACATAAGTGCTCCATAGGAGAATGTCTCATAGATGGTTATGACACAGTATTGTCCATCACTGTTGGTCACACGAACTTGAGGAAAGCACCACTTCATGAGTTGTACTGGGCAGGTAATGGAAGCATTCGTCATCTGGCTGGTGAGTTGTTGTACAGTCTGTGCCTGCATTTTAGTTGTTTCAGCATCAAAGGAGGTGATGTGACATTAACAGAAGCAGAAACATTGTCAAAGAGGTCATTGTAAAACGTATATGACCAGTCCATTGAGTCTAGAACATAGATTTTGATGGCAGATAAGGACCGTTTGGCCCACCCAGTCTGCCCATTTCCCTACCCAATGGATAAGTTGCAGATCCTAGCTAACCAGCAGCCTACTTATTCCTACCCCCACCTCCTAGAATTGCCTTATGACTGTCCCATGCATGGTTGAATTCCACCACTGTTTTTGACTCCACAACCTCCTCCAGAAGGCCGTTCCAAGCATCCACAACCCTCTCTGTGAAGAAATACTTCCTTAAATTACCTCTGAGCCACCCCTTCTCTATCTTCCAATTGTGCCCCCTTGTTCTTGCACACCTCTTTTTTTGAAAGATGCTACCCTCTTGGACTTTGTTGATTCCCTTGAGGTACTTGAAAGTTTCTATCATGTGCCCCTCTCCCTCCTTTCCTCGAGGCTATACATATTCAGCTCCTTAAGTCTCTCTTCATATGTCTTACGGTGCAGACCCTGCACCATTTTAGTTGCCCTCCTCTAGACAGCCTCCATCCTATCTATGTCTTTGCGGAGATTGGGTCTCCAGAACTGCACGCAGTACTCCAGATGGGGTCTCACCAACTGTCTGTACAGAGGGATAATAACTTCCTATTTTCTACTGGTGATGCGTCTCCCTATGCATCCCAGTATCCCCCCAGCCCTCCTTGCTGCCCTCTCACATTGCTTGCCCACCTTTAGGTCATCTGATATGACTACCCCAGGTCCCTTTCCATTTTTGTTGTTGTTAGTATCTCACTCCCCATTGTGTACTCTTCCCCTGGGTTTTTGTTTCCCAGGTGCATTACCTTGCACTTCTTAGCATTGAATCTAAGCTGCCATACATTTGACCATTCCTCTAACCTTGCCAAGTCCCTTCTCATCCTTTCCACCCCACCTTGTGATCAACTCTGTTGCAGATCTTTGTGTCATCTGCAAAGAGACATACTTTTCCTTCCAGTCCCTCTGCAATGTTGCTTATAAAGACATTGAAGAGGACCGGTCCTAATACTGAACCCTGCGGTACCCCACTAGTAACCCCCTTTCTTCAGAGTGGACTCCATTTACTATTACTCTCTGTGTCCTATTCTCCAGCCAATTCTTTACCCAGGCTGTCATCTTGGGACCCACTCCCAGGCTGGCTAACTTGTATATTAATCTTTTGTGAGGGACTGTGTCAAATGCCTTGCTAAAGTCTAGGTAGGCCATGTCCACAGCCCCTCCCTGCTCTACTACTTTGATCACCCAGTCAAAGAAATCTATCAGATTTGTCTGGCATGACCTTCTCACTGTGAATCCATGTTGCCTTGGGTTCTGAGCCCCTCTGGCCTCTAGATACTCAACAATTCTTTCCTTCAGAAGTGATTCCATCATTTTCCCTACCACTGAGGTTAAACTAACAGGTCTGTAGTTTTCTGCTTCTGCCTTGCTCCCACTTTGTGAAGGGGAATCACATCTGCCCTCTCCAGTCCTCGGGTACCACCCCATCCTCCCATGATTTGTTAAAGAGGGTAGTCAGTGGTGTCACCAGTTCTACCCTTAGTTCTTTTTAGAATTCTGGGATGAATCCCATCAGGCCTCATTGCTTTGTCCACCTTCAGTTTTAAGAGTTTTTCAGAACCCTTTCTTCTGTAAATGGGCTGGTATCAACTTCTGTATCCAGAATGTTTCTACTGTTTGTTTTAGGTACCTCCCACTTCCTTTGTAAATACTGAGCAAAAATATTTGTTTAGTATCTCTGCCTTTTCACAGTCACCCTCTGCCCACCCTCCTCCTCTCTTTATTAAGCCTCACTAACCCTCCCTTGGTCTTCCTTCACTCCCTGATGTACCTATAAAAGGTTTTATCCCCCTTCTTAACTGAGTTGGCTATCTTTTCCTCGGTTTGGGCCTTTGCTGTTCTGACTGCCTTCCCAGCTTCCTTTTGCTTTAACTGATACAGTTCTCTGTCCTGCTCCTTCTGTGATTCCTTGTACTTCCTGAATGCTTTCTTTTTCTCTTGAACCTTCACTGCCACTTCCTTTGAGAACCATAGTGGTTTCTTACATCGTTTCATTTTGTTTATTTGCTTCACACAAAGGCTTGTTACCTCCGTGATGGCAGTTTTTATTATTCCCCATTGTTCTTCCACCCCTCCTTCCTGCCCATTTGCTAGTGCATTCCTTAGGCACTCACCCATTTTGGCAAAGTCAGCCCTCCTAAAGTCCAGTACTTTTGTCTTTGTATGGCTTGACTCTATTGCTGTGTTTATTGTGATCCATGCTGTTCTGGATGGTTGCTAGTTCCCAGATGGCTACCCACTTTACATCTGTGATCCTCTTCATCTCCATTTGAGAGAACCAGGTCTAAGATTGCTCTCTCGGTGGGCTCCAATACTAGTTGTCTCAGGCATGCCCCTGTAGGGCATCTAGAATAACCCCACTTTGAAGTGGCTGCTGCAACTGCACTCCAGTTAACATCTGGCATATTCAGATCACCCATCAGAAATATCTCCCTTTTTCTGCCATTCTAAGTATTCTTTCTATCATTTCCTTGTCCATTTCCTCCCCTGAGAATGGTCTGTATACAACCCTGTGCGGATTGTGGTGCCATTGCCGGTCTCCAAATTTACCCACAGTGCTTCTTCTCCTCCCTGTTTTCCTTTTGTTCTGTTGCTTTGATTCCTTCCCTTATGTAAAGAGCTACTCCTCCTCCTTTTTACCCTCCCTGTCCCTCCTGTAGATAGTGTATCCTGGTATGTTTATGTCCCAGTCATGGTTTTGTGTACCATGTTTCTGTGACTGCCACGATATCCAGATGTTCTTCCTCCATCAAGGCCACTAATTAAGGAAGCTTGTTACTCAGACTACGGGCATTGGTACTCATTGCTCTCCATTTTTTTGATGGCTTTACCTTCTTTTGCAGCATCCCGCACTAACCTGTCTACCTCGGTCTTTTTCTCATTTAGTACCCTGTTTTGTAGGGAGATGCTGGGATTTGCCTGCTGCTTATCAGTGCCTTCCCCCTTGACTAGTTAAAAGCTTGCCAATAAAGCATTTAAACTGATTGCTCAAAAGACTTGTTCCCTTCCTGAACAGATGCAGACCATCCTGCCAGTATAGGCTGGTGTCCCTCCAGATGGAACCCCAGTCCCCAATGAAGACAAACACCTGTGCTCCACACCATTTTTCTACCATTCATTAAACTGCATGGTGCAAAGTACCCTCGCCTCACTCATGCCATTGACAGGCAGCACCTCAGAGAAGGATATTGTGTGTGCTACTTGTCTTAGGCCCCTCCCCAATTCTACAAAGTCCTTCTGCACTGCTCTAATCTCATGATTAGCCAAGTCATTTGTCCCTAGGTGGACAATGATGTCCAGCTTAGACTCCCGTGTGGCTGTTCTCATGATCCTGAGGATGCACTTCCTGTCTGTCCAAGCCATGGCACCAGGCAGGCACCTTACTTCAGTTTTCCCTGCTCCTCCCCGTTCTATCCCCCTAATAATTGAGTCCCCCACCTGGAGCTGCTTCCTTTCCTTGTGGTGTCCTCTGCCTCCTTCCTGTGGGCCTCCCTTGTGACAGTTGTCCTTAGCCTCCTTAGTCTCCTCTGTGAGTGCATCCATAGGGGAGCTATGCTCCCCCAGAATGGTGTATGGATTGTGGTGTGGAACAACTGACTTGGTGTGCCTCTGTTCCACCATCCTCACCCTCCCTGAGCCCACTGTGGTCCAAATGCTGTGCTTTATTCACAATCTCTGAGGTAGTGGCGGTGGCTCTGGTGCTCCCTGGATGGGGGAGGTTCCCTTCCTACCATCCAGTGTGGCCTGGGGGAAGGTCCCCTTACTACTGTCCAGTGTGGCCTGAAGATGGGCAACTTCCTCCCTCAGGGCAGAGAGATGTCTGCAAATAGGGCAGCATCTCAGCCTCCAGAAAGACTCCTGGAAGACTGCTGCCCCACACCATTACATTGTACTACTCCCCACATTGTGTGTGTGTGTGTGTAATTGGTTTGTAATATAGAAATATATATATATATATATATATATATTATACAATGTGTATGCTTATATTGTCAGTGCAGTGTGCTAGAGAGATATGACAGTGATATGCACCTTGCACTCTTGAGGAATGATGTCAGAACCCCAGGTATAAAGGAACGATTTCAGGGGTGGTGGGTGAGGGTGGAAGGGTTGGGCCTAAACTGTGCCCTCACAAAACAATCAGCTAAAAGCTCTGACCCACCACTGCGATGAGTGCCTTCCTGTCAGAAAGATGCCCTGCACAACAATTTGACAGAGAAAATACCCTATTAATCAAACAGAGAAAAATCCACACATCCAAGTCAGACACAGGTAAACCTCCTCAGCCCCAAAAGAGGCCTGGTGGTTTGTGCTCTGAAAGCTGTCAGCCCCAAAATAAGTCAGCTGTGCTTTAAACTCTTCCTGCACTGAAAATGTTAAGAATTGTAACAAACAAACGTAAACCTAGATCCACTTCCCTCTGTTGCTTGAAAGACTGTCTTTTCCTGTTTCACACTGCAGGTTTTTCTATGACAACTCCTTAACCACAGTAACTTATTTAAAAATAGTTTAACTATCACAAACTCCTACGCACCATTAAATTATTTAAAATTACTTTCTGTCCCAAAGTCCTAGTAGTCAATCCAGCTACCCCCAAGGGACAACCAAAAAGCAGTATTCAAACACTTGTGAAGTTACTTCCAAGATAAGCAGAGTTTGCAAGCTTCTTTTTCAACTCCTCAGCCACCTGTAATTTATTTAAAAATAGTTTAACTGTCAGAAAATCCTAGTAGACAATCTAGCTACCTCCAAGAATCTACCCAAATGCAGTATTTAAATCCTTCTGAAGTTACTAACAAAATAAACAGAGTTTGCAAGCCCCTTCTTGGTTAAACACTAAATAAATATGTGAATAAAAAGCAATTATCAAGGGTAGTTAGTTTCACCTCCCACAGAATTAAGCAAAAGTGCACTTTTGTTGCAGATATCAAGTGCAATATAGAATTTCTCACACAGCTCACAGCTGAATGAAGAAGTAGTGTCCTTCCAGGTCAAGAAAATGTGCTTTGTGTCTCTAAAAATTGCAGCCTCCAGTAACCTATAGTAATCTGATCTAGTCTGGATATCTCCAACCAGGGCAATTTGTTGACAATGGTTATGATGCAGCCCTTCCTGTTCCAATGCAACACTTTTTGGTCTGAAAAAAATGTCCTGCACCTAAGGCTGTCTGTGTTTCAATTCACACTGCAGGTTTTGCTATGACAACTCCTTAACCACAGTAACTTATTTAAAAATAGTTTAACTGTCATGAACTCCTATGCACCAGTAAATTATTTAAAAATAGTTTCTGTCCCAAAATCCTAGTAGTCAATCCAGCTACCCCCAAGGGACAACCAAAATGCAGTATTCAAACACTTGTGAAGTTACTTCCAAGATAAGCAGAGTTTGCAAGATTCTATTTTTTTTCAACTCTTCAGCCACCTATAATTTATTTAAAAATAGTTTAACTGTCAGAAAATACTAGTCTGCAGAATAACCACACAGAGGTGTGTTTATATCAAAAATGTCACATCAGCACAAATAGTGGTAGCACTTTATGGCACAACAGTCAGTATGTGGGGTTACCCAGGTGTCCAGGTGAGGATGAAACACCAGCAAAGGAGGCAATTTGGTCCATTATCGGTAGATGTTACCCTCTAGATGACCCATGGAGTGGACTTTCACCAACTTGTCAAAGACTGAAGAGCTCTTATGAAAGAGTGGGAGGGATATGGTGAATGTAACATCCTTCATAACACATGCACCTGACATGCTGCAGGGTCCTTGATTTGGGTGTGGTGTGACATAACCCAGGTTCTGAGGTGTGGCCAATGAAAAGGACACAGTCCTAGCCATGCACCTGGTAGTGCATGACATGATTTTACAATAGGGACAATACCATTTAGCCATACGTATATCTTGGATTCAATCTGGAATCCTTTCCAACTCCAGACACCAGAAGAGATTTGTGATAGTTTTTATGGCATATGTACCATAAGCTGAACAAAGGATTTCCCTGCCTGTGTGCTGCTCTTTAGCTTCTTTATTTATTGCAAAAGATCAATTCATGGATTTTGTTTTGGGTCTCATTGACTAAACATGCTAGGTCATGTATGTTATACACTGTGAATCTTTCCTCCTGAGTAATACCATCTATACCACATAGTATGGGCTGTATGACATTTCGTCATAACTTACTGTTAAACAATTTAGCATGTCTATGAAATTTAGCCCATTCAGCTCTGTTCCAAATCGACATTCCAGAACCAAACATACCCATAACAGTACCGGCTCTGCCTGTAACATTCAAAAATCCCAAACTCCTCTTAAGACATTTGGGAGGAACAGTCCTCTGTGTTCTTTAGTATGGTGCCCAGCTGCAGGGTCTTGTGCATGTGCCTGATAGGCTGCCATTAAATCTAATAGCATCACCATGTGAAATTTAGAAACATTGGTGGTGGAACAATGGCCAAACTCAGCCATGTTCCACTGGGTAAGGTTCAAAATAACAGGAACATGTATAAATTGAACATTGTTAGTAAGTGTCCTGGGGACAGAGGTTGCAGCCAGGCCGCTGGGTGGACCTGGCTCCATATTAGGGCATTGCAAGGGTTCATTTGTGGATGGTGGAATGACTGTAAGAAAAAGAGAAGTGGTTGCAATGGATTGGTTGACACAGTTTTGGTGCATGGTGGTATTAGAAAATTGGTAACAAAAGTCTGGGCTTAATATTGCTGTGAGATTGTAGAGGCCCATATGGCATTGATTAACTTGGCATATACACAAAGTTCCATTGGGGCAAATATGGGTGTTAGACCAGCCGTGAAAGGTTCCTTTGGCAAGGTGGGCCACTGGAATTTCTTGTCCAGTGGGATTATCAGTTGTCCATCCAATTTAGATAGTAGAATTGTCTGGAAAAAACACCATGGTGTTGAGATATGCATCTCTTCCCTCTTGAACAGTCACATGGGTTGATGGGAGTTGAATGGCCACCTTTGGTTCAGGAGGAAGAGTTGGAAATAGGCGTGGACTCCAGCTTAGAGGGCTAAGGGCTGTCTGGAGGTTCCTCGAGGTCTCATCTGGATCTGGTTGTTATGTTGCTTTCCAGATGCCCAAGATGAGGGAAGGGATTATCAAGATTAGTTTTATTTCTGAAAAACAAAGAAATTAACAGGTTAGAGGACAGGTCTCCTCCCCCCATCAAGGGGAAGGAGTATTAATCACCGTTGTACAGTTTCAGTTAATTGCCATGATACCATTTGTCTATGGGTTTCTTGGGGTCTGTTAGCCACACTTGGTAGACAGCAGGGTTCAATTTGTTGATGATGTCACGGGGGCCTGCCCATTTGTTGGCAAACAGGTGAGTTGGTGTGGAGAATTTCAGTACCATGACAAGGTCTTCCACCTGCCAATTGACTTCTTTGACATTCTTGTCAAAGTACATTTTGGATTGCTGTTGGTTACCTGGCCCAAATTCGTGGCAGCAAAAAGGTCAGTCTGTACAAGATTGTCCTTCAGTTGTGTGACATAAGCATCCACTGACACTCCGTCTGCAGTTGGGGTATCCAGATTGAATCACATATGTTCTGGTAGCCTCATCTGTCTTCCGGGTCATCGCTGTGAAGGGTGTGCACTGGGTTGCTGCAAGCAGGGTACTTCTGATTGACATTGAGAGTAAGGGCAATAGAGAATCACATCTTTCAGCATTCTCATTTGCAAATTTATACAACATTAGTTTGATCTGTCTGTTGGCTCTCTCTACCTGTCCAGAGGACTGAAGGTGTTAAGCGATATGGAATTTATGGGTAACTTCCAATAATTCCAAACATTCTTGCATTAGTTCTCCTGTAAAGCTGGTCCCTTTGCCAGAGTCTGCCTGGAGGGGTAGGCCCCACCTGTTAAATACTTGATCCAGCAGGATTTTGGCAGTTGCTTTTGCAGCGTTTGCTCTACAGGGAAGACTTCTACTCATTTCAAGAAAAGGTCAATGAACACAAGTGCTTACTTGTTGTTTCTGCTGTTGCTGGGCAAGGGTCCAATTAAATAAATTTTAATTGTCTTGCAGGGGCCCGATTGCCTTTGTGGAAGTAGTTTGGTATTTTTCATCCCAGGGATAGGGTTGCTCTGAGCACAGATAATGCAATTGTCCACATAATGTTGGACATCAGTTGTCATAGTAGGACACCAGCCCCTGGTTTTCAGTTTCTGCAAGGTCTTGTCTGCCCCTTGCTGTCCACCTGTAGGGGTGTCATGGACCTGGTGGATGAATTCTGGTTGGAGCGATTTGGGAACCTCCCACAGCTTTTGATCCCCTGAGTGACAGTAAATTAATAAAAAGGGAACTAGGAGAGCTTCAGTAACAGACAAGTACTGGAACAGCAGTATAAGTGCAGTATAATGTGGGGAGTGGTGCAATGCAGTGGCTGTGGGGCAGCCATATTCAGGCAGATCTTTTGGATGCTGAGGTGCTGCTCTATCTGCATGCATCTCTCTGGACTGTGGGATGGGGTAGCCAGACTCAGAGCAGAAGTAAACTGGGTCAGGAGTACCTTAACCTCTAGCCAGAGACCACCCAGTCCAATGCCACTGCCTCAAAGGATGCTGAGAATGAGGAGCACTTGGATTAAGTTGGGCTCAGAGAGGGTTAGGATGGTCAGGCAGAGGCACATCCCATATCCTTTTCCACTCCAGAACTCATATGCCGCACTGGCAAACAGGGACAACCAAATAGAGGTACCCAGAGAAGTGGAAGGGAAGGATGTAGAGGTCAGCCAAGGAGATGACCTCAGTGGGGAGAGTAGTGGACAGCAGAGGAGGAGGAAGAAAATGCTGGTGAGGGACTCTGTCATAAGAGGGATCCAGATAGGAACACAGGAGGGGAACGACAGGGAGGTGAGGTGCCTACCAGGTGCCATGGCACAGAGGGATGACAGGAAGATCCTGGGGATCACTGGGAAGGCAAAATTGGAGGGTGAGCTGGATGTCATTATCCACTTAGGTGCTAATGACCTGGCAAATGGGGAGCCTAAGGAAGTTCAGGAAGAGTTTAGGAAATTTGGGAGGGGTCTCATGCAAGTTGCTACTTCTGTCACCTTCTCAGAAGCACTACCTGCGAGAGGCATGGGAGAGTATAGGGGTGCATGCACCAGGAGCTTTAACTTATGGTTGAAGAACTGGTGCTGTGAGGAAGGGTTTGGATTAATTGGTGATTGGGGACCCACCTGGAGGGATGGAGGCTTGTTCAGGCCTGATAGCCTGCATCCATCTTGGAAGGGGATCAAAGCACTTAATGATAAGTTTAAATGCTACATGGACAAGCATTTAAACTAGCCAAGGAGGGTGGCAGGCCAGCAAGGAGGGTACCTAATTGCCCACCCCTCACAGCTAGCAGTGGAACCAGTGAACAGGAGGCATGGATAGCTCTACAAAGTAGTATGCAAAAGATGGAGATAAGTGCCCAAAAGGTGGATAGGCAGAAAAGGGGCAACATTCAACAGAAGGGCAGACAGCAGGGAGAACCAGGGATAAAGGACAACCAGGGAGTGGGCTAGAGTAGAGCAGCTACAGAATCCAGGGAGTTCAAATCATGGAAATCCATATGTGCCAATGCCAGGCGCCTTAGCAACAAAATGGAGGATATGGAGGCTGTCATGTTGTAGTTGGACCTGGACATTGTGGCCATCACAGAAACCTGGTGTAATGACAACCACAACTGGGAGATGGCCATACCTGGCTACAACATATTCAGAAGAGACAGGGCAGGTAGGAAGGGAGGAAGGAGGAGTGGCACTTTATGTGAAAGATGACATGAAGACCTCAGAGATCCAGGAGGAAAAAAATTGGGGAGAGATACTGTGGATTAAGCTGGAAAGGAAAATGGGGCCAGTCATCTGCACAGAGGTGGTCTATAGACCACCAGCCCAGGAAGAAGAAACAGATAGGGAGCTGATGCTAGCCATCCAAAGGATGACAGACAAGGGTGAGGTGGTGCTGGTTGGAGACCTCAATATTCCAGACATGGACCAGAGCATCTCAGCAGCAGCATCAACCAGGAGCAGATGTATCCTGGACTCCCTTCAAGGTGCCTTCCTGAAGCCGGCCCGGTGGCGCTGAAGGTTGAGGCGCTGGATGCCACACCTTGCGCCATGCCAGTGACCCGGGTTCGGGAATGAGTCTGGGTCAACGGGGGTCAGCAGGGAAGGGAGAGAATTGAGCATCCAACGGACAGCTCTCCTCTCCCGGGGGATGGGCTAAGGTTTGTCCAGCACACTAGCGGCTCCCGGTGGAGATCAGGGGTGCTGCAGTGTGCAGACAGCACAAATTAGCATGGCTGATGTCAGCAGGGTTGCCATGCGCTTGATGTCAGAGGTGCCCATGCATGGGGGGAGCAGGGAGAAAATGGAAAAACCCAGTTCCAGGGGTAGGCAATGGGACCAATCCCCCATGCTCACGACCGGGTCAGACTCTGCTGACCTTTGTAGATCCTCTGCTGGGGCCCGAGTCTGCAGCAGCTGGAGTCTATGTGTGAGAGTGCCCAAGGTAGGAGGGATGACCACACCCTGGAGGGGTTAAGCTGGGGGTGACAGCTTTGGGGTGGGGAGAGGAAGGTACAGTTGGAGGGGACTTCAGGCAGGGCAGGAGCAAGGTTTGATGCCTGAGAGAGGATCCTGGGACCGTGATTGGAGGAAAGAGAGTTGAAAAAAAGGTGGCTTCCTCAAGCAACTGGTCATGGAACAAACTCGGCAGAAGGCAATACTGGACCTTGTGCTCACAAATGGGGACAGGGTGATGGGGGTAACAGTGGGGGAGCACCTGGGGAACAGTGACCATCAGTCATTGTGGTTTGAAATCACAGAAGGAGCAGAACCAAATTGCACAAAAGCATGTATCTTGGATTTTAGGGGGGCAGACTTTGGGAAAATGGGGAGATGATTGAAAGAGGCATTAATGGGAATGGGGAGGGAATCAGTGGTTGAGGAATAGTGGGCGATATTTAAAATGTTGAATACAAGAGCAACGGAATTATGCATTAAGCAGGATAGCAAGGGGAAATGGAAGAGGAGGCCATTATGGTTTTCCAAGGAGGAAGCAGAGAAAGTGAAAGCCAAAAAGATTGCATTCAGGCAATACAAAAAGACACAGGTAGAAGGGGATAAGGAGAAGTACCAGGAGAAGCAAAGAGATGCAGGGAGGTCAGTAAGAGAAGCCAAAGCTCAGACAGAAGAGCACATTGCAAAATCAGTGGATAGAATGGACAAAACCTTTTACAGGTACATAAGTGAAAAAAGAAAGGCAAAAGGAGGGATAGTGAGACCGAAGGGGGAGGATGGGAGCTGTGTGGAGGATGACAACAGTAAACTGACATATTGAACAGGTATTTCTGCTCAGTCTTTACTGAGGAAGAGGAGGGTAATGGGCCCAAAGGGAGTACAAGGGGTGGGAATGGTGTAGAAATGGACCCAAGTCCCTTTACACGAGAAAGGGTCCTGAAGGAACTGGAATGAATAAGAGTTGATAAAGCAATGCAGCCAAATGGGGTGCACCCCAAGGTCTTTAAAGAACTAAGAGAGGTGGTAGCTGAAACTCTGGCAATCCTGTTTAGCCAATCACTGGAAATGGGGGAGGTACCCAAAGACTGAAGGACAGCAGATGTAGTCCCCTTATACAAAAGTGGGAACAAAGATGAAGCGGGGAACTACAGACCAGCCAGCCTCACCTCGGTAGTGGAGAAGATCATGGAAGCACTACTGAAGGAGAGATTGGTGGAACATCTGGTTGCCAATGAACTACAGGACCCAAGGCAGCATACAATAGTACCCACAGACATTGGCAGCTATTTCCCAACATTTCTGTGATATTTATGGAGAAATCTGCTTTCTCCATTATGACAGTAGGGGCAGCAGAGAGAAACTCTTTAGAAATTTCACAAAATATCTGGAAATAGCTGGCAATCTCTGTGTCTACTACTGTAGTTTCACCAGGGGGCAGTCATGTCAGACCAACTTCATTGAATTTTTCGACTGGGTGACTAGGGAGGTGGATCAGTAGAGGGCAGTGGAGATGGCCTATCTGATACTATGCCACATAGAAGGCTATTATACAAACTGGGGAATATGAGAGTGGGCAGGACAGTAGTGCGGTGAGTAGGTAACTGGCTGGGCAGCAGGACACAGAGGGTGCTGGTAAATGGCTGTCACTCCACAGAAGGAAGAGTGACCAGAGGGGCTGCCACAGGGATCAGTGCTGGGACTGGTTCTATTCAATGTCTTCATCAGTGACATTGTGCAGGACCTAGAAGGCAGAATTTCGCTGTTTGCTGATGACACAAAGCTCTGTAATGGAGTGGACAGACCACAGGGTGTAGACAGAATGAGGAGGGACCTGCAGAAACTTGAAAAATGGTCAGGGGTTTGGCAGTTGAAATTCAATGGAAAGAAGTGCAAGATAATGCATATGGGGCACAAAAACCCTGGAACAACATATCAGTTTGGGGGCGAGGACATAGCATGCACCAAGCAGGAAAGGGATCTTAGGGTTATCATCTCTAATGACCTCAAGGTAGGGAAACAGTGCGACAAGGCAGCAGGTAAAGCAAATAGGATGCTGGGATGCATAGGCAGGGACATCACTAGCAGGAAAAGGGAGGTCATAATTCCATTATACAAGACACTAGTAAGGCCCCACCTGGAGTACAGTGTACAGTTCTGGAGACCTTACCTATGAAAGGACATAGGCAGGGTAGAGAAGGTTCAGAGGAGGGCAACAAAGATGGCACACGGATTGCATCACAAGTCCTATGAGGACAGGTTGAAGGACTTGAATATGTACTCCCTGGAGGATAGGAGAGGAGGGAGAGAGGGGCTATGATAGAGACGTACAAGTATCTTACAGGGAGGAACAGGGTGCAGGAATACAGTATTTTTAAGTGAAAAAGATGTTCCAGGACTAGAGGGCATGGGATGAAGTTGGAGGGAGGGTGATTCAAAGGAAACAAGAGGAGAAATGTCTTCACAGAACGGGTGGTGGACAAGTGGAAGACTCTGCCAGAGGAAGTAGTGGAGGTTGAAACAATCACAGGATTTAAGAATGGATGGGATAGACATAAGGGAATTCTGGAGGTCGGGCTAAGGGGCAACAGACTACTAGGAAAACATAAAGTGAACTTACAAGCTCAAATAGGTTGACTGGGTGGGCTGTTGGCCCTTATCTGTTGACAGTGTCTATGTATCTATGAGTGGTACAGGATCAACATCTGGTCTGTAGAGAGGTGTAGATTGTCAGAATGTCTTTTAAATGGGTTATTCAAAGACATTTCCTTTTCTGTTTCCTTTGAGAGGTATTCATATACCTCTTTATTTCTGGATCTGCTATTTATACTACGGTTATAATCCAGAGGGACCACTTTGGCCCTTTTGTGTGCGGCCACTGTGTGGGTCTCAGTGAGGGGCTGCATATTCCATGCCTCTCCTCCTTGAGCGCCATCCTTTGCCAAGGTGTCTGCTCGATGTACTCATGGTAAGGCTCAGACTTGGAGTGGGCCATAACCTTTTGTATGTACAGTCTGAAAACAAATTGCTCAGCTACACTGATAATATGTGTGTACAGGTCCCTGTATTTTACAGGGGTGCCTTCTGAAGAGGCAAAGTCATGAGTCTTCCAGAAAGGAAGAAATTCTGTCAATGAATTGCACACCCAGGAGGAATCAGAGAAGATTATGGTGTCCTCCTCTCCTTTGCCATGGATGATCTCCAGGGCACAGGCAACTGCAGCAAGCTCTGCATACTGGAAAGATTTAATGGTGCACTTGCTGCACACCTCAGAGGTGTCACCTGCTGGCTAAAGGACCAGAACCCCAAAGCCTGCAATGTGTTATCCTTTGTGATAGTAGAAATATCTATCTGTAAAGATGTGACAACATGCAGGATCTTTCAGGGTGCGCTTGATAGAGGGAAGGAAGGGGCCTGACTCTGACTGGGTGGGTGGCTCAAGGATACACTCATGGGGATCTCCTTGGTATAGGAGTCCATGTGCCAAGATGGAGGGAATTTTGGCAGGAAACACAGTAATGTCTCAATCTTGTAGGAGGATGTACCAGTGAGTGAGTCTGGTGTTAGACACATTGCCATCTTTGATTTTGTCTGTCAGTAGGAAATTGGTGGGGGTGTGGTTGGTGTGCAGCACTATGGGGAAAATGGTTTAATGTCAAAATCGCATGTCCCTAATCGCGCATGCAATTTTAGCATGATCAACATAACGCAAGGTCTTCATAGCACTAAATCACGCATGTCATGTTTAGCGCGCATGTGTAATTTAAATGTGGCTATAAAGATGTGTCTTAATTGTTGCCCACCAGATGACAGTAACATGGCGGTACGTTTCTTGAAGAGCCAGAAGGATGGTGATCTTGCAGTACTTGATGTATTTATCTATAGAAGAGAGTGAGTGACAGCTGACAAAACGTACTACAAGTGCTTAGAGTACGATAAGGGTCA
This sequence comes from Neoceratodus forsteri, assembly GCA_016271365.2. Lineage (NCBI taxonomy): Eukaryota > Metazoa > Chordata > Ceratodontiformes > Ceratodontidae > Neoceratodus > Neoceratodus forsteri. The sequence continues at coordinate 319,273,512 of CM028134.1, forward strand.
CTGTACTGCTTGAAATTACCTGAAAGGGGAAATAGTGCTAAAATCCATTTGGGAGCACAATCATGTCCCTGACCCTTCATCTCTGGCTGTAAAAGAGGCAGTCTCAACTATGAAAGAACGGGCTAGTACCACTGTCGAGACAACACACCAAATAGTTGCTTCTGGAATCTCTCAACTATCGCCTTGTGTGGCATCTCAACTACCAGCTATACCACTGCTGAAGCATACTGTACGGAGGAGTCGGAGGGCCCATTCACAACCGTTACCTGAGCCTATTGATGCCATAGTTTTAAGTATCCCATTGGATTTTGTTCAAACAATAAAGAAAGAAAAAATTCTGCAATATGACAGTGGGTTTGGCAGTGACAGAATGTTGATATTCACCACTTCTGCAGACGTGGAACACTTGAAGCGAAGCAAGCACTGGTTTGTGGAAGGCACTTTTAAGAGCTGTCTGTCTATATTTTCGCAAGTATATACAATTCACGCTGTCAAGTATGGAAAAGTCATTCCACTGGTGTACATGTTAATATGTAAGAGAACTGCAGCAGATTATCAAAAAGTTCTAGCAGTGATTAATGGTTTATGTGAGGGTTTTCAGCCACAGATTATTTTGACAGACTTTGAGTTGGCAGCAATAAAGCATTCAGCCAGTCGTTCCCAAATGCTAAAATGAGAGGGTGCTTCTTCCACATGACCCATGCAGTGTGGAGAAAGATTCAGGAATTGCCTGACATAAGTGGTCCATACACTTCAGAACCAAATTTTGCCCTCAATGTCAGGATGCTACTAGCTCTTGCATATGTGCGTGTTGATGCTGTTTATCACACCTTCAATGAGCTAATGAACTCTTGACTTCTACCACACAAATGGGGAGACACTACTGAATTTGATAGATTACTTTGAGGATATGTGGCTTGGTAGACCACTCGCCAGGGGAGACGTAGAAGGCCCATGTTTCTGATATCCCTGTGGAACTGCTATTATGCAGTTTGTGATACTCTTCCCCAGACAGCAAATGCTGTTGAAGCCTGGCATCATCGCTTCAATCACCTAATCGGTGCGCATCACCCCTCTATTTGGAAATTCTTTGAGCTGCAAAAACTGAACAACACATGACTAGCACTGAGATTGAACAGCTGGTCACTGGATTGGCAGTGACTGAAATTCGCAAAACATATAAAGACACAGCTAAATGTATAACAGGGATTGTTAGAGAATACAGCTCATGCCACAGGATGGAATATTTACAAGGAATAGCATACAATTTCCAGCTACAAGCCTAACTTAAGAAATTGATTTTGCACTTATGCTGATTATGCTAATATGAATTCCTTTTAAATTAGAACAATAATAAAGAAAATAAAGATCCACATACCATTTATTGTATTTGTATGTGGTGGTGGAAGGATTTAGCCAGTGGGGGGACTGAAAGTGGAACTGATGTGCAACACTGATTTGTGTCCCTAACCAGTCATGCTTTTTTGTTTGTACCCTCTTCCCTAAATCTGTCTCGGCTATGCATGGTTGTAGTGAGGAAGCTGGAGTCAGGCATTGCGCTATTAAGGTAAGTGCATTTTTGTTAATACGCTATCTTTACAGGCGTGATTTTGAATGCACTATATTTACTCGCGCTATTGTGACTGCGCTATTTTGACCGCATCCCGGGGAAAACCCAGTGATATAGCTGAAGTGTTTGATGGCCCAGAAGGTTGCCAGGAGATTTCTCTTACACAGAGAGTACTTCTGTTCCACAAGGGAAAGCATCTATGAGCCATAGGTGATAGGCTCAAGGTGCCATTTGCATTTTATGCAAGGACTGCTGACATGCCCACATCAGAGGCGGCAGTTTCCAGATGAAATGGCAGTTCTGGATTAGGGTTGACCAAAGCTGGGGCAGAGGCCAATGCCCTTTTCAAAGAAGTGACAGCAGCTGTATGTTCTGGTCCCCACTGCCAGGGCTCATCTTTCTTCAGTAGCTCATACGGGGGTGTGGTCTTTTGTGAAAAATTGCAAATGAAGTCTCTGGAATAGATTGCCATGCCCAGAAAACATCACAGAGTAGCCACACTAGTAGGTAGTATCAAGTCTTGAATCCCTTGGACTTTGTCCAGTGTGAAGCTCCTGTCCTCAGCAGTGATCCACAGGCCCAAAAGGAAACTTCAGGAAGGCACCATTGTACCTTTGCAGGGGTGCACTTGAGTCCTGCCCTCAGCAGAAGTGTCAAAAGATCATCTAGGAGATCAGGAGTCTCTCCATGCCTGTTGTGGCCAAGAGAAGGTTATCCACATACTGCAGGAGGTAGTTTGGTGTGGAGAAGCCTCATATGGTATCCCTCATGTGGATATGGAAAAGGGAGGGGCTGTGGTGTAATCCTTGTAGGAGGCAGTTCCATGTGTACTGGCATCCTTCAAAGGTGAAGGCAAACTTGTACTGGCTCTTAGGGGCCAGTGGGAGTGACCAGAAATGACTGAAGATGTCCAGGTTACTGAACCACTTGTGTTCTGGTTTCAGAAGTTTTACCACGTCTGGGGAGGATGCCACGGTGAATCCACAACTGAGAGTGACTTGGTTGAGTCTTCTGTAATCAATGGTAAGCCTCCAAATATTGTTGGGCTTCTTAACTGGCCAGATAGGGGAGCTGACTGTGGACACACAGGGCCTAATGACCCCTTCCTTCAAAAGTGAGTCAACTGTAGCCCTCAAAGAGGGCACTGCCTCTGCTGGAAAAATACATTGTTTCTGACATGGTGGTTCATCACCAGTGACTTGTACAAGAGTGTCCATCCTCCCACAATAATGTTTGTATTTGGCAAAGGCATCTTGATGCCTTTACAAAACTGGTCTCAGTTGATGGAATAGCTTGTGATGTTGGAGCATGAGGTTGATGTCATACTCTGAGTCATTGGCCTTTACTGCTGCTACCACATGTGAGTCAGAAATGAGGAGCATATGGCACAGTCCCGGTATCTGAAGTAACAGTTGATTGGCTAAGTCCACTACGCAGCCATGGTGTGAGAGAAAATCTGTTCCCAAGGTGCTCTGGTGATGAGATAATACCATGAGGTCAAAACGGTGAGTATCCTCTAAAGTCCTGATGAGAACTGGTGTTGGTTTGCACTGGTACATTGTAATCACAGTCCCCTTGATGGTCTGGGAGCAAGTGGCACTCCCCATGGACCACTGAGATAGCTGTGGATCATCCTGATGCAGCACTGAAACAGCAGCACCCGTATCTAGAAGTAATTTGAGCTAGCAACTCCCAACCTGTGCTTCTACACATGGGCATCTACAATCATCAGTTACCAAGGTGATGATGATGTGAACTGGGGCCTGACACCATCAGTGTGATTCACTTTGTTTTTGCTAAGGGTCATCAAGTGTGGGGTCTATCTTGTGAAGCATTTGTACCACTTCGGACTATGGAGACTTTGACTGCCTGCCCCCATCAGATTCATCCTATGTAGGAGTGGATGGATTGGCCACCATGACTTTGGTCAGTATTGAGCCAGAGAGTGACTGGACCTTGGTCTTAAACTCCCAAAGCCGGGTGTTCTCCTTGGCCAAATCCCTATATGAAGGGCCAGACCACTTGTATTATCCATAATTTCCCTTCGTATACTACTGGTTCAACATTGTCTTTTCTTGGTAGAATTTTCTCGGTTCTGGTAGGAATGCTAGTCCAGTTGGGAATCTTTTGGTTTCCCTTCCACCACATACTGGGTGAAAGAATTGGTGCTGTTCTGCCCTGTGGCCACTTTGGCCTTGGAACCTGAGCCTAGGTCCCACACATGAATCTGGAACGCACATTCCACTTTTTCCATGATCTCATGGAAGCAGTCCTGTCTTGGGAACACCGCTGTCTCTACCTTCTTGTGAAGGGTGGGCTGTAGATTTTTCAAGAACAGGCATTTGTAGTCAATCGATTTCCTGTTGGAATTTTCACTAGCCATTTCTTTGTCTGCTACATACACAAGCCACAGGCAGCCTTCGTACTGTGCCGGGGTCTTTTTGGCGTGCTGCTTTACCAGATTCGGTAGTATCACACCGACAATGTTAGGGATGTGTGCCACCAAGAGGTGGGTTGCGACGGCTTCAAATGGAGCTGTGATGTGATTATGGATGCCTTCTGGCAACTTGGCCCACAATGTAGGATCCATGGTCTGTTTCAAAACCTGTACCCTGTGCTCCGCATCAACCCTCAGCATTGCACAGTGCTTTCAGACTTTTTCCAAATAGCAACTGAGATTGTTGCCTGAGTCCATATGACCTATCTTATCTGCAATGTTTTGGATGGCTTGCACTGACTGCAGGGCATTCGGGGCTGGCCCTTGTTGCCCTGCTCTGGACTTGATGACCATCTTAGCCGTAGCAGTGGCCATGCCCTGAAGGAGGGTTTGTTGTTCCACCCCCTTTTTCAGCATGTTGGAGGCTGCTTCTTTCAACACCCTGGCCTGAGTGGCAGAGATCCCAGCTTTTGAGATTGCCTCCTGAATCAGGCTCTCCACCTCATCCTTTTTATTCAAAGTGGCTACTGGTGGGTGAGGCCTCAATCCTCCGGCATCCCAGGGACCGCCATTTTGAATTTCCAGGTCGATAGGCAGGGCATACAGCATAGCTTTCACATGATCCTTCAGGATTGCCAACTGCTGGTGCAATTTCATCATCTTGATTCTATAACTCAAATGATCCACTCTGCCTTTGTACTGTTCCTTACTGATATGATCCTGCAAAACTCTGTTTGCAGTGCTTACTTCACGATTTTCACTAATCTCCCTGTTCAATGCCTCTTGACATTTTCCAAACTCCTCCTCCTCCAACTCATCACACTCACTCTGCAACATATTCATACCTGTATGCAAGTCATTCAACTTTAACACATGCTTCTTATCCTGTTGTAACCTCTCATAATCCACTCTCTCAAACTAACAATCTCTCTGTCTTTTTCCTGATCAGTTCTCTCAAGTTCATTCTGCGCCTCATTCCTAAGCTTTCCAATTTCTTGTTTCAACTCCCTTCATTGCTCACCCACCTCTTGGGATTTGGAGCCAAGTTCCTTTTTCGGCACTAGGTCCTCCACTTCCACTGCTTGTAATGCAGTATACAGGGTGGCAACCATTACACCTTTTTGGTCATGATTCTTAACAGTAGATTTTGCCTCTGAATACAGTTTGCAAATGTACTTTATTGGACGGGCTTGTGATTTTGCATACTGTGCAAAATCACAGCAACCTCCATGGGAGGTCAGAAAGTTTGAGACATCTAGTTTGAGCTCTGTGCTAATGACCATTTTTGAAGGTTTCTCTTTTCCTGCCCTATCCTGGAATCCAAGGCATATCAAGCCACCTTGTGCTCAACAGCTAGACAGTTACATGTTTGGGTGTGGAATCCCACAAGCCAGTGCCACTGGGTGAATGGGAGGGGCATAGGTTTGAGCATCTTTGAATTCCCAGTCCCATTCATGACATGGAGAGCCTGCAAGATTGTCCATATGGGTTGAACAGGAGGGTGTAGGTTCTTGTGCCTTCATGATTCCCTTGCCCATTTGTCTGTACACCATTTTACGTACTGACTCAGTTCTGTCCAGTTAGGTCCTTGCCACAGTTGCCATTTGTTGGGCTTTGGCAGGATTCTAAGCCTGATGGGAAAATACAGCACAGGAGACAGGTGTCACTGAATAAAGGTTTATTCCCCAAATACATATAAAAAGGACACATACCTGCTGGGAGTTTGGAACCTCCGAAAACTGCAGTGTCATCATAGAGAAATTCAATGAAAAACAGGATTACATGAATTATTATAGTCAGAGATAAGAAGGTCCGTTACCTGGTAATGGACTCATCTGCATAGTACAGAAGCTAAACAAAGCAATTCTATTGGTGGGTACAGTGGGCAGCTCACACCCAAGGCCGTTAGGTATTGCTCATACACAGTGATAAGCATTATGCTGACTAAGGCTACTTTTGGGTTACAATACAATGATTCAGAAAATATGCTAATCATAGCATTATGGCTAATAGCTATAGGTGGCATGCTAACACCCCAGGAATAACTGTACTGAACAATAGTTTGTAAGCACATTATAGTAAGCATGAGTAAATACCAATATGCCTTATGCTGAATCATAGAACATGATAGTCCACATTAGGGACTGCAGATTAGGCGAGTCTTCACCATGAAGGGAATAGAGAGAGTTGGAAAGAGTGGTAAGGAAGTAGCAGTTAGTGTAAGATTATGTGAAATACTGATTGAGGAAGTGGGAGGGTAGACAGCAGAGCCAGGGGAAGAAAGGGTAAAACAGCAATGATAGATTAGAGATTTATTATTGAACCATAGGTAGCAATATGTAGTTTGACCAATAAGCCTAAAGCTATACACAAATTAGGACTTAGAAATAAATATAACACTATGTACATTACATGGCATTTGGCCCAGCATTATATAATGTCAGCAAATATATAATGACAAGAAATTACAAAACTGAGCTAGAAGAGAGGCTCAAGAGAGGTTGTAGATGAAATAATTTCCTTTTTATAAGTTAGAAATAAGACAGGGTAGAGAGACTTGAAGTTTCTTGCAGAAACCGCTTGTTCTCATACAGCTCTCTTACAGTTGGGAGTAGCCAATGTAGCTGTACTAATTATTCTTAAAATGATAGCAGACCTCTTACAGCTATTTATTTATTTAGCTTTTGTTAACCAGGTAGGTACACTAGACAAGACAATTGCCTATTTTCAGGTACGACCCGGGGAGAGTACAGGAATAATAGATTTAGGTACATACAACAACATTGTACAAATTAGACATGTTACAGATCATGTGAGGATACAGATTCAACACAGCATACGAAACATGGTAAGGCATAGATTATACAGTATTACCATAACAAAAATGAACACCTTGTGGGAGATAAGAGCAGTAATGTTACAGATTTAACACAGCGTACGAGCATGGTAAGGCATAGATTATACAGTATTAACATAACAACATAAACACCTTATGGAAGCCAAGAGCAGTTCCAGGGGCACAATATCGAAATCATTCAGATGTGACACTATATACAGCTTAGCAACCTCTTGGGAGTCTGGTCTTTTGTCCGGGAGTAGCTCCAGAGCAGAGGAGTGATGTGATGGATCAATTCACAGGGGTTTGGGGCAGCCACAGACTGAGGCAAGTTTGAGATGGTTCCATAGGGAGGACCGGAGACACATCTGTAAGTGCGCAGCACGGACCTGGGCAGGGAAGGAGATCCACAGTCTGGGAGCAAATGCAGCAAAGTCCCACCCACCCATTTGAGTCTGTGTGGCTGGTGTCTTGAGGAGGGCCTGTCCTTGGGACCTGAGGGAGTAGGAGGAGGAGACGGACAGGACAAGAAATTTCACAAGTCCTGGAGGGGTGCCAGTGCCATGGACCTTTCTGGTGAAGCATCCTAAGACGAAGTCTGTGTGGTTAGTGGGTGAGAGCCAATTTAGCCTGCTATAGAGGTCGCAATAGTGAGTGAGATGGGGGGCAGCCAGCGTGAAGTGGCAGACATTATTGTAGGCAGTGGACCATCTAGTGAGGTGGACTTTGGATGAGCGGGCAAACAAGAGCTTTACTATATTACAGTTCCCTTTATTTAGAAATAGTTAATTGTCCCTGGATCACCAACCTGAAATAAGGTCAGGCCACCACGTTATGACTTTTGGATGCTCACTTGGCAATATTTATTATATTGTAGGCACAGTTCATTTGTTACATCTCCAATATCATACTTCTACTCATTCATATCTATAGATCTACAGTTTGGACTTAACAGTCCCCATGACCTTTTTGGATGTAACAGTCATGTCTTCTTTCTTGTGGATCATAGTCCTGTTCTCCTCCTGTTTGTCATGCTTCATGGAATCTGGACACTGTGATCCGGTCCCCCCCTTTCCACTCACCACCTTCGGGTACCAGGTTACCCAGACCACACCCCACATGCTGGATGTGGACACCATGATCCACCCCCTAGCTCTATGTCTTTTCCCCTGCCCCCTCTTTACTCCCACGCCTGGGTTCCTTTGTCCCCAGCCCATGGTACCTCCCCCTCCCCCCTCTATCCCCCCATTTTCTTGCTCCCCCACCTTCCCCTTCACATCAAAAACTAATCCTCACTTCCTTGTCTCCCTTAGTGCCAGCAGGCACCGCCTACGCCCCTGGCCCACCAGCCGAACTCTGCGGCCACACCAGCCCATGCTGGGCCCCCCCCACACCAGGACACCTCATGCCTGTGCTCCATACTCCTAGTGCCTATGCCCATTATACAAACTTTTCTTGCAGGGAGGGTGGTCGAGAATTTTACAGCAAGAAAAGAGGGCTAATTCTGGTCGCATGTCTTTAAGTAACCTAGGGGCCTTTTTTTTAAACACCTCCCCCAGCCCCTTCCCTTGGCCAATAGCCAGTGAGCTTACCTCGCCTGTCGATCATTCTATAGTGAGGTCACACAGGCCCCTTCCTTTCCCACTCCCTTCCCCAGGATCATTATCTCTGGCTGGGGCCCAGGACAAAATGGCCTGCCATTTGGTGACAAACCTCCTTGTCCCCAGATTTCCAACCTGAAATAAGGTCAGGCCACCACTTTATGACTTTTGGATCCTCACTTTGCAATATTTATTATATTGTAGGCACAGTTAATTTGTTACATCTCCAATATCACACTTCTACTCATTCAAATCTATATATCTACAGTCTGGACATAACAGTCCCCAAGGCCTTCTTGGAGATAACGGTCCCGTCTTCTTTCTTGCAGATTGTCATCCTGTTCTCCTCCTGTTTGTCATGCTTCATGGGGTCTGGACACTGTGATCCGGTCACCCCCTTTCCACTCACCACCTTCGGTACCAGGTTACCCAGACCACACCCCCCATGCCGGGTGTGGACTCCATGATCCACCCCCTAGCTCTATGTCCTTTTCCCCGCCCCCTCTTTACTCCCACTCCTGGGCTCCTTTGTCCCCAGCTCATGGTACCTACCCCTTCCCCCTCTATCTGCCCCCCCATTTTCCTTGCTCCACCTACCTTCCATTGCCCTGTCTCCAGCTTGTCGATGGAAGATGGGCCCCCCTGTGAGCTAGCCCTTCAAACCCCTCATATTTATGTCCGCAACTAGCTCCCTGAAGGGGCGTAGGAACAAACCCATGCCAAACTCAGCGAGATGGATGCCATCTGATCTGTACACTGCTTCCTGATCAAATGAAATGTCCCTATGCCGTATCTGGATCCCCCCCCATCTCAATGACCACCCTGGCCACCTTTCTGTTGAGGCATTTTCTCACCACCTCCACAGCCTGCGGCCTTTTTGGCCCCTTCCATACCCTCTGAGATGTGATCTCGGACCATTCAATGACCACCCTGGGCCACCAGCTCTTTACTCTTTCTAGATCTCCTATAATGTCCTTCATCAGAGTTCAGAATATTGTTTTGGACTTCATCAGAGTTCCCCATGGCATGGCCCCTATGTCATTGCCCCCAAGTGGATGATAATACAATCTGGGCTGGCCCATCACACCCGCAGCTCCTCCAACAAAGGCAGCAGCTGTGGCCATCTCATGCCCCTCCACCTCACTTTCATGTGATCGATGCCTTGTCGCAACTGCGAGCCCATCCTTGTGGTCTCTCCGAATCTCTCCACCCAATAGATGAAAGACTGCCCCATGATCCACACCTGTCTCTTAGAGCCTGCTGTTGGGAAGAGAAAAAAGGGGGACACCAGTTAGCCACCATCAACACCTTAAGTACCTCTTATAGCAGTTCGATGCCCAGCTCCCTACTTTCTTGACCTCCTTCTCCTTTGCTCCAGACATGGCTGCCTGTGAAGCTGCCCCAATCTGGAATGAGTTAGGGGCAAACTCTTTGGGGTTTTCACCCACAAATGCCAATGCTTTCTTCAGGACTGCCCCCACCTGGAAACTGGTCACCAGTGATCCGTCCCTGTGCATGAACCATGGCCCCCCTCTCTGCCCCCAATCCTTGTGCAGGGACCCATGGCCCCAACTGCACAGATCTCTGATGCCCCTTCCCTCTGCAGCTCCACAGTGGCCCCTATTCCTTGCTGGTCCATCTTTGACCTGCTTAGTAGGATAGTTATCTTTTCTTCTCCTAACCTCACACACTTCTCTTGCAGTCCCGCATTGGTTGCTGCCTTTCTGGGAGCCACCATTTCCCCCACCCGGAAAGACCCTTTTGCCATGATGGTAAAGATGGCCCTGAAAAGGCAAGCCTCATTCACTGAATAGCAGACGTGGCCTACTGCTCGTAGAACATCTATGAGAAGAGACCTCATCAGGGGTCTTCTTCCATCCTGCCACCTACCTTGCCCCCTCTGCCACCCCGCCAATATACATCTAATGTCCTGACCACCCGTGACATCTAACCACCCTTTGTCCAAGCAAAACCAGCTGATCCCTGCCAACTGTACCCCTATGGTGGTGTACGCCACCCCTTCTTCCCATCGTTTCATCATGTACTGCATTACCTCTTCTTCCTTGACTGGCTCACCTGTCTCTCAGACCATTCTGGCCATGAACATCTGAAAACCCACCTACACCCTCTCATAGGCCCTTAATGTGCCGGGTGCCCATGATCCTTCATACAAAGCCCTGGCCTTCTCTTTCCAATCTCCCATAGCCGTCCCGGGACTCTGGTCCAGGTGAGCGCGGCCCCTCAGTATCAGCTCTCTGAATCTCTCCATCTGAAAACGAGAAAGACAGTCAGCTACCTTGTTCCGAGCTCCCTCAATATGCTTTGCCTTAAAAGACAGGTTGAGTCGCAGTCCTAACAAAACCATACCCCTCAACACCACCCCGACTGATTCCGTCCTGCCCATCTGTCTATTAATCACCTCGACCACACCCATGTTGTCGCACCAGAACACTATGCGGCATCCTGCCATCCATGAGCCCCACACTTCCAGAGCTACCCATATTGGGAAAATCTTGAGGGACGTGTTGTTCTTTGTCCATCCCCTCTCTTGCCATCGATCCAGCCATGCTTCTGAGATCCATTCTCCTTCAAAATAAGCCCCCATCCCCAGGCCCCTGGAGGCATCCGTGTACATCTCAAGGTCTGTGTTGGAGGCCTAGTCCTCCTGCCAGAACGTCACCCCATTGTAGGTGTCTAGGAATGTCTCCCATACCCACAAATCATCCTTCACTCCCTTGTTAATGTTCACCCAGTAGTGTTGTAGTTTTGCTTTTCCTGTGACCCTTCCCAGTCTCCTAGTAAATGCCCTGCCTGGGCTTATGGCCTTGCAGGCAAAATGAAGGTACCCCAGTAGTTGCTGTACCTGTACCAGCAGCACCCTCCTCCTCCCACCCACTAGTGCCAATAGCCCCTTGAGTCTTGCAACTTTGTCCCTTGGAAGGCAAAAACACTCCCTCTCCATGTCCACCTCGATCCCCAAAAATGTCAGTGTACACGCTGGACCCTCGGTTTTATCGACAGCCAACTGGATCGCTATGAACCTGCACATATCCTGGAAATCTGGTAACATGTTTCTTGCCTCTTCCCAACTGGACCCTATCAGTAAGAAATCATCCAAGTAATGGACTACCTCTTTGTGTCTGTAACGCCATCCAAACACCCACTGTACCCAAGATCTGAATACCTCAAATGTGGCACAAGCCACAGAACACCCCATGGGCATTGCCTTGTTGAAGTATACCCCGCCCTCAAACTGGAAACCGAGGGGGTCCCAATCCCCCGGCCATACTGGCAGAAGCCGGAATGCCAATTCAGTGTCCATCTTGGCCAACTGTGCGCCCTCTGCTGCCCTGATCAACTCCACTGCTTGGTCCAGTGACGCATGCGAGACCATTCTAAGAGCCTCCGGAATCCCTCCATTCACTGATCCCTCCTTCGGGTGGGACAGGTAATGAATGAGCCTGAATTCCTTTTTTTTCTTCTTGGGTACCAATCCCAATGGGGACACCTGAAAATTCAGACGGGGGGGGGCCGGACAGTGGTCCTTCCATTCGCCCTGCCTGGATTTCCTTCTGGATCTTAACCCATACAATATCCTCCTTTCCTGATACTGACCCCAAATTCTTAGTCTGCATCCCCACCCATGCCCCCATGAAATCCCGTGCAAACCCACTGTGGAAACCATTTCTTATCATCTCCACCCCCACCTTATCGGGGTAATCCTGGTCCAGCATTCCACCACCTCCCATTTGTAGGGTGTGTGGGCCAGAGTATCCCACCTCTTTGCTTGCCCTTGTCTAGTTCCACCCATAGTTGGCTGCGTATCCCCTCTCCTGGTTCCCCCGGCTCCTCTCAGCTCCCCCCCGCCATCCCAAAAGGGCTGCACCTGGGCCTGCGCCCCAGTTGGTCCCATCTTGTCGCCACCCATTCTGCAACTAGTGGATGCGTGTGACCCCCCACACCGAGAGCAAATGTGCTTGAACTTGCAACTAGGCCAGCTACATGATGCCCTGCTGTAAGCCCAGCAGGCCTTAGTACCCTGGATTTGAGTCCCCTTTTTGATCTGCTCCTTCGTTTGGGCCACTACTGTTACTGACAGCATATGCACCCAGAGTTTGGCATGGGTGCAGTCCCACCTTAGATCACCTTTTACTGCCATGTGCCTCTGGAATGCCTCATCGTACCTAAGCCATCCAAAACCCAGCTTTGCCTGATATGCATCCCTGATAATTGCCATGTAGGTTAGCAGTGGGATTGCCAGCTCAGGCTGCTTCTCTAGCCCCAAAGTGCTATAAATCAAAAAAACTGTTTGCCACTTCTCAATGTTCTTCCCCCTAAACCTAGCCTCCTCTGCCTTGTGACCTACAACTGCCAATGCCACTGCCATCTCCGACTTACCTATTGATTCCTTCTGCTCATATCTGTTGGCTGTCTCCTCTTCGACCAGCCCAAAGATATCGATGTATTCCCCTTTCCAGATTTTTTCTTTAATTGTAGCTGGCACGTGGTCACCTAATGTGAACCCTGGTGGGCCATCGTACAGCTTCCGAATCCCCCCGGTAAGCCCAACCCCCCCCTTTTCCCTTTACTTTTTCTTTGATGGTCCACAATGCGCCTCAATTTTAGACACCCCTTCATCTCCCATATCGCCCACCATAGAAACATAGAAACATAGAGGTTGACGGCAGATAAGGATCGCAAGGCCCATCCAGTCTGCCCATTTCTTTTTCTACCTTATAAATGTGCCATCGGCCTTTGCTCTGTCAGTGGCCTATCTATTCATACTCATCTGTATTGATCCCTTATTCCTATCCCATGCCTGTTTAAAGCCCTACACTTTATTCATAGCCACCACTTCCTGAGGTAGGCCGTTCCATGCATCCACCACCCTTTCTGTGAAAAAGAATTTCCTCACATTCCCACTTAATCGGCCTCCCTCTAATCTCATGCTGTGTCCTATTGTCCTGCTATTTTTCTTATATTTAAACATGTTAGACTCTTTCACCTTGTTAATGCCATTAACGTGTTTGAATATCTCGATCATATAACCTCTCTCCCTCCTTTGCTCAAGGGTATACATATTGGGCTCCATTAATCTGTCCTCATATGTCTTCTGATGCATTCCTTGCACCATTTGGTTGCCCTTCTCTGGACTGCCTCAATTTGGTTAATGTCCTTGTGAAGGTGTGGCCTCCAGTACTGCATGAAGTACTCCAGATGGGGCCTAACCAGTGTCTTGTAAAGAGGGATTATTACCTCCCTCTTACGACTTGTGATACCCCTACTAATACACCCTAACATTCCCCTATCCTTACCTACTGCTTTAGTGGTCTGCTTGGATGATTTCAGGTCATCGGTGATGATGATGCCCAAGTCTGTTTCTTCCTTTGTGACTGCCAGCAACTCCCCTGCCAGCCTATAGGTGGCTTCAGGGTTTCTCATTCCCTATGTGCATGATCTTGCACTTCTTTGCATTAAATCCCAGTTGCCACTCTTCTGACCATTTTGCTAGTTTATCCAGATCTCTTCTCATTCTGCCCACCCCATCTGGATCATCTACTCTGTTGCAGATCTTGGTGTTATCTGCAAACAGACAAGCCTTACCCTCTAGTCCATCTGCAATGTCACTAATGAAGATATTGAAGAGGACTGGCCCCAGAACTGATCCCTGAGGTACCCCACTTGTGACTTGCATCTCTTCTGACTGTATACCATTTACCACCACTCTCCAGTTTCTGCCCGTCAACCAGTTTGCCACCCAGTTGACCAACTTCTGACCCACCCCGAGCCTATCCAGCTTATTTATCAATCTTCTATGTGGAACAGTGTTGAAAGCTTTGCTGAAGTCAAGGTAGGCGACATCAACTGCTCCCCCTTGGTCCACCACTCTGGTTATCCAGTCAAAGAAATCTATGAGATTAGTTTGACAGGACCTTCCTTTTGCAAACACATGCTGTTTTGGATCCTGTGCCCCTCTGGACTCCAGGTGTTGCACTATCCTTTCCTTAAGGAGTGCCTCCATAAACTTGCCCACTACTGAGGTAAGACTGACTGGTCTGTAGTTCCCTGCTTCCTCCCTGCTACCACTCTAGTGGAGCGGGATCACATGAGCCCTTCTCCAGTCTTCTAGGACCTCTTCTGTGCGCAGAGACTCACTAAACAGTTCTGATAATGGCTCTGCTAGTTCCACCCTTAGCTCCTTAAGTACCCTGGGATGTATGCCATCGCCATCAGGTCCCATTGCCTTGTCCACCCTGAGCTTGGCGAGCTCTTGTTGGACCCTTTCTTTTGTGAAGGAGTAGTGCTCACCTCCCTTCCCCCTGTGTCCATGGTGCTGAGCTGTGGGCCCTGCCCTACCTTCTCTTCAGTAAATACTGAGCAAAAGTATCAAACCCTCAATATACTCTTGCAAGTTTGCCTCATTGGTCACGTCCACCTTATCCTTACCCCCATCTGGTTGCGGCTCATCCAGTACCCGCTCTGGGGTTTCTCCTGTCCTTGGTGTTGCTGGGATGCTGGGTTCTGCTTTTCTCAGTCATTTTCTGCCTCTCCCCGCACCAGTCCCTCCATCCCGCTACTTCCGCTTTTTATGAGCTTCCTCCTTGGCCTCCTTTTTCTTTGCTGCCTCCATCAATTCGGTCATTTGAGCCATCCATCAGCTTAGCAGCTTCCACCAACATGGTAGAGCTAAATGCCTGGGTTCTTCTTGGTGCCATATCTCGGTACAAGCTGCATGACAAAGCACATGTGAAATACCTTCCCGAACAAGTCTATTCAGACCCCCCAAACAACTAGGGGGGTGACTATGTTCACCACCAACCTGACCCCACCACCTTACCTCCATGCCCCGTATCCATCTGTCCAACAAGCATCTCTCACTCTCACATTAGCTACCCGTATGCTCTCGAACCCTTTTCCTTTTTTTTTGCTTGCCCGGTGTACTCCTTGGCATGCTCATCCTCCCTGAGCCTGGTTTTCCTGTGCTACTTCTCCCTTGACATTCCTGGTAAAACCCCTCTTAGGCATTTTCACAGGGCTGCCCTGTGCCATGTCATGCCATGTCCCTCCATCACTGGCAGGCCTCACCCCCTTTCCTCTCGGTGCTTCTTTTTGCTAGGATGGGTGCCCCACTAGCACTTATTTGCCCGTTGTCTTTTCCTTTCCACGGGTCCCCTTCCTGGTCACTACCCCCATAATGATGCACACCCCACCATCTGCAGCCCTGATTGGTCATCTTTAAAGAGTTTGTCTTGTTGTTGCCACATAGCCCATAGGGTCCACGGGCTGCACATGGTCTCCCAAATGCTCCGCGACTGGTCCTCCTATTTTCCACCCCCCACATGGCTTCCTATGCTTGCAGCTGGCCTATCCATCACCCATGGCCCTCTTATAGGCCTCCTCCTGGTCTGGTAGGCCTTCTTGGTTCCCCCACCCCCTTGCCTTAATGCCCGCTCTCTGGCCCGGCCCTTGCCAAGCAACAAAGCCGGGGGAGGGTGGCCTAGCTGGGCCTTGGCTGCAATCGGTGCACTCGGTCAATGTTTTGACTGCACACACTGTCCCCTTCCATGGGTGTGTAAGGCCCAATGCCCTCCCTGGTTCCTGCCCTTCTACAGGGTGAAACACCAAAATGCAATGATCTTCCACGTGTTCTACCTTCCTTGGGCCTAGCACGATCCGCCCCGCCTGGCCAAACCCCAGTCCCTTTTTGAGTGGGGTGTGCCCAGCACAAGAGGAAATGTTTGCAAACATGTCTGCCTCCTTAAATACTGTAACCATTACGGTAGCCATTTTCCCGAATATTCTTAAATTATCTGGCCTCCCCCAGTGTGGTGATTCTGCCCGATTGGTCTTGAGCCTGGTAACCGTCTTGTGAAATAAAGAAAAACAACCCCACTGTATTAGCAGCTCACCCTGACCTTCCCCCCCCAACCCCAGGGCATTCCGAACGATGGGCATCTCAGCCCATACCACAGAATATTGGTCCCTGCAAACCCTTCAAGCTATCTAGCCTCCCTGGCCCTCCGACTGAGATGTAGGCCATCAAAGACCACTAGGCCTCCCCTTTCCTAGGCAGCTTGGTCACTGCTTTGCTTATGGCCATTACCTGGAGCTGCGGCCTGACCCATGCACTACTGCCAGCAGCTAAACCCGCTCTCTCTTTGCTCACATCTCCAGACCCCAGGGCAAAAACCAAATGATGGGCCTCTCAGCCCTCACAATGGACCATCGGTCCCTGTAACCCCCTAGGGCTATCCGGCCTCCTTGGCCCTCCAACTGAGATGCAGGCCAGCCAATCACTACTAGACCTCCCCACTTCCTTCATTAGCTCGTTCTCTGCCCTGCTTCTGGCCACTACCTGGAGCTGTGGCCTGACCCATGCACCAAAAAATCAGCAGCAGCCTATCCCACTCGCTCCTTGCTCGGGCCTCCTGCGCATTTGATGGCTCTGTACGGCGGGTCCCCATGACCCTGTCTCCTTCCAAAACCAGTTGCTGCACATTATCCAGTACTGCCGAAAATGCCGCCCGTCTTTTCTGGGCCCGGACACACTGCTCCACCTGCCGACCAAACAACCTCAACTGCTCGCACAAACCAAAGCTAAAAACATTTTCTTCCTACTCGCTCCTATGCTGCATATCACATTGTAATGCTGTGCCTTGCAGACAAAATGCCATCAGCCTTTTCTAGGCCCACACCACGCTGGCTAGACTGCCGCTCAAACAAACAAAACTACTCAAGTAAACAGGTCTAAGATACATTCCTCAACAACTCGCTCCTATGCTAACTGATGCTGCTCTGAAACAGAGTAATTCTCACAAACAATTGCCTAGCAAGCATTTTGCATTCCCAAGAACATATTATAAATTTTGTGCCTTACCTATGCCAAGTGATGTGCTGTAACCTTGAATTTTACCGCAAGAAAAGAGGGCTAATTTTGGTCGCATGCCCATAAGTAGCCTGGGAGCCTTTGTTTAAAACCCCTCCCCCAGCCCCTCCCCTTGGCCAATAGCCAGAGATCTTCCCTCACCTGTTGATCATTCTGTAGTGAGGTCACACAGACCCCTTCCCTTCCCAACACCCTCCTCCCAAGGATCCTTATCTCTGGCAGGGGCCCAGGACAAAATAGCCTGCCATTTAGTGGCAAACCTCCTTACATCAGGAAACACATAATGATCAACCAAACTCTTTAAAGTCTGTATTAGTCAACTGTAATCTATTTAGTCTATATATCTTGCAGACCTTTGATGACTCTTCCTTTATGAATACTAGTTACTGGGTGATATGAACTTTCAAGATCAGATATGGTTGCTGCATCAAAATCTTCATCTGAATCACAGTCATTTACAGATTCTGCTGTAGCAGGTTGCAGTTCAGCATTGGAATGTTCTAGATGCTGGAGTCTCCAGAAGAGTTATTGGTCTTTCTACTAACAGTAAAGTGGTCTTTCTGAGGAAATAGAGAGCTCTAAATCTTAATCACATGTAGCAGACAATGGCACCAGTACTTTCTGGACAGGTGATGTTTCCTTCACTAAGTTTGTTCATTTGGCGTTATAAAAATGTAGGATCTTGGCATATCTAGTTCACAAGAAACAACTGTAGATTGTCAAACCTTCTGAAGTTTGAGCATGACATTTTTTCTACAGTCCTGTGTTGAAAATGGCTTAGTATGTGGTCATAGTAAGCCTTTTGATTTAGCTTGTAACAGCAGTTTAACAACTTTTTAGTCAATAATTCTGGATGCTAATTAACTACAGGCTGCAGACATCAATGTATTTTTTTCTTCTGTCCATCAGTCTCTGAACTGGTGAACCAAGTACATCACTTCAAGATGCGCGGCAGTACTCTTGCAAGGCTAGGAATGAATCTTTGCCATCCTCCTCTGATTTTTAATTTTTTTTAAATGAACAACAGGTTTTAATGCCATTTTATTAGACTGAGGGTTATATAGACTGGAAGTGGTATGGTGTATGGTTAAACTGGTAACATATTGTAAATTTCTCAAATAACACACTGGCAATTTGTGGTTCATTTTCCATTACACGTTCTTTTGTATGTATGTATGAATTTATTTCTTTAAAAGTTGGTGTCTAGCAGAGGAACACTGATCCAGAGTTCACTTCCAGGTATATCCCAATGGAGGGGGATACATCAGGGTGCGAAAAAACAATAACACCTAAAGTGAAAATGGATGCATGTGCATGACAATGTACTTGTCCAGAAAAGGGAGACTTGCACCAGGTAGTAATCGTTTCATTTTTTGGTATCAGCCCATTTGATAATTTCAAAATAATTTGAATATAGTGGATAATGTAAGGGCAGCCATACACAACAAGGCTGTCTGCATTGAGAAGTTTCTGTGGCAACCAGTAACCTTGAAAGCAAAGCTCGAGAGGTTTTCTGCTTTCCACAGAAATCTCAAGATGAAGACAAATAACTGTCTTTGTATGGATGCCCCCACTTTATCTTTTATAGTGTAGGAGCATCCATGCCCATTTCAGACACTTTGCTTCCTTTCAGTGCACTGACAGTTTTGAAGGGGAGAACTTGAGGATTGGTGGTGGGCTTAAATTACTGATTCAATATGTGGCTAGTAATTGCAGCTGCAATTGTTTCTGTCAGTTCAAGTTTAGAAAAAACTGTTTCCAGCTGAATTAGCTAGAGCAAAGCACCTGTGTGGTTGCATTCTAAATCGTTCTACTGCAGTAATGACATCACTACTGTAGTACAACATATTGATGTAACTGCTGTAGCAGAATGACCTTATTATAGGCATGGATTTCCATGCAGAACAACATTCCACCATATACCATAGTAACATATTCTATTAGGAGTAAGGAATCTGAATTATTTATTTATTTTTTTAATTCAAACAGATCAGCTCCTACCTTGGACCATGAATGATATGGTACTTCCTGTTGCAGGAGTGGTTCTTGGATCTTCTACCATCTGTAGCTATACAAATCACATTTGGAGACTGTGTCTTTAATTTCATCATTCAGTACATGCCAGAAAGATAATGGGCTCGATTTTCAAAAGCCTCCATTTGCTGCAATCCCCTGGTGCACTGAAAATATAGTGCATGGGACTTGCGGCAGACACTCAGCTGGTGATCAGGATTTTCGATCCTGTGTGCCAGCTGCCTCAAGTTAGACCAACTTTTTCTGATCTAGCTTGTGGCAATCTCGGGGACCTTTTTTACAGGGATTGTGCCAAAGTGTTGCTGCAAGCTGCTGTAAATCAGGTGAAGTGACACAACTGCACCTGACCTACCAAAATTGGGCACAGTTGCAGCAAAGGTGATTGATGCAGCTCTGTCAAAGAAACTGTTTGATGCAGGGCTTGATGTAAGCTCTGTGTCACCCTTTGAAAATCAAGGTCAATATCTCTATCATGCTGCTTACACTTTTCAGTGCTTAAGTGAGCATTATGAAGCATTTGTAATACTAAGAACCTCAGTGAGGTAGGAATTATAAGTCTATCACCTTTAAGCAAAAATTCATCATATATGGATACCCCATCATAGAATTTTTATTTATTTATTTTTGGTTGACCAGGTAAGTGCACTAGACAAAGCCTGCCTATTTTCAGGCACAACCCGGGGGAAGGGGATACAGATGAATGCCAACTGACCTTGAACCAGATTAAGCTGTTGGTGGTATTTTTAGTGAATGAGGGAAATTTGGCCAGGACACCGAGGAAATTCCCCTACTTGGTGGCTGCTTCGTGACTGGTAGGGGTCCTGCTGACGTCAGTCTGCATTATGGCAGACGAGTCAGAACGCTGTCAAAGTATGGAGGTCGGAGAGAGTGTGGTATCTGAGAAGTTGCAAACTGTCATTACGGAGGATTGTTTAGACCTACAAGGAAATGTTATCACGCTGGAAACAGTACTGGAAAGAGGTACTAAGTTACCGGAGTTGGCTGGTGATATTCCAGCATTGGAGAGAATGCATTCAGCAGAGGTTTGCCCAGAATCTGATATGTCTACCATTTCGTCACCTTCTGTTTGCATCAGCTCTTTGTCAAAAGTTGCACCGGAGGTTCCAACAGAACTGCCTGATCTGGGGAGTGTTTCTATGGGGAAGACCTTCACGGATGGACCTACGGCGTCACAAGCTGTGCGACAGCAGTTTGGGATTCGAGCTACAACTCAGGACGGCTTCCTGAAGGATTGGTCAGAATCTACTGCCTTAACTGACTCTGGGTGGAAAAAGACTGCATCGGGTAAATGGGTTCCGGATTTTTCATGGACTTCTTCGTCTTCTGCCACTACTTCTTTGACTATGCATGCCACCAAGACTACAGTCCTGAGCTCAGGTACAGACTTTGTGCCCACAGACTCTAATGTTTCTAGTAAACAGGTTGTTGGGGGTGGGGAGAGTGATTTGGCTTTTTCTAAGCCGAGTACCTCCACGGCTGGGGTTTTCAGTATTTCACACGGTCAGGAAGGTGCTGTATTGCAAAATAAAACAGAGTCTGCTTCACAATTACATGGGAGAAAGCTACCCATGTCAGAGTTGTTTAAAAATAAATTACAGCAAGCTCCACGTTGCAATGCAGTGCGGCTTCGATATAAGGGGGGGTCTCTCAGAACACCCAAATAGATATTATGTTTTTAAACAACTCTTAAAAAATTCCATGAATTTTCTTTCCACTGAAGTATATGCCTTAATTCATATTTCAGGGGAAGACTCATTTGATGTGAGCTTTCAAACTAATTTACATTTGGAGAGATTTTGGGAAAAATATGCTCTGCTTAAGAATACCCCCTTATGGTCTCCTTTGTCATTCCTCTTACCAGGCCTCAGGTTCCTTTTGTCACCATCATGTTTCATAACAAAGACGTGAATGTGAGTGACATATATCACTGGCTTCAATCTAAATATGATATATTAGGACCCCCTGAGGCATTACTTGAAACTGAGGGTATTTGGATGGGTGGCTGGAAATTTAAGGTGAAACTTTTCCAGGTTAACTCTGACATTGTTCACCTCCCTAATAGCTTTTTTCTAGGTAAGGATAGGGGAGTTTGTTTTTATGGTGTGCAGCTCAGGACCTGCTACAAATGTGGAGCTCGTACTCACATTAGTAGTGTATGTGATATATGTTGAAATGTCCCTTATGTGGGGGGTTTGGTCACTCAATGGACATGTGTGATAACATATTTCAATGTAATTTATGCGATGAAAAAGGTCATGCCTTTCATCAGTGTCCTTGGGCAAGACGTAATTGTACAGATGGATGTGATCAAGATGATTTGTTGTGTAAAGCTCAGACTAAAAGAAGGGATTCTATTGAGACTATTCCCCTCAGTATACCCATTGTTCCTGTTCTTCAGGTACCTAGTGGACTGGCTGATTCTCAAAAGGCAGAGGAAGGGACTGTAGGAATTACCAGGCCTCAGGTTCCAGTTGACAAACCTGTCCCTAGGCCTTTAGTGTCTGGCAGGCAGAGTTCTGGACTATCCATGCCTCCTCCTTTTGAGACTGTTAAGAGTAGACGATTCACTAGGGCCTCTCTCAAACAGCCTGCTGCAAGTCCGCTTCCCACTGATAATTTTTTCCTACCTTTACAAGATGAACTAGGGGATTCAGATCTAGAATCTGATGCATCTCATAGGTCTGAATTAGTTACTGAAGATGAGGATAGCAAGGCAACAGAGTTAGCAAAGGAAAAAAAGGAAAGAAAGGGAAAAAAAGGAAAGTTAGTCAGAAGCATGGGACTTGATTTTCTTGTAATTTTTTATGGCTTCACTACAACTGGCATCTTATAATGTTTGTAGTTTGAAAGCATTTCAAAAACAGATTTCTATACTGACATACCTGGGCTCTTTAAAACTAGACATAATCTTTTTACAAGAAACCAGGGTTTCTCTCTCTTTGAAGTTGAACAACTCAAAAGAAGGTGGATCTGGGGGCCATCTTTTTGGACTTTCGGGACAGATGCTGCAGATGGAATTGGAATATTATTTAAAAATTCTAATTTTAGAATTTCTAAATTGATTGATGTTAGGCCAGGACGAGCCCTAATTTTGGATTGCTCTTTAGGGGATTATTATTTTCGTTTCATTACTTTATATGCTCCCCAAACATAGTTGGGCCACATAGAATTATTTGAGGAAATTAAACCTTTTCTCTACATCAGGAAACATGTAGTGTGGGGAAGGGATTTTAATTGCTCACTAGATGCAAAGGTTTGTGGGGAATTGGGAAAAAAATATATTGTGATACAAACGCTCTTAAAAACATTGTTAAAGATGCTGGTCTTCAGGATGCTTATAGGTGCATTCATTTACAGGCAGGAGCTACTTATTATAGACATACCTTTGCTACACATATTGACATGTTTTTAATCTCTCATAATCTTACACCTACATCTTGTACTGTCACACCCACTGAATTTTCAGATCACCTTATTTTGATTTGTAATCTTTCCTTGACTAATATGCCACCTAAATTGTCGACCAAAACTCAATGTTGGAGATTGAATACCTCCTTTTTAGAAAGTCCAATTTTTTTTCTTAAATTAGAATTTTTCTTTGCTGCTAAATTTTCCACCATGGATTTATTTGATTCATTATATGATTGGTGGTTGCAGACGAAACGGGAAATTAAAAACCTGTTTCTTAGTTGGGGTAAATTTAAGGTTAATTCAGACTATATGCAATATTTAATACATAGAAACCAATTATATAAATTGATGTATTTTCCTCCTAAAGATCACGCGCTTTACACTTCTCAAATCTTGGAAATTAATAAACAGATGAAGGCATTTCAGTATGAGAGGGCCAAGTCTTTAGACTTGGAATTTAGATTTGGCACTAAACAGAGTCCTATGTCTGATCCTCATCAGGCTTGCAAATCACGTTTGGAACCTACACTTATGTCAGGTCTTTTTAATTTAACAGGGGAATTAATTACTACCGATATAGGCATGTTATTAATTGTACAACAACATGTTCAGGATTATTTCGCAGTACATTCGAATTCCTCTACTGATACTTTTCCTATACAGACTTTAGGGCCCTTACTACAGGTTCAGGAAAGTGTGTTAACACTTTTGACTCAACCTATCTCTACACAGAAAGTCATAGATGTAATTAAACAGTTAAATAATGGATCTTCCCCAGGTTTGGATGGGATCCCTAATGAATTTTACAAAATTTGTATACAGTATATGGGGTATTTCTTGCCTTTGGTGTTTAATTCTATGTTGTCCTCAGATGTATCTTGTAAAGACTTTATCATCTCTCTTATGAACTTTATTTACAAAAAGGGTAATAAAAACCTTTTGACCAACTGAAGACCAATCAGTCTTTTAAATAGTGATTATAAGATTTTGACAAAAATTTTGAATAAGCGATTGGTGAAGGTAGTGGATGTCCTTATACATCCTTCCCAGACATGTTCTGTTCCTACTAGGAAGATTCAGCACAATCTTTTTTTAGTAAGAGACCTTTTTGCAAGCAGTACATTTGGTTCTCATACTGGCTTGGTGGCAGCTTTGGATCAAGCTAAAGCTTTTGACGCTGTTTGTCATTCTTATCTTTATTTTATTTTACTACAATATGGCATTCCAAGACAATTTGTCCAGTGGATAGCTAGACTTTATAGTCAGGCAGTTACTATTCCAATTGTTAATGGGTTTATTGGTACAGAAATTAGGATTGGCGGAGGTGTCCGGCAAGGATGTCCCCTGAGCCCCCTTTTATATACCTTTGTATTAGATCCTGTTATTAGAAGAATTATTTGGGATCATGAAATTATAGGTATTTCGCCCTCACCACATTTAGAAACAGTTAAAATCACTGCTTTTGCAGATGATGTAACTCTTTTAGCTGCAGACACTCTATCTTTACGGAAAGCCTTAGATGTTTTCATCTCTTTTGGATGCTTTTCAGGGGCCACTCTTAATATAGAGAAAAGTTTTGTCTTGTCTTTAGGTTCTATTTCCCCTGTTTTAACTGACCGTTTAGGTATATCCTTTTCAGCTTCACCACAACCGATTTTAGGGATCTGGTTTGGGACTGATGACATGGCAGTCTATAACTGGGAGAAGCAGCTATTGGTTGGGGAATCTAAGGTCAATCAATGGAAGAATTGGAAATTCGGGAAAAAAAGAGAATTCTGATTATAAAAAAATTTTTACTGCCAGTATTTATATACTTGAGTCACTTTTTTCCTCCACCAATTTCTGTTGAAACCAGGTTATACAGCATCTTTTTTCGAATGCTTTGGGGTAACAGGCTTAACCCGGTTAAAAGAGACTTCACTTATCTTCCGCTCAAAAAAGGAGGCTTACAGGTGGTGAATCCTGTTATTTTCCTCCACTCCGTGTTTTTATTTTCTTCTTTTCATTTTATATGGCATGATGCTTGTTTACCATGGCATTTCTGGGTACAATCTATTTGGCACAAGTATTTTTTTAAATGGTCCATGTTTCCCCCTAAGATATTGGTTTCTGATGAATTGCCAGGATATGGACTTTCAACCTTAAAGAAGCTATATCAATGGAAGGTGCCCTTATAGAAATTACATTTCCTAACTAGAAAATCTTTTTTTGAATATGTTGTTTATGAAGTTCAGAAGGTGACTCTTCTTTTCCCTGATTGTACCCCAACGAAAATGTCTTTTGCTCTGTATAAATTGACAGATTTTAGAATTCCTGTGAAAACATGGGATGTAGTTTGGGTTTAGGCACATGGGAGGTTGGGTGTTAGGGGTAATTTGAAATATAAGCCCCTAAGTGATAGATACTGTTTGAGACCTACGTGTATCAATATAGAAGAAAGTCAATCTCATTTCTTCCTAGAATGTATAGAGAGTAAGGCTTTTTGGGATGCTGCAGTTTTACATTGGCATATGCCACATTTGGCTTCACTGTCATATGGTACATTAGTTTTGGGTGATTATGTAGGTATTTGGGATAAGTATCATAGAAGTACTTTAAATGTTTTTTTTGCCTTATTACAATATTTTCTCTGGCAGGCTCACTGTCAGTTTGTCTTAACAACAGCAGGTGTTACATTCTGTTATCATCACACATGTTGAGACTGACTTGTCTGCACTTCGAACAAGGGATGTCAACAAATACTCGAGTGATAAAGTTGTTGCTTTATGGAAGTATTTCCCTGTTTTTTGATGTTATAAAACTTTACTATGTATTTGAGATTTTTGTGATAATTTTGTATATATGTTCCATTTTTCACTGATTGTTTTTGAAGTTTTTCTGATTTGTCTTTTGTGATGTTTTGTTTATTTGTTCAATAAATTTCCCCTACTCTTTTCGATAAGTGCTATGGGATCTTTAACATCCACCTGAACTACCACCAATCCAGGCAGATGGGACCTCAATTTAATGTTTCATCCGAAAGACGGCACCTCAGAAGTGCAGCACCCCTCTCATGCTGCACTACAGTGTCAGTACTGGGATATTAACCCAAGTGCCAGATGTGGGAACTGAACCCAAAGCCCTATGATCTCCCAGCCTCAGAGGTGAGTGTGCTACCTACTGAGCCATTGACAATGTTGTCTAGCATAAGGGGGTGCTTTGAATTATTCAATGGGCTGGATTTTAGGGCTACATGACAATTAGTTTTGGTCAAACTGCTCCACGAGAAGGTACTCTGGACTATTAGCTCTGGCATCAATAGCGTCCCTGCACAAATAGTTCCCTGACAATTTGCCCCTAGCATAAATATTATAAAATGAACTCCAGGTGGGTGAAATTCACCCACCAGATGAGGCAGTATGCTCACAGGTTGAAAAAGTAGAAGTTGTACTATAACTGTTGTTGGAGTACAGTACAGTATGTGGTGGGAACAAATACTATGGGAGCAAATTGAGCAGGAAGCCAACTGACACCAGAATGAATAGTCTGGACTGAGTTCTTGTGGAGCAGATTGACAGCAATGAACTGATGTTACACTAGATTTTTGAATGCCTAGAATTGCTCAAGCCCTTGGTGCATCAAACGTATGGCTCACTGGGCTTGTGGCAATCTAGAGGTATTTTATATCCCTTGTATCCAATGAATGCTCATGAAACCATAATTTTGTGGTCTAGCTTTTGCCATTGTTTAGCACCCCAAACACTGAGCTTGCAGCTGAACTTTGCTGCAAGTTGCCTTAAAGCAGGCAATCTGTTGCAACTGCACTCGAGATTGTAAAATAGGGCACAGTTGTGGCAACTGGGAATGCCGCAGCTGTGGCGATGCAAAGGTTTGATGTAGTGCTTGATGCAAGTCCTGCAGCACCCTTTCAAAGTCTGGCTTGGTCAACTTTGCAACACCATTTGTTTAAGTAATGATCTTTTAAAGCTGAATCTGTTGAAGCTCAATGAGTTGAGTGTCAAGCATTGGTAAAATCTGCATTATATGAACATCAAAGTCACAATTAGTAGCCTCTAGTGTAAAACTACTTGCTGGTACAATGGCCCTGGAAAAGGTATCTGCTAGAAGGGGGCATTTGTGCAATCTCATATGCATTCTTTGCAGTTGTGGAGGGGCCTAGTGAGTGGCTTTTAAGAATTGTCTCCAAGGGGTTGTGGTCTATCTCGACTTCCACAAGTTTCTATTAATAAATGAATTCATGAAATTTCTCACAACCATGCACTATTACAAGTAGCTCTTTTTCTATCTGAGCAAAGTTTTGCTGCGGTTTTGTTAAAGCTTTAGAAGCAAAAGCAACAGGATTATCATCCTGTAATAAGACAGCTCCTAAAACATATGAGCTGCCATCAGTTAAGAGTTTTACGGGACAAACAGCATCAAAGTATTTCAGGAACCATGCTTGGGTCACATGTTTATTTGATTCATTAAAGCTTTGGTTTTGTGAATTACCTCACTACCAGTCAGTGTTCTTCTCAAGACGAATTCTCAATAACACACTAGTTTGAGACATATTTGAAATAAACACCCCCAGGAAAGTAACCATGCCAAGAAATCTCTGTAGCATTTTTGTCATGTTAAGATTCCATCTGTAAAACAGCTTCAGTTTGTTAGGATAATGTTTAGGACCATGTTCAGTTACAATATGACCCTAATATCTAATTTTATTTAGCCCAGTTTGACATGTAACTCTGTTTAGTGGGATAATTTTGGCCCTAACATGTTATAAAACTTTGTACATTCATTATGCTAACAATCATTTTCCTTCCATATGAGTAGATCATCTACAGTAACATCAACCCATTATATCCCTTCAAATGTTTATGACAGTGTGGTAGAACATTAGAAAGAGTTATTTTGTCTTCTGTAGAGCTACAAAAAAAAGTACTCCAGGCTACAGAGAGCAAAGCTATAAGAGGAATACATTTACAGTCAGGATTACAGTAAGTAGATTAAAAGATTGGGCAGATTGTAAACTAACAGAGACAGAAGCTGAAGCTTACACAGTTTGAGGGCTTACATGAACTGTGAAGCAGTACAATGAGATTACAGTAGGTCAGATATGTGTTAGCCAGTGGCTGAAAAAAAACAGGCAAGAGAAGCAATGCTATTATAAGAAATCATTTATTGTCACATAGCTCTCACACATGCGCTGCTGTCTCAGAGGGAGGAGCAACTGTCTTATCTGTATTAACTATTCTTAAAGGGATAGCATTCATCTACTACATATGCAAGGTGGGATATTTATTTATTTATCTATTTACAATTTTGGACCGGGTTAGACAAGCTGAGTTGAGGCTCATTGCCAGGAGTGACCCCAGGAGGGGACAATGTGAGAGGACAAATCAACAAAAAATAACAAGAGCAAATATACAGAACATGCAGAATACAGATTGCAAAACATGCAAAAAGGGGAATGCTGAAATAAAACAAAGCATGATGTTCCAAACACATACAAAGACACTAAGGGCCTGATCAATAAGGAAGAGACTAGATGCATGTGAATTGCATGTACCCTACATGCCCCAGATGTTGCACACATTACTGCATTCCAAGTGCCCGCCAACTTGATTCATGCATACAGAGGAGTGTAAAGGGGCTGGAGGCATACTGGGGGCAAGTGGGACTTTTCAGGAACAGATTGTGTATTTTGGGGTAGGTCAGAGTCAGGCCAGCGGAATAGTGAATGACTTGCTCTGTGTGGAGCTGGGAAGAGGAGAGTAGGCAGTCCTCTGAGGTCCGCCATATAGAAACATAGAAACATAGAATCTGATGGCAGATAAGGACCACTTGGCCCACCCAGTCTGCCTATTTCCCTACCTAATGGATAAGCTGCAGATCCTAGTTAACCAGCAGCCTACTTCTTTCTACCCCACCCCCTAGAATTGCCTTATGGCTGTCCCATGCATGCTTGAATTCAACCATTGTTTTTGACTCCACAATCTCCTCCTGCATCCACAACCCTCTCTGTGAAAAAATACTTCCTTACATTACCTCTGAACCGCCCCCCATCTTCAAATTGTGCCCCATTGTTCTTGCATATATGAAATAAATCTTGAATATATGAAATAAAATATGGCCAAAGACCCATTTTCATGGGTGACCAGAACAACATACATATACTTGTCAACAATGCAGTAAGTAAATTAAGTATAGGACAACCAATACAGCAAGACAAAATACATCTTAATTATTAAAACATTTACAATGACTTCTGGAAAAAAGTAATTTCTCAGTACTTGTCTGAAACTATAAATAGTAACAGTAAAACATTCAAATATTGAGGAGATTGCATTAAAGAACAATGGTAGAGTATAAAAATTGTCTTTTGACCAGCTGAAGTTTTCATTCTAGGACTATCGAAATATTGATGTACATAGGGGTAATGACTAGACTAGGGTGTTTTTTTAAAAATTGAATGAAAAAAGGTAGGAACCTTATCTGAAATCATTTTTGTTTTGTTTTGCATGAATCCCTAGTTGAAGTTGGTAGCTAAGATCAAGAGAAAGCCACCTAACTTGTTTTAACAACTCACAATGGTGAGTTCGGTTTGGTAACTGAGAGGCAAAACAAGTTATCTGATTCAAAAGAATCTTTACCCTGGACAGCAACTCCTCCCCAGTAGAATGATATAGTAAGAAGCCATACTCAATCGCGGGTATAAGAAAACATCGCAATAGAAGCAGCATGGTGGATGGAATTAATAGAGTTTATTCTATAAAGTGCTCCCAACCTTTGATGTATAACTTTAACCATTTGTGTGATATGTTGTTCATATGTCATGCGGTCATCCACTACAAGTCCAAGGTATTTGAAAGTCCTGACCTGCTCCATCTCCACACCACCAAGGGTGTAAAGTGAAGGAGCAGGATTAGACAGCAAATGGTTGTAAAAGACCATTAATTTAGTCTTTTTTTCATTTGAAACCAATTTCTTAGAAATAAACGAGATTTAGATAATCATAAAATCAGTAGCCAGGTTTTCTTGTACAGTACTGAAACTAACTCCACTCATGAGGATCAGTACATTGTCTGCATAAAGAAACATTTGTGAATTGCAACATGTTGTGGGTAAAATGTTCAAAAAAAGACTAAATAAAGGAGGACAAAAAATGGAACCCTGGGGAACAACAAGTGATACAAGGGCCGGGGGGGGGGCATTAATCTTAGTGGACTGTGTCCATCCTTGCAAGTTATTCCAGAACCAGCCCACTACATCATAGAACATACCAAGTCCCATGAGATTTGTCAAAAAAAATTTATGATTGACCTGGTCGAAGGCCTTGGTGAGGTCCGCAAACACAGCAGCTGTGAAGAGACCCCTTTCAAGGGTCCCATGAACTGCATTTGTGAACCTCACCAAGGCTGTCAACGTGGCATGTCCTATTTGGAATCTATGTTGAATGGGTGTTAGCACATCATACTTGACTAAATACTTGAGCTATTGATCAAACATCATGTGCTTTAGTATTTTTGATAAAGGTGCCTACAATGAAATGGGTGATAATTTTGAACATTTGCTGTGTCTCCCATTTTAATTATCAGGATGACTACAGGACCCTTTTAAATATCTGGGAAAAGAGAAAACCAGCCTGATAAATTAAAAAGTTCTGTAATGATCATTTCAGCTCAGGGACCAAAGCTCCCATGGCAAAAAGTTCAGTATCATCCACACATGAATTGACATATAAGAAGACACAGAGAGAAAGGAGAAGTCATTTAGAAAATTGGAAATAATGGGACAAAAATTGAAGCCTTTGGGGAGACCAGATCTGATGGGCAGGGGGATTACAAGGAGTTGCCAACCTGGACTGACTGGTTCTGGCCAGAAAGATCAGAGAAAAAATAAATATTCCATAATGTCTTGTAGCACTGATATCCCCTCCTGATGACATCCCTATGCACAATCTCCTGTTGGATGCCCTCACATGTGGACAATAATGCAGAGCATCTTGGAAGGTGTGGTTTTAATGACAGGGGTAGAAAATTTGCCTCTCAGTCCACACTGGAGCCCCAGTTGGTTTAGGTGTTAGCTGCCATTCTGATTGGCTTCAGTACATCCTACAACTACATAGGATTTTTGGGGAAGGTGGGTGAAGTGAAGAGATGGAGCACTTTGGATTACACAGAACCCTACTCATTCTATAACAATTGTAGCATTTCTGATGCCAAGTATGAGATGCATCCCTCAAGAAGAGTGTGGAAGTTCTGCCACTCTGTCCACATTAGAGCCCTGATTGGCTGCATTTTCAGTTGCCAGTCTGAATTAGCTGGAGTGCATCACCTGACTCATGGAGGTTGTGCTGAAATGCAGATGTAGGAGAGGGGGAACCCTTTGTATGGGTCATGATCCCTATCTACTCCCTAACGATGGTAGCAGTGCCTCAAGCAGTTAGCTTAACATCTCTAATGCCATGACTGAGGAAAGGCCTAGCAATGCAAAAAATCCCATTTAAAAGTGAAAAAAGTCTGGCACCCAATGGACCTGAAGGTCCCATGCTGGAGACCCAGGTGTTGGAATAAGCCAGAGATGCTGGCAGTTGTGTGGCCACTTACTGAGGAGTGTTGCTGGCTGTCACACCCGCAACTGTTTGATGGTGTGGCACTTCTGTGGGATCAGCAAACCTACAGTACAGCCCTAGAAGGTTTACCTTCCAGACACAGAGAAAGTCCTTGAGGCCCACAGCAGCTATAGTGTATACCCTGAGGGTGGTGGGATGGCAGCATTACAAGGAAAAAAATAGCTTGCTTCCATTAGAATGATAGCTGCAAGATGGTACAATTGGGCCTCACCCTATGAAGTTCACCACCTACTCTGGATCCTATTTGAGTAACTGGGAGCCCCCATCGATGACCAATGCAATGAAGGGAAGAGGCATGGGAGATGGCTGAAGTAGTGCGTAAGAGGCAAATGGGACTGGATTGCTGCAGAGGACCAGAGGATGGTGACAAGAACCAAGTCAAAGAGAAAAAGAGGACTGAAAAAAAATACTGAAAAAGTCTTCAGAGAGTAATGAGAAAGATGCTATTCCATCTGGCACTGAAAGCACGCAGCCATTCATTTCAGTTATAAATCAAATTGATTCTATTACTTTGTCTCTTATTACCTTTAGTAGTTGGATTTTGGCAAAGAATTGTCAGTTTAGGAGAATATTTCTGTTGTAACCCAAAGTGGGAAGAATAAATTAGGGGCACATGCCTCAAAACACAGACTGAAGAAGTGACAGTGAGAACAACAATGAATTTCTCACAGGATAATGAGTAGCAGCAGGATAACAGCTTTAAGTTAGCAAGAAGAAAGAAAACATGATTACTGAGCATATCTCAGAGTTCAGGAATATTTAACCCACTCTTTTGAAAATATAAAGAGCAGCAAGTCAGGGCAGAGAAGGAAGAAAGTAATGGAGAAAACTGGAAGGAAAGCAAAGATTTAAAAATAAACAGGGGTCTGTAAAGGGGAAAGGGATTTGGTTTTACAGTCATAGCCAATAACAAGATGCACTATACAGTATATCTGGATGCAATGTATTAACAATGTAATGTATTAACATAGAACATAGAAACATAGACTTTGACGGAGATAAGGACTACTTGGCCCACCAAGTCTGCCCATTTCCATACCTACTGGATAAGCTGCAGATTCTAGTTAACCAACAGCCTACTTCCTGCCACCCCCACTACAATTGCCTTGTGTCTGTCCCATGCATGTTTGAATTCCCCCACTGATTTAGACCCAACAACCTCCCCAGGAAGGTGGTTCCATGCATCCACCACTCTCTCTGTGAAAAAAAAATTCCTCACATTACCCCTGAGCCGTCCCCCCATCTTTAAATTGTGCCCCCTTGTTCTTACACATCTCTTTTTCTGAAAGATGCTACCCTTCTGGACTTTGTTGATTCCTTCAGGTGCTTGAACATTTCTATCATGCCCCCCATCCCTCCTTTCATCAAGGGTATACATATTAAGCCTCTCAGTCTCTCTTCATATGGTTTCTGATGCAGACCCCACCATTTTAGTTGCCCTCCTCTGGACTGCTTCCATCCTGTCTATGTCCTTGCATAGATGAGGTCTCCAAAACTGCACAGTACTCCAGATGGGGTCTCACCAACTGACTGTACAGAGGGATAACCACTTCCCTTTTTCTACTTGTGATGCCCCTTCCTATGCATCCCAGTATCCCCCTGGCTCTCCTTACTGACTTCTCACATTGCTTACCAACCTTTAGATCATGTGATATGACTACCCCCAGGTCTCTTTCCATTTTTGTTGTTGTTAGTACCTCCCCTGCTATTGTGTACTCTTCTCCTGGGTTTTTGTTTCCCAGGTGCTTTACTTTGCACTTCTTTGCATTGAATCTAAGTTACCATATGTCTGACCATTCCTTCAACCTTGCCAAGTCCCTTCTCATCTTTTCTACCCCACCTTGTGTATCAACTCTGTTACAGATCTTTGTGTCATCTGCAAAGAGGCATACCTTTCCCTCCAGACCCTCTGCAATGTCACCTATAAAGATGTTAAAGAGGACTGGACCCAGTACTGTGCCCTGAGGTACTCCACTAGTGACCCCCCTTTCTTCAGAATGTGTTCCATTCACTATTACCTTCTGTACCATTATAGAATGGCAAGAACATTTCCTGCTCTCTGATTACTCAGTGGTTGCCTGGAAGTGATGTTATCTGAGCATGACATCTCCGCATGAAGTCCAGGCACACACACATAACTGTCTCTCATGAAGAAACCCTGTTAGAAATCACTACACATAACTCTGTTTCCCCTGCTGTGTCCCACATTCTGTTACATAGACTTTAAGCTTCCGATTTCTGCCTTCACTATTTTGGCTACACACAGCACCCATCAGTGCTCTGTCTGTCACTGATACAATTCGCAAGTAGAACATGTAAATGAAAGTTAAAAAAAAGCTGTAACTGAAATTGACTTTCTTCCAGCTCACCAGCGCCTTGCTGTGGCTTCCCACTGATGTGCTTCATCCCCCAACTGCAAGTCAGTACTTCATGCAAATGAGCACTTCCACTCAGGGCCCTGGTCCTGGTCCATAACAACCAACACAAATAAAATATGTAATCTGCCTCTGGCAGTAGTGCTGACATTACATACTAGTCTGGCACGTAGTAAACCTCCAGTCTCTGCTCCTCCATTTGCAGTAATGTTCATGACTGTGATTGCAAAATGATGGCATGTTTTCTGGTTCCAGGGTAAGCAGCGGGACCAGATAATTTGTGTTAAAAAAACATAGCTGCCCACAAGGAAACAGACAGAGCCGGGGGGGGGGGGGCCGGATCAGACGACCAACTGAAAAACGCATACCAAAGAGGAAACTCTCTTTACACAAGGTGGAGGTGGGGGTGGCAGCATGTACTACTAGCACCAGTTAGTGGCAAAAACAGAAACTGTGGACTTTTTTAATACTTACACCCACATCTAAGAAAATGAATTAAAGAACTATTTAAAAACAAGCATTTGTCAATGCTGAATGTTTGCTTGCTGGCATTGGCATTGGTAGTGTAGGAGTTACAGAGCTGCATACTAGGAATGGCAGTGAGGTATTGAACTGAAGCCAAGCCTGTCACCACCCTACAGATAGTGACAGGCATTGGGGTGTGCCTTTAGGTTGTCAGGCATAACGGCCACGTCATTTCACCACACCCTACCCTGCAGACATCAACAAGTGTCACGGTGTGCCTTGGGGTCTTTGGCCCTTATGAGCACCCATTCCATCAGGAAATATGGTGAGATGGGTGTGGTATAGGAGAATGGGGTGAACTTTGGGGCCGAAGAGTCCAAGACACACCTTGATGCCTCTCACTGGCTACAGGGTGTGGGTGGGGGTGGAATGGTATGAGTATTGCAGACAACAATCCCAAGTCACAGCCCTGATGCCTGTCATTCTTTACAGGGTGGGACGTTATGGTCGGAAAACCTAACGCCTCAGGCAGTCGTTGGTATTTTCACTCCAAATTTTCAACATGGTTTTTTTGTGACCCCCCACCTCATGAAGAGCGGCAATATCAGTTTGTTAGCTGAAAGCTACTTTTGCACAGCGACTACGGTATTTGGCACCACAGGTGTAAAAACACATTCTGATCAGGATGTGAAAAAAGATAGTGGTACTGTTCATAATGAGGTGTAAAGAATGGCAATGTTGAAAATCTGCTGTGAAAATATTTAAAAAACTGGTGAAGTCACAAGCATGCATAGAAACTGTGCAACACACACCCGTAATGTAATTAGTTTGGAGATTTTTTACAGCAGATTGTTAACACAGGCATTTTGGGACCTCTGGTCATGAACAGTGTCAGTGTGATTTTCTTTATCTGTCCCAATCAATGATTTCCCACAGCGACCATGCATATCTGCACTGAAAGTATGAAAACACATTTCGACCATGTTTGAAAAATAACAGCTGTACTGTTCATAAGGAGGTGTGGAAAAATGCCACTGGTGAAAATCTGGACTGAAAATATTACAAATTCATGAATCTACGAGGGTGCATGGAAACTGCGCAATGCTCGCTCATAACACAGTCATTTTATAGAGTTTTGTCACCAAATTTTCAACATAACCATTTTAAGACCTCTGCTCATGACCAATGTCACTGTGATTTTCTTAATCTGTCCTAAACATTGTTTTCACACACGGACTGCACCATTGTGCGCTACATGTGCTGAAACACATTTTGGACAAGATGTGAAAAATGGCAGCTGTTATGCTCATAAGGAAGTGTGGTAAAATGGCAATGTTGAAAATCTGGCGTGTAAGTATTACAAATTCGCAAACTTGCCAACGTGCGTAGGAACTGTGCAATGTGTGCTCCTAAAACAGTCATTTTTAGGAATTTTTTCACCAAATTTTCAAGATAGCCATTTTAACACCTCTGCTCATGACCAGTGTCACTGTAATTTTCTTAATCTGTCCCAAACATTGATTGAGCACACCAACTGCACCATTGTGCGCTACATGCACGGAAACACATTTTGGGCAACGTGTGAAAAATGACAGCTGTACTGCTCATAAGGAGGTGTGGTAAAATGGCAATGTAGAAAATCTGGAATGCAGATATTAAAAGTTTTATCTTTTTTTAACATGAAGCAGACATTGTATAATAGCAATAAGGAACTCCAGGGATGTGTGTTATTGTGTAATAACATCACTTTTCAGGTGTTGAATTTGCTTGGACTGCAGCCCTGTACTTCAGCCACCTGAGGCATGATGTTATTACACGGTAACACACACCCTGTTGTGCCTTCTTGCTTAAATATCAAAGTCCTACTGGTTCCAACCGAGGGGGAGGGGGGACAGACAGTTTAAGATGAACATTTTCAACGCTTGGCCAAATGTCTAGCTTCCTTTTCCTGGGGAGCCAGGGACCCTTCTGGAAGAATACAATGCTGTTTAATATGGTGGCCTGTATCCAAACAGAAGGTGGGCCAGTGCATGGTGTAGAAAACAAACATCTTTATTAATAGGCATTTCAATGAGGAAGGAGCTGAGGGCTGTGATAAGGCAAAACTCCCACAAAATTGATGGGTGCACATCCAAGAAGATTCACTGAATCAAACATTCATTTTGCAAGTTTTGTTGCACTAGACAGATAAGGTTTCATTTCAAATAAAAGTGCTGATATATTGTGCAGAAATCATGCAAAGCAAAATATAGTTTCAGGCACAAGCACACAGAGGCAGTGTTAGAGAAAAGAGCAGTCCAGCACTTCACCTTACAGTAAAGGATTGCAGTGCAGACTTTTATACAGGAATCCTAGCCAGTAAATCCTGTGTAATTCATAATAAATAATTACATTTAGATCTTTAATTTCAAGTCACCACGGGAAAAACTAGTTGATACTTAACTGGCCAATCATCCACCACATCTGTTTCTAAAATCAAACTGATTGATGCAAAATAGCGGGGGAGGGTGGAGAAATTCCAAATGCCTACTTCACAACTACTGATGTGATTCCTGTAAGAACACTGCACTGCAGTTTACAATGTGTAAAAGCGCAAGTGCATTAAGACAAGTTAATAACATAACACTATGCAACATTAAGCTTATGAGAAGCATTTAATTTCAGAAGCATTTTCCAATTTAAAGATGCAGCATAATATTAAAAGCATGCTTCTTTAACAATTCTATTTTGCAGTTTGTCTTATAACAGCATGCTTCATGAATGTATCTCAAGAGTCAGGGTATATTTAAATTACTCTTTTGAAAATATAATTACAGCAAGTCGGGGCAAAGAAAGAAGAAAGCAATGGAGAAAACAGGAAGGAAAGCAAAGATTAAAAAGTACTGTAAGTAAAGAGAAGGGGCCTGTAAAGGGGAAAGGGACTTGATTTTACAATGGTAGCCAGTATCAAGGTACACTATACAGCATATCTGGATATACGGGTAAATGCTGAAGTCCTACCAGGGCCCATAGAGAGGGGGAGAAGTTCAGTCTAAGATTCACATTTCCAGTACCTGGCCAAATGTCTGGTACAGGGAGGAAAGCTTCCTTTTCCAAGCAGACCTGGGACCCTTCTGGAAGGATAAAGTGCTGTTTAAAAGGGTGGTCTGTATCCTAACAGAGGGTGAGCCAGTGCATGGGCTAGAAGATAGATGCCTTTATCAATAGGCATTTAAATGAGGCAGGAGGGGAGGGCTGTGATAAGGCACACTGCACTGATACACAGCAAGGGGGGCCTGACAGACCCTTCCCATCTCAAAATGGTATATACAGCTCAATGCTGAAGAAAAGTATGAATAGCAGAGGGATAAGGATAATAGTGGCAGTTAAGATGAGGGAATACAGAGGGACCCCTTGAGGACATTCTGTGTAGTCACTAGCAGCATAGACAACAAGATGAGAGAGCTGTAGGCCATGGTAACTGGGGATGAGCTAGGCTTTCTGGCCATCATGGAAACCTGGGCAACACAAAATCACAGATGGGCCCTTATTATTTCTAACTAAGCCCAGTTTAGAGGAGACAGAGGGAAATTTAAGCATGGTGGGCTACCAGCATATGTTTAAGACTCCATTGAAGTGGTGGAGGACAGATCAGGTGAGAGGAGATATACAGAATCTTTATGGCTAAAATTTTTGGAGAGGGGGCAGAAACTGAAGCACTGGAGTTTTCTACAATCCATTTAGTCATATAACCAGCTGTTAGAGAAAATTAGCATGGCAGCAGAGTCAGGGGTGACAATCATTATGGTGAATCCAATGTCTCTGATGTATATTGGGAAGTACCAGAGTAAAACATTTGCAGAAGTTCATAGAGGTCATCCAGTACTGCTTTCTCCAGTAGTGGGTGTGGGATGCTACAAGGAGAGGGCACCTACGGTCCTGACATTGTCAAACTAGGACATTATAGGTAACATAAGGTTCAAGGATCTCTTGGAAATAAGTGGTCACAACACTGTGCACTTTGACATAAAGTTGGGGACACAACAAGTCATTAAAAGGGAGGAACTGAATGTGACAAAAGTCTGTGTCAGGTGTCTTAGTAAGGGTAAGAAACACAGGGCTCAATTTTCAATCAGCTATTAGATCAGCACAAGGTGTGCCAATTAGAGATGCAACAAAGTTTTAATTCCTTAGCGAAGTATTAGCGAAGTGCAGGCGAAGTGGCTGCAAAGTCCTCATCATAATGAACGACTTTGCTTTGCCAACTTCACGCTGACTTCACCTTATTTTTACACAAAGGTGAAGTGAGTGATGCTGAAACAGCCTACAGACCACATGAGTCACAGACTCACAGTCTACAAGTCACATGCTGCAGGCAGGAAGTTAATCAGCCGGACAGTAAAATAGTTTCACTTTTGCCTTGCCTAGACTTGGTGAAGGAGTTTTTGTCTGTAGCAGACAGAGAGAGAGAGTTAAATCTTGAATATTTCCTTGAATTTAGAGCTTTTTTGGTAGTTTAGTTGCCTATTTGTTGCTTTTAGTTGTGCCCCTTTTGATTTTGATTCCTTATGCTACGTCCTGATTCATAAGTTTATGTCTTTTTATTTTTGTATCAGTAGTTCATCTTAAAAGTGATTTTTGTTTTTGTGTGTGTAAAATGAAGAGAGGTGGTTTTGTTTCCTCTGGGGCACTCAGAGGACAGTGTGTGGGAGCCACGTATGTGCCGTGGCATCCCTTGCATTAATCGCAGCACTGTATTTATTGCTGCTAGTAGTGGTCCCCACCCTGAAAGAGGAGGCACTGGTGTGATGTAAGCACCCCGCCAGTGTCACCTATCACTGCCCCCCCCACCATCTGCCATTGCCTTGTGGATCAGCAGCAGCAGCAGAAGGAGCCAAAAGTCATGCAGGAGCCACAGGAGCAGCAGATTGCCACCCCAATCACGCACCAGAAGCAGGCCATAACCGTAACACTTGGGCCCCTCCTCCTGTGCCCAGTCATCCCCACAGCTCTGTTGTGAGGGAGTTCTTCACTTCACTGCCCAGTGACGCCATTGTTGTGAAATGTACGATATGTGATGTGCTTGTGTGTTGTGGGCCCAGGGGTAGTCAACTGGGGAAAGGTGGGCAGCGCATGCACCTCGCTAACCACCAATGTGTGGAGTGGGAGGCCAAGGTGGCAGAACGTGGAGGAAATGCACCTGCTGGGCAACAGGTGGCAGCACAGCCTCTGCCTGCATGGGGTGCAAAACGCAGAAGGACCAGGGAGCAAGTGGCTGATCACGAACCTGCACATGATAACTCTGAAGGAAACCCTGCAACAACGCCTGCCACCCAGGCTGATTTGGGTGTTAACGTGGCGTGTGATAGACCACCTTATCAACAGGGTGGAGAACCTTGAGGAGCTGTTAGGGCATATGGATGGTCACCAATTGCAGATTATGTCCATGCTCCAACTGCTGCTATCTCACCACAACCTAGAACCTTAGAGTTTTTGTTTGCTGTATAATTTTCATTTTGTGTTCTAACTTTTTTTCTCATTCCTAACTGTGTTTCCCCCCCAAAATATTTTAAAAACACCCCCTGAAACCAGTTTAAAGAAAGTAACATAAAAAATGCTGTCTTCCCCTTCCTTATATTCCTAATCCTAACTAATAATCTGTGTTTACAAACAAGAATTGTTTTTTTTTTTTTTTTTTAGCAGTGGTGTTTTCTTCATGTTGTATTGTGTTAAAGCAGCAGTGCAATAATCTGTCAAAGAGCAG
The DNA here is from genome assembly GCA_016271365.2 of Neoceratodus forsteri. Taxonomy (NCBI): domain Eukaryota; kingdom Metazoa; phylum Chordata; order Ceratodontiformes; family Ceratodontidae; genus Neoceratodus; species Neoceratodus forsteri. Next base: position 319,313,509 of record CM028134.1, read on the forward strand.
GTGTGCACTGTCAGGCACCCAGCCCCCTGCAAGCAGATATGATAGATGACTTTGTCCAGTGTTGATGGTATTAATAATATACCATGCGGTCCCATTTATTGAAGTATGAACAGTCAGTATGGCTCTCAGTCCCCTATCCACATCTTAATAATCCACAGCAATTGCAGTAGAATACATTTCCCAAAGGTTTATTTTACTAGCACACAGATGGAGGTGCCCCTCTCCATATAGCAATCTGAATCTTGTTGTGTGGTACCCACGCTGTGTGAAGGCTGAGGTGATAAATAATGTTATGTGGAATTTATCCTACTGCAATGATTGTGGATCATTAAGCTGTGGACAGTGGCTGAGAGCCATACTGACTGGTATTCCTTTTCCAGTCAAACAATTCTAACACCCCAAATGTGTACCCACAGAAAAACAGAGGCATTTCCGGAACCTGCTGACATGCCACCATGCAGGCAAACACCCCCATGTTAATTTTGTGATGTTAGAAAATGAATAGTGAGTTTGCACCCACCTGACCTGTATGGGCCTGATCCTTCTTTAGCTGTTAGTGCTATTTTTAGCTGCAATTTAGAAAACTGAAAGCAGCTGCTGTAGTAACAGCGTCTGTTACTCCACTCCTGTGATCGTTTTTATTTCTGTAAATTGCCACACTGAGTAGCACGAGACACTCCAGAAAAAATCATGCCCATACATATCAGTAGAGTACATACTCTCAAAGTCTCAAATCATTTACTGACATCCACAACTTAACATTGGTGTGCCTGCCTGGGGGTTGTGTCAACTGGTTTTGGACACTGCTGTTTGTCTGTGGGTACACATTCAGGGTGCTCTAACTTTGTTACTGTGCAGGTGTACATGGTATTATTAATACCCCACAACGCTGGAACATACCAGCTATCATATATGTTTGAGGGGTGCTGGGTAATAACCACCTGACAATGTGCACCTGCTCTTGAACAATTTTGACCTAGTCTGTTTTATTCTATTTTTAATTGTCCCTTATTTACTGACTTGTTTGTATGATGCCATTACCTTTTTTCAGATATGAAATAACAGTAGTGCTCCCTTTAATCTTATTTTGAATCATTGTTTTAATCAGTTTACCCAGCTGTTTTTGTACACCTACTGCTCCATAATGTAATGGTGGTGTACCATGTCTTACTGGATAGCATGTCACTTTGTTGTAGTCCCAACAGAAAGGATTTGAAATGATAGATGTACAAAAACCGGCGTGAATACTGATGAAAACCTGCCGCAAGCAAGATTAAAAGGAGCTGCGTTTATTATGTCACATGTGAAAAAATGTAGTCCAGCAGATGAAAAGTGTAAAAATAAGGGTATCATATAGACAAGTTAGTCGATAAATACTAGCAATCGAAAATCACATAGAAAAGTACAGGTATAAATTTTCAACCGATTATTGCCCTGCAGTGGTAGTTGTCATGCAGTATAAGATTTTGGTTACTGTTGACTGTGTTCTGTTTTTTTAGAATACCCACAACAACCACAGTCAAGCTACCCTATCATCACACAACACAATTACTGCCCCCCCAACAAAAAACATTTCTATGATATATGAATGTAGCATGCTTATACTGTTATCTTGCTACATCATTCGGCATGCAGTATTAGTGTCCCGACACCAGTTGAAGAATAATCACGTGAACATGTGCAGAAAAGTCACACTTATTTCAGGATGCACTGATTAGAGCGTGCACTAACAGCCACATCTACAACTCTGCATAACTGTGCTAACTAAAATGACTGCTGTTAAACTGTCATGAAAAGTCCCAATCCCAGATGAAGAATAATCACATGCAAAAATGTACTGAAAAGTCATGCTTATTTCAGGATGAACTGATTAGAGCGTGCAGTAACAGCCACAACTCTGGTACCTGCTGCTGCTGCTGTCGTACTTCTGTTTCCTGCTGCTGCCACTGACTGAGCTGATGCACAGTGTGTTGCTGAATGATGATAGCCAAAGATGACCATTGGGTGAACCATACTGAGATCTTCTGGAGGACCATTAATCTGTTACTCTGACTGAAACATATTACCCTATGTCATGGATTCATACCACCATTGGTAAGTTACTGTATGTTTCATGCTCAAGTTTTTTCAGAGACCCAGACATTAACTATATATGTGTATATATATATATATATATATATATATATATATATATATATAGATGGATAGATAGATATATAGATATATAATATTTAATTTTTTCACTCACAGGTTTTCGAGTCCTACTTTGTTGCACACATTTAAAACACTGATGACTTTTGCTCTATGAAGACTAGTGCCAAGCCATGAAAAGTACATATTTTTGGGGTGGGTGGGTGGGTGGGTGGGGCATCATTTGAAAAAAGTTTCAATAATGGTTTTGTCTTCTTTGCAGGTTTTATGTGTATCCTCCAGATTCATACAAGTTGCATGTATTTTGATTTGAAGAAAGCACCGATGGCAGCACACAGCACTTAAATGTTACCTGCAAAAAGATGAAGAAGAAATTATTCAGACTTCATTGCACTAAAATATTCTGTTACATGCATGGCTGTTCCTGTCTGTTATATCCAGCTTAAAATATCAAGCTATTAGTAAGCCACTACAAGACCAGCAAGCAAGTTTAGTGCATGTGACGTGCACTGGCACACTATTAAATCAAGTTACATTATGTGACATGTAGTCATGATGACAAAGATAAAAGTTATTACAACCATGTCATGCTGAAGTAAGCCAGTGACAGATATGCTTGAAAAATATATTATCTGGCCTGTATCTCACCTCTCTTATATGCTTTACACCAGCTTTGAAAAATGAAAGACAAAAAAGAAAAGATGAAATATGACTGCTACTTACCTGAAAATGATATCCTTTAGGTGGTTGTTATGTGATACTACAGTACTCTGAGTCCTGTCCTGTTACACTGTTTGCATGTCAAACCTGTAAAAAAAAATTCACTTGCTGGTATTTGGTGACAAAGTCATCTATACAACGGTTAAGATTGCAGTCACACATTTCTTGGAAAAACCATAGTATAACAAATTAGTACACACTTACTGTAGGAGTCACGTGATACAAGTGCCTGCTTAACAGCCTTTCTGCTCAGCTGTCGCCTCCCATCGCTGTTTTTCAGCAAAATGCAGAATTGAAAGCCAGTACAATAATTATAACCGAGTTGAGCTCATTTCTTAAAGTCTTGGAGGATGAAGGGATCCCATTTTGTGCACAGATGGAGAGAGAAATGCGCAAGAATCAAGGGAAGCATACCCCACCAGTTTCTCCTGCGAAGGCCCCGAAAAAAGCCAGGGCCTCTACAAGCGCTGGGGGCCCCGACTCTGAAATGGAGCCCACCAATAATGAACCGCTAATGCTTGCGAGATTTCTGTAGGAGTTCAAGCCTTTTCGAACGGAACTCCACGCGGTTACAGAGGAGCTGAAGTCCGTTACCCAGGCTTTAGAAGATCTATCCAGAAGGACACATTATAATGAAACCAGGCTTGCGTCTGTGGAGGCTCACTCAACTAAGCAAGAGCTGGAGTTGGTGGCCGTTCACCAGAAGTTAGCTAGAATGGAACTAAAAATTGAAGATTTAGAGGGGAGGAGCAGACGCAATAACATAATTATTATTGGGCTTCCAGAGAAGGAAGAGGGGGCTGATCCTATTGCGTTTATACAGAAGTTCCTTTCAAAAATTGCTGGGCCGTCGCCATATGGCCCAAAATATATGATTGAGCGAGCCCACCGGGCTTTGAGAGCCATGCCTCCACCGGGTGCCCCCCCACGCACAATGATCCTTCGGTTCTTGAATTACCTAGAAAAGCAACATGTGCTCCTCAAGATCAAGGAGCTGAAAGAAGTCTCCTGGGAGAATGTATCCCTGAGGATCACCCAAGACTTGCCCCTAATGGTCAAGCAAAAGCGTGCTGAATATCACCCTATTGTGGTAAAGTTGATCACCTCCTCCACTTGATTTCACATGGGATATCCAGCATGGCTGCAAGTTTTGTTGTCGGGAGCATGGGTGATATATGAGGACTCACAGGCTGCTAAGGAAGGCTTAAGGGCTGCCCTTCCTGATTTGTTTAAATGAAAGGGCAGGGGCTGCTGCAAGCTGTCATGCTTTAATTGAGATCTGCATGGCTTCTAGCTTTGGTGAAGTCTTTCTAACCGGGTGAAGGCTGAAGAGACATTGTCTTCTGCTGACCTGCTACCTCTGGAAAGGGGTCCAGGGTTAGGAATGAATTGTGATGGGATTGGACTGCTTTCAAGTCCCCTGTTTGAGCTGGAGCTGCGAGAAGTTTCTTCCAGGGATACGGACGTTCAGTTTCAGCAAAATGTGCGGACTGTAAAAAGTGTTGGGTTATTGTTTACTTGCCTTTATTATTTGGGGATCTGACGTTATTCAGTTGTAAAATTTAGTTGCATAGCCCATAGAGAGTGCCGGAATATTGTTAAGAAGTGGACACTGCTCAAGATTTATTTGAATTATTGTTCACTGAACTGCTGCGTAATGGATCCTTGATGTGTTGTTTTCATCACTGGCTTCCAGATACTTGCCCCATGAAGGTTAATTGTTTATTAGGCAGTAGGACACTGAAGTACCGAATAGTGCTGGAGAAGTGGCCTTTCTCCCCTGAGGTCTTCCTTTTCATTTCTTCCGCTCTGTAATTTCACATTTGTCTTTCACCTCGGGAGCAGGAGAGGGGCTTCCCACTCTGGGTGGAGGGAACTTCACACTTTATGTATTATGGGGGTTCATAGGGTTGGACAGTCAAAGGATAAGTGGGATCTGAGGCTTAAAGGAGGAGGATTACTACTGGGATCACCAACAGGCTGCCTGTCTGCCAACAAGGATCACAGGATATGTATGGAAGGATGAAACAGCCACTTCCTATTTTTCTGGATCCTTTTCGGTTCCCTTTGGTTTTTGGTTACTGGAATGAAGGGACGGACGGGGTTCGGCTCAGTGAAAGAGGGATTAACTGAGCTGGATATGGTCTTTTTCTTTTTTTTTTTCTATGGAGGCATTGTCTTCGGGGGTGGGTTATATTTCTGGCTTGCTTGTCTCCTGGTGCTCCCAGTATTGAAAAGATGTTACTGCCGGAGCCGATTACGGAGAAAGACTGCCATACACACAGGGACGGGGAGGGGCTGGGCAGAGTTCAGAAGGGCTAGTGCATTTGACATCATGGACCAGAATGTCTCTCAGTTGGGAGGGCGAACTTTACTGGCAGAGTGTTTGGGAGTGGGTGGGTTGGGGTATAGTTTATTAGGGGTTTGCTTTAGGGGAAGGTATGGGAGAGAGAAACCTTTTGGGCAGGAAAAGGAGGGTTGTGAGAGGGTTTAAGTAGGCAGAAGAAACTGGATTTCTGTCAAGCATCTGAATCTTTAATGGAGAGGGTAAACAGGGTCTTATTGAGGTTCTATATGATATTAGTTGTAGAATTTATTCAGTCTGGGTATGGGCACCTTATGTGATTTTATTACGTGGAATGTGAACGGGGCCACAAATAACACAAAGTGATACAAGTTATTGAAACACCTACAAATGCAAAAAGGGAAAATTATTTGTTTACAGGAAACCCACTTGCTTGAATGGGAATTGGCTCTGTTGAGACAACAGAGAATTGGGCAGGTATATCTGTCTGGAGGTAGTAAGGCGAGCAAAGGAGTAGCAATTCTGATTACTAGGCAAATACCGTTTGTCTGTGAGGAAGTTATTAGGGATCCCTCAGGACGGTTTCTGATTATTTTGGGTATGCTTTTCAGGTCAAAGGTGTTAATTGGTAGCATTTACGGCCCAAATCTGGACACGCTAAATTTCTTTGTGGATTTTTTAAAGGTCTTGTCCTCATTTGTCCACACTCCGATGTTTCTAGGTGGGGACTGGAATTTGCTATTTGACTCTGAGTTGGACAAAGAGGGGAAAAGACGAAGTGGGCTAACGCCCGCTCAAAGAGCCCTAAGGGAGTTAGTGGATACTGCTAGATTATGCGATCCATGGAGGGTCCTTGTTCCCTTGCAAAAGGAATATACATTTACTTCGGCTGTGCATGGATCTAGATCTAGGATTGACTATTTTCTGGTTAGCCAATCCACCCTCCCGGGCTTGTCACAGTATATAATTCTGCCTGGGATAATTTCTGACCACTCGATGGTCCGTTGTTCATTCAACCTATCCTCCAATCTTCCCAGACAAACAATCTGGAAACTGAACAATCAGTTATTACGAATGTTGTTAATCAAACAGAACCTCATTCAGACCATAGAGCATTTTGAGGGGAGTAATTTAGGTTCGACAGGTAAGGGGGATATGGAATGGAGCGTGCTTGAATGTGTCCTAAAGGAGGAACTTATTAAACTGGTGGCAGAAAGGAAGAAAAAGAGGGAGCACTATGCTCTGAATTTACTCAAGCAAATCAGGGAAATAGACTGCACCCTTTCTGTGGCTACCCCTGCTACTACTAGGGAAAAGTTAATATGGTTAAGAAACCAGTACAGTGCGCTCTTGAAGGAGAAAGCAGAATACACCTTGTTAAAGACAAAGGCCTGGTATCTTGATCAGGGTGAGAAGGCAGGACATCTGCTTGTAATGAGATTAAAAGGGGAGGAGTCATCTAGGATTATAAGGAGTACAACTTCTCTGTCGGATGGGGACGTCAAAACCCATCCCAGGGAGATTATCCAGGAGTTTGAAAAGTATTAGCGGGAGTTGTACAGCCCGATGAGTTCTAGTCCCCCGAAGGAGGAAGTAGAAAGATACCTTGCTTCTTGCTCACTTCCTTTGTCACCGCCAAATTGGAGAAAGGTCTGTCCAGCCTATATCTGAGGAGGAGATCATCAATACCATAAACTCGCTTACCCTAGATAAAGCCCCAGGCCCTGATGGGTTCTCCCTGAATTTTTACAAGTTCTTTGCCAGTCAGTTAGCTCCTGGGTTAAGAAGACTATTTCACTGTATCCTGAACTCGGAGAGAGTGGATAAACACCTATTTGCTGCCCTTATTATTGTTATCCCTAAAGAGGGTAGAGACCCTGACAAGGTCACTAGTTATAGGCCCATCTCATTAATAAATTATGGCGTCAATGTTCTGGCAAAAATTCTGGCGAGCCGCTTAGCTAAAGTAATGCCACTACTCATTCACCGTGACCAAGTAGGTTTTATGGCAGGTAGACTGGCCTCTGACCACCTGCGTAAACTTGCTACCGTCTTCTCTGTGACCAGGGATTATTGTCTACCAGCTGGGCTGGTATCAGTGGACGCAGAGAAGGTGTTTGACAGGGTGGATTGGCAGTTGTTGTATTTGACCATGGTGAAATTCAGTTTCCCCCTCCCTTTTATTAAGAACTTATTTTCCCTGTATAGCCAACTGACTGCTCAGATTTACTGTAATGGAGTGTTATCCTCAGCATTTCCCTTACGCTCGGGAATGTGACAGGGATGACCCCTTTCACCCCTTCTTTTTAACCTTTATCTCGAACCTTTATTGGCAAAAGTTAGACCAGATCAAAGGGTTCAAGGGGTTATAGTAGACTCCCATGAGTTCAAACTTGCGGCCTATGCAGACGACATTCTTCTCCACTTATCTCACCTGATCATCACTATACCGGTGATCATGGGAATCATAGAGGAGTACAGTAGATTCTCTAATTACAAAATAAATAAAGAGAAAACCCTGGTGTTCCCCTTGAATTCTAAACTATTCAAGTCGGAAATCATGGCATTAGGTTTACAATGGAACCCGCATAGGCTCAAATATGTAGGGGTATTTCTTGCCCAGAATTATTCTAAGATGGTCCAGCTGAATCTAGACTCGATCAAGACTGTCATTCAGCAAGACCTTACAAGATGGGCCAAACTCCCAATATCTTTATGGGAAAGGGTAAGTTTAGTGAAAATGGATGTGCTACCCAGGATACTTTACCCTTTAACCATGTTGAATACCTGGCTACCATTAAAGTAGTTTAACAGTGTACACACTCTTATATCAGCTTTTATCTGGCAAGAAAAAAACCCACGCTGAGCCCACTATCGGATGGCTGCTCCTAGAGAAAAGACTGGGTTACGCTTGCCACGTATAGGACTCTACTACTGGGCATGCAACGCCAGTAGGTACCTAAAGTGGCTGGTAACACCAACAGAACAGCGTTCTCTGCCATGCATTCCTTCTTGGGTTAACTTAGAAGTGGAGCTGATAAATGTAGTGGGATTTGACCCTCTAGCCTTGCTTTACACATCACCAAAGTCCCTCCCCGCCGGATTATTTCCTACCCCTATAAAAACCTCTCTAAGAACTCATGCACAGTTATGTTCATTTTTAAAATATATCCCCTCTAAAGATTACCACCAACCTGAGTTTCAGAATCCGAACTTAAAAATTGGTGGGAAACCAATTCTGGACTCTTGGGTTCCTGAGATAAAGGGCTTAAGGTTAACAGATATCTTTCATGACGAAAAGTGCATGGCAGTTCTGGAATTAATAAATAAATACCAGATCTCTCCTTGCCAATAATTCAAGCTCTTTCAGCTTAGACATCTAATGGTGCAACCTCAAAGGAGGTTTGAGGGCTCCCAGTCATGTGAGGGTTTATTTGAGAGTCTAGCCTGGACGGTATGGGAACCTCATGTGGTGTCCAGATTTTATAACACCCTATTCAGCCAAGCGTTTCAGCATCTGGATGGAACTTCCCGTTATTGGAATACTGCTTTGGGGGAGACAGAGAGGGATTGGGACATAATCTGGCAAAACGCTTATAGGTACATAACCCAGGATAGATTGAGAGTGATGCAATTCCAATTTTTAAACAATATTTTTTGGACCCCCTCAAAACTAAACAAAATTGGTCATATTCCTGACCCTAATTGCAATGCTTGTCACCAACAGGAAGGGACGTTATAACACATTTTCTGAGAATGCCCTAGAGTGAGGCCCTTGTGGGACAAGATTAAGGAACATGCAGACCCCCTGCTGGGACTTGAATCATTTTTTAAGCCTGAGATTTGTCTATTAGGTGACTATCCCCGGACTATGATAAAAATAAGGAGGTACCACATGACCATTATCTCATCGTCCCTTAAAAAAGTAGTACTAAAACATTGGGTGGATGGCACTTTGATCTCATACACAGATTGGTTACAAGAATTACTTTTTAATTTGAACATGGAAAAATTCAGTGCAAATAGAAGAGAGTGCTTGCCAAGGTACTGTAAGATATGGGAAAGGCTACATGGGCTCCAGACAGGTGCTCACTCATCCTGGGCGCAAGACTAACAGGTGGTGTTTCAATAAGGGTGCCCTGTAACATTGTTCTGCCTGCGGGGGGTGGGAGAAAGTAGAGAGGGAGGAGCAAGAGACAGTTGGATAATGCTTTGGATATGCTCACTATGATAACTGATTGTTTTATGCATGGGTCGGTTGTACACAACTGTTTCTTGCTCTGTAAATGGAAAATGTTGAATAAACTTAAATTTAATAAAAAAGTACACACTCACTATAAAATAATGATAATTCGAAAAATGGTGGCTGTGGCTGGCTGAGCCTGTGGGTTCCTTCGGGGCATGGGCATAGGTACACATTCTCTGTCTCTCGCTGTCATCAAGACAGGTGTCTCTGACTGGCTGCAGGATCATTCATTGGGCAAAGGCACAGGCACACATTATCTGTCTCTCACTCTCATCTAGATGAGTGGCTGGATATGGTGTGTTACAGTCTTTGAGTACTCAGGAGGAAGATATCTGTCATTTAATCAGCAAGATTTAAGTGGCTACATAAACTGGACATTGTGTTTATGATGCTGCTGACTGTGTTTGCTAATGACAGCAGAGCACATTCTGTTAACTGTACTTTGAAAATCTACCAATGGGAAGATAGCATAGAATGATGGGTCATTATTTGTGAATATCTGTCATATAGAATGAGAGTCAAGGACACTGTTTTTCTTTTATAAAAGAAAAAAAAGGTAACATTGCAGAAATGTGACAGGCTTTAAACCCATTACACAGTACAAGCACCATCATCCTCCTGATCAAAGAGAGGAAGCTGCCCTCACAGTCATCAAGGTCAGAATTGTGCCCACTCGGCAATTCTTTTTCCGTGACTGAATCATCAACCTCAATGGTAGACCATATGACACTGCTACCAGGATGGTCTGCTTCACCCACATCATCAGCACGACCATCATCATGACGGGGTGCAAACACAGATGTGGTAGTTCGACTTGGTATGTGACCTTGGTTCATTTTTATAAATGTCAGTATGCTGACATTTGTGGATGAGAGGTTAGTACAATGGTCATGTACTGTTGCCCCCGCAAGAATTGAATACCCTCTCCACACTTACACTGGAGAGTGGGCTGGTCAGGTACTTCAGTGCTACTAAAGTCAGCTCTGGCCATTCATTGACCTTACCACTCCAGTACAGCAGAGGATCATCAAGTACTGACAGATGCATGTTTTCTGCCAAATAGGCATCAACCATTCTTTGTGCTGCAAGGAGTCCTGATGATGAATCATCCACCTGTTCACAGACTTCATCGAGGTCACAGATTCCTTCTTGCGACTTGGCACCCCAAAGTGGGTTAATGGCAACCTGTTTTGCTGACCCCCCCATCCTGCAGCCTCCTTACTGGATGAGCTTAATCCACAGTGACCTTCAGTCTTGTTTTGATGTGGTTTGCCAAACTTTGCACATGACTTCTGAACCCCATGAACCAATCACACCAGCTGTCCACTAAGATTTTGAACCTGATGAGGCCCTCCATCCAGTAAGGATGCAATGCCATGTTTGTATCATTGGTCCAGCATTGTTACAATTCCAAATTCTGCATCTTGCTGAATAATGGTGATGTGGCAATTGTGGTTGAATATTGCTATCATTTGTTTAAAAAATGCATTGCTTGACCTATCTCCGGACACCTCAAGGCTAGGCTACAGATTCAACACAGTCTGTCTCAGCAGCCACAGCAGTGGAATGGCTTGACTAATGGATACAGTGTCACCACTTACTGCCTGTGTTGCATGTTCAAATGGCCTCAAAATTGATATCACTGAGTCCATGAGGCGCCACTGTTCAGTAGTCATAGACATTGATGCCCCTGAACTGTCACAGCTAGTGTGCATTACTAGGTAGTCTGAGATGGCTTTGTACTGTTCACACAACCACTCTGCCATGTAAAGTGTTGAGTTCCGGTGCATGACAACTTCCACTTGAGGCAGTGCAGAGGGAGGTTGTTTTGAATCTACAGCTACCCAAGTTGGTCACGGGCCTCTCCAGAGCATGCAATGTATGCACAGATGTGGCGTGCAACTGTCAGCATTTGATTAATGTCAGGGTGCTGCAGAAACTCCTGTACCACAAGATTTAAACAGTGAGCCATGCTTGGAACCCTCACAAAGCCACCATTGCTAATACATTTTATTTATTTATTTGCTTTTGTTAACTGGGTAAGCACACTAGACAGCCAAGTGCCTATTTTCAGGTGCGACCTGGTAGGATTACAAGGTACATACAAGAATATCAGGCAGAGTCGAGGTAACATAGAAGAAATTCAAGCATAACAGATTGATAGGTAGATAACAGCATAATACAGGCATCGTCAATAAGGCAAACAATAAAGGGTAAGTCATACCCTTGGGAGGATAAGAGTAGAGGGTTAACAGGAGGAGTACAATAGAATGAGTACTCCCACAGGGAAACAGGTGGACAGGGAAAGGGCCCAGTGCATGTTGATAACATTAGAAACAACTATCAGTTGCAGGATCTAAGTGCCAGCAATACTAGGAGCCTCAGCCACGCAACAGTCCCCACTGAGAAAAGGAGCCACAGCCACAGTCTATAAGGCACAGAGGCAGGCGGAGGCTGATTTTAGGAAGCCCCACAGGGAGGCTTTGAAGCAGGGATGGGAGGGAGAGGAGTGAGTTATTGCAGGAAGGGAGTTCCACACTCTCAGCGTGTAAACTGCGAAAGCCCGATCACCTGCGAGTGTGCAGGTTTTAGGAACCAGGCAGTCCTGTGAGTCACTGGATCTTAGGTGGTATCCTGGGGCTTCATATTTGAGGGGTAGGACAAGTGCAGAAGGGGTGGCATTTCTGACGATGTTGTCGATGAAGTTGCCAAGGACAAAGGTGCGGTGCTTTTCAGGGGGGAGCCACTCCAGCCGTGAGTACAGTTCACAGCGATGCATGAGATGAACAGCAGAGAGCACAAAGTGGCATATATTGTTATATGCAGTGTCCCAGTTTGTGAGATTTGTTTTTGGGACAGGGGCAAAGGATACAAGCCCATAACAGAGTGTGGATAGGAAGACCCCCCTGGCTAGGGTGAGCCATGCAGCTGGAGAGAGACAGCTTTTTACTCTATTGGAAAGTCCAAGCTTGCCATTTGTTGCCTTACATGTGTTCTGAATATGCAGGATGAGGTCCAGTTGCAGGTCTAGGGTTACACCCAGATACTTGACGGTATCTGTGGCATGCAAGAGGGAGCCGTCTGTGCCACAGATATTTAGGGGAGCAGGGCAGGTTTTCATCTTGGCCATGGAGCCAAAGAGCATGGCCTGGGTCTTTATTAGATTGATGGTCAGCTTATAGTCCTCTAGCCAGGTTTGAATAAGCTTGAAGCCCAGGGTCAACATGGAGTTAATGATAGTGATGTCCAAGGAGCTGGCCAGGATGATGAGGTCATCAATGTATAGAGTGGTGCACCCATGGGCTGTGATGGAGGGCAACTCATTTATGAAAAGGGAAAACAGAATGGGTCCAAGGACGGATCCCTGGGGGACCCTGCAGATCAACGAAGATAATAGGAGAGGACTCAGTTGAAGTTAGTGTATTGCTGCCTGCCAGAGAGGTAGTTAGAGAACCAGGGATGGGTGGGGGGAGAAGCCAAGGGACCAAAGAGTGGTGCTAAGGAGTGAGTGGTCAACCTGATCTAAAGCTTTTGAGAGATCCATGAAGATGGCTCTGGTCAGTTTGCCTTGATCGGTGGCGGTCCTAATCTCAAAGATCACCATGGCAAGGGCAGTAGACTTACTGTGCCCTTTTCTGAAGCCATGTTGTGCAGGGGAGAGAACTTAATAACTCTGAAGGTAGTGGGAGAGCTGTGAGGCAACTACCTTTTCCAGGAGCTTACAGATTGCAGACAGAATCGCTATAGGGTGGTAGTTTGTGGGATCTTTTGGGTCACCTTGTTTGAAGACAGGGATGACCTTGGCTACTTTCCATATGTCAGGGATGATCCCCAAGATTAGAGAAGTGTTGAAGATGTGAGTGACAGGCTGGGCTAGGTGGGATGCCCCCAGACTTAGTAGTTTGGGTTCAAGGCTGTTGTGCCCCACTCCACTGTGAGGGGAGAGACTTACAAGGAGCTTTTGGGTCTCCGTAACAGAGACCTGTTTTAGGTAGAAGGGAGGTTTGGGGGTGTGCCCACTCACGAAGGGACCATGAGCCTTGGGGGTGGAGGAAAGGGATGTGGGAGTGGGTGGGTCAGAGAACCGGGAGTTAAATGCATTGGCAATAGTAAGAGGGTTGTTTCAGCTGAACCCGCCAATATGCATGTCAGTGACCTGTACTCTCACGAACCCTCCAACCATGTTTTTCATGTTCTTCCAGAAACTCCGTGTGTTTCTGACCTAAGATTGCAAGGCAGATTGGCAGAAGTCACTTTTGGCAGCGTGGATGGCTCTTTTACATGAGTTTCTGAGCTGCCGATATTCTATGAGGTCGTTATTGTTGTGGGAGATCTTGTCTCTCTCCCAGCATTTGTGCCTATACTTCATAAGGGAGAATAAGCCGCCATGTAGACATTTTGTGACAGTGCCCCTCACCCTCCATTTTGTGAGGGAGCATGTTTGTTTTGCACGGGGGTGAACACCACGAGGAAATGATCTAGAGCCCCTGAGGGGTCACTAGTGGCCATGATGCGGGTCCAGTAGGCTTATCATAGGTCTGCAAGGTCACAACGTTTGATCCATTGTCACTAGCTATAAAGCCAGCTTTGAGGGACAGGAGGTTCAACCACTCATCAGTTTTTGTCAGTAGCAAGTCTAGCATGATTTCACCTGTGTGGGACCCGGCAACACTGCGCATTGCAAGCATCTCATGCTGCCTAATTTCCTGAAGGTTGCTACCATGACAGTCTGCCTTATTACACTGCTTTCCAATACCACTAGCACAGACAACCCCTGACACCTGCACCCAATATGCAGTAATGCACAAATAGGAACTACCCGCAGTTTTGCCTCTTGTCCACATATCCATACTTAAGTGAATGTACAGTATGGTCAGGAGGACTGTTGAAGGGCATGTCTTACAGACTCTGTCACAGTCCAATGTAAGTTAGGGACAGCATGGGTGGAAAAGTAGCTCCTGGACGGGACTTTCCATTTGGGACAATCGCAAGCCACAAAATGCCGGAATCCTGAATTCTCCACAAAGGAGAAGGGAAAAAAGGTCAATTGTCAGCACTTCCATGACAGCAGCATTTAGTTCACATGACACCACATGATTTAGTGGGTATTTCATGTTCCAGGCAAAAAGACTGAGCCACGTGGGCTTCGTTGTTACCCATTTTGCATGTGGTGTGCCAAATGGCTCTGCTCTCCAAACTGCCATGGGTGGGGTATTTTTGCTGTGTGATGCTGAGGGGTTCACAGGGGACAAGTCAATAAATGATGTTAATTTCCTCATTTTATGCACAGGGGTTGAGGTTGGACTACAAATATTATGTAGACCACCACCACTGCTACTCTGAACACTACTTAACAATTCAAAATAATCTTCCTCCTCCTGCCTCTAGTAATTCTCAGATGTAATTTCACGACTACTACAGGCATGGCTACTTAAGCTACTTCCACTCAAGGAAGGGGAGACCATGCTCAATAAGGTGGATGAGGATGAACACCCTACTATGGCATTAGGTCCCCTCTGGTGCCGAGTCCACAGTGTCATGTGCCTGCTCTTCAGATGTGTATTCTGGCCCCCGGTGCCCAGATGGCTATCCTTTTTACCACACCACACAAGAATTTGGCAAAGCTGGCAGATTGCCACTGTTTCATCACTTGCATCTTGTACAAAAATATCCCAAATGAGGGATTTTAAAGCCCTACTTTTCACATGTACCTGATGCTGCATATCCAACTCCAGTTTTTTAGACACTGAAGGGGGGGATGTACTGCATGAATTCTGCTGTTGGGCAGACTTTGACTCTATCTGACCATCACAATCTATGACTATTACAGGGTCATCATCATCAACACGCACAGCTACATCACAATTTTGAGGGGGGGTTGATTTACTAACATACTGTTTGCATACAGCCACCTTTACTTTATTTTTCTATGGTTCCCAATTAGGGTCGCTGAAATCATCATAATCATCATCCTCATCAACAATTTCAGTTTAGATGCTGTCCTGTGGAGAACATGTTCCAACCACAGCTTCATTATGATCATCCACTATTTTTTCTTCAACATATGAATCATTGGATGGCCCAGGAATAAGCTCAACAGCAGTGGAAACATTACAGTGTGACTGTGAGTCATTGTCAGGATTAGAATCATGTTCAACAACTGTGGGTACGAGTACAGGGGGTGTGACATCAACTACAGTCTGACTCATGTCTTTAAGGGTCCACAGTATTGGCAACCTGTTAACTTGTCACAGGTTGAACTTGGGCCAATAATCATGCCATCAGCAACTTCACTACCACCACCAGCAGAGACGGAGACAACAGCATCTCCAACCATCATTGAAGCAACTGATTGCACTGTGAAAAACACACTCAAAAAAATACCTTTACTGCCATCAACTATGCCCGTATGCTAAGTACTACCATGCCCCTGACCACTGTTGCCACTGGCAGCAGTGCCATGGCCAGAAACATCTTTGCATGCACATCTTTTTGAAGGGATTTTTTTTGATTACACAGAAAATTAACAACAAATTTAGATTTCGGGACTTAGGGCTGGATGGAAAGCCAAAAAAAACAACAACTGTAGCTTACAGATGGAGGTTGGGCCCTAAACAGGTGCAGACGCACAGACAGATGGAGATTGCACACTCAAGAGATGCAGCCACACAGGTACAGCAACACCTTAACCAGTGATCACACAAATCAAAAAATGTAAAAATTATACCTTTTTGGGGGGGAGGGGTGGAGCTGCTGTACCAGTTCACTAAGTGGATAGAACAAAGCAGTAAAAAATACCACAGATAGAGAAGAGACTCAGAGTGCTGAGATTACAGTGTCGCACAATAATTTGTATCTGACTTGATGGAATGCACACACACACAGACACACACACACACACACACACACACACTACAGGTAATGTGCAGAAAATTAAACAGTTCAGTTCACTATCAGCAAATCTTTTAAACCAACTAAAAAAATCCACTGCACTACAGCAAACACCAAATAATTATCAAAAATTTCTACAAATATTACTGTGTGTACATGAACACACACATACTAACATACTAGCTACCCTACAACAGTTAGAAAGACTGCCTTTCTCACTGTGAATCTCCCTTCACCACAGATACGTCCCTCCCTGAGGCACACTTCTACAGTGTCTGTCAGTACAGAGACTAAATGGACTAAATTAACATTCAATATGCACACAAAATCAATAAACGCTCAATGATACCAACACACGAGGGGTTTCTGCAATCAATGTACTAAATTTTGACACAAAATTTTGTTGCAAAAAGGCATTTTTAAAGGTTTTTAGAGTGTCTGAATCTCAGAGCTCTGAGACCAAACTGTCTCCAGCTTTTCACTACACACACTATGATGAACTGAGGCTGTGCAAGACAAAATAGAGCCCATGTGACCTGCCATCCCATGAATCACTGCAAAATTTGACTTAGAGAGCATTAACAAGGCAAAGTTAATGCAAAGTCCATTCAAATCAATGTCACTTAGCTTTAACAAGCATTTTTCAATGCCGAATGTTTGCTTGCTGAAATTAGCATTGGAAATGCAGGAGTTAGACAGATGCAGAATAGGAATGACAGTGAAGTACTGAAGTTCACGCCAACCTCACCTCCATCCTGTAGAGATGGACAGGCATTACGGTAAGTGTTTGGGTCGTCAGCTAAGACGGGCATGCCATGTCAGGCCACCCTATTCTGCAGACAGCGACATGTGCTGAGGTGTGCCTTAAGGTGTCTGGCTTTACGGTCATCACATTCCATCAGGACATATGCTGAAATGGGTGTAGCATAGGAGAACGGGGTGAAGTCTGGGTCCGAAGACATCTCGATGCTTGTCAATGGCTGGAGGTGGGGGTGGGATGGCATGAGCAGTACAGTCAGCAATGCAAAGGCACACCCTGATGCCTGTCAGTCTGTACAGGGTAGGACGTTATGGTTAGAAAAACTAGCGCCTCAGGCGTTTGTTGGTATTTATACTACAAATTTTCAACATGGCCTTTTTGTGACCCTACCTTTGAAGAGTGGCAGCGTGATTATGTGTATGTGTCCCGAACATTGATTTCCAACAGCAACAGTGCAATTCTGTGCCGCATGAACAAAAACACAGATCAGGCAGGATGTGAAGAATGAATGACAGCTGTACCATCCACAGGGAGGTGTGAAAAACTTTTGTATTTGGACCTTTAATTTAGGGTAAAAAAACTAACATACAAAACAAAAAAAAAAAAAAAAGTGTGTGTTTGGGTTAACTGAACTGAATGGGTAACTGAAAAGTCATCTAGGTGTAAATCTCAGGTGACTGAAAGGACTTAACTGCTGTGAGGTTTAAATTACTTGTAGAAAGATCTGGTAAGTAGGGGGAGTGGCTTAGCTAGAAGGAAGCTACATTTAAAGACTGCCTTAGAAAGATTCTGCTAATAGCTTGGCAGAAAACACCAGGAGAAAGGAATGCTGTGTGACTGAACTTCTCTACTGGGACTATATTGCCCTCCTTCCCTTCCCTCCCCTCCTCCCCCCAACCCAAAGCTAGTTCTATTTTTATAGGCACAGGATTTGACTGACAACAGGAACTTCCTGTTTAGGGGCAGGAAGTGAGTGATCACAGAACCACCAAGGACCCACCATCCTAGAAGGGCAAGAGTAGCTCTCCGGCCCCCTCTAGCTGCTGGAGGTCTGCCTCTGAACAAGTAAGTGGTCTACTGAGAAATATAGGATATTATTGTCTCAGAACAGGACAATCAGGAGCTTAAAGGGAACACAGGCAGAAAGTAAGGAGAGAGAGAAAAAAAAACAGAGGAAAGAGTAAGGATTGCAAACAGTTAAGGGGCCAGAAATAAGACATGATTGGAATGGTGCAGTGCAGTAGCTGTGGAGCAGCAGTCTTCTGGGAGATGTTCTGGAGGATGCGGTGTTGTCCCATCTGCAGGCACCTCTCTGGGATGAGGGAGGAGGTTGCTCATCTCCAGGCTGAGTTGGCCAGGATTTGTGGGACCTCCTCTTGCATCCAGGGACCACCAGTGCCACTGCTGTTGCCTCAGAGGTTGCCAAGAAAGAGGAGCGGTTGGACCACAGTGGGCTCAGGGAGGGTGAGGGTGATGGAACAGAGGCACATCCTTCAGTTGTACCTCCACACCTCATGCCATTCTGGCAAAGTGTGGTTCCTCTATGGAGGCACCCACAGGGAGACCAAGGAGGATGCTGGGAACCTCCACAAAGGAGACCCACAGGAGGGTGGCAGGGGACCCTGCAGGGGAAGGAAACAACTCCTGGTGGGGGACTCCATTGTTAGGAAGGTAGAACTGGGCAAGGAAGGGGAGAGGGAGGTAAGGTGCCTGCCTGGCGCCATGGCTTGGAGGGACAGGGAGCGAATCCTCAGGATTGCCAGAGCAGCTGCACAGGGGAGGGAGCTGGATGTCATTGTCCACCTAGGGACAAATGACCTGGCTAAGAAAGGGATTAGAGAAGTGCAGGAAGAGTTTGTGGAATTGGGGAGGGGCCTTAGTCAAGTAGCACGCACGGTAACCTTCTCAGAAGTGCTACCCATCTATGGCATAGGAGAGGCTAGGGTGTTCTGTACCATGGAATTCAATCAGTGGTTGAAAAACTGGTGTGGAGCTCAGGGATTTGGCTTCATTGGAGACTGGGGGTCCACCTGGAGTGATGCAAGCCTATACTGGCATGATGGGCTGCATCTGTCCGGGAGGTGAACCAGGATCCTAGGTGATAGGTTTAAATGCTTCATTGGCAAGCTTTTAAACTAGCCAAGGGGGGAGGCACTGGAAAGGAGCAGGAAAATCCTAGCCCCCAAACAATCACGGTAGTAAGTGTGGCAAACACCAACATGGAGGTGTCGATAGGGAGAAGGGCAGTGGTAAATGGAGAAAGTGACAAAGGCAAGAAGGACAGGGATGGGGCAAAAGGGGGTAAGGACATCAGGAAATGGAGGGTAATGAGTACCAATGCCCATCGTCTGGGCAACAAGCTCCCTGAGCTGGTGGCCTTAATGGAAGAGGGATGCCTGGATATCGTAGCAGTCACAGAAACATGGTACACAGAGAACCATGACTGGGATGTTAACATACCAGGGTACATAACCTACAGGAGAAACAGGCAGGGGAGAAGAGGGGGAGGAGTAGCTCTTTATGTAAAGGAAGGGTTAAAAGCAACTGAACAAAAGAGTAAACAGGGAGGAGAGGAGGCACTGTGGGTCACCTTGGAGACTGGAAAGGGCACCACAATCCGCACAGGGGTTGTGTACAGACCCCCATGTCAGGAGGAAGGAATGGACAAGGATATGATGGAAGGCATTCTTAGAATGGCAGAGAAAGGGGAGATACTGTTGATGGGAGACCTGAATATGCCAGATGTTAACTGGAGCACATTTGCTGCAGCCACATCCAAGAGCAGGGCCATTTTTGACGCCCTACAGGTGGCAGGCATTAGACAGCTAGTTTCGGAACCCACTCATGAGGGAGCAATCTTAGACCTCGCACTCTCAAACAGGGGCAGTGAGAGGATCTCAGATCTAGAAGTGGGTTGCCATCTGGGGACAAGTGACCATCAAACAGTGTGGTTCACGTTAAACTCAGCTACAGAGTCAAGCCATACAAAAGTGAGGGTACTGGACTTTAGGAGGGCTGACTTTGGCAAGATGGGAGAGTGCCTCAGAAAAGCACTAGCAAACAGGCTAGAAGGAGGTGTGGAGCAACAATGGGGAATTATCAAAACTGCCATCACAGAGGCAACAAGCCTTTGTGTGAAGCAAATAAACAAATCAAAATGAAAGAAAAAGCCACGATGGTTCTCAAGAGAGGTGGCTGTGAAAGTCAGGAAGAAAAAGATAGCATTCCGGAAGTATAAAGAAACACAGAAGGAGCAGGACAGAGAGCTGTACCAGTTAAGGCAGAAAGAAGCAGGGAGGGAAGTCAGAATAGCAAAGGCCCAAACTGAGGAAAAGATAGCCAACTCAGTTAAGAAGGGGGATAAAACCTTTTATAGGTACATCAGCGAGCGTAGAAAGACAAAGGGAGGGATAGTGAGGCTGAATAGAATGAACGGTGGGTGGGCAGAGGGGGACAGTGAAAAAGCAGGAATACTGAACGAATATTTCTGCTCAGTATTCACAAAAGAGGAGGGGGAAGTGCCTAATCCAATTAACAGAAGCACTCCTGATAGGGGGGTCAATCCCAGTCCTTTCACAGAAGAAAGAGTTCTGCAAGAACTCCTAAAACTGAAGGTGGACAAAGCAATGGGTCCTGATGGAATTCACCCCAGAGTTCTAAAAGAATTAAGGAAGAAACTAGTGAAACCACTGGCTACTCTTTTTAATAAATCATGGGAGGATGGTGTGGTACCCGAGGACTGGAGGAAGGCGGATATGATTCCCTTCACAAAGTGGGACCAAGACAGAGGCAGGAAACTACAGACCTGTCAGTCTGACCTCTGTGGTAGGGAAAGTGATGGAGTCACTTCTGAGGAAAAAATAGTTGAGTACCTAGAGGTCAGTGGAGCACAGGATCCAAGGCAGCATGGGTTCACAGTGGGAAGGTCATGTCAGACGAATCTAATAGATTTCTTTGACTGGGTGACCAAAGTAGTAGACCAGGGAGGGCTGTGGACATGGCCTACCTAGACTTTAGCAAGGCATTTGACACAGTCCCACACAAAGATTATTAGTCAAATTAACCAGCCTGGGAGTGGGTCCCAGGGTGGTAGCCTGTAAAACATTGGCTGGACAACAGGACACAGAAGGTAATTGTAAATGGAGTCCACTCTGAAGAAAGGGCGGTTACTAGTGGGTACCGCAGGTTCAGATTGGGTCCAGTCCTTTTAATGTCTTCATCAGTGACATTGCAGAGGACTGGAAGGAAAAGTATGCTTTTTGCAGATGACACAAAGATCTGCAACAGGGTTGATACACGAGGCGTGGAAAGGATGAAAAGGGACTTGGCAAGGTTGGAGGAATGGTCAGGACGATGGCAGCTAGGATTCAATGCAAAAAGTGCAAAATAATGCACCTGGGAAACAAGAACCCAGGGGAAGAATACACAATGGGTGGGGAGGTAGTAACAACAACAAAACAGGAAAGGGACTTGGGGGTAATCATATCAGATGACCTTAAAGTTAGCAAGCAATGTGAGAAGGCAGTAGGGAGGGCCGGGGGGTATACTGGGATGTATAGGGAGAGGCATCAGCAGCAGAAAACAGGAAGTTGTTATCATTCTGTACAGACAGTTGGTGAGACCCCATCTGGAATACTGTGTCCAGTTCTGGAGACCCCATCTCAGCAAGGACATAGACAGGATAGAGGCAGTCCAGAGGAGGGCAACTAAAATGGTGCAGGGTCTGCAAGAGAAGCCGTATGAGGAGAGACTAAAGGAGCTTAATATGTATACCCTTGAGGAAAGAAGGGAGAGGGGGGACATGATAGAAACTTTCAAGTACCTCAAGGGAATCAACAAAGTCCAAGAGGGTAGCATCTTTCAGAAAAAAGAGACTTGCAAGAACAAGGGGACACAATTTAAAGATAGAAGGAGGGCGGTTCAGGGGCAATGTGAGGAAGTATTATTTCACAGAGAGGGTAGTGGATGCATGGAACAGCCTTCCTGAGGAAGTTGTGGGGTCTAAAACTGTGGAAGAATTCAAGAATGCATGGGACAGACATAAGGCAATTCTTGTGGGGGGCAGGAAGATATAGGCTGTTGGTTAACTAGGATCTGCGGCCTATCCTGTAGGTAGGGAAATGGGCAGACTAGATGGGCCTAGCGGTCCTTATCTGCCGTCAAAGTCTATGTTTCTATGTTTCTATGTGAAGAGATGGCAATGTGGAACAGCTGTACTGGGAATATAAAAAATACTCGCATGTCCGAGCATACAGTACGTGGGAACTGCACAACATATGAGCATTACACAGTCTTTTTATGGACGTCCGTCACCAAAGTTTCAACATAGGCATTGTAGGACCTCTCCTGATGAACAGTGCCACTGTGATTTCCTTGAAGTGTACTGAACACTGATTTCCCACAGCAACCACGCTATTCTGCGCCAGAATTGCAAAACACATTTAAGCCAGGATGTGAAAAATGACAGCTGTACTGTTCATAAGGAGGTGCAGAAAAAATGGCAATGTTGAAAAGCTGGAGTGAACATATTACAAATGTGTGAAGTTATGAGTGTGACTGGAAACTGTGCAACACACGCTTGTAACACAGTCATTTTATGGAGTTTCATCAACAAATTTTCAACATAGGCATTTTACGGCCTCTTCTAATGAACAGTGTCACTGTGATTTTCTTAATGTGCCCCCAACACTGATTTACCACAGCGACCACGCTGCACTGCACTGCAAGTGCGAAAATACATTTTGGCAAGGATTTGAAAAATGACAGCGGTACTGTTCATAAAGAGGGCCGGAAAAATGGCAATGTTGAAAATCTGGAGTGAACATATTAGAAATGTGCGAAGTTATGAGCATGCGTGGTAACTGTGCAACACACGAGTGTAACACGGTCATTTTATGGACTTTCATCACCAAATTTTCAACATAGGCATTTTAGGGCCTCTGCTAATCAACAGTGTCACTGTGAGTTTCGTAATGTGTCCCGAACACTACAACTACGCTATTCTGCGCCACAAGTGCAAACACACATTTCGGCCAGGAAGTGAAAAACAACAGCTGTACTCTTCATAAGGAGGTGCATAAAAATGGCAATGTTGAAAATCTGGAGTGAAAATATTATAAATGTGCGAACTTACGAGCGTGTGTGGACACTGTGCAATGCACGCTCGTAACGCAGTCATTTTATGGACTTTTGACACTGAGTTTTCAACATAGGCATTTTAGAACCTCTGCTAATGAACAGTGTCACTGTCATTTTTGTAATGTGTCCTGAACACAGATTTCCCACAGCGACCGCACTATTCTGCGCTGCAAGTGTGAAAACACATTTCGCCCTGGATGTAAAAAATTACAACTGTACTGTTCATAAGGAGGTGTGGAAAAATGGAAATGTTGAAAATCTGGACTGAAAATACTGCAAATTTGTGAAGTTACGAGTATGCATAGCAACTGCACAATGCACACTCATAAAACAGTCATTTTTTGGATTTTTCCCACCAAATTTGCAACATTTGCTTTTTGAGAGCCCTCCTCATGAACACTGGCACTCTCATTTCATTAATCGGTCCCAAAAGGTGTTTCCATGCAGTGACTGTGAAATCACCTTTCGGGGCCCACTAACACCATGACAGTGATTGAATTCATGAGGAGGGGTCGCAAAAATCCCATGTTGAAAATCTGGTCCAAAAATTCCAAAAAATGTCTGAGATATGCAACAAAGTTCAAAAAATCCTATTTATTCCATTATACAGCTTATCGGCATTTCCTCAGTTTGCGGTCGGCTTTGAAGAGTGCAGACGTGTTCCTGGTCCATCGAAGATCATTGAGCTGGGCTCTGGAGGTAAGTATGGGGTGACGGGGGTGTGGGGAGGCAGGGTGCACAGTGGTTGGGCATAGGTTGTGGGGGTGGAGTCCAGGGGGACCACGAGGGACCATTTTTGTTTTACAGGTTTAAAAGAAAAAAAGCCATCAGGATGGTTTTTCCTTTGCTGGGGCACTAGGCACGCTGGGATGGGCTTCCAGTGTACCACCTGAATATTTTTTTGGGGTGGGGTTTAGCCGATAAGGGATTGGGCACTCCTGTCAGTACAAAAGCTAGGGGGGGAGCGCAAGAGCCGAGGGGGATTGGGCACCCCCTCGGACTCTCCCATTACTCTTTGGTGGGGCTGATGCTGATGGGGAGTGGGCTCCCTATCGGCGCATCACACAGGGACAGGAACATACTGCCGACAGGGAGTGGGCTCCCCCATCGGCAACTCAGATAGCACCAGGATGCATGCCAATGAGGATTGAGGCCCCCGTTTGCAAAAACACACTTCTGTAGGGAGGAACACATGCTGCCGAGGGGGACTGGGCACCCCCTTGGCACTGGAGGCCAGTTTGATATTTTTTGTGAACACAGCAGCAAGGTGCCACCATGTTCACAAACAATATTACACTAGCAACGTTCTGCCCAGCAATGACGGGTCGCTCCCTCATTGCAGCGAATCGCTGACACTGCAATGACGAGGCAGCCTGTGATTTCTGCAGAAAAAATGTTACAACTTGATGCAACTTCTGGAAGCCAGTGTCATCAGCACACTGTGCCTCCATTGTTGCACCACGCCCAAGCCCCCAAATGCAATGCTTGTGTTGGCTACCACACTGCAGCGCCTTCCAAATCTGCTTCTCTCCTAATCTGTCACATAATGTTTCTTGCACATGCATGCAAGCAAACATAAAAATAAGGGAGAAGTTATGCACAAAGTGAAGTTATCACGAAGTCCATTGAGACCAATGGAACTTAACGTCTAAAAGTAAGGCAAATTAATATGCTTAGCAATGCAGAGTACTACACGAATTTCATGTTTATACATTAAGTACTCAGTGTAGTGAAGTTTGGGTACTTCTTCCACCACTAGTGCCAATTTATGGTTGTGGCAAACTTTGGATGTGGCAGGGACCCTGCATCCTATTTTACAAAACCAGGAGTCCCTGCACCAATGTTCCAAGAGTTGCCACTGCCATAGGGTTGTGCCAAACATTTGGCACGCCTGAGGGGTTTGACAGAGGGTCCCGTGATCCTCCCCACCTGGTGCAATCCTAGAGAAGCTGCAAAGGTGGGGAGTTCATATGCCTGCCAGGAGGAGACCGGTAGCAAAGACAGCAGTGGGAGTGCCATAGGGGTGACGAGGACATAGTGGCAGTGTCAGGGTCCTGAGGTGGCATCTGGTGGGGATGCCATGTACAGTGGAACAGATCTGAATGGCATGGGTGGAGGGAGAATGGCATGGATGGACCATGACCCAGTTCCCAGGTGGTAACAGCCCTGGCACTTGACCCAGTGGTGCCAAAGTCCCCTATATGTGGCAGGTGGCAGTGGCTGCAGGTAGTAGTTTGCAGTTGGTGGGGGTGAATGTTCCCTGGGCACTGCAACAGTCTCCTGGTATTCATCCTCCCATGTGGAGGCAGGTTGATGCCCACCTACACTGTCAGGGAATGTGGCACCTATGGGACAGGAGTCAGAGCTGTTGACACCTGGGGTCCAAGTCATGGTCTGTCTGTGCCAACCTGCTGCTACCCTTTCTGATCGGCTCTGTTTCACTGCACATGGCAACCCCACCAGATGCCATCTCACCACCCTGACACAGCCTCCATGCCCCGTTGCCCCCTATGGCACCTAAACTTCTCCCTCAGCCCCCAGTCCCAAACTTCCATGCTCCCCCCACTCACCTCCCTGCCTGGCAGTGATGCAGGGTACATAGACCAGCTCTTGGCTCATCCACCTGTTTTGACCATGGTGGGGATTCTAAAATTCCAAACAAAGGTGATGGTGCAGCTCCAGTGTGATGCAAGCTCCTTTGTGACCTGGTGCAATGGCACATCTGCCACAAGGTGGTGCAAAGTAGCCTTGGTGCATGGCATCCTGATTTCAATGCAGCCTTAATTTGAAAATCGGGAATGAAGCAATGTTTGGCACAAGGAGCCACTTGCATCAGATCATTTTTGAATGTATGTATGTATGTATATATGTATGTATTTATTTATTTAAAAGTTGGTGTCCACGAGAGGGACACTGATCCAGAGCTCACATCCAGGTATATCCCAAGGGAAGGGATACTTCAGGGTCTGAAAAAACAATAACAGCTAAAGTGAAAATGGATGCATGTACATGACAATGTACTTGTCTAGAAAATGGAGACTTGCACTAGATACCAATGGTTTAATTTTTGGTATGAGCCTATTTGATAATTTCTAAATAATTTGAATATAGTAGATAATGTATGGGCAACCATACACAGCAAACCTGTGTCTGCATTGGGAGGTTTCTGTGGCAACCAGTACCTTGAAAGTGAAGCTCGAGGGGTTCTCTGATTTCCATAGAAATCTCAAGATGAAGACAAATACTTGTCTTTGTATGGTTGCCCCCACTTTATTTTTTACAGCGTATGAGCATCGATGCCATTTCAGACACTCCACTTCCTTTCAGTGCACTGCCAGTTTTGGGGGGAGGCACTTGAGGATTGGTGGTGGGCTTAAATTACTGATTCAACATGTGGCTAGCAATTGCAGCTGCAACTGTTTCTGTCAGTTCAAGTTTAGCAAAAACAGTTTCCAGCTTAATCAGCTAGAGCAAAGCAGCTTTGTGGTTGTATTCTAAATTGTTCTACTGCAGTAATGACATCATTACTGTAGCACAACATAACATATTGATGTCACTACTGTAGCAGAATGACCTTATTATAGGCATGGATTTCCATGCAGAACAACATTCCACCATATACCACAGTAATGTATTCTATTAGGAGTAAGGAATCTGTATTATTTTTATTTTTTTAATTCAGACACATCAGCTCCAGTTTAGACCATGAATGATATGGTACTTTTTTTTGCAGGAGTGGTTCTTTGATTTTCTGCCATCTGTAGCTACACTCATCACATTTTCGAGATCATGTCTTTGATTTCAGCATTCAGTACATGCTGGAAAGATAATGGGCTCGATTTTCAAAAGCCCCCATTTGCTGCAATCCCCTGGTGCACTGAACACATAGTGCATGGGACTTGCAGCAGTCACCCAGCTGGTGATCTGGATTTTCGATCCTGTGTGCCAAGTGCCTCAAGTTAGACCAGCTTTTTCTGATCTAGCTTGCAGCAATCTCAGGGACCCTTTTTACAGGGCTTGTTCCAAAGTTTTGGTGCAAGCGGCTATAAATTAGGTCAAGTGACACAACTGCACCTGACCTTCCAAAATTGGGCACAGTTGCAGCAAAGGTGATTGATGCAGCTGTGCCAAAGAAAGGGTTTGAGGCAGAGCTTGATGCAAGCTCTGTGTCACCCTTTGAAAATCAAGGTCAATATCTCTATCATGCTGCTTACACTTTTCAATGCATAAGTGAACATTATGAAGCATTTGTAAAACTGAGAACTTCAGTGAGGTAGGATTTATAAGTCTATCAGCTTTAAGCAAAAGGTCATCATATATGGATATTCCATCATGGAATTACCATGATTGTCTAGTATAAGGAGGTGCTTTGGATCATTCCATGGGCTGGATTTTTGGGCTACATGACAATTAGTTTTGGTCAATCTGCTTCTCAAGATGGTACTCTGGACTATTAGTTCTGGCATCAATCGTGCCCTTGCGCAAATAGTACCCTGACAATTTGCCCCTAGCATAAATATTATAAAATGAACTCTAGGTGGGTGCAATTCACCCACCAGATGAGGCAATATGCTCACAGGTTGTAAAAGTAGAAGTTGTACTATAACTGTTGTTGGAGTACAGTACAGTATGTGGTGGGAGCAAACTAAGCAGTGAGCTGATTGACACCAGAATGAATAGTCTGAATTGAGTTCTTGCAGAGCAGATTGGCAGCAATGAACTGATGTGTCACTAGATTTTCAAATGCCTAGAACTGTGCAAGCCCTTGGAGCATCAAACATGTGGCTCGCTGGGCTTGTGGCAGTCTAGAGGTATTTGGTATCCATTGTGTCCAATGAATGTTCATGAAACCATCATTTTGTGGTCTAGCTTGTGCCATTGTTTGGCACCTGTAACATGGAGCTTGCAGCTGATCTTTGCTGCAAGTTCCCTTAAAGTGGGCAATCTGTTGCAACTGCACCCGAAATTGTAAAATAGGGCACAGTTGTGGCAACTGGGAATGCCACAGCTGTGGCAATGCAAAGGTTTGATGAAGGGCTTGATGCAAGTCCTGCAGCACCCTTTCAAAGTCTGGCTTGGTCAATTTTGCAGCACCGTTTGTTTAAGTAATGATCTTTTAAAGCTGAATCTGTTAAAGCTCAATGAGCTGAGTGTCAAGCATTGGTAAAATCTGCATCATATGAACATCAAAGTCACAATTAGTAGCCTCTAGTGTAAAACTACTTGCTAGTATAATGGCCCTGGAAAAGGTATCTGCTATAAGGGAGCATTTGTGCAATCTCATGTGCATTCTTTGCAGTTGTGGAGAGGCCTAGTGAAGTGGCTTTTAAGAATTGTCTCCAAGGGGTTGTGGTCTGTCTCGACTTCCACAAGTTTCTAGTAATAAATGAATTCATGAAATTTGTCACAACCATGCACTATTACAAGTAGCTCTTTTTCAATTTGAGCAAAGTTTTGCTGTGGTTTTGTTAAAGCTTTAGAAGCATAAACAACAGGATTATCATCCTGTAATAAGACATCTCCTAAAACATATGAACTGCCATCAATTAAGAGTTTTACAGGACAAACAGTATCAAAGTATTTCAGGAACCAAGCTTCGGTCACATGTTTATTTGATTCATTAAAACTTTGATTTTGTGAATTACCTCACTACCAGTCAGTGTTCTTCTCAAGACGAATTCTCAATGGCACACTAGTCTGAGACGTATTTGAAATAAACACCCCCAAGAAAGTAACCATGCCAAGAAATCTCTGTAGCATTTTTGTCATGTTGAGATTCCATCTGTAAAACAGCTTCAGTTTGCTAGGATAATGTTTCGGACCATGTTCAGTTACAATATGACCCACATAATTAACTTTATTTAGCCCAGTTTGACATGTAACACTGTTTAGTGGGATATTTTTGCCCCTAACATGTTATAAAACTTTGTACATTCATTATGCTAACAATCATTTTCCTCCCATG
Source organism: Neoceratodus forsteri (assembly GCA_016271365.2). Lineage (NCBI taxonomy): Eukaryota > Metazoa > Chordata > Ceratodontiformes > Ceratodontidae > Neoceratodus > Neoceratodus forsteri. The sequence continues at coordinate 319,342,685 of CM028134.1, forward strand.
TGAGTAGATAATCTAAAGTAACTTCAACCCTTTATATCCCTTCAAATGTTTATGTCAGTGGGGTAGAACATTAGAAAGGGTTATTTGTCTTCTGTAGAGCTGCAGAAAAAAGTACTCCAGGCTACAGAGAGCAAAGCTATAAGAGGAATACATTTACAGTCAGGATTACAGTAAGTAGATTGCAAGATGGGGCAGATGTAAACTAGCAGAGGCAGAAGCTGAAGCTTACACAGTTTGAGGGCTTACATGAACTGTGGAGCAGTTCAAAGAGGTTACAGTGGGTCAGAGATGTGTTAGCTAGTGGCTGAAAATAAAATGGGCCAGAGAGGCAATGCTATTATAAGAAACCATTTGTTGTCACATAGCTCTCATACATGCGCTGCTGTCTCAGAGGAAGGAGCAACTGTCATATCTGTATTAACTATTCTTAAAGGGATAGCATTCATCTACTACATATGAAGGGTGGGACATTTATTTATCTGTTTACAATTTTCTGACCTGGATAGACATGCTGAGTTGAGGCTCATTGCCAGGAGTGACCCAGGGAGGGGACAATGTGAGAGGACAAATCAACAGAAAAAAAACAAGAGCAAATATACAAAATATGCAGAATACAGATTGCAAAACATGCAAAAAGGGGAATGCTGAAATAAAACAAAGCATGATGTTCCAAACACATACAAAGACACTAAGGGCCTGATCAATAAGGAAGAGACTAGATGCATGTGAATTGCATGTACCATACATGCCCCAGATGTTGCACACATTACTGCATTCCCAGAGCCTGCCAACTAGATCCATGCATGCAGAGGAGTGTAGAGGGGCAGGAATCATGCTAGGAGAAATTGGGACTTTTCAGGAACAGATTTGGGTATTTTGGGGCAGGTCAGAGTCAGGCCAGCAGAACAGTGAATGACTTGCTCTTTGTGGAGCTGGGAAGAGGAGAGTAGGCAGTCCTCTGAGGACTGCCATATCCCGTTATATGGAATAAAATATGGCCAAAGACCCATTTTCAGGTGTGACCAGAACAACATGCACATACGTATCAACAATGCAGTAAATGAATGAAGTACAGGACAACCAAAACAGAAAGACAAAATACATCTTAATTATTAAAACATTTACAGTGACTCCTGGAAAAAATAGTTTCTCAGTGCTTGTCTGAAACAATAAATAATAACAGTAAAACATTCAAATATTGAGGAGATTGCATGAAAGAACAATGGTAGAGTATAAAACATTGTCTTTTGACCAGCTGAAGTTTTCATTCTAAGACTATCGAAATATTGATGTACAGAGGGGTAGTGACTAGACTAGGGTGTTTTTTAAAAATTGAATGAAAAAAGGTAGGAACCTTATCTGAAATCATTTTTTTTTTGTTTTGCAAGAATCCCTAGTTGAAGTTGGTAGCTAAGATCAAGAGAAAGCCACCCAACATGTTTTAGCAACTCACTATGGTGAGTTTGGTCTGGTAACTGAGAGGCAAAACAAGTTATCTGATTCAAAAGAATCTTTACCCTGGACAGCAACTCCTCCCCAGTAGAATGATATAGTAAGAAACCATACTCAATCATGGGTATAAGAAAACATTGCAAAAGAAGCAGCATGGTGGATGGAATTAATAAAGAGTTTATTCTATAAAGTGCTCCCAACCTTTGATGTATAACTTTAACCATTTGTGTGATATGTTGTTCACATGTCATGAAATCATCCACTACAAGTCCAAGGTATTTGAAAGTCCTGACCTGCTCCATCTCCACACCACCAAGGGTGTAAAGTGAAGGAGCAGGATTAGACAGCAAATTCTTTCAATGGTTGTAAAAGACCATTAATTTAGTCTTTTTTTCATTTGAAACCAATTTCTTAGAAAGTAACCAGTTTTAGATGATCATAAAATCAGTAGCCATGTTTTCTTGTACAGTACTGAAACTAACTCCACTAATGAGGATCACCACGTCATCTGCATAAAGAAACATTTGTGAATTGCAACATGTTGTGGGTAAAATGTTCAAAAAAAGACTAAATAAAGGAGGAGGACACGACATGGAACCCTGGTGAACAATGAGTGATACAAGGGCTGGGGGGGGACAGAAACCATTAATCTTAGTGGACTGTGTCCAACCTTGCAAGTAATTCCAGAACCAGCCCACTATATCATAGTACCAAGTCCCATGAGAGTTGTCAAAAGGAATTTATGATTGACCTGGTCGAAGGCCTTGGTGAGGTCAGCAAACACAGCAGCTGTGAAGAGACCCCTTTCAAGGTCCCCATGAACTGTGTTTATGAACCCTACCAAGACTGTTGACGTGCCATGTCCTATTTGGAATCCATGTTGCACGGGTGTTAGCACATCATACTTGACTAAATATTTGAGCTATTGATCGAACATCATCTGCTTTAGTATTTTTGATAAAGGTGCCAAGAATGAAATGGATGATAATTTTGAACATTTGCTGTGTCTCCCATCTTAAATATCAGGATGACTACAGTACCCTTTTAAATATCTGGAGAAAGAGAAAAACGGACTGATAAATTAAAAAGTTCTGTAATGATCATTTCAGCTCAGGGACCAAAGCTCCCATGGCAAAAAGTTCAGTGTCATTCACACATGAATTGACATATAAGAAGACACAGAGAGAGAGGAGAAGTCATTTAGAAAATTGGAAATAATGGGACAAAAATTGAAGCCTTTGGGGAGACCAGATCTGATGGGCAGGGGGATTACAAGGAGTTGCCAACCTGGACTGACTGGTTCTGGCCAGAAAGATCAGAGAAAAAATAAATATTCCATAATGCCTTGTAGCACTGATATCCCCTCCTGATGACATCCCTATGCACAATCTCCTGTTGGATGCCCTCCCATGTGGATAATAATGCAGAGCATCTTGGAAAGTGTGGTTTTAATGAAGGTGGTGGAAACTTGGCATCTCAGTCCACACTGGAGCCCCAGTTGGCTTAAGTCTTAGCTGCCAGTCTGATTTGCTAAAGTGCATCTTACAACTACTGTACATAGGGTTTTTGGGGAAGGTGGGTGAAGAGAGGAGATGGAGCCCTTTGGATTACACAGGACCCTACCCACTCTATAACAACTGTAGCATAGCTGATGCCAAGTATGAGAGGCATCATTCAAGAAGAGTGTGGAAGTTCTGCCACTCTGTCCACATTAGAGCCCTGATTGACTGAATTTTCAGTTGTCAGTCTGCATTAGCTGGAGTGCATCACCTGGCTCATGGAGACTGCACTGAAATGCAGATATAGGACAGGGGGAACCCTTTGTTTGGATCATGATCCCTATCTACTCCCTAGTAATGGTAGCAGTTCCTCAAGCAGTTAGCTTAGCATCTCTAATGCCATGACTGAGGAAAGACCTAGTAATGCAAGAAAGCCCATATAAAAGTGACAAAAGTCAGGCACCCAATGGACCTGAAGGTAGCATATTGTAGTCCCATGCTGGAGACCCAGGTGTTGGAATAAGCCAGAGATGCTGGCAGTTGGGTGGCCACTTACTGAGGAGTGCTGCTGGCTGTTACGTCCTCAACTGAGTGTGATGGTGTGGCACTTCTGTAGTATCAGCAAACCTACAGTAGAGCCCTAGAAGGTTTACCTTCCAGACACAGAGAAAGCCCTTGAGGCCCATAGCAGCTATAGTGTGCACCCTGAGGGTGGTGGGAAGGCAGCATTAAAAGGGAGAAAATAGATTACTTCCATTAGAAAGAGGGCTGCAAGATGGTACAATTGGGCCTCACCCTATGAAGCTCACCACCTGCCCTGGATCCTATTTGAGTAACTGAAAGCCTCCCCCTCCACCGATGACCAATGCAATGAAGGGAAGAGCCATGGGAGTTGGCTGAAGTCATGGGTAAGAGGCAAATGGGACTGGATTGCTTCAGAGGACCAGAGGATGGTGATAAAGACCAAGTTAAGGAGCAAGCAGAGTCGAGCCATATCTTGAACATTTTCTTGAATTTAGAGCTTTTTTAGAGCTTTTTTGGTAGTTTAGTTGCCTATTTGTTGCTTTTAGTTGTGCCCCTTTTGATTTTGATTCCTTATTCCATGTCCTGATTCCTAAGTTTATGTCTTTTTATTTTTGTATCAGTAGTTCATCTTAATAGTGATTTTTTTTGTGTGCGTGTAAAATGGAGAGAGGTGATTTTGTTTCCTCTTAGGCACACAGAAGACAGTGGGTAAGGCCACATATGCATGGTGGCATCCCTCATAGTAATCACAGCACTGTATTTAGTACTGCTAGTAGTGGTCCCCTCCCTGAAAGATGAGGTACTGGTGCGATGCAAGCACCCCACCCAGTGTCACCTATCACTGCCCTTCACCATCTGTCATCACCCCTGTGGCTCAGCAGCAGCAGTAGGAGCCAAAAGTCATGCAGGAGCCACTGGGCAGCAGGTTGCGCCCTCCCCAATCATGCACCAGCAGCAGACCATAACCATAACACCTGCCCCCCCCCACCCAGTGCCCAGTTTTCCCCACAGCTGTGTTGTGTGGGAGTTCTTCACTTCATTGCCCGGTGACCCCAGTGTAAGATATGTGATGTGTTTGTGTGATGTGGGCTCAGGGGTAGTCAACTGGGGAAATGTGGGCAGTGCATGCACCTTGCTAACCACCACCATGTGGAGTGGGAGGCCAAGGCATCAGAATGTGGAGGGAATGTGCCTGTTGGGTGACAGGTGGCAGCACAGCCTCCGCCTGCATGGGGTGTGAAGCACAGAAGATCCAGGGAACAAGTGGCTGCTCCAGAACCTGCACATGATGACTCTGCAGGAAACCCTGTAAAAACAACTGCCACCCAAACTGGTTCGGGTGTTACATGGAGCGTGGTTGACCACCTTACCAACAGGGTTGAGAACCTTGAGGAGCTGTTAGAGTGTATGGAGGATCACCAATTGCAGATTATATCCATGCTTCATCTGCTGCTGTCTCACCACTACCTAGAACCTTAGAGTTTTTGTTTGCTGTATAATTTTCATTTTGTGTTCTCTTTCTTTCTCAGTTCTAACTGTGTCCCCCCCAAATATTTTAAAAACACCCCCTGAAACCAGTTTAAAGAAAGTAACATAAAAAAATGATGTCTTTCACTTCCTTATATTCCTAATCCTAATTAATAATCTGTGTTTACAAACAGGAATTGGTTTTTTTTTGGCTATGGTGTTTTCTTCCTGTCATGTTGTTTGTGTTAAAGCAGCAGTGCAATAATCTGTCAAAGAGCAGGTGTGCACTGTCAGGCATCCAGCCCCCTGCAAGCATATATGATAGATGACTTTGTCCAGTGTTGATGGTATTAATAATATACCATGCGGTCCCATTTATTGAAGTATAAACAGTCAGTATGGCTCTCAGTCCCCTATCCACATCTTAATAATCCACAGCAATTGCAGTAGAATACATTTCCCAAAGGTTTATTTTACTAGCACACAGATGGAGGTGCTCCTCTCCACATAGCAATCTGAATCTTGTTGTGTGGTACCCACGCTGTGTCAAGGCTGAGGTGATAAATATTGTTATGTGGAATTTATCCTACTGCAATGATTATGGATCATTAAGCTGTGGCCAGTGGCTAAGAGCCAAACTGACTGGTATTCCTCTTCCAGTCAAACAATTCTAACACCCCGAATGTGTAACCACAGAAAAACAGAGGCATTTCCGGAACCTGCTGACATGCCACCATGCAGGCAGGCACCCCCATGTTAATTTTGTGATGTTAGAAAATGAATGGTGAGTGTGCACTCACCTGGCCTGTATGAGTGTGATCTTCTTTAGCTGTTAGTGCTATTTTTAGCTGCAATTTAGAAAACTGAAAGCAGCTGCTGTAGTAAGAGTGTCTGTTACTCCACTCCTGGGATCATTTTTATTTCTGTAAATTGTTACAATGAGTAGCACAAGACACTCTAGAAAAATCATGCCCATACATGTCAGTAGAGTGCATACTCTCAAAGTCTCAAATAATTTACTGACATCCCCAAATTAACATTGGTGTGCCTGCCTGGGGGTTGTGTCAGCCGGTTTTGGACACTGCTGTTTGTCTGTGGGTACACATTTGGGGGTGCTCTAACTTTATTACTGTACATGACCACATGGTATTATTAATACCCCACAACACTGAAACATACCAGCTATCATATATGTTTGAGGGGTGCTGGGTAATAACCACCTGACAATGTGCACCTGCTCTTGAACAATGTTGACCTATACAGTTTTATTCTATTTTCAATTGTCCCTTATTTACTGACTTGTTTGTATGATGCCATTACCTTTTTTCAGATATGAAATAACAGTAGTGCTCCCTTTAATCTTATTTTGAATCATTGTTTTAACCAGTTTACCCAGCAGTTTTTGTGCACCTACTGCTCCATAATGTAATGGTGGTGCACCATGTCCTACTGGATAGCATGGCACTTTGTTGTAGTCCCAACAGAAAGGATTTGAAATGATAGATGTACAAAAACCAGTGCAAATACTGATGAAAACCTGCCGCTAGCAAGATTAAAAGGAGCTCTATTTATTATGTCATATGTGAAAAAATGTAGTCCAGCAGATGTAAATTGTGAAAATAAGGGTATCATATAGACAAGTCAGCAGATAAGTATTAGCAATCGAAAATTGCATAGAAAAGTACAGGTACACATTTTCAACCAATTATTGCACTGCTGTGGTAGTTGTCATGCAATATAAGATTTTGGTTATTGTTGACTGTCTTGTGTTTTCTTAGAATACCCACAACAACCACAGTCAAACTACCCTATCATCACACAACACAATTACAGCCCCCCCACCAGAAAAAAAATGTCTATGATATATGAATGTAGCATGCATATACTGTTATCTTGTTACATCATTTGGCATGCAGTAATATTGTCCCGACACCAGATGAAGAATAATCACATGTGAACATGTGCAGAAAAGTCATACTTATTTCAGGATACACTGATTACAGTGTGCACTAACAGCCACAACTGTGCATAAGTGTATCAACTAAAATGGCTGCTGTTAAACTGTAATGAAAAGGCCCGATCCCAGATGCAGAATAATCACATGATAAAATCTAGTGAAATTCACACTTATTTCAGGATGCACCGATTAGAACATGCACTAACTGCCACATCCACAACTCTGCATAAGTGTGCCACTAAAATGGTTGCTGTTAAACTGTCATGAAAAGTCCCAATCCCAGAGGAAGACTAATCACATGATAAAATGTGTTGAAAAATTGCACTTATTTCAGGACGCACTGATTAGAGCGTGCACTAGCAGCCACAACTCTGGTACCTGCTGCTGCTGCTGTTGTCGTACTTCTATTTCCTGCTGCTGCCTCTGACTGAGCTGATGCACAGTGTATTGCCGAATGATGACAGCCAAAGACGATTATGGGGTGAACCATACTGAGATCTTCTGGAGGACCAATAATCTGCTGCTCTAACTGAAACATACTGCCCTATGTCATGGGTTCATAACACAATTGGTAGGTTACTGTATGTTTCATGTTCATCTTTTTTCAGAGACCCAGACACATTAACTACATATATATATATATATTTTTTTTTTCTCTCACAGGCTATCGAGTCCTACTTTTGTTGCGTACATTTCGGCTTGCTGCTGACTTTTGCTCTATGAAAACTAGTGTCAAGCCTTGAAAGGTACGTATTGTTTGGGAGGTGGGGGGCATCATTTGAAAGCAAGTTTCAATAATGGTTTTGTCTTCTTTGCAGGTTTTACGTGTATCCTCCAGATTTATACAAGTTGCATGTATTCTGATTTAAAGAAAGCACCGATGGCAGCACACAGCACTTAAATGTTACTTGCAAAAAGATGAAGAAGAAATTATTCAGACTTCATTGCACTAAAACATTCTGTTACATGTGTGGCTGTTGCTGTCTGTTATATCCAACTTAAAATATCAGGCTATTAGTAAGCCACTATAAGACCAACAAATAAGTTTAGTGCATGTGACGTGCACTGCCACACTATTAAATTAAGTTACATTACGTGACATATTGTCATTATGAACAGGATAAAACTTATTACAACCATGTCATGCTGAAGTAAGCTAGTGAGAGATGCGCATGAAAAATACATTATCTGGCCTGTATCTCACCTCTCTGGTATGCTTTACACCAGCTTTGTAAAATGAAAGCCAAAAAAGAACAGATGAAATATGATTGATACTTACCTGAAAATTATATCCTTTAGATGATTGTTGTGTAGTACTACAGTATTCCAAGTCCTGTCCTGTTACACTGTTTGTATATCGAACCTGTAAAAAAAAATTCACTTACAGGTATTTGGTGACAAAGTCATCTATGCAACGGTTAAGGATGCATTCACACATTTCTTGGAAAGTCAAGTATAATGAATCAGTACATGCTCACTGTAAAATACTGATAATATGAAGAATGGTGGCTGTGGCTGGTTGAATCTGTGGGTTCCTTCAGGGCATGGGCATAGGTACACATTCTCTGTCTCTCATTCTCATCAAGACAGGTGTCTCTGACTGGCTGCAGGATCATTCAATGGGCATGGGCAGAGGTACACATTCTCTGTCTTTCACTCTCATCAAGAAGGGTGGCTGGATATGGTGTGCTACAGTCTTTGAGTACTCAGGAGGAAGATATCTGTCATTTAATCAGCATGATTTAAGTGGCTAAAACAAATGGACAGTTGTGTTTATGATGCTGCTGACTGTGTTTGCTAATGACAGCAGAGCACATTCTGTTAACTGTTCTTTGAAAAACTATCAATGGAAAGATAAAATAGAATGATGGGTCATTATTTGTGCATATCTGTCATATAGAATGAGAGTCAAGGATGCTGTTTTTCTTTTATAAAAGAAAAAAAGGTAACATTGCAGAAATGTGACAGCCTTTAAACCCATTACACAGTACCAGCACTATCATCCTCATCCTCCTGATCAAAGAGGAAGCTGCCCTCACAATCATCAAGGTCAGAATTGTGCCCACTTGGGAATTCTTTTTTCATGACTGAATCATCAACCTCAATGGTAGACAATATGACGCTGCTACCAGGATGGTCTGCTTCACCCAGATCATCAGCACAACCATCATGATGATGGGGTACAAACACAGATGTGGTAGTTCAACTTGGTATGTGACCTTGATTCATTTTTATAAATATCAGCATGCTGACATTTGTCGATGAGGGGTTAGTACAATGGCCACACACTATTGTCCCGCAGAAGTGAATACCATCTCCACATTTACACTGGAGGGTGGGCTGGTCAGGTATTTCAGTGTTACTGAAGTCAGCTCTGGCCGTTCATTGACCTTACCACTCCAATACAGCAGAGGATCATCAAGTACTGACAGACGCATGTTTTCTGCCAAATAGGCATCAACCATTCACCGTGCTGCACACAGTCCTGATGGTGAGTCATCCACCTGTTCACAGGCTTCATCGAGGTCACAGATTCCTTCTTGTGACAAGGCACCCCAAAGTGGGTAAATGGCAACCTGCAGCCACCCTACTGGATGAACTTAATCCACAGTGACCTTCAGTCTTGTTTTGATGCGGTTTGCCAAACTTTGCAAGTGACTTCTGTGCCCCATGTACCAATCACACCAGCTGTCCAGTAAGGTTTTGATCCTGATCAGGCCCTCCCTCCAGTAAGGATGCAATGCCATATTTGTATCATGGGTCCAACATTGTTGCTATTCCAAATTCAGCACTTTGCTGAATAGTGGTGATGTTGCTATTGCAGTCAAATATTGTTAGCATGTGTTTAAAAAAATGCACTGCTTGACCTATCTCTGAACACTTCAGCCTAGGCTGCAGATTCAACACAGTCTGTCTCAGCACCCACAGCAGTGGGATGGCTTGACTAATGGATGCAGTGTCACCACTTACTGCCAGTGTTGAATGTTCAAATGGCCTCAAAATTGATATCACTGAGTCCATGAAGTGCCACTGCTCAGTAGTCATAGACATTGATGCCCCTGAACTGTCATGGCTAGTGTGTATTACTAGGTATTCTGAGATGGCTTTGAACTGTTCATATAACCGCTCTGCCGTGTAAAGTGTTGCGTTCCGGTGCATGACAACTTCCAGCTTGAGGTGGTGCTGAGGGAGGCTGTTTTGAATATGCAGCTGCCTAAGCTGATCACAGTCCTCTCCAGAGCATGTAAAGTGTGCACAGATATGGCATGCAACTGTCAGCATTTGCTTGTTGTCAGAGTGCTGCAGAAACTCCTGTACCACAAGATTTAAACATTCAGCCATGCAGGGAACCAACACAAAGCCACAATTGCTGATACATTAAATGACATTTGATCCATTGTCACTAGCTATAAAGCCAGCTTTGAGGGACAGGGTGTTCAGCCACTCATCGATTTCTGTCAGTAGCAAGTCTAGCATGATTTCACCTGTGTGGGCCCCTGCAATACTGTGCATTGCAAGCATCGCATGTTGTCTAACTCCCTGAAGGATGCTACCACAACAGTCTGCCTTATTACATTGCTTTCCAATACCACCAGCACAGACAACCACCGGCACCTGCACCCAATGTACAGTAATACACAAATCGGAACTACCCTCAGTTTTGCCACTTGTCCACATATTAATATTTAAGTGAATGTACAGTATGGTGAGAAGGAATGTTGAAGGGCATGTCTTACAGACTATGTCGCAGTCCGGTATAACTCAGGGACAGCACGGGTGGAAAAGTAGGTCCTGGATGGGACTTTCCATTTAGGACAGATGCATGCCACAAAATGACGAAATCCTGAATTCTCCACAAAGGATAAGGACAAAGGTCAATTGTCAGCATTTCAATGACAGCAGCATTTAGCTCACATGACATTGCATGATTTGGTAGATATTTCATGTTCCGGGCAAAAGGACTGAGCAATGTGGGCTGTGTTGTTACCCGGTTTGCATGTGGCATGCCACACGGCTCTGTTCTGCGAACTGCCATGGGTGTGGTGCTTTTGCTGTGTGATATTGAGGAATGCATAAGGGACAAGTCAACAAATTATGTTATTTTCCTCATTTTAAGCACAGGGGTTGATGTTGGACTACAAATACTGTGCAGACCACCGCCACTGCTACTCTGACCGCTACTTGACAATTCAAAATAATCCTCCTCCTCCTCCTGCCTGTAGTAATTCTCAGGTGTAATTTCACCACTACTACAGGGATGACTACTTGGGGTACTTCCAATCAAGGAAGGGGAGACCATGCTCAATAAGGTGGATGAGGATGAACACCCCACTATGGCATTAGCTCCCCTCTGATGCCGAGTCCACAGTGCCATGTGCCTGCTCTTCAGATTTGTATGCTGGCCTCCAGTGCCCAGATGGCTACCCTTTTTACCACACCTCACAAGAACTTGGCAAAGCTGGCAGATTGCCACTGTTTCATCACTTCCATCTTGTACAAAAAAATCCCAGAGTAGAGATTTTGAAGCCCTATTTTTCACATGTACCTGATGCTGCATATTCAACTCCAGTTTCTTTAGACACTGAAAGGGGGGGTACTGCATGAATTCTGTTGTTGGGCAGACTTTGACTCCACCTGACCATCACAATCTATGACTATTACGGAGTCATTATCATCAACAGTCACAGCTACATCACAACTTTGAGGAGGGGTTGATTTACTGACTGTTTGCATACAGCCACTTTTACTTTCTTTTTCTCCAGTTCCCAACTAGGGTCGCTGAAATCATCATAATCATCATCATCTGCATAAACAATTTCAGTTTGGATGCTGTCCTGTGGAGAACATGTTCCAACCACAGTCTCATAACGATCATCCACTATTTTTTCTTCAACATTTGAATCATTGACTGGCACAGGAATAACCTTAACAGCAATGGAAACATTACAGCGTGACTGTGAATCATTGTCAGGATTAGAATCATGTTCAAAAACTGTGGGTACATGTACGGGGGGTGTGACATCAACTACAGTCTGACTCATGTCTTTAAGAGTCCACAGTATTGGCAACCTGTTAACTTGTCACAGTTTGAACTTGGGCCAATAATAATGCCATCAGCAACTTCACTACCACCACCAGCAGAGATGGAGACAACAGCATCTCCAACCATCACTGAAGCAACTGATTGCGCTGTAAAAAACACACTCGAAGAAATCCCTTTTTTGCCATCAACTATGCCCGTATGCTGCATCCTACCACGCCAATGACCACTCTTTCCACTGGCAGCAGTGCCATGTCCAGGAACATCTTTGCATGCACATCTCTTTGAAGGCATTTTTTTTTGATTACACACAAAATTGACAACAAACTTAGATTTCTGGACGTTGAGTGGATGGGAAGCCAAAAGACAACAACTGTGGCTTACAGATGGAGGTTGGGCCCTAAACAGGTACAGACGCACAGACTGATGGAGATTGCACACTCAAGAGATGCAGCCACACAGGCACAACAGCACCTTAACCAGTGATCACACAAATCAAAATATTTAAAAATTATACCTTTTGGGGGGGGGGGTTGGAGCTGCAGTACCAGTTCACTAAGTGGATAGAACAAAGCAGTAAAAAAATATCACAGTTAGATAAGAGACTCAGAGTGCTGAGATTACAGTGTGGCCCAATAATTTGTGTCTGACTTGATGGAATGCACACACACACACACACACACACACACACACACATATACACACACACACTCTCTCTACAGGTAATATGCAGAAAATTAAGCAGTTCAGTACACACACTATCACCAAATCTTTTAAACCAACTGAAAAAATCCACTGCAGTACAGCAAACAGCAAAAAAATATTAAAAATTTCTACAAGTATTACTGTGTGTACATGAACACACAAATACTAACACACTAGCTACCCAACAACAGTTAGAAAGACTGCCTTTCTCACTGTGAATCTCCCTTCACCACAGATATGTCCCTTCCCTGAGGTACACTTCTACAGTGTCTGTCAGTACAGAGACTGAATGGACTAAATTAACATTCAATGTGTACACAAAATCAGTAAACGTTCAATTCATATCAACACAGGAGGGGTTTTGCAATCAATGTACTAAATTTTGACACAAACTTTTGTGGCAAAAAGGCATTTTTAAAGGTTTTTAGAGTGTTTGAATCTCAGAGCTCTGAGCGTAAACTGTCTCCAGTTTTTTGCTACACACACTGTGATGAACTGAGGCTGTGCAAGACAAAATAGAGCACATATGACCTGTCATCCCATGAATCACTGCAAAATTCAACTTAGAGAACATTAATAAGGAGAAGTTAATCCAAAGTCCATTCAAATCAATGGCACTTCACTTTAAAAATAAGAGACAAGTTATACACAAAGCGAAGTTATCGCAAAGTCCATTGAAACCAATAGAACTTCCTGTCTAAAAGTAAGGCAAATTAATACGCTTCGCAATGCAGAGCACTACGCAAATTTCACGTTTATACATGAAGTACTCCGTGTAGCGAAGTTTGGGGACTTCACCCACCACTAGTGCCAATTTATGGTTGTGGCAAACTCTGGATGTGTCAGGGACTCTGCACCCTATTTTATAAAATCAGGGATCCCTGCACCAAAGTTCCAAGAGTTGCTGCAGCCATAGGGTTGTGCCAAACATTTGGCACACCTGAGGGGTTTGACAAAGGGTCCCATGAGCCCCCCACCTGGTACAATCCTAGAGATGCTGCAAAGGTGGGGAGTTTATATGCCGGCCAGGGGGAGACCAGTGGCAAAGAGGACATCAGGAGTGCAGTAGGGGTGATGGGGACATAATGGCAGTGTCAGGGTGCTGAGGTGGCACCTGGCAGGGATGCCATGTACAGTGGAACAGATCCAAATGGCATGGGTGGAGGGAGAATGGCATGGATGGACCATGACCCAGTTCCCAGGTGGTAACAGCCGTGGCACCTGACCCAGTGGTGCCAAAGTCCCCTATATGTGGCAGGTGGCAGTGGCTGCAGGTAGTAGTTTGCAGTTGGTGGAGGTGAATGTTCCCTGGGCATTGCAACAGTCCCCTGGTATTCATCCCCCTATGTGGAGGCAGGCTGATGCCCACCTACACTGTCAGGGAATGTGGCACCTATGGGTCAGGAGTCAGAGCTGTTGTCACCTAGGGTCCAAGTCATGGTCTGTCTGTGCCAACCAGTCTCTACCCTATCTGATCAGCTCTGTTTCACTGCACATGGCAACCCTACCAGGTGCCATCTCACCACCCTGACATAGCCACCATGCCCTGTCACCCCCTATGGCACCTCCACTTCTCCCTCTGGCCCCAGTCCTGACCTTCCATGCTCCCCCAGTCTCCTACCTGCCCAGCAGTGATGCAGGGTACTTAGACCAGCTCCTGGCTCATCCACCTGCTGTGACCATGGTAGAGCTTCTAAAATTACAAACAAAGGTGAAGGTGCAGCCCCAGTGTGGTGCAAGCCCCGTTGTGACCTGGCGCAAGGGCACATCTGCCACAAGGGTGGTGCAAGGCAGCCTTGGTGCATGGCATCCTGATTTCAATGCAACCTCAGTTTGAAAATCGGGATTGCCACAATGTTTGGTGCAAGGTGCCACTTGTGTCAAATCTTTTTGGCACAGGCACCTTGCACCAAACTTCTGGCTTTGAAAATCAAGCCCACATAATCCAAGGAAAAAAGTCTCATGCAGCTAATGGTCTGTGCTCTATGTTAAGACGGGTACAGTGGATGAAGCTGCCCCGTAGGATGCACTTAGTTATTGTTAAAAAAATGTTTTGAAGGGGGGGGTGCTCAATCAAACATTTTCAGTCTTCTTTAGTGAAATAATTTCTATTTATTTATTTCAAAGTTTGTTGCCCAATGTTTCACATACTTTTAAATGACTCCTTCAAGGGGACCATGGTTATGTCTCATTTGACTTTATAAAGGGAAATGATAATATTCTGTTACAAAATTGTATATATGCAGTTTTTTTGTATTCAAATGTTATGTAAGCAATAACACACAGTGACGTGTAGGGTAATGCTCTGATAAATGCATGCCTGGGGCGTAGTGAAGCACGTGGTCATGGGCTAAGTGCCTTATTGCCCCTACAAGTGCATTTATCAGAGCACAACCCACACCCATGAGAATTATTGCACTTATAAAATGGGTTTATGTTGAGAAATAAAGAGGTAAGACACTTGTCAGTGTCAGTGGCTCAGTGGCTCAGTAGGTAGCACACTCGCCTCTGAGGCCGGGAGATCAGAGGGCTGTGGGTTTAGTTCCCACATCTGGCACTTGGGGTAATATCCCAGTACTGACACTGTAGTACAGCAAGAGAGGGGTGCTGTACTTCTGAGGTGCCGTCTTTCGGATGAGATGTTAAACCGAGGTCCCATCTGCCTGGATTGGTGGTAGTTCAGGTGGATGTTAAAGATCTCATGGCACTTATCGAAAAGAGTAGGGGAATTTCCCCAGTGTCCTGGCCAAATTTCCCTCAGTCACTAAAAACATACCACCAACAGCTCAATCTGGTTCAATTTCAGTTGCTTGTCATCTGTATCCCCCAGTCGCCCCTGAAAAAGGGACTTTCTAGGCCCAGTGTGCTTACCGGGTCAAGAAAATTCAACAAACAAACTTTTTTTTTTTTTTTTTATTAAATTGTTCTCTGCTAGAAAAAGAAGTTCCAGCATTCTTTAACAGTATTTATTAATTAGGACTGAACTGGGTTGAGTACAATAACAAAACAAAAATGTACCATGAGGGGAACTAACTGTTGCAACTTTTTTTTGGAAGATATGTATAATAGTTCATTTTGTTTTTTAAATTGGTAGTATTTATGAGACTTGTAGAAATTCATTTTTTCTTGTTATTTTTCCTAGGATAGAAGGTGATGAAGTTCACTGTTGCTCCTGTGAAGAAACAGTTCATAATAACTGGCAAGCAATTTTTCCTATGAGCTCAACCAGTTGTCATTTGCTGTAATAACTGACTGGTTACAGCAGACACACGCTGCCTCAGACTCTGTAAGAAAGAGCTCTTTTCTCATAGTTGTGCAGCTACTGTCACTTTCACTTCCCGCTGCGGCTGTGAGAACAGATATGCTGGTATTTAAAATGGCTGATAATACAGAGACTACACAGTAAATACTAATTAAACCAAGTAATAAACTAAGGGAAAGAATCAGATTAACATCACTCAAAACAAACTAGCAACCATGATCTCATGCAAATAGAGTCACCATGGAAATGGACTTTGTGTTACTGGGGTTTGGATAAGATCTATGGAAGACATTATATTGCTGAACAGTTTACAGATTTTCTTCATTTAGAACTGTTGTTTTCTGGACTTTTTTAACAGACTCTAAATGTTCACATCATTGTGCTACAAGCAGCACACATTCCAAAGTTAAAATACAAGTTTTAAAAATATGGCTTTTTCAGATGCTTCTTGGACCATTTATTTGTTTATTTATTTGAAAAGGTTTCACTAGGAAAGACAACATGAGCTATAAACAGCTAATTTCCATAAGTGTCCGGAGGGGGGGGGGGGAGTTACATAAGTGGGGAGAGCATAAAAAACCAAAACATATCCAAGCAATATGCAAAACACATACACGGGCAACATAAATTTGTTTAGGCTAATATACAGGCAGTTATACACAAATAAACATAGAGTGCAATACACAGGAAAGGCATAATAGTCCCTGACAATTGCTGAGGCATACAGTATGTATAGATATTCTATACAGGGCATCAACACCATGAGCATAAACATATAGTAGTAGCAGGTAAGGTGAGGTGTAGACCAGCAGCAGAGGGACACCTTAAAGTGCTAGGAGGGGCAGACTATGTACAGGGGTAGACAAGTGCATAGGTTGTCTATTAGAGGGCAGAGAAGCAGGGGGAGAAGATGGGGGGAAGGGAAGGGGTAGGGGAGTGATGGAGGTGTGCCGATTATGATTATGACATCCCTTCAGGATGCTGTAAACCCTGCAAGGGGACAAGGACCCAGTAATGATTAGGGAGGTGGAGAGGTGAAAGGGAGACATACCAAGAATAACGCCTACAGGAAGTTGGGCACCCTGCTGGGGGGGGGGGAGAGACATGCCGAGATCAACACCCCTTCAGGATGCTGTGAATCCTGCAAGTGGTCAAGGACGCGGAAAGGTGGGGGCAGGTAGACGGGAAAGATGCAGTTTGGTAGGTAGGGAAGATTAGGTGCAGCTGCAACAGCGAACGGAAAGATTCTGAGAAGGAGTGATAGTAAGTGAGGTGGTGGAGGGAGAGGGGGACATGCTGAGGGGGAGGGGGAGAAGGTAGATATGCTGAGAACCCTGCAAGTGGGCTAGGACCTGGCAAGGATGGTGGAGGGAGGAAGGAAGGGACAAGAGACATGTCAAGAGCAACACCCCTTCAGGATGCTGTGAACCCTGCAAGGGGGTGGAGGGAGGGAGAGGCGCAGGGAGGGTACAGAGGCATGATGAGAGAAGAGAGGCATACCGAGCAGAGAGAGAAATGGCAAACAAAACACCCCTACAGGATGTGGAGAACTTAGCCGGGGGCTAGGACCAGGCAATAATGGTGGAGGGGAGTCATGTGGAGGGGAAGATGGGTGGGACAGAAGTAGTGGAGGGAAGGGGTGGAGGATTGAAGGGAAGCTGAAAATGTGGGTAAACCTTGAAGTAAAGGCAGGGGAAAGAAGGGAGGAGAGTCAGGGGAAGTAGGCAGGGAAGATGCAGTTTGGTAGGCAGGGAAGATTATGTGCAGTTGCAACAGTGAATGGAATACTTCCTGAGGAGGAGAGATAGTGAGTGACGGGAGTTAGCTGAGTGGATATCTAGTGGGAGGGAGTTCCAGATGCTAAGAGACTTGTATGAGAATGCAGCACGACCAGATGAAGTGTGCCATTGGGGCAGATCAAGAGTTCTATGTGTGGATGCATGGAGGGTGTAGCTGGAGGGGGGATTAATAAGAGGAAGGATTAGTTTGGAGGTAGAGAACCAAGCCAGAGCTTCCAAATAAAATTGGTGCTGTGTGATCGGCGTCTGGCATTGAGGGAGGGAAGGAGAGTGAGATATAAAGATCACAGTGGTGTGTAAGGGGGGGCAGCCAAGGATAAAGTGACAGAAGGAGGTAAAGAGGGTGCCTAGTTTGGAGAGGGCAGTTTTAGGGGAAGAACTGTAAACTATATCCCTGAAATGAAGGACAGGGAGAATCATCTTTTGGATGATTTCTCTCTTGGCTTGCAGTGGCAGGCAGCTGCGGTGTCTGTACAGAGCACTGAGTTTATGGAGTAATTTTTTTATGGATAGTGTCAATGTGGCCCCTAAAGTCAAGATGTTTGTCTAGCCATAGTCTGAGGTACTTAAAGGAGGGGACATCATCCATGTAGTACCAGTGAGGGTAATAAAGGTAGGGGTAGACTCAAGTCTAAACAGTCTTTGTCTGGTGCCAAAGATCATAGAGACCATTTTTTTGACGTTCATTGAGAGTAGGTTTGCGTTAAACCAGTGCTGGATGTTGTTAAAGTCCTGCTGAAGGCTGGACTCTACCTCAGAAAGGGGAAGTCCGGGATGAGAACAGCACAGTGTTATCTGCATACATATGGATACATGAAGATGAGCAGGTGGTAGGAAGGTCATTCAAAAAGAAGGAGAATAGAACTGGTCTGAGCACTGAACCATGGGGAACACCTGTGTTGACAGAGAGAGGAGGAGAGGTAGAGTTACCAACTGTGACAGACTGGAACTGGCCTATAAGGTATGACCTGAACCAGCTGGTGGCAGATTCAGAGAGGTCAGCTGTGGTTAGCTTACTCAAGAGAAGGGAGTGGGAGACAGTGTCGAAGGCTTTGGCCAGGTTAACAAAGATGTCTGAGGTGATGCATCCCTGATCCATGCTTGTGAGAATGGAATCAGTGAGCCTAAGGAGTGAGGTAATGGTGGAGTGGTCTTTACAGAAGCCAGACTGTAAAGGGGTGAAAAAAGAGGAGGAGTCAAGGAAAGTGGAGAGTCACTCCAGAGCCAGGTGCTCTTGGAGCTTGGCTAATGTGGGGAGAAGAGAGATGGGGTGGTAGTTGCCAGGGTTGGAGTGGTCCCTACCTTTAGGAAGGGGGGTGATGGTAGCAGTCTTCCAGGTATTGGGTACAGTTGAGTGTGAGAAGGAGAGGTTCAGAAGATAGGTTGGGGAGAGTAATGGAGTAAGCAGGAAGGTGGATTAGTTTTGGGTTGAGGCCATCAGGACTTTTTCCCTTGCAAGGAATAAGAGTTAACAATATGTGTAGTGTGTCCTCAGATAGTACAGGCTTGAAAGAGAACCTTGAGGCAGTGAGAGACTGGGCATGTGGGATGACATAGGTGGGGCTTGAGGGATCACTAGATGCAGTGGAGGAAAGTGAGGCAAGGAGAGAGGTGGCACAAGAGGCAAAGTAGTTGTTAAACACAGCGGCCACAGAAAGGGGGTCAGCTAATTTGTGGGCACCTACTTTTAGGACAGGGGAGGGGGAGTGGATGGGGGGAATAGGGCATGGATAACCTTCCAGAATTTGGATGGGTTATTGATGTTTTCAGGGAAGGAGGTTTGAAAGTACTCAGCCTTGGTGAAATGGATGGCTCTGGTGCAGGTGTTATGGAGCATGCTAGTCTTTAGGGGTGCCAGAAGTTTTAAACATAGTCCATGCTTGGTCCCTTACACACTGACATGCAATGAGCTTGACTGAGACCCATGGTAGGTGGTTGCCACGGACTCTTGCATTTCTGAACAGCGCATGCTGGTCTCAAACTTTAAGGAACTGTGAGCTGAAGTAGCTCAAGACAGCACTGACAGAGAAGGCAGAGCTGATCGGTGATCAATCAATATTTGACAGATCGTAATGTAGGGAGAATAGATCCAAAGAGCGGAAACAATGAAAGTTGAGGATGACTGGTTGGGACTTGGCACAGTGGATTTCTGCACACTGAAGACCATATGATGTCCGCTGAGTGCATCGGGGAGTATGCTAGAATGTATGACTCAGTGTGGGTGGGAGGTCAATATCCAGTCAATTAGTGAGTGATTGTCAAACTTATGATTGAGGCACACTGGGTCTGTAATAAATTGCCTTAGGTTACGTGTGGAGACATGGCTGCAGACTTCGGACTGTGTACCGGTCTGGACAGTCAATTTATGTTGAAATCTCCAAGAAGGAAAAGCTCACCAGGGGCAGCAAGAGTGGAGATGGAGGAGAGGAGTGCCATGATAGAGGACAGGGAGGAGACTAGAAGGTTAGGACAGCAGTAAACACCACTTACAAAGATAGGAAGGGAGAAGGGGAAGGAGATGTTTACTAGAAGCAATTCATAGGCAGAGGGAGAGGACACAGAGAGACAGACAGAGTAGGTGAGAGATGTAGATATGTACATGGCAACACTTCCACCCCTGGACTTATGGACCATTGTTCAACTGTTTCTGGTTCTCTTAAGACAGTTTAATTTAGCATGATTCTTTCCTTAAGAAAGTTCAGAAATGCTTTTGTAAACGTATTTCAACACATTTTTTTTGAACTATATACTCCTGTTATGTCTTTACTCTTTAAACATCCAGGGCTTGATTTTCAAAGAGCCCTTAGATTGACACAATCTGCTGCAAAAGACAGCTTGCATCACAGCCTCGTGCATCAGGGACCCTGCACCTGATTCTTTATCAGGCAGGGTCCCGGTGGCAAAGTCCCTCGGCTTGTGGCAACCATGGCCATGTGCCAAACAGATGGCACATCTGGAGGGTTGCCACAAGCTGTGGGGTGGCTGTGCATCAGTCTAACACATTCCTGGTGGCTAGCAGCACCCCCCCCCCGTGTGCTCTGCCTGACAATTAAAATGTTACATACATTTTTTCCCTGGTGATTTAGCAGACCCCCCCCCAACCCTGATCTGCCTGACAATTAGAATGTTAAATAAATTAATTCCCTAGTGATCTAACAGACAACCCCCTAGCACCGATGTGCTCGACAATTAAAATGCTAAATAAATTTATTCCCTGGTGGTGTAGTAGTTCCCCCAGCCCCAATCTGCCTGAAAATTATAATGTTAATAAAACAATTCCCTGGTGATCTGGTGGACCCCCACAGCCATGATCTACCCTACAAAATACATTAATTTCCTGGTGGTCTAGTGGTCACCCTAGCCGCAAACTGCATGACAATTAAAATGTTAAATAATTTCATTCCCTGGTGGTCTAGCAGTCCTCCCCCTAAGCCCTGATGTGCTCAAAAAAATTATAATGTTAAAAAAATCATTCCCTGGTGTTCTAGTGTCCCCTCCCACCCCTGATCTGCCTGACCAGTAAAATGTTAAGTAAATTCATTCACTGGAGATCTAGTGGACTCCCACCCCCACCCCAGCAGGTAGTGCCCACCACTCCACTTCCCCCCAGCCCAAACCCTGAGTCAGCCTCTGGCACAGTCCTCCTCTCACCACCATGGCTGACTGCTGACTGAGCTGCCACTGAGCATGTACTGTATACAGTATGGGCTCATTGATTGACAGCTCAGAGTGAGCTGTCAATCAATGAGCATGTATTGTATACAGTACATGCTCAGTGGCAGTACGCACTCAGTGACAATTCAGTCAGTGGCCTGCCATGATGGTGAGAGGAGGACTGTGCCAGTCTCCCACTCTGGGGGGAGGAGCAGGGTGGTGGGCATTTCTGTTCCTGCCAGGGTGAGGGGGTGGAGGTCCACTAGATCACCAGGGAATGATTTTAACATTTTTGTTTTCAGGCAGATGGGAGCTGGGGGGGCTGCTAGATTACTAGGGAATGATCTTTTAACATTAACATTTTAAGGGCACATCAGGGCTGGGGGACTACAAGACCACAAGAAATTAAACTCTAGGATTGTGGATATGTTGCTCATCCACACTTATTGGTATGTCCTTTCTCTTTAAATCTTGCTGGAAGTCTTTAAGCTGGCTCCTCCACCCACCCACCCAGGTGGTATATACCTCAGCTCCACCCCATGACACCAGATCTTCCTTTCTGCTGGAAGATACAGGTTGCCTCCCTCGTGCTCACATATTTCGTAGGCCCTGGCTATCAAATCGTCGGTTATACTGAAATTAAAACTCTCTCGAGTTAGCAGTTGCACTTTTGCATCCTCGATCATGGAAGAGAAATCTTCTCCAGGATTTTGCCGGTGTCCTTGAGGCCAGAAGATGTCATGCACTGATCCCCATCTCACGTGCGTCTACTGCCTAGGTGTCGGCCATGACACCTCGTCCTGTAGCTATTGCTTGGCCTTCCATCCCAACATCCTGGACAACCGCCTGACACTTTTAAAATTGCGGAGACTGGAGAAAAGGAATCCTCTGGTTTAAGTCCAAGGAGTTTAGATGGGCAGTTTCCGCGGCCACGGGTTCCGTCGAGCAGCTGGAATGCATGAAGGCAATCGAAGAAGAAGCCGCCCGCACTTCGGACAATCGAATCTTTTTCATTCTACTCAACTTTGGCTCCACCTTCACAGGTTTCTTGAAGGAGTTGTGCCAGTCTCTCCTCATCTGTGTAGAGGCGCCCGAGGGCTCGCACTCCGGATCTTGTAAAGGAGGTAAGGAACCTAACACCTCTTTGTCTCGGCGAAGGTGCTCTTGGGACTAAGAGAGGTCTCAGTCCCAGGAGCATGCCATCTCGACCTCGGTCGAGATTTCTTCCTAGACCGCAGGCTTCATGGATCTTCCATCTGACCAGATGACCGAGGATGTGGCCGATGAGGTCGAGATTGTTCTCGATCCAATCGACCTGCTGTCGCCAGCTGTGGCCGACAACTCCTTGGAAAGGACTCCGGTCCTTGTGTTCCTTGATGAGGAGACCCAGCCTGCTGGTGTCGCCATTGAGGTCCCAGTTCCAGACCCTTTGATTTCACCAATCCCTCCGGTGTCTCCCAAGCGACCAAGTTGGCCTGCCTGATCTCAGTCGAGGTCTAGAACCTCCTCGACTGAACATCCAAGGAAGAGCCACAAGAACTCCAAAAAGAGGCGATGCCATGGGTCATCCTCATCTTTCTCAGATGAGGAGAGGCACTGACGGAAACTCCGTCGGCACTACGAGGACCTTATGTAGCAACAGCTGATTGTGTCCGGGCATTAGCTAGCTCCACCACTTACCCTGGCTATTACTTGGCTTTCGCCTCATAGGCCAAAGCCAACCCCCTCAGAACTGAAGCCTTTGGTTCCTCTGCCCATGGGGCTGGCCCTTCTTCTGGTTCACCCTATACCGGTCTCTCCACCAAGAGTGATGGAGTCACCGCCTAAGCAGCCTGTGGTTAGGGCTCCTTCCAAAGAGGACTGACCAGAAACCGGGCTTCCCCGATGTCTGTCGGTCACGGTCACCCTGGACCACCCTCGGTGGGTCGAGGGTGATTTGGGTGGTAGGCCAATGCACCACAACTCTTTGGACTTGGATGTCACTGGGCTTCACTGTCATCCTGGGGATGATGAGTCGTCCGTTGGAAAAGGGATGGAGGAAGGTCATTCCTCCTTCCAATAGATCCTTCATCTCATCTCTAATTCCACAAGTATGCCCCTAGAACCCATCCAGAAAAAGGCGAAGTACCCTCTCACGGACATCCTGAAGAGAAGGGATACCCCAACAAAGGCCTTTCCTGTGGTCTAGGCCATTGTTGGTCCAGCACTTGAACTGTGGCAGTGTCCTGCCTCATGTCTAGCACCGTCTGCCCACATGGCCCGCAAGTACGCGGCGCCAATGGGGTCTCTTGCAGGGTTCACAGAGCACCCTTCGGCCAAAAGCCTGATGACCGCCTCTGTGTTCAGGCATACTGACATTTCTGCTGACACTGACCGACCCCCTGACAAGGAGTCCAAGTATTTGGACCATTCGGGGTGGAAGGTTTATGCGATGTCCTCTTTGTGCCTTCATCAGGCAAGTTGGGCCATCATCATGGCACACTTCTCCCATGCCCTTCTTGGGTCATTTGATGAAGTCCTCCCACATCTCCCCACGGACATGCAGACCACGGACAAGCAGGTCCAAGATCAGGGCCATGCTGTCACCAAACAGCAGCTCCAGATGGCCCATCGGGGACTCTTGTGCCCGTTCAATGGCAGCCGCAGTTGCCTCTCACCACAGGGCTTGACTGAGGCTCTCCTCCTTCCCGGCAGTTACTCAGCACAAGTTAGCTGATGTGCCTTTCCTTAGGACTGACTTGTTCAGCCCAGGAGTGGCCAGTCACCTACAGCGCATAGAGCAGTCCAATGCCACCTTCGAAGCCACTTCTGCCAAGAGTTCTTTGGGCAAGAACCAGCAGAAGAAAAAGAAGAAGCCCTTTCAGCACTCTTCCCCTGTGGTTCAGCAGTCCTCCTTCCAGGGAGGACAACAGCATCTGCATCAGCAGCAGACTCAAGCTTGGTGCCCTCAGCCCAAGCCTGGACCCCAACAAGCCTGCAGAGGAGGCCAAGGCTCAGGACCTGGAGCTTCCTCCTCCTCCAAACCTGCTCAGTGACGGGGTTGGGGCCACCACCCCTATTCCCATCACACCAGCTCTGGGTCTTCCCATGGGGGGCCGGCTCCACCACTTCCTTTCCACCTGGTCCACTATCACTACAGACAGGTGGGTTCTTGAAGTGGTTGGTCAGGACTGCCTCTAGAATTTGAGCAGTACCCTTCCAGCTGAGCCCGTGCCCCTCGGGAAGAATGGTTCTCCACTTGCACCCAGTCAGCTCTTCAAGACAACATTGCTCAACTCCTCCTCAAGGAAGCAGTAGCTGTCATGGCGGAGCCATCTGCAGACCCAGGCTTTGTCTTCAGGTACTTCCTGGTGTCCAAGTGGACAGGGGGGCTGGCAATCCATTCTAGATCACCATGACCTGAATCAATATTTCAGGTCATGCACCTTCTGGATGGTCATTCTGTCCCAGATCATACCATCCTTGGAGTGAAACATGTGGTTCTGTTCACTGGATCTGCAGGATGCATTCTTTCATGTCCCAATCCATCCATCCCATCAGCAGTTCCTCTGCTTCAGGGTCGAAGGGACCCTGCATGAGTTCTGAGCCATGCCGTTCAGCCTGTCATTGGCCCCACAGGTCTTCACCAAATGCATTGCATTGGTGGTGGCCCATTTTCGGCGTTGGGGGGGTCAGAATGTACCCCTATCTTGACGATTGGCTCCTTGTAGGTTTCACCCAACAGGAGGTGGAGAGGTCCAGGGATCAGGCCCTCCAAACCTGCTCCCAACTCGGCCTACTGATCAATGAGGCCAAGTTGGAACTTGTGCCTTCTCAGGTGATGGGCTTCATCAGGGCAGAGCTCGACTCTTGTCAAGCCAGAGCTTGGCTCCCGGTGGACGGGGTGGAGGTTCTTTCCTCCTTTGCCCAATCATTTCTGGTTGGGCACTTGCGCCCTGCCTGGGACTTTCTCCGCCTTCTGGGTTACATGGCAGTGTGCACCTCAGTGGTCCATTGGGCCCGGTTGCACATGCACCCCTCCAATGGGAACTGGCCACCCAGTGGACTCAGCGCCACGGTTAATTTGATCAGCTGATCACTGTAACCCAGAAGATGTGGGACACACTCAAATGGTGGACCACCCCAGAATGGTTGCAGGAAGGGATCCCATTTGCCTGCCCCGAGCCGATGATCATCCTTACGACTGATTCCTCTCTCATGGGCTGGGGAGCCCACATGGGGGACAACAATACCCACAGGCTCTGGACCTCCAAGGAGTCCCGATGCCACATCAACCTGTTGGAGCTCAGAGCAGTCAGACTGGCACTGTCAGTTTTTTTTTTTTTTTTTGCTATTTAGTATACTTTATTAGACAGATCCAGTCCTGCATATACATTTAAAAAAGGCAACGTTGCATTGAGCTATTCACTTACAATGCCAAAATAAATGAACTGATTATACATATACTAAAAAAATTAAAAAAAAAACAAACCCCACCCCAAATTAAACCTTATCCTCCTCCCTGTCCCTCCCTTCCACCCCTCCCCCTTCCTTCCTCCCAAACCACCCACCCTCCATTTCAAGCTGGCCACCCCTTCAGGACCTCATATTTGGTAAATAGCAATGATCTTTACAATTAATACATTTCACTCGATTTTCCATGTTTACATACAATTTTTCAGATACATCAAGATGAGTTGGAGTCATAACTCTTCCGAATCTTTTTCCAACTCTCAACTAAGTAAGCTGTGAGTTGCTCCCATTTCTCACTGAGTGAATCTAAAGAGTGGTACTGTAAACTTATCACCTTTTCCACATTAATAGCTTTGTACATTTCTGTAATCCATTCCCCCAAAGAGGGTAAATTCTCTTTTATCCAGTATCTCATTATAAGGAGCAATGCCACAGCTGATATTAAAGCCAAATAATATTTAAATTTACTAGGAATCTCCACTGAGAGGTGGCCCAATACACGTCTCCATAGTAAAATAACTGGTTCCCCCCAACAATGGGTTACAAAATTCTTTAATTTCTGCCCAAAAGCCTTGGCTCTTAGTACAGGCTCAGGTCATGTGACTAAGCATACCCAGCTCCTGGGTACATTTTGGACATACCGAGAGGTGTTGTCTCCCCATCAAATTTCTTTTAACCAGAGTGACATATAAATTGTGTAATATATTGAATCTTATCAGTCGGAGCCTGTCCTGTTTAATGAATGTATAATTATTGGACCATCTGCCAATATGGGGCTATAGAAATACCCTCTTTATCAATCATAGATCTCAACTTTCTATATAGTCTGGCTATTGGTCTAGATCGAATAGATATTTCAGCCATTTCTGTAAAAGCTCTATCTGCCTTTGAGGACCAGGGGGGTTTATTCAGAGCCTTCATTATACATTGTTTAATCTGGAGAAATTTGAATATTGATATTGTCTGTAACTGGAACGACTACTTAAGCTGTAAAGGT
Source organism: Neoceratodus forsteri (assembly GCA_016271365.2). Classification (NCBI taxonomy): domain Eukaryota; kingdom Metazoa; phylum Chordata; order Ceratodontiformes; family Ceratodontidae; genus Neoceratodus; species Neoceratodus forsteri. The sequence goes on from CM028134.1 coordinate 319,369,495, forward strand.
GTCACAAATCCTTTGTCTGTCATTATTTCTAACAACTTTGTCACACCCCATTCTCTCCAAAAACTTTGAGTAATAACTCTGCCATCTATTATCAAATTCGGATTATTAAAGATGGGTTGCCCAAAATCAGAGGTGTGACACAGATTCAAGCTATTACATAATTGGTTGTGAGCTCTCACGGACCATGCTATTGGCGTATTCCTCAAACATTGTGGAATTTTTTTATTCCTTATATAAAGTAAGGATGCTAATGCTATCTTATGTTTTCCTGTTAAATATCTCTCTATTTGTAACCAGGCCATCTTAGAGTTCTCATTACTTTGTGGATTCTTCCATTGAAAATATTTATTCCCCTGGAAGGCCAAATAATAGAGGAACAAATCAGGAATACTAAGACCCCCCTGCTCCTTTATTCTTTTTAATTTTTGAATGGTTCTTCTTGGTTTCTTCCCCTTCCATAAAAAGTCAGACCATATCCCATCTATCCTTTTAAACCAACTCTGCGGGAGAGCCAAATTTAACATTGATAATGGGTACATCAATCGAGGAAATATAGCCATTTTGAGTATATTTACCCTTCCCCAAAGAGACAAAGATATGCTTTGCCATCTCTTGAGATCTTGTTGCATTTGTAAAACTACCGGGTCTAAGTTTAAGGCTTTTAATTTCCCTAAGTCCTTGGGGATTTCTATACCTAAAAAAGAAATTGACTTGGGAGCCTAGCATAATCCTAATTCCTCTATCATGGCCTTCGTACAGGTAGGGGTTAACGCTAAAACTGCTGTTTTATATAAATTCAATTTATAACCTGATATCTCACTAGATTTTTGTATGATGTCCAGCGTCGATTATAATGATGAATGCCAGCATGATAAGTGTAGGAGAATATCGTCAGCAAACATAGATAATTTATACTCCCTGTTCCTATCCTTATTCCCCAATTAAGTTGGAAGCTTTATTTTCAGAGCCAGTGGCTCAATATATAAATTAAATAACATTGGGGACAGGGGACACCCCTGTCTTGTACCTCTAGTCAACCAACAGATATCAGAAATAGCTCAGTTACACAGCACCCTCGCAGATGGGGAATGATAAAATATCTCTACCCATCTAATAAACTCTGAAGAAATACCGTATCTAGGCAATAGATCGAACAAAAACTCCCAAATAACTCTGTCAAAGGCTTTTTCAGCATCCAGGGACACCAACACCATATCTTTGTCGGAGTCCCTGGATGCAGAAACAAAATTATAGATCTTCCTAAAAAGGTCACTTTTGAATATCTCCCTCTGACAAAGCCTGCCTGCTCTGGCCCTATCAACGCACCCCAGACCTGTTTTAACCTATGTGCCAAAACACTTGCTAACAATTTAACTTCCATATTGAGTAAAGAAATAGGTCTGTAACTACCAGGACTCGAGGGGTCCTTTCCCAGTTTCGGTATTACTATTATTCTAGCTTCATATATATCAAATTCTCTTAAAGGAGCCTCATACAAGTAATTATATAGTTCCTGTAGATAAGGAGCTATCTCCTTCTTAAAAGTTTTGTAAAAAAAGCCGGAGAGAAGCCGTCAGGACCTGGGGCCTTACTTTCTGGTAATCTATCTATGGCATCAAATATCTCTTGTAATGTTATATTTCCTACCAAGAAATTCTGTTGTTCTATATTTAACTTTGGCAATGCCACATCTTCTAAAAATTCCTCCAATTTGTTTTTAGAATCTCTCTGTGTTTCCAAAGCTGTATATAGGTCCTGATAATAGTCCCTGAATATCCTGGCAATTACAGATGGGTCCGAAGTGGATTGTCCTGTGTCATTATCTTTTGGCACTGTCAACTTTTGCTCCGCAGCTCTGGGGTCATGTGGTTCAAGTCAAGATGGACAATACCACGACCATGTAATACCTCAACAAACAGGTCAGCATGCACTCCCATCTGCTGTGCAAGGAGGCAATCTGCATCTGGACCCTTGTAAGCTGGTTGGAGGTGGATCTCCTAGCCATCCATGTGGCAGGAGCCTTGAACCAGCTGGTGGATGCTCTCAGCCGCATAGGTCAGACATCCCATGAGTGGTCTCTCCATCCAGAGGTAGCTTATGGCCTGTTCTCCCATTGGGGCAAACCGATGGTGGACCTATTTGCCTCCTGGGAAAACACTAAGCTGAGGCTGTATCATGCCCACCCCCCTCAGCAGGGCTCGTTACAGGGGGATGTCTTCTCAAGGCCATGGACCCCAGGCCTCCTCTATGCCTTCCCTCCATGTCCCTTGATCCACAAGGTGTTACTCATGGTGAGGAGGGACAAGGAGAAGGTGATTCTGGTAGCCCCAGACTGGTTGCACCAGTTCTGGTATCCAGATCTCTTCAGCCTCAGCTGCAGGCCCCCCAGAGCAGCTTTGTACATACCAGGACCTGATATCTCTGAACTAGGGGAAGGTCTTCCGTCCGGACATTCAATCCCTGCACCTCACAGCCTGGTACCTGAGTGGCTAGAGTTCCAGGCTTTGGGTCTTTCCGAAGATGTCTACACTGTGGTGGAGGCATCTAGAAAGGAATCGACCAGGAAATGTTATGCCTTCAAATGGAAAAGATTTTCCATTTGGTGCCAGGGTAAGGGCTGGACCCCTTGTCCTGTTCTGTGGCTAACATTCTTCACTACATTTGGTCTCTCTTCAAAGGGGGTCTACTGTCATCGACCCTTATGGTACACCTGGCAGCCATTTCTGCTTACCAGGTACAGGCTGGTTAGCTGACATTGGTGCAAGAGACAGTGGTCGGCCACTTTTTTGAAGGCCTGGATCACATATCCCCTCTGGTGCGTGAACCTCCACCTCTGTGGGATCTTCTGCTGGTATTGGCAAAGCTCATGGGCTAGCCATTTGAACCAATGAACAAGAGTGAGCTGTCACACTTGTCATGGAAGATGGCCTTCCTGGTGGCTATCACATCTGCCAGAAGGACAGGGGAGCTCCAGGTGCTTTTGATGGACTCCCCTTATCTGGTCTTCCACAGGGACAAAGTTGTTCTGTGCCCCCAACCGAAATTCCTTCCGAAGGTGGTGTCAGACTTTCACCTTAATCAGGTGTTAAACTCTGCCAGTATACTACCATAATTACACCTCAGGCACCAAGTACAGGCTCCATACTTTGGATCTGAGATGCGCTCTCTCCTATTACAAGGAGAGGACGGTGGAAATTCATGGAGAGGTTCACCAGCTGTTTGTCACCTACACTGAAGCCGCTTCTGGCAGACCTGCAGCCAAATGAACCATAGCAAGATGGATTACATCATGCATGGGTCTATGCTATGAGTTGGCAGGCATGAAGCCTCCCAGAGGGATAAGATCTCATTCTACCCACCATACTGCTACATCGGTGGCTGCTTCCAGGGACATCCCTATCCAGGAAATCTGTCGGACTGCTACCTGGAAGTTAGCAAACACCTTCATTATTCACTACCACATTGACCTTGAGTCATGCCGGGATGCTGGTTTTGGGACTGCAGTTCTCCAATCTATGTTCCCTAAGTAGGGGGTGTGTGCCTTGCCTCCCTCCTCCCAGAGAACTGCTAGGATTCTGCCAATAAGTGTGGATCAACAACATATCCACGATCCTAGAAAAACAGTTTACTCACCTGACGGGTGGTGGACAAGTGGAACACCCTGCCAGAGGAAGTGGTGGGGGCTGAAACAATCACGGGATTTAAGAATGCATGGGATAGACATAAAGGAATTCTAGAGGTCAGGGGTAAGGGGAAATAGACTTCTAGGAAAACAAACTGAACTTACAAGCTCAAATGGGCAGACTAGGTGGGCCATAGGCCCTTATCTGCCGACACTGTCTATGTATCTATGTATCTATGTAACAGTAGTTCTAGGAGTGGTATATGTTGTTCATCCATATGGATCCACCCGACCTCCCCAGCTGTGGATGCACACAATCTGACTTCCAGTAGGCTAAGATCTGGCATCATGGGGTGGAGCCGAGGTATATACTACCTAGGTGGGTGGGAGAAGCCAGCTTGAAGACTTCCAGCAAGATTTAAAGGAGAAAGGGACATGCAAATAAGTGTGGATGAACAACATATAGCACTCCTCGAACTACTGTTACAGGTGAGTAACCTGTTTTTATTTAATATTTTAATTTTCAGACAGATCAGGGGTGGGATAGGGTGGACCACTAGGCCACTACAGATTTAATTTAGCTAGCATTGTAATTGCTGGGCACATCAGGGCTAGGGGGTGGGTTCTGCTAGATCACCAGAGAATTAATTTATTTAATATTTAAATTGTTGGGCACATTGGGGCTGGGGGGCACTAGCTCACCAGAAAATGAATTTACTTAACATTGTAATTGTCCAGCAGATTTGGACTTAGGGTCTGCTAGACTACCAGGGAATGAATTTATTTAGCATTTTAATTGTCAGGCACATGGGGCACGGGGGGGCACAAGACATGGTGAAGAAAAGATCTGATAGCGGCACAAGTGTGTCATACCCTCCCAGAGGATGATATTCTAAGTACCCGTAGACCAGCCCATAGATGATCCCTGACTAGTCTATGGGTACTTAGAATTTCACCCTCTGAGAGTGTTTTGAGAAACCCAATTTAGGAGATGTGGCAGCTTGCATCTGCCACATGCCCCCTAACATCATGCCACAGCCCATTTGGTGATGCATGGATGGCGCAAGCACCCTTTGGTGTACGCAGCCTGCGGTTGATACAGGTTGCCTTTGTGAATCACTTACTGAGCACCTTTTAGTGCAAGCAGCACTTTGCGTCACTCTATGTGATGCAAGTGCCTTGCACCATACCAGGAACTTTGAGAATCAGGCCCCCAGTGTTGAATCCTAATTTCTCACTATGCCATGGATACATTTTTGTAGTTTCTGGTTGGAAAAAATTTGCTCAACAGAAGTGATAAACAAATAAAGCATGGGGTGGTGTGAATACTTGAATTTAATGCACATCTTCAGTGTGGGATGTTTTTATAAACACCTTGAGCTTCACTCTTGGGGTTTATGTAGCATTCCACACCTTGGCTTTGCATTAAATTCTCAAAATGCACACCACCCCATGCATTATTCTCTATGTTTAGTTAAATGTCTTTGTATAGGTTGAGGTTTTGCTGGGTAGAAGACTGGGGTGGTCAGGGAAGAAAGTGCTTATGAATTTCTGAGCTTCTGCAACTCAGGAGCAGACAGGTGGGTGGTGAGTTGTTTTGTCTTTTTTTTTCCTTTTGGTATTGTTTTAATTTGGCAACAAATACATTGTTGCTGGAGGTAAATATGGGGTCTGTTACAAGGTTTAGGTTTTGAGATATGGCTGAGGAGGTGAGGTGCTTGTTCAGACTGGCTCATAGTGTGATGAAATTGCCTATTGCATATTGCTGCAAGTTTGTAGGATGGATTTCAGCATAAAACCCCCTTTGTGCAAGGTTTAAAATGTGGGGTTCCACTGTTTTAGAGTCAGTGGTTTTGCTTATTTCTCTGTACTAGTCCATCAAGACTGATACTGCCCAGGATGTTGTTTTGCAGGTATTTCTTCTGGTTTGCATTTTTCTCTATCTGATCTACTTCAGCTGAGGTGAATGTGAACTGGTGGGTACTTGCTGTGTGCCATTTTCTTTTGTTTTCAGCTGGAATTCAGGGATTTTCTGTTTCTCTGCCTGATGTGCCTTCTTCTGATAGTAGTTTCTGTATGGATAAGTGAAAAGCTTGAAATTTACTGGAAAATAGTACGACATTTTTACTGATGATTTTAAATTTCCCACTACCGAAGAATCAGTATAGTGGTGTTCATAGGTGTGAAGGGAGGGTGGCACATGGATATCATCTTGGGGGTGCTTGCCATTTTTGAGGACTTGTTTTTTTGTATGTGGCATAAGGTGAAAAAATGGTATAGCTGGCAAGACCTGCCAGATAATCCAATTCGAGGACTCTGTCTACCCATTTTATAATTTATAGTGGAGTCAGTTATACCTTAGATCTCCACTGGATTATTCACTTTAGTTATTTTATTGCTCCACTTCATTGTTCAATGCCTGTGAAACAGTCAATACAAAACCAATGAATAAACTCTGGGCCTGAGTTTAGAAAGTTGACACAGGGCTTGCATCAAGTCCTGCATCAGCCACAGTGTTGGGCGCAGCTGCACCAAACCCCTTGGATGCAATGCAGCTTGGTTTTGGAAGGGTTGGCGCACTTGCGACATTTGTCACACTTTACGGCAGCTTGTGGAAAAGCTTTAGCACAAGCCTAGTAAAATGGCTCAGTGAATGACACAAATGTAGACTGGGGGGAGCTGATTTAATTTATTGTGGTCAGCACAAAGGACTTGTGCCAGAGTTTGTGTCTGGCTCACTTGCAAAATCGTGAATGCCGCAATACCTTCTGCAAGTTACCCCTTGCATCTGACTCTCCAGTGCAAGTCCCTTGCATCAATCTACAACCTTCTAAAATTGGGCTCTCTGTGTTAAACCAATGGTTTGTTCTTGTTTTTTATTCAGTTACTATGTTTAGTGAAAATCACTTCACCACTATGTTACTCATTCTTAACATTAATACCCTGTGCACTGCATTATTAACAGGGACACCAGGGAAGTTTGTGACACCTGTCAGGTCAGTGGTCGGAGGGAGGAGGGCACCAGGTATACTATTTGCTATGAGTGGTACAGTGATCAGGGGAAGGGGGACCACTGAGTATCAGGAATACTATTTGCTATGGGCGGTATGGTGATTGGCAGGATGAGGGGACCACTAGGCACCAGGGACATCTTTGGATGGCCAGGCCAGGGCAGGTGACTACAGTACCTTTGGCCACCACCAGGACCTTGTGCCCCATTAAGAGGGGTTTGCAATGGCAGTAATTTGTGCCATTCAGGTAGGAAATACTGCTGGTGCAAACCTCTGAATATTTCACAGCACCCCTATGCTGGGAGGGTCCCCCGCCTTTGCTTAGGTGCAGCTGTTCCTTTGTGCTTGGGCACTACCGGGGTTGACTGCATTATGGTGGTGTCTGAAAATAGATCCCACCCACACACCAGGTACAAAGCCCGGTTTGCACTCACAAGCACCTGTTTTCACCTGCAAAAACTTTTGAATATTGGGCCCCAGGTTTCTAACTTGTATATTTACTTTATTATTTCTTAGTGACATTTAAAAAAAAAAAACATGACAAAGATTCTATAAGGCTGTAAACTATGAATGAAGTTTAGGACATTTCTTGTATAAGTTAACAGGATCTCCTGAAATAAATTAGCATGTTTTTATTATCATTTGAAATGAGGATACTACTGTGTGTATTTATATATAGATTAAATAATGGTAAAGGGTGGTATACAAGGATGTACAGATAGAAGGCCATGAGACTGAAGGGTGAGAGGCTTTACTACAGTAATTAGTCCGCAAGATGGATATACTTCCAGGTGTTCCACACTTACCCATTGTTTGTTGAACAGAATATATTAGGATGGCTATTGTTATGGAGGTCTCATTTGTGAGCATGTTATGGCACCTGAATGTCCCTTGCAGCATGGAGGAAATGGTGTGTGGTGTGTGCAGGCAGGAGTTTGGGGGATTTCTGGGTTTGCGAGGGTTTTGTGTGTCTTTTATTCAGGTTCTTTTGCAATTTGTTAATTGGTTTGGCTGGCTCCCTAATAATGTGTTAATTGTGTTATTAGTATAGTGTAGGTATATATTTTTTTATTACTGTAGGTATATTCTTTTAATTCTTTGATTACTGTAGGTATATAGCTTTAATTAATGTTGGTATATACAGTGAAGCCCACCAGGATGAAGCACAGTACTGCAGAATTCTACAGTAGAGTTACTGCAGAAAACAATTCAATTTCAATGGGACTTAATCCCTTTTGTCATCTAGTAAATCTGTGACACTGTGCTTCATCCTGGCAGGCTTCACTGTAGCTGTAATTGTTTAATTAGTGCAGGTATATACTATTAATTGATATATTTGTCACTGATATATAGGGAAATAAGTGATGGCCTTTTCATTGGGGAAAAGTTCCCATCCATGGATTATAAACATGTATAAAATGGCAAGGAAAATGTAGTAATTTCATTGTCCAAGAGACATCAGGTGACCATGTATTAACTCTCTATAAATGCATAGTCAGTTGCTGAATCTCATTTTCTTCCCTCTCAAAAAACCTTCTCACTGACAGATGGGCTGGCAGTATAGCTCAGATGTTAGAGGAACGAGGTGTAAACGAGCTTGGTACATCCAGTAGACCAGACTTGAGTTTGATTCTCACAACCTCCACTTGCATACTACGTGACTATGAGCTAGACAATTAATCACCCAGTGCTCCCAGGTCACCCCTGAAAACAGGCACTTGTGTCTAGTGGGCCTTACCCAGTTACCAAATACAAAAATTAAAAAAATATTACTAAACCATGAAATGAAAAAAAAAGTAGACACCATCTTGAAAATCCTATATTTCTCTACTTTTTTTTTTTTTTGCTACCCTCCTCGCTGCACCAGAGTCCTCTCTTCAGGGATCCCTAGGTCATGTGTACCCGTAGTCCCGCCCCAGGTACCTCCCTCCGGATGCTGGCCGGCCTCTATATTTCTCTACCTTGATATTTAAAAGTGGTTTTTAATTTACCTTTCCCAGGTTTTTTGCTAATCAAACTGCATTCCCAGTTTCTAAACCTACTGTATTCTGTAACACTTCCCCAAAGTTACCTAAGTTAAATACATCTGGAGTGCTCATAAAAGTTTGTATGGCCAGTAAAAAAATACAGTTTTCCATGGTTACTCTCACTTACATCCTCTGCTAAATACTTTGTGCAAAATGCTCCCTAAAGCAAAACTCACTAATTTTCAACACTTAAACAAATTACTTGTATGCCAATTGACCAAGCGTTCTCTCAGTCATCCCACTTTGCTACTTGTCTCTTTGGGTCCATGGTCCGATCCTGTAGCTAGGTCGGTGCAAAGGTAAATGGGTGGGGCATGAATGACTGACTGTGCCTATGGCTCTGACAATGCATAACATGGCTGCTGCCCTTAATCAGCTCCCTGGCTACATCTGCAGATGTTGTGGGGACCAGGACTCAGGAGAACTATTGATTCAGGCTGTGTGGGGGAATGAAAGTTCAATTCACTAGATTCAGAAGTGTTTGGCTCATGTATGGAAATATTTATGACACTGATTAATGGTACCTCAGTTATCTCCAGGTTTGATACTGCTTCCTACACGTCTCCCATCCTGCTGTTCTCTGGCAGGTAGCAGCAAGAAAACATATGGCTGTGTCTCTTACTGAGTCCCCTTGCCCCATCCTCAGTGATTATGGGGGCTGGGGAGAAGGAGGGATCGAGCTGTGTTGTCTGCAAAGAAAAAGCACTGCAGTGTACGTCGCTGCTGGTGGTGTGGGATGGGGGAGTGCTGAGCAAACATGTGACTCCTGCTGCATTTCTACAATATGTGTGGGATCTGCCACTGGATCACTGAGTAAGGAAGGGGGGAGTGAACAACTTCTTATAGTAAGCTACCCAGCCCTATTCGTATAGTTTGTATGGGCTCTGGGGGGTCAACTTCTCATAGTGAGCCCTATGGCCCAATTTGTACAGTTTATAGGGACTGGGACAGTAAGTCAGTGCTTGGCTTTCACACACTAGAACCCAACAGCAGTAAATCATGTCAGCAGTGCCATCTGTTATTTATATAAGCAGCTGGAAGCATTTTTTGTTGGCGTTGTTGTTATTACTAAAGTAAAACAAAGTCGATTAATATACCCACATGGTTTTAATTACAAATCTCATTTATTTATTATTTTGTTGCAAAAACACTACAGAAGAACCATTTTATAAGTGTGATAAGGCCAGGGTGTGCTTTAAAGTATTTTGATCCACTTCCCAGGGTGGTAAGAACACTCAGCCTTCAGCCTCATACCATAGCATGCCCCTGGGGCATGCATTCAAATCCTTCAATGCACACCCTCTTGTGGCTTATTACTTACTTATACTGCAATAGAACCATCAGCCATGGAAGATGTAGGATACCATGTTGCTAATACATTTTGTTGACAGATGCTTTAGACAACAATACATTTGTTTCAAATGTGTTATTGAGAGTGTGGCCTCTTTGTTCTCTTTCATTTTCTTCCAAGAACAGAAAGTTTTAAAAAAAGTGGTTTAATTGGGAGCAAGTGAAATGGAGAAACTGTAAAGGCAGAGAGATCATTTAATATAGATCTATAAAGGGAAAGAGTGAGAGTTCAAAACAAATAAAAAGCAAACATTGGAGGAGAAAATATTTGAGAGAATGGAGTCCTGGTCAACCTGCTCAGAGACAGGAGAAGGTAATGAACACTCACAGAAAATTGAAACAGAGAGAGAGAGAGAGAGAGAGAGAGAGAGAGAGAGAGAGAGAGAGAGAGAGAGAGAGAGAGAGAGAGAGAGAGAGACAAGAACCACATATACATATATGAAGTAATAGGCCAGAGATAGTAGATAGTAGAGAGAAAAATTAAAAAGAACTAAAAGAGCCCAAAAAAGAGATACTGTTAGGAGGACATTTCAGAAAAAAAGTATTAAGAGTGAGGAAAAAGATGGACAAGATGCCAAAGGCATGTGAAAAACCTAATGAGACAGGTACTGTAAGGGAATGAGAAAATCTGGTCTATTTACAGGAAAGTGGATTAAAATCCTTTAATGCACACACTGGTCTTATGACACTGGCCATTATATGGTACGAGTACACTTGTTTTCTGCAGCTACCTAAGTGTTAGTAATTTCGTCTGTTAATCTCCGTTGGGATATTAACTGTTTAGTTACGTTGTATACTGTAGTATTGCTTTTAGTTGGAATTACTGCTGTTTCTACCTGTTTGTTTGTTCTTATGCTACCCTCCTGATTAGGTTTGGATTTTCCCTGGTCTCTACAGCCTTGTGGAACTCGCGCATGCGCAGTCACACTCACCATCCCCCAACCTTACTCCCACCTTGACTCCATTGTTTAAGTTTTCTCCCATCTTACTTACTGTGTGCTTTTCCCCCTTAGGCTCCACTCTCCTTCTCACTCTCAACAGAGTGCTACTCAAACATCATGGAGCAGCTGAAGCAGCCTGCAAGCCCCATCTGCAGCAGGTATTTGAGAAACCTCTCCCCTACCTCAGGGCTCACTTGGTGACTGTGTTGGCCTGTTGACACTTTGTGTCGACTGCCCCACCATTCCCCACCCACCCTAGCTCGGCATTTGATTTAAGCATCACAAGGATCACCTGACTGGTCACATGACCAGATGCCGATTAGAATCTAAGTCCCCACTTTCCCATTTGCTTGTTATATTTCCTCGCCACTAGGAGTCACCCTTGCTTTGATGCTCTGGTTACTGAGCTTTCTGCCTCTCCCTCCACCAATCTTTCTCTCTTTGCCTGGCCTTCTTCTCTCTGGCTAGCCCATTTCCTTGTATCATCCCTGTTACCCCCTCCCTCTGGCCTTTCTGGGTTTGAACCTACGACCTTCTGTAGCGGGGTGAACACCCTGCCCACTACACTATACTAGGGGAGCTACTTCTTATGGTTTCCTGCTACCTTTTCTATCTTTGACTCTAACCCCCCCCATACAGTCCTCTGTCCTAAATCACCCCCCTACCCCAGATCAAGCATCCCTACCTGCTCCCACTCGACAGACTGTGGTTACACTATGGCACTCTATTACTACACCCTCATCAGTGCCCTCCTAACACTGTCCTGGTCACAATATTCTGGTGATCTCAGTATTCCCTCATTAGGTTTGCCCTTAACTCTCTCAACTCCCTCTCCCTCTGGTACCGTAACCAATCATCCAAAGCTGGCTCTCAAACTAGCTACTCTCACCTACCATGTTACTCAATTGCCACTGCTGATGGCACACTATATATTCCCCCATTGCAACTCTATAATGATTCCTTCATTCTCTCCCAGACCCTACACAAAATTGCTCTACTCAAAATTCAAGCTCCTCAAATATGTCCTGATCAGGCAGCTCCTTTAACTAATACTGCTGTCTGGTAATGTGCATCCTAACCCAGGGCCTTTGCAGTTGCCATCTTTTAGCAACAATAGACCCAGGGGACTTAATATCACCTCCATTAATATCCATAGCCACCTGCTAAAGTTAGATCAACTCCAGGACTAGGTGCTACAGCATAGAATGGACATCCTTTCTATAAAAGAAACCTGGCTTTCCCCTGTTGTACGCACATCAGCACTCACCCTAAGTGGCTGCACACTTTACAGAGCTGACAGGCTAGGTAAACATGGTGGTGGCTGTGCTCTATATATCTCAGACTTGCTACAATGCATAGCGTTTCCTACACTGCCCCCTAGTGATGGTGCTCAAACATTAGGTGTTAACATTTCTTTAGGTACAGTAAAGAAATCTATCCATATTCTCTCAGTCTACATCCCTCAAAAGGAAACTCACAAGGGCTTCCAATCAGTCCTCGACTTTATTGCTAATCTGCCAAATGGCTCAGAAGTTATTGCCTTGGGGGACTTCAGTATTAACTGGCTGTCACCTGACTCCAACACATGTAAGGATGCTGCTGCTGCCATTGACCTCTCTCAAATTGTCTCCACCCCCACCAGAATTAATTATAGGACTGGCTCTAGCTCCCTAATCGATCTCATTTTCTCTAACTACCCTGAGAGGAACACCAACACCACTGTGTTACCTGATGCCCTGAGTGACCACTCGCCTATCACATGCTGCTGGTTCAATAAGCTCCCTAAAGGTCTGTGTAAAACTTCTTATCTGCAGGTACTCAACAAAGGGTCTCAAGAACATCTCAAACAATATCTCCGCAACTATGACTGGTCCCCGGTCTTCCTGGCTGATAGAGTTGACAAGGCTCTTAGCTTCATCATCACACATTTCAACTCTGCCTGTGATTTATTGCCCCCCCCCCCAAGAATCATAATATTAGATCAGGGAGTTGCTATGTGCAGCTCTGACCCTAACTAATTGCTAAAACTAAGCTTGTATGAAATACATATTGTGCGTATGAATATACCTGTGCTTTTTAACAGTGTGGAGCCCTTGTTCCTGTTTGAGGGACCAGGAAGAGAGCCTATAGTTTGTTGTCAACCCGAATAAACTACAGACTGTTCATTCATGTGCTAATTTTTACTCAGCGGCTCATTATTGTGTATTTTGGCACTGTATAGAAGCAGAGTGAGGTGCTACATTTTTTGTTTAATTTATATACTTTGGTGTGAGGTAGAGAGTGATCTCTTTCCAGCACTTCCCAGTTGGCTGCAGCTTTATAGCCACACGCTCGGTGAGCAGAAACCCAATATTAGATCATGGGGTTTCTATGTGCAGCTCTTACCCTAACTAATCACTAAAACTAAGCTTGTATGAAATATATATTGTACTTGTGAATATACCTGTGCTTTTTAACAGTGTAGAGCCCTTGTTCCTGTTTGAGGGACCAGGAAGAGAGCCTGTAGTTCGTTGTCAACCCGAATGACCTACAGACTGTTCATTCATGTGCTAATTTTCACTCTGGGGCTCATTATTGTGTGTTTTGGCACTGTATGGAACCAGATTGAGGTGCTACATTTTAAAATTCATTTTAATTTATATACTTTGGTGCGAGGTACAGCATGACTTCTTCCCAGCACTTTCAGGTCAGCTGCAGCTTTATAGCTGCATGCTTAGCAAGCAGGGCAAGCCGAGCAGAGTGCACTGTGCCACGCATGGAGATGCACACAGAGACATGCACATCTGCACGTGTTCTGCATGTTCAGTGAGAGCTGCAGGAGTTAGCAGTGAAGCAACACAATTGTGCACAAATATAAGGCTACCACCTAGCGATAGTAGTATCCAGCTGTTTGGGGTAAGGTTATATCCATCTCTGTTCATTAAGGACGTGTGTTTACAATGTCTCAACTCAGAACTGAATCCTGTATATCTAATGATGCCCTGTGTGTATCATGTCAAATTTATAGCACTTCAGAGAGAAGTGATGACACCATCGAGTATCCGTGCCCCAAAGGTGAGGAAAATAAATCTCTGAAACTAGCTGTTGCCATGTTCTATGATAGGCTATCAGAACTGAGGCAAGTCAGAGCCAAATGCAGAATAGATTTATGGCATTAAAGCAAACCCCTACTTGTATTCAAATAGATCCCCTTAGTTCTAGCACTATGCCCCCACCCAAATCAGTTTCTATTAAGACTAGTGAAAGCCATATAGACTCATTAACTAAAACATGTATTGGCAGTTCAAAAAAGCATCCCAGGGAAAATGAGAACACTGATAACGCTGATGAATATTGGTATGAAGTTAGAAATAAAAGTACTTATAAAAAAGGACGTAAGGCCATTCATTTCTTCCTGAATACTAGTAACAGATTTAATTTATTAAAAGATATTGAGGCCCCCAATGAGGATGATAGCCTACCAGTTAACCAGTTCACTAATGCATCAGCTTCTGTTTTCCCCAGCATTGTTCCTGATTCTTTGACAAATCAGAATGACCTTGCATTAAGTTGTCCTCCTCCATCTAATGTTCCATTAGTACCTCTTGAGGTACCATTGCTTGGCCCAATTCTTGTTAATGTACATCATCCTGTTTCTATGGATACTTTCCATTCATCTATGGGTGTAAATCAGCAAGTGTTTGTCATAGGAGATTCCATTGTAAAACACCTGGACAGAGCAATCTGTGACCCTGATAAGGTCAATCACACCTGTTCTAGCTTTCAGGGTGCTAGGATTGCTCATATTACCAGCATGATAGAAAATATCTTAACTAATGGAGGTATCAACCCATTAGTAATTCTCCATATTGGTACTAATGATTTTTGGCATTCCAATTTATTAGAGAATAAAAAAGACCTTGTTGCCTTCTCTAATATTCTAGTGGATACTGGATGTGACATTGTGTTCTCTGAAGTCCTTCCAAAAGCCTCAAATGAATTTAATAAAGTAATACATCAATTTTATAATTGGTTTCGGGTGAGATGCTTGAAACAAAATCAAGTTTGCCCCACCCATTGGGAAGAATTTGTGGGAAATTTTGATTTGTATTCTAAAGATTGTCTACATTTGAGCCAAAAAGGGAACCAATTGCTGAGTGAACAAATTCTGAAGCTTATAAATGAACATTTAAACTGCTTGATCTGGGGGAAATACTAGTTCTTACCCCCAAGAGGGTTAAGGTAAAACATACCCAGCGTAAAGATTTAAAAAGTTTATACTTCAATGCCAGGAGCCTAAATAACAAAATAGATGAGTTAAGAGTTTTCTTAACAATGGACGAAGTAGATATTATTTTCATTACAGAAACTTGGGGTGATGAGAAACTAAGCTGGAATTTCTCCTTGCCTGGATACATGTTATATAATCTTAACAGGCAAAATAAAAAAGGAGGAGGTGTTGCCACATTTTTAAAGAATTCTTTACAGGCAGTAGATATTTCTAACAAGGTCAAATCTCCCACTGATTCTACTGAATCAATTTGGATTAAATTAATGTTAAAACATAACCAGCATATAATTTGGGGTGTTTGTTTTTGTCTCCCGGCCCCCAAGTGTTCCTACTGAATATTTTGATATAATTAAAAAGGAAATCAAAATAGCTTGTTCTTTTGGGGGTATTATTTCAACTGGAGAGTTCAATTTAGGAGATGTCGATTGGGTTAAGGGTACAGCAACTTCCATCTCTGGAAGGATGCTTCTGGACACATATTAGCAGTGTAACTTAACACAAGGCATTAAACAACCCACTAGGGGCAATAACCTCCTTACATAGATACATAGATACATAGATACATAGACAGTGTCGGCAGATAAGGGCCTATGGCCCACCCAGTCTGACCATTTGAGCTTATAAGTTCAGTTTGTTTTCCTAGAAGTCTGTTTCCCCTTACCCCTGACCTCTAGAATTCCTTTATGTCTATCCCATGCATTCTTAAATCCCGTGATTGTTTCAGCCCCACCACTTCCTCTGGCAGGGTGTTCCACTTGTCCACCACCCGTTCTGTGAAGAAATTCTTCTCATGTTTCCTCTGAATCGTCCTCCTCCAACTTCATCCCATACCCTCTAGTCCTGGAACATCTTTTTCGCTTAAAATAGTGTTTTCCTGCACTCTGTTTCTCCTGTAAGATACTTGTATGTCTCTATCATATCCCCTCTCTCCTCCTCTCCTCCAGGGTACATGTTCAGTTCCTTCAACCTGTCTTCATAGGACTTGTGATGCAATCCATGCACCATCTTTGTTGCCCTCCTCTGAACCTTCTCTACCCTGTCTATGTCCTTACGTAGGTATGGTTCTCCAGAACTGTACACTGTACTCCAGGTGGGGCCTCACTAGTGTCCTGTATAGCGAATTATGACCTCCTTTTCCTGCTGGTGTTGCCCCTGCCCATACATCCCAGCATCCTATTTGCTTTACCTGATGCCTTGTCACACTGTTTCCCTCACCTTGAGGTCATCAGAGATGACAACCTCAAGATCCCTTTCCTGCTTGGTGCATGCTATATCCTCACCCCCAACTGATATATTGTGCCCAGGTTTTGTGCCCCACATGCATTATCTTGCACTTTTGCATTGAATTTCAACTGCCAAACCCTTGACCATTCTTCAAGTTTCTGCAGGTCCCTTCTCATTCTGTCTACACCCTCTGGTGTGTCTACTGTGTTACAGAGCTTTGTGTCATCAGCGAACAGTGAAATTCTGCCTTCTAGATCCTGCACAATGTCACTGATGAAGATGTTGAATAGGACCGGTCCCAGCACTGATCCCTGTGGTACCCACTGGTCACTCTTCCCTCTGTGGAGTGACAGCCATTTCCACCACCCTCTATATCCTGCCACCCAGCCAGTTACCTACCCACCACACTACTGTCCTGCCCACACCATATTCCCCAGTTTGTGTAATATAGTTCTCTATGGCACAGTGTCAAAGGCCTTGCTGAAGTCCAGATAGGCCATGTCCACTGCCCTCCCCTGATCCACCTCCCTAGTCACCCAGTCAAAAATTCAATGAGATTGGTCTGACATGACCCCTGGTGAAACCATGCTGCCTTGGGTCCTGTAGTCCATTGACAACCAGATGTTCCACCAATCTCTCCTTCAGAAGTGCTTCCATGATCTTTCCCACTACGAGGTGAGGCTGACTGGTCTGTAGTTCCCTGCTTCCTCTTTGTTCCCGCTTTTGTATAAGGGGACTACATCTGCTGTCCTCCAGTCTTTGGGTACCTCCCTGTTTCAGTGATTGGCTAAACAGGATAGCCAGAGGTTCAGCCACCATCTCTTAGTTCTTTAAGGACCCTGGGGTGCACCATCTAGCCCATTGCTTTGTCAACTCTTATTACTTCCAGTTCCTTCAGGACCCTTTCTCGTGTAAAGGGACTTGTGTCCATTTCTGCACCATTCTCACCCCTTGTACTCCCTTCAGACCATACCTCTTCCTCAGTAAAGACTGAGCAGAAATACCTGTTCAATATGTCAGCTTTACTGTTGTCATCCTCCATGCGACTCCATCCTCCCCTTCAGTCTCACTATCCCTCCTTTGTCTTTCTTTTTTCACTTATGTACCTGTAAAAGTTTGTCCCCTTAACCACTGATTTTGCAATGTGTTCTTCTGTCTGAGCTTTGGCTTCCCTTACTGACTTCCCTGCCTCCCTTTGTTTCTCCTGGTACTTCTCCCTATCCCCTTCTGCCTGTGTCTTTTTGTATTACCTGAATGCTATCTTTTTGGCTTTCACTTTCTTTGCTACCTCTTTGGAAAACCATAATGGTCTCCTCTTCCTTTTCCTCTTGCTAACCTGCTTAATGCATAATTCTGTTGTTCTTATAATCCCCATTTTAAATACTGCCCACTGTTCCTCAACCCCTGATTCCTGTCCCATTCCCCTTAATGCCTCTTTCAAGTATTTCCCCATTTTCCCAAAGTCTGCCCCCCTAAAATCCAGGATACGTGTTTTTGTGTGGTTTGGTTCTGCTCTTTCTGTGATTTCAAACCACAATGACTGGTGGTCACTGTTACCCAGGTGCTCCCCACTGTCTCCCCCATCACACTGTCCCTGTTTGTAGCACTGGGTCCAGTATTGCCTTCTGCCGAGTTGGTTCCATGACCAGTTGCTTGAGGAAGGCACCCTGAAGGAGTCAGGATAAATCTGCTCCTAGTTGATGCTGTTGCTGGGATGCTCAGTCCACGTCTGGAATATTGAAGTCTCCAACCAGTACTACTTCACCCTTGTCTGCCATCCTTTGGATGGCTAGCATCAGCTCCCTATCTGTTTCTTCCTCCTGGGCTGGTGGTCTATAGACCACACCTGTGCGGATGGCTGGCCCCATTTTCCTTTCTAGCTTAACCCACAGTATCTCTCCCCCATTTTGTTCCTCCTGGATCTCTGTGGCCCTTATGTCATTTTTCACATACAGTGCCACTCCTCCCCTTCCTGCCTGCTCTGTCTCTTCTGAATATGTTGTAGCCAGGTATGGCCATCTCCCAGTCATGGTTATCATTACACCAGGTTTCAGTGATGGCCACAATGTCCAGGTCTGACTGTACCATGACAGCCTCCAGATCTTCCATCTTGTTGCTAAGGCTCCTGGCATTTGCACACATGGCTTTCCATGATTTGACCTCCCTACTTGACCCCCTTGACCTTGTACTTTACAGTAAAACCCTGATGATAACAGATTGTGTAGTTTTACAGCCAAATGGTAATAACGATCACTGTTCAATAACTTTTAGTATCAAAGTAATAACCTCTTTGGTTACTAATGGCTCTAAGGTTCATTTATATGAAAAAGCCGATGTCTCTGCCATCAAATCTGGTCTGGATAGTGTAAATTGGTTATCTATATATAACACCGTAGGTGTTGGTGAGTTTTTTGGTATGTTATTAAATAAACTCACCAACCTTAGAAACATCCATGTTCCAACAAAACCAAAAGTCTCATCCAGGCTACAAAAAACAAAATGGATGACTAAAACCATAACCAGACATATACAAAGGAAGAACAAGTGTTATTCAACTTATTTAAAAGCCAAAACTCACACAAATTGGTGTTCATATTTCCATATGCCAAAAAATGTAAGTATATGATTAGAAAAGAAAAAAGAAATGGGAGCTCAAGTTAGCCAATAATGCATGTAAGGATAATAGTAAGTCATTTTTTGCTTACATTAATTCCCTTAAAAAATCCCTCAGCCAGGTGTGCCCACTTCTGATAAATGAGTCCCTCATCTCAAAACCTCTTGACATGGCCAACTTATTCAATAATAATTTCTGTAATATATTTCACAATGATCAGTGAAACACAGTGGGAATTGATCCTGTGGGTAACTCAATTTCAATTTCAGAATCAGAAGTTTGTGCAAAATTACTTGAGCTAAAAGGGAAAATAAGTGAAACCCCGGATGACCTACCTGGTCATTTTCTGTTCTTATTAGCTGATAGTTTATCCTTGCCCCTTGCATTATTATATGAACACTGTATCAATTATAATTATGTTCCCAAGCTCTGGAAAACGGCATACATAATTCTGATTCATAAAAAAAGGATCCAAGACTCTATGGGAGAATTATAGACCAATCAGTTTAACTTCACTAATGTGTAATTTTCTGGAAAGTCTGATCAAGGATATGATCAGCCCCACCCTTGTCAAAACAGATAATGAGCAACACGGCTTTAAAAAGGGTAGAAGCTGTCTTACAAACCTGCTATGTTTTTATGAAGATGTCAGTATTAATTTGGATAACCGTCTTCCCTATGAAGTTATCTATGTTGATTTCAGCAAGGCATTTGATCTCTTACCACAAATTGGGGTCTGCTGCATAAACTTTATTCATTCAACATCAATCCAGCTTTTGTTAAATGGATTGTGAATTGGTTGAGTAAATGAACTTAGAGAATATTAATTAATGGGCAGTTGTTGGATTTTGTTTCTGTTTCTAGCAGGGTCCCTCAGGGTTCTGTATTAGGACCCTGCCTTTTCCAATTTTTTATAACCGATGTTACTACCACCTGTGATTCAAATACAATTAAATATGCAGATGATATTAAAATCAGTGAACCATGTGCTAATATGGATCAAATATCATACATTCAAAAAGATTTGGATGTAATATCCAAATGGGTTACAACATAGGGAATGAAACTAGATCACTCTAAATGCTAAATTATGCACTTTGATCCAAAGAATCATTCTCACACTTACATTTTAGATAACCGAGTTCTAATAAGCACTAATTCAGAGAGGGATTTGGGAGTTCAGGTTACGAATGACCTTCCCAATTCTCAGATTAATGAGATTATCCTTAAGGCTAATCGGGTAATAATGGTCTATAAAAAGGAACATAAAATCATGAGATAGCAGAGTACTATAAAAAGGAACATAAAATCATGAGATAGCAGAGTACTGATACCACTTTATAGAGCGTATGTTCACCTGCACTTGGATTTTTCTTCACAATTATGGCGCCCCTGTAGGAAACAGGATATTTCACAACTAGAAAAGGTACAGAGAAGATTTACAAAAATAGTGAGAGGCTTAAGAAATTCTTCATTTGAAACTTGTGTTAATTCACTATGTTTGATGTCTCTTTCCACCAGGAGATTAAGAGGGGATCTCCTGTTAATGTTTGACATTGTCAACGATCCCTACTTATTAATCATATTAGGACTTAGTTTCAAGAATGACATGTATAATCTTAGAGGCCACCCACTTCAATTACAACATAGAAGATTTAATCTTATGCCACATAAATTCTTCTATACACTACGTGTCATTAGGCCCTGGAATGTGTTATCTGTGGAGGTGGTAATAAGCAGTACTAAGCCTATTTTTAAGTGCAGATTGGACAATCTTCTAATTTCTGACACCTCCATTAGTTATTTCTAATATACAGGAGCAAATATGGGCCTTATGGCCTTCTGGCTTCTGTCAGACCTTAGTATGTAGTATGAGGTGAATGGGGTCTCTAACTCTTGGATTTCTCCCTGTCTCCTTCACCTCATGTTTCTCATGATCACCTTTGGAAGGTGGCACAGGCAACTGGCAAACCAACTGACTGTCAATGCTATAGGACTGCCAGAAATAAGTGCACCTGGGCGATATGGCAGGCAAAATCACCACACTACCAAAGCATGTTTGCTAGCTCCTGGGACAATAGTAAAATATTTTGGGACAGTCTTAAAAACATTACCAGTAAATCCTGCAAATCCCCTCCCACTGTCCTTCCCCATAATAGGCTCACTGTTCAAAACCTTAGTGAAATTGCAAACATTCTCAACACTTCTTTCACAGACCTGAGTGGAGTCCTGCCCCCTAACATCGTTGAGGAACCATACATTAATGACTCTAACTGCTACAGGGCTCCCCCAAACCACCCCCAATTCTACTTCCAGTTGTTCTCCCCCTCCACCACCAAGAAACACCTTATGAAAGTGTTTGTCAAGTTTAGGCACAGTTCCAACTCCCTTGACCTTAAGCTACTTCACCTCACCATCGACACTGTCCTCGATCCACTCACCTGGATCCTTAATCTGTCCCTACACCTCGGTAAATTCCCATCAGTCTGTAAAGCTGCAGTACTGATCCCACTCCACAAAAGTGAAGATAGAGCAAACCCAGCTAACTACCGCCCCATTTCCATCATACCACCCCTCTCCAAAGCCCTTGAGAGAATAGTAGCTGAACAGCTATCTGCATATCTCTCTACTTATGACATCCGTGCCCGCAGGGACATGGGTTTAGGAAGGATCACAGTACTGCTACTGCCCTACTCACCTACACAGACTTCATACATAAGGTTACTATTACTGCATTTAAGTCCTTATACTCAAAATACATTACAGAAGCCTGCAACTGCTTCCAACAATCCTAGCTCTGGAATGTGCTACAGAAATCACTGAAACTGAGAACTCCTGTTAGTCTCACTGCATTTAAGACCTCATACTCAAAATACATTACAGAAGCCTGCAACTGCTTCCAATGATCCTAGCTTACTTACACCCCCTTCCACATCCTCCCTGCTTTTCCCATCCTCCTTCCTTCTTGTATCAGTGCATAACTTGTCCCTGAGCCACCTACTTATCTACCACCCTAAATCTCACCCTCCCTTACCCAACTATTCCTTGTATACCCACAGCATCTCATTCCTTCGCTCCTAGTATTATCCCAGTTCCAGACCCACCCCCCACTGGCTGCCCACTTCTCCTGACACGTCTCCCTCTTGATACACCTGGGTCTTTTTAAACTGACTATGTATGTCTCTTCGCTTGTAGTATCCACTTCAGCTAATCTCTTCGCTGGACTATAATGCCTTTGCCTTACAGGAATACTAAACCATGTATGTTGTTGTATATGGTATAAATTTTTACTGACTTGCTACCCTATTGTTATGTATACCTTACCGACTGTCTTTTACCTGAACCCAAATATATTTTCACTTATCTTATCTATTGCAGGCCTACCTGAACTGTTGTACTCTTGCATCTACTATTTGTCTGTATATAAATGCATTGTTACTTGACTTGTGTAATGCAGGTCCACCTTGTAAATAAGCTTGCTAAATGGTGTTCGCCTGGATAAATAAAGAATTTGATTGATTGATTGTTTGATTGATAAGGCCCTTGACCGTGGCCACCTTATAGGATCTATTTATATAGATCATACAAAGGCCTTTGATATGGTCAATCACTCCTTTCTGCTCCTGACCTTGCACTCCCTAGGACTCTCCAAATATGTGTCCACATGGTTCAAAATCTACCATGGGGGCAGAACCCAGCTTGTAAAAATTTCAGACTCTCTTTCTGCTAGCCACCCAGTTCTATCTGGTGTGCCTCAGGGAACAATCCTTGGCCCCCTCCTATTTAGCCTCTACCTCAACACACTCCCTCAAGCCTGCCCTAGTAATATACTCCTATATGCAGACAATGCTGTAATTTATGTTAGCCAGCCAGATCCTGGACCCCTCTCCTGTGAATTGCTGTGTAGTTTCACCTCATTCAAATAATGGTTTGAGAATCAGAGACTAATCTTAAACTATAAGGAGACCAAATCCATGATCTTCTCTGGTCCGCGTAACAAGTTTAAAACAGCCCAATTACCCACCCACAACAACAATGGCTCTATGCTTGAGCAGGTCACCTTCTTTAAGTACCTGGGCATCACACTCGACAACACTCTCTCCTACCAAGAACATATTTCGACCATCTCCAAAACTGCCAATGTTAGACTTGAGCTACTCTACAGACACCAACATTGCATGACTCAAAAAGCTCTACGCCTTGCCATGACCAGCTCCATACTATCAATCATTGATTATGGCCTTGTATTCTATGGCACAGCCTCTGCCTCTGCCCTCAGAAGGATTTGTAGTCACCCTTAATAAAGCCTACCAGTTTCTTACTGGGCCCAGCCATGACACACATACGTGCAACCTGTATGCTCTGTCCATCTGGCTCAACTTTTAACAGCTGAAAGGATACAGGACCTACAGGAAGATCTGGAAAAGCAGAGGAGGTGGCCCAGGATCTGGGAGCTTGGCTTCAAGGCCAAAAAATGCAAAGTTATGCATGTTGGGCCCAAGAATCTCAGGACAGAGTACTACCTGGGTGGAGTCCGAGTATCTGCATCAGAGAAGGAGAAGGACCTAGGAGTGATGATCACTAGTGACCTGAAGCACTCCACGTAGTGCAAGAAAGCAGCTGCAAAGGCAAACAAGCTGTTAGGATGCATATCTAAGGGTATCAGTCATAGAGAGAGGAGGTTATACTGCCCTTGTACAGGTCACTGGTAAGGCCACATCTAGAGTATGGAGTTCAGTACTATGCCCACACCTTAAAAAGGGCATTAACCTGCTGGAAAAGGTCCAGAGGAGGGCTTCAAAGATGATAGTGGGTCAGCAGGGTAAGGCATAAGAGGAGAGGTTGAGGGCTCTGAACATGTACTCCCTGGAAGACAGGAGAGAGAGAGAGAGAGAGAGAGAGAGAGAGAGAGAGAGAAAGGGGACATGATTGGGACATTCAAGTACTTGAAAGGGATAAATAAGGTTGATAAGGAGAGTCTGTTTAAGCTGAGTGATGACCATAACACTAGGGGGAACAGTCTTAAGCTGGAGGGTGGCAAGTTTAGGAGGGAGGTCAGGAAGTACTTCTTCACAGAGAGGGTTGTGGACACTTGGAATGCACTGCTGAAAGAGGTCATCTAATTGAAGATAGTGGGCAGCTTTAAGAGAGGCTGGGATAGACATAGGGGGTTAGTAAGGATCATAGGTAGGGAGGATGGGAGGAGTGGGGAGGGAGGGCAGGGACATTAGCCCAAGCTGTGGATCCTGCAATATGAGCGGACTTGATAGACCAAATGGTCCTCTTCTTCTGGCTTCTTCATATGTTTGTATGTGTGTCCGTATGTTCAAAACAGAATCCACTATCAAGCCTGCCTCCTGGTAAAAAAATATTCTCTCAGGGCTTGCCCACTCTTCTATTCTGCAGCTTCTTAAGAGGGCCCCAGCTAACGTGAGATGCACCAGAAGCTTGTCAAGCCAAGCTCTTCAGACTCCGTTATGCAGGACATCCCAAGGACAAAGAGCTTTTATGTATAGAGCCTCCTCCTGGTTTAACAGCCTTTCAGGGCCTATTCAATCCTCTCCCAATAGTGGCCCTTTCAAAGTTGGTCTTCAATAGCACCTAGTAAACCTTAGCAGCTATGATTGTCTCACTTAACCCTTATGAACCTCAGTACATTACCATACTGCCCCCAACTTGACAAGGCCTCGCACGGCTGCTACTCTGTCACCTCCAGATTTCTGGCCACCCTCTTCTTTGCCTTGCTAGTTCCTGTAATTTCTACCAATGCCCCCTTCCCCTGCCCTCTTTTTCCCTTTTACCTCCTCTTTCATTCCCCACTCACTACTTTCTTTATACCTCCTCTTCTTTTTCCCTCTCACTGCTCTCTATCTTCTTCCTTCCTGCCCTCTTACCCTCCTATTATCCTCTAACTCTTTATTTCACTTAGCACTTAATTGTATTTCATGAAGCCTAGTTCTTTAGTTTTTGTTGCTCAGTTTAACCATTTGTATAGCTATTAGTCTATTTTGTTATGTTTTAGCATTATAGTTTTTTTGTTCATCTTATCCTCTTGTTTGTAACTCATATATTGTACCTACGTCTGTTTCATCTGCATAATTTCTTGTTTGGATAGGGAGCCTTTGTAAATGAACCCCTGGCACAAAGGTCTTAATTCTGAGATTCAACAAATAAATGAAATAAAAAAAAACATAGGCTGCTCACTCAGACAATGAAAATCCAAATCCGGGTAGGCTGCACAGCCCCTCCAGTGCTACTTTTCCTATGTTTCAAAGACACTAAAGTGCTGTACTCAAAAAGAGAAACTACACTCCAGAGCCAGAAGAGCAGTGATGAAAAATGTATTGGCACCACACAGTGTAATAGTTAATAAAATAACTGAAACACAGACAACCAGTCACAGCCATCTAGTGGAAATGCTGACAGCCCAGGTTAGCAGTTCCACTAGATGGCTGTGGTCATTTACTCATGTTTCAATATTTTATTAACTGTCACACTACATGGTACCAATGTATTTTTGAAAACTGCATTCTTCAGGTTCTTAAGTGGGCTATCACTTTTTGGCTACACCATTCTGGCAATGGCAGGGCAAATATCAGCTCTAAATGGGAAGTTGTTGGCTCTTTTTTATTTATATATTATCCAAATGCAAGCCCACTTATTTGTGAGATGGAGGCAGACTAACCCTCCCTTGGGTAACCCAGTTGGTAACCAAAATGGGGAAGCTTGTTGCCAAATAGAAGGTCTCCTACTATGCTATGACTACATCAGAATATCTTTACAAGGTCTGGGTGCCCTTTTAGGCATACTAATAATAACAGAGTTTCTTAATTATTCTGAATGCTTTATTATTGGAATATTGTATAAGTTCATGAAATACCCCAGCAACCCTTTCCTCACAATATTACTGCACAGGACTACCTGTTGTGACCGGGTTCTATCTTTTTGTACAATCTTTCTCCTTGATCTCATTCTACTTTACTGCCATCTACTGGCAAGTTTCTCCTTGCTAATTTTTGTGTTGCTTGCACACATGTGTAAGAAACACATTGCGTCACGTTCTCTTCACAAGCGGGTTGTGGAGGCGTGGCAGTGTTGTGCCAAATGGCAGCAGCCCATTCAGGATATGGTCTCTGCCTCGGCCAATAGATAAGCATGCTGTCAATCACCGGCAGTCAATTAGCAGGCCACCAGATCAGAGTAAATGAGCTGCTGCAATCAGGGAGTGCCCCATCACTACACAATCAGCTGTTTGTACGGCAGGTCCTCCCTGACTGCAGCAGCTAATTACACAGTTTCATTGTGCTGTGTTGCCATGACAATGGCTTCTCTGTCGGCCTCTCACAGTCCCCACAAAGCTGATGGAAAGCAACCACCTGGACTTCAGTGTGCCTTCCTAGTGAAACATTTCAATAAATTAAAAAAAGAAAGCTGACCGGGGGGTGCCCAATCCCCCTTGCCTCTTGCCACCCCCCACACTTATATGTGCCAACAGGGGTGCCCAATCCTCCTGTCAGCATGCCCCTGGCCTGGTAATTTTGCAGATGGGGGAGCCCACTCCCCATCGGCATAATGCCCCCCCAATTTCTTGTGTGCCAAGGGAGGTGCCCAATCCCCCTCGGCTCTTGTTTCCCCCAGCACTCCGTGTGTGCCGACAAGGGTACCCAATCCCCCGTTGGCTACAGCACCCCCCAAACACTCAAGTGGCATGCTGGGAGCCCATCCCAGCATGCCAAAATTAAATCTCCTACAAAAGAAAACCTTCCACAATGTTTTTTGTAAAAAAAAACTGTAAACTAGAAAATGGTCCTTCATTGAGTCCATGGCCCTCCCAACCCGCACCCACCCTCTGCACCCTGCCTCCCACACCCTCACCCATACTTACCTCCAAAGCTCGCGATGATCTTCGCAGACCAGGAACACATCTGCACTCTTCAAAGCCGACCGCGAACTGAAGAAATGTCTGTAAGCTATATAATGGCATAAATGTTTTTTTTCAACTTTGTTGCATATCTTGCCATTTTTGGGAATTTTTTAATCAAATTTTCAACATGGGCTTCTTGGGATCCCTCCTCATGAACTCAGTCACTGTCATTTTGTTATTCCGTCCTGAAAGGTGATTTTTTGGTCACTGTGAGGAACCACCTTTCAGGACTGATTAACAAAATGACAGTGTCACAGTTCATGAGGTAGGCCCCAAAAATCCTATGTTGAAAATTTGGTGAAAAAATTCCCAAAAATGACTATTTTATGAGTGTGTGTTGTGCAGTTCCTACGCACACTCGTAACTTCAAGCATTTTTAATATTTTCTCTCCAGATTTTCAACATTGCCATTTTACCACACCTTCTTATGAACAGTACAGCTGTCATTTTTCACATTTTTGCCTGAAATGTGTTTTCGCAAATATAGCTCACAAAGGCATGGTTGGTGTGTGAAATCAATGTTCAGGACAGATTAAGAATATCACAGTGACACTGTTCATGAGGTAGGCCCCAAAAATCCTATGTTGAAAATTTGGTGAAAAAGTCCCCAAAATGACTGTTTTACGAGCGTGCGTTGAGCAGTTCCTATGCACACTCATAACTTCGAGCATTTTTAATATTTTCACTCCAGATTTTCAGCATTACCATTTTACCACACCTCCTTATGAATAGTATAACTGTCATTTTTCACATCTCACCTGAAATGTGTTTTCGCACATGTAGCGCACAGTGGCGTGGTCGGTGTGTGAAATCAATGTTCGGGACAGATTAAGAAAATCACAGTGACACTGCTCATGAGCAGAGGTCTTAAACTGGCTATGTTGAAAATTTGGTGACAAAAGTCCCTAAAATGACTGTGTTACAAGCATGCATTGTGCAATTTCCATGCACCATCGTAAGTTCACAAATTTGTAATCTTTTCAGTCCAGATTTTCAACATTGGCATTTTTCCACACCTCCTTATGAACAGCACAGCTGTCATTTTTCACACCCTGGCTGAAATGTGTTTTCGCACTTCTGGTGCAGAATAATAAGGTTGTTGTGGGAAATCAGTGTTCAGGATAAAGTAAGAAAATCACAGTAACACTGTTCATGAACCGAGGTCCCAACATGCCTATGTTGAAAATCTGCTGTAAAAAATTCCAAAACTAATTACACTACAGGTGTGCGTGACTTCACCAGTTTTTTTATATTTTCATTCCAGGTTTTCAACATTGCCATTTTTTACACCTCCTCATGAACAGTACAGCTGTCATTTTTCACATCATGTTCGAAATGTGTTCTTGCACCTGTGGCGCTAAATAGCACAGTCACTGTGCAAAATCACCTCTCGGCTAACAAACTGATAGTGTCACAGTTCATGCGATGGGATCACAAAAAGCCTGTGTTGAAAACATGGAGTAAAAATACCAAGAAATGCACAGGATGTTAGGGTTTTTGACCATAATGCCCTGCCCTGTAGGGACTGACAGGTGTCAAGGGTGTGACTTGGGACTGTCGACAGTAATACTCATGCCATTCCACCCCTACCCCACCCTGCAGCCAGTGACAGGCATTTAGGTGCACCTTGGACTCTTTTTCCCCAGAGTTCACCCCATTCTCCTATACTGCACCCATTTCAGCATATTTCATTATGGAATGAGGTAAGTAAAGCCCGAACACCCAAGGCACATCTCAACACTTGTCAGTGTTTACAGGATAGGGTGAGATGAAATGTTGTGACCGTTATGGGCAATGACCCAAAGGCACACCCCAATGCCTGTCCATCTCTGCAGGGTGGGGGTGGGGTTGGCATCAGTTCAATACTTCACTGCCATTCCTATACTGCATGGGCCCGATTCTCATAGGGGCCTACGTCTTGCAGCAGCTTGCTCCAATGCCCGGTGTGCTAGGGACCCTGCACCTGATTCAGGTACAGGAGGAGTCCCAGTGGCTAAGTCCCCATGCTTGCACCAACCGTAACTCTGCGGCAAACCCCTGGTGCACCTCACGGGTCCACCGCAGGCCACCAGAGATGAACACAGGACCCCCGTTCCACCAGGTAATGGGCATGAGGACCCTACCTGGTGGGCCAGTGTTCCTCCACCATGTTTGGTGCAATTGGTGCCTGGCCATGGAGGTCAGTGGTGGGATGTGCCAGGCACTGGGGAGCAGTTGGGACTGGTGTACAGGGGGTGGGCACCACCTGCTGGGGCATGGGTGGGCACTGTACCACCATAAGTTAGTGCTGTGGTAGCACTGATGGGGTGGACATCGGGGACCAGGGGAGCCGCTGCCAGTATGGGCAGCATCAGGACGGGGGTTCTGACGTGGTACATAGGTGGCATTGGGGAGCTGTGAGGGGTGTTATTGGACCACTAGGATGGGGCCACACATATGAGGCCACACTCGAGGGTGTATGGTGGGTGGACCATCACCCATGGTGTGCTGCACATGGGCATGTCACCCAGGGGAGAATGTCTAAGTCCCCTTAGGCCCACCCTGGCTGGTCTAAAGACACTTAGAATTTCTCCCACTGGTTGATGGCTGTGAACTGCAGGATGCAGCTTGCGTCGGCCGTAGTCCCCCTACCACTGTGCCACAGTGCATTGCAGGGCACAGGGCAGGTGCAAGCCCTGTTTGGGGCAGGTGGCCTGTGATCAATGCAGGCCACCTTTGTGCATCACACGGAGGGGGGGTCATGGACCTTTCACCATATTTGTTCGGTGCAGGCACCTTGTGTCTGACACAGGGCTTTGAGAATCAGGCCCCATCTGTCTAACTCCTGCACTTCCACTGCTAATGCCATCAAGCAACCATTCAGCATTGACAAATGCTTGTGTAGTGAGCTCTGGCACATAAGAGGCTCACAGGTGACCAGTGGGAAGCTCATTAATTAGGAACAGGCTGCATCTCTCCTGTCTGCAGTGCAATGTTAAGGGTTCAGCAAGCTCAACCCTGGCTAATGTGCAAGACTTTATCACATTTCTTATGAGTCTTTCTTAAACGTGTTTGATCTGTTACAGGAGTGCACCTGATTTGAGGCCAAAATCAAAAGCAAATAGTTATAGTAGCAGAGCCCCCCCCCCACACACATACACACTCCCCAAAAAGCTGCTTAAAAGCCTGCAATTCATTCAAATCAATTCCGTTTTCTTACTTAGTTGGGGTTCAATGCCGACAAGTGTAAAATCATGTACCTAGGGCATAGGAACCTTGATGCTGAGTATACCATGAGGGGGAGGTACTGATATTCACTAGACATGAAAGGGTCCTTGAGGTTATTATATCAGAGGACCTCTGGTGGCAATACTGTGTGACAAGGCTACGGCAGGGAAAATTGGATTCTGGGATGCATAAGGAGTGGCATCTTCAGCAGGAGGAGGAGGGAAGTTGTGCTGCCATTGCATCACTTCCTGATATTCTCCCAGCTGGAGTACTGTGTCCAGTTTTAGAGTCCACACTTCAGAAAGGACATAGGTTGAAGGTTTTCCAGAGGAGGGCAACTAAAATGGTTCAGGATTTTCACAGGATTCCCTACAAGGAAAGGCTGAAGAATCTCAGCATGTACACTCTGGAAGAGAGGAAGGTGAGAGGTGACATGATCAAGACCTACAAAGTACCTCACAGGGGCAAAAAGGTACAGTTGGGGAGTTTCCTTCAAATGAGGATGTGCACCCAAACCAAGGGGCATACAATGAAGCTGGGGGGGGGGGAGTTCAGAATAGATGTGAAGAAATATTTCTTTACTGAAAGGGTGGTAGATGCCTTGAACAGACTGCCAGGGCAGGTGGTGCAGGCTAAAATGGTAGGGAGCATGAAGCATGCATTGCATAAACATGGTGGTATATTAGAAACAAGGGAAGAAAGGGGTCAATGAAGAGCAATAGGGCTATGGAGGTGGAGTAGGTTCAAGTTCATTGCAGGAAAAATCAATTGAGCAAGCTCATTCACAAGGAGGTCCTGATGGATGCAGGCAGAATAAAGCATACAGTAACATATACAGGCAGGAGTTACAAGTAGGTTGAGAACACTTAGGCAGACTGGGTGGGCTGAGCAGTCCTTTTCTGCTGACAAATTTTATGTTTCTATGGCATCATGTGTTCATTCAGGTGCAGTGTTTACTTAAAGTTGGGCCTACCATACATCCAGATGTAAGGTACAGTAAATTACTGAATTAGATGCAGCCCACTTACAGTACAATAAACAGAACCCCAGTGCTTCAAAAAAACCTTTACTCTTCATAAGGCTGCTTAAAGAGCTGGGGTTCTATTTGCAGTGTCCACACTGGTATGCTGATCTTAAAATCAACGCCGCATCTGAATGAGTGCTTGATTCTTGCTTACTCCATTTCTTCCCCACTTTGAAAGCTGCCTGTCCTGAGTTAGTTTTGGGCTGGCAGCGCCTCACTTGTGTTGGAAGATGACCAATAAGTGTCACTGAAAGACGTCAGACTTCACAGACTGAAGGCAGCTGCTCACTCACCATCTTGGCAAGAAGAAGGCTGCAACTGTGGCCACCGATAACTGTTGGGGTGTGGGGGATGGTGGGTCAAAGAGAACAGACATAAGGAGATAAAATCATAATAAAAATTGTGAGACCTTCACCAGGTTTCCAAAACTCTTACCAGTAAAAGAACACTCTATGAAGTTTTTCAAATGGCAACACAATCTGATGAGCCCTAGGTCTGCCATCTGACACCAGGCATCAACCAGCGTAAAATTGCCTAAAGAAGGCAGTGTGGTCATGTGGTTACTGAACTACTGGAGATTACAGATTTATAAGAACAAAAGAATATCACACAGAAGCTGGCACATGTGCCTATAGCAGCTGTCTCCTGCTTCTCAGTAGTTACATTTATACCTTTGAGGTACTTGAATGTTTCTATCATATCCCCTTTTCCCCTCATCTCTTCCAGTGAGTACATATTGAGGTCCCTTAATTTCTCCTTATAAGTCTTGTGTTGCAAGCTCTGCACCTTCTCATTTGACCTTCTCTTTACCATCTCCAGCCTATTAATATCCTTACGAAGGTGTGACTTCCAGAACTGCACACAGTACTCCATGTGAGGCCTGATCATGGTTTTATATAATAGCATCACTACCGCCCTCCTTATGCTGGTGATACCCCTGCCTATGCACCCCAGCATGTCACTGGCCCTCCCAGCTGCCTTATCACTTTGACATTTTCAGGTCATCTGAAATAAGAACTCCCAGGTCCCTTTCCTTCTTTGTGACTGTCAGCAACTCCCTCCTCCCCCATCCTGTAGCTTTCCCCAGGGTTTCTCTGTCCAAGGTGCATAATTTTGCAATTTTTTGAATTAAACTTCAGTTGCCAGTCCTCAGATCATTTTTCAAGCTTCCCCAGGTCCCTCCTCATTTTCTCCACCCCCTCTGGGATATCCACTGTGTTACAGATCTTAGTGTCATCTGAAAACAGGCAGACCTATCCCTTCAGCCATTCTGCAATGTCACTAATGAAGACCTTGAATAGCACTGGCCCCAGGACCAGTCCCTGCAGCACCCCACTAGTCACCCCTCTCCCCAGACTGCACCCCATTTACCACCACTCTCTGCCTCCTGTTAGCCAGTTTCTAACCCAGTTTACCACCCTCTCCCCCATGCCCAGCCTACCCAGCTAGTTTATCAGCCTCCTATGTGGGACGGTGTCAAAGGCTTTGCTGAAATCAAGGTAAGTGTTGTCCACTGCCCCACCCTGATTTACTTCCTTTGTCACCCAGCCAAAGAGATCAACCAGATTTGTCTGACATGACCTCCCCACTGTGAATCCATGTTGCCTATGGTCCTGGGCTTTGATGGCTTCTAGATGCCCCACTGTCCTTTCTTTAAGCAATGTCTCCATGATCTTCCCCACTACTGAGGTGAGGCTGACCGGCCTATAGTTCCCCGCCTCTTCCCTATTGCTGGATTTGTGTAGAAGGACCACATGTACCCCCCTTCAATTATCTGGTACCACCCTTGTGTTGAATGACTCAGTGAACATGGTTGCCAGAGATACTGCTATCTCCCTTCACAGTTCTCTTAATATTCTTGAGTGTATTCCATCTGGTCCCATCACTTTGTCCACCTTCAATTTAGTCACCTCCTGCAGGATTCTTTTGCCTAAGAATGGACTATTGCCTACCTCATCATGCCTTTGCAACTGCTGTACTGCTTTGGCCCTTGCCCCTCCCCCTCTTCTGTGAATACTGAACAGAAAGACCCAGTGGATGTCTTGGGGGGGGCACATGACAGTTCTTAGGAATTGTACTATTGCTTCCAAATACCTAAACAGCACATATAAGCAAGCAACACTCGGCATTGACAAATGCTTGTTCTTGTCACTTTTTCCTCAAGTGCAAAAAAAATTGCATTAGAAGTGAATGAATTAGAGTCACCCCAGTAATGGTTAAAGTAAGATGATACCAATGTTTGTTTACATATATTATGAATATGCAAATGTACTCTATAGTTATTAAATGAACAAAGAAGATTGTATGATTCAGCTGCAACTGTCTTGTAATCTGAAAAAATTTCAATAAAAAGAATATTGCAAAAAAATTCAATCCCAGTTGGTGACTGCCATGCTGCTTTTCATGGGATGGCATATAAAGCAGGAGTCCTGTACAATACAAGGGTGAATGAATGTGGGTGAGGTGATCTAATGCTCAAGGCTTGTATGGTAAGCCCCAAAAATGCAGAATCCTACCGCTGCCTCTGGGATATAGTACTGCAGGGGTAGAGAACACATCTCTGGTTGGTGGCTGTGCTATGTTTGGGGAGCACTGCTGTTTGGAGGTAACTGAACAGTGCTGTATTGTTACTTTTGACATACCTCTCAACCTTTGTGTAGGTGAACTGTGGGACACCAACACTCAAAATGCAGGAAAAGTGGAACAGTGACAGGCCTGATTGATATGGGACACATCATGAGAAACTGCAGATACAAGCTAAGAATTCTGTGGAAACTAAAGCCTTCAGTATAGTTGTGCAAATTTTGATGTTGATTTCACATTGAGGAGAATTATAAATATATCCTTTCAACTCTAAGCTTACAGTTCTAGACAGTGCCTTCTCTGTCCAGGACAGCAATGGTACCATGTGGGATGGAGCAGTGTTGAGTGATAAAATGGGTTTCACCCCCTTAATGTGAGCCAGTTGAGAGGAAAAACACTTCATGGCTTGATGATCTACACCCTCCCCCCAACCCATTCATTCTAAAAAGCAGATTCTTTGACACCTTCCAATGCTTTTACTAACTTAATTTTCACACTGTTATCTTCTTTGGAGCCTAAACTGGACAAAAAGTAATAGGACAAATAATTTATTTTAATATTAGTTCCCTACATATAAAAATGTATTTGTGCAAGCCCTGTGTCAACCCTGTTCTTTGGTGCAGCTGCACCAAACTCCTTCTACGTAACTTCACCTGAGTTTTGTACATTGGGCACAGTTGTGACACTTTGCACTCTTTATGGCAGCCTGCACCAAATATTTGGTGCAAACCCCATAAAAAAGGTCTGCAACATGCCACAAGTTAGAGCGGAGGGGAGGGGCTGGTCTAACGTGTGGTATTTGGTGCACTGGAAAGAAAATCCCAATTGGTGCCAGAGAATGCCACAAGCCCCATGCGACCTATGATTGGCACACCATGTATGTTGAAATGATGAACAGATATCATCCAATAGTGAGGTCATACTGACACAAAAACAGAATATAAACTCACTTCTTTATGCCTCAATTTTTGTTTAAAACATCAATAGAGTACATATGTAATTCTTTCATAAAATATGTTCATTGCACATATCCCACAATCCTTGTCAAATTCTTACATGTAATATTAAAATCTATGTTATGTCAGTCTAAAAAAAGTACCAGCAATCTAATAGACTCAATGAGTTTTTATAACAAACGTTGTATTCAAAACAAATTGCTGTAGTAGATATTTTAAAGTTTAAGTTCTCTTTTCGTCCCACTGTGACCTCACTAGTGGATGATGCTGTTTATGATTTTTAACATGCTGTTTTGAGACAATTTTATAACTAACACAGTGTTGGCTGCATGACAGATTTTGGAGGTTTAGGAGTGCCTGTTTATTTTCCCTTATGTTTCAATATACCTCCCCAACAGAGTCAGGCTTATCTCAATTACTCCCATGAGCCACAACTCCCTTCTGGTTACATAGGTATGTGGCCAGTAGGGACATAAAGAGCTTGCAGAAGGAAATGGAGGGTTAGGGCCCACTCATAGTGATTGTTCCTGTGGAACAATCTGTCATATTTGTACAGCTATATGCAAATGACCCTACAGAATAGCAAGGTACTATGGGGTCATTTGCATTCTATTAAGCCTAATTACAGGCCTGGAAAAAAACATATTGTGTACCTCACCTGAACACTCATCTAGTATGATTAAATGCATTTCCTGGCTTCTAGTGGTTCCCAACCCACCATTGCCTGTCCAATATGAAGTGTGCAGTGTTCCGCGCCATCTAGTGGCACCCCCACATCTGATCACCTGTCCCATATAAGTACAGGGTTCCCTGGCATCAAATGGTCCCCCCACCCCGCCCTTATCACCTGTGTTATATGAAGTACAGTACTCCCTGTTTTCTAGTAGTCCCCACCTCTGCTTGTTCATCCTTTATAAAATATAGTATTCCCTGATGTGTAGTTTTCCACCACTGCCTAAGCACCTTTTTTGTATGAAGTAATGCATTCTCTGAAATTTAGTGGGGCCCCAGATGCCCATTCCTTACCTAGGCCAGGCATACAGTGGCCCCTCCCATAACTAGGTAAGCAGCCTTGTAACACTCCTCTGTCCCCCCACTGGCCAACGGTAGCCACCACAAACAACCCTAACCAACTGCCAAGTACCACGCCATGGGTCCTGTAGTTGTAGCATTGCTACAGACTTGCTTTTTGTATAATTCCTATATGGATCAGACTTATAAAATATTCACGTATGGGTAATGTCTGTTGTATACCTGCACCTTTGGGGTGATTTGGCTCAAATTTCAGGGAGGGATGTTGGATCCTCCAATTCATGGCTATATCAGTTATGACAGGTAGCACCCACAAAAAATGCATATTTAGAGGGCAGTCATGGGAATGCATTACTTCATATGGGATTGGTGATGGTGTGAATGGGGAACCAATAGATACCAGGAAACATTGTATTTCATATGGGACGGGCAAGGGGTGGGTGGGTGTGGGGACCACTAAATATCAAGGAATATTGCCAGATATATGGGATGGACTGTCAGGGTGGGTGGTTCACTGGCCAAAAGAACAGGTTTGGGGATATGATAAATACTGAAGCACTAATAGCTATTTACTGCCTTTCCAAGCCTTTAGATATGCAAGTGCACTGATATGCAAGTGTAATCAGCTGCTTTGCATAAAAGCACTGGCATTAGTTTGTACAGCTCAGAAATGGGTTAGTGCATTGCTAGCTGTACCATTCAATAGGGCACATTTAGTGAGTCCCCTGCTTTTGGGGCACTAGTCACAGTCATCGAAGCACTAACTTATTTTGTGAGCACACGTTGGTTTCCAATATCCCAGCTATAGTCTATTACAAACTTAAACTAACTGGATAGAAGCACTGTGAAACACTAAACATATGGTAACTACTGTTCTTAAACTTTAGTCATTAAAATGTTATAGGCACTGTGTCTTGCTGGCCTTACCTGGTTGCTAATGAACAAAAAGAAATGCAACCCATTCTGGACACTTGCTCCACATTTTAAAAGCAAGTACTATGAATTTTAATGCTGAAAAGTTGAGAGATATGGTTTCCCCACAGTTGCCCCCTTCAGGCCCCAGTAGTGAGCTCCCAGACCTGATAACTATGACACAGTTCATTCTTTGTTGTGTGGGACCCATGAGTACCTGAGGCCATCACAATGATTGTAGCAGGGTGTTCACCACATGCAAAGCATTACGGTGTCACTTACAGGCAAGCAGTAGAAATGGATAAAGACTATGTGAAAGAATTATTTTAATGCAAATAAATATTCTTAGTAATGAAGAATAAGGTGAACTATCAGGACTACAAAATAAATTGTGTCCAAATACTGTGTTTGCTAAAGATTTTAGGATTATATCAGTGGCTTTTCACCCATCTTGATGCAATGAATATTTATTTTGTTTTCTTATATAATCGATCCCCTTTATGCCTTGATTTAAATTAAAGCTGATCTGGTGTGGTTTATATGGCTGTAAAACTCAACAACCTCAAATCCATTAAGTGATTACTGATCTAATGGAAGAAGTTTAAATAGCATATTGTTGGATTTTTAGCAGTCATGCCAGAGTAGCCTGTTTATTATAATAAAACCATTCTTCCCCTAGGGTGTTTGACTATTATGGAATTAATTTCATACA
This sequence comes from Neoceratodus forsteri, assembly GCA_016271365.2. NCBI lineage: Eukaryota > Metazoa > Chordata > Ceratodontiformes > Ceratodontidae > Neoceratodus > Neoceratodus forsteri. The sequence continues at coordinate 319,406,904 of CM028134.1, forward strand.
TGTCTCTCATTTATTATGTGGATGAGATGCCAGATATTAAAGTTTTGTGCATTTCTAAAAATACGGTATTGTTATATTGTGGCTACTAAGACAGCTTCTTGATCAAGGCACTAGATTTTCATTATTACAAACCTGGGTTCCAATTTTGACTAGTATCACAAATAGCATGAATTTAGTGTTTTTATTTTAGTTGGTTCAGCACTAAAAAAAATGTGCTTCTTGCAACTGACTTGCCTGAAGGCTGCATCTAAGATTACTAAATTCCTGTTTACCATTACATACAGTTTTGCTACTATTCAACACAGTTGACTATCTTTGCTTAGAATAAGGTTCTGAACTGAATGGAGATGGAACCAGAATCACCCACTAACTAAAAGAAATGCACACATGGAAAAGTAGGTTGGTAAAGGTTGCAGAGCACTGATTTAGACTGCCTCTTGCCCACTGCTAGATAGATAGTGGGCTAAACTGACTTTCCAGTGTCATAAATCTACCAACCTTCAAAGAGCACTAGTACAGTGCATTCATTACTCAAGATTTGGAAAAAAAATGGAACACTTCTATACTTGGGCAGATTACAGACACATTTCTAGTGAATGTAATGGAAATTGTCCACACTATTATTTTCAGTAGTTTAAACCTTCCTATTCGGCAGCTCACATGCAATCTCTGTACAAAAGAAAATGACAATACTGATTTCATTTTGTATGGTTAACAAATAATAATAATAATAATTGGAGCTCTAAAGTGTTTGTAAACTTGTACTTTTCCAACCTCAATTTTAGTCAACAGGGATTAAAGCTTGAGCTGAAGAATGAACAAAAGATAAAAAAGACAAATCAATTTTTTTTAATATCTGTAACTCTTCATAGCTATAGGGCTTAATTCTGAACAACAACACAAATACCCTTTTTATGGCTGTGGGCAGATGCTCTCTTCCCTGAGCTTCTTGTACAAACTTGTCCACAAATACCCCCCCCCCCTTGTTTTAGTGTGATTATCTGTAGCTTGAAATTGGAGTTTCGTGGAACACATTTTCTGGACATTTCAATGTATCCTTCCATATCTACAAATCACTATGACATCTAAAATAAAATAATCCCTTCTTTCTGTTTAGAATGTTGGAGAAATAACTCCAAGCTGCTTATCTAATGGTCATTAGGAAACTGAAACAGCTAGTTAAATATCGGTTGTCTATTAAAATGGAGATTTGTTTAACCACTTTGAAATGCAACAGCTTGCACAATTAAATGATTAGCATTTAAACATTCACTTCAGTTGGGGATGAATATCTTTCAAGAAAGATTCATACCTCATAAATGTTACCCTTTCCCAGGAAATTTAGTAAAGATTTACACTGTTTTTAACCTCTCAAGACTTATCTGATAAAATGCCAGGTCTTCAGTGAGCTACCCAGACTAAATACATACATTTTCTTTTTGACAAGGGCTGCAACCTGCTTCCCAAACATAACAGATAAGAGCTACTGAGATCTCTAAGGCCCTGGACACACTACAGAACTGTTTTTGAAAACCATTTTTAAAATCAGTTTAGCTAAACCATTTCAGTGCAGCCACACTGCTCATTAACCATTTTTGATAATGCTTTAGTGTGGCCACACTGCTAGTGTTAAACCTATTCTCCTTGTAAGTCTTTTGTGTTAAGTCCAACACACAGAACTGTGCTTGCCTGGACACACTGCAGCTAGAACTATTTTAGTTAAACCATTACAGCTTAAAATATTTTCAATCATGGACAGACCTGTGAGTAAAACCATGCTAGCTCCAAAACATTTTTAAAAATGGTTTTAAGACTATGTATATAGCAAGGTTTAAAAACACTTTTGCTAAAACATTTTATGGGGCTTGTAGTCTGTCTGCAAATAGTGCTAGGGGGATTTAAACTGTTTTAAGGCACTTAAACCATTTTAAGTTCCCAAGTGTGTCCAGGGCCTTATAGTAAGTGTAAGTGTGTGTGTGTGTGTGTGTGTGTGTGTGTGTGTGTGTGTGTGTGTGTGTGTGTGTGGGAGGGGAGAAATAGTCAAACTCTGGCAAGGTAGACCTGATCAAATGAATTAACTATTGACAAACCATGAGTGATACAGAAGCAAATGATTTGATACCTTCTCTTGGACCAACACAGATGTAACAAAAATAACTTAAATCATTTGTCAAATTCCTGATCAAACAACTGCAAACAGAAGACTGTTTTTTTGTCATTTTATAATATGATATACTGAGTGTGTATTTACTGAGTTGTTGGATCAGGTCCTTGATAAAATAATAACATTTACTTAACGATCAAATGCACATGATCCATAAAAAGCTTGAAACCCTTGAATACACATCCCTGTGTCATGATTAGTGTTTCCTGAAAATATAATGCAGTTTGGTTTTGTAGTGTTCTTTAAATCAGCATGTTAATGTGCTCTGCAGTAACTGAAAACAGTAAAGAAACAGTGAAGATGTTTCTGTCCATGTCAGTGAGCAATGACATCATACCTGTCCTGCCTGCTGCTTCTGCAATTAAGTCCCTAATTAACAAAATAAGCTGTTGTAGTCCCTAGTTAGAGCAGTCTGTAGAGCTAATTGTTTTCACCCAGTGTTTGTTATTAACCCATCTCGTTTGTGTTTGGAGAGATATGCTTAAAATCAGTCTTTCTGTCCTCATAAAAAGTTGATGACTTGGGATTCAATGCTGAATAGAAGTGGTATGAATAAATCTGTGAGAAATAACAGTTTCTGTATCATAGCTGTCAGTTCTGTCATCAAAACTTTGCATTCTGTACTGGCTGTATAATGGATATAAAATAAACTACATCCCATTAATTCTGAGAAGCAATGTGTATTTAATGAAGCCTCAATAAATATGTTCATGCGATAAGCTTGATTTAATGTCAGATTGACAAATGTGTGTGTGCCACACCCTGCTATTTCAGGAACATGTACTGTATGAACTCATAAAATTCAGTTCTTTGAGGGTTTCCATTTAAAAATACATCATGTATGTGAATACTGTTACTAGAAATACTATGTGGCATCCTAATGCCTCTGTCTCCTGCCTGACTGTTTAGGCAGCAGCTCTCTGCTTTCCCCTTTTCTCCTGTCCCAAAAGGCCCCTGTCTCCTGCCCCATTCGTGACTACTGCAGCCCACTGCCCACTGTCTTCTCCACACAGTCAATGCTGCTGCACCCTGCTGCCTCCTGGACAAACAGTTGAGACTGCTGCACCCTGCTACCCTCTGTTCCCACCTTATAACACAAGATGAAAGTATTTTTTGGTTTTTCGTTCAAGTAGTTCTAGCAGTGCACCAAAGGCTCTGACTCTAGTGGCAGGGATCAGCATGGCACAACAACTCTAACTGTGGAGGCAAGAGGCTCTATGGTGCAGCAGAGCACAGTGGTGTCAGGGGACAGAGGACAGCATGATGCAGAAGCCTTGACTCTGGTGCAGGACACCATGGGGCATCAGGGTACAGCATCCCTGACTGTGTGCTGGGGTACATGTGGTGCAGTGGCCCTGCCCATTTGGGGCAAGGGAAGTGGGTAGCAGGGTGCAGCACAAGCCCCACCTTTGGTGGACTGGGGCAGCATGGTGCAGCAGCCCAAACAGTGGAGGCAGAGGCCCTGGGACTCTAGGGCTTAGCAGAGCATATCAGCCCTGTCTGTGGGGACAGGAAAATTGGGCAACAGAGTGCATTGTCCCTGACTGTGGGGGTGGGGGACAGAGGGAAGCAGGGGGCAGTAGCCTCAACTGAGAGTCAGAAGATAGGAGCATCAGGATGTCATAAAGTATTATGATGTATTTCCCCACTGAAAAGCTCAAATAATTGAATGTTTGGAGTCCATACAGTACATGTTCCTGAAATAGCAGTGTGGCAGACACACATTTGTCAGTCTAACATGGAAACAAAATTGTTGTCACATGAACATGAACATATTTATTGAGACTACATTAAATACATGCTGCTTCTATGAACTAATGGAATGTGATTTATTTTATATCCATTAACTAGCCCTATGTTATACAGCCAGATTAGAATGCAGAATTGTGATGACAGATAACTGAGAGATGTGATACAGAAAATGTTATTTCTCACAGATTCATTCAAACCACTTCAATTCAGCACTGAACCCCAAATTATCAACTCTTTATGAGAACAGATAGATTTTAAGAATATCTCTGTAAACACAAACCAGAAGGGTTAGTAACAAACTCTAAATGAAAACAATTAGCTCTACAGACTGCTCTAACTAGAGACTGCAATAGCTTATTTAGCAATCAGGGACGTAATTGCAGAAGAAGCAGGCAGGACAGGTATGATGTCATTGCTCACAGACAGGAACAGAAACATCTTCACTACTTCTTCAGTTTTCAGTTACTGCACAGCATATTAACAGATGCCAATTTAAAGAAAACCACAAAGCCAAACAGCATGATATTTTCAGGAAACACTACTCATGACACAGGGATGTGAATTCAAGGGAATTCAAGCTTTTTATGAAATAGGTGTGCATTTGATCTTTAACTCATTCAAGAGTCCATTAGGTGGACAGAAAAAATTCTATAAGAATCTGTCTGAAAACTAACAACTATAAGATGCAAAATAGCATTTATGTGTGTGTGTGTGTGTGTATATATATATATATATATATATATATATATATATATATATATATATATGATAGCACAGTAGTGCTACCATAGCTAGGGTTGAGGAGCCCTTTTAAGGTTATAGGGTCAAACCTTGCACCTTAATAACTTTGCCATTGTTCAACAGATTTGCCTGAGATTTGGAAAGCATGATCAAGAACCACACATCTTGTGATCTGCCAACTTTTGTACTGGTTGGATATATGGCTGCAGAGTTATGAAATGTGATCTGCGCATGCATTTATGGTTTTTGGTAAATTCTTTACTCGCGCCTACAGGTCGCATGGTTTGAATGACTGGTTTGAAAACTTCAAGGAACGTGCAGCCAGGGTCCCCAATGTGCCTTTCAAAGATTTCATGAAAAAATATTAAACAATTCAAAAGTTATTCAAAAAACAAGTTCCCATTATAAGTCAATGGGAAAAGTTAACAAAAAGTTTGACAGTGTCGTAAATGCACTTTTTAGTGTCACAAATGGCCCTAGTAGTGTCGCAAATTCACCATTTTGTTTTCGGTTGGTGATCAGAAAAATGCTTGGCATTTAAATGTGGGACCCACTAGCAACACAATTCTTCTTGTGTTCACATAGTCAGACCCTGGAGATGCTAGCCATGTCTTTATTTTGGGGTGAAACACCCTAGAAACATGTTTTTCAAATTTCTAGAAAAAGTAGTGTCACAAAATAGTGTCGCACTCATGACACTTTCGGAAATGCTTGCGAAAGCTTTCGTAAATCACAATGCTACTTTTTCAGACTATGGCCAAAATGACAGCAGTTCTTTGCCACCCTGCTGCAAAGAGTGGTTTGGTCTTTTGAGCTGAAATTTGGAGGGAACACAGCCAACATCTCACAGATGTGCCTTTCGGTGGTTTGGTGAAAAAATATTGCATGGCTGCAAAGTTACGGTACTCCAAAGTTGTCGTTTTTTCCCATAGACTAACATGGTGGCGTACACCGCACCTTTCGGGGCTCCTATCTTGAAAACGATACGAGATACAGATTTTTTGTTGTGAATTGCATAGCCCATGGGCTATGTACTTGCAAAAACCTAGCCAGGAAAATCATGATTTTTGTGAAATTTAAATTTTTTTTCCACGTCGTGCGGTTCCTGAGATATTAACAATTAAGTACTTCCAATGCTCATTTTAAGCTTCAATGCCCATTGCAATGCATACATTCTTTGTGTTTCTCTATGCACCTGTTCGGCAAAAACAGGGTATGCGCTTCCGTTACTGTTACAGTTACTGTTTCCACTTGCGTTTATGTCCCCGTTTGCATTACCGTTCCTGCGTATGCCGCCATGTGCGTTACCCTTTGCATTCTCATTTGCACTTGCATTTTCATTACTGTTAACATTTGTGTTTCCACTACTGTTTCACTTTGCATCACCGTGCGCATTGCCATTTGTGTTTCTGGCAGCCCTTTCATTTGTGTTTCTGTTTCTCTTTCGTTTCGCGTCTTCCTTGCTGTTACTGTTACCATTTGCATTTGCAATTGCATTACTGTGCCTGTGTGCATTACAGTTTGCATTTCCATATGCACTTGCATTTCCTTCTGAATTTCTGTTTCCTTTGCTGTTATTGTTGCTGTTACCGTTACCATTTGCGTTTACAATTGTGGTACTGTGCCCGTGCGCATTTTGGTTTACATTTCCATACACGCTTCTGTTCCCGGTTCCATTTCTGTTTTCTTTGGCATTATTCTTCATGTTAACTTTACCATTTGCATTTACAATTGCAGTACCATGCCTGTGCACGTTACAGTTTGCGTTTATGTGTGCGATTGCATTCGCATTTCCATTTCTGTTCCCTTTCGCATTCTTTTTCCTGTGACACTTAACATTTCAATTTAAAATACAGCTGCAATCACTGTTCACATTACCAGTTGCATTTTCATACATGCTTCAATGTCCGTTTGCGTCACTGTTCGCTTCGGCATCACTTTGTGCTTGTATTTCTATTAATGTTTCCTTTACCATTTACATTTACGTTACCATGTGTGCCACTGTTGGCACATCTGTTTGCATTGCTTTTCCTGTTAACATGTCACAAGACATCACATGGCAGGATCGTGGGGCCCTGGGCGCCCTTCTCTTAAACCACATCATTCACTATTTGACGTCATCATTCTCAAAAGAAGAAATTAGAGGCAAAAAAAACTCCATTTAATGCATCAATTAGGGTTGTTCCACAGCAACAAAAGTGAGGAAATTTGTTATTAGGGTTGGAAGCCCCCCTTTGACCCTCAGCCCACCCCAACCGGCATTGGGGTGAGCGTTGGGGTCATCGGTCCTAACTCTCACCCCATTCTCCTATTCCTCAGCTTCTTTACATGTGATGGGGTGAGAGTTAGAAAACCCGACTAGCGTACCCAATGCTGGTTGGGATGGGCTGGAAGGGTCCAAGAGGGCTTTCAACCCTAACAGTGAATTTCCTCACTTTTGTCACGTGGAACATCCCTAACTGATGCATTAAACTGAGCTTTTTGCCTCTAATATATGTATGTGTATATATATATATATATATATATATAGATAGATAGATAGATAGATAGATATAGATATACAATTCCTGCTACCGCGGTAGAAATTACCGCAATTTACCGCAGCATCGCAGTAGAACCACCAATGTTATTCAATGGGATTTTAACACAGTACCACAGTAAATCGTGGTAATTTTTACCATGGTACAGTGGGAATTACTATGGTACCATCAACTTTTCTGTAACAACCAGTGTAGATATAGATAGATATACATAGTTATTTTATTTGAATTTTGGTAACCGGGTAAGACCACTGAGACAATTACAGTCCCTTTTTCAGGGTCGACCAGGAAGACAACAACACAAAAATACAAGGTATTTACAGTAAATTGAGGAAGAGATGGGATACAGCAGAAGTATTCTAAGTACACTAAGTCAAGTAACAATGAGGAATAATGTTGAAATATAATTACCATATATACATTGCATTGTGAAGCACAAGTGAGGGGACAAACATCAGTCCTAGGTAGCAGGTCTAAATGCACAACACAATATGTAGTATAGAGAATATCACATGTTCAGATATATACAACTCTAAACAATGTACAAGTGTAGGCCCCATCAGCAACCACTACCAGAAAGCAAATAAATAGTTATAGGGTGGAGGAGCCAGATAACAAGTAAAGGGAGCAAAGGCAGAGCAGAGAGAAGAAGAGAGGGACTGGGGGTTCAGGTAAGGAAAGCAAAAGGAGTAATGTCACTCCTGAGCACCAGAGGGTGATTAGAACTGCAATCTAAGTAGTGCATAGTCAAATAGCCTGCAGTCACAGGGGGTGAGTAATTCAATGACAGAAGCAGTTGCATTTAGCAAAGGAGGTAAGACAGGCAAGTAAGCTGGACTGGAACATAGGAAGAGAGGTGCTGGACAGGACTGAAGGGAGCAATGAGTTCCAGTTGGCTAGTGCTGCAAAGGAGAAGGCTTTTCATGTGACAACTAGCAGCAGATTAGGTCTAAGGAGAAGAGGGAGGGAGGGAGGGAGGCTGATCTGAGGGTCAAAGGTGCCAGTCTCTGACAGATAATCCCACTTAAGCAAGGAGGGGTGTATTTGAGGACACGTTTGTACAAGAAGATCAGGGAAGAGAGCCTCAGTTTTGATTGATAAGGCAATCAGCCCAATGAAGAGATGACAGCACAATGGTGGAAGTGGGAGTTGACACCTAGGGCAAACCTTCCCACCCTATGGTATACTTGAGTGAGGAGAGACATATTAAAAGTATTGGTGAAGAGTAGTAGGGGGGCCTCATAGGTAAAGAGGGGGAGAAGCGAAGATGAGGTGATCTTAAGGCAAGAGGTTGAGGAGAGGAAAGGGTGGATGCAATAGAGAAGACCCAGTTTCTCATTAAGAGTCTTAATTAGGGTGGAGATGTGGGTGATGAGGGACAGAGATGAATCCAGGGTAATACCCATATATTTGAAGGTATTGACAGCCTCAAGAACATCGCCATTGAGGGAGATAGTACAGAGAGGGTAGGGAGGGTAGGAGGACGAAGGTAGATGAGAGACGAGCATACTTTTTGGCTTTTTTGTATATAGGAAAAGCTGATTACACATGAACCAATCCTCAAGGTCAGCAAAGACACATGCAAGCTCCCTATTAATCTCAGCAGCATAAGCAGAAGAGCGGTATATGATAGCATCATCCACATAGAGATGCGCAGCAGCCACATCACAGTTGTTGGTAATTCATTGATGAAAAGTGAGAAAAATAAAGGACCCAATATGGAGCCCTGTTGGACCCCATGAGTTATTGGTCTAAATTCTGAGAAAGTGCCGGCCCACTTGACCCTTTGAGACTGGGAGGAGATATAGCTATGGACCTAGTGGAGGGCACTGGAGTACAGACCAATAACATGAAGCTGCTTAAGCAGAAGACTGTGGTTCACTAGGTAGAACACTTTTGTAAGGTCAAAAAAGATGGCACCAGTGGCAGAACCATAGTCCATGGCTTGGTAGATGTCAGAGGTTACTTTAATCAGTGCTGTGAGGGTGCTGTGGTTCTTTCTGAAACCACGCTGGAAAGATGAAAGCAGATTATGGTGGTCCAGGTAGTCCCAAAGGTGATTGTAAATGATGCGCTCTTGTATTTTGACCAGGGAGCAAAGGATGGAGGTTGGTCTGAAATTCTCAACAATGGAGTTGGATTTGCCTTTATGCACTGGTACAACAACGGCTACCTTCCATTTGTCAGGAACAGTACTAGTCAAGAAGGAACGGTTATATAGGTCATGAACAGGGTGAGCAAGGGCCAGAGATCCCAACTTAAGGAATTTTGGCTCCAGGGAGTGGTGACCAGGGGAACTCTCGGCCTTCAAATTGGCAAGAAGTTTCTGGAATTCATTACGTGTGGCCAGTTTCAAGAGAAATAAAGGTCTAGTCCAGACTTCCTCCACAGATGAAGGAACTGAGGGTGTCACAGGAGAGTTATGGAATTGTGAGGTGTATTTGTTTAGATCTGTAAAAAAGTAATTAATGCCAGCAGCAACAGACAGGGTGTCAGTGAGGGTAACACTCTGGGCAGAGATGGAGCTTGGGAGTTCAGCAGCCTTCCCTTTCACCAGTGCATTGATCTGCCTCCAGAACTCCTTGGGTTTGCAGAGGTGTTCTGCTTGGACATATACATATACATATACATATACATATATACACTAACTTTATTTTTTTCTCTTTTAGATATTTCCTGAAGAAGGCCTAAGGTCGAAACATGGATTTTTAACTCTGTTTTCTATTTTCAGCATGCATTTACTATAACCATTTTGTTCTGCTTTTAGACCACATGCTGATGCAGCACCTTGTTTTTGGTTTTTACATATACATATATATATATATATATATATATATATATATGCCTCTATTTGCAAAAAATTTGTTTACAGGCATTACTAGTATCTTTTAAAAGATTGTTTGATTTGTGATTACTATTTCTGTGTATAGTTCATGAAATAATGAGCTTGATATTTGTTGTTTCATATAGTCCCCCATTATGCCATATGCATAGCATATAAATCCAAATCATCCCAAGGCCATTGTGACATATAATATTAATTCCCTCTTCAGTTTGCCAGAGACATACACGCAGCTGCATACACTGGTGGATCTGCAGCTGGCTTGGTGCCCAATGCATAGTACAGCCAGTTGGATCATTCCAGAGTGCAGGTCCCCAGCCTGGGTTCAGTGCAGTCAATGGCTGGCCATGACAGGGTGTGGAGGGCAGTGCCAGTCTTTGCAACAGGTTGAGTATGGCGGAAGTGAGGGTGTCTGTGTATTGGTGCGGTGGAAGGGAGTTCTCTAGTCTATGGATATGGACCATGGTTTCCTCTGGTGCAATTGGGTCTGGGGGGGCCCTACACTATGGAGCTCTTCAGGGATGGAATTGGCTAGATTGGGGATGGAAAGAGAGTACCTCTAGTCCACCAGGGCTGCCAGGCTGCCTTGCAACTGGGTGTACATCTGCAGCCTGCCTGTGGGTGACTAGCTGGGTTAGGTAAGCTATTCATCGCCTAACTGTGGGCTGCAGTGCTCTGGACTGTGAGGGGCACATTCCCACTGAATATGCTGCAGCACGCCATATACATGGGATTGCCCCCTTGACTTGAATGGCATACCATTTGTGTGTGCCCTGACTCATTTCCTTCCAGCCGGCACATCCCACAAGTTTGCCTATCACACTGCTGCACATTGTTGGAGTTGTGCTGCACATCTCTCTTTTCCCCTGGGATGCACTGTGTATCTCCTTTGAATATGGGGGCCTTGGACTAGGTAACCTAAATAAATACATTATAAAAATGGTAAATGACACCACTGAAAACAAGATATTGCATCTAATCTGGGACAGCCTAGGTAAATAGAGTGCAAAAATGTGTAATTAAACATCCCTGTGACAATGAAATGTAGCATCTCCCCAGCCCTATCCAAGATACAAAATATAGGATAAGAAATAAACAGGGATCCCAGATCCAAATGAACATTACTCTGTAAGAAACCTTAATTTCCCCTGTGATTTCCCCACAAAGGCAGAATCAAATCCCTGTATAAATCCCTGTAGATTTTTCCATAAGCCACCGGTTCCTTATTTATGACTTTGTTCCTTATTTATTATATCAGCAGCCTTTTATTAGGAAAAGAGCTCTGATTTGCTGCTCATTATTTACATACCGCCAATGCATGCCTTGCCAATATTGTATCTTCCTGCTGTCATACACCACTGTAAGTCCACACTCTCCTCTTTTCCCCTGTGTAACATGCCACCCTCCGGAGTACTGAAGTATTCTGGGTGCCATGGAGTGCAGTATCCTGTGATGCCATTTTTAGTGTATGCTTCAGGCTATAGATAGTTCATCCACAGCCTCCCCCACTGCACAAATGAATGGGGGGTGGCTGTAACATGCCAGTTTTGGGACCTGTGTGATTGGGTACAACATCGGCCATCACCCACACTGGGAAGTGCAATAGCACCAGGATGATGGATCCGCATGCCTTTGACTGAGGAGTATGGCCACTGGATGTTATCACCCACACACAGCTTGCACCTATGTATAACACATTCCAGCATCCTACTGTAAGTTCTCCACCACCCACTGATCTTGTTACAGAACCAGTCATCGCAATGGGATGGGCTGGGGGCAGGGAGGGGGTGTCTGTGCACCATTGAGGGGAAGTGGGGGCCATTATACCATGGACATGGACTGTAGATGTAGTCAAGTGCAATTAGGGATGGCATTGGAGTCCCTACAATATGGAACTGATACAGCCTGAACTCCAGTATGATAGGGGCTGGTGGAATGGGTGGGGGGGTGCCACTATACCACCAAAGACTTCAGGGCCTGTCCAACATGGGAGCGATCAGGGTCAGGGCTTGGGGGTGAGAGCTGCTCTGGAAAATTCATCCCCATGCCAACATGCAAATGGACTGGTAATGAGCATGCATAAGGCCCCTTTGCACCCTGCATGCTCAATTAGTTCATTTGCATTCCTGGGCTGAATATCGCCAATGGGAGCTGCAGTGCATACTGGTATGTGACACACATTCCCCTTGGAAGGTATTCAGTTCAAGTCACCCTGGAGCACTTGACTTGGCAGCCGCCTGCACTGCAACTCCTGTCCAGGGTCACATTTTCAACAGGAACGATGAAGCCCACCAGGATGAAGTTCAGTGTCACAAGTTTACTGCATGGCAAAAGGGATTAACTCTATTTGAAACTGCGTTGTTTGCTGCAGTAACACTGCTGCAAAATACTGCAGTGCTACACTTCATCCTGGTGGGCTTCACTATATGCCAACCTGTACCGGTAGTGCATTCTCTTTGAATATTGTATCAGTGCCAACCAGTGTACCCTCTTTGTGAAATGCATCTGTCTGCTCATGCATTGATCCAGCACTTAATATATCCTCCTTGATGAAAATATTGTTTTTAGTGTGTTCTGATTTTACACAATGCAGCATAATATTATGTAGATGTAGATTCCCCACTGAAGATAAGATGCCATTTCTTCTGCGAACTATCCAGGCTAAATATATTGCAATCGGCAGGCATATTCTAGGAAAACACATTGTAAAAATGTGTACAAGGAAGACCGCATTGAAACTGCCTCTCCACAGATCTGCATTGTGCGAATTCATTAGAAATAATGGGTAAAAGCATCCCAAAAGTGCTTCAAAGCCATATCAGCTCTGACCAGAGTTTGTTTGACGTGCTATAGCCTGTGTCAGGAGGATACTAAAAGGAGTATAGTACTCACTCATGACAGTTGGAACTCAGTTTGATTTGTCTTCCTCTCCCATGCACTGATATTTCTTCTTTGTATCTAAAGATATCCTTTTTCTAAAAAGATGGATAATAATGTGTCACCCTCTCTTTTAAATATGCATTTTTGTCATCCTTTATGTTAAAAGTAGTATTTGTCTTTTCAAATGAAATATTTCTTTTTAAATGTTATATATGAACTTAGAGCTCATGAAAGGAACCAGAATAGCATTAATGGGTGTTGAAGTCCTCTCTTTATGAGCAGCACAGCCAATGGATAATTATTTTTTGGTTTTATTTATTTAATATTTTGTGAATGGAAAAGGCACACTAAGACAAAACCTATTTCAAGGTGCATCCTGGGGGAACAGAATAGGTAGAGATACAAAAATAACAATCAACTCTAACAACAGCAAAGATTTTACAAGGTGCAGTTGAGCGTAATGGGATAGTGTGATGACTAGCAAGCATATCAGGAAACAGAAGCACATAATTTGTTCATAGAAAGGACTACTTGGCCCACCCAGTCTGCCCAAATGGTCCCTGCCTAGTCTGTCTCCATAGACCCTAATTGAACTCCAGCAACTGTCTCTTCTCCTCACCTATTTACCATATTCCCCTATGTCTATCCCACACATGCTTGAAGCTTCCTATTATTTTTGCCTCCAACACTACCACTGGCAGTCTGTTTCAGTCATCTACAATTCTTTCAGTGAAGTAGTACTTCCTAACATCCCTCTTAAACTCCCCCTCAGCTTCATCACATGCCCTCTTGTCCAGCTGCTCTTTCCTCTATGAGGTACTTGGAGGCCTCCATAATGTCCCATCTCACTCTGCTCTCATCCAGTGTGTACATGTTGTGATCACGCAGTCTTTTCTCATAGGGCTTTTGGCGCAACCCCTGCATTATTTTAGTTGCACTGCTCTGCACTGCCTTCACCCTGTCTATGTCCTTTCTAAAGTATGGCCTCCAGAACTAGACACAGTCCTCCAGGTAGGGTCTCGCAAGCAGGTGATACAGTGGCAACACCATTTCTCTCCTTCTGCTGGAGATACCTCTCACTATGCATTCCAGCATCCCACAGACCCTGCCCATTGCTTTGGCATACTGCCCTGCCACTTTAAGGTCTTTAGGTATGATAACACCAAAGTCCCTTTCCAGGTTAATGACTGTCAGTACCCCCCCCATCCTATACTCACCTCCTGAATTTTGCACTTTTTGACACTGAACCACAACAGCCATGTTCTTGACTACTTCCAAGCTTGCTACACATTTTCTCTACCCCTTCCTGCATGTGCACCCTATTACAAATTTTGCTGTCATCTGCAAAAAGGCATACCTTCCCTTCCAGTTCTTCAGCAATGTTGATTATGAAAACATTTAATGGGACCGGTCCTAGTACTGAGCCCTGTCACACCCCACTGGTCACTCTCCCATCATTAGCATGAGTGCAGTAAACCACTAACCTCTGTCTCCTATCTGTTAACCAGTTTCTAAACCAATTCACTGTTGTGGATGCCACCCCAAGGCTGCTCAATTTATTTATCAGTCTTCTATGTGCTACAGTGTCAGAGGCATTACTAAAGTCCAGTTAGGCCATGACCACTGCCCTCCCAGGATCTATTTTCCTGGTCACCCATTTGAAGAAAACAATCTGATTCATTTGGCATGGTAATAATAATGTGCACTTATATCCACAAAGCATAACCCAAGGTGCAGTTGTACATGAGACAGTGTGTAGTACTGTGTATCGTTTACGGGAGAGTGTTGTTACTCATTGAATTCGATTGAAAGATAATCTTGTTGTGCCATTGATGTGACATCATATTGCTGTTGTACCATCGTAAGTACATCATATCAATAATACAACATCAAATGTCTCTGTGCATGCACATTTGCCAAAGCATTGCACATCAGGAAATGCCTGCAGCACTGAGAAGAGGACCAGAATGAGAGCAGCGATGGCAATGGCAGGAAAAGTAAGGATATACTAACGATTTGGTGTTCCCTATTAAATGGCAGGCAAGCTGAACATTTATTTTAAAAACACAGAAAATTGGTTCTTTGAGATTGGGGGACCTAGTACGGAGCAGTGCTTGTTCTAGGGTTGGGGTGAGGGTGTAGGAAAAGTCTAAAATGGAGTCAGGTGCCTCAGCAAGTGGTATGGAGGAACAAAAACCTCTTGCACTTCACTCTCGAGGCTTACATGGTTGTCATGACAACCTCTCGAAGTGAGCACAACATTGTTGTTTACTCTTACCATTCCATTATCCTCTATATATACAGCATGTAGTACTATAGTTTCACAAGGTACAACTATGTTTGTAATAGCTGAAACATCAAGTGGAAAAAAATAGTTACTGAGAGCAACCAGAATCAGAACTGGGTAAATAGACATAATTTACTATTTGAGAAAGACATTAGGGGCAGGAACAAGAATGGTTTGTGTGTGTCCAGAGTAGGTGTTTTAGAGAGAAAAGATAGCTGGATGAGCAAAGACAGAGCTGGGGTTTGTTTCAGAGAGAGGAGTGTCTGTAGGTGAAAGAGGCCTGATCAGCAGAAATATTAAAGAAAGGGAGAAAGAAAGAGTAAGATTCAGAGTTCCTGAGGATGTATAATTGTAGGGAAGAGGAGGAGGAGAGATAGCAGATAAGCAGGGAGAACCAGAACCTGGCTATAAGGGTAGCAGAGTGATAAAGGGTCTTGGGAGCAAGAGAATGAAATGAACATTTAAAATAAAAAGACCAGTGGTGGTAAGTAAAGTAAGTATTTATCAAGTCTCCACTTCTTAGGGCTCAGAGCACTATACCTCTAAAACAATCACAGTATAGGTATAATAAAAAAAAATAGCAATAAAAATCATACAGAATGAATATGTTCAAAATGCAATATATCTAAAATAAATGATTGGGGGGGCATCCCAGGGTAAAATGGTTGAAAGATTGGAAGAGGGGGCCCAGCCAAACCAGGGCAGATTTTGGGTGGCACCATAAATTATATCACATTAAAAAATGGGCACAATATTTCTTGTAATTTGATTTGCTAATACACTATGTCAGCCATGTCCTTATAAGGGCATAACTTGCCAACTAGCATTACGTATGCCAAGTTAGACCCCATAACTACAAATATCACTGTATCACCCTCCAGAACTGTACTGCCCGTCTGGCATCAGGAACAACATTTAATTTCAAAAGCCTGCTTAAAAAAAGGTCTGAAATACTAAACAGTCAATTTGATATCCAGTTTGATGAAAAATTCTAGCAAAACTTCAGAAAAATGAAGAAAGAATTGATCCAGAGAAAGAGCAGACTATTAGAAGAAAGAAAACACTCACAGTGAGTAACTATGGCACCGTAACCCCTGAGGAGGCTGCCAACCTCAAGAAACAGAAGGACAAATTCAACACCCATAAAAGTACTGTCAGGCAACAAATGTCCTGAGCTGATGTTTGGTATGAGAAATCCAGCTCAATTTCAAAACTGTATTGACCATGGACCTGTGCAAAATCTTACGACGCTTCTATGTGGAAGTGTGGCAAATGGACGGCTTCGAGTATAGTCTTGCCAGCCTGCTGGTACTGACATTGTGACTCAAAAGACACATCAATGCCACCCCCAACCTCTGCATAAATCTTCTGAATAACCCCTGAGCTACAAGTTGCCACTAATAAGTGGTACCATCATGAGGAAAAAGGACACCTCAGGACACCACTCTGCCATAAGGGCTCCCAATCTCAAATAACTGAAGCAATCCACTACATTGTCCCTGAACACTCCCTGTGGCCTATCCTACAAAGCATGACTTGATATCTAACTCTGAATGGCATGCTGCTGGAAAGAGGGACTGAGACAATTAAAACTCTAACACTTTGCCATAAAGACAGATGACAACCGAGCAGAATACATAATGCTCACATTTAATGAATTCACTAAAAAACATAAAAAAATTAGCCAAATAAACAGCAGTGCAGGGTTTACATATATGCCCTCCTCAACAATCCACTATGTTCTGTTGTATCATTCTAATAATATTGAAGCAAACTAGCCCCTAACCCTCCCACTTTCTACAGCCACCCTCGGAAATTACAACCTATAGAATGTTAAAGTGCAGAAACCTGGTACACCAGAGAACCACTCAGGGCAAACTGCTTAGTAAATTTAATGCCTAAGTTAAGCACTAAAGTGAGCCTCTCTGTGCATTACACTAACCATAGTGTATGTGCAACAGCTGTCCAGCCATTGTTAGAAGCAGGATTACACACAACAGAACTAATTGCCATTGCTGGTCAGCAGTCTGAATCTAGCCTGTGCTCCTACTGGGTGGCCTCAGCAGAGGACAGACAGCACTGGAGTGACATACTAGCAATGAAAACCAAACAGAATAAACAAAATCAGAATACTTCTGTAACAACATTTCCAGCAGAACAGTCATGCTGTAGAATGTCTTTACTCAAGTCCTCCAAGCTCAACCTTCATTCAGCAGTTAAGAAGGAAAACCACAACCAACAACCAATTCATACTAAACAACTGTTACATGGAAAAAGTAGAGGTCAATAATTTCAGCAGGTAGAATGAATTAATGTGAAAAAGAAACCAAACCAGTTCATTTTTGTCCAGTTTGAGGGACTATTTCTCTTATGAAAAAACTTGAATAAATTCTGTTTGAAAGTTTGAAAATCAGTTTTTTGTAATGTGTCTTATTGGAACATTTGTGCCTATTTTATAAGCACAACAAAACACTCCAAGGTGTGGGTTATGACCTGATAAGTACACTTCCAAGGTACTACATGCACTTGATGCAAGCACCTCATTCCTCATAATGCACCTGGGGCATGCTTTTAACAGGCCATAACCCACACCTTGTCTTGTCTTATTTCTTACATAGTCAAATGTCAAAAGGATCATGTCATGAAAAATCTCACAACAAACTGAGAGGGGGATATAGAATTTTTTCCCTGTACAGTGCACAGAGTTTAGGGAGGAGTTTGTGGTGGATGGCATCTATTTGTCTGGTGAAGGTAAGGTGAATAGCTGCTGACCAGGCACCCATTTGAAGGAGGGGACTACCTCCAGTGGAGAACCATTGACAGTCTTTTGCAATTAAGTTTATTTTTTTTAGTTAAGAAATAATCAGTGCATTCCACAAGATATCAGGATATACTGCTGAACATACATCCACATGGTCAACATACATTAACAGTATATAAAGGAAAAGGGAAGGGGAAGGAAAAAACATGCTAAACAAACAACAACAAACAAACCTGAGCCAACCCACCCCCTCCCACCCACAACCCTCCCAACACTAAGCACAGTCTCAACTACATGGAGTGCCAAACACTGAGATAACCAAAAAATAAATGGGGCAATTCGTATGGATTGGGGTTGTGGTTGATAAAACTGAAACAAATAGAAAGGATATTGGCTGGAGGTAGAAGGGGTGGGAGAAAATGGTGGAGAGTTATTTTAGTAACCAAATTTGTCCCAAAGAATTGAAAAGAAAGGACTCCAACACTTTTTAAATGTTTTCCATGAGTAGGTGGCATTAGCTACACACCTTTCTGCATTCAGAGCAGTGAGGAACTCTGTCCACCATTCACTAAAGGTCAGTTTCCCTTCATCCCTCCAGTGTCTAAGAATTAATAACTTAGTAACCAGGGAAACTATGCCTAACTGCACTTTTTGGGGATATGTGGGGACAGAGGCATAATAATCTAAGATACAGGTATCCTCTGAAAAAATCGAGTTAGTTTTACAAAGGATGCAATGTTACTTTCCACTAAATTCCAGAATTGGGGCACAACCATAACTTATGATACAGTGTAGTGATATTGGCCCCACAATCACTGCAAATGGCGGAGGATGCCCTGCCCATGGGATATAATTTGCTGGGAATGTAATAAATGTTGTGAAGTATGTTGAAATGAACATTCCTGAGTCGATCCTGTTTTGTGAAAGTGTAAATGCCTAACCAAATTGTCTTTCAGGCTCTATCAGGAAGACTTTTAGAAAGAGTATGTTTCCAGTAATAAGTCACCAGAGACAGGTTAGTCCATGGGCGACTAATAATTTCATGATATAACTTGGAAACTGGTCTGTCTTTTTTGGCCAATGTTAACAATGATGTCAGGAAGGATCCTGTTCTGTCAGATCATGGAGGATTGCCCAGAAAACCTCTTAAACAGTGAAGAATTTGAGCAAGTTTAAATAAATGTTTGGGAGGAATATTGAATTTTGCTTGCACCATAGACTAAGAGAGGAGTGACTGTCCTTGTATAAAGTCTTTTAAACTGGGACTTGGTTGGGGCCACCAGCTCCCCGGATTGATAATTTTATTAGCTATTTTCAGGTTGGGATTCATGAATAAAGGCTGCACAAGGTCTTTCTTAGTTCGAATTTGGGCTAAAAGGCAAAATCGCTGAGAAGCCTTCTTACCCCACCCTATTAGGGAGTCTCACAGTTCTGGAGGAACCACTGACCAGGAATTGTATATAGTTGTTGGGAGGGAAATTTTAAAACATTTTGCCTGGTTTAGGTCCAACTGCATCCAATCAGGGAGAGAAGTGGGGTCTAGGTTAGGGTCTAGCCAGAACAGGAATCTACCTGCTTGGATGGCCAGGTAGTAAAGGCAAAAGTATGGTAGTTGTAAACCTCCTAAAGTCTTAGGTTGGGTAATTTTTCAGTATGCCTGCCTAGGGGCTTGCCCATTCCAGAGAAAATCTGAGCAGATTCTTTGTAGTGTTAAAAAATAGGATTTGGGTAGATGCAAGTTGATGTTGTATAAAGGGTAGAAACATTTGGGTAGAATAATCATTTTTAAAATATTAGCCTTCCCCCAAAAGGATAGGGGCAGTTTTTGCCATCTAGCCAAATCCTCTTTGGTTGACTTCAAGAGGGATTCAAAGTTAAGCTCCTTAAGCTCACCCATTTCTTTAGTGATTTTAATGCCTAAGTTTGTTATAGCTGTTTTCTCCTGTAGTAGACCCAGATCCCTTATTGGCTTTTTTTTTCACTAAGTTTGATAGAGGATATACTGTGGTTTTACTACTGTTGAGTTTGTAACCAGAAAACTACCCAAACTGGGATACAATTTGAAGTGTTATGGGAAGATATTGATTATAATTAGAAAGGTGTAGGAGCAGGTCGTCCACAAAAAGTGATAATTTAAAATCTTGCTTTCCTACCTGTATCCCCATTAAATCTTTCTCTTGGTTAAGTACTCTCACCAGGGGTTCGATATATGAGTTAAATAAGTAAGGGGAAATGGGGCAGCCCTGTCAAGTGCAGCTATATAATGAGAAGGGGTCCAATAAACAATTATTACACATTATCTGAGCTGAGGGACATTGCTAAAGCATGCAATTGTGGTCAATAAAGTTATACGGTAAACCATAACTAGCTGGGGCCCTGAACAAATATGACCAGGCAACTCTATCAAATGCCTTCTCTGCATCCAGGGACACCAAGACCACTTCAAGGCTGTGGTCCTTGAATGCAGAGAGGAGATGGGATGGAAAAGCTTGCGAAAGTGGTCAGCAGAGGACCGGTTCGCCACAAAGCCTACCTGTTCTGGTCCCAGTAGGCTAGACCAAACCTTTGCTAATTCGTTGGCTAAGATTTTTGCATATATTGTAACATCTACATTAAGTAGAAATATCTGTCTATAATTGTCAATTATAGCAGGGTCTTTCTCTGGTTTGGGTAGGAGAATTATTCTTGCCTCAAATAATGACGGGTCTGTAACTAGGGAGTCTCCCAATAGTGGAATAGCTGCAGAAGCAGTGAGCTGAGTTGATCCTTAAAAACTTTATAGAAAAAGTGGAGAACCCATTTAGGCCAGGTGCTTTGCCAAGTTTTAGAGTATCAATGGTCTGGGAAGTCTCTTCGATGGTGATAGGGTCAGTTAATAGGGACTGATGTTCTTTGGAGAGACAAGGGAGGTTCGCTCTTGTCAAAAAGTCTTGCATCGTTTGGTTCTGGGCAGATGATAAGGGAGCAGAAAAATATAGAGATTGGTAAAATTCTCGGAAAGACTGTAACATCTCCATGGGGTCAGTGAGGGGGTTTCCCAAATGTGGGTTTTTTATTTATTTATTGAGGAATCAGAAAATACCTTTGAGTCAAATACTCATTTACAAAGGTTTCACTTCACAAAAATGTGGGTACATAACAGACTTTACATAACAGTTCAATGAGAACACAATACAGTGAAGAATACAAGGAGACAGTGAAGGCTAACAAACAGAAGCTAGGGAAAACAAGTACAGTTGGTGATATATGGTAAAGCTCAAAGAAGTCTTAGTTCTAGAGGCCTAGGAAGGCAGTCCAGTGGCACTGGTCAGCAGGGAAGGGGAGAGGGTAGGGGTTAAGTAACGGTCACATGTATTAGAGGCCTGAGGTGGTGCCTAAGTTGTGATTTGAAAGGGCCAATTCTATTTTCATTTACATGCCAGGGTGGAAGGCTGTTCATGATGGAGGGGGCTCTAAAGCTGAAGGACCTTTGGAAATGTGAGGTTCGGCAGGAAGGAACAGCGAGGAGTGGCTTGGCAGAATTTCGAGTGTGCTTAAGCTTGGGTGCCAGGTGGACCTGGGGGGCGAGACCGGGGGAAAGAGTCCGAGGGTGATTTTTTTTGGCCATGAGGCAGGTATGGAACTTGATCCTATTGTCAAGGTTGAGCCAGTTGGTGGTGTTATAGAGGGAGCAAGTATGGGTGAGGCGATCACATCCCAGTAGGAGGCGAAGCTCTTTATTTAGTGTAAAACAAAGCCTATGGAGGGCTGAGGTGCTAGCAGCGCTATAAATAAGTATACCATAGTCAAGCAGTGAGAGGACAGAGGAGGAGATGGCTAGCCTAAGGGCGTCAGAGGTAAAGCAGTGCTTGAAGTGGTACAGGAGCCCCAGCCTAACATTAAGGGCTTTAGACAGGAGATGGATATGTTGGTGGAAGTTGAGTGCACAGTCTAGTGTGATGCCCAGCTACTTGAAGGAATCTACTAGCTCTAAGAGGGTCTGACTGGCAGTTAGAAATTGGGGCAATGCACCTTCCGGGTGTTGAGTGGGTGAGAAAAAAGCATAACTTTGGTCTTATAGTTAAGGACAAGGTGCTGAGCAGAGAACCAGTTCTCGTTGCAGCAAAAGGTGGATTGAAGGAAATGATGGAGTTGAGAGGGGCCAGGGTCAGAGGAGAGTAGGACAGCATCATCCGTGTATAGTAACACATTACCAGGGCAGGCCATGGGGAAGGAGTTGAGGAAGAGGGTGAACAGAAGAGGTCCTAGTATGGACCCCTGTGAGACACCCGAGAGGACTGGCAGTTTTTTGGATAGGATGCTACCAATTTTGACCTGCTGGAAGTGGTTAGAGAGGTAGTCAGAGAACCAACCAAGGGCGTCTCATGAGAAACCAATTTTGGACAGGGTGGTTAAGAGGAGGGAGTGATTGACAGTGTCAGATGCCTTAGTGAGGTCGATGAAACCTTACCAGTGATATGACCCCTGTCCAGGGTGGATTGTATGTGTGAGATAAACTGGAGGAGGGTGGTGGTAGTGCTGTGACCTTTCTGAAAGCCGTGCTGTTGCTCACAGAGTAGGTTGTACTTGTTGAGATGGTCAGTAAGCTGATCAGAAACAATCAGCTCTAGGGCCTTGGATGGGGAGGAAGAATGGAGATGTGGCGGTAGTTATTGATGATAGTACAGTTCCAATTTTTAAATATGGGGTGATGGAAGCTGATTTCCACCTAGAGGGAAATATACCCTGACATAAGGAGCAGTTCAGTATATGAGTGAGGAGGTGGAGAACCTCATGTAGGGTGAGCCACAGGAGTTTCAAGTCGAAGGTGTCCCTACTGTAGCTGGATTGACTTAGGGCTTTCCTGAGGTATGGCTCTTCAGACTTGGGTGTAATGTGGCGTAGGTGAAAGGGGGGTCTAGAAGGGGGGAAGGGGAGCTGGCTGAGGGCGGGTCAAAAAATTTGGGGGGAGAACATAATCAAGGTTTGTGAAGGTGTTATTGAAGGCAACGGCCATGCAGGTTGGATTAGATGTCAAGCACCCATCAACCATAATCTGGCTAGGGACCGGGTTGGGGTCTTTACCACAGATATCCTTAATGTTGTTCCAGAATTTGGGACCTGAGCCCCAGGTAGAAGTTAGGAGGATTTGTAATACTCCGCTTTTACTTTGCAGAGGGCCCATATACATTTGTTCTGGCCCTCCCAGTAAGTTTTGTCGATCGGCAGGCAGACCAGTCTCATTGGAGAGGTGCCATAGAGAATCTCTAGTCTGCATAAGGGCCATGATGTGAGCAGATATCCAAGGCACCGGGTTGCCTTTGACCATCCTTTTGATAGGTGGGGCAAATTTGTCACATACGGCATTGAAAGAGAGGATGAAGAGGTCAAGAGCCCCTATTAGGGTCAAGTGTGTTCATTAAAAAGGATCAATCCAGGCTGGCTCATCAGCGCAGTGGCTGGATTTCCGCTTGCGACGCCGGTGACCCGGGTTCGGGAATGGACTCGGGTCATCTGAGAGCCGGCCAGGGGAGAAGGTTGAAGTGTTCATAGACAGCTCACCTTCTCCGGGGGGAGAGTGGGGATGTGTGCTGGGCACCTGCTGGCCCCTGGCAGAGGCCGGGAGCATGGCAGAGTGTTAGGGGCTCAAATTTCCGGGGGAGTAACGGATGTCGGCATTCACCTTGACATCAGGTACATCACTCTCTGTGGGGAGAAAACTGGAAAATGGCTCTCTGGCAAGCCAGATGATGGCTCTCCAGTCCCCTTGCTGCCATCACGGCCCCACGGCCTCCCACCCCAACAGCACCTGGAGCCGATGCCGCAGTGCACTGGACGACCCCTACCGGTGCCTTCCCTCTCGGAGGAGGGGGACCCACCCGGCAAAGGGTTACACCCGGGCTACCTCCAGGAGGCTGTGATCTGGGGTTGAGGCAGGTCATGGGGATGGTGGACAGATGGGGCAGACACTGAAAGCCTTAAGAAGGTGCTCACCAGATGGAGCAGAGCAGCATAAAGAGGATAAAAAAAAGGACGAATCCATTTAACTGAGGTGTGATTTAAGAAGGGCAAGTTTGGCAGAGCCCAGTCTGCATTGAAAGGTTATTTTGGGTGGAGGTCTGGGTGCTTTTCCTGACCAGGAGCAGAGAACAGAGGAGTGGTCACTAAGAGCATTTGGTAGAACGGTTGCACTTTTAATTTTGTGTGGGCAATTGGTGAACACAAGGTCAAGCAGGGAGGACAACCCAGTAAGCTGGTTAAGGCGTGTGGGGGAGGTGACTAATTGAGTTAGGTCTTGGGCAGCGGTGGCATCGGCTAATGGCTATGTGGTCTTATCTAACCAATTAATATTAAAGTCTCCAAGTATGATTTTTTCAGTACTGGATGGGAGGGTGGACAGGTAGGACAGTACTGAGTGGAAGGCCACCTTCTGGTCTCTGGGGGGAATGTATACAGCCATAATAAGAAGGGGGGTTTGGGAACATCCCAAGGTGAGTTTAAGAGTAAGGGCCTGGGGTCCAGGAGCCAGCTGAGGGGAAAGGAGCAACTGCCCACTTAGCGTGTCCCTGGTGTAGATAGCGCAACCACTCCCATGCTTACCCAGCCGGTCATCATGGTATACATTATAGCCAGAGATTGTTATAGTTGAGTCAGGAATCTGAGGGAAGAGCCAGGTTTCACCCACGGCTATAACATCAGGCTGATGTTGCTGTACCCAACCCTGGAAGGCGTCCCATTTTTTAAGTAGACTGCATACATTAAGGGTGGCAATGCGCAGCCCTTGGGCAGGGGAGTGGCCTGCGCTGGGGTAGCAGGAGATCCATTTTGCTGCTGCCCACTGTTTCAGCCACCAGGCCAATAACTTGCCCACTTTATTACCCTGTCCTATGTAGGTAGCTTTGATGAGGGATGCTGTTTGTTCTACTTTCTCAAGTAATACACTTGAATAGTGGGACCTCAAATGAGCCAGTTCTTGTTGCTCAGTATTTGTTAGCTTATCTAATCCCTTCCTTTCTAGAACCCAAATCCTTTCCAGACAAATATTCAGGTGGAAAAGCTTTTCTTGGTTACTGTGGCAATGCGGATGAGTTCACCTCTCCAGGTAGATTTTAGGGCTGCCCACACCTTATCAGTTGAGGAGAAAGAATTTATATTTTGTAGGATGGAATCCTGAAGAAATTGCTTAAACCTTGAGTTAATCTGAAGATCTTTAAGCAGTGTGTTATTCAGAGACCAGATATGTAGCTTTAGGGGAGTAGTGGGGAGGTCCAGAGTGACAGCTATTATGGAATGATCGGAAATTACCCTTGAATACATTTGGGAGTCTGTTATTGAAGATCTTAAGTGTTGGTTTACCAGAAAGAAATCTAAGCAGAAAAACATTTATGCACTGGGGAGGGAGAAAAAGTTGAAATTTTTTGTCATAGGGTTTGTAAGTCTCTAGGGGTCTATCAGACCCTAGGTAGAAATACTGTAAGCTCACACAAGGATCTCTGCCCTGGTGAGGCCCAAGCGGTACAGTATGTTCAGTCTAGACTGCTTGATTGTATTATGTTCCAATCAACCCCTTATATAATGGGTATTGTGAGAAAGGGGACAAAACCACAGCCAGGTGGGTGAAAAAGGATGGAGTTTCTATGTTCGGGCCATAGATAGAGCCCAGCACCACATCCAGGTTGCCTAATTTGCCATGGATAATCACAAACCTATCATCCGGGTCACTAATCATAGAGGAGGCAGTAAAGGGTAGTCCATTTGCTACTAAAATAGCCACTCCCCATTTGCAATGGCTATGGCCTGCTCCAAAAACCTGGTCCACCCAGAGCTTTTGGAGAAAGCCTAGCTGGTCGGAAGGGAGGTGGGTTTCCTGGAGGAAGGCTATTTGAGGATCATATCTTGCTAGATGGTTAAGTATTACATATTTTTTATTATCCCTCCCACCTTTTATGTTCCATGAAGCAATTGTTACTTTATTTATCATATATAAGATAGGCTATTTCACTATTTTGCCCTCTCCCTAGGAAAGGCATGTTAGCTCCCACCCCATCCCCTACCCCATCCCCCTGAAACATCCCTAAAACCCTCCCTGCAAAAACAAAGAAAATATCACTTTACAACTATTAATAGAACTCTTAACCGAGGCCCTAGGCCTACTCCCTATGTTTTGGCCCATAACACTCCTCTGAGAGGTGGGGAGGAAGCTGCCATCTACCCATGGGGCTACCTATAAAAGTAAAGTGAGCTACAACACCAACAGAGCTAATAACATGTATTAGTTAGGAAGCCTATGTGGGGGTGTAAAATAAACCTGAACGGGGAGTTCTTCTTTGAAAATCTCACTAATGTAGAGTTCCCTTATTCCCCCATACAGTAATAGACATGCTGCCAAACCAGGCAAGATCTAAGAATTATAATATCAAACATGATTATAATAAACTCTGCATTTGCTGACATAATTAACCAATTTTGTTAACCTCAACATGTAGATTAACTACTTGATCAAACTAATGAGATAAAATATTATGCATTAAAGTACAAAGTAAAAAGAATTGAATGGATAATTTGCCAGGTCTAGCTATTCCCTTGTTGAGGTAATCGTGGAGCAAATTAATCTATCGTGCCCTCTGGTGGTGATTTTAAACCATAGTACTTATGCACTAAGGACAGTTAGTAAATTGTTTGTAGTCCAACCTAGCTTAATATTTCTAAAAAGGAGGAAAAGAAAAAGAAGCACACATAAGCCTCACGTTATATCTGTCTTAAACTCAGAGTTCCAAGCTTCAGTGGCCATCCATCGTTAAGTTAACAGCCCATTTAAACACCTATTGAGCACCAACAGGTCACCACTCACATCAGTTAAAGCAGTGAAACTAGAGAAAATTATGACTTGTCTATACTGCAAACCTCGTGTTCACCCCATGAAGAGATTCGGAAAGGATCATTGAATGGCTTGTAGTGCATCTTCTGTAGAATCGAATCTCTTGGTCCCTTCTGGAAGTGAAACTTCCAGCCATGCTGGATAAAGTATGCAGTGTTTAATGCCTGCTGCCCAAAGCTTTGAGGTGATGGGGTGGAAAGCTGAATGTAGTTGCCAAGTCTAAAAGGTAAGGTCTGAGACTAACCTCAGCTTTTTCTCCCCTCACAGGATGGTCTACAGTATCCTGGCTTCTTTCAGGATGAATTCTCGATCTAAGTAATTAAGGAGCTTGACAATAATTGGTCAAGGTGGCACAGATGGGAGAGGTTTGGCCCCATTATCTTTTCAAGGAAGCGTTGCTTGAATTGTATAGCATTGGGGCTCTCCTCACCTTCTGGGAGCCTGAACAAGATGAGGTTATTTCTTCTATTCCATCCCTCAAGATCATCTATGCGCTCTTCTAATATAACTATGCTCCTCTTCACTGTGACCACCTTGGGCTCCATTTGGTCTTGTCTCCTTTCTACTGCGCCCACTCTCACTTCGGTGTCCACTACCTGCCTGGAAAGCTGAGTTAAGGCAGGTTTTATTTCACCCACATCCTCTACCAATTTAAGTATTGCTTCTTTTGTAGTGGCTGATTCAAGGTAAATCTGAGTTGGCAAAACCTCTTTTGTCTCGAGCTGAGGTGATGAGCTGCGGCACGGGTGCTTGGCCTCCGACTTCTGCAGTGCTTCTAGTTTGGGCTGCATATTCAGAGTCTCTTGACGTCAGGTTGTTTCCATTTTGCAATTGCTGGTCTCTAGAAGTGTTGACAAACTGTGCTAGCATTTTGGCTGGTTTTGCTGGAAAATGGGTGAAGTAGTTGAATTTCTTTAGGTGGTCCTGATGGAGCAACTCCCCAAACATCTTTCCCGTGCTAGAGCATCACGTGACTCCTCTGAACCATTGAGAGTCTTGTATATAAGGGTCAATGGGACCAAAGGCAGCATGGATTCACATGGGGTGGAGGTCATGTCAAATGAATCTGATAGACTTCTTTGACTGGGTGACTGAGGAATTAGGCCAGGGTGGCATGGTGGACATGGCCTGCCTAGATTTCAGTAAGGCTTAAGACAACGTTCCACACAGGAGACTAGTAAGCAAGCTGTGTAGCTTATGAGTGGATTGAAAGGTGGTAAAGTGGGTAAGAAGTTGGTTATGAAATAGGTGACAGAGGGTTGTGGTAAATGGAGTTGATGTGGAGGAAGAGGGAGTGACCAGCAGGGTGATCAGAAATCAGCGCTGGGACTAGAGATGTTGCTAAATTAAATTTTGCCAGTAAAATTGATGTGAAATTGGCAGTTTTGCAGCATGAAACATTTTGCGAAATTCTGCCATCCTAAGAAATTTTTCATGGGTGCCAAATTGCAAAATTTCACCTGTGAATTGTGAAATTTCACTGTGTAATGCACAATTTTGCCAAATTTTGCCTGAATTTCACTGTTTTGTGGGTGAAATTTTGCATTTCATTTGCCAAATTATGCATTTTTGCCTGTGGAATTTTGCATTTTTCACTCACAAAATATTTCGTGAAATGTGCAAATTTCACTAAATATTTAGCGGAACAAAATTTTCTAATTTCGCACTTCTCTAACTGGGACCAATCCTCTTTAATGTCCTTATAAGTGACACTGCAGAGGATCTGGAAGAGAAGGTATACTTCTTTGCCGATAACATTAAATCTGCAATAGAGTAGACAATCTGTGTGTGGGGGGATTGGAAAGGATGAACAGAGGCCTGATATTGGCATCTGTATTTCAATGCAGAAAAGTGTAAAATAGTAGAGTTAGGGCACAGAAACACAGAGGCAGAGTACAAAATGTGGGAAGTGATATTGATGACCAGCAAGCAGGAAGAAGACCTAGGGGTAATCATATCTGATGATCTGAAGGTGGCCAGGTAGCATGACAAGGCAGTTGGGAGGATTAGTGGGATGCTGGGGTGCATAGGGAGGGGTATCACCAGCAGAAAGAGGGAGGTGGCATTACCTCTTTATAGAGTGCTTGTAAGACTCCACATAGAGTACTATGTCCAGTTCTCAAGGCCATATCTCCAAAATGACATAGACTAGAGTTTCTCAAATGGTGAGGCCAGCCTCCCAGGGGAAGCCACAACCTGTTCCTGGGGAGGCTCAAGCAATCCTTAAACTATACTATATTTAAATGTCAAGCTTGGGATGCTTTGTGTGACAGGATGCAGCAAACTAAAGTGAATAATGCCATGTGAATTTATGTACAAAATCGGTGACCAGAAAAGTTGCACTCAACAAACTCTTGTTTCCTGGTATGACATGAGGGAAAGCTGAATGGAGGAAACACAGTTCTTAGAAACTGTGCAAAACAGAATGAAAAATAATACAAATGAATAGGTACAAGGTAACAACTGACCCATTATACTGGCTGCAGAAAAGCACAAATGCAAAGGCAAGGTGGAGCGGTACTAGGAACAAAAGCAGGACAAAGCAAAATGGTCCCTAAGAAGGTGTTTAAAAACAAGGTGAAACTGACAAAGAAAGCAATCTGACTCATGGAGGTATTGCAACAAGTGGTACAGAAAATAGGGTCCAAAACCCAAAAATGTGAAGTGAGTGGGCTGACATGGGAAGGACAGAGGGAGAATAATAAGTTTAATAAAATGAGAATAAACTCAAATACTCAAAGACATAGAAACATAGAATTTGACGGCAGATAAGGACCGCTTGGCCCACCCAGTCTGCCCATTTCCCTGCCTACTGGATGAGCTGCAGATCCTAGTTAACCAGCAGCCTACTTCTTTCTACCCCCCCCCCAGAATTGCCTTATGACTGTCCCATGCATGCTTGAATTCCACCACTGTTTTTGACTCCACAACCTCCTCCGGAAGGCCGTTCCATGCATCCACAACCCTATCTGTGAAAAAATACTTCCTTAAATTACCTCTGAGCCGCCCCCCCATCTTCAAATTGTGCCCCCTTGTTCTTGCACACCTCTTTTTTTGAAAAATTTCACTGTATTCCTAGGCCTGGATATTCAAAAGGGTTGCGCATGGTGCAACAGGGATGTGCCATGCACAACCCATCAATGCACCCTGGTGCGATATTCAAAGGGGCAAGTTACGATGCACAACTCCCGATGTGCCAGGTGCATCGGTAATGTATGCGGTGCAAGTGCGGGGGGGCGAACCCATACATATGCAGCACATACCGATATTCAGCCCAGGATGTGCTGCTCATATACTGGCATAACTCTGCTTTGCGCCGCTCAGGGGGGCGCCAAGATGTGCCTGGTAAAACCAGGAACAAATCCTGTCCACCCACAGGCAAGCTGCCATATTGCAGAGCGCAACACAGCAGCTGCCTGCGGTAGGTGGCCACCCGCCCACCCAGAACACTGTCCACATGCTCCCTGCCCTGGGAGCAGTGTGCCCCCCCATCACCTGATCATGGGCATTAGTAAAATATATAATCCCCGGTGGTCCTGGGGAAAGATCTCCATCGCCTGATTGTGGGCATAAGTAATAATACTCTCTGGTGGTTCAGGGGAACGCTCTCCAGTGCCAGATCATGGGTATCAGTAAAAATAATCCCTGGTGGTCCAGTAGAAAGTACCCCATCACCCGATCACAGGTGGAAACATCACTAGATACCCTGGTGGCCCAGTGGTACCCCCCTCTCCACCCGCCCACTGAGGTCCCCCACCACCCAGCACTCCCCCCCCATCAATGGTGGGTGGCAGCACCCCACCCACATGCCACCTGGCTGCCCACTGACTGACAGTGTACAGTACAGTCTGTCTGCCTATTGGTCCACTGTGTGGACCAATGGAGCATACAGACCATACATACTACACAGGCCCAATATGTGAATGAACGCATACATTCACATATCAGGCCTGTGCTGGAGGTCTTTCCCCTGGACCACCAGGGAGTATTTCTACTTATGCCCATGATCAGACAATGGAGGGATTTTCCCAGGACCACCAGGGATTATATGTTTTACTATCCCAGAGACTGGGCAATGGAGGGCTTTCCCCTGGACCGCCAGGGATTATATTTTAGTTATGCCCATGATCGGGTGATGGGGTGGCTTCTACTGGACCACCAGGGAGATTCACTCTACATATGCATGCAATTGGGCAAACAGGAGTGGGGACTGCCATGGGACTGCAGGGCATCAGTCCCCGACAGCTGCAGCATGGCAGGGCACCAGGCACAAGTCGCCCAGAGCACTGCATGCAAATGGGGCCATAATGACATGCAAATGGTCCCATTTGTGCCTTGCATGCATAATGGCCTCATTTGCATGCCCAGTGACGAATATCAAGGATAATGTGCCTAGTGCAACTGCGCTTATGCTGGCGCATCCCTCTGCTCACATTTTGCCACTGTGCCATGCACAGTACGTGCATCCTCAGTGCTATATTCAACAGTGCTGACCCATGGTGCAGCACCATTGAATATCGACTGGTCCATGCTCTGGCGCAGCCCAGTTGCGCTGCACCCAGGCTTGCGCCCCTGCCCAGCACAGTCCAAATATCCAGACTCTTGTGTACTGTGCAAAGTATGATAATTGTTCTAACTATGGAGAAGCCCAGCATTATTTCTATATTGGAGGAGGCTCAAGATCTTTTTCAAGACTTGGGGGAGGCTCACTATGACAAAGTGTGAGAACTACTGACATAGACAAAGTGGTGGTAGCCCACAGGAGGGCAACTAAAATGGTGCAGGGTGTGCATCAAAAGTCCTACAAGTAAAGTATAAAGGACTTAACCACATACACCCTGGAAGACAGAAAGATGAGGGGGATATGATAGCGACCTTTAAATACCTCTTGCAGGTAAAAAAAGTACAGGAGGGAAGTATTTTCCAAAAAGGTGCTTAAGAATAAGGGGACATGCTATGGAGCTGGAGAGGTGAGAAAATTCAGAAGAAATGGGAAGAAGTACTTTTTCATAGAAAGAGTGATGGATTCCTGGAACAGCCTTCCAGCAGAGGTGTCGGGTGCAAAAACAGTAGTGGGGATCAATAATGCATAGGACAGGCATTAGGGAATCTTAGTGGAAAGCAAGAGGGAGGGAAAAAGAGCCAGAGATGAAGTAGGGTCTGGGATAATACTGTTGGGAAAGAAAAATAGGCAGGCAGGGTGGGCCAAGCGATCCTTATCTGCCATCAAATTCTCTTTTTCTATGTTTATATGTTTTAAGTGTAACTAGTTAAAGGTAGTTCCTTCCCAGATGTCAATTCCACACATTCAATAAAGGGGATACACATGGAATACAGGATTTCAAAATTATACTGCATTTCACTGGCAGGATGTTCACCCCTGCCCACACATACACACAACAGAATGCCTCAAATGCATAAGGTCCTCAGTTTTATCTATGATAAGGTAAGCAACAGATATTTCAATGGTATGCAGGTAAGGATGGAGAGTTATGATCAGCAAAGGAGCACTAGAAAATAAAACTGTGAGAAGGACTTCATTTTTTATGTTTGCTTGCATGCATGCGCAAAAAACTCATTGTGGCAGCTTGCTGGAGAAGCAGGTTGTGGAGGTGCAGTAGTGTTGTGGCCAGTACTGCCACTGCTTTTTGGGTCTTGTCTGTGTGTCACCACTGAAGGAGCAGGCTGGCTATGACAGTAGTCTGCAAGCATGCCACCAACTTGAAACAATTTCACCACTGCAATTAGGGAGCACCCCCTCATTGCAGGGTGTGCCTTGCCTGGTATAACATTTCAATAAACATGGCGGCAGTTGTCGCCATCCACCTCTCACAGTCCCTAACAAGCCAACTTCATGGGTGCTCCATTCCCCTGTCGGCATGCCCCCTCCCCAGTTAATTTGCTGACAGGGGAGCCCAATCCACATTGGCAAATGTGCCCCTTTGCTGTGTTTTGTCCGCCGAGGTGGGTGTCCAGTCCCCCTTGGCATCATCCCCCCAAACACAGACAAGAATGCTGATGGGGGGACCAATCCCTGTTGGCTTCAGTGCCCTGTCTCCAATCTGCAGATGAGGGTGCCCAATCCCCTCAGCATCATCACCCCCCAAACACAGACACACTTGCCAACAGGGTGCCCAATCCCCTGTCAGCATGTTTAACCACCCCCATTGAGTCGGCATTTTCCTGCTCCATCCCACCTCCATTGTGTGCCACACTGGATGCCCACCCCAGTGTGGCTAACATGACCCCTCAAACTCTTACACCTTTGAAAAAAGATAACGGTCCTCAGTGTTTTTTTATTTATTTTTTTTTATAACCTGAAACACAGAAAACGGCCCCTCACTGTCGGGTCCCCTTCCTCAACCTGCACCCACCATCTATGCTCCCCATCTCCTTGCAACCCCTCTCATCCCATACTTACCTCCAGATTCTTCCGTGACGATCTTTGGTGGAGCGGGAACACGTCTGCACTCTTCAAACCCGATGGCGAACTGAAGAAATGCCGGTAAGCTGTATAATGGTATAAATGGGGGGGTCAACTTAGATGGATATCTCAGCCATTTTTGTGATGTTTAGCCCCAAAGGTTCAACATGAGGTTCTTGGGACACCACCTCATGAACTCAGTCACTGTCAGGTTGTTATTTGCTCCTGAAAGGTGATTTTGGGGTCACTGCATGAAATCACCTTCTGGGACTGATTAATGAAATGACAGTGTCACTGTTCATGAGGTGGGCTCCCAAAAAGCCTATGTTGCATCTTTGGTGAAAAAAAGTCTGAAAAATGACTGTGTTATGAGTGTGCATTGCACAGTTCCTCACATGCTCGTAACTTCAAGAAGTTTTAATATTTTCACTCCAGATTTTCAACATTGCCATTTTTCCACACCTCCTTATGAACAGTACAGCTGTCATTTTTCACATCCTGCCTGAAATGTGTTTTTTGCACATGTGGAGCACAATATCACAGTTGCTGTGTGAAATCAATGTTTGGGACAGATTAAGAAAATCACAGTGCCACTGTTTATGAGCGGAGGTCCCAAAATGCCAATGTTGAAAATGTGGTGTAAAAAATCCACAAAATAATTGCACTATGGGTGTACATTGCGCAGTTTCTATGCACGCTTGTGACGTCACCAATTTTTTTATATTTTCAATCCAGACTTTTAACATTACCATTTTTTCACACCTCCTCATGAACAGTACATCTGTCATTTTTCACATCCTGCCTGAAATGTGTTTTCTCACCTCTGGCACCAAATGGCACAGTTGTTTTGCAAAATCACCTTTTGGCTAACAAACTGATATTGTCACTGTTGGTGCAGTGGGGTCATAAAAAGCCCATGTTGAAAACCTGGAGGGAAAATATGAAGAAACGTTCAGGGCATTAGGATTTCTGACCATAATACCCTACCCTGTAGGGACTGATAGGTGTCAGGGGTGTGATTTGGGATTGTTGACAGTAATGTTCATGCCATTCCACACCTACATCCACCCCCACCCTGAAGCCAGTGACAATCATCGAGGTGTGCCTTGGACTCTTCAGCCCCAAAGTTCACCCCATTCTCCTATACTGCACCCATTTCCTTATGGAGTGAGGTGAGTGTAAAGCCTGATCACCCCAAGGCACACCCCAACACTTGTCAATGTCTGCAGGGTAGGGTAGGGTGAGGTGAAATGATGTGAGCGTTATGGGTAATGACCCAAAGGCACACCCCAATGTCTGTCCATCTCTGCAGGGTGGGGGTGGGGCTGGCGTCAGTTCAATACTTCACTGCCATTCCTATTCTGCATCAGTTTAACTCCTGCACTTCCAATGCTAATGCCAGCAAGCAAACATTCAGCATTGACAAATGCTTGTTTAATATGTGTGTGTGTGTGTGTGTACGTGTAAGGTAGAGAACATAAAGGGAAAGAACATTGGTTAAATTATTTTTTTATTTAAGGGAATTTTATTTTTTTAGGGACTGAAAAGTTTCTTAGTGAGTAAAGGTATCTGTTGTGTTTGTGATTATAATCAAGAATTGGTTTGGGAGCAATTGAAATGTCAATGTACTACATCCTGGTTGCCCAAGAAAGTCCAACAAACTTAGCTGTTGCTTGGTACATATGATTTGGGAATCTTTTTAACCAACCATGATGCAGGTTATCCTCTACACTTTTTGTAACAGATAGTAACAACTTCTGGTTTCTTACAAACTGGGACAAATTTCTACCACTGACCAAGAGGTGAAAGGCTCCATAACCATCTAGCAATGCACCTACTGCAGTCATCCATTCCACTTAAGACTTCTTTGAGTGAAGCGACTTGTGGTTGTGTTCTTTTTTCACCTCACACAGAAATTTCCAATACACTAAGACAGCCATCATTCTTTTTTCTCCGGCAATAGTGAATGATTATGGCCAGTTGCACAAGTAAACAAGAAAGGATTACGGTAAGAGGCTTGCGTCTAAGGCGACATCACTCTGACACACCTCTTCGCATCTACCTTCCCCCGAGTTATATATAAAATAGTTAATAGAATAGTAATATGATAGTTATATTAAGAAACAGTACAGTACAGTGCATGCAAAGTACCACATTGGACCTGGGGGGTGTGGGGGGCAGAGCGCCCCCACAGAAGAAATAATCAGTTCACTAAACAACTAAACTAGCTAAACAACAAAAGAAAGAAGATATTCAGGGAGTACATAGCAACAATAAATTAACTCATAGGACCCAGGGTTTGTGGGGGATGGAGCACCCCCACAGAAGAAATAAACAGTTCACTAAATGACTAAACAACAAAGGAAAGAAGATATTAAGGGAGTACATAGCAACAATACATTAACTCATAGGAACTGGGGATGTGGGGGGCGGAGCGCCCACAGAGGAAAAAAGTACTAGCAAATATTATATTGTATAAGCTTGTGTAACCCCCCCCCATTACTCAGGGTTACTAGAATCCCAGTAAGACCTAGTGGTAGGCAGGGAAGGCAGCTTGTGAAACTCCAGTTAAATGGATTTCACACTGTCTCACTCTGTTCTCAGTCTCAGCTGAGACTGAGGGATGACATCACCATAGAACTCTCACAGCTGCATGAGCCACACTGGAATGCCGCAGTTGGAAATTAGGATAGAATGTTGGGGATTTTGAACAGTGTCTGTGTGCAGTCTTGGAGATAGACAGCAGCACAGCAGTCTGTGTGCAGGCTCTCAGAGCTTCAAGCTCTGTTTTAGATCTATTGTTAAGAAGGTGTTTGTTTCCACCGTAAGAGGGACATAGAAACTAATTGCTGAAGTGATGGAGACCGCTGTCACTGGTACAAGTGCCCCCTCCCTGAAGGGATGGGGGTAGAGGTTTGCCTGTTTTCCAGGGGCAACCCTCCTGGTTCCGGCTAAGGGAAGAAGCGGCCTATTTCAAGTTGTGCTGTGGCACCAGAAGCTCTGAGAGAGCAATTCCTGTGGAGGAATCGCCTGTGGGGCACCTGCAACCAAAGGGTGAGGTCACTATGACAGATGGCCAATGTTTTTCACCTGAACTGTTGGAACGTGGGGATTGGACTACTTAATCTGTAGGAGGTCTAGTGTAATAGACATTGCCGGTTAACTCAAGTAGGTTCAAGTCCAGCACCAAAGAGTGAAGTAAAGTGGGGATTGGACTGCTTAATCAGTGGAGGGCCTAGAGCAATGGGCTATGCCAAGTAAAAGTATGTTCAAGTCCAGCACAAAGGGAAAGCAAGACAAGCAGAGGAAATGTGACATACATTTAGCCTTAATCTACATTGCCAAGCTTTACAGTAGGAGGTGTTTACTGTCCAGAGGAATGGCCGGGTATGAATTGTGGGAGCAAGAGGTGGGAGAACCCCCCATCAGTAGTAACCAAATTCACCTCTACGGATTTGCTCTGTGGCACCTTTACTTTCTCTTAGGTACTTGGCCAGTGCCTGAGGAAAGTACCCAGACGTGGGATTAAAAGGAAATTTCCCTGATAGAGCTGAGGTGCTCTTAGGTGGTTTAGGGATCCACCAGCAAATGTTTCCATGACATATGGAAGGTGTTCGAGTGGCCGGCAAGGGAGTCGAGCCTGGGAATCCCAGATCAGTGTACAAGTTCTGGCTGTGTACCCAAAGCAGTGTGCAATTCCGGGCTATGTGCCCGGTGGGTTCAGAGCCTGAAGACTGAAGTGTTGAAGAAGTGTTCTTGATTCTTTTAATCTGCATTACTAGGAATGTAGCCCCATGGGGGTCCATCTATGCTTTGTTTATTCTGTTTGGATGTGAATAAAAGCCACACTTTAGAATCCCATTCCTGGTATTGGACAGTACAGTTATTGCTTCCTGTGTTCGGGGTTACTTGGGTGCCCGTGTGCAGAGTAGCCAAACCTAGCCTTTGTGCCGAGTGACCTATTCCTCCCCGAACCCAGTCCCCACCTGGTACGGCTGTCACATGCAAACAGCATACCACCTGTCATTTGCAAAATGATTGGGGTGGGGGTTGCAAAATGGAGGCACCGCTTTGGATTTGAAATTTAGGGAGGAAAGGTGCTCTGGAAAAGGGCTAGCATTTTGGTTATCTGGCAGTGGGTAGCCCAAAAAAGCTGAAGCAAGGTTAACTAATGTGTCGCTGTGTGCTATTGTCCATATACTGCTGTTAAATGGCAACTGTTTATCAAGGAGCAGTAAAGCCTGAGAGAATATGCCCTTGTCCTGCATCAAAAATTTACAGCATTTTGCCAGCTTTTAAAAAAACTGTTGTGACAAAGAAAAATGTGGAAGACTAGAGGTAGCGAAAGGAAAATTGTGCCCTGGATGTTGGAAATGTTTTCTAGTGAATGGAGTGACTTGCTGTGTTAACGGCCATGACAAATGGTTGAAATGGGCTCCAGCCGTGGAGTCAGTTTGCAAAAAAAAAAATGGTTTTGTAGTTTAAATTTGCCTGCTCGACGATCGCTGTTAAGAGAAGGACACTCATGAGAGAAAGAGGCTCATTTGCATGGCATCATGTGATTGGTGAGACTGCAATCAGTCCCGCCCCCAAGCCAGCTCTACAGTGACTGCCCAGCATTCGAGAGGGATTGTAAGTGGAGTGCATGTACTGGCTTACCGGAGGAGTGTTGCGGTGACTGAAAGCACTGTAAAAGTTTAAAAAACGGACTTTTCCGACTAAAATCGGGCTCAACCCACGTCTCGATCGACTGGACTGTGAGTGTGGTGTTCGGAGGGATGATCGGCAGGACTGCCAACCCACTTCTTTCTATAGGCCTCCAAGACTGGCTGCAGGCCATTTTCCATTGCAGCAAACAGCTACTGATAACAGTGAATACTAAGAAATAATTGCTCAAACCAGTGATTTTTGCCAAAAGCAAGCTGAATCTGTGTGCAGTAGTTTAGTCGTTTTGCAAACAAAGACTGTGTTAAGTTTTTACCAGCAAAAGCAAGCTTGTTAAGCCATCGACTGTGAGCATAGTTATGGGTTCAGCGTCACAGTAAAGTTTCAAAGCCATGAGAGAGAGACTGTGAGTTGTATTAAGTTATGCAGGAAGTGTTGCAGGCAATCCTGTTCGTAAAATACTGAGGCTTTAAGGGACTGTGAGCTAGAGCAATGTTTTCAGCAAGTGAAATGTCCATGGTAAATCATATAAATGTGCTAGGAAAAAGAACAGTGCAAGTTTGTGCAGTTTGGGCAAAGTTATCAGTAAAGCGTGTAAATTGGATGCGCAATGGCTTGACCCAATTTCAGAATGTTGATGAGTAGGAGTGTTGCCGCCACCATTACAGGGTGGGGTAGTAATGTAAACACAGTAGTAGAGGAGACATTTTGATAGAAAGAGAAAGTTTTCAGTGATGTGGGACTTTCAATAACAGTGAGCATTTGTTTGTTTCTCTGCAGTCATGGCCTCAGGACCAGCCTGCTACCTAGATCATGCCCAGGCTGTGGCAGCAGTAGAAGTAAACAAGTTAAGGGACATTGAGAGGTGTTACTACAGAGGACAACTGCCTCCTCACATAGCGATTCCTGGATACGCAGTGCAAGTGTGATTAATATGCTTAAATGCTGGAAGGGACATCTTCATGGTACCTTACTGTTCAGGGTGCTTAGAGAAATATGGCTTGTTTAAAGTGCCCAAGATTCATTTGGCTCCTACATGGACAAAAGTTCAAGCATCTGCAGTTGGCAGCACACAGCACCAGGTGGAGCTTGTTGGAGAAGGCCCCTCGGGGGAGTGTAGCACAAAGCTAGAGGGTGCAGATTTATAGACAGAACAATGTGCTGATGTTTTGGATTCTGGATCACAGAGAGACCATTCAGGCAGAGCATCAGTAGACCCTTGGAGAAGGGGGCCTAGCCCAAGTCTCATAGGAGAAGATGAGATGATGGATGCCTTTGAATGGGAGGTTTCAGCCTCCACACCCAGTGAAGAGTGGATAGTCTCAGGGGTGAGGGCAACTGCTCACTCCTGGGCACAGATTCTCAGTGAGGAAGAAGAAGAGGGGGAACCTATGTGTCCTTGTGAAAAAGGAATGGGTACACAGCCTCAAGCTCTTGCCTCAGAGGAATGCATGGAAGAGAGTGGTGATGCCACTGCTCTGGCTGTGCAAGAAGAAGCCGGGGACCCATTTTTTGTCTCTTTTGAGAATGCGTAGCTGGCAGATCCATGACTGGCCACCCCCATGCCAGGCCAGCAGTCTCAGGTTGACCAAAGCTAGTAAAGAGGAAAGACTGGTTCGTAGTAAGGAGAATGAAATCTATGGGATGTCCTTTCCTACCTTTCCTCGGAGAGTCTGGAAGGAGATTGAGAACAGCAGGAAATCCTGGATTTGGGCCGAAGCAATGAAATGTGTGCATCCTGGTGCAAACAAGCATGTCAGGAACAGAATGTTTCACAAAAAATACAGCCAGTGGAAAAGAGGCAGGACACTGTTAATGGACACTGTTCGAATAGTGGATGAAGAGGGATGTGAGACCTTTCACAGTGAATTATGTGCACCCAGACAAGGTAATAATTCAAGCGCCTGACCTGTTATGCTATTGGCCACAATGCAAAGACCTCCCTGCAAACGTGCCCATACCTACCAAATGGAAAGCAGAGCAGTGGTAGTCAGTGCTGCCACTCCAGCCATTGCAGTGCCTTTGTTGTAAAACCAGTATGGACGTCCAGGACTCAGGTGCCCCACATTCATCAGTTCTACAGTGTACTGACTTTCCAGAATCCATTGACTGGCCCACCAGATGACTTCAGATCCAGAGAGGAAACCATCCCAGCTGTACCCTGATTCATTGCCTGGTAATCGGATGATGTCAGACCAGCTGTTTTCCTTTTGTTCCTGTTCCAAGGTTCCATCTCCAGAGATGACATCAACCCAGCAGTTTCCAGATGTGCCCTCCTGTCATGCCCAGAAGATGTCCACCCAGCTGTATCAGAAGAATGCTGCCAGGGAGAGTCTTCGACTGAGGACCAGGTAGGTGTGTTATTCGTTCTACAAGGGGCTGGTAAGTCCAAATTTTTCTATTCTTATGACATTGCAGTACACACCCTACACTAGCAGACTCTAGATGTGTGAACTGTCCTCAAATCCTCTCCCCTTTGGGACTTTGGCCTGCTAGAACTGTGCTTCACTGGGCTCCGGCCCAGGAGAGACTCTTTAATGGACTAGCCTTTGGGCACTGTGGTCACTAGATGGGACTTTTAGGGCACTCCATCCCCCAAATGTGTATTGTAAATAATGTCATTGTTTTTCTACTGTTTTCTAATGTTTATACTGTTTTTCAACTTTTCTAAATAAAAAAATAATTTGGGGATTCTCCAGTGTTTTGATGGTAGGGGTTTAGGTAGACTGTGTATGCAGATTAGGAGTATGTGTTGTCTTTCTTTTTCTTGCAGGTGTTCCTGAAGAAGATAGAAGAGAAGGCAAGAAGAGGAGGAGGGACTCATTGGAGTTCCTCACTAGTACTTTAGTGTGTAGTATTTAAAGTACTGTTGTTGTTGTTGTTGTTACTGTGTAGTAACCCTTTTCTTCCACAGGTATGGTTGTGGGAAAATGTGGGAGTAATGTATGGTTGGTATTAGCTCCTGGTGTGTGGTTGCATGGTGCCCAAGGTTGGGGAGGTCCCTTGTTTGTTTTGTTTTGGGATTTGAGTTAGAGGTAGACAGATTTTCCCTAGAGGGCTAGGGGGGATAGACAGGCTGTGGTCCTGAGCGGGCATAGGGACTGCAGTGCTGATCTATTAGGGCTATGCTCTGGACAGTTCAACCAGAGCCACTAGGTACCCATAGTTAGCGGGTAAAGTAGAGGCTGATATGTCAGCCAAAGGCCTCTAGGCCCTTAGTGTTGCCTGCCTGTGCTAGCACATGGCAGGAGGGAGCCTGATCACCCCCCTCCGCAGGTAGCACATAGGGTGAGATGGCCTAAACCGGGTAAATAATGACTATGGACAGTCATTTTTCTGACCCAGGGTGAGTGTAACCCTCCTGTTACCCGGGGTTAGTAGAATCCCAGTAAGACCTAGTGGTAGGCAGGGAAGGCAGCTTGTGAAACGCCAGTTAAATGGATTTCACACTGTCTCACTCTGTTCTCAGTCTCACCTGAGACTGAGGGATGATATCACCATAGTACTCTCGCAGCTGCATGAGCCACACTGGAATGCTGCAGTTGGAAGTTAGGATAGAATGTTGGAGATTTTGAACAGTGTCTGTGTGCAGTCTTGGAGATAGACAGCAGCACAGCAGTCTGTGTGCAGGCTCTCAGAGCTTCAAGCTCTGTTTTAGAGCTACTGTTAAGAAGGTGTGTGTTTCCACCATAAGAGGGACACAGAAGCTTATTGCTGAAGTGGTGGAAACCACTGTCACTGGTCCAAGTACCCCTCCCTGAGGGGATGGGGGAAAGGTTTGCCTGTTTTCCAGGGGCAACCCTCCTGGTTCCAGCTAAGGGAAGAAGCTGCCTATTTCAAGTTGTGCTGAGGCACCAGAAGTTCTGAGAGAGAAATTCCTGTGGAGGAATTGCCTGTGGGGCACCTGCAACCAAAGGGTGAGTTCGCTGTGACAGAGGGTCAATGTTTTTCACCTGAACTGTTGGAATGTGGGGATTTGACCACTTACTCTGTAAGAGGTCTAGTATAATAGACATTGCCGGTTAACTCAAGTAGGTTCAAGTCCAGCACCAAAGAGTGAAGTAAAGTGGGGATTGGACTTCTTAATCAGTGGGGGGCCTAGAGCAATGGGCTATGCCAAGTAAAAGTATGTTCAAGTCCAGCACAAAGGGAAAGCAAGACAAGCAGAGGAAATATGACATACATTTAGCCTTAATCTATAGTACATTGCCAAGCTTTACAGTAGGAGGTGTTTACTGTCCAGAGAAATGGCCGGGTATGAATTGTGGGAGTGAGAGGTGGGAGCTCCCCATCAGTAGTAACAAATTCACCCTCTCAGTTTGCTCTGTGGCACCTTTACTTTCTCTCAGGTACTTGGCCAGTGCCTGAGAAAGTACAGACATGGGATTAAAGGAAATTTCCCTTATAGAGCTGAAGTGCTCTTAGGTGGTTTTGGGAGCCACCAGCAAATGTTTCCATGACATATGGAAGGTATCTGAGTGGCCGGCAAGGGAGCCGAACCTGGGAATCCCAGATCAGTGTACAAGTTCGGGCTGTGTACCCAAAGCAGTGTGCAAGTCCGGGCTGTGTGCCTGGTGGGTTCAGAGCCTGAGGGCTGAAGTGTTGAAGAAGTGTTCTTGATTCTTTTAATCTGCATTACTAGGAATGTAGCCCCATGGGGGTCCATCTATCTTTGTTTATTCTGTTTGGATGTGAATGAAAGCCACACTTTAGAATCCCATTCCTGGTATTGGACATTACAGTTATTGCTTCCTGTGTTCGGAGTTACTTAGGTGCCCCTGTGCAGAGTAACCAGACCTAGCCTTTGTGCCGAGTGACCTATTCCTCCCCGAACCCAGTCCCCACCTGATACGGCTGTCACATTCAAACAGCATACCACCTGTCATTTGCAAAATGATGGGGGGTGGGGGTTACACTTTCCTAATAGTTATATTAATAAATGCGACATAATGCTAAGAATGTGCCACCACCGCTGTAGAATACCTGTGTTAAGCTGCAGTAAGATTCTGTATTTATACTGCTATTTTTGCTGATGTCTGATGTAGCCTGTTGTTTTTTCCGTATTCAGTAATATTTTCTGTATTTCTCCTACCTTCATTCACCAGAGATAAAAAATAATTTGACTGCATTTTTTTAGTGTCATGCCTGCTTTGTTTCTTTATGGTGTGTATGTATAGAGCACCTGCTATTTCACTCGCTCTCCGGCTGTTTTCACTCGCTCACGAAGCTCCAAGAGACACATTACCGAGTAGTCTCTGAAAGCTGTGCAGTGACGCGATCTGGCCGTAATCCTTCATCTTTTCTCCTTCCTTCTGGAGCAATATATCTAAGCCTCACCTCAGTTCTCTGGCAACAAAGATGCCATTTCAGTATGACTTTTACAGTGCATATGATTGATAAGTATCTATATACTAGTTCAAATATAAATACACACTCAATTTCTGCTATTTCTAACATCTTTTAACTCCTTTCAAAATGCCTGTAGTGCAATTTAATCTGAACACACTAATAGCCATCTTGATCACAATAATGGAATAACTAGTGAAGTCAGATAAGCAATTCTTGATTGGGAATCAGCTCATAATATTTGAGAGCCATACTCAAATGTCAAATGTGAGTTACATTTGGTCTTCACTACCAAATAACTCTGAAATGCTCATTGGAAATTCAAGGGCTTTCTTCAGTGCTATTCAGATCTCATCTCAATGCAAACACATCTGCTTAGATATTAACTCAATATTTAGCTCCTTGGAAACCAAACATTTACAATATGCTTCTGCAGAACAGTCCATGATGACAGATTCCTGATTCTACAATGAACTTTAGAAATGATGGATCCAGAATAGTCACACAATATCTTTACCCATGGGTAAATACTGAGATAACTTATGAGTAAAGATCCAGCTGACCTGCCTACACTTTACAGTAAGCATATTCATACACAACACTTAGAAAAATAAAAAAAAAAATCTCACTCATTGGCATTTTTTTTCTCAGATCAGGGAAACCTCCCAGAAATGTGTACTGCTAGTCCTCCTCATAAAAAGGAACAAGCACTTTCTTTTAATAAAAAACATCACCAACTTATTTATAGCAAGACTGCTACTTAATCCATACCTGAAACTGACCAAGAATGCTCCCCATTTAGTGCCTCTGTCTGTCTAGTGGGCCTGTTTAATGTTTCCCGTGCTCCTCT
Source organism: Neoceratodus forsteri (assembly GCA_016271365.2). Classification (NCBI taxonomy): domain Eukaryota; kingdom Metazoa; phylum Chordata; order Ceratodontiformes; family Ceratodontidae; genus Neoceratodus; species Neoceratodus forsteri. Next base: position 319,451,013 of record CM028134.1, read on the forward strand.
CCTTGTCCTGGTACATTTAATTGCTATCTCAGCCAGTGTGGCCCTGGTACCTGCAAAGAATAATAGGCACTGGAATAAGCCAGTTCCAACCATGTAAGCACTTCAAAGTTGAAACTGTTGAAAATCTGCCCACTCACCAAATCATATGCTAACAAAATGTCTTTTTACTCAAATTTTTGACCACCAGTCATTAATATGACAACATTTTGTGAGTACTATGCACTCACTTCAACAGCACACTGTACACATACTGTATAGTGCATTTTTCTTATATTTTCACGGGTCTACCTGGCAGCCACATTTAATTGCCACTCCCTCGCAAATCTTTACATTTGCCCTCACCTCATCAATAAAGGCTGTAGCCCCATTCAGTGCTACTCTCCTAGCCCAATTTGCTGTCATAGAAACATAGAATTTGACAGCAGATAAGGACTGCATGGCCCACCTAGTCTGCCCATGCTCTCTGTTCCATTGTCTCCTCCCATAACTGCTGGTGTTGTAAAAAAAAAAAACCAAAAGGCACTCCCTTTTTCTTGACCCATTTTCTGTTCCTCTCTGTTTCTCACTTCCACATATGCACTCGTAATTAAAAAATAAAGCAAAACAAAGACTCTCAGGGGTGTATAGTAGAAAACAAAACATTTTACACCAATCCATGCCCTTCTCATGCTTGTTGTGGGAACTACTATATAACAGAATATATTAGCGCCTGATATATTTTGCATGACTACTAGTGCGGTACTTATTAGCACCCGATTATATTAGTACTCAGTTTCTCCGCAATGACAGTACTAAGTGGATGTGGCTGAGCACTGTTAATTTGTCAACAGCTTTCAATCCATATTCGTACATAGACCTGTCCTAAAGGATCACAGAGAGGACATTGTCCATGGTTTTCAGCAAGCTGGCATACTGCCACACATAAGCACTGTCTTAATCATGTAAGTACAATAACATACATTACAATATTGTAGATTTCATTTGCCGTGTGTAGTCCGATCCCTAGGGCAGGTTCATTCATGCTTTCTTTTTGCTTCACAGATCATACAAAATACAGATACAACAGCAATGTGAAGCAGAAGAAGCTAAATAAAAATGAAGAAACAAATGGAGTGAACAGATTTTTCTGGCATTAGCCATTGCTATAAATAGCCTGTTTGAACTTTTTTTTGTTTTTCATACAACTGTGAATGAGCATTAATTACTTGAGCACTTGATTACTTGATTCATCTCAAAATAAAACATGAGTTTTGAACTTCACTGCAAAGCTTGCTAAGATGATGTTAACGGGTTAATGGTGAGAAACAATAGTGGTGTGAACTGTACCAAACAGCTGCTAGACAATTACATGACACAGGTTTATGCTGGTGCAACTTTCAGATAATATATGCACTCCGTTTATATTAGCAGATTTTCCTTTTCAGCTAATATCGCTAAAATAAACACAGCACTAATATTATCTGCTATACAGTAGTTCACAAAAGGAGGAAGGGTATTTCAATAAAATTTTTATGCAACAAAGTGATAAATTTAACATATTTGCTTAGTAACATTTCTTAATTCTTTTTAGTGTCCATTGTATACTAACAGTAAAACCTTCTAAGGAATGGGTAATTTATCCATTTTCATGTTTTTTTTTTTTACCAGGAGAGACACACTAAGCTAAGCTGAAAGCTTGTTCATTGGTGCAACCTGGGAGCACAAGGAAGTTGAGTGACTTGTTCAGGGTCACACAGTATGCAAGTGGGGATTGTGGAATTCAAACCCAGGTCTCCAGGTTTGCAGCTCAGAGCCTTAAACCACTGTGCTATACTGCCTCCATGGTTAAAGTCACTCAGCCATTGGTCATGTGACACACTACACAAGGCCTGGGTAAATCCCCGACCCTCAATAACTTAAGCTCTATTATAACTTATTGCTTAATTATATCAGGTGTGATAGTGTTATATTATCAGTCTTGCCCTCTGTCTATTCACTCGATTCACTAAACCCACAGTATAGGCAACAAAAAATAAAAGTATCAGTGGTATCAAAGCTGTAAAAGAAGGTCTATAAAGTGTGAAATAATTATGTGGCCAGAAAGAAGGCTGACAGGCTTTCTCTGGCAATGAACAGATAGTGACTTGGGGGGGGGGTTGGTGTCTGAAACATCACATTTATCAAGATATGAGGCATGGCAGCGATATAAAAACAGAGCGCTGTCCCCCCACAATTAACACAATTTTAAGGGGGCCAAGGTAAACAATAGGGTCGATTTTCCTACTGCATATCTGAGGTCGACCTTAGACCTCTAGATTTTCCTAGCAAAATGGCTTATTGATTGTCACCCCATGCTGTATACTATGCTTTAAATACCAAACAAATACATAAATCAGCCAAATAAATTATAATCATTGTTGGGCAGCTGTGGCAGTTAGGTTTATTTTTTTTAATATCACTACTTACTCTCTGCTGATGCTGCTGGAGAATTTTCATAGATGCTTCTGCATTCATCATTCTAAAATTTCCAGTGCCTGCCTATCCAGTGGTGGTTGGTCTGGAAGTCACCTGGAGTCCAGGACACAGGCAAGGGATGTCATTGCATCTGCATGTTTTATTTCCTTAAGTCAGGGGAAGTTCTAGCTCCCCCTAAAACCACTCAGTGAGTCAACCACTGCTCAAGTCAACTAGGGGAATGCTGGGTTTTCCATTGTCATACCTACATGGGATACTAGAAAAGGTCCCCTATAATGGCAGATGCTGGGTTTTCCATTCCTGCTTGTGCCGGTCACCAAAAGAGGCTCTCTGTGTTGTCATATGCTAGGTTTTTGTTCCAGGTCCTCCAGGAGAAAAAAAGAGCCCCTCCAAGCTGGTGGATGCTACGTTTTCTGTTCTGTTTGAAAGCAGGAGAGGTCAGCCATGTCAGCAGGCACTGGGTTGTTAATTTCGGCATGTGCAGAACACCAGAAAGGGCATTCTGTGCTAGTGGATGCTGGGATTTTCATTTCTGCTCTTGCAGGCCATCAAGTGAGGCCCATTGCAGGGACTGCTAAGCCACCAGGTCCTATTTTCATCTGGATGGAAGTTTCATGGAGCTCATAGGGGCTGATTTTTTTTTTTATTTCTTGTCACATACAGCATGCCCTAAGCCAGGAACCTAACCTCCATGGCAGTCATAGTGCAATTCCATAGGTAAACATTGCCTGAAACATTTATTAGACCAATAACAACAGTAGTAAAAAAAACAGAACATGCAAGTTCATTATACATTTATTTACAGCTGGTGGTACAAAAGCACAGGGAGGTCATGTTAATCTAAGTTGTTAGTAATTTGTGACCAGTGAGCTAAGACAGCTTCTTTTTAGGTCCATGGGGGCAGGTTACACATACCTTTTTATTGTCAGTATTGGGTATAAGTCCAAATTCCTGGTGTGGGACTCCAGCCTATAACCTTCTGATCATTGGGTTACCTTCTTCACTTACTAAGAAGTTTATCTTATACAACATAATTTCTTGTGTGAATGAAAAACTGTTCTTCACTTGGAACTGTGACAGGGTTAAGGCCTGTCACCAATCTGTAAGGGGATTAATGGTAAGTGATAGTGCCATGACAAAGCAAGCTTGCTAAGTGTCAGTTTAAGAAATAAAAATAATGTCATCATGATAATGTAAAAATATCAAGGTACTGTATAAAATAAAATAAAATAAAATAAAATACAAGCACTTACCTGCTATTCTGTTGCACAACACTCTGCTTTCCTGTACTCTGCTGCTATATGTTTTCTGTACCCCCAAAGATTCAGTGGTCACAGCAGGGCTGTACTGATGTGTTAAATCATGTGCCTGCATTTTAGTATAATTTGTATAGTTTGTAAATAGAGAATTACAGGCAGCCTTGCAAAGCTGTTGTTCAAGACCCTTAAAGAAAGACCAGCACTGTTCAATGTCCAACACAATGTTTGCTCAGTGCTATGTATGTGTATATCTCAAATGCAAGTATAAAATACTACCTCTCCTCATTACCTAAAGCAGTGTAAGAAATGGCACAAAGCTGTATAAAAGTACTAAAAGGGTCATTAAATGTCAGTACAAAATGAGAACATACTGCAAGGGCAAAGTCAGTTACCTCATTTTCAAATCTTGGCTTCATGGGATATCTGGATCTTAGGCTGTTCCTGTGGTGTTCCTACAGGTGCCATCTGACTATTAATTTCCCTTAGTTATATACCTATGCAAATTAACACTGCTCAAAGGAGGAGTTAGAGGTGGGGTTAAGGTGGTCCAAAGGCAGAGCATCATCCCTAATTAACTTTATTTTGAGGACTGTTCTGTTCAAGTTTAACTCAGAATTCTGCATTTAAAATATAAATGTGACTGCTTAAGATTCTCAACCACTACGTATGGGATGTTCTTGCATGTGGTAAATAAAACATGTTGTTACCATATGTAATCAGGTAATGTGTGGATCAGGTGGCCCCAGAGGTGGGCTACAAACCCCTACACAGCAGCAGTGGAGTTTAGTAATGAAAATGTTGCTAAATTTAAGAAATGCTTCCCACTAAGTTGCATTCAAACCTAAACAAGCCTCAAAGTATCAGTCAGAACTAATTAAGTTGACTGCAACAAAATAACAGCTTAATGATCTGAAAGTCTGTTTTAAGTCTTGCTGAAACTCTTTTCACTAACATTAGCTATGACATCCAACACTTTCTGTTATAATAAATTAATTGTAGAGAGAAAGAAAACATGTTCTTCACAGGTGATCAAATCCACCCCCCCTCAATTATTGGCTTATTGCTCTACCACTGTGTGCTAATGTTCCACCTGGTGAAACAGAAGGTTTCTAGCCAAGAACCCCATGCAGTTAGAAAGCTGGTACTGCACTGAGTGCAGAATAACCCCATACACAGGTGCAATGGAATTTAGTAATGAACTTTTTGCTAGCTTGAAGTAATACTTCCCACTAAGTTGCATTCAAACCTAGACAAGCCTTAAAGTATCAGCAATAACAAATTTATTTGAACTTAAGAAAGAAACAGTTTAATATTCTGAAAGTCTTTTTTACACCAGTGAAATCTAACAATTGATTGCATAATACATAAATATGTAGAGAAAAAGAAAAACACGTTCTTCACTGGGGATCTAACCAAGGTCCATTCAACTGCTGTCTTAGAGCTCTACCACTGTGTGCATATGTCCAACACGATGAAACAGAAGGTTTCCTGACAAAAAAAAACATGCAATGAGAATGCACATCTTGCACTGAGTGCAACCCCCTCCCCATACATTGCTGCTGTGTTTAGCAGTGACAATTTTGCCAACTTGAAGTAATGCTTCCCACTAAGTTGCCTTCAAACCTAGACAAGCCTCGGAGTCTCAGTGGGATCTAATTAAGTAGACTGCAACAAAGTAACAGTTAAATATTCTGATAGTCTGCTTCAAACCTTGCTGAAACCTGTGTCACTGACATTAGCAACGACATCTAACAATATCTCTCATGCTACATAAATTATACTGAGAAAGAAAAAACAATGTTCTTCACTTGGGATCGAACCCAACCCCTGTTCAACTACTCTCTTGGTGATCTACCACTGTGTGATAATGTTCCTCATGGTGAAGCAGGTTTCTTGTCAAGAAACTCATACAGTCAGAATGTACATCCTGCACTGAGTGCAGACCTTCCCACACAGCTGCAGTGTAGTGAGGTAATGTACATTTTGCTAACGTAAAGTAATGCTTACCAGTAAGTTGCATTCAAACCTAGACAAGCCACTCAGTATCATCCAGAACTAATTAAGTTGACTGCAAGAAAGTAACAGTTAAATATTCTGAAAGTCTGCTTTTAACTTGCTGAAACTCCTATCACTGACATCAGCAATAACATCTTACAATTATTTTCACACTACATAAATTGCACTGAGAAAGAAAGAATGATCCACACTGGGAGCTGGATTTTCAGACTGTTTTGTGACTAAGTTATACTCAGCAGCCCCTGGAGCAGAATAGAGGTGTGTGAAGAAAAACATCTACAGGTAGAATTCAAGCAAAAGTCTGACTTTTGCTTCCACAAAAGTTCAGAAATCCATTTATGAACTTTTGCAGAAAATCCACCTCTGAATGCCACCCAATTGCCTGCAAAATACCCTGGAGGCTAGTGGTCAATCCCCCCACCTGATCACCCACCAGACCTGTAGTTGAAAAATCCTTGGGGCTAGCAGTCTCTCCCTCCTACCTGATCAACCGCCCAAAATGTAATTGAAAAAGCCCTGATGGCTAGCAGTCCCTCCCCCCACCTCAGCACCCAACTGACCAGTAATAGAAAAAGCTCTGGTGGCTAGTGGTCCCTTTCCCTACCTGATCACCCAACCAGTCTGTCATTGAAAAAGCCCTGGTGGCTAATGGTCCCTCCTCCCACCTGATCACCCACCTGACCTGTAATTGAAAAAACCCTGTTGGCTAGTGGTCTTCCCCCCAACCTGATCACCCACCCAACATGTCCAGTCAGTGTAACCCCCAGTCCTTATCTCTCATATAGTATTATAAACATTTTTTCCCTTGTGGTCTAGTGACCCCCCCATCTCTATCCCCAGATCCTCAGTCGGTGAATTAAAATATTAAATCTCTGGTGGTCTAGTGCACCCCTGCACCACACTCCAGCAGGTAGTGTCCCACCACCTCACTCCCCCCATCCCAAACCCCAGTGGGGGACTGGCACCACATTCCTCTCTCTGCTATGGCTGGGCTGTCCACGGAACTGTCAATAAATGAGCGTGTGCTTGTAAGCATGTGCTTATTCATTGACAGCTCAGTGGGTGGCCCGGCCAAGGCAGAAAGAGGAGGGCAGTTCCAGTCACTTGCTGGGGTTTGGGATGGGAGGAGCTGGGGCTTGGGGCACTGCCTGTTGGGATGGGGGGCAGGGGTGTACTAGACCATCAGGGATTTAACATTTTAATTCACAGACTGGGGCTGGGGAAGGGGGTTCACTAGACCAACAGGGAAAAAATGTTTATAACACTATATGGGGGAATAGGGATGAGGGGGTTACACTGATTAGACATGTTGAGCAGGTGATCAGGTGGGAAGAGGGACTGCTAGCCAACAGGCCTTTTCAATTACAGGTTAGGTAGATGATCAGGTTGGGGGAGTAACCGATAGCCACCAGGACTTTTTCAATTACAGGCTAGGGGTGATTGTGTGGGGGAGGGGCTGCTAGCCACTAGGGCTTTTTCAATTAGAGTTCAGGTGGGTGATTGAGTTGGAGGAGGGACCACTAGTTACCAGGAAATTATTATTTTTATTTTGGGCAGGGCTTGAGGAGTTTTCTGGACACCAGGAAAGGTGTTCTTTTTTGTTTTCCTCCTGCCTAAATCTGAGTGGAACAAGGCAAAATTTCACCTAAAATATTGAGAAGTTTTCCTACCTGCCATAGGTTAAAGTTCGGAAACTTCCATGAAAGTTGTCAAATTCTGTGAAAATTCTGAATAACAACTTATGCATGGATACATAGACACAGTCAGTAAGGGTCTATAACCCACCCAGTCTGCCCATTTGAGCTTGTAAGTTCCCTTTATGTTTTTCTAGAAGTCTTTTGTACAACTCTAGTATAGAAAAAATCTCCTCACTGGTACCTAGTCTTAATTGCCACAAAGACAACAGGCGCAGCTGCAGAGGATGTTACACCTGATCTAATCAGGTGTAACTTTTTGGAACAGCTGTGCCAAGAAATGGCCACAAGCTACCATACGTCATGGAGCTATTAGCAAGTGGCTTCATGATTATAGATACAGTGCATGTGGAAAAATCTTTTGAGCCAGCAAAGTTTTTCTTCATAGGTACCCAAAACAGCCAGTTTTGTAAATCCAGCCATGAGAATCTACCCAAGGGTTTTGTCGGTCTGGCCTCTTGATGAAGCTTGTTTGAAAGTGATCTATATAGGTAATCACTCTCCTGCTACTTGTATGAATTTACCCAAGCTTAATTAAAGCTTTTCTGAAAATTCAGCTTTGGTATGTGTGTGTCTGCATCTGATGTACTGTGCTGAGCTTTCATATTGTTGACTGCACCTTTAGGTAAGTGGTGCGTGGCTCTCTCATTTTTGAAAGTTATATACTGTAGGTCTAAAATCCTACACCAAGACCTAAAAGCCCTGTCATTGACATCATGAATGACATCATGCAGTCAAATCAAGCAGAATGAAACCTTAAACTTGACTGAGTACAGAAAAGAACACACATGATGGCAATAGGTGCTTACTAACTTCATTGCTTTGCACCTCAAAACCTTTGTAAGAAAATGGATGGACAATAAACAAGCATGGGCTTACCTGATGAGTTAGTAAAAACTACAACTTAATTTTCACAATGATGAAGGAAGGCATTCTTGTTCTCCATGTTTCAAATTAATCAATTTATTGACTGTACATTGGTAAGACTTATATTTAAAATTGGAAATGCTAAGGTGTGCATACTGATTCTAGATGGTGCTGTTTATAAAACCTTTTTGCATGTTTGGAATTTTTGCCATTTTCAGGAGAGTGCTAATAACTGCAGTGTCATACATTGTGCTATCATCAAATATGTAATGATTAGCTGAACATATACAAATGTTATTTCTAAAACTTCTATGGCTGTGTATCACACATTTACCCTATTGTATGCTTTTTTCCCACTTGTCTTTGCCACTTTTAGAACCATTCATCATATAAAAAGGTTCCCTTCTGTTTGTTGCACTCCCTTACAATGCTCATGTGATCGAAACTCATTGGAAGACCTTGGGCTCCGAGTTGTCTTCCCCACCTGTTTGTGAGTTCATGCTCTTTTATGAGGATTTGACTTGTATGCACTTTTTTTAGTAAATAAACCTACATTTTGCATTGCATATGGTTATGGACACTGCTGTTTTTTTCTTTTCTTGTGCTATCATTCCCTTGCCTATTTTATGGCATTTTTTCATATCTGTCATCATGTACTTTCTTGTACTGAAGAAGTAACTTGTATTTGTGTATTACTGTGAACTAGCATTTGTGTTTTCTTTTTTACTAGACTATAAACAAAACACTTTTTTAATCCAGCTGCACCTAGTGAGCACATAATTTCAAGCTTCTGTATCTCATTGGTTACATCCTGCCATCTAGTTAATGCAAATTTCAAATAAATAAATCCATACCAATGTATGGCCTCTTGAGAAAAAAAAAAATTCAACTGAAAAGTAATGTCTAAAATTGTCATTATTTAGATAATTCTATTAAAATTCACTTCATGCAGGAAATATATTTGTATGCAAAAAATGTACACATTATGTTCCTTTTAAATAGAGCTATATGACCTTTTATGGATTTAAATATCAGCCCTGTAATGCATTATTAAAATGGCTCTTAGTAACAAGACTTAGTAATGCAAGTTAAAGTATCTGTCAAAGCCATTACCTGTTTCCTTCCCATACCCATGTTATATTAAACATGCTAAGTAAGCAGAAAGTAATTTCTGCCTAATTTGCTGCTGAGATCTCCTGATCTGAGTACATTGTTTGTAGTATGACTTTAGTTCTAATTTTAAATTATTTTAGGGATACTTGTGCTGGTATGAGATTGACAGATGTCTTGGTGGGATTACATTTGAGAAATCAAAATATTGAAGAACTTTAATTTGTTTTAACATGTTCCACATGTTCCTCTGTAGTGCTGTTTTTAGGTGGCAAGAAACAGCACAAACACCTACAATATTGGTGCCATGCATACTGTACTCTTTTGTACAGCTTGTTTAGATTATTGTTATGTTTAGTGTGTATGAATAAGCTGTGGTATGGTCTATGTAGGGACAGTAGAATGTAGTACTGGTTGAAACTTTATTATTTTGTATACCCCTTCCAAGAATTTGCATACCCACAATGTTTCTCACTAGGTTTTATGTTGCATACATGCATGTGGCTGGGAGAGATTCACAAAACTAAACAAAACATTGGAAATGATCTGCCTTTTTGTATGTTTAGGCATCCTACATTCTGCTCTTCTTCCAAACTGTCTGTGCTTTGCTGATTTGTTGATATGCTATGTCTGACTATAATGGTATGTGATAATAAATATCATTCATTGGTCTGTAGTGGACTGGTTGAATTTGTGAAAAAGTGACTGCATTTTGTTACATTTCTGTGTTCCTTTGTGGGTTGGAAATGATTACACAAGCAAATTGCCTACTATGGCCCTCTGTTGGACTATTGTTCACTAATCAAGTTGTGAGTCACTATGATCTTACAATTATTTATTTATTTTTGAAAAGTTTCACCAGGAAAGGCATACTGAGCTACAGTAGTTAATTTCCAGATGAGTCCTGGGGGAGAGGGGAAAAGAAGATACATTTTTGCATATTTCAATGTGAGATTCAAATAAACTATATAGAGAGCTAAGCCAATACATACAAATGAATACATTCAAAGTGAAGCCAAACATTTTGTGTGAATTTATTTATTTAGCTTTTGGTGACCGGGTAAGTACACTAGACAAGTAATATGCCGATTTCAGGAATGACCCGGGAGAGTACAACATTGTGAAATACATGGTGGTACAGGGATTATACAAATAACAACATAGCAGATAGTTTGACTAGAGCGGAACAGTACAAGGGGACATTTACAAGGTATCAACAGAGGTAAAGCAATCTAGGTAACCATCCAATTTCAGACAGTGTGAGGTAAAACAGAGTCACTAGTTAATTTTCTTCCAAGTTCAGACAGTGTGCGGTGAGAGAAAAACTGGCGATTAATGATATGTACAAATTGTGGTTTCGAAAATGGACAAATTATAACTTGGTCAAGTGCCAGGTGTTAACTGGTAGTGTCTCAGACAAGTGCCAGGAGAAGATTTGTTAAGAGCTAACCATGTGCATTTTGTAAAGCTTCACAGGCCTAGTAGTACAAGGACATTGCTCTATTGGGGTTTGAGACAGACACACTCAGAGGCCAACTTTAGGACACCCCACAGTTGTCTATGAAAACTATGGAAGGAGGGGGCCAATCGAACCTGCTCAGGAATGGAGTTCCAGAGTTTAGGTGCACTTGCTGCAAAGTCCCTGTCCCCCATGAGGGTGTGAGTAGGGGAAACTCTTAGCAGTCCAGGGACCTGTGATCTAAGTGAGTAGGAGGAGTGGTCCGCCGGTAGTAGTAGCTGTGACAGCCCCAGTGGGGTGTCTGTTTTAGTCACTTTGCCCATGAGACATCCAAGCCCAAAATCAAGGTAGCTAGATGGTGAGAGCCAACCAAGATTTTCATAGAGGTTGCAATGATGGGTAAGCCGGGGGGGGGGGCAGCGAGGGCAAAATGACAAATGTTGTTGTAAGTCGTAGACCACCGGGTAAGGTGGGTTTTAGCAGAGCTGGCAAATAGGTGCAGGCCATAGGAAAGGGAGGGAAGGAGGACACCTCTCGCGAGGGCCAGACAAGCTTCAGGTGTGAGGTTGTATTTGGCTCTGTAAGCCATGCCCAATTTGCAGTTCACCAATCTGCAGACATTTAGTATGTGACTCCCCATGTCAAGTTGGGGGTCAAGCATAACACCAAGGTATCTGATGGAATTTACAGTTGGGAGGGGGGTTCCATCCTGGCATTTGATGCGCAGGGGAGCTGGCATGGCTTTGATTTTGGGTGCTGAGCCAAATAGCATAGCCTGCATTTTTTTCAGGTTGAAAACCAGTTTATTTTTAGTTACCCAAACCTGGATATTGTTAAATTTGTCAGACAGTTGCTGATTTAGACACTCAATGTCCCTGGAGTGGGCCATGAAAACCAGGTCATCGGCATAGAGAGTGGCACTGCAGTTAGTAACTGCCGACGGTAAGTGATTGACAAAGAGGGAGAAGAGGAGGGGCCCCAGGACCGACCCCTGAGGGATGCCTGAGGTAACCGGTAGTGGTTCAGAAAGCACTTTGTTAAATCTAGTCAACTGCATTCGACCATGTAGATAGCTAGTGAACCAGTTCATTGCAGCAAAGGACAGGCCCAGAGACCACAGCTGAGTGTGGAACAGCTCATGATCAACAAGGTCGAAGGCCTTGAACAGGTCAATGAATATGGCTCCAGAGAGTTTGCCCTGATCCATGGCTCCTCTGATACTAGATGAGACAGAGACCAGGGCAGTGGTTGTGCTATGCCCCTTCTGAAAGCCGTGTTGGGCTGGGGATAGCAGATCTTGGGCCATTATGTGGTCAGTGAGTTGTACAGCCACAACTTTTTCAAGGAGCTTGCTGAGGGAGGGCAGAACGGCTATCGGATGATAATTGTCCAGGACCTTAGGACTGCCCTGCTTCAGTACAGGTACTATCCTGGCCACCTTCCACATGTCAGGAATAACCCCTTTCGCTAGTGACAGGTTAAAGATATGGACTACAGGGGAGGCTATGTGGTGGACACCTAGCTTGAGTAGTTTAGGCTCCAGATTGTCGGGCCCTGGGCTTGAGTACTGGGGAGGCCAGAGAGAAGGTTAAGCATGTCTGAGACTGAAACAGCTCTGAGACAGAAAAGTGGACGGGGGAGGAGGTTATCCCCAGCCCTGGTGTAGAAGGGAGGCCAGTGCAGATCCCTGGAGGTGAGAAAAGTGCAGCATATGCTGACAGGTCAGTGAAGTGAGCATTTAAGGCATTGGCAATCGTGTGGGGATTGTTGCAAGAGACCCCTCCGATGACTATGTCTGATACCCCGGCACTGGTGGGGCCACTGACAAGTGTTTTGATATTTCTCCAGAACCTTCTGGGATCATTGGCTGAGCTGAGTAGGGCAGACTTACAGAAGTCACTTTTTGCTCTTATTCCTTAGGTATCTGTAGTGCTGGAGAGCTGTCTGATCTAGAGAGCTTTTGTAGTGTGACCAACACTTGTCTCTGGCCCTCATGAGGGCAAGGAGACTCCCGTGCAACCACTGGGTGATGGACCCCCTGACCCTCCTTGTGACAATGGGGGCATGTTTGTCCTGCAAGGCCACGAAGGTAGAGAGAAAGCGGGTGGCAGCAGTAGAGGGATCAGATGCTCCCAGCACCTCTGACCAGTCGGTGGTCCTTAGGTCCTCCCTGAAATCTTCAGGTTCAAACCTGGCATAGTTCCTTACATGGATGATTTTATCGGGGACTTTTGGGGTATGTATTCTCCACACTCCATAGACTGGGGAATGGTCAGAGATAGAGTCTTGGAGGATCCCTACAGAGGATATCCTTTGAGGTCAATTTGACAGGATCCAGTCCAGAAGGGAGCTGGAGGATCCATTAGCCGATCATCTGGTTGGCTCCTGGACAAGTTGTGTAAGGGAGTGAGTGGCAAGCAGGGACTCATAATGCCTTGCATTACCACCAGCCCAGTTTAGGTTTACGTCACCCAAGATAACAAGTTCATTTTCACCGGTACTGGGACCTACTGTGTCCAGGAGATGGGTCAAGCCTGGAAGGCCTCCTTTTGGTGGGTTGTAGGTGCAGGCCACGTGCAGTTTTTAAAAATTCCCAAGTAGGAGTAGGACATGAAGCAGCTCACAGGGGGATGGGGTAGATAGTGGGTGAGCCACCTCAGTAACCTTCAGGTGTTTTTTGTAATATATCAAGATACCACTTCCCCGTTTATTCCTAGATCTATCCTGTCTTATTAATTCATACCCGGGGAGTGCACATGTTGCATCAGGAGTAGAGGATTTCAGCCAAGTCTCGGTCACTCCAAGAATATCTGGCTTGTAGAGTGAGACCCAGGTGACTAGCTCATTGAAGTTAGGTAGTAGGCTCCGTATATTGAGGTGAGCAACTTTGAGTACCTTGCCCAGCCTCCATTCCAGGGGGGTAGTGGGGACCAGGGAGCTAGGGCCAGGGTTGGATTCAATGTCACCAGACAGAGCTAATATTATGGGGAAGATCCATAGGGGGTACCACCAGTGGGCAGCCACTCCAGACAAGGGCTTCCTTGCTAGGAAACACTTAGTACGGCTGGAGGACAGTAGACCTCTGAGGTCCAGACAACTGGTAGGACAGTACAGTGATTTGGAGAAGGCTAGTAGGTTAGAGAAGAAGTAGTCAGGTGACACATCCAGGGGAGGCATATTCCAGCAGTGTCTGATAACCATCGGGGGGGCTGGAGACCACTTGAAGGAGTGTGAGCCCTGTAAAGAGCCCCGCTAGGATGACGGAGATCAGAGGGGGTGGTTGGATGTCACCTTTTTGGACCTTGGGGGACTTCCACTGTTCAGTGGGGAGTTCCCTAGGGGGCCCCATTGTGAAAAGCTGCAGGTGCCTGGGCCACCTCATGATCGTCTGGGAGGACAACTCTAGTGGGGCAGACCTTGCAGTGTCCTCAGTGAGGGATTAAAGCAGTGGTAATCAGAAATAGGGAGTATCTCTCGGGCACTAAGTAGGGAGCTGGGGTGAGGAGTAGGAAATAATAAGGTCCACTCGACACAGGTGTAGTACTAGAAGTCACAGGAGAACAACAATTGTTAGGAGAGAAAAAACACTGAATTCAGGAACATTAGATTCAGGAAACGCAACAAATAGCATTAAGAAAGCATAAATCAAAATTAAAAAGACATTGAGTTGTGCTGAAATAGCATTAAGAATGCATAAATCAAATTAACAAGACATTGAGTTGTACTGAAATTATAACCACTATGATCACCTGGTAGAGGTTCAGTACAGGGGCTATCACCTGGAGCTATGAGGTACAGTAAGCCTCAGAACAGCAGGGCAGGGTATAACCTGGTTCATTAGCATTAGTTGAGCCATCACACTGGCTATGGGAATAGGGAACACTTGTTGCACTTGTCATTGGGACTTCCCCCAGGCCATAATTGGTCAAGTTAGTGCTCTGGAGGCAGAGCTAGTGCACATTTAATGGGAGGAGGGAACAGGGTGGGTGGGGGAGCCAAAAATTCAGTGTGGTGTGCAGTCACCTGCACCAGCAGGGGTAAAGAATACTTTCAGGACTGTCCGAGGAGGCCTGCCGGTACAGCGATAGCTACCAGCACCTCAGACTTGGTACAATGGCACGCGGCTTGGGGGGGACCTTCCAGGCACAGGTCACCCTCACCTCCCCTCCTCCTTCTCAACTACAGCAGGTGATCTGGCTACAGAATGTCTGCAGAGCAGGGGAAAACTCGCCTTTAAGAGAGGCGAGTAGCCAGCGTCACTTTGTGGAGGTCCAATGAGCAGCAGAAATGCAACGGTGCCAAGTCTGAAAAATTCTGGAGCGGGCGTGGAAGCGTGGCTGGGTCTGTCAGCATGTAGGGACAAAGGAGACTCCAGGAAGCATGCAGGTAAGGGTGGTTGCAATCCCCAATTTTGCCCTCGCGGCAAGACAATCCCCTTCCTAGTAATGTCCAACAATTCAGTATGGTGTGCAGTCGCCTGCACCAGCAGGGGTAAAGAATACTTTCAGGATTGTCCGAGGAGGCCCGTCAGTACAGCGATAGCTGCCAGCACCTCAGACTCGGTACAGTGGCACGTGGCTCAGGGGGGAGACCTTCCAGGCACAGGTCACCCTTACCTCCCCTCCTTCATCTCAACTACAGCAGGTGGTCTGGCTACAGAATGTCAGGTAGTACTAGTCATCCAGATATACTGTAGTCTATGTACGTAGTGTAATAATACATATACACACACACATCTATATATATATATATATATATATATATATATATATATATATATTCTTTGCAAAAACTACATTAATGCATCAGTTAGGATTTATATAAAATTGTAGAAAGGAGGGAAATGTGGCATTAGGATTTCCAACCCTAACACCACCCCAACCCTGCATATACCAACAAGCGTCCAGGAGTATGCCTTGGGGTCATCAGACATAATGACATAACGGTTTGATATCAACTCTAACTGATGCATTAGAGTAGTTTTTGCAAAGAATTTCCTTTCATTTTGAAATAGTGTAATTGTAGCCTTATTTGCCTGTGGTATCACAAGGCACTTTGGGCCCTGCAGTTCCACCCATCAATATTTTTTGAGACAGAGTAATGGTATCCTTATATGCCTGTGGGGGCATAGTGCCCTTTGGGCCCTGTGCTACCATTCCTGCATACATGCATATATTTACAGTATGTCACTGTGGAAGGGTCCTGCAATTCCATTTATAGGACAACACTGACCAAATTGTCAGCATAGCCATTGTATTACCCCATCTCATGTACCTCATACAAAAAATGTTAGAATCCCAGCCAAAACATAATTCTGCACAATTACAATGCCATTCCATGCCACAGGTACAAAAACTCAGTTTGGTCAGGATTTGAAACATGACAGCTATGACATAGATGAAGAGGGGTAATAAGAAGTCTATGTTAAAAATTTGGGGTCAAAGTCATTAAAATTTCCAAAGTTATGAGCATGTGTAGCAAAATTGCAACAGATGGTCATAACTTTGGGACTATTACATATTTTGACCTCAATTTTTAACATAGCCTTCTTAGTACCCCACATTATGAACAATATCACTGTCATTACACAAATCTCACCCAAAAGGTGAATTTATCAAGAGACCGCAAAATCACCTTTTGGGTGGGAGTTACATAACAAGAGTCATATTGTTCATGAAGTAGGGTCCTCAAAAGGCTACGTTGAAAATTTAGGGTAAAAATGTTAAAAAGTGTCTGAGTTATGTACTGTACCAGAGTTGAAACCCCCACTGAAAAACATTGAACTGCATTTACATTAATTTCTCATATTGCAGTCACCAGTTCCAGTAGTAAGACATGACCTTGATCAGAGAGTGAATCTTGAACCTGGAACCTGTTCAGGTGAATCAGGATGTGTGGGTGTGTACTGGGGGTGCGGGGTAGTGGATGCTGAGTTGGTGGTGGGGGGGGGCTGATTGGAGATGGACCATTGTCTGTTAAAAAAAAAATTGAAGTTGGTTTTCTTTATTTCAGGTATATAATAATAGACAGTGTAGAGGGACAGTGAACACATGATTGGGTTCAAATTCAATTGGGGACAGTGATCAGAGGGTGAGGGGCACCACAAGATACTAGGGAAAGAATAAATTCAAATAGAGACAGCATTCTGAGGGTGTGGGGATGCCACTAGACACCAGGGAAACAAATTCAAATGGGGATACTGACCTGAAGGTGGGAGGGTGGAGAGTGCCACTAAACAACCTGGAAAGAATAAATTCAAATGGGACAGTGAATGGAGGTGTCCACTAGACACTGGGGAAATAATAAATTGAAATGGGGACAGTGATCAGAAGGTGGGAGGCATCACTAGGCACCAGGGAAAGAACACATTCAAATGAGGACAGCGATCAGAGGATGGGGTGCCACTAGACAGCAGGGAAACAATAAATTTAAATGGAAACAGTGATCTGAACATGAGGGGGTGACACTGGACACCAGAGAAGCAATAAATTCAAATGGGTACAGCAATCTGAACATTGTGCGTGCCACTAGACAGCAGGGAAACAAGAAATTCAAACAGGGACAACAATGGGAAGGTGGAGGCTGCCACTATACATTAGGGAAATTTAAAAGATGCAGTGAGAGATGAAAACTCAATTACATACTAACATATACTAAAATGCCAGCAGAATAGGCCTAATGGTCTCTCGAGTCTGCTCGATTTTAAGCACCAGCAATGAGGGCCGATTTTGGTGTGCCTCCTCCCCCTTGGATTATCTGTCCCCAGTCCCAGATGTTCCACCTGTATTGGGCCTGGTCAGATTTACACTCTCCCTGTACCTGTCCCATCCCCTCTTAAACATGTCCACAGTCTCCACCTCTACCAGCTCCCTGGGCAGTGCATTCCATGGCTCCACCACTCTTTCAGTGAAATAACATCTCCTCCTCTCCCCTCTGAGTCTGCCTGCTTCCAGATTACACCCCATGACCTCTTGTTACCCCACCCTCCTTCCTTTGGAGCACCCTGACTGTGCCTCCTTTATTGATCCCTTTCATGTACTAACATACTAACATACTAAAATGCCAGCAGAATAGGCCTAACGGTCTTTCGTGTCTGCTCATTTGGTCAGCCCCCACCCTGGGTGCTGACCTTGCTGTCCCCCTCGCCTTCTCTGGCTTCTCCCTTCCCAGTTCCGGATATTCTTGCTGCATTGGATTTTGCTTCCAGAACCCTTCCCCTGTACCTGTCCCACCACCTCTTGAACCCCTCCACTGTCTCTGCCTCCACCAGCCCCCTAGGTAGTACATTCCATGGCTCCACCACCCTCTCAGTGAAGTAGCACCTCCTCCTTTCTCCCCTGAATCTTTCCCCCTCCAGCTTCCACTAGTGGCCCCTTCCTCCTTCCTTCAAAGCACCCTGACTGTTCCTCCCCCATTTACCCTCTTCATGTACCTGAAGACCTCTATCATGTCCCCCCGGTCCCTTCTCTATTCCAGTGTGTACATATTTAGCTCTTGAGCCTCTCCTCTTAGGTCCTGTCCCCAAGCCCCAAATCATTTTGGTTTGCCCTCCTCTGGATCCTCTCCAGGAGGTTAGTGTCCCTCTTTAAGTGTGGCCTCCAAAACTGCACGGAAGTACTCCAGGTGCGGCCTCACCAAGCAGTTATACAGAGGAGTATCACTTCCCTCCTTCTGGGTGATCCCCTAGCATGCATCCCAGCATCCTGTTGGCCTTGGCTGCTGCCCTCCTACAAGTCTCAGAGTTGTTCATCTTGACATCCACCACCACCCCAGGTCCCTCTCAGCCATTGAGACTTGTAGTATTCCCCCAGGGTGTACAATTGGCCTGGGTTTTGGCCCCAGGTGGAGTACCTTGCATTTCCCTGCATTGAACCTCAGCTTCCACTTTCTAGACCATCTTTCCAGAGCCTCCAGGTCCCCTGCAGGGCCACCTCCCTCCTCCCCATCCACCACCAGTTTCAGGTCATCTGCAAAGAGACTCATCTCCTCCTGATTCCTGTCCTTATGTCAGATAGGTAGGCATTGAACAGAAGGGCCCAGGACTGATCCTGTGGGACCCCACTAATGACCCTCCTTGAGGATGAGACTATCCCACCAATTCGACCCTCTGGGTCCGGTCCTGGAGCCAATTGCCTATCCATCTGATCATCTGGTTTCCACCCCATTTCTCCTAGCTTATCCAACAGGCCCACATGAGGAACAGAGTCAAATGCCTTGCTGAAGTCTAGAAAGAGGACATCCACTGGTCTACCCAGGTCCAAGGCACTTGTCACCCAGTCATAGAACTCCACCAGGTTTGTCTGACACGATTTCCCAGGATGAATCCATGCTGTCTATCATCCAGGCACCCTGACTTATCCAGGTCCCCCTAGCCTCTCCTTGACAATGCCCTCCATCACCTTGCCCACCACCGATGTCAGGCTGACAGGCCTGTAGTTCCCTGCCACCTCCCTTGATCCCCCCTTGTGGATGGGCACTACATCGCCACCTTCCAGTCTTGGGGCACCACCCTGTCCTCAGAGAGATGGTGAAAAGCTCTGCCAGGGTTTTGCCAGGACATCTGCAAGTTCCTTCAGCACTCTAGGATGTAATTTATCCAGCCCCGGTGCTTTCTCCATCTTAAGGGAGCTGAGGGCTTCCCTCACTCTCTCTGCTGTGATTTCCACTTCTGGTACCTCTTCTCCCTGCTTAGCCCTTCCCCCACCTGCCAGTGATGCCTCCCCCTCTCCCCAGACCTGCCAATCGGTAAGGGTCCCCCCTCCTCATTATCTCTGTCTCCTCCCATGTATGATGCAGCATCCCCATTTTCCCTGGTGAAAACCGAGGTGAAGTACTCATTTAGTACCTCAGCCTGCTCCCCCGGGTCTTGTGCCCATCTCTCCCCTGATTTAATCCTGCTAATCTGCCCCTTCACCCTTCGTCTTTCCCCAATGTATCTAAAGAACCCCTTTTTCCCTCTCCTAATTTCCCTGGCCAGATTCTGCTCCTTCCTTGCCTTAGCCACCCTAACCACTCTAGTGGCCCTTCTAGCCATCAGCTCGTACTCCCCTCGATCCCTTTCACTCCTTGAGCACTTGAATTTCTTATAGGCTGCTTTCTTTCCCCACCTCCTGGACCTCCCTGGTCCACCAACAGGAGTTTTGGGCCCTACCGCATTTAGTCTTACTCTTGCACAGGTGCTGGTAGCATCCTGCACCCCTCTCCTGATGATTTCCACCTACTATCAGCGTCCATGTCTGACCCAATCCCATCCAAATGCTCCTTAAGGATCCTTCCCATTTCCTTAAAATCCGCCCCCTGAAGTCAGTTACTTCCGTCTTTGTGCAGCCTTCTAGCCCTCCTAGGTCCAGGCAGAACCAGACCGTGGCATGGTCACTCCCTGTCAATGGGTCCCTTACCTCCAGGCCCCCAATCTGGTCACTGTCTGCCAGGACCACATCCAGTACCCGTGCCTCCCTGGTCGGTTCCCTCACCTGCTGAGTTAGGAACGCATCTTGAAAGACATCCAGCAACCTCTGTTCCCTGGTCACAGAGGATGTCATAGTCTCCCAGTCTGTTCCTGGCATGTTTAAGTCCCTAACACCACCACCGTTCCTCTGCCCAGTCTGCGTCTCTAACATCTGCCACCAGACTGTCCTCCAGCTCCTCCGCCAGGGCAGGGGGTCTATACACCACTCCTATTTTTACTCTCTTGCCCCCCCTTGTTATCAAGGTGACCCAAATCACCTCCACGGTTCCCTCCGCCTCCTCTACTCCCCCTATGTCAATGCAGTTTTTGACTATCATTGCTACCCCTCCTCCCCTTCCCTCCCCCTGTCCTTCCTGAACATAGTGTAACCCTCCAGGTTCAGGTCCCAGTCATGTCTTGCAGTGGCCCAAATCTCAGTGACCGCTGCCACATCCACTGCTCCCTCAGTTAACATCACCTGGAGCTCAGGCATTTTATTGCCCAAGCTCCTGGCATTTAACAGGACTACCTTCCACCCTTTCCTATAGTTCCATTTCCCCAGCTCGTGTTCCATGAGGGATTCTGTTTTCTCCTGGTCTGCACTTTGCCAGTTGGCCTTTCCTGCAATCCTCCTGGTCCCCAGGGGTGGAGACAAGTCCCTCCTTTATCGGCACCCCTTGACAGCCTTTTCTCCCATCCCACCCCCCTTCACAAGTTTAAACCCCACTTTTCACCAATGAACTCCTCTATTTTCAACTTAAGGATTCCCCCCTCCAAAATGAGATGTAGTCTATCTCTAGCATACAGCTCCTTATCCTCCCAGGTCTCCCCCCAATCCCCCATCAACCCATACCCTCTGGCCTCACACCACTCCCTGAGCCACTGGTTTATCTCCCTAATTTTCCTTTTGTGTTCCCCACTAGCCCTTGGCACTGGCAGGATTTCTGAGAAGGAAACTGTGCATCCTATGTCATGACAGACCCTGGTGAGCTCCCTGAATCTTGCCTGTATCTCTAGCTCGCTATTTCCCTCAATGTCATTTGTTCCCAGGTGGACCAGTATGTCTGGGGAACCCCCACAGTCCTTTGCCAGCTGATATACCTCGTGCTTAGCCCTTTGCACCGTTAGTCCAGGGAAGCATCTTGTTCTAACTGGCCAGGCTTCTCCCTCCCTATCCCATTTGATACCCCTGATCATAGAATCCCCCAGCAGGAGCACTGTGACCACTCCTTTTCCTTCATTCCCCCTTCCATGTCCCTCATCCTTTCTACCAGCCCCTCCACCCAGCTGGCTCCTTGTTCCTCCCCCTATCTGGGTGCCACATGCCACCCCCTCCTTATTTACCATGACCACCCCCTCCCCTCCAATCCTATGCCTCTTCTCCTCCTGAGTATCCTTCTGTAGCTTGCTAATTCCCCCCTCACTGCTTGCAACTGGTCCTTCTCCCTCATCTGCTAAACTAGCCTGGCTCATCCTCCCTTCCTTCCTGTCTCCATTTAGTTCCTCCTTGCTCGTCGTGCTCCCCTGGCCTAAACCCTCAGCTCCCTTTACTGAATCCTCCTTGTACTTCTGGTCCTTCTCCTTTACCTTTCCTCCCAACTGGTCCTTCTCCTTGCGCTTTCCTCCCTCTTCCCCCTGCCCATCCTGCTCTGATTCACTGCTCCCCCCTTTCTCCTGCATTCCAGGTCCCCCTGTTCTTCCTGCTGTCTGGCCCCTGCCTCCTGCCTCCCACTCCCACTCCCTTTCTGTCTCTAACCACCTCTGTCATGGCTACATCACCCCCCTCATCCTTGAGCAGAAGAAGAGAATTGAAGCGGTTACTGAGTGTGAGTCTGATCCACCTCCCGCCTTGCTTCCTTCTGTCCAGCACTGGCCATCTGCCTACTTCCCTGAGAATGTTGTGTCTCCATCCCCCCTTTGTGAGGTCCCCAGTTACCTGCCTGCTTCCTTGGTAGTGTCCTTTTGGACCCCCTCTGCCAGGGTCCCTATGTGACCCCTGAGTATTCTCCTGCACTCCTTTCCCTATACCCCCACCCCCAGTGCTTGGTGCAGCCCTGTGGGAGATTTCCAGCCCCTTCACAACCATACAACCCCCCTTCCCTAAGCTTTCTCCTCATCCCCGCAACCTCCTCCCTAAGCTGTGCTAGCTGGTAGCACACTGGGCAAACACCAAACTTCCAAGCCCAGTCCAGTATCAAGGCTGCTCCACACCCTGTGCACCCCACCACCCTCCCAAAGATGCCGGCCCTAATGATGTGTGGTTCCATCCCCTTCCAAATAGGTTTCCTTGGGTGAGCCACCAGGTTCCTCCCTAGTCCAAGATACCCCTACTGCCTAATCAGGTCACCCACTAATCTTAGAGACAGTCCCACTGTACACCAGTAACTCTGTTACTAGGTGCAGTACACCACATTAAACTTATAAGGAAATGAACTCCCTAAGATCCTTTCCCAGCCTTAATCCAACCCCAGTGGCTAGAACTACATGAGCTGCACCAGCAGCCTTTTCCTCAATTGCAGGGCAGGTGTTCCCCTATAAATTTGCAGACTTCTGGGGAGGGAGGGTGGGAGAGCGGGTCTTGGGCAGACACCTGACAAGAGAGTGTATCAGCCCTGTGTCTCCCTCCAAGCCCTGCAGCTAAAGAACCAGGCCCAAGCAAATCCCACCAAATAGGTTTTAAATCAGCAGAAATAGACCTCTACCAGCGCAGCCTGTTACACAGTGAAACATCCACAAAGAGCCCCACTTACAGCCACCAAATCAGTTTACAAACATCCAGCATCCCCCCAAACAATACCCTGCTAGCCCCTTAGAAGAAAGAAAGAAAAGAACTAACCTACCAAGTAAAATCCACAAGAACCCTGTGAAAACAACAGCATCAGCTACTGGCCTGGAACACAACTGATCCTGTCCCCTTCCAGTTCTTTCTGAGAAGACAAAGCAGCTAGCATCTCAACCTGATTCAGCCCTGCCTCCAGTCAATTGGCTGAATGAGACCTGGCCAGACCATTAACACCCCTTCCCCACTATGAACTAACCTTTACAGCTAATGGAGTCAGCACAAGGAATCCAACTTCAAGTCAAAGCCCCAAAATATGTTTGCTGCCAAAACAGGTCTCCAATTTAATCAGCTTCACTAACACCACATCAAAATAAGCTTGAAATTAACAGATATAGGTCTCCAATTCAAATAACCATCTCCAAGCAAACCCCACCAAATAGGTTTTAAATCAGCAGAAATAGGCTTCTACCAAGCGCAGCCTGTTACACAGTGAAACATCCACAAAGTCCACTTACAGCCACCAAATCAGTTTACAAACATCCAGCATCCCCCCAAACAATACCCTGCTAGCCCCTTAGAAGAAAGAAAGAAAAGAACTAACCTACCAAGTAAAATCCACAAGAACCCTATGAAAACAACAGCATCAGCTACTGGCCTGGAACACAACTGATCCTGTCCCCTTCCAGTTCTTTCTGAGAAGACAAAGCAGCTAGCACCTCAACCTGATTCAGCCCTGTCTCCAGTCAATTGGCTGAGTGAGACCTGGCCAGACCATTAACACCCCTCCCCCACTATGAACTAACCTTTACAGCTAATGGAGTCAGCACAAGGAATCCAACTTCAAGTCAAAGCCCCCCAAAATATGTTTGCTGCCAAAGGAAACAGGTCTCCAATTTAATCAGCTTCACTAACACCACATCAAAATAAGCTTGAAATTAACAGATATAGGTCTCCAATTCAAATAACCATCTCCAAGCAAACCCCACCAAATAGGTTTTAAATCAGCAGAAATAGGCCTCTACCAGCGCAGCCTGTTACACAGTGAAACATCCACAAAGAGCCCCACTTACAGCCACCAAATCAGTTTACAAACATCCAGCATCCCCCCAAACAATACCTCCAGCCCCTGAATCATCCTGGTCACCCTCCTCTAGACCTTTTCAAGGAGTGCAATGTCCTTGACCAAGTGCAATCACCAAAACTGCACACAGTACTCAAGGTGTGTTCTAACCAGGCAGTTATACAAAAGGAAAATCACATCCCACTTCCTGGAAGTTTTCCCCCCTTGCAATGCACCCCAGCATTTTGTTTGCTTTGGCTGCTGCCCTCCTGCACTGTTCAGAGTTATTTATTTTGGCACCTACCACCACCTACCACCACCCCCAGGTCCTTCTCTCAATCCATAACCTGCAGTTTCTTCCCCAACCAAAAAGTATTCTTGAACCACGTTTCTAAGCCCCAAGTGGAGAACCCTACACTTCTTAGCATTAAACTTCAGTCCCCAGTTGTGAGACCACCCCAAGGATCTCCAGGTCCTCTTGAAGGGCCCTCCACCCCAACCACCACAGCCCCCAGATTGGAATCATTGGCGAAAAGGCTCATCGCACTCCTGATACCTCTTCTGATGTCAGAGATGTAAATGTTAAACAGGAGTGGGCCCAGCTCTGACCATTGTAGAACCCCACTGATGACCCTCCTAGGAGAGGAGACCACCCCCAACCATCACCCTCTGCCACCACCCAATTAGTCAGTTTCCTCTCCACCTAACAGTCTTCTTGCCCACCCCATTCCCATCAACTTATCCCTCAGCCCAGGGTGTGGCACCAAGTCAAATGCCTTGCCGAAGTCCAGAAAGAGGACATCCACCAGCCTACCCTGGTCCAATGCCCTAGTCACCCACTCATAGACCTCCACAAGGTTAGTCTGACATGATCTGCCATGCACAATGCCATGCTATTGCATATGGCTTCCATAATTTTTCTGACCATGGACATCAGGCTGACAGGCTTGTAATAGAGAGGCTCCTCTGGTGGCCCACCTTTGTGGATGGGCATGATGTCAGCCATCCTCCAGTTCTGAGGCACACATCCCATCCATAGGGAGGAGCTGAAGAGGTCCACTAGGGGAGCAGCCAGTACATCCACCATTTCTTTTAGCACCCTGTGATGCAGGCTATCTGGACCTGGTGCCTTATCTGTTTTCAGGGGCCTGTTGTCATCCCATATGCTATCAACAGGAATTTCCCTATCTGTTACATGTGGGAGGACTTCAAGACACTTGAAAAATGGTCTGGGACATGACTGCTGAAATTTAATGCCAAGAAGTATGCTGTGATGCACTTGGGGAGTAGGAATAGAAGTAAGAATGGAAGAGTAGGGTACACCCTAGGTGGGGAATAAATTAAAGTAACAGAACAGGAGAGAGATCTAGGTATCATAGTCTCCTCAAACCTTAAGGAAGCAATCCAATGTAGCAGAGTGGCAGGAAAGGCCAATGGAATGTTGGCATGCATAGGCAGGGACATTACTAGCAGAAAGAGGGAGGTAATAATGCCCCTTTACAAAGCCATGATGAGGCCACACCTGGAGTATGGGGCTCAGTTCTGGAGGCCACATCTCTGCAAGAATATAGATGCACTGGAGAGGGTTCAGAGAAGGGCAACCAAGATGGTGCAGGGTATGCAGGGAAAGTCATACAAGCAGAGGTGTAAAGAGCTGTATCTGTACATGCTGGAGACAAGGAGGGAAAGGGGAGACATGATTGAAACTTTTAAATATGTTAAGGGGCTCAATAAAGTGGGAGAAGAGGGTTTACTTAAGATGAAGGAGGGGATCAAAACTAGAAGGCACAGCCTCAGACTGCAAGGAAAAAGATACAGGGGTAATATGAGGGGGAATTCCTTCATGGAGAGGGTGGTGGAGCCCTGAAACAGACTACCAGACAGAGTGGTGGGGACTAAATCAGTGGAAGAATTCAAGAGGGTATGGGACAAGCATATGGGGCTGAGTATCAGGGGAAGGCAGGGTCTGGCCGGGAGGGTGAGGTTTAAGAGGGAAAAAGGGAAGACTAGATAGTCCAGTATGGTCCTTTTCTGTCATCAAGTTTCTATGATTCTGTGTTACCTCCTCTTCTTCAAAACTGACCTGCCTCTCCGCATGAGATGCCTCTTCCTCAGCTCTAACCCCTGATAAGGAGCTGTGCCCCATTGTCTCTAGTGTAGACTGAGGCAAAGTAATCATTTAGTACCTCAGCCTGTTCCCTGGCCTCCTCAGCAACCTTGCAACTATTTTGTATCTATATCTATATCTATATCTATATCTATATCTATATCTATATCTATATCTATATCTATATCTATATCTATATCTACATCTATATCTATAGCTATATCTATTCATCTATCTATCTAGTTATCTAGCTATCTATCTATCTGTCTATCTATCTATCTAGCATATTTGCAAAAAACTGCATTAATGCAGCAGTTAAGGTTTTTTACAGTGACAAAAGTGAGGAAATTTGACATTAGGGTTACCACCCCATGCCCACCGCATCCCCATCACCAGGAATCTGGGTTTGTGTTGGGGTTGTCGACCCTAACTCTCACCCCATTCCATGTGTAAATAAGCTCAGATACTACATTATAGGTGAATGGGATGAGATTTAGGACCTACAACCCCAATGCACACCCTAAAGCCTGTTGGTGGGGGTGGACTGGGCATGGGGTGTAGGGAGTGGTAACCCTAATGCCAAATTTCCTTGCTTTTGTTGCTGTAGAAAAACTCTAACTGTTGCATTACTGCAGTATTTTGCAAAGAATGTCCTTACTTTTTGAGAAAGCATACCAAAATGCATTCTCGTTCAAGTTGGTGGCCCACCAACTTGCACATTTGTGCATAACAAAACAATATAAATACTAAATAACATTTGCAGATTGCAGCACGGCACCTGAAGAACATTCCCTGGTACTGCATAACAACATACATACAGTATGCCATACCTTTTGAACTGCAGTATACCTTATGATGGCATCTTCCTTGACAATGAAATATGTGCTCACTGCAGCTTTCGAAATGCACAGCAATAGTTTCCCATTAGGTATAAAGAACATGCACCACAACTCAGAAACCGTAAGTAGCATTGACACAAAACTTGACACAATCCAACATCTATGGTCCTTTTTCTACATCCCAAAAGTCTTTATCTCACTTCATTTCCAAGATAACAACACAAAGCTGATCTGCGCCAACAGTGTTGAAAAGTCTGTATCTCACTTCATTTCTGAGATAATGGCACAAACCTGATGTGAGGTAACAGTAGTGAAAGTCTGTATCTCTCTTCATTTCCAATATAATGGCACAAAGCTGATGTGACTAAACAGTAGCAAAAAGTCTGTATCTTGCTTCATTTCCAAGATAACGGCACAAACCTGATCTGAGCCAACAGTAGCGAAAAGTCTGTATCTCGTTTATTTTCTGAGATAACGGCACAAAGCTGATCTAAGCCACCAGTAGCGAAAAGTCTGTATCTCGCTTCATTTCTGAGATAATGGCGCAAAGCTGATGTGAGGCAACAGCAGCGAAAGTCTGTATCTTGCTTCATTTCTGAGATTTATTTATTTTATTTAGCTTTTGTTGACCGGGTAAGTGCACTAGACAAATCCTGCCTATTTTCAGGCACGACCCGGGGGAGGGGGATACAGATGAATGCCAACTGACCTTGAACCAGATTAAGCTGTTGGTGGTATTTTTAGTGAATGAGGGAAATTTGGCCAGGACACCGGGGAAATTCCCCTACTCTTTTCGATAAGTGCCATGGGATCTTTAACATCCACCTGAACTACCACCAATCCAGGCAGATGGGACCTCGGTTTAACATCTCATCCGAAAGGCGGATAACATCATAAAGGTGCTGATGAGATAACAGCATAAAGGTGATGTAAGCCACCACTAGCGAAAAAGTCTGTATCTTGCTTCGTTTCCAAGATAATGACGAAAAGTTGATCTGAGCCAACAGTAGTGAAAAGTCTGTATCTTGCTTAATTTATGAGATGATGGCACAAAACTGATGTGAGGCAACAGTAGCAAAAAATCTGTATCTCATATCATTTCCGAGATAATGGGACAATGCTGATGTGAGTCAACAGTAGCGAAAAGTCTATATCTAGCTTTGTTTCCAAGATAACATTGCAAATGTGATATAAGCCACCAGAAGCAAAAAAGCATGTATCTCATTTCATTTCCGAGATAACGTCGCAAACCTGATCTGAACCAACAGTAGTGAAAAGTGGGTATCTCGCTTCGTTTCCAAGATAACAGAGCAAAGCTGATGTGAGGCAACAGTATTGAAAAGTCTGTGTCTTGCTTAGTTTCCAAGATGACGGCACAAAACTGATGTGACTCAATAGTAGCGAAAAGTCTGTATCTCGCCTCATTTCCAAGATAACGGCGCAAACCTGATCTGAGCCACCAGTAGCGAAATGTCTGTATTTCGCTTAGTTTCCAAGATAACAGCGCAAAGCTGATGTGAAGCAGCAGTAGCAAAAAGTCAGTATATCGCTCTGTTTCTGAGATAATAGCGCAAAGCTGATGTGAAGCATCTGAAGCAAAAAGTCTATCTCGCTTCGTTTACAAGATAACGGCACAAAGCTGATGGGAGCCAACAGTAATGAAAAGTCTGTATCTTGCTTCGTTTCTGAGATAACAGCAGAAAGGAGATGTGAGCCAACAGTAGCGAAAAGTCTGTATCTCACTTCGTTTCCCAGATAACAGTGCAAAGGTGCATAACAGCATACCCCATATTCTCACCAACAAAAATTTTCACAATCTAAGATCTATGATTAATCTTTCTACATCTCAAATTTCAGGCAAATCAGACACAGAGTTCAAAAGTTATTGAAGTGGAAGAAACCAAATTTTTATTCGTCGGACTGTCATAATTCAGCACTTGTTTACATTTTACATACCAAACCACTGAAAAACACCTCTGTACCACTAGGGGTACCTACCCTATATATTTCAAGTCACTAGCACCATGCATAGCGCTATGCACAAAATGTTAATTGCGTCATGCAGTATCTCCACAGTGAATACATTTTCCAACATGTAAACATCATAATTCACATCTCCAGAACATCCCCTCAACACCCTCCAAATTTCAAGTAAAAAGACCAAGCCTTTCCAGAGATATTCAATTTTAAAGTTTGTACACCTTTAAGAATTCTTTGATCACGAGAATCGACCATCACAGCCACAAAATGGCAGACCTCGTGGCCGAACACATGCTAAAATGGTGGACCTCGCGGACGAAAAATCTTTGACCACAGGGTGGGGGGCTTTAGACGCTTATAACTTTGTAACGGAACAACATTTTTTCACCAAACAAAAACTGGCATGTTCCTTAAACAAAGGGTGTCTATGTGCCAAGTTTTAGACAAATCAACCACACAGTGGCTATGCCATGCATCATGGAACACAATGTGCAAAAATAGCAGAAACTGCATTTTTGGTACTTCTCTGCATAAAAACTATATGCACCACTGAAATAGAAATTGGCAAATAAAAAGATATGTACTATGCCAGTCCATGTATACCAAATCTTTTCCAAATCTCTTCAATGGTTCCAGAGTGGCATGAGTGGAAAACTGCACACAAGTGGCGAAAAATAAATTTTTGCCACTTCAGTGTGCAAAAACCATATTCACATGTGAAACAAAAATTG
Organism: Neoceratodus forsteri; assembly: GCA_016271365.2. Classification (NCBI taxonomy): domain Eukaryota; kingdom Metazoa; phylum Chordata; order Ceratodontiformes; family Ceratodontidae; genus Neoceratodus; species Neoceratodus forsteri. The sequence goes on from CM028134.1 coordinate 319,480,819, forward strand.
GTAAATCCACAGATGCCCGATAGTACACCAACTATTACAAATGCCACACAAATCCATTCAACAGTTGTAAACTTATAAGCACACAAAAAAATGTGACATTTAACATGAAAGTGCAGAATGAACCCCTAAAGATAGGGGTGCTATTCCAGCAAAACTGACATCTGTGACACAATGACTTGTCAGCCACAGGACACCATCACAATCCAGAACCCATGCATAGAACTCAATCTGAAGTCACTGAAATGCATTGTTTCACTGCTGGAAGGAGCGCAGGACCCTTTGGGCCCCATGCCCCCACCAACTTCTCCATTTCTGCCTAACATCACAGTACAAGTACTGAATATCATACAGTATGTATTGATGTCAGCACATACTGGTGGGAGTGCTTGGCAAACTTGTATATTTCTGCCTAACATCACACTACATGTACTGAATATCCTATGTATTGGTGGGAGCGTGGGGCCCCATTACATTGCCCAGCACTGCATAACCACATGCATCTGACATAAATTTTGAGTTGTCCTATACATTATCATGACATCTTCCTACATAACCAAATATGTGCTCACCATGGCTTTCATAATACACAGAAATGCTTTCCCAGTAATTATAATGAACATGCACCACAACTCAGCAACCATAACTGGCACAGACACAAAATTCACACAGGCCAAGATCTATCATGTCTCTTTCTACATATCAAATTTCAGGCACATCGGACAGACGGTTCAAACGATATTGAAGTGAAACAAACCAAATTTTCATTCATCGGAGTGGCATAATGCCTCATCTGTTTACATTTTACACACCAAACCACTGAAAAATGCCTCTGTGGCACTAAGACTACCTACCATATAAATTTCAAGCCACTAGCATGATACAGAAAGCTATGAGCAAAATGTAAATTGCATCATGCAATATCTACACAGCAAATTAGTTTTCTGACACCTGAACACCATAATTCACTTCTACAGGACATCCCCTGAACACTCTCCGGATTTCAAATTAAAAGACCAAACCATTTCAGAGATATTTAATTTTAAAGTTTTACCACCTTTAAAAATTATTTGATTGCGAGAAGTGGCCCCAACCTCGTGATCAAAGATCATCTTTGATCATGAGGGGACATCTGGTCATGAAATTTGGGCTATCTAGTCCCTCCCAGAGACATCTGGTCCAGCAAAAATCTATCCATCTTGTACCGCCCTCACGAACGCAGATCGCGATCAAAAATTCTTGTGATCAAAGAATTTGCAGGCTCACGATCAAAGATCATTAGCAAGCCGTGATCAAAGAATTTAAAAGTTTAAAACTCCATTTTTTGACACAGCTACATTAAACCACAGGCATGGCTCAATAGAGGGAAGCCCCCTGAGCAAAATCCATCCAAGTTTTACTTCAGAAGTCACCCCTGGACTGAGATATTTGTTTTTTTCCAAACCCAAACTGAAAACAAGATGGTGGCCATCATGAACAATAAATTTCTCATGAGCAAAGATTCTTTGATCTCCAGCCAGCAAATTCTTTGATCATGAGGAGTGACCAGATGGCCAAACCCCCATTCTTCTTTTGCAAAATAACCATATAAATGTTTCCATAGACTTATAATGGGAGCTAAAAGTTTAATAACTTTTGAATGGATTAATATTTTTTCACCAAACAAAAGGTGACACGTTGCTTGACCCAAGCTCTTTCTACATAGTGAGTTTCAGATTGGCAGCCCAGACACTGGCTGTGCAGTGCCACAGACAAAATCTGGAAAACTACCTGCAAAACTGTCGAAAAGTGCATTTTTCAGCTTTTCGCTGCACAAAAAATGTAAGTCCAACCAAAATGTAACTTGGCAAATGAAAAGACCTACCATGCCCCACCACGCTTACCAAATTCCATGCAAATCTGTTGAATGACTCCAAAGTTATTAATGCACAAAATTTCAAGTTTAACATTTAAGTACCTTCATAACCCTAAATGTAGGAGTGCGACTGCCCTATATATATATATATATATATATATATATATCATATATATATCTTTATTGCAATAAACTGTATTAATGCATCAGTTAGGGTTCAAGATAAAGTGCAAAAAAGTAGGGAAAATATGACATAAGGGTTTTCAACACTAACACAACACTCCCACCCTGGAGGAAGCAAATCAGGTGTGCCATGGGGTTGTCATACCTAATGCTCACCACAGTCCATCACTAAATAAGTATAGATGTGTACACTGAATGAAAATGTAGTGAGCGTTAGATTTGACAACCCCACAGTACGCCCGATTTGCTGCCTCCAGAGTGGGGGTGTTGAGTTAGGGTTGAGAACACTAACATCATAGTTCCCTACTTTTTACACTTTATCCCGAACCCTTACTGATGCATTAACACAGTTTTTTGCAGTGAATTTCAATACTTTTTGAGATAATCTAAATGTATCCTTATTTGCCTGTGGGAGAACAGGGCCTTCTGGACTCTGCACTGCCATCCATCCATAGATGTGTATATGTACATTGTCATGGACAGCAACCAAATTGTCAGTACAACCTTCTTATTACCCCACCTCATGTACCTGGTGAAGAACATTTTCAAAATACCACCAACACATGATTCCGTGCCACTGTAATGCAAGTCCATACCACAGATGCAAAAACACACTGTGACCAGGATTTGAAAAATGACAGCTGTGACATACATGAGGTGTGGTAATACGAAGGCTCTGTTGACAATTTGAGGACAAAATATTTACAATTTCCAAAGTTGCGAGCATGTGTAGCAAAATAGAAATGAACAGCCATAACTTTGCCATTTTTACAAATTTTGACCCCAAATTTTCAACATAGCCTTCTCATAGCCCCACTTCATGAACAAGGTTATGAAAAGTGTCCAAATCCTGCCTGAAAGGTGAATTTGTCAAGCAACTACAAAATCACCTTTCGGGCAGGAGCTGTGTAATGACAGTCATATTGTTCATGAGGTGGGGTCCCCAAAAGGCTATGTTGACAATTTGGGCTCAAAATGTCAAAAAAAGCCAAAGTTATGCACCGAAGTTGAAACTCCAATAGAAATACATGGAAATACATTTACCATAGTTTCTCACATTGCAGTCATCGGTTCCACTAGCAAGATATGTCTTCGACTGGATAGTGAAACTCAAACTTGGGACCTGTTCAGGTGAGTGTGTATGGGGTGTACTGGGCGGGTGTGGTGGTGGGTGCTGAGTGTGAGGTGACGGTAGGGATCAGATCAGGGAAGGACCTTTTTTTTTGCTGCTTAAAAAAACTTGAGGGCCATTTTCTTTATTTCAGGATTGACAGATCATGGATGGGGGGGGTACCACTAGACACCAGGGAAAGAAGATAATGGGGACAGGGATAGGGGAAGGAGTGCCACTAGACTACAGGGATATATAAATAAAAAATAAATAAGTGAAATAACTATCCGAGAGTTCATGTGCCACTAGACAACGGGGGAGTAGAGATCAAGACTGGAGGGTAAGGGGGTACCACTAGACATCAGGAAAAGAAGATTAGGTGGATAGGGATTGTGGTGCAGGGTGCCACTAGACACCAGGGATATATAAATTCAAAAAATATGTGAAATCACTATCAGAGGGTGGGTGTGCCACTAAACAACAGGGAAGTAGTGATTGAGATTGGAGGGTGGGGCATACCACTAGACACTAGGGAAAGAAGATTAGGGGGACAGGGATTTGGGAGGGGGTGCCACTAGACACAAGGGGATATATAAATAAATGGGGGATACAAAGTAATTAAGCACAGAGATTGAGATCAGAGGGTGGGGTGTACCACTTAATACTAGGAAAATATAAATAAAAAAGTAAGCGGGATCACAATCAAAGGGTGGGGTGCCACTAGACACCAGGGAAAGAAGATTATGCGGACAGGAATTGGGGAGGGGGTAGTCACTACACATCATGCAGTATTACGAAATATAGTTTTTCAGAGCAATTATGTCTATTGGGATGACATTAATATCACCAGTTACTGGCTAATGTAAGGATCATTTGATCCAAAAATAACCATTCAAACAGTAAAATTCCAATTGTAGAGAACTTCAAATGGTTATTTTTGGATCAAACAATCCTTACCTAAGTGAGTGACTTGCGATATGATTTTTAACCCAAAAAGACATAATTGCTCTAAAAACTTTTAAATGATAAGGTAAGAAAAGAGCTCCTGATTCCTTATCACCCTGTGCCACCACTCTGCTCGGCTGACGAGGGGTTGCTAGAGATTCCGAGGGTGACTTTAAAATCTGCCGGGGCCCATGCTTTTATGTTTGTAGCCCAGTCCCTCTGGAATTCTCTAACCCATTCGATTAGGGAGTGCACAACCGTGGGGAGCTTTAAACAGGCCGAAAAATCATTTATTTGGGTTAAAACATGTGGTAGTGATGATTTCTGATCTGTACTGTACATTTTATGATGATGATTCTGTTTTAATTGTGTCAATTGTTTTACTGTACTGCACCTTGATGCTTGAAAGGCACATAATAAATAAAGTATTATTATTATTACGATATAAAAATGAAACTAAATATGTAAATGAGACCTAAATACAAGTCTTGTTAATTTCCTAAGAGGTAGTATTTACCTACAAGTCAAGTGTTAAAATGGGGGAAAAACAAAATGCCGGACAGCACGAAAAGTGTTTCTCAGAGCAGACCTTCACTATTGACAGTTCGAATGGTTTTCAATAACCTGCCTGTCAAGCTGCTATCACAAAACTCATTAAAATTTTAAAATTGGTGAAATATCTTTTCACAAAGCTATTCAAAGGCTCACCCTTGGCACAGACCCCATCATCCCTGAAAATTTCAGAAAAATATATAATTTTGTCTGGGCTGTAGATGAGAGCAAAATATCCCATGTTAAGTATGGAAAAAAAGTGGCAATTCTACACTTTTTTCACCACTCCATATCTCCAAAACCATACAAGATGCTGTTAGGAAACTTTCTAAGTTCTCCGACACTGGTAGTTAGGGTTGAATGTGCAGTTTATTGTTAAACCCCAGATTTTGTATCTTAATAACTTTGCAACTGTTCAATGGATTTGCATGAAATTTGGTATGTGCTGTCTCGAGGGGTAGATCTCTTGACTTGCCAAGTTTTGTTTTGATTGGATGTGCAGATTTTGTGCAGCTCATATGGAAAGATGTGTTTTTTTTTCTTTGTTGGGCCAATTTTTCCTGAATTTTTCTCATCGCCCAGCACCCACACTGTTTGGTTTAGTGAAAAAATGTTATTCTGATCCAAAGTTATTCAATTTTGAAAATTCAGGTTCTAAGCATGCTCAGTTCAGTCTTTTGGTTTGACGCACAGCTGTGAACACAGAATTGAGGCTCACGAACAGGGATTTTTTTTTTCTCTCGAACGGGGATCCCTGTTTATGAGAAAAAAAATCCCTGTTCATGAGTCGCCATCTTGTTTTCACTTTTAGCCCAAAACAAAATGTAACTTGCCCCACAGATGCATTTTGAAAAAACAAATGCATGGGATTTGTTCATGGAGATGCCTTCTACAAAACCATGTGTTTGGTTTCCATGAGCTGATTCAAAAGGCAGACATTTTTATATTTGAAAATCCCCATTCTTGACTCACTTCTGATCCCCATTCGTGAGACTACCAAATCTCCATTCGTGAGCTGATCCCCATTTGTGAGCAAGCAAAATCCCCATTCATGAGAGGAAGACCAGATGGCTATATCTCATGAACGGGGATTAACTCGTGTGAGGATTTTTCTGGCTCAGTGGGGATCAATTCACCCGAGACAGGACCATCTGTTCACATTCTCACGAATGGGGATTTTGAAAATTCACAAATGCGGATTTGACTCACGATTGGAGATTTTGAATCCCCATTCATGAAAATGTGACCAGATGGCCATGTCTCATGAACAGGAATCCCCGTTTATGAGCTAACAAAATCCCCATTCACGAGAGAAAGACTAGATGGCTATATCTCACGAACAAGGATCGGCTCATGAATGGGGAATTGGCTCATGAACTGGGATTTTGACAGCTCATGAGCAAGGATTTGTAAAACTTTGCAAGTTCACTGCAAAGACACGGTAAGGACATTTGGCTTGAAATTTGCAGTGTGCAAAGGGGGGTGTCCCACAGATGTGATGTATACTAGTTTGGTGTAAAAAATTGCATTGGTTACATAGTTATGACATTCTAAAATTAAGACATTTCCCTTAGGATAACATTGTGACATCCATGATACCTTTTGACACCCGTAAGCTGCTGTCTCAAAAATGAAGCAAGATACAGTGTTTTCACTACCTACAGCTCAGTTCACCTTTAAGTGAACTGAGCTGTAGAAACAAGTCTGGAAATCATAGATTACACCAGCAGTGAATTTTTTTTCCAGTCTGCCATGGTTACAGAGATATTAGCAAATTAGTGTCACAAGGGTTCCAAGGGTGCATTTCCAGCACTTATTGGTGGCCATTTCTCATAAACGATGTGAGATATGGGTTTAGTTGTTCAATGTCTCATGCAGTACTCCCTGTCACAATTATAACAACACTTGAATTTTTTTTCTAGCTGCAACGGTTCATGAGATATCAGCAAATTAGTGTTATGAGGGTTCCTTGCCCTATAGTGCTGCTGTATGGCTCTGTAGCTATGTAGGGCCTGTGCTCCTACAGATGCATATCATTATGCTCAAATGGGCAGCTTGGTGGGACCAACACATGCTACTTACTACTTATATTACACTTTTTCAAAAAGTAAAGAAAATCATGGCAAAAAAATTTATTTAATGCATCAGTTAGGGTTAAAGTGAGAAAAAGTTGGGAAATTACATGTTAGGGTTGAGCCACCACTCCACCTCCCATCTTCCATAGACCGACAGACACTGGGGTGTGCCATGGGGTCATGAGGCCTAACTCTCACCCCATTCTCCTTTACTGTAGCATGCCAACCTGTTTACACATGGAATGGGGTGGTGGGTGGGTTAGGGTCACAACCCTAACATGTTATTTCCACACTTTTGTTGCTTTAACCCTAACTGATGCATTAAATGAAGTTTTTTGCCATGAATATATATATATACACACACATACATATATCTGTGTGTGTGTGTGTATATATATATATATATATATATATATATATATTTATTTGTGTGCATGTGTATGGTTGTTCCACAGCAACAAAGTGAGGAAATTCAATGTTGGGGTTCCCACCACCCTTGCACCCACCCACCCACCCCCACCAACAGGCATCGGGGTGTGCGTTGGGGTTGTCAGTCCTAACTCTCATCCCATTCTTCTATACCGCAGCACCTCAGCTTGTTTGCACATGTAATGGGGTGAAAGTTAGGACCAATGATCCCAATGCACACCCCAATGCCTGTTGGTGGGGTCGGGTGGGGGTGGGGTGCAAGGGGGTGGGAACCCTAACGTCGAATTTCCTCACTTTTGTCGCTGTGGAACAACCCTAACTGATGCATTAAACAGAGTTTTTAGCCATGAATTTCCTTTCTTTTTCAGAATGTGCACTATAAATAGTGAAGTAATGGCAACACAAATGCAAGCGCAAACGCTAATGCACATGGCGATGCAAATGCAAATGATAATGCAAACGGTAATACAAACACAAGCACAAATGTTAATGAAAACAGAAATACAAGCACATACAGAAATGCAAACTGTAATGCATATGGGCATGGTAATGTAATTGGAAACACAGACACTTACAGTAACAGCAACGATGACATCAAAGGAAACACAAATGGAAATGGAAGTGTGTATGCAAACACAAATGGAAATGCACATGGTGATGCAAAATGAAACGCAAGCAAAAAACAGTAATGGAAATGCAAATGTTAACAGTTATGCAAACACAAGCACAAGCAAAAATGCAAAAGGTAACACACGGTGTCGTAGATGGTAACAGTAACTAAAATGGAAACACAAGCATGTACAGAAATGCAAATGGTAACGCACATGGTCATGGTACCACAGTAGGAAATGCAAATGCTAATGGTAACGCAAACAGAAGCGCATATGCAAACGCAAATGGTAATGCACAGGGTGATGCAAAATGAAACACAAACAAAACCAGTAATGGGAACGCAAATGTTAACAGTAATGCAAACACAAGCGTAAACAAAAATGCAAAGGGTAACGCACATGGTGGCATAGAAGGGAACTGTAATGCAAACGGAAACTGAAATGCGAGCGTGTACAGAAACGCAACTGGTAACGCACACAGTCACAGTACTGCAATAGAAAATGCAAATGCTAATGGTAACAGCAACAATAATGCCAAAGAAAATGCAAATGGAAGCATGTATGAAAATGCAAATGTTAATGCACACAGCGACGCAAAACAAAACGCAAACAAAAACAGTAATGGGAATGCAAATGTTAACAGTAGCGCAAAGGCAAGTGCAAAAAAATGCAAAGAGTAATGCACATGGTGATGTACATGGGAACAGTAATGCAAATGTAAACACAAACCCAAACACGTATGGAAACACAAATGGTAATGTGCACTGTCACGGTACCACAATAGGAAATGCAAATGCTAACAGTAAAAGCAATGATGACGCCAAAGGAAACACAATCACAAATGGAAGTGTGTATGCAAAAAACAAATGGTAATGCACATGGTGATGCAAAACAAAATGCAAACAGAAGCAGTAATGGAAATCCAAATGGTAACATTAATGCAAACGCAAGCACAAACGAAAAAGTAAAGGATAAAGCACATGGTGGCGTAGATGGGAAAGCTAATGCAAATGGTTACGGAAACACAAGTGTGAATGCTAACTGTGACAGTAACAAAAGTGCAGAACCTTTTTTTCACCAACAGCTGTATAGAGAAACACAGTGAATACAAAAAATGTATGCATAATAATGGGCCTCAGTGCAGAAAATGAGCACTTGCAATACTAAATTTCTTATATCTCAGGAACCGTGCGACGTAGAAAAAAAAATTAAATTTCATATAAATTATGACTTTCCTGTCTAGTTATAGACTTAGCCCCCTAGTGGGGGACAAAGCATTTTTCTGATGAAAAGTCCATTTCTCGAAGCATTTCTGTGATACAGGCCCCAAAAGGCACACCAGACGCCATAATGTTAGTCTATGAGAAAAAGTGTCCACTTTGGTGTACCATAACTTTGTATCCCTGTAATATGTTGTCACCACACCACCACAAGACATATCTGTGGGATGTTGGCTTTCGTACCTCCAAATTTCAGCCCAAAAGACCAAACTGTTCTTTTGCAGCAGGGTAGCAAAGAATTCTTGTTATTTTGGCCATAGTGTCACAGAGTAGTGTCGTAAATAACAACACTTTTGCAAAAAAAAATCACGAAAGTGTCACAAGTGCAACACTACTTTGCGACACTACAGTTTGCAAAAATTTCAAAAACATATTTCTGGGGTGTTTGACCCCTAAAAAAAGATATGACTAGCATCCTAAGGGTCTGACTAGGTAAACACAAAAAGAATTGTGTCCCTAGAGGGCCCCAAATTTAAATGCCAAGCATTTCTGTGACTACTAACTGAAAAAAATGTCTGACTCACTACACTACAGGGGTCATTTGCAACATTAAAAACTGCATTTGCAACACTGTTGAACTTTTTGTTAACTTTTCCCATTGACTATAATGAGAAACTTATTTTTTGAATAACTTTTAAACTATTTAATATTTTTTCACAAAATCTTCGAAAGGCACATCGGGGACCCCAGCCACATCTTCCCTGAAGTTTTCGGATTGGTTGCACAAACCATGCACAAGCAAAGAATGCACAAAAAAAGTGTAAATGTGCTACAGAATGTCATTTTATAGCTCCACAACAGTATATCTGACCATTACAAAACCTGGCAGAACCAGAGATCTATTTTAACACTCTGTGCCTGCCAAATTTCAGGCAAATCCATCATATGGTGGGAAAGTTATTAAGATGCAAAATTTCACACTTTAACCTTAAATGGGGTACTCAACCCTAACTATAGTGGCACTACCGTGCCACTATAATATGTGTCTAATTATATATATATATTATGGTAGCACAATAGTGCTACCATAGTTAGGGTTGAGGAGCCATTTACATGTTAAACGTAACATTTTGCACCTTAATAACTTTGCAACCGTTAAACAGATTTGCCTGAAATTTGGCATACGTGATCAAAAACCATACATCTTGGGATCTACCAACTTTTGTACTGTTCAGATATATGGCTGTGGAGTTATTAAGCATGATCTGCGCACGCATTTACACTTTTTTGAATTCTTTGCTCATCCCTACAGGTAGCACAGTTTGTGCGACCCGGTCCAAAAACTTCAAGCACTTCTGTTTGTGTTGCTGTTCCTGTAACTATGTCACAAGACATCATGTGGCAGGAGCATGGGGCCCGGAGGGCCCTGCACTCCCGTAGCTGCATTACTTTCACTATTTGTCGTCATCATTCTCAAAAAGAAAGGAAACTAGAGGCAAAAAACTCTGTTTAATGCATCAGTTAGGGTTATTCCACAGTGACAAAAGTCAGGAAATTCAGTGTTAAGGTTGAAAACCCCCCTTGGAACCCCCAGCCCACCCCCCAACCAGCATCAGGGTGTGCATTGGGGTCATTGGTTCTCACTCTTACCCCATTCTCCTATACCTCTGCTTCTTACACATGTGATGGTGTGAGGAGTTGGGCCGGCGGCCCCGTGAGCACCCTGATGCAGGAACAGGGTAAACTAGAGTCAAGGGTGATTTTCAACCCTAACACTAATTTCCTCACTTTTGCACTGTGGAACAACCTAACTGATGCATTAAATGGAGTTTTGCTTAACTATATATATATATATATATATATATATATGTATAGATAGATATATACACACACACACACATATACATATCTATATAGGCATGAATACAGTATACGAGAGACTCATACCTACTGCACATTGACACCCTGTAACTTTTTTCTGAATTGTTAAAAGGTTCACATGACACACCTAATTTGTAGTCCCACATTAGGACAGATATTAAACATAACATGACCCAGTTTGGTTCCAATGTGCTCTTTCAGTTTTATCACAAACATCAATTTAACCCTTCAAATAGGGCTCCATTTTGTGACATTGCTTCCATTCCCAATTTAAGTATTTAAATACAGCCCTTCATTGTGCCTTAGAAACCCAACTTTTGTTAATGTGTTATCTAATTACTTCATTTAAGCCTCCCCCAAGAACTCCCTGTGCAGAATAAAAGTTTTTGCCTTTTATTTAATCTTTTTATACAGCTGTAATGTTCATTACATGTAGTGTCCATCTAGTACCTCATCCTAATCAGACTGTGCCTTTAATTTGCATGAACTGTGGTCCAAAAGCATTATTGTGTCTGGTGACCTTCTTTTTGTTACTGACATGCTGCCAAAACCTTGCAGTCTGTAATAACTCATTTATTTAGAAAAGTCCCCTTTTCCATGGCTTGTTATTTTCGTGTCCTTTTGTTACCCACGTTACTATTGGTTCTTCCACCGGCCCAGAATGTTCAGAACCAGGAATGCATGCTGACACCTTCAGTCATCACCCCATGGCTCTTTAAAGTTGTGGACCTGGTGGGTCTGCATTCTTTGTACTGCCACCTACATTCTGAACAAAACATGTTGTCCTCCTGAAGTTTGGAGTTATGCACATTACTGGGACTACAGTGGGCTATTCTCTCTACATCTCAGCTGCTCTTTTGTTCCCCAGTGTGTCAGATGTCTGCAGATTGTAAAGGTACACATTTGCTTTTTGGGAAACACAGAGACATGTAGTCGGACCTTGCCTCATGGTCCCAAGATGCTGAGCTCGGGGTATGAAGGGTGGGGTAGGTTCAGAGAGAGTTGATTATAAAGCATTTTAAAGTTGAACAACTGCAGGTTTCCTAGATTAAATGGTTATACATATTTACCTATTCTATAGACCAAGTCTCTACATGGGGATCATTCTGTGTAGCCTGGTCTCCGTGGGGGGGGGGGTGCATTTTGTGTGATCCTATTCTTTGTCAGGGGCACCTTTAATGTTACTGCTGCTAAATAGTTTGTTCTGTATTGGACAGAAAAAAAACTGCAGTTTTGGGGAGTATATCAATTGGACCTAGTTAGTGCTGGGGCTCATTTTGTGTTAGGCATCAGAACACCATATCTACAGTTTGGAGAGTTCTGTAATGAGAAATAAAATACATGTTGTATTGGGGAGTAAATGAATAGGACCTGGCCTCTGCAGGTGCTCAGTTTGTATAGACCTGATCTCTTTAGGGGCTTATATTGTGTGGGAGGCATCAGAACACCAGAACTACTTTTAAACTACCTGCTTATCTGCTAAACTTAAAAAGAAATCCTGGTTAATATCATATTTATTTTTGTAAAAACACTTCTGTAGAACAGAAAAACAGTCAGCACTCCAAATGTACCCACAGTACTTATTTATTTTATGTGCAAGTGCATCAAAGCCATTTAGCAGCAGAAAAGCAAATAACAGCAATTAAGAGCAGCAGTAAACAAAGCGTTGGGTAATTCACAAATTTCTCAGATCCACGGGACTCTATAAGATGGTAACTTTTTTAAAAAACATATTGTACCCACTGACTCAATACTGAGCACCCAAATGCCAGCACAGAACCATTTACATTTCAGCAATATGTTTTGTGATCATTAAGTGTGCCATGTGCTGCATGTTAGGCCAAGAGTCTAGCATGGCACATTAAACAATTACTGCGATTCACTGCAACGGTGAAACAAGCCTAAAAGGGCACAAATGCCAAAAATGGATGCAAAATGACTATAATTGATGGTAACCGGGTTGCAGTCACCAAAAACATCAACCCTGTTCATTGTTTTTGTGCAATTTTAGGCTCATTTGGCTGCTGTTGCAGTGTATCTCAGTAACTGGGCTATGTGCTACATGGTATGCCTTAAATGGCTTCCATGGCAGTACAAGTGAAGAAAAATACTGTTTTTTTCCTTACTGGGATGATTGCTGTCAATGACTGTTAAAGTGTTACCCTTTGTTCTGCATTTTTTTTTTCATTCAGGTTTTTTTGGACACTTTTAGGCTTACTTTGCTGTTGCAGTGAATCACAGTAATTGTTTGGTGTGCCATGTGCTGCATGATAGGCTGAGGGTCTAGCATGGCATATCAAGCAATTACTGACATTAACTACAATAGCTGAAGAAACCTAAAAGTGCACCCTCTCCCAAAATGCACTGGTTGCCATATACACCTGCAGGACCATGCTGTCGACACAGTGAGTAACGGTACCATGGAGGGGTCCATTTGACAACAGGAAGGGGTTGTGTCTTCAGTTGTGGCTGTGATCTGGGGGATGGCATCATTACTAATAGGGATAATTGTGTATATCTGCACCATACAAGGGGACCATGCAAAATTACCTTGCACTCTGTGATTACAGGACTTCACCAGATTTCAGGTCCATGACTTTCCATTTGTATTGTGCCAACCTCAGAAAATCTCCTGGACACAAACCTTGTTTGCCCACATCAGGGCTTTGGAATATGGACATCTGCACAAATCTGGGTTTATGCAGAAAAACTAGGCTTTGCACATGGGCAAGCTTTTGAAGATCTGGCCCTGAAGTCAGTTTTTAATTTCATTTCATTTCTTAAAACACATTTTAAGATTGAAGCAACCCACTCAAGGGCATAGTTCTATTAGTAGGAGTAACCCATTTCGGGTGTGCAGTTTTAGGGATTAATCAATATCCTGAGTGCATTGTGAGCACCGAGGCTGCTGGCTGAGTGTCCTCCACAACACCCAGTGTGTTGTAATCCCAATAACTACACACCTGATCAAACTATTACACTATAACAGAGCATGCACTACAAAACAAGGAGAAAGCAATATACATGTTTTTTCTCCTTTTATAAAAGACAAGCAAATTACTGTATTCTGCTGCCTAAAAAAATTGTCCCCAAAAAAATGGTTGTCATGCACATACAGATGTCAGAAGGAAAGTGTTGCTATGCTTTCTCTGACATTTGTTGTGCATGATATGACTTCTGAGACAGCACAGTAGCTCTGAAGTGCAAAACATGGAGTTGCCTCGTCGTACAGGCACGGTGACTATACCTCCACTGGCTTAGCTGCTCTGTCTCTCTGTCTGTGGTTACATTAATGCATGGCAAGCAAGTAAACATTTTCCCCAGCAGTGCAGTCACACAGTCTACCAGACTGTATTCTACCAATTAAGAAATGGCAACTAATGGGACTCAGAACTTGTAGGTCTTTCTGGAACTCTGTTTCTCTGTCCACCAGCATAAAGCTTACTTTCAGATCATGACATCATTGGGGGGTCTCCCTCTCTTCACATTGTTCCATCTGACTTTATGCCACAACTATGGGATTTATCTGTCAATCTGGCTGTGCAACAGAAAAATGACCATGGGGACCACACACTTCACTCTAGGAACAAGCTTGGGGAAGAAGCAAGATTACAAACTTTGAACACTACAGCTACTGTTGCTGCACTGCCTGGGACTAAATGGCAGGCCTCAGCTCTCACTCACTAAGCAGGGATAGTAATGGCTGCTCCACAGACTGCAATTTTGCACTATAACAAGATCAGAACAGAAACACAGGCTGATCTCTTAGAGGGATGGTTCACCACTAGTTGTCATATATTGTAGAGTAAGCAATGGTCACCTGAAGGTTGTTTACCACTCACCTGCCTTTATCTACCCCATGTTATAAGTCACTAATACACTTTCAGTGTTTTGCCTTCAGCCTTGAATATCACAAGCAGCAAGGGCATGCATTAATCCCAAACATCCCCATTCATCTCATAAAGATATAGTTGATTTCCCTCTCTCTTATTGTAGGCTTGGGACCAGCTGGTATATGTAATAGACTGACCAGGTGAGATTCAATCCATACTACACTGTAACATAAAACATTTGAGAATATCTTAAGTTAATATAATGTTGTGACTACAGTACAATCTTCAAAAAGTTCAAAAAATGTTATACCAAATATCCATAGTATGACAATCATTTTTTGGTTGAACATTAGCAATAACTTTTGATATGACTTAGTGAGACACTTGGTATGATACTGATACTACTGTTCTGGTGTCCATGTAACTCATGTGACTTCTTGTGTTGTGTCTGTGTTACTCGCGTGATGTCCTGTGTAGTCTGAGTTACTCACACGACATCCTGTGGAAAAAAACCCTTGTAAATAAAATATAATTCACTTTCTGAAAATTCAGTGATTTCTGTCTTTTCCTATGAGGGTAATATAGCTGTGCAAAAAAACAATGGGCTAGAAAACCAAGGACATGAATGTGGTAGCCAAACATAAACATGTCCAGATTTGGGCATACTATGATCAGTAAACATACTGTGGCATAATTACCAACAAGTTAAGTTTATGATAAAAAACTGAAAAGTTTGAAAAAATTATGCTACCTAAATAGATACCACAGACATAGTAATATCAAAAAATATATGCTTGATAATATGACAAATTTGCTGTCAAGGACACGGTGTTACTCACATTACGTTGCCCTTGTGGGAACTTTTAATCCCATTTTTTAGCACCTCTGAACTACAAGCTGTCTTTATGTTGGGGGCTGAAATAGTACCACATGCACCCAATGTAAATATGATATGGTTATGACAATTGGCCCAAATAAATTTTGGAACCTGATTGTCACACTTTGTCTCTCAAGTAGCATATTGGTACATATATATATATATATATATATATATTTATATATATCTATATATCTATCTATCTATATATATATAGATATATATATATGTTCATGACAAAAAACTCAGTTTAATGCATCCGTTAGGGTTGTTCCACAGTGACAAAAGTGAGGAAATTTGGTGTTAGGGTTGAAAGCCTCCCTTGCATCCCCCAGCCTGCCCCCCCAACTGGCATTGGGGTGTGTGTTGGGGTCACTGGCTTTAATTCTCACCCCATCACATCTGTAAACAAGCTGAGGTATAGGAGAATGGGGTGAGAGTTAGGACCGACAACCCCAACACACACCCTGATGCAGTTTGGTGGGACAAGCTGGGGGGTGCAAGGGGGGGCTTTCAACCCTAACACCGAATTTCCTCACTTTTGTCGCTGTGGAACAACCCTAACCGATGCATTAAACAGAGTATTTTGCCATGAATTTCCCTTCTTTTTGAGAATGTGGACTATAAACAGTAACTGCAATGCATACACAAGTGCTAACGGTTACGTACATGGCGACGCAGACATAAATGGTAACCCAAATGTTAATAGAAATGCAAGTGCAAAGTGACACCAAAATGAACAGTGATGCAAACGGAGATGCAAGTGCGTACGGAAACACAACTTGTAATGCGCATGGTCATGGTACCGCTATTGTAAATGCAAATGTTAACTGTTACAGCAACAATAATCCCAAAAGGAACAGAAACATAAAGGCAAACACACACGGATATGGAAATGCAAAGCAGCACGGTCATGGTACCACAATTGGAAATGCAAATGGTAATGGTAACAGCTAAAATAACACCAAAGGAAACAGAAATGGAAACATGAATGCAAGCGCATACAGAAATGCAAACCGTTACATGCATGATCATGGTACCACAATTGTAAATGCTAATGGTAATGGTAACAGCAACAATAAAGCCAAAGGAAACAGAAATGCAAACACAAGTGAGTATAGAAATGCAAACCATAACACCCACGGGCATGGGAACACAATTGGAAGTTCAAATGGTGACGGTAACAACAACGATGAAGCAAAATGAAAAAGAAATGCAAACAGAAGGGCGGCCACAAACGCAAATGGTAATGCCTGCAGGGATGCAAAGTGAAACAGAATTAGAAACAGTACTGTAGCCACAAATCGTAAAATGGCATAAGCATAAGTGCAAACAGAAACACAAAGGATAACGCTCACGGTGACGTACACGGAAACGCTAACACAAACGGGCATGAAAACACAAGTGGAAACGCTATGAGTAACAGGAACTGGAGCACACACCCTGGTGTTCCCGAACAGCTGCATAGAGAAACACAGTGAGTACAAACAATGCATGCATAATAATGGGTTTCAGAGCAGAAAAGGAGGAGATGGAGTACTAAATTGCTTATATCTCAGGAACCGTATGACATAGAAAAAAAAAATTGTATGAATTATGACTTTCCTGGCTAGTTTTGTACTTAGCCTCCACTTGGAGGGGCTAAGCATTTTTCTGACGAAAAGTCCATAACTTGCACCGTTTCCGATATACAGGCCCGGAAAGGCACAGTGGACATTGCAATGTTTGCCTATGGGAAAAAGCATCAACTTCAGAGTACCGTAACTTTGCATCCCTACAATAGTTTTTCACCAAACCACCAAAAGGCACATCTATGAGATGTTGGCTTTCTTCCCTCCAAATGTCAGCCCAAAAGACCAAACTGTTGTTTTGCAGCAGGATGGCAAACAATTCCTGTCATTTTGGCCATAGTGTTGCAAAGCAGTGTCGTGATTTGCGACACGTTTGCAAAAAAAAATCCTGAAAGTGTCGCAAGTGCGACACTGCTTTGTGACACTACTTTTCCCAAAAATTTTCAAAACATATTTCTGGGGTGTTTAACCCCAAAATAAAGACATGCCTATCATCCTCAGGGCTCGACTAGGTAAACACAAAAATAATTGTGTCCCTAGATGGTCCCAATTTTAAATGCCAAGCATTTCTGTGATCAGTAACTGAAAACAAAATGGCTGATTTGCGACACTACTAGGGTCATTTGCGATACTAAAAACAGCATTTACAACACTGGCAAACTTTTTGTTAACTTTTCCCATTGACTATAATAGGAAATTTGTTTTCTGAATAACTTTTGAATTGTTTAATATTTTTCCACGAAATCTGTAAAAGACACATCAGGGATCCCATCCGCATGTTCCCTGAAGATTTTGCACCAGACACATAAATCATGCGACTTGTAGGCGCGAACAAAGAATGCACAAAAAAAAGTAATTGCACTCCAGAATGTTGATAAATAACTCCACAGCTGTATATCTGATCAGTACAAATGTTGGCAGATCCCAAGATCTATGGTTATGCCCTATGCCTGCCAAACTTCAGGCAAATCCGTTGAACGGTGGAAAGTTATTAAGGTGCAAAATTTCACCATTTAACCTTAAATGGCGTACTCTATCATATATATAGTCATCCATAACTATGGTAGCACTACCGTGCTATCATTATATATATATATATATATATATATATATATATATATTATAGTGGCACAGTGCGCCACTATAGTTAGGGTTCAGCGGTCAGTTACATACTAAAGTCAAAAGTTTGGGTGTTAATAACATTGAACTCGTTCAATGGATTTACCTAACATTTGGTATGTGCAGTGGGGCATGGTAGATCTCTTGAGCTGCCAAATTGCATTTTGGTTGGACTTAACGGTCTTTGCATACGAAAGCACTGAAATTTGCAAAATTATCTATTTTTGGAGGCAGCTTTTGGGATTTTGGATGTGGCCCTGCACAGCCCTCATGTGGTGTGCCACTCTGTGAGATGGCTTTCTTGAAAGAGCTTTGGTGGCCTAACATGCCGTTTTTCGTTTGGTGAAAAAATATTAAGGCATTCAAAAGTTATGTCACTTTTAAATTCCCATTATAAGTCAATGGGAAATTTTATATGTCTATTTTGTGAACAAAGAATGGGGTTCTGGCCATCTGGTCCCACCTGGTGATCAAAGAATTTGCAGCCTCACAGTTCAAGAATCTTTGTCCTCAAAGATTTTCAAAATTCTTCAATCGTGAGGTCCGCCATTTTGTTTTTTATTTTCTGATTGGAAACACACAAATATCTTGGCTCAGGGGTCACTTCTGAAGTAAAACTTGGATGGGCTACACTCAGTGAGACTCTGATCTATCGAGCCATGCCTTTGGTTTCATCCAAATTGGTCAAAAAATAGAGTTATGAGCTTTTAAAATCTTAATTTGTGGCTCGCTAACGATCTTTGATCATGAGCCTACAAATTCTTTGATCATGAGTTTCTTTGATCGTGATCTTGCATCACAGCCTAAAAACACTAATATCTTGGCTCATGGCTGGGCTAGGGACACAAATGAGGGTGGGTTTTGCTCAGGAATGTCCGTTCTCTTGAGATATGCAATTGGTTTAGTTCAAATCAGTGAAAAATTCTTATTTCACCATTTTTAATTCTTTGTTCATAAGCCTGCAAATTCTTTGATCATGAGCCTGCAAATTCTTTGATTGTGAAATTCTTTGATCCCGATCATGCATCATGAGCGAGGGACGAGATGGTCAAATTTAAAAATCTATTTTCTCAGCCCAGGGGTGTCCTAGTAAGTCAAATGAGGGTGGGTTTTACTCAGGGGCCTTCATTCTTTTGAACCATGGTGGTGGTATACCGCAATTCCATCAATTTTTTGATTTATAAGATTTTTAATTCTTTGTTCATGAGCCTGCAAATTCTTTGATCATGAGCCTGCAAATTCTTTGATTGTGAGATTCTTTGATCACCATCTTTAATCGTGAGGGAAGGACAAGATGGCCAGATTTTTTATAATGGAATAGATATGGAAATGTTACCAATCTTTAACATTGAAAATCTCGGAAACGGTTTATTTTTTTTTTACTTGAAATTTGGATGGTGTTTACGTCTGTCTTGTAGATGTGAATTATGGTGTTTATGTGTCAGAGTAGATTTCTTTTGCAGAGATATTGAGTGATGCACTTTAAGTGTTGCGGACAGTGTTTTGCTTGTGGTGGTGGCTTGAAATTGATAGGATACCTAGCCTTAGTGTCATGGATGTAGTTTTCAGTTGTTGTGTGTGTTAAATGTCAACAGGTGCAGAACTGTGCCAGTCTGAAGAATGAAAATCTCATATGTTAAAATGTTATATCTTGGACATGGTTTGGTCTTTAAATTTGAAATTTGAAGGGTGTTGATGGTATGTACTGTAGATGTTAGTAGAGGTGTTTACATGTCAGACAATGTATTTATTGTGGACATATTTTGTGGTGCAGTTTATGTTTTGTGGACAGCGTTTTCTATTGTTCTACTAGATTAACATTTGTTTGGTGGCTAGCCTTGCTGTTGTGAATGTACTTTTTAGTCATTGGGTGTGTAATGTGACCTGACACTTACAAGTTGGTGGGAGCGTGGGGCCCACCAACTTGCACAACTTTCTACTTTTCTATTCTTTCTTAAAATGTAAGGAAATTCTATGCAAAAAACTTCGTTAATGCATCAGTTAGGGTTCTTCTACAGTGAAAAAAGTGAGGAAATTTGATTTAAGGGTTCCCACCCCTTGCACCCCACTCCACCCTGCCCCCACCAACAGGCATCAGGCTCTGCTAGGTGATCAGCCTAATCTCACCCATCCCATGTGCAAACAAGCTGAGGTGGTGCAGTGTGGGAGAATGGGTGAAAGTTAGGGCCGATGACCAACAAACACCCTGATGCCTGTTGGTGGGGCAGGGTGAGGCAAGGGTGAAACCCTTAAATCAAATTTTCTCACTTTTTTCACTGTAGAAGAACCCTAACTGATGCATTAACAAAGTTTCTTTTGCATAGAATATATATATATATATATATTGCAAAACACTTTTGTTAATGCATCAGTTAGGGATGAAGTGGCAAAAGTAGGGAAATGAGGCATTAGGGTTGAGATTCAAGCTTCCCCCCACAATCCCACCCAACTCCACCCACACCTTCCACAGACCAACAGATGATGGGGTGTATCTTGAGGTCATGGGCCCTAACTCTCACCCAATTTCATGTGTAAGAAAGCTGACATGGAATAGTATAGGAGAATGGTATGAGGGTTAGGCCTGATGACCCCAAGGCACACCCCATCACCTGTTGGTCTGTGGAGGGTGGGGGTTGGGGGTGGTAGGGTGGGAGGATGTTATGGTCTCAACCCTAACACCTCATTTCCCTACTTTTGTCATTTCACCCCTAAGTGATGCAGTAACACATTTTTTTGCAATGAATTTCCTTATTTTTTTGAGAAAGTTTAATGTTTCCTCATATGGTTTTGGAAGCACAGGGCACATGTTATAAGTTTTTTCATAATGAACTGTCATCTCCCTGTGGGAGCTCAGGGTCCTCCAGGCCCTGCACTCTCAGAATTATGTGATGGATTGCCCTGCAGTACCATTACTTCATAATGGTATCCATATGTGGGGGTATAGGGCCCTCTGGGCCCTACTCTGCCATCTACCTATAATGACCCTGTGCTCCCAAGTCGTCGTTTCGCAAACAAGGATTTTGACACCTCATGAACAGGGATTTCTCATGAACAAGGATTTTGACACCTCATGAACAGGGACTTCTCACAAACAAGGATTTTGACACCTTGCAAACAAGTTTTTTTTAGAGTCCCTGTTTGTGAGGTATCAAAATCCCTGTTTGAAGCCAAATCCCTGTTCCTGAGCTGTCAAAATCCTTGTATGTGAGAAATCCCTATTTGTGAGATAGGGCTATCTGGTTATCATCTCACAAACAAGGATTTTGCCAGCTCACGAGCAGAGATTGGCTCCTGAACAGGGATTTTGACACCTCTCTATCAAGGATCACAAGGAAGTGAGTCATGAACAAGGATTTTTGAAATAGAAAATGGCTGTTTTTTGGGAGACTTAAATGGAACCAAAGCCATGGGTTTTTACAGGGTGTAGTCCTGAATAAAACTCATACTTCAATCTCCACAGAAGACATTTGTGGGGCATATTACAACATTTTATTTTTTGCAAAAAATGAAAACAAGATTGCTGCTCTCGAACAGGGATTTTTTTCATACAAACAGGGTTT
The DNA here is from genome assembly GCA_016271365.2 of Neoceratodus forsteri. Taxonomy (NCBI): domain Eukaryota; kingdom Metazoa; phylum Chordata; order Ceratodontiformes; family Ceratodontidae; genus Neoceratodus; species Neoceratodus forsteri. The sequence continues at coordinate 319,502,638 of CM028134.1, forward strand.
TAATGAATCCTTGTTCATGAGCTGTCAAAATCCCTGTTCATGAGGCCAAATCCTTGTTTGAGGTTGTGCAGCTGTCCAAAAGACTGAACTGAGCATGCTCAGATCCCAAAATTTCAAAATTGAATAATGTTAGAATGGATTAATATATTTTCACCAAACAAATACTGAATTGTTCTTTGAGGCAAGCTCTTTCTACCCTGAAAAGGTCAGACTGAAATTCTAAACAATGTGGCCACAGTATGATGAGGAAAATCAGCAAAAATGGTTAAAAAAGTGAAAAACACAAAATTGTCACTATATGCTGCGCAAGATCTGCATATATGATCAGAATAAACCTTGGCACATCAAGTGATCTAGCCCACAGGACCGTGCACACCAAGTGTTGTGCAAATCCATAGAACAGTTGCAAAGTTACTAAAGTGCAAAATTTGAGGTTTAACATTAACTGCCTACCTTAACTATTGTGGCACTACCGTGCCACTATATACAGTATATATATCTACATATATATTATATTCATTGCAAAAAAACTCTGTTAATGCACCAGTTAGGGTTGATTCCACACCAACAAAAGTCTGGAATTTCGATGTTAGGTTACCAACCCTACCCCCCACATCCCCCCCAACCTCCACAGACCAACAGACACCTGGTGTGACTTGATGCCTTTGACCCTAACTCTCACCTCATTCCATGTGTAATCAAGCTGAGATGGTACAGTATAGGAAAATGGGGTGAGAGGCCCGACAACCCCAAGGCACATCATGTTGGTCTGTGGAGGGTGGGGGGTGGGGTTGGTAACCCTAACATTGAATTTCAAGACTTTTGTTTGTCTGGAATCAACCCTAACTGATGCATTAATAGAGTTTTTTGCAATGAATTTCCCTCCTTTTTGAGAAAGTGAAATGTTACCCACATGGTATCTATGGGTGGGTGTTCTGTCCCACCCACCCATAGGAGTAGAGGCATAGCACATGAGAGCCCTGTGTTCCTAGTTTTGCATAATGGGATGCATATATGGGAGTGTGGGCCCTCTCTGCCCTGTGCTCCCACCCACCTATAAGTGTAGACACATAGCACAGTAGTGTCCTGTGCTCCCAGTATTGCAAGATGGTTTCCATGGGTGGGAGCGCATAGCATGGGTGGGAGTGTGGGCCCTCTGGGCCATGCACTCCCACCTACCTAGAAGTTTAGAAACAAAGTGCAGGAGGGCCCTTTACTTTTAGTTTTGCATAATCATATCCATAGGTGGCAGCACGAGCCCTCTGGGCCCTGCTCTCCCGCCCACCCATAAGTGTATATGCATAGCATAGGAGAGCCCAGTGCTCCCACTTTATCATAAATAGTATGCATAGGTGGGATCACAGAGCACTCTGGACTCTGCTCTCCCACTTACCCACATGTTCAGACACATAGCACAGGCATAGAGGCATTCCAAGTAACCCTTGTAATGCCAATTTGGCAATATATCAGTAACCATAGCAACTGCAGAATGAATTATTTTACAGTTGTATCCATAACCTAGTCACCTCCATGCAAACTTAAAGTGTACTATGCTGCTCTTAGCAAAAAATCCATATCTCGAATGGTTTTTGAGATATAGGTGCCGAAAAGTGCCGGGCCACCACAATATTAACCTACATGAACATTCACAACTTCAGATTGCTGCAACACTGGAAATGGTGAAAATTATCTCACCAAACCAGCAAAAGGCACATCTGTGGGGCAAGGGCTTGCCACCCTGTATATTTCAGTCCAAAGGTCCTAACAGTTGTCTTGCTATGAAGTGGAAAAGAAACTGCACTTTGGGGCTTTTTACCTGAGGTACTTTCCAAAATTCAGTGGACTTTCAGAAAAGTCCCTTTGGTTAACATGGAGAGTTTTTGTAGACTTACTGCAGTACTTGCATGAAAGTCCCGACATTATACATGTGGGACATTCATGAAAGTACTTGCAGGAGTTTCGTGAAAGTCTGCGGAAGTTGTACAAATGTTCCATGGCTAAAATAGTGGAACAACATATTTCTGGGCACCCTGATGAAAAACTAATGCCATAGTCATGTTCCTAGGGCCCCAATTAGGTAAAATCCAAGTGTTGGTGTTTACCTAGGGCCAGTATTTTTTGAACTACAATGTTTTTTCAGCCTTGCCAACTGAAAACAAGATGGCAGCAGCACAAAAGTACCAAACCCATTTGTGAAAGTAAAAAGTGCTTTCGAGGGGAACATATATTTTTTCCCATAGACTATAATGGGAAACTTTTAACTTTAATAACTTTAGAATGGATTAATATTTTTTTCACCAAACCTTCAAAAGGCACTTCCCTGATGCAGTCCTCATATACCCTGAAAATATCAGACCAGATGGACAAACCATTTGGGCTGTAGAGACAAGCAAAGAATTTGCCAAAAATGCCAAAAAAGTGTTGGTTGCACTTTTTGTGGCACTCCACAACTGCACATCCAACCAGAATGCAACTTTCCATATCCAGAGATCTATGGTAGAAGACAGCACATGAAAAAGTTGAGGCAAATGAAACAAGCCGTTGCAATGTTATTAAAGTGCAAACTTTTGGGTTTGACATAGAAGTGGCCGTGCAACCCTAACTATACCTGCCCTACTGGGCAGGTATATCTCTATATATATATATATATATATATATATATATATATATAGGATATGCAATGGAAAGCAAATGTAATAAATGATTTATCTGCATAAGAGCAGTTTGACCCAGGTAACCTCATGAATGGTGTAAGCCATGAGTGTGGTATCAAGTCAAACTGCTCGAATCTGAATAAATCATTATTATGAGTTTTCATTGCATATTCCATTATGCAATTCTTTCATTTTTGCTTTTGTAGGGGGCATTTGTTAGTCAAAAAAGTTAATAAAAATTGAATTTTCTGCCATTTTTTGCTGATTATAGAAAATCTAAAAGAAATCTAGAAACAAAACACATCTCATTTTGTAGATATTTTTATGCTGAACAACTTTGTGCTCAAAGTACCATACTATCTTTTTTGTTTTTATGTTATTTGCATTTGTTTGATGAAACAGTGCACAAAAATTGAATTTTTTGCTGTTTTTCGCTAATTCTGAAAAAAACTAAAAAAATATCTATCAATGAACACCACTCATTTTGTAGATATTTCTGTGCCAAATAAACTTTGTGCTCACAGTACCATGCTATTATTTTTCATTTTAAAGTTATTTACATTTGTTTGCGAACAAAATGAAAAGCATATGAATTTTCTGCTGTGTTTTTGCTAATTATCAAAAAATCTATAAGGTATCTATAAATGAAATACCACTCATTTTGTAGATAATTTTGTGCTGCACATATTTCATGCTCATAGCACTATGCTATCTTTTTCCATTTTAAAGTTATTTGCATTTGAATATAATTAATACTGGTACTGAGGCTGAACATTCTAAATGAGTTCCAGAGTGACTGTGACACATCTACTATGTGAATAAATCTGTGATGATGCATCTACTATGTGGATAAAAGTAAAATTTTGAATTTATCGCATAGTAGCTCAGATTTATCTCATAGGATTTATCTCCATGCCTATTGCATAAATATATGTATAAGTTGAGAAAATGAATTGAACTGTTGCAAAGTTATTGAAGTGCAAAATTTGGGGTTTAACATAGAAGTGGCCGTGCAACCCTAACTATACCTGCAGGATAAATGTAAAATGATAGCATGGTACTGTGAGCACAAAGTGTATTCGGCACAGAAATATCTACAATATCTACAAAATGAGTGATGTTTCGTTTATAGATACTTTTCAGTTTTTTCAGAATTAGAGAAAAACAGCAAAAATTCCATTTTTGTGCACTGTTTCATCAAACAAATGCAAATAACATAAAAAAAAATATATATATATATATATATATATATATATATATATATATATATACATACAAGCTCATACTTATAAGCTCATTTACATAAGCATATACATACATACATACAAAATACTTCAACACAGATAGGTGAGAGCTAGGAAAACCTTCACCACTCCAGGATGTACACATGGCAAAGGGATTGGGTGGGAACAGAAGATGAGTAAAGAGGTGGGGGGAGGCAAGCCTTCCCTTCAGACCCAGAAACTCAAGGGTTTGAACACAGTAGTGAATGAGGGGGAAGAGGTGAAGGTGCTCCAAAAAGATCTGGACACACTGGAAAAGTGGTCAAAAACATGGCAGTTGGTATTCAATGTGGGAAAGTGCAAAGTCATGCACTTAGGGTCAAAGAACCCCAGGTATAGCTACCATTTAGGCATTAAAAGGTTGAACATCACTGAGGAAGGAAAGGATCTTGGGGTAATGGTGACAGGGAACATGAATTACACAGTTCAGTGCAGAAGGGTGGCTGCTAAGGAAAATAAGTTGTTGAAGTGTATAGCAAGAGCAATCACCTTAAGGAGTGAGGAAGTGATACTGCAACTGTACAGATCACTGGTGAGACTGCACTTGGAGTAATGTGTGCACTTTTGGAGTCACTCTTTGAAGAGGGGCATCAAACTCCTAGAGCAGCTCCACAGAAGAGCAACCAGAATGATTAATGGGATGAAGGAGACGACCTATTAGAATAGACTGATTGAGCTTAACATGTACTCCCTGGAGGACAGATGGGATGGGGGCATATGATTGAGACCTTTAAATACCTAAGTGGCATAAATAAGACTAGTACAAAGGGCATGTTCCAGCTAAAAGGGGAGAGGGTCACACGGGTGCACAGTATGAAACTGGAGGAGGGAGGTTCAAAAGGGAGAGTGAGTTAGGAAGGCACTACTGCACTGAACAAGTGGTGGCAGCATGGAACGTCCTTCCTGAGGAGCTGGTCTCTCAGAAGACAGTGGACGGCTTCAAAAGGGTTTGGGATAGAGCCATAGGCAAAATAACTGTAGGTAGTGGCTTGACTTAAAGGGAGAGCTCAACCCACATTAGAAAAATGAGCAGGGGTGGAGGGGGATGGCAGCAGTGGAGTAATCCATGCTGCAATTTTGAGCAGATGAGATAGGCCATTTTGGCTTGTATCTGCTGGTTTCTTTTGTATGTTCATATGTAACACTACTCTATGGAAACCCAGCTAGTGCTATAGGCTTTCAGTATGCCTAGGGAGAGGTAGAAGGGGGTAGAGCAGTGAAAATAGAACAGAAGTAAGGGCAGAGCAGGGTAGTGAAGGAGATGTGGGTCAGGTGCAATTGCAGGATTGGGAACTGTATTTCTGAAGAAGAAAGGACAATGAATGAGTAGATGGAGCAGAATGGATATCTAAGGGAAGGGAGTTCCGAATGTTTGGAAAGAGATAAGAGAAGGCAACTCTCCCAGAAGTGAAAGTATGGACAGGGAGTGTGAGTGTCCTGTAGTGGGGGTTGCAGGGGGAGTAGATTGGGGTAGGAGGAATGGAGAGGAGGGCATAGAGTTAGGGTAGATGGGAGCCAAGCCAGAACTTTCCAACTAATGAGGCACTCTGGGCAAGGCATCTGGCCCCCAGCGGGGGGGGGGAGGAGAGGGCAGTGTAAAGGTCACAGTGGGGTGTAAAGGTTCACAGGCAATTGCAAAGCAACAGAAGCAGATGAACAGGATGTCCAGTCTGGTTAAGGTGGTCTTAGGGGCAATACTAGAGACTATGCAAACATTGTCAAATATTGGAATTATCATCTGCCTGATGATCTCTCGATGGGCCGATGGGGAAAGGCAGCTACATTATCTGTATAGAGCTCCTAGTTTGGGAAGCAGCTTTTTGTGGCTAGCATTCACATGACCAGTGAAATCAAGGTTCTTGTTAAGTCAGAGTCCAAGGTATTTGAAGGAGGAGAAATCCTCTAATATGGACTCCTTGAGGATATGGAAGGTAGGGATGGCAGTAAGCCTGGTGAGCTTTTGCCTGGTGCAAAAAGTCATAGAGACCATTTTTTTGGCATTGAGTGAGAGTTGATTTGAGTGAAACCAGCACTGGACATTACTGAAATCCAGCTGTAGGCTGGTCACCACATCAGAGAGGAGGTACCAGAGGCATACATAACAGCATCATCAGCCTAATCCATCTAGGAGACGGAGTATATGGAAAGAATAAAAAAGAAAGAGTTGATTAACTGGAAGAAAACAAGACAGCAAAGTGAGAAACATTGCTTGACATGGGCCTTAGAATTGTGAAACATTTACCTTTATGTGAGACATTTCCTATTCACCTCATATGACTATACATATGAACATACAAAGATGCCAGCAGATAAAGACCTTATGGTCTATCTTGTATGCTTGATTGTGCAGGTCCCCCCTGTATATACAGTGGCACCTGCCACACTCCCCAAATCCCCCTTGACCCCCCTCAGTTCCTACTCCTCTTCCCCCCAGCAACTTTGCCCACAACCTCCCCCTTTATTCTGTCATATCCTTTCTTGAAGCTATCCATTGTTTTCAGGAAGACCACCTCCTCTGGCAACTCATTCCAGCTGGCCTCCATTCTATTGGTGAAAAAGTGCTTCCTCATCTCCCTCCTGAATCTACCCTACCCCCCCCACAAGTCTTTAGGCTATGCCCCCTAGTGGGCATGATCCCATTAAGACTGAAGAGGCTCTGTATTCACCCTATTAATACCTGAAAGTATTTGAAGGTCTCAATCATATCCCCTATCTCCCTTCTATCCTAATGGGAGTACATGTTGAGTCCCTTGAGCCTCTCTTTGTAGCTCTTGTTTTGCTGGCTCTGGATCATCTTGGTCACTCTTCTCTGGACTGTCTTCACCAAGTTGTTATCCTTCTTAAATAAGAGCACCAATACTGCACATTATACTCTAGATGTGGTCTTACCAATGACCTGTACAGTGAATAGTGATAGAATGACCTCTGCCTTCCTGCTGGTAGCCCCCTGGCTTTGCAGCCCATCATCTGATTTGTTTTTGCTGTAGCTCCGATGCAGTCTGCCAAGTGCTTCAGGTCATTCGTACTGATAACCCCAGGCCCTTTTCTTCATCATACTTGGTGATCTGAATGCTACCCATCCAGTACTTGGTCTCTGGGATCCTTGCCCCTAAGTGCGTAACTATGCACTTTTTATCATTGAAATTCCAGTTTCCAAATGCCAGACCACTTCTCCAACCTAGCCAGGTCATCTCTAACTTCCTGTCTCCCCTACTTTGAGTCCACACTTCCACAGAGCTTCATATCATCTGCAAATGTCTACAAACAGGCAGCTCTTACTCTTGGCCCCATCCACTATGTCTCTGAAGAAGGTGTTGAAAAACACCAGACCAAGCACTGAGCCCTGTGTGACCCCACTGGTCACCAGCCTAGCTTCTGACAATTCCCCCCAGCCACTACTTTTTGGATTCTGTCCTTTAACAAGTTTTGATCCATCCAGTGAGCTTGGCCCCACACACAGATAATCCAGCTTCCTGACTAATCTCCTATGAGGTGCATAGTCGAAGGTCTTGCTAAAATCCAGATACAGGACATCAAACACTGGACTCTTTTCAGCTGTCTTTGTCACCACAAAAACAAATCTATCAAATTTGTCTGTCAGGTATCCCCAACACAAACCCATCTTGTCACTCATTGTGCAGCCTGTTTTCCTTGAGAAAGCCCACCAGTCTCTTCTTCAGGGTAGTCTCCATCAGTTTCTCCATATTGAGGTAAGACTGACAGGCCTGTAATTCCCTGGTTCTTCCCTTGGACCACTTTTATAGACAGGCACCACATGTGAGGTTTTCCAGTTCTGGGGCACACTTCAGGACTCCAAAGGGGTGTTAAACACATCTGCCAGGGTGCTCATCAGCACCTCTGCCAGTTCCCTTAGGACCCTCGAGTTCACTCCATCTGGTCCTGTGGATTTGCCCACCTTCAGGGTTTTTAGGCCCTTTAGCACCCTATCCATCTCTATTATGCCATTGATGATAGTCACCTTCCCCATCCTAACCCCTCTGCACCCTTGGGGTACTGGTCTATCATTCTGTCTAGTCAACATGAAGCAGAAGTATGTTACTTGTTAAATGCCTCTACTTTCTCTTCACTTCCTTCTGCCCAACCCTCTTCCTTTTTTAACTTGATAATTTCATCTTTAATATCCTTCCTCTACCATATATATATATATATATATGTATTCATTATAGGGGTGTGGTCGAGCCCCTATAGTTAGGGTTGAGTAGGCACTTTAATGTTAAACCTCAATTTTTGAGCATTCATAACTTTGCAACTGTTCTACGGATTTGCATGAAATTTGGAATGCACAATCTGGTATAGTAGATCTCCCGATTTACCAAGTTGCATTTCAGTCAGGCTCATGGTTTCTGCACAGCAAAATGCTAAAAAATGCGTTTTTCGCCACTTTTGACCTGTTTTTTGCCTATGGTGCTGCAACCGCACTGTGTGGCCTTTTGGTCTGAAATGTAGAAAGAGTGTGGGTCAAGGAATAATCCAGTGCTGGTTTGGTAAAAAAAATATTAATCCATTCCAAAGTCATTAAATTTTTAATTTTTGGGTTCTGAGCATGCTCATTTCACTCTAAGATTTATATGTATATTTTTTAGACAAGGATTGGGCTCATGGTCAAGGTTTTGCCAGCTCACAGACTAGGATTCTGGTCCACCAGAAAATTCCTTGTCCATGAGCCACCATCTTGTTTTTCAGTTGCCCCCCAAACAATATGTTACAGCTTTCTGCACCGGTGACTTCTGTGCCAAATGAGGCATGTGTTTTGTTCAGGGTGTCACCCTCTACAATGCCATGCCTTTGGTTTGGCTCATTTTGGTCAAAAAAATAGATTTTTAAAATTTAAAAATTCTTTGACTATGACTCGCTAACGCTCCTAGTCCACGAGCTTTGAAAATCCTAGTCTGCGACCTCACGGTCAAGGATTTTGCTACCTCGCGGACTAGGATTTTAAAAACATTACTTTTGCATTGCTAATGAGCAGTTTGGTCTTTTTACTTGTAATTTTCAGGGTATTGAGGGGATGCCCTACAGGTGTGAGTTATGCTGCTTAGGTGTTGGGGAAATAAGCGGTTCTATAGATATGCCATCACGAAGTTGAGGTTTTCTCCATAGGATAACATTGTCGTGCCCATTGCACTTTTCGGTACCCATATGTCAGAAATGAAGAGATACAGACTTTTCGCTACTGACAGATTAGAGCACCTTTTTGTGATCTAAGCTGTTGGAACAGGATTGGAAACTGTAGACTACACCTGCAGTGGAATTTTTTTTGTAGGTTGCACGGTTAATGAGATATTGTTTGTGTAATTGCAATATTTTGTCTCGACATGTACTCTGCCTAATGCCAACTTTGTAACATGAGAACTGAATTGCTGATTTCACTTGTAACTTCATGGTTGTTCCTCAACCCCGGGTCAACCCTGAAAAAGGGACTGTAATTGTCTCAGTGGACTTACCCAGTTACCAAAACTCATATAAATGAATAAATAAATAAATAAAAATATTGGCAAATTACTGTCACAAGGGTTCAGAGGGTGTCTTATTAGTGCTTTTCAGTGCCTGTAGCTCATAAACAATGTGAGCTATGGAATCATTTGACTATGTTGCATGCAGTGCTTGCTGTCATGATTACGACACTTGAACTTTTTTTCTAGCTGCTATGGTTCCTGAGATATCAGCAAATTAGTGTTACAAGGGTTCCTTGCCCTACAGGGCTGCTGTATGGCTCTGTAGCTATGTGTTAGTGGGAGTGCAGGGCCCAGATGGCCCACACTCCCACAGATGCATATAGTAGTTGCCATAGACATTGCCAGCTATTTCCAAAAGGAGGGGGGAGAGAGAGAGAGAGAGACAACATCTCGTTTAAGCTATGTATATCCCCCACCCACATTATTGTGATGTGGGGTGGGTTAGGTTGTATTGTTTGTATGAACAGGAGGAGATAAATTACATTTTTATCTCTTTTTCAGATTCCCTAGACACTTGTGGTACATGAAGTTGCTACATTCTCAGTATATATTGACATCAGTACATATCAGGCTGCATGGTCTGAATTCCTTGAGGTTCCTCGACTAGAGTTTTTGTTTAACACTAATATTATCAATTTATATTTAAATTATCATTTATATAGTCCTGAGGTTTTTGTAATTTCTTGGGCCTTTTATTTAGCTTGAGAATACAGCTGGGTGGCATGTCCAGCTAGGTTTTACACATCACACAGTGTGCACTGATGTTTTTTAGACTACTTTACTGGTAATTCTTGTCTTTAATGCATACATTGTAATTTCATGAGCCCTATAACTATCTTAGTTTGTCTTTAAGCTGGGTAGGGGTTGCCTTTCAGTAATCACATCCTTATACTGACTGACACTCATGGCTTGATTTGGGAGTTATCTGCTTCAGCAGTGTTATCTTATGTCAATTAAATTTATGTGCAGTAGGATTCTTTGTATGTGTGTTGCACCAAGCACATCTGAACCCAAGGTTCATTCGGACTGAGGGCACTATTGTACTGTAAAACTTCTCTGACATCATCTTCTGGTTTTTTTTAAATGAGTATTTTAAACCAATGGGGATTTTTTTCTGTTTTTCTCTGCATTATCTAGCTGTTACAAGTATTGTATTTTCTAAACAACTGCCATGAGCTTCTGAAGAAGGACTGGTTGGTCCAAAAGCTAGAGCACTTTGTTCTTGTTGTTACATCTATGTTGGTCCATTAAAAGGTATCAAATCATTTGCTTCTGGATCTATTCTTGCAAGGACCAATACGGCAACTACTAAATCTAGATTTCAGATATTTTGCAAAATTTCTAAAGAGTTTCTCTCTGCTGCCCCTACTGTGGAAATGGAGAAAGCATGAGATATTTCTGGAAATATCAGATCCAGAAACAAATGATTTGATACCTTTTATTGGACCAACATGGATGTTACAGAAAAGAACAAAGTGCTTTAGCTTTCGAACCAACCAGGTCCTTCTTCAGAAGCTTTGTGGCAGTTTTTTCAAATATCCCATACTGTTAACTCCAGATTATATAGAAAAAGCAGAAATAATTCTCATTGGTTTAACATATACATTTAAAACATAATAGAAGATTACATCAGAGAAGCTAATTAACACCAGTATGCCTTAAACTGAGGAGCCTCAGAAGGGCAAAGGTTATCAAGAATTCTCTACAGCCAGAGAGTTCTTGTCACATAAATTTTAAAATGTCTCAGTATGCCAAGAAAGCATCCTAGTGATAAAAAAAAACCTGGGCATTCTCCTAATACATGTAAGATGAGCTTACAACTTACATTCCAATTGTCCTGGTATATTAAAGGACAGATAATGAGAGACAAAATCCTGAAATTAGGTATAACTGCAAGTTGAAATCAAGCCTCAAATTAACCTACACATATAAACATGATGCATGAAAGTATCACTTGTAAGTGTAAGTGCAAAAAAAAAAAAAAAATCCTTGTCAAGGACCCCCAAGAAAACGAGACCATGAGCCTGATAAATGCAGATTTCAACACAGAGTCTGTGTATAACAAAAATGCACAGAATCAGTCTAAGCAATCTAAATGAAAACCCAAAGGAATTACACCTTTAATGACCCCCAAGTAAATGAGATATGCATCTTAATATGAGCAGTTGAAAATGTGACAGTGTGAAATCCACCCACTGACAACTAATAGAAGGAAATAAATGCACACTATATGTGAAAACTAAGTGTTCTAACCACATAACAACTGCCCATGCCACGCTCCACCCACACATGTGTACATACCCATACCACCCCATACACACACACACACACCTGCACACCCACACAACCACAACACACAACAAATATAGCACATTCTGCACACACACACCACACCACACAACAAACAAAACACATACACACCATACCACAACACATAAAACACAACACACACAAACACACACATACATACATCAGTATACATACACACACACACTCAAGCGCACTCACCACAGTGTTAAGGTGAAAAGTCAACAATGTAGATAACCATAAACTTACAAAATCAAAGGCCCGCTGAAGAACTAAACTGTTTATGTCCATCTTTTAAAGTAAAGGTCTGTGTCAGTTTAAGTGGAATAATATGTCATGTACCCAACATCAATGTTCAATCCATCCGCCACCATATTGAGAAGTAAAATAAGTCTAATTTCAGAAGCCCGTCTCTGTTGCGTACTGTTGAAATGTCCTTTTAAGACCATCACAGACATATCTGAGATTGAGTGGTCATCCTGGGAGAAGTGCGGGCTACTGGTTTCTCAATCATCTTGTGATTAATAGAATGTCTGTGTGAATTCATTCTAGTCGGAGTTGTTGGCTTGTCTCCCCACATAACCTGTGCGAGGACATTTCTTGCATTGGATAAAATAGACCACATTACTTGATGTACATGTATAATTCCCTGTATCCTGAATAGTCTGTTTTATGATGTAACCACACAGTCTGAAGTGGAAATGAGGTTACATGTCTGTACTTGAGTTGATGACAGGGTCGTGTACCATATGATGTCATGGTATTCTGTTCCGGTTCAAGTTGACTCCTAATAATCAGGTTGGCTAAATTAGGTGGTTGTTTAAAAGATAGTAGTAGTAGTTCTTGAAAAATACAGTTAAGGGTTAAGGGAAATATCAGAGAAATTTTGGGAAATAGCTACATAGATACATAGATACATAGACAGTGTCGGCAGATAAGGGCCTATGGCCCACCCAGTCTGCCCATTTGAGCTTGTAAGTTCAGTTTGTTTTCCTAGAAGTCTGTTTCCCCTTACCCCTGACCTCTAGAATTCCTTTATGTCTATCTCATGCATTCTTAAATCCCGTGATTGTTTCAGCCCCAACCACTTCCTCTGGCAGGGTGTTCCACTTGTCCACCACCGTTCTGTGAAGAAATTCTTTCTCATGTTTCCTCTGAATCGTCCTCCTCAACTTCATCCCATGACCTCTAATCCTGGAACATCTTTTTGCTTAAAATAGTGTTTTCCTGCACTCTGTTCCTCCCTGTAAGATACTTGTATGTCTCTATCATATCCCTCTCTCCTCCTCTCCTCCAGGAGTACATGTTCAGTTCCTTCAACCTGTCTTCATAGGACTTGTGATGCAATCCATGCCACCATCTTTGTTGCCCTCCTCTGAACCTTCTCTACCCTGTCTATGTCCTTACATAGGTATGGTCTCAGAACTGTACACTGTACTCCAGGTGGGGCCTCACTAGCGTCTTGTATAGCGGAATTATGACCTCCGTTTCCTGCTGGTGATGCCCCTGCCTATACATCCCAGCATCCTATTTGCTACCTGCTGCCTTGTCACATGTTTCCCTACCTTGAGGTCATCAGAGATGACAACCCCAAGATCCCTTTACTGCTTGGTGCATGCTATATCCTCACCCCCAACTGATATATTGTGCCAGGATTTTTGTGCCCCATATGCATTATCTTGCACTTCTTTGCATTGAATTTCAACTGCCAACCCTGACCATTCTTCAAGTTTCTGCAGGTCGCTTCTCATTCTGTCTACACCCTCTGGTGTGTCTACTCTGTTACAGAGCTTTGTGTCATCATCGAACAGTGAAATTCTGCCTTCTAGATCCTCACTAATGTCACTGATGAAGATGTTGAATAGGACGGTCCCAGCACTGATCCCTGTGGTACCCACTGGTCACTGTTCCCTCTGTGGGTGACAGCCATTTACCACCACCCTCTGTGTCCTGCCACCCAGCCAGTTACCTACCCCACACTACTGTCCTGCCCACACCCATATTCCCCAGTTTGTGCAATAGTCTTCTATGTGGCACAGTGTCAAAGGCCTTGCTGAAGCCCAGATAGGCCATGTCCACTGCCTCCCTGATCCACCTCCCTAGTCACCCTAGTCCAAAATTCAACGAGGTTGGTCTGGCACAGACCTCCCCTGGGTGAAACCATGCTGCCTTGGGTCCTGTAGGTCCATTGACAACCAGATATTCACCAATCTCTCCTTCAGTAGTGCTTCCATGATCTTCCCCACTATCGAGGGTGAGGCTGACTGGTCTGTAGTTCCCTGCTTCCTCTTTGTTCCCACTTTTGTATAAGGGACTACATCTGCTGTCCTCCAGTCTTTGGGTACCTCCCTGTTTCCAGTGATCGGCTAAACAGGATAGCCAGAGGTTCAGCCACCACCTCTCTTAGTTCTTTAAGGACCCTGGGGTGCACCCGTCTGGCCCCATTGCTTTATCAACTCTTATACTTCCAGTTCCTTCAGGACCCTTTCTCGTGTAAAGGGACTTGTGTCCATTCTGCACCATTCTCACCTTGTACTCCCTTCAGACCCATTACCCTCCTCTTCCTCAGTAAGACTGAGCAGAAATACCTGTTCAATATGTCAGCTTTACTGTTGTCACCCTCCCATGCTCCCATCCTCCCCTTCAGTCTCACTATCCCTCCCTTTGTCTTTCTTTTCCTTATGTACCTGTAAAGGTTTTGTCCCTTTACCCACTGATTTTTGCAATGTGTTCTTCTGTCTGAGCTTTGGCTTCCCTTACTGACCTCCCTACCTCCTTTGCTTCTCCTGGTACTTCTCCCTATCCCTTCTGCCTGTGTCTTTTTGTATTGCCTGAATGCAATCTTTTTGGCTTTCACTTTCTTTGCTACCTCTTTGGAAAACCATAATGGTCTCCTCTTCCTTTTCCTCTTGCTAACCTGCTTAATGCATAATTCTGTTGTTCTTGTAATCCCCATTTTAAATACTGCCCACTGTTCCTCAACCCCTGATTCCTGTCCCATTCCCCTTAATGCCTCAACTGCTGGCAGTGTCTGTGGCTGCTACTGTATATTTGTGCAGCAAGGGCCAGCTTGGTGGGAGCCCACGGTCCAAAGGGCCCTGCGCTCCAACCAACACATGTTTTTTACTAGTTATATTACACTTTTTCAAAAAGTAAGGAAATTCATAGCAAAAAATTGCATTTAATGCATCACTTAGTGTTAAACAACAAAAGTGAGGAAATGAGATGTTAGGGTTGAGCTCCTAACCCCCCAACACCCCGGCCCCATCCTGCACAGCCTGACAGATCCCAGGGTGTGCCATGGGGTTGTGAGGCCTAACTCTCACCCCATTCTCCGTTACTGTAGCATGTCAACCTGCTTACACATGGAATGGGGTGAGATTTGGCCCACATGACCCCATGGCCCACTCTGGGGTCTGTCAGTCTGTTGAGATGGGGAGTGAGATATTGGAGGGTTAGAGCTCAATACTAATGTCTCATTTCCTCACTGTGTAACTAACTGTTGCATTAAATGCAGTTTTATATATCATATATATATATATATATATATATATTAGCAACAAAACTCAATTTAATGCATCAGTTAGGGTAGTTCCACAATGATAAAGGTGGGAAATTCAGTGTTGGGGTTGAAAACCCCTTGCAGCCTAGCCCACCCCCAACTGGCATCGAGTGCGTGTTGGGGTCGATCAACCCTAACTCTCACCCCACCACATGTAAAAGAAGCTGAGGTATAGGAGAATGGGGTGAGAGTTAGGACCGATGACTGAATCACACCCGATTCCAGTTGGGGGTGGGGCTGGAGGGTGCAAAGGAGTTTCAACCCCTAACATTAGATTTCCTCACTTTTGTTGCTGTGGAACAGCCCTAACTGATGCATTAAACTGAGTTGTTTGCCTCTAATATATATATATATATGAAGAAGGCCTTCTCACACGATTTTACTCCCTGTGCCAGCCATACATCCATATCAGCCTTTACCTCTCTATCTGCTTTGCACACCACCCTTGATTTTTCATTAAAGACCTCCCTATCCTCCTTGTGCTGAGTATGCTTGTACTTCTGGAAGGCTGCCTTTTTCTTCCCCTTTTGCATTTGCCACTTCCTTTCTGAACCAGCTGGGCTTTTTGGCTTTGAAGTTCTTGCTTTTGATTTTTGGTATGCTCCCTAGTGGCCTGCATCAGTCCCTTTTTTATTATGACCCATTCCTGTTGCACCTCAATCTCCTTACGGATCCCAGCAAGGTGCCCTACCAGAATTTCTCCCATCTTGTTAAAGTCAGCCTTCCTGAAATCCAAAACCCTAGTCTTAATCCTAACCATCCCTCTGCCCATGTCCAGGAGAAACCACACCACATGGTGGTCACTCCCTGCAGGTGGCACTTCCACATTTACATCCTGGACATGTCAACAGTTAGACAGGTCCAGGTCCAGTATAGCCCTCTCTCAAGAAGACTCCATGACACCCTGCAGTAGCAGATATTTTCCAATTCACACCAGGTAGATTGACGTCCCCCACAATTACTACTTCCCCTTTCTCTGCCATTTCCATGATTTGTGACCCCTGTACCTTTTCTAAGTCCCTATCCTATGAAGATGGTTTGTGAACTACCCCATCCTTAGTGTTCTCCTCTTATTGACTTGAACCTGCACCGTAATGCTTCTGTCTTTCCATCTGCCTCTTCATCTCTGGTACAGGTTATCCCCTCCTTCACATACAAAATCACTACCCCCCACTCATTTCCCTAGCCTTCCTATACATTTTGTACCCATGGACTGCAAGGCCCCAGTCATGATTTGGTGTGTCCAGTGTCTCTGTGGTAGCCGCTATGCCCATCTCTCATTTGGCCATTACACCTGCAACTCAACCATTTTATTTCCCATGCTTCTGGCATGCAGATACACTACCCTGTATCTTGACTCTGGCCCTCCTTTACCCCTGTCCTGCTGCCCTCCTTCCCCTAGTCCCTTCTTCCCTCTTCCTTCTTCTCCACTAGTTCCTCTGGCCTTCCTTTACCCCCACTCCACCCCCTCCTACCTCTCCCCCCCAATCTTGATTTCCCTCCTCCCCCTTCTCCACTAGTTCCACCCTATTCTATCCTGATTAGGAGGGCTATCTGTCTCCTCAACCAGGTGACTCAGGATATTTTGAACCTGATAGCTCCCCTGTAAGTTTAAATTGAGGTCATTCCCATGAATTCCTCCAACTTGCCCTTCAGAAGCCTTGTGCCCTTTCTGCTTAGATGTAGCATGCCTGGTGTGTACAGGTCTTTATTCTCCCATGTCCCTTCTAAGTCACCAACTAGCCTGTACCCCTCTGCCTTATACCACCCTCTGAGCCATACATTGAATTTCTCAATTCTAACTTTCTTCACGATGCTTGCTCATGGGACTGGTAGCACCTCCAAGAAGGCTACTGTACTCATTACCTCATTGTAGATTTCCCCACATCCCTGAATCTCTTTTGTACCATCCCCACCATTCATCCTGCAAGGTCTTTCATATCCAGATGTACTATTGTGTCATGTTTGCATACCTCCTAAACCCATATGCTTGACTGTCAGAGATCACAATCTCCCTGCTGTCATCCCTGGCATATATTCTACCCTCCAATGGTTTGATCTTGACCCCTTCCTCCCACATCACCTTCTTTACTACTGAATTCCCCAAGATCACTACCCTTCCCCCGCCTTCCTGTGCCCCTCTTCCCTATGCCTCTGCCCACTCCTGCCTGCCTCCTCCCTACCCTCCTGCACATCAAGTACTCCCCCTTAATCCTTTGTCCTAGCTTCCCATGTCTCATCCCCCTCCACCTGACTTTCAGTTCCCATGGTACTCCTTCAACCTTTCCTTTCTTCTCATCCCCCGGACTGTCCCCTCATTTACTCTTCCCCACCACTGCTTCCCCTGCCCACATCTCTTACTCAAACCTCTTCCCTTTTCCTTCTTGCCCGGCCACCCAACCACCCCTGAATTCCATCTACTTACTGTCTCTTACCCTCCCCATCTCACTGTTCTCACCCATTCCTCCATGCTCCCCCTCTTTTCCTCTATCCAGTGGGGGGAGAACCTGTTTTGTACTGTCACCTCTAGTGTTCTCCCACTTGACACCATCCCCTCCCTGCCTTGCTCATTCACCTTGTTGTTATCCACCCCCTACCCTGAGCCTTCTTTTCCACTGGGGAGATGGACCCTGGATACCTGCCTATTCCCTTCCTCCTTTTTTCCCCTTCTGGTGAGCCCCCTTCCCACTTTGGCTCCCTTGCTGTTTTCTCTTTGATGCCTGCCTCCAGGCCCTGTGGCTCCTCTGCCTTTCCCATAGGTACCCTACAGATTCCCTCCCTGACCAGTACATCAATCTTTT
Source organism: Neoceratodus forsteri (assembly GCA_016271365.2). NCBI lineage: Eukaryota > Metazoa > Chordata > Ceratodontiformes > Ceratodontidae > Neoceratodus > Neoceratodus forsteri. Next base: position 319,520,722 of record CM028134.1, read on the forward strand.
GCCTCAACTGGCACATCTTTGTTCTCACCTGTCCAACAGACCTGTACACTAGGTTCCCCCCATCTCCCAGAGAGCTCCCAGGAACACTGCTGCCCCATACCCTCTGCATTCTACAACTCTACCTGCCTCCCCTGCCCACACTGCATGCTTCATCTCCACATATTATGTTCCATTGTCTCCTTAATTATACACTCATTTATTCCCATTACCCTTCTGGAGGTTTTGCCCTTCTGGGGACAAACCCCAGATAGGTAGCAGCTGCAGTTGCTACTGAAGCCCTACCTACTTCCCTTGCCTTATCTGCACTCCTTATCCCTCACTACAAGTCTTTGTGTACCATAATGCTTTGTGCTGGGGTTTAGGCTTTAGAATGCAAGTGTGTGGCATGGGGAGATGCAAAAACCAAACATACTGTAAATGATGTGTCTTCCTGTATCATTTATGCATCTTACATACTGCTCTTCTTCCAAGCTGCTTCTCTGACATGTTACATCAGACCTTATTGTGTGCCTTATACAGTGATCTGTAGTGGATCGGTTGCTTTAGTGAAGAAGTAAGAGCACCGTACTGCATTATCATGGCTCTTTGTGGAACTGGAAGTGATTACACAAGATCAGTGCTCACTAGGACCCTCTTTTTAACTGGTGTCCCTATAACCTATGTGATAACCTAGTTGTGATGCTTTATTTCCATTGTGATCATGTTTCTGCTTGGGTTAGCTTGAGGCTTCTCTCTATCACTTGTACTTTGAATATTTATTGATGGCAAAGCTGCTATTTCTCATATGAATGCAATGAAAACATACCCATTTGATCATGGATTGGACATGTGCTCACTCATCACACTCTGCAGTTTTAGCAGTGTGGATAAGCAGGGTATTAGAATCTCTTACAGTAATTTGGTGTATCCTCCTCCTTTTGTCACTGCTTACCCTCTGACTCCTGTCCTTCAGATACCCTTTGGATGAGAAGTGCAGCCATGGCCTTGTTTGCCTTTTCTGGTGGTTGTTCAAGTGTACGTTAAAGATCCCACTGCACTTCTCAAAAAGCATATGGGAATTTCCTCAATGTCCAGCCTAGATTTCCCCCATTTACTAAAATACTACCAACAGCCAAATTTGGTACAATTGCAATTGGTTTGATCTGTACCTTTTTCCTGTTGGATGAAGCTGTCCTTTCCTGTCAATAAAAAAATAAATACATGAATAACTGCTAGACAGTATTTGAGCTAATGTTGCCTGTTTTCTACCTGAGCACTAACCTACTTGTCTATTTCACAGAATTTGTTTCTCTTTGATTGACCTAGACTTCCAATGCTTCCTACCTCATGGCATGCTCCATTGCCTCATCTTACTCTTATTGCCACTGAAGGTATGCAGCACCTCTATCCATCATATTTTATTCCAACTGTGCTGGCTTCTGATTTTAGCTCTTGCTAGAATTCTCTCCTGACCCACTGAGGATACTGCATTACTTAATATATCAGTGCTCTTTAGGTCCAGACTATTAACTGTTTTTGCACATTGTCCATAGTAACTAGATCTGAATTAGGATCAGACTGAAGAACATTGGACCCACCTGGAAAGTAGGAAAACCAATAGAAGAAGGCTGAGGATGGCACAGTCATATCAATATTCCACGTCAGTTTGATACACTAGCTCTGTGTTTTCTGCCAGGGAGGTAGATCAGGAAGAGGTGGTGGATGTGGCCTACCTGGATTTTAGTAAGGCTGTTGACACTGTCCCACATAAGAAGCTAATAAACAAGTTGAGCTGCCTGGGAGTCAGCCCCAGGGTGGTAATCTGGGTTAGAAATTGGTTGAACGGTAGGACAAAAAGGGTGGTAGTGAATAGAGTTCAGGTCGTAGACAGGGAGGTGACCAGCAGGGTGCCTCAGGGATCAGTACTAGGCCCAGTCCTCTTTAATGTCTTCATAAGTGACATTGCAGAGGGGCTGGAGAAGTGTGCATTTTTGCAGATGACACAAAGATCTGCAATAGGGTCGACACTCCAGGGTGGTTGTGAAGAACTTGCTCAAGCTGGAGGAGTGGTTGAGTGTATGGCAGCAGGGATTCAATGCAAAGAAGTGCAAGATTATGCACTTAGAGTAAGGGAACTCAAGGGTGGAGTACTCCATAGGAGGGAGGTACTGTCAGCCACCAACCAGGAGAGGGATCTGGGGGTGATTATATCCAAGGACCTAAAGGGGGCAGGACAGTGTGACAAGGTGGTCAGAAGGGCCAGTGAGATACTGGAGTGCACAGGGAGTGACATCACCAGCAGGAAAAAGGAGGTGGTGATGCTACTATATAGATCATTGGTGAGACCTAACCTGGTGTACTGTGTCCAGTTCTGGAGGCTGCATCTCAGAAATGACATAAACAGGGTGGAGGCAGTCCAGAGAAGGGCTGCTAAAATGGTACAGGGGCTGTGCCAGAAGTCATTTGAGGAGCGGCTGAAAGAGCTTAATATGTATTTGCTGGAAATGAGGAGAGAGAGAGGGCCATGATAAAGACATTGAAATACCTTAAAGATATAAATAAGGAACAGGGCAGTAGCAGCCATCAACAAATTCTGGTCAGATCCACCATGGCTGCATAATGAAGTTAGTGAAGTTGTGTGGAATTGTTAAGGACGTATGGAGAAACAACACAATGATTTGTAAGTAGTAAGATTTGTGTTAGTTTCTGTTCTAAGGAAGGCATACACATTATTAGGAAAATATATGGAGGTGTACATTTTAATGGAAGGGATAGGAAGCTACAAAAGAACCCCAAAGAAATGCCTTTGATGTATGTGTTATCCCAGATAATATTGTCCAGACAGCCAAATTTTAAAGAAAATACAATTGCACATCCCCCAATAAAGCAAAGCATCAAGAGGAATGTATGCAAATTCCCACGATGATACAGAAGGTGGCAGTACATGAAAAAGTAATGGCTGGCATATGTTCAGCCTTAGGATAATTTACACAGTTTTTTTTTTTTTTTTTTTTTTTAGAGAAACAGGGTTTTTGCCCATGAGGTGATGTAAGTTTAATTTAGGTAATGTGTTGATGCCAGGAAGTTAGGTGTAACGATAATGGACTGTTAGAGAAAATGTGATATTAACTTTCAGAGGGGGGTTGCTTTTGATAAGGGCAAGGTATTTATGTTTGTGATAATAGGAACATTAGGAAAGTATGAGGTCTACAAACATGCACAGTTTCATAAATATGTGCTCAGAGTGCAGGCAAATGTGATATGCAGGTTTGTTTTAGAAATAGGTAAAAATAGTGAGACATGCAATTGATAGAAAGATAGATAATTATATAGGCAGATAGAGAGAGAGTGAGACACACTAGACAGACAGGCAGAATAGGAATGGCAGTGAAGTACTGAAGTGATGCCAACCCCATCCCCACCCCTTAGACATGGACAGGCACTAGGGTGTGCCTTTGGGTCATTGCCCATAATGCTCATGCTATTTTACCTCACCCTACCCTGCAGACACAGACAAGAGTCGAGGTGTGCCTTGGATTTTCAAACTTTACACTCACCGCATTCCATAAGGAAATATGCTGAAATGGGTACAGTATAAGAGAATGGCGAGAACTTTGGGGCTGAAGAGTCAAAGATACACCTTGATACCTGTCACTGGCTACAGGGTGGGGATGGGGGTGGAATGGCGTGAGCATTACTGTTGAAAATCCCAAGTCACACTCCTGATGCATGTCAGTCCCTACAGAGCAGGGTGTTATGGTCAGAAACCCTAATGCCCTGGGTGTTTCTTGGTATTTTAACTCCAAGTTTTCAGCATGGGGTTTTTGAGACCCTACCACATGAACAGTGACACTATCAGTTCATTAGCCAAAAGGTGATTTTGCACAACAACTGTGCCATTTGTCACCACAGGTGCAAAATTACATTTTGAACAGGATGTAAAAAATGCTAGCTGTACATTTCTTGCTTCAGTAACTGCTTAGCACATCTATTGAATGACCTGCTAATTGACATTTTACATCTGCTATGCAATGTACTGTTGCTATGGTTCTATGGCTGAGAGGGACCTGGAGGTGGTGGTCGATGTCAAGATAAGCAACTAAGAGACTTGTAGGAGGGCAGCAGCCAAGGCCAATATGATGCTGAGATGCATTGCTGGGGGATCACTCCAGAAGCAGGGAAGTGCTACTCCCTCTGTATAAATGCTTAGTGAGGCCTCACCCCGAGTACTGCATGCAGTTTTGGAGGCCACACTTAAAGAGGGACATTGAGATCCTGGAGAGGATCCAGAGGAGGCAACCAAAACTGATCTGAGACTTGGGGGAATGGACCTATGGGGAGAGGCTCAAAGAGCTAAATATGTACACATTGGAAGAGAGACGGGATGGGGGACATGATAGAGGTCTTCAAGTACATGAAGGGGGTAAATAGGGGAGGTGCAGTTACAGTGCTTTGAAGGAAGGAAGGGTAACTAGAGGGCATGGGTGGAAGCTGGAGGGGGGAGACTCGGGGAGAAAGGAGGAGGTGCTACTTCACTGAGAGGGTGGTAGAACCATGGAATGAGCTGCCCAGGGGCTGGTGGAGGCAGAGACTGTGGAGGGGGTTCAAGAGGGGTGGCGCAGGTACAGGGGAAGGGTTGTGGAGCAAAGTCCAATGAAGTGGGAATACCCTGGACTGGGAAGGAAGAAGCCCAAGTGGGCGTGAGGGCAGCAAGGTCAGCTCCCAGGGTGGAGGCTGACCAAACAAGCAGACACAAAAGACCACTAGGCCTATTCTGCTGGCATTTTAGTATGTTAGTATGCTTACTACGCCAACATCATGAACCATAAAACAGACTGCCATAACTAGGGAGGCAGTATAGCACAGTGGTTTAAGGCCCTGAGCTGCAAATCTGGAGATCTAGGTTTGAATCCCACAGCTCCCACTTGCATACTGGGTGACCCTGAGCAAGTCACTTAACTTCCATGTGCTTCCAGTTTGCCCCTGTAAACAAGCTTTCAGCTTAGTGTGCCACTCCTGGTTAAACAATTGAAAGGAAAAAAAAACACAATATTTTTTTTTCATGCTTTACTTTGCTACTACAAGCTTTGCCTAACATATCCATCCTTATATATAGCTTAGGTGTCTGTGATCTAGGAAGAACTACACTTAAAATCTCACACATAAATAAATAAATAAATCAGAATAGCATTTATTTTATTAGTATATCCTTCCTTTTTAGGTGCCCATGACACTATGTATATATATTTATATATTTTAACTTCAAAGCACTAAACCTATTCAAATGCAAAAAACACAAGACTTTGTTCTCTTCACACATTACTGTTAACTTTAGATCCTAGAATGGCCAAGAAACAATTTAGACTTCACTCTTGCATGCCACTGTCATAACCGCTTCTCATGCAAACAACAATCAATTACAGAAACCCTTTCATTTCTATGCTATGAACTCTTACGTCAGAGACACAGATCTTACAGAACTGCTAAAAACATTTATTAAGAATGGATTTCTGAATTAAAACCTATTGTTTACAGTACCTATGTATATACTAGTTTACTGGCTGCAAACAATGCTATAGACATGACATTAACAGCATTTCTGTTTTACATAGAAAACATCCATATAATGAACTTGTCATGCAGGATTTGTGAGCTCCTGTCTGCATGTATATGACAAAGGAAAAGGCATCTGCTGGATCCTTTTGTTTCTATTTTATTCCTATGCCCAACTTGCCCATACTGTAAGAGCCAAATATTGACATGCTTAGGGTTAAAAAAAGTAATAATCATGATGTCTATGTGTGTGTGTGGGGGGGGGTGGATATGCCTAGATGCAGTTTCAGGCACTCTTTAATTACTTCCGTAGGGAGCTCTGATAGTCAATTGTTCCAACACGATAGATCCACCTCATGCCTCTCCCACATGATCCAAAAAAAAAAGGTGGGGGTGGATCTTTAGGAGCTTTTCAGGTGGAGGTGGGGGGATCTTACTCCCCCAAAAAACTAATGCTGTCTCCCACTACTCAGGTTCCAGTTCTTGTACTTCCCATTTAAGAAACAAAATAGTGCCTTGCAACCATTGACTAACATGGAAGCATATTTATTTGAGGGTGGAAATCACTTCTTGGAGGAGGGTAAGGCGGAGGAGACTATTTATACCTTCAGTCAGTTCCACAGACAGAAAACATGACACTACTCCTTTTGTACATGCAACATTTCTGTAGGCTCTGCCTACTGCACCCATAAAAAAAGAGGATGGAAAAGAACTAGGGGGCGTGATATGTACTTGAAAGGAGGAAGAATCAAGGGGAAATGTGAGGAAGTACTTCTTTTCAGAAAGGGGGGTGGATCCTTGGAACAGCCTTCCTGCAGGGATGGTGAGGCAAAAAAGGTGGAGGAATTCAAATAATGCATGGGATAGACATAAGAGAACCCTAGAGGCAGGGAAAATAGGTAAACCGCAGATCATCTACGATCTGCAGCAATAGTGATATGTAGGAAAAATGGGCAGAATAGATGGGCCAGGCGGTCCTTATCTGCCAAATAATTCTAAATATGTACTGTATGTATCTAAGCATTAGCATCTTAGATTTGCTTGTGGTGCCCCAAAATTTCCATTTAGATAGAAAACAGAAGGTAAATACAAAGATTTTCAGAGTTTAGAAAATGTCCAAGTAACCAACAGAGTGAGGCCCACCTGGAAATTTCCAGGTATTGTAGTGGGCCAGTCTGACTCTGCTCAGAATCCTGCTGAACTAATGTTTTCCTTCTCATATCTAACTTTTGTGCTTTGCTGAAACAAGTGCCTCCCTTTTTCGTATCTCTGTGCTGCCTGTGCAATGAGTCTAAGTCAGAAATCAACATGCCTCACATGCTGAACTACTGTATAAAGTAAGCAAAGCACAGGCATTAAAGGTGGTGAGTTCCCCCTGAACCCTCCTCAAGCTTCCTGTATAATTAACGTTTTTGAAATTCCCCCGAATTTTGCAGAGTTCTATGGAAATGTGTATTTTAAAAAACATCACAAATATCTGTGTGCTATCCATCAGCTATTACTGTTCATGGATAATCCGCTATCTGTTCATCTCCAATTCCAAAACATTATTGCATTTTGTGGCAATGGTATGTGTGTGTGCGTATTGAATTTGTGTTTCATGGAGCAGCAAAAAACATACTACCAGAACAGCAGAAGTCAGCCCTGCAGAAGAAAAAGACAAGCTCCAGAGTCAGTCCAGCTGTTTAGAATAATTTGACACTAAAAGTGATATTATGCATGTAACCTAGGTGCCATGTACCAGTGGGCTAATAACCCTGCCTGGGTGGCCACAAACCAGGCTGAGGGGCTGGGGTTCTGTTCCTAGTGGAAAAGGGGTGTTCTTTCCCAAGATAGAAAATAAATAGCGCAATGCATCCACCCAGAGTTAAATATATAGTGGGCCAGATATTGTGTAGTACAACCCCCTGGGATGCAGGGATGCAGTACCTACCCACCTCCCCTTACAGTCACCCTACACGTGGATTACCATAAATCAAAACTATGCATTTCAGTAACTTGCAATTATTGACTTAGTCTAATAATATGCTCACTAATAATATACTCACAAGACATTTGCAAAAAGGTTAACCAACAATGTATTTACACAGGGGTAGAGCTACGAAAAAGGGAAATGGAAGCAGAGGTTAAGTAATTTTCAACATTATCATTTTTAACTGATAGCATTTGGCAAGAGAGCATTATTACCAACACCATTCATTCACTTTAACTGAAATACACAGAAAAATCTCACTTCCCACCTCCCACCTGCATTAAGATGGATACAGGTCAATACTTTATTTCTAACTAGCTACCTAGGCCCCATGATTACACCCCAACTGATACTGATTCGTCTGTCAATTAGATAGGAGCCCCAACACTCTATCCCTGGGTGCCCAGCCGTTGAACCGTTGCAGGCCTGATGAGTTGCAGCTGGTTGGCCGGTGTTGGTGCAGTTAAAATAAATTAGATTCAAACCTCCATACAGGGTTAAAATAACTACTTGATGAACTTGATCCTTAGATAGGCATCTAAACAGTTGGGCTATTGAAACCTGGCAACAATTGATGGTAACTATGTACAGTTCCCTAGATGTAGGGCAAGCTCTGTTTTAGTCATGGTTTGAAGAACAGTCTCTTGGCTTGTGCAGCTGATGGATCTCAGACTGTATATCTGGGGTGATTGAATCAGGTAAACTTTGGTCACTCAGATTGCTGAGATGAGCAGCAGGCATTTTGCAGCTTTGAGCCTCCCCTCTGCCTTTCAACTTGAGCTTTCTCAGCAGTAGACTATTGCAGCTTTAAACAGACTGGAAACCTGTCAGCTTCTCTACCAACTTGTCATCTTCTTCTTTCATTGTCACAAAACTGGCACATGCCAGTGATAGGGACATGGGCCAGCATGCCTCAATCCCCACATCCAGGCATAAACCCTCAGGGGGAGATGCATAGGCAGTGCCTAGCAATGACACTACCAGGCTGATTCCCCAGGCTGACCTCAAAAAGCAGTTTCTCTATCTCAGGTATTTAGGAACATCTGATTGTAAATTACTTCAGCCACACTGCCAGATAGCAGCCATGGCACTTTCTTGACTGGAACAGTCTTTGGGCTTCCAACTGGATTTTAGCAGGAAACAGTCTCTCAGACAGACAGACTCACAGACAGAAGTGGATGAAATCAAACAAAAATGCTGTATTAAAACAGATCAGGATCTAAATTTTACCATCTCAAATAACAAGCTTAAGATCTCTGCTCAAGCCGAGAAGCTCAGGAGATACATCGAAAGGAACAATGAAAAAATGCAAAATAGATGGTTTAGAGAAGACCCGAAGAAATTCTATAGGGAGCTGGGAAAGAAAACAGCCAACATAAAAACTCCACCAGTAAAGAAAGAAATTGAGGAATTCTGGAGAAGTATTTATGAAGATCCAGTTGAACATAATAGGGATGCAAAGTGGATACAGGAAATAAAAGACAGCATTAGAAATAGTACTACTAGAGATATGGAGTGGCCTGACATAACAGCTGAGGAGATAGAAATGAAGATAAGGAAGGCCTCCAACTGGAAAACCCCAGGTCCAGATGCAGTACCCAACTTCTGGTTGAAAGTGCTATCATCTTTGCACCAAGATTTAACTACCTCAAAAAACTATTTATACGCACATCCTGACTTAACACCTATCTGGTTAATGACAGGGAATACCACACTTCTTATTAAATCTGAACCTGCCAGTCTCCCCAAGAACTATCGCCCAATAACCTGTTTACCAACAACATATAAACTATATACTGGATTCGATGCAGATAGAGTCTACAGTCATTTAGACTGCAATAAACTCATGGCAATAGAACAAAAAGATAATAAAAGAAAATCATATGGCACAAAGGACCATCTCTTGTTGAACAAAGCCATTATGGAGAGCTGCAAAAAATGCCGAAATCTTAGTGTAGCATGGATCGACTACAAAAAAGCATTTGACAGTATCCCACACTCCTGGATCACTGAGTGCTTACGGATCTACAGGATACACCCTACACTAATAAACTTCATCACAACAACAATGACAAAGTGGCAAACCACCTTGCAATTAAATCATGAGAAAGGTCAAATCACCATCCCAAATATAAGTATCCAATGAGGGATATTTCAGGGTGACTCTTTGTCACCACTTCTGTTTTGCCTTTCCCTCAATCCCTTGAGTAACCTAATCAACAACCAAGGCTATGGATACAGCTTGAACCCCAGAAACAAAAATAATCAACAGCTAACATCTCACCTTCTATTTGTAGATGACCTAAAACTTTACAGTTCATCTGACAAACATTTGAAAGAACAACTACAAATTGTTAAGACCTTTTCTGATGACATACGAATGACGTTTGGCCTAGACAAATGTGCCAAAGCAACATTTGTAGCAGGAAAGTTAACTCAGAAGAAAACGTGAATCTGGCGGAGGTTTGTGACATAAAAGAACTTGAGCAAGAGGGAGTGTATAAATACCTGGGAATAGATGAAGGAGCAACAGCACAACATGAACAAATGAGAGTAAAAGTAAGCAAGGAATATTTTAGAAGGTTAAAGCTAATTTTGAAAACTGCTTTGACAACATGAAATAAAGTGCAAGCTATAAATCTACTTGCCCTTCCAGTGATATCATACAGCTTTGGTGTGATAGACTGGCCACAGAAAGTGTTGAACCAGCCATAAAAACAAGAAAAATGTTTCATGCTCACCAATTAATATACAAAAATCAGTGCATGCCAAGATTATACATCCCAAGGGCAGAGGGAGGCATGGGCCTCATTGAGATTGATTACACATATAGATCCACAATAGTGGGGCTACATACATACTTACTGACATCCTTGGACCCAAATATAGCCAAGGTCTTGCATCATGAAGAAAATAAGCCTAAAATGACTTCACTCATCAAATTAGGAGAAGCTCTCAGAAGGGTAGCAGAGATTGGTGTCAATCCAAAAGTAGATAAGGAATTGTCAGCAACAGAAAATGCAAAGAATCAGAAAAAGGAGTATAAGGATAAAGACCAACAGAAAAGAAAAAACAATTGGAAAGTCCATAATTGTAGTGGAAAATACAGGGAGCTACTGGAGCAACCACAGGTCGATCAAGCCCTGACCCATGAGTGGTTAAAAAGAGGTGAATTTAGGCCACGAGATGAGAGACTAATAATGGCAGCCCAAGATAGTGGGCTATGCTCAAGATGGTTCACAAAATCCATAGAAAAAACAGGAGAAACAGATAAGTGCAGGTTCTGTAGTACAGAATTAGAAACAGTTGCACATCTCGTGGCTGGATGTGAAGTACTCATGGCAGAAGGCCTGTATACTGAAAGACACAACAATGTAGCAAGATTGATCCACTGGAAACTGTGCAAACACTATAACATACAGGTAGCAGAGAGACACTGGAAACATGAACCACAAAGAATCACAGAGAATGAAGAAGTAATGATCACATGGGATCATCCAATACCAACAGCCAAGAAAGTGGAAGCAAGAAAACCTGATATTGTAATACAAGAAAAGAGAACAAAGGTAGCATTACTGATTGAAATAGCCACCCCCCCTAGTGACTACAGTGTGCTGCGTACAGAGAGACACAAAATCATGAAATACCAAGATATTTTTTTTTTTTTTTTTTTTAGCTTTTGTTGACCGGGTAAGTGCACTAGACAAATCCTGCCTATTTTCAGGCACGACCCGGGGGAGGGGGATACAGATGAATGCCAACTGACTTTGAACCAGATTAAGCTGTTGGTGGTATTTATAGTGAATGAGGGGAAATTTGGCCAGGACACCAGGGAAATTCCCCTACTCTTTTCGATAAGTGCTATGGGATCTTTAACATCCACCTGAGCTACCACCAATCCAGGCAGATGGGACCTCGGTTTAACGTCTCATCCGAAAGACGGCACCTCAGAAGTGCAGCACCCCTCTCATGCTGTACTACAGTGTCAGTACTGGGATATTAACCCAAGTGCCAGATGTGGGAACTGAACCCACAGCCCTCTGATCTCCAGGCCTCAGAGGCGAGTGTGCTACCTACTGAGCCACCGACACTGCCAAAATTCATGTTCCCTGACCGGGAATCGAACCCGGTCCACGGCGGTGAGAGCGCCGAATCCTAACCACTAGACCACCAGGGAGTCAGAAACTAAACTGATGTGGAATAAGGACACACAGACTGTTCCAGTAGTGTTTGGAGCAATGGGACTAATCAAAAAGAACTTTCAGGCACATTTAAATATGCTACCAATAATTGTGACACCTTATGAACTTCAAAAGGAAGCTATTTTGGGAACGTTGCGTGTGCTGAGAAGAGCGCTCTCAGCAAACATCAAAGATTAATACAGTACTAATTTCTTGAGTTTTGAATATGCCCTGGCTAAAGAATGGGGTCCATTCTTGCCACGGTATTAGAAATCCCTAAACATTTGGAGACACTAACCCCCAGATAGCAGCCATGGCACTTTCTTGACTGGAACAGTCTTTGGGCTTCCAACTGGATTTTAGCAGGAAACAGTCTCTCAGACTCAGCCATTTCAGGTTCAGGCATGATACAGAATATGGGGTAACATCCTTTCTCATCCAAGACCCTGACTTGGACAAATAACTAATCTTCTCACCGTACAGATGCCGACTTCAACAGAAGAATGACTCTTCTCAATTCACTTTCCATCCACAGGAACATAACAGGCAGCTCCTCTTTGCTAAACGTTGCTCCACGAACCTCCAAGCAGGACATCAGGCATGCTCCCCTTGGCTTTCTGGCTGTGGAGGCCTCCAAGCAGGCCCCCATACTTCTCTCAGGTATCAGCTAACAGAATACTAGGGTGCATAGGGAGGGGTATAACAAGTAGAAGGAGGACAGTGGTGGTACCATTGTACAACTCCCTAGTAAGGCCTCATCTAGAGTAGTGTGTTCAGTTCTGGAGGTGTCATCTAAAGAAAGACATAGACAGGATGGAGACGATACAGAGGAGGGTGACATAAATGGTGTCCGGGATGCAGCATAAGTTGTAAGAGGAGAGACTCAGAGCTCTCAATATGTACTCCCTGGAGGAAAGGAGAGAGAGGGGGGACATGACAGAGACCTTCAAGTATCTGAAGGGGATCAATAGGGTACCAGAGGGGAGCATCTTTCACATGAAGGGAAATAACAGAACAAGGGGGCACAGCATGAGACTAAAACGGGGAAAGCTTAGGGGAAACTTGAAGAAGTTCTACTTCATTGAAAGGGTTGTGGAGAGATGGAAGAGTCTCCCCCAGGAAGTGGTGGGGGTGGCCATGGTTCAGGGATTCAAGAATGCTTGGAATAGGCACATGGGAATTACCAAGCTGGGGTGAAAGTGGGGGAACTTGTAGCATCTAGGGTACCTTAAGCATCAGAAAGAGGGATAGGGCAGACTGGATGGGCCACAAGGTCCTTATCTGCCAACAACATCTATATATCTATGTATGTATCTATGTATCTATCTGTAACCTCCCTCTCACTTCACTTTACTGGTGGCACTTTAAATACTTTAGCAGGATAAATACTTTTAAATTCACTCTCTCCAGCTTGAGCACTACAAGGAGCTTCCTTCAAGCAGGCAGCAGCTTCAGTCTAGGCACAGATAGAAGGCTCCAGAAAACCACCCCACTCCCCTCCCTGTCTAGAGGTTTGGATGGTAAATCTGTTTCTGGGAAAGGGGAGGGGTATCATCTTGACTGTAAGCACATTCAGAAAAGAGTACAAAACACAGTATCTTTAACTTGTGGATTTGGGTCCTTCTTGTTGACAGTTCGAGCTCTGTTGAAGCACTGACTCGCTGTTAGCTCTCTCCTCCCCAGCACCTCAGATAGCAGCAGGCTCCATTAGACAGGCTGTAAAATACTTCATTAGGCAAGCAACAAAGCAACACAATTTTCACCACAGCACATAAATGATCCAATTCCAAACAATTTAAAATGCAACAAACAGCATTTATTTCTCTTCATAAGAAATGCTCAAACAGAAACAACATTTTCTGAGGATCCTCAATTGATTTCTAGCACAGGTCCACCATTTCTATGGCACTTGGCCATGGCACAGACTTGGGGGACTCAGGAGTTGAACCTGGGACCTAGCAACTATTTCTCCTTTCATTTCATGCCAAAATGGGCTCAGATTCCTCTCAGAAACACCTTCTTTCCTTTAACCCATCACATTACTATTGATACCCCACCTGTGGGAGGGGAGGCACAATTACTTTTACTGCAGGTACACTTTCCTCTCTGGGGAGGGAGGGAGGGGGCTACAATGGTCCACTGTACAGGCACTTACAGTTCTTTCCACCAGTGGCCACCCACACTGAAGATCCACGGGCAGGGTTCCCTCAGCACCAGGGGCCTAACTCTTTCCTCACAGCAGTCCCAAACATAAACAGCACAATACCTTTTAAGTGAACATGGTCAGGCAAAGTGGTATCTGTCGCCTACCCCACCAGAGACATCACTGCCACCTCAGTCTGCAAACGGGCCCTCCATGGCAGCCACTCGCTTCATCTTCTGGCAGAGCCTAGCAGGCTTCTCACAGTCCCTTAGGATTTGCTGCACCTTCACTGCTGCTTTATTCCCCAATTCTGCCTCTATGTGGAAATCCCACTTCTTGTTTGTGACTGGGGCAATCTCCCCACCCTGGTCCCCGGCTTCAACAGCCCCAACTGAAGGCCGCTCCTACGCGGGCCTGCGAGCAGGTGCCTGTTTCTCCTCAAACACTCTCTCCTCCTCCTCCTCACACTCTACATGAATCTCAATCCCCTGATTCACACCAAACGGTGATTTTTTAAACAGAAGTGCGCACCTAAGCAGAGCTCACCAGCATGCACGCATGCACCTCCTGCAATTCCAACAGAGCAGTTTAAAACTAGTAACCTCCGCTTGGCACATGGGTTACATATGTATCATGGGCAAGTTTCCATTCCTTTGGGAAACCCCAGATGAATTCCATAATTCTTGTCAGCAACACTTTAATTCTGCTTAAATATTCCTTCCAGCCCTTGAAAGGCAACACAGGGCAACGTAGAACACCTCCTGGACTAGTGGCTGTGCAAGCCTTCAGGCAGATCTCCTTCCTTCAAAGATCACAGGAGGCTTCCCCTCACTTGGGAACCTCTTGACAGCTTTCCTTATTTCTGAACAGCAAATTAACACTTTCTTCTGAAGCAGCTCCCTCCAAACCTCAGAAGGCAAATGCAGGGCCCCAAGATGGTTGCTGTGCAAGCCCCCAGGCAGACCTACTTCAAAACTTTCTGTAGGAAGGGCCGGAGCCCCCCTCCCTCAAGAGGGTCTCCACCCGAACTGAACTAAACAGTCTCTGTCCTCAGGGTTTCAGGGGCTCAGAATAGCTCCTGACTGGCGGATGCATTTGTCCATAGCAGGACTTAATATTCATTAGCCTCCTTCGACACCTGATTGGTTATGTGTTTGGGTGCCAAAACATTGTCTTTGCATTTTTCTGTAAGTCCCTCTGCAACATCCTCCAGGTCTCCTGGCTTTATGATTGGCTGCTGCACAGGTCAAAAGTGGCAAACATATTGACTGCAATTCTGTTTATTCAAAGTCTCAACTTTCAGTTTAGTTTGCAGCCAGACTGCATAGTAATAAATAACTTCCCCAGTGTCCAGTAGCTGCCCCTCTACCATGCTGGCTGATGGCAGAATGAAGTATGGCTGGGGCCCTCCTCGCTCTGTCACTGGTGCCATAGTGCTATTGTCCCAGGTAGCTGCAGATCTCCATTTCATTCAGCAGCCTCAGCTGCTCTTAAAGGAACAGTGCACACATTAAATTCATAGTGCTTAAAAGCACTCTTATTTAATATTCAGTTATGAATCCCTCGAGTGCCTCCGGACCCCCCTTTAAAGATTTTATACCCACAAGGGCCAGAACAAATGCAGGAAAGCTGCCCACAAGCCGCAGGAGCTGCTTTCACAGCCAGCCCTCCAGCACAGCGGCAAGGCGTCCGCATGCATCGCCGGCATCCCAGGTTCAGGAATGGCCCCAGGAGTTGGAGGGCAGCCTAGGTGGAGAAGGATTGAGCACCAACTGTGTGGCTCCCCTTCTCCAGAGGGGAGGGGTGTGAGTGTCCAAGAAATATCAGCAGTCTCTGGCAGAGGCTGGGGATCCACAAATGACCGGCATCAGGTTACATTGGAGGTGGGACAGATGCCAGATATCATTGCACGTCCTGCCTATTGGGGACAAAATGAACATTTCAAAAGTCCCAGTCCCCAAGGCATGATGCCCTGCTCTGTCACCTTCTCCACTGCCCTGATTGTCCTCCTAGGGGGTCCTTCTCCCTTGGCCCCACCATGGGGGGTAAGCCAGGGCTCAATTTCATGTGACCATTTGAGGGATGCCTGCCTAGCGGTCCTGCCCAGGGGGGTAAGCCTGGGCATGGTGGGGCCGTATGCAGGGTGGGGGCTGAGTTCCCAGCTGGAATTTGAGGACTGGGACAAAAAAAAAGGAGTGGCTTTCACATCCTGAGTGCCACAGTGCTCACATAGAGTACATGCTGACCTGCCAGCTCACACATTCAAGCTGAACCGCAGTCAGCCAAACTGTCAAGCGGGTGGCTGTACCCCTATTTCACTCTGCCAGTCCCCCAATTAATTTCTGGACCTCAGGACTGGCTGGGGCACAAATGGGACCATAGAGACAAGTGGAACAGGAGGTGGCAATGCCCAAAGGTGATTCAGGTAAGCCCCAGCTAGGGGGAAGGGTGTTACATGCATGACCAAGGAACAGATTCAATGATCCTGAAAGTGTATGTCACAGTAAATGTGTGTAACTCGTATATTGCAATAGGGGCTAGTTTGTGGCCCTCGATTCTTGTACTCATTTGCACTAAAAAGGTAACTGTTTAGCTTGTTCTGAATTGTAAATGTATATTTCCTACTGTTACAATTTTCTGCCCCAGCAACAGGGCACCATCCCTATACTGAATACACCTTGAACTCATTGACTCATCACTTTCTGACTTTTTTCTGTCCAACCTCCAAAGCCCTATGTATAAGGTGCCCCAGTCCTGCCAAATGAGAAGTTCTAGAGTGCTAACTAGCTCCGGTTTCAGAGCCCAAGGGGCTCAGAAACCTACAAGATGCACACTCTGGCTGTGACCAGCCAGTGAGGGACTGTGGGCTCAGAATGGTGGCAGGGTCCTGTGTCTGGAGTGGCATTGGCTCTCTTGTTGGGTATGTAGAAGCTCAGATCCCACCAGGGTCTCAGGTCAAAGATAACGGGGGCTATTAACAATCAACCATTAAGGAGGGCTGCCTAATTGTTTTTGCACCTAACTGTCCCGTTTCACTATCAGAATATAACCTGCAGCTTACCTGTCACCCGGATCGTATGTGGAAAAATTGAGTCCAGAATCTGAACCAAAGAAACCTGAGGATCTGTGGAAGACCAAAAGAGGTGGCGGCATGACATTGAGATCCAAGTGAGGAGGTGAGATGCAGTGAGCCTGGTAAGCAACAAACTTGTGATCCCCTACTGCAGGGACAAAGAAACCTGAGAAAGGGGTAAGATACAGTGGTCAGTTTCTACTTCACTAAATAGGTAGCCATACCTGGGCTCACTATAGTGCTAGAGCAGAGGGTATACCCCTTGCATATTAATATCCTACAGTTGGTTCTGTGTACATTCTGTGCCATTGGGGCAGGGGTACATCCTGTGGGCTGGTCCTCTTGAAGATGTGAGACATAAGTATGAAATGTAAATAGGTTTAACCAATTAAGATGCTGCTGCCTGTGATTTTGAGCTTGGGACATGTGCCTACTGATGGTATATGGGCCTTTGACAGTGTTGCAGTCAGGACTCCGGCTGTGTAATCGACTGACACTTCACTGGTGTCATGCACTGCACTTTGTAAATTAATGCTGGTGTTTTTGCAACCAGGTTTCTGCCTTAAGTGGGGTACACTGTGTCACAGGTTGATTCTGTACATATGAAAAATGCGGAACAGACTTTGCACTGAATTGAAGAAAGCCTAAAATAAAGTTTGCTGCTAATGTTGTAAACTGATACATCCCCATGTTTCCTTGTTGGGTTCTGCATATAACAAATGTGAATGAAATCTATTTTATGATCAATCAGAGCTGGCTTCAAGGAGCTGTTGTGCAGGAGGAGCCCAGAGCACTTGAAGGCATGAAGAGTGTTGCAGAGAGGCATTCTTCTCAAGTAATTAGGCAACATGACTGAGACTGAGCAGAAAAAGAGGACTGTGAGTAGTTTCCCCATGAAGGGCACTGTGTATTTCAGCCAAGTGGCTCTGCCTAGGTGGCACAGGACTTGCATAGGTGGCACACCTGTGATACAGGTAGGAAATGTAAGGCAGCCAGATCTGGAAACTACTAGCAAGGAGTGAGACTTTACCTTCCTTATACTCCTAGACACAGGAGTCGCCCCTGAGTTATGACCCACTTTCCTAGGCCTTGGTACTGGTGGTTAAAGAGGGCAAAGGGAGGAATGTCACATGTGATGCAGTAATGTGTGAGTAATTTTCTTACAGTTGACCTGGGTGTGTAGGCATCATGGGGCCTCCACACTTGAACACAATCAGATTCAGAGTCCAAGTCTGTATCTAATTAAGCTGTCTGCCTCCCTAACGCAATCTCCAACTTATCCTTGGCTGTTTCATGGGCAAGATTATTAGATCTGCCTCCCTCCCACACCCTGACTGAGATGTTAAAATGCCCCAACCAGGTATTTACCCTCAGATCTAATGAACAAACACTTCTGGATGTCTTTAACACCAGAACAATTGTGGGAGTCCAGGTTTTTGCATCACGAGCGCATTGGCTTTGGCATTCCCTACCATTGTGGGTCTGTAGCTCCCCCTCCCACTCCATCTTCAGAAGATTTTTATGGGACCACCTAAAAGCTGACTCAAGATGCTACTGCACTTGACAGTTATTTTATGGTATGGTACCCCCTTGTCATGTTACTTCTTCTGACTTCCCTCTGTAAAGCTGTCAGCCATGACACAAGTGCTCTGTTCTAAAGATTAATCTTGTGATGTGTTTTTATATATGTATTTCTCTTATCTCACCCTATATTACATAAGGTTGTGTTATATATTGTGATTTTGTGTATTTCTGTTCTTGGGCTTCTGTCACAAAATTGTTCCCCCAGTTTCTTTAGGTAGCCCATTAATGTGCCAACTGATTATTGCTGCTGCAATGTTGATGATGGAATTATGTCACCGGCTTCTGCTACGACTTTGATTTTTTTGTCGTCGGGCGATGTTGCTGTTCCACTGTTCCCCCTACTGTCCACTGGAGCATGACCTGGAGTTTGTTATAAAATATCTGGGTGGTGTGGGGGGCATAGCTCCCCCCCCCACAATGAGCACTGTTCCTACTGCTGCACGGCAGATTGTTGGATCACTGTGGCTGGTGTTGAGAATTGCTTGTGCTGTAGTTTACACCACCAACTTTGTTGTCATTGTAGCATGGTGAACCATTTCTCTACTACTGTGAATGGCAATGTTGCCCTTTATTTCTCTACCATGGAACTTCCAGGGTCGCTCCTGAAAATAGGCATGTAATGTATTTGTCTTGTGCACTTACTTGGTCAATAAAAAATTGGTACATTAACAAATAAATAAATATATTACTCATGCAGATTCCTAAGGAAGACTGAGTAAATGAGTCTGCTTACACTACTGTAGTTAGTTTTTCAAGTTTTGGACAGTGCCTATGCAGTTAACTGGTCAGAACTAACTATGGCCACTTAATATTTGAAATATTAAGTAAGACATCTTTGAAAATACATAAGATTTAATTGCTTTTTAAGAAAGAAAAGAAAATAAACATAAACATGGGCTTGAAATACACCATTATGCCTGTATCTTGAAAATCAATTTGCCAAAATGATACATTAAAAAATACAGATCAGAATGCACATTGAAATGGGTCCAATAGCATGCTAACACAGTTGTGATGGTGTACGGATCTTTAAAGACAACAAGAACTACAGCCATGAACACGATTGGTTTTACAATATACCAAACTATTGTACACATTCATAATGTTCTCCACAAAGGCTGAGAAAAACAATGCTTATTAATGTCAGAACAAAGACTTAATAAGAATTTGTATTCTACATTATAATTCAGTTGTGTAGCTGTACTGTAGAATTCCACTGGTGATTCAAAATATTTTTTTTTTCTTGGCCAAAGCTTCATTTCTGATGCAGTTCCCTGGCATGTTCCTTGATCTCGTTGACACCAGCGCACTGATAACACTTCTGCCTGAGGGTCAGGATACAGACTGGGATTACTGATAAAAGGGCTGAGCTCTTTGCTCATATAGGTGCTGAAAATATGGCTTTCTTCCAAACAAAAATGCTAGAGGCACTGTTTGCTAATTGTAGGCTGTGTTCCTCTGTTTCCAAACAGGGTGAAAGTGATAGAAGTTTAACTGTAAATAATTACACAGCTGAATAAGTATGTGATTAACCGTATTTATTGTGGTAGTGGTTGGAGTGACAGAACAAGAATTTAATGATTGCTCTGATTTAGTGTTTAATTGCACAGAAGAGCAATTACATTTTTAGCTATTACTTGTGTGGGTCACAAAAGTGAATGAACTGCACATAGCAGTTTATAATCTTCCAACAAATTATCAATGTGACAGTAGAAAGAGAGGCCACCCTTAACACACTGCTAGTCCTAGACTGAAATTTATTCTAGTAGTTAATGTGTTTAGTTAAAATAGCTCTTGTAAAAAATATTTATATTGGTTGCACTTTCTCTGCTATATAAATCACAGATGCCACCTAGTGATGGCAAGTATTTTTCTTTATTTTGGTTTCATGATTTTTACCTTATATAGTTTCATATATTTATGCCTTTATTCTGTATCCTGTTATGACTACTCCCTCACTGCATTTTAAACTCATACATAAACTTCCCAGTGTGAAACTGATTTGTGAAATACTGTTGTCATTACAATGCAAACATCAGTGACGTAAGTTAGTTTAATTTTAGCCCAAATACACTATTTTTGGTGTGTGTGTGTGTTTTACTCTTAACAATACTATTGGAAAGCATTGGCTCACAAATCTTGTTGAGGTCAGCTTTATCTATATACCTCAAATAACAGAACACATTTTAGGGCATGCCAGTACTTTAGAGGTCCCCACAATTGTGCATACAAACATTTGGCTTCCTCACCTCTCCCTGCATCACACAGTGACTTGCATACTATAAACTGAAAAGGAGTCGTGTGTCCTAAGGTAATGAAAGGAATACAGAGTGTTGCAGAGAGGCATCCCTTTCAGGTACTGGAGGAAAAATGGAGGAGAATGAGCAGAAAATGAGGACCATGATGGGGTCTTCCCATGAAGGGCACTGTGTCGTCTGTCTGAGTGCTAAGGTAATAGCACATGCAACTCAACAAAACTGTTGTGGTTTAGGAAGGGCAGGGAGCTCTAAGTGAAGATGGTTATACTGTAGTTTCTGTGGTAGTTAGTGGCTGATGGCCAGTGCAGGTGAAGGATATACAGTAAGAGCTGCAGAAATCTGCACATGGTAAACACAGATAATTACTGATTGTGAAGTTTAAGGGAATATGTATGTATACTGAAAATGCAGGATCAAGATCAAAAACAAGGAACATGTATAATAGGTGATATAATAATTGATGGTGCATCATATAATGCAGTGTGTGATTCTGGCAGTAATGACATTACTATGGCGATGCTGACTGATAGTATTTGTTCATCTAGTGCGAGTATAAAACTAGAAACTGCTTGTGAGGTTTTGTTTGAATTGATCTGCACTGAGAAGCTAGGAATGGTGTGTCATGACCAGAGGGTTTTGTAGTGGTTGCGAGTTCTTTTACAAAACAACAGACAAAATCTCCTAAACATGACTGAGTTATTAAAGGCAATTGATTTTATTTTTATTTTCTTGTTTTGCACATCATTTAGCCTCTTACTGTACAGTACTATGGTTCATACTATGGCAGTAGGAACAGAATAAGATGAGATGCCCATTGAGATCCCACACCACTAGCACAGCAGTAATAATAATATTATAAGTTGCCCATCTATATATAGTTATCTAACCTGTGCTTTAAACTGTTCAGAGTTCCTGCCTGAACCAGGAAACTAGCAACTCATTTCATGTTCCCACTACTTTCTGGGTTAAAGAAATGTCTTAGCTTCTGCTTTAAATAGTCTTCTCTGGAGCTGTTGCCTGTGTCCCTTGCCATTATAGTGTATGGTTAGGGTCTACTGTGTACAGATTTCCATACAGGCAATATTCATGTTGAGGTACAGTTCAAAGGTCATTAAAAGTTGTGGTATCATTCTGATTTCACATTAGTACCACAACTTTTTGCCTTTGAACCATGTGGCTGTAGTATCCCCTTGAGGCGCATCCTCTAGAAAGTTTCTGTTATCGCTAACAGAGTGACATTCATGATCACACTTGAAATAAACAGTTATAAAAAAATGTCAGCCACATTTTTTTAAAACGCATTAGCAAGAGGCAGAAATTTATTAAGGATCAAAAAATAATCACAATTGCAACAGTTTTTAGCTTGTTCTGTATTTTCATGATTTCACAGTACAGCCACTTCTGTAAATTGAATTGCGACTCCTAGTCTTTCATTACCTAAAGCCTTGTGTGTAGAACCACACACTATATAAAACAGTGTATGGGTGACCATACACAACTAAGGCTGTGTTTCCTTTTCAGAAAGCGATGCAATAACAGAAACCTCTTCAGTTTCACTCTTGAGATCTCTATGATGTCATCAGTTCCCTCGATGAAAACACAGCCTTGTTGTGTATGGTCACCCATACACTATTCTGTATGTAGTGACTGACCTTGAAGGCCAGATGTAGATTATAGCTGAACTCCAAGTTTATATTTGTTCTGTAATGGAGGAAAAGGTTCCCTCTCATATAACTCCTCTCCAGAGTGAAAGGGTGTAGACTTTCTAACATAATCACATATGAAGTCAGTCAAGCCAAGAACAAGTTTTGAAACGTTGCCTTCATTTGGACTCTGTACAATTTCTGAATATTTTTCCTCATGTGAGGAGGCTAGAACTATGAACAGTAGTCCATATGAGGTCCAAGACAGGCAGAGGGGGGTATTAATGCTTTTCTGTTTCTACTAATGATGTATATTCTACTGTAGCCCAGCCATTTCCTGGTTCTTTTAGTGATATGGTTTCACTGGTTGTTTTGTTTTAAGTCATGGTGGAATATTACCCCAAGGTCCTTTTCCTTACCTGTTTTCCTCAGTTCAGTCCTAACTATGTAATACATAGCCTGCTTATTCCAGTTACAGTACCTAGGTGTAACACCATACATTTAACCCAATCCAATATTTTATTTATACTGTTCTGCAATGATCTGGTATTCACCTCAATAATAGGTGGTACCAATTTAGTGTTTTTAACAAATTTTGCTAAATATGTAAGTTGGTGCTGTATAAGACAAATAGTATTGGCTCTATGACAGAAACTTGTAAGACACCACTGGTCACTCTATCCTCCCTTGAAAGAGAACCATTTATAAAGACCCAGTGTCCTCCCAGTGAACCAGTTTTTGACCTAGGAGAGGCACCTATTTTTTCTTGAAGGTCTTAGGGTGACAAAGAAAAGCAGCATGGTTGTAACAGATGGGTATTTATTTAGCATTTTCTAACCAGACTAACCCCATGACATACAGACTATTTTTTTTCATTTGGGATCTTAGGAAGACAGCAGCAGAAGTTTACTAGTTATATCAAATATATTATAAAATTACGTGTCACAGTCAATAGTAAATGTACTCAATGTCAAGAAAATAGGCAATGTGTACATACAGTGTGCTTTTACAATTGAAAGTGCAAGCATGTGCTTTGCTAGCTGATTAAAAGTTAATGTATTAATAAAAAACACCCACGTTTTAAAGCCACGTCTACTGAACAACTTCCAAAGGGTGAAATAGGGTCTGGCAGTTCATAAGCATGGCATACCAGGACAAGTTGTTTTGATAATTTGTTTCTATGTATAGCACTAGTTTTATGTCTGAGCTTTAGCTAAACTTTTGCTGTTTTTTTTTAAATAATACTGACTTCTGCATGAGATGCAAAGCTGAGATTCTGCCAGAAAACAATGCTGTAACCTCTATTACTTGCCTACTCCCTATGCAGTTTTCCAACCCTGCGCCTGTGATAAACTAAAAAAAAAAAATAAATAAAATAAATGAATACCTGTGCCCAATAAATAAGCCAACTAGCTTGATACATCTAATGTCAGTGTTCAGCGTGGTGCACATTGTCGGCATGAGAAACCAGTTTTTCATTTGGTTAGTGGGGAAAAGGTTGTATTTTGGGTATATGCAGTGATCCTGCAATTTTCTTCATTTGTTGCCAGCTGCCTTAACCAGCCCTTTAACCAGCAAGGGGTTGGACAGGTTGACAGTTTGACAAAGCTGGTATTTAGCGTGGTTCAGGTTCTCGGTGTGAGTACCTAACTACTTTTTTGGTCAATGGGGTAAAAAGTTGTACTTTGGGTATGGTATTTACTTTGTATACCTACTTTGTATGCTGCAAATTTCAGTTGTGGGAAACCGAGGAAACGAGCACTTAGCAATTAAAGCCACCCTCGTTTAGAAGCCACCCTTGTTTAGAAGTTGCAACCAAAACAAAAAAATCAATAGAAGCAGTGTCTTCTTGATGGTGAAATGCGGTAAGCGTAGGAAATGATTTGTAGTAACACTTGGCAGATCAGGAACATGTCTGGGGTATTCAGTTTGCTTATTCCATGATTCAGGGGTGGAGAGGGCGAAAGCTTGACTTGCTTCTAATCTTGCCACCCTAGGCATCTCTGCATTCCAAAGGTACACGTAGAGACTCAAGATACTCAGAGACTTTCCCAAGAGCATGGCTTTACAGTGGGAGCCTTCATGGCATTGCCTGTGGTTAGAGGAGCCTAGCCAGTTTAGCTATTATAAAGAGAACAGAGGTGTCTAAAGTAATCTCACAAGAGGAGAATCCTGCATTTCTTGTTACGTAGCATATATATTCACATATAAGTTGAGTTTCTAGTGCCAGAAATAGGCACTGAAGTATGGGGACTTGACTTATACATGAGATCGCCTAATATGCAAAGTTTCTGTTGCTGTCTGAGAGCTCAAAGTGTAGCTATCTACTTGCTTTCATTAGCACCGGTAATTTAAATTCAGTTGTGCTCATTGATTAATAGAAACATAGAAACAGAATCTGTCAGCAGATAGGGAACATACGGCAGCCTTGTCTGCCCATTTCCCTACTCACTGCTGCAGCCCCAGATTCTAGTTGATCTGTGGCTCTCCTGCTCTGCACATCTCCATGGTATCCTTATGTCTATCCCATGCACTCTTGAACCTCTGTATTGTTTTTGCACCCACCACTTCTACTGGAAGGCTGTTCCATGGCTCCTCCACCCTCTCAGTGAAAAAGTGCTTTCTAACATTACCCCTTAGCCTTACAGCCTTCAGCCTCATATCATGTCCCCTTGTTCACGTGCAGAGTTTTCTCTGAAATATGTTTTCCACCTGTACCCAGTTTCTTCTCCTAAGGTACTTGAAAGTCTCTATCATATCTCTCCTCTCCCTTCTTTCCTCCAGTGAATAGATAAGGTCCTTAAGTCTTTCCTCATAGGGCTTCTGTAATAATTTATGTTTCAGTACCTGTTGTTTGTGCTGTTTATTCTGCAGTCTGTTTTCCTGTCTGTACTGTGCACCTGAGTTGAATGCAAAGGCATGCATTGTTTTGGTTGATCTCCAATGTGCTGTGAAGCCAAAATTATCACCCATATTGTTAAATTTCAACTCTTCCTTGGTGTCTAGCAGACCCCCCAGCCCCGATCACCACTATTTGTAAATTTCAACTCTTCCATGGTGTCTAGCAGACCCCCACCCTGGCAGGTAGCATCTCACAACCCCACTCTCCCCCTCCTATCCCTGAGAAAGTGTCTGGCACAGCTTTTCACTCTCCACCACAGCCGACTGCAGATTGAGCTCTCAGTGTGCACATACTGTAGCAGCTAATTGTACAGTACCTGCTTATTGAGCGTTCATTTGGTGGCTGGCCATGATAGAGAGTGGAAGGCTGTGCCGGTCACTGGCTTGGGGATTGGAAGGGGGGAGCAGGGTGTTGGGGTACTACTTGCCTGGGTGGCAGGGTGGGGGATACGCTAGACACTAGGGAAGAGTTGAAATTTAACTATACGGGTGACCAAGGATAGGGAGTGGGGCCCACTAGACACCAGGGAAGAGCTGAAATTTATTGTAACAATACGGGTGATGACTTGGGCTTCACAGTGCATTGTAGGTCAAACAAAAAAATGCATGTCTTCGCATTCAGCTCAAGGGCACAGTACAGACAGGACAACAGACTTTAGAATAAACAACACAAATAACAAGTATTGAAACGCAGTTTATTAATTAATGAGCACAACTCAGTTTAAATTACTAATGAAAATAAGTGAATACCTGCTGAGGAAGTTGGCATAGAGCAATTCAAAGGAATCAGAGGTGGTGCTGAGATGGTGCAGAAAGATACAAACCCTGGCCAGAGCCGACATGGCTGCAGCCAAGCTGACTGAAGTCATGGCGGAACACAGCACTGGCTGCCATGTCCAAGATGGTAGCCCTGATACCTGAATCAGCCCCCCACCAGAACCAGCCCCCTCACCCGAACAGCCCTTCCACATGAACCAGCTCTCCCAATTGAACCAGTCCCCACACCTGAACCAGCCCCCCCACCTGAACCTGGCCTCCCACCTGAACCCCCTCCCATCTGAACTAGCCCTTACACCTGAACTGGCCCTTCCACTTGAACCAGCCCTTCCACCTGAACCTGTGCTTCCCCTGAACCTGTCCCCCATCTGAACTAGCCTCCCACCTGAATCAGACCTCCCATTTGAACCATTCCTCACACATGAAGCAGCCCTCATACCTGAATCAGCCCCCCCACGTGAATCAGCTCTCCCACCTGAGCCAGCCCCTAACATGAACCAGCCCCAAACCTGAATCAGTCCCCCAACTAAACTAGCCCTGCTACCTGAACCCCCCCACTTGAACCAGGCCTCACTCCTGAATCAGAACCCCACCCAAACCAGCCCTTCTATCAGAACCAGCCATCTCACTCAAACCAGCCGTTCCACCTGAATGAGTCCTCCCCCTGAAGCTGTCCTCCCTTTGACCTACCCCCACTTGATCTAGCCCTCCAAATTGAACCAGATCTTCCTCATAAACCAGCCCTTCCACCTGAACCTACCCTCCCCCGAACCAATCCTCCCACCTGAACCGCCCCTCACACTTGAACCAGCCTTTCTACATGAACCAGTCCTCCCACATGAACCAGCCCTCCCACATGATCCAGCCCTTACACCTGAACCAGCTTCCCACTGGAACTAGTCCTTCCTGCTGACCAGCCATCCAACCTGAACCAGCCCTTCCACCTAAACCAGCCCTCTCACATGGCCCAGCCCTTCCACCTAAACCAGTTCCCCAGCATGAACCAGCCTTCCTGTCTGAACCAGCCCTTCCATCTAAACCAGCCATCCCACATGAACCTGCCCCACCTTAGAAGCCCTCCAGCCTTAACCAGCCCTCCAGCTTGAGACTGCCCTCCCACTTAAACCAGCCCCCCCACATGAACTAGCCTTTCCACCTAAACCATCCCCCATCTGAAGCAGCCCTCCAGCCTGAGACTGCCCTCCCAGCTGAACCAAGGAGCAGAGAACAAAAAACAAATCAAAAAGAAGATCAGAGAACAAAAAAGCACTGGGAAAAATACAGTGGTGCTCAAACAAAGTAGAACATGGAAAATGAGCAAAAAGCACCCACTGTCTGGATGAAATAAGCACACTGGATGCATAAACACTATTTTAGTGTCAGTCCCTTTATATATAGGATGAGACATTAAACTGAGGTCCCATCTGCCTGTTCTGATGATAGTTCAGGTGGATGTTAAAGATCCCATGGCACTTCTCGAAAAGAGTAGGGGAATTTTCCCAGGGCCCTGGCCAAATTTCCCCCCATTCACTAAAAATACCACCAACAGCTTAGTCTGGTTCAAGGTCAGTTGGCATTCGTTTGTGTCCCCCTCTCCCGGGTCGTGCCTGAAAAATGGGCAGAATCTGTCTCGTGCACTTACCCGATCAACAAAAACTAAATAAATAAATATATCTTGTGGCAAAACTGTACAAAAAAATGACAAGGCACAATGGCTCTGGCAAATACGGAACAGACCCACTTTTCACCTAGCTGACTGCTAGGCTTCATCAGAGTAATCTGTAAAAAACATGTTTCAGTGTTTATATGTGACATGATCATGTAATTTCAGAATTAACTTAATTACCCACCAGCGATGGTGAATCAGTGCTAATTTTACAAGCATTAAAAGCCTTTTTTAAGGTATACCCTCACCAACCTGGTGAGTGAGGTACTTAATTTAAAATAGTTAACACACATAATAAAAACATATCATGGGTCAAATGGAGGCTCAACTTTCATTGCTGCTATTTGCATATAGGAATACATCCCAGATAACTCAATAAATACTTTGAAGCATTCAAGGGGATGAATTATAAGGCGTCATAATTTAAAGTTTTAATAATTTATGACTAAAAAGTGCCCCCAATATGGTGGCAAAGAGATCACATAAACTCAAGCACTGAATCTTTGCAAATCAAAGTATATTACAACCACAGGGGACAATCAAGTGTTTGCATAAATAATTTAAACAAGACATGATGAACATTTATACATTAACAATTATTCCATATAGTGCAGTGCATTTTTTGGGAAACTTAACAAAAACTAAAAAATACATCCATTAGCATTACTATCTCTTTATTAGAGTCTTGCATGTTTCAAGACATATATTTGTTCTCTCAGCATCTATATTTCTTCAAAAATGCTGCCTGATCTATGCTGTCATTCAGGCCTAAATGTGTGGGAGCACCCAGCTCATATATCCAGTAGTTGTCCCTTTGTCCAATCTGTTTTTTGAGGTCCCCTTCCCTAATCTCTATGTTGACTGTCTCTATGCCCACAAAGTGAAAATTGTGTTATCTGCTAGGATTAGATTTGATATGCTTGACAATGGCATAGGTGTTGTCTCCCCTTTGCACTGCCCTGACATGTTCACTCATTCTTACTTTAAAGGCACATGTCTTTCTGCTTACATAATAAGCCCCACATTCATACCTTAGTAAGTAGATCACTCCTAGACTATCACAAGTAATCAGGCCTTTTATTGCAATGGACTTACCATTGACTGGGTGGGTGAACTGTTTGCACGTGCAGATGTATTTACAGTCCACACTAGTGTGTGCCCCCCGTAGGTGGGGGGGCCAATGTAAGCTGTCTAGGTAATTCAGGCCCTGGGATGACACTTCTAAACACCATCCACCATGTCCCTAATACTCTTGCATTTTCTGAACACAAATTGTGGGCCTGTGCTGACTACATCCTCCAAGCCTGGTTCCAATTCTACAATGGACCAACTACTGAGTGTAATCTCCTTTATCTGGTTAGCTCTAGTGCAGAAGGTAGTGACAAAGGGGCAATTCTTGCTGGTGCTCTGGATTGTTTGGGCTCCGGCATACATGAGCGTATCAGCTCTCTCCATCTTGGCTACCTCATCAATTGCTATAGCTATACTGTGGACACTGTAGCCACACTCCACCAACCTTTTTACTTGTGCTCTCTTTAGTTTGAACTCCCCTGGCTCAGTACAATTTCTAAGTGTCCTTACCAGTTGTCCCTTGGGTATACTGAATCTAATGTGTGGAGGATGGCAATTCTCATACCTCAGAAAGCTATTTCAATCAGTAGCCTTCTGAATCAATGTGATGCATACATCTCCAGCCTCATTTTTATAAATACACAAATCCAGGTACATAATCTGCTCCTGGTCCAGCTTGTATTTATATCTGAAGCAGATGCTAGTTCTCTCCATCCATTCCATAAATTTACCAGATTCAAATGCGGTGCCCTTCCAAACTATGAGAATGTCATCAATAAAGTGCCACCACGAAGCCTCCCTATCAAAGTATGGATTTGTGGTGGCTCTGTAGAGATGATCCACCTCCCATTTCCCAAGAAACAGGTTTGCAATACTTGGGGCCATAGTTGCCCTTATGGCAGTGTCCCATATCTGTAAATATGACTGGTTCTGGAATAGGAAGACATTTTTGGTCAGTACCTCCTCAGTCAGTTGTAATAATAAGGAGGTGGGCTACATGTTCTTCTTCATACCTGGTGTCCAAAAAATGGCATACAGCATCTAAGCCTTCTTGATGGTAAATTACTGTATATAAGGAGTTAACATCAGTAGTTGCAAAGAACCAATCTGGTTCCATCTGCAAATTCTCCATCCTGACTGGCCATTGATGCATAGCCTCAAAATCAGCAAGACCTATCATTTCCGGCTGAGACTTGCTCACAGAGTCTTCATCTATGTTTGTGGATGAACCCCTCAGCCACTGGTTACCAGTCTCCAGTCCTATGTGAGAGACTCCACGAAGATAGTTAACATCATGGGGAATTTGCAGATGGAACCAGGTTGGTTCTTTGCAACTGTTGATAGCAACAGTGAAAGCTGAGACTCCATTTGGCCCATGATATTCTTTGATTACGTGTCTTAACAATTTTAAATTAAGTACCTCACTCAACTGGTTGGCATTTAATGCTTGTAATATTAGCACTGATTCACCAGGGCTGGTGGGTAATTAAGTTAATTCTAAAATCACATGATCATGGCACATGTAAGCACTGAAACATGTTTTTTACAGATTACTCTGACGAGGCCAAGCAGTCAGTTAGGCAAAACGTGAGTCTTTTCTCTATTTGCCACAGCCAGTGTGCCTTGTCACTTTTTTTGTACAGTTTTGCCACAAGATATACATATAGGACTGACACTAAAATAGTGTTTATGAGTCCAGCGTACTTATTTCATCTGGACCGTGGGTGCTTTTTGCTCATTTTTCACCTCCCACCTGAACCAACCGCCCACTTGAATTAGCCTTCCCCCCTGAACTAGACCCCCACCTGAAGCAGCCTCCCACCTGAAGCAGCCTCCCAACTGAATTAGCCTTCTCACCTGAACGAGCATTCCCACTTCTCCCACCTTAACTAGCCCTTCCGCCTGAACCTGCCTTTCTATTTGAACCAGCCCCCCCACCTCAACCCCTCTCCTACTTGAACCAGCCTCCCAACTGAACCAGCCCTTGCACCAGAACAAGCCCTTCTCCCTGAATCATCCTTCACACCTGAACCAGCCCCCACACATGGCCCCTCCTACATGAACCTACCCTCCCATTTGAAGCAGCACTCACACTGAACCAACCCCCCCACTTGAACCAGACCCCTGCCTGAATCAGTCCCCCCACCTGAACCAGCCCTTTCATGTGAATCATACCTCCCACCTGAGCCAGCCCTTCCACCTAAGCCACTCCCTTATGCCCTTCAGTGTTTCTTGAGTAATATAAAATCCTAACATACTACAAATAAAAAGGGAAAACATATGCCTGTGAGTGTTGCCCTCTTCCCCACTGTATGAGTAACTGACCCCTGCTGTTGCAATGAACTCTCTTTTGCAGTTAATCACCTGTATCTTGCTCCCTTTTGGAACTAGCACTTATGTATACTGTGGTACTGCATAGAACATTATACTCTGATATTTTACCCTGATGTACCAAGGGACCATCTTGAATATCAGATACTTTATCTCAAGGGCCCATCTTGAATTCTGGTTACTGTGAAGTTCAAATACATAAGTACAACTGCTCAGCCTCCCGCCCCCAGATGGCGCATACGTCGACCTGCATTTAATGCCCTGGAGTTGGGGGTGCGCATGGCCCAGAGAAATTCCCTTGTCTAGGGATATCTTTGCTAACCATGAGCTCCTGTGCACTAAAATACTTCAAGAACTGTTCAGGGCTCAAAATTAATGGTATTCTTTCCTGTTTTGAATACCAGTTTTGAGGTTGACTACCATTTTCATCACGCTGATATTCTGCCTGGAATCCTACTTTTTCATGCTTCAACTCTGCAGCTTAGTCTACAACAAACACTTCTGGATAGGATGATTACCAGACTATGTGACGGAATACTACATTTGAGTTTCTAGTATTCCGCATTCCACCACAGCAGATAATTTATACCCCTGCTGCTTTAGGCTTGAAGGATTTGTGGGGACTCCTGAAACCCAACCATGATGCAGTAAAATAAGTGTACTTACTCTTCAGTGTTTCAGAACTTGGCATTTTCTGTAAAGTTCTGACAAAGGTCATTTGTACTGATATTCACAGATACAGAGTTCCTAATTAATTTGCTCTCAATTCATAATTGACATAGTCCCATATTCCTCTCCTTGGGCTACAGATAGCCTCCTGACTCCACGCCTAGGCTGTCACAGATGAACTACTTCTCTTCACAGCTTTCCATTGGAAGGAATGTTAACCCTGTCTCATCCCCAGTGGCACCCAATTTCTCCACTTTCTGCAATAATAGGGAGACTGTCTTGTCTGTTCCTGATATGCACTGTGTACTTCACGGATTCCCTCTCAATGCTCATTTGAGTGTGGCTCTGCTTGGAGAGCCATATTTCCCCCACTGTTCTGCCTGAAAGACTTCACATTAGCATCAGATAAACAGGGAAGCCAATTTGCTTTGAAGTTCACTTAATCTTTGCACAGCATGTGTTGACCCATTGGTACAGTAGTAGGGCCATCACTCAAATTGCCAGTGACTAAGGAGTCAGCCAGGGGGAGAAGGATCAAGCATCCCAGAGGATGCCCCCTCCTCTGGGGAGGGACGGCAACCTGCTCCAGTGCTAGAGTGCCATCTACATGGCCACAAGTGGCAGTGCACCCTGAAGTGGCTTGGCAGGTGGGGATATGCTGACACATGAGATGCACCACACTTGTGTATGGGCTTGCATCACTCCCCAGGCCAGTGACTTGGGGGCAGGGATAAAATGGAGGAAGGAAAAAGTGGCAGGCCTGGGGCTGTATGATGTACCAACCCCTTGCAGGCCCTGCACTGGTGACATGGCAGCTTCCCCAGAAATCTGATCCTTAAAGTGACAGATGGGGCCCTGCCACACCCCACCATGGGGTGAGGGGACAATCCATAGAAGAAAACAAGGGAAGACGTAAGTCCACGAGATGTCAGATGATGGGGCTGGTGGAGGGGGGCAGTCTGGATGGGAGGCACAGGCCCACCAGGAAACAAAAAAAAAGCTTTGCACATCACCCAAAAGGGCATTCATTTCTGTCTATGTGATCTCTGTTTTCACACTTCTCATTCTATTAACCCACCGACCCTCTTAATATTCCATCCCCAGCAAGGGCCTTCTAGATCACATCACACACAGCAATTTGTGTGACCTGGCAACCCCCCGATATACCCGATCTGATCCCTTCCCTGGTGGGTCAGACCATGGACTCCAACAAACCAAAATACCAAAATACTCAGTAAAGATGAGCTGCAGATGTGTGTGGTAATTTAGTGATTTAATTACTATAGTAGTAGTAGCTCCAAAACAACACAATGCATATTTCAAAAATGAAAGAGCAATTTACGTACAGTGTAACTCAGCAAAACAGCACAGTGGGTGACCTTGAATTGCCCAGGTGCTTTGCTTAATGAGAGGGGCCCTTGACTAAACTACCACACACATCTCCAGTTCATCTTTCCTATGTGCTGGTATTTTGGTGTGGTTGGAGTTTGCTGCAGGGGTAGGTGACCCTCTACCAGACACCTTCCTAGGTGTTAGCACTTCTCTTGTGTCTTGCTTTTACCAGATCAGACTGTGGGCATTGCGTTACAGTGGATTCAATTTTTTCCCTTCTACCCTCACAGTGTATCTCCTACCCTATCTTGCTGCTTTACATCTCTGCGTACTTTACCTGCCATCATCAGGTGTGATGATTCTGCACAGGCCAGTCTCTGAAGTCACCCCCCCATCAGGATCTCTTACAATGTTTTCGGGGGCACCTGCCACAGGCCAAAGTATGATCAGCTGATCTCCCTTAAGAGAAAACCTCTGAGGTTCCCATGACCCTCTGGCTGTCCCCTATTACTCTCTTGTATGGGAAGCACATCTGTCATTTTCCACGTATCTTCCAGTTGCTTAGGATCTGCCTCTGGGGTCTGAGGTCCATCCCTGGCAGCCACCAGTGTCTCGCTCACTTTTTACATTATGCCCTTGAAGTCTTGGAGTGTCCTGAACCTCTGCCACTCTCAGTGCCATGAGAGCATTTGGCACTCGGTTCCTGCCCTCAGTGTGCAGCAGGAGCCTTCTCTTAGTGCCTCCTGTGCCCTTGGCCTACATTCCTGCAGCTAGTCCCCACACAGGCTGAAACCAGGACATCAGCACTCCCCTGATGCTATGGACATGACTTTTCGGCATGAATGAGGCACACACACAAATGAACAAAAAACAAAAACCCTCCTCAGTTGCAGTAACCTGACAGTGCTAGGCACTCTAGATGACACCCATGGTACCCAAGAGCATCCTGGAACTAGTAGCCTTCCTGTTGGCCATGTATGCTGATCCCAGTATACCATGACATTGGCGACTGTAATTGAGCAACCTATGAAAGGGCAACTCAATTGCAGCACATGTCAGAGTGGCAACCCGGAAGCTACAGTGACTAGATGGGTTGGGTTGGTGACCTGAGCAACAGGAAGCTGCTACAGGTACACATATGGGGGGGCGAGCACGCCACTACAGGTACATGCATGGGGGGCTGGGATCGAGCATGGTCAGCAAGGGGTGTGAGGGGATTTGAGGGGTGGTACTGTGGTTGACTACCAAGCAGGCTCCATGATGTAGCAGCTCGGCTCATGGCTTTGCTGTGTAGGGTGCTTGGTTCGGGTCTGGGCACAGGTTCATTTTTGTTGCACCTGATCTGAATTAAATTTTTTTATGTTTGCCCCCAGCCGACGTGCACCCCCTGGAGTTGAGAATCCTTAAGTAGGGGGGTGAAGCCCCAAAGCCCCCCACATAAATGTAAAAAATACAAGTCTCTGGCACTGTTTTGTTATGTGCCGGGGAGTCAGAGCACCAAAATTGATTTTCGGTGCTCTGACTTCACCGTAACAGCAATAGCCCTTTTGCAGTAGCCATTATCACATAGAACCCTGATCTCAGACTGGCACCTTTTCTAGCATGTTTATTTATTTATTTATTTAAGAGTTTAACCAGGCAGGCATACTGAGTGGAGTACCACTCGTTTCCAGACGTGACCTGGGGGAGGTGGGGGATAGGAGAACATTGATTATTACATGCAGTACAGATAAATACAGTTTAGTTTAGTTTAGTTTATTGTTCTAGGAATTATTACCTTTGAGCCAAGGGCTCTTTTACAAAGGTTCCACATCATCAATGTACAAACAAACAAGACATGTTACATAGAATGGTCAGCAAATTCTAAAGGTTTCAATAAGCCAGTAAAATACAGTACATCACAAGAAAAAAAAAAACATTGGAGGAATGGTCAAGGTGGGAAGGGTAGGAGGAGATATGGGGAGGGGAGCAGACTTAGAGTAGTTAAAGGTACTCAGATGCCTTTGTCAAGAAAGGAGCAGAGGAGGAGGAGGAGGATGAAAAACAGTAAAAACAGCATTGAGGGAAGAATCATTAGTCAAGGCAGTCACAGGAGCTAGAGGCTGAGAGGTGAGAGTAAAGCATAGATTTGAAAGCTCCTAGCGACGTGGAGGATGTAATGAGCGAGCTCAGGGCATTGTACCAGCTGGGGGCACGATAGGCAAAAGATCTTTGGCCCTGTGTGGTCCAGCATCTGGGGACCTGGAGAGGCTGGTGCTCCGATCTTCTGGTGGGATGGATGCTGGTATTCGGGAAAAGTAGGTCTTGGATACTCGGCAGAGTGTGGCCCAAGATGGATTTTTTTGCCATCAAGCATGTGAGGTACCTTATGCGATTTGAGTGGTGAGCAGATGATGCTTAAAACATTACAGTATAGAATATTTACATAGTGTAATAGTTTACAGCCAGTGGGCTGCGGAACAGCTGACAGAGGACGCTGTTTTCATAAGATTTACATTTTCACATCAATAGAGAGCAGAGCAGCTAATTAACCTTTCGGATCCTACAGTGTAGGATATGAGATTTGGCATGACTACTGGGTAGCAGTAACTGTGGGCTAGTGCTTATGGCTGCTGCATGTATGTGCATGTGGCAGGAAAGTATGCACAGAGTAGTGGATTTAGATGCCTGGGGTTCATGGAGATCCTGATATCATCAGGCAAGTCATTCCATAGTTTGGGCATGCGATACTTGAAAGCCGATTTGCCCTTGGTAGTATGCATGAAAGGGACTTGGAGAAGCCTGGAGTCATTGCTTCTGAGTGAGTAGGAGGGGGAAGACTGAGCCGATATGGTGGAATTGAGATAAGGGAGAAGGGTTTATGACCAGAATTTGGTGATGAGCCTGGAGCAGTGGATTTGTCTGCAGGTCGTGAGCGAGAGCAGTGCTAGGTCCCTGTACAGATCACAGTGGTGGATCATTATGCGGCAATCCACGATGAAGCGACAGAAGGAGTGAAAAAGAGTGTCTAGGCTGGCCAGGTTAGATAGGGATGCAGCGCCATAAACCACGTTGCCATAATCAAGTATGGGCAGGATAATTTTTTGAACAATTTCCCTCCTGACCTGTTTGGGCATACAGTCCTTATTGAGATATAGAGCGCCAAGTTTCGGATGTAATTTATTGTGTAAGGATTCGATATGGGTGGAGAAATCCAGGTATTGGTAAAGCCAGACTCCCAGGTATCTGAATGAGGTGCAGGACTCAAGGGGGGCCCCATCTAGGGTAAGGAAAGATGGGCGACCCAAAAGTGAGTGTGATGGGTTTTTTTGTATTTGGGGATAGCTAGTTTGACAGGAACCATTTCTGAATGGCATTGAAATCCCGCTGAAGCGCATTTGACACCACCACAGTGGGAGGGCTGGAGGCATACAGTACGGTGTCATCTGCATACATTTGGATGTATGATAGTGTGCAGATCTGTGGGAGGTCATTTAGGAATATTGAAAAAAGTAGAGGTCCCAGGACTGAGCCTTGGGGGACCCCCATATTCATTGGTAGGGGGGAAGATATGTGAGGACCAATTTTCACTGATTGATATCTACCTACCAGGTAGACATAGAACCAGCAAGTGGCATGGCCTGAGAGGCCAGCCTCGGTTAGTTTTGCTAGTAGCTTAGGGTGTGAGACGGTATCAAAAACCTTGGCCAGGTCAATGAAAATGGCTGAGGTGATATACCCTTTGTGCATTCCAGTCAAGATTTCATTGGTGATTCTTAATAGGGAGGTGATGGTAGAATGAGACTTGCAGAACCCAGACTGATATGGGGTGAAGAAAGAGGTTGTGTCTAGGAAATGAGAAATTTGGCAAGTGGGTCTCCACCCTTGTGGAGGGGGATAACAGTCGCATGTTTCCAGTCGACTGGGATTTTGGCCTTGGAGAAGGAGAGGTTGAGTAGATCAGCTAGTGGAGCGACTATGGTAGGAGCAGATAAGTGAAGCAATTTGGCGTCCAGGCCTGATGGACATTTACCTTTGTTGGGGTTGAGTGAAGCCAGTACTTGCAGCACTTTGGCTGGGGTTACTGGGTGGAAGGAGAAACTGGGGGTGTGTGTTTGGTTTAGAGATTTCAGTGGGGTACATGGTGGGGGTGAGGTAGGCAGGTGATTGGATAGGAGAGAGACGCTACACAGCTAGTGAAGAAAGTATTGAAGGCAGATGCTACTTCGCCTGGGTCAGTGACTGGCGAACCTAGGATGGATAGGGTCGGGGTTGGAGGTTGGATGGGGGGGAGAGGAGGGATTTAAGAGTTTTCCAGAAATTGGTGGGGTGGTTGATGTTTGAGTTTAAAGCCGACGTGAAGTAGCTCTTTTTTGCCCGATTTATCAGTTTGGTGCAGGAGTTGCATAGGGTATGGTATCTTTGCAGGGACTGTTGGGAGCATGCAAGTTTATGTTTAATCCAAGTCTGATCTCTGATGCGGCAGCTGCTAATGAGATCTGCAGAGACCCAAGGAAGGTGGGATCCCCTTACTCATGTGCTTCTTTGTGGGGCATGTTTATCCCACACTTCAAGAAACCTAGCCTTAAATGTTTCGTAAGCATTGTCAATTGAGGGTGCTTTTGGTATGAAGGACCATTCAATATGAGCCAGGTCATAGAGGTGCGCAGGTAGAGATAAGGATTTGTAAGACCTCATGAGAATCGTCCTCGGGGGGAGGGTTGAGGGTCTGTGCACTTTTCTGACCATGTATATCATGTGATGGTCACTTAGGGAGTCAGGGAGGAGACTAGCACCAATGAATCTGTGAGGGTTGGGAGTGAGAGCCCAGTCCAGGAGGAAGTGGTTGGGTGTTTTCGGGTTTAGCCGAGTGGGTTGGGACATTTGCTGGGAGAGGTTTAGTGTGTTTATTTTGGTGCGTAGTTTGGCACCATCTTTTGATAGCCAGTTGAAATTGAAATCGCCAAGAATATGGAGCTCCCCAGCTGTGGCAGTAGATTTTAGCGAGGCCAGGTGTTCTGGGACACTGGGCAGGGGGGTACTAGGGGTGCAGTAGGATCCCGCAATGTAGACAGGGGCTGAGTAAGGCAGTACAAGTTTGACTACTAAGGACTCCATATGGGGTGACAGTGTGGGGATTTGGACCAGGGTGAACTGTAACCTGGAGAAGATAAACATGGCAAATGCCTCCCCCCTTTTCTTGCCTAGACGGTCTTGCCTGATCACTGCATAGCCAGAGATGGCTATAGCAGAGTCCATGTGGTGTGGCTTTAGCCAGGTCTCTGATAGAATGAGGATGTCTGGGCGCAGAGATAGGGCAGTAAGTTGTAGTTCTGGTAATTTTTTGAGGAGGCTGCAGATGTTGAGATGCAGTAGTCAGAGGCCCTTGAGGAGGCTCATTTGTCAGTCACCATTATCACACAGAACCCTGATCCCAGACTGGCACCTTTCCTAGCATGTACCAGTTGGCTTCCACCACCTGGCACTCTGAAGGTGCCTGTCAGGCCAGGGCACCCTAATTCCTAGTACATTTTTTCCTGCTTCACTCCTTATCACCCTGGCACTGCAAGGGCATCTTATTATCTGCTCTATAGCTCCTCCCCCAAATATGATGCCAGCACACCCTGCCCACTGGCTCATTCTGGTGAACAGCCAGCTTTCCCTACTGTTAGGAGGTAGGAAGTTACATTTTATTTTTCATTGGGATCAGATTATTTGGACAAGGGGTCCTATTTACAGAATCCTTTTGAGCTACAGCATGTTTCTTACTATAAAAAGTACAATACAATACAGTACACACATTATACAGGATGTATTACTTTCAACTTTTACCCATAATAGAAGCCATTAGATAGACTGACATACATACTGTAACAATTTGGTAATCTGACTATGAAATTCCATCAGTTTCAACATCTCTCAGACCAGGAGGTAGTTTATTACATGTAATGGCAGCATTGTATGAAAAGACTAGTTGGGCATACCATGTGTTTATGTTTGGTTTATACAGACTATGAGGAGGGGGTGGTTCTATAAATAATAAACACCTGCTGAAGTGGAGGTTGGGTAACCATGAGGAGGGAATGATTATATAAATTATAAATAAATGCCTGCTGCAGAGGCATGGGGGTGAGTATGAGGAGGGGTGGTTATATAAATAATACATAAATTCCCACTGCAGCAGGGGTGGGGTGACTATGAGGATGGGGTGGTTATAAAAATAATAAATACATGCTTGTTGCTGGGGGTTGGGGTGACTATGAGGATCAGGTGGTTATATACATAATAAATAAATGCCCACTGCTGCAGGGGTGGGGTGACTACGAAGAGAGGGTGGTTACATAAATAATAAATAAACACCCACTGCAGGCGGGTGGGATGATTACGAGGAGGGGGTGGTTATATAAATAATAAATAAATACCCACTGCAAGGGGGTTGGGGTGACTATGAGAAGGGAGTGGTTATATTTATTTATTTATTTATTTATTTTATTAAAATCTAGGAATTGTAATACCTTTGAGCCAGAAGCTCTTTTACAAACGTTCAACATCAGCAATAACAACAGGACATAGGAGACATAACAGATTATACAATTGATGACACATTTTGTATAGGTATACAGAGTCAAATTAGAATACAGTGATTATAGCAATATACAAGGACCACAATATGTAACACAGTATACAACAGAACCAAATAATTTGCAATAAACACAGGTTAAATACGAAGCAAGGTAATTTTTTTTTACTTGCTTTTTATATCCCCCCTTGCTCCCTGAGCCCCACACCATCGGGAGTCACCTATGATGTTTGCCCCTTATTCTCTCCACCTACCTGAAGCCTGTGGGTGCTCCTCATGGAGCCTTAGTTCTACCCCCCAGGCAGGGATGAGGTGGAGCCCATAGAACTTCTGATTTTGTCGGGTCAGTGCAGCAGGAGAGGCAGGAGAGAGATGTGGGGTCTGCACCAGGTGCTCTGTCTTCCCAGTGCTCAGGGAGGTGTTTTTCCACTGTTCTTTGGGGGTGTGACATGCATCCAGATGTCAGGGCAGTAAATCCAACATCCATCATGCCCCAACCCCTGAGAGTGGCTTAGGTGTTTGCTGTGCCTTAGGCCTCTGCCAAAGGCCAGTCAAGTGCCAAGCCTCATCCCCCCTTCCTCCCCAGAGAAGGCGAATGGTCCTCAGACACTTGATCCTCCTCCCCCCAGCCAGCCCTTCGTCTCCCTCGGCATGTTCCCAAACAAAGCAAGGTAACTTAACATGATTATGAGCTTACAGAGTGGGTAGGACTGTATGGGAATTAGCCAGAGGAAGCATTGTCAAAGAATGGGGGGGTGGAAGGCTTAGAGGTGAGATGGACACCAATAGAATCAACCACAGTGGGCTTAGTCAATGGAAGAGGGAAGGCACAATAGAGAGGGGGTAGGGCAAAAGGGGAAGATAATGGGAAGTTTGAGCAGTTGCAAGAGGATGGTAACCAAGGTCAGGTGACCATGGGTGAGTGAGATTAGGTAGGAGATGGGGTAGGCATAGCTAGGGCAGGATAGTGCTGGCATCATTTCAGTGGTTAGTGCCAAAATTGTCTAAGTACTAGAGGGGAGTTCCAGAGTACCATGGTGCACCCATGAAGGTCCAGCTAAGAAAAGCAACCACAACTACTATGTGCTAATAGTAACTGACAGAGCTTATGTTTAAATGGACCAAGTTTGGGTTCAGCAAGGCTGTCACTGTGTAAGGAGTTAAGCCAAGATGGGGCTCTGCAGGCAAATGACCTTTGACCGTGTGCAGTGCAACATACGGGGACTAGGAAGGGCTGTCTATCCAACCCTCCAATATGATGAGGGTTGCTAGAAAGTCTTAGATACTGCAGAACAGGTTGTATTTGATGTAAAATAATTATAACTATATTTGCTTAAGTGATAATTGTGCTAAAATAATATGACGCTGATTGGCTACAATTGCATATTTTCTATGGGCATAAACTAGGAGCTAATTGCAGAGCATGAAATTAAATTTGCACAGTTATGGTTGATTGGCACCATGCACCAAATATAACTTGCACAAGAATAAACAGTTCTACAGCATTTCTGCAGTACCTGTGGAGAGAGCCCAAGCCTATATTTTTTAGCCAGTAGGCAGGTTAGATATTTGAGGTGGTAGCCTGGATAAAAAACTGGCTGGACAACAGGACATAAAGGGTAATAGAAAACGGAGTCCACAGTGAAGAAAGGAGGGTAACTAGCGGGGTACTGCAGGGTTCAGTACTGGGACAGGTCCTCTTTAATGTCTTTGTAAGTGACTTTGGAGAGCACCTGGAAGGAAAAGTATGTCTCTTTGCAGACAACACAAAGATCTGCAAGAGGATTGATACACAAGGAGGAGTGGAAAGGATGAAAAGGGACTTGGCAAGGTTGGAGGAATGGTCAAATATATGGCAGCTCAGATTCAATGCAAAGAAGTGCAAGGTAATGCATCGGGGAAACAAAACCCTGGGGAAGAGTACACAATGGGGGGTGAGATAACAACAACAACAAAAATTGAAAGATACCTAGGAGTAATTATATCAGATGACCTAAAGGTGGGCAAGCAATGTGAGAAGGCAGTAAGGAGGGCTGGGGGGATACTGGGATGTATAGGGAGAGACATCAACAGTAGAAAACAGGAAATTGTTATCCCTCTGTACAGACAGTTGGTGAGACCCCATCTGGAGTACTGCATGCAGTTCTGGAGACCCCATCTCTGCAAAGACATAGACAGAGTGGAGGCTGTTCAGAGGAGGACAACCACAATGGTGCAGGGTCTGCACCAGAAGACATATGAGGAGAGACTAAAGCAGCTTAATATGTATACCATTGAAGAAAGGGGGGGGGGACATGATAGAAACTTTCAAGTATCTCAAGGGAATTAACAAAGTACAAGAGAGTAGCATCTTTCAGAAAAAGGGATGTGCAAGAAAAAGGGGGCACAATTTGAAGACAGAGGGGAGACGGCTCAGAGGTAATGTTAGAAAGTATTTTTTCACAGAGAGGGTTGTGGAAGCATAGAACAGCCTTCCTAAGGAGGTTGTGGGGTCAGGAACAGTGGGAGAATTCAAGAATGCATGGGACAGACATAAGGCAATTCTAGTGGGGGGTAGGATGAGTAAGCTGATGATCAACTAGAATCTGCAGCTTATCCATCAGGTAGAGGAAATGGGCAGACAAGGTGGACCAAGCAGTCCTTATCTGCCATCAAATTCTATGTATGTTTCTATGATCCTACCTTTCAAGTGGAGCTACCCTGTCCACTTACAGAGATCACACGTATGTGTGAGTCGGTGTGCACTAGTGATGAGCCTGCAGGCTTTGTTTAGTGCCATTGAGACATGCTTTAGAGACATATCAGTAGCAGTACCATACACTACCAGCCCATAATCTATAATGGAGATGATTAAGCTACAGTATGTGCATCTGTTCTTAGGACCTCAGCAGTCAAACAATGTTTGTGTCTATTGAGTAGCCCGATATGCGTGTTTACTACTTTAGCAACATTTTCCATGTGGTACGTGTATGACAGGGTGCCATCAATGGTGACCCCAAAATACATGAAATCCTGTACCTGTTCAAAGGAAATGTCTGCACTATTCCAAGTTGTTAGCTGGTGGGCTTCATGCTTGCTTCAGGAACTAATAAATAACATGACATTTTTTTTTGTAGTTTAACAATAGTTTTTGCCTACTAAACCAAGTCTCTACACACAAGAAGTTTAGCTGAAGCTGGTTCCCAAGCAGTAAGGGATCAGAGTGACTGGAGAAAATTACTGCATCATTTGCATACAAGAGGATTTTGTCAGGGCAAGTGAGGGGAGGGCTGTTCAAAAAGAGGCTGAAAAGGAGGGGAATGAGGATAGACCCTTGTGAGACTCCTGAGTGGACTGATTGTCTATTGGAGAGGACATTGGATATCTTCACCTGTGGCACTCTGTTCTCAAGGTAGCTTTTGAACCAACCTGTTGCTTCATTTGAGAGTCCTGTACAGGAAAGTTTCTCAAGTAGGAGAGAGTGATTGACAGTATCAAAGGCCTTGGTTAGCTCTATAAAGGCCACGCCTACAATTGGCTTTGGTCAAGCGAGCTGTGAATGAAGTCAATTAATTCAACCAAAGCAGAGGTGGTACTGTGACCTTTTCTAAACTCATGCTGCTGGGGGCACTGGATCTGGTATTTCTCCAGGTATTCAGTCAGCTGGTCGGACACTACCTACTCAAGAGCTTTGGAAAGGGGGAGGAGAATGGAGATAGGCCTGTAGTTCGAATGCAGAGCCCTGTCACCACATTTCTGAACAGGGGTAACCATGGTATATTTCCAGTTCTGGGGGAGTAGAGCTAACCTTAGTGAAAGGTTAAATATTGTAGTAAGCGGTGCCAAGATTTCATCCAGGGTTAGAGTGATAAGCTTGATATAAAGGGTATCACCACTATACCTGGATTTTCCTAGAACCCTCAATATGTATTTCCTGGCCTCAGGTTCAATGATAGTTTTGAAATAAAATAATAAATAAATGTCTGTTGTAGCAGGGTGGAGTGGCTGCTATCAAGGGGTGGTTATATAAATCAGGGTGGGGTTACTATGAGGGGGTGGTTATATAAAAAGAAATGTCTGTTGGCAGGGGTGGGGTAACTATGAGGAGGGTGCGGTTAAATAAATAATAAATAAATGCTCACTGCAGAAGGTGTGGGGTGATTTCAAGGAGGGGGCAGTCATACAAATACTAAATAAGTGCCTGCTACAGGGAGTGTGGGGTGACTACAAGAAAGGGGGTGGTTATATGAATAATAAATAAATGCCCACTGCTGGGGGGTAGTTATGTAAATAATAAATAAGTACCCGCTGTGGGAGGGTTGACTATGAGGAGAGGGTGGTTATAGAAATATTAAATGCCCACTGCAGGTAAGTGGAGTGACAACGAGGAGGGAGCGGTTATATAAATAATAAAAAAAAAATGCCCACTATTGGGTGTGTGC
The DNA here is from genome assembly GCA_016271365.2 of Neoceratodus forsteri. NCBI lineage: Eukaryota > Metazoa > Chordata > Ceratodontiformes > Ceratodontidae > Neoceratodus > Neoceratodus forsteri. Next base: position 319,564,835 of record CM028134.1, read on the forward strand.
ATGCGTGTGAGTGTGTGTGTATGCGACTATGAGGAGGTGATTATATAAATAATAAAAAAAAGTCCACTGTAGTGGGGGTGGCTACAAGGAGGGGGCAGTTATGTAAATAATACATAAATGCCCACTGCGGGGGTGGTGACTACGAGGATAGGGTGGTGATAAAAATAATAAATAAATGCCCAATGCGGGGTGTGTGTGTGACTACGAGGAAGGGGTAGTTATAGTGGTAGCCACAGACATTGCCAGCTATATCGAGATATTTCACGAAATTTCTGAAGAGTTTCTCTCTGCTGCCCCTACTGTTTAAATGCAGAAAGCATCAGATATTTCTGGAAATATCACAGAAATTTCAGGAAATAGCTGGCAGTCTCTGTGGCTACTACTGTATATAAATAATGAAAAAAAAGTCTGCTGCAGCAGGGATGGGGTGACTACTAGAAGAGGGTGGTTATGTAAATAAAAAATATGCCTGCTTCAGGGTGGTGACTACGAGGAGGAGGTGATTATATAAATAATAAATAAATGTCCACTGTAGTGGGGGTGACTATGAGGAGGGGTCGGTTATGTAAATAATAAATAAATGCCCACTGCGGGGGGGATGACTACGAGGAGAGGGTGGTTATAGAAATAATAAATAAATGCCCAATGTGGTGTGTGTGTGTGACTACGAGGAGGAGGTGGTTATATAAATAATAAAAAAAGTCTGCTGCAGTAGGGGTGGGGTGACTACTAGAAGAAGAAAGTGGTTATATAAATAAAAAATATGCCTGCTGCAGGGGAGTAACTATGAGGAGGAGATGGTTATATAAATAAAAATAAATGTCCGCTGTAGCGGGGGGTAACTAAGAGGAGAGGGTGGTTATATAAATAATAAATGCCCACTGCAGCAGGGTTGGGGTGACTATGAGAAAGGGGGAGGGGTTATATAACATAGAAACATAGAATTTGACAGCAGATAAGGACCGCTTGGCCCACATAGTCTGCCCATTTCCCTACCTAATGGATAAGCTGCAGATCCTAGTTAACCAACAGCCTTCTTCCTCCTACCCCTCACTAGAATTGCCTTATGTCTATCCCATGCATTATTGAATTCCCCCACTGTTTTTGACTCTATGACCTCCTCAGGAAGGCTGTTCCATGTATCCACAACCCTCTATGTGAAGAAATACTTCCTTACATTACCTCTAAGCCGTCCACCCTCTATCTTCAAATTGTGCCCCTTTGTTTTTGCACATCTCTTTTTCTGAAAGATGCTAGCTACCCTCTTGGCTTTGTTGATTCCCTTGAGGTATTCAAAAGTTTCTATCATATCCCCCCTCTCCCTCCTTTCCTCGAGGCTATACATCTTTAGTTCCTTTGGTCTTTCTTCATATGTCTTCTGATGCAGACCCTGCATCATTTTGATTGCCCTCCACTGGACAGCCTTCACCCTGTCTATGTCTTTGTGGAGATGGGATCTCCAGAACTGTACCCAGTTCTCCAGGTGTGGTCTTACCAACTGTCTGTACAGAGGGCCAACAACTTCCTGTTTTCTACAGGTGATGCCTCTCCCTATGCATCCCAGTATCCCCAACCCTCCTTACTGCCTTCTCACATTGCTGGCCCACCCTTAGGTCATCTGATATGACTACCCCCAGGTCCCTTTCCATTTTTGTTGTTGTCTGTATTTCACTCCCCATTGTGTACCCTTCCCCTGGGTTTTTGTTTCCCAGGTGCATTACTTTGCACTTATTTGCACTGAATCTAAGCTGCCATACATTTGACCATTCCTCCAACCTTGCCAAGTCCCTTTTCATCCTATTCACCCCATCTTGTGTATCAACCCTGTAGCAGATCTTTGTGTCATCTGCAAAGAGACATATTTTCCCTTCCAGTCCCTGTGCAATGGCACTTATAAAGACATTAAAAAGGACCAGTCCCAGTACTGAACCCTGCGGTACCCCACTAGTAACCCTCCTTTCTTCACTGTGGACTCCATTTACTATTACCCGCTGTGTCCTGTTGTCCAACCAGTGTTTTGCCCAGGCTACCACCCTGGACCCACTCCCAGGCTGGCTAATTTGTTTATTAATCTTTTGTGTGGGACTGTGTCAAATGCTTTGCTAAAGTCTAGGTAGGCCATGTCCACAGCCCCTCCCTGGTCTACTGCTTTGGTCACCCAGTCAAAGAAATCAATTAGATTTGTCTGACATGACCTTCCCGCTGTGAATCCATGCTGCTTTGGGTCCTGTGCCCCACTGGCCTCTAGGTACTCAACAATTCTTTCTTTCAGAAGTGATTCCATAATTTTCCCAACCACTGAGGTTAAACTGACAGGTCTGTAGTTTCCTGCCTCTGTCTTGCTCCCACTTTTGTTATTTGTTATTAAAAAGGGTAGTGAGTGGTGTTACTAGTTCTTCCCTTAGTTCTTTTAGAATTCTGGAGAAAAGAAATGCCTGCTGCAGCAGAGGTTGGGTGACTACAAGGTAGGCGTGGTTACATAAACAATAAATAAATGTCTGCTCCAGGGGGGTGGGGTGATTATGAGGAGGGCTGGTTATATAAATAATAAAAAAAATCTCATTGCAGGGTGGTGGGGTGATTACAAGGAGAGGGTGCTAATTTAAATGCCCACTGCAACAGGTGTGATTTCTGAACATGAATTGTTCCCAGTGCAATAGATTGTGTCATCAGTGCAGCTGAGATAAATACTTCATATATCACACACACACACACACACACACACACAAACACACGTCTTTGCTGAAATCTCTCATCCCAGATGATTTGGTTTGTTTAAATTGTTTGAAACTATACAGAGCAGATCATGTAAACAAGAAAGAGAGGGGGCATTGTAATTTATGCAAAGGGAAATCTGGAAACGTTTCTCACGGAATGTAGTCAGCACAGTTGTACCTATAGCTACAAGGTTGAAATCTGGAGGAGCTAGAGGGAAACAAATCTTTTCTTTAGGTGTTTATTTTCCCAACAGTACCATAAGTGGTCTTCATATACTGGATAGAACAGCCAATGTAAATCACAACTCCATGGAGCGCATCACTACTGGAGACCTCAACCAAAACTGGAACAATTCAAAATCGCTGTGTTTGGAGCTTTGTTGTGTGTTTTTTGTCTCCACTCTAGGTATGCATCTTTCTCTCTTTCCAGGTCAGGTTCAGAGAAGAAGATTATATGGAAGCTGAGGACCAATAGGTTCAGCCAAAACACAACAGGAAGCCCTGCCTGGAGGAGACCCTTCTGGGAGGATAAAAACAGACACTCCTAATGTGTCTCACACATGGTCATGTCCCACATACCTCTCAACTGTCCCTGATTTTCAGGGACGTCCCTGATTTTGCCTCAAAATTTTACTCTGTCCCTCCTAAAAGTTGTGTTTCTGTGGCTAAACAGTGGACATTGTAAGCACAAAATAATATCAAGCATTAAAGTTACAGGCTTGTTCTTCTTTAGAAAATGCATTCTGCACTAAGCCCCATGTTCTACCAGCTTTCTAGCTGGATATCTCAAATTTTGAAGATGTGTTCCTGATTTTGGTCCTTTGTCCCTGATGTTTTTAAGCCTTGTCCCTGATTTGTGAGGCAGGAGGTTGAGAGGTATGATGTCCCAGCACATAAGTGGAAGAGCAAAGGAGTGGAACAGATGTGAGATTGGCATCTTAGGCATTGACAGGCATTAGCAGGAGGAAGCAGGGGGGAACAGGACTCTGCTGGTCATCTAAGGTAAGGTCCCAACTCCCTGTTCACTTCTGCTGTAACATTCACTGCTGGGAAGGGAGAAAGGCAGACAGTAGATCATAACTTACAATAGGTGCAATATCCTAACCAGGGTAGAAATACAAAAGGATTAAGGGTGTACTGCTGGTACTTAATAGTTTAAGGGGAAGCACATTTATACATAACTAGAGTACAGTAAGAGGGTAATCAAGACAAAAAAATGAAATCAAGAAACACTCTTTCTGGGGTAAGGGTGTTAACTCATTTTCAGGTAATTATGGGAGTAGGTTTGGGGATGATGGGAGTGGTGCAGTGCAGTGGCTGTGGAGCAACAGTCCTCCAGGATACCTTCTGGAGACTGAGGTGCTTCCTATCTGTGTGCACCTCTTAGGGTTGAGGGGGAGCTCTCTAGACTCCTGGCTAAGTTGGCTAGAATTTGGGGGACCTCTTCCCCAACCAAGTAGCCACTAATTCCACAACTGTTGCCCCAGAGGGTGCATGGAAGGAGGGCCAGCTGGACTGAGGTGGTCTCAGGGAGGGTGGGGGCAGGGAAAAGGGAGCACATTCCTCAGCCAGTGCCACTAAAGAACTTTTTTGCCACCCTGGTGGGACAGGATTAGCAAAATGAGGCACCTATGGTAATGACAAGGGAGTATGTGGGGGTCCTTCAGAACAGAGGCCCCAGGGGAGGAAGAAAACCCCAGAGAAAGAAGAAGAAACTTCTGGTGGGTGACTAAATTATCAGTGAGGTAGCTTTGGGAACACGGGAGGGAAGGAGAGAGGTAAGGGGCCTATGCAGTGCACTGGCACAGAGTGATAGGGGGTGGATCCCTAGGATTGCTACAGTGGTGGGGCAGGAGGGACAGCTAGATGTCATTGTCAAGCTGAAGACAAATGACCTGGAATGGGACACAGTTGGGGTGGTGCAGGGTATGTTTTGGGAGCTGTGAAGGGGCCTGAAGCAGGTGGCATGCATGGTGCCCTTCACTAATGTTCTACCTGTGCAAGGCTGGGGGAGGAGAGGGAACACCACAATGCAGTCTTCAACAACTGGTTGAAGACAAGATGCAGGAAGGAGGGGTTTGGCTACATTGGAGACTGTGGTCCTTCCTGGAGGAATAAAGGACTGTACAAATGGGATGGCCTCCATCCATTCAGGAGGGGAACAGCTGTCCTGGATGGAAGGTTTAAATGCTACTTTGATTGCCCTTTAAACTAGGTTGGGGGGAGGCAGAAGAAACAAGGGAAGTAGTGAATGCCCCATTCACAGAAAATGGAGCAGCAGTGAAGAAAAGCCCAAGGAAATAAACTCCCCAGGGGTAGTGGAGAGAAGGGACAAAAAGGGTAGTGATAGGAAGGTCAAGGTGGAAAAAAGGCTGAAACGAATACTGGTGAGGGTGGGCAGAGGGAGAATAAAAGGGACAGTACAAGTGAAAAGAAAAGGGTAAAGGAGGGACTCAGGAGAGGAGTGCAAAGTAGGAACAGGGAAGGACAAAAAGAATGGAGAGCCATGAGTGCCAACACAAGGAGCCTTGGAAACAAAATTCCTGACCTTAAGGCTACCATTGCAGAGACAAACCTGGATCTGATGGCTACAACAGAATCATGGTGCACCGACAACCACAGCTAGGAGATGTCCATAGTGGGTCACAACTTGTTTAGAAGGGAGAGGGCAAAGAAGGGTGTGGTTATGTATAAGTGAAGGTACAAAGGCCACAGAAATACAAGGAAAGAATGGGGAAATGGAAGAGCTGGAGGTTCTTTGGGTTGGCTTACAAATGGGATCCACTGCCTTTATACATGTGGGGGTGGTATACAGGCCACCAACAAACTGGACAGGGTTTGGAAGGAGGCCACAAGCAAAACAGCATGCAAAGAGGAAGTAGTAATCATGGGGACATTAATCTGCCAGATGTGGTCTGGAACATCCAGGCTGCAGCTATAACAAGGAGCAGTGTCATCCTAGGCTACCTGCAAGGGACATTTCTTAGGCAGCTGGTTACAGATCCCACTAGAGTTAGGGCTGTGCTGGATCTGGTACTTATGAACATGGACAGCATAGCAGACATCACAGTGGGAAGCCCCTGGGCGCAAGTGATCTTCATACAGTGTGGTATGGCATACGGATTGGGCAGTATAAAAATCACACTAAAACAAGGGTCCTGGACTTCAGGAGAGCAGATTTTAAAGAAATGGGAGACTGAGACTGCCTTTGGAAATACCTTGAAAGGGGGAATAGCCGGGCAGTGGAGGCACAATGAAATGAAATTAAGGTAGGAATAACTAAGGTAATGGCGAGCTGATTAAAGGTAATAAGCAACAGTAAGAGGAGAAAGAAGTCACATTGGTTCTCAGAGGAGGTGGCTAAGGCAGTAAATGAGAAAAAAACAGCTTTCAGTAAGTACAAGGAGATGCAAATGAAAGTGGACAGGGAGGTATATCTAGAAAAGCAAAAGATAGCAGGAAGGAGGGTAAAGACAGTAAAGGCTCAAACTGAGGAAAGGCTCACCCAGGAGGTCAAGAATGGGGATAAGACTTTCTTCAACTATGTGAGAGAAAAGAGGAAAGGCAAGAAGTGGTATAGTGAAGATCAGGAGACCAGGAGGGAGGATTGTGCAAAGGAAGACCAGGACAAAGATAACATGTTAAATGAATACTTCTGCTCAGTATTCACAAAGGAAGGGGGGATGGGCCAACATGAATTAATAGGCACCAGGGAGAGAGGGGCACAAGTCTGTTTATGGAAGAGGGAGTTTGCCTCAGACTGAAAGCTTTAAAGAAAAACAAGGTGATGGGGCAAGATAGAATCCACCCAAGGGTACTTAAGGAACTGAGCACACTGCAAGTTGCCCCTCTGGCAACACTGTTTACCACATCACTAGAAATGGGGGTGGTTCTAGAGGAATGGAGGAGGGCCAATGTTGTCCCACTGCACAAGAATGGAAGCAGTGAAGAGGCCAGCAATTACAAACAGTCTCACATCAGTGGTGGGGATGTTAATGGAGTCCCTGCTGAAGGAGAGACTGACAGAATACTTGGAGACATATGGGCTGTAGAGCCACCAACAGCATGATTTCATAGGGAGGAGGTCATGTCAAACAAATCTCATAGATTTTTTTGATTGGATAACTATTGAGGTAGATAAAGGGAGGTCAGTGGATGTCACCTATCTGGACATCAGTAAGGTCTTTGACACTGTACCACACAGGAGACTGATAAAGAAACTTAGCAGCTGGGGGTTGGAGATAAGGTGACGAGCTGGGTAGCAAACTGGTTGAAAGACAGAAGACAGAGGATGGTGGTCAACAACAGTCACTCTGAGGATGTGCCATTATACAGGCAGCCCTGTACTCTTCAATGTTTTTATAATTGATATTGTTGAGGAACTGGAGGGGAACGTGTGTCTCTTTGCAGATGACACAAAGATCTGCAAAGGGGCAGACACACAGGAACTCATTTCTTATAAATATAAAAGGAGCCAGTCTGGCATTCTTCAGCTTTTGGCTGCCATCTTCGAACACAAAATGCACGGAGAAGTGAGCACATGTTACAGAACATTTGGGTTCTGAGTTCACAAATGAATAGTTTCTTACAAAAAGCTAAAGGAATACTGAGAGATGCACTTTTGTTTTTGCATAGGTTGAAATAAAACCATTAAAATAAAAAACAGAACCTTGATGGCATAAGAAAGGCAGCTCCAGTGCAAATAGCAGAAAAGCAGCTAACTAAAAGAAGCTACCATTTTCTTACTAATTTAACACTTCTATCTCAGCAGAAGTCAGTGTATGTTGAGATAAAGCAGGCAGATACTTTATTAGAAGTAGAAAGGGTCTTATTTAGGGTTAAAAAAGAAAAGAAAGAAAGTCAGTGTGTGTTCTGTGCTGGGAAGGGTACTGTATCAACTTACTTTGCTAAATCAGTAGGAGAAGAGAGAGATTAATTGGGGGTGTGGCTTAGACAATATAAAAGAAGGTGACTCCAATTACAGCTTCCTGATGCTATCCTTTTTTCTTACTAATTGCCCTTCATCCCACCCCTCCACCCAACCACCCTAAGCCAGTTCTACTTTCATAGCCACTGGATTTGACTGACAACAAGAACTTCCTGTTTGGCAGTAGGAAGGGAAGGATCATACAGTAACATTAGTTTTGTCAACCCTAAAGGAAAAAAGTAGCTCTCTCTCCCCTCTTAGCTGCTGGTGGTCTGACACTGAGCAAGGAAGAAGGAGGCTACTGAAGAATATAGGAAGTTACTGTTCCAGAACAAGAAGGGTGAGATTTGTAAGGAGAGGTGAGAGTAAGCATACAGAGAAACAGGAGAGGGGACACAAAATAAGACATGATAGGAGTGGTGCAGTGCAATGGCTGTGGGGTGGCAGTGTTCTAGGAGACATTCTGGAGGCTGCGATGCTGCCCTATTTGCAGGCCCCTCTCTGGTCTGAGGGAGGAGGTTGCCCGTCTCCAGGCTGACCTGGCTAGGATTTGTGAAACCTCCTCCCCCACCCAGGGACCACCAGGACCAATGCCACTACCTCAGAGGTTGCCAAGAAAGAGGAGATGCTGAACCAGGGTGGGCTCAGGGAGGGAGAGAGTGGTGGAACAGAGCTGCATCCCTCCAGCTGTACCTCTCCACAATTCATGTGCTCTTCTGGTGGATAGTGGTTCCTTTGTGGAGGCACCTGCTGTGGAGACAAAGGAGGATGCTGGGAACCTTCACGAAGAAGACCCACAGGAGGGTGGCATGGGACCCCCACAGGAAGGAAACAACTCCTAGTGGGGGACTCAATCATTGGGGGGGTAGAAGGGGGAGGAAGGGGGGGAGAGGGCAGGTGCTTTCCTGGCGCCACGGCTTGGAGGGACAGGAAGCGAATCCTCAGGATCGTGGAAGCAGCTGCATGAGGGAGGGAGCTGGATGTCCACCTAGGGACAAATTATATGGCTAGGGATGGAATCAGAGCAGTGTAAGAGGAGTTTATAGAGTTGGGGAGGGGCCTTAGACAAGTAGCGCATTTGGTAACCTTCTCAGAGGTGCTGCCTGTCTATGGCAAGGGTGATGCTAGGGTACTCCTCACCAGACAATTCAATGAATGGTTGAAAAACTGGAGTGGAGCTCAGGGTTTTGGCTTCATTGGGGACTGGGGAGCCACCTGGAGGGATGCAGACCTATACTGATGTGATGGTCTGTATCTGTCCAGTGGGGGAACCAGGATCCTAGGTGAGAGGTTCAAATGCTTCATTGGCAAGCATTTAAACTAACAAAGGAGGGAGGCACTGAAAAGGAGCAGGGAAATCCCAGCCTCCCCCCACAAAACACGGTAATTAGTGAGGTAAACACCAAGGTAGAGAAGACATTAGGGAGCAGGACAGAGGTAAATGTAAAAAAAGGCAAAGGCAGTAAGGACAGGGATGGGGCTAAAAGGAGTAGGGCCATCAAAAAGTGGAAGGTGATGAGTACCAATGCCCATAGTCTGTGTAACAAGCTCCCTGAACTAGTGGCCTTGATGGAAGATGGTTGCCTGGATATTGTGGCAGTCACAGAAACATGCTATACAGAGAACTATGACTGAGATGTCAACATACCAGGATACACAATCTACAGGAGGGACAGGAAGGGTAAAAGAGGAGGAGGAGTAGCTCTCTATATAAAGGAAGGGATCAAAGCAACATAACTAAAGAGCAAACAGGGAGCAGATGAGGCACTCTGGGTCACCCTGGAGACAAGAAATGACACCATAATCTGCATGGGGTTGTATACAGACCCCCATCTCAGGGGGAGGGAATGGACAAGGAAATGATAGAAGGAATTCTTAGAATGGCAGAAAAAGGAGAGATATTGTTGATGGTGGACCTGAATATACCAGATGCTAGCTGGAGCACCTTTGCTGCAGGCACATACAAGAGCAGGGTCGTTCTTGATGCCCTACAAGGGGCATGCCTCAGACAGCTAGTACTGGAACCCACTCGGGAGGGAGCAATCTTAGACCTGGTACTCTCAAATGGCGATGGAGAAAGAATCTCAGATTTAGAAGTGGGTAGCCATCTGAGTACAAGCGACCACCAAACAGTGTGGTTCACAATAAACACAGCCATACAATCAAGCCATACAAAAGCAAGAGTATTGGACTTTAGGAGGGCTGACTTTGGGAAAATGTGAGAGTGCCTCAGAAAAGCACTAGCAAACAGGCAAGAACTAGTGGTGGAGGAACAATAGCGAGTAATCAAAACAGCCATCACAGAGGCAACAAGCCATTGTGTAAAGCAAATCAACAAAATACAACAAAGGAAAAAAACGCTATGGTTCTCAAAAGGGGTGGCAGGGAAGGTTAAGGAGAAAAGGACAGCATTCAGGAAATATAAAGAAACACAGAAGGAACAGGACAGAGAACTTTATCAGTTAAAGCAGAAAGAGGCAGGGAAAGGCAGTCAGAATAGCAAAGGCCCAACCCTAGGAAAGGATAGTCAAATCTGTTAAGAATGGGGATAAGACCTTTTATAGGTACATTAGGGAGCGAAGAAAGACCAAAGGAGGGATATTGATGCTTAATAAAGGGGAAGGAATGTGGGCAGAGGGTGACAGTGTAAAAGCAGGGATACTGAACAAATATTTCTGCTCAGTATTCACAAAGGAAGAGAAGGCGGAAGTACCTAAACCAAACAAGAGAAACACTCTGAAGATGAGGTCGATACCAGTCCATTTACAGAAGAAGGGGTTCTGAAAGAACTAATAAAATTGAAGGTGGACAAAGCAATGGGGCCTGATGGGATTCACCCAAGAATTCTAAAGAACTAAGGGTAGAACTAGTGACACCGCTGACTACTGTCTTTAACAAATCATGGGAGGATGGGGTGGTACCTGAGAACTGGAGGAGGGTGGATGTGATTCCTCTTCACAAAAGTGGGAGCAGGACAGAGGCAGGAAACTGAAGACCAGTTAGATTGACCTCAGTGGTAGGGAAAATGATGGAATCACTTCTAAATGAAAGAATTGTTGAGTACCTAGAGGTCAGTGGGGCACAGGACCCTAGGCAGCATCGATTCATGATGGGAAGGTCATGTCAGATGAATCAAATAGATTTCTTTGACTGGGTGACCAAAGTAGTAGACCAGGGAAGGGCTGTGTACATGGCCTACCTATATTTTAGCAAGGCATTTGATACAGTCCCACACAAAAGATTAATACACAAGTTAGCCAGCCTTGGAGTGTGTCCCACGGTGGTAGCCTGGATAAAAAATTGGCTAGACAATAGGACACAAAGGGTAGTAGTAAACATAGTCCACAGTGAAGAAAGGGAGGTTACTATTGGGGTACCCCAGGGTTCAGTACTGGGACCGGTCCTTTTTAATGTCTTTATAAGTGACATTGCAGAGGAACTGGAAGGAAAAGTATGTCTCTTTGCAGACTACACAAAGATCTGCAACAGGGTTGATACACAAGATGGAGTGGAAAGGATGAGAAGGCACTTGGCAAGGTTGGAGGAATGGTCAAATACTGTATATGGAAGCTCAGATTCAATGCAAAGAAGTGTAAGGTAGTGCACCTGGGAAACAAAAACCCAGGGGAAGAGTACACAGTGGGGGGGATGAGATACTGAGAACAGTAAAAATGGAAAGGGACCTGGGGGTAATTATATCAGATGACCTAAAGGTGGGCAAGCAATGTGAGAAGGCAGTAAGGAGGGCTGGGGGGATACTGGGATGCATAGGGGGAGGCATCAATAGTAGAAAAAAGGAAGTTGTTCTTCCTCTGTAAAGACAGTTGTTGAGACCCCATCTGGAGTACTGTGTGCAGTTCTGGAGACCCCATCTCCATAAAGACATAGACAGAGTGGAGGCTGTCCAGAGGAGGGCAACCAAAATGGTGCAGGGTCTGCACCAGAAGACATACGAAGACAGACTAAAGGACCTTAATATGTATACCTTTGAGGAAAGAAGGGAGAGAGGGGACATGATAGAAATTTTCAAGTACCTTAAGGGAATCAACAAAGTCCAAGAGGGTAGCATCTTTCAGAAAAAGAGATATGCAAGAACAAGGAGGCACAATTTGAAGATGGGGGGTGGCTCAGAGGTAATGTGAGGAAGTATTTTTTCATGGAGAGGGTTGTGGATGCATGGAACAGCCTCCCTGAGGAGGTCGTGGAGTCAAGAATAGTGAGGGAATTCAAGAAGGCATGGGACAGACATAAGGCAGTCCTAGTGGGGGGTAGGAGGAAGTAAGCTGTTGGTTAACTAGGATCTGCAGCTTATCTGTTAGGTAGGAAAATGAGCAGACTAGGTGGGCCAAGTGGTCCTTATCTGCCACCAAATTCTATGTTTCTATGTAATGGTACTCAGCATTGTTATAAAGAATAAATATAAAAGAGGCAGAAATTTATATTAAAGGAACAACACATTAATTAAGGATCACGTTATTTTTAGGTTTTGGACCAACTAGATTGGCATGTAGGGAATCCAGACAATAACATAAAAAGGCATGAATGAAGGATTCATTACAGCTATGGTTGATATTAATTGTAATTAAAAGCACTTAGCTGATGTTATACATTTTGTTACATTTATTTATTTTTAGAAGTGGCAACCAGAACAAATAATACAGTGAATGGATATAAAGGAGGTGATAAGTCCAGATTAAGGTAAATCACAGATGTTATTATATTTGATGAAATGGATTAATATATGTGCAATATTTATATTGAATATTTAATTTATGTACAATATTGTTTCAAAATAGGTCTACACTACTTCCGAGGAAGCAGTGTGAATTGCTGAGAAACATTGAATAGTCTAATGTTGTAGAACATGAAGGACAAATAATACATATTTTATTGAAATTTGGGGTGAGCTGCAGCATTGTACCAAGCAGTTTTTGAGGATAGATTGTGCTACCTCATCTTGGTCAGATGCATCCCCAGTGTGTTTATTTTTTAGAAGCACAGTCTGCAACTAGTTTGAGACTGATGGAGTACATGGAGACATATGTGCTGCAAGACCACCGGAAGCATGGTTTTACAGGTAGGAGGTCATGTCAAACAAATCTAACACATTTCTTTGACTGAGTAACTAGGGAGGTGGATCAAGGGATGGCATTGGATGTGGCCTATCTGGACTTCATTAAGGCCTTTGGCACTGTACCACACAGCAGCCTGATAAAGAAACTTAGCAGCCTGGGGTGGGGGAGGAGGCAGTGAGCTGGGTATCAAACTGGTTGAAAGATGGGAGTAAGAGGATGGTGGTAAATGGCAGTCACTCTGAGGATGATCAAGTGACCAGTGGAGTACCATAGAGATTGGTACTGGGCCCTGTCCTCTTCAATGCCTTTTTCAGTGACATTGCTGAGGAACTTGAGGGGGAGGTGTGCCTCTTTGCAGATGACACAAAAATCTGCAACACGATGGATGCCACGCAGAGGGTGGAGAGAATGCAAAGGGATCTGGGGAAACTAGAGGATTGATTGGCCTAGGGAGTGGCAGCTGGGTTTCAATGCCAAAAAGTGCAAACAGCTACCAAGCAAGAGTGGGAACTTATTGTGATTATATTTATTGATCTCAAAGTTGCAAAAGAAACCATATGAAGAAAAGCTACTGAAGCTCAACAAGTACTCCCTGGAGGAGAGAAGAGCAAGAGGGGACATGATTGAGACCTATCAGTACCTCACAGGGGTGAAAATGCTGCAGGAGGGGAGTCTCTTTCAAAGAAGGAAGAGCACCAGAACACAGGGTCATGCTATGAAGCTTGGAGGGGGCTGTTTAAGTGGGGTGTGATGAAATACTTCCTTGCAGAAGGGGGGGCACCTGGAACAGCCTGACAGAAGCGATGGTAAGGGTGAAGACAGTGGGGAGCTTTAAACAGGCATAGGATAGGCACATGGGTTTAATAAATAGAGGTAACAGAGGGGCCAGGGACACCTGTGACCAAGTAGAGTCCGGGGTGTAGTACCAGGCAGGGAACATAGCACTGACTAGCTGGGCCTTCAGGTCCTTTTCTACCATCACAATCAATGTTTCTATGAAGGATTGGGCAAACTGGATGGGCTGGTGGCTAAAGCTGTGCAGAATATAAAATTCTGCCAACGGAATGTGAGCAGACTGGCCATTTCAATTCTGTAGAATTTTGCAGAATTTTCACAAAAATTCTGTGGAATTTTGCTAAAGTTTAGATTTCAGTTATTTCCCTATACTTTTAAACGTACATGTCCAAGTAACACCACATTTTGGAATGTAAACAGAACACAACGACATACGAGTGTTTGCCAAATTTCAGATTTGTAAGTTTAAAGGTGAAGGAGGTGTAGGTAGCCAAACATTTATTATTTTTTTTTGCTCCTCCCACACACTCCGACCGGCCACTCCTTCAGAGGGCCACCGCCTTCCTGCTTCCCTCTGGCCTCCTGCCACCTACTCCCAGTCCCAATTACAGCCTACCTTGGGTAGCCTAGCGTATCTCTATGCTGGGAGGATCCCTCTCTTCCAGGGGGGAATGGCCTTTATGGCCAACTTTTGCATCCCTGGTGCTGTGGGGCTGGATCCGGGCTGGCTCCAGGGCTTTGGGTGGCAGTGGCCAAGGCACTCATCATCTGGTCAGAATGGGGTGTAATTTCCATTTTTCTGTGCCCCAGCTACAGCAGTTCTCAGCCTTGTGTAAGCGCGCAGGGTATTCCTGGGGCAGGGGAGTGCCATGAGCGTGTCGAGGCAGCACATCCCCAAGCTCACCACCAATCTGCCCACACGACCCCAGGCAAATACCACCACCCCGGGAGGGAAGCGTCCAGTGGATGCTCATAGAACCCCTCCCTTGCCGGTCTCTGCTCCTGGTACTCAGGCTCAGGGCGCGAACCCGGGTCACCAGTATGCCAAGTGAACCCCTTTGCTCGGCGCCACAGAGCCGGCCTTGCTAGCCAAACATTTAATCAAAATAAATTTTCAGTTATTTTGAGATAATTTTACAATTTCTTATCCAAATGTCTCCACTATATCTGAATTTAGAGAAGCACCCAATATGATATATACTGTACACCCTTAAGTCTCAAGCTTCAATGGGAGGTGAGTTATAGCCCGAACATTTTGCCAAAATTTAGATTTCTGTAATTTTAGTATAATTTTGACAATATTCATTGAAATGTCATAAACTTTGACAGATATACAGGATATCTCTATATGTGTATATGTACAGTACATAGTTTCAGATTTCTAGCTTCAAATGGGACTGAGTTATAGCCTGTCAAATATGTTGCCAACATTTAAATTTCAGTTATTTCCCTCTAATTTAAAAATAAAAATATCTAAATTTAACCAGAGTTGAAACATTTAAACTATTAAACTGCACCAGATGGTCATTTCTGAAAAAGTTCATGTTTGCAGCTTTAAATGAGATTGAATTAAAAGTAGTCAAACTTTCACAACATTTAAAAATTAAATTTTGCAAGAATGTAAACTACAAATTCAAGCCCCTGAAATTTTAAAACTAGAGAATACAATACCATAAAATTTAGCAGGTTCTTAGACCTTACAAAGAGACTGTGTGTGCCAATTTTATTAATTGCTTGCTGCCAGAAATTGCTAAATAATAGGCTGTGCATGGACCAAATAGTATTTCCCGAATACCACGAATAATAGGCTTGCCGAATATACGGATGGATTCTGAATAGTCCACTATTCAGCCACTGTTCGGGACACTTTTCAGTAGGTTAGATTTCAAAATCTCACAGAGCTTTGAGGGACAATCGGAGGCTGTTTTTGGAGCTCACAGCAAGGAACACCATGTGATCTCCTCACTCTGAGTGTGTAGAATAGAGTTCAATATATAGCGAGACTAGAGTGTGGACTCCAATGTCTCAGTTGAAGCCATGCGTCCGCTATATTAGAGGACAATTAATGTGCCGGCAGAATAGCAAGAACCTTTTTGAAACTTAGTGAGCGGTACCAGCACACTGTTCAGACAGCAATCTGCTGATCCAGTTGCATAAGAAGCACCACTGACAGCAGGGAAATGATGAAGCAGATGCACATTGTGGTGACAGAAACAAGGTATGCTCGTTTGTCCTTAAGCAGACCATTACTCGATTGCTGTCAGGGCAGTGTGCTGGTGCCACTATCTATCTATCTACTGCATTTGCAGCACCATCATTTCTTGTAGTACCCCTTGCAACCTTTGGGAATATATACAGATTGTCACTTAACTCCAAATATTGACAGAGTTATGGCCTGTTCAAGTTCCAGTGTTATCCTATGGGAATCGTTATGTTTTATTACTTGATTTTTTTTAATGGCCACAATTACTTAAGGGTGCAGCATATGTTATTCTTGTAGTACCACTTGAGACCTTTGTGACCATATAGTGATTGTCACCTCTGCATCCTCTTCATCCTGAAGCACCAGCAGCCCAATACTGTCTCTGGCACCAGTATACAAACCAAACTGCTGTGACCTCTGCATCTTCCTCCTCCTGAAGCTCCAACAGCACAAGCCAGCCTCTGGCACCAGTATACAAGCCACAGTGCCGTGACCTCTGCATCTTCCTCCTGAAGTACTAGCAGCACAAGACAACCTCTGGCACCAGTGTACAAGCCAAAGTACCATGACCTCTCCTCCTCCTCCTCCTCCTCCTCCTCCTCCTGAAGCCATTTTTTTTAAACTTTATTTTTTCCGTTACATATTATGCATACAAAATGGTATTTCCTCATGCATGATGCAATATATTGTAACAACAAAGCAATATTAACACCAAAAATTAAGACATTCACATAAGAATATTACACAATATGGCACAATAGGATTGACTTTTAAGGTTTGATGGACATGCTTGCATGGAGTTTATGTTATAATGGTGGGAAGGTGAAGTGCTTCTATATGTTTGAGCTGAAGCCATTTTAAGGACTTCTGTAGCAGTTCTCTAATAAGGCAACTTTCCTGGCTGAATACTGAATAATGAATAATGAATATCTGCAACCTGAATACTGAATATTTGGCCGAATATTTGGGAAAAGGTATTCCTACAGCTCTACAAAATAACATCTGCACTTAAAGTCAAATCCCACAAGTCCTTGTGAAAACTGTAGAATTTCATGAAAAATTCCATAAAACTGGAATTTGCTAATTTCACTGAGCCTTATCCGGAGGATTCTAATTGAAAGATAGGGGTATGAGAGGCAGGTAGTACAGGAGGTCACCAGGTTCAGGAGTTAGATGCACAGTTTCACCAAGAAATGGACAGCTGTGCTGGGTAGCACAACAGTGGTAGACCCCCCATGTTGGAGCAAGGAAGCATGTAGTGTCAATAATTCCAGCCTGAATGCAGGATATTTAAGGATCCCATCGTGTAAATTTATGATCCAGGGAGCCTGATGTACATACAAGTCTGGGACTTAGAGGTACTCAGAAAGATGCAGTGGGGGAAGACAATGTCTGGGGCAGCAGAAAGGAAGCATTCTGACTATTCCAACAGGGTAGATCAATAGGAGAAGAAGTAGGTGGCTCATGTTTTAAGGGAGTTTGTCACCGTAAAGTACAGGGAGGATATCAGTGGAATCAATAGTTCTGAGTCAGTCTGGCTATGCCAAAAGAGAAGGGTGGTAATAGTCACCCAGAGAGGAAAAGCAGGACTGGAAAAAGCTCAGCCCAGCTTATCAAATAAGTATTGATATGTGCACTGTTACTTAATTTCCACAAAAAGAATTCTGGATGGTTCATGTATATGCTACTATAAATATGTGAGAAAATGTTACCAATATTTTCTTCTACTACAAATTTAAAATTGCTAAATCAATATATCCAGTTGTGTTAGACGGCAGGATACACTGACTATGGATATGCATGTCAAATGTTAAGTCTATGCTTGCAAGAGCATGGAAGTTACAAACATTCACATTTTTGAGAGTTTTCACTAAAGTTTGCAAATATTCACATAGTAAATATTTGAACCCCTGTAACTTCAAAATCTCTAATCCAACTATCTCCATATTTAGAACATTCTATAAGGATTAAAAAATGGTTATTCGTGTTAATTTCCACATGTCTAGCACCAAAGGTGCCCGAATTATATGCAGATAAACTTTTTCCACAAAATTTCCCACAGAAAATAAAATGACAGATTTTGAGCACATATAATTTTGAGATGAGACATCACATTGTCATGAAATCTGGCACATTATTAGAACACCCTATCATCCAGGAATCATCCTAAATTTAAGATGTCTGACCCAATAGATGGCTGAGGTATATGCAGACCAAATTTCACACAAAAAAATAAAATGACAGATTTAGAGCACCTATAATTTTGAACTTGTCCATACAAATGTCATAATTTAGAACCTTATTGGACCTACACCCAAAGAGTACGCTTGACAAATTTCAGAGCTCTGCCTTAAACAGCAGCTGAGTTATGACCAAATTACTAAATTTAAAAAAATCTTGCAAAATTCTGATGAAATTCCACAAACATTTAAGGAATTTCACTACATTTTATTGAAATTCCATGAATTTGGAATTTTCCCATTCCACGCAGCTCTACTGATGGGCTTTTTTCAGTCATCACATTCTATGTTTCCATGTTTTTGTATTTTAAATCAGAAATCCATGTCAGCTGGCAAAAGAATCCCTTTCTAACAATTTGGCTAAGATTGCCTCATTGCCTTCACATCCAGAATACATTATTTTCCAAACACAGTTTGGCCCATTGTCCTGTCTAAACTCTTCATGCACAGGACAAGGGCAGAGCCATTTTGTGTAGGGGGGCAATTAAGGCCCTAAATGTATCATTGCAGGGGGAAAGAGAAGTTACTTCAGAGGTCTCCTTGCATAACGGTATCAATCTCCTATTGTTTAAAGCAAGCCTTATCTGTCTTTGGGCATGATACAGTGTGTTTCTGACTGCCTGACTCCTGACATAGCTCCTTATGTAGTCTAGCCAGTTGAACTTGAGCAGGATCAGGTCACAATGTTTTGACCTTGGTGGAGTGGGAGGAGTTGTACTTGTCATGGGGAGCTCCAAATAAGCCTAATGTGCTTGGGGCAATCCAAGAAATGTGACTGCCCTATCCATGCACAAATAATTGGACAATTAGGTATTAAGGAGGTCTATTTAAGCTCCCATCTATTATCTGATGATTGTATGCCTTGATTACTGCACAAACATTAACGATGGCTCACTTTCTCATAGACTAGTTTAAATCTGTATATATTATTAAAGGCTGCAGTCAGCGGTCAGAGGAATTGTAGAAGTAACAATTTTCTAGCATTTAGGTCAAGGTACAGTAGTAGTGATTTTTGAAAGTAGTCCTGGTCAATATGTGCATGCCAATTGTTGGTGTGGTACAGTGGTTAATGTACATTCTATAAGAAGTAATGATTAGTTGACAAGACAAAGGTCTAGGAAGAAGAAAAAGCTTGTACAGTACATCAAACTAATGTTCATGAGGTGATGTGCCATATCTCTAACTGTTTATAGAGTACAAAGAGATCATTTATGGTGTCACAGGTGATGTTTTGCTGGCTATCTCAGAACAGGATGGTGCTGTGACAGTCAAGAATTTTAGGGTTGATAGAGAATGTACAGTATGTCCTTTTGAATCAGTACTAACACTCCGCTTTAGTTTTTTGTCATATTGTATAGTGACCGAGTATCAAGTCTTCAGTGCCAGAGTATTTATTACTTTACTCCCTCTCACTGTCTGGTGTTTGATTGCCATACAGTAAACTAGGGTATACTATCAGAATCTGTTGGAAGTGTTTAGTATGCTAAATGTTGTCATGGACAGTCTTGCCAAATGCCCTCAGTAGGATTGATTTAAATGCTGTAAATGTGGATGGAATGAGAATGCATTATTTATGTTGCCAAGTTCACTTACAGGCTAAAGTGTTTCTGTGAGTTAAGACTATGAGCAAAATCTCTTATTTTGATGTAGTCTTGAGAATTAATGAGTATCAGGTTTTATCATGTGAAATGAAGACCGATGTTATAAAAAATGTGTCAGTATCTGTTTAAAATGATGCTTATGAGAAGAGTAGCTAAAGTAAGTTTTTAAATTATGTATGGAAGACATATTTATGATATCAGACTCTCAGTTTGGCAGGTTGCTGAGATAGTTATGTTGTGCCTAGACTCAACAAAACAGTGAGAAGTTAAAGAGTCTCCACTTGTGTATGTAATTGCATAACTATGCACTATTCAGCTATTTCAGTCTGCTGGAGAGGATACTTTTTAAATGTCATGTCATTCCCAGGTTTACAGTACATTATACCTACCATTCTATGAAGCCTGTGAAAAGCTTTCACCAGGATGTTTGGACTTAATGGTACACTTCTTATGACATCTTTGGGCTTACAAATACCAAAACAACAGAGTATGATGTCACAAAAACAACAATTTTGAGGTTAGTTGGTGATAATCAGATATTTATTTTAACAGATTTGGAAATAAGAGGCTATAAATAAAAAAATATTCAAAAGACTAACAGTGAGCTAGGACAAAGAAAAAAAGAGAAAACATTAAAAGTGAATGCAATTGCTATAAGAAGTGCTTTAGACACTTTATTTTAGTATTGCAGATACCGGGGGCTGACTTTTTAGCAATGATGCTGCAGGCACAAGACTCAATTTGGGGCTGTGCCTGCAGCATCATAACTGTGTCAGAATGTTTCAGTGCTATGGTACTTTCAAAAGTTTTCCCACATCAATAGCATTTCCAATCTTTTTATGGTATAATAATGACGCAAGTCAAATATTGATGAATGTTTTATTATAGGGCTCCTGATGTGCCACAAGTTGCAGCAGATAGGCAGTTAGATCACTTTTCCGGTGCTTTCACATATCAGGCCAGGTGTCAGGGATGCCTCACAATTGTGCAGCACATCCCTGACACAGGAGTGAAAATTCAGTCCCTGCTCCTTAAAGGTACTTCCCAAATCATCTGGGAACAATCTGACTTTGCTTAGTGTTTCTCCAATCTAAATCCATCAGTTGATGATATTTTGTTCTTAGGTTTGTTTAGGGGATGTGTATGCATCTTCAATGTGTCATAATAAGTAGTCATAAAAGTGGTGTAATTTTTTTTTCATTTAAAGGGGACAGGAATTGATTGCTTATGTGCCGCTGTTTGAAATGTCTCTATTTTCATAACTTATATTCATACCTCTAAAGGATCCCTATTTAACTGTGCCTGAATAAAAGCTGAAGCTGTCAGTTGTGTTTTGTACTGTTTTCTTTGTATGGACAACATTCTGTGCAGTTCCTTTTATGGAACCAAGAATTTGGAGTTTTAACTATGTCACTTCATGGTTTCAGAACTGTGGGCACTGTACTGAAAAATTCATGCTCACATTTCTGAACCATGAAGTGACATAGTCAATACTCCAAATTCCTGGTTCCATGAAAGGAACTGCACAGAATGTTGTCCATACTAAGAAAACAGTACAAAACACAACTGACAGCTTCAGCTTTTATTCACGCACAGTTAAATAGGGATAATTTAGAGGTATGAATATCATTTATGAAAATAGAGACATTTCAACAGCTGCACATTGGTAATCAATTCATGTCCCCTTTAATCTATTTAATCAGGAAGTCCATATGCGACTGAGGTATCATTTAGAAATGGGACCTGATTCAGAAGGCAGCAAAGAAATAATTGAATATATAGATATTATGGATGCTTGGATTCTCTGTAATCCATTCCGCTTTCCAGCCATTGGAATTTTGGCAATTCTGAGTACTTTGTGGTAGAGGGGTGGACTATAGGACAAGGAGTCTTCATTATTCCACCCACCCTCCCCTGCTGCCACCGTGAAGCCACCATGCACCCCCAAACAACTTGAGCTGTGTCTTAACCCTCTTGTTACCCATCAAGTCATGAATTTGAAATTTCTGAAGAAAAACCATGGCACATGACCTCTCACTCCACCGCATAATCCCTTGAACTGTCCTCCTGTGTACTGACTGAGGCAGTGGTCTAGCAACACAAAACCATGGGGAAATTATCCAGTCATCAGTCTTGCTGTGAAAGGAGTAAGAGGCCCATTCCCAGGGTTTCATTGTGGTTGGCCAGGTCCCTCAGAGGATTATAGGTTGAAGTCCATCATACTTGGCCCAGAGGGATAGCAGGTGGCAGTTCTTTGGTCGGAAGGAAAAGGAGCAAGATGAAGGGCCATTTTGTTTTTTACTCAGGAGACTGGACGTTTTTTTTTTGTGTTAAGGAAAGGCTGTCAGAGCCTTGGGGGTTTATTTGGATGGGGCAGATAATAAAGGTAGCAACTAGAGTCGTGGTACTTGCAGCTTGAGTAACTCCAGCGAGGTGGCAATGCCAGTAAGGCAAGGGTAGGGTGTGTGATGTCTGACTCAGTCTGAGTCCCTCCATTCCAGATTGGATTTACCTACTTTACTTCCTTCTTTATTACCTCAGGCTCCCAGCAGCTAACATGATGGAGGGACCTCCAATATATAATATATACAATATATACTATATATATATATATATATATATATATATAGATATAGATATATATCTATATATATATAGATATACAGATATATATATATATATATATATACATACACTATGTATAAATAACTCTCATCACCTATAACCTGTGTCCTACCAGATGGGCTGTCCACTGCCCTGCCCATATAGGGATAACAGGACAGTGTTGAATTTCAACTTCCTCCCCTTCACCCCATGTTGAATACCCTCCACCTACAATACCTCTCTTTCATCATCCTGTCTCACTCTACCTCTCCTCCAACCCCCCCCAAGGTTGACATAGCCTAACACTGCCTACCCCTACACTCAATTAAGCACTTATAACCTACCCCTATACCCTTCTTATATGCACTTTAGTCCACCCTGTCATGGGTGTTTACTCACCTGGTAAAGGTGATTGTGTTGGTTGGCATCCATGGCACTCCAGACATTCATGGGTTACAGCCCACCTGATAGGCTAATGATGCACATGACCCAGATCAGATTTCCAGTATATCCAGGTCCCAGGAACCCCTGCTTTCCAGTTTGAATTTTCCATAGCTGAAAGGAAGAAAGTAGGAACACAAGCAAGCAATGCACACAATAGAGACTAGCAAAGATGAGATATGCAACGACAGGGTAAAATAATGGGGCCAGAGGCCTGAATTTATTGCCTATTCTGTACACACTACCTCAAACCGTGGTTCGACTTGAGCTTTCTTTGCAGCGGGATTGAGGTCTGAAGGTGTAGGGACCTCCTGTTTCTTTTTTTTTTTTTTTTGGCGGGACGCTCCGATCATTCCCGAGGGAATTTGGAGTGCCATGGATGCCAACCAACACAATCACCTTTACCAGGTGAGTAAACACCCATTGTGATTGTATTGGCATCCCATGGCACTCCAGACATTACCTCATGGGAGATAAGAGGCAGTTTAAGCCTCCAGGTGGGATTCGGATGGATTGGAGGGACCAAGAGATGGGGCCGCTGCGAGGACGTGAGAGGCGAAGGCCAGCCTGAAATTCTGGAGTTGCTCCAGCCTGTAGTGCCTCACAAAGGTGTGTAGGGAGCTCCAGGTAGCGGCCCTACAGATGTCCTCGGAAGATACCAGTGCTCGTTCCGCCCAGGAGGTGGATACTGCCCTGGTGGAGTGTGCTCTGATCCCCTGTGGTGGAGTCAGATGCTTTGCCGTATAGGCATGGAGCACGACCCGTCTGATCCACCCTACGATGGTGGTCTTGGATGCCGTGAGCCCCTGTTGTTGACCCTTCGAGATGATGAAGAGTCTCTCCGTCTTGCGGATGGGTTGAGACCTGGCCAGATAGACCGAGAGGGCTGATCTGACGTCCAGAGAGTCCGGGGCACTGTTCCCATCCTGTAGAGCAGAGCGGGTCAGGGCGGGTAGGTCTATGGGTTGTTCCCTATGGAACTTCATGGGGATCTTCGGTTGGAAGGCCGGAACTGTCCGAAGCCGTACTCCTTCGGGGGTGAAGGTGGTGTAGGGTGGTGCGCAGGACAGTGCACCGAGCTCCCCTATTCTTCTGGCCGAGCAGATGGCCACAAGAAAGGTGGTCTTCAGGCCTACCCAGAAGAGGTCTGCTTCGGTGAGGGGTTCGTATGGTGGTGCTCTTAGGGAGTCCAATACCAGAGGTAGGTCCCAAGGTGTGACGCCAGGTCTGGCCCTGGGCCGCATGAGGTCCACGGCCCTTAGGAAGTGAATTGCATCCGGATGAGCTCCCGGTGGGTGTCTCTCGATGAGGCCTCTGGCCGCCCCTATGGCTGGCAGCTGCACCCTTAGAGAGGAGGGTGCCAGCCCCTTATCCACCCCCTGCTGTAGGAACAACAGGATAGTGGGAAGATCGGCTTGTTCTGGTATCGAGCCTCGGCGGTGGCACCACTGTGAGAAGACGGTCCATTGTCTCTCGTAGGTGGAGGTGGTGGAGGCGCGACGAGAACGGAGGAGCGTGCCTATGACCGACTCGTGATACCCGGTGGCCGATAGTCGTTCCCTCTCAGGAGCCAGGCCGTGAACTTTAGTGTTCGAGGGGACGGGTGCATCACTGGCCCCTGCGACAGCATGTCTGGCCGGGTCAGAATCTGGAAGCTGGCTAAAGACATTTCTGTGATCGCCGTGAACCATGATCTGCGGGGCCAGTATGGAGCCACCAGGATGATGGTGGTTCGGGATTTCTGGATTTTGTCCAAAACTTGAGGGATGAGGGGGAGCGGAGGGAACACGTATGCACCATCCTGAGGCCATGCCTGGGACAGGGTGTCCGTGCTTTGGAATTGCGCGTCCCTGAACCTGGACAAGTACCTGTCTACCTGGGCGTTGTCCCTCGATGCCATTAGGTCTATGGACACTGGGCCCCACGTCGCCTGGATTAACCGAAATAGGTCTGGGTGCAGGCGCCATTCTCCGGGATGGATCTGTTGGCGGCTGAGCCAATCTCCATTTTATGTTCAGCTTTCCGGCCAAATGGACCACCCCAGGTGGGATAGGTGTTTTTGCCCAGTTCATTACCCTTGAGGTTTCCCGTGACATGGCCTTGCTTCTGGTACCCCCTTGTTTTGCTATGTATGCCACCGTCACGCGGTTGTCTGATTTGATCTGAACCGACTGTCCCTGTACGATGTGACGGAAGGCCCCTAGCACATGGAACACTGCTCTCATTTCCAGCATGTTGATTGAGAGTAGAGCCTCCGCTGGGGACCAGGTGCCCTGCGCTGACTCGTCCCCCAGGCAGGCTCCCCAACCAGAGAGACTTGCATCCGTCTCGATGGGAATCGGGGGGGGCTTCCAAGGGAACTCCTCTTGTCAGATTTCCCGGAGTGACCCACCACCTCAGGGAAGATCTCACTTCTGTGGGCAGCTGGACCGGGCTGCGCAGGTTGAACTTGTTTGATGCTCCGCTTGCCAGGATGAAATTTTGGAGTGGACGCATGTGCCACCTGGCCCAAGGGATGAGGTCGATGCAGGAGGCCATGCATCCCAGGAGTTTCGCGACCTTTGCCACTGTAGTGCGGTGGTGTGACCTTAACTGCCCGGCCAGTTTCCAGAGACTGCGGATCCGTGCTGGGGCCGGCCTCGCCCAGCCGTCCGCTGAGTTGATGATGGCCCCAAGGTGCTCGATCTGCTGGGTTGGACAGAGCTGGCTCGTCTCCTTGTTTACCACCCAACCGTGGTCCTTGAGTGCCCATATGGCGAGTTCTGTATGAGCGTACGCCTGATCCCTGGATCGGGCGCGTATGAGCCAGTCATCCAGATACGGTACTATGTCCAGCACTTGTTCCCTGAGCCTGGCCACCAAGGTGATGGAGACCTTGGTGAAGACCCTGGGGGCTGAGGACAGCCCGAATGGAAGCGCCCGGTATTGGAAATGCTGTCCCATGATGTGGAAGCGTAGGAACCTTCTGTGGTTCTTGATGATAGGGATATGTAGGTAGGCATCCTTTAGATCAATGGAGGTTAGGAAGTCGCCTACTCTGATACCCTGGAGGGTGGACCGGACCGTCTCCATTTTGAAGCGACGTGGGATCACGTATCGGTTCAGGCATTTTAGGTCCAGGACGGGCCTGAGCTCCCCCAACTTTTTGGGGACCAGGAAGAAGATGGAGTACATGCCTTCCCCCTGCTTCTGAACTGGGACTGGTTGGATGGCCCTGTTCTGGATCAGATCTGCCAGGATTCCTTGTACCTGGTGTGGCGAGGCCCTCCTTCTGGAGATGGGAGACGAGATGAACCATTGGGGTATTGACTGGTGAGTCAGCTCTATGGTGTATCCCCTGGAGACCACGTCTCGGACCCACCTGTCCAACGTGGTGGCCTCCCAGTGGTGGGCGAACAGGGCCAACCGTTGGCCGACAGTGGGGTACTGAGGGAGGCTCGGGGAAACAGAGTCACTGTTTTCCCCCGAACCCTCTTCCACGGCCTCCGGACCTTTGACCCCGGGGTCTGAAGGAGGAGGGGGACTTGTAGCTGTTGAAGGCGGGGGTGCGTGTGAAGGATGTGGAGACCCTACTCCGAAAGGAGTGGTTTTGCGAGTAGAGTTCCCTGCGGTTTTGGCTTTTGGTTCCGGGCCGAAACCTGTGTCTAGCAGCTTGTAGATGTGAGGGTCTTGACCTATTCCTTAAGAGGTCCCTACCCTCTTTCCTCTGTTTTAGATAAGCCTGGAGACCTTCCCCAAATACGTGACTCCCCCCCTTAAGGGGTAAATTCTGAAGCAAAGTCTTAGATTCTGAATCGGCGTCCCAGAGCTTGATCCATAGTGCTCTGCGGGCCTGATTTATGATGGCGGCCGCCCTGGCCTGGAGGCGTAAAGAGTCCACTGCCATGTCTGCCAGGTACTTGGCTGCGTCGAAGGTACAGTATAATAGTTCAGCCTCCCTCGACTTCGGGCTTGCCTGCTCCTGGAGTTCCTCCAGCCAGTGGATCTGGGCCCTTGAGGTATAGATTGCCGCCGTCATTGCCTTGGCCATGGTACCTTCGATTTCAAATGTCTTTTTCAGCATTTCTTCAATTTTCTTGTCGGTAGGGTCCTTGAGTGCTATGGTGCTGCATGGCAGCACAGTCTTCTTACTCAAGGTCACCACTTGGGGATCGATGGAAGGGGCCTTGCACCACGCATCTGACTTGTCACCCTGAATTGGGTACATCTTGAGTAAGTTCCTTCAGTTTGGCACTCTGCCCGGGATCCATGGATTGCCATTCGGTGTGAATCAGTTCCTCAATGGCCGGGCAGACTGGGAAGGTCTCTGGGGTGGTGGTCCTTAGCTGGATCATAGGATCTAGCTTCGATTCCATCTTCTCCCCTTCCTGTTCCTCCGTAGCCAGGCCCATGGTGGCCTTGATGACCTTCATAAGGCCGGGAATTGTCTCGAACGCACACAGTTTAGAGGTCAGAGATGGGGTTGCCTGTTGATCGAGGTCCTCTATGTCCGATTCCAGGCCATGCTCCTCCTCCTCCTCCTCGTCAAATTCATCCTCTTTTTCTCTCTCCTCAGTGTTGCCATCCTGGGGAATGCTGGGGAGCAGATCATCTGGTGCCGGGGACTCTTCTGGAGGGTCTCCCTGATGGGGAGGCTCCGTGCTGGGTGGTCTTGCTTTGTTTTGTGTAAGGGCCTCCAGCTTCTCCATGTTCTTCAGCATGAAGTTCTGCTGACTCTCCATCATGGCCACCACAGCTTGTTGGTTTTGAATCAGTAGGGAGCCCGGGTCCACCCATGTCGAGTTGCTGGGGCCGGGGAGAGAAGGAGCTGGGGGGGAGTTCTCTCCATTGAAGACAGCTCGTCGTCCATGAGGCAGGCTCTGCATAGAGGGCCTGGGGTTTGAGGGAGGAGGTTGGCACTGCACGCGGTGCATTTCTTTGCTTTAACCATCTGCAAGAAAGAGAGAGAGAGGTCTGAGTGAAGAGAGAAGACTCCGGCGCTTTTCCCCCTAGACCCCGTTAGAAGGTGTGGATGGAGGGGGGGGTGAGACGGAGGCTGCTGTGGTAAGGGCACTGTGTGAGGGCCCTTAGCCTGAGCCGTAAGGGTGGAGACTTCTTCCCAATAACCTTTACCACCTATCCCCAGACTGGCAATCCTACTTGGGAAGGCGGGCCCGCTGTGGGAGGGGGCCGTGACCCCCCGAGAGATGGGGATGGAGATCGCAGGACCTACCTGGGTCGCTATGTGAGGTACCAGGGCAGTAGCTCTGCGGTGTCCTACTGGGGTCGCTATGAGAGGGACCCGAGTGGAACCATGAAGTCTCCCAAGTTGTCTCTCTTTATTGCCCCTTCTGGCTGATCTCTTTTTTTTTTTTTTTAAACCAGGATAGCAAAAACAAACTGGAGAAAAAAGAACTTATCCAGAGTGGTCTGGAGGCACCAGGAGACACCAGATTGCAGCCCAGGAGTCGGACCACCCGTTACTGGAAGCACAGGGAAGTTAAGTGACTGCTCAGGGTCACACAGTAGCAAGTGGAAGCTGTGGGATTCAAGCCCAGGAGTAGTCTACTGGGTGGACCAGATTTTGCACCTCAGAGCCTAAAACCACTGTGCTATACTGCCTCCCAGCTTGCTGAGAGGGGAAGGAAGGAGCGTAGGAGGGCCTCCGGGCATGCCTGTAGGCCTGCGCTGGCGTCAGCCCGCTCGTCGCGTAATGGGGGGAAAGAGATGGAGTCTGCCCCTGTGGCACATCCCCGGGCCTCGCTCCATTATAGGCCTGGGAGGGAGGAAGGAGAAGCGCCCCTCCATGGAGCGACAGGCCGGGAGGCGACCGGGCATGGGCCCCAGCAACTGAAGAGGCGGCCCAGGAGCGTCGCGCAGGAGGAGGTAGGCCCGAGGGGGGGAGCTCCTAGGAGTGCACCAGGAGTCGCAAAATATCACGAGAGAGATCAGGAGTCGAGGGGAGCAGAGGCGACTCATGGTTCAGAGGGCAGGCCGAGGTCTGCTAGCTGGGATGGCCAGGAGGCAGGGAGGCACTGAGAGCCCGTGGAGTCACGAGGAGCAGAGGCGACTCATGGGGAGAGCAGGCCGAGGCCTGCGTAGTTGGATTCAGGGCCGCGTGGCGGCCGCTGTCAAGAGGAAAGATGGGCCAGGGCCCAGGAAAACAAGGCGCGGTCGCATCAGCCGGGGGTCCCAATCAGGCCGCTGGAGTCGCTGGGAGCAGAGGCGACTCGCGGGAGACCCAAACAGGCCGCGGAGTCGTGGGGAGCAGAGGCGACTCACGGGAAGGAATCCCGAGGAGGGAAGGCCTCTGAGGGGTAGCGGAGGCTGCAGGAGGACCGCGGAGTCATGGGGAGCAGAGGCAACTCGCGGAATGTTTCTAGAGGTGGAGGCCTGCTAGAGGGAGCCCACTATGCCACGTGGCTTAAGGAGTAGGCAGCACGCTGCCTGGGCCTGAAGGGCCTGGCTGCTGGCCAGAAACGCGAGGAATTTGCTCAGGTAAAGAATAAAACACCTCGAGAGGCCTCCAGGGATAGAGAAAAATATATAAACTGATTAGAACGCTCCCATAACACACAATAGAGTTTGAAACAATGATGGAATTTTTGGGAGCCAGAAGCTCCTTCTTAAACAAGAAAGAATAAATTCCTATCCATAATCCATGAGTACCAGCACATAAAAAGGCTAAAAATATAGCACATTTCCTACCTTAAAAGATAAAGAGCAGACAGGGGTTCTCTGGATGCTTCTTGCCTATTCAGATGCACAAATTACAACTGGAGAGCAGGGGTTCCTGGGACCTGGATATACTGGAAATCTGATCTGGGTCATGTGCATCATTAGCCTATCAGGTGGGCTGTAACCCATGAGGTAATGTCTGGAGTGCCATGGGATGCCAACCAATCACAATGTCTGTTTGCCTCAAAAATCATGGTCTGTCTGTGTCTCTCAATAAATTTCCTTTCCCTTCTTCCATTCTGCCCTCCACAATTTTTCATTCCCTCTTTCCATTCTTCCTCTCTTTACTCCTTTCACTGTAAATCTTGAATATCTATGTTACACTAATGGCTACCAATTACTATTGTGTCACCTTAACATCTAGTGCTGCATTCTGTTGCCAAGTTATTATATGTGTTCCAGTGTTACCAACTGTCACCAGCTGTTGCCTAATTGCTATATATGTCTTCATATCTACTATAGTTAACTTTTGCATTGTTAGCCAGTGTTATCCACCTGTAATCCCTTCTGCTTTCATTGTATGCAAGTAAGCAAATTGTATTCCAACATTGTAACATTTCTCCGTATTCTATCCCATTGTTCCCTACCCCACCCAGGTCACACCAGGAGATGAACAACTTGTTGCTCACTGTGCCTTCTTGATGAAACATTTCAATAAATATATACAAACCTCCATGGATTGTCCAGAAGACAGCTAGCTAAGATAGGATGCTGGAGACCAGGCTACAAGGGTGTGGGAAGGGGGGTAGATCATTGTGCTGTGTTCTAATGTGTAGGCAGATGGGAGGAGTTTTTACAAGTTAATGAAATCAGATGATTTCAGGTGTTTTTCAGAATTTGTGTTTTGCTGGTAATAAATACCAAAAAACTGTAACCCTAAAAACAAAGTAATCAGAATCTGAATCACAAATGTTGCCATCCAAAATCAGAACCTCCCCAAGATATATTGAAAACACAACAAAATTATATAGCTAAACAACATGAAGTGGCTTGCTGCCATTGGAAAATCACTGTGGATAATGCATCAGAACACTGCGTATAAATGCGCTGTGTTATGCTGTGCCATGGTATTTTGGAAACCAGCCTCTGTGTTAAGCACAAGGGTGTACTAATTCATGTAATGCACACTGTGCTGTACAATATTGTATTTTTGCACACATTTCTGTTGATTCTTAAGAGTACTGTGCTATATAATAAAACCAGCTCAGCCAAATAACCCATTTTATATAGTTTTTTGGAATGGAAAGTACCATATCCAGACTTGACCAACTCTAAAAATGTCACCATTCTTGAGCCTTCTTCAGGATGGCAGATTCTGTTAATAACATTTCATTTAAAAAAAATAAATGTAACTAATAAAAAATTGTGGTTAGCCATGCAAGACAAAAATGAAATCCCAATATAGACCTAATTTAAAGCATAACAAAAAAAATTGAAGTACCAATGGTACAAATGGCACAAACAGTCTGTAAAGTGTGACACAGTCATATAGCCAGAAATAAAGGCTTCCCCTGGCAATGAATGGGACATGACTTGGGTGGTTGGGCATAACAGTGACATGGAAACATAGAGTTATGTCCCCAGTAATGAACACAATTTTTGAGGAAGAAAAAGCAACAGTGGGGCTGATTTTCACACTGCACACCTATGGTCAACCTTACAATTCAAATGTCCCCTAGCAAAATATGTTATTGATATCCCATCACTCTGTATACAGTATGTCAAATATCATACACAAACACAAATCAGCCAAATAATTCAATAAATTAGTGGATTACTCTGGCAGTTAGGCTTATGTTTTAGCATCATTACTCACACTGTTGATACTGCTGCGGAATCGTCATGGGAACTCCTTTATTTGTCACTCTAAAATTGACAGTGCCTGCCTATCCAATGGTGGTGTTGGTCTGGCAGTCATCTGGAGTCCAGGACACCCCTTACAGAAAAAATTATATGAAATGTTTTCATGCTGCACACATAAAACTACCCATGTGATATGCATGCTGCAAGCATGATTTAAATGTTATATTGGAACCGATTGCATACATGTGGCATGGTGCAGCAAGCAAGTGTAGAAAGCATGCTTTTTATTATAAATTGGAACAGACTGCATGCACGTGGCATGAATGCAGAAAGCATGTGGTCACTGATAAGTGCACACAAACAAGTTAAGTGACTTGCTCAGGATCAAACAGTATACAAGTGGGGGTTGACAAGATTCAAACCCAGCTCTTCCAATCTCTTGGTTTGCATGCAGTTCAGTGCCTTTAACCACTAAGCTAAGCTGCCTGCACACATATGGCTTGCTTGTACTTAACATAGAAACATAGATTTTGATGGCAGATAAGGACCGCTTGGCCCACCTAATCTGCACATTTCCCTAACTACAGGATAAGCTACAGATCCTAGTTAACCAACAGCCTATTTCTTCCTACCCACACAAGAATTGCCTTGTATCTGTCCCACGCATTCTTGAATTATCCCAAAGTTTTAGACCCCACAACCTCCTCAGGAAGGCTGTTCCATGCGTCCACCACCCTCTTACTTCCTCACGTTGCCCCGAGCCATCCCCCCCATCTTCAAATTGTGTCCCATTGTTCTTGCACATCTCTTTTTCTGAAAAATGCTACCCTCTTGGATTTTGTTGATTCCACTTAGGTACTTAAAAGTTTCTATCATGTCCCCCCTCTCCCTTCTTTCCTCAAGGGTATACCTAGTAAGCTTCTTTAGTCTCTCCTCATATGGCTTCTCTTGCAGACCCTGCACCACTTGAGTTGCCGTCCTCTGAAATGCCTCCATCCTGTCTATGTCCTTGTGAAGATGGGGTCTCCAGAACTACATGCAGTACTCCAGTTGGGGTTTCCCTAACTGTCTGTACAGAGGGATAACAACTTCCTGTTTTCTGCTGGTAATGCCTCCCCTTATATATCCCAGTATCCCCCAGCCCTCCCCACTGCCTTCTCACATTGCTTGCCAACCTTAAGGTCATGTGATATGATTACTCCCAGGTCTCTTTCCATTTTTGTTGTTGATACTACCTCCCCCCCAATTGTGTTCTCTTCCCCTTGGTTTTTGTTTCCCATGTGCATTATTTTGCACTTCTTTGCATTGAATCCATGCTGCCATACTTCTCACCATTCCTCCAACCTTACCAAGTCCCTTCTCATCTTTTCCATGCCATCTTGTGTATCAACCCTGTTGCAGATCTTTGTGTCATCTGCAAAGAGGCATACTTTTCCTTCTAGTCCCTCTGCAATGTCACTTATAAAGACATTAAAAAGGAATGGACCCAGTACTGAACCCTGTGGTACCCCACTAGTAACCCTCCTTTCTTCAGAGTGGACTCCATTTACAATTCCTTCTGTGTCCTGTGTCCAGTCAATGTTTTACCCAGGCCACCACCCTGGGACCCACTCAAAGGCTAGTTAATTTGTTTATTAATCTTTTGTGTGGGACTGTGTCAAATGACTTGCTAAAGTCTAGGTAGGCCATGTCTACAGCCCCTTCCTGGTCTACTACTTGGTCACCCAGACAAAGAAATCAATTAGATTTGTCTGACATGACCTTCCTGCTGTGAACCCATGCTGCCTTGGGTCTTGTGCTCCACCGGTCTCTGGGTACTCAACAATTATTTCCTTCAGAAGTGATTCCATCATTTTCCCCTAACGCAGAGGTCAAACTGACAGGTCTATAGTTTCCTGCCTCTGTCTTGCTCCCATTTTTGTGAAGGAGAATCACATCTGCCTTTCTCCAGTCCTCAGGTTCCACTCCATCCTCCCATGATTTGTTAAAAAGGGTAGTCAGTGGTGTCACTAGTTTTCCCCTTAATTCTTTTAGAATTCTGGGGTGAATCCCGTCAGGCCCCATTGCTTTGTCCACCTTCAGTTTTAGGAGTTCTTTCAGATCCAATAGTCTGGCTTCAATACAAATCCGCATACTATACATCTGCACACATGTGGCATGCTTATAGCCACTGATATACTTTTTAGTTTTCTTGACTCCCCTCATCTTAGCTGTGCAGCTGAACTGTAGCATACATACCAATGGGAACACATGTGGTTCTTCCCACCCCCAGCACACACACACATACCCACAAAACTACTTAATTACTTCAGTCTGGCCTGTAGTCCTACTATTTTCTCTGATTCTCCATAGTTTTGAATGCTTACAGGCAAAAAAGGCTTTAAAGGGCAAACACAAAAGTAGCAATAACTTGACACCCTCCAACATGACCAGTCCCCCCCTCGCATGCACACACACTATGGCAGATGCAGCTACGCTGCTACAGACAACCCACCAAGTATAGATATAAATTGAAAGTCTCTTACTTTAGTACTAGGGAGTCAGAAGTAGGAGTCTTTATGAGATGATGTCCATGGGTTAGAGTGCTGGGGTATAGTTGTATGCCAATAAAATGAATGGAGTTATTTGTTATCACTATTTTATACATTATGATGTTGAGGTGGAGAATAATGAAGGCCACTGTTTGTTGTTTTTTTTTTTTAAGCAGGAGAGACACACTAAGCTGAAGCTTGTTTATAGGTGTGACTTAGGAGCACAAGAAAGTTAAGTGACTTGTTCAGGGTAACACAGTATGCAAGTGGGGACTGTGGGATTCAAACCTAGGTCTCCAGGTTTGCAGCTCAGAGCCTAAACCACTGTGCTATACTGCCTCCTATTCTACTAACAAGGCCCTTGTTAGTCAAGTGGTGTCCTTCACTAATCTCCAACTTGCCATTATAATGTATAAAATAGTGATAAAAATACCCCCATTCATTTCAATAGGAAGGGTCCCTGCACTCTCATTTGCCCTATTTTTTTTTAAGTCTTTCGTAACTGGGTAAGGCCCACTAGACACAAGTGCCTGTTTTTAAGGGCAACCTGGGAGCACTCGGGGGTTAAGTGACCTGCTCAGAGTCACACAGTATGCAAGTGGAGGTTGTGAGAATCAAACCCCTGTCTGCTGGATGTACCAAGCTTATTTACAGCTCATTACTGTAACTTCTAGGCTATACTGCCAGCCTCTGAGTGTGGGGATGTGGATGTCAGTTTCACTGAGGGGGTAGCCATAAGCCTGACTATTGTTGTGCTCCAATAGTCTGTGCATACCATACCACTCAACTGTCCCTGAATGCAATGAACAGTCCTCATTTTACCCCTAAAAACTGCTCTGCCTCTCATCCATCCCTCGTAGAAAACATGCTGCTCACATAGAGGATGTCTTGTAAATTTAGACTTTATGGCAGGGGCACCATTTCAGATTTCTGCAGGGGGGAGCCAACAACCAGTGAAGGCCAGGTGATGGTTAGCCCCTAGATGGCAAGCTCTGGAATGTTTGAAACATCTCTAAATTAAACTTATTTGTTGAGACTGAAAATTGAAATGCAAACCAGAAAAATTTAAAATATATAATATTCATCTGTCTATACCCCGGAGCAGTGCATCAAATTTGAACTTAAACCCATCAGGTACTAACCAATTGTTTTGCTGCCTAAAGTTCTGAACCCCCGCCAAGAAAAAACCTCCCAAATTCTCTCCCCAATTCCATTCCATTCAATACCCCTCCCATATGGGTTGTGTAGCTGCCCAAAGGCACAGACATGTGAAAAACACATCAATATTTCAGTCTTTCCTCCTTCCCTAATCCCCCTGTAAAAAAAAATTACTTTTACTTACCCGGCCATCTGGCCAGAACCTGCAGCCCAATCCAGCGTGCCACCAGCCCAATTTTCAGTCCGCTTCTCCTTCATCCTTCTGCCATCTCAGGTCACCAACATGGTCTGTGACCAAATCACCTCACCAACTGAATCCACCCAACCCGTATTGCTTGCTTCTTGCTTGACTGCTCCATGGCTGCTGACACACTGTACTAATCAAGGCCTATGAAGACTGCCCACACCGCTGTCCCTGCTGCTGCAAGGCCTAGCTTGCTGTCACAGGGGGCCCGCACTGTTTTTTTTTTTTTTGTAAAGCAATCCTAGTAGAGTAACTAGGTAGCCACATTTTGAGTTAGCTTCTAGCTCATCCCAGACCCTTCAGCAAATGTGTGACTTGTGCTGTTGCTTGGCTGGAGCTCCTTCATGTCATGTGTGATGGTGCTGCCACTAATAAGTGGAGACAGTTGACAACACAATACAGACACATTTGAGTCAGGAGTGCACCTGCAGTGTGAGTGCAACGCTTGCCCAGGGGGCACTTATTGTGCAAAAGATTACATCCAAATTTAAAGCAATTATTGCCACACCATAACAACAACCTAGGCACAAATGTGTGTGTGTGTGTGTGTGTGTGTGTGTGTGTGTGTGTGTGTGTGTGTGTGTGTAGGGGAAACTGCTCTCCTCTGCCATACCTAAATGGCACCCCTGCTTTATGGAAGAAATTAATTCTCAGTAGCTAACATCAGCACAAGTAAATACAATGGCTTCCACTGTGTTCTGAGGTACTGTATCTCCATGTTTTAGGATGTGTCCTGATCAGAGTGAGGGTTAGTGTCCCTCATTGTCCCGCATTTTGAGTGTCCATATTCCTCATTTCAGTGACAAAATGTGAGGTATGGTGCATGCTTCCAAGACCTACTCAGCACAAAGAGTGCTGAGCATGGCCATAGTGTATATGCTCCACACAGAATGACAAAGGGAAAGTAAGTGAGCTGTAACAGCCATGGAGAAACGCATTTGTAGCACTAAATATGCGTTGGGGGATTTGCAAGACCCAATACAAAAATGTCAGGCTTCACAACACAGAGGCCCCTCTTCGTTCATCTGGAATGGGTAGGTGCTGGCTGACTACATTCTAGGCATTTAATGCAGTAAGCAAACAATACTTTACAAATTAATGGCAACTTAATGACAAAAATCAAAAGCTATTAAACAACTTGCAAAAAGATCAGAATTATTGAGTTTACCTCATTTTAATGGAAAATCAATGAAAATGGTATTTTAATGGCTCTAATTGCTAGCAGTAGTATGAGAAATAAAAACTGATGCATTTTTATAGTTGAGATTTGCACCAGTTTAGTTGCTGCACACATGGCAAACGTGCAACTTGCGAACCTGATGTAATTTTTAAATTATGTTATCACCAGCTTACCTGCTGCATACATGTCAAGCTTGCAGCATGTGAAGTTGATGTGCTTTTTAGACCTTGTTCGCTTAGGTTCACTTTGTGTATGCGACCCACATGCAAACATTGCACAACTAAGCATGTGGCGTACATTCTGCATGTATACAGCACACTTATATTTCTGTAGGGGACAGGCAAGGAGTGCCATGGGGAGCTACTTTTCTTATTTCCTGAAATCCAGACAAGTCCTAGAGACACCAGAAAATCACTCAAGGACTCAACCACTGCTAAAGACAGTCAAGGGGTTCTGGGTTTTCTTTTCCCACTCCTGCATAGGACACAGGGAGAGGGCCACCATGCTAACAGATGCCAAGGTTTCCATTCCTGCTTGGTTGGTTGACCATAATAGGCCTGCCATGATGTTGGGTGCTGGGATTTCTGTTCCAGCTCCTGTTGGACAATAAGAAAGGCTCACTGTGCCAGCAGATGCTCAGTCTTCTGTTCCTGCTTGACACCAGGAGAGGCCCGCCATGTTAGTGTAAACTGTGGATACTCAGTTTCTGTTCCAACTCATCCTGGTCACCAGAAGATGACCTTTTCAGGGACTGCTAATCCACCAGCAACATGAGGAAGGTTGGCACTCTATGCTATTTTTGACTGGACGTTCCAGAAAATTTACCTGGGCTGAATTTCTTATACAATTTACACAGAAAACTGTTTTCAAAGTCTTGCTGGCTACCCACAACTGTCACATACAGCATGCCCTAAGCAAGGTACCTCACCACCATGACAGTCATAATGCAATTCCACAGGTAAACATTACTTGAAACATTCATTAGATCAATAACAGTAGAAGTAAAACAAAACAAATAAAAAAAAAAACATAAGTTTATTGTACTCTTATCTATAGCTGGTGGCATAAAAGCACAGATAGGACATATCAATTTAAGTTGTTGGTCATTTTTGTCCAGTGAGCAGTGATTGCTTCTTTTTAAGTCCAGATGGGAGAGGTTACAAGGATCATTTTTATTGTCCATATTGGGTATTAGCCCAAGATCCATATGGAAGACTAAAACTCATAACCTTCTGATCGCTGGATTACCCTTTTCAATTACTAACAATTTCTCTTATACAGCATAAATTGTTGTGAAAAAGCAAAAAAAAATGTCTTCATTGGGGATTGTGACAGGGTTAAGGCTTGTTTGTCAAGGGATTAGTGGTAAGCGACACTTCCATGACAAAGCACCCTTGATTAGTGTCAGTTAAAAAATAGAAAGGATGTCCTGAGCATGTGAAAAACCTAGGTATTGTATGAAAGATAACAGAAAACCACATCTGTTATTGTATTGTGCAACACTCTGCTTATTTTACTCTAACACCATGTGTTTTCTTTATCCCCCCAACCCCTCCCAGTTCAGTGCCCGTACCAGGGCTGTGCTGACATGTTAAATCATATGCCTGTTTTTTATTTGACTACAGTTTGTATAGTTTGTAGCTAGAGTATTACAGGGAGCCCTGCAAACTGTTGTTCACTGCTGAATTTATAAAATCATTAAAGGGAGACTAGCACAGTTCAATGCCCAGCAGTGTTTGTTCAGTGTTAAGTAAGTGTATATAGTAACTCAAATGCTAAGTGCAAAATATGCCCCTCTCCTCAATACATGAAACAGTGTAAGACAGATAACTGCAAGCAGTTCCTTTCCCCTAGTTTTATGCCTATGCAAAATAAGGATTGCTTGGAGGAGGAATTAGACTTGAGGTTAAGGTGGTCCTTCTGCACAGCATCACCACTAATTAACGGTATCCTATGATAAGGGCATCCACTATTGAGTGCTTACAAAAGAGCGACTCAATAGCAGCTCCTGTTCACAGGGCCATTGGACAGGGGGGTGAATACGGCTATAGCGACATCCTGTCGCTATATGTATACGCGTGTGGAGGGAGCGAGTTCGATGGGCAGAAGAGGAGGGAGGATATGTGAGGCATAGTGCGGTAGTGGGTTGCTGAGCTAGCCATGTGGCATGGTGGGTTCTTAGCAGGCTAGAGTTGGGAGGGTGCCAGCAACAAAGCTGGGCGCGTTGGTTATTTTTGCACCAGTCTGTTATTTTAATTTTTTTTTGTTTTCACCCCCCCAACATGCACCCCCCTGGAGTTGAGAATCCTTTAGTAGGGTAGTGCAGGGGGCAAAGACCCCACAAAAGCAAAAAAAATCTATGTTTCCAGCACCCTTTTGGTCTGTTCCGCAAGTGTACACCAGCGAAATTGATTTTCGGCGATGTACACTTGCCCTAACGACAATCGCCCTTTCTGCAATCAGTTATCACATAAAATCCAAATTAACCTTATTTCAAAGACTGTTCTGTTTAGTCTTAACTCAGCATTCTGCACCTAAAATGTACGTTTGCCTGTTTAAGGATGTCATCCACTGCACATGTGATGTTCTTGTATGTTGTAACTGAAATCTGTTGTTATGCTACAATTATGTAATATAGGTTAACAAGTATATCAGGTGACCACAGAGAGGGTTAAACCACACACAATGGTCTGGATGCTTCCAGTACTGATATGCAAACAAAGAAAAACAACCTTTTTTAGGGATTAGCCTGTACCTGTGTAAATCATATGTACATCCCTACTGGGCACAGGAGAAATAAGTCACTCTCTCCTGTTTTTATGTATACACAGATTTATTAAACAGATACAAATCATTGTAAAATAGCCACCAATGTTTCTGGGGCCATAAATCCCCTTCCTCATGGAATTAACAGTAGATCCGCAAATAAAATTTAAATCATATTATCTCTAATCTGGTCATTTGTTCATTCTAACATTCTCTCTTATAAATTATATACCACAACATCAGTGACAACAAAACAAACTGTGGGACAATGCATACATTGTGTGTTCAGACATCTGTGGTTCTGTCAATATTATACAGTAGCACAACTCCTGTTGACACAGGAAAAGGATTCCCTGAATCTTTCTCTACTCACAAAGGTAAATTCCTATAACAGGCATATAAGCTCCTCCTACAAAAAAAAATCAAACTTACTATCTTCCTGTGCTCGCTTATGCCTGCACTTCTAGAACACTGTAGTGTGAGGAACCTGTTAAGTAACCCCACAGAGACTGTTGAGTTTTTTATGTTTTGCTGGCTGACTAGTTAAATTAAATAAAAGTGCATATGCACAGAATTAAAGTACCTTTCTCCTTGGTTTTGCAGCATGGCTCCTGGTTCTGCTTCTGACCTGAGAACATTAAGTACTGTTCAGGGCTCCATTATATACCTTCTGTGCACCTGCAAAGCCAGGGACCATCAGCATGATAACACTATCATGTAATAATGCCAGTGCACATCTGACCAATGGTAGAAGCTGGGCATGCCCCCTGCCATGTCTCCAGCCCAAAATTACAGCATTATTCACCAACAATCCTTAGTGTAAATGGGGACACAGGACAAAGAGATACTGCAGGTATGAATTAAGATGAGGATTGGCAGACATGCTGTTAAACATCCCCGTTTCCTCACGGAGTCTAGGTAAGGGATTGCAATACTGAGACATGCTTGCTTTACAGGCAGATCATAGCGATCTATGCATCAATGCAAACTTTCTGCTTTATATTTTGCCTACAGTATAGTGAGGTTTACTCACAGTAGCTCAGAAGTCACACTTATAGTAGCTCAGAGACCACCTCACCACAAGAAACTAGCAAGAGATGTCACTATAGCTTGAACAGTCTACCTTAAGACCTTTTGAATATCCCCTAGCTGCTTCTCATAATGAGGCTTGGTCTACCCTCTATACTGTAAATCTCTTACTTAAATTTTGTAGTCATTGGAATGAACTTAGCACATTTAATGTAACGTATATGAGTATGATTCCCTTCCTCATATCTCTTTTCACCACTAACCTGATTCCTGTATACTGTATACAACAGTCACCCACTAACAGTCTGCACTACTTATTGGGAGCCAAACAGTGCTGACATTATATTTCAAGTCTTGTTGGCAGGATGGATAGTGAGCTGATATCAGAATGGGACTGTTTTCACCCCTAACAGCCCAAATCTATGGCATCGCTTGCAATTGTTAGGCAACAGCCTGTATGTAAGTGAAGGATATGGAGGGGTGTTGCGACATGGTCACTAAATCCCACCCACCTGCTTTCCACAAGCCCCATGTTCCACAGAACTCCTATAAAATAACAGGCAGAAAGTACTTCCTGCACTTAGTGCCACCAGGGAGAGCTGACGTGCCAGACCTGTAAGTGCTGCCTGTTCCTTTGCACATGGTAAATACTTGCCAGAGACAATGATAAGAGCAGCAGTGTGATTAGAATCTAATGAACCATGTTTTTACCAGAATTTACTAATTACTAAAGACAAATGCCAGAATATAATATCCCCGCATGCCTTGGGTATGACTGAACCCACTCCTGTAGCATTGCTTCAGCTGTCCATCCTGCCGAAGTTTCCCCTGCAGTCCTGTTCACAGAAGACCACCTGAAACTTATATCAACTCCAGCTGCAAGCCTTCATTCAACCTGCAAGCTAGCCACCAGCCCCTTGAACGATGCTAGTGGTTTGAACACAGATCTCAGGTTATCTCTGCCCATCATGGGCATGACAGGACATGCTCCTGCGGTATTGTTTCAGCCACCCAGTATGGCGACGTTTCTGCTGCAGACCTGTTCACAGGAAACCACTTGGAACCAATTTCAGCTCCAGATGCAAGCCTTGATTTGACCAGCAAGCTATTCACTGGCCCCTTAAACCACACTGGTAGTCTGAACACAAATCTCAGGCTATCCCTGCCAGCTGAGGTGTGACCGGACCCACTCCTGCAGCACTGTTTCATGTGCCCAGCCTGCCGAAGTTTCCCCTGTGGTCCTGATTAGAGAAGACCACTCAGAACCAATATCAACTCCAGCTGCAAGCCTTTATTCAACCCACAAGCTAGGCACCAGCCCCTCAAACTACACTGGTGGTTCAAACACAGATCTCAAGCTATCCCCGCCTGTCTCGGGCCTGTCCAGACCAGCTTCTGTGTCATTGTTTCAGTCACCTAGCCGGCTGAAGTTTCCCGGTGGTCCTGTTCACAGGATTCCACCAGGAACTGACATCAACTCCATCCCCAAACCTTGATTCAATCCACAAGCTAGCTCCCAGCCCCTCGAACCACACTGGTGGTTCAAACACAGATGTCAGGCTATCCCCACCCACCTCAGGCATGGCTGGACCTGTTCCTGCAGCATTGTTTCAGCTGCCCAGCCTGCCGAAGTTTCCTCCTGTGGTCCTGTTCATTGGAGACCACCTAGAACCGACATCAACTCCGCAAGCCTTGATTCAACCTGCAAGAAAGCCACTAGCCCCTTGAACCACGCTAGTGGCTTGAACACAGATCTCAGGTTATCATAGCCCATCTCTGGCATGACCAGACATGCTCCTGTGGCATTGTTTCAGCTGCCTAGCCTGCTGAAGTTTCTGCTGTAGTCCTGTTCACAGGAAACCACCTTTAACCGACATCTACTCCGGACACAAGCTTTGATTTGACCTTCAAGCTAGCCGCCAGCCCCTTGAACCACGCTGGTGAGTCAAACACAGATCTCAGGTATTGAATTGATTTTGTTGGGCATCCACAGCCCACTAATTGTGTTTTTTGAACTTTGGCACCTTTTTTCTTCAGTCTGCTGGTTTGAACACAGATCTCAGGCTATCCCAGATTCACTGATATACACTTGCAGCGCAGACCAAAAGGGCACCAGAAACATAGGTTTTTTGTGTTTTTGTGGGGGGCTTTGCCCCCCCACCCCACCTACTAAAGGACTCTCAACTCCAGGGGGTGCATGTCCGGGGGGGGGGTGAAAACAAAAAAACAAAAATAAATTAATGGACTGGCACAAAAATACCGACATGCCCAGCTCGGGCCTGACTGGACCAGCTCCTGTGGCATTATTTCAGTCACCCAGCCTGCTGAAGTTTCCCAGTGGTCCTGTACACAGGTACCACCTGGAACCAACATCAACTCCAGCCACAAGCCTTGATTCAATCTTCAAGCTAGCCACCAGCCCCTCAAACCACACTGGTGATTTAAACACATATCTCAGGTATTGAATTAATTTTGTGGGGCTTCCACAGCCTGCTAATTGTGTTTTTTGAACTTCGGCACGTTTTTTCTTCAGTCTGCTGTTGGTGGGCGCCACTGTAGGCTTAATCACTGACTGCAGATGGCTGATATTGCTGGTTTACAGACTGAAAAGCTTGAAAAGTACTGCCCTGTTTCACAATGTACCTGGTACCTGGCTCTTTGTTTTCTTTGGTGTGCCTCAGACTCATTTTTATAAAGTTTACTGATTCATTTTAGTATTATGTGCTTCAGAAAATCTTAATAGTTTACTAATTTATTTTAGTTTTATGATGACTATCAAATTGTGTCAACTAAGTTTGATTTAGCTCTACATTTAATTTACTGCTGACTGTGCCCTGCTAAAACTGTTTTTTCTGCTCTCCCCTGCCACAGATCACCTGGACTCCGAGGAACGGAGGTCGTGAGGGCTTCCCACAGCCCTCTTCCACACCAGCCAGGTGTCCCCACGGAGCAGCAAGATCGCCTGGACTCTGAGGAATGGAGGTCGTGAGGGCTTCCCACAGCCCTCCCCCACACCAGCCAGGTGTCCCCATGGAGCAGCAAGGTAAAGCCCATGTTTTGGTGCCATTTTGACTTAAAACAACAATTACAGAACCAGACTCCTTTCTGCAGTTAACAGCTGTTCCTGTATCAAAACGGACCCTTAATGTGATCTTTCTCCTAAAACGCTTAAAATCAGAACGTTCCCTCAAGCCTAGCCTCCTACCTCTTCAGCGGCTGTTGCTGTTGCTGTTCCTGTCTGCGTAGGCGCTTTAGCCCCGCCTCCCTCACCACCACCCTTGGTCGGCTCTCCCTTTTATAGGCAGATGGTGATCATGTGGGTCTGACAATAACCTATCAGCCCACTTCTCCATCTGCAGGTTATCATCTCCAGCCACTAGTGGCCGCACTTCCACCTTACCCAAACTGTTTCCTACCTCCTAGGCCAGCATCTCTTCCTCCCTTTGTCTCCGCTGCCACCCAGTGGCTCAACTTGTATATTCTT
The DNA here is from genome assembly GCA_016271365.2 of Neoceratodus forsteri. Classification (NCBI taxonomy): domain Eukaryota; kingdom Metazoa; phylum Chordata; order Ceratodontiformes; family Ceratodontidae; genus Neoceratodus; species Neoceratodus forsteri. Next base: position 319,608,350 of record CM028134.1, read on the forward strand.
GTATAATCCTCATCTCTGGTCTTTTTTATGCTCTCGCTCTCCCTGACTCCTTTCACCTCTCCCACTCTGTCGACTCATCCTTTCTCTCTCTTCCCTTGCCCACCCACTCTCATCTTCCTCCCTACCCCTGCTTGTCACCCTCTGCCTGTGCTACATAGCTGACCCCTGCCTCGCCCAGGCAGGGTTATTCTTATTATTATCACTATTCTTATTATTACTATTTTTTTTTTCCTCCCTCCCCTCATCTTGCCATGACTGCTCATCCCCCCCCAAGTCCTCCTGGGAGTATGGTCAATGTCTCAACCCAGCCGGCACTACCATCCCCCCCACTCTCCTCCTGCCTGGCTCTCCTCAAAAGGGGTGAAAATTGCCCACTTAAATGTTCGCAGCCTACTAGCCAACCTGGCGGAACTAACTGCCTGGGTAGCCCACTATCACTCTGATATCTTAGGTATATCAGAAACTTGGCTGAAACCTCAGGTCCCGGACTCCGTGATCTCCCTCCCGGGGTATAGCCTTATCAGGCGTGACCGTGCGGGCTACAAGTGGGGTGGCGGGGTGCTACTTTATTACAAAGCGCACCTTGACGTATCCTCCATTGATCTCCCTCCTAACCCCCTCCCCACCAGTGAGTTCCTACATGCCCTCCTCTTACTTGGGCATACGAAGAAACTGCACTTGATATGTGCCTACAACCCCCCCAGGGGGGTCTGCAAGGACTCTCCTCCCTCCTCCACAGTACCAGTGACATTGTGGGGTTAAACGAGTCCTAGTCATCGGCGACTTTAATCTAGACTGGTTGGCTCCCAACCGCAAGGTATATGAACCTCTGCTCTCGGGCCATGCCATGAGTCAGGTCATCACTGAGCCTACCAGGCCCTCTACCCAGGGGAATAATGGGTCACTAATCGATTGGATCCTGACTAACAGACCTGACAGGATCACATCTTCGGGCATCCTCCCGGACGCCATCTCTGAACACTCACCCACCTACTGCATGTGGGGCATTGCACGGTCAAAACCCCCCAGCAAAGTGATCACAATGAGGGACTACTCTAAGCTAAATACCCATCACTTCCTCTCTGACCTCTCACTTGTTGACTGGTCGGGGTCACCGCACTAGAAGACCCAGCACAAGCTCTAGAGGAATTTCTTACTAAGTTCATCCCCATGCAGAACAAACACGCCACCCTCACCAGGAGGCGAGTAAAAGGCACCGTCACCAAATGGCTTCACGGTGGCCTTTTCTCCCTAATGAAAACTAGGAACAAAAGCTGGGTGACCTACAAGGCCTCCCAAAGCATTACTGATCTCCTTGCCTACAGGACCATCAGAAACATATGCAAAAAAGCCATCCGCTCTGCTAAAAGCGAATTCTGCAAGTCTACCCTGCTCTCCTCTACCACTAACCCGAGAAATTTCTGGCAAAATATCAGAAGTACTGTTGGTGGGTCTGCCAGAGTGCAGGTCACCAACCTACTTATTGGCAGGGCCAGCTGTAACAACTCCCTCACCATCTCTAATACTTTTAACTCCCTGTTCTCCGAACCTCCGGCCCTCCTCCCCTGTGCTCTGCCCCTAAGCCCCGTGACTCCCCACCTCCTGTTTCTAACTCCCGTTCCCCACTCTTCCTCCAACAAGTCACCATTTGCAAGACCTAGAAGCTCCTTGCCAGCCTTTCCCCTCACAGCGGGGCAGGTCATGACTGCCTCGAGCCTAAACTGCTCAGGCTAGGGTTCCGTCTTCTTGCTAGGCCTCTCACACACATTTTCAATTCCTCCCTCAGCTCTGGGTCAATCCCGGCCATCTGGAAGATGGCAAAAGTAGTCCCAGTCCTAAAACAAGGCAACCCCAAGGACCCCCAGAACTATCGTCCTATTGCGATATTGTCTGCTGCCTCCAAGATCCTAGAGAAAATCTTGCCCTCCCAGCTATCCCTTTACATTCAGGACCATAACCTCCTCTCACCGGCTCAACATGGATTCAGAAAAGGGCACAGCACATCCACTGCCCTTGCTGTTGTCACCTCGACTATCAGAACTGCTGCTGACCAGGGGAACCTCACTGGTGCCATCTTTGTGGATCTTTCCAAAGCGTTCGACAAGGTGGACCACTCCCTCCTCTGCTCCACCCTCTGTTCCCTTGGTTTCTCCCCCTCTGCCCACATGTGGTTCCTCAACTACCTCTCTGGCAGACAGCAGTTCACCAACTTCAATTGTACCTACTCCTCCCCCTCTCCTGTCCACTGCAAGACCCCCCAGGGCTCCGTTCTTGGTTCCACCCTCTTCTCCCTCTTCATCAATGATCTCCCATCCTCTGCCATCCATGGGCATGCCACTCTGTATGCAGATGACCTGGTCATTTTGACCTGTGCCCGTGACATTGCCACCATTAACTCCCAGCTGAATGCTGACTTCCATCGCATTCAATCCTGGCTAGTGGATCACAGGCTCACCATCAACCTCAAAAAAACCCAAGCCATGCTGTTTGGCTCACAGCACAAGCTAAAGTCCAGCCCATCCCCCCCTCCAAATTCTTGATATTGATGGCTGTCCCCTACAGACATCGGCCTCAGTCAAGTACCTGGGTGTCACTCTGGACCCACAGCTCGATCTCACCCTGCATATTCAGAACGTCTGCAGGGCTACAAATTATAAGCTCAGTCTTGCCTACAAAGCCAAATACTGCCTAACCCCTGCAGCTCATTTGGCGCTAGCCAGAGGGGTCCTCCTCCCTACTGTCTGCTATGGGCTGGTTACCTTTGCCCCCATACCCCCATCCAGCCTCCAGAAATGGGACACAGCCTACAATAACATCTGCCACTTTGCCCCTTCCGCTCCGCCCCTCACTCACTGGTGCGACCTCTACTCCCGACTGGAGTGGATCCCTGTAGAAAAGCATTGCACCTTCATGCTTGGTAATTTCATTGACAACATTATAAGATTGGCCACACCCCCCACCCTCGCCCCTCCCCTTAACCCTGGCCCCCCCTTCTATCAACTAAGATCAAGAGAGGCCCTCGATCGGCTTGTTTCTAGAACTCACTCCCCCATGGGGGAACGGGCCTTCTCCTCCTTCGCCCCAAAACTCTGGAACTCATTCCCAATCCTTACCCGGTCCACCCCATCTCATCCCCGCTTCAAAACCTCACTCTGGCACTACCTGAAACCCTCCTCCACCTGCCCCTGTACTTCCTAGTACTACCCCTCCCTCTCATGTGCCATGAGGTCCCAGGGCCTCACTGCTCCTTACCCCTCCTAACCTAGTAACACATTACTGACCTTACACCCTCCTCCATCCCCTCCCCTCACTCCTCCCTCCCAACTTGGCCTCTCCCCTTCCACCCAGTCCCTCCCCCATCCCCACCCATTTCCCCTTCCTCCCCCACCCCACCGTTTTTTCCCTACTATGCACTTACTTCTGTTAGCACTAATTTACCTCATAAATTGTCCTGAATACATCTTGTTTTTACCTAAATTCACTTAGCTTTACTCCCTAATTGTGTCCACCTGTGTCTCCCAACCTCAATTCTAATGATGTCTTGTCTCCTCTTTCTTTCAGGTAATGTCTGTTGTTTTCTTGTTTACCAAATTTGTACTTTACTGCTAGCCGCCTATTCATTTTCTGTCAATCCTGTTGATTGCTCAACTGTATGTAACTGACTCCTGTATGCCACCACCTTTGTAACCCTCCCGGGTCGCACCTGAAAATAGGCACTTGGTGTCTAGTGTGCCCTACCCAGTTAACAAAAACCAAAAAAAAATACTCCAGTCTCCCTATTTTTAATCCACTGTGCTCACCATGTTCTTTTGTTAGCTTCTATCCCTGCCCTACTGCAACTCCCTTATTCTTCTCCCCTCCTCTCCTCCCTACACTATCCCCGCCTGCCTCAGGCATGACTGGACCCACTCCTGCAGCACTGTTTCAGCTACCTAGCCTGCAGAAGTTTCCCCTATGGTCCTGTTCACAGGAGACCAGCTGGAACCTGCATCAACTCCAGCTGTGGGCCTTTATACAACCCTCAAGCTATCCACCAGCCCCTCAAACCATACTGGTGGTTCGAACACAGATCTCAGGCAATCCCTGCCTGTCTTGGGCCTGACCAGACCAGCTCCTGTTGCATTCTTTCAGTCACCCAGCCTGCTGAAGTTTCCTGGTGGTCCTGTACACAGAAGACCACCTGAAACCGACATCAACTCCAATCATAAGCCTTGATTCAACCCACAAGCTAGCTGCTCAGCACCTTGAACCACACTGGTGGTTCGAACACAGATCTCAGGCTATCCCAGCCCATCTCTGGCATAACCAGACATGCTCCTGCGGCATTGTTTCAGCCGCCTAGCCTGCTGAAGTTTCTCCTGCAGTCCTGTTCACAGGAAACATCCTGGAACCGACATCAACTCCAGGCACAAGCCTTGATTTGACCCTCAAGCTAGCCGCCAGCCCCTTGAACCACGCTAGTGGTTTGAACACAGATCTCAGGTTATCCCAGCCCATCTCTGGCATGACCCGACATGCTCCTGTGGCGTTGTTTCAGCCGCCTAACCTGCTGAAGTTTCTGCTGCAGTTCTGTTTACAGGAAACCACCTGGAATTGACATCAACTCCAGATGCAAGCCTTGATTTGACCTGCAAGCTAGCTGCCAGCCCATTGAACCACGCTGGTGATTCAAACACAGATCTCAGGTATTGAATTGATTTTGTGGGGTGTCCACAGCCCACTAATTGTGTTTTTTGAACTTTGGCACCTTTTTTCTTCAGTCTGCTGGTCTGAACACAAATCTCAGGCTATCCCCGATTCACCGATGTACACTTGCAGCGCGAACCAAAGGGCACTGGAAACATAGGTTTTTGTTTTGCAAGGGGCTTCTTTACCCGCCTACTAAATGTCGCTAACCCGGGGGGTGCGTCCAGGGGGTGAAAACAAAAACAAAATTAAATTAATGGACCGGCACAAAATACTAACGCACTCTAGCTCAGGCCTGACTGGACCAGCTCCTGCTGCATTGTTTCAGTCACCCAGCCTGCTGAAGTTTCCCAGTGGTCCTGTTCACAGGTACCACCTGGAACTAACATCAACTCCATCCACAATCCTTGTTTCAACCTGCAAGCTAGCCGCCAGCTCCTCGAACCATGCTAGTGATTCAAACACAGATCTCAGGTATTGAACTGATTTTGTGGGGCTTCCACAGCCCGCTAATTGTGTTTTTTTAACTTTGGCACCTTTTTCCTTAAGTCTGCTGTTGGTGGGTGCCACTGTAGGCTTAATCACTGACTGCAGATGGCTGATATTGCTCAGCTTTCAGACTGAAAAGCTTGAAAAGTACTGCCCTGTTTCACAGTGTACCTGACTCTTCATCTATTTTCTTTGGTGTGCCTCAGGCTCATTTTTATAGAGTTTACTGATTTATTTTAGTATTATGTGCTTACAAATTTTATAGAGTTTACTGATTTATTTTAGTTTTATAACAGCTGTCTAATTGTGTCAACTAAGTCTGATTTAGCTCTACATTTAATTTACTGCTGACTGTGCCCTGCTAAAACTGTTTTTTCTGCTCTCCCCTGCTACTTCAGTTTCCCTATCTCTAATCCACTCTGCTCAACATGTTCTTTTGTTTGCTGCTAGCCCTGCCCTACTGTAGCTCCCTTTTTCTTCTCCCCTCCTCTCCTCTCCTCTCCTCTCCTCCCTACACTATCCCCGTCTGCCTGAGCCATGACTGGACCCACTCCTGCAGCACTGTTTCAGCTACCTAGCCTGCCAAAGTTTCCTCTGTGGTACTGTTCACAGGACACCACCTGGAACCAACATCAGCTCCAGCCACAAGTCTTGATTTAACCCATTAGCTAGCAGCCAGCCCCATGAACCACACTGGTGGTTCGAACACAGATCTCAAGTATTGAATTGATTTTGTGGAGTGTCCACAGCCTGCTAATTCCCACTGGCGCTTTGTGCTGGCTCTCCACCCAGCACCCTCCCACCCATACTAGGCAAACACTCTCTTATATAGATATACTTAGTCACATGACTAAGTGTCTACTTTCCCATTAGTCCATCATACTGTCCAAACACAAGAGACTCCATTCATCCCAACTTTCACTGTGTGAGCTCCATCTAAGTTTTGTCTGTGGTTTTACTTTAGGTGCACTCACTAGGTGACAAATCTATGCTATTTATCCACTCTTAGTCCTAGCCTTACTGCTTGTAACCTGAATTTTCAACTGCATTCACCTGCCCATTTTAAAGTTATCTCATTAGTTTACCATATTCTTTACCTACAACTTTAATTTAACCTAGCCCCTCCTTAAGTAGGTTACTATAAAAATATGACTTCAACTTGCCTATTAGTCCTACCATCTGTAATTCTGTTGCTCCTTGCCCTCTCCAGGATTACAACTATCCCATGCACCTACACTGGCATCTCATTCCAAAATGACTTCCACTTCTCTAACCTTCTTGGGTGGGATACTACCCCCTTCTAATACCCGGGAGTTTCATGTACCGAGCAGTGCATGATTTTCTGAAACATTTTTTCTGTCCTCTGTACCTGACTCCATTTATCTACAGAAAACTGTGGTATATCATCTTCCTGGCCCTGTTAATTTTTGGGGATGTTGAAACAAACCCAGGCCCCTCAACCCACTTCTCCCATACTGACCTATTAATAAATAATATGCAGACCCTGAGGCATGGGTAACCCTAATCTTCTCTGCTTGTCCTAGACATGGCTTAAACCCTCTGTTACTGACTCCTCTGTTCCCTAACTACATATGGCCTCTTATGTAGGGACAGGTATTCCTCCAAAAGGGGTGGTGGAGTTGCCGTATATTTCAGAGAGCATCTAAATCTTACTGCTATCTCAACACTCTCTCTATCCCAGAGTGAGTCGCTTCATGCTCTCCTTTCCTATTATATTTCTACTCTTGAACAAGCTAAAGGTACCCCTCATAAAATATGGAAGACTATCAAAGCTATAGAAGGATGGCCCATGGCCCCCTCTGTCCCAACAAAGATAGTTGCAAGTGGCAAGATTGTGGAAAACAAGTCCCTAATCCTGGAGGAACTTAACTCCCACTTTGCCACAGCTGGATTAGCTTTTGACTCGTCTGTATGCTGGTGCAGCGGTGGGCCCAGCATACCCCTCCCCTACATCTGGTCCTGCACCCAGCCCCTTCCAACTGCGTGGAGATAACCTATAAAGAAGTAGAAGATCTCTTCTTAACTTAGACACCAAAAAAAGCGCAGGGGACGATGGCTTGGAACCCTTTTTCCTAAGGTCAGGCTACGCCTATCTCACTGCTCCAATTCTCCACATCTTCAATGTTTCCATTACATCTGCTACTGTGCCGTCCTGCTGGAAATCAGCACATATCCTCCCTCTATTTAAATCTGGTGACCCATGCAATGTAAACAACTATAGGCCTGTATTGCCTATCCTTTCTAAAGTTCTCAAAAAACTGATCCATATTCAGTTAAAATCTCACTTGGAAACCTTCTCTCTCATTAACCCAGCTCAATCTGGCTTCTGGGCTAATCATAGCACAATCACTGCACTAGCAAAAGTAACCAATGATTGGATCTCTGCTATAGATGCTAAGAAGGTAACTGGTGCAGTCTTTTTGGACCTCAGCAAAGCTTTTGATACTGTTGATCACAAACTATTAGTCAGTTGCCTTGCGAAGTTGGGTGCCACATACCATACCACCCAGTGGTTCTCTAGCTACCTAACTGGAAGATTCCAAAAAGTAAAGGCGGAAGGCTTTTTTTCTGCTGCCTTGCCAGTTGCAAGAGGAGTCCCCCAAGGATCCATCTTAGGCCCTATCTTGTTTTCTTTGTACATTAATGACTTAGATGCTAACATATCTACGTCCAATCTGCACTTTTTTGCAGATGATACTGTGTTGTATACTTCTGGCTCATCATTATCTGAAGTTAAGGGAGTGCTTCAAGCGGACTTCGCACAACTTGAGCATAATCTAATAAAGGCAAAGCTTCTGATCAATACTAAGAAGACTAAAACGATGATATTCTCCCACAGTGCTGTCACAGGCCACCCCAATAGCCTTGCCCAAGACTTCATTGTCACCACGCTAAACGAGCCTCTGGAAGTTGTAACCAGATTTAAATATCTGGGTATCTGGATCAACAATAAATTATCTTTCAATGACCACGTCGAAGATGTCTCTAGAAGGTTAAAAACAAGGTTAGGTTTCTTCTACAGAAATAGGCCTTTCACCTGAACTTCGAGAAACAAGCTTGTTTACAGTCCACTTTTCTCCCCTACTCGACTATGGCAATGTAATCTATTCCTCCACCACTCTTGCAAATCTAAGTAAACTGGACATCCTTTATCACCGTGCGTTACGGTTCATTACCAACTCCCCTTACCGTTCGCACCACTGTGACTTATATGCAGCCGTTGGTTGGACATCCCTTACTACTAGACGCCTGCTCCATGCTGGGCTATGGACTCTTAAACTGCTCCTGCAGAAATTGCCAAGCTATCTCTCTTTCCTTATTAGTATCTCACATAGTGCATACTCATTAAGAAAATCTGACTTTATTATGCTTGACATCAGAAGGACGCGGACTTCCTTTAGTAAACGATGCTGCATATGCCCTTCCCTCCATTTGGAACCAATTACAAACCATACTGAAACTAATCTAGCGCAGTTTCAATAAACTTCTACAAATCGCTAAGTTCAGCCAAAATAAAAGACACCTGTAACTGTCATTAAGTCTCTTCCTTCCCCATGTGTGCCATATTTATCCACTGGTAAGGTGTAATTGATTTGTCATATTAACTGCTTTCCATTCCCCTTCTATTCCTGGCTTTATCTATGCTTACGCTCCACTGCTACTCTATCAAATCACTCCTCCCCCCCATATCAGTTGTAGTCTGTTGTTTGTTCTAGTTGCCAAAATATATGTATTGCACACACCAGTTATCATGTTTCATTTATCAGTATGCAACCTGTAAGTCGCTTCCCTGTCTCATATCAATGTTTACCACCTGTGGTCACCCTATGTGGTACCCTTGTATGTATATCCAGCCTGTATTATGTAACGCACATTTCATGTATATACTGTTATTACCTATCTGTGTTTGTACTTTAAGTGTTTATGTCACAGGACCTCCTTGTGAATGAGCTTGCTCAATGGAGTTTTCCTGCAATAAACTTGAACTTGAACTTGAAACTTGAACTTTCACTTGGTGCAAAAAAGTTGCACATCATATGTGCTTACAGCCTTTCTAATAGTGGCCTAACAGGCCTTGAAAAACTACTTAATCTAGTATCCCAGCACTGGCCAAAATGAAGTGCTCCTTCTTGGGGACCTTAACCTCAGTTGTTTGGGAAAGTCTCATAACACCTTTCTCTCCCTTGTACAGAGCCACAATTTGCATCAACTCTTTGCAGAACCCACCAGGGTTACCCCACACACTAACTCTAGCACTCTGATTGATTGGGTATCAGCAAATCACCCTGAACATATCTCTGTTGCAGGTACACTAGCCTTTGCACTCACTGACCACTCTTCAGTCTTCTGCATCTGGAGCCCGGTGTCTACACCTCCCCTTCCATTGCGCTACATCACTTTTAGAAATCATGCCAACTTTGTTCTGGAACATTTTCTCCTTGAAGTCTCACAGATTGATTGGACTATGCTTTACCAAGCTAGTGATGCACTAGCTGCCCTAAACCTCTTTATCCAAGAGTTCATGAAGCTTCAAGAAAAACATAGCCCTCACATCATGCGCAGAGTTAAGGGAAAACAAACCAGATGTCTGAAAAAGGACCTGCTGGCCAAAGCTTAGAGAGAGGAATAAGAGCTGGAGATGCTATAAATCCTCTGGTATTACAGCTGATTATGAACTCAACCAATACCAGCAGAATGCTTGCAAAAAACAGATAAGAATTGCAAAAAGCACATTTTGCAAAGGCCTACTAGCAAATGCTGCTGGGGACCCAAGAACATTTTGGTAACATGTCAAAACCTTCTAGGGTTTTACACAATCCTACACTCCAAACAATGTGGTCCTAAATGGCATTCACTGCACTGATCCCCATGCCATAGCCAATTTTTTTAACCTTCAGTTTTCTGACCTAACCAACTATACTTACTCCTTCCCCAGTACACAACAGGCAGTCCCACACCCCTTCCCTTGTCCCAACACAATCACCCCCCCCCCCTTCATTTAAGGGCTATCATTAGGTTAGAGATCCAAAAACATCTAACCACAATCTCTGATAGTATTAGCACCGGCTCTGACGGACTTGAGCCAAAGCTCCTGAAAATCACTGCCCACTTATAGCCTCCTCATTGGCCAGAATTTTCATACTGTCCCTATGTCACAGCCAAGTGATGAACATCTCAAAAATTGCCTGAGTCACACTGGTCTTTAAAAAAGGTGACTCTAAGGACCCCTCTAATTATAGACCTATCACAATTTCATCACGCCTTAGCAAAATCCTTGAGAAATTAGTTGCCACACAAACCACAGATTTTCTGCTCGAACATAACCTTCTCTCTGTTGCCCAGCATGGTTTCTGAAAGGGCCATAGTACCTCTACTGCCCTGCTGAAGTTTACCATGGTACTCTTTCTGGCATGGACTCTGGATTTCTCACTGGAGTGGTTTTCATTGACATGACTAAAGCATTTGATCTTGATAATCATCCCATCCTTCCTGCCACCCTTCAATCCATGGGTTTCATATCGGCTGTAGTAGCCTGGTTAAGTAGTTATCTGTCTAACAGGGCCCAAGTAGTAAAATATAACTCCACCCTCTCAGACCCAGCAACTGTGAATATTGGAGTCCTTCAAGGTTCCATACTGGATCTGCTCCTTTTTTCAATCTTTATCAACAGCATTACCACTGGTCTCACCTCCTGCTCACCCCTTCTATATGCTGATGATATAGTACTGTATACTAGCTCGAAAGACTTATCCGATATAAACTCAAGACTCTCCTCTGACTTTCAACATATCCAAACCTGGCTCTGTAACCAAAAATTAATCCTTAATGAAACCAAAACCCAGGCCATGCTGTTTGGGACTGCAGCTAAACTTAAGTCCCATAATAATGATTTCAAGGTCTTGTGATCTGGAGGAACTACTATCAGTTTAGTCGCTTCATTCAAATACCTGGGAGTAGCCCTATATCAATCCCTTGACTTTGATCTCCACATACATTCAACCTGAAAATCTGTAAATTCTAAGGAAGGCATTGCATACTGGACTAGCTATGTACTTAACCCTTTGGCTAGATTGGCTATTGCCCGTGGTGTATTGCTCCCAGCCCTGACCTATGCTGTCACCTCATATGCTGCTGTACCAAAAACTACACTTAGCCACTGGGACACCACTCATAATAACATCTGTGGGTATGCCTCCTCATCCCCTAGACTTAAACACCACTGTCTACTCTATGCTGATCTCAACTGGCTATCACCCTCTGCTATCAGACTCCACTCCCCTGGCACCCTAGTGGACAGTATTATGAGGTCAAATTCCTACAAGTTTAGATGCACTATTGACTACCCAAACATCCTCTTATGGCCTACGCTCGGTTGATAAAGACCTCCTCCATGTTCCTAGGTGTAAAACCTTTAAAGGCTCCAGTGCATTCTCCCACTATGCTCTTCAGCACTGGAATGCCTTTCCCTTATCAGTTCATCTGGCACCTTCCCATGCCATCATTCAAAAAGAGCTTCACACTTTTTTATCAGCTCGTGATGCATGCTCATGCTTTCAACCTCCATAACCTCATTACCTCCCTACTCTCACTTCAATTGTGCATGTTCCTCTCACTTGTATCCCTTTATTTCATGCTGCTCTTCTGCTCTTAACTGGGACCTATAGCCATGACATGTTATTTCCTGAATATGTTCCATGCTGAATTTTACTCTGCATTCTTAACTAGTATCCATGCTATGTATTTACCTGCCTTCAGAACCCATACTGGTCCTGTAGTCGTGTTGTTCCACTATGTTTTAGTCTGCCAGAAGTATGTATTCTGCCTTCACTATTGTCACTGAATGTCCTATTCTTGTTTGCCCATTTCTCCATTATTCTACATATCAACCATATGAGAAATGTTAACACTGTATTTCCATGCTTTGTATGGTTTACCTTGTTGAACCGTCCAACTTTGTAACCTCCCAGGTCATGCCTAAAAATAGTCATTTTATGGTTAGTTCACCTATCCAGTCACCAAAAACTAAGTAAAAAAATTAGTGAAAAAACAATTGGGGTAAAAACATTACATGAGAATGGGGAAAGTATTTTTCATATATATATATATATATATATATATATTACAGCCAAAGCACTTATTTACTTTTCTCTCTTCTATCTGTTATTTCCAATACTGTATGCCATGGGTGGTTATGCACTTGGCTGACCCTTATGTCTTAAACTAGCCATGCTTGTTACTTGAACTTAAAAATGGGTGAAAACAATCTGTGTCCTGACTGGATGAGATGACAGTTTACCAATGTAATTATTAAACCACATATGCACATGTCAGTACTTCTTTTAGCATAAGCCATAGAGTACAGAGGACACAGCTCTTAGATCAGTGCTCATATAGAGAAGCTAGACATTCACGATTTAAGGTTCAAGGTTCATTTTATTTCACAGTATGCATAAAACACTATTACATACAAAGAATATTAAAAAAAAATAATTATAAATACATTCTTAACTAACTACACATAATTTAACACTCACCAAATGCACACACACATCACATCTCCAAAAGATTTTCTACACTCATAGGGGATGGATACTGCATTATATCTGCACAGTAATTATATAATTTTCGATTGATTGATTTTCCTTATTACCAACTGTGCAAAATTACCTAAACCAAACAAGACTGCATTTTCACTACGACTCAGTAAGTTATTAACATTTTCATTAGTATTCTTACAATGCAAGAAGAGCAACATCCATTTATCCCTTTTCTTTGCAAATACAGCACAAGCAACCAATATATGAACAGTTGAATATTTAATGTTAGGATTACATATACATGGTAGATTTTAACAGATCTGGATAGGTTTCCAACCATACCCACCAAGTTCTAAACACAATCTACGTGTAACTTTCAGTGTTCATATTTTTCACAAATAACATATTTTTCTACGGTAAAATTACATTTTATTTCTTTCAAGAGGCAGAATTCATTTGATTAATGTATTACTGTTATTTTTTTTATATTGCTTTATCTATAACTCTACAAATAGCATTATTTACGAACATATCCATGTTTCCTGATATTCTCTCTATATAATCTCTTTCTAGCCCGTGTTTATTTAAAGTTTGATTTAATCTGCCAAACCATGTGTCTTTGTTCTCTCTATTCTTGGCATCAGTCCAACAGTTATACAGAAATGATTCTTGTGGATATGTTATTATTTTCTGCCAGAATGTTATGTAGCATTTCAGTGCTCTTGTTTCTAGAGCTAAGATCCCTGCTTCTGCCCTAACTATCACACTAGGTATATATCTAGGGAGTCCTAATACAAGTTTTAAAAATAAATTCTGTGTGGTTTCCAAGTCTCTTATGTTTGTTCCCAGACTCCAGATCTTGGTACCATGTAGCACCTGTTAATGTACCTTGGCATCAAAACACCTTTTTTGTACTAGGTATGATTTGGTACCAAAGGAATTTGTAAACCTGTTTACTGCCAATATTGTTCTGGATGCTGTCTCTTTGGTATTTTTAATATATTGTTTTCAATCCCAGGTTTTTTTGTCCAGTGTTACTTCCAAATAGCAATAATCTTTCACCAAATCAAATTTCTTCCCATCAGCAATCGATTCAGTACAGTCAGTTGTTTTGTTACCATTTCCATATACCAATATTTTAGTTTTTTGTTGCTTACGTTCCAAATCTAGTTTTCTTAATGAATTATTTAGCACTGTTATACCGCTTCTTAAACCAATTGGTGTCTGTGATAGAATAATTGCATCATCTGCGTATAAAAGTATTTGAATGGGTTTATTATTCTTGGAGGATATGTTTATATCTTTTTTATATCCTCGACTACAGTTTTTATATACAAGTTAAAAAGTGCCGGTGCTAAAAGGCACCCTTGTTTCTCACCTCTGTTTATATGTGTAGGTTTAGTTAAAACACCATCTTTCCCAGCTCTTATCATATAAGATGTGTATGTGTGCAGTAGTTTAATAAGGGCAAGCAGTTTTTTGTTAATGCCTTTTCATTCCAGGGTGGTCTAAAGTATGCTTCTGTTAATGTTTTCAAATGCAGTTGTTATATCAATAAAGGCTGCAAAGATCTTTCTTTTCCTGCTGCCAACATACTTATCTAAAATAAATGTTAAAATAAAAATCTGCTTTAAAGTAGAACATAAGAAAAATGTTGGTAGATGGGGACCGCAAGATCCATCTAGTCTGCCCAAAAAGTCCCCCCCCCCATGTTGCCTGCAACCTAATCTAGCCACAATGCCTAGCCAAAGCAAGTTTGAAACTTCTAATCACCATTGATACTACTAACTCTTGGAGCAGGCTGTTCCATGGTTCAACCACTCTTTCTTTGGAGAAGTACTTCCTGAGGTTGCTTTTGAACCTACCTCCCACCAACCTCAAATTATGGCTCCTTGTATGTGCTGTTGTGTTATGCTGAAATAGAATACCTGCCTGAGCTGTGTTTAGCCCCTTGACATACTTAAATGCTTCAATCATGTCACCTTTGTTTCTTCTTAGCTTGAGGGAGTATAAGTTTAGCTCCCTGAGTCACACACGCCCCTGAGTAGAATGTCTCTTTCTAAAATTTGCTTGACCTGGGGAAAAAATATTTTGTGAAATACATAATAGTGTTATGGGTCTATAGTTTGCAGGATCTGATTTTGGGCCCTTCTTATGAATAAGCACTATAATCCCTGTATGCCATTGCTTAGGAATAATTTAATATATTTACTATTTAATTGAACCATGGGGTCAGTAGTTTGGCCCACCATTGAACATCTGACTGATATATTTCTGCCAGTGTATTATCATATCCAGGAACTTTGTTTGTTTTTGGGTTTCAATAGCATACCCAACTTCTTGGGTTGTGATTTGGAGCCATTCATCATTTATCTCTACAGTTTCCTTGGACCTTTCACTAGTAACTTTTACTTGGTTTGGTGGTTCATCTACAGTTAGTTTAAATATTGTTTAAAATGGTTTAACCATGCTTCTGGAGGTATCATTGCTTCAATATTATTCCTTATGTTACCAGTACCATGTGTTAATAAATTCCAGAATTATTTATTATTTCTACCCTTTTTTACAGTCAGTTAAGCTCCTATGTTCACTTCTAAGATTTATACATGCAACTCTGTCTTCAAATGTTTTATTTTTCCACATTTTCTTGGCTTGTTTGTTCACAATTTTTTAATGCACCGGCACTGCTTGTCAAACCATTTATCTTTTTTTCAGATGTATCTATATTTTTTTCCTTTCTCTGCGCATTGCTCTTAAGGTAATTTCTATTCCATTTATTCTATTTGTTATTTTAGTTATCTCAGTCCCTATAAATGAATGTTGCTTGAAGTTAGACATACTTTACCAATATGGCTGACATCTCTCCACTGAACAGTGTACACAACACAATAAAAACCATAGCAAATAAAAGTACTAAAATTATAACAAAATCACTAGTTTTCATCAAATTCACAATATATAGGCTTCATATTATACACCGGGCGAGGCTCTGCAACCCACCACCACTACCCCCATCTTGTTTCACACATTGAATGCTTCACATCCCTGGCTGAGCTCCACCTGCCCTACACAGTAAAATGGACAGAAGCATATAAGTTGTAAATGGATGTGCAATCAATTCATTAGATCAACATACAAAAGAAAAATCCATTCACAGTAATTCTGTGATTCTGGTTAATTCCTGCATGCTGTATCTGCAATATCAGTAGCTAACTGTAGAGCCATGGCTTCCAACCATGCAATCAGTGAAATGGACAACAGATTCAGTACTTTCATAGCATGGAGAAATCAGTGGTTTGTGGGAGTTTAACCTAGGCCCCTGCAGAATGCAAGTGCTTACATAGAAACATAGACTCTGATGGCAGATAAGGATTGCTTGGACCACCCAGCCTGCCCATTTCCCTACCTATTGGATAAGCTACAGATCCTAGTTAACCAACATTCTACTTCCTCCTACCCCTCACAAAAATTGCTTTATGTCTGTCCCATGCATTCTTGAATTCTCCCACTGTTTTTGACCCCACAATCTTCTCAGGAAGGCTGTTCCATGCATCTATCACCCTCTCTGTGAAAAAATACTTCCTCACACTGCCCCTGAACCATACTCCCTCTATCTTCAAATTGTGCCTCCTTGTTCTTGCACATCTCATTTTCTGAAAGATGCTACCCTCTTGGACTTTGTTGATTCCCTTGAGATACTTAAATGTTTCCATCATGTACCCCTTTTCCCTTCTTTCCTATGAACATATGAAATTTTCCAGCAGATAAAGGTCTAGAGATCTATCAAGTCTGCTCGAATGTGCAGCTAGAACTGTTTATTCTGTAGCTGCCTTTCCCTTCCACATTTCCCCTCCATTGACCCTCCCCCTTGCCCTGTCCCAGCGCCTTTTGAAGCAGTCCACTGTTCTATTGGATACCACGTCTGCCAGTAATGTATTCCACCCAACTACCACCCTCTCTGTAAAAAAGTGTCTCCTCATCTTCCTCCTGAACCTTTCTCCCTCCAGTCTCATATCACGGCCCTAGGTGTCCCTCCCCCCCATTACTTTGAACAGCCCCTCTGTACTTGTCTTGTTTATTCCTTTAATGTACTTAAAGGTCTCAATCATGTCCACCCTGTTCCTCCTCTCCTTCAGCAAGTACATGTTCATCTGTCTCAGCCTCCTCTCATATGGTAAGTTCCCCAACCCCTTAATCATCTTTGTCACCCTGCTCTGCATCCCCTCCAGTCACTTAATGTCCCTCTTCAGATACAGGTGCCAGTCCTGCACGGAGTACTCCAGGTGTATTCTAACTAATGATCTTTACAGTGGCAGAATCACCTCCCCCTCCTTGAGGATATACCTCTAATGCAACCCAGCATTTTGTTGGTCTTTGCAGCTGCCTTCCTACATTGTACCTAGTTGTTCATTAGTGAAGGCAACCAGAAATTGCCTCAAGGGTATAGATATTAAGCTCCTTTAGTCTGTTTTTGTATGGCTTCTGTTACAGACACTGCACCAGTTTAGTTACCCTCCTCTGGACTGCCTCTATCCTGTCTATGTACTTGTGGAGATGGGGTCTCCAGAACTGCATGCAGTATTCCAGATGGGGTCTGACCAACTGTCTGTACAGAGGGATAACAACTTCCTGTTTTCTACTGGTGATGCCTCTTCCTGTGCATTCCAGTATCCACCCAGACCTCTGTACTGACTTCTCACATTGCTTGCCTACCTTTAGGTCCTCTGATATGACTACTCCCAGGTCCCTTTCCATTTTTGTTGTTGTTAGTAGCCTCCCCACATTGTGTACTTTTCCCTTGGGTTTTTGTTTCACAGGTGCATTACTTTGCACTTATCTGCATTGAATCTAAGCTGCCATATTTTTGACTATTCTTCCAGCTTTGCTGAGTTCCTTCTCATCCTTTCCATCTCAGCCTTGTGTATCAACCCTGTTGCAGATCTTTGTGTTGTCTGCAAAGAGGCATACTTTCCCTTCCAGTCCCTCTGCAATGTCACCTATAAAGACATTAAAGAGGACTGGTCCCAGTACTGAACCCTGTGGTACCCCACTAGTAATCCCCCTTTCTTTGGAGAGGACTCCATTTACTTGAATCCTCTGTATCCTGTTGTCCAGCCAATATTTTACCCATGCTATAACCTTGTGACCCACTCCCAGGCTGACTAACTTTTTTATAAATTTTTGTGTGGCACTGTGCCAAATGCCTTGCTAAAGTCTAGGTAGGCCTTTTCCACAGCCCCTCTCTGGTCTGCTACTTTGGTCACCCAGCCAAAGGAATTGACTAGATTCATCTGACATGACCTTCCCACTGTGAATCCATGCTGCCTTGGGTCCTGTGCCCCACTGGCCTCTAGGTACTCAACAATTCTTTCCTTCAGAAGTGATTCCATCATTTTCCCTACCACTGAGGTCAAACTAACTGGTCTGTAGTTTCCTGCCTCTGTCTTGCTTCCACTTTTGTGAAGGAGAATCACATCCACCCTTCTTCAGTCCTCAGGTACCACAACATCCTCCCATGATTTATTAAAAAGGTTAGTTAGTGGCGTAACTAGTTCTCCCCTTAGTTCTTTTAGAATTCTTACTGTATGTGAATCCCATCAGGCCCCATTGCTTTATCCAACTTCAGTTTTAGAAGTTCTTACAGGACACTTTCTTATGTGAATGGACTGGTATCAACTCTCCTATCCAGAGTGATTCTATTGTTTAGTTTAGGTACCTCCCCCTCCTCTTCTTTTGTGAATTCTGAGCAGAAGTATTCATTTCGTAACCCTGTTTTTTCCCTCTCACCTTTTGCCCACCCCCCTTCCCTTTATTAAGCCTCATTATCCCTCCCTTGGTCTTTCTTTGCTCCCTAATGTACCTATAAAAGATTGTATCCCCCTTTTTAACTGACTTGGCTATCTTTTTCTCAGTTTGGGTCTTTGCAATTCTGATTGCCTTCCCCACTTCCTTCTGCTTTAACCAGTACAGTTCTCTGTCCTGCTCCTTCTGTGTTTTCTTATACTTCCTGAATACTACCTTTTTCTCCCTAACCTTCCCCACCACCTCTTTTGAGAACCATAGTGTTGTTTAGCTCTCCCACTTAATTTTAGGCCCACTCACAAAAGGCAATTAAACAGTTTGTCTCTCTAGAGGCTCATAACTAGGCCTATACAAAAAGAAACAGTTGTTTCTAAGCCTGGATTATAGAGAGCTTTCCAACAATATAAACTAATACAAATAACTATTTCTCTGGCCAGTGTTATTACCATTTTAAACATAAGGGCCCATTATGTAAGTAAACTCTTCCCACTGGTCAGCATGGTTATGCAACAATTCATTATAGATATAGGCCTCTAGGGGGGCACTATCTTCCTATCTATATGTCTGGACATGCAGTTTCATGCCTGAACATCTTGTTTCAGGGGACCTCCAGGTTCAGTCATAATTTTATAAGTTTTAACCTTTTTATTTTGTACTGGGGCTAACCCAAGAACATTTTAAATACACATATGCACTTTATATTTTTCCAAATGCACTTTAAACAGTTCTAAATACACTTTTATTCATTCATAGGCATTTTATGCTCTACAAGCACCTTAATAATTTTGTTGCCAGTTGGCAAGCTGGACTTGGACCTGGTGCTACATGAGAATGGTGGTAAGGGATGGATAAATTGAATAGGAAAAATAAAGTAGTAGGAAAAAGGCATAGAGAGAAAGAAAAAAACTGATGTAGATGGCTAATGTACATTAAGCATACATTCTGTATTAATAGGGGTCTGGGTTGGAGCTTCCACCAACCCTCACTTTAGAAGCTCCACCCCAGGGTCCCTTTTCATTAATGAAGTAGATAATATAGTACAGAATTAACTGTACTTACTGTAAATACTTCTATACCCTTGGGCTTCGTCCAGCACTATTAATCATCATAGTACATTGCAAATTATTTCACACATTTCACACAGGTGTTTTCAGTTCATTTTTCACTATATCTGCTCCATGTCAGGATGCATCCACATTCATCCATACTAACTTTACTAAATTTCTGCATCCACATGCATCCCTACTAACTTTACTAAATTTCTTTGCTGTTCTCCACCTTCTGCTTCCTCACTATTCTACTCCCTTCTACCTTACTCACTCAGCCTCCAAGACCCATCACTCCAAATCCATGAAGCTACACTTCCTTATCCTAGCTCTATTACTCACCTCAGGGGACCTCCACCCCAACCCTGGTCCTGCTACTTCCTTCACTCCTGCCATCTCCCCCACTGCCACTGCCCATACCCCAACAGCCCTCATAAACGGTTTCAAGATATTACAATTAAACATTCATAGCCTACTTCAAAAAATAGACCTGCAAGCCATTGTTGCTGCCCTGAAACCAAACATTCTAACTATAGCAAAAACATGGCTAAAGAGCACGATTTCTGAAGACTCTGTCTCCATCCCCAGTTACTCCATTGTAACGCTAGACAGAGCAGGTGGGGCGGTGGAGTGGCCATGTATATCCGTGCCTCCCCCCAATACTTCCCAATCTTCTCCTCCTCTGACCCAGCAACCCATGATGCCTTAGACATCAATGTAGCCCTCCCTTTCTCACTCCCTATCTTTGTAGCCAATATCTGCTTCTGTCCAAATGTCCAGCCCACAGTCTCCCCTGACCTCCTAACTTCCACTACTTCCCTCTCTCAATCTGGTGAGCCTTATATCCTTAGCAACCTCAATTTAAATTGATTGTCCCCAACAACATCTACCACAAGAAATGCTATCAGTGCCCTCAACCTCACACAACTAATTACATAACCCACCTGCCCTAATCACAAAACCCAAAACCACTCCTTACTTGATTGGGACCTAATTTCCCACCCCCATACAGTCATCATCCCCGGCATCGTACCAGATGATCTCAGTGACCACAACCTGGTTTTCCTGGTCAGAAAAGTTCACAGCTCTAAATCCCCACATAAAACCATACAAATACGGACCTATAAATCTCCAGAATTGGAACCTGTCCTGCATAGCCTTGCCCTCTCACATTGGTCCCCTCTAGCAAGCACCTCCTCAGCTGATAAAGCCCTAATCTAATTTAAAGACATCTTCCTAGCAAATTGGAATGCCTTCACACCCCTAAAACAAACAAGGATTAGAGGTCATCACTTCCCCTGGATTACCCCTGAATTACTAGCCTGCCAAACAGCCAGAGATCCAGCCTGCAAATGGCACAAAGTCTCCCAGCTTCCAAATGACCTTCTTATTTACTGAAAACTCTTTAATGCTTGCATCCGGGCTACCAGGCTAGCCAAAACAAAGTACTTCAAATCTACCTTTGAGACAAACATCAACTCCCCCTCCAAGTTCTGGAGAGTGGTCCACGCCCTCTTTATCACCCCATCCTGTCCACCCACCCCATACTAAAGATAAACACCACCCTCATTGCCAATCCAGTTGCAGTAGCTACTGAATTCAACTCCTTTTACACCACTTGTGCTGATGAACTACTCCAATCCCTCCCAAACTATTCCCCTCCCTCTCCTCCTTCCTATTGCCTATGAATGACCACCGCCTCTGATTCCCCCTTCTCTTTTGCTACTGTCTCCCCAAAGTACACCCTAAATGCCCTGCTAGTGATCAGCCCTTCAAAAGGCTGCTCCCAGGGTGGTCTTGACCCTAAGCTAATATCCCTCTCCGCTCCACCCATTGCCTACCCACTCTCTATTATCCTAAAACTCTCTCAACTGCCTCAATAACTTCCCCATGGAAACATGCAATGGTTCTTCCCCTCCCCAAAGGCAGAGACCCCACTTCCCCTGGCAACTACCACCCCATTTCTCTTCTCCCTTCCCTTGCCAAACTTCAGGAACACCTAGCCCTCTCCCAGCTCACTGCTTACCTCAATGACTTCTCCTTCTTTATCCCGTAACAATCTGACTTCAGGAAAAATCACTCCACCACCACCTCCTCCCTTCTTCAGCTCACTGATTCTATCCTCATGGGACTAGATAATGGCCAAATCAGCTCAGCCATTTTTGTTGAGCTGGCCAAAGCCTTAGACACAGTCTCCCACTCCCTTCTCCTTGACACCTTATCAACAGCTGGGCTATGCCCCATAGTCACATACTGCTTCAAGGCATATCTCACTGGCAGAACCCAATCAGTCAAGATCTCTGATGCAATTTCCCCACCCCTTCCGATTAGAACTGGCATCCCCCATGGATCAGTGTTAGGCCCCATACTATTCTCTATTGTTCTAAATGATCTCCTGTCCAACTGCTCAACCTTCTCCTCCATTCACATGTACACTGATGATACAGTCTTGTAGGCATCTGGCTCCTGCCCCGCCAAGATTGCATCCAACTTGCAGCACCACTTTGACAAAGTTCAGCATTGGTTTGCAAACCACCAGCTATTTTTCAACACCAAAAAAACAGTCTCCATGACGTTTGGCACTAGGCAGAGACATACCTTGTTTCCCTCTCTACTCACCTTCCACACCCTTGATGGGACTTTACTTGAGGACACATCCTGCATCAGATATTTAGGTGTCTGGCTGGACCAACATCTGAACTGCTCTGGTCATACCAACGCCATTCAGAAAAAATTGTGTCCCAAGATTGGCATCTTATTCAGGAACCGTGCTGGCATCCCACCCATGGCTAGGCATGAGACTGTCCAGAAGATGATCCTACCTATCTTCAACTACTGTGATGTAGTCTACGGTGGTACCCCTAAGTCCTCCCTGGCTAGACTAGATATCCTCTTCAACTCCTTTTGCTCTTTTGCCCTTGACACCCCCCTCTGCACTCATCATTGAGATCTCTACCATGTCCTATCCTTCCCTTCCCTGACAAAATCGACATTTCTCTCACTGCACAAAATTCACCTCCAGTCACTGGCTGGGTGAACTTCCCTCCTATCTCTCCCTGCCATTACAACCACCCCCGCTCCTTCCCACTCCCTAAGATCTACCGACTCACAAACTCTGGTGGTCCCATGCCGCTCCACACTTATTGGCCAATTAGGTTATTTTTATTGCCTCCCAAAAATCTGGAATTCACTTCCCCCTCAAATTCACCACTCATCCTCTTGCTACTCCATTAATTCTGCCCTCAAGAACTTCCTAGCTTTCTGAGTTTTTCATTCTCCTCCTTGACTCCATTTCTAACTTTTTCAGGGAGTCAGTATGGCTTTTCTCTAATGGAAGGGACTTCTGTTCTTACGTGGTGTTCTACACCATTGGACTTCTCTGGCACACTAGTAAACATGAGTGAAAATCCCTGTAGAACCCACTGCATCTCTTCTCTCTGGTGGGTTGAAAGTTTGGGGTTCACATGTATCTCTGTTAGACTATCATGTTCATCTAACCTCCAATATGCTTCCTCCAGCTCATACTCTTCAATTTCAGGCTGTATGTATAGACTAGCAGGGATTTCCTTCCTGTCTACCCATTTCTTTAACAGGTTAGCGTGATACACCTTTTTGCCTGGGTATTTGTCTGGGGTTCTTAATTCAAAGGTTACTGGCCCAAGCTGTCTTAGTATGCTGTAAGGCCCATGCCATTTCATCAGCAGCTTATTCTGTGTGGTTGGGAGTAGTAATAGGGCCTTATCCCCTGCCTTTAGTTCCTTCGATTTACAATTGTGGTCATAATACATTTTCTGTTGTTTCTGGGCATCAATGAAGTTCTGGTGGGCTCTTTTGCTATATTCATCTAATCACTTTCTTAGCTGTACCATATATTCAATATTGGTGGTCTGCCCAACTTTTGTTCCCTCCTCCGAATACTCTTTAACAATGTCCAAGGGACCATGGAGGTTTCTCCTGAAAAGTAATGCAAAGGGGTATACCCTGTTACTGCCTGGGGAACCTCTCAATAGGCAAATAACTGTAGGGGTAGGTATTTGTTCCAGTCTCTCCCTTCATCATGGACAAATTTCTTAAGCATACACTTTAAGGTATGGTTAAATCTTTCTACCAACCCATCAGTTTGTGGGTGATGTCGTGTAGTTCTTATGGCACTCCCACCCAACAAACGATGCATTTCCTTTAACAGGACTGCATGGAAATTACTCCCTTGGTCAGTAAGGATCTCATTGGGTACCCCCCTCAGCTCTTGCGCAATTTGACAATAATTATTTAGCTGATCATGTTCAAAATTGTGCAAAGCTAGGTTTTAGCAATGCTTCTGCATAATCTTTAAATGAGAATGAGCATCAGCATCGGGTGGTCAGGGTTTACAGCTAGACTTGAAATGATTAGTGATGGTTACAGGGAGACACTTTTGGTGTGTATTCTACCCACCACAAGTTATGAAAACCTAGCCCATTGTTTTTCAATTGAGCCACTTTCTCTAATATATGTACAATCAAAGGTTGTTGTATTTTATAGTGGTGGTGGGGGACTAAACCCTGTGACACCAATCCCATAATTGTAACTCTGTTTAGAACCTTGTGAAGTAAACCAGATAACACAAATTACTTAAAGTCAGACTGTTGTTTATTAATTTTAATAAATGATATTATTTTTAAAACAGATCTGAATTATTGTATTAATTCATGACCTGAAATTTGGGACTACTTGATCAAAATGAAGGATCATAAAATGAAGATAATCAAAATACGATTCAGAAGAAAGTAAATGAAAAATGTGAGTTGAATTTTTTTTCACCTATTTTATAGGAGCAATAATACACTCCAGGGTGCGTGTTTGTTTGCCAATATATGCATGCCTAGCATGGCTGTTAGGCAATTGACTGCACCTTGTGCCTAACAATGACTCTAGTCTTGTGGGTATTGGCCAATGAATGCACACTCCATTATGTATACATGGGATATACAATGGTGAGCTGTCAGATAAATGATTTATCTATACAAGTGCTGTTTGACCTGCAGTAACCTCATGAGTGGCATAAGCCATGAGTGAGATATCCAAGGTCAAACAGCACAAGTGTAGATAAAACATATATCTGACTGCTGACCATTGTATATTTCATGTATGCAGCAGGGACATTTGCTTTTGATTGTTTATCTTTTTTTTTGGCATATGTTTTCAAAAAAGTGAACCAAAAATTGCATTTGCATTTCTTTTTTGCTAATTATATAAAAAAAAATCTATACGGTATCTATGAATGACACACCACTCATTTTGTAGGTAATTTTGTGCTGAACAACTTTTATCCTCACAGTACCATGCTATCTTTTTTTCATTTTAAAGTTATTCACATTTGAATATGTTTAGTACTGCTACTGAGGCCGAACATTGTAAATGAGTTCCATAGTGATTGTGACATATGTTCAATGAGTTTAGAGCCTACTCCCATTGCATAATATTGCTTACATATATTCCCACCCAAGTAGTGTTATTGCCAGACTTTCATCTTATAATGTTATACAAATCATCCAAAACATTTGTAATATTTATATTTTTGTCAAACTAATTTTTTTTTTATCTGTCATTGGTAGCATGATAAATCTGTGATCTGTTCAACATAAACACATTTAGAATACATAAATTATTGTTTCTAAAATTATCACATTGATTGTTTCAACCAAACATACAAAGTTTGCATGTTTGCCAGGCACTAAATATGATCAATAACAATATAACTTACAAACATTCAGTGGTTTTCATAATAAATGGAAACATCATTGTGAAAATCAGGGGCCCTATGCACTGTCATACAGATAGGTGGTGGTATTTGGGGTGGGGTGCATAGGGCTCTTCATACTGCTGCCCACCAAAGCTGCCATTCACAAACAGGTGCCACTGTCTGTAGGGGTGAATTGTCCCCTTTAACAGTGGTGCTGCATACAATAATGCAAGTTTTCATTCTAGATAGTAGGGTCACACATAAGCTATGCCACCACTAACATGTTGGAAGTGCAGCAGCCTTTGGCTTGATATCAGAAGCATGGTGCCATACCACAGCTAATGCCCCAGAAACACA
This sequence comes from Neoceratodus forsteri, assembly GCA_016271365.2. NCBI lineage: Eukaryota > Metazoa > Chordata > Ceratodontiformes > Ceratodontidae > Neoceratodus > Neoceratodus forsteri. Next base: position 319,634,011 of record CM028134.1, read on the forward strand.
GCACTATCACCAATATTGACCATCCACACCATTGCTTTGTACCTTCAGATCCAACCCTCTTGCCTTCCTTGGTGGCCAAGTGGCCTGAAATGACACCCAATGGTGGCTGACAACCCTTGCATTCAGGCCGTGAATGCTTTCCGTAATCCAGTCCCTGTGTGCTGCCTAATACCCCCCCCCCACTATAATAGATATTCTAGCTACAAGGCAATGGCCCCTTGAACTGCTCTAAGCAGTTTTTCTGGTCCTGGGGTTGCTGTGCCTTGTAACTGCAGGTGAGGGCACTAGGGAGCCACTGTGCATAACATGGCAACTCCATGCATATTGGCACCCTCATTAACTCTGTCTCCCTCTGCCCCTTTCCCTTTGCACACACAATGATCTATGAACTAGTGCAAGGACAGTCTTACAACCCCTTTGTGTATACCACAAGGTGGTGAAGCACAGTAATACACTGTAAAATGGTCCTTGCAGTCACTTTACAGCACAAAATTGCTACTATTCATGGGGCCCAGTTTTTCATTGATCATTTTAATTTTGCTCCATATAATCAAGAATCCCAGACATACCATTTTATGTTTTTTCCTGTAAAGACTATTATATTTATCAGTTGTGTACTGTGTTCTCTGTATGTTATCCAAGTGGCATACTAGCCTACAATTTCTATTTTTTATGTTGATGAGTCCCCCTTCCATTTTTTATTTATCTCTTTGGGTCAAGAAATACATTGGATTACCTCTGGTACTTTTACAGTATGTTCCAGTAGTGAAGCAGGCTCTATTACATACCGTAGCATACTTATTTATGTATTGGGGTCATTCCTGAAAATAGGTCTTTGGACAAGAAATCTTACTTGGTTAACATAAACTGAAATGAATAAAACATATCAGAGACATGCCCAGAGTATAATGAAGAATGCAATATTTTTCTTCCATCTTTAAAGTTCCTATTGTTAGATAATGTATTTTATCAAGCAGCATTTTTCCAGTATTTAATTTAATTTCCTGACATTAGCAGAATAGAATTGTTAACATTTTAAAATGATAATCATTATACTTAAAATAGGAAACCAAGGCTAAAAGATAAAAAGATAAAGAATCTCAGCATAAACTTACTGAGGTGAGGGGTTACCTGAAAAGGGCATTAACAACAAAGCCAGGTTTCTAAGAAATACAAGATCACATATATCTCATAATGTACAATAACATGGGATGTACAGTATGTGCAAATCACCATGACAATTTAGACAGGTTCTGCTATAAATATAATCAGGAGTGCATGGTGTCAATGGGCTTCTTACACACTTGCAAAGGCTGAGAACTGAATACACCTTTATGGTGATTTGCATACACTTACATGATGCTTTGCATTATAGGGATATGTATGATTTTGTATTTTTAAAGAACAAAAAATATATTTAAAACAAGAGAATGTTTTGCATCTCTAATATATTGTTTAATTTGAATATTATCATACAACGAGCATGGAATACTTTAATGTCTATAAATAATCATAATAATAACTTTTACAGTTTAGGATTCAAATAGATAATTTAGGAAAATTAATAACTGCTTGAACAAACAAAAAATTACATCTGAACTCACCCTTAGATAAAAAGGAATTTATTTTGAGGTGATATAAGCAGCAATGTGGCTTTTCATTGTACTTGACAAGAAGATTTATGATGAATATCCTGAATTTGACAAGTAATACTAAGATGTCTATCCATTTGAAAACAATTGTGGATAAACCAGGGTGAGGACAAGGACACAGAGCTGTGTTCCCAGTTGAGGATTGCAGCTGGAAAAAGGGAGGTGGTAGTGGTCAGGGATTTTAACCTGCCTAAATTGGACTGGGCTACTCCCACCACATCCTGTGCCAGAAGTCAGGAAATCCTAAATGCAATCCAGAGCAGCTTCATGACTCAGTGTGTAACTGATGCCACCAGGGAAGGGGCAATCCTGGACCTAGTGCTCACCAACTATGGGGAGCACATACAGGAGATCAAAGTTAGGGAACCTCTGGGAAGAAGCGACCACAATACAGTGTGGTTCAGTTTGGACATGGCAAGGATGACATCAGCACTTAGACCAGAACATTGGATTTCAGGAGGGCAAATGTTAAAAAGAGGAGAGAAGTGTTAAGGGAAAACGTAGACAGCAGGGAGGAGGGCATGGGGTGGACCGATTATGGGCCATCATTAGGGGGGCTATTCAGAAGGTCACAATCAATTGTATCAGAATAGGCATGGGGTCAGAACAGTGCAAGGGAAAACCACACAGCAATAAAAGCTGCAAGGAAAACAAAGGCTTAAAGTACAGTGCCGGGTACTATAGTGACCAGACAGCAAGAGTGCAGCCCCATAGTAAACTATGGAACTGCTTTATTTTTGCATGGGGCTTTGCCCAAGCACCCTCCCACACACCCCTGGACTTAAAATAACCAAATCTGGGGGGGTCATGGACTTTGGGGATGAGGTGAAAATTGGGAGGGGGGAAGTAATATTTTGCCAAAAATAAAGTGTTTTAACAAGAGACCTAGCCAGATTCGAACCACGGTCCTAGGTCTCCTGCCTAACCATGTGGTGGTGCCCTAACCACTTCACCCTGGGATCAGCTCAGCCAGACACCCCAGTACATGGCAGCTTAATTCCTCACAGCTAAAGTGTAGAGCGACAGAGGGAGAGGTAATTCCCTACCACTATTATTCCCCTGTCACTCTAAAGCCTTTCATGCTTTGCACATCGTGGCTGTTGCAGCGCTCTTCTTGGTGAGCTGTTATGACCTGGTATCATCAAAATGAGGGGGGGGAGAAATCAAAAGCCAGACCGCCAAGTTGCTTTAATGGGGAGGTGGCCAGAGTGGTAAAGGAAAAGACGGAAGCCTATAGAATATTGAAAAGAACAGCAAAGGAAGAGGATGAGGAATAATACCAGAGGCTAGTTAAGGAGTCAAGAAGGGAGATGCAGCAGGCAAAGGCACAATAAGAACCCCAAATAGCCAAAGGAATAAAGAATGGGGAGAAGGCCTTCTTTCACTACATAAGTGAAAGAAAAAACAAGAAGGACAGCATTGTTAGGTTGAGGAAGGGGGATGGCTGGGTTGATAAAGATGGGGGCAAAGCAGAGGTATTAAATGAATACTTCTACTATGTCTTTGAAAAGGAAAAGGATAGACCAGTACCACAGGCAGAGAGAAGGAGGGAGTGAATGGGGGGAAGCTGTAGGGGTAATCAGGATTGAAAGAGTGAGGAAGGGGCTGATGGCCCTGAGGGTGGACAAATCCCCAGTGTCAGACAAAATATACCCCAATGTGCTGAAAGCATTAGCAGGGGATCTGGAGGGAGTGCTGACTGTTCTCTTCAATAGATCTCTGGAATCAGGAGTGGTGCCACTGGAGTGGGGAATGGCACATGTGGTACCACTCCAAAAGAGCGGACCCAAGGATGACCCAGATAATTGCAGGCCAGTCAGCCTGATCTTGATAGTATGTAAACTCATAAAGACCATACTAAGGGAAAGGCTGGTGAGGTACATAGAGGAGAATGGTCTACAGGACTAAAGATAAATGGGTTTGTGGCAGGCAGATTGTGTCAAATGAACCTGATCAAGTTCTTTGACTGGGTCATGAGGGCAGTGGATAAAGGCCAGGTGGTGGACATCATATACCTGGACTTTAGCAATGCCTTTGATTCTGTACCACAAAAAAGGCTGATAATGAAACTGAGGGATAGGGGTGGGGGAGAATATGGCAAGATGAGTTGAAAACTGGTTTAATGGTAGAACCCAAAGAGTAGAGGTTGGGGGTGAGCTCTCCAGCATCAAGGAGGTCACCAGCAGGTCCCACAGGGCTTGGTGTTGAGACCAGCGTTGTTCAATGTCTTCATAAATGACATTAGGGAAGGCATTAAAGGCAAAATGTGCCTGTTTTCAGATAACACCGAACTCTGTGGGAGAGTAGATACCAAGGAGGGGATACAGGACCCGAGGGAGGACCATGCCAAACTAAAAAGGTGGTCAGGAATCTGGCAACTAGGCTTTAGTACCAGAAAGTGCAAAGTGATACACATAGGGACCAAGAACTGTAGGACAGAGTATTACATAGAAGGAGTTCAGGTAACTGCTTCCAAAGAGGAAAAGGATCTAGGGGTAGTGACTACAAGTGACCTGAAACACACCTTTCAATGTAAAAAGGCAGTGGCAAAAGCTAACAGGGTGCTGAGGTGTATTGCAAGGGGATTCAGTAGCAGGTGGGGCGAGGTTATTTTACCACTGTACAGGTCATTGGTGAGACCACATTTAGAATATGGGGTCAGGTACTGGCATCCTTACCTTAAGAAGGACATCAGCATGCTGGAAGGGGTCCTGAGGAGAGCAACTAAGATAATCTGCAGTGTCTGTGGCTCAGTAGGTAGCACACTCACCTCTGAGGCTGGGAGATCAGAGGGCTGTGGGTTCAGTTCCCACATCTGGCACTTGGGTTAATATCCTAGTACTGACACAGTGGTGCAGCATGAAAGGGGTGCTGCACTTCTGAGGTGCTGTCTTTCGGAAGAGACATTAGACCGAGGTCCCATCTGCATGGATTGATGGTAGTTCAGGTGGATGTTAAAGATCCCATGGCACTTATCGAAAAGAGTAGGGGAATTTTTTATTGATATCACATCATCACAAATCATAATACATTGTACAAAAAATAAAGAGGAAAGAAAAAACAAACATATAGAAAGAAAGAGCAACAAATATTCACTTCACACACTTGATGCAGTATGTTCAAGACCACACAATAATCACTCCTTAACCCCAAAGAAACCTTCCCCCCTTCCCCTTATTATCTTTCCCCATATCATTGTGGCAGGGGAATTTTGCTAGTTGTAGCTCTCAAACCTAATTACTTCTGAGTGTGTTAAGTCACATGAAAGAATACAATTTTAATCCCAAATAAACAAGTATTTCATTCATACTCTGGTTAAAAGTGATTGTTCAAAAATAATTTTCCAACTGCTGAGTAACCAATAAACTATTAGGGCAAAAATCAGTAGTACTTTTTAAACACATCTTGCTTAGAAATAGGTTTTTAGTCTACCTCCTTACTTGTATTTGATAAATCCAAACAACCCTTTCCATTTCCTTAAAACAAAGCTCTTAGGATTAGCCTGCAGATCTTTCTTAAACACTGCGCCCATAGCTTGGTCTACCAGTGTCTTATAGGTGGTATATGACAACAGTGTCTGTTGGAGTGTCCACTGACATCAAGCCTGCCAAAGGTAAAACTTTAAACAGCAAAACAACACCATTAAATTATTATAATCAAACATTATCTTGAGGTTGGGACAATGCCCAAGGACCAAAGACTCATAGGTTAAACTGTCTAACCACCTTAGATTCCATTCTGTGTTTAAATATCCCCATAGGGCTTTTGCATAGGAACAGGTAAAAAGAAAATGATCCATTGTCTCTTCAATATTTATACAACCGTTATATGGACAATTCCTTTCTTCTTGGGCCTTGTGTTTTGCATTGTCTCTTACATTCAGTCTCCCGTAAGCTGAAAGCCATAATACCTCCCACATGTGCATTGGAATTCTGTTGTTATTTAATTGTTTTAACACCCCTCCCTTTAGATCTGTTGGGCAATTTTTAAATTCAGGTTGTTCCGAAAGGATTTGTCTCACCATGTGCTAGTACAATTGTCATCCTGAGAGTCTGGAGATATTCGCTTTAGTGATCTCCCCTTTGCAAAGCTTTTTGAGCACTGGTTTAATGTGTTCTGGTATTTTGATATGGGTGGGCAATTTTGGGGGAAGATTTCCAGTCCAAATTTCCAAATATGCATTACAAATTTTACAAAAGAAATCGTATGTCACACCGGTTGGTTCCCCTAGCCCAATTTTAAGATTGTGAGACAGGAAAAGACTATGGAAAAAGGTTATAGGGTCCACCATACCCAGACCCCCTTGTTGTTTAGACAAGTATGTAAAACACCTTTTTATTGGGTTCATTCTGGATCCCCAAACCATCTGAAAAAAGCATGCATATAATCTGGTTTCTAAGATCACTGGAGGTGGAAAAATCATGGCTATATATAAAACAGTGGGTATAATGAACCTTTTAATTATGTGTACCCTTTTTATTTTAGACAACCTCTATGACTTCCATCTCTGGACTTTATTTTCATCCCCCAAAGAGCCCTTTCCCAGTTCTCAAGTGGGAGATTATGTTGTCCAAACGTTATTCCCAAGATTTTTTGTGGCTCTGAGGAGAAATAAATATGGTTTACTGTTACAGGTGCCCTCTCTGTATTTCCTAAGTACAACCCTTTACATTTATTTAGATTGAGGGTGGCATTAGATACTCTACAATATTCCTGCAGTTGTTTTATTACTGTTGGTAATTGCCCCAGGTTTGCTATAAACAGGCATATATTGTCCAGATAGGCTTGGATTTTCAGTTCCATTTGGCCTGGGATCCCCCCAAACCTTCCAGTTCTTGAATATTGCTCAGAACTCTAATCAGAGAATCCAGGGAAAAGTTGTAAAGGAGTGGGCTGAGGGGGCAGCGCTGTCAAACCCCTGTATTTATGGTAATATCTTTCATTACCAATCCTCTAATAATAGGTTGCACATGGACTCTAGAATATAGAAGTTGGATTTTATGCACAAATTCCTTTGGAATACCATAATGTAATAAGGACTGAACGAGGAAAGGAAGGCACACTCTATCAAAAGCCTTGCTTTGATCTAAAGTAATGATACTACCGGATGTTTGTGCAGCACCACACATCTCTATTACATCTCTGAAAATCATTAAGGCATGTTGTAGCTTCCTTTCAGGGATCCCACAAAACTGGGCTGGATGCATTAAAAAAGGAACTATTTGCCTTAGCCTATTGTTAAGAACCTGAGACGATATTTTAAAATCAGCATTCAGGAGAGTTATAGGTCTCCAGTTTGAGATGTCTACCTTTCACCCTCCCTTATATATAAAAATTAAGAGACCTGCTGTGAATTGAGGAAGGACCACCCCTTTGTCAAAAAAAATACTGAAAACAGTTCTACTAAACACCTTGCCATTATTTTGGAAAATGATCTGTAAAACTCATAAGGCAGTCCATCAGGTCAGGGTGAAGATCCATTTTTTAGTTTCATAATTACATCTTCTATTTCCTGTAATTTCAAAGGAGAGGTTAAAAATTCCTGATCCTCCCATGCCAAGGTTACCTGGCTTTTCTCCAAATAAGAATTAATCAAATTTGTAAAAGGAGATGGGGAACTCTCATGTGATGCCAAAAGCCCACAGATTATTTCATGCATCCCCATCTCATCTTCTACTATGTTTCCTCTATCATCTACTAATTGAAACATATCTAAGTATCTTTCTTCTTTTTACAGGCTTCAAAGAGGTCTCCAGTTGGGTTTTTTGTGTTCCAAATTGCAATTCTGTATTTAAAGTTTTTGCCCTGTCATATTGACATTTCCTCATTTTATCCTGGGTCTGTTCAATGTCAGGGCCATAATTTTGTCTAGACATAGCAGACTGTGAAAGCATGTTCTGAAGTTTTGATCTTACTTTTAAATAGCTAAAAACAATTGTTTTGTGCTCTATGCTTGCCATAGTTTTGGAACCATATTGCTATCTCTTTCTTTGTGTCCATCCACCATACCCCCAAATCTTCATAGAGATTACTCACTGAGGTCCTAGCCCAGAGTAATGATGAAATTTTCTCTTTAACAAAAGGGTCTGTGAGCATTGAAACATTTAATCTCCATCTTTTCTCCCTCCTTATTTTCGGGGGGGGGGGCTGTTTGAAACATTATTTGTAAGAGAAGGTGGTCTGAAAATTCTATAGGGATAGTATGAAAGTTTGGATCAGGGAGATTCCTAGAAACAAAAATATGATCTATATTTGATGTCAGGTGTCCCCTTTTGTATGTATATTTGGGCCCTTGGGATTGGTAGTGTGCACAATTCTTCAGCTTGCCAGTATCGACACATTTTTGCAAGGCATTTGAATCTCAGTATGTTTTCACTCTTCCCCCCTCAGTCCCCCTTTGGGTAAGTCACAATTAAAATCCCCCCAACCCCAGGATTACATAAGTGGAAGTATGTAAGTAAGGTTGAAGTTTTGAAATTAGAGCTACTCTATCTGCTTTTGTTTGTGGGCTGTATACATTTATTAATCTATATGGGACCTTATCCCAATATCCATCTAGGATGAACAGCCTCCCTGGAATCAAATCCACCATCTTGGTCATTTGGAAGGAAAAGGTACTAAATACGATACCTATTCCATCGGCCCTGTCTAGCCCAAAGGACCAATACGATGGCCCCCATCTCCATTTGGCATAGAACAGCCTAAGTTGGTCTGATGTGAGCAACCACGTTTCTTGCAAAAAACAGATATCCAGTTTTAGATCTATCAATAGGTGAAACAATGCCATTCTTCTAAGGGAATGTAAGAGGCTATGACAGTTACATGACCCCAGCGATAACTTAACCATTCAATTTAAGCGTTCAAGGCCCTTTCTTCCTCCTTTTCTTTTTCTTCCCTTTGCACTCAAGCATATCATCCTTCCCTCCTTCAGCTTGTGTGGGTGTAAGAGGTACATTCATCTGTTCTGTGTCTGATTCTACCTCAGTGGGAGCCAAAACTTCAAAGGGATTAGGTTCCGCTAGGCCTGCTTGCTCACTTGTGGGGGTGGGGGGCGGGTTTGGTTTTGTATTTCTAGTTGTTCTTCTTGGAGGGTGGGTTTTTTTGGGGGTGGAAGAGGGATCACCTGCACATCAGTGGATTGCTTATCTGTGTAGCAAACCGGTAATAGGTCCCCCCACTGGATGGGCTTATCAGGATTGGGACAGAGTGGATGATTCTCCTCATCTATTCTTATCTCTTCAGTCTCAACTTCCTCCTTTCTGCCTGGAATAGGATCTGGAGCCTTATCTGGGGGGTTGTGTTCTGCAGGAGGGGCTTCAGCCTCTACCACCTTTTTGGCTGCTTCCTCTTGAGCTTTTTGGATAAGAAGCTCAGGGCTAATGACTGTTGCCTTATTTCTTGCAGCCCACAGACACTCTGGAAATGTGTGACCTGTGTCCTCACATAACTCACATCGTGTCAGGTTTGCGCATTGCATACTTAAGTGCCCCACCTCCCCACAGTTGTCACAGTGGGGGCAATCACATACACTAGAGAGGTGGGTCCTAGCCCCACACTTGTAGCATGCTCGTGGCTGCTCTGAATAAAAACACACTCCTCTATCTCTACCCAGCATGAAGGAGTTTGGTATATGCTCTATATCACTCTCCAGTTGCCTCAATTTAACCTTATATTTCCATCCCCCAGTCCAAAACATCTCTGAATCCAGTTGTGCTTCTGGTGCACTCAATACTTCACATTTTTGTTGAAGCAGTATGTAATGTCATCAACGTGTACCCCTTCATTCCAAAACATCACTGACACATACTTAATGAGGGATTTTGTCAAGGGGATCACCATAAATGGGGACCACAGAGGTGAAAATTTAACTTGATTGAAGTGTTGCCAGAACAAATCTAGGATGTATGCAGATCTGAAACTAATGTCATAGTTGCCCTCTCCTGAGATGTTTATAAAAGCATAAACATCTTTTGGTGAAAAGTGTAGTGAGTCCTTCAGGAGCTTTTTCCCCACATATTGCCTATCTGGCCTGATTTCCAGACCCCCTTTGTAGCGAATCCTAACTGCATTCCTTCTAGGAGCAGCCTCTTTTTTTGATTTAGCAAAGAGTTCTGACAATAGTGGATGCTGGGGAAGGGGGTCAGTTTGTTTTTCTTCACCTTCTGGTGCCGCTCCTCTTCTGAGATCTGGGGTCCCTGCAAAGGTTGTTTCATTCTTCCTGTCCTGTGTCAGATCCTCCCGGGGTTCCCGTACGTTTTTCTCTAAAGACTCTTTTTCCAGTGTAATCAGTTCAGTTATATTCTCGTTTCCCATATTTTTATCCCTCAAATCTTGGGCAGAGTCTGGATTTGTATTCCCCTTTTCCTCAACAGAGATTTGAGGCAAACCCCTGGGACATCATGCTGGGGTGTTTGCAGGCCACGGTGGGTCTGGCAACCACTGATCTGAAGGCAATTTCTTCCATCCTGCCTCCTGTAAGGCTTTTCCCGGTGACCAACTGCAGAAGGGTTCAAGTCCCTGATTTAGATTAGTGTGCAGGGAAAATGCTTTGCCAATTAACTCTGTTGTTGTTGGACAGGATTGCATAGATATATTTTGTCAGCTTGTGTTCTACAGGCCCTTTATGAGTATTAGGCCCATCTAGATTGCGTTTTGCCAACATAATAGCCTCGCTCCTGTTTTTCCCTTCCTTTGATCCTGGTTTAGCAGATCGTGCTAAGAAAGAAAAAAATGGTGGCATCAGTCTGTTCAAAGGGATTATTCTGGAAAATGACTTCCCCTGTTTTCTTTTCCTCTGTATTTGGACCTTTCAGAATCTCTGTGTTAAACCGGGGGACTGTATTACCATTCTTAGGATTGTTTTTCAGTCCTGAAACTACATTAGGCATTTCTTTATCTTGTACAGCAGTTTTTAAACCTTTGTTCCCCTTCTCACTCCTTTGCTCAGTTTTAGAGCTAGTTTCAGTAGGAACTTCTGACTTAATATCACTGCCCTCTACCTCCCGCAGGTTGTTCAAAACATTCATCTCTTGGGGCTCTAGGAACCCGAATCCCTCGTTTTTCCTGCCAGCCCTGTTCACATTTGCATCAGTGGTTGAAATAATAGGGAGAAGATTTACCTGTGGGAGTGTCTGTCAGCTTGCTCCTTCCTCGTCCTTTGATGTTGATGCATCATATTCAGAGCTGTCAGCTGGGCCATACCCATTGTCAATTTCTTCACTGTGATCCAATAACTTTAATTCAGCTTGTTTTCTTGCCATAAAAGCTGATTCTCTAAAGCCTGCAGAAGTTCTTCTTTACTTTTGCCCTTAATTCCTTCCATTGGAGTTCTCTCACAGTCCTTATTTCCATCAATATTACTCAAGTCCTCGATCAAGAAAAACATCTCTTCTTGTTTATTTTGAACTAATTCTTGGTTTATTTCTAGTAAAGTAGCCTCTTGCAATATGAGGTCATGGGAGGAGGCCATTTCCTCTGCCACATCAGCACTTCCTTCTCCTCCTCCTTCTCGGTCCAGCTCCCAACTGGGCTCCTCCATCCCTGCTCACAGGAAGTCAAGCCCCCTGCTGGCAGGAGAGTAGAGGAATTTCCCCGATGTCCTGGCCAAGTTTTCCTCATTCACTAAAAATACCACCAACAGCTTAATCTGGCTCAAGGTCAGTTGAAATTCATCTCTATCCCCCTACCCCGGGGCCGTGCCTGAAAATAGGCAGGATTTGTCTAGTGCACTTACCCGGTCAACAAAAACTAATAAAATAAATAATAAAATCGAGGGGCTACAGAATAGTCCTATGAAGAGAAGCTGGGAACCCTGGAAGACAGGAGGCAGAGGGGTGCTATAATAGAGACCTTCAAGTACATTAAGGGAATTAACAGAGTGAAAAGGGAGGGTCTCTTTAAAATGAGTGGCAATAGCACCACTAGGAGACACAGCCTCAAACTGATGGGAGGGGATCCAGAAAGGATGTAAGGAAGCATTTCTATATGGAGAGGGTGGTGTCTGCCTGGAATGAGCTGGGGGAGGAGGTGGTATCAGTATGGATGGTGGGGGCATTCGAGACTTCCTTGGACAATCAGAAATGGAACCCTTGGGAACAAGGAAGGAGAGGAGGGGAGGGAGAGGGAGGGAGGGACAGTTGGGCGGGTAGGGTCATTGGTGTAAATTGTAAGGCCAGACCCTGCATCACTTACCAAGCAGACACAATAGATCAGGTGGCCTTCTTCTGCTGGCTCCTTTTTTATGTTTGTATGTTAATAAAAGAGTAGGAATTATTTTAAACATTAAAGCTGTCCTAGTATTTCATTTCTTTTTTTTTAAATTAGGTCTAAAATAAGAGCTTATATAATACTTTTTTAATTTAATATTTTAAGATTAGGCTAAATATCTTGAAACATGATGTATTATTAAACAGCAACCTTTACAGAACTCTGTGATATCACTACTGGTTGATGTAAGTGTCCTCTGAAAGGCTGATGCACAAATCTGTAAAAGACTTCCAGGGCCTTGATCTTGACTCATCCCAATCCTGCTGTGTATGTGTATCTCTACAGTCAGGCAAGTCTCACTACAGTAGGCTCCTGAGCCTTTTTTACAAATCTTTGTACTTTGGTAAGTTTCAACATTATTTTTGCTTCATTTTCTGCATTCCCTGCAAACAGTCCTGCTTTACTTCTAAAACGTCTCCTGCTGTCAGATTCCATTTTACGGAATTATTTCTCTGTATTCTGTCCTGCCTTTTTGGACACTATTTACTATAGCCAAGCTGGGGACTGTTTGGGCATTGACAATCTAGTTTTGTTGTTTCTACTTTGTTTTTCATCTTTACATGTCTATCCTAGTTTTTTTAATAGTTTGTTTCTGCTTGCTCTAAACATATTCTCATTCTAATATTTAGTGACTTGCTTTAGATGATATTGTACAGTACTCCCATTTTGAAAAATAAGAGAATTGTCTTCCCTATCAGCAAATAATTAGACTTGATTTCAGTCCAGTGTTTGCTTAACTTGCAGGTTGGGGACATCCTGTGAAGACTGTGATGTGAATTCACTATGGTCATATACTAAGGTACATCTCAGGGGTGGTATGTAGATTTACTATTGTTGTCCCTCTATCATGCCACCTTTTTTAAGGTTAAAACAGCTCTCTCAGATTTGGGCTTACAATATGGATAGCAACACGTGTTTACTATTTGTACCCATATGAGGTTGGCCTCTGAAGTATTATGCTTTATGTGTATCATAATACATGCAGGTTTCTCCTGGTTTGTAGTTCTTAAAGTGACTTTCTCAGATTTTGCAGATGCCTTTTTCACATAGTATGCCATAGCCACCCATGCTTCAGATGCTGAAGCTGCAATTTGCTTTGTAAAAAAAAATATTTCAGTTATTTTTTTTATGTTTTATCAGCACTTTTTCCTCCAGTTTTCTGTGTGTGACCACACCCCCATAATGATGTTATGCAAGGGTACTATCAATGTTTTACATACTGCACCGATTAATTCTGGGTACATTATATATTTGATTTAAAAGACCATTACTCAGAAATGCAGTCACTTATTTTGGTAGTGGTGACTGCAGTATAGCACCTAATGTGTAGACATATGTAGCAAGGCATTGTGGATACATTAAGAAGTTGTTTTCCATTTTCCTTACTGTGAGGTGCAGTCTCATATTTCTGTAGTGGCTTCAACAATAAAAGTTCTTATATGTTTACTTTCAAAACAAGGCATTGTATATACTAATTTACATAATGAGGCATTCTTGGTACAGTATATAGCTGATTTTTCTGTTTCCCTACACAAAGTACAGTCTCCTGCAGCATTTCAGTAGTGTAGATGTCTTCAATACTGAGACTGACCAACATAGATCTCTGTTTCAAAACAGTACTTAAAGAGCAGGGGCCAGGTTCCAGAATGGGTTACACATGGCACAAGGTGACTTGCGCCAAACCCAATGGTGTAAATCGCACCTTGTGACATGCTTTATGCTGCCCTCTATTCTGAAAAGTGGTCTGTGACATGATGCAGGCTGCCTGTGCCAAAGGCAGGCTATACCACTGGCTATGCCAGAAATCCTGCAAGGGGGTTTCTGGCAGCAGTTATGGCCCAATTCCAAGAGGGCATCTGACAGAATGGCAAATCACTTTTCCAAGATGGTCACATTAGACAGTGGTCTAAGTACAGTTAGACCAGCTAATAGCTGGTCTAACTATATGCTACAGCAATGGTGGGTGCACCTCTTTGCCCAGTGCCCCACCAGCCACACCCCCCAAAGTCTCACTTAAGCCCCACACATCCTTCACGGGCAGGGCAGCCCTCTGTGAGCTGCTGGCACCCCATCCCTGGACAGTGCCCCCAGGGCAGTTTGCAGCCTGGTGCACCACCATGCCACCATTAGCATGCATGACACGCCACCATGGAGGTCCAGTGCCCCCACCACCAGGGCTGCATGGCATTTCCATGGTGTTGGGTTACAGGGCAGACGGGGGCAATGCCATGCATCCTGCGCCTTGTCAGAGGGTGGTAATGGGACTTACAGCACCGTGTGTGGGTGTGCCCTTTTTGTGGTGCAAAGCTGAAAGTGCTGCAAGTCACAGAACATAGTCACCGGGGACCCTACCTGTTCTGGAATCTGACTCAGGGTCCCCAGCATAGCAGCGTATGTCACAACTCGCATAGCCAGTGGGTTGCACCATATGTCTTAGAATCGAGCCCCAGGTGTTTACATCTAATAAATAAAAAACTGACTATTTTATTTATTGTATTTTAATGTGTCAGTAATTACTTTCTACTTTTATGATAAAATATTTGTTAGTGCAGTAAATCAAGTGGATTTTCACCTTTAGTTCTCACTTTTCTAATAAAAGAGAATTCAGTAGAATTCTGGTATTTTGATGTCAGAAACTGCCAGCTACTTAAAAGCCCAAAGTACTTCAATGAGAAACTAAATATATTCATCTATCCTTTTCAAAATAGATACTAATTTTACCAATAAACTTTGCCTTTTATGTGTTGCACTATTGTGCTCCCTATGTATGATTTTATGTTTCTAAAACAACAAGCATTTGTCAATGCTGAATGTTTGCATGCTAGCATTAGCATTGAATGTGCAGGAGTTAGACAGATGCAGAATAGGAATGGCAGTGAAGTATTGAATTGATGCCAACCCCAACCCCACCCTGCAGAGATGGACAGGCTTTGGGGTGTGCCTGTGGGTTGTCGCCCATAACGCTCATGGCCATTTCACCTCACCATACCTTGCAGATGCCAAGTGTCAAGGTGTGCCTTGGGGTGTTTAGGCTTTACACTCACTCCATTCTATAAGAAAATACACTGAGATGGGTGTAGCATAGGAGAATGGGGTGAACTTTAGGGCCGAAGAGTCCAAGGCACACCTCAATGCCTGTCACTGGCTGCAGGGTGGGGGTAGAGGTGGAATGGTATGAGCATTACTGTCGACAATCCAAAGCCACACCCCTGACACCTGTCAGTCCATACAGGGTAGGGCATTATGGTCAGAAATTGTAAAGCCCTGGGCGTTTCTTGATATTTTCACTTCAAGTTTTCAAATGGGCTTTTTGTGACCGCACTGCATGAACAGTGACACTATCAGTTTGTGAGCCGAAACATGATTTTGTTTACAGCAACTGCGCCATTTGGTGCCACAGGTGTGAAAACATATTTTGAACAGGATGTGAAAAATGACAGCTGTACTGTTCATGAGGAGGTATACAAACTGGTAATGCTGAAAATCTGAAGTGATAATATAACAAAAAATTGGTGAAGACACGAGCGTGTGCAGAAATCGTGCAATACACACCTGTAATGAAATTATTTAGGGTATTTTTTACACCAGATTTTCAACATAGGCATTTTGGGATCTCCAGTCATGAAAAGTGGCACTGTGATTTTCTTAATCTGTCCCAAACACTGATTTTCCACACTGACCACGGTATTCTCTGCCAGAAGTGCGAAAAAGCATTTCAGCCAGGATGTGAAAAATGACAGCTGTACTGTTCATAAGGAGGTGTGAAAAAATGCCTATGTTGAAAATCTGGAGTGAAAATAATACAAATTTGTGAACTTACGAGTGTGCGTGTAAAATGCACAATGCACGTTTGTAACAGTCATTTTTTGGAATTTTGTCACCTTATTTTCAACACAGGCATTTTAAGACCTCTGCTCATGAACAGTGTCACTGTGATTTTCTTAATCTGTCCTGAACACTGATTTCCCACAGCAGCTGTGCTATTCTGCATAAGTGCAAAGTAATGCACCTGGGAAATGAAAATCCAGGAGAAGAGTACACAATAGCAGGGGAGGTACTAACAACAACAATAATGGAAAGGGATCTGGGTGTAGTCATATCAGATGACCTAAAGGTGGGTATGCAATGTGAGAAGTCAGTAGGGAAAGCCAGGGGGATACTGGGATGCATAGAGAGCGGCATCACAAGTAGAAAAAGGGAAGTGGTTATCCCTCTATACAGACAGTTGGTGAGACCCCATCTGGAGTACTGCATGCAGTTTTGGAGGCCTCATCTACGCAAGGACATAGACAGGATGGAAGCAGTCCAGAGGAGGGCAACTAAAATGGTGCAGGGTCTTCATCAGAAACCATATGAAGAGGGACTGAGAGAGCTTAATATGTATACCCTTGATGAAAGGAGGGACAGGGGGGACATGATAGAAACTTTTAAGTACCTCAAGGAATCAACAAAGTCCAGGAGGGTAGCATCTTTCAGAAAAGAGATGTGTAAGAACAAGGGGCACAATTTAAAGTTAGAGAGGGAGGCTCCAGGGGTAATGTGAGGAAATTCTTTTTCACGGAGAGAGTGGTGGAGCGCATGAAACCGCATTCCTGGAGAGTTGTGGGGTCTAAAACAGTGGAGGAATTCAAACATGCATGGGACAGACATAAGGCAATTATAGTGGGGAGTTGCAGGAAATAGGCTGTTGGTTAACTAGAATCTGCAGCTTATCCAGTAGGTAGGGAAATGGGCAGACTGGGTGGGCCAAGTGGTCCTTATCTGCCGTCAAAGTCTATGTCTATGTTTCTATGTCTATGTCTATTCTGTGCCGAAACTGTGAAAACACATTTCAGCCAGGATGTGAAAAATGACAGTGGTACTGTTTATAAGGAGGTGTGGAAAAATGCCAATGTTGAAAATCTGAAGTGAAAATATTACAAATTCGCCAACTTACAAGTGTGTGTGTAAATGGTGCAATGCACGCTCATAACACAGTCATTTTTTGGAAGTTTGTCACCAACTTTGCAACACTGGCTTTTTGAGAGCCCACCTCATGAACAGTAACACTGTTTTTTCATTAATTGGTCCCAAAAGGTGATTCTGTGCAGTGACCATGACATCACCTTTTGGGACTGAATAACCAGATGGCAGACACTGAAATTATGAGATGGTGTACCAAGAACCTCATGTTGAAAATTTGGTGCAAAATTCTGAAAAATGGCCAAGATATCTACATAAGTTGAAAAAAAAATTTATGCCACTATACAGCTTACTGGCATTTCTTCAGTTTGCGGTCGGGTTTGAAGAGTGCAGATGTGTTCCCGGTCCACCGAAGATCGTCATGCCAGCGTCCGGAGTTAAATATAGGGTGAGGGGGGTGTGGAGAGGTGGGGTGCACAGGAGGTGGGTGCAGGTTGGGGGAAGGGTACTGGACTCAACAATGGACCATTTTTCTTTTATAGGAAACAAAAAAAATAAAACAATGCGGGAAGGTTTTTTTGCATTTGCAGGTACTTTGGCATGATGGGATTGGCTCCCAGCATGCCACCAAAGTGTTTCTTCAGGGGGTCTGTAGCTGATAGGGATTGGGCACCCCCATTGGAAGAGTGCTGGGGGGATGGGCACATGAGCTGAGGGGGATTGGGCACCCCCTTGGCACACAACAGTTTGGGGGTATTGTGCCAATGGGGATTGGGCTACTCCATTGGCAAATGAACTGGGGATGCTAGCAACAGTGTTGAGAGCAGTATGGAATGAATTATAAAATGAAAGGGTTTTGCAGTCCCAATCCTCATCCTCCAAATCAACAGTGAAGGAAATGCCAGACAAAAGAGCTTGCTACCTCCTTTTCTGCAATCATTCTTGGTGGATGGACTCTCATATGCATATGCAACTCAGGCTCAGCAGCTGTCATCACTTTCAGCCAATTAGTAAGGGGTTATTTATTATGCCCCCAGGCCCAAGTTGGAGTCTCGGACTCTTGGGCACATAGTAGCTGGGTTTTCCATTCCCCTCAGAGCCAGGAGTAGTAGCAAATTCCTTCGCAGACAGGAGCTGAGTGCCAGTGTGATGTGAGTGATGTGACAGGTAAGGAAAGGGTATGACCATGTGAGCAATTTAACTAGTACAGGGTGCAGGCTTTGGACTTCTTTTGAACTGCGGGCTGCTCTACCACTTTATATGTGGTCCTATCAATTAGTCTTTGCTGCCGAAGTTACTTCCCCGGCTGCTGCACATAACAGCCCTGGCTCAGTCAGTCTGTAGTACTACCGTATTAGCACATTAGTCAGCACATGTGAAATTAACTGTTTCCTTTTGGGAATTTGGGGTGGGGATGAATGGGGTTGGGGAATGGGGAGCTTGCAGGTCGGGTGTCGTGACAACCATGACGGGTCATCGGGAGAGGAGTGAGGAGGATTTTGCTGATTGCTGTGACTGCCAGTGCTGTCAGTTGTGAAAGCAGGTTAGTAAACAACAAAGCAATGCTGGCAAGAACAGTAGACCATTCTCTTACACTGGCCGCTACAATCAGGACTGCTACGGCATCACAGCTGATTGTTCCATGACAAGGCACTGCCTGATTGCAGTGGTCAGTTCATTTGAGCATAATGGCATGCTCATTAACTGCAGCAGGCTCCTCTATTGGTGTGGAACAGAACAGCCACAGAACAGACTGCTGCTGTTTGCCACAGCACTGACCCGCCTCCACAACCTGCTTGTGAAGGAAGCTGACACAATGTGTTTCTTGCACATGCGTGCAAGCAAACACAAAAATGAGTTTTTCTTTATCTTCTTTCCAAGCAAAATCTGGTTATGAGGGAAAAAAAAGTCACCTGCTAAATTATAACAATATCACATATTTCCATTAAATATATAATATTTTTGTGGCAGAAAGTGTTATTTCTCCATAAAAATCTGGAAATAGGCTTGCTGTTTCCCATTGAAATACCTTGGCAGCCTTGGCAGTAAAGAGTTCCTGACATCATAATACAAGAATACAGTTCAGTAGAAGAAGGGCACTTATCAACCATACAGAAATACACAGGCTCCAGGTTTCCAAAAAAAAGTCCATGTCTACTCCAAAACACACATGTTGCACACTTGATGCATTTCGGACAATGGCCCTTTATCAAAAGCTAGTGCAATTACAATACACACAAACTTAAATAGTAGTGACAAT
Organism: Neoceratodus forsteri; assembly: GCA_016271365.2. Classification (NCBI taxonomy): domain Eukaryota; kingdom Metazoa; phylum Chordata; order Ceratodontiformes; family Ceratodontidae; genus Neoceratodus; species Neoceratodus forsteri. Next base: position 319,653,091 of record CM028134.1, read on the forward strand.
GTGATGTCACAGTAGTGTCAAATGACACATGAACCTTAGGATAACATTCATCACATTAGGTAAAACCATTCAAAGGGAAAGGCAAAGATGGGGGGGGGGGGCGAGAAGAACAGGAAGGAACAGGGATGGAAAAAAGTTAAAAATGCAAAACATACATAAATATAAGACATAATAGAATGAAACCCAGCACCATAGAAAGTAGTAAAATTTCAGTAACATCAGAAAACCAACATTTAATTCATTATTTCCTTTTCCTATGGATTGGTTTCAGATCAAAACTGGTATTTAAACCCAGAAACTGGATAGCTTTTAAATTAATTATCCAGAAAGCTTCCCTTATCAGAACCAGATCATTATAGTTCCCCCTCTAGGGTTGAGGTTAACTTTGTCAACTGCCATAAAAGAAATATTGTGGGCAGTACCTTCCACACTATTCTTGATATGGTTTGCTGTAGCGTATGTCTCATCAGCTCTATCAATAGCTCTGAGATGTTCACTTACTCTAACTTTGAAACTCCTGGTAGTTTTGCCAATATAAAAAGCTATACAACTGCAGGTTGCTAAGTAAATAACCCCACTAGTATGACATGTTATAATCTATCTTATATCAAACTCTTTTTCTGTATTGATGCTTGTAAACCTTTTTCCTGTTGACACATGGTTACAGAAAGAGCATCTTTTATGCTGAAAGCATTATTGCACACCATGGCTGAGCTAGGTGTAACTAGTGTGTTCTTGAAAATGGCTGTGTGAGGATATCCCATAGGGTGGTGGCTCTCCTAAAGGCCATTCTGAGGGGTTCATGAGTAAGTGCTTTTAGTCCAAGATCACTTTGTAAAATGTGCCAATTCTTGCAGACAGTTTCTTGCATTATGTGAGACTGTGCTGAGTAAGTTGTTACAAAATTGATTCACGTACTTACATCAGTGTCAGTGGGTTGCATTTTTAGAAGGGTATCTCTATCCATGTTAGTTACTGCTTCTCTGGCATTATAAATGTGTTTTTCTACTGTAACCCCTTTCTGACAACCTATCACACACATCATCAGCATGCTTTTTAAAACTGGCTACTGTACTGCATTTATGCTTGACGTCCATCATTTTCCCATTTGGAATATTTTTTGTCACATTGGTCGGGTGGCAACTATTAGCCAACAGTATAGTGTTCCTTGTTATTTCCTTCCAGTACAGTTTTGTCTGAATTTTGCCATCATCTCCATTAAACACAGCAACATCTAAAAATTCTATAGAAGAAATATTGCCTTTTGATGTACAGTGCCTTCAGAAAGTATTCACCCCCTTGGATTTTGTCACATTTTGTTGTGTTACTGCCAGAATTTTTATGCATTGAAATGATTTTTTCCCCCTTGATTCACACAGCATACTCAATTTAAAGGTGAAAAATATTTATATTGTGTAACAAAACTGAAATATCTTGTTTACTTAAGTATTCACCCCCCTGAGTCAATACTTTGTAGAAGCGCCTTTGGCAGCAATTACAGCTTTGAGTCTGTATCAGCTTTGCACATCTGGATTTGGGGATTTTCGCCCATTCTTCCTTGCAGATTTGCTCAAGCCCTGTCAAGTTGGATGGGGAGCGTCGGTGAACCGCAATCTTTAAGTCTTTCCACAGATTCTCAATGGGATTCAAGTCTGGGCTTTGGCTGGGCCACTCAAGGACAATCACTTTCTTGTTCTGAAGCCACTCCAGTGTTGCTTTGGCTGCATGCTTGGGGTCGTTGTCCTTTTGGAGCGTAAATCTTCACCCCAGTCCAAGGTCTATTGCAGACTGATGCAGGTTTTCCTCAAGGATGTGCCTGTATTTGGCTCCATTCATTGTTCCCTCTATCCTGACAAGTACCCCAGTCCCTGCCACTGAAAAGCATCCCCATAACGTGATGCTGCCACCACCATGCTTCATGGTAGGGATGGTGTTACATGGGTGATGAACTGTGTTCGGTTTGCGCCAGGCATAGCGCTTTGCATTCAGGCCAAAGAGTTCAATTTTTGTTTCATCAGACCAGAGAATCTTTTGCCACATGGTCTCAGAGTCTGCCACGTGTCTTCTTGCAAACTCCAGGCATGCTATTATGTGGCCTTTTCTCAGGAGTGGCTTCCGTCTAGCCACTCTTCCATAGAAGCTACATCTGTGAAATGCTGCAGAGAGTGTCATCCTCTGGACAGGTTCTCCCATCCCAGCCATGGAACTCTGTAGTTCTGTCAGGGTGGTCATTGGGTTCTTGGTCACTTCCCTGACCAAGGTCCTTCTTGCCTGGTTGCTCAGTTTGGGAGGACGGCCTGCTCTAGGAAGAGTCTGGGTGGTTCCGTAATCTTTCCATTTCCTAATGATGGACTTGACTGTGATCCTGGGAACTTTCAATACCCTAGAAATGTTTTTATACCCATCCTTAGATCTATGCCTCCTCACAGTTCTGTCACAGAGTTCAATGGACAGCTCTTTGGTCTTCATGGTAGAGTTTCTGCTCTGACATGCACTGTCAACAGTGGGACCTTATATAGACAGATGTATTTCCTCTGAAATCATGTCAACCATTTGAACTGACCACAGGTGGACTCCATTCAAGTTTTAGAGTGATCTCAAAAAGGAAATTGGATGCACCTGAGCTCAATTTGGAGTGCCATAGCAAAGGGGGTGAATACTTATCAAATCAAGACATTTCAGGTTTTTATTTTAAATTACATGTACAAAAAATTCCAGAAGTTTCATTCCACTTTGACATTATAGAGTAATTTGTGTAGATACGTGACAAAAAAATCCTGTATAAATGTATTTTAATTTGAGTTTGCAACATCACAAAATGTGACAAAATCCAAGGGGGGGCGAATATTTTCTGAAGGCACTGTATATTTAAGATGTTTGTTGGTGGTATGCAAATAATAGATTCATAGACATGTGTCAGCAGAAAAAGACTCTCCTGGCCCATCTAGTCTGCCCATTCCCCACCCCTCTACTTGTCCCCCCTTCAAGATCCCCCCCTCCTTCCCTTGACAATCCCTTGTGCTTGTCCCAGGCCTTCTTGAAACACTTCACTGTACTGGCCCTCTCCACCTCCTCTGGTAGTCTGTTCCAGGGCTCAACCACTATGTCTGTAAAGTAATACTTCCTAACATTTCCGCTAAACCTCTCCCTCTCCAATCTCAATCCATGCCCCCTAGTTCTTTTATCTACTTTCCCTGCAAACAAGTTCTCCCCCACTTTATTGATCCCCTTCATATACAGTACTTGAATGTTTTGATCATGTCCCCGCTCCCATTCTTGTCTCTGGAGGATATAAGTCCAGCTCCTTCAAACTCTCCTCATATGACTTCCCACTTAGCCCTTGCACCATTTCAGTGGCCCCTCTCTGCATCCTTTCCATGCCATCTATGTCTTTTCGTAGATGGAGCCTGCAGAACTGTACCCCATACTTCAGGTGTGGCCTAACCATGGAGCTGTAGAGTGGCATCGGCAACTTCCTCCTTCTGCTGATTACTATGCACACCAGCATCCTATTAGCTTTGCCCACTGTCTTGCTGCACTGAGTCCCCACCCTAAGGTCATCAGTGATTATAACTCCTAGATCCTTCTCCTGCCTGGTTGCAGCCATTATCCCCCAGTGTGCATATGGCATTTGCAATCCTCCTCCCCAAGTGCATCACTGTGCATTGTCTGGCATTGAACTTTAGCAGTCATGTTTCTGACCACCCTTCCAGCAATTTTAGTTCCTTTTTCATTGCTTGCACTCCCCCTCCCCCCGGGGGTCTACCCTGTTGCTGAGTTTCATATCATCTGCAAAAAGACAGACCTTCCTCAGAAACCCTTCTACTATGTCACTGACATAGATGTTAAACAGAATGGTCCCCAACACCAACCTCTGGGGGATGCCACTCATAACCTTTGTCTCCCCAGAGTGCACCCCATTGACCACCACCCTTTGGTTTCTACCCATCAGTCAGCTCTCTACTCAAGTTTTTATGTTCTGCCCAATCCCCAGCCTCCCCAATTTATTGACCAGTCTTTTGTAGGGCATGTTGAAGGCATTCCCGAAGTCCAGGTAGGCCACATCCACTGCCACACCCTGATCAACCACCCTTGTAACCTCATCTAAGAATTTGATTAGGTTCATCTGACATGACTGACCCCGAGTAAAGCCATGTTGCTGAATGTCTTGCAGCCCCTTCTCTTCCAGATATCTGACCACCCTTCATTTCAATATTGTCTCCATTACTTAGCCCACCACCAATGTGAGACTGACCGGGCGGTAATTGCTCGCCTCCTCCCTGCTGACTCTTTTATGAACTGGCACCACATCTGCCATCTTCCAGTCCTCCAGTACTCACCCCATATCCAGGGACAAGTTAAGTAGCTCCACCAATGATTCTACCAGTACCCTCCTTAATCCCCTGAACACCCTAGGGTGTAGGCCATCTGGGCCCTTGGCCTTGTTCACCCTCAGCTTACATAATAGTACTTCTTCTGCACTGATTGGGCTAGGATCCACCCCCTCCCTCCTTTCCCCTTATTATCACTTAGCATTGGTCCCCTTCCTTCCTTCCCCCTCTGCTGTAAAAACCAAGCTGAAGTATCCATTCAGCACCTCAGCTTTCTCGAAATCCTCTTCCACCTGCAGTCCCCCTCCCTCTTAATCCTTACTATGCCCTGTCTTACCTTTTTCCTTTCCACATGTACCCAAAAAAACACCTTGTCCCATTTTGCCTGCCTAGCAATTCTCTCCTCTGTTTCTGCTTTAGTCTTCCTAATCATCTGCCCTGCCACCCTTTGCTTCTCTTTGGAAGTTTCCCTATCCTCCTTCCCCTGTGCCCTCTTGTATTCCCTTAAAGCCCTTTTCTTTACCCCAATTGTCTTTCTCACTTCCCTGCTGAACCATAGTGGCCTCCTCCTTCTTTTCTTCTTCCTCACCCTCCTTACACATTCTTCTGTCACTTTTAGGAGCCACCCCTTGATCTTTTCCAAAGTTCCTCCACCTCCCTCCCACCCCTCTTCCTCCCATAATATCTCCCTCATCCTGGGAAAATCTGCCGCCTGAAGTCTAGGACCTTCATGGTGGTTTGACTAGCCTCATACCATGCTCTGACCTTGAAGCCCACTGTGATGTGGTCACTATCTCCCAGGCTGGTCCCCTACCCCACTCCCTCCATGCTATCTCCATTAGTTAGGATCACATCATGTATGTTTCCCTTGCTTGTGGGCTCCCTGACCTGCTGCTGAAGGAAGGCACCCTGTAGTGACCCCAGAATCTCTCCACTCCTAGTGGACCATGCTGGTGCAATATCCAAGTCTATATCTGGTAGATTTAGGCCCCCCACTATCAGAATCTCCACCTTCCAGGCCATTCTTTGAACCTCCTGCAACATCTTCATGTCTGTTTCCTTGCTCTTCATAGGAGGTCTGTATACCACCCCTAGTCTTAATGCTGTCTCAACCTTCTTCTCCATTGTGATCCATATGCTTTCCACTTCTCCCTTCTCTTCCACTCCTTCTATGACCTTGATTCCCCTTTAGTAGAGAAGAACTGGAAGTAGTAGCTACTCTGCAACAGGACTCTAATTTAATCATTAAGCAAGCAGACGGGGGGGCTGTGTTACTATTGGACAAAACAATGTATTTAAAAGAAGTGTATAGACAATTAAACAACAATGCTTTCTATAAAAAAATAAGGGAAGACAACTCAAGTGAATTTAAATACAGTATTGATGACATTGTGGACATAATTGACAAATAAACAAAAGAGTTCCTTAAGGTTCTGAATCCCACCCGAGCCACTTTCTATATTTTACCAAAAGTACATAAAACACTTATTTATCCTCCTGGAAGGCCAATAGTAAGTGGCATTGGATCCTTAACGGAACCATTATCGCAATATTGTGACTCCTTCTTGAACCCTTTAGTTCAAAAATTACCATCGTCTGTGAAAGATACAAAAGAAGTTCTCAATATTGTGAAGAAACTGAAACTTGAGGAAGGGGTTCTTTTAGTGACTTTGGATATAGAGTCTCTCTACACCAATGTCCCTCATGAAGGGGCATTAGATGCTGCAGCATATTTTTTGAATAAAATCATGAGGGATGCCTCACCATCCACAGGACTTATTATTAAATTGTTAAAATGTGTTTTGAAATTCAATGTGTTCACATTTAATAATGAGTTATTCCAACAGGGCAAAGGAACAGCAATGGGGGCCACATGTGCCCTCGATAGCGAATCTTTATGTTGGGATGTGGGAGGAGGAATTTATTTTATCTAAAACAGCAAATGGCTTTTATGAGAATGTGTTATTGTGAAAGCGTTATATTGATGATGTGCTACTTTTTTGGAAGGGAGTGGTAACATGCTTAGAGAAGTTTATAGAATTTTTGCACTTAACAAATTCCAACTTAAGATTTACATTTAGAGCTAGTGAAACAGAAATAGAATATTTGGATTTGAAATGTATTAAGAATCTAGATGGCACAATAGCAACGGATATTTATCAAAAAGTAACACAGTAGATGTGAATACCATTTTATTGGCCAGTAGCTGTCACCCACTCCACGTAGCAGTAAATATTCCAGTGGGTACGTTTTTGAGGACAAAACAAAATTGTTCTACAGTAACCAGTTTTGAACATGAAGCAGATGTTCTAATGAGTAGACTGACAACTAGAGGTTATGCAACAAAAAAATATTGAGAGACCTTATACCAGAGCACTTAGTACAGAGAGAGAGAGAGAGAGAACTTATTAATTGATAGGGTACAAGAAAGAGAAATAGATACAAAATTCAATTTTGTTACAGGATATACCACACAATCTAAAAAATTAGAAATTATACTATGTAGACACTGGTATGTTTTATGCGAAGACCCTGGTCTTACAGAGATAGCACAACACCTACCTCAAATGTGTTACAAGAGGGCATCCATCTTAAGAGATTTCTTAGTACATAGCCATTCTAAAGAAGACAAGAAGGGCACCTGGTTAAAACAGCCACAAGGCTGTATGAAATGTAGGCAATGCATTTATTGTGACTATATAGTTCAAGGTAAAGAATTTGGTAGTTGCAACACAGAGAGAAAAAATACTCTGTGAGGCAGTGCATTACATGCAGCAGTGAAGGTGTTATATATTTAGCAATATGTAGTTGTAATGCATTCTACATTGGAAAGACCACACAAAGTTTTAAAATAACAGTGGGTGAGCACGTGAGAGCTATACAAAGGAAAGATATCACCTATGCTACTGCGCTTCACATTATGAAAACATCAATGGATGGTACACATGCTTTTAAATTTATGGCTATAGATAAAGTACGTAAACACCCAAGAGGTGGAGATTTTGACAATTTGGTTCTGATTAGAGAGAAAATTTGGATACTTACTTTACAATCAAATAAAAAACAGGACTTAATGCCCATTTGGATTTATGTCCCTATCTTAAGAAATGTTAAAGTGAAATGTTGTAACCCTCCCACCTCTTTTTTGTCTATGGAATTGAGGTACAAATTAAATTTAATTGTTCTGTCCCTTACTCTTTTTTCCTTTTTTTTTTCTTTCCACCTCCCCTGTTCCCCATTCCTTTTTCTCTTATGTCTTTTCTTCAATCCCCTTACTCTATCCTCTCTGGTTCCTCTTCTCCCCCCCCATTATCCCTATTTTCTGTGCCCCTGCTTCATTTTTGTCCCTTCCACCTCTATCCCTTTCTTTTGTCCCCCCATCTCCACATTAATATGTATTGTTTTATATAGTGTTTGCACTGGTCTCCCTTTTTTAAGGAATAAATCCTAGTTTAAGTGTTTAAACAATGAAATAATAAACTCTTCACTTTAGGAGATAGATTTTTATATTTATGGTTTAGCTTAATGGGCATTTAATGTTTTCAGGTGTGTAGTCACATGTTCAAGTTGATGTATATATAAGGAGTGTGTGGTGGTTGATACTTAATAGTCTTTGAAAAGGGATGTGAGATCCGAAACATGTCAGACTGGTTGGGAGCTTGGAAGCTTTGTGAATGAATAAAAGTATGAATTAACGCCTTTATCCTTCCATAGTATTTTTTGGTGTCCCAATTTTTGGTTGGTGTGTGCTGGAAACTTTTGTGGATTCATTTCTAGTAGTTTCTACAGCACAACTTCCCAGAGTGCACTCATTTGGAAAGATTCCCTCCCTTATGTATAGCACTACTCCTCCTCCTCCCTCTTCATACTGATCCTATCCCTCCAGAATAATCTGTACCCCAGGACCCCCACTTCCCAGCCATGGTGCTCTGACCACCAGGTCTCAGTTGTGGCTGCAATATCTTATCTCTCCCCCTCCATTAATGCTTCTAAATCTACCATCTTATTTCCCAGGCTTCTGGCATTTGAAGGAAGCCCCTTCCACCAGTTTCCCTCCCCATCCCCCTACCCCTAAATATGCTTTTGCTTAACATTCCTTCAGTGCCCCGGGGAAATTTGCTTTTGCTTAACATTCCTTCAGTGCCCTGGGTGGGGCTGAATGCCCCTGACACCCTGTCTTCTGGCATGTCACTTGGTGAGTCATTTTCCTCCCACCCCACCCCTAATTCAGTTTAAACCATATGTTTGCTCAATGAATTCCTTCAGTTTGATTCTCAGGACTGCTTTTCCCTCCCTGTTTAGGTGCAGCCTGTCCTGGGCATATAGGCTTTTATCATTCCATGTTGTCCCCTGGTCCCCCACTAACCCATACCCCCACTGCCTGCACCATCCCCTTAGCCATTTCGTGAACTCTCTGATCCTTTGTATCCTTTCAGTGATCATGTTAGCCACAGGAAACACCTCTGAAAAAGCTAGAGATCAGAAACACAGACTGCTATAAAACCTAGCAAGTGTTGCGAATCTCACCTGGGCTTCCAACAGGTTATGCACATCCAGATCATTTGTCTCCAGGTGGAAAATCAGGTGTGTTTTCTCATCCTGTGGCTTTCCCCATGATGGAATATGATGAATTACCTCTGTCGCTATCATACCTGTCAAGCACTCCACCCAAACCACCCCACCCCTGCCCTCCCCAGTTAACTCTTCTTAAAATTAAGTACCCAATAAGGAGGAAACTGCCCCTATTTTTCTTATTATTTATTACCGTTTCCTTATTCCTAGTTCTAGGCATCCCTTTTACCTCCATTTTTTCTTCAGCTCCTTCGATTCCCTTCCCACCCTGAGCCGCATACCTCCCCTGAGTTTTGGGCCTCCAAATTGCTCCTCCCTTACACTCCCCACTACCTGTTTCACTACTTCTCCTTGCCTCCCTAAAATCTGTCACTACCCCCTCCTTGCTCTACTGTTGGCAGTGCTCCCTCTTGCTTCCTCTGTGAGCTGGTAATCTTCTCATTCACCTTCTCTGTTCTGCCCTCTAGACACTTGCTATCTTGAGCCTCTCCTTTACCTCCTGGCTTCCCTTCAGCTTCCCCCTCTCCCTTATCCTCCTTCATGCTACCTCGCTCCTCCTTCTACAAACTCAGTTCCACCCCTTCCTATGTTGCCACCATCCTCCCCTTGTTCCCATCTCTCTCTCTCTCTTCCCTTCTGTTCACCCCCTTTTCCTGGGCCATGCCTGTTGCTCCCCTGGACCTTTTAGCACTCCCTCCCCAAGTTCATCTGCTAGAAGAGTATACCTGTTGAACACTATAATACCTTTCCCCTCTTGTGGCTTCCTACCCCCTAGTGCTGAGATACATGACTTTCCTTGAGGCTCCCTTCCCCTAGTCCTTACTTCTTGCCAGGCATTTCTCTCCTCACCTTCTGATCTTGAACCCTTTCCTCCCTGTCCCCCCCATCTGCCCCAAGTTTCCATGGCCCCAGCGGGTCCCTGTTGTATATCGATGTTCACCTACACTGGCTCTTGTGCCCCTAACTCCTGTCCTGGCACTCCCCACCAGTGTTGACTGCTCGCTCCAATTCCTGTCCTCTCTGTTGTCATGTCTTCCATCCCCTATCCATGTACCTTCTGTGTGTCTCCTTTCCAGTTCCCTTATTGGCCAAGACATTTCCCTTTTTAGCCATTTAGCTCTGCTTCCAGACACCCTAGCATTTGAAAAACTGGGAACTCCCCCAGCCTCCACAGAGTGCTCATGAATATGGCTGCTCCACAGTTGTTGCACCCCACAATCCTCCCTCCTCCATGTCACCTGTCCCCGCCACCACTAGCTCTCCCTCCCTCCCCTTGTTCTGCCACTGGCCCTCCCCCTGATGTGCCTTTGTACTCTACCCCCTTCCCCAGTTTCCATAGTCCTTCCTGCTATTCATTACCCACTCCCTCCCCTATGCCTCTCTTGCTCCAAGTAATCAGGTAGAAATAAAACCATCAGAAAATAAGCTGTATTCCAGTCCTTCACTGTGTTATCAGTTCACTCTCTTAATACCCAAAAATTATATTTGTATGACCTTTACAGTGACTATTGTGCTGCACACACACTTTATCTTCTGATCCTCTTTCCTACTTAGCCAACTTTCCACATTAACTAGTTTCACTAAAATAGTTTACCCAATCCCAGATTTATGTGCAGCTGTGAACAGCCCCCTTCTGCAATAAGTCCTTCCACAATCCCAGATTTGTGTGCAGTTGTGAACAGACCCTTTTCTGCCTTAAGTCCTTCCTCCCTAAAAGAAGATTATTCTGGGAGCTTTAAACTACACTGTCCTTTCCACACTTCTAACTATTCTAAGCAGCCTACCACAAACAATTCCAATGTAATGATTGAAATTGCACAAGAGATGATACAAGTCCCCCCAGTACAGTATTGCTTGGTTAAATAACTTCCTAGTTAATTAAAACAGATTGAATTAGAATTGCTGGTACAGTACTGCTTGTTTAAATCAACTCCACAGCTTCTTAAAAACAGTTTTAAAGATCAAGGAACAGTTTAAGTTCTTGTGCATCACCATCCCATAGCAATATTACAATGTCAATTTACTTCTTATAGAGCCTGAGTTTGTCAAGAAATGGGTTAGTTACAGGATTAAGTACATGTCTTTCTTCCCATATCCCCACATATAGATTTTCCAGGGAGGAGACACAGGTTGCCCCATCACTGTACCTCAGACTTGTTGATATACTTTCTTGTCAAACAGAAAAACAGTGTAAGTACAAAATCAAGCAATTTGATTATATAATCAGTGGGAGATGTAGTTTTAGTGTCCCTATTATTAAGGTAGAATGTGGCAGCATCGAGTGCGCCTTCATGGGGAATGCTTGTATAAAGTACTTCACTGTCTAGTGTCACTAGAATGGTAGAATCAGTGGTATTGCTAGTTTGCATTTCTAGCAAAACATCAGTGGTGTTGGGATGAATGCAGGGAGAGTGTTGACAAAGGGTCTCAAATATCTGTCTAGAAATTGAGACTGTGGCTCTGTCAGTGACCCAGTGCCACTGACAATGGACTGTCCTGGGGGTTGTTCAAGTGATTTGTGCACTTTGGGCAAAAGATAGAAAGCTGCCTGATTGGATCTTTCCTTGTCAAAAAGTTTTTTTTTGTTTTTTCATTAATGTGCCCTTGTTCAAAAGCCATGTTTATAATTTCTTTGATTTGAGTTTTAAACTCATATGTTGGGTCATTTTTTAGGATTCTGTAAAAGCTGGTATCCTGTAGTTGCCTTAAAGGCTCTTTGTAGTCCTCTTTGTTCATGACTACAGCACAGTCACCTTTATCTGCATTTTTGATAACAATGGAAGTGTTAGTTTTGAGATTATCTATGGCCATTCACTCTAATCTGGAGAGGTTATTGAAAGATCTTGCTCCTCCTTCAAGAATGCACTCTTCTCTCACCTTTATGCACTTTAGGCATGTAATTGCCTTTAATTTCTTTTGCTGTGTTCATCATTGTTTCTCGCCTGTCATGTCAAAGCACTCCTGTACAACTGTGAGTAGTTTTGTCTTTTTGCTATACATATCTGCATAGATTATTACTTTCTTTGTACTATTTCTCCCTCAGAGATACCTGATGTTGCTGTATGAATTGTATTTTTCTTGCACCTGCTTGTAATCTCTCTATCTTGTACTCTCCTGCGTCATGCCTGAAAATAGGGAAGCTTTCATGCCTAATGCACTAACCCAGTAAACAAAAGCTAATAAATGAATAAGATATAGGAGCTGGGTTTTGGATGGCCATTTCTTGTTCCTACTCCACTAGGCATTTAAATACAGTAATTGGGGCACCTGGGGGTGGACAGAATTTTGATTTGGGTCTAAACCTGCAGCTGTATGGCTTTTTATATAGGCAGAACTACACAGAGCTATTGATATAGCTGATGAGACATATGCTACAGCAAACCATATTAAGAATAGTGTGAAAGGTACTGCCAACAATTTTTCTTTTATGGCAATTGACAAAGTTAACCTCAACCCTAGAGGAGGCCACTTTAATGATTTGGTTCTGATAAGGGATGCTTTCTGGATAATCAATTTAAAAACTACCCATTTTACTGCTTTAAATACCAGTTTTAATCTGAAACCATTTCTTAGGAAAAGGAAATAATGAATTAAATGCTGGTTTTCTGATGTTACTGAAATTTTACTACTTTCTATGGTGCTGGGTTTCATTCTATTATGTCATATATTTAAGTATGCATTGCATTTTTAACTTTTTTCCATCCCTGTTCCTTCCTTTTCCTCTCCCCTCCTATCTTTGCCTTTCCCTTTGAATGATTTTACCTAACATGTTATAAATTTATCCTATCTAAGGTTCATGTGTCACTTGACACTACTATGATGGCACATTGTCACTACTATTTAAGTTTGCCTGTATTGTAATTGCACTAGCTTTCCCTAAAGGACCATAGTCTGGAATGCATCAAGGGTGCAACATGTGTGTTTTGGAATAAACTTGGACTTCTTTGGGAAACCTGGAGCCTGTGTATTTCTATATGGTTGGTAAGTGCCCCTTTTCTACTGAACTGAATAATACAAGGATTCCATTGGATTCTTTTCTCTCCAACAGTTGGCAAAATACAAATAAAATTATGGAAAAGTAAGTTAAGAAACAAATAAAAGCAAACTGAATTACTGTATAGACATCTAAAAGCCCTAAACCTTCATTCTTTATGATATACGCCCTTACTAAGCATTTGCTCTTTAGAAGCTTTGTTTCCCTTGCATGATGTGATGGTTGGGGGTTGCAGCATTGAGAAAATCATTATCTGGTATAGCCACTAGGGCTGCAACTGCATTAACTAGACAAGAGTGTTTCATGGGCTTAAACATAAACGTGAATTGCATTCAGTAAGGCCTGTGATACCATTCCACATATGACTTGTGAACAAGCTGGGCAGCCTGAGAGTGGGTTCACAAGGTGGTAAACTGGGTTAGGAACTGGTTGAACGATAGAGAGTCATGGTAAATGGTGCTCTATGTAAGGAAAGGAGCATGACCAGCAGGGATCTGTCCTGGGCCCAGTCCTGCTTAATGTCTTCATAAGTGAAATTGTGGAGGGGCTGGAGGGGAATGTGTGCCTCTTTGTGAATGACACTAAGATCTGCAGCAGGGTGGACACTCCGGGAAGGTGGAAAAAATGAGGAGGGACCTAGGTAAACTGGAGGAATGGTCTGAAGTGTGGCAGCTGAGATTTAATGCAAAAAAGTGCAAAATCATCTTCAAATACCACCAGGGCTCTTCAAGTTAAATTATAAACTTTTATTACGTATAAAAACGACGCATATCACCTGATGCATTTTGGTTAGAATATCCCTTCTCAGAGGCTGATAAAAAAAGTGAACCACACATCCTTATATACATCATAGCTATGGCATCATCATTACATCACTAATAAAAACTTTAAAATCATTGGTCTGCATCAATGACCCCATACGTGCTAAACACAACACACACATCTATTTAAAGTGCTCACAATAATAAAGTGCAAACAAGATATGAAAGTGCAAAGAATTAAAAAGAACGTTTTAGGACCGCCATGAAATTAAGTGTAATTTCTGTCATATAGCAAAATGCACATGTTATATGGCATTCAATTCCCAGTATCTCTAAATCATAAATACAGAGGTTTCAGATGTATCTTGTAAGAGGTCTGAACCTCACCTTCAGGTTCTTGGCAATATTGGGGATGCAAATAATCACAGACAAGTTGCATTTGAGTAATAAACAAGTTTATTACTACAAAAAGGGATAAATCACAGTTGCCATAAGCAGTTCTTACCAATACGAACCGGGAGCCAGTGCTAAGCGTTCCGTACACCTCAAGGTTTCTCTGTAGTCTCTTGGGATCTCTTGGGTCTCCGAGGTGTAGAATCTGTGCATAGCATTATATACCTGCGATAATTACTATGGTTACTAAAAGATAGAAACATTTCTAGTTACAGAGATGAGCCCTATTGGCTAAATTAGAGGTGGCTCCACGGTCCAAGATAACATTATATAATTCTGTAAAGTCATCAGTTTTAGAACAAAGACGTTCTTATACAGAGTCTTACATAACAAGGTGAAGTGGTGCACATCACCAAAAGATGGCAGTGTTGCCTTGCATATTACAATTACTTCAAGGACAGGTGTCTTGGCATCTGACAAGTAAGAAATAGACAGAAAATACATGGTATAATGAGTGTGCATTAGCAAGCAAAGTGAGTTACAATAATATGTATTCATATACTAACATCTACTTTGTACGATATATGCCTTTAGTCCCCTGTATTAGTATAGCCTATGTCTAAACATTAGCTGTCTACGGTGTACCCCTGAGGGCGTCAATTAGGGTGCAGGGACCTCGTGTAACAATTCCCCCCCTTGTTGCCTCTAAGAGCAACACAGGCAAATCCAAGGCGTGGACAGGAGCAGTGGCCCTTTACAATCCCAAGGCGTGAGCCTTGTAAAGGAACTCAAGCTGCTCACGGTGTTGGCGCAGTGTACGTCGTAGGCAGCAAAGCATAATAATCAAAGTAAATATTAAAAATGCTTGTATTATAACAAAACCTTTAAAAGTGATTTCTAACCAGGTGTTAGTCAATGCATTATTCATATCTCCATCATTGATCAGGTCAAGAATAGCTTTATTGGCTTTGGTTATATTATTGCTGATGTGGATGAGGTGTGTGTCCTTTCTATCTAAAAGTGATTTCAATGTAAGTGTAAGTGGATCTATGTGTACATTGAAGTACGGTAGGTATTCTGAAATTGTGAGTAAATAATCTGGATTACCATCAATGATATCTGCTTCTATAAGGGGAACGGGGGTTATGACAGTATGTCCAATAACAGTTTTCTGGTGGGGAACAAAACAGAAGTTGGGGTAATCAATAGAACAAGTAACAGAACCACATGTATAAGATTTCACATTAGTCACTATACAGTATTCTCCGTCAGAGTTATACTGTGAACGTACAGTAGGCAGTCTCCATTTTTGCAACTGGACAGGGCATGTGTAGATCGTCTTAGAGATCTGTGTTGACAAGCGATGAGCTTCCTCACGATAGGACTGGTAGAGCTGATCTGGTAACGGTGTTGATTCAAAAGAATTGGTGCCATTTTCAGTGATGTCATTATCCATAGTGAAAGTCCAATCAATGCTGTCTGGAGAGTAGCCACAAGCAAGGCGTATAACATCAAACACATCACATCGGCACAGGTAGATACATTGCTTTTTCGCACAACAGTCCGTGTGCGGTGCCACCCAGGTGTCCAGGAAGGAGTGGTAGACCAGTAGAGGTGGTAGGTCCAGGCGTTCTCGGTAGATGTCATCATCCAAATGCCCAATGGAATGCACCAGTGCCAGCCTGTCGAACAAGGCTGTGGTGGGATCAAAACATGGTAAGGAGACAGTAAAGGAGACAAACATGGTATCTGTTATAGAACATTTCTTAGTAGAAAAACAAGGACCAGTATTAGGGTGTCTGGTCACAACCCCCAAATTTCGTGCTGTGGAGAGGGGAATCGAGAATGTCTGTTGCATACATAGGGAAATACAAGTTGGAAGTTTACATTTAGGACAATACCATTTAGAGATCCGTCTGTCATGTATTGTATCAGGATTCTTCCAGTTTCTAGGTCTCGGAAGAGGTTGTTAATGGTAGTGAGGATATGAACCATATACAGAACAAAGTATTTCTCTACCAATGTATTGTTTATCAACTCTCTCTATTGTTCTGTTGTATGAGTGCATTAATCTTATCTTTGGAATCGTGAAGGCTTTTGTGATGTCATGCATGTTGTATACAGTGTATCTTTCTTCCTGACTAAGGCCAGCCACACCATGCAATAAAGGTGGTAAAACATTATTAACCAAACCAGTGGAGAACTTTGCAGAATGACTCTTAATAGCAGCAATGTCTGCTTTGTTCCAAATGGACATAGCAGTACCAAAAAGACCTGTGAAAGTACCTGTAGCACCTGTAACATCAGAACTGTCAACTTCACGTTTACTACGTTTATGAGTAAGAGTACTAGGAGGAGGTTTCCTCCTAAAATTACCTCTGTGTTCAGTAGAATAAACCCCAGTAAAGGGATCCTTGGTGCGAATTTGAAATGCAGCCAAACTATCAAGCAATAATGTACTATAGAATGCAGATGTATTGGTTTTGTGACACATACCAAATTCTTTCATATTTCAGTAAGTAAGGTTAAATAAAACAGGTATATGCATAAACTGTAAGTTATTAATTAAAGAACCTGGGAGGGCAGTGGCTGTGAGACCACTACGGGGACCAGGGGTATGTTTTGGACATTCCAAAAGCTGTTTTTTGGTAGGAGGCAGCACAGAGAGATACATGGCTACAGAGGCCATGTGGTGTACAGCACAGAATCTGTGGGCAGAATCTTGAGAGAGAGAATTACAATAGGAAGGATTGATCAGAGCAGTTATATTATACAAACCAGAGTGTCTTAATGCAGTTTGTAACAAGGACAGTGAACCATTTGGGGATAATTTAGCGTTGGGCCAACCCTGAAAAGTTCCCTTAAAGAGTTTGGCCACAGGGAGAATTTGTCCTTGTGATGTGGTTTGCCACTCAATTTGAAGGGTAGATTTGTCAGGAGCAACGGCCAAGACAGTGAGGTATGCATCGGAACCTTCCTGGACAATAATCATAGTATCTGGAATTTTGATGGAAACTCTCTCTGTAGGAGGTGCTGGAGGATCCAGGTGTCGAAGGAGGTCCGTTACCGTGCCTTGGGCGAAAGGGATTACTCCTGCAAGGAGGAGAGATAGGAACAAGATAGCCATCTTGTCAATGTACCTGTAAAGGAAGATGAAAGATTAGTACATTAGTACAGTTCCGCCCAGTGGGGTTAGGAAGAGTAAGTTTAAGTTCCTTTGTACAGTTTCAACTGGTTTGCATGTAACCATTTGTCAGTCAATTTATTGTTGTGGAGGAGTCTAACTTGATAGACTGCCGGACTGAGCTTATTGACAATGGGGTAAGGGCCTTCCCACTTATTGGAGAAGGAGTGGGTGGGATGTGCAAATCGAAGTACCATTACCTGATCTCCAACCTGCCAATTCACTTCTTGTGCGTGTTTGTCGAATTGTATTTTGGACTGTTGCTGGGCCTTACCCATGCAGTTTGCAGCATACAAGTGTGTGTGTATGAGGTCTTTTCTGAGTTTCTCCACATACTGATCTACAGACACATGGTCTGCAGTGGGGGTATGCAGGTCAAAGAGCAAGTTTTCAGGCAATCTCATTTTTCTTCCAGTCATTACCTCGAAAGGTGTAAGCTGGGTGGTGGCTGAGGGTTTACCCCTGATTGCCATAAGGAGTAAAGGCAATAGGGAATCCCAGGTCTTGGGATTGTCCTCAATAAATTTGGAAAGCATTTGCTTAATCCGTCTGTTGGCTCTTTCTACTTGACCTGAGGATTGAGGGTGATAAGTTATGTGGAACTTTTGCTGGACCCCAAGGAGTTCAAGGGACTCTTTCATCAACTCACCTGTAAAACTGGTTCCTTTATCGGAGTCTACCTTGAGAGGCAGACCCCACCTGGAGAAAATCTGTTCTACCAGGATTTTGGCAGTTATCTTTGTGGTGCATGTCTTGGTGGGGAAAGCCTCAACCCATTTAGAGAATAAATCAGTTACCACAAGGGCATACTTGTTGTTTCTACTGGTGTTGGTCAAGGGACCGATAAAATCAATTTGAATGGCATGCCAAGGGCCAGTGTGTCTCTGTGGTAAAAGTTTGGCATTTCATTTTGTAGGTATGGGATTGTTTTGTGCACAAACAAGGCAATTATCAATGTATTGTTTAACATCTTTGGTCATCCCAGGCCACCAAGCAGTGGTTTTGAGACACTGGAGGGTATTTTCTGTCCTCTGGTGTCCACCAGTAGGTGTGTCATGTACCTGGTGCAAAAATTCAGACCTGAAATGTCTGGGGACTACCCACAATTTGGTGGTAGTATCCTCTGGTTGGAACCAAATAAGTTTATCATCAGGGGATAAGTGTAATTTACCTTCATGCCTGCAATATGGGTTATGTGTAGGGAGTCTTTCTTCAGTACCCTTGCCAGGAATCTGAACACTTCTTTGAGTTCAGTGTCCAAATGCTGGGCTGCTGAGAGGTCCAAGGGGGAAAAAGATTCAGATTTCTTTTTGAGAGCTGCAACCTGTACAGCTGCATTGGCCTCTGGATGATCCATTATCCAGACATCCCCCCCTCGGGCCCCTTCCTTAGCAAGGGTATCTGCTGTGTCATTGAATGTTTGATAGGGATCATGTAGGGTGTGAGCTTTAACCTTGTGCACATAAAGTTTGTGTGGGTATTTCTGTGCTAATGCGTGTATGTAGATCACCAATTCTTTGTATTTCACTGGGTTTCCATCAGAGGAGAGGAAGGAGTTCTTCTGCCAGAAAGGGAGAAATTCTGTAAGGGAACAGCAAACCCAATTAGAGTCTGTGAAAATGATGGTATCCTGAGTTCCATGTTGGATAAACTCTAGTGCACAGGCCACCGCTGCCATCTCTGCGTACCGTGAAGAAGCTACACTACAGCGTTTAGATATTCTGACAGTGTTCCCATAAGGATACACCACCAAAATACCCATCCCTGCAATCTGTTCTCCCTGATAGTATGATGCTGAACCATCGGTGAAAATGTGGCACAAAGAGGTATTTTCCAGTATCTCAGGGGTGGCAGGGAAGAATGGACCCGGATCTGGGAGGTCAGGTGACTGCAAAGTACAGTCATGGGGTTCCCCCTGAAAAAGGAGGCCATGAGCTAATAGAGATGGAACTTTGGTTTGGTGGACCTGAATATCCCTGTCCTGGAGGAGGAGTGACCAGTGTGTCAGCCTGGTGTTGGAGACTGACCCATCCTTCACTCTATCTGAGAGCAGAAAAGTAGTAGGCGTATGATTAGTGTTAAGAATCAGCGGAGAGTACCCAATGATATACAGGAAGTGCTTGACCACCCAATAGGTGGCCAGAAGATTCCTTTCACAAAGGCCATACTTCTGTTCCACTGGGGTCAAGAGCTGTGATGCATATGCAATAGGTCTCAAGGTGCCATGCACCTTCTGGGCCAGCACTGCTGACATGGCGATGTCAGAGGTGGCACACTCTAGATGGAATGGTAATGCTGGATTGGGGTTTACCAGTGCTGGGGCGGAGGCCAAGGCCTGCTTCAGGGTTGTCACAGCCTGGGTGTGGACAGGGCCCCAACTCCATGGAACGTCCTTTTTGAGTAAATCATACAGAGGAGCGGCTTTCTGAGCAAAATCACAAATAAAATCTCTGGAATAGTTTACCATACCTAGAAACCTTCGAAGAGTTGCCACACTGGTAGGTAATGGCAAGTCTTGTAATCCTTGAATCTTTTTCCAAGTAGGGCTCCGGCCTTGGTCAGTTATTTTCAAACCCTGAAAGAGTACTTCTTTCTGACATAATTGTGCTTTTGCAGGGTTGCACTTCAGGCCTGCTTTCTGAATAAGAGTCAATAGTTTGTCCAAGAGATCCAGATGTTGTTCCTGTGTGGCAGTGGCCAACAACAGGTCATCTACGTACTGTAAAAGACATTGGGGGCCTGAGAAACTTTGTAGGGCATCCATCATATGGAGATGGAAGAGGGATGGGCTATTATGGAATCCTTGTGGCAAGCAAGTCCACGTGTATTGTCGTCCTTCAAAGGTGAAGGCAAACTTATATTGACTCTTGAGGGCCAATGGTAATGACCAAAAAACCATTGGAGATATCCAGGGCACTGAACCATTTCTGATCTGGTGTTAAAAGTCGAAGCACATCTGGTGCAGACGCCACAGTTGGGGAACAACTGGGAGTAACCTGATTCAGTTTCCTGTAGTCAATAGTAAGTCTCCAGGTGCCTGTGGGTTTCTTCACAGGCCAAACAGGAGAGTTGGCAGTGGAGACACAGGTTCTGATCACTCCTTGTTTAAGGAGTGACTTAATTGTTTCTCGGAGAGAGGGTAAGGCTTCAGTGGGAAACGGATATTGCCTTTGTCTCTCATGTGCCCGGGCCTGGCACCTCAATAATGGTATGCATTCTGCCACAATCATGTTTGTTAACTGCAAACGCTTCCAAATGTCATTGCAGAATAGGTAGGAGTTTCGGAAAAAGTTCATGATTCTTGAATAAATCTATGACGTCATACTCTTTGTTGTTGATGGATATTGTTGCTACAGCATGTGAGTCAGGAATTAAGACAGTATGGTATTGACCCTGGATCTGTATCAGCAACATGTTTGCTAGATCCACCACACAGCCGTGTGGTGCAGGAAATCAATCCCGATGATACTAGGATGATCATGCAGCACCATCAGTTGGAAAGCATGTGAGGCCTTTAAATGGCCTAGTTCTACCGGTAAAGGCAGAGAACGGTATGCAGGTAGCCTAGCACCATCAAATCCTGACATATTGGTCTTCCGTCCGGTAGACCATGGAGATGTTTCAGGGTGGTCGTCGTGTAACACAGATAGAGCTGCACCTGTATCTAACAAGACAGTTAGTTGGCGGCGGCCCCTGACCTCGGCCTCGGTGCAGGGTCTTCCGTTTGTATCCAAGACCAGCTTGTTTACAATACGGACTGGGGCCTGTAATTGTCAATCCGTATTGTTGGAGGCATGCAGAGGTTGGGTCTGACTTGCATGAATGACTTCACCATGTTGCACTGATGCAATGTAGGGAGGAGCTTCCTGGTTCAGGCTTATGTGGGCCTGAGAGCCCATACTTCTGGTGTCTCCATGGCCAGTAGTGTCATGGGTCGCCCGTTGTACTGCTGCAAGTGTTTGTGCAGGAACAGCATCCGCTACGGAGCGCACTTACCCCAGGAGCTCCCGAAATTTTCGATTTTCTTCAGCTATCTCTTTATATGAGGGACCCGATCTTTGTAATGGCTTCCCTTTGCCCTTGTGCCTTCTGTTTTTAGGCCAATTCCGGTTCCCACCCCACTGTTGTTGTTGTTGTTGGCCCTGTTGGGGGGTTTTGCTGGGTGCTAGCTGGAGGGGCCGATGGATGTTTGGGCTGTTGTTGCTGGGCCTGCCCTTCCACAGTGTAATGTGTCGTGGTCCCCACGGCGGCAACCTTTTTGGAACCGGAACCCAAATCACGGATGTACAGTTGATACACTCTCTCGGTTTTCTGAAGAATATCGGCAAACCTATCAGTATTTGGGTATGTGGTTGGCTCTACTTTCTCTCTTATGGCTGGGATCATGTTTCTAAGGAACAAGATCTTATATTCAATAAGATCTACATCCGCAGCTTCTTGTGCCAGATGTTTCCCTGCTTGGTAGGCCATCCAGAGTCTCTGGTGGTAGGTCGCTGGACTTTCTTTAGAATTTTGCTTCATGGGGTATGCCAGCATTACTCCAACCACACCAGGGCTGTGAGCAGAGGTGGCATTCCCATCCTGGCAAACTACTTCAGGGAGTTTGGCCCATAAACCAAGATCGATGGTCTGGCATAGTATTTGGACCTGATATTCTGCGGCAAGGCTGAGCATCTCGCACTTGGAGCGCACCTTTTCCAAATGGCAGCTGAGATTGTCAGACGGGTTCATCCGACCAATGCTGTCAGCAATTTGCTGAACAGAGTAGGCCATTTGTAGGGGATTAGTTGGTGGTCGATCAGACAAAGGTAATGCGTCTCGCGCACCGTCCAGTGCTGCGTGAGCTGCAGCTTCAGCCGCAGTACGAACAACACCTTCCTGAGTGCCAGCTTCTCGAAAAATTTGTCGAATCTGACTTTTAATGGCTTTCATACTTCTTTCAGGAAGAGGAACATTTCATAATGCTCTATCAATCATGGTTTCAATCTCTTGCCTGCCTTCCACACTAATAACGGCTACCTGAGGCTCCGTCGGGACCAGGCTTGGGCCTGCTCCCCCCCTATCATGGGCGCCGCCATGATGGTGTTTCCCATGATGACCGTCACGACGTTGTCTATGTGTGACCTGGGGAGTGGTGGGTGGGGACCCGCCATACTGTGGATGGCTGGGTGGGGAATCTGGGCCATAGTAGGGGCGTGACTGGGCGTTGTACTGTGAGATGTCATCATCGGATGGTTCCCCCTCCGATGATGAGTGAAAGGCAGGGGCTACGCTTCCCATTGCCTTAACGTGGCCAGTCAAAACCTCTCACTGATGGTGCAGTTTATCCATCTTAGCTTTACATTCATCATGATTCACACTTGCAACATCCATATCAACCTGATCCTGTTTCTGCTTCTGCAAAACACGGTGCGCTCAATTCATGGTGTCCTATAGGCTGTTTCTAAATCATTACGTACCTGGTTGATCTCGTCCTGAAGTTCACCCATTTCATCACTCAACTGTGCATTCGCAGCACTCAACAAATCATTCACTTGCACCATCTGACTCTTATCCTGTCTCAAACTTTCACGCTCCTGTTTCAGAGTACACATTTCTTGTTCACCAGCCTGTGCGGAATGATGCAATAGTGAATTCTTTTCATTACGCAGAGATTGGAGTTCTGACTCCAAGTTCTGCTGTATTCGAATACATTCTGTTTCCTGCAAACCCATCTCTTGCTTAAGAGATGCGATCTGCAGGTCAAAGTGTCGAAACCTCACTTGGAGGCTTCCAAAGCAGCGTGAGGCAGCGACCATCAACCCTTAGCGCAACGCTTATTGGTTGACTGTCGCGTCTCTGCATACTGGGTTGAAATCCCCAGTACAGGGTTTTCGGATTGACTCGCGTCCCGCACGAAGTCAGCCCATCCTCCATGGGAGGTAAGAAAGTTAGAGACATCGAGTCTCAGTTCTGCACAGATATCTGATACGGTGGCCATTGTGTGGGAAGGAACAAAAATTCAAACTGTGAAAAAGACCGCGTGTTGCGTATCAATCCACAACATGAGTACTTTAAACACAGCCGGGCTACTGTATAAGTTGTAGGCTTGCAATTCAAAGCTGCTATGGAGTGGGTCAAGACGGCATCGACCACACCCAAAAAGTCAGCTAGACTTTGCAAGTATCTACAACCTGGTAGAAAAGATGGGAGAGGTGTTACGGGAGTGTACACCTGCAGTTCCCATGGGAAAAGGGAAATGTATAGCAACAAGTGAAAACTTACAACACGCAATATCGCCTGCACACGGTCGCCAATTGTAAGAGGTCTGAACCTCACCTTCAGGTTCTTGGCAATATTGGGGATGCAAATAATCACAGACAAGTTGCATTCGAGTAATAAACAAGTTTATTACTACAAAAAGGGATAAATCACAGTTGCCCTAAGCAGTTCTTACCAATACAAACTGGGAACCAGTGCTAGCGTTCCCACACCTCGAGGTTTCTCTGTAGTCTCTTGGGATCTCTCGGCCTCAGGGTGTAGAATCTGTGCATAACATTATATACCTGTGATAATTACTATGGTTACTAAAAGATAGAAACATTTCTAGTTACAGAGATGAGCCCTATTGGCTAAATTAGAGGTGGCTCCACGGTCCAAGATAACATTAGATAATTCTGTAACGTCATCAGTTTTAGAACAAAGACATTCTTATACAGAGTCTTACATAACAAGGTGAAGTGGTGCACATCACCAAAAGATGGCAATGTTGCCTTGCATATTACAATTACTTCAAGGACAGGTGTCTTGGCATCTGACAAGTAAGAAATAGGCAGAAAATACATGGTATAATGTGTGTGCATTAGCAACTAAAGTGAGTTACAATAATATGTATTCATATACTAACATCTACTTTGTACGGTATATGCCTTTAGTCCCCTGTATTAGTATAGCCTATGTCTAAACATTAGCTGTCTACGGTGTACCCCTGAGGGCATCAATTAGGGTGCAGGGACCTCGTGTAACAATCTGTTCAAGTAAAGTGCAAAAAATTTAAAAACAGAATTTCAGAACCTCCATGAAATTAAGTGCAATCTCTGTCATGTAGCAAAATGCACACATTATATGGCATTCAATTCCTAGT
Source organism: Neoceratodus forsteri (assembly GCA_016271365.2). Taxonomy (NCBI): domain Eukaryota; kingdom Metazoa; phylum Chordata; order Ceratodontiformes; family Ceratodontidae; genus Neoceratodus; species Neoceratodus forsteri. Next base: position 319,677,449 of record CM028134.1, read on the forward strand.
ATGTCTAAATCACAAATACAGAGGTTTCAGATGTATCTTTCCAAAACGCACATCCCTTTATTTACCTTTCTTCTAAATAAGGCTTTAACTCTATACCAACATTCATACCTGTTTTTTTATTGGCCGATAGTCTTATGATCCACTCTGCTTCTTTCTTTAAAATCGTATTTCTATAATTACCCTCTCTGGGGTTTGGGAACACTTTTTCAATCCCTGTGAATTTGAAGTCATGCTCACTTGGTTTTTCTGACATAGCCACATGCAGAGCTGTAGCATGATATATTTTTTCTCTACAGCCTTGATGTGTTCTCCAACTCATGTCTTAAACTGCCTTTCTGTCTTTTCTATGTAGAAAGCTTCACAGCTACAACCTGCTTTGTAAATTACTCCTGTGGTACTGTATGTGATTAGCAGGAGTTTTTCAAATTTCTGCCTGCTTCTACCGCAAATAAAATCCTAGTTTTGATTAATGTATCTACAATTGATACAGTTTTTACACTGAAGGCAACTCTTTGTTTTATTAAGCCATGTCTCATTGGATTTACTTTGAAAATGGCTATGTGTGAGACAATCTTTCAATGCTGGTACTCTTAAGTAAGAAAGGATGGGGGGCTCTGTATAGTTGCACAAACCCCTAGCACTTGCTAAAACATTCCAATGTTTTTTAATGATGTCACAACTAGGACACCATGGGCCAAGTACCCTGTTACAAAATGAAAACTGTTACTTGCTTCTTGATCCCTTTCCTGTGCTTTCAAAAGTTCAGCTCAATCCATGCTGTTACTTCCTGACAGGCAGTATTTACTAGATTGTGTGCATAGCCTCATTCTAGCAATTTGTTCCCTAACTCAGTAGCTCCTTTCTGAAAGGCTTCTGGTGTGTTGCAATTCCTTCTTACCATCAGGAACTGCCCTTTAGGAATAGTACACACACTATGCCTTGGATGGCAACTTGATGCATGGAGTAAAGTGTTGCCATCCACATTTTTTCTAAATATTTCGGTGTTAAAATTCCCAGTTGTTGTCTTGGTAAGTGTTAAATCTAAATTGTTAACAGAAGTGGGATAGCCGAATAACTGAATCCTAAATACTCATTTATGATATGTGAAAATTAAAAATTCTGCAAGTCTCTTGATTACTACTCCATTTCATCAATATAGCATCAATAAAGCACTTCCACAGCACTACACTGTTTATACATTTGTAGATAACATCATTATACACCTTGTCTGATTCTCATTTGTCCACAAAAAGATTGGCAACAGATGGGCGCAAGTGTCCCCATCACTGTGCCCTTTTTCTGTGCTTATAGTTCACCATCAAACATAAACACATTTTTGTAAGAATATGCTCTCTAACAGTTTCAACAAAAATTTGGTAGGGGGGTTGTTCAGCATTGTCTCTTAGATTGAGGTAGTGGGCCACTAAATCTAAGGTGCCGTCATGAGGCCTCGATGTCCAATGTTACCAGGAGACAGTCATCATCTAGTGTGTATACTCCATCAGAGTTAAAACATCCTTTGTATCTTTCACATACAAGGGAAGGTTACTCACATGTGTCTTTAAATGGGAGTCTATGACAGAGATTGCACTTCATTTCATGGAGGTCCTGAAATTCTGTTTTTAATTCTTTGTACTTTTCATGTCTTATTGTGGGCACTTTAAATAGATGTGTATGTTGTTGTTTTGCACTGAAGGGATTGTTGATGCAGACCAATGATTTTAAAGTTTTTATTAGTGATGTAATGATGATATCATAGCTATGGTGTATATAAGGATGTGTGGTTCAGTTTTGTATCAGCCTTTGAGAAAGGATATTCTATCTGAAATTGGTTAGGCAATACTGTATGTGTCATTTTTATACTTAATAAAAGTGCATAATTTACTTGAAGAGCCCTGGTAGTATTTGAAGATTGGTGAGAGTGCTCCAGCTTTTGGTTTGCATCTGTGATTTGTTTTAACTGTAGAGCACCACATTTTCTTGTGCACACTTTTTAAGAAGGAAAGTGCAAAATCATGCATTTAGGTTGCAGGAACCGGGGGAATCGGGGGATTGATGGTTACCAAACAGGAAAGGGATTTGGGGGTAATCATACTGGATGAACTAAAAGTGGCTAAACAATGTACCAAGGCTATGGAGAGAGCCAGTGGGATGCTAGAGTGCATAGGGAGAGGTATCACCAGCAGAAGAAAGAAGGTGGTGATGCCACTATGCAGATCACTGGTGAGGCCTCATTTGAAATACGGTGTCCAGTTCTGGAGGCTGCATCTCCATAAGGATGTAGACAGACTGGAGGCAGTAAAGAAGGGCAACAAAGATGGTGCAGGGCCAGCACTAAAAGTTATATGAGGAGAGACCTCAATATATATATACCCTGTAGAAGAGAGAGAAGAGAAGAGAAGAGAAGAGAGAGAGAAGAGACGAGACAGGGGTGATATGATGGCAAACCTTCAGATATCTAAAAGGCATAAATAGGGTGCCGGAGGGTAACTTCTTTCAGAAAAGGAGATGTCCCAGAATAAGGGGGCATGGCATGAGGTTGGAAGGGCGTAGACTAAGGGGTACCGTGAGGAAATATTTCTTCACAGAAAGGGTGGTGGAACCACTAGAGACTTCACAAGTCAGTTTCATTATGAAAGAGAAAAAATCACAAAAGACACAGTTCACATAATACTACTATACACAATAAAAAATATAGGATGAGCAATTTTATGCATAACCAATGTGTTCTGTCACCTCGGGACTCTGATTCCCATGGATATGTTGAGCTTCACTCTCCTGGTCGGGGGAATCAGAACTCCTCTGTGGCAGAAGACACTGGTTGAGCATAGTTGCCCATCCGTTATTCTCTATTTTTAGTGCTGCATTCAGGATTTCTAAGTAATAAACTTGTGTCATACAATTGCTTTAAATTAGACCAAGATTCTGGTCTATTCAATTCAAATTTTTTAAGATCAGGAGCAAAGTTTTTGGGAAAAAATAAGGGAATAACAACCCTATAAGTCATGAGGTAATGACTTATAAATTCTTTTCTATGTAGGTGTGAAGGGTTACCTAGCTGTCAGCTGTCCTGCAATATCAATTTTGATATCTCTGTAACAAAGCAATAAAGAAAGGCAGAAGACATTTCACAAAGCCTTGAGACGGAAATTGATGCCAGAGATTAGCTAGCTATATGCTGCCCAGCACAGCTTTATCAATTACAGAATCAGTTTCAGTCTCATGGTTCTATGGAATGGCTACTGCCTTGATTTAAGATAGGACTGATTTAGACAGGGATATGCCTGGACAGCTGACAGCCAAAGGTAAGCTCAATACCTTATTCCCTCTGCACCTATGCACCACTCTAGAAATTAAGTATTTTAATAACTATTTTTAAAGTCTTTACTTCCTACCAGTTGTACAATCACAGTAATCCACTGCACAGTGTGGAGTGCACTTTGACTTATGCATGCCTGGCATTGTTGGTCATTTGCCAGGTGTGGAGAAATCCTAGCCCAACCCACACTTTGTGGATTATTAAAGGAAAACTGTATGTTTAAATCAGGGAAAGTAGTATTACCTTTTTTGTGTTCTCACTTCATTCCATTGTTTATTTTTTCTACCCAGGCTGTGAGAGGAGTTTTTTCTAACTCTCCCTGGCTGTTTTATGGCCCCTGGGGGCTGCTATTCAAGTTTCTTTTATTGCATCTTGTCCCAGAGAGTCTTCCCAAAGTGCCCTTTGTTCTGATGTCTAATAGCTCCCGCAGGAGGCCAGTGTCTTGTTACAGGCTCTTTGTTACAGCTCAGCCACAGCAGAGAGAACACACACAGCAGCCAGGAGTCACACTACAGTCTTTGGGTAAGTGTAATAAGTTTCCTAAATATTGGTACCTTATCCAGCTGTTATGGTATTTCGTGAGTGTGTGTATATGTGTGTGTGTGTATGTGTGTGTTTTTAAGCATGTCACTGTTTAAAGTAGCTTTTTCTGCACTCATTTTGCTATCCCTCTTAGCCCCTTTAAGTTTTTGCACCAGTACTAAGTAGCAGAAATGGAACAGCACTTTATAGTTTGTTAGAGTAGTCCCTAAATGAAATAATATATGCAGCATTGGAATGGTTTATATATACTAATTAGGAAATATCATGAAGCACAGGCAGCTATTTATAAAACAAGTCTGTGCTTGCTCCAACAATGCCCCCCCATTGCATAGCAGAAGACACATCAGTTTATCTCAGCAGCAGCTACTGCTGCATGTAATCTGTATATAAACTGTGCCACTTTGCCCAGAATCCTGCCCCCCCATTTTGATAAACATATTAGGTACTTTTGTTTCAGTTGCTTGTGTCTTGTGTAGAAGACAGTGCTTGTAGACACATATGAATAAATTTGCAGCTGTTCTCATCCAATGGCTAACAAAGAAATTCACACCTCTGGATGAGCGGGGGAAGGGATACCAGCAAAACAGGAGTCTCTCAGTTTGAAAAAGGTAGTAAATTAAGCACTGAAACTTAAACAAAGAAAGGGCCTATAAAACACTTTGGAAGAGGTTTCAACTTGCAAAAAAAAGGCAGTACTGGGGAGGGCTCAATTAACTTCTTAAACCAGAGGAAAAATCGTGCTCTCAAGCTCCCATACACACACAGGCAGCATAGTAATGAGACTTCAGCAGAAGACACTATTTCTAACACTGTGTTATGTTGTATGAAAAGTAATTTATGCAGGGAGTCCTTTTCTCAAAGCAAAATGTCTGCAGGGCTATGCCCACTGTAGCCGTAAAAAAGGGGTGGGTTATGCAAATGAAGCAGAGCACAAACGTAAAACCATTTTTTTTCATGGGAAACAGTACTTCTTGGCAGTTTGAATGGTAGGAGATAGAATCACAACTCCTACAGGTTACTACTCCCATGTGAGGGGTGGTGGATATTGCACTATGCCACCAGGATGAAACAGGAAGGCAGTATAGCACATGCACTTAATAGGGCGGGATGCCACTATAGTAGTGTACAAGTGTCAGTATGTAGGTTTGCACCCTTGAGTAAAAAAATGGAATGAAAACACTCTCAGAAGGCCCCACCCTACTAAACATGTCACTCACCCACTAAGCAAATAAATCAAAATTAACACAGACTATGGAGAGCCAGTGACTGATGACAACCCCCCCCCTCCGAGCCCCACTAACACTTCCAACAGTATAGTACTTTGTTATTTACAGCAGCATTTAAGACGCTTGCTTTTTTTAATAAAAAATATATTATCTTAAATTCCTCATCTGCAAACCATGCTAACTTTTCATAATAATAATAAAACAAAAACATAAATCCCTTCAAATGGGATATGGATCTGTTCCAAACCTATGAGGTTAAGTGCTACCCATTATGCTGTATTCAAACTATCCCTGGGCTCTGTGACAGATTGAAAGCAATTTCATTTATTTAGGTTTTAGATTAATAAGGGACTCCTAAGGATGCTCCCTCCTCTTTCTTTCAGAAACTGAACATTTCTGTAATTTCTGCATTGATTCACTCATGCATGTGTGTCAGGGGTTTTTCCTTGGTGTAAGAGTGAACCCTTTCATATTTGTACCATTTCATGTTACTCTTTAAAACTCTGAAGCACTTACAAATAATGGAGTGAATGTTATCAGAACTGAAACAGCAAATTTGATTTTGCAATATGAGGTGAATTTGATACCATTTTGCTGCTCTCTGTCATGCAGCTCACTCAACAGCTGTCAGATTGTGGATCATCACATCAAGTCCGCCTCTGCTCTCCTCCACTTCAGTCCTAGAGTTGCTGGTAAACAGTAAGCTCAGTCCAAGTTGACTGACTCTTTTTTGTAAATATATTTTTATTGAATTTATAACAAGTAAGCAAGGTGCACTGGAGAATATTACCATGCAAGCACAGTATTAGCATCAATAAAACATCACAAGGTTAATTGCAGTTGGTACATTCTGGGAGTCCACACTCCATGGGAGCTCAGCACATATTAATCTCACAGTGTGTCCTGCTACAGATTGGTGTCCCTGCATGTTGGGATATGTTTGCTGTGGGGGGGTGGCTGCCTCCTCCATAGTCCTGCATTAGGGTGGTCCTCCCCCCAGCCACAGGCAGTTCAAGTACCCCTTGTTCCTAGACCCCCAGCCCTGCTCACCAAGACCCCAAGAAACCAATGTCCAAACCAATATATATAGTGGGTGCTCAGTCGGCCAATTAGTTTATTCACACATTCCATTCCAAATCCATGCTTCGATATTATGGTATTTTTCTTATATACACACATGTTCATCATTCCTACCAAAATTTACATATCTTATTCTCTTATCAAGATTTCGGATTTCCAGAATATCCTCATTTCCATCACTTGATAATTCCAGACATTTACAAATAGACATTTTTTCACAATTCCTTCTTTTCTCCCCGTGTACACTGAGAGCACCAATCTGCTCCCATTCTCTTCCCACTTTCTTTTCCTTCCTTTAATCCTCCAACATTCCCTCATGTTATCCACCCTGGATGTACATCCTGGGTCACTTCTCTTCCATGTTGTCCACCCTCTCATCCTCTGGATGCACATCCTGAGTCATGCACTTCTTATCTTCCTCTTGCCTTCCTCCTCTGGGGGGGCTACATGTGTACACCCATCCCCCCTTTCTGTTGTATACCGGGGATCTCTACACCCCCTTTTATCACTTCTTTCCTCCATTAGCCTGCCTCCAGCTTGCAATGGTAGGTAGGCTTCCACCCCCTGCCCTAAAGCACTCCCTTTGCTGCCCATGTCATTTTCCTATCTTGATTCCCCACTACCCCCTTCTCTAATCCTCTATAGCTGATTCAATGGTATCATTAAACATCAACAGCCCCATCCTTGAGAGGTGCACCCAATCTGATCTGTACCAACCTGCATCTGCCTCCTCTATTCTATGCTTAATTACTTTTCTCCCATTCTCTATGAATATTGCCCCCACCCTGTGGTTCATTCTTTTTCTCATCTTATCCAATGCCCAGTGGATATGGGCCTGCCTCCACACTCTCCTGGGGACCATTTCTGACCACATCAGCATCACCCTTGGCCACCACCTTCTGATTATGTTAAAGTCTTGTTTTATATGATAATAAATATCTAGCCATGGCCTGATCCCCTGGTCATTGAACCCCAAGTGCACCACCAGTATGTCCAGCTCTGGGGCCATGGACCTCAAGTCTTGTCATGCTGATAACAGTTGCAGTCAGTGCATTCCTCTTGTGCCCTTCCAGTGTAACTTCACCTGTATTAGGTCTTGGTACAACTGCTTCCCCCCATGATTCATCAATGCTCTGTGCTCTGCCCAGGATATGAATGAATGGCCACAGATCCAGACCGGGAGCTTTCTACTGCAACCTGCAGGCAAAATAAAATCTAGCATTAATAACCAACTCCCGCAATTCCCTCTTCCTGATATGAACAGAACCCCCCTTCCCTCTTCCCCCCACACACTTGTCCAAATCCTCTGTAGTGCTGCAACAGAAATAAGACAGTGTTAATCATCATCAGTTATCCAACAGTCGGATATGGCCCTTGTATCTCTCTGACATCTATCTCCCTATCTTTTTTTATCTCCTCTAGTGGCCTTTCCCTTGCTACTGCCTCTGATGCTGCCCCAGTTCTGAAAGAGTGTGAAGAGTAACTAGCTGGATCCTCCCCCGGAAGCTCAAACCTTTCCTCAAAACTGCCACTATCTGCACCACCGTCACAGGTGCTGCATCCCCGTGTCAGAACAATGGACCCAGGCATGGTGGGTGTACCGAAAGGTACTCTCTCAGTGTCTGTATGGGGTACACCTCAGCATTTTCATGTTTCATCAATGTAATAGTCCCCTCCTGGTCAGTCTAGGACCAGCACAGCCAGAGGTGGACTGTGTCCCCTTACCACCTAGTCTCCTCCAATTAAAGGCCCCCCTCCTCCCAGCTCCTCCTAAACCTACCACCTGGCTGACCCTGAAGACTTCCTGAGACATGACTGTAAACAGGGCCATGAAAAAATATGCCTCACTCTTGGAATAGCATATCCGGGGTAAAACTCCTAAGAGCCTTCCCAACAGCTTTTCTGATATGGGCTTCCTGCCATCTAAGACTAGACCCATCACCCTCAATCACCATTGCATCATCAATCTCACTAAGTTACTCTACCCTGGGTCCCTCCAGCCCTATAGGCTGCTTACCATGCTAATGGCTGATAAGTGGACCCCCACTGTGGAATACACCATCCTCTGCCTCCAACTGTGTACCACATACTTTGTCTCTTGCTCTTCTGCCAAAATCCCTCCTACCTACATACTTCGGTTTTCGCGGAAGGCTTGGAGTAGCCTCCATGACCCCTCATTTGCCCTCAGAGTCCAGGGCATCCAAGAATTGCAGAAAAACAGCTCTGCTCCCTCCAGCTAATCTCCCATGCATACATTGGAACCGCTGTTTTTCTGCCATCTGCCCCTAGGGCAAGAGACTGGAACCTGTCCAACTGCAGATGGGAGAGGCTGTCAGCTATGGTGTTCTTTACCCCTTCTATGTACTGCACCCTAAAGGACATGTTAAGCCTAAGCCCCTGCAACACTAACTGCATCAGGACCTGCATAACTGTCTTGGACATGGTACCCCTCTTGTTGAGGGTGTCTACCACTGCCCTGGTATTGCTCCAAAATGTGACTTTTTAATTACTGAGCTCCTCCCCCACATTAGGGAGGCCAACAATATTGTAAAAGTTTCCTACAAGGTTATGGCCTTGGTCAGCCCCCTCTAAACCCATTCCTCAGGTCATGCCGCGGTGACCTATTTTCCTCTAAAATATGCTTCCATCCCAAAACCCTCGGAGGCATCCGTCTTTAAGTCCAGGTCAGTGTTGAACACCCAGTCATCCTGTCAGAATGTCACCCAAACCTGGAGATCCTCCTTGACGCCCTTTGTGATGTCCACCCAATAATGTGGACTCACTGCCCCCCTTGTGACCACCGCCAGGCGACGTGTAAATGCATGCTCATGGGCGATGGCCCTGCAGACAAAGTTGAGGTGCCTCATCAACTGCTGTACTACCAGCAACTGTATCCATCATTGCCCTTTTACCACTGCCAGAAGTTCCCTCAGTCTCTCTACCTTCTGTAGTGGTAGCCTGAAGGCCTCATCCACTGTGTTGCCCTCTATGCAAATCTTCTAACTGGGTCCCTCTGTCTTGTCCAGTACCAGCAGTACCCCCAACTCGGTGCACATCTCTTTAAAATGTCCTAACATCTGCCTTATCTCTGTTCTATTATCACCTATTAGCAGAAAATCATCAAGATAGTGTAATACACAATTGTAACTATACCAGGTTTGGAAAACCCACTGCAGCCAGGAGCTAAATAATTAAAATGTGGCACATGCTACAGAACACCCCATGGGCATTGCCTTGTCAAAATAAAATTGGTCCCCCACCCAGAAACTTAATAAGTCTCAGTCTTCAATCCTCACAGACAACAATCTAAAGGCTGCCTCTATGTCCGTCTTAGCGAGCCATGTTCCTTTCCTCACCCACACCAATCTCACAGCCTCCTCAAGGGTGGCATAGGTGACTTTACTATCCCTTTTATCTATCCCATCATTTACGTACTCCCCTTCCAGGTACAACAAATGGTGAATCACCTGGTAGTCTCCCGGCTGCTTTTTGGGAACAAAGCCCAGTGGTGACACCTTGAATTCCTTGAATGGGGAGAAACAAAGGGGCCCTCTACCCGCCCCACATCGACCTCCTTCTGGATCTTCCGAGCAAGCAAGTCCTCATGACCAACCACTGACCTAAGGTTCTTTGCTGTGGTCCCTACCCAGCAGCCTTTAAACTTCAGGCTAAAACCATGCCAGAAACCCTGCTCCAGTACCCCTCCTGCCCACTGATCTTGATACTCCCTTACCCACCATTCCAGGCCTTCTGTCTTAATGGGCATCACCAACATCTTAAATCCCCTCTCACACACTACTCCTCTATCTACCCCCTTGGGCGTAACCTTTCTCCATCCATGAATAACCTCCCCCTTCCTGCTGGTATCCAGCCTGGCTCCTGGTATCTCTCAGGTCTTGCCCTAATGGACTGCCCTGAAAAACCCAGCCCACTACTCTATTCCCCATACGTCCTACACCTGGAGGTTAGGTACAAGTCACCACATTTAGAACAGGCATACCTGAACTTGCACAGAGGCCAGGTACAATAGGCTCTGTTATATGCCCATCAGCACTTTTGTGCTGTATCCGCTCTCTTACTTCATTCCCCTTCACTCCCCCCCGGGCACTGTCATGGTCTTGAACCAGATGTCTGACTGTCTGTTGTCTCTTCTAACATCCCTGTTAGTTGCCATCCTTTGTCGAATCATCTTGTCATACTGAATCCAATTTGTGCCTCCCCTCATCTTGTAAGCACTTTGCACTATCAAAGAATATGCTAAAAGTGGCATGGCAAGCCTGGGCTTTTTCTCAATGACAATGGCGATGCAGTAGGTGAATCCCACTGACCAGGCATCCCAAGTCTTACCCTTTCTGGATTTTTCTTCATCCTCCTTACTGAGTAATGCCACCACTGCTGCCAAGATGACATGTCTCAGTACAACACCCAGTCACACCCCTACTATGGTCCAGAAACCCCACCCAGCCATCCACAACATGGCGGGTCCCCACCCCACTCATACCATGTCATACGTCGTCGACGTCGTGATGCCCATCATTGAAGATGCCAGCATAGAGACCCCATGATGGGGGGGAGCAGGCCCAGGCCTGGTCCCGACGGCACCACCAATAGCCATTATTAATGTGGAAGACAGGCAAGAGATAGAAATGATGACTGAAACTGCAATATGTAATATACCTCTTCCTGAGAGAAGTAAATGGGCCATTAAAACCCAAATTAGGCAGCTTCTACAAGAGGCTGGCTCTCAGGATGGTATTGTTTGTACTGTGGATGAGGCTGCAGCTTGGGACACCCTAGACAGTGCCCGAGATAATCTATCTCTGCCTGATCGACCCAATAATCCCCTACAAATGGCCTACTCTGTTCAGCAAATAGCTGACATTATCAGTCGGATGAACCCGTCCGACAATCTCAGCTGTCACTTAGAAAAGGTGTGTTCTAAATGCGAGATGCTTATCCTCACTGCAGCATATCAGGTCCAGATACTACGCCAAACCATCGATCCTAGTTTTTGGGCCAAACTCCCCGATGCCATCCGCCAGGATGGGAATGCCACCTTTGACGAGGTTGCAGCTGAGCTCATTTCTGCTCACAGCCCAGGTGTAGTAGGAATGATGCTTGCATACCCTGTAAAACAGAATGCAAAGGAAAGTCCAGCGACTTACCACCAGAGACTTTGGATGGCCTACTGAGCAGGAAAGCACCTGGCACAAGAAGCTGCAGATGTAGATCTTATTGAGTATAAGACCCTGTTCCTTAGGAACATGATTCCTGCAGTACGAGAAAAGGTAGAGCCAACCACCTACCCCAACATGGACAGATTTGCTGACATTCTTCGGAAAACCGAAAGAGTTTACCAACTCTACATCCTTGATCTGGGCTCCGGTTCCAAGAAAGTAGCTGCCTTGGAGCCTATTTCAGAGGCCGTAACACACTACACTGTGGAAGGGCAGGCCCAATACCAACAGGCCCAACATCAACAGGCCCTCCCAGCTGATAACCAACACCCCCAACAGGCCCAACACCAACAACAACAACAACCATAACAGCAACAGCAGCAATGGGGTGGGAACCAGAATTGGCATAAGAATAAAAAGCACAAGAATAAGGGTAAACAACAACAACAAAGAACGGGCCCTTCATATAGGGAGATAGCTGAAGAAAACCGAAAATTCTGAGAGCTCCTGGGGTAAGTGCACTCTGTGGCAGATGCTGTTCCCGCTCAGGCCCTTGTGGCTGTACAACCAGTGACCCAGACCCCAACGGACCATGGTGACACTGGAAGTACAGGCCTTCAGGCCCACACAGGCCTGAACCCGGAAGCTCCTCCCTATATAGCATCGGTGCAGCATGGTGAAGTAATAAAAAGAAGCCAGGCCCAACCTCTCCATGCACCCAGCAGTACAGATTGACAATTACAGGCCCCAGTCCGGATTGTAAACAAGCTGGTCTTGGAGACAAATGGAAGGCCCTGCACCGAGGCTGAGGTTGGGGACTGCCTATTTGTAGTCTTGCTAAATACAGGTGCGGCTGTGTCTGTATTACATCATGAACACCCAGACACATCTCCTTGGTCCACCGGATGGAGAACCAACATGTAAGGAGTAGATGGTACTAGGTTACCTGCATGCCGGTCTCTACCCTTGCCAGTAGAGCTAGGCCATTTAAAGGCCTCACACACCTTCCAACTGATGGCAATGCATGATCACCCTAGTATCATAGGAATTGACTTCCTTGCACCACACGGCTGTGTTGTAGATCTAGTTAACATGCTATTGATACAGATTCAGGGTCAATACCAAACCATTTTTATCCCCGATTCACATGTTGTGGCGACAATTTCTTCCAACAACAAAGAGTATGACGTCATGGATTTGTTCAAAGACCACAAGCTTTTTCCAAAGCTTCTCCCCATTTTGCAGTGACATCTGGAAGTGTTTGCAATCAACAAACATGACTGTGGCAGAATGCAGACTGTCATCGAAGTACCAGGCCCAGCACATGAGAGGCAAATGCAATACCCTTTTCCAACTGAGGCCTTGCTTTCTCTCAGAGAAACAATCAAGTCACTGCTCAAGCAAGGAGTAATCAGAACTTGTGTCTCTACTGCTAACTCCCCAGTGCGGCACATGAAAAAAACCACAGGCACCTGGAGACTTAATATTGACTACAGAAAACTGAATCAGGTCGCCCCCAGCTGTTCCCCAACTGTAGCATCTGCACCTGATGTGCTATGACTTTTGACCCCTGATCTGAAATGGTTCAGTGCCCTGGATATCTCCAAGGGTTTTTGGTCATTACCATTGGCCCCAAGAGTCAATATAAGTTTGCCTTCACCTTTGAAGGAAGACAGTACACGTGGACTTGCTTACCACAGGGATTCCATAATAGCCCGTCCCTTTTACATCTACATTTGATGGATGCCCTTGAGGGTTTCTCTACTCTCCAATGTCTCTTGCAGTATGTGGATGATCTGTTGTTGGCAACTGCCACACAGGAACAACATCTGGATCTCTTGGATGAACTACTGACTCTCATTCAGACAGCAGGCCTGAAATGCAATCCAGCAAAAGCACAACTATGTCAGAAAGAAGTACTCTTTCTGAGTCTAAAAATAACTGACCACGGTCGAAGCCCTACTTGGAAGAAGATACAAGGATTGCAAGGCTTGCCATTGCCCACCAGCATGGCTATTCTTCAACTGTTTCTAGGTATGGTAAATTATTCAAGAGATTTTATCTGTAATTTTGCTCAGAATGCTGCTCCTCTGTATGAGCTACTGAAAAAGGATGTCCCATGGACTTGGGATCCTATACATACCCAGGCTGTGACATCACTGAAGCAGGCCTTGGCCTCCTCCCCAGCTCTGGTCAACCCCAATGCAGCACTACCATTCCATATGGAATGTGCCACCTCTGACATTGCCATGTCAGCAGTACTGGCCCAGAAGGTTCATGGCACCCTGAGACCTACTGCATATGCATCACAGCTCTTGACCCCAGTGGAACAGAAGTACAGCCTTTCTGAAAGGAACCTTCTGGACACCTACTGGGCTGTCAAGCACTTTCTGTATGTCATTGGGTACTCTCCACTAATCATCAACACCAACCACACACCAACTATCTTTCTGCTCTCAGATAGATTGAAGGATGGGTCAGTCTCCAATACCAGGCTGACACACTGGTCACTTCTTCTCCAAGATAGAGACATACAGGTAACCCAACAAAAATTCCATCTATGCTGGCTCATGGACTCCTTTTTCAAGGAGAACCACATGACTGTACACTGCAGTCACCTGATCTTCCAGATCCAGGTCCTTAACTACCTGCCACACCACAAATACTTGATAACACCTCTTTGTGTCGTGTCTTTACTGATGGTTCAGCGTCTTACTATCAGGGAGAACAAATTGCAGGGATGGGCATTTTAGTGATTTACCCCTATGGGAACACTGCTAAAATATCTAAGCATTGCAGTGTAGCATCATCACAATATGCAGAGATGGCAGCGGTGGCCTGTGCCCTCGATTTCATCCAGCAAGGGACTGAGGATACTATCATTTTTACAGACTCAAATTGGGTGTGTTGTTCTTTTACAGAATTCATTCCTTTCTGGCAGAAGAACTCCTTCCTCTCCTCGGATGGCAGCCCAGTGAAGTACAAGGGATTGGTAATATACATACATTCACTGGCACAAAAATTTGCACACAAACTCTATGTACACAAAGTCAAAGCTCATTCCCTTCATGATCCCTATCATGCCTTTAGTGATACAGCAGACACCCTTGCCAAGGAAGGGGCCCGAGTAGTGGTGGGCGTAGTAGCCCCAATTCACTCCGCGAAGTGATCCGTGGAGTGAAGGTGAATTCGAGGAGTGCTCCACAACGTGAAGCAGAGTACTTCTCGTTACAAATGGGTAACGCAAAGTCCATTGAAAACAATGACTTTGCATTACTCCACCTTCCCAAACCACTACTCCACCAATTCTTATGGCGAAGTACATTGAAAACAATGTACTTCACCTTACTTCACCTTGTTTTTAAGCTCCAAAGGTGAATTTTGCACTGTTTCATGGGATTTCAGGTCACATGGGCTCTAGATTGTTCTGCACAGCCTCAGTTTGACGTAGTGTGTGTAGGAAGCTGTAGGAGACAATCTGCTCTGAGACCTCTCTGCAATTCAAACCATCAAAAAGCTGTTAAAAAAGCCTTTTTGAGTAATTTTTTTGCTGAAACTTTAGTTCATCAATTATAGGAAACCCTCCTGTGCTCATATCATCGAGCATTTATTGTTTGTGTATGGATTTTGAATGTTAATGTAAAACATTCAGTCTATGTACTGAAAGACAGTGGAAGTGTGCTTTGGGGGAAGGTGTATCTGTGGTGTAGATAGATTAACTTGGAGAAAAAGACAGTGTTTTCTGTTTTGGTGATATTTTTCTTGTTTAACTGTGTGTTAATGTACACAGTAATATTTTCAATATTTCTTGCCATTTTTTTGCTGATTGTTGTGGTGCAGCAGTTCATAATTTTAGTTTGTTTAAAATATGTGGTTATATTACTGAAGTTTTCAATTTGCTATGCATTACTTAGTGTGTGTGTGTGAGTATGTGTGTGACGCGTGTCATCAAATCAGACACCTTTTATTGTGTCACATGATAATTTCAGCAATGTGAAGCTGCTACCCACTGCAGTTGTGTGATTTTTGTACTTCTTCACGGTATATTTACTGGTACTAGTACTAGTGACTGTTACTGCAGCAGTACAGTACACTGCCCCCCCCCGCACGGCCCGCCCCAACCGGTAAAGGTATTCTTTTCCAGATTTGAATTTCTGATGGTGAGCACTGGTTAGGTGTTGTGCCTTTGTGTCTGCATCTCTTCAGTGCACAGCACAATCTTAATCTGTCTGTGCATTTGCATCTCCTTAGGGCCCAATCTTCAACTGTAACTTAAGTCACAGTTGTTTCTTTGGCTTCCCTTCAGAGTACTGGACAGGTGTGGTGCTTAATTCTGCATGAACATTGTACTCATTAATATGTGTTTTTAAGTCAGGACTATCATCACGAGTCACTCGTGATACAAATCACATTCTTCATCATCACAGTCACAAATGCAGTCACAAATCACGATTCACGATCATTGACATTACGAATCACATTAATTTGTTTTCTAGTTACTTGGATGAATTGTAAGCCTGTTTTGTAGTATCTCACCAGGCTTCACCACCCCACCATTGTACTCATTGATACGTGTTTTTAAGTCTGGGAGTTTTAAGCTACAGCTCATCAGGGAAGTACAGCCGTAGGCGGTAAGCATTCACGTTTCTTCATCATCACGGTCACAAATGCAGTCACAAATCACGATTCACAATCATTCATGTTATGAATCACAACATTAATTTTTTTTCTAGTTACTTGGATGTATTGTAAGCCTGTTTTCGTAGTATCTCTTCAGGCTTCACCACCCCAACATTATACTCATTGATACGTGTTTTTAAGTTTTAAGAAACCCAGGCCAAGTGTACACCCTGGGGGGGGGGAATGCTACAAGTCTCGATGGCTGAGAGGGACCTGGGGGTGGTGGTGGATGTCAAGATGAACAACTCTGAGACTTGCAGGAGGGCAGCAGCCAAGGCCAACCGGATGCTGGGATGCATCGCTAGGGGGATCACCTCCAGAAGAAGGGAAGTGATACTCCCTCTGTATAACTGCTTGGTGAGGCCGCACCTTGAGTACTGCGTGCAGTTTTGGAGGTCACACTTAAAGAGGGACATTAACCTCCTGGAGAGGTCAGAGGAGGGCAACCAAAATGATTTGGGACTTGGGGACAGGACCTGAGGAGAGGCTTCAAGAGCTAAATATGTACACGTTGGAAGAGAGAAGGGACCGGGGACATGATAGAGGTCTTCAGGTACATGAAGAGGGTAAATAGGGAGGAACAGTCAGGGTGCTTGAAGGAAGGAGGAGGGGGCCACTAGAGGGCATGGGTGGAAGCTGGAGGGGGGAAGATTCAGGGGAGAAAGGAGGAGGTGCTACTTCACTGAGAAGGTGGTGGAGCCATGGAATGCACTGCCTAGGGGGCTGGTGGAGGCAGAGACAGTGATGGGGATCAAGAGGGGGTGGGACAGGTACAGGGGAAGGGTTCTGGAAGCAAAATCCAATGCAGCAAGAATATCCGGAACTGGGAAGGGAGAAGCCAGAGTAGGCGAGGGGGGCAGCAATGTCAGCACCCAGGGTGGGGGCTGACCAAATGAGCAGACACGAAAGACCGTTAGGCCTATTCTGCTGGCATTTTAATATGTTAGTAAGTCTGGGAGTTTTAAGCTACAGCTCATCGGGGAAGTACAGCTGTAGGCATTCACATTTCTTCATCATCATGGTCACAAATGCAGTCACAAATCATGATTTATGATCATGTCATGAATCACAACATAAATTTTTTTTAATAGTTACTTGGATGTATTATAAGCCTGCCGGTCATGGTGCTGAACAGGGATGGGATCCACACCTGGGCCTGGGGGAACAGGCACATCCTGCTCCAGAGGACCTGGTGCTGGACTTGGTGGTGGTGGTGGTTCAACTGCCTCAGAGTCAGGACAGGAGGTGGTGCTGGTCCTGCTTTGGGGGGGCATTCACAAGTTTTGAGCGGTCCAACAGGAATGGGTGCCCATGCCCTCCACACATGCACATGGTACAATGCTTACCACTACCACGCTCTCCCAAAGCTGCCCTGTCCCAGACATTCCCTCACCCTGGTCCATCTCTCCTACTGAGCTTCCTCAGTCTGAGCAATCACTACTCACACTGTCACACAACACACACACACAGTCACACAGACACAGACAAACAACTAACTACTTATAAAGGTAAGAAAAATAAAATTTACAGAAAGAACAAATTAAGTAAAAAAGAGCATAGAAAAGACAAAAAAATGTAGCTTTTAAAAAAGCTGTTGGGTCTAAATCAAAGTTTAAATCTCCTCCTTACTCTGATCTAAAAGTATCAGCAGTCACAAAACACACTACTCTCTCTCCATCTGCACAGGAGAAAGTAAGTGTCTGCTTGTATAACTCACTTTCTTCCTGCCTAGCTAAAGAGCATATGACTTACAATACTGTAAGCCATGTGATGTGTGAGGGGGCTGCTGAACCTGAAACACCAAGTGGATCACTTAGAATCCTAATGAGCAACGCGAAGTACATTAAAAACAATGACTTTGCCTTACTTGCATTGCCATTCTGCCTTAACACTAAGTGAGATGACAAGGCAAAGTGAACATTCTGCATTGTCCACCTCAAGATAGTGGAGTGAGCAACGCAAAGTGCCCACTTTCATGCTCACTTCGCTGGCACAATTTAAATTCACTGTATCTCAGGCCCATGGGACACCTGGATGATGGACCATCCAGAGGCCAATGCGGCAGTACATATTGCAGCACTCAAGAAAAAACCTTAACCTTTTTCCCCCTTGGACCTCTCAGCAGCCCAACATGTTGATACTGAACTCAAAGAAGTGTTCAGATTCCTTGACAAGAGTACCAAAGAGAAACTTCTGACATATAACCCCTACTGGAGGCATGAAGGTAAGTTACACTTGTCACCAGATGACAAGCTCATCTGGTACCAGCCAGATGATACCACCACCAAGTTGGGGGTGGTCCCCAGACATCTCAGGTCTGAATTTTTGCACCAAGTGCATGATATGCCAACTGGTGGACACCAGGGAGTTGAAAACACCCTCCAAAGGCTTAAGACCACCGCCTGGTGGCCTGGTGTCACCAAAGATGTTAAACAGTACATAGACAACTGCCTTGTTTGTGCACAAAATAACCCCATCCCTACCAAATGAAATGCCAAGCTCTTACCACAACTACACTCTGGCCCTTGGCATGCCATACAGATTGATTTTATTGGTCCTTTGACCAACAACAGCAGAAATAACAAGTATGCTGTTGTGGTAGCTGACCTCTTCTCTAAATGGGTTGAAGCTTTCCCCACTAAAACATGCACTGCTAAAACCACTGCCAAAATCCTGGTGGAACAGATTTTCTCCAGGTGGGGCCTACCTCTCAAGGCAGACTCCGACAAAGGAACCAGTTTTACAGGTGAGTTAAAAAAAGAATCTCTTGAACTCCTTGGAGTTTAACAAACGTTCCACATACGCTACCACCCCCAATCTTCAGGTCAAGTAGAGAGAGCGAACAGATCGATTAAGAAAATGCTTTCCAAATTCATTGAGGACAATCCCAAAACCTGGGATTCCCTACTGCCATTACTCCTTATGGCAATTAGGGGCACACCCTTAGCCACCACCCAGCTCACACCCTTTGAAGTGATGACTGGAAGACAGATGAGGTTACCCGAACACCTGTTGTTTGACCTGCACACTCCCACTGCAGACCGCATGTCTGTAGATCAATATGTGGAAAAACTCAGAAAAGACCTCATACACACACATTTGTATGCTGCCAACTGCATGGGCAAGGCCCAGCAACAATCCAAAATACAGTTTGACAAGCATGCACAAGAAGTGGATTGGCAAGTTGGAGATCAGGTAATGGTACTCCGATTTGCACATCCCACCCATTCCTTGTCCATTAAATGGGAAGGCCCATACCCCATTGTCAACAAGCTCAGTCTGGCAGTCTATCAAGTTAGACTCCTGCACGACAATAAACTGACTGACAAATGGTTATATGCAAACCAACTGAAACTGTATAAAGGAGCTTAATTACTTTTTCTCACCCCATTGGGTGGAATAGTACTGACTTACTAATGTTTGATTTTGCTTTTCAGATACATTGACAAGATGGCTATCTTGTTTCATTATCTCCTAATCTCAGGAGTTATCCCCTGCATCCAAGGCATGGTACCGAACCACCTACCACACCTTGATCATCCATCATCTCCTTCGGAGGGAATATCCATCAGTATACCCGATAGTCTGATTACTGTCCAGGAAGGATCCGATGCTTACCTCATTGCCTCAGTTGTTGCTCCTGATAAATCTACCCTACAAATTGAGTGGCAAACCACATCGCAAGGACAAATTCTCCCTGTGGCCAAACTCTCCAAAGGAACTTTCCAGGGTTGGCCTAATGCTAAATTATCCCCAAATGGTTCTCTGTCCTTGCTACAAGCTGCTCCCAGACATTCTGGATTGTACACATTACTGCCTTAATTGATCCTTCGTACTGTAATTCTTTGTGTAAGGATTCTGCTGGAAAATTTTGTGCTGTACATCACATGGCTTCTGCTGCCATATATCTGTCTGTGTTACCACCCACTGATAAACAGCTTTTGGAATGTCCAAAGCACACCCCTGGTCCCCGTAGTGGTCTAACAGCCACTGCCCTCCCTGGTTCATTGATTAATAATTTACAGTTTATGCATATACCTGTTTTGTTTAATCTTGCTTACTGGAGTATGAAAGAATTTGGAATGTGTCACAATACTAATACATCAGCATTTTATGGTATGTTGTTGCTTAATAGTTTAGCTGCATTTCAGATTCATACTCAAGACCCTATTGCCAGGGTCCATACTACTGAACATAGAGGCAACTTCAGGAGAAAACCCAATCCTGATGATCAAAGTCATAAACATAATACAAGTGAAGTTGACAGTTCTGATGCCACAGGTGCCACAGGAATTGTCACAGGCCTTTTTGGTACAGCTATGTCTATTTGGAATAAAGCAGACATTGCTGCTATCAAATCTCATACTGCCAAATTTTTGACTGGTTTGGTTAACGATATACTACCCCCCATTATTGCATGGTGTGGATGGCCTTAGTCAGGAAGAAAGATACACTATATACAACATGCATGACATTGCTAAGGCATTTACAGACTCTAAAGACAATATTAACACACTCATTGCACAGAACAACAAAGAAGCAGATAAACAATACACTGCTAGAGAAATTCTCTGCTCTGTCTATGGCTCATACATTATCACTACCATCAACAATCACTTCCGAGATCTAGAATATGGAAGAATTCCTGATACCATAGATGATAGATGCATTTCCAAATGGTATTGTCGGCAATGTAAAATCCCTAGCTGTATTCCTATGTGTATGCAACAATCTCTAACCATTCCTCTTTCTACAGATAAGAACCTGAGGTTTGTGACCAGACACCCTAACACTGGTCCTTGTTTCACTGCTAAGAAATGTTCCATAAGAGATACTATGTTTGATTCTTTTACTGTCTCTTTACCACGTTTTGATTCCACTAAAGCCTTGTTCAACAAGCTTTCACTGGTACACTCCATTGGGCACCTGGATGAAGGCATCTACAGAGAATGCCTGGATCTACCGCCCCTACTGGTTTTCCATCCTTTCCTGGACACCTGGGTGGCTCCGCATATGGACTGCTGTGCCAAAAAGCAATACATTTCCTTGTGTCGATGTGATATAGTTGACGTTAGTCAACCTGTTTGTGGTTATTCTCCAGATAGCATTGATTGGGCTTTTACCATGGATGAAGACATCACCACTAATGGCACGGATTTCTCAGATTCTACTTTGGCTCTGGATAAACTCTATCAATCATATTGTGAGGAAGTTCATCGCCAGTCAACATGGATTTTGAAGACAACCTACACCTGCCCAGTCCAGTTGCAAAAGTGGAGACTCCTTACTGTTCACTCTCAGTACAATTCTGATGGGGAGTACTGTGTGGTAACTAACTTTAAAAGCTATACTTATGGATCTGTGACATGTGTTATTGAGAACCCCAATTTCTGTTTTGTCCCCCACCAGAAGACTATTATTGGACATACCGTTATAACTCCCATCCCCTTATGGATGCAAACATCATTGATGGTAACCCCGATTATCTGCTCACACTTTCTGAATACTTACCATATTTTAATGTACACATAGACCCACTCACACTTACATTAAAATCACTTTTGGACAGGAAGGACACACACCTCATCCGCATCAGCAATAATATAACCAAGGCCAATGAAACTATTATTTCATTGGTTAATGATGGTGATATGAATAATGCATTAACTAACACATGGTTAGAAATTACTTTTAAAGGTTTTGTTACTATACAAGCATTTTTGATATTTTTCTTGGTTATCATGCTATGCTGCCTACGGCGCGCACACTGTGCTAACACCATGTGCAGCTCGAGTTCCTTTACAAAGCTCATGCCTCAGGTTTGTATCACTGCTCCTTGACCTTTCCTAAATATTGCCTGTGTTGCCCTTGAGGCAACAAGGGAGGGAATGTTACACAAGGTCCCTGCACCCTTATTGGTACCCTCAGAGGTACACCATAGACAGCTAGTGCTTAGGTATATGTTATACAACATATAGGGCTAAGGGCATCTACCGTATAAGAGTAGATATCAGGATATGAACGCATATGATTGTAATACACTTTGCTTGCTAATACATACATAGTCCTCTGTGTATTTATTACTTATAAGATGTTAGGACTCCTGTGTCCTTGAAATAATTATGATATGTAAGTCGGCATTGCCACCTTTTGGTGATTTCTACTACTACACTGAGTTATGTAAGACTCTGTCTAAGAACTTTTTTGTTTCACAAACTGATGACTACTACAAAATTGTATAATGTTATCTTGGACCATGGAGCCACCTCTAATTTAGCCAATAGGGTTCATCTCTGTAACTAGAAATGTTTCTATCTTACAGTAACCATAGTAATTATCATAGGTATATAATGTGATACACAAGTCTTGTACCACAGAGGTCCCAAGAGATGCAAAGAAACCTCGAGGTATAGGGAACGCTTAGCACTGGCTCCCGGTTAGTATTGCTAAGAACTCCTTAGGGCAACTGTGATTTTATCCTTTTTGGTAGTAATAAATGAGTTTATTACTCTTATGCAATGTGTCTGTGATTACTTGCATTCCCAATATTGCCAAGAACCTGAAAGTGAGGGTTAGACCTCCTGACAAAAAAAAAAAACTTGTAATCTAACTGCACAAGGCATTCTAAATATTTTTATAAGCAATTTGGTGCACAATTCTCCACTTTCAGAGTTGTTTTAAAGTTGTTTTTTTGCTCAGACAAGCAGGGATAGACTTCTGTTCAACTCTCTCTTCATAAGAGTGCACTGAATAAAAGCCTCTGCATGGCAAGCAGCTCATTCAGTACCATGTGATCTTTAATCTCAGGGTACAATATGAACTTAGACTGCGGCCCCACTTTGCTGGTGAAGTCATCAAATTTGCCATTTACGTTGTTAGCCCTATACTATGAACTAGGATTTTGCAAGGCAGATTAACTCGAATTGCAATTAATTTGCAAATTAATCCACAAAGCGAAGCTAGCCAACTTCTCACACAACTAGAGCTCACTGGTACTAAGTATTTATATAAATGATAAAGTAAATCAGAGTTGAAACCCTTACCTACTTGCAATGTAAACAGACTATTTCAATATACAGTACTACCAAACAAATGGCTCTTATGATACTTATAACTGCCTCACAATGGAAACAGTAATTCATTCATCATAAATTTGAATCAGGGCTAATACTCCCCTATTCCCTGGCAGTACAGTAATGGAAAAATACCACCAAAAAAAACTGCCATGCAATGTAGTATTGCAAATCACTGATCATAATTATTTATGAAAAATAAAACCAAACGGAGTCTAATGTTTTGCAAGTTGGAGTATTCAGAATGACAATACATCAATGTATACTGTACTTATAAGCCCAGATATTCAGAAATGCACCAAATGCCAGCGCAAGTCCAGCACAGCGCAAATCCAGTGCGCCATGGTGCAATAGGTGCCATATTCAGAGGCTGCACCTGCCACACTGCGCCAGTGCAACCCAGCTGAATATGGCACAGTTGTGCCATGGTGCAGAAAAAGATGCTCCAGCAACTGGGGGAGCAGAGCAGCACAGCAACAGAGGGGTGCATGGCACAGAGAAGAGACCCAGGGACAGAGCCAGGGAAGCACAGTGACTTGCCACAGGAGGCCACCACTAGCAGGCCACAGCAGGGTGCACACAGGCACCCAGACCCCCTGAACACAACAGTGGCACAAATAGTAGGCAACAGGAGGTGCCAATGGCCAATGGAGGGCCACCAAGGGAGCCTCCCCACAGGCTGCAGGCCGTGCCCCCCCACACACCCAGACCAGAGCAGGCCACACCCAGGATCACGCAGCCAAGCACACACACACACAAGCACCACACAGGCACACAAGTGGCCAACACAGTAGGCATGGAACATGCCAGGAGCCACATAGCATGGCAGACCACATGGGACAGACCATACAATGCCAAGCAGGGGCCCCAACACAGTGTGCAGCCAGTACCTGACCAAAGACCATGGCAGTGTGCCATCACCATGCACACACCTGCCACACACCTCTGAAGCCGCCCCATGGGTACCCCAAGGCACAGCCACTGACTGAGAGGAGGGGACACCACCACAGTGGGACACACCACAGCACACATCAATGAACCACAGAAGCACAACATGCACCCTGACACATGCACACCACATGGACAGGCACTGGGTCACTGCAGTATGGCTCCTCATGCCACCTGCAAAGCAGACACTGACACAGGCAGGTAAGTCCAAATAGATATATTTCAAAGAAACTATATACAGCAACAAGGGGGTGGGAAAGGGTAGGAAAGTGAGGGCAGTGAACAGGTACTGTACAGTGGGATGGGGGACTGTAGGGGGAGGTACAGCAGGGGAAACAGGAGAATGCTGGGGACCATTCACTGGGAGCCACAGTCTGCTGCCCCTTGGGGCCCTCGCTGCCTTCTATCTTCCCAGATGCATGCAACTAATTTGCAGCACAGCCTGCATAGTCATAGAAGTAATCAGTATCAGTTGCCATAGCAGCCTGCAGTACATAAGCCTCTGTCTGTGATGCAGGACACCTATAACAAGGGACAGGACAGGTGATCAGTGCAATGTCCCAAGGAACTATGCCCACCCACAGTGCGCAATGGGCAGCGGGAACACACACCCTCGGAGGGCCCATACCGGTGACTCACAGGGGGGTGGGCCATTGCCTGCCAGCAACGTGGCACACCACTACAGTGCACAGAGGTGGTCCCCACCACACAATGGCCACCCAACTGCGCAATGACAGTCACATGGCACAGTGCACCAGCAGCACCACAGCAATGGCAGTGGCAGCTGGGTGCACTCCCACCCCACCAACAGTAGGCACATGTGTCCAATGTATGCACCACAGTGGCAAGCACCGCACACAGTGTGACAAACACAGCTGCCACAGTACATGGCACAGGTGGCCATGCCCGCATCCATGCCCCCACCACCCCCCATGTAATGTGTGCAGGACCATGACAGTGCCTACTTGCCCTCCATGCACCCACTGGCACCAGAGCATTTCCTGTGCCACCTCCATAGCCCACTGTAGCCTGCTGACCTGCCACTGCTGCTGCCACTTCCACTGCTCTCTGGTGATTCTCAGGCCCTGGGAATGGAACATAGATAGATACACATCAGTAAACATCCACAGCAGCTGGCCACCACCCCCACCCCTATGCTCAGGGTGAGCCCCTGCCTGACACGTCCTGCACAGCTGCATCACAATGCAAGTGGAGACTGGCAATGCCACCCTGTGATGTGCATGATGGCCATGCACCACTCTGCAGGCATGCCAGGCAGTCTAGCCAACACCACAGTACAGTACCAGGACGCACATGCAATATGGGCCTACTCACTTGGCTGTGGCACAGCCCTACACCAGACATGTGCCTCCAGCCTCCTCAGGCACTCTGGGTCCCTTCTCACAAGGTCACCATATTTGTGGTAGCACTGCTCCCCCATCCTGGCCACCCTGGTCTGCTGTTGCAGTGTGGCAGCAATCCCCTGCCTGCATGGATCAACCAACAGGGTAGCCACCAGTGGTCAGCACAGGAGTGCAGGAACAACGTGGGCACGGACAAGAGGCACATCAAGGAGAAGGTAGCGGCCATCTGTGCACCCTGGAATGCCTCCAGAGGGGGTGCCTGCAGATGCACCACCACTTACACCACAGGAGGAGTTGGTGGCAGCCACCATGTGCAGCAGCATGGTGGAGGGTGTGCCTGGCGATGGATTCCAGACAGGTGGCAGCTCATCACTGCATGGTAAGTATGTCAGCCATGCACAGCTGGGGGTGTGGGGGGTGAATACACAGCCATGCTGATGTACATGCAACCAGCATGCATGTCATGTGCATGTGTGTGCATCCACATGCATGCCATGCTGCAGGACGCATGCAGTGGCAGTGTGGGGGGCACATGTGGTCAATGCATCACTAACATGCCTCTTTTTCTCTTGCAGAACCAGCACACCTCTGTGAAGATGATGGGGTGCCGGTGGCGGCAGCAGCCATGGATGCTGGACCGACCCTGAAGGACTAGTTTTCCACCTCCATGGGCATCCAGGGACCCGACAGGCTGCAGCTCACCACCACTGTGCAGGTGGATGTCCTTGATCTGGGGTCAGATGAGGCCCTGGATGTGTTCTTGCAGGACACCAGCCTTGGTGTCCTCTGTGCGGAGACACAGATCGGGGTGGAGTCCGACACCGATGACAACATTATGTTAATCCTGGACAGCATGGCCAACCTCCATTGTCCCCACTACTGTCATCCTCTTCAGTCTCGACAGCTATCCCATGATCAATGGCCATGTTGTTCAGTATGCAGCAGGCCAGAAAAAGGCCACAGGCTTTTGAGTGGCTGTACTCTAGGGCACTGCCTCACCTGTCTAGGCAATGGAACTGTGCTTTCAACATGCCAAAGACACACTCAATGATGTTGCATGTGTTGACATGTGCCTCATTGTAGCATTCCTCTGCTGGGGACAATGGGCACTGGTAGGGGGTGACCAGCCAGGGCCACATTGGATAGACACTGTCCCCTGTGTGAATAATAACATGGTTATCCCTCTGCTACTCTATGTTGCACCCCTTGCCTGTCCCTTGTGCCCACACCAACTAGCACACCCTGCCTTCCCCATCCCAAGGTATGCCCTGCCCATCGCCCCTTGCCCATGCCATACTCACCCACTAGGTGGCCCATGGGGATGTCCCCATATTCAAACCTGTGGCACAGAGCACACCTGTGCCAGATGAATGCATCATGTGCACTCCCAGGGTGTGTGGCACAGACATTGGTTATGCACCCCATGGCATCGCACATCACCTGGCAGTTGACACTTGAGCTCCCCTTCCTGTTGATGTACACCACACCCTCAGGGCTAGGTGGCATGTGGATGCCCACATGGGTGCAGTCAATGGTCCCAATCACACCATGCATATGTGCTACCCTGTGGAAGTCCTGCATGGTTGCTGTATGCTCCGCCTGTGTGCTGGGGAAATGGATGTATTCTGATGCATGTGGCAGCAGAGCATTGAGGAACTGTGTGAGGAGGTGGGATGTGGCTGACTGGGTTATGCAAAATGTCCCCTGTTGGTCTCTGGAAGGTGCCTATGGTGAGCATTCACATGAAAGCTGTCACCTTCATCTCCATGGACATGGTGTGGCTCCATCTGGTGGGTGCCTGCATCTCCTCACTGCACAGCTCACAGAGCTGCCTCAGAATGGCCCTGTTCAGGTGGTACCAGCCCACAATCTCAGTCTCACTGTACTGCTTGAAGGTGATGCGGGCACGGTACCACCTGTGTCGGGCATACCACTGATGGGCCCTTCCATGGCCACATCACTGTTTCTTCTGCCCCCTCAGACCCCTCATTATGGCCACCATCATGAAGGGCACACTATCCATGGCCCTTGCTGTCCAATATCCCCCAGGGTGGTTGGCTGCTGCTGGTTGTGTGCCACCCTGGTGTATTGCCTGGCAGTGTGTCTGCCTGCCTCTCACACTCTCTCTTCCCTTGTCTCCCTCTTCACTGCCACCTCAGTCCCTCTCCCTCTGTGTCTGCCTTGGTCTGTCTCTCTCTCTCTCTCTCTCTCTCACTCTCACACACACTCCTTCTCACCTGGCGCAAGTGCTTTCTGTGTGCTTGCACCCTGTATTAATAGGAACAAGCCTGCTCGGTGCATCTCTAATTCTCTCTGCACTTGCACCGTGGTTTCATGGTTGAATATCACACTGCACTGGATATTCATGGGCACACCCCCTGCACTTGTGCCTGCATTCATTATAGTTGAGCATTGGCGTAATGAGATTTGCGCTGCACACTGGCTCCCGCTGAATATCACTCCTTGGCCCAATCTGCATTTGCGCCAGCACAACTCAGTTGTGCCATGCACAACTGCTTTGAATATCCATGCCTCAATGTGTAATTTATATTTAGTTATTAATTTCTTTACTCTTGTTATGCCTTACTTCTAGGTTACTATTGAAACAGAAACCTTATTCCAGTGAATGTACACAGCTGACAACTAAATAAATAAATAAATCAGTATTTGTATACAGTAAAATGAAGATCTACTGCTCTTAATTTCTAGAACTGTGAACAACATAATAACAACGTACTGGTCAACAGAAGGCGGCTATGTCAAATGGAATTACCTTGTAGTGGCAATTTTTATATTTATAGTGTACAATTGGATTGGGTATAATGTCTCCTGCCATTTGGCATGTCAAAAATGGCAATATACAGCTAAGCAAAACAGTGCTTTAGCATTTAGAATTGCTGTTCACTGGAAATAATTATTGATGAGCAATATAACTGAACTGGGGCTCATATTAGTTTACCTTCTTAAAAAAAACAATTAGCAACAACACAAAACACTATAGCAGAAGTTGAAAAACCTGTTATTTTAAACCAGTACCCATAAACAAAAATGCCAATGTGGAGTCACATGGTGACACAACAGCATCAGAGCTGGAGATCTGACCTTCTGTCACTACATGCCACTTTCCCAAGCAAATAAAACACCTAACCATAACCAGGACCACTGGAAAATTGCATAAAAGGTCACCCTAATTTGTGGATCACTTTGCAAACATTGCAGGAAATTGCTGGGGTTCAACTATAGACCCTGAGTGCTTCACAATAAATCTTTTAATGTTTTCTGCAGCATGTATTAGTATAAATTGCTAAATAAATACACTGACACCTGAACATGTTTAAAACATAAAGAAAAGTTTATGTTCCTTAAAAAATACTAAACTGATAAGCTATCATAAGCATTGCCTATCTGCCAAAATGTAAAAGCATCTGCCTCATACAGTGCTATATAGATTCTATAAAGTGAGCCACAACAAATCAATATTAAATAAAGCCAGAAGAAATATATTATTTTTGTTTCTGGCTATAGAATAATGAAATCTAATCAATAGCTGTTTACAGTGCTCTGCCAGCTTTTCACCCACTTTGGTACTTGAAAAAATAAGCAGATAGAGTGGTGAATAACTGAGTTTTAGTAAAAAGTTGTTAAAGTGTTTAATGGTCATAATTTGTACTGTAGGTACTGTACACTATATTTGAAATCACATATTTAAAAACATTAAATCTGGGGGTTATTGGGGCTGGTAGTATAATCTAGAGGTAAGAGTAACAAACTGTGAATGAACTGATGACATCTAGCAGGCCTGGGTTTGTTTCCCACAACCTCCACTTGCATATTGTGTGATTCTGTGCAAGTCACTTAACCTCCTCAGTGTTCCTGGGCTGTACCTGAAAACAGTCACTTGTGTCTAGTGGGCCTTATGTGGTTACCAAAAAATGTAAAAAAATACCACTGTATTTTTACTGCATCATATAGTAGTCAGGGTACCCTATAATTTACTTTTGTTTTACTCTGGCTGCAATAATTTTGTTTAGTTAAAGATAAATGTTCAGATGCATTTTGTGTTTTATAAGCTTATTTTTAGACTTTATTCAGGTTTTTATTGTAGTCTTTGCATGTGAGCATCTAGGGGGTATTTGCTAAGAGTGAGATCACTGTTAGCAACTATCTTATTCAAGTTTAAAATCAGCAGGGCCATCCAAAAATCCTCAGCTGTTTGAATAAAAACTAGTCTGAATGAAAGTATGCTCACAAGTAATAACTTGCCCTGCCACTTACAAAAAGGCTTCATAGTTAGCACCCCATTTAAGTGAATGGGATAATTTGCACCTTTTCTCCCATCTTTTTGTTTCCATCTGTGTGGCAACAAAAAGTTTTCTGATAGATTGCTTCAACACAAAACAAATGTTAAGTGTTTAAGTGTACTTACGGTTGGCCAGTGGATTTTGAAACCAAACAAGACAAGGATTCAAAAGAAATCAGTGTCACATAAAACCCTTGCTCTACCTTGCACTGTATTGTTTCGGCCAAACCCAAGTCTTTATACAAAATTGTCAATATAGTTGAGAGTATTTTATTTAAAATGTTAATACTTTTTACACAGTTCAATATAAAACTCAAAAATTGCAAGAAATTGTGTTAGTTTTTGCAGAGAATGGTGAAAATTGCGGATTCCACAAAAAAATTGCGGGTGCAATTTTACAAATGGCCCTGACCATAACCTACATCTGTCCCAGAATAAACAAGCATTTGTCAGTGCTGAATGTCTGCTAACTGGCATTAACAGTGGAAGTGCAGGAGTTAGACAGATGCAGTATAGGAATGGCAGTGATGTATTGAACCGACACCAACTCCACCCTCACCCTGCAGAGATGGACAGGCATTGGGGTGTGCCTTTGGGTCGTCACCCATAACGGTCACAACATTTGACCTCACCCTACCCTGCAGACACTGACAAGTGTCAAGGTGTGCCTTGGGGTGTTTGGGCTTTACATTCACCTCATTCCATTAGGAAATACACTGAAATAGGTGCAGTATAGGAGAATGGTGTAAACTCTGGGGCCAGAGAGTCCAAGGTTCACCTCAATGCCTGTCACTGGCTGCGGGGGGGTGGAATGGCGTGATCATTACGTTGACAATCTCAAGTTACACCCCTGATGCCTGTCAGTTCCTATAAGGTAGGGTGGACACCTGTCAGACCCTACAGGGTAGGGCATTATGGTCAGAAACTCTAAGACCCTGGGCATTTCTTTGTATTTTTACTCTAAGTTTTCAACATGGGCTTTTTGTGACCCCCACTGCATGAACAGTGACACTATCAGTTTGTTAGCCGAAAGGTGATTTTGCACAGTGACTATGCCATTAATGCCTCAGGTGTGAAAACTCATTTCCAACATGATGTGAAAAATGACAGCTGTACTGTTCATGAGGAGGTGTAAAAAAATGGTCATGTTGAAAATCTGGAGCAAAAATATAAAAAACTGGTGAAGTCATGAGCATGCAGAGAAACTGCGCAATGCACACCCATAATACAATTATTTGGGGGATATTTTTCACCAGATTTTCAATATAGGCATTTTGGGACCTCAACTCATGAACAGTGTTACTGTAATTTTCTTAATCTGTCCAGAACACTGATTTCCCTCAGCAACTGTGCTATTATGCGTTGGAAGTGAGAAAACATATTTCAGCCAGGATATGAAAAATGACAGCTGTACTTTTCATAAGAATGTGTGTAAAAATGCCAATGCTGAAAATCTGGAGTGAAAATATTACAAATTTGTGAAGTTATGAGAGTGCGTAGAAACTGCACAATGCACACTTGTAACACAGTCATTTTATGGACTTTCATCACCAAATTTTCAACATAGGCATTTTAGGACCTCTGCTCGTGAACAATATCACTGTGATTTTTCTTAATCTGTCCCAAACACTGATTTCCCACAGTGACTGCGCTATTCTGCACCAGAAGTGCGAAAACATATTTTGGCCAGGATGTGAAAAATGACAGCTGTACTGTTCATAAGGAAGTGTGCAAAAATACCAGTGTTGAAAATCTGGAGTGTAAATATTACAAATTCATGAATTTGCAAGTGTACGTGGAAACTGCACAATGCACACTCATAACGCAGTCATTTTTTTGGAATTATTTCACCAAATTTGCAACATAGGCTTTTTGAGAGCCCACCTCATGAACAGTGACACTGTGGTTTCATTAATCAGTCCTGAAAGGTGATTCCACACAGTGACCACGAAATCATCTTTTGGGACTGAATAACCAAATGACAATCACTGAATTCATGAGATGGGATCCCTAGAACCCCATGTTGAAAATTTGGTGCAAAAATTTGAAAAAAAATGACCGAGATATGCACCAAAGTTGAAAAAAACCTATTTATGCCATTATATGGCTTACTGGCATTTCTTCAGTTCTCGGTTGGCTTTGAAGAGTGCAGATGTGTTTCTGCTGCACCAAAGATCATCACGCCAGACCCCAGAGGTAAGTATGGGGTGAGGAGGGTGTGGGGAGGTGGGGTACGCAAAGGGTGGGCACAGGTTGTGGGATGGAGCAACAGAGTCAATGAGGGACCGTTTTCTTTTGTTATACATTTTTTTTTCTTATTTTACATGGATGACATGGGACTTTTGCCACACTGGGGTGGGCTCCCAGCATGGCACCTAGATGTTTTGGGGGGCAGTGGAGCCAATGGAGGATTGGGCACCCCCGTTGGCTATACAATGTGTGGGGACACATGAGGATGCTGGACTTCTGCCACACTGGGGTAGGCTTCCAGCGTGGCACCTGGAAGTTTGTGTTTTGGGGGAGGGGCACTGCAGCTGATGGGGATTAGGCTACCCCATCAGACATACAGTGTGTTTGGGGGGGAGTGTACATGAGCCGAGGGGCATTGGGCACCCCCGGCACACAACAAAGGGGGGGCACACAGATACAACCACCGCTACAATCAGTGGTGGTGATGTGGAGGCTATTTGCATACTGCTGATGGCAGGACAGTATGCAAATTGCCTACAAGTTACCACCACTGATTGTAGTGGTCATTTGCTTTCAAATGTATGCCACTGCAATCTGAACTGCTGTTATAGACAGCTGGGACATTCATTGGTGTGGTACAGCTGCTTCTGCAAAAACACTGAGGGCATTGGAAGCAGGGGTGCTACACCTACAAAAACTCATATGGTGGCACTATGTTTCTTGCACATGCATGCAGACAAACATAATAAATGTAGCACTTAAAAGATGTTTCTGGTATGTATCAGCAGACTTCCAGAATAGGTCTCAAATTCATCTATTTTCCTCTGCTACAAAGTATTTTCTCCATATGCCAGATTTGCTGTTGAATCAAGCTACACGCCTCATTCCATTCCCTATGCTCACTTACTAGATGATAGGAAAACATGCATAGCACCAATAAACGTGCAGGAAGTGCATCCAGAAGTCACCCCCATCACTGTGATAGTAGTATACAAAGCAAGGATCCCAAAATGAGAGCGAAAATTATCTGCACCAGTATGGAATCTTGATTCTGCTTGTGGAGAGAAGTAGGAGGGTAAGTTTAACTCTGTAACTGATTTTGTGTGAGTTTGCTGTTGGTTTAGGAGTAGCTCAGATCTCTATTTAACTGATGGACTGTTGCTTAAATCTTTCTTTAACTCTGTAACTGATTTTTTGTGAGTTTGCTGTTGGTTTGGGAGTAGCATAAATCTCTCTTCAACTCTGCAACTATTTCCCGGAGGACTGTTGCTGGCTGGCTGGGGGAGGAGTTTCTTCTACCAGAGAGATCAGCCAATCAAGTTTGTTTGGAATTCAGTTTGAATCTCTAAGTGTTCACAGAGCCAGTTTATCTGCTCATTCTGCTTGTTGTGGAGAGAGGTAGGAGAGTGAGTTCAACTTTGTAATTTATTTTTTGTGAGTTTGCTGTTGGTTTGGGAGAAGCTCAAATCTTTTTTTTAACTAGAGGACTGTTGCTAGATGGAAAAACCCTCCAACCCACTTCCCGCACCAGCCTTTCTTAAATACTGGAAAGCCCCGAGGGGGTTGAGCTTGGAGGCAGTGAGGGAGGAGCTGAGGAAGCTGAAAACTGCCCATATGAACTAAGTCTTAAAGCTAATAGTCAGGTGGTAAAAAGTGCAGACACTCACGCTTTTACTAGTTGGATTTTAAGGTTTAAATGTTTTATAGTTGCAAGTTTGAAAATCAAACTGACAAGCATGGGTTAAGGAAGGGTAACTGCATATTTTAAAGTTGAAAGTCTAAAGTTCAAACTGGCAAGGTGAAGTATAAATGTGTTAACTATAGTTTCTGAGCAAGCAAGCTAGGGAGACTGGGGTAAAGAAGGACTCGGAAGCAAGCTAGTAGGGTCATATATGGTATCCGGCTATTGCTATACAGACTGTGTGATAAGGAATTCAGGTTATGTTTAAGTTAAGTGTGAATAATGGAGGGAAGGAAAATGGGGCATTATGAGAGGATTGCACTGAAGTGGAGTGGCACAAATAAGGGTGGTGGGAGACATCGGAATTGTGGATGGTATGGTGGGAGTCATGGAGTAAGGGAGGCAGGCACAGGGAGGATAGTGGGGTGCAATGATTGTGAGGCGGCTGTCTGGATGAATATACTATGGAAACTGGGAGGTTGTCCAATTTGTTACAGGCTGAGGAAACTGAAAGAGGAGGTAGAGGGGGCTCTGGAGGGAGCTGGAGAGGGTGAGGAAGGGGGGGCTGGGGCAGGAGGGACCCCGGAGAGGAGTAGCTGGTAGAAGCAGAGGAGGAACAGCAGTGCTAAATCTTGTGAGGATGCAGGGAGGGTGTGTGGGGGTAGGAGAGCAGAGGGGCAGTAAGTGGAGGGAAGGAGAAGATGGTATCCACTGCTGGGGTAGCAAGTAATAGGTTTGCAGTGTTGGCATCGAAAGTGGTAGTGGAGGTGTCGGAGATTATGGGGGGAGTGGAGGAGAAAGGTAGAGTAGGCCCAGGAGTCAGGAGTCAGGCTGGGAAAGGAAGAAGGGGGAGTAGAAGAGCAGGGTAGAGGCAGCGGGAGAGAGAGATGGAAATGGGGGGAGTTGTAGGAGTTACAAATGGTGCGGATAGAGGTAATTAGGAGTAGGGCAGTATGGACTCTGAAAATGTGGACAGCAAAAACAGGAGGAGGGGGTATGGGACAAGAAGATGGGGGTACTAGTGCTAGGGGAGTCTATACTGAAAGTGGTCAGATGGGGTGGAAGGGGAGAAAGGCACAGTCATATCTGGGTCAAGACTATTCTGGGATTGACCGTGGGCATGGCAGGCACTTTTCAAGTGCACATGGAGAGGAAGGGAGAAACCTTACATAGTGATGCATGTGGGTACAAACGATTTGGTGGTGGAGATGGTAGAGGTAGTAAAGGGGCGGTTTGAGGAGTTCGGTAGGCAGTGTGAGGAGGTGGGGGGGTCGGTGGTGTTCTCTGAGGTACTCCTGGTATCATGTGCGAGTACAGTGAGGAAAAAAAGGATAGAGGAGTTCTATGAGTGGCTGAGGGATTGGTACCATACCATGGAGTATGGATTAGTGTCAGAATGAGGCAGGACCTGGGTCAATAGTGACCTATATGCAGGGGACAGGTTACATCTGAACAGGGAGGGTAAGGGAGTACTAAAATGGGGAATAGAGGGGTATATATCAACAAAGGTGGATTTAAACTGGGGGTTTGGTGGTAAGGGGACTGCTGATAGGAAAATGGTCAAGAAAAGGAGCTTAGTGAGCTAACCCCCTAGTTATGGGTAAAGGCAGTGGGGAAGCAGCACAGGGAGGGATAAAGGGGAGGGAAGAATAGGGGAAGGGAAGGGGAAAAGACAGGCTGGAGGGTTATCTCACTGAATGCAAGAAACCTAAGGATTAGAATAGCAGAGTTACATGCTCTTTTGGCAGTGGAGGGGGTGGACATTGCGGCCATCACAGAAACATGGATCATCCAGCACCAGAACTGGGATATGATGATCTCAGAGTTCAGATCATTCAGAAAAGATAGGGCTAATGGGAATGGGTGGGGGAGTTGCAAACTATGTAAGGGAAGGGATGAAGTGTGTAAGGGAGGAAGGGGAGGAGGGGAGGACAGAAGCACTATGGATGCAGTTCCAAGATGTAAAGAATAGGAAACTGAGGATGGGCATGGTGTACAGGCCACCGGTTCAGCGATGGGCATGGTGTACAGGCCACCGGTTCAGGGGATTGACCTGGACAGGGAATTAGCTGAACAAATTAGGAGGGTCTGCAGGAAGGGGAGCACAGTAGTTGTGGGGGACTTCAACCTACTGGGGATTTAGTGGGGCACCTCTTCCACCACAAGTGCAAGGGAGTGGGTTCTCCTAGAAGCATTTCAAGACAGCTTTCTGACACAGCTGGTCCAGGGGCCAACTCAGTTAGAAAAGACTCTGGACCTTGGACTGAATAATGGGGAAGCTGTAACCGGAAGTGGAGGAACTACTGGCTGGAAGTGACCACTATTCAGTGTGGTTTATGCTCAACATGGGGAAGAAAATGGGGTCACAGGAACAAGGGTGATTGAGTTTAGGGGGGCAGACTTTAAGAAGATGGGGGAACTTTTGGGCAAGCGCCTGGCAGGAATGCAACCACACATGGATGTAGAACAGAAATGGGACATCATAAAGGAAGGGCAGATGGAGGCAACAGAGTCTTGCAGTAGGAAAAAAAGCAAGAAGGCAAAGAAACTCAGTTGGTTGACACAGGAGATTATGGAACGGGGTGAGGACCAAGAGGTCAGTATTTCAAAAGTACAGGAAATTGGGAAGAGGTGAAGATAAGGCTACGTACATGGGGAAGTCCAGGGAGGTTACCATACTGGTCAGGGTGGCAAAACCATCCAGGGAGTTGAGACTGGTGCAGAGAATCAAAAGTGGAGAAAAAGATTTCTTCTGCTACATCAGAGAGAAAGAGAGAAGAAAGAGCAAGGATCAGCTGGTGAGGATTAAGAAGGATGGGGGATGGGTGGAGAAAGAGGTGGTGCAGGCAGAGGCACTGAATGAATACTTCTGCCTTGTAGTCATGCAGGAGAAGGGGGAGCAGATACCGAAAGCGAGTGGGAGGGGACGACAGATGTAGGGATTACAGAGAGCAGGGTACTAGATAGGTTGAGGGCATTATGGGTTGACAAAGCACCTGGACCAGATGGTATTCACCCAAGGGTATTAAAGGAGTTGTCAGAGGTCCTGACAGGGCCACTGGCTGACCTGTTCAATACCTCCCTGGACACAGGATGTGTACCACAGAACTGAAGAATGGCCCATGTGGTGCCCATCTCTAAAAGTGACCCAAAGGATGAGCCAGGAAAATATAGGCCAGTGAGCCTCACATCGATATTGGGAAAGCTCATGGAGACCATACTAAAAGAGAGGCTAGTGAGCTTCTTGAAGGAAAACTGTCTCCAGGATGGTCAGCAACACAGATTTATAGTGGGCAGATCCTGCCAGACAAACCTTGTAGAGTACTATGACCGGGTGACGCGGAAACTGGATAAGGGCCATGCAGTGGATGTCCTGTATTTGGACTTCAGCAAGGCCTTTGATTCAGTGCCACATGGGAGGTTGGGGGGCAGGAATATGTGAGGGAGGGATCAAAAATGGTGAAATGGATCACAAATTGGCTAAAGGGAAGGCAGCAAAGGGTGGTGGGGGGGCCCTCTCGTCACTGAGAGTGGTGACAAGCGGAGTACCACAGGGATCGGTAGTGGGACCAGTGTTTGGGATTTTTATTGCAGATATCTCACGCGGGATCAGGAGCAAGATCAGTCTGTTCGCAGAAGATACCAAGATGGGAGGTGTGGTTGATGATGTGGAGGGGTGGAAGGGGTTGCAGGAGGACCTGACTAAGCTGCAGGAGTGGGCGGAAACATGGCAGTTGGGGTTCAATGCCAAGAAGTGCAAGGTTCAGCACTTTGGAGCAAGGAACCAGGGAAGGGATTTTCACTTGAATGGGGTACAGTTGGGGAGCTTCACAGAGGAGAAGGACTTAAGAGTGATTATTACAGGGAGCATGAACAACTTTGCTCAGTGCAGGAAGGCAGCAGCAAAAGTCTTGAAAAAGCATCAGTGTGACGCGAAACGTTGACGCATTTACATGGGGGGTGCTACTCATTTTATGTAATAAACCTAATAGTTATAGAAGGTATCCTAACATTGGATTTATTTCTGCTGTTGGCACAGACAGCCGAGTTTGTTCGTTTTGTGAAAATGCCGGGGTGTACTGTGAAAGGGATCTCCTCCAGAAGGAGGGAGATTGTCCTGCCCCTTTATAGGTCATTGGTCAGGCCCCACTTGAAGTACTGTGTGCAGTACTGGTGCTCATTTCTGAAGAAGGACATCAGATTGTTGGAGGGGGTGCAGCGAAGAGCCACAAAGATGATCCAGGGGTTGGAGAGCAAGTCCTACAAGGACAGGCTGGGAGAGCTGAATATGTATTCACTGGAGGAGAGGAGGGAAGGGGGGATATGATCGAGACCTTTAGGGATAAACAAGACCAACACAAAAGGGATTTTTCAGATGAGAAGGGGGAAGGACATGAGGGTATTAGGTGAGGTGGACGCATGGGGAAGGGCACCATCTGTAATGGCGAACCCTTCCCAGTGCAATCCT
Organism: Neoceratodus forsteri; assembly: GCA_016271365.2. NCBI lineage: Eukaryota > Metazoa > Chordata > Ceratodontiformes > Ceratodontidae > Neoceratodus > Neoceratodus forsteri. The sequence continues at coordinate 319,715,498 of CM028134.1, forward strand.
TCATGGCGATGGGAGGGTAGGGTGACCGGATGAGGCGTTGGGTGAACTCTGGTGACAGGATGTTGCTATGTGTACGTGCACAGGGGGGGAGCGAGCATGGTGAACGTGGGCTGGGAGGGGCAGAGGGGCTGTAAGGGGTGGCGCTGTGGTGGATGGCCAAGCTGCATCGTGGCATTGGGAGTTGGCTAGTGGTTGAGGTGGGTGAGATACCGGGTTCGGGTCTGGGTGCTGGTGCGATTTTATTGAGCCCGGCCAGAACCTTAATTTATTTACTGCTTTCACCCCCCCCAACATGCACCCCCGTGGAGTTGAGAATCCTTAAGTAGAGAGGTGCGGGGGCATGATGCCCCCATTAGGGGGGTGGGGGGTGCAGCCCCCCCACAGAAAGCAATAAAAAAAATCTCCTGGTGCTGTTGGTCCTGTGTGCCAGGGTTGTCAGAGTGCCAAAAATGTTTTTGGCACTCTGACTGTGCGATAACCGTGATCGCCTTTAGGGTTCTCTGTTATCACATAGAACCGGGACAAGAGATGGCATGAATTGAGATTGGAGGTGGCGAAGATTCAAGATGGAGATGAGTAGAAATTTTTTCATGGAAAGAGTGGTGGACAAATGAAATACATTACCAGATGAGATAGTGTCCTGTAAGATGGGCAGTTTCAAGAGGGGTTGGGACAGGGTATGGGTTAGGGATACTGGGAAAGGTGGGAGGGGCAGCTGCTAGATGAGGGGCCAGCTGCACACTCAGACAGACTCGATTGACCATGAGACCTGTTTCTGCTGGCAAGTTCATATGTTCGTATGTTCATATTGATTAGTCCAAGATCCTAGCACTGTCTTGCTGTCCTTGGCCTTATTATATCATCCATATTCCTGAATGACCTTACCTCTTCCTGTTCCTCTGTGCCTATTCATATTTGTGCAGATGACATGATCCTCTGTGCCTTTGAATCCTCTGCCTCTGACCTCAGTGGACCAGCTCCAACTGGACTTCATCAACATCCAGCACTGGATCTGGACTAATCAGCTATCCTTCGATGCCAAGAAATTGGTCTCCATGCCTTGTGGCACAAGGCAGAGACTAACTAGGCTTGACTCCTTCCCTCCTTGCATATACTTGGTGGTGTTGCAATTGAGAATGTTTCCTCCTTTGTATACCTCAGAGTTTAGTTGGATCATTAATTTGATTTCTCTGTGCATATGGATGTCATCTACCAGAAGCTTCACCCCAAACTGGATGCTTTTTACAGGAATTAATTGAGTATCCCATTTCCTCCCCACAAAGAGATTGTCTTAAAAATCATTCTCCCTATCTTTGACCACAGTGACATTGTTTACAATGCTGCTCCTACATCCATGCTGGTCAGGCTGGATCCACTATTTCACTCCTTCTGCCTCATTGCCCTTGATTGTCCCCTAGAATCCAACACTGCTCTCTTTACTACTCCCTCTCCTTTCCCTCCCTTGATGCCAGCTGCCTTGCTCATTGTATTACTTTCATCTCCAAATTCTGGCTTGGGTTCTTCCCCTTTACCTTTCCCCCTCCTCAGTTCCCCCCCCTTCTACTTCCTACTCCCTTGCAGCTCTGGTCCTTGCTGTCTTGCTGTCAGCTCTGTAAAAACCTTTGCTGGCCAGTCTGCCTGCTCCTTTCATGTCCCCAAACTACGAGTCTTTTATCCCATTACCATTTGTTCTGCTCTTTCTTCCCACTCACTCAAATCTCTCCTCCAAATCATTCCTGGAGTTGTCTCTGAATGCATGCTTTATTTTACCATGCTACAATCCCCACTTTCCCTGCCTTAATTCATCTCCCCTGCCCCCCAAGTTTTCTCCATTCTGCCCTTCTGAACGAAGCACCAACAGCGCTTCATTCATTGTAGTACAAGGTTAAATCTTTAAGTGTTAACCAGCACCTCAATTCTGTAAAGCTTACCAAATGTATTCTTAACTGCCTGTTTTTCTGGCTGCTGTATCAGGATACCTTCTCTCGCACATGCGCTGTGAAGAGATCCAGTCTCCCGCTGCATACTGATTACTCCCTTTGTTCTTCCTCCCAATATAGGCCTGCGTTGCCTCCCCGACTCCCAGCCAGCCAACAGACCCCCTCAGGAAGCTCCCTGCAGGAGCGTGGAATACATCACGGGTGCCAGAGGTAATAAACACCTCTTCTACAACACACTTGTATGGGGGGATAGCCTGTCAGACACGCTGCACGCGTCGACTGCTCCACCCACCCACCCTGGCTCGGCATTTCCTTTATAGTTGCTGTCTAGTGATGTCATTTCCTTTTCCCAAATTTATTAAGTCCCCACTTCCCCATTTGCAGGTTATACCAGATAGCCACTAGAGGGACCCTCTGACTCTATCACCTCAGCCTCCCCACTCCTACTTCCTATACCTACTTACCTGCCTAGGTACGTCTGTCCCCTATCCCACCTCTGCCTCTGCCTCTGCCCACACCTCACCCTCGTCCTGTGTCCAGCTGCCCATCCCTCTGGACCTCACCTAGCCAGCCACTACCCCCAGTGTCCACTAGGAGTCACTATTCTCACTCCTGTTCTAGCCCAAATCCCAGCCACTGTAAGTCCCTCTGTACCTGGTTTCCCCATTCCCTGCCTGGCCTTCTCCCAACTGCCCAGTTTGAGATTTGAACGTTGTACCCTGTCCACCAGAGTCCATGACAGTACCACTACTCCAAAGTGGTATCTACGCTCTCTGAAGGACAACCAAACCACTTGTCCTTCACCATCCCACTTACCCTGTCACTATGTTCAGGCACCTTTTCCCCAAAATTGGTATATTGTACCCATCTACAACTCTCGTACTACTGTTCTCCTCCATCTTACTGTCCCTTCCCACATTAACTCCCCCCCAAGTGGCTAGCCAACACCCTCCCCTTCACCTGCTATTCTGACCAATCCTACAAAAGCCCCCTATAAGTCCACTGCTTCCCTTCCAGCCATCTCATGGTCTCACTTCCCCAACCCCTCCTTCTGTCTATTCCTTTGGCTGCCTTCTGGCCTCTCTCTCCCACTTCAGCTCCCCTCTACTCCACTCTCCCTGCCTGAGCACCTCCACCAACCTGTGCAGGGCTAAACCCCGGTCTCTCCACACTCTACACTGCCACCTAACTATTGCCCTACTTCTGCTGGCAGCAGGGGATATACACCCTAACCCTGGCCCTACCCTGTCCTCAAGCCCTAACCACCACACCCCAAACCCCTGAGCCAGGACATCCACTAACTCTTGCTCTGGCTATCTTCCCCGTGGCCTCTGCCTTCTCCATTTAAATATTCATAGCCCTGCCCCTAAACTCAATCAGCTCCAGGTCTCAGCAGCCCACCATGTCCCTGACATAATCATCCTATCCGAGACCTGGCTAAACCCCAGCCTCCCAGACAATACCATCATTATTCCAGGGTACACCATCACCCGGCAAGACCGGCCCTCTAGAGGTGGTGGTGTGGCTATGTACATCAAATCAACCCTACACTTCACTGTCTCCCTCACTAAATCCGAACCCAAAGCCTTCGAGCTACTAATGGTAAAACTGTCCCCCGCCCTCCTCTTTACCTATCTATGTGGCTGGAATCTACTGCTGACCAGGCACTTCAACCACTACAGTCACCAACCTCCTAGGTCAGCTCTCGTCTCTCAAACAATCAGGTGAACTATATGTCCTGGGTGATTTCAACCACAACTGGCTAGCACCCACTTGTAACAAAATCCAAACTGAAATAACCACCTTAAACCTCAGTCAAACCATCCTGGAACTCACTCGCTCTAATCATAAGTCCGGTAATCACGCCCTCCTTGACTGGGCGCTTACTACCCACCCTCACTGCATTGTCAGTTCAGGCCTCCTCCCTGATTCCATCAGTGACCACCATCTAATCTACTTGGTCCGCAAGACCCACAGAACTAAAACCCCTCCCAAATTCATATCCCAATGGTCTTACAAATCCCTTAACCTTTCCCTCCTGGCTGATTTGGCCCACTCAGATTGGGTCCCAAGCCCTACCTGCTCTAACATGGATATGGCCCTCTCTCACTTTCAAATCACCTTCCTTGCCATCTGTGACAAACACGCCCCCCTGCACCAGACTAGAGTCCAGGGGTCTCACCTACTCTGGATCTCCCCTGAGCTGTTAGCTTGCTAACAAGCCCGTGATAAGGCCTGGCGAAACTACAAATCCACATCACTCCCAGATAACTACATTACCTACCGCATGCTCCGCAACAAATGCACTAAAGCTATCCATTTAGCTAAGGCTGATTACTTCAACAATACCCTAAATGAAAACCTCGAGTGCCCCTCTAAATTCTGGAAGGTCATCAACTCCCTCTTCACCCCCAAACAACTAGACCCCCCTCCTCTCCTCCTCTCCCATGGGACTGTCCTCTCCGACCCCCTGTTAGTTGCTTCCGAGTTTAATATCTATTTTACTACCTGTGCACAGGCCCTCATAAAATCCCTTCCCCCAGCAACGTCACCCACTCCTCAGTCACCTATCCACCTTCCGACTAGTAGGAACACTTTTTTCTTCAGACCTATCTCCCCTACCGAAACCCTCGCTGCCCTTCACTCCCTGAACCCCTCCAAAGGCAAATCCCCTGATGGTCTGGATAACAAACTCCTCTTCCTTTCTGCCCCCGCCATTGCTACTCCCTTCACAGCCCTACTAAATCTCTCTTTCTCCACCGAGGAACTCCCCTCCAAATGGAAGCACGCCACTGTCATTCCCCTCCCAAAAGGCAGTGATCCTACCTCGACTACAAACTACTGCCCCATCTCCCTCCTCCCCACCCTTGCCAAACTCCAGGAACACCTAGTGCTTTCCCAACTCTCTGCCTTTCTTTCTGAGACTAACTTCTTCACCCCTTTTCAGTCTGGTTTCTGAAAACACCACCTGACCACCTCCTCCCTGCTATGACTCATGGATTCCATCCTCACTGGGATGGATAATGGACTAATCACTGCTGCTATCTTCATTGACCTAGCAAAAGCTTTCAACACGGTATCCCACCCTCTCCTCCTATCCCACCTATCTGGAGCTGGGTTAACAGAATCTGCCACTAACTGGTTCAGGGCCTACCTTATAAATAGAACCCAATCCACTAAAATTGCTGACCACACCTCCCCCCAATCACCACCGGTGTCCCCCAAGGTTCAGTTCTTGGCCCCATCCTCCTCTCCATCCTTCTAAATGACCTGCCTAACTCTTGCTCCTCTACTGCAATCCATATGTACGCAGACGACACGGTCCTCTATACCTCCAGTCGGACCCATAAAGAAGTCTCCTTCAAACTCCAAACTGATTTCAACAAAATCCAACATTGGTTTAATTCCAACCAGCTATCCCTAAATGCCAAAAAAACTGTCTCTATGACTTTCGGCACTAGACAGCGGCTATCCAAATTCACCCCCCCCAGCTTCCATATCCTAAATAACTCCATCCTCGAGGATGTGCCTTCTTTCAGATATCTAGAGGTTTGGCTGGATCGACACCTCACCTTCTCCACAAATGTGGATGCTATCATTTCTAAACTGTGTCCAAAACTAGGTGCCGTTTATCGCAACCGCTCATGTCTCCCTCTACCGGTCAGAAGGGAACTAGTCCAGAAAATGATTTTACCCTCCTTTGACTACTGTGATGTCATTTATAACTCCGCCACCAAGACCACCCTAACCAAACTTGACTCCCTCTTTAATACCTTCTACCATTTCACCCTCGATGCCCCCCCCATCACTGCGAGCTCTATAGATCTCTGGCCGTACCTTCCCTGAGCAACCAGTGCCTAATTCACTGTGCTTAATTCACTTCCAACTACTGGCTCAGCTCCATCCCTCCCTACCTCACATCCTTTCTATCCCCCCCCATCCACTCCCTCTGATCTTCTGATGCAAGACTATTGGTCATCCCTCACTGTAGGACCACCGCCAGCCAATCAGCCTTCCCTTACCGCTTCCCTAAACTCTGGAATCACCTGCCAGCTTAGATCTGCCTTTCATCATCCAAACACTCCCTATCCTTGGCTCACACTAACTTCCTTGCACCAAATTGCAACTGCCCCTGACCCCCACCCCACCTGCTCTCTTCCACCATCCCCCCTTGTGCCTGACCAGTGGCTTATTCTTTGCCAAATTGCCTGGCTTATACACTGCCCCACACACTTCATCACTCCCTGTAATTGTTTCCCTCCTTATTCCCCCTACCCTCTTCTCTCCTTCTCTCCCTCCCATTACCCACACTTCTCACCCTCATGCACTACTACTGCTCACCCCTCCCCCAACCTTGTCACACCCCCTCCTACTCCTACTGTCAACTTGATGCATCTCGCTTCAGCTCCAGTCCTGCTACCACCACTCATGCATTGCTACTGGCACTTAAACATGTTTTAATCCGGAAGTGTTCCATGGTATGTATACCTTATCCTTCATGTTATGATCTCTCTACTGTTTCACCTATTGTTAAATGCATTATAGTCTACTGTATTGTTCCGTCTCGTGCAAATAATGTGCTCATGTTTATCCTTCCCAGTTATGTACATCATCTGTATTGCGCAATATTCTTTTTTTTTTGTCTGTATATGATCTGCCTCCACTGCAACCCTTCCCCCCAGGTCGCAGCGGGAGACGAGCATCTTTTTGTTCATTGTGCCTTTCCTGGTGAAACAATTTCAATAAATAAATAAATAAATTCACAGTTCAAATTGCTGCCATCTGCACTTTAATACTGTACCTAGTAGTGCCTTGTTCATACTCCAGTTGTGTTCCAGTTTGCACTTATAATGCTTGTTTCACTTCAAAAGTTCTGCCTAGCTCATCATATTCACTTTATTGCTACTTAATTGTTTATCTTATATTTTTGACTTGTATAACTGTTTTAATCTACTGCTGTACCCTCCTCATTTTCTGCTACCCAAAGTGTACATCTGGAAACAAGCTATTTCAGCTCAGTATGTCTTTCCTGGTAAGTTTTTTGAAATAAATAAAATAAATAAATAAATAAATAAGTACATACATAAAGTGCTGGATGGTGACAAAGAGTGAGGCAAGTTCATTTTTCTAGCGTAAAAAAACAGAATCAATTTGAAATGTATTTTTTGTTTCATATGTGGATATCATGGGACTTGTGTATTTCTCTTTTTTAGTTCCTACAGTACATGAAAAATTGATTTAATGTTTTCTCTCAACATACTATAACAGCTTGAAAGAACTGGACCTGGAGGTGAAATTATGCCATGGATGGAATAAACTCATAGGTCTTCACCCAGGGCATCATAACATCTCAACAATAAGAGACTGAATATGCTGCTAAAATCAAATAGTAATGAAAATATAGTTACTAATGGATCATTTAAAACCCCACTAGTACACTTATTACAGGGTAATACTTTTGATTTATTTAAGCTAGCAAGTTGTAAAGCAAAAGTATTTTATTAAAATGTTATGCAAACTCTATATACATTGCCCAGTGTTTTATTTATTTTGTTATGTGTAATTTTTGACCAAGAATGTCACACTAAGCAAACTAAGATATGACAGTTTATAAACTTGGCTGGATCTAACAGGATTGTGCATTAAAGCTGTACAGAATTTTCAAATTTTGTTTCCAGTAGAATTCCACAGAGTTTTGGAAATTCCACCTAATTCTGCAGCATTATATAAGAAGTCTTAAACTTCTGAAAACAAAATGTTAACTGTGTAATTGCAGTTTATACCAACTTTATATTTATGTTCTGCAAACTGAGGACTAATATTTTATGGATTAGGTAATCTGCAGAATATTATTCTATAGTTTACAAAGAAGTGCTTTTCTGAATTCTGTGAAATGAAAGAAGAAATTCTGAATAGTATTTCAAAAGCAGAACTGCCATTCCACAAAAATTCAGCTGGCAGAATTCTGCATTCCACATGGCTCTAGTCATCTCCAAACCAATGTAAAAGTCAAATAAATGGTAGCATATAGTGATCACATCCAGGTCACCTCCTTACTGGTGAAAATAGAACTAGCAGAATCTCAACCACCAGGGCCCAAAACTTTAGAAAAGCAGACTGTACCACAATGAAAGACCTGGGGCAGGATTTTAACATGGTGATGCTGGGTTTACAACAAACCCTGCATCACACTCTTGTGTCACCACAGCTGTGGCATTGCCGAATGCTGCAATGGCACCTGGTTTTATCATCTTGGTTGCATCTGCAACAGGCAATCTGTTTTACAGCAGACTGTGGCAAAGTTCATCTGCAAGCTATGTATTAGAGCTCTCAAGGAATGATGCAAGCTAGACTGAAGGAAGTTGCTTTAGAGAGCATCGATTTGATGCAAGGGTTTGAAAATCCCCTCTAGTCACAGTGAGCCATATTTGTGATGAAATCAGGGCTTGTGACAATTCTGCATGATTGAACATCCAGCCCCTGATGCCTAATGGTCTGGAAGACATCATGGTATTGGTAATACAGAGCACATGTGTTGCCCATTGAAGAAAGTACCAGAAGTAGCTGCAGAGATAAACATTTCTGTAAGCATTTAGGGAACATGAACCAAACAGTGCACCTGGGCTCAACAAAGACCTAAAACAACTGATTCTGAACAAAAAGAAGACCTGTGACTGCTGGACAGAGACAGGTTGCTTTTAGGCAGCGAGGAGTACGGAACAGGTGTATATGACTGCAAACCAGACTTAGGAGAGGAAAGAAAGGGGTTGACGTCAGGATAGCAACTGGAAGTGAGAACAATACTAAAGCATTCTTCCAGTGCATACATGGAAGGAGGAGGGTGAATGAGGGGAATGGGCCTTTGAAAACAGAGGGAGTGGGATCACGTGATGCCACGGAAGGAGTAGCAGCTCAGAGAGCCCCTCACTGCCTCAACTCCAAGATTTACAGTACTTTTCACTAACTTCCAGTGCACTAATCTTGAGAGTGTACCTGCTGCAAACCCTCTTAGCGGTCCCTTGAACTTGTGGCGATTCAAGCGGAAGATTTAGTGATATTATATTGGAAGCTCAGACTGAAAGAAGATTGTGGCCTAGTCGAGTATGGAGGCAGACATGCGCCAGGTGCCTCCCCCATACACACCGCCGCAGACACCGGAGAAGAATTCGAAGCGTTCCAGGGGGCAACCAGGATCCACTTCTAAAGCGGGCATAATCTCGACATTAGTACCACCGGCTGTCCCCTTAACAGGACAGAAATTTTTGGAGGAATTAAATCCATTCCGAGCAACACTCCAGGAACTTACCTCAGAATTGAAGGTCATGTGTACAGAACTTACTGATACCAACTGTGCAATTAAAGATGTGGCGGCTAGGACGACCTCGCTGGAAGGATGGAAGACATCAATCAACTCTGAACTCCCTGCACTGCACCAAAAAATTAGTCGCATGGAAGCCAAACTTGAGGACCTGGAAGGCCGAAGTCGCCGCAATAACATCCTTATCTTTGGCCTTCTGGAGGGCTCAGAGGGAGCAGCCCTGATAACCTTTCTGCAGCGATTGTTAGCTAAAGTTATATTTTATATATATATATTGTTAACTAGAGTTACTGGCCCCTCTCCCAACAACACCACATATGTAATAAAGAGGGCCCATAGTTCACTGAGACCCAAGCCGGCAACAGGGCAACCACCAAGGCCCCTAATACTAACATTTGTCAATTACCTGGATAAAACTCACGCATTAGGGCAAGTCAAGAGCCTTCAGGAAATTTTATGGGACGGTCAACAACTGCGTTTTGCGCAGGATTTCCCCGTTACCATTCGACAGCAAAGGGCTGCATACCATCCCATTGCTACTAAACTAATTGCTGCCAGCATAAAGTTCAAGGTCCAGTATCCATCTAAATTATCTGTATACCATCAAAATACCTGGAAAAGTTTTGATACAGCCGAGCAAGCTCAATCTGAGTTGAGAATGCTGATGCCTGACCTGTTCAAGCCACACTGAGCCCCAGAAATGATGTCATCTGTTATGGAATGTGTACAAGCAATGGGAGAATGCATATTTTATTTATGACATCAACTTAGCAATCTTCATTTCTGTGACTTTAAACCATGCATTTCCTTGCTCCATTCTCAGTCTCAATTTGGGGACTCTCGAAGTACTACTGAGGAGTAGAAATTAACAGTAATTGAGATAGTGCAGGAATACCTAGTCAGCTGTGATTTAAAACTGAAGTACACCTCGATCCTTTCTTCTCCTTCTTTTTGCTCCCTCCACCTCCTCTGGAAGAAGAAGAAATTAAGAAATAAAATGACTGCACAGTTAAGTTGGATACCCTACCCGTGGATCGTTAAATTTTCTTCGCTTTAACATTTTTTGAGTACATCGCACCATCGTATCTCGAGTTAACCCAGGTAATATTTGAGCCTACTACCACAAGAAAGCGCCCTAGCCCTGCGTACTGAATTGTGACCTGACCAATTGGTGTTTGTTTTCCCTTTCAGTTTCAGCATTTACCTGAAGAACGCCAACTTTTCAATACTTTGCACACAGCAATATGGAAAGTCCCGATCTACAATGCTGATTAACTCCCTCCTGAGCTTAAGTGGGGAAAGTGTCTTTCTTTTTACTTTGAAGAGGACTATTTGTGTGACTATATAATGTGAGGTGCATCTGCTCCGCTTCACGAATGGAAAAATCTCTTTTGGTGGATTAACAGCAGAGCAGTGCGAGCTTCAGAAATGTTAAACGCTGTGATTACTTTATAACGGCGTAACTATCTTAAAAATATTTTTTTCTTTCTAATGGGAATCCAAATCAATAGAGAGTTCACTAGACTCGTAAACTTTAGTCACTCTTCCCCTCCTTTTTTTCTTTTTTCTTACTTTTCTTTATTTTTATTTTACTATTTTTAATTCACTCTCCGGCTCTCCTCTCTTCTTTCTCTCCTTAAGTTAAGATGGAGAGAACAAATAATGGGTCCAAATGAATATCATCACATCATACTTAAGTCAAGATGGTGAATGTGTGTTTATTTGACTATTGGTGCACTAATACTAGATGGTACATTAAAATTCAAAGTAGTTGGATGGGAGGGATCGAAGGGGTAGAAAGAGAACAGAGGGGATGGATTGCTCAGGAGAACATTTAACTTATATATATCCTTCTTGCTCCTCTTCCATTTGAAGGAAATTATAGATGGCGACATAACTCTGGATTGTAGTTTGCTGAGGTAACAAGGCTTAACTGGGGAAAAAAGGTATCTTGAGAGGGAGTACTGTTAAGAACTTATTGTGCAGACCCTTAGTACGAAGGCAATTGATTTTGTAATCCTTCATTATGGGGTATGATGACAAACATAATTACGAAACAAAAGTAAAACGATGTCATAGATCATTTTAAAAGATAACTACAATCTGATACAAGTAGGTAAGAGGAATAACTGTGCAATCAAATCTGGGGTCATATCTCTCCACGCCCTTTTTTTTTTGTATTGGATGCTCGACCCATCTTCTCTGGCTGAGCAACTATGGTGTGCAAACCTCTTGAGAAACTGGATTGTCAACCTACATGATGGACTATAGAGAACTCTGCCAGCTCTATAAAGTTCTGAGAAAAACATTTTTTACAACTCACCAATTGTACAGGACAAACACAGGGTTGTTAGCCTTGGTGCACGAGAAATACTGTTTCATATGCTACAATCTCATTATTTGGAGTTGGGGTGGGGGTGGGGTAATCTGGAAACTGCAACTTCAAAGGGTGTTGCAAATCAGGAGGAAGGGAAGGAGGTATGTGTGGCTCCTCAGCGGATCATTCACTAGGCTGTCCTCTCACCTGAGGTCTGTCCTGACTGGGATCTTACAGAACAGTCTAACCAGGAGACAGTTCTGGGGGATCCTCTGCAGGATAGCTTTGACACACGGCAAGGTGGGAGGGAGGGATAATTGGGTAGTTAAGGGGAAGTGGAGGGAGGGAGGGATCAGGTATGTGGTACAACAGTGCTTCGATAAGGGATGTTTTTTTTAGCAACCTGGAAAACAAGATCATTCCAGGCCTAGGGCTTAAAGGTAAGAAAAACTATCAGTAAGGTGACCTCATACAAAGTATGTTCATGGAATGTAAAAGCGTCCCAATCTCCAATCAAACAGGCCAAAATACTGCTCCATCTCCTTAAACTTGGCATTGACATAGCATTTCTGCAGGAAACCCACCTGCCCCCCCTCAGATTTTACAACTAAGATGGTCTTGGGTAGGCCAGGCCCTCGGGACTGGACCGGACACTTGTAAAGGGGGGGTAGTGATTCTTATAGCAAAGAATACCCCATTCCATCTCACTGATACTATTGTAGACTCCCAGCACAGATACATTTTGATCAAGGCCTTGTTGGGTCAATTGGAGGTAGTGCTTGGTTCCATATATGGCCCTAATACAGATGACCTGTCCTTTTTTGTCTCCCTCATGAATGACTTGGCCCCATGGTCCCGACTCCCTATAATGTTAGGTGGAGACTGGAATCTCATTTATTGTAATATTATGGACCGCTCTCCAAGTCGTCCTTTGTCTCCCTCTCCAGTACAGGCTGCCATCAGAGAAATGATTGACTCCATTGGACTAATCGACCCCTGGAGGGCCCTTTATCCACATCAGCGGGAATACTCATTTCATTCCATTCCACATAACTAATTTTCTCATTTAGGTTATTTTCTTGTTGATATAGGACATTTCTCAACTATAACATCCTGTAACTATCTCCCCAAGGTGATTTCCGATCACCACCCCATCTTATTATATTGGAGCCCCGGTCCAACCCTGTCCAGAGATAAGGTATGGAAATTCAACTGCTAGCTTTTTCGATCAGAATATCTGAAAAACCAACTGTCTGCTTTTATTACTAACTTTATTAAGATAAATACCCCCTCAATGCCTAAGGCAGATATGCTTTGGAGGGGGCTCTAAAAAGTTCAGTTAGAGGAGAAATCAATCGTATGGCTACAGAAAAAAAAAAAGCGACCTCCAAGGTTACTTCAGCCTTGCTACGGGACATTAGAGCCATGGAGTTGTAACTTTCTCCTGACTCAACATCAGATCAATTTAAGGTGCTAGAAGTTCTAAGGGATCAATACAATTCAATTTTGACCGAACATGTAGAATATCTTTTTGTACATTCTAAGATCAAGTACTTCGATCAGGGGGACAAGGCTGGAAAGCTCTTGGCCCTATGACTCAAAGCACAAGCCTCTGACAGAATCGTTCCAAGTATCCAGCAACCTGGAGGACAAATAGTCACTTCTCTGAGAGAAATCGTTAATTGTTTTCAAGAATACTATAAAAACTTATATTCTCACGTCTCTCACCCTTTTTGCCCGGATATGCTAGAACAGTTCCTGCAGCCTTTGCAGCTCCCGCAGCTTAGCACGTCAAGCGAACTTGCTCAAAGCTCCAATTTCCCAGGAAGAAATTAAGCAGGCCATTGACACCCTTCCTACACACAAATCCCCAGGCCCAGATGGGTTTACTGTAGAATTTTACAAAATTTTCAAAGAGCAAATAGTGCCAGTCCTCTTAGACACTTATAATTATATGTTCGAGCAAGATATCTCAGACCCTACTTTATTTGAGGCTATGGTTGTGGTTATTCCAAAACCTGATAGAGACCCCCTTCAAGTTGTCAACTATCGCCCAATTTCCCTAATCAATGTTGACATAAAAATGCTAGCAAAAATTTTGGCCACTCGGCTATCCAGTGTCTGGCAATGTCTCATCAGCTGCGAGCAAGTCGGCTTTGTTGCTGGCAGGATCTCGTCTGATCATATGCGTAAGTTGGCCTATTTGATCTCTGTATCCAGGGAGTCCCGAATTCCATCCGTCTTGGTCTCCCTGGATGCAGAGAAAGCGCTGGATAGGGTTTCATGGGAATACCTATTTCACTTGTTGCATCTATATAACATCCCAACACAGTATATAAAATGGGTCAGGTTATTATATACTTGTCCATCTGCACGCATATTATGTAATGGACACCTATCTCAATCTTTTCAGTTGCAACAGGGAACTAGGCAGGGATGCCCACTTTTTCCCCTTTTGTTCGACTTATATTTGGAGCCTTTGGTTAGACGTATCAATTGCTCTTCAAATATTTCTGGGATACCTATTGGGTTTAACCAATATAAAATTTCGGTTTATGTCGATGATATCTTACTCCATATAACATATCCTCTAAAATCGATCCCTGCTGCACTTTAAATTATTAAAACGTTTGGTAAATTCTCCAATTACAAGCTTAATATTGCAAAAACAGAAATGATGCCTTTAAATGTTCACACATTTCAAGTTGAAGTCGCTCATTTTGAGTTACGCTGGACTAAGGACAAACTAAAATATCTAGGTATATACCTTTCCAATTTGGAACCCAAAATGAAACAATACAACCTAGACAAAATTCTTACTTAGATTAAAATGGATCTTTCTCGCTGGGCTATGCTACCACTTACCCTTTGGGGACAGGTAACTGTTTTGAAAATGAATGTTCTTCTGTGAATCCTGTACCTCTTGCAGATGACACATTTTTTCTTACCTAAAACTTGGTTCACTCAGATTAATCAACTCATGTCCAATTTTCTATGGTGTGGCAAGACACCCCGGTGAGCCCTTTTTAAACTGCAGAGAAGTAGGAATAATGGGGGCTTGCAACTCCTGGATTTGCTTCTTTATCAGTTCTCCATTACTTGTTCAGTTCTTGCATACTGGATGAAGGATGTCCCATATCAGGAACCAGCTCAATACATCCCCTTGTGGTATCAAATTGAGCAGAATCTTCTCTCTCCGCACAATATATCCCTTAATACTCTCATTTTTTCCCCTCTTAAAAAATTGCCTAACGGTCTCAGGACCCTTCCCATCGGAACAACACTTCGTGTGCATACCCAGATGTGTAATTTTTTCCAGATATCTCTGGTGAAGGATTTTTCCCAGCCTATAAGTGTGAACCTTAATTTTAGAATTGGGGAAGTACCCCTACCGCACAATTTTTGGCCCGGAAATACTCAACTGAGAGTCGTGGATCTACTTCCGGAACATAAATTGATACCATTTCACACAGCCAGTTTATTGTTTAATCTCCCTAATTCTTTTTGTTTCAAATACCTTCAATTACAGCACATGTTGTTATGACATTTTGGAACGGGGTACTGGATGCACTATTTAGCTGGCCCCTTCTTACCGGCTATTGCCAATCTACCCTCCTCCCATATCATTTTCTACTTCTATCAACTCCTTAGGGATGCAATTGAAGAAATACGAGGAATGCCGCACTATGCCTGGGACCAAGTACTACCTCCAAAATTTGGTCACACTTGTATCAAGATGTGAAATGGGTTAGATATTGCATTTTACAGTTCTACGTAAAAAACAACTTTTGTTATACTCTGGCCAGGCTTCATCAAATGGGGAAACTCCCCTCAGACTTATGCTGTCATAAGCAGAAGCCTGACATGTTGTTGCATATACTATGGGAATGTAATAAAGTTACACCCTTTGGGGACAGTATTAGGTCCAATTTGGACCCACTACTAGGGCTATCTGCGGTCTTCAGCCTGGAAATTTGTATAATAGGAGATTATGAAGAGGTATTAAGAGGTACTCAATGTAAGTACATGACATTAATATCCATATGTGCTAAAAAAGTGGTCATGCGCCACTGGTTAGACCAAAATATCCCAACATATACAGAATGGCTAAAAAAGATACTTTTTGCTTTACAGGTTGAAAACACGATTGCTCACATGACAAAGAGGCCACAATACTATCAGAAAGTATGGGTGCCTTTACACACTTTACTGACCCTTTAATGATCCACAGTATATCGAGCAACATTCTAATGAGGTAGAGGGGAGGAACGGTACTAGTGCTATGGACACACTAATTTGGATCCTCTCCGATTACTATACCTAGGCTAAAAGCAAACATGGGCATTTGCTACCGCATACCTGATAGGGGTGGGGGTATTTGGGGGGTTGGGGTGGTAGAAAGAGGAACATGGAAAGGTCTTGGTTGACTGAGATGAACCTGTTATGTGAATAAGATTAAGACCAGATCATTACCGAATATCGGTTATTATCCAGCAAAGTGATCCAGAGCAAATAATGTAATAAGACTTTATCATACAATGTGCTTCTATGTAATGCTAGCATGTACTTTTCTCTGTTCAATGTCTGCTACACAAGACCTGTTAACTACTCCTACAAACAAAAAAAGAGGAACAAATAAAAAAAAAAAAATATTTTGAAAACAGGGGGAGTAGAGACCCTGTGAGAGACCCAGAGGTGATGGCTGCGATACTTAATGAATACCTTACTTCAGTGTTCACCATTTGGCCCCTGGTGGGCAGAGGGGGTTCATTAAATGGCCCATAACATCAGGGTTAGCCATGAAGCAGCCATTTGACATCATATCTGCCTTGGTAGCTGACAACAATCTCAGCCATCAATGCATTGAGATATTTTCAGATATATTGAAGAGATTTTCTCTGGTGGCCTACAGTGAGACAGCCAGCAGGCAGGGATTTTTTCTGAGACATCACAGAAATTTCAGGAAATATCTGGCCCTTACTTTGGCTGCAACTGTAGATGGCAAAGATCAAGCCAGGTAAGTCTTAAGTGGCATATATGGGATACATCCCAAGGTCATCGTGGAGCTAAAGGTGCAGTACAATTTGTAGAGCCACATACAGTAATTTTTCAGGAATCATTTATCAGACAGCTGGGATGCCAGAGGACTGGAGAGAAGTCTATGTGATTATCTTCTTCAAGACTGGGCAAGGACAGACTGGGGAAGACAAATATAGGTAGGACCTATTAACTGTAAGGGGTTCCTCTTGTTGCAACTGAGGAGGAAAAGGACACTGGGTCATAACGGATAAGTAGTGTGCTGTCCCTGTCAAGAGGTCTAGCAGAATACTGGGATGAACTGAGGGAGGATGACCAGCAGAGCAGGGAAAGTAATCCTGCCAGCATACAAAGTCCTGACCAGGCCTCATCTGGAGTACTACATGATGTTTTGGTAATCTCCATACAAAAAAGACATTGAGTCAATTGGGAGGGTACAACACACAGCCACAAAATGATCAGTGGTAAGGGGGGGACAAACTCTTAGAGAGGCTGGTGGCCCTTATCATGCTCACATTACAGAATAGAAGGCTGAGAAGAAACATAATATCAGTCTTTTGCATACTCTGTTGTACCAGAAAGGTGAAGCATTTGGAGATGCTTGAGCTGGCATCCTTCAGAAGGATTTGGGGGCATGCCCTTATGCTTCTGGGTGGTTAATTAGTAGAAATTTTAGCAGGCAGTTTTTCTCCCAATAGGAAGCTAACATATAGAACTGCCTACCAGACATTGAACATGAAGACAGTGCAGGCCTTTAAAGTAGGCCTGAGCAAATTTCTCCTTACCAGTGGAACCAGTGGGTACCTTGGGTAGTCGTACAGATGGGATTCCTTATGAATGTGTCATTTGCATTTTGCATCATTTGCTCTCTAAAGCATAGAAACATGGACAATTTTGGGAGCAAACAGACTGATTGTCCATCCAGTCTGCCCGCAGTTCCCAGTCTATCACTGAGACTTAACAGTCATCCAGGGCACTGGCCTTCCCATTCCTCCCCCTAGTCTCCACCTGCTACTATTGTCCTAAATAGCCACAGTAGCATTCACTGTGTCCAAACTGTGCTTGAAAACATTTATAGTTTTGGCTCCTACCACCTTGGCTGGCACACCAGTCCAATGTTCCACCACCCTCTCGGTAAACTAATACTTCCTAATATCGCTCTTAAATTTTCCCCTTTTCAGTTTCCACTCATGCCCCCAAGTCCTCAGATTTATGCTTATGCTAAACAACTCATCACAGTTCACCTTATTTATTCCTTTCAGAAATTTGAAGGTCTCTATCATATTACCCCTCTGCCATCTGGTCTTAAGCGAGTACGAGTACATGTTTAGTGCCTTGAGCCACTTCTTGTAAGATCTGCCCTGCTGGACCTGTATCATCCTAGTCACTTCACTGCACCACCTCTAATCTGTCCTTCTCCATTCTGAGGAGAGAACTCCAGAATGAGGTGCAGTACTCCAGGTGCAAACTTATCATTGACCTATAAAGAAGTAATATTACCTCTATTATTCTACTGTCTCTACCCTTCCTGATACTTTCCCAATATCCTATTTGCCTTACGCAATACCTTATTGCATTGACTTGATCATTTGAGGGTGTCACTAGCGATGACTCCTAGGTCCCTTTCCTCAGTTTTTGTGCTCAGCTTATCCCATCCTATCCCATCCAGTACTCCACCCTGAGGTTCTTGCTCACCAGGTGAATCACTTTGCACTTTTTGGCACTGAATTTTGACTGCCAGACCTTAGATCACTTGTCCCATTTATGCAGGTCTCCCTAATTCCCTTGTCACTGTCCACCCTCCCACAGAGGTTTGTATCATCTGTGAAGAGACACAGTCTGCCATGGATTCCTTCTCCAGTGTCACTCATGAAAATATTGAAGAGGACTGGGCCCAGGGCAGATCCCTGAGGAACCCCACTTGTCACCTCCCTCTCTTCCCATGTGACCCCATTTACCACAACACTTTGCTGCCTCCCCATCAGCCAATTTCTTACCCACCTTGCTATGTCCCTTGCTGCCCCCAGATACCACATCTTTTTCAGCAATCACCTGAAAGGCACTGAGTCAAAGGTTTTGCTGAAATCAAAATAAAATAGATCCAGAATGTGGTCCTATCCAGTGTCTTCATCACCAAGTCAAGGAAAACTATTAGGTTCATCTGACAAGACCTCCCTGCCATAGAGCCATACTGCTCATTATCTTGGAGGCCATTGCTCTCCAGGTAGTCCAAAAGATCCACCTTGACTTGTGACTCCATCAGTTTCCATATAACTGAGATCAGACTAACAGTACTGTAGTTTACTGCCTACTTCCTGTCCCACTCCCTTTGAGAAGTGGAACCACATCTGCCACTCTCCAGTCATTTGGAACTACCTCTGTCTGTAGCGAGCTATTGAATAGTCTTAACAGGGGTTCAGTCAGTTTTGTTTCCAGTTCTCTAAGCACCCTCTAATGCATCCCGTCTGACCCCTAGCCTTTATCTGTCTTAAGGTCTGTTAACCCATTATGTACCCCTTCGCTAATAAATACTGGCTGCTTAATCTCCATGACCTCTTTAGTGGTTGCCTTGATGCCACTCTCTAGTAAGGACTCGCTATCCTCCATGGTGAAGACAGAGTAAAACAAGTAATTTTGGATGGATGCCTTTTGCCAGTCCACCTTTTTTACCCTACCTGCCTCTGGTAGCCTAACAATTCCCCCTTTCTAACTTTTGTCCAAAATATATCTGAAGAATTTCTTCACTCTTAACCCCTTCAGCAATATGCAACTTAGTGTCTGTCTTAGCTTCCTTAACTGCCCTCCTAATTTCCCTCACATTGTATTCTTACCATTCTTCTTCCCTGTGCTTTTCTTTTTTTGTTTTTTGAAGGCCTTTTTTGGTCCTTGCTGCTACTCTGACCCTTTCTGAGAACCTCATTGATTGCTTGTGCTTATTTCTCTTGGTTACTGTCTTCAGGCATATCTTTGATGCCTTGAGAATGACTGCCTTTATTGCCTCACACCTCTTCTTTACCTCTCCTATGTGGTTTACCCTGACTAACTTGTTCCAAACCAACTCCCTCATCCTGTTGAAGTCTGACCTTCTTAAATCAATGACCTCAACTGTTGATTGGGGTTTACAGGTCCCTGTGGCTAGCCCAAACCAGACAGAGTTGTGGTCATTGTTCCCCAGTGGCTCCCCTACCCACACCACTCCTACCATCTTTGAGCTGGTGAGTACCAAATTGAGAATTGCACCCTGCCTGGTGGATTCTTCATCTAGCTGCACTAGCAAACAGTCTTGGACTGTATCCAGTAAGGCCTAAATTCTGGTGCTCCTGGCAACTGTAACTTCCCAGTTGATGTCTGGCAGGTTCAGGCCACCCATCACCACCACATCCCCCTGTCATGGAGATTTCCTTGCTGAATAAGAAACTCACAAATCATAGGTGTGGTTGCTGAATTGGCCAAGGTTTAGTTACAACGTTCCCTATTTACAACTCTAAATCTTCACTTCCCATTTACATACATCCATACCAAATATCATCATTGCATTCCCCTTTGCATCATTGTCAAAACAGTTATTTATTTTATTTATTTATTCAATTTTGATAACCGGGTAGGCTCACTGAGCCCTGAAGGTTCCTTTTTCAGGGATGACCCAGATTTAGTTACAGTGTACAATCAGTTCACATACATGGCAGTTTGGTAAATTGACCATTTTGGTTACAATCTGGTCAGTATACTGACTCATTAGGAATTACGCATTCATACATTAGGAATCAATAAAGTTTGTACAAGAAGTAGAATTAGTGCACAATCAGACAGGGAGACAGCACCGTTGATTCTTCCAAGATTAAGTTTTTGTTTAGGACTGGGCTGTGCAAGAAGTAAGCTGGGAACTAGTTATTATGGTTTGTATCTCTGCACGTACATGCACTATTTGTAGGTGATGAGCCCAGAGTCTCTTTTGGAAGATTCCCAGGGAGGTCGCTTCCTGAAGGTCTGGTGGTAGTTTGTTCCATAGCACCAGAGCTGTATGGGCAAAGGACTTGGTGCCCACTGCGGTGCGTACCATGGGTTCCTCCAGGAGATTTCTCCCTGTGGTATGGAGCAGCCTGCCTGCCCTCTTAGAGACTAGCAGCCCAATCAAGCTGTCTGGTGGGCTGCTGATGAGTTTATATGCATTGCACAATAATGGATACTGCAGGCGGTTGGAGAGTGATGGCCAGTTAAGTGAGGCTAATGCCTCGCAGTGGTGCGTCCTGTTGTGAGACAAGGTGGCAAATCGAGCAATCTTGTTGTATAACACTTGTATCCTATTGTGTTCTTGTTTTGCCGTACCTTGCATTACTGGGGCAGCATAGGTGAGGTTTGGGAGCAGGATGCTGTTTGTAATGGTGACCCTGGATTCAGGAATCAGCTGGTTGTTCAGGCGGTATAGTGGACCCAGTTTTTGGTGCAGTGTCTTTGTAACCTGATCAACATGAGGCTTCAGTGTAAGGCCTTGGTCCAAAGTGATCTCTAGTTATTTTAAAGATTTCACTACATCTACTGTAGAGCCTGATGTGGAGACTAAGGGGAGCAGGGAGCTTCTGCCCTGTCTGAGAGCTCTTGGGCCAAATACCATGGCCTTTGTTATTGTGGGATTCAGGACTGGTCTGTTTTCAGAGAGCCAGGATTCCAGTGTTTCAAAGTCAGATTGGAGGTGTTCCCTCAGTTCTGCAGTGGAGTTTGATGATCGGTACATCACAGCATCATCTGCATACTGGACAACTGAGCAGCCTCCACAGTGTTCATTCAGGTCATTGACAAATAGTGTGATAGGACGGGGCCCAGTATAGATCCCTGGGGTGCCCCTTCCCTGAGAGTGAGAGATTCAGATATTGCACCTCTCCACCTGAACTGCTGGGAGCAGTTGGTCAGATAACTATTGAACCAGGTTAGGGAATGCTGGTCTAGGCCAAGATTACCCAGTTTGTTCATCAGTAGGTAGTGGTCTAATAGGTCAAAGGCCTTGGTCAGGTCTATGAAGGCGGCCCCAGTGGTGGCGCCCTTGTCCATGGCCATAAGAACATCAGTGGTGAGCCTGATGAGGACTGTGTCCATCCCATGTTTTCTTCTGAATCCATGCTAAGTATGTACTATTAGTTTGTTAGTCTCCAGGTAGTCCCTAAGCTGGTAGTAGACTAGTCTTTCCTGGATTTTGGCTAGGTTGCATAGTAGAGAGATTGACCTGTAGTTGCCTATGTGCTCTCTTGGACCACCCTTGCTATCTGTTAGGTACAACCCCTTCCACTAGGGACCTATTGATGAGTCACGTGACCGGTAGGGTTATCGCTGGTGCTGCTGCTGGCCTGAGCAACCTGGGGTCCAGGTCATCAGGGCCAGCTGAGCCTTTCACTTTGATGGTCTTTAGAAGGGGGAGAACTTCCCTTGGCCTTACCATCCTTAGGTGAAAGAGTGATCTGTCCATACCCTGCCTTTCCTCACACTGATGCCCTGGGGTCCTTGAGGGGAGATTTACTTTTTATTCTTCTAAGTTAGTGAATCTCCTGTTGAAGGCTGAAGCAGCCTCTAGGCCATCATTAATTGTGCAGCCATTGTGTTCTATTGGTCCTTGCAGAGGTCTTCCACAGCAGAGCATTTACGTGCGACCAGAAGGACTTTGGATCAGCAAGGTTGATCTGTTGGAGGCTCTTTATATACTCCCATTTTGCAGCCTTTGATGCTTGCTTCCATTGGTTCCTTAGAGTCTTATAGGTTATCAAGTCCTCCTGGCAGACAATAGATTTATATTTCTTCCAGGCCTTGTCCCGGCTTGTCATCATGGCTTTTAATTCAGTGGTGATCCACTTATAAAAGCGACCTTTCAATCTCAGTCTCCTTAGTGGAGCAAACAGGTTGGCAGCTGAGATGAAGGTGTTCTGGAAGTACTCCAGAGCTTCACTGAGACTAGGGAGTAGTCGTATGGTGCTCCAGTCAATATTATTGAGGTGTCCATGGAAGGCGTCCTCAGAGAATTTAGAAAAGTTTCTGGCGGTGAGGAGCCTGGGGGGGACCCTAGGTGTCCTGTTCTTCCAAATGCAGAATGTTGGTGAGTGGTCACTCAGAGCATCCTCTAGGGTTCCAGCCACCTTGATGTTGCAGGAACTGGATAGCAAAACTCAATCCAGGGTGGTGTGATTTCCAGTTTTTGCATTGTACCTTGTTGTTTCAGTGATGACCTGTTCCATATTCACTTCGAGGAGTGCGGTTCTGTAGGTCTGCTCAGTTTCTGGTGCCCAGTTAAGATTGAAGTTCCCCAGTATTATCAGTTCAAATGTGCTATTTTACCTTGAATGCTCCCTTCTGAAGGATCAGAAAAGTCACTGTGAATCATCGAGTTTCATACGCTGAGGAACACACGTGCTTCAGGCTTCTCAGTAGTCTCCCTAGGAGTTCTCCTGCTTTTGGCCTATGCTGGTCTGCCACCTTTCCCTGTAATCTCTGCCATTCTTGAACCATTCTACAGACCACTGGGGCCTTGTTAGGTTCCCGTCATCCTTGAATGTTTCATACCAGGCCTATCCTTTCCAGATGCAATTTGATGGTGGAATGTGCCATCCCTTCCCCACTTTTTTGCACTATGTACCTCATGACCTAAGACTCGGTAACTGTCCCACTTACCTCCATCCCCATCTTCTGCTGAAATTCCTGGAAAGCCTGCCATGCCCGCTCATATGCCCTCAGTGTGTTGGGTGCTCAGGAACCTTAAAACAGCATCTGGGCTCGTTCAATCCAATTTCCCACAACTCTGATGGGATCCTTGTTCTCTCTGGCTCAGCTTCAAGTGCCAATGACCTAAACCTGTCCAACTGAAGATGGGAAAGGCTGTCATCTACCTTGCTCTTCCCTCCCTAAATATGTCTTGCTTTAAAGGACATATTTAGTCATGACCCTTTAATTATTATGTGTCTTACAACCCTGGTCACTGATTCTGTGGATCCCCCCTGTTTGTTCAAAACCTTCACTACCACCCCAACAAGCCTTGCCCTTGTACCCATGTTACCCATGGAACCCTCAAAGCCCCCCACCCTACCCTGATGTTGCTCTCAGCCAGAAGTCCACATGCTAAGAGTCACTCCTAACATCTCCATGATTAGCCATTCTTTGACAAAACTTCTTATCATACTGGAGCCACCCAAAACCCACACAGTGGCTAAACAACCTCCGTCTGTTGGCCCCTTCAAAAAACACCTCCGTCTTCTCCTTGACCAAGCTAACCACTGTGACTGCCCATCCTAAACACCCGTTTATCTTCCCCACTACATGACTATTTCCCCCCTACATCTGCCTACCTACCACCTACCCTAACTCCTCCCCTTATACCCCTCACCTACCTCCTACTCTGACAAAGCCCTCTCTGGCTGCTACCGCCTTATTACTTTGCACTTAGTAACCAAACAATGATAACAAAATTCTTACTGCATTATCTTATAATAAAGAAGCTCATATCATTTGCACTTAGGTAGCTGAAAAACACTGTTCTATTATATTTACTTGTTACTATAATATGTGTCTTTCTTCTCAGCCCTATATATTGTTATGTAATGTCTTTCCACCTTGGACTTGGAATCTTTGTAAAAGAGCCATCTTGGCTCAAAGGTATTAATCTGAACCTGAACTAAATAAATAATAAATAAATAAATAAATAAATAAACAAACTCTCACTTTGTATGCTTCTCGCATAATGGCAGAATAAGTCAGCCGAGGTATGGCCAAATCCAACTACTTTTCCAGTTTTACAGTGCTAAAATGGATGAAATCCACCATCCATGCATCAAAGTATTTACCCTTGTATGTGGGATCCTCTACCGTCTTCCCCACTATAGCCAATGCCACTGCCATCTCCGATTTTCTCACTGTCTCCCTTTGTTCATGCCTCTTCACTGTCTCCTGATCCCCCAAGGTAAACATGTCCACATATTACCATTTCCATATTTTTTCCCTTTATGGATTGAGGTAAGTGGCCTCCAAGAGTCATTCCTAGGATCACCCTGCTCCCCGCCGTGTCCTTCCCTGGTCCACCTCCTTCTTTCTTTCCACCCCTGTAGTGCCTCCTCTAAATCCTCCCACTCTATATCCCTTTTCTCTGACATCATACTTCCCAGATAATCTTTGAGACTCCCATCTTCAGTAAGGTCTACATCTGGTTCCTTACCTTTAGGCTGCTTCCCCCCCCCTCGGTTCCATGGAGGGTGTCACCTTCTTCCCTCACCTGCCCCTTGTCTCTTCCTCCTCATCCTGAGCTTTCCTCTTCCTGTCCATCCCTTTCCAGATCCATAACCTTCTGGGCCTCATCCAGCAGCTCTTGCACCTTGCACATCAGATCCACCAACTGCTGTGCCAGCTTCTCGTCCGCTGATGTGGTGTTTGCTGCTGCCGTCTTCAGTGCCATCTTGTAGGTCCTAATCATAACAGACATTCATTATCATTTATCCTGTCAAAAAAATCCTCCCACCTTACAGCCTTTGTCCAGCAGTTTGTCACTTCAGCCTCTTTCCTCATCTCCCTCTCCCAAACCCCCTTCCTATTTTTCTTCTTTTTTTATGTAACCCCCTCCCTTAAGTTCCTGCCGCACTTGCTGCTGCACCCTATATTCCTTGCCTTTTCTGGATCTTGAGTGCTTTTTTTCTTGTTGTTTTTTGGGCTTCCCTACCCCCATGCAGTGTTTGTTGCCATTCTGTTCCACCCTCGACCCCTTGGGCCACATTGCCCTGTGGTCCGAATGATCCCAGACCTGCTGTATGCTCCCTTCTTTGTGTTTGTCTGAAATCATTATATTATTTTTTTTTATACCAGCTTCTGACTCCCATTGTGTGTCACCCTTATTATCCCTCTGTTTCCATCAGGAAGTGGCCGGCCCATGCATTCAGTCTGTGGCCCCACCTGGGTCCTGGGTCCTCTAGGTGTATTATCTCTCTCTCCCTCCCATATGCTGCCAAAACCCTTCACCACTGAGAACCCAGCAGCCCTTGCCTTCGTTTCCTGGCCTGGTGACTTTTCCTTTTCATGTCTATGTAACCACCCAGTCCCCTGGAGTTACTAGAATCCTATCACTATTTTTGTTAGGAAGGTAGCAGGCAGCTGGTAGGGAGCTCATTAGGGGCTTCTTACATAATGACATCATTGTTTACTCAGCTAGCCTGAGAGAAGAATGATTAGGTTATCTGGAACTCTCACATTAACATAAGCCACACTGTGTGGACAGCTGCCCTGGAGAGCTTAGAATATTCAGTTAGAGTTTGAGTTAGTCGTCAGCCTGAGTGAGTGAGGTGGTGAGAGTGGCAGACACACTGCCAGTTGGTCTCTGAGGTGAGGGCCCAGCATTTCTCACCCT
Organism: Neoceratodus forsteri; assembly: GCA_016271365.2. Taxonomy (NCBI): domain Eukaryota; kingdom Metazoa; phylum Chordata; order Ceratodontiformes; family Ceratodontidae; genus Neoceratodus; species Neoceratodus forsteri. The sequence continues at coordinate 319,741,474 of CM028134.1, forward strand.
AGTGGAGTGTCATTTACAGCTTCCAGTGAAGTTGTGGAGACCAGTTCTATAGCCGGATTTCCTGATTTCTGCTCCCTGTGAAGTGGAAGGAACTGCTTGTTCTCAGTGGACTCAAGGGGCAGTCCCCTGAAGGTTCTGTATGTGTTTCAGCTGTCTTAAAAATAATTTTGAGAGACTGTTTGATCTGCTGCAAGGAGAATGCCTTTTTTGTTGTTCCATGCCCAGTGGATGGGACAACCAGTTTGTGAGTACTGTTCTAGGAGACAAGATCTTTACATATTTTAGGGGAATCATAGTCTGGGGGGTGTGTGCCTGTAAATAAGGCTGGCTCACACGTGTCAGTTCCCCTATTTCACCTAGAAGAGTGAATGTTCTGTTAAGCTGTTCACCCAGTGGAGGGCAGTTTATTCTTTGGTCACTCCAGCAAGTGAGGGATATTTAAAGTGTGGGACCTCTAGCATTTCAATGGTAAATGGGGTTTTCAATTGTGTAACCCTGAAGAATGGCAGAGACTGTCGAATGGGGCAAATGGTGTGAGGAATGCCATATAAGTTCTTACAAGACAGGGCTTCCTGGTCATAAAGGGCACCAGTTATACCTGAGCAAGGGCCAATGCTACAGGTTTAGGCATGTGGCTGAGTTTCACATAATTGCACCTATGTTTATAGAAGAGTTCTGAGTGTGTGGCTTAGATTCATAAAATGGCACTCATGTGAGGAAAATGTTCTGGTCTGAGGCCAGGCACCCACTAATTGCACCATTGGGAAATGGGAAGATGTTCTGTTATGTGTTCATGAACTGTACTGCATACAAGGAGAGTTTGTGAAAAGTACTTGTCCTGCCTAGACTGACCCTTGGGGATCCACATCTGCTTTAGCTTTCCATCTGTTGAATAAAGCCATACTGCACAATCCCAGTTACTGTTCTGGACATTCTGATTATTGCTTCTGTTTTTTGGGATTTACTGGGGCCGTCTCAGCAGGTTAGATCGAGCATATGTCAGAAAATATGATGTGGGATGCTGGACATTTTCACAAACTCCACAAAGCAAAAACTTCTTTAAAACTTTCCTGTTTATTTTTATGTTGATTGTGTGGATGTGCAAGAAACTTATTGCGGCAGCTTGCTGCAGAAGCAGGTTGTGGAGGCGCGGCACTGTTGTGGCCAATGCCCCCATTGCCTTTTGAGGCTTGGCCCGCTTTCTCCAATGGGGTGGCATGCTGCTGCTGACACTAGTTCAGCCGGCGTGCCACAATCTTGAAACGTTTCAATCACTGCAATCAGGAGCCGCCTCGTCATTGAGTGTCAGCCATTCCACTGCAATAAGGGAGTGACCCATCATTGCTGGGTGGAATGCTGGTACTGTAATATTGTTTGTGAATGTGGCGGCAGCTTGCCACCATGTTCACAAACAATATGACTGAGCCCCCAGTGCCGAGGGGGTGCCCAATCCCTGTTGGCAGCATGTGCCCCCGCAACAGTGTTTGTTTGCTGATGGGTGCCCCAATCCTTGTTGGCTTCAGTCCCTGTGCAAGCTCAGGTTGCCAACAGGGGTGCCCACTCCCCGTCGGCATGATGGTACCCCCACCAAAATGTTCGGTTTATGCTGAGGTGGTGTCCAATCCCCCTCAGCTCTTGTTCCCCCAGCACTCTATATGTGCCGATGGGGCTGCCCAATCCCCCATCAGCTACAGCCACCTCCAAACATTCAGGTGGCATGCTGGGAGCCCACCCCAGCATGCCCAATGCCCCTGTAAAGAAAAAAAGTCCCACAATGTTTTTTTTTGCTTGTTTTTTTAAACCTGTAAAAAAGAAAACAGTCCCTCGAGGTCTCCCTGCCCCCTCCCACAACCCACGCCCAGCCACTGTGCACTCTGCCTCCCCACACCCCCCTTCATCCCATACTTACCTCCTGAGTCTGGCATGATGCTCTTTGGTGGACCGGGAACACGTCTGCACTTTTCAAAGCCAACAGCAAACTGAGGAAATGGTGGTAAGCTGTATAATGGTATAAATAGGGCTTTTCTAACTTTTTTGCATATCTCAAGCATTTTTTTAGAATTTTGGCACCAAATTTTCAACATGGGGTGATTGGGTCCCCTCCTCATGAAGTCAGCCACTGTCATGGCATTAATCAGTCCCGAAAGGTGATTTTGCGGTCACCATTTGGGACTAATTATCAAAACGACAGTGCCAGTGTTCATGAGGTGGGCTCTCAAAAAGTCTATGTTGCATATTTGGTGGGAAAAATCCCCAAAATGACTGTTTTCTGAGTGTACATTGCACAGTTGCTACGCACACTCATAACTTCACCAATTTGCAATATTTTCATTCCAGATTTTCAAAATTGCCATTTTTATGCACCTCCTCATAAACAGTACAGCTGTCATTTTTGACATCCTGGCTGAAATGCTTTTTTGCAATTCCAGCACAGAATAGCGCGGTCGCTATGGGAAATCAGTGTTCAGAACACATTAAGAAAATCACAGTGGGACTGCAGTGTCTTAAGGTCCTTTTGGCAAAAATATTTAAGGAAATAGGGCAGATGGCGGGGTTCCCCATTCAGATAGACCCAATTACAGGATTGTTTGGTATGTGCCTGGATGAGACAGGGGAACCGGACCCAATGCCATGCTGGATAAGGAAACTAATGATAATGGCCAGGCATTGTATTCAAAATGCTTGGGTTACTAATGTAATACCAGCTGTTCAACAATGGCTCCAACTGGTGATACAGAATTTAGCACTGGAAAGATTGTCCCTGGTACTTAGAAATAGGGTGGAGATCTTTTATTAGAGAATGGACACCCTTCTTAACTTTACTTAGGAGGGAGGAAATGGATACTATATGTTATGGTCTGACATGAAGGGGACCATATTGACTGTTTATGGGTCCCTCCATGCCTCACACTTATTTATGCTTACCCATGCCTTATCCTTATCCATATCCATGCCTTATGCTTATTCATATCCATGCCTTATTTGATATTATTTTATCACATCTTCACACTGTCAGAAAGAGTTGAGGAGCAATTGTGGGGAAAATTGATAAGTGACTGTACCATCAGTCAATTATGAAAAGCATTTGTATGTCTGTACTTGTGTAATGTCTTTGTTGTATGTGTTGTTGCAACCTTAAAATCAATAAAAAGATTATACAAAAAAAAGAAAATCACAGTGACACTGTTCATGAGTAGAGTTCCTAAAATGCCTATTTTGAAAATTTTGTGATAAAACTTCATAAAATGACTGTGTTACGAGCGTGCATTGTGCAGTTTCCACGCACCCTTGGAACTTCACAAATTAGTAATATTGTCACACCATATTTTTAACACTGGCATTTTTGCACACCTCCTTATAAACAGTACAGCTCTCATTTTTCACATCCTGGCCGAAATGTGTTTTCGCACTTCTGGCACAGTATATCGCAGTCGCTTTTGGAAATCAGTGTTTGGGACAGATTAGGATTGAGCGAGTGAGAGAAGGGGAGTAACCGAGCTCAACTCAGCTCTGTCGGGACTGCTGGAGATTTCTTTGTGGGCAGGAAAAGATGCCAATGCAGGCAGGAGCCTAGTACAAAAGGACAATCTGCAGCACTGGGAGAAACAGAACGAGTGAGTGAGAGAGAGGGAGTGAGTGAGCTCAATGGAGCTCCGTTGGTACTGCTGCAGATTTCTTTGTGGGCAGAAAAAGGCAGCAATGCAGGCAGGGGCCCAGTACAAAAGGGCAGCCTGCAGCGGTGGGAGAAACAAAGTGAGAGAGGGAGAGTGAGTGAGCTGAACGGAATTGTATAGTGACTGCTGCGGATTTCTTTGTGGGTAGAAAAAGATGCCAATGCAGGTAGGAGCCCAGTACAAAAGGGCAGCCTGCAGCGTGGGAGAAACGGAATGAGCGAGTGAGAGAGGAGGAGTGAATGAGCTCAACAGAGCTCTGTCAGGCCTGCTACAGATTTCTTTGTGGGCAGAAAAAGGCACCAACAGAGGCAAGAGCCAAGTACAAAAGGGCAGCCTGCAGCGTCAGGAGAAACAGAATGAGTGAGTGAGAGAGGGGGAGTGAGCGACCTCAACGGAGCCCTGTCGGGACTGCTGCAGATTCCTTTGTGGGCAGAAAAAGGTGCCAACTCAGGCCGGAGCCCAGAACAAAAGGGGAGCCTGCAGAGCCGGGAGAAACAGAATGAGCGAGTGAGAGAGGGGGAATGAGCGAGCTCAACGGAGCTGTGTCTGGACTGCTGCAGATTTCTTTGTGGACAGAAAAAGGCACCTATGCAAGCAGGACTCCAGTACAAAAGGGCAGCCTGCAGTGTCAGGAGAAATAGAATGAGTGAGTGAGAGAGGGGTGAGCAAGCTCAATGGAGCTCTGCCGGGACTTTACAGTTACCACCCTCCCGCCCATGGTCTTCTGTGGTCCTATATTACAGCAGGGTGTCTGGGGTGGAGACAAAGCAATGATTGGATACTTTAGGATTTCTGTAATAATACATATTTATTTGTTCTGTTTATTTCTCTAACTGAGCTGAGTAATGCTTGGAGTGCAATAGGATTTCTAACTGGGCTAAGTGAAACTATATGAAAGCTGAGAACAAAAAGTATAGTAGCTGAGGGGTGAGAAATGGACAAGGAGGCTTTAGGATTGCTACAGTAATACAGTATCTAATGGATGAGATTTGAGACTGAATTACCCTGGTCTGCAAGGGGTCAGTAGGGGGACTACTGTGGGGAGGGACAGGAATATGAGTAAATAGTGGCCTAAAAATTGTAGTAGGGTACAGTACCTGGGAGAAAGAGCTCGTAACATAAGATGGGGGCCAAAATGGGGCAGGTACCACATGTCAATAGTGCAGGCATCTTTGGAAGGGTGGAGGGGTGTACAGGGTATAGGTCTGCCATGATCTTGGACTGGGCTTGGAGGATGGGGGGGTATGGTATGTAGATGACTGGCTAGTTTGAGGGAGGAACTGTGGAGGTTAAGTAGGAGTCTAAGTGGCAGGGCAGATGAGTATGGTAGGCATCCTGAGGGGGGAATAGGGGATGGCAAAGGGGTACAGAAGAAGAATAACTAATAACTGAAACCTACCCCAGTTTCAGAGGCACTAGCAGAAAAGAGAGGAGAAGGAAGGGAGTGCCTGAGGAAAGGGCAAGGGGGTCCCCTGATGGGGGAGGAAGAGACCACAAGGAGTACCAGGGGAGAGAGCACATGGCTACAGGAAGGGAGGGACCAGGGGTGGCACGGAGGGGAACAACTAGAAGAGGGGAACTGATAGGGGGAAGAGATGCAGGACAGGTATTGAATAGGAGTAGATTCAAAACTCTGCTATTGGACAGAGAGGAGGAGCAGGAACATACTGAAGGGGGAGGACAAGTGAGGCATGTGAGGGATGGCAACAGGTAGGGGAAGAGCTAGAGAGGACAAAAGGGTAGAAGGGGGCTAGTAAGGAAGGAGTGGTGGTGAATGAAAGAGCGAAGGCTACAGGAAGGGGGAAGGATGGGGGCATCACTATCGGGGTAGAAGGGAAATGGAGGCTCTAAATCAACAACAGTGGGGATAGGAGAGGGGTTGGAAATCAGCAGGGGAGGAGGGGAGGTCAACATGGGAAGCCCAGTAGGAAGTAGTCAGGCTGGGAAGGGGTTCAAGGGGATGGGAGGAATAAGGCAGAGCAAAGGGGTGAGGTAGAAGTAAGGATTTCAGATACAGAAGTCACAGAGGGTACAGTTGTAGGGGGTAATGGACAGGGAAGAATGAATACTGGGGAGGTGGAAGGGGCATTAGAAGGGGAAGGGGTAAGGGGCAGGGGAGTACTCATCCTGGGGGATTCTATACTGAAATGGGTGGATAGAGATGGAAAGGGGAAGGCACAGCCATATTTGGTTGAAGTTGTCCCCAGGTTGATCATGGAGGGGCAGGGCAGGCACTGCTCAAGCGTACAGCAAGGGGGAGGAAGAAACCTCATTTACTGTTGCATGTGGGTACAAACGACTTGGCGGTGGACACTGTGGAAGTAGTGAGGGGGAGGTCTGAGTACTTGGGCAGGCAGTATGAGGGGGGTTGGGAAGTCAGTGGCATTCTTGGAGGTACTGCCACTACCATGTGCAAGCATGGGGAAGAAGGGTAGGCTTGAGGAGTTCAAGTGGCTAAAAGATTAGTGCCACATGAAACATTATGGGTTAGTGACCAACTGGGGTAGGGTCTGGGGGGGAATAGTGACTTGTACGCAGGGGACAGGGTACACTGGAGCAGGAAGGGGAGGGGAGTATTAAAGGCAGCATTGCTGCTGGGCCACTGGCACTGAGCACTGAGGCGCTAGATGCCACACTTCACGCCATGCTCGTGACCCGGGTTCAGATGCAAGCCCAGGCCGCCAGGGGTTGGCAAGGGAGGGATAGGATTGAGCGTCCAAGGGACTGCTCTCCTATCCTGGGTGGGATCCATGGACCCACCACTCTGTAGCGGCCCCTGGTAACGAACGCAGATGCTACTACAGTGGTGTACTAACGGGTGGCGAAGTGTGATGAACGTTGGCACACTGTGCCTAAGCGTCATTGCATGCCCGCACTCCGCAAAGGGGAGAAAAGTGGAAAATGGCTATGGTCAAGCAGCATGAGCTTCCGATCCCCCTGCCTGCCCCGGATGGTGCCTCCTCAACCAGATCCTGCTCTGGTGGGTCAACCTGGAAAGCTCCTCACCAACCCAGCACGGGGGTAATCCATGGAGGTGAGCAGGTTGGCCTGATGTTTGGGGCAGGGCTGGGGGGATCAGTCAGGATGACCAAGCCATCAATAGCCCTATGAGAAAAAATGTAAAAAAAAAAAAAGCTAGGATTAGAGGGGTATATCTCTACTAAGGTGGATTTAAACAAATGGGGGGGTCAAAAGAGGGAGGTTGGTAGAAAGGTATGGACAGAGGAGCCTGATGAGCTCACCACCCTAGATATAGGTAAAGGCGGAGGTGTAGTAACCCTGGAAGGGGGCAGTCAGTGTGGTCTGAATGTAATACAGAAGGCACCACCAACAGGTAAGAATAAGGAGGAGAAAGGGTGCAGACTACTGGGAGGAGGGACACAGGCCAAGGAGGAGAAGAGTGAGGAGAAGGAGGGATACGGGTGGAAGGTGGTCTGACTAAATGGATAGAGAACTGGTTACAGGGGAGGGTGCAGAGGGTGGTGGTGGGGTAGCTCTGGGCACCCAGAGCAGTGACAAGCAGGGTGCTGCAGGGATCAGTGATTGGCCCAATGCTATTTGGGCTCTATCTCCGACATAGCACACGGAGTGGGGACCAGGGTTAGTCTGTTCGCACATTATACCAAATCAAAAGCAAATACTTGTAGTAGCAGATCCCTCCCCCCCCCCACACACACATATACACACAAAAAACACAGACTTTGACATCAGATAAGGACCGCTTGGCCCATCTAGTCTGCCCATTTCCCTACCTACAGGATAGGCCGCAGATCCTAGTTAACCAACAGCCTATTTCTTCCTACCCCCCACAAGAATTGCCTTATGTCTGTCCCATGCATTCTTGAATTCTCCCACAGTTTTAGACCCCACAACCTCCTCAGGAAGGCTGTTCCATGCATCCACTATGCTCTCTGTGAAATAATACTTCCTCACATTGCCGCTGAACTGCCCCCCTTCTATCTTCAAATTGTGTCCCCTTGTTCTTGCACGTCTCTTTTTCTGAAAGATGCTACCCTCTTGGACTTTGTTGATTCCACTGAGGTACTTAAAAGTTTCTATCATGTCCCCCCTCTCCCTTCTTTCCTCAAGGGCATACATATTAAGCTCCTTTAGTCTCTCCTCATACGACTTCTCTTGCAGACCCTGCACCATTTTAGTTGCCTTCCTCTGGACTGCCTCTATCCTGTCTATGTCCTTGTGGAGATGGGGTCTCCAGAACTGGACGCAGTACTCCAGATGGGGTCTCACCAACTGTCTGTACAGAGGGATAACAACTTCCTGTTTTCTGCTGCTGTTGCCTCTCCTATGCATCCCAGTATACCCCCAGCCTCCCTAGTGCCTTCTCACATTGCTTGCTAACCTTAAGGTCATCTGATATGATTACCCCCAGGTCCCTTTCCTTTTTTGTTGTTGTTACTACCCCTCCACCCATTGTGTATTCTTCCCCTGGGTTCTTGTTTCCCAGGTGCATTATTTTGTACTTCTTTGCATTGAATCCTAGCTGCTATACTTCTGACTATTCCTCCAACCTTGCCAAGTCCCTTCTTATCCTTTCCACGGCTCGTTGTGTATCAACCCTGTTGCAGATCTTTGTGTCATCTGCAAAAAGGCATACTTTTCCTTCCAGTCCCTCTGTAAAGTCACTGATGAAGACATTAAAAAGGACTGGACCCAATACTGAACCCTTCGGTACCCCACTAGTAACCCCTCTTTCTTCAGAGTGGACTCCATTTACGATTGCCTTCTGTGTCCTGTTGTGCACTCAATGTTTTACCCAGGCTACCGCCCTGGGACCCACTCCCAGGCTGGTTAATTTGACTATTAATCTTTTGTGTGGGACTGTGTCAAATGCCTTGCTAAAGTCTAGGTAGGCCATGTCTACAGCCCCTCCCTGGTCTACTACGTTGGTCACCCAGTCAAATCTATTAGATTCATCTGACATGACCTTCCCACTGTGAACACTCCCAGAAATGCTGCCTAAAAGCCTGCAGTTCATTCAAATCAATTCAATTTTCTTACGTACTTGGGGTTAAATGCCAACAAGTGTAAAATCATATACCTAGGGCATAGGAATCCCGATACTGGGTATAGGATGGGGGTAGGTACAGATACTCACTAGACTTGAAAGGGTCCTTGAGGTTATTGTATCAGAGGACCTCAAGATGTCAGTACAGTGTCACAAGGCAAGGCTTATCCATCAGGTAGGGAAATGGGCAGACTAGGTGGGCCAATTGGTCCTTATGTGCCGTCAAATTCTATGTTTCTATGTTTCTCACCCGCCATCTTGACAAGAAGAAGGCTGCAGCTGTGGCCACTGATGACTGTTGGGGTGTGGGGATAGGGGGACCAAAGGGGACAGACATAAGGAGATACAATCATAATAAAAATTGTGAGACCTTCACCAGCTTTCCAAAATGCTTACCAGTAAAAGAACACTCTATAAAGTTGTTCAAATGACAACACAATCTGGTGAGCTTTCTGTCTGCCATCTGACACCAGGCATCAACCAACATAAAATTGTCTAAAGAAGGCAGTGTGGTCATGTGGTTACTGAAATACTGGAGATTACAGATTTAGAAGAACAACAGAATATCACACAGAAGCTGGCACATATGCCTATAGCAGCTGTCTCGTGCTTCTCATAGTTATATTTATACCCTTGCAGTACATGAATGTTTCTATCCTATCCCCTCTTTCCCTCCTCTCTTCCACTCAGTACATATTGAGATCCCTTAATTTCTCCTCATAAGTCTTGTGTTGCAAACTCTGTACCATCTCATTTACCCTTCTCTGGACCATCTCCAGCCTGTTAATATCCTAACAAAGGTGCAACCTCCAGAACTGCACACAGTGCTCCATGTGAAGCTTGACCACGGCTTTATATAATGGCATCACTACCTCCATCCTTATGCTGGTGATACTCCTGCCTATGCACCCCAGCTTGTCACTGGCCCTCCCAGCTGCCTTACCACTTTGACATTTTCAGGTCATCTGAAATAACAACCCCCCAGGTCCCTTTCCTTCTTTGTGACTGTCAACAACTCCCTCTCCCCCCCCATCCTGTACCTTTCCCCAGGGTTTCTGTGTCAAAGGTGCATAATTTTGCACTTTTTTGAAATAAACTTCAGTTGCTAGTCCACAGACCATTTCTCAAGGTTCCCCAGGTCCCTCCTCATTTTCTCCACCCCCTCTGGGGTATCCACTGTCTTACAGATCTTGGTGTCATCTGCAAACAGGCAGACCTTTCCCTTCAGCCCTTCTGCAATGTCACTAATGAAGACACTGAACAGGACTGGCCCCAGGACCAATCCCTGCGACACCCCACTGGTCACCCCCTCTCCCCAGACTGCACCCCATTTACCACCACTGTCTGCCTCCTGTCTGTTACCCAGTTTCTAACCCAGTTTACCACCCTTTCCCCCATGCTCAGCCTATTCAGCTACTTTATCACCCTTCTATGTCAGACGGAGTCAAAGCCTTTGCTTACATCAAGGTAAGCATTGTCCACGGCCCCACCCTGCTTTACTTCCTTTGTCACCCAGTCAAAGAGATCAACCAGATTTGTCTGACATGACCTCCCCACTGTGAATCCATGTTGCCTATGGTCCTGGGCTCTGATGGCTTCTACATGCCCCACTAGTCTTTCTTTAACCAATGTCTCCATGATCTTCCCCACTACTGAAGTGAGGCTGACCGGCCTATAGCCTTTGCAACTGCTGTACTGCTGTGGCCCTTGCCCCTTCCCCTCTTCTGAGAATACTGAACAGAAAGACACAGTGGATGTCTTGGGGGACACATGACAATTCTTAGGCATAGTACTTTCACTTCCAAATACCTGAACAGCACATATAATCAATCAACATTCAGCATTGACAAATGCTTGTTTCAATATTGCCCTGATGTTTCACACATAATCTTGTGCTTTTTCAAAGAGCGTCTGTATTTTCTGAAATAAATTTATAAAAATATGCATATTACAATCAGGTAAACAACTCATTCTTAACAATTTCATGTAAATTAAGTATTTCCATATTGCATTTCTTCTGCATTAGTTATTCAGTATTTCTGTGTGTTTATACTTCTTGTATCTTATTTTTCTCTATGCTTAAACATAAAGATTCACTTTTGTTCACCTGTTAAATAAAAAAAAAACATTATTTGTAACCATGATGGCATGGTGTTCATAGACTTGATTTATCTATTCAATCTTGTTCCAAACATTGAACTGAGCTGTGAGAGAATTAATCTTTTACCTTTATATTTTACAAGTAGCCTGCGCCTGTGCGCTACACAATGCTGAAGAATTTACAATGTTTGTCTCTATAATAGAACAATCTTCTTAGTATTGTTTGTACTTATTTGTGACATATCGTTTTCTTCATTTCATATAATTGCTGTTTATAGTGATGTTATCTACAAGAACAAAACTCATACCAAAGTTTATAATGCTTCTAAGAGCCGTGAACCTAGCAAGGCTCATGAAACCACATTGCATGTGGTTACATGGATGAGCAGGCTAAAGAGGAAGTGAGGGACTCCTCTCCATACATGCAGTGGGAACAAAATCCTGTAGCAGATGCCATTACACAAAAACACTGGAAACAAGAAGTAAGTTGAAATGCAGAGCTATTTGGAAAGCAAACTAAGTGACTAAATAGTAAGGAGGCATTAGCAATATACCAATTCTTAAAGCAGCATTGTGTATTACAGACATAGAAGACCAAAATACACACAAAGTGAATAAACAAAAAAGAACCACTGCATGGTGAAATTGGATGTGTCTTCTAGTTATGGGGTTAGTAAAGCTCTTAGGAGCATTATAAACTTTGGTCTGTCTTTTGTTTTTGTAGATAACATCGCTATAAACAGCCATTGTATGAAATAATAAAAAAGTATATGTCGTAAATGAGTACAAACAATACTAAGAAGATGTTTCTATTACAGAGAAAAACACTGTAAATGCTTCAGCATTTTGTAGTGTACAGGAGCAGGCTACTTGTAAAACATAAAGGTAAAAGATTAATTCTCTCACAGTTAATTTCAATGTTTGGAACACGCTTGAATAGATAAATTAAGTCTATGAACACCATGCCATCATGGTTACAAATAATGTTTTTTATTTAACATGTGAACAAATGTGAATCTTTATTTTTAAGCACAGAGAAAAATAAAATAAAATAGAAGTATAAACACACAGAAATACTGGGTAACAAATGCAGAAGAAATGCAATACGGAAATATTTAATTTACATGAAATTGTTAAAAATTGCTTGATTACCTGATTGTAATATGCATATTGTTATAAATGTATTTCAGAAAATACAGATGTCCTTTGGAAAAGCACAAGATTATGTGCAAAATGTCAGTGCAGTATTAAAAAAATCAACAAGAAAGGGTTAAAGAAGAAGTTTTTGCTTTGTGGAGTTTGTGAAAATTTCCAGCATCCCACATGACATTTTCTGATGTTTCTGAGACATCCAAGAGATGCAACATTGAACAGAATACACCATTTCCCTGGGTATCTAGGTTACTAGATTTTTTTTTTGTTTAGATGTATCATATGCCTAGCAGCCTCCACCCAGGACAAGGGATGTGATTTTTACACAAGATTCATGTTGTTTGTTCTTGTACCCCCACCCCTCTCTTTCTCTAGAAAATGAGCCAGGTATACATCCCAACACCAAGGGTGGTACCAACCTTTTGTGAAGTAAATGCTATGCCAGTATGTGGGTACCAGTGTTCCAAATTTTAATGGGATGTGTGCTAACTAGTTAAAAAGAGGCCTGGAGGTTACAAAAAATGGGGGCTTGTCTGTTGATTTTTAATGTGTGCAAGAGTTACAGAAAATATGTGGCTTGTCCAAAAGAAAAATGTTTTGGGGTGAGAGGCATTTCTGAGGGTATGTCTAGGATCTTCCTGTCTGGTGGCAGTGCACCCAAACAGAAGATTGTTTACCACAAAGCAAAGCTGTGCCAAGGAAAATGCACTGGAAAGTCTTTTGCTGCCTGAGTTTCTGTGGGAAAAAAGTGGAAAAATATGCTGTGTGTGTGTTTACCTTGAAAATGTGGACTGAGAAATGATTGCCCTTGCCTTGTAGTAAAAGTGCTTAAAAAACTGTTTAAAAGTTACACTTTTTCCAGAGAAAAATATTTGTGGGCTTAAAAGACAGTGTTTTCTAAGTACTCAGAAAGTTTCAAGTGTGTACAGTGAAAACTGGAGGAGTCGTTAAGGAAAATGCACCAAGTACTGGGTGGAAATGCCTTAAAATGCTTGCCCCACTGAAATTTCAAGCCAAAGAAAAAAGTGACAGTTTGCAGTTTAAATTTTGCCATCTCAACAAACGCCATGCTGGAATGTGGCTGAGAGAGAGAAAAAAAGAGAGAGAGAGAGAGAGAGAGAAAGAGATGATTTGCATGGTGTCGTGTGATTGGTCCCAGTGTACCTAAGCCCGCCCTTGCCTGAGTCTCAACGTTGTGGAACATTTGTGGAGGAGCAGCCTGCAGTTTGTGAACAGCATGTAGTTCATGTGGCAAGCAGGAGGAATCGCATACAGCAGAAGCGCCTCTGTACCAGTAGTTTTTCTAACTTTTTTGCAGTTAAATCAGGCTCAACCCATATTCCGAACAACTGGAGAGTGATTGAGATGGTCATAGCTACCATCGTTGGGTCTGCCAGCCTGTTTCACCCCAGAAGCCTTCCCTGAGTTGGCAGCAGGCTGTATTGTATCAACGGTGAAAACCAGCTACTGCCTGTAAGTACTCTGTGCAAAAGTAAATGACTGTGGTGCTCAGGTCAGAAAACTGTGTAAGAACTAGAGCAAATGCAGTAAATGTACTGAAAGACAGGGCTTGGGTACACTGGGACCAATCACATGACACCATGCAAATCAGCTCTCTCTCTGTCTCTCTCTGTCTCTCTCTCTCAGCTGCATTCCAGAATGGCATTTGTTGAGAAGGCAACATTTAAACTGCAAACTGGCACTTTTTTCTTCAGCTCGCAGCTCCTGCAGGATGGGCAACTGTATAGAGATGCCAGAAACAGATGCACATAGGCTACCCGGCAAGCCAAAGCTGCTTACTATAAACAAATCCTCACCTCCTCCTGGGGCTCAGGGAATAAATTCTGGAGCAATATCAAGGAACTCTGTGAGAAAGCTGTTTCCTCTACACCTACTCAGCTTACAGTAGACGGGATTATCACCCAGGACCCTATTGCTATCTCTGACACACTAAACACCTCCTTCTCTGATCTCTGTCATATTCTCCCATCACACTTCTTTGACCCTACAACCCACCCCCCCCCCCACCGACACCTCGGCGCTCACCATCACTACCCCCTTTAGGCTAAGAGTCATCTCTTGTAATGAGGCAAAACGCTATCTCAACATGGCTCTGGCAAACTCTCATTATAGCAGTGACTCCCTGTACCTCAAACGCATTCGGCTTTTGCTGGATGTGACACTACCTCATCTCACCAAAATCCTCAACCTGTCCTTATGCCTCAGCCAGTTCACCTCAGCTTGGAAGAGAGCAGTAATAACCCTTATGCTGAATAGTGGTGACCCCACCACTGCAAGCAATTATAGACCAATATCAGTCCTGCCACCTCTCTCTAAGGCCCTTGAAAAAAAATAGTATCAGATCAACTAACTGACTTCCTAACCAAACATGACCTGCTCGGCCATGAACAACACAGCTTCCAGAGGGGCCACAGCACCTCCACCGCCCTCATTGAACTCACTACTTTTATTCATGAGGCCCTCGAACAAGGCTCCGTGGCTATGTTGATCTGACCAAAGCATTTGACACCATCAGTCATGAGCTACTACGCCATTCCCTTCCATCCCTTAATTTTGCACCAAAGGTCACCAACTGGTTCAAAGATTATCTCTCAGGTCAGGCATAACAAGTCAAAATAAATACAACAATTTCCACTAGCAAACCGGTTCTTACTGGTGTCCCACAAGGGTCAATACTTGGACCCCTACTTTTCACCCTCTTCCTTAACTCCCTCCCTACATCCAGCAGTGGTCAGATGCTGCTTTATGCAGATGATGTGGTAGTTTTTTGGAAACACCATCATACTAATTCTCTTTAATCTGCCCTGCAGGGCTTCTTTAGGGAGCTTGAAACCTGGTTCTCTGAACACTGTCTCATAATCAACTACATGAAAACAAAGTCCATGATCTTTGCCCACTCCCAAAGCCTCCACTGTCATGTTCCACTAGTTGTAATGAACACCCATGGTTCAATGCTTGAGCAAGTCTCATATTTCAAATACCTTGGAGTTACCTTGGATACCTCCCTCTCCTCCCATTCTCACATACAACATGTCTGCTCTTCTATTAACACTACACTGGGGATCCTTTACAGGCATACGCATTGCCTACCCCCTCAGGCCATATATCTCAATGTGTCCTCATCTATTCTATCCTTGGTGGACTACGGAATAGTTATTTATGGGTCAGCTGATCAAACTGCCCTACGCATCATCAACTTCACCCTCAACAAAGCCTGCCTTCTAGTCATGGGATGTAACAAGCTAACTCGCACTTGTGAGCTTTATCAACATACTAGCTGGCTAAATGTCCAAGGCAGGCTTAAGTACTTTATCTGCCTCCTTGCCAAAAAAGATACAACTGAAGCAAGCCCCAATCATCCTCCACCCACTTATCCACACAGTGCCCCACAGGAGGATACAAAGGTACTTAGCTAATCCCACCTTTCTAGTCCCCCACTGTGGAACCTCTCTTGGACAAAGATCCTTCCACTATCGTGCCCCTCTGTGGCCGAACAGCCTACCGTCCTCCATCTCCTTGGCCCATAGTTTCAACCTATTTAAATCAGGCTTCAAAACCCTACTCCTTGACTCAATAACCTGTGACTATAATTAAACCCTCTCACATTACTCTCCACCCCCATCTCTGTGCCTCTTTCCAGAGATATATGGTTCTCAGGAGCCTCCTCTATCTCTGTTAATATCTGGTAGCTAATAGCTAGTTTGCTGCTAGCCTCCCTCCTATGTCTCTCCTATTTTCCCAATCCCCTGTTCTGATTTTATGACTTTGTGTCCTTCAAGATCCTATGAAACTGTACCCTGTCTTAACTCTGACCCGGGATCTTCCATATGCTCTCAGTTGATGTAACCCACATAATACGCTTAAGTCGGGACTGTCTGACCTGTATTATTACATTATTATTGTATATGTATTTCATTGTATTTCCTCTGTACTTTTACTTTTATCTGATGTGGAGCCTTTGCAAAAGAGTCTTTGACTTAAAGGATTGTAATTCTGATTCTATTCAATAAAATAAAATAAAGAGAGAGTTTTGTGAACATTTAAATCTTGGCCTGTGTGTGTGAAAGTGCTATTTCAAAGAAAGTGAACTTTGAGAAAAAACTATCCCTCTGTTCCAACTGCTTGTAAAGTAATGAATTGAGAAAAAGTAAAGTGAACTTGTGCTTTAGAAAATCAGTTAAAATGCAAAAGATCCAGACAGAGTCCTAGTAATTTTAGACTGAGAGTGATTCAAAGTTACAGTTGCCATCTTCGGTTGTAGCCAGTAATGTAAACAAAGCAGCACCATTTTAGACCAGTGTTTTCAAACCCAGAATAAAGTTTCAAATGGTTTCTTGCTAAGTGTTGTAGAATACAACTGCAGCCACCAGGCAGCCTGGTAGTGAACTTTTCCAGTGTGTTAAAACCAAATTTCAGAGTGCTTACAAAAACAGTAATTTGAAGACTTGTGTGTTCAATTTGTAGAACATGATGCAGCAACCCCCTCACTACCCACTCCATGCCAGGGTGTGGGTAGCCCAACAGGAACAAGAACTAGCTAATTCTGAGAAATTTTATGACTGTTAATCAGCACCCACCGAGGTGGCTTTGCTAAACGATCTGATTAATGTGTGTGTAGTATACCTAAAGCCAGGAAGAGATGTGTTGCTAATTCTACATTGCACAGACTATAGAAAGTGGTTTGGAATGAACATGTCAGGTGGCACAAAGGTAGCTAAAACAAAAAGCATCCATTTAGCTCCAACTTGGACACAGGCAGGGGACCCTGTAGAATCAGAACAACAGCAACAGGCTGGGTGCAGTGAGAGAGAGACCCCATAGAGTTTGTAAAAGAGTTCTTGGACATTGTCTGTGTGATGCTTTGAAAGGCCCAGAGGAAGTTAAGTGTTCCACACCACAGAGGGTGGAATTGAATGCTGCAATTGCAGGTTCAGCAAATCGGTGGGTGGAATGCCCAAGTCCAAGCTTTGTGGGAGAGTCCGAGGTGGAGGAAGCATGTTGTTGGGAGGCCAGTGCCTCCAAGGACAGTGGAGAGTAGATGGTTTTGGGGGTTGGCTCAGTTGCTAGATCCTGGGCAGAATGTGTGGAAGAGGAAGAAGCTGCAGTGGCTGCAGTGGGACACAATGAGTCACCATTGGCCTTGGCTTCCATGGAGCATCCCAATGTCCATGTGGAGAAAGGCTCTAGAAATGTGCCCCTGAGTGCAGAAGTGGACTGCTTTTGCTCTGTACTATGTGTTTGTAACTGGCTCAGTGAGGACTGGCAACCCCCAAGCCATGCTTCTGGACTGGAGTTAGTTAAAAGCAACAAAGAGGAGAGAATTGTTCATAGATGAGCTGTGGCCAAGTATGGACCTTCGTACCCTTTCTACCCTCTGCAAATATGGGAAGAAACTGAGAAAGACAGGAATACCTGGTTTTTGGACGAAGCTTGTGCCAACCTGCACCCTAGAGTAAACAAATGGGTCTGAATTAAAGCGTGTAATGAGAGATTATAATTCTGGAAGCATGGCAGGACCTTGTTAATTAACTCTGTGAGAGTAGTGGACAAAAATGGCAAAGAGACATTCTACAATGTTCCTGTGGTTCATCCAGGTAGGGTAAAAATTTATGACCCAGATCCTGAGTGGTACCACCCCTAAATTGGTGCCGTTCATCTGAAATTGTGCCTCCTTGCTAAAAGTGAATGCAGCCATTGCCAGCTCAGCCATCTGCCATCGAAGAAGCAGCAACCCAGAATGGTAGTGCCTTTCTTCTGGTGATCCAGGTACATCTACAGCAGCATCCAGGTTCAGCCCAGCCACATCCAGGTTTGTCTGTGGCAACATCCAGGTTCATCAGCCCAGCAGTCAGAGAAGATTTCCAGTCCGGGTCCAGTAGGAGGTTATGTAACATATGAGCATATGAACACATGAAGAAGCCAGCTGAAGAAGGCCATTTGGTCTATCTAGCCTGCTTGTACTGCAGGGAAAACAGCTTGAGCTACTGTCCCTGCCTTCCCTTCCCACACTTCCCATCCTTCCTAACCATGATATTTACTTTCCCCCTATGCCTATCCCAACATCTCTTAAAGCTGCTCTCTGTCTTAAACCTGATCACCTCTTCCGGCAGCACATTCCAAATGTCCACTACCTTCTCTGTGAAGAAGTGCTTCCTGACCTCCCTCCTAAACCTCCCACCCTCCAGCTTCAGACTGTGCCCCCTAATGTTATGGTTACTCAGTTTAATGAGACTCTTCTTATCCAACTTATTTCTCCCTTTCAAGTACTTGAAGGTCCCAATCATGTCCCCGCTCTCTCTTCTGTGTTTTAGGGAGTACATGCTCAGTGCCCTCAACTTCTCTTCATATGCCTTACCACACTGACCCACTATCATCTTTGTAGTCCTCCTCTGGACCATCTCCAGTTGGTTAATGTCCTTTTTGAGGTGCGAGCACCAGTACTTGAACTCCATACTCTGGATGAGGCCTTACTAGGGACCTGTACAAGGGTAGTATAACCTCCTATCTCCTACTACTGATCCCCCTAGATAAATATATATATTTTTTATTTTAGTCTTTGGTAACCAGGTAAGGCCCACTAGTCACAAGTGCCTGTTTTCAGGGGCTACCTGGGAGCACTGGGAGGTTAAGTGACTTGCTCAGAGTCACACAGTATGCAAGTGGAGGTTGTGAGACTCAAACTCAGGTCTGGTCTGCTGGATGTATCAAGCTCATTCACACCTCATTCCTCTAACCTCTAGGGTATACTGCCAGCCCAGCATCTTGTTTGCCTTTGCTGCTTCTTTCTTGCACTGCATGGAGTGCTTCAGATCACTAGTGATTATCACTCCCAGGTCCTTCTCCTCCTCTGATGCAGATATTCTGACTCAACCCAGGCAGTACTCTGTCCTGGAATTCTTAGCTCCAATATGAATAACTTGACATTAAAGCCAAGCTGCCACATCCTGGACCACCTCCCCAGCTTTTCCAGATCATCCTGTAGGTACTGTATCCCTTCGGTTGTAGCCACTCTCCCACAGAGCTTGGTGTCATCTACAAATATGCACATTTTGCCCTTAATGCCATCCCCAATGTCATTGATGAAGACACTGAACAACACCAGTCCCAGCACTGAGCCCTGTGGGACCCCACTGGTTACCTCTGTGGTGCCAGAAAACTCTCTCCCCACAACCACCTTCTGGGTTCTGTCCTTCAGCCAGCTTTCCACCCATCTGGAAGCATCTGATCTGAAGATTTTGTCTGCCCAGCAACCAAAGATCCTCAGGCCACAGGTCCAGAGAGGCGATGTTGACATTTTTTGTCACCTAAAACTGGTAAGAAACTCTTTTCATTTTTAATTCAACTGTTTCCTGCAATTGAAGATATCCATGGAACTGTAATTACCAACTGACTATCCATCTAGACCGCAGTGCTAGCAGGCCTTGTGCCTGTTCCAGAACAGTGCTTCAGCAGGCTCTGGCATAGGAGAGACTCTATTTGTAGTGCCTTGGCACTGTGCACTCTTCCCTAGTTTCAGACATTGCAGTGATCCCCCCCAAATGTTTTTGCAATTTTTTTTTTGCGTTATTTCTTTTTGCACCTCTATGTGCCCAGGTTCTACCACTCCTTTGGGCAGTCATGGTCTCTGACGTCCTCCTACTACTCCTCCCCCTGGAGCCCACCTCACCTCATATTGCAGCCTGACACTGGGGTAGCCTGGCATAACCCTTTGCTGGGTAGATCCCCCTCCTCTGAGGGGAAAGACACCAGTGGGGGATATCCAGCACACTCTTCTCCCAACCCCAGGGCACTGCTGAGGTAGGTGGAACTTCCATGTGAGGCTCTTTGGAGGCGTCAATAGGCTGGCCACTGTCATCTGGCCAATCCTGGGCTGTTTTCCATTTCTTGGTTCCTCCCTCTGTTGCCACACTCATGCAGTGCTTCCAGTCTCCACCAGGGGCTGCTGCAGAGCAAAGTGATCCCTCTACCCACCCCAGGAGAGAAGATCAGTCCTACAGACACTCAATCCTCTCCTCACCTGCTGACCCCCAGCATCCCGAGTCCATTTTCAAACCTGAGTCACTGGCATGGATCAAGGTAAGGCACCCAAGCCTCAGCCCTCTGTGCCACCAGGCCTGCCGTGCAAATGTTTTTATGTTTTCTATTTTGTACTTTTGTAGAAAATCCTTTTAGAAAATGCTTTTGGGACTTCTGCAGTATTCAGTGGGAGGGTTGTTTGGTCACTGTTTTTGGCTTTACAGGTGTAGCTGTGTGCAGAAATGTGTTTTGTAGTGTTTTCTTTTGCAGGTGTTCCTGGAAGAAGACAAGAAGATCTGAAGAGGATTTTTTGGGACTCATCGGTATCCTTTTTTGAGTAGAGTTGTTAGGCTTGTGTAACTGTGTAGTACAATGTCTAACCTTTTTTTCATTTTACAGGTGTGTTGGTGTAAAATGGTTTTGGATTTGAGCACCTGGTAGATAGCATAGGTCACATAGCTTTTCCCTTAGAGGGTTTGGGGAAGGCAGGTTGGTCATCCTGATTGAGGATAGTGGTCACTAATACTGTCTGTTAGGACATGCTTCAGGCAGTTTCTTGGAGTCACTGAGAATCCATAGATAGTACATTAGTAGGATAGGAACTGAAGGTTTTTCAGTGGGCCTCTATCCTTTTATGTACCTGTCTGTGCTTGGCACGTGATTGGGGAAGATTTGATCATCCCTCCCCATAGGGGGCATCAGAGGCAAGATGGGCTGGTACTAGGCCATGTTCTGGCTGTGGACAGCCAGTGGTTTGGTCATGGTGAGTGTAACCACCCAGTCCCCTGGGGTTACTAGAATCCTATCAGTATTATTGTTAGGAAGGTAGCAGGCAGCTAGTAGGGAGCTCATTAGGGGCTTCTTACATAATGACATCATTGTTTACTCAGCTAGCCTGAGAGAAAAATGATTTGGTCATTCGGGACTCTCACAGCAGCATAAGTCACACTGTGTGGACAGCTGCTCTGGGGAACTTAGAATGTTCAGTTAGAGTTTGAGTTAGTTATCAGCCTGAGTGAAGTGAGGAGGTGAGAGTGGCAGAAGGACTGCCAGTTGGGCTCTGAGGTGTGTGCCAAGCATTTCTCACCCTAGTGGAGTGTCATTTCTAGCTTCCAGTGAACTGATGGAGACCAGTTCTATAGTATGATTTCCTGATTTCCACTCCCTGTGAAGTGGAAGGAACTGCTTGTTCTCAGTGGACTCAAGGAGCAATCCCTTTAAGGCTCTGTGTTTGTTTCAGCTGTCTTGAAAATAATTTTGAGAGATTGTTTGATCTGCTACCAGGAGAATGCCTTTTTTGTTGTTCCATGTCCAGTGGACAGGAAAACCAGCTTGTGAGTACAGTTCTAGGAGACAAGATCTCCACATATTTTAGGGGATTCATAGTCTGGGGTGTGTGTGCCTGTAGATAAGGCTGGATTGCACCTGTAAGTTCCCCTAATTCACCTAGAAGTGTGAATGTTCTATTAAACTGTTCACCCAGTGGAGGGCAGTTCATTCTTTGGTCACTCCTGTAAGTGAAAAATATTTAAAGTGTGGGACCTCTAGCATTTCAGTGGTAAATAGGGGTTTCAATGGTGTAACCCTGAAGAATGGCAGAGACTGTAGATTGGGACAAAGTGTGGGAGGAATGCCATCTAAGTGCTTACAAGGCAGGGCTTCCTGGTTTATAAAAGGGCACCAGTTATACCTCAGCAAGGGCCAGTGCTGTAGGTTTAAGTGTGGGGCTAAGTTTCACATAATTGTACCTATGTTCCTAGAAGAGTTCTGAGTGTGTGGCTTAGATTCACAAAATAGCGCTCATGGGATGAAAATGTTCGGGTGCAGGCCAAGTGTCTGGCCAGGTGTCCACTAATTGCACCATTGGGAAATGGGAAGATGTTCTGTTATGTGTTAATGAACTGTACTGCATACAAGGAGAGTTTGTGAAATGTACCTGTCCTGCCTAGACCGAGCCTTGGGGGTCTACTTCTGCTTTAACTTTCCATCTGTTGAAGAAAGCCATACTGCACAATCCCAGTTACTGTTCTGGACATTCTGAGTATTGCTTCTGGTTGTTTGAATTTACTGGGACTCCCTCAGCATGTTAGATCTAGCATATGCCTAGCAGACTCCACCCAGGACATGGGTCGTGATTTTTACACAAGGTTCATGTTGTTTGTTCTTGTACCCCCAACCCTCTGTTCCTGTAGAAAATGAGGCAGGTATATATCTTAATGCCAAGGATGGTACCAATCTTTTGTAAAGTAAATGGTATGCCAGTATGTGGGTACCAGTGATTCAGATTTTAATGGAGGGGTGCTAACTAGTTGAAAAGTGGCCTGGGGTTTATATTTATAATTTTTTTTTGTGTGTGGGTGTTTTACAAAAACTCTCAAGCAAGCAGTGCTTGCCCACCTTTATCTCATTTGTTTCCTGCTGTTGCACCATTTATTGAGAGTTGCGCCTGGCCCGTGAGGCCTCCATAAGCCCTGTGTCACATCCTGACTGCCATCTTATTCCCTTACACCACTTGGCTTCTCCAAAACGGTGGACCGGGTGGCCCAGCACCCTACATTTAGTCCATGCAGCCTGTACTCACTCCTCACTCCTGTCCCCTCACTGTAGCTCCATGGAACTTACAGCCTACTTTACTGATGGGCCTGCTCAGGTTCCCCAGTCCACCCATGGTTCTCAAGCATCTTCCCATCATGGTAGAACCCTCTTCTTCCTATAGAGACCCCATACTGTGATCTGACCCTTATCCCTACCCCCACCCCCCTATGGCTCCTCCTAGCCTGTTGCCCGGTATTCTGCTGCTTCACCCGATCATGACACTGCAGCTCCAAATTCTCCCTGAATAGTCAGTGCTCTTCATGCTTTTGTCCTTTTTTTAAAACAAAAGCAAACTGCGCCCCACTGTTCAGCTGTCCACAGTTCTGCCAGGGTACCCCACCATGTACAGTACAAGTCACATTAAACTGTTCCCTCAACTCACTGGTGTAGCATTGTTCAATGAGTTTTCTAATCTGTGCAGTGTTTAATTCAATTAATTAGTAAAAGATAAGTATTGGTTTGCCTCTAACTGTTATGTACTATAAGCTTTATTTTCAGGTCAGTGCTTATGAGTTTCATTTCAGAAGGCAGACTAAACTACTCTTGAGGAATGCTGTGATATTTATAAACAATGCTGTTAAGGAATGCAGTGATATTTATAAACAATGCCATGAAAATGCAGCTACTGTCATTTCATTAAACAGTTACAAGTGAGTTGACTAGGCAGTGAAGGATGGTTGGAAAATAGTTGAACTCTTCAATAGTTTGAGATGCCACTGCAGTAGCATCACAAAAAAAAATGTTATACCAGTGAGTTGATGGAACAGTTTAATGTGTCTTGTACCGTATCCTGTCCCGTGGGCCCCCCACCTTTTGATGACGTCACCTTCCAGCCTGTGTGGTTTGAGTCGCAGGCCGGGGCATGATTTTTTTGGCCCTAGATTCATCTCCTGGTGAAAATCAGTCTGCTGTCAGCCTGCAAACAATGTTTTGCACTAAATAAATCCCAGCTGCATAACTTGCTTCCAGGTACCACATCCCAAGCACATCATAGTCTACTAAGGGAAGAAACCCCTTCCTGCCCATATAAGCTAACCAAGCCTCTCTTTGCCACATGGTGTCACTCTGCCTGAAACATCTTCCACAGATAAACACCCCTTCTTGTTCTTCCCGGCCCTCATTCGTGTCTTCCGTAACCATTATTTATTTTGTTTTTACAGTCTGTGGCTCCCAATCCACTGCCAACACAAAACTGCCATTTCTGTTTTCTTGCTCCAACTTGGATGGAGCTTGCTGATGCTTAGCCCTGAGATATAAGGAATGGCAAACACAGATACCAATTTTTTCTCGGCGGTGGTGGCCCACAGCCAGGTGGCCCACACTCACCTTAATACACAACCTTAAAATGTTGCTTCAGGCAAATCATTCACACTGTACCTGTATAAACCTTATAAATGCTGCTCCAAACAAATCACTCATACTGTACCTTTTTCATGACAACAATATATATCCCCTCCATTGTGCTCCCTTATCTTACCCAATTTCTCCTGCTAGGAATGCTCCAAAAGAAACTCCAACCATGTCCAATCAATGGGCTGAACCTCTCTTTAAAAACAGAAAAATACAGTAAAATAAACGTGTCCTCATCCTGACCTGCCCTTAAATAGCACCCTTAAGCACCTCCCATGACTTCTCCTCCTTCCAATCCTTGCCAGTTTCCTAATTTCCTATCATGCTTTGCTCTCCCCTTTTCTCTCCCCCTCCCTCCTCTTATGTCACTATCCTTGGCTTAACCCTCCCCCTTTCCCCTTTTCATTTCCCAAAGGAAATGCCTGACAATTTTGTCTGCCTGTTTAGAAGCCAAACCCTTTTTTGTCACTCCTCTGAAAAGTTCTTCTCCTAGCTTCCTATTCCTCTCCTCTACCTGACCTTGTGGTCTATAGATCACCCTCACCCATATTGCCTTGCCCAAGGCTACTGTGATCCACAATCACTGTGACTCCATCTCCCCATTAGTCCCACTGATGTGTCCATTCTCCACTGCCTTAATGCTGTCACTAACACGGAGTGCTTTGGGTAGGTTATATGGTAATTCCCATCATGTGGTAATTTCAGTTGCATATTAATCTTCAGTCTTGATAGGTTTTGGTACTGATTAATATATTCCTAGGTGGTGATGATTAAAAGAGTGTAGTTTGATTTATGCCTTCATAGATTGTGATTAGTATATATTAATGAAGTCCTTTGTGACAGGGACTTGTACCAACAAGCAGGCAGAATTGTCCAGCTCTCATTTAATAAATAGGATTATGTTACTGCTTATTAGAGATGATGTGAAGTTTTACTTCAGTGGTAAAGAGGTGGCAAAATCATGAACGTCACCATTTGAAAAGATCACAAGAAGTTACCTGATTTTTTCATATGTGTGGCACAGTGCATTTTGTGAAGCTATGCAAAGTGCTTTGCTGGTGAAGTCAGCATCATGTTACAAAAGGTAAACAGCTGTCCAGGTCAAATCATGAGCAAAAGGCTGATCACAAGGTTTCATTGCTTCAGGAAGTAAGTGTGTTATTTAACAACATGGTGGGTCAACACCGCTTCCAAAAATAATTCCTTTTTTTTTTTTATTTATACTTTTTGCGCCCTCCTCTCTCCGCCAGGCATCTGCCCGGTCACGGACCCCTCAGCTGCGGCAACCCCACATGAGCCGTACTCCTAGGACCCTCTGGATTACTCCCCAGGGCGGAGACGTGGCACAGGGTGCCATGAGCAGTAGGATAGGGCTGGAGTCGGCCTGGGGAGCCAATTGCAGCCCCAGGGGCGAGCATCATTAAGGTGGGGAGAGGTGGGCTGAACATTTTTTTCCCCCTTTAGAGGGGCCGGACCGTGCAATGACGCCAGCGTCCGTCCCGCCCCTTAGAAACCGTGTTGTCCCATATGCTGGGGTACTCTCTGGCCTCCACCAGGTGTCCCCATGCATTGGTGACTTCCCGTGCCCTCCCCCCGGAGAAGGAGAGCAGTTGTGGGATGCTCGATCCTTCTCCCCCTGGCCGGCCCTCCAAGCGGTGAGAGCTCGTTCACGGAGCAGATGCATGCGTCCTGGCAAATCCAACTGCTGCGCGGCAGGCCGGCCCAAAAATAATTCCTGTCTGACATGCTATCTGTGGCTGGTAGAATATTAGGTATAGCAGCCCACATGGTAGGCTGCCACAGTTTCTAAAATTTATGTCTGTCAGACATGTTTATTGTGGCTGGCAGACTAGCAGATTCAGCAGCCAGCAAGGTAGGCCACTATCGTTTTCAAACATTCTGCCTTCCCAGCATGTAAGGAGGAAGAGGCTGGAATGAACTAAAGCTAGTCCTACTGGACTAACCCCTAAGGGACGAAAGCTTGCCTTGCAGTGCTCTTAAGCATTTTGTATGATATACCACTGGTGACTCTCTGATGCAATTCTGTCCTCAATTGGCTGCTCCCTTCCTGTCACTCTCTTCATTGGCTGCCTGCTGTCTTTAGCTTTGGGGGCTGATCTTGGCTTTTTGGCACTGCTCCCCAGCACCCATCTGAACTGTGGCACCAAGCTAAATCTGTTCAAACTACTGCTTTTGAACTAGTAATTTTTCTGGCCCACCCTCCTTGGCCCTGTCCCCTAATAAATACATCTAAACTCCTCCCTTCCTCTCCCCTGTACCCTCTTTGATCGGCTCCAGTTTCCCTTAGTCCTTTACTGCTATAGGCTCATTCAATACATACCAGCTCTATACTCTGCTGCCCCTTTACTTGAAAGCATGCCTGCAGCTCCTTCTTCAGATATTCTCTAGCGATACTGCTTTCTGGCTGCTCCTCCTTATCTTGTTTAGCCCTAAAACCTTTACTGCTGCACTAACCTGCATTACAATCATACCTTATTGACACTTCATCAGCTTCAAAAGGAGTAATAAATATGCTACCATGCTGCTACAACACCCTATGTACAGTACCTATGCTCTCAACAACTGGGATTGCATCCTTTGTTCCCTTCTCGCTGTCACCCACAACCCTTCCCAACCACCCATAAACCTACCTTCCCCCACTAGCCTTTTGCTGTCCAACCTAATAGTTATGCCAGAGTACCACCCTTGCACCCACACACACCCCCAACTTTCCCCATATCTTTAAACCCCCTCTTGGACTACACCACTCTACAAATTGCAGTTCTTCTTACTGTCACCTATCCTCAAACCATTTGGGCATCTCTGATCTACTACATCCTATTTCCTTCTACCAGTGCTACAACGGTGCACGTTCACCCCATATCTACCCCCAACGCAGGCCTTCTAAGTCATTCAAAATTAGGATGGTCTACAGATGGATTATGTACATAATTTAGACAGGTACATAGATACATAAACAGTGTCAGCAGACAAGGGCCTATGGCCCACCCAGTCTGCCCATTTGAGCTTGTGAGTTCACTTTATATTTTCCTAGAAGTCTGTTGCCCCTTACCCCGACCTCCAGAATTCCTTTATGTCTACCCCATGCATTCTTAAATCCTGTGATTGTTTCAGACCCCACCACTTCCTCTGGCAGGGTGTTCCACTTGTTCACCACCTGTTCTGTGAAGAAATCCTTCCTCATGTTTCCTCTGAATCATCCTCCATCCAACTTCATCCCATGACCTCTAGTTCTGGAACATTTTTTTCACTTAAAAATAGTGTATTCCTGCACCCTATTCCTCCCTATAAGATACTTGTATGTCTCTATCATATCCCCTCTCTCCCTCCTCTCCTCCAGGGAGAACATATTCAAGTCCTTCAACCTGTCCTCATAGGACTTGTGATGCAATCCATGTACCTTCTTTGTTGCCCTCCTCTGAACCTTCTTTACCCTGTCTATGTCCTTACATAGGTAAGGTCTCCAGAACTGTACATGGAACTCCAGGTGGGGCCTCACTAGTGTCTTGTATAGTGGAATTATAACCTCCCTGTTCCTGCTGGTGATGCCCCTGCCTATGCATCGCAGCAGCCTATTTGCTTTACATGCTGCCTTGTCACTCTGTTTCCCCACCTTGAGGTCATCAGAGATGATAACTCCAAGATCCCTTTCCTGCTTGGTGCATGCCATATCCTCACCCCCGAACTTATATATTTTGACAGTTTTTTTGTGCCCCATATGCATTATATTGCACTTCTTTGCATTGAATTTCAACTGCAAAACCCCTGACCATTCTTCAAGTTTCTGCAGGTCCCTTCTCATTCTGTTTACACCCTCTGGTGTGTCTATTCTGTTACAGAGCTTTGTGTCATCAGCAAACAGGGAAATTCTGCCTTCTAGGTCCTGCAGAATGTCACTGATGATGATGTTGAATTGAACCGGTCCCAGCACTGATCCCTGTGGTACCCAACTGGTCAGTCTTCCCTCTGTGGAATGACAGCCATTTACCAACACCCTCTGTGTCCTGCCACCCGCCAATTACCTACCCACCACACTACTGTCCTACCCACACCCATATTCCCCAGTTTGTGAAATAGTCTTCTATGTGGCACAGTATCAAAGGCCTTGCTGAAGTCCAGATAGACCATGTCCACTGTCCTCCCCTGATCCACCTCCCTAGTCACCAGTCAAAAAATTCAATGAGGTTCGTCTGACGTGACCTCCCTCTGGTGAAACCATGCTGTCTTGGGTCCTGTAGTCCATTGACAACCAGATGTTCCACCAATCTCTCCTTCAGTAGTGCTTCCATGATCTTCCCCACTACCGAGGTGATGCTGACTGGTCTGTAGTGCCCTGCTTCCTCGTTGTTCCCACTTTTGTATAAGGGGACTACATCTGCTGTCCTCCAGTCTTTGGGTACCTCCCCTGTTTCCAGTGACTGGCTAAACAGGATTGTCAGAGGTTCAACCACCACCTCTCTTAGTTCTGTAAGGATCCTGGCATGCATCCCATCTATTCTCATTGCTTTATCAACTCTTATTACTTCCAGTTCCTTCAGGACCCTTTCTCGTGTAAAGGGACTTGTGTCCATTTCTGCACCATTCCCACCTCTTGTACTCCCTTCAGACCCATTACCCTCCTCTTCCACATTAAAGACTGAGCAGAAATACCTGTTCAATATGTCACCTTTACTGTTGCCATCCTCCACGCAGGCCCCATCCTCCCCCTTCAGTCTCACTATCCCTTGCTTTGCCTTTCTTTTTTCATTTATGTACCTGTAAAAGGTTTTGTCCCCTCTACCCATTGATTTTGCAATGTGCTGTTCTGTCTGAGCTTTGGCTTCCCTTACTGACCTCTCTGCCTCCCTTTGCTTCTCCTGGTACTTCTCCCTATCCCCTTCTGACTGTGTCTTTTTGTATTGTCTGAATGCAATCTTTTTGGCTTTCACTTTCTCCGCTACCTCCTTGGAAAACCATAATGGCCTCCTCTTCCTTTTCCCCTTGCTAAACTGCTTAATGCATAATTCTGTTGCTCTTGTAATTCCTGTTTTAAATACTGCCCACTGTTCCTCAACACCTGATTCCTGCCCCATTCCCCTTAATGCCTCTTTCAAGCATTTCCCCATTTTCCCAAAGTCTGCCCTCCTAAAATCCAGGATACATCTTTTTGTGTGGCTTGGTTCTGCTTCTTCTGTGATTTCAAACCACAACGAATGGTGGTCACTATTCCCCAGGTGCTCCCCTACTGTTACCCCCATCACACTGTCCCTGTTTGTGAGCACACAGTCCAGTATTGCCTTCTGCCGAGTTGGTTCCATCACCAGTAGCTTGCGGAAGGCATCTTGAAGGGAGTCCGGGATAAATCTGCTCCTAGTTGCTGCTGCTGCTGCTGGGATGCTACAGTCCATGTCTGGAATATTGAGGTCTCCAACCAGCACTACCTCACCCTTGTCTGCCATCCTTTGGATGGCTAGCATCAGCTCCCTATCTGTTTTTTCTCCTGGGCTGGTGGTCTATAGACCACACCTATGCTGATGGCTGGCTCCATTTTCCTTTCCAGCTTAACCCACAGTATCTCTCTCCCATTTTGTTCCTCCTGTATCTTTGTGGCCTTTGTGTCATTTTTCACATAAAGTGCCACTCTTCCTCCCTTCCTACCTGCCCTGTCTCTTCTGAATATGTTGTAACCAGGTATGGCCATCTACCAGTTATGGTTATCATTACACCAGGTTTCTGTGATGGCCACAATGTCTAGGTCTGACTGCACCATCCAGATCCTCCATCTTGTTGCTAAGGCTTCTGACATTGGTGCACATGGCTTTCCATGATTTGACCTCCTTAGACTGTTTAGCTATTCTACTCCTGCCCCTTCCCTGGCTGTCCTTTATAAAAAGATACATAGATACATAGATGGTGTCAGCAGATAAGGGCCTATGGCCCACCCAGTCTGCCCATTTGAGCTTGTAAGTTCAGTTTATGTTTTCCTAGAAGTCTGTTGCCCCTTACCCCTGACCTCCAGAATTCCTTTATGTCTATCCAATGCATTCTTAAATCCCATGATTGTTTCAGCCCCCACCACTTCATATGGCAGGGTGTTCCACTTATCCACCACCCATTCTGTGAAGAAATTCTTCCTCATATTTCCTCAGAATTGTCCTCCCTCCAACTTGATTCCATGCCCTCTAGTCCTGAAACATCTTTTTCACTTAAAAATAGTGTATTCCTGCACCCTGTTCCTCCCTGTGAGATACTTGTGTGTCTCTATCATATCCCCTCTTTCCCTCCTCTCCTTCAGGGAGTACATGTTCAGTTCCTTCAACCTGTCTTCATAGGACCTGTGATGCAATCCATGTACCATCTTTGTTGCCCTACTCTGAACCTTCTCTACTGTGTCTATGTCCTTACGTAGGTATGGTCTCCAGAACTGTACACTGTACTTCAGGTGGGGCCTCACTAGTGTCTTGTATAGCGGAATTATGACCTCCCTTTTCCTGCTGGAAATGCCCCTGCCTATACATCCTAGCATCCTATTTGCTTTACCTGCTGCCTTGTCACACTGTTTCCGGACCTTGAGGTCATCGAGATGATAACCCCAAGATCCCTTTCCTGCTTGGTGCATGCTATATCCTCACCCCCAACTGATATATTGTGCGGTTTTTGTGCCCATATGCATTATATTGCACTTCTTTGCATTGAATTATAACTGCAAAACCCCTGACCTTTCTTCAAGTTTCTGCAGGTCCCTTCTCATTCTGTCTACACTCTCTGGTGTGTCTACTCTGTTACAGAGCTTTGTGTCATCAGCGAACAGTGAAATTCTGCCTTCTAGGTCCTGTGTAATGTCACTGATGAAGATGTTGAATAGGACCTGTCCCAGAACTGATCCCTGTGGTACCCCACTGATCACTCTTCCCTCTGTGGAGTGACAGCCATTTATCACCATCCTCTGTGTCCTGCCACCTAGCCAGTTACCTACTCACCACACTATTGTCCTGCCCACACCCATATTCCCCAGTTTGTGTAATAGTCTTCTATGTGGCACAATGTCAAAGGCCTTGCTGAAGTCCAGATAGGCCATGTCCACTGCCCTCCCCTGATCCACCTCCCTAGTCACCCAGTCAACAAATTCAATGAGGTTTGTCTGACATGACCTCCCCCTGGTGAAACCATGCTGCCTTGGGTCCAGTAGTCCATTTATAACCAGATGTTCCACCAATCTCTCTTTCAGTAGTGCTTCCATGATCTTTCTCACTACCGAGGTGAGGCTGACTGGTCTGTAGTTCCCTGCTTCCTCTTTGTTCCCACTTTTGTATAATGGACTAAATCTGCTGTCCTCCAGTCTTTGGGTACCTTCCCTGTTTCCAGTAATCGGCTAAACAGGATAGCCAGAGGTTCGGCCACCACCTCTTAGTTCTTTAGGACCCGGGTGCACCCCATCTGGCCCCATTGCTTTATCAACTCTTATTACTTCCAGTTCCTTCAGGACCCTTTCTCGTGTAAAGGGACTGTGTCCATTTCTGCACCATTCTCACCCCTTGTACCCCTTCAGATCCATTACCTCCTCTTCCTCAGTTAAGACTGAGCAGAAATACCTGTTCAATATGTCAGCTTTACTGTTGTCATCCTCCACGTGGCCCCCATCCTCCCCCTTCAG
The DNA here is from genome assembly GCA_016271365.2 of Neoceratodus forsteri. Lineage (NCBI taxonomy): Eukaryota > Metazoa > Chordata > Ceratodontiformes > Ceratodontidae > Neoceratodus > Neoceratodus forsteri. The sequence goes on from CM028134.1 coordinate 319,773,062, forward strand.
TCTCACTATCCCTCCCTTCGTCTTTCTTTTTTCACTTATGTACCTGTAAAAGGTTTTGTCCCCTCTGCCCAGTGAATTTGCAATGTGTTCTTCTGTCTGAGCTTTGGCTTCCCTTACTGACCTCCCTGCCTCCCTTTGCTTCTCCTGGTACTTCTCCCATACCCTTCTGCCTGTGCCTTTTGTATTGCCTGAATGAAATCTTTTGGCTTACTTTATTTGCTACCTCTTTGGAAACCATAATGGTCTCCTCTTCCTTTCTCCTTTGCTAACCTGCTTAATGCATAATTCTGTTGTTCTTGTAATCCCCATTTTAAATACTGCCCACTGTTCCTCAACCCCTGATTCCTGTCCCATTCCCCTTAATGCCTCTTTCAAGTATCTCCCCATTTTCCCAAAGTCTGCCCCTAAAATCCAGGATATGTTTTTGTGTGGTTTGGTTCTGCTCTTTCTGTGATTTCAAACCACAATGACTGGTGGTCACTGTTCCCAGGTGCTCCCCACTGTTACCCCCATCACACTGTCCCTGATTTGTGAGCACAAGGTCCAGTATTGCCTTCTGCTGAGTTGGTTCCATGACCAATTGCTTGAGGAAGGTACCCTGAAGGGAGTCCAGGATAAATCTGCTCCTAGTTGATGCTGCTGCTGGGATGCTCCAGTCCACGTCTGGAATATTGAAGTCTCCAACCAGTACTACCTCACCCTTGTCTGCCGTCCTTTGGATGGCTAGCATCAGCTCCCTATCTGTTTTTTCCTCCTGGGTTGGTGGTCTATAGACCACACCTATGCTGATGGCTGGCTCCATTTTCCTTTCCAGCTTAACCCACAGTATCTCTCTCCCATTTTGTTCCTCCTGGATCTCTGTGGCCCTTATGTCATTTTTCACATACAGTGCCACTCCTCCTCCCTTCCTGCCTGCTCTGTCTCTTCTGAATATGTTGTAGCCAGGTATGGCCATCTCCCAGTCATGGTTATCATTACACCAGGTTTCAGTGATGGCCACAATGTCCAGGTCTGACTGCACCATGACAGCCTCCAGATCTTCCATCTTGTTGCTAAGGCTCCTGGCATTTGCACACATGGCTTTCCATGATTTTACCTCCCTAGACTGTTTCACTGTTCTACTCCAGCCCCTTCCTTGGTTGTCCTTTATCCCTGGTTCTCCTTGCTGTCTGCCCTTCTGCTGAATTTTGCCCCTTTTCTGCCTATCCACCTCTTGGGCACTAATTCCATCTTTTGCACACTGCTTTGCAGAGATGGCCACCTCTGGTTCACTGGTTCCACTGCTAGCTGTGGGGTGAGCAAGTAGGTACCATCCTTGCTGGCCTGCCACCCCTTTGCTAGTTTAAATGCTTGTCAATGTAGCATTTAAACTTATCATTGAGTGCTTGATTCCCTCCAGGATGGATGCAGGCGTCAGGCTTGAACAAACCTCCATCCCTCCAGGTGGATCCCCATCACCAATGAATCCAAACCTTCTCACAGCACCAGTTCTTCAACCATGAGTTAAAGTTCCGTGCAGGCACTCCATGTCTCCTTGCCTCTCGAGGTAGTACTTCTGAGAAAGTGACAGAAGTAGATACTTGCTTGAGACCCCTCCCCAATTTCCTAAACTCTTCCTGAACTTCCTTTGGCTCCCCATTTGCCAGGTCATTAGTACCTAGGTGGATAATGACATCCAGCTCACCCTCCCGTCTTGCCTTCCCAGTGATCCCCAGGATCTTCCTTCCATCCCTCCATGCCGTGGCACCTGGGTGGCACCTCACCTCCCTGTCCTCCCCCTCCTGTGTTCCTAGCTGGATCCCTCTTATGATGGAGTCCCCCACCAGGATTTGCTTCCTCCTCCTCTGGGGTCCACTGCTTTCCCCGCTGAGGTCACCTCCTTGACTAACCTCCACATCTTTTCCTTCCACTTCTCTGGGTACCTCTATTTGGTTGTCCTCATTTTCCAGTGTGGCACATGAGTTCTTGAGTGGAATAGGATCTGGGATGTGCCTCTGCCTGACCGCTCTAATCCTCCCCGAGCCCACTGTCATCCAAGTGCTCCTCGTTCTTGGCATCCTTTGAAGCAGTTGCATTGGACTGGGTGGTCTCTGGATAGGGGCGATGGTACTCCTGACCCAGTTTACTTCCGCTCTGAGTCTGGCTACCTCATCCCACAGTCCAGAGAGATGCACACAGATAGGGCAGCACCTCAGTGTCCAGAAGGTCTGCCTGAATATAGCTGCCCCACAGCCACTACATTGCACCACTCCCCACATTATACTGCAATGTTTTAAATTTTCAACAGCCCAAAAACAATTATAAGTAAAGACAACAAAGAAAGTACAGTGTCACTAAAAGCCCACAATCTAAGTTTAAAAGAAAATTAGCAATTACCAGTTACTCTAAAGCACTGAATTGAATATGTTTCCTTCCTTCCCTTTCTGGCTTCTTCTGAGAAAATAAAACTCTACTTGCTACCTCAACTCTAACTAAGCCCCACCTCCAGTTATCACGTAGCTGAGGTCAGAGGCCAGACAATTAACACCCTTCACCCAACTACAGGGCAGTCAGACAAGCCAAGATAAAATTTGCAACAATTAAAGACAGCACAGAATTACACCACCACTATGTTTTAAATTTTCAACAGCCCAAAATCAATTATAAGTAAAGACAACAAAGAAAGTACAGTGTCACTAAAAGCCCACAATCTAAGTTTAAAAGAAAAATAACAATTACCAGTTACTCTAAAGCACTGAATTGAATATGTTTCTTTCCTTCCCTTTCTGGCTTCTGGCTTATCCCTGGTTCTCCCTGCTGTCTGCCCTTCTGTTGAATTTTGCCCCTTTTCTGCTTATCCACCTCATGTGTGCTTATCTCCATCTTTTGCACACTGCTTTGTAGAGATATCCACTTCTCTAGTTCATTGGTTCCACTGCTAGCTGTGGGGGGTGAGCAATTAGGTACCCTCCTTGCTGGCCTGCCAACCCCCCCTTGGCTAGTTTAAATGCTTGCCCATGTGGCATTTAAACTTATCATTGAGTGCTTGGATTCCCCTCCAGGATGGATGCAGGCCATCAGGCTTGAACAAGCCTCCATCCCTCCAGGTGGGTCCCCAGTCACAAATTAATCCAAACCCTTCTTCAAAGCACCAGTTCTTTGACCATGAGTTAAAGTTCCTGGTGCATGCACCCCTATGCTGTCCCATTCCTCTCACATGTAGTACTTCCGAGAAGGTGACAGAAGTAGCTACTTGCTTGAGACCCCTCCCCAATTTCCTAAACTCTTCCTGAACTTCCTTTGGCTCCCCATTTGCCAGGTCATTAGTACCTAGGTGGATAATGACATCCAGCTCACCCTCCCATCTTGCCTTCCCAGTGATCCCCAGGATCTTCCTCCCATCCCTCCATGCCATGGCACCTGGTAGGCAGTTCATCTCCCTGTCCTCCCCCTCCTGCGTTCCTAGCTGGATCCCTCTCATGATGGAGTCCCCCACCAGGATTTTCTTCCTCCTCCTCTGGGGTCCACTGCTTTCCTCACTGAGGTCACCTACTTGGCTAACCTCCACATCCTTTCCTTCCACTTCTCTGGGTACCTCTATTTGGTTGTCCCTGTTTGCCAGTGTGGCATATGAGTTCTTGAGTGGAATAGGATCTGGGATGTACATCTGCCTGACTGCCTTAACCCTCTCCAAGCCCACTGTCATCCAAGTGCTCTTCGTTCTTGGCATCCTTTGAGGCAGTGGCATTGGACTGGGTGGTCTCTTGGTAGGGGTGATGGTACTCATGACCCAGTTTACTTCCACTCTGAGTCTGGCTACCTCATCCCACAGTCCAGAGAGATGCGTGCAAATAGGGCAGCACCTTTGCATCCAGAAGGTCTGCCTGAATATGGCTGCCCTGCAGCCACTGCATTGTACCACTCCCCACATTATTCTGCACTTATACTACTATTCCAGTACTTGTCTGTTACTGAAGCTCTCCTAGTTCCCTTTTTATTAATTTACTGTCTTAAAAATCCTGCCACTGATCCTCAGATACTTTTCTTTAAACATGGAAAAAATAAATAAAAAAAATGGTCAAAACACTTGTGCCAAGGGTGGTCTTCTTCCCCCTTATGCCCCTCCTACTGCACAACCCCCTACTATCCCCTGTGCTTAGTTCCTGTCAATCAGATTTAACAGGGCATATAATTAAGAGTGGGGGGCAGGGTATGGGGGTAAAAATTTGCAGCAATTAAAGACAGCAAAGGAATCCACCACCACTACAAGCACACCAAACTAGGCTTTAAATTTTCAACAGCCCACAAACAATTCTAAATAAAGATAGCAAAGAAATTACAGTGTCACTTAAAGACCACAATCTAAGTTTAAAACAAAAATAGCAATGAACAGTTACTGTAAAGCACTGAAATTAATCTGTTTATTTCCCCTTCTAGGTTCTGGCTTCTTCCTGCTGCCAGTCTGTGCAGGAAATGTCGAACTAAACCCTGGCCCGCCACAGGCCTTAACCTCACCAGCTGACCACACATCTATTAACAGGCTGGAGTGTCTGCACATTGATGTGTGCAGTCTACTAAAAAAGCTAGACATCGACCAAGCCTGGGTCTCCCACACAGATCCAGACATCCTGGTATTAACTGAGACGTGGCTGAAAAAATCCACACCTGACACTACGATATCACTATCATCCTTTAACCTCTTCTGTAGCAACAGACCAACCACGGGAGGTGCTGTAGCAATTTACATCAAAGATAGATCCATAGTGCCCAATATTGCCCCAGTGTACCAAAGGAATTTGAAGCCTTGTTGCTAAACTTGTCACTATTCCCTATAGATATCTTAACTGTAATAGGTTGCTACAGGCTGCCTTCTGTGGGTCTGGAACTTCTAAACTACCTGCGTACTGTTTCAGATACAAGACAGAACAAGATCACCATCCTTAGCAATCTAAATCTGGATTGGCTAAAAAACTACAACCACTGCACTCAACTCAGAGAGTTCTGCGACAAAGCCAGTTTCACACAACTGGTCCCTGAAATCACACGCCCCAATCCCAAAAATCCCTCAGATGGATCACTGATAGACTTCATTCTCACAAATAAACCCCACAAATTCACCCACACAGCAGTATTCCACAACAATGTCAGTGATCACTGCACCATTGCCTGTATTAGAGGACAGCCCCCAATCAAGTCAACAAATAGGTTCATTTGGAAAAGGAGCTTCTGTAAATTCAGTCTGTCCCACTACCTATCAGATTTCAGAAACATATATTGGACTGACTTTTACCTGGCCCTGTGCATTAATGCTGCAACTTCATTTCTTAATAACACACTAAGTAACATTATCAATAAACATGCCCCCATGATTAAATGCAGAGCCTGGAAATTTTCCTGCCCATGGCTTACTGCAGACCTAAAAGCTGCACCAAAAATATTCACACCTTGAAAGCTAGCTTCTATCTATCTGCATTTGATTCCATGAAGGGAAACTCTGCCAAATTCTGGCAAATCATTAAACCTGCTGAAGGCAATAAATTATCTTTCTTGTTACCAAGCAAGATCTCATTCAAGGGGAACACCTTTACCAACAAACCTGATATCCTGTATAGTTTCAGTGACCACTTCTCTACCATGGGCTTGGCATTCAAGTCATCTAAAGTGGCAACATGTATCTCCAGCTAATCTATAATCCTCCATTACCTTCCTAATGCAACTTCTCCTTTACCCCATTCCAATATAAACAAGTTGAGGACTTCTGCTCCACCTAAATGTAAACAAAGGTGCAGGTACTGATGGAATAAGACCATTCTTCCTCAGAATTGGCTTCCGATATCTAGCAGCTCCCATACTGCATCTGTTTAATCTGTCCACCAGTTCCAGTTCTGTCCCTGAGGTCTGGAAGATAGCTCAAGTTCTTCCATTGTTCAAATCAGGTGACCCATCAGGCCTGAATAACTGCCACCCCATATCCATTCTACCCCTCCTCTCAAAACTTCTTGAGAAACTAGTTAATGCCCAGCTAAGAGATTACCTCAAAAAAAAACAACCTAATAAACCCTGCCCAATCTGGGTTCAGACCTGCCCATAGTAGTAGCTCAGCCCTAGCCTCAGTCACTAATGACTGGCTCCTCGCCATGGATACAAAACAAGTCATAGGCATGATTTTTCTGGCTTCCAGTAAAGCCTTCAGCACCATTCACCATGCTTACTCCTTGATACCCCATGGCATCTCTGGCCCTGCACTATCATGGTTCAATAGCTATCTGGCAGACAGACTGCACTAGATGAAATCAGATGGTTCACTCTCCCCACTCCTTCCTATCACAAAAGACACCCCTCAAGGCTTGATCCTTGGACCCCTACTATTCATGCTATTCATCAATACTGTTGGGGATAATATCACCAAAGCACAAATTCACCTGTTCACAAATGACACAGTGATTTACATATCCAGACCCTCAGTAACCGAAGCCCGATTGGAGCATCAGTCTGAATTTCATCTCCCTCAGCTCAGCCTGGCACAATAAAAACTTCTTTAAAATGCCAAAAAAACATAAGTTATGTACTTCCATTCCAACCAGTTCACTTCCTGCATAGGCGCGCTTACATCCTTGTCCCCATCAAAACTCTCCTTGATGATGATTTTGAGGTAGTTAGCAACTTTAAATACCTAGGTTGTGAATTAGATCAACACCTAGCATTCTCTGTCCATATCACTTCTCTTGTGAAAAAGCTGAAGCAACATATTGGCTTCTTCTTCAGGAACAAAATCCCAATTTACTACTGATGCCAGACTACACTTAGTCCAGACAACTTTCATGCCACTCCTTGACTATGCTGACATAGTCTATGGTCAATGTTCAGACTCCCTGCTTCAGTAATTGGACACACTCTATCATAGAGTGATTTGATTCATTTCTAATGCCCATTGATGAATGCACCACTGCACACTTTATGCCTGCCTGGGCTGGACTTCTTTATCAACTAGACGCCTCATACACTCTCTCACCTGGTTATACAAAGCTCTTCTGTCAAAACTCCACCCATATAGCTACCCTATTTCAGCATATTGCCTACCTATATACATTACGCAGAAGTGATTACATAATGCTAGAAGTCCCAGGTGCCCGTACTCAGTTTGGAGAAATGGCTATAAGCCATGCACTCCCGGCAGCCTGGAATAAAGCCCAATCTAATTTCAAACTACAAAACCTAATACCCTTACACAGTTTCAAAAAACTGATCTCTTGTAAAATTGGTGACTCTTGTGCATGTTACTGACTATATGCCCTTCTCTTTATCCTTCTCACTTTTGTCCTTCTCTAGTTCCTTCCAACATCATCCTCACCCACCTTCCTACCCTTCCTACCCTTCCTCTCTCCCATCTCCCTCTCCACCCTCCAGTGTCACCCACCTCCACTCCTCTTCCTTCAGTGCCCTCACCTACCAACCCCTGTTCCAATCACTTTTCCCCCACTAAACACACCCATTGCCTCCCCGGCCTACTATGTCTCAGAATCTTACCTATTATCTTGACTGACCATGGTGTTACTCTCTGCATTCAAAATGTTCTAAATGTGTACCAACTGTTCATATTATGTATTATCCAATTGCTACACAGTACCATGTTTAACCTCATAGTATTATGGAATTCAAGGACGACTATGTTTATCTACATTGCATGTACTGTATAGCAGTTTGTATTCATGCCCGATATATTTAGCAGGCACTCTGCTACCACACATATTTGCTCCCGATAGTATTCATGCTGCAGTCACTTGCAAAATACAGTAGTACATGCTGCAGAACTAATTAATGAAGATCTGGATCGCTAATGGATCCATAATTGATCACAGCAGGCTTTAAGCAGGTTTTAAGCTCTCCCCCTGATTCACCCTGTTGTTTGCTCGGTTGCCGCTCAGTTGCCAGCATGTCACTTCTGAAATGGGTAAGTTCCTCACAGCTCATTAAGCGAAAGTATCCTGTGGATGCAAGCACTGTTTCCAGTACTGGTCTGGCCGAGAGTACTGGTGTGGAGATTGGAATAGCAGCAGCTGTAGTGAAGGAACTTGCAGCTGCTTCCCACCATCCGACAAAGAAGACTAGACCCTCTGCCTATGTAAATTACACATCTGAGACTAGATTTCAAGTGGGGAAGTATGCGGCTGAGCAGGGAGTGATGGCTGCTGTTCGCCACTACATGAACACCACAGGCTGCAGGATAAATGAGAGTACAGTCCGCAGTTTCAAGTCCCACTACCTGACCAAGCTCCAGAATTTCCCTGATCCCACAACCATGTCTTCTCTCCTCCCTTGTAAACCATGAGGATGACCAACCCATCTAGATGAGCATCTTGAGGAACAGTTTAAAAAAATCATTAAATCCTTCCGTGCCGAGGGAACAGTAGTTAATGCAGGGGTCATACATGCAATAGCAGTTGGCATAGTGAAAGCCAACTCTCCTCAGTTGTTATCTGAGAATGGGGCACCTAGAACTGTCAAGCAAGTGGGCGTGGGGTTACCTTCACAGAATTGGATTTAGCAAATGAAAAGGGACCAAAGCAAGACATAAAACGCCCAGTAACTTTCCCAACTTAAAATCAGATTTTCTGACCAGAATTGCACATGCATGTGCACAGGAGCTGATCAGACCTCAAATAGTGATTAACATGGATGAAACAGGTGTCAATATGATCCCTGTATCAGAGTGGACGATGGAGGTCACAAGTGCAAGGCAAGTCCATGTCACTAGACTCTGGGACAAAAGACAGATAACCGTTGTGCTTGCCTGCACTCTAGAAGGCATAATGCTCCCTCCCCAATTGATTTATAAGGGTCGCAGCTCAGCATCACACCCTTGGCACCAGTTCCCCATTGAGTGGCTCATAAGCCACAGTGACCATCACTGGGCAAATGTAGAAACCACCCTGGAGTTTATTGATAAAGTGCTGGTACCCTATGTAACAAGTCAAAAAGAAAACCTGGCACTGCCTGATGAGCAGAAGGCTCTCCTAGTCCTCGATTTGTATAGGGCACATACCACAGATGCAGTCTTGAAGCAGCTTGAATCCAATGGCATCATACCGGTATACGTACCGGCATCCTGCACCGACGCACTCCAACCCCTCGATGTTTCGGTGAACAAGATTTTTTAAGGACTGCCTAAAGAAACAGTTCACAGCATGGTAAGCTGAACTAGTTTCTGACAGACTCCTAGCAGGAAATGGAGATAATATGGCAGCAGACCTACAGCTAACAAATTTAAAAGAGCACCATGCTCTCTGGCTTCAGAACAGCTTTGAACAACTTGCTACTAGACATGATGACATTGCCCATGGGTTTCAACAATCTGGAATTCAGGAAGCACACACGAACTGCCTTACTAAGGTAAGCTTAGGTTAGTTTTCACTATTTTTGATTGACCAGGCACAGTGCAGTTAGTAAAGCATACCTCTTTTCATTTTTCTATTCAGGGTTTGAAGGAGGATGTTGCACAGAAGTAGAATTACATGACAAGGAACGCTGCTGCTGGATGCAGTTTCACTTGAAGTCACACTATCGTTTTTTTTTTTTTGAGCAGTTATTTACAGTTAGTCAATAAAGTGCTTCGTTTTAAAAGCAGCAGCGTTGTTTGTGTATACAGTACTTTACTTTAACGTTACCGTTAACTGCAACACATTGATGTTACCAAGAAGCTCATTATATTCGCGTTCAGATTATTTTTGTTGATATTTCATTTAAGCTAATATAGCGAATATATTATGAACATGAATTTAATCTGCTATACAGTATTATGTATGTATTATTTTGCTTATTATTGTATTTTCTTCTATTTTTTTTTGTTTATTATGCTTCACGTTCTGTATGGTGGCTTAAATCTGCTTATGTATGTATCTATCTGCTCAGGACCTTCTAGTAAATGAGCCTGCTCAATGAAGTATTTTCCTGTCAATAAACTTGAACTTCAACTATAACCCCCACTGCACTTCCTGTCCCCTAGTACTCATTGCTAGGAAACCTCCCACTAATGTACAATTCTACAGGCACACACCAAAATTAATATAGAAGCAAGCAGCCCTCTTGCCAGATCTGTCTCACCATCTTAATGGTTACACAGCATGTGGACAAGAGTTTTAGACTGCCTGCTCGCTCAGGGTTAGATTTTTATATAGCATGACCCGTAAGTGAGTTCAGTGTCACGTGAACCCATATGCTCCCACCTCGCACTGCATTACACTGAAACAGTGCCTAAAAACAGATATCAACCCTTAAAAGAGCCTCAGTGAATCCCTTCGAGGTATATAATACTGAATTAAAAATCAGATCTTCAGCCTACGTGATTGTGTAGTCTAGCTAGTAGCATAGTAGTAGAAGCAAGCATCCCTCTTTCCAGATCTGTCTCACCACCTTAGTGGTCAAACAGCATGTGGACAAGAGTTTTGTCTGAGATTAAGTCACTATTTGCTTTTATGAATGTGAATATCTCAATATTTTAGGCTGTCAGATTTGTCTACAGTTGCAACAATTGACATGGTCATATATTTGCAGAAATTTCCATGACATTTCTACAGAAATTCCTTTCCTGCTTACAGTACTGCTGTAGGGCCATCAGAAAGAAAATCCCTTTAGAAATATTGCACAATATCTGGATATAGCTGACTAATACTGGACCTCATGCACTATGCCAGCACGCTGCATAAACAGGGTGCGTTGGCATAGCTGTCAGGATGCCATGGAGCGGGGGTCACATGGCATTCATGACTGGGGTGCACAGCTGGAATGTACCCAATCCCCCAACTGCACTAACAGCAATGCCCAGGTGGCAGGCGGGGGCATGCTGGGGGCATGCCAGCAGTACACACCATACACCATGATGAGTAGTGCTGTGCACTGGGGCATGTAGACTTCCAGGGAAAGCTCTGCCATAAGTGCTCCTACATGTCCCACCCTTGTGCACACTGAACAGCTGAATGGGCCCGGGAGCAGTACTCCCACACACAGCATGGGCTGGCCCCAACCCCATACCCCACTGCTAGGCAGCCCCACACACACAAGGAAGCCAACCCCACCCCAATGCTGAATCTCCCCCACACCATGGCTGCACTGCCATGCCCAAGCGGCCCATTACCTGAAAATGTCGGCATGGCACCTGGTGTGGAACAGCCAGCCCCCCCGGCACTGATGACCCCCAACCCGTACCTGCAGTCAAAGTTCCATGAGTCAGATGGCTAGCAGCACAGCCCTCTGCACATCTCCACAGTTGCCAGGCATTTGACCCATGCAGGGGCATGCAGCAGATGCAGTGCTGTGGGATGGCCAGCAGCTGTGGAGGTGTTCAGAGAGCTGTGCCACTGGCTGTCCAGCTCATGGAACTGTATCCACAGGTACAGGTTAGAGTGGCCAGGGTACCACAGAACACATCTATAGGGTTGGGGGTATGGAGTTCAGGGGTCACCTATGTGGGGCAGCAGGTGCACCTGTGTGGGGTTTGTGTGTGTGGGTGCCTTGCTGCATGGGCATTGGGGTTGCCTTTGGCTGGGGAGGGTGGCCTCCATGTTCTGGGGGCATTGTCGGGGTTTCTGAACTGATGGGGCATTGCTGCATGGGTCTGGGTGCCCACAGGTGTAATTCATGTACCCGGACCCATGCCAAGCTGCACAAGTGATCAACTTGGGATCCAAGGCAGGCATCGAATTGGATGCCTGGCTGAGTCCACTATGCCTCCCTTGGTCACCCTGTGTAGACCTGCATGCCAGGGGGGGTTGGACCATGGACAAATGGTGGCCAGTAGTGAATTCCAGCTGGTGCACATCTGTCCACAGGTGTGGAGCTATGCGAGTGGATTATGCACCTCGAGCTCATTAGTGCATAGGGTCCAGTAGCTGCACATGTGTCCTTAATAATGGCCCCAGATGAAGTGAAAATTAATTTGGAACTGCCACTTGATAGTGAGAAGCTCAAATAGCTTATTCCCAGGAATACAGTGCCAGCCATTCCTGAGCCTTTGTTGCTCATTACAAAAGTAGCTCTTCATCAATTTTCAGATTGTTTAAAGGACACAGGAATTGATTACTTATGTACAGCTGTTTGTAATGTCTCTATTTTCATAAATTATATTCATACCTCTAAAAGATTCCTATTTAACTGTGCCTGAATAGAAGCTGAAGTTCTCAGTTGTGTTTTGTCTTGTTTTCTTTGTATAATAATAATAATAATCTTCATTTATTATACGCCTTTCAGCTATCAAGGTGCATTACAAAACTTAAAACAATAAATAAAACAGCAATAATAAATACACAGTAAAATCTAAAAATTAATCTTACTAGTCACAGTATGCCCTGCTCCATAAATAGGTCTTCAGTGCCTGTTTAAACTCCCCCCCCCACGGTTGTGCACTCCCAAAACCAATGTGGTAGAGAATTCCAAAGGCCTGGGGCCGAGTACATGAATGCACGGGCCCCTGAAGATTTTAAAACAACCCTTGGAATCTCTAACAACCCCTTGTCTGCTGAACGGAGTAATCGTTCGGGGAAGTAAGGAGACAGGAGCTCTTTCAGGTAGTCAGGGCCAAGTCCACATAGGGCTTTATAAGTCAATAATCTGACTTTGAAGGTGATCCACCACTGAACTGGCAGTAAGTACAGTTCGCACAGCACCGGTGTAATATGGGAAGTCCAAGGAGTCCCTGTCAACAACCGGGCAGCAGCATTATGCACCAGCTGCAAGCAGCGGATATCAACCCCTGGAAGCCCAAAGTAAAGGGAGTTATAATAATCAAAGCACAAGGTCACAAAGATGTGGAGCAATGTAGGAAGATCACTGGATGGAACAAGGTGCTTGATCCTAGTGATCTTCCTCAGATGGCAAAAGGATAACTTAATGACAGCTGACACCTGAGATCTTAGTGTCAGCACATCGTCAAGTATCACCCCCTAGGTCCCACACCCATTCAGAGGCAAGGAGCTGGGAATCCCCCAGGAAGATCACCGTGGATTGGCCAGCCGCCAATCCCCCTATCTGGCAATCTGGATCCACAACCATCACCTTAGTCTTCCCTGGGTTCAACCTCAGCCAGCTGGATTCATCCAATCCTGGATTTCAGCAAGGCAGTTATTAAATACCAAGAGTGCTCCATCCTGGTCATGTGCAAAAGACAGGTAAAGCTGGGTATCATCAGCATAGCAGTGAAACCTCAGCCCATACTGTCTTACAATGTCTCTGAGGGGCAGCATATGCACCGCGAATAACATGGGGATAGCACAGTGTCCTGATGGACCCCACATGACAAAGAGAGAGGGTCACAGAAATAAATCCCCGACACCACCCTCTGAGTTCTGCCAGTGAGGAAAGACCTAAACCACCTGAGGACTGAACCAGTTAGGCCACAAATAAATCTCAGGCACTTGAGCAGCACCCCATGATCCATGGTGTCAAAAGCTGATGAGAGATCAAGTAGTACTAAGATGGACCATTTTTTTTGATCTTTCACCATCAGGCAATCATTGAGCACCTGAACCAGTGCATTCTCAGTGCTGTGCCTCTTTTGAAAACCAGATTGGAGAGGTTCGTAGATGCTATGGATGGTCAAATAGTTCTCCAGCTGTACAGCCACTACTTTCTCAATTACCTTCCACACAAAGGGGAGGTTAAAGATAGGACTGTAGTTTGCCAGACAGTCTGGGTCCAGAGAAGCTTTCTTCAGGAGGGGTGTCACCACTGCCTCCTTCAGGGAACTAGGATACTCACCTGACTCAAGGTAGCACCAGTCTATCTGTGCCAAGACAAAGCCGATAATATCACCCATAATCAGGGAGGTTGGGCCCAGGTCTAAACTACAGCATGTAGGGCTCATATTCTGGACAATCTGCATAGCATCCACAATCTCTGGCTGGTTGAAGGTACTCCAAGAGAAGTGAGGGGCAGTAACCAAGCACCGATCATCAGCAACTCCCATAGAGTATGTTGATCAGGTCTCCACCCTGATGTCGGCCACCTTATCAGCAAAAAACTGAGCAAGCTCCTCACATTCCAATTGTGAAAATGCTCTTCAAACCTGTAGGCAAGCTGGGTTGCACAGCCTGTCCACAGTTTTAAAGAGCTGAGCTGGTCAGTTATGAGCGGCAGCAATCTCCTCCGACAGGAACTCTGCCTTCTTACGGGAGACTGCTGACTGGTAGAGTCGGTAATGCTCTAGCAGTCTAAGATGGTCAACCACCAGGGTGAATTTCCACCAGCAATGCTCTAACCTTTGTCCAAATCACCGCAGCTACCTCAAGGTCCTGTCAAACCACAGAGACTGAGGGCAGAGGGAGGGAGGATGAACACGGACAGGAGCAACAGAATCCAGAGCTGTGGTAATGGCCTCATTATAGGCCAGAACCAAAGCCTCTGGGTCCTTGCTTGCTATAAGAAATTCTGATAGATCAAGCACCACCACTAGGCCATCAGGGTTAAGATCCCATAAAGTGCGGTACTTGAACATCTCCACAGGTGTAGGCCTACTAAGGGTGGTGAAAAAATTGAATCTCACCATGTAGTGATCGGACCATCTGACGGGTTCCACCCCCACGTCAGAGGCTTCGATCCCCAGGAGGAAAACTGAGTCAAAAGAGTGGCCATGTTTATGAGTAGCAGAGGTAACAACCTGTGTAAGGCCCAGAGATATCATCACCTGGAGGAAGTATTGTACAAATTGAGAGAGTTCGTCGTCAATCCAGGCATTGAAGTCACCCAGGACCATTAGCCTAGGCGACTCAAATGCCAGGTCTACCACAAAGTCTGCTACTTCCTGAAGGAATAGATTCTCATCCCCAGGTGGGCAGTAGATGAGTGCCATCCTATAGCCTACACCTGCTACTACAGCACACTCAAAAGACCTAGCATCCTCTACTGGTACACTAGTGAGGCCCAATTAGGTCTTAAAACAGACCACAACCCCCCCTTCCCTGTAGTCCAATCTCGGGCGGTGTATCACTGAATACCCAGCCAGAATCGCAGCCTCAAGTATGGGGTCCACATTATCATCCAGCCAGGTTTTGGTGATGCACGCCAGATATGTTGTCCCAACAAGATCTGCAATAATTGCTGGCATTGCATAACACCGCTTGAGTTGGACAGGACTCCTGGTCAGCCCTAACCACTTGCCCACCAACAAAGGTGGTGCCCTTAGGTAAGAAGGCCACGTTCCAGCCTCCATTTCAATCAATCAATTAATCAAAATCTTTATTTAACCAGGTGGGCACCATTGAGCAAGGCTCATTTGCAAGGTGGACCTGGTTATGAATACATCAAAGTACAGTACAGAAGCAGGTATACAAAAAGCAATACTATACAAGGAAGAAAAAGTATATACAGTGTATACAGTACAGTACAAGGTTGAAATAAATAAAAAAAACAGCATTATTTTGCAATTGAAGAAGTCAGCAGATGTACAATCAACCATAGGCATACAGGGGTTATAAGCAGAGATCTTTTGAGTGAGTCAGCCGGCAACTACACATATAGGGGAAAGAGGCCATGTATGGGGTGGCAGGTTAGAGAGGTAAAGAAGAGGAGGGATATATTACTGATGACTGGGGGATAAATTGAGCTAAAAACCACAGAAAGTAATGATGGCTGTCGTGTACTTGTTTATTATGATAATGACATGTTGAATAGGTGGGTGATTGGCACCGCAAGCACAGGGTAGGCACATTTCAGATAGTATGGCTCTATGAAGTTGTAGCCTGCTCCCTTCCTGGTGTCCAGTTGCAGCAGTAGATCTTCCACCTCTTTTAAAGTGACAGGCAGGAGGGAGAAGGCCTCCTCGGTAGAGGGGGAATCGTGCATTGATAGGCCCTGAGATGTGCGGAGGTCATTGGCAGGAGAAGTATAATTTCACCCCAGGTGTCTTCTGGACTTAACAACCCCGATGCGAGTGTCCCTCTCATCCAACCTCCACTGTTGCAACCTCCTGCCCCCCACCCCTCGGGCAATGTCCAATGCTCTACAGTGCTGATAGGCAGAAAATAGTAAAGGTGGAGGGAAAAGGGTGGAGAGCATGGAGAGCAGAGGCTGAATAGGACACGACCTGGGAGGGGTAGATCTATAACACATATCACAGGCCCAAGACATGGAGCAGGGGAAAAAATATTCCAACAAATAAAATTCAGAATATGACTAATATACACAACTTCAACAACTCTCTCAGATAGAAAGCTAAACATAAAATCAAACAAATATACCCCTTTTTTCCAAAAACTCCCACTCGCTCTTCCCAAAAGGGGAGATTCAGATAAAATAAACAAATCAATCTAAAATCCCTACCCAACCTAATAACACTGTATTATAATAAATACAAAAATAAGTTAAATTAAGAAAAAAAACATACTTCTTAATCTCTAAGTGAATACTATACAATAATAAACCAAAAGGGATGTTAAATCACCATCAGAAGTCACTTTCAGGAAGCCCAGGCTACAAAATAAAACTGCACCAGCCTAATTAAGTGCACCTCCTCTCACAAGGTGTACCAATTAACATAAAATAAAATAAAATAGCAATTTAACATAAAATAAATAAATAATTCAGTTTATTACACCCCCAGGTCCTCTCACTACCTGGGTGCCCAAAATAACCGGATACTCTCACTGCTCGGAACACAAAAAGAACGTTTTAAACAGATTGTTTTCCCAAAGGGTCTTCTTCAAATGGCAAGAAGCATCCACCATTAAACAACATCTAAATTAAACAGCTACTTAATTATCTTTGTATCCCACCAAACTACCTCTAACTTTTAATATATGTATAGACAACATTCTGTGCAGTTCCTTTGATGGAACCAAGAATTTGGAGTTTAGACTATGTCACTTCACAGTTTCAGAACAGTGGGTACTGTACAGATAAGTTTATGCTTACATTTGGGCATAAATTTGCAACATCTCTAGTCCCAGATAGGAGATTACAACATAATATTACAAGGGTGACTAATTTAATTGGAACTTTGGGGGGGTACTGAAGTTGTTGTTCTTTCCCTCGATGCCGAAAGGGCCTTTGTTAAGTGTAATGGGAATTTCTGTTTGAAGTGATGGGGTCTTTTGGCATCAAAAGAAAGTAAATAGACTGGATAAAAACGGTATATAAAAGTCCAAAAGCTAGAGTTAAAACTAATAAAAATATCTCAGATATTTTTGTTTGTCAAGGGGTACAAGGCAGGGATGCCCCTTGTCTCCACTCTTGTTTTCTTTGTTCATTGAACCATCAGCAGTTATGAATAGAGAAAACAAGGATATGCAGTGGTGTCAAATTCTTAATCAGGTTCATAAATTATCATTATATGCAGATGATATGCTTTTATTTATAAATGAACTGGAAAAAAACTATTTTCAACCTATGGAATTGTTTAAAAACTTTGGGACTATATCAGGTCATAAAATTAACTGAAGGAAAAGCTAAGCTCTTTTTTTTTGGCTAATGAAATGATGATTCAAGACAACCATCCATTAAAAATATTATGTAAAGATTCTTTCAAATATTTTTTTGGGGGGGGGGTTCATCTAATTCCAGATAACAATCTTTATGAATTAAATTACTCTCCAGTTTTTCAGAAAATCAAATCTGATTTAAATGAGTGGGCCACTGCATCAAAGAGCTTTGTGAGGTCCATGAAAATGGCTGCAGTGTAAAGGCCCTGATCCATGCCTTTCAGCACAAAGGCTATGAATTGGGGGTAGTGGAGTATTTGCTGTGGAAGCTAGACTGAAAAAGGGAGAGGAAAGAAGATGAGTCAAGGTAGGTAGATGCAGTACTTGGGAAAGAACATGTTTTTCCTGCATCTTAGCCAGGGAATTGAGGAGTGATCTGGTAGTTACCCAGGAAAGAAGTGCGGCTCTACCCCATTGTGGTATTAAGAGACTGTAAGGCAGCAAGTGTAGTCTCTATGAAGAATGCTG
Source organism: Neoceratodus forsteri (assembly GCA_016271365.2). Lineage (NCBI taxonomy): Eukaryota > Metazoa > Chordata > Ceratodontiformes > Ceratodontidae > Neoceratodus > Neoceratodus forsteri. The sequence continues at coordinate 319,790,974 of CM028134.1, forward strand.
AAAAGAAAAAGATGCTGGGGTTGAAGATAAGGAGATGATGGACATTTGTAGAGAGACATGGCAGGAAGGAGAGGGACAAGGAAGCCAAAATGGAAATTGCCATGATACAGCTAACCCAGCTGATGCTGCACCACACAGAGGCAGCTTACCTCCACAAAATACAAGTCAAAAACAGGAACATAGTGTAATCACAAAAGAAACCAGAAAGCCCTGTAACTTTCTACACTTTGCTGTGATTTATTTTGGAGCACTTAGTAAAACCTTTGCAACTAACAAGTGACTCTGTTTCTTTTGTGAGCTCACCACATTCCTACTTTTGAGAGGGAAAGGGGAAGGGAGGAGGAGGAAGAAGAAGAGATAGGGTATAGGAAGGGAAGAAATTGTTAAAGGTGTTAGCAACCTCAATTGAGTCAAACATAGGTCAGTTACTTAGTTTGAGGGTAGAGCTAGATTGCATGGGGGGGGCAGCAGGGAGTGGATAACCTTCTAGAACCTATCAGGGGATTAAAAGATATTCTGAGGGTTGTAGGTGACGTAAATTGATTTAGCTTCCCTTGTGACTTTAGTACAGTTGCTACAAAGTTGCTTGTATTTTGAAAAATCCTCTGGGAGCCTGAGACTTTGTGGACATGCTAGGTAGAATCATGAGCTTTGAGCAGGTCAAAAATCTCTGCAGCAATCCTGGAAAGGTGGGACCCACCGGCACAATACCTCCTGAGAGGTGCATGTTCATCACATGTTGTAATTAATTTGGACATGAAAGAGGTTAGACCAGCATCTACATCAGTAATAAAGTGAGTGATGACCAGTTAGTAACCTGAAGATTGTCTAGTAGGGATGGGAGGTCAAGAGACTTAAATAATCTAGACCAGACAAATTTTGGTGGATGCTTAAATTTGGTGGATCCAACAGACGCAACAAACCATGAAAGCATCCGGCAGGGTTCCAGCAGAAGTAATGTAGTGGGGGCCTGAGAACAGGACACTATCAATGAGGGAATGAGTTGAGGAGTTGGGCTTGAGATGAATTGTCTCAGTAATGAGCTGAGTGAGACCAAGGGACTCAATTTGGTAGATGGTGTTTTTTGCTGAGAGGGGAGAGACAGTTTATATTTAAATCCCCAAGGATTAAGAGTTCACCTGAAACTGAATGGGAGGAGATGGATAAGGGCATGGCAGGAATGGGATCATGCTTGACCTTAGAGGAGGAGTAATTGTCACCAACAAAAATGAGAAGTATGTACTGGAATGAGAGTCTGCACTGGAAGAGTTCATGGGATGAGGTGATGGTAGAACAATGTCACAGTTAAGGCTGAGATGTATATACAGAAGAACACCAACACCACACTTTCCCAGTTCTGTCTGTGAACTGTGTAACATGAAAGTCCAATACCATTGATTCTGACAGAGTACCGGATTTCAGTCCACATATCAGGACTGCAGTGTATAGCTCACAGCCATAGCTGGTCAAGCTTGGGGAGTAAACTCCTGACATTTGTATGAAAATCACTCAGTCCTTTGGGAAGGTTGGTGGCTGGTAGTAAAATGGGTGGGCAGGGTTAATCTTCACATCACCCACCAGCAGCCAGCAAAAGTGTTATGAGTAGCAATCATTTGTGAAACTTATTTATTTTATTTATTTAGCTTTTGTTGACTGGGTAAGTGCACTAGACAAATCCTGCCGATTTTCAGGCGCGACCCAGGGGAAGGGGATACAAATGCATGCCAACTGACCTTGAACCAGATTAAGCTGTTGGTGGTATTTTTAGTGAGTCTTTAAACAAGTACTCTGGATGAGGGTGGTGGTGAGAGGGAAGTGGGGATTGAGGGAAAGAATGCAGGAGAGCATCAAGATTGAGATACGGGGAGGAGATGAAACCAGACTGAATAAGGAAAGGGAGAGGGGATAACAGGTTACGAGAGACAGGAGACAGGGCAAAGAAAGAAGATTGGGAGTAATATGGGGGGAATTGTGAGGAGAGGGAGGGGAGGAATAGGATGTACAGAAAAAGCAAAATGAAATGGAAGAAGAGAGAGTGAATCATAATAAAAAGTAGTGAGGTCTGGTGGAGGATATAAGATTTAGTAGCTAGCCAACAGGGGTGGTGGGAAACACCTGCTACATGGGTTACCAGTCAACACATATGAAAATGCCTGCCTCAGCACACACACAGAAGTGGGACTGTTTGTCATGTGGGTGAAATGTGGCTACTAACTGCCTGAGTGGCATGTGCAAAAGAACTTATGAGTTTGGGCATCCATGAGATGCCAGTACTCTGTTGCTAGGCTCACGGAATCTCCCACAGCATTGCATCACAGGTGCTATGAATGAGCATATACAGTAGTCATTCAACAGTACCATGTATTGTTGTTACATATGCACAGTCATAGAGGCTAGAGTTTAATCACCACATGGCCACTTACTGCTTCATGTTGTGCTGAGGCAGAATGTTTTTGATCTGTAGATCCCACAACTGCTGCCTTTTCTTGAATAAGTGGGAAAATTACCTCAAATACAGTGACACACACACACACACACCTTCATTATGTCTGATAGGCTGAGAAAGTCCAGCACTACCAAGTTAATACAATGTGCAATTAAGCTGCAGTATGTAAAAAAAACTCAATCCTCTGCACTCTAACCACATTTCTTCCTTTATCGCTAACTATAAGACAACTGTTTATGGATAATTGGTGCTGGTGCAGCAATAGGTCAGTGATCTCAAACAGTTCAACAAAGATGTTAGCCACAATGTGTTCTTGTGGCATGAAGGTCATTTATAAAGTTTCTTGCTTTTGAATTTCAGGGATGGGGATGATGAAGATCTAGACATGGAGTATGGGGCCACAGGCAAATCTGGCAGCTGTGCCCAGTGGTTCTTTATGAACATGACAGACAAAGAAGAAGACAACCTACTGCTCCATATGTCAATAATCAAGTGCACTGTATTAACTGCTGATTGTTTCAGTCATGTGACAGGCTGTGTGCAACAATATCCCACAGCTAGGGCACTGCCCAGTCTGAGATCTATTTACATGAAGAAACTTTCCATTTTAGACAGGCCTTTGCCATCAGCTTCCTGAAGCCTGAATTCTCTAACAAGGAGTATTGAAAGAGATCAACTGCAAGCATTTGGGCTGTAGGAGCTCTAGGTTCCCTGGACACTGTGTGATTATGGGACTACTTTGTGAAATGTGTCCAGGTCTGCGCTATTGTTGGCTGATCAAATTAAGCAATAATGCATGACAGGGTGTGTGTTGTGCTGGGATAACATCACGCTTGGGGTGATTAGGCACGAGGCCGCAGGCCGAGTGTGACTAATCACCCAGAAGTGACATTATCCCAGCACAACATATACCCTGGAGTGCATTATTGCTATTATACAATGGCTCATTTGTAAAATGAAATAAAAAATAGGTTGAAATTATGTTAAAAATGTGTTGTTTTACTGATTTTTTTCATTAAGTAGGAATACATATTGAAAAAATAGTGCTGTTCTATTGTTTGCCCAGAAGGTGGTGCTGCTGCATTTGCTTCTTCTGTTCACCCCAACACACACACATGTATCTTTTTTTACATCAAGTTTAACTGAGCAGGCTATGTCAGCTGTTTTTTTAATCCAAATTTGGATAGTTCCATTTAGCTTTGTGACCCCCATGTTATGCAGTACTGGTTAGTGCTCTTTTAAATGGTTACCCGTGCCCCCCCCCTGCAGTCAGGAAAGGTTGCGATCTGTGACAAGCTGAAACTGTTGGTACCGATCTGAAAGTGTTGTGTTCAAGTACATTCACTCATGCAGGTATGTAAGGAGCAGAGCAAGAGACTGCAAAGGGCAAATGTATGGGGCAGAGTGCGGGACTTGTGATGGAATGACTCCCTTAGTTTCCTTTTGTTTTTTTACTATGAATTTTTTTTTTCAGCCAGAAACACCTAGCGGGAAGTGAGTGGCTTCTCCAGGCAGCAACAAGCGTTGCTGTTTAAATGCGCTTATGCTACTGCCGCGCGGGAATCAAAATGTTGTCAAGGATGACGACTTTTTTTTTACTTAAAAGATTTTTTCTTTGAGACACATCATGAGGGAATGGCTAGGAGCTTCTTGCCACTGTGTGTGCTGCTCACAACTGGCAGCAAGTGAGTCTGCGTCACTGATGGTGGGTGCTGAGTCGGAGTTAGCAAAGCGTTCTGCCGTGCCACATGAGGGTAGGTGGAGTGCTTCTTGTACAGTTGCTGTGGTGTGTGTGCTGGGACTAGATCCATGATGTTGTGCTGGGATAACATCATGGGTCCAGTCCCAGACTGGCCAATCAAAGGTCAGCATTTTTTCTTGCCATTGTATAATATACTTTTTTGTCCAGAACATTTTTTGACACTATTCCATCAGAAGCATGTCTCTAAGGATGTACTCCACCACCCACCGACTTCTGTTGTTACAAAAAGGATGTGATTGCTCCTCCTTGGTTTCTCTTAAGTGCCAGTTGAACTAGTGGTGCCTCCCTTATAAATGTACTGCTCATTTTCCCTTTTGAGATGATGAATATCACAGCACCTCAATAGCCCTGGTCTTGTGTGTTGCCCATATAGCCAGATGATTGTGTTTAAGATGAGTATGCTGTCCAGTGATGCCAAGATGTGCTCCCCTATACCACAGCTGACATGTGCCTGGCATAGTTATGATACTACCTGACTCTCATCCAATAGATTGCTAATAAAATTGTCCAACACAAAGAATTAGTATGGGTAGCGGTAACTCACTGTGGTGAAAGTGGAAGGTTGTGGCTCCTCAACTACTTTCACTGGTTGAGTATCTAGTGGTTACCTTTTTGGACCTTTTGGTCTAGGAATGGGTTTGCACATCATATTGGTGTCAGTCTCACCTTTCATATTTTTAGGACTTTAAGCCATATGCTGAGAACGGGAGCAGATATTTGCAGTTGGGTCACTCTTGTTAACATTAACAAAAAAATAGAAACAGATTTGAACCTGAAACCACAAGTAAACATTGAAGAAACATGTGTCACTGAACACAATTTCTAACCACCTAAACTAATAAGTAGAAAATATTCTTATGGATGCTGGTATCCTTAATAACCAACACATTATTATCTCAAAGTGTACATTGAAATATTTATCCACTATCTGATGACCAATGCTCTTCTTCTAGAAGAAATTCAAGATATAAAACATCAATTAGAGAAAGATGTCTTAAAAAATCTTTCAGAGTTAAAAATAAGGCCATAGAATTGCAATCAACCAAACCTAGACAAAATCTTTCATTTTCTATGATAATCATTCCACATTCTACAATTAATAAAAGGAGAACATGGAAAATGGATAAACAACAACAGAAGAAGAAAAAAATTAAAAAAACAATAATAATAATATAATATCATAAGAATAATACTGTATTATAACTATACAAGTAAAAGAAAACAAGCATTTGTCAATGCCGAATGTTTACTTGCTGGCATTGGTAGTGTAGAAGTTATGGAGCTGCATAATAGGAATGGCAGTGAAGTATTGAACTGAAGCCAACCCCACCACCACCACCCTGCAGAGAGTGACAGGTATTGGGTGTGCTTGGGTCGCAGCATAACGGCACGCCATTTCACCACACCCTACCTGCAGACACTGACAAGTGTCATGGTGTGCCTTGGGGTCTTTGGCCTTCAAGCGCACCCCATTCCATCAGGAAATATGGTGAGATGGGTGCGATAGAGGAGAATGGGGTGAACTTTGGGACCGAAGAGTCCAAGGCATACCTCAATGCCTCTCACTGGCTGCGGGGTGTGGAATGGTATGAGCATTACAGGCAAGAATCCCAAGTCACACCTCTGATGCCTTTCATTCTCTTCAGGGTGGAGCGTTATGGTTGGAAACCCTAACACCTCAAGCATTCGTTGGTATTTTCACTCCAAATTTTCAACATGTTTTTTTTGTGACCCCACCTCACAAACAGTGGCAATATCAGTTTGTTAGCCGAAAGCTGCTTATGCACAGCGACTACGGCATTTAGCACCACAGGTGCAAAAACACATTTCGAACAGGATGTGAAAAATGACAGCTGTACTGTTCAAGGGGAGGTGTAAAAAATGGCAATGTTGCAAATCTGCAGTAAAAATATTCAAAAAACTGGTGAAGTCACAAGTGTGCATAGAAACTGTGCACTGCACACCTGTAATGTAATTAGTTTGGGGATTTTTTACAGCAGATTGTCAACGCAGGCATTTTGGGACCTCCGATCATGAACAGTGTCACTGTGATTTTCTTTATCTGTCCTGAACAATGATTTCCCACAGCGACCACGCATCTCTGCGCTGAAAGTGTGAAAACACATTTCGGCCATGTTGTGAAAAATGACAGCTGTACTGTTCATAAGGAAGTGTGGAAAAATGCCATTGGTGAAAATCTGGACTGAAAATATTACAAAGTCATGAACTTACAAGGGTGCATGGAAACTGCACAATGCTCACTCATAACACAGTCATTTTATGGACTTTTGTCACCAAATTTTCAACATAGCCATTTTAAGACCTCTGCGCATGAACAGTGTAACTGTGATTTTCTTAATCTGTCCCATACATTGATTTCGCACACGACTGCACCATTGTGCGCTACATGGGCAGAAACACGTTTTGTGCAAGATGTGAAAAATGACAGCTGTAATGCTCATAAGGAGGTGTGGTAAAATGGCAATGTTTAAAATCTGGAGTGAAAATATTGAAAATTTGTGAATTATCGAGTGTGCGTAGGAACTGCGCAATGCACGCTCGTAAAACAGTAATTTTTAGGAATTTTTCCACCAGATTTTCAACATAGGCTTTTTGAGAGCCCACCTTATGAAAAGTGGCAGTGTTGTTTCATTACTCAATCCCAAAAGGTGATTTCACGAAGTGACTGCAAAATCACCCTTCAGTCCTGATTAACACCATGACAGTGAGAGCATTCATGAGAAGGGGTCCCAAAAACCCCATGTTGAAAATTTGGTGCAAAAATTCCAAAAAATGCCTGAGATATGCAGCAAAGTTGAAAAAACCATATCGATGTCATTATACAGCTTACCGGCATTTCCTCAGTTCGCAGTCAGCTTTGAAGAGTGCAGACGTGTTCCTGGTCCACCGAAGATCATTGCGCTGGAGTCCAGAGGTAAGTATGGGGTGAGGGGGGGTGTGGGAAGGCAGGGTGCGCAGTGGGTAGGCACAGTTGGAGGCAGAGACAGCGAGGGACCGTTTTTGTGTTTCAGGTTATTTTTTTTTTTAAAAGGAGACGACGCGGGATGTTTGCCATGCTGGGGTGGGCTCCCAGCGTGGCACAAGGATGGCTGTTTGGGGGGGGCGTGGAGCCTACAGGGGTTGGGCACCCCCATCAGCGATAGCATCTGTTGCCATGCTGGGGTGGGCTCCCAGCATGTCACCCTGTACTCCCTGTGGGGGAACAGTGGAGCCAACAGGGGATTGGGCACCCCCGTCGGCTATACGATGTGTAGCCATGCTGGAGTGGCCACCCAGCGTGGCATGTGGAACTCTGTTTGGAGGGGAGTGCCACACAGCAGACAGGGTATTGGGCACCCCCGTCGGCTATACAGTGTGTGCGTGGAGGGGCGAGCACGCAGTATGCGTGCGTGTGTGTGTGTGTGTAGGGGGAGCGAGCATGAGCAGGTGATATCTTATCGCTGCTCACTGAAGTGTAGCTCCCCCTTTCTGCTGTACTCCACTGCATTTTAGACTGCTGTCATAGACAGCTCCAGCAGCCATTGGAGAACTGCGGCCATGCCTGCAAACACACTGACTGAATTGGAAGAGGGCTGTCACACCTCTGAAAACTCAGATGATGGCACTATGGTTCTTGTACATGCGTGCAAGCAAACATAAAAATGAAAAGAAAGCCATACAGGAGCATAAGACTTCAGTACAAATTCATAAGGAAGTGGGGACAGAAAACAATAAAATGGAGACAATGAATCTAAAAGAAGAAATGGAAAAGGAAAATTCAATTACATCAAACAAACCTGTATCCAAATCTTCAACCTAATTGTTGGCTGTTGGGCTCTGAAAAGAGAATTTAAACTATTTTATACAATCTGTACAAGATAATGAAATCTAGACTATAGGCAGGGCAAATTCTAGGAAAGGGTGCATACATTTAATTTATGACCTATCAGGTAATGATACTATCCTGAGAATAACAAGTATCTTCCCTAAACAAAATGAAAACAGACATTCACTGGTGGAGCTGATGACATAGAGGATAATTGATGGGCAACAGTTAACAACAATGCTGTGTTCACTTTGAGAAGTTGTCACGCCCTCCCATACACTATATTGAGGATAATGGATGGGTAACAGTGAAAAACAATGCTATGTTCACTTCAAGAAGTTGTCATGACAACCAGGTAGCGATCTACAGTTGTCATGATGACCTTGAGAAGTGAACTTAGCATTGTTATCCACTGTTGCCCATTCATTATCTTTTATGGTGTATGGGCAACTGTGAACTATGGCAACAAAAAATTATTTTTTTTTAAGCTGAGACTCTAAACTGAGGGCAGTGGCAATGGATATCACTATACTTAATGGGCAGTTTGAAATGGCTGCCAGAAATGTTGGAAACCTAACAGCAACAAGTGTAAATCCAAACAGCAGTCCTCTAGCTTGCAGACATCAGTCATGTATCAGTTTTGATACAGGTGCCTGGAGCCTCTCCTATCTCTACTAGATAGCTTTGTGAACTGCTGCCTTTCTGTGTTCGCTGATCGCTATTTTTTTCCACAGTACTGATAAAAAAAAAAAAAGACTGGCACAACTGTTAGGGTCACATGAGTGAAAAGGCATTCCATGTTGCACCCTACTAGTGACCTACTCAAGATGGTACAACTGCAGTTTGACATCACTACTAGGGTACAATAACACTAAGAATTCATTAAATTCCATTAACAATCACATTTTCTCATACACCATATATATTTTTTTTAATCTGAGCAGGGACTCAAGAAGAAAGAAAATATTGTTATAGTATTCAGAGACTACAATGACATGAATTTACATGTTTATGTCATGGTCTTGAACATGCACTTTGCTTAGCAAGCCTAATTTAACACTACCTTTCCTCCTCCCTTCGCTCCCTCAGTCATCTTATCACTCAAGCCTTCTCAGCCTGTGCTGCCCTACCCACCCCCTGTGCTACGATACCCCCCTTCTCTTCCTCTAGCTCCCGGCGAAAACTCTCCTTCTGCCACCCTCTGTCCAGAGCGTCTCTCCTCCTTCTGCTCCTGACTGGTAACATACATCCCAATCCTGGTCCAGCTTGCAAAGGCTCCTCAAAGGAATCCACCGGGCTTCTTATTGCTTCCATGAACATATGTAGCCTCCTTAAAAAATTCGACTCTCTCAGTTGCTGGGTTGCAGTTCATAAACCTGATGTCATCTCAGTAGTTGAAACTTGGCTGTCAGACTCTACCCCTGACTCCCTGGTCTCACTCCCCGGCTACTCCCTTTATCGGGAGGACCGTGTTGGTATGCCAGGTGGGGGCTGTGCCATTTATGTCAAAGACCCTCTCGTTGGACTAGCCCTCCCAGCCCCGGTCCTTGACTTCAGAGCTCAGGCCCTAACCCTAAAATTATCTCCTGATCCCTCTAGGGGTCCCATCTGCCTGACTACAGTGTACATACCTCCAAAAAATCAAGCACAAGCACTAGGCCCACTAATCGATTATCTTACCTCCCTACCCCACTCCTCCGACCAAATCCTTGTGGGGGACTTGAACATCAATTGGCTTAGCCCTTCATCCACTTCCTCCCGTGACACCTTTACAGCCATCAACCTAACCCAACTAGTCTCCCAACCCACTAGAGTGAATCATAGAATGGGATCTAGCACACTCCTGGATGTGGTCCTCACAAACCACCCTAAAAGCATCCGCAATATCCAAATCCTCCCGGACTGCCTTAGTGACCACTCCCCAGTTCTCTTCTATTGGTCAACCTCCCTGCCCAAACCCACAGCACAAACTACCCTTCGGTGACGTCTTAGACCTGGTGGGCTGAAAGACCTTAAGCAACTCCTAGCCCTCATAGACTGGTCCCCTATACTAAACGCCCTGGATATTGACACGGCCCTTACCTTCTTTATCCATACCTTCAACTCTGCTTGCGACATTTTTGCACCCATAACTGCAAGCCAGTCCAAAGTAAGGCATGCCCCCTGGATTACCCCCACCCTGCACCAACATTTTAAGCACAGGGACAATCTATGGCACATTGCCATGGAAACGGGCCGCCCAGCTGACAGGCTGGCCTATGCTGCTGCCCGGAACAAATGTACATGGGCCACTCGAAAAGCGAAGGCTGAGCACTATCAAGCCTCCCTCACTTCCTCATGGGGGAATGCTAGGACTTTCTGGGACAACATTAAGCAGCTAAATGGTGGCACGCGTTCTCCCCCACCTTCGCTTATCAACATTAATGGTTCAGTCTCCTCAGACCCTGTCCTTATTGCCAACCACCTCAACAATTCTTTCACAGACCTTAGCCGGTGCTCCTGATAATTTCTTCCTCCCCCTCCTCCAGGTCTGTCCCTATTCTCCCACACCCTTGTTCTACTTGTGCGAGTCACTGCCCAGGAAGTCAGACCTTACCTACTCAAAGCCTTAAAGAGTAACACAATTGGCAATGACTCCCTAGTCCCAGTCTTCTCAAGTCAGGTTCTGGATCTGGTTCTCTCACCAATCACCAGCCTCTTTAACAAATCCCTCTGCCTAGGGCAATTCCCTCTGCCTGGAAGATAGCTATTGTCACCCCAATACACAAGGGTGGTGATAGGACCCTCCCTAGCAATTATCGACCTATCTCAATCCTCTCTCCTCTCTCTAAGGCCTTAGAAAAAATTGTGGCCACCCAAATCTCTGAATACCTCGATAAATATAGCATCCTCTGCCCAGAACAACATGGTTTCAGAGCAGGCCACAGCACCAATACTGCCCTCCTGGAGTTCTCTAACTTTCTTCACACCTCACTGGACTCTGGCTCCCTAGCAGGGGCAGTGTTCATTGACTTATCAAAAGCCTTTGATACTGTCTCCCACCCCCTCCTGCTAGCTACCCTTAGTCACTTAGGCTTTGACACTGGGCCTGTTTCCTGGTGCTCCAGCTACTTGTCGGCCTGCTCACAACGTGTGAAAATCAATGGGAAACTTTCCAGCACCTGCCCTATCCGCTCCGGAGTCCCTTAGGGCTCCATTCTTGGGCCCTTGCTCTTTTCCCTTTTTCTCAACTCCCTGCCCAGTGTATGTACTGGAAAAATCCTTCTTTACGCAGATGATGCTGTACTCTTTGCCTCCGACTGTAATCCCATCTCACTTCAGGATTCTCTGCAGGAATCCTACAATGACACAGAAGCCTGGTTTACTGAGCACAGGCTCGTAACTAATCTAAAGAAAACCAAAACCATGCTCTTTGCCCACCCCCAAAATAAATCCAGTAACTATCCTCTCGCAGTCCACTCCACCTCTAAACTCCCTATTGAGCTAGTTCACTCTTATAAATACCTAGGTATAACCTTTGACCCTGCCCTCTCTTTTCATGCCCACATCTCTGCCCTTGCCTCAGCCTCTAACACTCGGCTGGGTATCCTCCATCGTCACAAAAACTGCCTCCCACGGATGCCCTCCAACTTGCAGTCATATCCTCTATTCTATCTCTGGTAGACTATGGCCTACCTGTGCATGGTGCAGCAGACCAGACTGCCCTGCACAAGCTCCACCTCACCTTAAACAAGGCCTGCAGGCTCGTAACTGGGGCTCATAGTCTAACCCACACTTGCCATCTTTACACCATGGCTAATCTACTCAACCTAGATGAGCGCCTCAAATACCAAACCTGCCTCCTAACAAAAAAATCACTCCTTGGACTATCCCCACTGGGTCTGTCAACCACTATCCACCGTGCTAACCCTACAGTGCATACTCGCATATCCCGCATAAAGGCTACTGGTTATACAGGTCGAGAACCTCGCACGGTCAAAGGGCTTACCCCTACAGAGCCCCCTGTTGGTATAACGCCCTCCTCGCCGGAGCCACTGATGCCGCCTCGTTATCGTACTTCAAAACTAGTCTTAGAAATCACCTGCTCTCAACACGCAGCTGTACCTGCCTCTAAGCCTCCTCCTATCCTCCTATCCTCCCAGACAAGGCTCACTGAGCCGCTCTCTGACCTTCTGCCCAGCTCTACCTTTACTTGCTACTATCTTCCCCACACTCCTCTTCTGATGTCTCCCACCCAGCCTTACCTTTATTCTTTCCACTGAATCAATCTCCATGTAACTACTGCATTTTGTCCACGCTGTAAAGTGCACATGTAAGCCTGTTTGTATACTGTGTTTGACAAATGCCTGTATTTTTTGGCTGCTTCCTAAATGTTCTCAGATTTTTTTGTCTGCCTTGATGTTTGTTTCCTGCACTGTTTTGTCCTCACTGTGACGAGGTACCTTTGTAAATGAGCCTCTGGCTCAAAGGTTGTTAAACTGATGTTCTAATAAATAAATAAATACATTTAAATCAAAGAGATTATCTCAACTCAGTTGAAAAATTGCTTCAGTCATAATTTGGAGATCAGTAGACAGAATATTTAATGCAACAGAAGCAAGACTACATATAGAACAATAGGTCTTATATTAACCCCATACCTTCCTTAAATGGAATTTTTCAAATGAACGTGAACTTCCAAAAACAAGCAGTTTAGAAGTAGAAACTATATCAATACTTTCTATTTTTGGAACAGGGAAACTCAACAATGAGAATGAGCAAACCCTAAAGTTTAATACAGTCAATTTTCCCAGCTAGCTACAGTCTTAGGGCTCTCCATCTTTCAAAATCAGGTATGAGCGATTCTAGTAGGTTAAGAAAGTTAGTAGAGATAATTTTGTCTAAGTTGGGGTGCAAAGTAATGCCCAAATATTTAATACCATTAGGGGACCAATCTAACCCTAGGGTAATGAAGATATCCTGTGAGGTAGCCAAATTTAATGGTAGGACCGCTGTTTTAGACTGGTTCAGTTTAAGGCCTGATACCTGGGTAAACTTTTCTAGGATATTAAAAATACCTTGTATCACCTGGAGAGTGTATTCTGTGGTAATAAGAAGGTCATCCGCATAGAAAAAAGTTTTGAAAACCGAATCCCCTCCTCGTAGTCCGGGAATCTGGGAAGATTCTTGGAGTGCGATGGCAAGGGGCTCTATAGCTTGGACAATTAGGAGTGTGGAGAGGACAATCTTGTCTTATGCCTTTCTGTTATAGGAAGGGTGCTGAGATGATACCATTAGTTAGGACAGAGGCCATGGGAGAGGCATATAGGAGTTTAATCCAGGAAGTGAAGGAGGGACCAATATCCATAGCAGAGAATGTATGAAAAAGAAAGGGTCATTCTTCCTAATTGAACCCCTTTTCAAAGTCAAAGGCCAGGGCTACAGAGAGCATTAAAGGATGTTCTAGACAGATGCTTCAATGTAATTAAGGTTCTGTGATGGTCAGACCCTAGACGGACTTTAATAAACACAGCCTGCGAGGTGTGGATTAATCCTGGGAGGAAGGGTTCAAGCCTAGAGGCTAGAGCCTTGGCCAGGATTTTAGCATTGGCATTGATGAGTGATATACGGTGATAACTGCTAGGAAAAAGTGGGGTTTTCCCTTTTTTTGTGATAACTGTTGTGGTAGCTTCCCTCAAGGTAGGGGGTAATGTGCTAGCTAGAAGGGAGTGACAGAATGCTCAGACTAAATATGGGGTCAGGTTAAGGCCTGGTAATCTGTAGAAGTCTATGGGCAGCCCATCCTTACCGGGGGCCTTATGGAGGTTCATGGATTGAATCATGGCATCTACCTCTGCTTCTGAGAGTTGGGATTCCAGAGCTATGGAATCCTTTTGAGGAAGTCGGGGAATTGGCAATGCAGCCAAGAAGGCTTCATATGTATAAGACCTTTAACATTATTTACTATGTATTGCTGAAAGAGCTACTGACACCTGAAAGAAAACTTTGAAAAACATAATAAGTAGGTACAATTCTGCTGGTATTCCATATATATATTCTAGATTTCTCCTCCCCATTATTATTACTGAAGAAATGTGCATGAATCCATGCTTTTTATCCCATACAGTTACTTTAAAGTTAGTCTGTCTCTGTAGCTTACTCCCTACAGTACTTCAAGTCATAATGCTCTGTTGTGACATCACAATCTGTTGCCATGAACGTAACTGTGATATCACAAGCAGTGCATTATGACCTCAGGTAGGGAGACAGCAACAGAAATAGATAAATCATTCAGGAGCAAATATTCTGTTTTCATACAATTGACCTCAGTAATAATAATGGGGAAGAGGAATAAAGAACTAATATGAAATACAAGCTGAATTTTCATCTAAATATTATGTTTTGTTGAAGTTTTCCTGAAGTTGTCGGCTGCTCTTTAAGCTTGTTTTCCCTTGTTGTTTTTAATCATTTTCATTTTCCAATGCTAGCACAGACACACAGAGAGTTTTAAAATGAAGTTTCAGTTGGTTTATAGCTTTTCTCAGGGAGTGAACTTTCAAGTCATTTGACCTTGGGATAGCTTTCTTTTGATGGAACTTTTGCTGTCTTTATATGAGTATGTGTTGTTTTTAATGCTGTTTTAACCAATGGGGTCCTTAACAACTTTTCATCTGTTTTTATGTTTGCCATGTGCGCTAGCTCGCAGCAAGCAATCATCATCCTATGATAGTGACTATTGTCATGTTTGCCACGTACGCTTGCACAGAGCAAGCAAACATCTTCCTATGATAGTGACTTTTGAGGGGTGTGATACTGTGCCTACAATGGAAAGTAATGTTTATTGGGAAAGTCTGTAACAAATCAGTTATCAGCCAGTCTAAATATGACAGCGTTTTAGCTTGGTGGGTGGAAACTGTGTCTACTTCAAAACAAAAAGCCAACCCTATCATGGGTTCATTGTCTCCTTTGATGTTGCTGCTCAGCATGCTGACCTCTCCTTATCAGACTGGCTTAGGTATGCCAACAATCTACATACACCAACTGTTAAAAGTAGTGTGTGTGTGTGTGTGTGTGTGTGTGTGTGTGTGTGTGTGTGTATGTGTTCCTTTCTCTCTTCCTCTTTCTCACACTGCTGGCAAATGGTATTTACTCACTGTTAAAGATGATTATCCCTGAAACCTTTGTTTTCACATGCCTCACTAACATCCAGGCTATATATATTTATATTTGTAACAGCATTGATGCACTTCAAGTTGTAGCTAGTAGCAGCCTTGTGTTTACAAAGATCTCACATCTCTTTATGTATCAGTTCTGACTGGTGCTGCAGTAAGTTAGGTTTTTTTTTTACAGTGGAAGTTTAAAGTGGACTGCACATATGTGCTTTTTCATCTTGAAATATATTATGCTGTTAGATTTAATTTTGGGATAGTCAAAAATCTTTTTAAGTAGCCCTGAGGGCTTGTACCAGAAAATGTAATATTTTAGTAAGTGCATCAGCTGGCCAGCAGAAATGTCTGTGGGGCTAATGGGTTTTTTAAGTCACTAGCCCTGTTGGCTAGTGGCTGCAAAACTTAAAGAGCTAGTGAAACCAAAGCAAACAGACAGGAAAATGATACAAATTTTAAGAAGTAGTCTTAAAACTTTTCATTTCTGAAGCATTTTTCCTTTTCTTTTTTTTCTCATTGGAAAGTCTTATATGTGATAATATTGTGCTGGATGTGTGGAACAGTTCTTAGCCTGTCAGCTGACTTATCTATCTGTATCAACCCCCACTACGTCATCAGCATGGTGATCTCACTGAAAGTGCATCACAAGTGAATTACCTGGTAGTCACTGAATGGCTGTTCCTAAGCAACAGTGATGTCACAGTCAGTGGGGTAAAAATGCTGATAATGTAGTGAGGGGCAGTAGAACTAGATATGTCAGCTGCTAAGCTAAGAGCTGTTCCACATATCACACCTACTAACAGCAGGTTAACAATTTTCTAATTAAACAAAGGGAAAAGGAAAAGTACCTCAGATATAAAAGGTAATGGCTAGTTGCTTTTAAAATCTAATATTAGTTTTACGCAGTACACTAGCTCTTTAATTTCAGTCTCTGCATGGATCAGCCTGAAATGGGATTTCTCTTTTTTATTTTATTTATTCTCCTCTAGCTGGCAGTTGTTTGCCACCTGCTCCCCAGATATACTGTATCAGTCCTCCACACCACTTAATGGGAGACAGCTTTAAATTGTACAGTGGGCCCCCTCATGGGGATCATGACAGGTCATTGAGAGAGTATACATATGTATACAGAGAACAGTGTACTCCAAACCCCTGTTATGTTGGTTGCGCTGTCAATTTCTGTGCTATCATCTTGGTGACCACGTCATGATAGAGGAATCAGTATGACAAGTTTATGTTTTGTTGTTACCTGTTGTCAACGGGGTGCATCAGGTACTTTATGCACAATGATGTGTGTTTGTTGTTTTTTTGTTCCTGTTAATTTTCTTAATGCACCCTTACCAGACAACCCTGACATACAATGGCACCTACTGGCCAGCCAGTGTTCACAAAGGTTCCCCACCTCCATTGGGGCAGCCATGTTTCCCTGGCTCCCATCCGGTATGACTAAACAGAAGCTTGTGTTAGTAGGGTAAGACTGCAGTAAAAAACAATTGTGAAAACAGCAATTTCATTAGGACATGACAGATGCATGTCACTTTTGTTGCATCATGTTATACATACTCTTTGTGGCTGTTGATTTTGCTTCTGTGTGTACTTCAACAGCATGTTTACTTCTTTTCCCTTGCCTCTTTTTTGTTTATATTGGCACTCCTGCAATCATTATGCTATCATGGGCACAGCACCAATGCAACTGCCTCAAAGGATGCTGAGAACAAGGAGCACTTGGATGACAGTGGGCTCAGGGAGGGTTACAGCGGTCAGGCAGAGGCACATCCCAGATCCTATTCCACTCAAGAACTCACATGCCACACTGGCAAATGAGGACAACCAAATGGAGGTACCCAGAGAAGTGGAAGGAAAGGATGTGGAGGTTAGCCAAGGAGGTGACCTCAGCGGGAAAGCAGTGGACCCCAGAGGAGGAGGAGCGAATCCTGGTGGGGACTCCATTATAAGAGGATCAGCTAGGAACACAGGAGGGGAGGACAGGGAGGTGAGGTGCCTACCAGGTGCCACGGCATGGAGGGATGGAAGGAAGATCCTGGGGATCACTGGGAAGGCAAGGCGGGAGGGTGAGCTGGATGTCATTATCCACCTAGGTACTAATGACCTGGCAAATGGGGAGCCAAAGGAAGTTCAGGAAGAGTTTAGGAAACTGGGGAGGGTCTCAAGCAAGTAGCTACTTCTGTCACTTTCTCAGAAGTACTACCAGATCGAGGAAGAGCATAGGAGTGCATGCACCAGGAACTTTAACTCATGGTTGAAGAACTGGTGCTGTGAGAAGGTTTGGATTCATTGGTGACTGGGGACCCACCTGGAGGATGGAGGTTTGTTCAAGCCTGACACCTGCATCCATCCGAGAGAATCAAGCACTCAATGATAAGTTTAAATACTACGTGGCGAGCATTTAAACTAGAAAGAGGGTAACGAGGCCAGCAAGGAGGTACCTGCTTGCTCACCTCCCACAGCTAGCAGTGGAACCAGTGAACCAGAGGAGTGGCCATCTCTGCAAAGCAGTGTGCAAAAGATGGAGATTAGTGCCCAAGAGGTGGATAAGCAGAAAAGGGGCAAAATTCAGCAGAAGGGCAGACAGCAAGGAGAACCAGGGATAAATGACAACCAAGGAAGGGGCTGGAGTAGAACAGTGAAACAGTATAGGGAGGTAAAATCATGGAAAGCCATGTGTGCAAATGCCAGGAGCCTTAGCAACAAGATGGAAGATCTGGAGGCTGTCATGGTGCAGTCAGACCTGGACATTGTGGCCATCACTGAAACCTGGTGTAATGATAACCATGACTGGGAGATGGCCATACCTGGCTACAACATATTCAGAAGAGACAGAGCAGGCAGGAAGGCAGGAGGAGTGGCACTGTATGTGAAAAATGACATAAGGGCCACAGAGATCCAGGAGGAACAAAATGGGGGAGAGATACTGTGGGTTAAGCTGGAAAGGAAAATGGGGATAGCCATCCACACAGGTGTGGTCTATAGACCACCAGCCCAGGAGGAAGAAACAGATGGGAGCTGATGCTAGCCATCAAAGGATGGCAGACAAAGTGAGAGTAGTACTGGTTGGAGACTTCAATATTCCAGACGTGGACTGGAGCATCCCAGCAGCAGCATCAACTAGGAGCAGATTTATCCTGGACTCCCTTCAGGGTGCCTTCCTCAAGCAACTGGTCATGGAACCAACTCGGCAGAAGGCAATACTGGACCCTGTGCTCACAAACAGGGACAGTGTGATGGTGGTAACAGTGGGGGAGCACCTGGGAAACAGTGACCACCAGTCATTGTGGTTTGAAATCACAGAAAGAGCAGAACCAAACCACACAAAAACATGTATCCTGGATTTTAGGGGCAGACTTTGGGAAAATGGAAATACTTGAAAAGAGGCATTAAGAGAATGGGACAGGAATCAGGGTTGAGGAACAGTGGGCAGTATTTAAAATGGGGATTACAAGAACAACAGAATTATGCATTAAGCAGGTTAGCAAGAGGAAAGGAAGAGAGACCATTATGGTTTCCAAAAGGTACAAAGAAAGAGAAAGCCAAAAGATTGCATTCAGGCAATACAAAAGACACAGGCAGAAGGGAATGGGAGAAGTACCAGGAGAAGCAAAGGGAGGCAGGGAGGTCAGTAAGGAAGCCAAAGCTCAGACAGAAGAGCACATTGCAAAATCAGTGGGTAGAGGACAAAACCTTTTACAGGTACATAAGTGAAAAAAGAAAGACAAAGGGAGGGATAGTGAGACTGAAGGGGAGGATGGGGGCCGCGTGGAGGATGACAACAGTAAAGCTGACATATTGAACAGGTATTTCTGCTCAGTCTTTACTGAGGAAGAGGAGGGTAATGGGTCTGAAGGGAGTACAAGGGGTGAGAATGGTGCAGAAATGGTCACAAGTCCCTTTACAGAAAGGTCCTGAAGGAACTGGAAGTAATAAGAGTTGATAAAGCAATGGGGCCAGATGAGGTGCACCCAGGGACATTAAAGAACTAAGAGGTGGTGGCTGAACCTCTGGCTATCCTGTTTAGCTGATCACTGGAAACAGGGGAGGTACCCAAAGACTGGAGGACAGCAGATGTAGTCCCTTATACAAAGTGGGAACAAAGAGGAAGCAGGGAACTACACAGACCAGTCAGCCTCACCTCGGTAGTGGGGAAGATCATGGAAGCACTACTGAAGGAGAGTTGGTGGAACATCTGGTTGTCAATGGTCTTCAGGACCCAAGGCAGCATGGTTTCACCAGGGAGGTCATGTCAGACCAACCTCATTGAATTTTTGACTGGGTGACTGGGAGGTGGATCAGGGGTGGGCAGTGGACATGGCCTATCTGAACTTCAGCAAGGCCTTTGACACTGTGCCACAAGAAGACTATTACACAAACTGGGGAATATGGGTGTGGGCAGGACAGTAGTGTGGTGGGTAGGTAACTGGCTGGGTGGCAGGACACAGAAGGTGGTGGTAAAAGGCTGTCACTCCACAGAGGGAAGAGTGAACAGTGGGGTAACACAGGGATCAGTGCTGGGACCGGTCCTATTCAACATCTTCATCAGTGACATTGCGCAGGACCTAGAAGGCAGAATTTCACTGTTCGCTGATGACACAAAGCTCTGTAACAGAGTAGACACACCAGAGGGTGTAGACAGAATGAAAAGCGACCTGCAGAAACTTGAAGAATGGCCAGGGGTTTGGCAGTTGAAATTCAATGCAAAGAAGTGCAAGATAATGCATATGGGGCACAAAAACCCTGGTACAATATATCAGTTGGGGGGTGAGGATATAGCATGCACCAAGCTGGAAAGGGACCTTGGGGTTATCATCTCTGATGACCTCAAGGTAGGGAAACAGTGTGACAAGGCAGCAGGTAAAGCAAATAGGATGCTGGGATGTATAGGCAGGGGCATCACCAGCAGGAAAAGAGAGGTCATAGTTCCGCTATACAAGACACTAGTGAGGCCCCACCTGGAGTACAGCGTACAGCTCTGGAGACCATACCTATGTAAGGACATAGACAGGGTAGAGAGGGTTCAGAGGAGGGCAACAAATATGGTGCATGGATTGCATCACAAGTCCTATGAAGACAGGTTAAAGGAACTGAACATGTACTCCCTGGAGGAGAGGAGGGAGAGAGGGGATATGATAGAGACATACAAGTATCTCACAGGGAGGAACAGGATGCAGGAAAACACTATTTTTAAGCGAAAAAGATGTTCCAGGACTAGAGGACATGGGATGAAGTTGGAGGGAGGACTATTCACAAGAAACATGAGAAAGAATTTCTTCACAGAACGGGTGGTGGACAAGTGGAACACCCTGCCAGAGGAAGTGGTGGGGGCTGAAACAATCACGGGATTTAAGAATGCATGGGATAGACATAAAGGAATTCTGGAGGTCAGGGGTAAGGGGCAACAGACTTCTAGGAAAACAAACTGAACTTACAAGCTCAAATGGGTAGACTGGGTGGGCCATAGGCCCTTATCTGCCGACACTGTCTATGTATCTATGTATGTATGTAGCACTAGAATGTTTATGCTGCCATGAGGTGATTGCTCTATTGGCAGAATCTACATACGAGCATATGAAACTGCCAGCAGAAAAAGGCCATGGTGGTCTATTGAGTCTGCTTGAGTGTGCAACTCAGTTACTTCCTTGGAGCTGCCTCCCCTGCTCAACTCCACCAGGAGTTATCTCTCACTTTCCCATTCCCCCCTCCTTACCCCTTCCAAGCAGAGCCCCCTTCAGTCCTAATCCTCTTCATCACCCTGTCAGACCCCCTCTTGAAACTGGCCACTGTCTTTGCTGCTACCACCTCCTCCTGTAGCTGATTCCACTGCTTCACCACCCTTTCAGTAAAAAGTGCCTCATTTCCTTCTTGAATCTAACCCCCACCACCAATTTAAGATTATGTCCTCTTGTGGTACTCCGCTTTTCTTAAGTTAAAGATGCCCTCTGTACCAACCCTGTTTATGCCTTTAAGGTACTTGAAGATTTTTATAATATGCCTCTCTCCTTTTTGTCCTCCAGGGCATACATGTTCAGTTACCTTATCCTCTCCTCATATGTTTGTTTATGTACAAATCACCCTGGGCCAAGGAAAGAAACTTACCATGGGCTGTGTATCGCCCCTCTAATTCCCCCATCTCTCTCTCTCTCTCTCTCCCGCCCTCCCTTATTTCTTCTTCATCTGCCCCCCTGACTTGGTGTTATGTGGGGTTTTCAATATCATATGGTAGGGATCAGGAGCTGGTACCACTCATGCCTCTGTATCTGAAGCCCACCTATCTCAATTAATAACTGAACCCACTAGGCTCAATATTAAATCTGGCAATCATTCCCTTTTAGACTGGATCCTTACCAACAGCTGGCTAAGGGATAATATACAGAATACAAGAAGTCCCATCTCAGACTGATCCATGCAGGAGTCAGATTACGTTTTGTAGCTACTAGCTAGCAGGGTAGTGACTTGAAAAATCCACTAGCCCCTCAGACTTTTCTACTGGCCCATCTGATCTGCTTATTGAAATATTACCTTTTCCAGCACAAGCCCTCCTGGCTACTTATAAAGATTTTTGACTATCCCAAAAGAAAATCTAACAGCATTTGGCTACTGGACTGGTGCCAGTTTCGACCCTGTCCATGAACATCCACATGTTGTCACACAGTTGACAGTACAGGAACGGATAGCCAGGACCACCCTTTAGGTACATACACACACACAGAAACACATACACACACACACACACCATGGCAAACATTCAGCATTGACAAATGCTTGTTTTTGTATGATCTGGGTTTTGAGAAAGTATGTTCTTCTAAAACAACTGCCAGTGTTTTCTGACGATGGATTCTGTGTAATCCAAAAGCTAAAAGCACCTGTGTTCTTTTGTAACAACTCTGTTGGTCCAATAAAAGGTATCAAATAATCTGTTTCTGTGGATCTTGTGCTACAAGGACCAATATGGCAACAAGTTCTTCAGTGACTTCATGGTTTCAGAAATGATAGCAGGAACTTATCAGTACAGTGCCCATGGTTCAGAAACCATGAAGTGACATAGTCAAAACTCCAAATCCTTGGTTCCATGAAAGGAACTGCACAGAATGTTGTCCGTACAAAGAAAACAATACAAAACACAACTGACAGGTTCAGCTTTTATTCAGGCACAGGGATTTCTTAGAGATGTAAAGGAAACTATCAGCTCTCTGATTGTCTGAGAGCTATGGTGGGGGGGTACATTAACCTGTGATAGAGCCCGCAAAAAAATAAGAGCCAATTCGGGGTGCCCCATTACTTAGGTTATCATTGGGCACCCCGAATCTTCAAACTTGCTGCCATTTTCCACCCTCGCTTAGTGAGAGATGGCCGCCCTGCCCCCAACATACAGTTAAAATACAACACCTGTTTCTAGTACAAGGTGCCAGAAATTCATCTGCCACTGTTATACATTTTAAAGTTTTTTGTTTTGTTTCTTTTTTCAGTTATCAGCTGTACCACATCGCACACTCCGCACTACTGGCAACAGCTTCGCGGCTCACCCTGCTTCCACCCACACTTGTCCCAAGACACAGAAGACATAACACAGCTACACTCCTACATGTGTCCTTTTCTTTTTTTTTTCACACTGCTAAACCACTCCCTAACCCAGTTCTTTGTTCTCCACTCTGGTCCCTTCTTAATGTATTACTCCAGATATATCCTACCTAAGCTGTTGCTGCTGCACATTGCAACCATCATTGCTGATCCCACTTGAGGAGCTGCTCATCTCCTGCTCGGTGTGCTGCTGATTTTCTGCTGAGTGCCACTAAAAATCACTGTTTGAACCAGGGCTTCAACAGAGCACCCCATACAAAAAACTTAACTAAGAAAAAAAAATAGCAGTCCTGTGTCCTTTCCCATCCCTCCTTACTGAACTTACTGAACTTCTTGGTGTAGGCACAAGCAAGGTAAAGGCTCATCTCTTCAAATGAAGCACGTTAATAAAAAAAAGGCTGCAAATGTAATACACCAATAGTAATACAGAAAGAAAACATTTTTACCAAATGGAAGCCCTGTGTGTGGGGGAAGGGCACACTCTGGAGGGTGACTGTGGCAACCACCATCAGACAGTAGCCACAAGTACAGAACAGGTCGAGGAACTATTTTTTTTATAAAATACTTAATATATGGAACTCTTTATCATGGAATCTATTTTTAAGCATATAAAATACTGTGCCCATTTCTCAGCACAATTGTACCCTCCAGGGTGTGCAGTATGGGCAATACCGGACCTTCTAGGGGCTATAAGGCCATCCGTCTGCAGCACCAGGCCTCATTACGCCCCGGGTGGTCTGGTATTGCCCAATACCACCCACCCTGTTGAGTATTATTGCTTGCTTATGAAAATAGAGACATTTCATACAGCTGCACATAAGTCAATCGCTGTCCACTTTAAATTAGGCATGACAAGAGATGAACAAGGTGGTCTGGTTTAGAATTTCACTTAACTGGCGTAGTAATTTGCAAACCTGAGGCTGTTTAGAAGTGCAATAGGAGTTAAGCTAAATAAATGTAAATATCTCTAAAGGTTTACCAGTTACAGATAAAAAAACTATTCAGGACAAAAAGACCTTTCAAATGAGCCTATTCAATTAAATGCAGTAATGACATTTTTTAAACTATGGCCATCTGAGTACCTAAATTTTCATTTTTCATAGGAGTTATGCCAAACAAACATAAATATCTCTAAAACTGTACACGTTACACATAAACCATCAAAATGAAAGTTGTTCAGGACAAAACTACCTTTCCAATGAGCCTATTCATTAAGCTGCACTAATTATGTTTTTTAAACTATGGTCATCTGATTACCTGAATATTCAATTTTCTTCACAATTTTCACCTTTTGGATGGCTGTATTTAAAAAAGTCTAATGAATTCTGATTAGTGACTACCCTCATTTGAAAGGTTATTTTGTACTGAACAACTTTCATGTTGGTTATATATTGATAACTTGTATACTTTCTGAGATAGTTACATTTGTTTGGCATGACTCCTACTGTGTTCACTCAGAGAGAAAAAAATTAGGTTGTTTGAAAGACCATATTTTACAAAATATAAAGCATCCAGGTTAGTGACTGCCCTCATGTGAAAGGTCTTTTTGCCCTGGAGAACTTTCACAATGGTTGTTTTTGTGCACCTTGAACAGTTTTAAAGATATTTAGATTTGTTTGGAAGGTGTGCACATTTGCTCTCAGAGAAAAACAGCTTGGAGTTCTGTGTCCATCATTCTAAAAATAAATTGAATATTTTTTAACTTCCATAGGAATTTGCAGTGTTATGGAAGAATACACTGAAAACTAGTAAAAAAATATGTTCCATGGAAATCCCTCTTCAAGCTAAAGCAATTTGGTTGTAGGCTCTGCTCACAGCCACAAAAAGGAAGAACATGATTGATAAAACTACTTTGGTGGAGTCCAGTGGAAACGCCATTTTTTTCTAGTTCGTAGCACCTGCTTGTATACAGATTGTTAGTTGGGACCCCAAAATCAGCCATACACACACACACCACTGTCTGGGTTCGACCTCTGACCTTTTATTGGGTAGATTTTTACAGTCTTTACATTCCATCAAAGTATTTCCTTAACAATATACATTTTCCCCACCACCAAGATTCCATACAGTTCATTTTATATACAACAAAGCTGGGATTGCCCCTTTATTTACATGCTGTTTTATATGCCACTTTCTTTTCTTGGCTCAGGTATGTTGACCCGATGCCTCTTCAACCTGGATCATCTGCCTGGGTTCAGGTGTCCCACTTGATCCCCAGCTCTGACCCCCCTGGGGTGACTGCCCCATGGGATGCCCTCCCCTGCCTAGCCAGACCTTATTCTGTCTGGGTCCCCTTTTTTCCTTTTACTTTCCACATCACCACAAAACTTCTCTGCCTGTTGCTCTCAACCAGCAACCCGACCTCCTGTGAAGTTACCTGTTGCCCTCACCCAGCAACCCATCCCCTTGAATTCCCCCTTTTTGGGTGGGTGGGATCTCCAAAATGCAGCTGCAGAAAGAGGGAGATACCTCTCTCTGCAGACCCTTATCTACCCTCTTTCTTTCTCTCCTCTGCCCAGCCCTCTGTCCAATGGCATTTTGCCAACTCATCCAGCCTACCTCCAACCCTTTCCTTCCTCCTCCCCCTGTCCTGTGACCTCATCTGCTCCCCCCCTCCAGGCCTCCACCCCTCCCCCCTTCTGCTGGCTGAGATTCCTGCCCTTCCACCACCTCCTCCCTGCCTGGCCTATAGGCCTGATAATCTCAGGGGCCAGTGACAATCTATGCTGCCCTTTAATAAGGCAACCCCTTTTGTCAGCTTGACCCCTGAATTAGCCACACACATACACACACACCATTGTATGGGTTTGACCTCTGACCTTTTATTGGGTAGATTTTTACAGTCTTTACATTCCATCAAAGCATTTCCTTAATAATATACATTTTCCTCACCACCAAGATTCCATACAGTTCATTTTATATACTACAAAGTGAGGGTTGGCCCTTTATTTACATGCCATTTTCTTTTCTTGACTTGGGTGTGTTGACCCAATGCCTCTTCAACCTGGATCATCTGCATGTGTTCAGGTGTCCCACCTCATCCTCAGCTCTGCCCCCCCGGGGTGACTGCCCCATGGGAAGCCCTCCCTTGCCCAACTGGACCTCATTTTACCTGGGCCCCCTTTTTTCCCATTAGCCCATCGGCACGGCATCCACTGGCCGGAGGGCTTCCCCCACTAAAAACTAGGCAAAGATCCCCCCAAGTCCCCACCAAACCTCAATAGCTACCCTAATGTCCCTGTTGAGTACTGTATTACCCACTCTGGACATGTGTGCCCTGTCTGACCTGTACATACCTGGTGTATCATATGTGATTTGCCCATTTCTAATGTACAAACCCCAGGATTCTCTGACCCAGGCTGCCAGCTTCCTGTTGACCCTTTTCCTAACCCTCTCAATGGCCAACATCTCCTTTGCCTGCCTCTAAATTCTCCTAGAAATGATCTCTGACCATGCCAGCTGCACCTTCAGCCACCTTGTTTTTATGGTCTCCAAGTCTGCCAAGACCCTTCTTACGAGAGCCACCCAAGGTGTGCTCCCCAAGTCATCCCCCCCTCATATATAATTAATAAGTCCAGTGCGGGCCAGTGCCGGCTTCATTCTTTGATGAGTGGTAAGATCTGCCT
The DNA here is from genome assembly GCA_016271365.2 of Neoceratodus forsteri. Classification (NCBI taxonomy): domain Eukaryota; kingdom Metazoa; phylum Chordata; order Ceratodontiformes; family Ceratodontidae; genus Neoceratodus; species Neoceratodus forsteri. The sequence continues at coordinate 319,817,369 of CM028134.1, forward strand.
CCAGTGTGGCCCCCCTTTTCTCCTCCATTTTATCAGCATCTTGATCTGGTCTTGTCCCAATTACTGCCCACCTTTTGTTACCATCACCTACAGTTCTACCCAGGGAATGAAAGAATGTCCAAGAATCCTCACCACCCTGCTCTGTCTATCATCTGAAAAACAAAATAAGCCATTAGACCTAATTTTCTGATGTATCTCCTATAAGCCTGTGACTTCCATCTCCCAACCTCCTGTACTGCAGCCAGGGGGCCTCCCTGGCAGGTCACTTCCAAAGTTCCGATCCTAAAAGAGTGTGATGCAAAACACCTTGGGTCCTCCCCTATGAAGGCCATACCCTTCCTCAGCAGTGCAGTGACCTGGGGGTCCTGTAACTGGGTCACCATTAGCGTGTCTGAAGAAATATCCCCCCCCAATTCGGCCTTACCGTAACATACTGCCTGATGATGTCTACTATCCCTTGTCCCACTCGCCCCTCTGCTGCAGGATCCCCATTACCCCCTTTCCTTCCTGATCAGTTTTGGACCATCTGAGCCAGACACAGACTGCTCCATCTGACCAGGAGAGGTCCTGCTTGTGAAAGCCTCCCACTGTATCCCCTTTCTCCTTTGCTTCCACCTCACTGGCTCGGAATGCTTAAAGTTGCATAATGTGGAATACTGCCGTAAACAGCTTGGCCTCGTGGGCTGAAAAACACAGGTGAGCCATACTTTTTAGCAGCCTGCTTAACAAAATCCCACTAACCGACTTGTGCCATTCCACCTGGTGCCCCTGCAGTCTCAACCAATCTTCCTGCATGTGGCGGATGGCCGGGGCCCTAGTGGGTGTGCCCCATCCTCTCAACTGACAAACCATGCTGATGCCTGCCAGATGTATCCCTATAGTAGCACCCAACATGCCCCCTTCCCACTTGTTCACCATATGTCTGATGATCTGTAACTCAGTAACTGGGCCATTTACCTCCAGCCCTGCTCCCTCCCGGAACTCCTGAAAACACCTCCATGTTCTTTCATAGGCCCTCTACATGGTGGGCACCCAGAAGCTCCAGAAAAGGAGTTGGGTTTGGTCTGTCCAATCTCCCATAGGCAAGCAGGCACCAGCGTTCTCTGGGGAGTTGCCCATGGGGCCTGCAACCAAAACCTGTTTAACTGTAAAAAGGAGAGGCTGTCAGTTATGTCATTCTTGACACCCTCCATGTGCTTTGCCCTGAAAGACATGTTAAGCCTCAAGCCTTCTGACACCAGGCCTCTGGCTACCCTTAATATTGCCTCTGTGTATCTTGACTGTTTATTGATGACTGACACCACTGCTAAGTTGTCACACTTGAACAACACTCTTTTATTTTTAAAGGACTCACCCCACACCAGTATGTCCACCCATATGGGAAAAGCCTCTAAAAACATGATGTCCTTGATGAGCCCTAGCTCAACCAATTGGTCCAGCCATCCCTCAGAGATCCATCTGCCTTGGAAATATGCACCCATGCCCCATCCATTGCTGTATCAGTGTACAACTCTAACTCCCCATTTTCTTTCCACTGGTCCTACCAAAAAGTGACCCTGTTTTACCCTTCTAGGAATGTTTCCCATGCAAGCAGATCCTCCTTTACCCCAGCACTGATGTTGACCCAATGATGAAGAAGCTTGGTCTTGGCAGTAGCCCTGGCCAGCTGCCTTGTGAATATTCTGCCCAGAGCCACTGCCTTACAGTTGAAGTTCATGTAACCCAGTACCTGCTGCACGACTTTAAGTTGTACACTACTCTTGCACTTAATCCCACTGATAACTTCTGATAGTTTGGCCACCTTATCATCTGGGAGCTGAAAGCATTGCTGTTCAACATCCATCTCAATGTCAAAACTCAAGATTCTTGTTGGGGCCATCAGTCTTGTCAGCTGCCAGCAGTACCCCTAACTCCTTGCACATGGCTGTGAATTCCTTGAGCATGCCCAACGTCTCCTCCCTGCCCTCACCTATGAACAATAAATCATCCAGATAGTGGACTACTGCCCCCTCCCATGTTGGGCTGAGAAAACCCAGTGCAGACAGGTACTAAAAACCTCAAATGTGGCACAGGCCACTGAACACCCCATGGACATGGATTTGTCAAAATAGAATCTCCCTTGGAATTGGAAACCCAGGAGCTTCCAATTTTCCTGCTGCACTGGAACAAGCTGGAAGGCTGACTCAATGTCAATCTTCACAAGCCAGGCCCCCCCAAGTCCATATGGATGTCACGGCATGGTCCAGCTTGGCATATGATACTGAACTCCTATCGGGTGTGATTGAGTCATTCACAGAGTCGCCCTCAGAGTACGATAGGTGGTGAAGTAGATGGTATTCATCTGGTGCCTTTTTTGGAACTATGACTAGGGGTGATACCCTGAAGCATGGGAAAGGGGTGTTGTCGAATGGTCCCACCACCCTGCAGGCCTCCAACTCCTTTCTGATCTTCTTCCCTATCACATCCTCCTTATCCTTAATGGATGCCAAGTTCTTGGCCCTCATACTTTTTCTGTCACCTTTGAAATATAGATTAAGCCCCCCTTCAAAACCCTACCACAGCATATCCCTATCTTTTAGATTGGGGTAACTCTCCATCTAGAACTTTAGGATGTTCACCTTTATGGATGTGGCCGCCATCTGAAAGGGATCTCCCATACCCCCCACCACTGCCCCATGCTTACCTCCCCCCCAAAAAAACCTTCTACTGTGCCACCTGTAACTGTTCCCTTGTCCATTGAAAGGTTCCATGCCCCCACCATGACCACCCAAGAAGGACTGTCCCTGAGCCCAAAAACCCCCTCTTTCCCCTTGTGTCTTGCAACGTGAGACCGGGTGGTCTCCCCCACAACCTGAACAGGCGTGCTTGAACTTGCAACTGGGCCATGTACAGTTTTCTTTATTATACACCCAGCAGGTCTTAGCCATTGAACCACCTGCCCCTTTCCTCCCTTCACTATTACTTCCTCCCTGTGCAGACAGTGTTTTTATCTAAAATTCAGACAAAGTGACATCCCACTTCATATCACTGTGTGACACCATCCTTTGTCTGAATTTCTCATCATAGATGAGCCACCCGTATCCACTCTTGACCCTGTAGGCATCTCGTACAATTGCCAAATAGGTCAGCAATGGTATTGCCAGCTCAGGCTTCTTCTGAAACATAATGGTGCTAAAATGCAATTAACCCTCCATCCATGCCCCAAAAGTCTTGCCCTTAAAACTAACTTCCTCATTAGTTTTGCCTATGATGGCCAGTGCCACCATGATTTCTGAGTTACCTACTGACTCTTTCTGCTCATATTTTTTAGCAGTGTCATTGTATATCAATGCAAACATGTTGATATACTCCCCCTTCCAGATCTTCTCTTTTAAGGCCTGTGAGATGTGGTCTCCCAGCATCTTCCCAGGTGGCCACCCATATCCCCCTTTGCTAGTCCCTTCCCCTGTACCCTCTCCCAGCTCTCCTTTTTCCTGGCCTTTCTTCAGTGCCTTCAGTGCCTGTCATGCCTTGTCTAATTCTTCCCACCACTTCTTCCCCTTTTCTTTCAACAAATCTGCCAAGTAGTCCCTGAGACTACCCTCAACTGACAGGTCCACTGTTGGTACCTTATTCTCCTCTGCTCGTGGTTCCACTTTGTTCTCCGTGCTGCCCCTAGTCGCCTGCTTCTTCTTAGAAGACTTCTGCTGTGGTAGCTTCTTTCTCTTTCTGGCTTGCCTCTTCTTCTCCTCCACTTCTCTCAACTCTTTTAGGATGGCCAGGACTTGATCCATCAGGTCAATGCTCTTCTGCACCAGCTCTTCACTGTTCTTGTGCTTTGGGATCGCTGCTTTCTTAGGGGCCATCCTGTAACTGTAATCACATGCGTCAACATTTCTTGCCCCCTGTATCCTGAAAGACCCACCCTCAGTGTTCCCCTTACCATTATTCTGCTAATCCTGCCCCCCAACCCCTTGGCCCTTAGCCCCACTGTTACATATATTGCCCCTTCTCACTATCATTTGTACGTAGTAGGATTGCCTCTCTTGGTCCCCCTGCCACAAGCCACAAGTGTATGACAAGCCACTGAGAACTTCCCCCATGCATTCTTTGGGAGGAGGGGCCTCGATCCCCCCATGGCCTCACGTCCCCTACTGCTAGGCCCCCTCCCATACTGCAGTCTATGTTGTCCCCTGGCCCCCCTTCCATATCCCCACTCCATCCCTCCTCCGGCCTTTTCCTTATTTAGTATAATATAACCTGGTTTGACTGGCCATCTGGTCTAGGCCATTGCATTGCTAAGCTGTGCCACTGTGCTGCCCATGCTTCCCTTTTGCTAGAATTCCTGACTCTCCTGAGCCCAATTTTGATCATGGGACAGCAGCTTGCAACTGCTGAATGTCTGGTGCTTCTGACCAGGGTGTGCTCACTCGCTGCTGAGGCCTAGCTCCCACCCCCGTGGCCACCCCCATTAACTGGGCCATCTAAGATGGTTGCCAGTTGGTGGACTAGCCATGCCTCCCACCCTCAAAAGGTGGGCTCCTGTAGTCCATGAAAAAGAAACAAAATGAAGAAAAACCCCATCAGCCCAGCCAGTTCCCAACAGACAACCAGGGCCCCCTCTCATTTCTGGTTCCTAGCTCTGCTTGAAGAAAAACACTTCTGACACAAGCTACTGTTGGTCCCCCCACTGAACCAGGTAAAACTGCTGTGCCCGACAACCAGGGCCTGATTTTTTGCTCCCCGTGGTCCAAAAAAAACCTCCAGTGCAGGGCCACCGGCAGGTTTGCTCCTCGTCCTGCGCACCTCTGCCTACACATCCTGCTGTGACATGGAGGTAAACTGACTGCCCAACTGGCCCATAGAAAGGGAGAAAGCAAGCAAGTGCCCGGTAAAGGTCTGCCTTCCTCAATGCTCCTTTCAGACCCATAGGCCGGTTACCCTGTGCCCAGCTCTGCAACTAACCAGCACACCTAAGAATAAGCTTAGCCCCTGCCCCATGGGCCTCCCAGGAGCTGGACAGGCCTCCCACTGAGTGACTTAATCATGGGGGAGCCACCAAAGAGAGGAGAACCCAAGAAAAACAAGCAAAACTGAGCCAACAGTAGGAGGCCACGTGGGCCCAGCAGAAAGTGGCCAAAATGCTCCCCCAACCCAATCAAGCATGCTGGGTCCCCCCATGGCCTCCCCCGCCCATGTGCAGCCAGGCTTTCTAACCAGCAAAACCATCTACTCTCTCCCTACCCAACAGGCACACTGGGACCACCATGGTCCTCTGCCCACACAGCAGCCAGTAATGCCTAAACACCCAAACTGCAACCAGTCCTTGTAACAAGCTGTTTCAGCCCAGGTCCCTACTCCCATCCCCACATGGCACTAGATGCCAAGGCCTGACCATGCCACCCATGAACCTGTAAAACAGCAGCACCAGAGCCATGATCATCCACTGATTCTCTCCTCCCTGGAAAAAAACACTCCTTTCCCCTGTTGTTCTGCCTTCCACATTTTTATTATTATTATTTTTTTTTGTACAAACCTGCTGTTACCTTACAGGCAAACCAAGCCATCAGCACTCATGACTCAGTACTGAATAACTGCAATTTTTACCACACAATTCTCTGCAAAATAGCATAACACAGTTAGCCTCTAAACATTTTCATGCTACACAGTAATAGTGCTATGATATGGCTAAATGAGGACAAATTAACAAATGTTGTACCAGGTCTGGCCTGTGCTGTTGATCAGGCCCTCCCTACTTACCTTGGCCTAATCCAAATCTACCCAACAAAATTGCAGTAGCCTGTGCAACTGTATCTCCAAAATGCAGCTGCAGAATCCCTCTCTCTGCAGCCCCTTTTCTACCCCCTTTATTCACCCCCTGCCCAGCCTCCTGTCCAATGGCATTTTGCCAACTCATTCAGCTTAGCTCCACCCCCTTCCCTTCCTCCATCTCTCCCCTCCTGTAACCTTATCTGCCCACCCTTCCTGGTCTCTGCCCCTCCCCCTCCTTCTGCTGGCTGGAGATTCCCCAGCCCTTTCCCCACCACCTACCCTCCTGCCTAGCCCTTAGGCCCTGCTATTCTCAGGGGGCCAGTGACAATTTAGGCTGCCCTTTAATAGGGCAACCTCTTTTATCCAATGAATGAATAGTTCCTGGGAGATGTTCCAAGCCTCCAGGGAGCTATCCCTGGATTTAAATGCCTAGTGGAGGCATCAGCAAATGGAATAATTCTGGGAACAACTACATGAATGTGTTCATATACCATCATCAGCAGATGTAATAATCCTGTTGAACATGCACTTACCTATGATAAAAATATACACACATGAAAAATACAATGACTGTAATACTCTGGTTAAAGCTTTTTAGCTGTAATCAATATCTTCTGCAGATGCTGCTATGATGTAGTTCTTGCAATACTCTGGTTAGAGCTTTTAGTTGTAACCAATATTTTCAGTAAGTGATGCTATGTTGTACTTCTTTTAAATACTGTCTTGTTTTGAACAGATTGTAATGACTTTAATATACATTTAAACACCACTGTCGAACAATAAAATGCTTACTACTACTACTACTACCCCCAGACTGTATCTATTTGGAGCACAAGCTGTTCAGGACTCCATGGAATTCTACAGTTCAGAGTTATATGCTATAACTCATGGATCTGGGGATAGTGGCTTTGACATTAGTTTTAAGATGCCTGCGACTCTTGAGAGGATTTGGAGTTAGTATAGTAGTTTGAAAATGATTGAATCTTGGTGCTCCTTTGAAGCTATTCCCTTAACAAATCCTGCTTTATGTAATGTGACCATATTGTTTAAAAAAAGCAAGGTGATACCATGTTTGATATCAGGTACTGGCTGGTCCCATACAGTGAAGTGCTAGGGAACCTGTCCCCATCATGGATGAAGAGCAGATATGGACAGGAGGGTGGAGGTATTGGATACAGTTGAGACATTCAAAAATGCACCTAAAACTCCTCTCTAATTGTTTCATTCTGGGCAAGGACAGAGCTCTGTGCTTCTATCTGGGTCAGCCCAAAACATGTTCCAGGAGTGGTTCCCCCCAGTATTTAAGCAGTGCCTGTGACAAGGTTCATTGTACTTTGTGCATGAACTAGGGACATGCTAGCAATTTGAGCTCTAATGACATAAGATGTAATTTGAGTGAGGTGGGTGGCTACTACTATCGTATGTGACCTTTGGCAATGCACAACCAGCAAGATACAATAGACAGGACCTGGATGTTATCCTTGATAGAGCACAGAAAAATAAAGTTATCCTCAAGCAACAAGCATATATCAAAATGCATACCTCTCAACAGCCCCTAGCCTCCCAACAATCCTCTCCCACCTCTCAGCTTTCATCTACCACAAGTACTAGAACAGAAGGCTCCCCATCTGTGGCTCAGAAACCTGTGACTGAGGCTGCAGTTTCTGACAAGCTTCATGTGCATGCAGTTCCACCTGCTGATTTAATGGAGGTGACAGTCAAAACATACATACCCCTGTGTCAAAGGAAAAGGAAGAACTGTTTCCCACCTGAATCCCTAACAGTGGTGACCAGGAAGAGAACTTTTCAGACTCATCTTCCAAAGTCCAAGGTGGGCTGAAGAGTTTCAGCCTCCTCTGATCTAGTTTTGTCTAACAAATTTGATGCAGTTTCCGGGGAAAAGATCTGGGGAGACACAGTTTAAAATGTAGAGCTGAAGGATTCCTTAACTGTTTCCTCACAATGGGCCCTATGCATTAAAGGATAGTATATATGCACCAGAGGTGCATATCTCATCTGTTTACATATGCAGACCCAGACAGGTGTAGGCTGCGCGGTATGCATGACCACATGCACCAGTGGGGCACCTGTCCATGGCCATGCCCCCTTGGCATGCAGGGTTGAATGGGCGGTAGGGGGTGGATGCCCATACTGGGTCCTACAGTGGATCCTTTGTGCCCATGTGGTGGGCGCACCGATCTGGAGCAAGACACATAAAGCAGCAACATTTGAATGACTGCCAGGCACTCATCTGAGCCACTGCCCTAGCCCTCCCCTGCAGCCTAGTGGGCTAGGGAGACACAGAGGTCTATAGCTAAGTAGTGCTGAGCCCAGCAGATGAGGAACACTAGTGTGTGTACTGGGTTAGGTCTGGTCCCAGCTGGTGTAGCCTGCATCCCCTGAGCCCGGCGCTACATGGCTTAGTGAATACTGTATAGTGCAGGCACAGCCCCAGTGCAGTGTTCCTCAAGTGGCTTGGGAGGTGGGCGCATAAGTGGCTTGTGTGCCCTTGGTGAATGTTTCTGGGGGTCTGCAGGACCCCTGCTGCATGAAATTCACACATATGATTGCCTATGTGCGTCAGAGAAGTGGCACATAGGCAACTATTTCATTAGTGCATAGGGCCATAAGCATTTCTTCAGGAACTGAAGAAGAATCCAGACAAACACCTTGTGCAAGAAACAAAAAAAAAATTATCTGAGACTTAGAGGAGAGAGAGGAAGTCCTTCACCTGAGCTATAGGTTGCTATAGAGTGTTCTTTCTTTGATTACAAAAAAATGAATTTGGGCTGATTTAGGGACAGCTACCCTAAATGTGAATAGCATAAAGCACCTGAAGGGAAAATTACTTACTTTCTTCATACTGAAAGATTTGCCCTATGATGTATTTTTCCTATAAGAAATCCATTTGGAATCCCCTCTTTAATATAAATCAGGCTGAATATGTTTATATGGCACCTCATTCAGTCCTTTGGAGAGGACTAATATGATGGGTTGGGCATTGTTATTAAGGGATCTGGGTTTTCTGTGTACAGACTGTTGGACATAACACCAGGACAAACTTTTCTCCTGGATATTACATATGGAGGGAAATATTTTGCCTCATCAGTATTTACACTCCCTGGACTAAAAGGGCAATTACTGAGCTTTTTCAGCAGGTACAAACTTCACTTCCAGAAAGGTCATTTTGGTATTGGGAGGGGGGATTTCAATTGTGTTTTATTTTCTGATGACAGGGGAGCTGTTACCAGAAAATTTTTTGGGTGACTCAAATGTTTCAGTTAAGCTGCATACTTACGCAGGGTTGCATGATTTGTATTGCTCTTTAGTCCCATCTAGTAGCACACATACAATAGAAATTCCTTGGCCACAAGAACTGACTTTTTGTTTATGTCTAAAGCACTTTCATTTAGCATGGTGAGATTTCATCTCACTGAAATTCTGAGAAGTTACTGCTAGGATATTTTCTGTAGGAACATTAGAAGATTTCTCAATGGGTATGAACATGTGAAGACTAAATAAACTATTACAGGAGGTAGAAATTCAAAGGTCCTTAGTGTTCTCTTGTCAATAAACGAATCAGTACTATGCCTATATGAAGATGTAGGACAGTGGTGGGGTGATACTAAAGGGGACATTACTAACCTTCTGCAAAGATAGATTTAAAAATGAAAAGATCTCAACACCTTCAGTGTTAGGATCTCAGAACACATTTTCTCTGGCTACATACTGGCCACTGTCAAGAACACATTAAACAAGAAAAAAAGAAACACACACACATGTGCAGGAAATACAACACAAAAGAGCATCCTCTCTACTCATGGAACAGAGGTTTATACACAAAGGTGTCTGAATACAGGAAATGAGTTTGACTGTTGCAGGAAAAGGGTTAAGGCAGGGGTTATGGAAAGCCTGAAAGGTGACAATGAGTTATGTAAAAATAAATTAGGTATGATACAAGTTGTCACAGAATGCTTGTCAAATTTATGTGAAGCTGAAGTACCCTATGACTCTAACATGTTAGACTTCCTACCACTAGACATTCCTGTGCTGTCAGCAACACTCACGCAGAGCTCTCAGCAACATATTAGTAAGCAGAAAGTAAAAGATGCAGTTTTCACCTTGAGTAACACAACCACTCCTAGCAAAGATAGCATCACTACAAATTTTTTATAAGCTCTTCTCATACCACATTTCAAAATTACTAGCCTTTTTATGTAACTTTTGGATGAATAGCAACTGTTTTGTCTCTTCTGTTGTGTAAGCTATTTTGAGTTGTTTTTATTCAGACAAAAAGGGCCATTTAAAACTGATAAACAGGTGGCCAATTTGTTTATTAAATATGGATTTTAAGATTCTGACCACATTTTGTTCTGCAAACATTGGCTAAATTTGCAGCATGTCTCATATCCCCTTTCCGGACTTGCTCAATCCCTGAAAGAAGTATCCATTACAACCTACTACTCACTAGGGAAATTATGAATAGGAGCAATAATGAACACCTGTTGGGCTACATGCTTAGTAGAGAAAAATAAAAAAAAGCTTTCAACAGGGTGTCTCATGAATATTTATTTAAGGTTTTGGAACACTGGAATTTCTGTCAAATATATTCATTGGATTCAAGCTCTTAGTAAAACTGCTTTTATTATTCCTAATGAGAATGGACACTTGGGCCTAAGAATAAAATGCACATTAAAGGGACACTGTCAACCTTTCCTGCATCATATTATTTTTAGGTAAAAATCCACATTTTAAGATTGCTTACTTTCTCTAAAATGTATTGATGTTGCTGGTTGTTTTATTTGATGCCTTGCTTATTAGAACTGGAATGCATGGTAATGTATAGTGATGCCCAGCTTTGTTTTGCTTCAAAGAATTGAATTACTCTTAGTGCACACTTTCTGAACAGTAGAAACACCCTTAAACAGTGCAGCAATTCATAATACAATAGTCTCCTCTACTCCCACTGCATAATGGGTGGCTAGATTGTGTTGGCGGTCTTCCTGAGTCCAGGAAAGATGCAGTGGGAGCTGGTCAAGAAATGTAAACAATCATGTTTTGGTATGGTGGGCAGTCAGTTTTTCACTTTTTAGAAGAAAAAAGTGATCTGAATGAAACTACCAGCTGCATCAACAGTCTCTATAGAATGTGGACTATCAAAAATTGTGTATGGAACAGCCTCCCTGAGGAGGTCGTGGAGTCAAGAACAGTGGGGGAATTCAAGAATGCATGGGACAGACATAAGGCAGTCCTAGTGGGGGGTACGAGGAAGTAAACTGTTGGTTAACTAGGATCTGCAACTTATCTGTTAGGCAGGAAAATGGGCAGACTTGGTGAGCCAAGCGGTCCTTCTTTGCCATCGAATTCTATGTTTCTATGTTTTTTAAATTAGGGACACTTTGAGGCCTAAAGGGGTTAACAGTGTCCCTTTAAGCCATCTGTAGTACATTTTAAGTTTGAACCTTATTCTCAGATGGATTTTATACAGTTCTGTAATTATGGGTTTACAGTCCTGTGATGGTGGACCTGTGGTTAAACTTCTGTGTATGCAGGTGATTTATGTGCATACTGTACGTGAAAGATATAGCTTTTGGAAATAAGGCTGTGAAGTATTTTTGTCAGTTTACATCTATCTCTGGGTCACATATTAATTTATTGAAAAATAATGGTACAGTATACAGCTAAGTGATGTGCCTAAAGTCTAAAATATAGCAGGATATCATCAGACCCTGTTACTACCTTGTGAATCTCCTTCGGGTCTGGAGATATGGAGTTAGCAAACTGGGAACTGGCCTTATCTGTACATAAACAAAAAGTGGACAAATAGAAATTCTGGTAGCAGCCAAAAAGAAACACTATTGCTTTTACTAGGACTTTTCTCTTAACCATGTATACTTTGTTGAGTATAGAATATATGCCACCAAAATTTGAAGAAGCTAATTATAGCCATCCTGGTGGCTCAGAGGGTTGAGGCGCTGGACGCCACACCTCACGCCATGCCGGTGACCTGGGTTTGGGAATGAGCCTGGGTCATTGGAGGTTGGCCGGGTGGGAGGGAGAGGACTAGAGCAGTCTGCCAACAGGCAGCCCTCTACTTCGGGAATAGGGGTAGCAGGTACCTCAGAGCTTGGCTGCCCTCTGGTGGAGGCCAGAGAAGTGACACCTCTCCGAGGACCTTTGGTGTTAGGCCATTTGGGGAAGGGCAGAGGAGACCCCATCTGGAGCTGTGGTGCGCATGTGCACCTCCACGGACATGTGCTACCACTTCTGGGGGTCTTGGGAGTAGGGCCACAGGAGAAATGGAGGAAAAATTTGGGGGCTGCCGAGGATGATACCTCCAGACTGGCTCTGGGGATCTGCTGAGGTGTGCATGGCAATACAAGCCCCCGAAAGACCCTGAGTCTGTTAGGATGGTGGATGATGAGGGAGGATCAGCCACAGGAGGATAAAGAAAAGTTGAAAAAAAAGAAACTAATTAAATAGTTCATTTTTCAGATGATATGGGGAAGTAGATTAAATCATGTGAAACTGAATATTCTGTATTTGCCTTACAGTAAAGTTTGATTAGACATGACAAATCCTTTTTTTATTACAGTATTTTTGTAAGAGTAATCTGAGCCCCATAATACACCAGACACCAAATATATGGACTGAATGGGTAATACAATGGGTTGGATCACTTAAGGTGTTGGGGGTCAATAATCAGAAATGCAAATATTGAGTGCTTGCCATGATGGGCAAAGGTAATAATTGAAAAAACTTAAGGAATGGAAACTCCTCCCTGGTATCATTGGAACAGAAACACACCAAACTCTTTATTAATGAATTTTGGAACAAGATTTTCTGGTCATATGCTATAACTATCACATAATGCAGTACTAATAAAACTCAAGAATCTAATGTTGTTGGTATGTATTCATTACTTTACTGAGTAAGAAAGGTTGAGAACTTACACCAAATATTATTGCATTGTAAACCCTATAAAAATAACAGCTAAGGATGTGCAAAACAGATTAGTGGCACTAAACCCAAATAAATCACCTGGCCCTGACAGATTTCATCCCAGACTACTGAAGGGGGTGGCCAAGGAATTGGCCCTACCATTAAGCCACCTTTATCAAATGTCTCTAGATAAAGTTCAACGTGTGGCAAATAGCTTGGTGCTTGTGTACACTTTGAGCTGACTGGTATATGCTTGGTGTTTATAACATGAGCTTTGGTGCTTCTCCACATCCCACTCTCTGTAGGATAGTGGGTAGGTGTACACTTAAGGCCCAAAAATAGACAGCAAAGTGACTACCTTGTCCACCTCTGGAGAATGTGATCAGTAGCATGCAGGAAAGGAAACCCCCCCCCTTAGGGGGGAACCTCTGAGGACCCATGGCTACTGACCTGCCCATCCTCTGGATGTACTAAGAGGAGAATAATCCTAAGATTTAGATATGGTTATGTCCAGGTTACAGTTTGATGCTGCAGGTGGAAGAGTCCAGTTTGTGGTCGAGATGATCAGGCAGTTCATGTTGCAGATAAAGGTTCGAGCAGATGGACTATCCAACTGGAAAGATGTCCGGATGCTGAGACAATGGTTAAGCTGAGTCTGATAGATGACTGCTGAATATCCATAGCACGGCTTTTGAATACTAGATAAAGCTCCACTGAGGGGACTGCTGTGTTGGGATGGCTGGAACCTGAAGCAGGTTTGCCTCATTGTTTTATGATATAAACCGACATAACTGACCACAGAAAGGAGACAGCTTTTGTAGGAATGGCAGGTCCCCACATGGTCCACTATTGCATCAGTACGGAATAATGCAAGCTGTGAAGGACAAGAGTCAATGAGGGTGATTGAAATGAGATGACAGTACCAGATAAGGCACATCTGGGGCATGCCTAAATGGGATGGCGGGACACCACGTGGTCAACCATCACCACGGAAATGTTAGGCATTGAACTGTAAGGTGATAGTAGACTCAGAGGTAAGTTAGCTGGGGAATGATATTCCCATGGAGTCCTACTGATGAAGAAGTCATGTTTGAGTGACTGAAGTCTCAGGTGATCAATACTGGGAAAGCAGACCCAAAGGTCTGACGTAGTGCAAGGAGAAGTCTGTTGTGGTAGAGGATGACCTTCTGTTTGGGGGGGGAATATGAACTGGTGGTATGAAAAGACCCCCACGGGTGTCATGATCACTATAGAATGATGATTCTGAGGTGAGGGGGTGAAAGACTGCGGAAACTGGGAATGAGATAGATGGATCGAGGAAGGAGGGTCCAAACAAGGGCACGTTGAGAAGAGATAGCAGAAGATACCTGCATGACTTGAATTGCTGATGAAAACATGGTCAGAGATAAGTCCATCATTGTTGTCCTAGTTCTTAGTTGAAGGTAAAGCAAGGGTCACAGAAGCTGGGTTGGAAGATAAGGAGTAAGAGGGAGGCTGTCAAAGAACATGTAGAAGAGGAATGGCAGGAACCCTCGTGGTCCACCATAGCCATAGTATAGAATGATCTAGGTGGTAAGAGGTTACCCACATGAGCCAGAGTCTGTAGCAGTCCAAGATAAAGGCAATATCCTCTCGTATATACACTTGAAGTGAAAAGGAAATACTCGAGTTATGGTTAGGCCGTGTCTGTAGCAAGGTTGTGCCTGAAATGACGGGTGGGACCCCTTGTCTGATGGACTAGTGCAAGATAGGGATAGAGGGACTCCACGTGGTCCACTATCACTGTATCTACCGAGAAGTGCATGAGCGGGAAGAAAAGATCCCACATGGTTTGCCTTCACCATGGCAAGCAAAAGTACATGATAGGGATGGCAGGGGCTCACATGATCCGCATCACCATATCACTGAGCAGTACAAGACTGGGAAGGTGAGACCCCATGTGGTTCACCTTCGCCATGGAAGGAGTAGTGTATGATCGGGATGGCGGGACCCCACGTGGTCTGAAATCGCCACGGTAAGGAATAGACCCCATATAGTTCCAAGTAGTCCACATGCAATGGAATGAAACTAAACAGTAAATAGATGCCTCCTGGTTGGGATGGGTGGATTGGGATGGCAGGACCCCACATGGTCTGCCATTTCCGAGTGAGATCAAGCCATGAGTAAATGACTTATTCGTTGGCACAGCAGGTTGCAATGGTGGGACCCCATGCTGTCCGCCATCACCAATGTTGGATGATCTGAGGAAGGGAGGGGACCCCCACCCGGAGGCTGAAATATATCCTCTGAATGTAATGGACTGTAGCTGCTGGAGAAGGAGACACAGGAAATGTTCTAAACATCACACGCAGCTCTGAACTTTACAGAAGCATAAACTTAGGTAGCAGAAAGTAATGGTGGTGAAAGTAAATGATAGTTATAGGTCATAGTTGTCCAATGAATGTCTGATGTGGTTTTGCTATTGGTGCCCCAGGAAAAGTCAAGAGATTCGCAGTGCAGGCGAAGGCGGGGAGCCCATACCTCCAGCGTGGTGACTTGGGAAGCTACAGGAACACTAATTCTTGTTCTGAATAGCTGAAGGATGAGCTGTACTCAGAGTGACTGATAGTGTTAAGCAAGAGTAAAGGGAGACTTGCTTAGGATGACTAAAATATGTGGAATCAATTTGTAACAACAGTATTTTAAATGTCTTGCTACAGCTGCGATCTTTCCTGGTCGCTCATTATACAAGAGATGCGTTAGAATGCCAGCATGTAGAAAAGTACCTGTCTTAAAATGAATGTCCCAGAAATCCAGGTGTTATGGAAAGAAATGTTTGTCATTGTGCCAGTTGGAAGTCATTGCCATTATTAGGGAGTTTAGTCATCGTCAGTAATAAACAATTTCAGAACACAGCACTGTCTAAAGCTGCGCCTGCCGGCTGCAGTATTTGTGGTCAGTTATGTGGGTGAAGCTGTCCTTAGGTAGCAAGAAGGAGCTAGGTGTTAGAGGATGCAGACCAGAGGGCAAGAAGTGGTAGCAGGATATGAGAGCTCCGGGCAAGGCAGAAGGGGAAACCGGAGAACATGTGAGTAGGGAGGCAGCAGCATTAGTCTAGAAAGCTGAGGAGACGAAATGGAGCGCAAGAAGCCAGCGAGGGTGGAGCGGCTGCTCGGAAGGAGAGAAATGGAGGAAGCCCAAAAGCTCACAAGCAAACATTTAGAACAAAAAGAAAGAGGTAAGGCAGAAAGAGGTGAAAGGGACAGAGAGGGGAGCAGGGGGCGAGGACAGGAAAGGGAACAGGAGACAATGCAAGGGGTAGACAGAGACAGGTGACAGAGGTGAGGAGACAAAGAAACAAAGACAAGGGGAAGAAGAGGCATGGAGAACGGGGGGGGGGCAGTGGGCGAAGCCAAGTGAAAGACACCAGCAAAGAACAGGGAAGGAGGAGCAGCCATCCGTGCTGCCGAAATGCTCAAAGCAGAGCGAGAGGCAGCCTACTGTTTAAGTAGGTAATGGGGGCAAGCTATTTCCCGCCCATTGATCAACAGGCTAAAAATCTTTGAACTGAAACAGTAAACACCTGGAAGGAGGCTATGGTAATACCACTCTATGAAAAAGGAAGCAAAAAAAGTCTTTCAAACTACAGACCAGTGAGTCTGACTAGTGTCTTGGACATGGTACTGGAGGACATTATTTTATTTATTTAGTTTTTTGTTGACCGGGTAAGTGCACTAGACAAATTCTGCCTATTTTCAGGCACGTCCTGGGGGGATGGGGATACAGATGAATGCTAACTGACCTTGAAACAGAGTAAGCTGTTGGTGGTATTTTTAGTCAATTTTAAAGGAATATATCAGAGTTCCTACAGGAAAATGAGCTAGAGTACAAAACTCAGCATGAGTTTAGGAAGGGACATTCATGTCAAATATGCTTCATTTTTATGATAGGGTCAGTAAAGTACTGGACAAAGAGGGATCTGTGGATGTTGTCTTTTTGTACTTCACAAAGGCTTTTGACAAACTCCCCCACATACAACTTATTGAACATCTTCAATAAATTGGATTATATAACAAGATTGTATCTTGGATTAGCTTATGGTTGACAAACAGAATACAGAGAGTTAATATTAGGAGTGCCTTTTCTGATTGGACAGATGTAATCAGTGGGGTACCACAGGGTTCAGTCCTCAGACCAAGTCTGTTTAACATTTATGTGGCAACATTGACGGTACAACAGGACAAGGTATGGCTTACTAAATTTGCAGATGATTGATGCCTGGGGATAGAATTGCTGGACCAACATGATCATCTGGAGTTACAGCAGGTATTGGACCATATTAGCAAATGGTGCAATACTTATCAATTGCACCTAAATTTCAATAAATGCATGGTAATGCATTTAAGATCGAAAAACAATGTTGCCTCATACAAGTTAGACACTATTTATCTCCAATCTGTACCAGAAGAATGGGTCTGGGAATCTCAATTACCTACGATCTCCATTTTCCACGCATTGCACTAAGGTTACCAGAAAGACCAACAGAGTGTTAAATTGGATACTTAGGAACACTTCCAGCAGATAAAGTAAGATTCTAACGCCACTTTATGGAACACTTGTTAGGCCCGTGTTGGAATATGGGGCTCAGGTATGGTCACCCTACCACAAGGGTGATATTACAAGACTAGAGAAAGTACAGAAAAGGGTAATGGGGAGGTTAAAGGGATGAAAGGAAAGGATTATAGGATGAGACTGGACACACTGAAACTGTTCACAATTGAATATAGAAGGCTATGGGGGACACATGCCTTCTATTTATACCCTCATAGACCAATACTTTTGGAATAAACTAGGTCTAAAACTCAAGTACAAAAAAATGCAACACCAGGGCACATTCCTTTCAGTTGCAGGGGGAAACTTGTAGGACTTGGCACAGAAAGATGTGGTACAGCCAGACAATCATCCCTATTTGGAATGTGTTACCAGTAGAGGTAGTGGAAAGCACTACGGTGGAGGCATTTAAGTATCATTTAGATAGGTTGTACCAAATGGGTAAATTTTAGATTTACAATCAGGCGAGCATTATGAACATCAAGTCCCCGTAGCTCTGTACTAACCTTTGAAACCTATGAAACTGTATTCATAGATCATACAGACTATTACCACTGATGTCTTGTCTTCATCTTACAGCAAATACTGAATATGATAGTGCTCACATCGGTAGAGTGGATGGTGATGGACACACTAACAGACATCGAAGTCCATGGTGAGGTGGATGGCATGGACACCATGGAGGGTATGTAGGTGGATGAGGGGCAAGGGTACCCATGTGCCACACCTGCAGGCATGTACTAACAGCCATCTGTCCCCCCTCAACAACTCTGTCCAGTGATACATGCAGTACAGTGGCACCTGAACCACACAGATGTGACACAGCAAAAATGCAGCCAGCAGATGAGGATGCCAGGCAGGCTGAATGCAACAGAGGTATGTCACAGTGCCACATGCACCCCTGTGAGTGCCACAACATGACACGTGTCCAGTTGGGACTAACATGCTCCTTTCTCTCACAGGTATGGAGCATGACACGGATGCCCAGATGGAGATCAACACAGAGGAGGACAGCACCCTGATGCAGCCAACAAGAGGTCACAGGAGGACACCACTGACTGTGATGGAGGGCACACCATTGATGGACAATGGCACACCCCTGGGTGCAAAGCACAGCAGGAACACAACGTGTCTGGTGTCAGGACTGTGCAACTGTTTCAGGGACATCAGTCACCAGATGGCACTGCCTCTGCCGGCTGTGAACTGCCAGCCACTGAGGACAGTGCTAACAAAGGGCCGTCATGGCATGCACCTGGATGAAGACTCACAGAGTGCATGCATGCCACCATGGCAGACAGGTACCGTGAGCTGCACCAGCTCAAAGTGGACCACCTCACAGAACAGTGCTGTGACACAGATGCCCTGGTAACCTTGACCACAGAGGTGCATGGCACGCGCCGAAGGATGGACCGCACTGTGGATGCTCTTGAGTAGCTGGTCAACAATGCCACAGGACAGAATGCACCTCACACCACCCATGATCGGCAGCAACACACACAGGTGGCCACCAGAACAGCCAGCCCACAGAACACCCCAGAGACACATCCAGTAGACCCAGGCAGCGCACAGGTAGCCAAAACACAGGATGCAGCACCAGTGCCCATACACACTGCCATTGCACACAGTGTGGGATCACAAGACCAGAGCACACAGGGCACTGAGGGTGACCTGGCAGGATAGGTGGGAGCACAAGGAACTGTGGATGAGGATGACATGCCAGACGTGAGCATGAGGTGGACACTGAGTGGAAGGTGGCCCCAGAGCAACAGCAGGCAACAGTGACCCTCCAGGAGGCAGGGCACATGGACCTCCCCCTGGCTGTAGGCCAAGTTCAGTGACTCAAAGGGCCAGTGACAATGCACAGCACGTAGATCCCACTGATGTACAGCACCAACACAATGTCCCCATCACACTGATGTACATCACCAACACAATGCCCCCATCACACTGATGTACAGCACCAACACAATGTCCTCCTCATTACATTGATGTCCAGCACCAATATAAGGCCACCCCCAAATAGATAGCTAGACAGCACCAACATGCCTGCCAGGCAGGTCAGTGCCACACACTGTCCTTTGTTCCCCGCACAGGTGACAGTGTATACCCTCTGCGACTGTACCTGATGACACCTATCCTGAAACCCACCTGTGTAGCTGAAGAGGTCAACAACCATGCATATAGGAAGACCTGGAACATTGTAGAGAGGGCCATCAGCCTCCTGACGATGTGGTTCTGGTGTCTGGACCATACCAGGGGGACAATAATCCTGGCCCTGGGAAAGGTCTGCATGGTGTTCATGGTGTGTGCCATGCTGCATAATATGGTCCTGTGACATAATGTGCCCATACCAGGGGCACAACAGCTGCACAGACTGCCTGCTGATGTGGATGTTGAGCATGCCATGGTCCGCAGATGGTTGGCAGGTTCGTGGCATGGATGGCATGTTCCATCAGCAGCCCATTCACCAGGAGCAGCATAGGCGGTGTGTGTCATGGGACAGTGCGGTGCCACAAGTGGGCAAGCTGCCATCTCTTGTGTGCATGCATTTCTGGGCAAGATGTGAGCATCGTGACATGATGCAATATGTGTGTGGCATACTTGGAAGATGGTAGGTGCATGATGATGAGGCCTCACACTGTGCATGCGTTGGGCCACTGCAGGCGTGCAGCTTATGGGGCCAGCTGTCCTGTACAGGGTGGGTTGTGTCAGTGGGTGTGGCATGCATTGCTAGACATAACCAGATAGTGCTCCTGTGTGTTCACGTGCCACACTCAATGGCTGCCTGGCCATGCGCTGCCTTTCCACTGTGTGCTGCTCAGTGTCACACATGTGTTACAATGCATCAAGTCAGGGGGCTCACACAGGATGCCGCATCCATACTCACCCAACAGACAGCCATCAATGTGCCCTGCATGGAGCATGCCACCAAGGTGTGATGTGTCCAGTATGAATGCATCATGGCATGAGCCAGGATACTTTGCACATACATTGGTGAACATATCATGCATGTCAAGCATGACTTGACAGTTCATACTGTGCAATCCCTTCCTGTTCCTGTATACTTCTTCCTGCATTGGCGGTGCCAATATGGTAATATGGGTGCACTCAATTGCACCATTTACATTGGGCATGCCATGCATGTCATAGAATGCCTGCTTCATCTGACAGACATCAGCCTCTGCTGTTGGGAACCTGTTGTGTGTGCACATGGGCCAGCAGGGCGTTCGTGACCTGCACCATGGCCTGTGACACAAAGAACTGGCATATGATCACTGTATCACCTGTCACCTTCTGGAAGGACCCTGTAGTACAATATGCTAGGGTGCACAGCATCTTCGTCTCAACCATCATTGCCCTGGACCATCGGGTACATGGGGTAATGTCATCACGGACCATGTCACAGAGCCGTTCAATCATATGCCACAGGAAATGGAATAGTTCAATGCAGTAAATCTCCCACAGTGTGGCAGCATCCAGCTGTGGTTGGAATACCCTGGGCCATGGACTGGCATGCCTGTGCTGCACCAGCTCCTCATGAAGCTAGTGCATGTTCAACAGCAGTTCAGAACACATCCTGCTCCGCTGTGCCATTTCCGGTACGCCGTGCATGCCCCAGTGTATCCGCTTCATCATGCCACACGCACATGCATCTGTCTTTAAGGGGGTGCAGTGTGCCACACATGTGCAGTGGTCCGGCATGGGTGGTGGACACATGCCCATGCTGCCCTGTGGTGTGCATCCTGTACTGTACACAGTGTGATGATGGCAAACAGAAGTGTCTAGCAGCCCAAGCGTTTCCTGGAGCACCTCTGGCATGTGTCCGAGGACAATTTCTGTAACTCTGGAGGATATGGTACACTCTAAGTTGTGTAGGGGCATGATTGGGTGAGTACAGTGGCATCTGTCTGTGTTGGGGTGATGCAGGGTGTAGTGGCTTTATTGAGGCCTTACTTTTTCTTCCTGTTATGTTCCCACACAGGACCCACAGGGGTGCCCACAGCACCTGGAGTTCACTATGAGGAGCAGCAGGATGGAGCACCGGTCATGGTGTTCACTCCCCCCCAAAGAAGATGGAGATGGCATCTGCCCTATTGACAGCACATGACCTGGGAGGGGGTCAATGGGGTCCTGCGTTACCAGGCTGATGGGGCCCACCTGTGGCAGGTCACCGTGCCATCCAAGGTAAGTACTGGCTGTGGTGTGATGCTGTGCACATCTCTCACCCATCTTAGATTCACTAGGTGCTTCCTATCACTGCCTGAGTGCTGTCCCCTGCCCCACCATGTACCACATGTTGCTGGGCCACAGTGTGTGGGCTGGCACCATGGTATGTGGGTGCCATTGCACTGCAAGTTCACGTACACCTCTGGTGCATGCATATTCCAGTATTCCACATACACCACATGGCATGCAATTACACTATCACCGATGTGTATTGCTTGACCATGTCTCTGGGGCTATGTCCCCGATGTGTGCTGGCATGGGCCTTGACACCAGTGCCAGGTAGGTGAGAGGTATGTTGTTGTGACAGCTGCCATGCATGGGAGTTACCTGTGCTGGGGTCACGCACATGTCACGCAAACTAACATGCCTGTTTGTTTTCCATTCACAGTGCTACAGGTGTCCATTAAGAAGGATGAGTCTGGTGTGCCTTGGCAGGGTTCCAGAGGATGTCTCTGAGGTCAGTGACAGAAGTGAGGAGGAGTGGTCATGGGGCCCACCATGTGCCCTTAGACATGTTGACACTGGGGAGGAAGCCAGTAGCATGGGGGCTGTACCCACACAGTGGACTTTTATGTTGACCATTATGCCACCCCATTTGCAGGACAGTACTGCTATGCATGTCTGACGTGATGAATAAAGCCATTTTGTATTCAACAATGATGTGTTTCCTGCATCATGGGATGGAGGGATGGTAGGAGTGTGTGGCAGTGTGTGGTGGCACAGCGGAATGCGACCCATTGGTGCCTGTGCAAGTGTGCTGCACGTGCAGCATGTGTACAACCCACAATGCTGTCATGCTGGTTGGCACAGGTGAGTGGCTGTCCATGGGGGGGCGCATTCTTCATGCACATGGGGTAGTGTGAAATGGCCTGTCCTGCCCATCCGGGGTGGAGTGCTTTGGCCTTTCAGTGATCTGTGCCTGCACACTGTCTGGGGACCTGGTATGGTTGACAGGCATTTAGCCACCATGTTGTGTATGACCAGGTTGGGTCCATGGCCTGCATTGCAGGTGTTACTGTGGCAGCTGTGCCATACCTGTAGCACCACTCACTGTGGTATGCCATTGGCACAGAGATGTGTGACATTGCCATTGGATCTGTTATTCCTCCAGTGCTGTACACCTGTGACCAGTCACGCATGGCAGCGATGCTTGTTTGGCAGGAGCTGCCTGCCATCCATGCTATACACCAAGGGTGCATGCCCCTGGGCATGTTTCTCTGTGGCCATGGGCACCCTGAGTTGCTGGCCTGCACATGCCACCCACTATTTGTTGCACTGCACACTGCAGCATGGTCTCATTGGGCTTTCCATGCAGAATGCCCTAGTGGCAGTGCTGTTTGTGCCCATTGGGCACCACCGACAGGCCCTGTGGCCACTGCTCAATGGGTCTGCCTTGCTGTGTGTGCTCTTACAGCAGCCCTCCTGATGGCTTATATGTACACACCTGGTGCCATCCACCTCTGTGTCATATGTGGCATCATGCATACGCACAGCAGCCGCCAGCACGTGGTGATACACAGGCACACACCTGCGTACACACCGCATGTTGGGTCTGCAGAGCTGCATGAGGGCGGCTTACTCAGATGTGTACATGCAAGTCATGCATGCCCCCACACACATGATGAGTGCACGGGCTGTGCGTACGTGCCTACATGTGTTCCTTACATGCACTATGCAGACAGTGCATTGGCATCATGCATAGGGTCCATTATATGTAAGATGTACTGTACCACAGTAACATAACTATATTGCCCTAAATTCACACCTTTATTTTAAAATGAATGAAGTTCCTACCTCATCGGTTCTAGCGCTATCTCCTTTTGGTTAAATTATCTGTATAAATGGCTAACTTTAGAATCATTAAGGATAAGAACTCTTTTTTTTTTAAATAAAATCTTTGAGTTAAGGGCCCAGATAGTCAGACTGCACCTGGCAGGGGCGCAAGCCTGGGCGCAGTGCAACTGGGATGCACCGGGACCAGGACCAGGCAATATTCAATGGTGATGCACCATGGCGCAGCACCATTGAATATGGCAAGGACAGAACACAAACTGCACCTGGTGCAGTGGCACTGTGCCAGTGCAAGCCCCAGATAGGGAGCACGGGGATGAGCCAGTGCAAGTGCAGTTGTGCTAGGTGCATCACCCGTGATATTCAGCAGGGGGCATGCAAATGAGGACATTAAATATGCAAGGCACAAATGGGGCCATTTGCATGTCATTATGGACCCATTTACATGCCTTGCACAGGGCAGGCCTGTGATTTGTGCCTGTCACTCTGCACAGTATGAAGTGTGCTGTGGGGATCCCGGGGCATCCCTGCCCCGTAGCCACAATAGCACAGTACAAGATAGTAAAGATAGCCCTGGTAGTCTAGTGGCCCCCCTCCCTCCTGGTTCCCCAAGTCCCCAATGACTGTACTGCTAGACAGTCCCTGGTAGTCTAGTGGCACCCCTCCCTCCCGTGTCCCCGATTGCTGGAATATGCCATTTTGTATGTCCCTGGTAGTCTAGTGGCCCCCCTGCTAGTTGCCACGATCATGGTACAGTGCCATATCATGATTCCCTGGTGAACAGTGGCACCCCATCCCTCCCACCACATACCACCCCTTGCCCACACCTGCTCCCCGCCTTCGCGTGAGGTAGAAAACACAACTCGCCTGCATACCACCAGGCAGCCCACTGAATGACAGATACAGTAGGGGCTGTTAGCCCATTGGTCCACAGTGTGGTCCAATGGGCTTGCAGGGCATACTGTACTAGAAAGTCTCCGAACATGTGAATGAAGTCATTCAACACCCGCAAGGATAGATGATGGTTAGGGATGCATGTCCATGTATACAATACTGTAACAAACACTGGTAGGTGCACATGCATGTACCAGGATTGCACATGAAACCACACACAGACATGACATACTGAGCAGTGCACATGCCAGCCATGCTAGGATGCACACATATGCTGTTGAACGCACAATCATAAAGTGGAAGTAGTTGGTTTGACACACAGTGCTACACAGCATGGTTATCTGGAAACACACATACATAGGATAACACATGCATGACCAGATATGATAGGCAACATGTGTACTTACAGTGCTGGGATGGGTCAACCCCCATTTTTGAAGCCCCCACAAGGAACACCTTGCACAGCCACCTGGTGGAATGTTGAGGCCTTGAGTGCCCCCTGTGCTGTCATCTGTGTAGATCTGGAGGGTCCAGTGGTCCTAAGTTTGGCATGGGTATGGGCCAGAAGGCCTTTGACTAATATTTGTAGGCCACTGGCTCATTTCTTGCACTCCTGGGGAGTGCAGTTGAAGTGGCCCTGGGCATTAATGGCCTCCACCACCTCCCTCTAGCCCTGTTCCTGCTCTAGCGGTGTCCCCAACCTCCTCCACAGGAGGTCTTCACAGACCACATAGGCCCCAGTGAGGGCTTTCTACTCATCTTTAGTAAAATTAGGACATCTGCATCTTTCTGCTGATATTTCTGGTGCTTGTGGAACAAACAGATCAAGACAGGCCAGTTACAATGTCATGGAAATGGAAATAAGCACCTTTCACAGAACAATGAATTACACACACACACACACAAACATGACATAACACCTTCGTTCAAGGCTGCAGTACCTCTTGGTCACCTGTGTGGAGTGATGGTGCTGCCCTGCTTTTATGGTAATGTGTATGCAAATGAGCTGAATACATTCCAGCAATAAGAAGCAAATGTGCTGTTTGTGCACAGACTGTGCAATGAAGCTGTTTGCATATCCTGGCTGAATATTGCAAAGATGCCTGCCATGCAGGTAGCTTCCAGTCATGCATTTCTATCTGTTCTGTGGAATGCCATGGTGCACAGTCACAGACATTCACATGATAGACTTGGTGACCTGCAGATGAGAGAGACAGGCCGTGGCTGGAGAGGTTCCATGCCATGGTGGAGGAGGGTACTGTGCCACACCCAGATATGTACACCATGATAATGTGTGACATGTAGGATGTTGTTATCTGTCAGGGGTATATCTGTGTTTAACAGCAACTAATGTGGAATGTGTCATGGTATTTCTATTGATCCACAGTTGCAGAACACCATGCCACATACTGGTCCATTGAGTTTGGCACAGACATGCCCCACACTCTCTATAGTGCAGATGTAAAGTGGCACATGTTCATGTCTGTGCTACTGAGGGCAACACCTGCCTACAGAGCCTGTCAGCATGACAAGCAGTACCATTGTACATCATGCTGACCAGGGAAGGGTGCCATTAAATGACGGACACACAGTGGGTGACGGTGGATGGCCGCAGGACTTGTGCATTGCACCTGTGTCTCCCCTGGACATAGCACAATGTGGTAACAGGCACATACATGACCAATACTGACTGACTGGTATGCTATGTAGGCCCCATGTGCACTGTGTCCAGGCACACACATACTACAGCCTCCTGTCCTGACTTACACATGTAGGTACACACACCTTTGGATGTTGCTGTACAGTACAGTGTGCTGCAGGTGCCAATTGTACATGTTCCACTACGTACCACCAGCTGTGCTGCTGGAAGGCACCCCGTGTACTCCACAGTTGTCAGCAGTCTGTGTCATGTGCACACATACCTGTCCTGAATCCCACCCCTGGCTCCCATACTTGTGCATATGGTCCATGGATCACACCATTCACTATCAATACAACTGTTGGACTGTTACATATAGATGTTCAGTACTGTGCTATGCACAATGACATGGGTGTATCACATCTCTGGTAAAGGTATGGTGGTCAACAATATCCTGTCGACATTGTAAGAAGGTGGTGCACATATCCTGTACCATACACCCGGGATGTGTCTCCCATTGTGCATGTCCCTTTGATGTAGCTTGCACACAAGACAAATGTACATCCAGAGTTCCCAAGGTTCTGGCTGATCACACTGGCCTCAAAGTAGACACACACGTCACTGTGAGTGTTTTACAGCCCCCAACAACATGCACATTAGCTGTGCAATAGAGGTGTGTTTCTGGCCAATGTGTTCACACCCACCATGCAGGTATGGCCGCATGTATGTCACAGCGATCCTCACATGTGCACATGGCATCCTGCCACTGCATAGCTGACAGAGGCATGTGGGGACTGTCACTGCAGATGTTCTGTTCCAGTGCACACAAACTCTTGGTTGGAGACACAGATGGAACATGTATACCGCATGCTGGCCCTGCTGGTCAGCATGGCCATGTCCCAGTGTGCACTCACAGAGATGTACTGCATGGCCATTGTGCATTGTAACATCACTACCCATTCCCATGTCTATGTTGTCTATATGTGTACATGCATGTGTCCACCTATGTGCCACAGGCCACACACCGGGACCATGGACATTGTCTAACCATGTCATGGCATAACAGTGACCAATATTCCCCTGCAGAACCCCACATGTCCCTGTGCATCACAGTCCTCCTTGTGGCCTTGAATATTGCATTATGTAGGCATGTATTGGTGCACAGCACAGTGTGAGGTACTGGGTACCTGTAGTGTATCTCCATGATACAGTGTGGCAGTTGGCATGCCACAGCAACAAGGTATGCAGGTGCTATGCTGACATATATGTCATATAAGTGTCCACTGGGTGTTGAGCATCCATTCCTATGGTCATCATAGCACTGCTGATAATGCAAACATGTATCCATCCAGTGGTATCTACTGCAGGTCAGGCATCACAGTGGTAACAGGCACACAACTGCTGTGGTGTGTCCTGCCTTGAGATAATAAGGTAGACCTGCATAACTTTACACATGTTGGTGCCTGTCATGGACATGGTGAACGTCCGGTGCATTGGCACATATGGCTGACCCTCTTGCCACAGTTGTGCAGTTATGTGTCTTCCCATGACATGCCAATGGTTGGAAGTAAACTGCCTTGGCAGGCACACAACCATAACAGTGACCCCCATCCAGTGTAGTCCTGCTGTCACAGCCTCCCATTAGTGTCACATGACTATTTACATCTGTTCCACACATTCTGGTGTGATACAGGCATGGGACTATCTATGTGCTGACCTGTGTATCCATTGCAGCCCATACTGCACCACCCACTGGGATCATTCTCCATCTTGTACACTGGTCACTCGTGGTGCACATTAGAGTACCCCCCTGCCTGGGTGACCGCTATGCCACCCATCATCATGGGGCATGGTCCACAGGACTGCCTATCTATTGTACATGCAATGCCCACAGTCAGAGGGATGGTGGTGGGTGTCGATGCATTACATGGTACACCTGACTATGTACATTGTACTATCAATGTACTGTCTGTATACTGTGGTGGTATTTGGGGGTTGGGGCCAGTGTACATATCTATAGCGTGACCATGCATAGGTACACTGTATTCCATTCACTGTTGAGGGAGCATACGTTGTGCATGTACATTAGACATACATATTGCTGCATCATATTTTGGTGGGCTGTGGGGGACATGTGTGTTAATGTAGAGCTCTGATTGTGTTTTTGTCATTGTGATTGCAAACAGTGATGCCAGGACACAGGCCAGGTGCTACCAGCTAAGGAGGACCCCTGAGGATGCTGGGGGAGCCAGCCAGCAGTGCACGGCACATGTTTCAACACAAAGACAGTCACATGAGTATGCATGTGTGATTCACATTGCCATGCCCATTCTGTGCTGCACTTTCATCATGATGCATCCACTGTGGCCTTGCGTTCACCACATGTGGGTTTGCACCATGCAGTCACACATGTGGTGCATCCACCCTGTACATTGTGGCTTTCCCCACCTTGTTGCCCACTATGGAGTACCCATGTCCACTCCAATGCTTCAGGGGCTGTGCACATGCTAGTCTTGTCCTGTTTCACATGACATTACCAAAGCAGCTATATAGCTCATTTCTGAGTTGGAAACACCTCCCCTGCAGGGCAATCCTGAACATGATGCATGCAGGCAGAATACGTGGAACACGTGGCACCCTATGCATCCCTGTCATGCTCCATGTGGTCTGCACTGGGGCCATTTACACAGCTGCCCATAGTTGTCATGGTGGGGTGGCCATGTGGCCCCCACATGGGCTGTTGTGATCAGTAGCCTGTGGCATGTACACATCCAGGAGACCCTCCCATGTTGCCTTTGGGAGGTTTGTGGTATGCTGTGGCTTGTGTTTTCTCTGCTTACAGATTCACAGATCTCTGCACAGTCCAGGGTGTCACAACACCTGGACAGACCATCGATTGCACTATTATCATCACAAACCCATGCACTTGTCGCAGCCTGTTCTGTGTGTCCCCCAGGTGTGTTGTCACATCAATGTGTGTACTCCTGCACAGCGAACCCAGAGCCCTTTGTGTCCACCATACGTACACAGTATGCTGCTGTCATACAATGGGCATGTCCCCCACACCCCCCAGATATCACCCTCGTATTGTATTGGATCAGATTGTTCTGGTGCTGTGCCCTTACACTCAGCTAGTTTGTTGTTTGCATATCATGATATGTTACTGTGTTGTGCCCAGATGAGATATCCTTGGATAATGGTATGCCCATAGCAATCTCCCATGAGTGCAACATTGTCTAGCCATGCTCAGTGTAGCATCTTCCATACCCATGGCAGTGGTGGGCAGGTATGGCCTTCTCACATTTGCCAATAGGGGATGTATTGCCACAGCACTCACCTTTGGCCTGTGTGCCATGTGCTTGTGGCCATGGCTATATGTTGCTGTTGATCTTATGTCACCATTGGCTGTTGCCTGACAGCCTCTCCATATGGCCTACAATACCATGTCAATATGCTGCCTGACTGTCATGCACATTGAGGGTAATGTCCACCTCCTGTTCCCCTGTTACACACCCACACATGCAGCCATCTCTATACATATCCTCAAACACTGTGCAGGTGGTATTTGTGCCGTGCAGTCATGAATGATGCCACTGCCTTTAGGCTGTGTATTTTCCACTGTCATATGCAGTGTGTGTTTGCCTGTTTTGTCAGCCTGATGTGCCAGATGTACCCAGTGACAGGTGTCAGGCCCACCTTACCCTCTCTGTGGTGGGGACTTGTGTCTGCGCCTTGGTCGTGTGCAGACACCTCTGCACCATATGGTCTGTGCGTACATGTGGCCCTGTGGTGCACCACTGTTGTTTCCATTGGGTTGGTCATCATTTCCTCATGCTTTCATTGCCCAGCAGAGCTAGTGACTGGGAATATACACTGGCCCACAGACATTTTCAGTACTACAGCTGCTGTACCTACCGAAGCATTTTCATGTCTATTACAGGTCCTCGGGACTAGTTCAGTGAGCATTCTACTATGGCAGTACAATGTCAAACAGTATTTGGATAGCATGCGGGTGCCATTTACAACACCTACATGTTCCTTTGTATGGCTGTCCCCAGAGCAGATGGACTATACAGTAGGTGTACTCTGAGCCTGTGGTGCTGGTGGTGTTGTTGGCCCACATGGGTTCACACTGTGTCCCATCCATCCTTGATTGCATTAGTGGGCCTCTGTGTGTGGTCACAACCAATTGTTGGGGGCTAACACCACCCCTCTCCCATAGGTCTGTCACCTGTGACTGCCCGGCACACACTTCTGCCATTGGACGGTGTACCATGGCTCACAGCTGCTGCCAATTTTACACACAGCCCTGTGTCTCTCCACACGATGGCCCTGTGGCTTGTGGGCTGCAAGTCCTGCAGTGGCCTATTATGGTATCCAACTCATATTACATGTAAGAAGCCTCAACATATCAACTGCTTATCTGTGGTCACGTTGCATGCAGCATCATGACAGCTTGCCCACCATAGCACACATGCACAATGACACATCCTGTACATTGCTCTCTGGTGGTGGTGGGGCTATCTGTGCATACATATCATCCTATTGGTACTGCTGCTGTACTGAATTGATTTTTTCTTCCCAAAGATCATTTCCTGGATGTCCAAAGAGGAGCTGTCAGACGGGTACTGGTGGCAGGAGGGCCAACAAGAAGACAGGCACAGCAGTGAGCAGCATGGATGCTCCGTGTAATCTTTGTATGTCAGGGGGCCATTTTAAGAACTGTTTGGGCCATAGCCCGCACTCTATATGTGATGCATAGGGAGCTGGCCTCCTAGCACCACATGCAGGCACCACCACCAGCCCTTGTAACCCTATGGGGTGGCACAGCGCCTTTGTATGATTGTCCCACCCCTTTCCCGCTCCACTGTCCCACCACTCTTCCCATACCTACCTTGTTCCACCCCTTCTAAACTTGTCCACTGTTTTCTCCACACCAGTATCTTCCCTCTTCATCTTTTCTTGTTTATTTGTAAATAGTTGTTGCTGTTATTTTTGTTGTTGTTCTTAATTATTGTTATACTAGTGTTTGTTGATTATTTTACTGAAATATATTTGTTTTCATATTTTACATGGCTCTGTGCTGTGTGTTCTTTCCTAGGGTTCTTTAGCAGGTGGTTGACCCATGTGCCCCCCATCCACATATCCTTAGGTGCAGGGGTGGTTGATGGTATTCACTTCCCTCAATGCTCCATGTCCCCAGGAGGGGTTGGAGCTGCACTGTGTGTTTCACTGTGTTCACCTACACAGGTTTTACATTTGGCCTGTGACATGTCTGTCCTTCCATTCCATCCCACCTGTTCACTGTGGTGGACTGGCCATGCACTGTGTGGACAACAATGTCTGCATACTTGTGTGCACATGTCCTGTCCTGTCGACAGCCATGTACTGCAGTTGGTGTGTGCCCTATGAGTGTCTGCCCAGGCTCCATGTCGTGATTGTGTCCTGTTGTTATAGTGGATCTTCCGTCATGCTGGCATGTCTGCTGCAGTGTCCATCATCCTCCAACATCAGCAATATCCATGATTCATGAGAACTGTTGTGCTCCTCTATCCATGTTGGTGTATATCTACTATGGGTGATGTGCATAGGTATGCACATGCCTGGCCATGTCTGTCTGGTACACAGGGCTGGCCCCTCACAGTCCTTGCATCAGGCCCTTTTGACCCCTGTGGTGTGCCACTGGCCCTACCCTGTTCCCTGGGCTGCTGCACTTTTGAACCAGCTGCATTCTCACATGCACACATACAGTGTACAACACATCTGTCCCCTGCCCCTTTGTGCACAGTTCCCTCACATTCAAATATGGCTTGCTGTGCCGCACATCTTCAAATGTGCAATGACACAGACTCAGGATATTCAGTCATGTTTTTGCAATCAGATTTGCTTGCACAGTTTCTGAATATACCATTATTTTGTTCCGGTGCATTTAAATGCACAGCACAATCACTTGCTCAGCGCACCCTGCCTCTTTTGAATATGGCCTTTAGTGTTTAAGGGGCTGAAGTTCTGCTTTCTCTCTGCACTGTCTTTTCTTTGCTCTTTTCTCATCTTGGCTTACCAGCTTCATGCAAAGTGTCATTTTCTAATGTTAAATTGCATCAGAGTTCAGAGAAAATGCTTTGATAGATTGCTGTTGTTGTCTGAAGTTTTAATGGTCCAATGACAGGCTACTTATGTATTTGAAGTTTGGTAACTGGACAGGCTCACGGAGTCCAACAGTCCCTTTTTCAGGGGTGACCCAGGATTAGTCACATTCAGGTAAAGGAGTCAGTATGGAAACTGTAACAAACAAGTAAACTAATGCACAGAAGGAAAATTATACAAAGCTGGATTACATACAATAAGACAATGCACAAATTAAGACACCAAAAAATAGAAGTATATAAAGACAGATACTTACAGTTTGCTGAGTTACATGCAGTTGAGTACAAACTGCATGAGCAAAAATAAAGATAATAACATTACAGAGGATCCGTTGAAAAGGAAATTACATAAATTATACACCTCAAGATAGGAGGTAATTGCATAATGTACTACATGCTCTTTATTTTTATGTTTTTTTTCAGTTTATAGTTTTTCTCATTGGTATTGCACCCAGAACCAGCCCACACTGCTCCACAGGGCTTCCAACCCTGCAAATTACCCCTCACAGATGGGCCATCCAAGGGAACAGAAACCTCCGGAGTACCACCACGGAGGCTATGCCCTGTGCCAACAACTGTGCTTGGAGGTCCTGAGGCATGGGGGGGGTTTGCTTCCCCATCTTTTTCCCCAGCACTGAGGACAATGACATGCAAAGAAGTCCAAGGAGACATGCACACGCAGATATGTCCTGAGGTTCTGGACCCCAGCCAACATCTTACCCTCTCACACGGCGACCCGACTGCATTGCCATCCATGGTCACCCAGGTGGCAGTATTGCAGCGGGTACAGCAACCCTCTCTCCTTGGAGGAGGAGAGCATCCCTTGGACACTCAGTTAACCTCTCTCCTGCAGGCCTTCCATTGAGCAGGACTCCTTCCTGAACCCGGATCACCAGCATCTCGAGCGGTAGCTCTACTACTGCGCTTGTGGGATGGCAGTGCTCTTTGTTTTTTACTTAACCATGCAGTGTCTATCAAGAAGCAATAAATCACATTGTTTGAGACTGTTCCATAGTTTGCCTACTACTACAGTTGCAGTATGAACAGGCCCCTGGTGCTCTGTGGCACTTTGTCCCCATTTCTGTGGCAGGGCGCCTAGGCTTCTGCAGCATGTTTAATTCATTTCTGTGACAGAATGTAGTCCTGCCATTAACTAAAATATGATCTTATGTCAACAATGCCATCACATGTTGAGTATAGAGGATGGGGTTCAGGATAAACGAGATGGGGAAGGGAGCCAGGCAATATGGAAAAACTGTATATTTGATTTAAAATTCACCAACAATAATGAATTCTGCTGTAGCACTAGTTATAAATTTTGTGGCATGTTACAAATTTTGCAGAAAATTCCATAGCTGTGGAGTTATAGAATCCCATAGGCCTTCAGTACAATACTGTTCTTTAGCGTAGGACACAAACATTTATTTTGTTATTTTGTTTTCCAGGTCAGCATTCTGCATAAAATATCAGTTTTACATTTTCCCATTCATACTTGGCTCCTCCGTGAAATAAACTGTGCTAAACCCTCCTCCAGGTTATTTCTAAATATATCAATGACCGACAGAACTCACAGTCCCACCCCCAACCACATGGAGTTGCAGCACACACATACACACACACACACACACACACGCACACGCACACCTCTGCAGCAAGCACAACAGTGAAGAATATCCCACCCACTCAAAGTCCACTGGTCGTATCCTGACCAGCAATCTTCTTCTCATAAACCAGTTATCCAATTGACCAAGGCTATATGTGGGTCTTGATGTGCAAAATAGCTGTCACTACATGTTTATAGGAACTTCAACACCAGGCTGTAATTGCTTGTTAAACACTTTGGGATACAATATGTATGAAGATCAAATATAAATACTAGTTCTCCTTGTTGTTGTTGTTGCTGTTGTTGTTGTTCTTCTTCTTCTCCTCTTCTTCTTCTTCTTCCTTTCCTACTCCTCCTTCTTTAAAAAATGATGGTGGAGTGCATGGAACTGTATGACTGTATTCTATTTGAAATGTTCTGTCAATTTGTTACTTATTTTTGCAATATCTGTTACATATTTTGTATTGTACCTGTATGCATAGGTTGCTTCAATAAAAGGGACCGTGGTGCAGTGTGCTGATCTGGAAAACAAAATAACTAAATAAATACATGTCTCCTACTCTGAAGACCAGTATCACATTGTGATTTCTGTAGGAAACTACAGAACAGTCTCAAAAAATGTGACTTGCTTCTTGATCGACACAGCATGGTCAAGCACAATGCAAAGATCTTTCAGCACAAAGTCCAATTAACCTGTCAATGGACAATTAACACTTTACAGATAACAGCCTATTTTTGAGCATTTTCTTTTAATTCAGACACACACATGCACACACACATACACACACACACACACACACACACACACACACACACACACACACACACACGCAACCCCAGAAACTAACACTTTCTATGAAGATTGCTAGCCAACATGAGGCAAGAGCAAAGCAAAGATACTGCAAAGAAGAATCTATTCTCCAATCAGACTGTAGGTCGTTGCTAGCTACTGCATCACCCCAAGGTTTGTCTACAGATGAGGGGTGAATCTAGCTGATAAGCTGGTAGATAGTCTCCAGATGAGACTGAAGCCAGGGGAGGGTAAATTTATTTATTTATTTGTTTTTGATAACTGGGTGGGTGCACTAGACATGGAGATGCCTATTTTTAGGCATGACTCTTCAAGCCCTAATGGTTGCCATACTTGTGGGTACTATAAATGCTGACCTCACATCCTCATGATGAAAATGTTCACTGCTATGAACACTGATTGCAACTTTAATATTTTTCAGTTCAGTAGCTGTGTTACCCGCAGTGTTGTTTATACCACCACATGCACATCAGGGGCTTTTTATGTGGGTAAAACCACTCACCCTTTCAAAATTTCGGTTGTTGAGCACCTTGGAAGCATTGCAAGGGAGGATGAGAACAATGCCTTAGCAGGTCATGTTAAATCATTAACAGTGGGGGTAATCAACATACAGTATGCTTAGATTCTGTGTTATAGACAGAATCAAATTAGGGGAGAGGAGGAGATTTGGATCTGGTACTTCCAATGAAGGAGTCATTCTGAATTTACACCCTGGGAGCTTTGACTAGCTCTGGTTTGAATGACAGATTCGATATTTCTCCATTCTTTAGGAAGTGAAAATATCTTGTTAGATGATTCTTTTGAGTTGTTTACCATGCAGAACAGTAGTATCAGTTTGTGGCCACTCAAATAAGTCATGCAGTGTGTGCATTGAGTTACAGATTCCTTCAGTACATGTGCCTTTAAGAAGATGCTATGTGGATGTTACCTGAAGCATTGAAACTTGTGCTGTTTTTGCATCATATGTGGACTTTTTCTGGAAATTGCTCTATAGCATAATACAGCATGTTGACATTCTTCTTTTTGGATGGTTACAAGTCTATTTTCCCATGTATTGATTGAGACTTTAATTTACCATGGGTCAAGGCCCATTATGTAATTGATGCATTTAAACAGTAATAACCATATCTGATTTTAAACAATATCATTGTCCGTCTGTTTTGTCCTGCACTGTTAAGCACTTGCACTTTGCTTTGCTTTTGCACTTTGAATCACTTTGCACTGTGAATGCACTTATCACTTTACATTTTTGGCATAAATAGCCATTAGTAACTGCACACCCTTCCCCCTGAAGATGCAGTAGTTGCAAAACCAATAGGATAGCCTGTACCCTCTGCTTTTTACTTGATGTTTTGGTGTTTTGGATACACATAGAAACATAGAAAGTAATGGCAGAAGGAGACCGAAAAGTCCATCTAGTTTGGCCTTGATTTATTTTTGACCCCCCTAATCACCCTTGCGTGAGAGGGCTCTCCTGTGTCTATCCCACACTGCCTTTAATTTCCCCACAGTCTTTTCCCCCACTACCCCTGGGGCAGGTTATTCCATGTATCTGCCACTCTCTGTGTGAAGAAGAACTTCCTGATATTGGTGTTGAATCTCCCTCTCCTTAGCTTCAGAACACGACCTCTAGTTCTACTGCCCTTCTTGAAGTGAAAGAGGTCCTGTGCTTATACTTTATTTATGCCTTTCATGTATTTGAAGGTTCTGATCACGTCTCCCCTCTCTCTTCTCTGCTCCAGGGAGTGCATGTTCAGTTCTCTTAATCTTTCTTCATAATGTTGCAACCCCTGTACCATTTTTGTCGCCCTTCTCTGTACTGTTTCTAACCAGTTGAGATCCTTTTTGAGGTGTGGCCTCCAAAACTGGCCACAGTTTTCCAGGTGTGGCCTGACCAGAGCTTTGTACAGTGGCATGACCACTTCTCTCCTCCTGCTTGTGATTCCAACATCCCAGCATGCAACAGACCTTAAGTGCCACCTTTTCACATTATTTTCCCTTTTTTAAGTCATCCAAAATCATGATTCCCAGATCATGCTCCTGGTTTGAGGTAGCTAGTCTTACCCCTCCTAATACATTATCCATTGGTTTCATCTTATCATGTGCATGACTTTGCACTTTTTGGCATTAAATCTTAGCTGCCATGCTCCAGAGCACTCCTCAAGCTTCTTTAGGTCTGATTCCATCTTGCTCACTCCATCTAAGGAGTCCACCTTGCTACAGATCTTGGTGCCATCAGTGAATAGACACACCTTCCCCTCAAGCTCATCTACGATTTCAGCTAAGAAAATATTGAACATCTGATGAAGTTCTACATAGACAGGGTGAAATGTAAGGTTCTAGTAGCTTGAAGCAGGGGTACTTCAGCTATGCTGTGCTATTCTAATAAGTAATGTCTCTCTGTATGTTTGCACTTTTTCTGCTTTGCTGCACATTGTTCTTTGAAACTGTCATGATTTTATTGGAACCAAGAATCTAATTAATAGGGGTCTCTTTTGAAGAAAAACATGGTCCTTTACTGTTTAGTTCACAGAATGTGTCTAGGGTAAAAGGACAATGTTCTATATCATGTCATGGTATTAGTGTCTGCATTTGGTGCACTTTGTTTTGTCTGAGACTGGTTGTTCATCAGTAATGTGATGGTGCACATTTGAAATTTAAATCAGACCTGAAGTAGAGCACCTGAAATTTGTACTGTAAGAAAATATTGAAAGTAGAGGCCCTAGCACTGAGCCCTGGGGTTACCTTACCCTCTGATGATACTGCACCATTTACCTGGACCCTCTGTGTTCTGCCTTGCAGCCAATTGTTTATGCATTTTAGCACCTCCTGTCCAACCCCCGTGTAGTCTAACTTCTTTACCAGCCTTCTGTGTGTAATTGAGTTGAAGGCTTTGCTGAAGTCCAGGTAGACCACATCCATCCCCCCCCCCCATTGTCCACAGCCCTGGTAACCCAGTCAAAAAATTCAACTAGATTTGTTTAGCACGACCTTCCTGATGTGAAGCTGCCCGTTATTATTCTCTCTCTGAGCAGTGACTCCATCATTTTTCCCACTATAGATGTGAGACTAACTGGTTAGTAGTTACCTGACTCTTCCTTGCTGCCTTATTTATGTAGTGGGACTGCTGTTGCCATTTTCCAGTATTCAGGTACCACTCCACTCTCTAGTGATCTGGTGAATGGTTTTGTCAATGGAGCTGCCAGTTCATTCCTCAGTTCCTTTAGGATTCTGGAATGTATCTCATTTGGTCCAATGGCCTTGTCCACCTTCAGTTTATTCAGCACCTCCAATACTTGCTCTTCTGTGAATGGGCTAGTGTTAACTCCTGGTCTGGGGGTGCTGTTTTTCCTGAGCACCACACCATTTCCTGGATCCTTCTCGGTAAACACTGAGCAGAAGTACCTATTTAGTATTTATGCTATCACATGATATTCTGCTGATTTCCCACCCCCTGTAGCAATCCTTTCTATACCCCCCTTTGTTTTCCTTCTTTCCCTGATGTACCTATTCTTATCTGTTTATTTGCATCTCTCATTTTATCTTGATATGAATTACAGTCTCTGTCATTCTTAGTTTCCCGGTATGTCATTTATGCCTTCTTTTTTATGTTTGCTTGTGCATGCGGAAGAAACATTTTTTGCACAGCTTAGGAGAGAAATGGGGTTTTGGAGGTGTGGCACCGTGGGGGCCAATGGTCACAGTGCCTTTTGAGGCTTGGACCACTTTCCCCAATGCAGTGGCATGCTGCTGCTGACACTAATTCAGCCAGCATGCCACCACCTTGAAATTTTTTCACCATTGCAATCGGGGCTGCCTCATCATTGCAGCATCAGCCATTCCACTGTAATGAGGGAGCAACCTGTAATTGCATGGTGGTACCTTGCTCTCCGCATGCCCCCGACCCAGTTCATTTCCTGACATGGAACCCAGTCCACATTGGCATAATGTGCCCACCCTCAAGTTTCTGTTGTATGCTGAGGGAGTGCCCAGTCCCCCTTGGCATTATGGTCCCCCCACAATAGTCTTTCTTTGCTGATGGGACGCCCAATCCCCATTGGCTTCAGTCCCCCCTTCCCAGTTCAATTTGCAGATGGGGGAACCCACTCTTCATTAGCATAAGGTCCTCCCAATTTGTTGTCTGCCAAGGGGGTGCCCAATCCCCCATTGGCTACAGCCCCCCCAAAACACTCAGGTGGCACACTAGGAGCCCGCCCCAGTGTGCCAAATGTCCCTGAAAAAAAAAACAGTTCCACAATGTTTTTTTTTTAACCCTGTAAAACAGAAAGCAGTCCCTTGTTGAGTCCATGGCCCCTCCCTGACCCATGCCCACCCTCTGTGCACCCTGCCTCCCCACACCCCGCTCATCTCCTACTTACCT
This sequence comes from Neoceratodus forsteri, assembly GCA_016271365.2. Classification (NCBI taxonomy): domain Eukaryota; kingdom Metazoa; phylum Chordata; order Ceratodontiformes; family Ceratodontidae; genus Neoceratodus; species Neoceratodus forsteri. The sequence continues at coordinate 319,856,144 of CM028134.1, forward strand.
CCGGAGCCCAGCGTGATGCTCTTTGGTGGACCAGGAACACGTCTGCACTCTTCAAAGCTGACTGCAAACTGAAGAAATGCTGGTAAGCTGTATAATGGCATTGGTGCATATCTCAGGCATTTTTGGGAATTTTGGTACCAAATTTTCAACATGGGGTTATTGGGACCCCTCCTCATGAATTCAGCCACTGTCATGGCATTATTCAGTCCCGAAAAGTGATTTCATGGTCACTGTGCGGAATCACCTTTTGGGACCAATTAACAAAATGACAGTGCCAGTGTTCATGAGGTGAACTCTCAAAAAGCCTATGTTGCAAATCTGGTGACAAAAATTTAAAAAATTACTTTTATGAGTGTGCGTTGTGCAGTTTCCATGCATGCTAGTACCTTTGCAAATGTGTAATATTTTCACTCCAGATTTTCAACATTGGCATTTTTCCATACCTCCTTATGAACAGTACAGCTGTCATTTTCCACATCCTGGCCGAAATGTGTTTTTGCACTTCCGGTGCAGAATAGTGCGGTCGCTGTGGGAAATCAGTGTTCGTGACACATTAAGAAAATCATGGTGACGCTGTTCATGAGCAGAGTACATAAAATGCCTATGTTGAAAATTTGGTGACAAAAGTCCATAAAATGGCTGTGCTACTAGTGTGTGTTGCACGGTTTCCACATATGCTCAGAAGTGCGCAAATTTGTAATATTTTCATTCCAGATTTTCAACATTGGCATTTTGCCACACCTTCTTATGAACAATATAGCTGTCATTTTTCATATCCTGCCTGAAATATGCATTTGCACATCTGGCGCACAATGGCGTGGTTGCTGTGGGAAATAAATGTTTCAGACAGATTAAGAAAATTGTAATGACAGTGTTCATGAGCAGAGGTCACAAAATGCTTATGTTGAAAATTTGGGGAAATAATTCCACTAAATGACTGCAGTACAAGCATGTGTTGTGCAGTTTCTATGTATGCTCAGAACTTCAAGCATTTTTAATATTTTCACTACAGATTTTCAACATTGCCATCTCTTCACACCTCCCTATGGATGGTACAGCTGTCATTCTTCACATCCTGCCTGGTCTGTGTTTTCTCACATCTGGCACAGAATGGTATGGTCACTGTGGGAACTCAAAGTTCAGGACATATTAACAAAATTGCACTGCCACTGTTCATGAGAAGAGGTCCCAAATGCTTTCATGAGGTGGGGGCCACAAAAAGGCCATGTTGAAAATTTATAGTGCAAATACCAACACAGGCACGGGGGCATTAGGGTTTCTAAACATGATGTCCCACCCTGTGCAGACTGACAGGCATCAGAGGTGTAACTTTGGATCACCGGCTGTAATGCTCATGCCATCCCACCCCCACCTTGAAGCCAGTGATAGGCATGGAGGTGTGCCTTGCACTCTTCAGCCCTAGACTTCACCCTGTTCTCCTGTACTGCACCCATTTCAGCATATGCCCTAATGAAATGGGATGACTGTGAAGTCAAACACCCCAAGGCACACCTCAACACTTGTCGGTGTCTACAGGATAGGGTGAAGTGAAATGCCATGAGCATTATGGGCAACGACCCACAGGCACACCCCAATGCCTGTCCATCTCTGCAGGGTGGAGGTGGGATTGGCATGAGTTCAATTATTCACTGCCACTCCTATTCTGCATCTGTTTAACTCCTCCACATCCAATGCTATTATCAGCAAGCAAACATTCAGCATTGACAAATGCTTTTTTCTTTTACTATGGTAGCCACCTCCCTGGAGAACCAGAAGGGATTTCTTCTTATTTTCACCTTGCTGACCCTCCTGGAGCATTAGTCTACAAGTTTAATAAACGTTTACAGGTCTAACATAGCACGTGGTGCCAGTTTTTGTTTGTATCTGTCTTGTCTCTGCTTTACTATGGCACAAAGAGTGGAATCATGTTTGTTTTTGTTTCATTAATTAAATGACATGACATTTTTTTTTCCTTTTTCATTGTAGGTGCTTCTTCTACTTCATAGCAAGTGGCATCTTCAATTCTTCTTACACAGGTCTTAACCATGTACACAAGACAACCACAGTGCTAGGAGACAAAAAGAATTCCAAGAATCGTTATTTTATCAAATGTTCATAAAATTACTATTTTTATTTTTTATTTCCATTGTTATTGTACCTTTGAATTTATTAATTATATTAAAGATGTTTGTAACCTTTGTTATGTATTGCTCTAAAACTGAATAAAGAAAAGAAAGTAAAAAAAAAAAGCGAGTGAAATTAAAATTGTTGCCTTACTTCAGGGTCCCATGTTTGAGTTTGGGTATCAACTTTTTTGAGAACTCTAAACGCTTTATTACAAAAGGTAAGTTGTCAGCAGGTAGCTCATATACTAAAACAAATAACTTTTATCAGGTCACGAGTAGTGTCAAAATCATCATCTATTTTCATTGGTAGACCAACAATTCTTAGGTTGTTATATCTGGCTTGATTTTCTAAGATCCAGTTTTTCTATTTGTATTATATATGTCTTTTTCCAGACTTACACTCTATAATTCAACTGCTTTCACCTGGTTGTCCACTTTTTGTATAGTTTGAGAATTTTCAAGAACTTATTTTTGCATATTAGTTATAGCTTCTTTGTTTTGCTTAACCTCATTTTGTATAAAGTCAACTTTTAGTCTTAAAACTTTAAATTTACTATCCGATCTTTATATACTCTTTAGAATGTTTTCAATAGAATTCCCCATTGATTCCATTGTATGTTTACCTCGTGTCATATGGGTGTCCTTGGGTTCAAATTGAAGCATAGGTTCGAGTTCAGTTTTCTGTATCAGAAAAGGGCTGCTTTCTAAGTTTGGTATCTGTTCCGTGTCCACAGCAAGAGAGTCCTTTCTACCTCTGTGACTTGAAACACTCTCCATAGAAAGCCTGGATATGTCCTACAGAGACTGGTAGAGTGAAACTGAGGTGGAGGTGGAATGTTCGTGACTGGGGATCTGGGACAAAACCTCTGGGGATAGTTGCTGGCTGAAAAGATTTTTCCAGAGACTGAATACGAGGTGACGAATATTCTTCTGAAGATGTGCTTTGTCGATCCTTACATTTTGCAGGCATAACTAGGAATTTTTAGCACCTGCCTACTAGAGTTTAAAGAATTTACCTTCTGGCATCCTGAGAGCTTTACTAAAGCAGGTCTGCTCAGGTGGCCATCTTTTCCCCTATTCCTTGAATTTATGACCATACTTGGCCAACCACTGCTGTCCACCTTCAGCAACCCACCATTGCCATAGCCACATCACAGTTCAATCATACCTGGCCACCCCCTGCTGCCCACCTGCAGCAGCACCTAGGCCATCACGTCCTCTTACTTCTCCCTTTTACCTGCTAATCTACAGGGTGAGATGGAAAGCTACTTGCTTAGCAATAAAAAGAAGGTGGATCCAGCTCTCCCTTCCCCTTTTATACCTCCACTCTGGTGAGCTTACTTTTCTACCCCTTCCACCAATCCCTCTCCCTGCTTTTATCCCCTGCCCCTTATTGTGTCACCCTTCCTCCCCGGGTCCTTAACTCTCTTTCCTGCCCTTACTTTCAGCATCCTTCACTCTCTGTTCACCCCCTTCCCCTTCCTCTTCCTGCTACCTCAGACTAGCACCATCTTATCATTTGAGAAATGAGACCTCTGACAATGGAGGCTACTGTTTATGCCTGCAACCCATTTTAGTTAAAAGATGTCACTAATGCAAATAAGGCTATTGCCTATAGGGAGCTCCTTATAATCCAATGTAATAATTCATGTTACCTCCATTTGCTATGTACTTGTCCAGCCTTTTCTTTCATTTTTTTTAAACTTCTTTATTAAAGTTTATGATTTTGACAATAAAGACATCCATACATATATCCCAGGCTGATCCCGGGCCCACATCCCAAAACTGGATATGGCTACTATAAACATCCCCTAAACTATTTACATACACAGTTATAATGTATTATACCCACTAATTAAAGTCCAATTTTATTAATATAACACTTGATTCTATTCTTTCAAAGTTAGCAATAAATCTGATCTACTTCCGAATCAGATATCCCTCTTTATTATTCTCCTTAATTTTGAAGTGACTTTAAATCCTCAGGACTGGGCTTTTACAACTGTGTCCCAAGAAGAGAGAGAGAGAGAGAACCCACCCTACCCTTTTAGATATAAGAGACTTTCTAAATTCAACTAAGAACTATCTCACGAGAGTATTATGCCTCACTGGATAGAAAACCTACAAAAAGCGAGATCGCACACCTCAATAAAATCATAATCCCTTTTCACAGTCTCTTAAGAAGAAATTGCTAGCTACTCCCCATCAGACAGACAAATCTGGGTTCGAGCACTCTTCAGTTGTATTGAGTACATTGCCTCTAATGCCCTCCATCTTTTATCATATACTTTCTTTTTCTCATCTATTATCATTTGTCTTTTAAGTCTATCTAAGATCTGTAATAGGTCTCTAACCCAATGATCATAATTATGAGCACAATCATTTTTCCAATGTCTTAAGACAAATGCCTTAACCAGAGCGGACATCAGTGACACATGGTGCTTAGCTGAGTCACTCACAACCATTTTCATATCCCCAAAACACAGATCTCTGGTTTAATATGCTCTGAATAGTTTAATAATGGGTCTATGTTTTGACCAATTTGAACCCATAATGAATGTATTTTGGGACAGCTCCACATCACATGTAACAAGCCTCCTGACTTCATTCTGCATCTAAAACACAAATCAGTCTGTCTGAGTTTTCTAGAACATAGCTTAACAGGGGTATAGTAAATATTTGAACAAATAAAGAATTACATAGTCTTATATTTCAGTATAAGCAGGAATTTTACATTTTTCCAAATCTCTTTCTAGTCAGGCCTCAGGGGGTTAAATTTTTTTCCCAATACAATATTTGAACCTTGGATTCTATGCTCACAAAACCTAACAGCACCATGTAAACTTTGGAGAGGGGGTGTTGTGAGTAATCAATCTCTTTCAAATAGTCCCAGGTAAATGGACTATGACCCATTTCCCTATTATCTCGTATAAATTTCTGTACCAGATTTGTAATCTGAATCATTCTGAAGAAGTCCCATTCCTTAGTCTGCACAGGTAAGATCACCCTATCTTCTAGTATAAAATCTGTCAGTTTCAGGTCAGCTAATTGTGATGCCCATTGTTGATTAATTATTAGTCCCCCCAGCCGAAACTTAGGATTTCCTAATATAGGTTGATACCTAGCTATACTTTGTGCCCTCTTCTGTGTCGGGTTTGATAAATCCCACCACGCCTTCACTGATTTAAAAATTGGTGACTGCTTTCCCCTATCAGGTATAGCCTCTTGATCTCAAAACAGCAACGCTGCTGGGGAGAGTTTCAGGTCCTTTAAAATACGCTGCTCAATTTGGAGCCAAGTTGAGATATATCCCCCTTCTTCCTGTTTTCTGTACCACTGTCCCATTAAACCAAGTTGTCCTGCCACATAATACAAAAATAGGTCCGGAAGTTTAATACCTCCCATAAGATGAGAAAGGCATAGGGCAGTATGTTTTCTCCTTGTGGGCTTAGAATTCCACAAAAATGCTGAAATTACCCTTTTGATATTAATAAACCTTCCTTCAGGAATATTGTAAGGTAATATGTAAATTGGGTATAACAATCTAGGTAGGAGATTCTTTTTTATCAATCCCAGTCTGGCAGTGAAGATCAGGGGGTGTTTGCTCCACCTTAAAATGTCATTTTTAATTGTGGCCAAGAGATGGTCCACATTTTCTTCCACCCCATTTTCTGTTTTTGCCTTAATCCAAATGCCCAAATATTAATTTTTTTTTGGGCCCAGTTAAGTTGCAGGTGTTCAAAATCTGCTCTATAAGTATACTTGGTAAGTGGAAGAACCTGTGTTTTACTTAGATTTAATTTGTAATTGGAAACCCCTGAAAATTTCCTGATAATTTCCAGGGAATTTTGGAAGCTATCAGCTGGATTATATAAATGCAACAAAATATTATCAGCAAAAAATGAGAATTTAAGCTCCATCCCCAGAACCTTAATTCCCTGAACCATGGGCTCCATGTGAATTGCCCTTAATAAAGGTTCCAAGTAAATGTTGAACAAGATTGGTGACAGGGGGCAATCCTTCCTAGTCCCATTCATCAGTGGGAACTCCTTAGAGAGGTAGCCATTACATAGGATCCTAGCAGTTGGGGCATTATAAAGGTTTTTAAGGCATCTGAGAAAGCCCTTCGGAAACCCATTTTTTCCATTGTAAGAAATAGAAATTTGTGGGAAACCAGATTGAATGCCTTCTCGGTGTCAAGTGCAATCAGTGTCAAAGCAGATTTGGAATTGGAAGCCTGATGGAGGATGTGGTGCAATTTCCTTAATGCATCATGTGCCCCCTGAACTGGCATAAACCCATCTTGGTCCTGATTAATTAATAGAGGAGCAACTTTTAAAACCCTGTTAGCCAAATCCTTGTGAGGACTTTAATATCCTGGTTTATTAAAGCTATGGGTCTTTAATTACCAGGTAAATCCCTAGGTTTATCCGGCTTTGGAATCAGTGTAATATAAGCCTGGTATAAAGGAGGATGGGGAACCCCATCTTTCATAATATTCAAGAATAAATCTTTCAAAAGAGGAAGTATTGTCAATAAATGGACTTTGTAAAATTTAGCCGACAGGCCATCGGGCCCTGGTGTCTTACTGTTTTGCAATTCTTTAATTGCCACCATAATTTCTAGGTCACAGATTGGGGCTGCCAAAGCCTGAGCATGGTCTATGTCCAATTTGGGCAAAGGTATTTTATCAAGGAACCCTCTGATCTGTTCCTCTGAGCTAATACCCCCCACTTGATAGATCTCAGAATAGTAATCTGCAAAGGCATCAGCCATTCCCTGAGAATCCATGACAACGTCTTCTCCAAACTTCACTGCCATAATCATTCAATCCGCCTCCCACTCCCTAATTCTAGTGGCCAGTAGGCGACCTGGCACATCCCCCTGTATCAAATATCTAGCATTTAATCTTTCAAGCCAGCGGTCTATCCTGACATAGATCATACTTCTGAGTTCTTCACATAAATCTCTTAGCTCATTATCCAACTCATTGGAGGACTACCCCAAAGGTAGTAGTGTCTTAATGGCCCCAGTTAAAAATTCTTCCCATGCTCTGATCATCTTAGTCCTCCTAGCAGTGTATTCCTGAGCTATTGCTGCATATAATACCTTGCAAGTAGGCCAAGCAAGTTTTTTATCCACAAATGTCAAAATTTGGGTTTGAATAATTTCCATTAGTGTTTCCTCTAATTTAAACACCATATTGTCAACCGCTAGTATCCTTTCATCCAACCCACATCGGTATGGTTTGGGGGAATGTTATCCATCTCCCATAGCATCTGAATCGGGGAATGGTCAGATAGTACCCTGTTAAAAGTATTCAGTTCTTTGATGCCCCTTAGTGCTTCCCTACTGACCAAGAAGAAATCAATCCTAGAATGTGACTTGTGCACACCAGAGTAAAAGGTCATCTTGGTATCCCATTTCTTATGCAGCCTATATGGGTCTACTAGTGCTGGAACTTACAGGAATCTATTCAGAGCTATCTGTGGTGCACTAGGTGTTCTATTAGAAGGAGGGTTCCTATCCACAGCATTATACAGGCAAAGGTTCCAATCACCTGTCAGAATAAATGGGTGAGATGGGAGTGTAGCAGTATCAACTTCCAATGAAGCAAAGAATTCTGATTTAGAAGGGGTAGGGCCATAAATTGAGGCACACGAAAATGGATTTCCCAGGATAGAACCCGACACATATATCCCCCTACCATCCTCTTGTGACTTGATTTGTGTAATTACATATGGGCAAGCTTTCCTTATTAATATTGCCACCCCCCAATGCTTTCACATTCCCTGCTCCTATTACTTTGCCCACCCACCCTTTCTTGAGTAGATATAATTCTTCATTTAGTAAATGGGTTTCTCGGAGTGCAGCAAAGTGACCCCCCAGCTGATTAATGTATTGTAATATTACCAGTCTTTTCTTCCTCCTCCCGAGGCCTTTTACATTCCATGAAAGATATTTAATGAATACCAAATTCTATACCACTACCCCTGTTGTTCACCCTCATAAGTTCTAGCCACCTTATTTTATATTCCATGGGTTCTCTCTCTCTCCTCTTTCCCCCAGTAAATCCCCCCCTCCAATCATCCTCCTTAGTCATCACAAGACGTGTATGAGTCAGCCCCAAAGTGTCTCCGATCCCCCCTAGCCCCAGCATATAGAAAGAAAAAACAGAAGACACCCAAGATAATCCCTAACCCCCTCATTAACATTTTAAATTGCCTATTTCTCCTTTTATTTTAAATTTAAAGAAGCTCCAGGATCTTAGCAAATGCCTCCTTCTCCCCATACGTGGTCACCACCACTAAACTACAATATCAAAAATAGAGCATTCCATGCCCTGCCCATTCCCCTATTTATCTATTCCAGCTGTAGCTGATTAGGGAGGAGAGTAACAAAACAATACTCAAGAGGAGAGCATAAAGAAAAATTTCCAAATAAGCTGCTATAATTTGTACTTGATCCTTTTTTAGAGGAACACAGAACCCCCTAGAAAAGAGTAACCCATTTTCCATAGCAAATTTGCTCAGTAGCATATGTTGAGCATTACCTCCCTTTCCCATATCCATTTCTCCCATTCCAATCATGAGCTCCATTAACCTGCTGTATGATTTTTAAACTACAGGCTATTCGGTATCCGATCCTCTTCTTAATACCGAACTTTAGGTTTCTAATGTGTGCCAAAAAACACTTGACATCTAGCAGAAAGAAATCAACCCAATAGTCCAGGACTGTTAGTGTTCTCAGGTCAGTTAGGCCCTGGAAAAAGGAAAAAACAAATTCAGCGAGAGGCCCTCATTTAACAGTCCCATGTGACATAAATCTAGAGCAGTCACAACCAAGAAGGGCAGATCTCTTCTCCAAAACATGGAGTAAAAACGAAGTTGAAAATAATCAAGTGCTACCAGCTATCACAGCACTTCCCGATCCTTGCTGCTCGCAATTGCCGATTTACTGCATACACTCCTGCAGGTCCCTCAATCCTTCAAGTCACTGACTTAAACAAATCTGGTAGCTTCACCTGGAGGCTTTTCATGGCATTGCATGCCATAGCATATCTCCTGTCTCCCTTCAGTAACCTCACAATCAGCATAGCTGGATACTGCATTCTGAATTTCACCCCCGCCAAGTACAGCTTCTTCTTAATCTCCATGTACTCCTTCTGTTTTTCTCTCATGGAGGGTATTAAATCTTGGAAAAGCCAAATAGAGGCCCCATTCCACTACAAATTTCTATTTGTTTTGGCTTTATGCAGTACATGAGTCTTCTCTTTGTAATTCAAGAAATGCATGACAAGGACTCGGGGTCGAGCTCCAGGTGGGGGGGGTTTCTCTCAAAGAGCGATGGTCCCTATCAATATTATAAGATTCTCCAAACGGTGTTGGACCAAACACTTTCAGGAGGAGATCCTGCATGAAAGCAACACAGTCTAAGCCTTCCGATTTCTCAGGGAGGTCCACCATGATTAGGTTATTTCTCTGACTACGTGATTCTTGATCTTTGAGGCTATCTTCTAATTTTGTGACTTGCCTTTTGAGAACGATCACCTCCTGGTCCATGGCCCCCATTTTCCTTTCCTGTGAAGCAACTCTGGCCTCCACATCCCCCACCCTTTTTGTTAAAGCTTGCAGAGCCAGCTTTAATGTAGAGAAATCAGCCACAAGACCTTGCAGAAGCTGTTTAATTTCAATAACATCATCTGAGGCTTAGTGCCCCCCTCGTTCTTCTACCCATGGATCTTCGTTCTCTTCTGGAACTGGGGAGTGGGTTTTTGAGTGCTTAACAGCTGGTGATCTTGCAGTCAGAGGCTCGGGGCTTCCACCTTCCATCTCAGCCATACTATCAGCCAGGCCCACTTCTGCGTCTAGTGAATAAACTCCTTATTTAAATTAACTTGACTCACTCTCCGAAACTCAAAACCTTGCTAGGAATTGAAGCTCCCTGCTAAAGTCAAAGTTGTGGGGTCTTAAACCACTAAAATTATGCTTTTTATTTGCCGCGACCCGGGAGCAGCCTCGGAGATGTCTTTTCCCCCCTAGTTCATCATGTGATCTCGTCCAGCCTTTTCTTAAAGATATCCTAAGTTTTACTTATAACTATTTTTCAGGTATCTGTTCTAGTGGTTCACCACTCTCTGTGTATAAAAATACTTCTTTTTATTTGTACTGATTTGACTAGCCTTAACTTGTACTAAGTGTCCTCTCATTACTGAGTTAACATCTTTAAAATCAATATTCAGCTCACTTATAAGGTAAGGATCATACATTAGAGCATAAAACAGCAGTAAGTCACCTCTCTTTCTTTGAACCTCCAATGTGTGTAAGTTTAATTGTTTCAATCTTTCTTTGTAACAGTTATGCTTTATTTTTTACAGTTTTGGTCATTTATGCTTTACCATCTCAACTCTGTCAATGTCTTATCTCCTACAAGGGCACCAAAGTTGACTACAGTTGTCAAGTTGTGGTCTCACATACGATCTATACAGTGGCACCAGTACCTCCATGTTATGGCTTTTAATATTCCTTTTGTTGGCCCCAATTACTCTGTTAGCCTTAGATACTGTGTTAATGCATTGCTCCCTGAAATCTAAGCTGGAATCTATTACAATTCCAAAGTCTTTTTATTCAGTGGTCGATTTTATCATAGTATTACAGTACTTAGCACATACTGGTGTGAGATGTTGTTTCCTCCTATGTGTAAAACAAAGCATTTATTGATATTAAAGGACATACCCCATCTGAACGCCCATTGAGATATAACATTTAGGTCCATCTGAATTGCTTTAGTCCAGTGTGCTACTTGGGCCAGCAAGTTTTGTCGTCAGCGTATTTGATAATGTAACTCTGTATGTTGTCACTTAAATCAGCAATAAACACTTGGAATATAACAGGGCCTAAAACTGAACCTTGAGGTACACCACTTGTCACAATATCCTCACCTGATGTATAGCCATTGACTGATACCCTCTGAGTTCTATCTGCAAGCCAGTTGGCTACCCATTTCACAATGTGTTTGTCAACATTAAGGTTTAACAATTTCTCGAGGTTGCATGATGGCAACTTGAGAGGCAGCAGCAGCTGCCCTCCATTGCTCCATGCCTCTGCTACACATTTCAGCTTTCTCATTCAGGTTTTACAATCAATAGCTAGCTACAAACTACATGACTTGAGTTCTAAAGGTCCCTGGAATTTGGTGGGAGTGCCCGGCTATGGAGATCTACATGAAGAAAGCCCCACCACGACATTCTCCTCTGCCAACCCCAGAGAAGGACAAGGCTGCAAAACGCCCCAAGCACCAACCTGTGGGCCCAAGTAAATCTACTGCTGCAATGGGCACTCTCTTTGAAAAGAAATTTCCAGAGATAATGTAGACCTTACATGACATAATAACTCATATTTCAGGTGACCTGCAGCAAATTAAGTCCTCAGTCCAATCTTTAACCATCCGGGTGAGAGATTCAGAAGCCAGGTTGGCGTCCCTGGAGAAAAAGCAAGATAGGAATGAGTTATCAATGACACAGTTCGGTCAGAGAATTAAGAAACTGGAAGAAAAAATCGAGGACTTGGAGGGAAGAAGTAGAAGAAATAATCTCCTTGTTATTGGAATACCTGAAAAGGAGGAGGGAACCACTCCCATACTTTTCCTTCAGAAGCTGCGTAAGAGGATCGCCGGACCCTTCCTGAATGGAACAACTTATATAATCGAGCGGGCCCATCATGTCCTCCATCCTCCTCCACCACCTAATTCTCCATCCAGACCCCTCATATTCAAGCTATTAAACTTCCTAGATAAACAACATGTATTAGCAAAAGTTCAGGAATTACAGGACGTCTTATGGGAAGGGCGTAGAATCAGGATCACCCAAGATCTCCCACAAATTAGTGAAGGTGAAAAGGCAAAAAATGCATCCGACTGCATCAAAGCTCATTGCCACAGGCATACCATTTTGAATGAGATACCCAGCGGTGCTTCAAGTGAAATCCGGTGATCAGTGGATCCTGTTTGAAACTCATAACCAGGTGGTGCAAGAGCTTAAAGGCCTCTTTCCAGATCTTTTTAAATTAAGAGACATCTACGGGTATGTGGAACCACCTTTATTTACTGAAAGATGTGTATGGGTGATATTTCAGATGGTTTTAATGAGAGTTTAGAGGCAGCGACCCACACTTTCTATCGCTGGACATTTTATTCAAACAGCTGCTTTATGGGACTCCAGCTTAGTACAATTCGATTATCGCCAGCTAAAACTTGCCTTGACCTCATATAGAAAATCACCTTCCCATGAACTATTTTACTCGATGTAAGGACATGTGCAGAGCCTGGGTCAGAGCTTATTTAGTGCATTAGATTGTTTTGTCCTTTCTGTTCCAATTTATCTGGACTTTCAACTAGTGTGGCAACTAGAACTTGACTATGGCTTATTGTTCGACTATGGCTGACTAACTGTTTCTGTTTGCAAGAAACTCCGGATCAAAACTGAAAGCCACATGATCTTTTGTCTCTATCTTTTATGGATGGATGTTGGACATTCCTGTTTGTTTTGAATTTCACATATGCTCAGTGGAACTTTAAATATCCACAGGGCACTTTATTAATGGTTTTGGTGAGAATGTAGAGAGAGGGAGAGAGAGAGACTAACTCCTTCCAAAGCTGGATATTTCATTCAAGCAGCTGATTTAGGGGACTTTAGCTTGGTACAATTTGGGCAGTGCCAGTTAAATCTGCCTTGACCTCATATTGAAATCCACCTTCCCACGAATTAACTTACTTACTTTAAGGACGTGCAGAAACTGAATCAGAGTTTATTTAGTGACTCGGAGTGTCCTGTCTTTCATGTCTTTCATGTTTTAATTTATTTGATCTTTCACCCAGAGCGATAACTAGAAGCTGATTTAGGCTTATTGTTTACCTGTGGCTGACTAACTGAAGCAGTTTGATACTGTTATAGTGTGTATTTTTGTTTGTCTTACTGTGACAAGGTACCTTTGTAAATGAGCCTATGGTTCAAAGGTTTTCCAAACTGCTTTCTAAATAAATAAATGAATAAATAAAAATTACAGATCAAGATTGAAAGCAGGGAAGTCTATGTGTAGTGGGGGGGTAGCAATATTAATAGAAAAAAACATTCCCTTTAAATTGGACAGAGAAATTTGGGATCCCAATGGTAGATATGTTATCCTTTATGGAACCATAAAAACACAGCAGATTATTTTGGTGGCTATATATGGACCAGATTGTGAGTTCTATCACTTTTCACACATTTGCTAGGTTACCAACCCACCATTATTGACCATTCTGGGGGGCGACTGGAATACTGTTCCATACACACATATAGCTAGATCTGACTCCAGAAAGCAAGGATTATCCCCCTCACAAATGGCTTTACATGACCGTATGACAGGAGCTGACCTTTTGGATGTGTGTAGAGTATTGAATCCTGGGGAAAGCCAATATGCTTTTTTCTCACCCGCACATAAATCCTTTTCACGAACTGATTTTCTCCTTTTGAGCTCCTTTTCTCTTCCATGGGTAATTAATGCAGATATACATATGAGGGTCATTTCTGACCACTCTCCTATCTCCCATACCTACCTCCTGGGGCCTGGAATTAGAAGAGATGCTCTTTGGTGACTGAACAATCAGCTGCTCCAAAGATCCGATTCCTTGCAACAGATTAAACATTTTCTCTCAAGCTTTCTAGTTAACAATAAGGATTCAGTAACCAGAATAGACATGGTTTGGGCAGCCCTGAAATGCCTCCAGTTGTCTGCCACTAAATATCAGCAATTTAGGTCACAGCAAGACACCTTGCTTCATGCCATCCATCAACTGAAACATACTGTTAACCGTCAATCTTCAGATGCTGACTGGGCCAACCTACATAGTTTACAGGCCCAATATTCGGCCCTTATGTTCCAGGAAGCAGGGCTTTCGCTAAACTGTACTAAAATTAAATATCTTGACACAGGGGAGAAGGTAGGTAAGTTACTAGCAATTCAGCTCATGCAAGCTGTGGCCTCTCGAATCATCTCAAGTATTAAATCTGATAAAGATAGGTGGATCATGTGATGCAGGGAACCTGGTAGCAGCACTGATCTGGAGCTCCTACACTGCTCCTCTCACCACCGCTTTTAAAATATCTAAATCGGAGACATTTTTACAATATTAACCTCAGTTAACATCTCCTGTCTTCAGCGAGCAGTTATTTCAAAGAATCGCATCGCATTTGGTTCCAATCGCCATGTTGGACGCTGACATGAGGCAGCCCCTGATTAAGCACACGCCACCTACTACCCCTGAAAAGAAGCTGAAAAATCCACAGGCTTAAGGAATAGTAGCTAGCAAAGTGAGTTCCTCAACTTTTTCAGCGATCCCCTAACAGAGGACCGCTTCCTGCAAGAGCTTATGCCCTTTAGAGAAACACTGTCGGGCATCTCAACAGAGCTAAAATATCTCCAAAACAATCTTACTGGCATCACGAGGAGAGTGGGTGACAATGAAGCTCACTCAGTTTCCCTGGAAAAATGAAGGGATAAAACTGAACCAGAAATAGTACAACTCCGTCAACAAATACATAAATTGCAATTAAAAACTCAAAGGAAGAAGTAGAAGTAATAACATCTGATCACTGGTCTACTGGAATCTGAGGAGGGGATGAATACAATGGCATTCCTGCAGAAGTTTCTTCAAAAAGTTGTGGGCCCTTCCCCACTTAATTCTACCTACCAAACTGAAAGGGCTCATTGTTCTCTCCAACCGAGACCCTCACCAGGAGCCCCCTCAGACCAATTATCCTAAAATTGCTGTGCTTTGTGGAGAAGCAACAAGTTCTCTTGAAAATTAAGGAGCTACAAACGATCACCTGGGAAAATTCAACACTTCGTATCACACAGAACTTGCTGTTTGAAATGCACCTGAAGCGCTCAGCTTTCCACTCCACAGTCAGCAAACTGATTGCCGCAGGCTTCCCCCTCAAGGTGCTGTATCCAGCAAAACTCCAAGTTTTAGTAGAAGGCTCTTGGATTTCCTATGACTCACCAGCCCAGGCATCATTTGACTTAACCACTAGACTGCCTAACTTATTTAAAGAGGTCTGAGACTCTTACACCTTTTATTAGGCAAGCATTGTTGCCTGATACTTGCTGTGCTTAGTTGCAGAGATTAAGGGGCTTTTAAATTTAGAAGTACATGATGGTGGTTGTTCATTTTCTTAAAACCCCATCGGGCTAAATCCTTGCTGGTAATAGGCTGCTTAGGCCCTGATGGTAATGTTTAGGATGCAACTCTAGGCCAGTGAACTCCGGGGTTTCTCTTCAGTAAGGAGCAAGAACCAATGTTCTAAGGGGGGTTTCAAGGGGATGCTTTTGAGGTAGGACCGAATCTGGTACCATCCTTATCCCTTCCCCCTACTAGTTCCTTTGTCTCATAGTATTAACCAGTCTTGACCTACAAATCTCCTGTAAGTACCCCCCTTTTTTTTACTTTTCCCTTACCTAAGCAATACTATTTGAGACAATAGTTTCCAAGCATAGGGTTAGGTACTGGATACTAGATTCGGGGGGAGGTAAATACCGACAATGCCTGTAAGTTAATCCGTTATTGGGGATCTTGAAATATTTCTTTCTGTCTGAATTTTTCTCCTGAGTGAAATGCACACCTTAATAATTTGGTGTCCTCGGGGGATAGATATGAATTAAAGAGGTTTCCATGCTGATTCACCAATGGGCTCCTAGAACCCCACTAGCTCAAATCAAGTTAGAGGGTGTTTTAGTTTGTTTTATTTAGCTTATTCTCTGATAGAGTAAGTCCAAGGTGTATTTCTGTTGACTACATTCTTTACAAAATAACCATAATAAGGTTACAGTTTATTGTTTTAGAGAGGGACAGAGCAACCAAGGGAGGTGAGGGGTGCAGTGCTGGGTTCCTAGATAGTGCAGACTCAAGGTAGAGCTGCATAATGTACCAGTTCTGGATGGAGATGGCTTTGTTTTCCTCTCTTATTCTATTTTCATTTGCATAGGGTTCCTACCAATCCAGTTGCCAGCTTCAGTATTTGGAATTACATTAGTGATAACCTTTCAATTCTTCTGTTATACTACAGGGAGATTTAAAGCCATCTGGGGATGGCCTCCGAAAAAGTTCCATTACAGGTTAAGATCTGGTCTGTTATTATGCGGGAGGTCTTGTGTAATAGTTGTGAGGGTTTATTAAGGGAGGGGGTATGTTTCTTTATGGCTTCCTGCCATCCATATTTCTATGGTCTGTTTTAGATATTTTTCAGTTATGTGCTCTAGGAACAAGATATGCATTAGTTACCAAAATATCCAATTCTAGGCTGGAATCTTGCTTTCCTAGTAACACAGTGATGGGGAGGAGAGGGATGGGAGGTGGGAGGGGTGGAGTTTGCGAGGGAAATAAGTATGTACCAAAGAAGGGATCCTGGATGTTACATGTTTTTGATGACAGTGGTTAGTAACTCAGTTAAAATTGTCACATGGAATGTAAGAGGAGTTAGAGACTTATCAAAAAGATATCAAGTTCTTAAGCATTGTGCCCTACTCAATGCTGAAATAATCTTGCTTCAGGCAACTCACCTGTTGGTCACTGAATCAACCTGGCTATGCAGGCAGGGTTTTTTCCAAATTTATACAGCAGGAGACTACTCATCAAGTCAAGGGGTGGCTATCTTGATAAAAGTGCACATTTCCTTTCAAGCAGAGGTGACCATCGCAGACATGAATGGCAGGTTTATCCTAGTTAAAGGGACCCTAAAAAACACCACAGTTGTCTTTGGTTCTATATATGGTCCAGTGGGAGGTGACACAGGTTTTTTAATGGATCTAGCTAACAGAATCACAACCTTCCTGCCTTCCCCCTTGATTCTGGGGGGGGGGACTGGAACATACCACCTACTCAGAACCTGGATAGATCTTATCTGCCATTAAAACCTCATTCTCCATCCCAGAAAGTACTGAATGACTTTATAGACATGTTGGGACTTTATGATCCACGGCGAATCCAGAACTCCTCCCATCAGTCATTCACTTTTTACTCAAATGTCCATCAATACTGGTCAAGACTAGACTACATCCTATTTAGTCTTAATCTCATGTCTGGTCTCTGCCAAGCTGGAATATAACCTATTGTCCTATCTGAACACTCAGTGGCATGGTTGGTTCTCTCCGCTGACCCAAACAACTAGAAAGATACAGCCTGGAGGCTGAATACACAACTGTAAAAGGATAACACTAATGTTTCTCACATAAAATCACTCATCCTCTCTTTCATGGATCAACAGAGGTTCTATACAAAGGGAAGATTTGGCGTGGTGTACACTTAAATGTTATCTCAGAGGGGAGTTTATTAAGATAGCCTCTAGGAGGGAAAGGCTAAGGGAGGCTAGAGTCCTGTCTCTATTAACCCAGATTAGGGTGGCAGAAAACTCTCTATCTTCTACCACTTCTCCTGCCTCTCTAGAATCACTGCTCACTTTATGAAATGAATATGCAGATTTGACAGGGGAAAAAGTGGAATTTGCCCTCTTAAAGACCAAATCTAAATATTGAAACCAGGGAGAAAAGGCAGGTAGACAGTTAGCTTTATGATTACGCAAATTAGAAAGTTCCAGATTAATTCCCTCCACACTGGCCCCAGATGGCTCCACTAAAACTATGCCTCGGGATATCGCCCACATTTTTGAGACCTTTTATTGTACGCTTTATGGCAAAAACCCTTCCCCAGTGTTGCCCCAAGCAATAGAAGCTTACTTAGACACCCTCGAACTCCCCTGTCTACCTAATCACCTTCAAACATCTCTAATCTCTCCTATCACTCTTGCTGAAATAGTAAAGGTTATTAATAGTCTATCTTTAGATAAGGCACCAGGACCTGATGGATTTCCCTCCAATTGCTATAAAACTGTCTCCAACGAATTAGCTCCCCTACTTCTCAGCTTATACATTTACATGTTCAAGACTGATGCCCTAGACCCAACATTAATAGAAGCCACAATAATCCTCTTGCCCAAACCAGATAAGTCCCATCTTGATCCAGCTAGTTATTGGCCGATTTTGCTTCTTAACTGTGACATTAAAATTCTAACCATAATTCTCTCAGTCTGGATTAAAAAACTTTGGACCCATTTATTGAGCGATGAACAAGTTGGATTTGGGCCAGATCACTCCTCTGCTGACCATCTCAGTACACACAAGCATGTGTTTCAGGTGGCCCAATCATCCCAGTCTCCTATGGCTTTAATCTCCTTAGATGCTGAAAAAGCCTTTGACAGGATGGATTGGGAGTTCCTCTGGGTAACTTTAAAGAAAATGGGCTTCCCTACCTTGTTTATACAAAAGATACAATCAGTTTACTCCTCACCCTCAGCCAAGATTTATTGTAATGGTGTTTTCTCTGCCAGATTTTCTTTTTTTACTGGTACTAGACAAGGCTGCCCTCTCTCACCTTTCCTTTTTAACCTTTATTTTCAACCACTCCTACTTCACATTAAATAGTCCCCCCCAGATTAGAGGTATCCATATGCTTAACCAAACTTTAACTCTCTCGGTATATGCGGATGGCATTCTCCTTCATTTAGAACAACCAGTATCTTCCCTTGAACACACTCTGGAGGTTATTGGCCAATATGGTCGCTTATCTAACTATAAGCTAAATCTCACCAAAACAGAGATCTTTCCACTGAACAGCTTCACTTTGAAATCTGAATTCACACACTTTGGTATGAAATGGTCACTGCAGTCCATTAAATATCTAGGTATAATCCTAATTAATGACCCCATGAAAACCAAGAAACTAAACCTTGATTATTTAGTGGTTATAATTCAACAGGATCTCCAAAGATGGACCAATCTGCCTTTATCCCTATGGGGTCGAATAAATATCATTAAAATGAATGTTCTTCCCCGCATTTTCTACCCCTTAAACTTATTGAGCATCTGGATCCCGTTATCCTTCTTCCAACATGTACACTCCATCATCTCAAAATTTATTTGGCTAGGCAAACACCCCTGCCATTCTTTCCTCAAACTCAGCCTTCCTAAGGAAATAGGAGGTCTTTGTCTTCCCAACATTCTTCTATACTATTGGGTAAGCTATTTAACCAGATCTGGGAGATGACTCTCTAACAGTGGTGCGGATTACACTCCCATCTGGCTTCAACTGGAAAACAGCCTTTTGAGGTCCTATAATCTGGTCCCCTCTATCATCTTCTATCTGTCAAAATCAACATTGGTAATTCCATTATAAAACTCTTTGATTAGTACCTCCCTTAAGGTCCTCTCTCAATTTTGTGCTTATTTTAAGATAGTCCTAAAATACGACTTTGGTCAATCACTTCTCTCCAACCCCAATATAAAGATAGGTGGTTTGTATCTTTCCCCTCACTGGCTCCCTCAGCTTCAAGGAGTCCGGGTGGAAGATTTTTTCTCTCATGATCACTTTCTTTCTTCCCCCCAAAATTCTCACAATATTTCACATCCCAAGGAATCAGATCTTCAAGATCTTTCAATTAAGACATCTAATAGGTAATTCATTTGGTGTCATCCCCCCAAATTTCTCAAGCTAGGCCCATCTTAACTCATCTAAGTCTCACTGTATTACATGACATAAACCTTCCTATTAACCAATAACTGCCCTGATCCCCTACCAGAATCATGGGTTTGGAACTCCCTATTGCCTGATTTAACACCTAACTGGGCTCAAATTTGGAAGGACCTTTATATTTACCATACTCAGGACAGGCTTAGGCTCACCCAAATCCATATTCTAAACAACATGTATTACACTTCCATCATACTGGCTAAATTTGGCAGACTTCCAAATCCCACTTGTACTAGGTATGGTAAAACAGATGGGACTCTGGTACATATCTTCTGGTGTTGTGAAAAAGTGGCCCCTGTTTGGCAAGTAATTCAATCCAAACTAGACCCCTTGTTGGGTCTGGAAGATTATTTCACTATAGAAATATGTACTTTGGCCTTGTATCCCAGCATTAAGGTTAAGGAATGGAAATTCCACATGGCATTAATATTTATTATAGTCAAAAAATGTGTACTTAAGCACTGGATGGATCAATTGGTTATATCCTATGTTGAATGGCTAAATGACTTAACAGTATGTTTCAGAACAGAACGTTTGATTGCTAGTTCTCATAATAACTTGGCCTCCTTTGACAAAAAATGGGACAAGTTATATGCTCTTTACCTCATGTAAGGATACAAGTAGATTCATTTGTCTAACTCCTTATGGTGTTACTGCTATTAATGTGTGTTTTTTTTTTCTTGGTTCTACATCTTTCCAACCTTTTACTGAGGCACACTCCGGGAGTGGAGGGATAATGGGGGAATAGGGATGGGATGGGATGGGGATTGTAGGTTATGTTAGTTTTGTCTATGTTTTCCGAATGTCACTCCTTGAACATGTACCTTATTTTGTATTATATTTATTGTACTAAAATTAATAAAAATATTTGAATTTCAAAAAAAAAATCTGATAAAGATAGCCAACTTGTCACTTCCCCCATAAATATTGCTGATGTCTTAGAATCCTACTATCAGAGGCTCTATATCGAAGATCCAGCTGATCGACCTACAAATATAACTATTTCTGAATATCTTAATTCTATTGATCTCCCCAAAATTCCCCCTCATCAAGTTGCATCACTTGACAAATTGATTAGTATTCAGGAAGTCAATGTTGCAGTTGGACAGCTCTCATTAGATAAATCTCCAGGACCAGATGGTCTCTCTAATAATTTATATAAGTTCTGCCTATCAGAACTTGACCCTCTTTTAGTGGAGGTATATAATTTCTGGTTCGCTGAGGGTATGTCAGAATCAAACTTCCTTAATGCATTAATTACTCTCATCCCCAATCCAGGTAAGGATCCCCTTTATCCTGAAAGTTATAGACCTATTTCGCTGATTAATGCTGATGTTAAGATATTAGCAAAAATTCTGGCAGCTAGTTTGGGATCTGTGTTGCCTAACCTTATTGGCAGAGAACAAATTGGTTTCATGACAGGTAGGTCATCGGTGGATCACATGCGTAAGCTAAAGTACATTCTCTCAGCATCCAGGGATTCAAACCTGCCTGGAGTACTTGTGTCTCTGGATACTGAGAAAGCCTTTGACAGGGTTTCATGGGATTACTTTTTTGCAACTCTGACCCACTTTATTCTTCCTCTGGGATTCCTCAAAAGGGTCATATTGTTATGTTCTTCCTCATCTGCCCAAATTTGGTGCAATGGTCTGTTGTCTGATCCCCTTTAGCTTCAAAGAGGGACCAGACAAGGCTGCCCCTCTCCCCACTATTGTTTAACCTTTATCTAGAGCCTCTGATCCAAAGACTAATATCCTCCCCATGACTACAGGGAATTAGATTAGGAGATCAACATTACACCATATCTGCTTATGCAGGTGATCTTTTGCATCTTGAGAACCCCATAACAAGTATCCCCTCTCTTATTGAGGAGATTAGTTGTTTTTCTGCAGTTTCCCACTACAAACTTAACCCTTCTAAAACAAAGGCCTTTCCTCTGAAAAATAAACCCCCCTGACTAATATTGAGCAATACCAGTCTTTCATGGGAACCCAATTCCTTTACCTATCTTGGAATTCAAGTTACCAGAGATGTCCCAACTATGCTTAAACTTAATCTTTCCGGATTTACTAAATACAATCAAAACTGACCTAGATAGGTGGGGTGGTCTTCCACTTTCATTATGGGGACAAATAAACGCTGTTAAAATGAATGTTTTACCCCGTGTGTTATACCCACTCAGGATGCTGTTTTTTTTTCTTCCCAAGAAATGGTGTGAGGCCAGGCCGGTGGTGCTGGCGGCTAAGGTGCTGTATGTCTTACCTAGCACCATGCCAGCGACCCATGTTCGGGAACGAGCATGGGCCGCTGGGGGTCAGCCAGGGTGAAGAAGGATTGAGTGCTCAACAGCTGCTCTCCTTCTCCAGGAGGGGTTATCTGCATGCTCCCACCACAATACCACCACCTAAGGGAGCCCAGGTGGACTGTGCGGTAGGAGGGAATAGCAGCACAGGGGACAGGGTAGACATCTGTAGAGGGGCAGAACAAGAGGTGCATCTCAGTGTGCCTCCATGATCATTGGCCCTCATTGCATGCTGACATCAGGGATAGGAGGGTTCACCAGAACAAATAAAAATGGAGCCCGTCACTTCTAGGTGATGACTCCCCTGCAAGCCAGGCCACATCGCGGGCGCTTTCTGGGACCAGACTCAATTGTGTCCCATTCACCCCACCATTGTGAGGGGGAAGGTTTGGGGTGTCCTTCCCTCACCCCGCCCGTGGGATATACTGGGTTACCTGAGGGTCCTTGAATGAACGAACACTCTAAGAGCAGACTCCTGGGGGCACTGAGCTCCATTGTGGAATGCTACTTGAGGGGGTCTGAAAGAGTGGAGTGACGGTGCAGGTAGGAGGATACTGTAAATACAAGGTTAAAAAAAAAGAAATGCTTTGCTGAGTTACAATCCATGCTAACGGCCTTTTTGTGGAAAGGTAAAAGCATAAGACTCTCCTACTTTAAACTTTCTGCACCAAAACTGCAATGTGGTCTAGCTACACCTTCTTTTTTTGCCTACTACTGTGCCCACCACCTTAGCAGATTGGCATACTGGTCAAAGGAGGTACCAGACAATGACTTACAAGCTTACTCCCCTCTATGGTTAGATATTGAGAGATATTTTGCTGCTCAACATCTTTGTCCTCTCCTTTCCCTTGTTTATGTCACTCCCAGAGCGCTTTCTAAACCACTCTGGAATACCCCATTGGGTTGGTCAGTTAGGGCTTTACACCAACTACGAATGCATCTTTCACATAATTGGCACCTTTCATTGGACCAACCTATTATGGGCAATCCTCACCTTAAAATTGGACATAAACCCATTCCTTTGAGATTTTGACCTCCTTTGATCAATAAAAAGGCATCAGACCTCTATGACGAAGGTAAAATAATCTCCTTTCCCCTTTTCTGACTTCGATTTAATGTGCCTGCAATAACTTTTTTCAAATATAAGCAGCTCAAAGAAGCTAATATAGCCAGTTTGGGATATGCAAAGATACATTCAGGGCCCACTGATTTTTTTAAACAATCTCCTGCAACGGGCTAGGGAACCTCATGCAGTTTCTGTAGTCTATAAGAAAATCCAATCACTTGACTCTAACTTGCCTTAGGGGGTTTTTTACTACTGGTCCCAAGTGCTATTTCTTAGTACTGAAACTGCCCTCTGGAGGAATTTGTGGCAGACTGTATAAAAATGTGTTAAACAAGATAGATTGTGCTTGATACAATCTAATATTATGCACAATCTATATTTTACCCAACTTAAACTTTATAGACTGGGCCAGTTTCCCTTCCCTTATTGTTCTCGATGTGGCAATTCTCCCGGAACTTTATATCATATGTTATGGGACTGCTCGGTGGTCCAGACCTTTTGGCAATCTATTAGACAAATACTTGATCCTTTTTTAAGTCTTGACTCACTTTTTACTCCAGAGCTCTGTTTAATTTATCTTTTCCTGAAGGGTACTCCTAACCTTAGACAAGCACACTTGGCTGTGATCTCTGCCACAGCCAAGTTAATTTTTATGAGACACTGGAAAGATGATACGGTCTTATCAGTTTTGGAATGGCATAAGAAATTGCTATTTGCTCTCCAATTAGAGAAGCACATTCTTTCTATGGCTAATCAGTCTCATATTTACTACCTTAAATGGGGACAACTCGATGCCTTGCTTAGTATATGGAAACCATAAGTGATTAAAGTGTACATTGTTCTACATGTGTATTCTTATCTGACTGAATAAATACGTACTTGACGTGGGGTGGGATAGGGAGGTTGTAGGGGGTAGAAGTGGGAAAGTGGGGGGAGAGGGAAGGGGGTTTATCTCCAATATGTACTTCATTGTATTTTTGTAACAGATGATGGATATGTACATTGTACTGGGGGTGATCTACCTGATTGCCTAACTGCTACCCACATGTTTGTAATTGCTATTACAATAGTGAAAAAAGCTAAATAAAGTTTATTAAATAAAACGAAGTTGTAACAATTTCTCGACTACAACCTAATGCAGAATGGTGTCAAGTGCCTTGCAGAAGTCAAGCAGCACCACATCCACAGTGTCTCCCCTGTCCAGGGAATTACTAACATTCTTATAAAAACAGATGAGGTTTGTGATACAGGAGCAGCTACTGATGAAACTATGCTGATTGCCATCTAAATAAACACTTCATTAGAGATGCAGCAAACTTTAAATTCAATGGCAAATTTCCCACAAATTCGCCAAATCTGCCTCACAGATCAGTTCATGAATTTTTCCTATTTGATTGGATATTCATCATTTGTGACTTCACCTTGCTTTTGTTGTTTTTTACTGAAAATTACACTTTAAAAAAAACAAAAGAAAGGCAAAGTTGCCAAATTGCAAATTCTCCGATCACCAGCCTTAATCCCACTCCTTGGTGTTTAGTGCTACCCCTGCCGATCGCTCCTATTGCCGCTAAAGCTTTTCCCTGGTGTCTAGTGCTCCCTCCTTCGCTCATCACCTGCCCGATATTAAATGAAGTTTTTTCCCTGGTGTCTAGTGCCCCACCTTCAGCAATCACTTGACAGATATAAAACAAAGTTTCCCAAATCCCTGGTCCAAATCCCTGGTCCCTCCCCCCACCTGAACCCATGCCCCTAGTGTAAAAACTATCCCATGGTGTCTAGTGGCTCCCTCTTCGATGATCGCTGGCATGATACAAAATAAAGTTTCCCAATCTCTGGTGGCTAGCTGTCCCTCTCCCTACCCAAAACCATGCCCTGTAATGTAAAAAGTATTCCCTGGTGTGTAGTGGCCTCCCCATCGCTGATCGCCGGCATGATACAAAATAACGTTTCCTAATCCCTGGTGGCTAGCGGTCCCACCCCCCACCAAAACCCATGCCTTGTAGTGTAAAAAAGTATTCTGTGTTGTCTAGTGGACCCCCCACCCCAACCCAGTAGGTAGTGCCCCACTACACTACCCCCACCCCAACCCCCATTGGATAACCAGCACAGCCCTCCACTCTCCACCATGGCTAGTTGCCTGACAGAGCTGTCAATGAATTAGCATGTACTTGTACAAGCAAGCACTCGTTCATTGACCTCCAGGCCAGGTCACACTGATTCATTGAGTACTTTTGGGGGCAAAGACAAGAGCAAAGGGCTATTCCAGTTGCCAGCGGAGGAGTTTGGGATGGGGGGAAATGGGTCCACAAAGCCGTTCCTACCATGGAGAGTGGAGAGCTATGCCAGTCACCCACTGGGTGTCAGGGTGGGAGGGGTATTGGGGTGGTGGGGCAGTACTTGCCGGGATGGTGGGTCCACTAGACCCCAGGAAATACTTTTTTTACACTACAGGGCATGGGTACAGGTAGGTTGAGGGACCAGTAGCCACCAGGAATTGAGAAACTTTATTTAATATTGGGCAGGTGATCATTGAGGGGGAGGCCAGTTGACACCAGGGAATACTTTTTATCCATCAAGCTTTATTTTATATCTAGCAGGCAATCGGCAAAGAGAGAACACTACACACCAGAGAATTTAATTCTACATGGGGCAGCAATCAGTGGAGGGGGGCCACTGGACACTAAAAAAAATACTCCGCAAAATGCAGAATTTGAACTTAACTGGCAGAGTTCAAACTCCACATTTTGTGAAGATTTTTTTAGGGGGCCAATTTGGGCTTCAGAGGGTGGATTAAAGCAGCAAAATTACTAAAATCTATTAATTTTTTCACGGAGTGAATTTTCCCAACTTCTTATATCTCTACACTTGATTTAGTCTGCATCAACAGTCTATGTTTTATAACTGATTCTAAAATTTTGCATGAGACTGAGGTCAGGTTTATGGGATGATAACTTCAAAAGTCCTGCCTACTACTCCCCTCTTTGTGTATTGGGAAGATATTTGCAGCCTTCCAGTCTTTGGGGCTTTCCCCAGTGTTTAAGGATTTTTTGAATAATATCTTGCGTGGGAGACAGATGCTTTCTTTCATACATTTTAACATTTGTGGAATAATATTGTCCAATCTGGGGGCCCCAAATGGTTTTAGTCTGTCAGTTTTCTTTTTTATTTCATCAATGTCAGTACTATGACCACCATGTTTTTTAAGGTTAGACTAATAACAGGCTTTACTGGGTTTAGTGTAGATGGAACAAAAGTAGTCATTAAAAACATTGCCCATCTCTATTGGTTCAGTGCTGGTCTTGTTGTTATTAGAGATTACAGTTACAGTGATTTATCAAGTTTGCATAGCAAATGGGAGTAGTAACCTGTAGGAAATGTGAATCAGTCTCCTACAATTCAAACTGCCAGATAGTGCTGTTTTCCATGAAAAAAAATCCTTTTATTTCTGTGCTCTGCTTCATTTACATAACCCTGCCCCTTTTTTTCCTCATTGCTGCAACCCCCAACCATGATATCATACAAGGGAAACAAAGTTTTTAAAGGGACACTGTCAGTTTTTAGCTGACTCTTTACATTGTTTTCAAGTAGCTGTATCTGGCATTATAATATATGTAGAAAAAGTCTAGTGATTTGATTGGCTAAATGCACTCTGAGGCATGTAATCAGTGACCCACCATTACACTCCTGAACTCCTTACAGCCATTCAAGCCCTATAACTTAAACATAGAGACCCAGATATTCAAACTGCACCAGGCTGTGGCATGCAGCCCATACCGTACTACACATTCCAGATATGAATGGGATCCTATTCACATATCTGGAATGTAGCAATATATGTGACTACCCATTGGCTCTTGTTGTGGACCAATGGGCGTACAGCCCTACCAACGGTGTCGTCGGCGGGCGGCGTGGGTGGCGGGCAGTATGGGTGGCTGCCGCCGCCTAACCGCTGATGGGGGTGGGCCAGTGATCACAGTGAGCTGGTGGGGTGGGGGGTCCACTGGACCACCAGGGATATTGGGGATATAATTATTTTACTTAGCCCACGATCGGGCGGGCAGGTCCACTGGACAACCCAGGATATAGGGGATATAATTATTCTACTTAGCCCACGATCGGGCAGGCAGGTCCACTGGACCACCAGGGATATTGGGGATATAATTTCTTTACTGAGCCCACGATCAGGCAGACAGTGGTCCACTGGACCACCAGGGAAATTGGACAGATTTCTTATTTTTTTTACAAATGCTCATGATTGGGCAGACAGTGGTTCACTGGACCACCAGGGATTTATGCTTTTCCTCTTTTTTGCTGCAGCCCACGATAGGGCTGTGGAGCACATTGCTGGCTGCAGGGGGAGTCGGTCCTCAATGGCTGCTGCCTGGCAGGGCGCCAGACGCAAGTCGTCGGGGATTGGCGCACCTGCATGCAAATGGGGCCATAATGACATGCAAATGGCTCCATTTGTGCCTTGCACACATTATGGCCCCATTTGCATGTCAAGTTTTGAATATCACAGTTGCTGTGCATAGCGCAATGGAACTTGTACTAGCGCATCCCCATGCTCCACTCTGGCCACTTGCGCTGGTGCAGTGCCACTGCGCCATGCACACTGCGGGTGGCCAGGGTGTGATATTCAATGATGCTGTGCCATGGCGCAGCTCTGTTGAATATCACCTAGTCCACACCCCTGCGCAGGCAAGTTGCGCTGCACCCAAGCTTGCGCCACATCCTGGCACAGTTTGAATATCTGGGCCAGAATGTTGATCTTTGAACAGCACATACTGAGAAATGGAACATTTTTTATCAAATATTTTAAACACTACTTAAGTAAGGGACCTAAAAACCACAAAGGCACACACCTTGGACCAATCTTTATCAAACCTGAGAATTTCAGGTTTCAAAGACTCCTACTTTTTAAGTTATGAGTGACCAAAAAAGTCTTAACATTTTCAAAAAATTAGATTTTGGTGTTTATTTGCACCTCTGTAATGTTGCCTCCCCTAAACTGATTTACATGAAATTTGCAGGTTCAAGAGATCCGCACAAAGAGACTGTGTTTTCCAAATTTAATGTAAATCGGATGAATGGGGCAAAGTTATTAAGGTGCAACAATTAGGGTTTAACATAGAAGTGCTTATGCAACCCTAATATACAGGCACACCTGCACCTGTATATAATATATATATATATATATATATATATATAATACACACACACACATATATGTGTGTGTGTGTGTGTGTATGTATGTATGCATATATGTGTGTATATATATATATATATGTATATATATTAAAATATATATGTGTGTGTGTGTATAGGGGATACATGATGGACAGGAGTGTGATATGGAAAATATTCTCACTCCTGCAGAGTGAGCTCTGTATGTCTCATGAGTGCTGCAGGAGTGAGAATATTTTCCATAGCATATGATCTGCTCATCAGGCGTGCAATTTATACAATAGGGGTGAGTGGTAAAGAGGGTTTTATGTATTTAGTTTGTGGATGGGTTTTTGGGCTGTGGAGTTTTCTTTTGTTATTGGGGCTGGGTGTATGCTTTGTAATGTTCTGATTGGTTGATGTATGTGTTGATGTGTGCTTGGCTACATGTTTATGTGTTATGTTTCATTGGATGTTGTGTTATGGTTGCTGGGACTTAGGATGGTGTCGGGGAATGGGGTTTCATCAGAACTTTCTTTTATTTTCTTAGATTTCTGTGTTTGAGAGCATTTTTATTTAATTTGTTTCTTTCAGCTTTAGTTTACTGCTTGTGTGACTGTTATAACTTATTTTTGTCCTGCTCGTGTCGGTTCCATTCAGCCAGACTGTGGATGTTTCACTTCTGCTGCTTACTGTGTTTTGCAACATATAATATAAGGTAACTACAGTTATTTTTTAGTGATTTTACAAGTTAAATTGTTATAAATTTTGCTCTTCACAATGATATGTTGCTTGTTTGATGTGCTTCATTTTACTTTCTATTGGAGTCTGATTTAAGTACCAGGTGGTAGTCACAGAAAAGTTGACTACCTAGTAGTGGTGGATTGAGGTACCTCTGTGGTAGAATGAGGCAGGATCACATTACACTCAATGCACATTTCTTTAAGTAGTAACACAGTGCTACCTCAGCCTACCACTAGGTAGGCAACTTTTCTGTGATTACTGCTTGTACTCTAGCCCACTATCTGTGCATCTGCTTGCAGTGGGGACCTGGAGGAAGAGAAACAGCACAGTACAGAGTTATCTTTTCCTTTGTAACTTGTTACTTTGTGCCTATTTTGTGAAGGAGTCCTTGATGGAGAAAGATGGTTTCTTAGGAGCAGCAGGATGAGGGACCATTTTCTTCTTCATGTGAAAGCATTGTACTTCGCATTTGTTTCTATGGTAACAGTACAGGTTTTCCTTGTATGATGAGGGAAAGCTGCCTAGAGTGATGATATCAAGACCTTTGTGTACACTGTGTGTGTAAATGGCTGATATCATCACTGTAGAGCTGGGAGTAGAAATATCACACTGCAGTGGACTGTTTTATCTCACTCATTTGACACTCACACTATGGTATAAACATATATATATATATATATATATATATATATGTATATATATATATATATATATATATATATATATATATATATATATATAATTAAAAAACTCTGTTAATGCATCAGTTAGGGTTTCTATTACAGCAACAAAAGACTGGAAATTCAGTGTCAGGGTTAGCTACCCTACCACCTTACCCTCCACACACAAACAGGCATTGGGATGAGCCTTGGGGTCATCAGGCCTAACTCTCCATTCCATATGTAAACAAGCTGAGATGTTACAGTATAGGAGAATGGGGTGAGAGTTAGGTCCGATGGCCCCAAGGTATACCCCAATGCATGTTGGTGTGGAGGGTGGGGGGTGGGGTGAGGTGTTAGGTTTGGAACTTGCTACTGAATTTCCAATCTTTTGTTGCTGTAATAGAAACCTAACTGATGCATTAACAAAGTTTTTTTGCAATTAATTTCCCTTCTATTTGACATAGTATAATAGTGTCCTTATTTTACTGCGAGAGTGCAAGGTCCTTTGGATCCTGCATTCCAATTCCTCCGTAGATGTGCATATGTATGTAGTTGTGGGAGTGCATGACCCTCTGGTCCCTGTGCTTCCATGTGTCCAACAGCAATGACCTAACTGTCAGCATAACCATCTTATTACCCCACCTCATGTAGCCTGGTACACAGAAATTGTGAAATGCAAGGCAAAATGTAATTATGCACAACTGCAATACCACTCTGCATCACAGGTGCAAAAACACATTTTTGGGCAGGATGTGAAAAAGGACAGCTGTACTGTTCATGTGATGGTGTGATAAAATGGCTACATTGAAAAATTGTCTGCAAAATATTGAAAGTACCAAGGCTATGCACGTGAGTAGAATACATTCAACAGACGCATGTAACTTGGGCATTTTCAGGAATTTTCTCACCAAAGTTTCAACATGGCATTTTGAGGACCCTACCTCATGAACACTTGCACTGTGATTTTGTTAATCGATCCTGAAAGTTGATTTTGGACAGTGAACATACCATTCTATGCCACAGGTGTGAAAACATTTCATGCAGGATGTGAAAATGACAGCTGTACTTTTCATGGGGAGGTATGAAAAAATGGCAATGTTGTAAATCTGGATTAAAAATATAAAAAATTGGCTAAGTTTTGAGCATGCATAGAAACTGTGCAATGCATGGTTGTAACACATCTACGGGGTAGTCCCTTTCTGCCCTGACAATTCCAAACCCAAAAACCAAGCCCTCTGGGCTGTAGGCAAGTGAAACAACCCTAACTGATGCATTAATGGAGTTTTTTGCAATGAATTTCCCTTCTTTTTGAAAAAGTGTAATATAAGTAGTAAATGGTATGTGTTGGTGGGGGCCCCGAGCTCCTGCCAAGCTGCAAATTTCTGCATAATGATATGTATCTGTGGGAGTGCAGGCCTTCCAGGCCCTGTGCTCCCAGTTACACATAAGTATGGAGCCATACAGCAGCTGTATAAAGAAAGGAACCCTTGTAGCACTAATTTGGCAATAATCTCATGAACTGTAGCAGCTAGAAAAAAAATCCAATTGTGGTGGTAATCATGATAGTGAGTACTTCTCACAACATAAAGTTGACAGAATCTGTATCTTGCATTATGTATAAGATGTGAGCAGCAAAAAGCACTGTGAATGCGAACTCTATGGGCATAATAGTGTGCCTCGGACATGAAAATAAGCAATTGGAACACTAATTCCCAAATATCTCAGTAACTGTACAAGGTAGAAAAAAAATTCAAATTTCATGTTATTTGTGGCTTTGCAGCCTACTTCTGCACTTAGTCCCCCTATAAGAATTTTTTTGCAATAAAAAATTGGTATCTCAAACCGTTTTCAAAATACGGTAGTGCCACTACAGTTAGGGTTGAGTAAGCATTTTAAAGTTAAACCTCAAATGTTGCACCTTAATAACTTTGCCACCGTATGATGGGCTAATCTAAAATTTTGCATGTGCAGTCTGGTACCATAGATCTCTGGATGTGGAAAGTTGCATTACAGTTGTATGTATGGTTGTGGAGCTACTGAACGCCAAAAAAATGCAGCAAAATGGACTTTTTGTGGATTTCTTTGCTTGCGCCAACAGACTACACAGTTTGTCCGTTCAGTCCCAAATCTTCAGGGAAGGTGCAGCCTTGGCCACCGATGTGCCTTTTGAATATTTGGTGAAAAAATATTAAACCATTCAAGAGTTATTCAAAAAACAAATTTCCCATTATAGTCAATGGGAAAAGTTAGCAAAAATCACGAAACATTCGCATATGCCTATTTTTACTTTCGCAAATGGCCCTTTTACTTTTGTGATTCAGCTATCTTATTTTCAGTTAGTGACACAGAAAAATGCCTTGCATTTAAAATTGGGACCCTCTAGGTAAGCAGTGATTGTTTTGTTTACCTAGTGGGGCCTGAGGATGCTAGCCCTACCTTTCTTGGCGGGGTTAAACCCCCCCCAGAAATGCCTTTTCCAACTTTGAGGGAAAAGTACTTTCACAAAATACTTTCGCAAATGCAAAAGTTTTGTGATTTTTTTTTGCAAAACTTTTGTGATTTATGAAAGTAATTCGTGAAAGTATTCTCAAAATAACTGCAAATTTTTGCCATCTTCCTGCAACAAAACTGTTATGTGTTTTGGGGTGAAATTTGCAGGGTGGTAAGCCCTGGTCCCACAGATGTGCCTGTTGGTGGTTTGGTGCCAAATCATTTAAGGGCCCCAAGTTACAGCATTCCAAAGTTCAGAAATTTTCCCGTAGGATAACATTGTAGCACCCGTGCTGCCTTTCAGGGCCCGTATCTCGAAAACGGTTCGAGATACGGATTTCGTCACAAAAATTCTTAGTCCTCCTATATGGGGACTAAGTGCAGAAGTAGGCTGCAAAGCCATAAATAGCAGGAAATTAGATTTTTTTTTCTACCTTGTACAGTTACTGAGATATATGGGAATTAGTTTCCCAATTGCTCATTTTCATTTTCAAGACCTATTAGTACGTCCACAGAGTTAGCATTTACAGTACTTTTTGCTGCCCCTATCTTGGACACAATGTGAGATATGGATTTGGTCGACTTTATGTTGTGAGAACTACTCATTCTCAAGATTACAACCACACTTGAATTTTTTTTCTGCCTGCTACAGTTTCCAAGATATTGGCAAATTTGTGTTACAAGGCTTTCTTGGCCTATAGGGCTGCTGTTTGACTCTGTGCTTATGTGTAAGTGAGAGCGCAGTGCCCAGAGGGTGCGGTCCCACAGATACATATCATTATGCAGAAATGGGCAGCTTGGTGAGGCCCTGCACTCCCACCAACACATACCATTTACTATTTCTATTACACTTTCTCAAAAAAGATAGCAAATTCATTGCAAAAACTCCATTAATGCACCCATCAGGGTTGTTTCCACAGTGACAAAAGTGTGGAAATTCAACATTAGGGTTACCAACCCACCCCCACGCCCCCATCTTCAGACCCCTGACTCCACATTCCCTCCACCCCCCCCACACACACACATATGCAAGACACATGCAAGATTGTAAGACACCATACCAGTCAGTCACATCTGTAAGCACAATAATCACTACGCTGTACTCCTTTCACATAACACTATGTAATGCAAAAACAAATACAGTTTGATTGACTCTATACTGCCAGCACAGTATGATGACAAATTATAGCTGGCATATCTTTTCAGACAGTGAAACTTAGTCTGCACAAACTTTCTAAATATTGATTTTTTATGTGTTATAATTCTACGATTAGCTCACTGCAGGTATCGCTGCTACCACATAGGCAAGTGGTGGCACTACAGACGCCACTGACACATACATAGTACTTTTCAGATACTGCTCAGGTATGAAACTAGAACATCACATGTCATAATACTGCTGCGTTACCTGGAAATACTCATTAGCAGAATGTTATTTTTAGGTTTGGATGATACAACTGTTGTTGTCTCATGTTGCTTGTAAACTGTACTACAAAAAATTACTTTTAAAGGAGAAGGACCAGTTGGGAGGAAAGGGCAAGGAGAGGGACCAGAAGTACAAGGAGGATACAGCAAAGGGAGCTGAGGATTTAGGTAAGGGGAGCATGACAGGCAAGGAGGGGCTGAACGGAGATGGGAAAGAAGGGGGGACGAGCGAGGTAAATATAGCAGATGGGGGGAAGGACCAGTTGCGAGCAGTGACTGGGGGGTAGCAGGGTACAGAAGGATACTCTGGAGGAAAAGAGGCATTGAATCAGAGGGGAGGGAGATGACAGGGTAAATAAGGAGGGGTGGCAGGTGGCACCCAGATAGGGGGAAGAGCAAGGAGCCGGCTGAGGGGAAGGGCTGGTAGAAAGGATGAAGGACATGGAAGGGACGGAAATGGAAGAAAAACATCTGTCAGAGTGCTCCTGTTGGGGGATTCCATGATCAGAGGTATCAAATGGGATAGGGAGGGGGAAGCCTGCCTGGTTAAAACAAAATGTTTCCCTGGACTAACGGTGCACAGGGCCATGCATGAGGTATATCAGCTAACAAAGGATCATGAAGGGTTTCTCAGACATACTGGTCCACCTGGGTACCAATGACATTGAGGCAAATAGTGAGCTAGAGATACAGGCAAGGTTCAAGGAGCTTGACAGGGTCTGCCATGACACAGGATGCACAATTTCCTTCTCGGAAATCCTGCCAGTGCCAATGGATAATGGGGAACACAAGAGAAAGATTAGGGAGATAAACCAGTGGTTCAGGGAGTGGTGTGGGGCCAGAGGGTATGGGTTGATGGGGGATTGGGGAGAGACCTGGGAGGATAAGGGGCTCTATGCTAGAGATAGGCTCCATCTCAGTTTGGAAGAGAGGGAAATCCTTAAGTTGAAAGTAGAGGGGTTCATTGGTGAAAGGTGGGGTTTAAACTTGTGAAGGGGGAGGGATGAGAGAAAGGGCTGTCAAGGGGTTATGGTAAAGGAGGGAATCAGTCTCCACCCCCCCTGAGGAGCTGGAGGAATGTGGGAAGAGGCTGACTGGTAAGGTGCTGTCTGGGGGAAGACAGAATCCCCATGGGAATGTGAGCAAGGGAAATGGAAGTATACAGAAAGGGTGGATTGTAGTCCTGCTAAATGCCAGGAGCTTGGGCAATAAAATGCCTGAGCTCCAGGTGATGCTAACGGAGGAAGAGGTGGATGTGACAGCAGTCACTGAGACCTGGGCCACTGTAGGGCATGACTGGGACCTGAACCTGGAGGGTTACACCATGTTCAGGAAGGACAGGGGAGAGGGAAGGTGAGGAGGGGTAGCAATAATAGTTGAAAACTACATTGGCATAGGAGGAGTGGAGGAGGCGGAGGGAACTATGGAGGTGATTAGGGTCACCTTGATAACAAGTGGGGGCAAGAGAGTAAAAATAGGAGCGGTGTATGGACCGCCCATGCTGGCGGAGGAGCTGGAGGAGTCTGGTGGCAGATGTGAGGAGACACTGCAGTTTGGACAGGGGAAGTGTGGTGGTGTTGGGGACTTAAACATGCCAGGAACAGACTTGGAGACTATGACATCCTCAGTGGCCAGGGAACAGAGGTTGTTGGATGTCTTTCAGGACGTGTTCCTAACTCAGCAGGTGGGGGAACCGACCAGGGAGGCACAGATACTGGATGTGGTCCTGGCAGGCAGTGACCAGATTGGGGGCCAGGAGATAAGGTACATGTTGGTGGGGAGCGACCATGCCACAGTCTGGTTCTGCCTGGACCTAGGAGGGGTTGAAGGTTGCACAAAGATGGAAGTAACTGACTTCAGGGGGGAAGATTTCAAGGAAATGGGAAGGATCCTTAAGAAGCACTTGGATGGGATTGGGCCAGACATGGACAGTAGGTGTGAAAATATCAGAAGTGGGGTGCAGGATGCTATCAGCACCGGTACAAGAGTAAGACAAAATTGCGGTAGGGCCCATAAACCCTGCTGGTGGACTAGGGAGGTTCAGGAGGTGGTGAGGGGAAGGAAAGCAGCGTATAAGTCATTTCAAGTGCAAACGAGTGAAAGGGATTGAGAGGAGTATAAGCTGATGGCCAGAAGGGCCACTAGGGTGGGGAGGGTGGCTAAGGCAAGGAAGGAGCAGAACCTGGCCCAGGAAATTAGGAGAAGGAACAAGGGATTCTTTAGATACATTGGGGAAAAGCGGAGGGTGAAGGGGCAGATTAGCAGGATTAAAACAGGGGATGGATGGGCACAAGACCGAGGGGAGCAGGCTGAGGTACTAAATGAGTACTTTGCCTCAGTTTTCACCAAGGAAAATGGGGGGGGCTGCTTCATACGTGGGAGGAGATAGTGAAACTGAGGGGGGGCCCTTACTGATCAGCAGATCTGGGGAGGGGGGGCCATCACTGGCAGGAGGGGGGACGAGGTAGCGGAGGTGGAAATCATGGCAGAGAGAGTGAGGGAAACCCTCAGGTCCCTTAAAACAGAGAAAGCACCGGGGCCGGATAAATTATTTCCCAGAGTGCTGAAGGAACTGGCCGATGTCCTGGCAAAACCCCTGGTGGAGCTTTTCAGCATCTCTCTGAGGACAGGGTGGGTGCCCCTGGACTGGAAGGTGGTGCATATAGTGCCTATCAGCAAGGGGGATCAAGGGAGGTGGCAGGGAACTACAGGCCCGTCAGCCTGACATTGGTGGTGGGAAAGGTGATGGAGGACATTGTCAAGGGGAGGCTAGGGGGGACCTGAAATAGTTGGGGTGCCTGGACAATAGACAGCATGGATTCATCCCAGGAAATCATGTCAGACAAACCTAGTGGAGTTCTATGACTGGATGACAAGTGCCTTGAACCTGGGTAGACCAGTGGACGTCCTCTTTCTTGACTTCAGCAAGGCGTTTGACTCTGTTCCTCACACGGGCCTGTTGGATAGGCTGGTAGAAATGGGGGTGGGGAACCAGATGATCAGCTGGATAAGAATTTGACACCAGGACCAGACCCAGAGGGTCGTGGATGGTGGGATAGTCTCATCCTCAAGTAGGGTCATTAGTGGGATCCCTCAAGGATTGGTTCTTGGGCCCCTCCTGTTCAACGCCTATGTCTCTGACACAAGGAAGGGTATCAGGAGTGAGATGAGTCTCTTTGTGGATGACTCAAAACTGGGGGCTGTGGTGGATGGGGAGGAGGGGAGCGTGGCCCTACAGAGGGACCTGGAGGCTCTGGAAAGGTGGTCTAGAAAGTGGAAGCTGAGGTTCAATGCAGGGAAATGCAAGGTACTATACCTGGGAGCCAGAAACCCAAGCAAAGTGTACACCCTGGGGAGGAAATGCTACAAGTCTCGATGGCTGAGAGGGACCAGGGGATGGTGGTGGATGTCAAGATGAACAACTCTGAGACTTGTAGGAGGGCAGCGGCCAAGGCCAACAGGATTCTGGGATGCATTGCTAGGGGGATCACCTCCAGAAGAAGGAAAGTGATACTCCCTCTGTATAACTGCTTGGTGAGGCCACACCTCGAGTACTGCGTGCAGTTTTGGAGGCCACACTTAAAGAGGGACATCAAACTCCTGGAGAAGGTCCAGAGGAGGGCAACCAAAATGATTTGGGGCTTGGGGGACAGGACTTATGGGGAGAGGCTCGAAGAGCTAAATATGTACACATTAGAAGAGAAAAGGGACCAGGGGGACATGATAGAGGTCTTCAGGTACATGAAGGGGTAAATAGGGGAGGAGCAGTCAGGGTGCTCCGAAGGAAGGAGGAGGGGAATCTAGATGGCATGGGTGGAAGCTGAAGGGGGTGAGATTCAGGAGAGAAAGGAGGAGGTGCCACTTCACTGAGAGGGTGGTGGAGCCATGGAATGTACTGCCCAGGGGGCTGGTGGAGGCAGAGATGGTGGCGGGGTTCAAGAGGGGTGGGACAGGTACAGGGGAAGGATTCTGGAAGCAAAGTCCTGTGCAGCAAGAATACCTGGGACTGGGAAGGGAGAAACCAGAAAGGGTGAGGGGGCAGCAAGCTCAGCTCCCAGGGCAGGGGCTGACCAAACAAGCCGACATGACAGACCGTTATGTCTATTCTGCTGGCATTTTAGTATGTTAGTATTACTACCCTTTGTTATTAGCACTGACTCACTCTAGCAGGAAAAAATATGCAAACATCCAATGACTGTTGCTAGAGTTATCCAAACTCTTATTTCCAATACAGCTATCTATAGATAACATACTGTGTGTTTCATCATTTAACAATTGAAATATAGGCATCTGCTTAAATCTTGTTATTTATGGTTGTAACAGCAAAATGCTTACTGTGTGCCATCTTCCATGGTTGCCCAGAATGCATGTGTACCCACAAGGCACTCTGATGGCAGCAGAACTCATATAGTTGCTGGACCATGATGATGGATGTGTCTTGTACTGCTTGCATGTGTGTGTGTGGGCGGGGGGGTGAATGTGGAGTTAGGGGTTTGAGGATAGGGGTGTGGGGGTGGAGTGGTAGGCTAGTAACCCTAACGTCAAATTTCCACACTTTTGTTGCTGTGGAAACAACCCTTACTGATGTATTAGCAAAGTTTTTCGCAATGAGTATGTATGTATATGTATATATACTAGGATGTGTTAGATGCACAGAAGGTGAAATACCCATGTAGGTGCATCTTCCAGCATACTGGAATGAATTACTGAGCTTGTAGTAGATAGGTATGCAAACTGTTTTTAAAACACTCAGTGTTCATTGAATTTTACAAGATGCATTGGCAATGGATTCCAAATTGGAATAATTCTTTGTGTGAAGAAGAGTCTTCTATTATTACATTTAGGATAGGTTAGCGGTAGTTGATATTTTTGACTTCTTAGGTTGCAAGATCTGGTGACATATTCATAGCAAAAAACTGCATTTAATGCATCAGTTAGGGTTAAAGCGGCAAACGTCAGGAAATGAAATATTAGGGTTGAGCCCCTGCCCCCCCACACAACCCACACACACACATCCTCTTCAAAGTGACAGATGCCAGGGTATGCCATAGGGTTGTCAGGCCCAACTCTCACCCCATTTCATGTGTAAGAAGACTGACATGCTACAATAAAGGAGAATGGGGTAACAGTTCAGCCTCATGACCACATGGCACACCCTGGCATCTGTCACTCTGTGGAGGATATGTGTGTGGGTTGTGTGGGGGTTAGGGGCTCAACCCTAACATTTCATTTCCTGACTTTTGTCGCTGTAACTCTAACTTATGCATTAAAAGTAGTTTTTTGCCATGAATTTCCTTACTTTTTGGAAAAGTATAATATAACTAGTAAAAAAAACATGTATTGAAGGGCCCCACGCTCCCACCAAGTTGCCCATTTCTGTATAACAATTTACATCTGTGGGCCCGCACTCCTACCTATGCATAGCTGCAGAGCCATACAGCAGCCCAATAGGGCAAGGAACACTTCTAACACAAATCTGACAATATCTCATTAAACATATAACCCATGCAAAAAATTCCACTGCATGCTTACTCTATGGTTTAAAATCTTATTCCAGTGGTGGGGGATCTATGCCACCCATAGTGAAAACTCTGTATCTTGCCTTGTTTTCGAGATGACCATGCTGAAAGGCTTGACAGACACTGCAATGTAATCCTATGGTGAAAATGCCAACTTCATCATGGCATATCTATGCAACCACTTAATTCCCCAACACCTAAACATAATAATTTACGCCTGTAGGGTATCCCCTTAACACTCTGTAAATTTCAAGTAAAAAGACCAAACCATTAATGAGCTATGCAATTCTGAAGTTTTTACACCTTTACAAATTTTTCAGTCGTGAGATAGCAAAATCTTAGGCCGCGAAAAAAATCCTAGTCCATGGCATAAGAAAATCCTAGTCCACGAGGGGACATCTGGACGTGGTCTTTCCCAGGGACATCTGGTCGTGAAATTCCGGCTATCTGGTCATCCCCTCATGAACGAAGCTTGCAGACTAGAATCGTCTTGCGGATCAGGAATTTGCAGGCTCATGAAAGAAGATCATTAGCAAGTCATGAAAGAAGAATTTTTAATTTGCAAAAAACTATTTTTTGACAAAAATGAAGCAAAGCAAAGACATGGCTTTGTAGATGGGGTCACCCTGAACAAAACCCATGCTTCAATTGGCCCAAAAGGCACTCGTGGAGAAAGCTATGACATTTTGTTTGACTGGAAAACTAAAACCAAGATGACACTTCACGAACTAAGAATTTTTCTGATGGACTAGGATTTTCATTCGTGAGGTACCAAAGTCGTTGACCATGAGGCAATTTCTAGGTCACAAAATATATGTATAAATTTTGGACTGAACTGAACATGCTTAGAAGTCAAAAATTTAAAATGTAATAACTTTTGAACAGATTAATATTTTTTTACCAAACCAATTCTGGATTTCTTCCATTACCCATTTTCTTTCTATGTTCCAAATGTCAGACCAAAAGACCACATGATGTAGTCGAAGTGCCATGGGCAAAAAACACATCAAAACTGGCGAAAAGTGCATTTTTTGGTGCTTTGCTGCGCAGAAACTGTATGTCTGACCAAAACACAACTTGGTACTTCAAGAGACCTGTGCATTCCAAATTTCATGCAAATCTATTGAACAGTTGCAAAGTTATTAACACGCAAAATTTGAAGTTTAACATTAAAGCCTACTCAAGCCTATCAAGATACATATATATATATATATATTATGGTAGCACGGTAGTGCTACCATAGTTAGGGTTGAGGAACCATCTGCATGTTAAACCCAAATTTTGCACCTTAATAACTTTGCAACTGTCTGACAGATTTGCCTGAAATTTGGAACCCAAGATCAAGACCCATACGCCTTGGAATTTGCCAAGTTTCGTACCGGTCGGATACACGGCTGCAGAGTTATTAAGCGTGATCTGCATGTGCATTTACACTTTTTCTGGAATTCTATGGTCACGCCTACAGGTTGCATGGTTTGTGTGACCAGTCTGAAATCTTCATGGAACATGCGGCCAGGCTCCCTGATGTGCCTTTTGAAGATTTTGTGAAAAAATATTAATCAGTTCAAAAGTTATTCAAAAAACAATTTCCCATTATAAGTCAATGGGAAAAGATAACAAAAAGTTCGACAGTGTCACAAATGTACTTTTTACTGTCGCAAATGGCCCTTTACTGTCGCAAATCTGCCATTTTGTTTTCAGTTAGTGATCATAAAAATGCTTGGCTTTTAAAATTGAGACCCTCTAGCAACCTAATTCTTTTTGTATTCACCTAGTCGGGCCCTTAGGATGCTAGCCATTTGTCTTTATTTTGGGGTAAAACACCCCAGACATATGTTTTTCAAATTTCTGGAAAAAGTATTTTCAGAAAGTAGTGTCTTGACTACTTGGCAGTGTTGCAAATTTTATAAAGTTGCGAAATTAAGCACAGTACTTTTCTAGGCTGTGGAAAAATGACAGCAATTCTTTGGCACTCTACTGCAAAAGAACGGTTTGGTGCTTAGGCCTGAAATTTGGAAGGAATGCAGCCGACATCTCACAAATGTGCCTTTCAGTGCTGTGTTGCAAAAATATTACATGGCGGCAAAGTTATAGCACTCCAAAGTTGATGCTTTTTCCCATAGGATAACATTACGGCATCTGACGCATTGCAGCAATCCTTTGGCGCCCTGCTGCAATATAACGCCTTGGTCTTTTGGGCTGAAATTTGGAGGGGAGACAGCCAACATCCCATAGATGTGCCTTTTAGTGGTTTGGTGAAAAAATATTACAGGGAGCCAAATTTATGGCACTCCAAACTTCTCTTTTTTTCCCATAGGATAACATTATGGCATTTGCTGCGCCTTTCAGGGCCCATATCTCGGAAACAGTGCTAGATACGGACTTTTCGTCAAAAAAATGCTTAGCCCCCTAATGAGGGCTAAGTACAAAACTAGCCAGGAAAGTCATAAATCATATGACTTTTACATTTTTTTTCTACGCCGTGTGGTTCCTGTGATATAAGCTATTTAATATTCCAACTCCTCATTTTCTGTTCCAAGACCCATTATTATGCATACATTCTTTGTACTCACTGTCTTTCTCTATGCAGCTTTTGAGGTAAACCAGCCTGTGCACTTACATTACTGTTATCATTGCCCTTTCCGCTTGCGGTTCCGTACCCGTTTCACTTACTGTTCACATCTACGCCACCATGTGCGTTATCCTTTGCGTTTTCATTTGTGCTTGCGTTTCCGTTATTTTTTGCCATTTGTGTCTACAGTACTGTTTCTGTTTCTGTTTCATTTTGTGTCACCATGCCCATTGACATTTTCGTTTGCGGGCACCATGTTACTATGTGACAAGACATCTCGTGGTGGACCGTTCCCGTCTACGCCACCATGTGCGTTACCCTTTCTGCTCTCATTCTCGCTTGCGTTACCATGTGCGGCACTGTTAGTGCTTTTGTTTGTGCTGCTGTTCTTGTTACTATGTCACAAGACATCACGTGGTGGGAGCGCACTGCATTACATTCACCATTTCTCGTTCTCATTCTCAAAAAGAAGGGAAATTAGAGGCAAAAAACTCTGTTTAATGCATCAGTTAGGGTTGTTCCACAGCGACAAAAGTGAGGAAATTTGGTGTTAGGGTTGAAACCCCTTGGACCTCCAGCCCACCCCCAACCGGCAATGGGTGCACATTGGGGTAGTTCAGTCCTAACTCTCACCCCATTCTCCTATACTTCTGCTGCTTTACACATGTGATGGGGTGAGAGTTAGAGCCGACGACCCAGTGTGCACCCTAATGCCGGTTGGGAGGGTGGGCTGGGGGTCTAAAGGAGGTTTTCAACCTAACACTGAATTTCTCACTTTTGTCACTGTGGAACAACCCTAACTGATGCATTAAATGGAGTTTTTTGCCTCTACTAATATATATATATATATATATATATATATATTTATTTGCCTTGTAGTCTAGTCACCCTCAGCACTCATCTCTGATCCCCTGTACGATGCAGTCTATCCATCACACATTCCCTGGTAGTCTTGTGGGCCTTCCTGGGTCACATACGTCCACATCCAGACATGGCTATCAAATAGAAGAATTGTCCCTGGTGTCCAGTGATCCCACCACCCTGTCCAATCACTGGCCCAAAATGATTAAGGACCCCCACCACCGAGATGCACAACCTGTCCCCCATTGTTCACTGCCACGGTTGTCAGCAAATACACATTCCATACAGGAAACAAAACACTCTCCCTGGTGTCTAATGGACCACCCACTCCCCCACTCTGTCCAGTAGTGACCCACATCCTGCTACCCCCTCATCCATGACCCCATCAGGCTACTGGCACAGTCCTCCACTCACCTCCACAGCTGGCAGCCCACCTGAGCACTGTCAATAACCGATCCCAACTAAGTGCTTTCAATGAATGAGTGTACACGTGCTCATTCATTGAAAGCGCTCAGTCGGGATCTGTTATTGACAGTGCTCAGTCAGGCTGCTGGCCATGGAAGTGAGTTGAGGGCTGTGTCAGTGGCCCGATGGGGTCGTGGATGGGGGAATGGGGTGGGGGTCACTACCTGACAGGGCAGAGTGTAGGGAGTCCACTAGACACTGGGGAGAATGTTTTGTTCCTGCATGAAATGTGCATTTGCTGAAGACTGTGGCAGTGGACAACAGGGACAGGGACAGGGTGTGCATCTCAGCAGGGGGTGTCCTTCATCATTTTGGGCCAAAGATGGGCCAGGGGGGTGGGACCACTGGACTTCAGTGAAAAATCTTCTGTTTAACAGCCATATCTTGTTGGGGATGGGTGTATATCTCAGCAGGAGGTAGTGGGTCAGTCGTCATGTTGGGCCAGCGATTGGCTAGGGGGGTGGGACCACTGGACACCAGGGACAATCCTTCTGTTTAACAGCCATATCTTGTTGGGGGATGGGGTGTGTATCTCAGTGGGGGGGTGGAGGGGTCAGTAATCATGATGGGCTGGCAATCGGCCAGGGGGGTGGGACCACTATTGGTCCATGCACTGCCCTTGGTGTGCGCATGCAGCAGGGACCAGGAGATCTGCCTTCCACTGCTTGCCCTGCAGTACCGCATGCTTTTTGCTGATGGTATTGTGTGCTGCACTATGGGTTGTGCAAGAACCTATAGTGTGGCTCTGTTCTTTTGAATATGTTGGTGCAACGGCATTCATAGCCTCTCCCCTCACTCCTTCCTCCTAGCACTGGTGCTATCACATAGCGCTGCGGCTAATTGTCCTTTTGAATATTGCAGCTGGGTGCAAATTCAGTGTTATT
The DNA here is from genome assembly GCA_016271365.2 of Neoceratodus forsteri. Taxonomy (NCBI): domain Eukaryota; kingdom Metazoa; phylum Chordata; order Ceratodontiformes; family Ceratodontidae; genus Neoceratodus; species Neoceratodus forsteri. The sequence goes on from CM028134.1 coordinate 319,900,042, forward strand.
TCAGGGCAAAGCTTTGAATATCTGACCCCTCTTGTGCTTGATATGCAAATGTATGTCAATGCAAATATTTCACAGTGACAGCAAATGTTCACATTGCATCATACTTCTACATAACTTCTTCAATTTAAGATCAGTCCACTGTTATACTACCGACGTGTTCATAATAATAAATAATATTTATGGACCAATAATCAGTGAAAACACCAAGGGCTGGATATTCACACTGCACCAGGCAGGGGCGCAAGCCCAGGCGCAGCACAACTAGGCTGCGCTAGGGCATGGACCAGGTGATATTCAACAGTGCTGCACCATGGCACAGCACCGTTGAATATGACACTGAAGGTACATGCACTGCACCAGAGCAAGCGGCAGAATGGGTGCAGGGGGATGTGCCAGCGCAAGTGCAGTTGCACTAGGCACATCAACCATGATATTCAGCACTGGGAATGCAAATGAGGCCATTATGCTTGCAAGGCACAAATGGGTCCCTTTGCCTGTCATTATGGCCTCATTTGCATGTGGTGCACTGATCCCCGGCAACTTGTGCCTGGCACCCTGCCAGTCTGCAGCTATCAGGGACCGACGCCCTGCAGTCCCATGGTGGTCCCCCACTCCTGTATGCCCAATCACAGGCATATATTCTGTTAAATTCCCTGGTGGTCCAATGGAACCCCCCATCACCTGATTGTGGGCATAAGTACTGTTAAATTCCCTGGAGGTCCAGTGGAAGTGCCCCCATCACCCGATCATGGGCATAAGTAAAATAAATTCCCTGTTGGTCCAGTGGAAATCCCCCCATCAACCGATCATGGGCATAAGTACAATAAATTCCCTGGTGGTCTAGGGGAACCCCCCATTGCCTGATTGCTGGCATAAGTAAACTAAATTCCCCGTTGGTCCAGTGGAAATCCCCCCATCACCCAATCATGGGCATAAGTACAATAAATTCTCTGGTGGTCCAGTGGAAACCCTCCCCCATCACCCGATCAAGGGCATAAGTCAACTAAATTCCCTGGTGGTCCAGTGGAAACCCCCCATCCCCTTATTGCGGGTATAAGTATAATAAATTCCCTGGTGGTACAAGGACCTATAGCGTGGCTCTGTTCTTTTGAATATGTTGGTGTGATGGCATTCATAGCCCCTCCCCTCACTCCTTCACTCTAAATGGAATCCCCCATCACCTGACCACTGGCGGAAACTGGAATGGATACTCTGGTAGTCCAGTGGTACCCCCTCCCACCCACCAATGAGGTCCCCACCACCCAGCACCCCCATCATCTGCGGGCAGCACTCCACCCACATGCCGCCAGCCGAATGACAGTAGACAGAGTGAGCCTGTACACCTATTGGTCCACTGCATAGATTGAATGAGCATGCAGACCATACTGTACTGAAGCAGTACCGATATGTGAATGAGTGCCTATTCACATATCGGGCTCAGTAGTACAGTATTGTTCAGATGTCCATTGGTCCACGAGTGGACCAATAGGTGTACAGACCATACTATATGCTGTCATTTGAAGGGTGGCATGCGGGTAGGGTGCTGCCACCCACAGATGACAGAGGGATGCTGTGTGGAGGGGGACCTCAGTTGGTGGATGGGGAGGGGGGTACCACTGGACCACCAGGGTATCTATTGCACTTTCTGCCCACAATTGGACAATGAGGGGGTTTCCACTGGACCACCAGGGAATTTAGTTTACTTATGCACACGATCGAGAGATGGGGGGTTTCCAGTGGACCACCAGGGAATTTAATTTACTTATGCCTGTGATTGGGCAATGGGGGAGGTTTCCACTGGACCACCAGGACACTTCTTAATACAGATGCCCACAATCAGGTGATTGGGGGAGTTTCCACTAGACCACCAGGGATCTTCTTTATGCTTATGCCCACGATCTGGCAATGGGGCAGGGGACACAATGCTCCCAGGGCAGGGAGCCTGTGGACAGTGTTCTGGGTTGGTGGGTGGCCACCCACAGCTGGTGGCTGCTGTGTTGCACCCTGCAGTATGGCAGCTCACATGTGTGTGGCCAGGGTTTGTTCCTGGTATTACCAGGCACATCTTTGCACCCTCCCTGAGTGGCGCAAGGCAGAGTTGTGCCAGCAAATGTGCCGCACATCCTAGGCTGAATATTGGGATGTGCAGCATATGCATGGGCATGCCTCCCGCATTTGCACCACATACATTAACGATGCACCCCGGTGCATCAGGAGTTGTGCATCACAACTTGCCCCTTTGAATAATGCACTGGGGCGCATTGGTAGGTTGCACATGGCTCATCCCTGTTGTGCCATGCGCAACCCTTTTGAATATCCAGGCCCAAATGTACAGCAAAGTGACAATTCTTACAACTTAGTGTAATGCCTTCCTTTTCATAATCATTAGTTAGTGACTGTTAAGGAGATAGACGATCATACTCTTGAAATCCTGATTTTGGCATTTAAACTACTATCTTCTTTCCATTTTAAAGTTTTCTAATGAAAGACATTAGGTTCAATTTACCACTCACTAGTGGTCTCCAATTATGGCTCCCAGCATCTTGATTTCTAACAGCACCAGTCATTAGTGCAGGCTATATATATATATATTTGAGGCAAAAAAAACTCCATTTAATGCATCAGTTAGGGTTGCTCCACAGTGACAAAAGCAAAGAAATTTGATGTTAGGGTTGAAACCCCATTTGCACCCCTCCAACCCATCCCCCCAACTGGAATCAGGATGCGCTGGGGTTGTCGGCCATAACTCTCACCCCATCACATGTGGAAAGAAGCTGAGGAATAGGAGAATGGGGTGACAGTTAGGACCGATGACCCCAATGCGTACCCCGATTCTGGTTGTGGGGGTGGGCTGGAGGGGTGCAAAGGGGGTTTCAACCCTAACATCAAATTTCTTAGCTTTTGTCACTGTGGAGCAACCCTAACTGATGCATTAAATGGAGTTTTTTTGCCTCTAATTCCCCTTCTTTTTGAGAATGATAATGAGAAATAGTGAATGTAATGCGGCAGTGGGAGCGCGGGATGTCTTGTCACATAGTAACATTGTGCCCGCAAATGCAAATTGTAATGTGCCTGGTGACACAAAGTGAAACAGAAAGAGAAACAGTACTGTAGACAGAAATGTTAAAAACAAGGCAAACGCAACCACAAATGAAAACGCAAAGGGTAACGCACATGGTGGCGTAAACGTGAATGGTAAGTGAAACAGGTACGGAACCGCAAGTGGAAACGGTAATGGTAACTGTAATGTAAGCGCACAGGCTGGTTTTCCCCAAAAGCTGCATAGAGAAAGACAGTGAGTACAAAGAATGTATGCAAAACAATGACTCTCGGAACAGAAAATGAGGACTTGGAATAGTAAATTGCTTATATCTCAGGAACCGCACAACATAGGAAAAAAATGTAAAAGGCATATGAATTATCACTTTCCTGGCTAGTTTTGGGGCTAAGTATTTTTCTGATGAAAAGTCCATATCACGCACTGTTTCTGAGATACGGGCCCTGAAAGGCGCGGCTAATGCTGTAATGTTATCCTATGGGGAAAAAACAGAAGTTCAGAGTGCCATAACTTTGCCTCCCTGTACTATTTTTTCACCAAACCACTGAAAGACACATCTGTGGGATGTTGGCTGTCTTCCCTACAAATTTCAGCCCAAAAGACCAAACCGTTATTTTGCAGCAGGGCGCCAAACGATTGCTGCAATGCATCGTACGCTGTAATGTTATCCTAAGGGAAAAAACGTAAACTTTGGAGTTCTGTAACTTTGCCGCCGTGTAATATTTTTTCAAAACAACACTGAAAGACACATCTGAGGGATGTCGGTTGTGCTCTCCAAAAACTTTAGCCCAAAACTATAAACCGTTCTTTTGCAGCAGGGTGCCAAAGAATTGCTGTCATTCCACAGCCTAGAAAGTACTGTATATGATTTGCAAAAGCTTTTGTAAATTCATTGACAATGTCGCATGTGAAAATTACCTTGAAAGTAATTTTTCCAGAAATGTGAAAAACATATTTCTGGGGTGTTTTACCCCAAAATAAAGACATGGCTAGCATCATCGGGGTCCGACTAGGTGAATACAAAAATCATTAGGTTGCTAGAGGGTCCCAAATTTAAATGCCAAGCACTTTTCTGATCACCAACTGAAAACAAAATGGCAGATTTGCGACAGTAAAAGGGCCATTTGAGAAAGTAAAAACTGCATTTGCGACACTGTCAAACTTTTTGTTAACTTTTCCCATTGACTTATAGTGGGAACTTGTTTTTTTAATAACTTTGAACAGTTTATATTTTTCACAAAATCTTCAAAAGGCACATTGGGGACCCCAGCCGCATGTTCCCTGAAGATTTCATACTGGTCGTGCAAACCCTGCAATCTGTAGGTGCTACCATAGAATTCCAAAAAAGCTTAAACGCACGTGCAGATCACACCCAATAACTCTGCAGCCATATATCCAACCAGTAAAAAACTTGGCAGATCCCAAGGCATATGGATCTTGATTGTGTATTCCAAATTTCAGGCAAATCCGTTGAATAGTTGCAAAGTTATTAAGGTGCAAAATTTGGGGTTTAACATGTAAATGGCTCCTCAACCCTAACTATAGTGGCACTACCATGCCACTATAATATATATATATATATATATATATATATATAGATACATGATGGGTGACTGTGGAATATGGAAAATATTTGCATGAGTGCAAATGTTTTCCATGTTCCACAAGTCGCCCATCATGTGTGCAATTTATACAATAGGGTTCCTTTAGTAGTTGTAGTTAGCATTGAAGAACAGTTTTATTGTGTTACTTTTTGTTGAGCTGTGCTTCCTCAGTTACAGTTCGAGGCTATTTTATGAATGAAATTTGCTGTCTGATATGTGTGTAGATTTTGATTGGATAATGAGCTTGAATGGCTTTGTATGTGAGTTTCTATTGGTCGATGACTTTGGTTGTGCGTGTTGCATCAGTTACTATTGGTTTAGTCATGTTCTATGGTTGAGATTATTGTCCTGTATGAGAGTCTGTGGTTCTGGAAAGTTTGTGGAGTTTTCCTATGATTTGTATGTTTTGGTAATGTCTTTTCATTTATTTCAGAGTGTATGTTATTTAAAACATGTTTTCTGTTAATGGTGGTAGCAGTGATTGATGCCTCGGATATTCTGTGAGGTATGCTATGTACTGATTATGCTACGTGATACTTCACCGTTTTGGCAGGTTTCGTGCTATGAATCAATGTTAGTATATGGTGTTTATTTATGATTAGTGTTTGGGAAGTAGTGCTTCTGTACACTGTTATACTAACATACTAAAATGCCAGCAGAATAGACCTAACGGTCTTTCATGTCTGCTTGTTTGGTCAGCCCCCACCCTCGGAGCTGACCTTGCTGCCCCCCTCACCTTCTCTGGCTTCTCCCTTCTCAGTTCCAGATATTCTCGCTGCACTGGATTTTGCTTCCAGAACCCTTCCCTGTACCTGTCCCACCCCCTCTTGAACCCCTCCACCATCTCTGCCTCCACCAGCCCCCTTGGCAGCGCATTCCATGGCTCCACCACTCTCTCAGTGAAGTAGCACCTCCTCCTTTCTCCCCTGAATCTTCCCCCCTCCAGCTTCTACCCATGCCCTCTAGTTGCCCCCTCCTCCTTCCTTCGAAGCACCCTGACTGGTCCTCCCTTATTTACCACCTTCACGTACCTGAAGACCTCTATCATGTCTCCCCGGTCCATTCTCTCTTCCAGTGTGTACATATTTAGCTTTTTGAGCCTCTCCCCATAGGTCCTGTCCCCCAAACCCCAAATCATTTTGGGTGCCCTCCTCTGGACCCTCTCCAGGAGTTTAATGTCCCTCTTTAAGTGTGGCCTTCAAAACTGCATGCAGTACTCAAGGTGTGGCCTCACCAAGCAGTTATACAGAGGGAGTATCACTTTCCTCCTTCTGGAGGTGATCCTCCTAGCGATGCATCTCAGCATCCTGTTGGCCTTGGCTGTTGCCCTCCTACAAGTCTCTGAGTTGTTCATCTTGACATCCACCACCACCCCCAGGTCCCTCTCAACCATCGAGACTTGTAGCATTTGCTCCCCAAAGGTGTACACTTGTCCCGGGTTTCTGGCCCCCAGGTGCAGTACCTTGCATTTCCCTACATTGAACCTCAGCTTCCACTTTCTAGACCATCTTTCCAGAGCCTCCAGGTCCTCCTGTAGGGCCACCCTCCCCTCCTCCCTATCCACCACCGACCCCAGTTTTGAGTCATCTGCAAAGAGACTCATCTCACTCCTGATATCTGTCCTTATGTCAGAGACGTAGGCATTGAACAGGAGGGGCCCAAGGACTGATCCCTGTGGGACCTCACTAATGATCCTCCTTGGGGATGAGACTATCCCACCAACTACAACCCTCTGGGTCTGGTCCTGGAGCCAGTTGTCTATCCATCTGATCATCTGGTTCCCCACCCCCATTTCTCCCAGCTTATCCAACAGGCTGTCATGAGGAACATAGTCAAATGCCTTGCTGAAGTCTAGAAAGAGGACATCCACTGGTCTACATAGGTCCTAGGCACTCGTCACCCAGTCATAGAACTCCACAAGGTTTGTCTGACACAATTTCCCTTGGATGAGTATGCTGTCTATCGTCCAGGCACCCTGACTTTTCCAGGTCCCCCCAGCCTCCTTGACAATGCCCTCCATCACTTGCCCACCACGATGTCAGGCTGACAGGCCTGTAGTTCCCTGCCACCCCTTGATCCCCTTTGTAGATAGGGCACTATATGCACCACCTTCCAGTCCTGGGCCACCCACCCTGTCCTCAGAGAGATGGTGAAAAGCTCTGCCAGGGGTTTCGCCAGGACATCCGCAAGTTCCTTCAGCACTCTGGGATGTAACTTATCCAGCCCCGGTGCTTTCTCCATCTTAAGGGACCTGAGGGCTTCCCTCACTCTCTTTGCTGTGATTTCCACCTCTGCTACCTCTTCTCCCTGCTTAACCTTCCCCCCCGCCAATGATGCCTCCACCTCTTCCCAGACCCACCAATCGGTAAGCGTCCCCCTCCTCAGTATCACTATCTCCTCCCATGTATGATGCAGCACCCCCATTTTCCTTGGTGAAAACTGAGGTGACGTACTCATTGAGTACCTCAACCTGCTCCTTTGGATCTTGTGCCCATATCTCCCCTGTTATAATCCTGCTAATCTGCCCCTTCACCCTTCATTTTTCCCCAATGTATCTAAAGAACCCCTTGTTTCCTCTCCTAATTTCCCTGGCCAGGTCCTGCTCCTTCCTTTCCTAAGTTGCCCTCACCACCCTAGTGGCCCTTCTAGCCATCAGTTCATACTCCCCTCGATCCCTTTCACTCTTTGAGCACTTGAATTGCCTATAGGCTGCCTTCTTTCCCCACACCACCTCCTGGACCTCCCTGGTCCACCAGCAGGGTTTTCGGGCCCTACCACAATTTCATCTTACTCTGGCACAGGTGCTGGTAGCATCCTGCACCCCTCTCCTTGTAATGCAGATTCTTTTATTGAAAGGAAAATAAGTAACAGTCTGTTACAAACTATAGATAGTCATTGGAAGTATTGGTAAAAGTAGGTAGAGGTGGGCAACTCTGGTTAATAATTCTTTTTGGTGTCATCTCATGTTTTGTTGCTAGTCAGAATCACTGTCTGATGAGATGACTTTAGCCTTCCATTTTCCTTTTTTCTGATATGTTAATCCCATTGAAAGAAATAGAAGAAAACATGTTTAGTAAGTTGTGACATTGTATGAGGTTTTATGATATTGTTATTGAAAGGTACCTTGTATTATATTGAAGGTGATTTTGCTAGCATTTATGGTTGGGTTGTTGAAACATGCTGGCATGATCTCAGGTAAGCTGATGGTGCTGCTTTCTTGTGGTTTTTTATCATGCTTCTTGGACAGAGATGAGTAACTGGTGCTTGGATAGGTGTTTACATATGCATGGCTGGTGCTTGCTTCGGCTTTCACATGCATACTGTCATATGATGTTGAAAGTTTACTTTCAGAAGTGTTGCTCAGAATATTTGAAATAGTCTTTTGTTACTGTTTGTTTATTATTGAATAGGCATTCACTGATTGAATTTTTTTATGTCCTGAGATTTGTTTAATTTCATTGGGTTGGAATCAGTTAACTTTTGCACTAAGTGCTTCCTAATTGAATGACTAGTTAATTGTTTCTTCATGTGAAAGTCAGATGCTTCCATCATGTTTTTTTATTATTTTACCTAGTGTATTAATGCCTAGGGGCTGATTTGTATACCACCAAGTTGGGTACAGTGATTTGTTTGATTGGTTTACTGTTAAGAAAATGGTGAGTTTTCTTCATTGCATTTTGGTGGTCATTTGCTTTTAAATATTAAGTAATTATTTACTGGGCATTTTTGTTTGTCTGTGGTTTGATAAGCTTTTGGTTTAATTTGTCTTACTTCTCTAGGATTACTCCCGGTTCTGGTTTTCATTTGCCGTTCTCGAATGTATTCTATATAAATTATGCCTTGTTCGTCTTTTCCCAATTTAATGTCTCCCCATTGAAAATTTCTGGTTTCTGTTGTTCCTCTGAGTCCAAAATGCATGGTTACTATAAGCCACTTTGTATTAAGCAATGATTGGGGTGTTTTGGGTCCAAGAAGTTGTTTTTCATACAGTTGTGAAATTATGCTGTCTGTTAGTTCATCAACTGCTTTTAGGTAATTTCCCTTGCCTTGCTCTCTTAGAACTTTCTGTTTTGATACCACGACTTGCTTCCTTTTTAGAAAGAGATTTAATGTAGAAATAGAATGTGGATATTCCATTTCTTTAAGATATCTCTCCAAACTCTATAATTTAGAGCAAACTGTGAAAGGCTCATATTCCGTTCCATCACTGCGTTGCATGGACATAAAGTATTGACATAATAGTGGGTCAAGTTTGTCAGGAGTCATATAATGAAATAGTTCAGTGATGTGATGTGTTTCTTTTACATAGATTTGGAAACGATTTATATAATGTTCCATTTTTCTTCAAGTGTTTTCGTTCTTTGCACTCATTATGAATTTATTTAGAACATCCTTGTCGAAGTTTGCTATATTTTCTGGTAGTTTACTATTTGTTGTTACATTCATATCTGGTTTCAGTGTCAGATCTTCTAGCGGCTCCCAGTCCGCTTGAAATTGTGAACAGCTTAGTTCAATTTCTTCACTAATATTAATTGCAGTTATTGTTTTTTTTAGTGTCATTTTGTTTATCCATAGATTTTCTGGCTGTTTAGATTTGTAACTTGTATGTTCCATTTCGTAGTTGCATCAAATATTTTTTTTTAATTTCTGATTCTAACGTTTTTTTCTTTGATTTTAGGATCCGTGCAGTAATGAATGTTCAATATCTGCAGCTATGGGTGTCTCATATAGAGGCTACAGCACGGGTTTTCGGGATTTTCATGGATTGTTTTACAGGTGCATTTAATGACTTTTAAATGATTTAATTGAAGAAAGTTCCATGAGCTGTAATTCTCACTGGGGGTTAAGTGACATACCTACTAGTTGTATATCATCTGCTGACGTAGTCATTGTTGGTTTATTTCTAGCCATATGCAACAATGTCTATGTCAGCAGCATGTTATGTTAAATGGCTGTGAAAATAACACCATTTACTTCATAGCATATCACTACCCCATTGTGTGTGTGTGTGTATATATATATATATATATATATATATATTAGAGCCAAAAACTCTGTTTAATGCATCAGTTAGGGTTGTTCCACAGTGATAAAGTGAGAAATTTGATGTTGGGGTTGAAACCCCTTGCACCCTCAGCCCAACCCCAACTGGAATCAGGGTGTGCATTGGGGTCATCGGCCCTAAGTGTCACCCCATCACATGTGGAAAGAAGCTGAGGAATAGGAGAATGGGGTGACAGTTAGGGACCGATGTTCCCAATGTACACCCCCGATTCCAGTTAGGGTGGGCTGGAGGGTGCAAAGGGGTTTCAACCCTAACATCAAATTTCTCACTTTTGTTGCTGTGGAACAACCCTAACTAATGATTAAACAGGAGTTTTTGCCTCTAATTCTTTCTTTTGAGAATGATAATGAGAATAGTGAATGTAATGAAGCAGCGGGAGTGCGGGGGTGATGTCTTGTCGCATTGTAACATTGTGCCCACAAACGCAAATCATAATGCGCATGGTGATACAAAGCGAAACAGAAAGAGGAAGAGTACTGTAGACAGAAATGTTAAAAACAACTGAAACGCCACCGCAAATGAGAACGCAAAGGGTAACGTACATGGTGGTGTAAACGTGAACGGTAAGTGAAACGGGTATGGAACCACAAGCAGAAACGGTAATGGTAAGAGTAAGAGTAATGTAAGTGAACAGGCTGGTTTTCTCCAAAAGCTGTATAGAGAAAGACAGTGAGTAGAAAGAATGTATGCAAAATATTGACTCTCGGAACATAAAAATCAGTAGTTGTAATAGTAAATTGCTTATATCTCAGTAACCGTACAACATAGAAAAAAAATTTAAAAGTCATATGTATTATCACTTTCCTGGCTAGTTTTCAACAAAAATTCTGTATCTTGCACTGTTTTCGAGATATGGGCCCTCAAAGGCACGGCAAATGCTGTAATGTTATCCTATGGGAAAAAAACAGAAGCTCGGACTGCCATAACTTTTGAACAGTTTAATATTTTTTCACGAAATCTTCGAAAGGCACATCGGGAACCCTGGCTGCACATTCCCTGAAGATTTTAGGCTGGTCGTGCAAACCGTGCAACCTGTAGGCATGACCGTAGAATTCCATAAAAAGCGTAAATGAACGCACAGATCATGCTTAATAACTCCACAGCCATGTATCTGACTGGTACAAAACATGGCAGATCCCAAGGTGTATGGGTCTTGATCATGTATTCCAAATTTCAGGCAAATCCGTCAAATGGTTGCAAAGTTATTAAGGTGCAAAATTTTGAGTTTGACATGTAAATGGTTCCTCAACCCTAACTATGGTAGCACTACCGTGCTACCATAATATATATCTACATATATATATATATATATGTATATATGTATATAGTGGTCTGCTGCCAGAATCAGGCATGACCTCATACACACCTACGATAATTCCTTGATGATGCCATGTTCATGGTGATGTAAGCTCAAGTACGAAAGTGCATGGGGTCATGCATGGCCCGCTAAACTGCTGCACCAAGTGGTGCAGTCAAAAACTACACCCAGTTGTTTTGTTCTAGATACATCATCCATTTCTACATTCCAAACCTTACTGCACTTATTCTGTAACAATCACGGGATGTAGGGCCAGATTTTCAAAGCAGGACGCAAGATGTAGCAGAGCGCAAGTTACACCCAAAAAAGCTGCGTCCAAGCCACTGCACCAAATTCTGGTACAAAATGCAAATTCGATGATACAAGCAAGAAACGTGCAAATAGCAATGTGCAGCTGATAAAAGGCTGAAAACCACACCAGGTCACAAAATGTAGGTCGCAGAATGATGACACAACCCAGAAATGCAGCAGGCTGCAAGGGCAGGTTACATGTGGAAGGCAGCTCACAGGACAAAGTGAGCAAGAAGAAGAAACATAAGAGCAACTTCAGCAAACAGGAGACTGACATCCTCCTGCATGATGTAGATACCCATGCTGTTTTCCTCTTTGCTGGCAGGGTAAGAAAGAGATCAGAGACCAGAGAAGGTGGTGTGGCTGACATAGTCAGGAGGTGAATGTTGTGGCATGCTCCAAAAGGACTGTCCATGAGCTCCAAAAGCACTATAATGATAAGAAGAGGTGGACAGAGGAGAAACTCATCTGTCACAGGAGGACTGCAATTGGCCATTGGTAGGGGTGAGAGCCAGGAAATACCTCCTAACAGCAAAGAAGAGAGGATTGCAGCACACCTGAGCAGCCCAACTATAGAGGGTGTGAGCATCATGGATACATACAGCATGCAGAGGGACAGGTAAGTCATACATGTGAAATGTACTGTACTGTGGCACCAGAGAACAGATAGGGTAGAACATGGGAATACTCTAATGGTGCTAACCACCAGGTGGCACCGACACAGACCAACACAACAGTGACTGAGCACATGCACCATGGTGCCCATGTGTGGGGGCCCCTGTGATGCCACCGCTGCAGGGACAACTGGTGTTTTTGCTGTGCAGTATGGCCATGTGAATGCCATGTACCGTATGGCAGGACGCGCATGTGTCAAGGTGGGTAGTACCAAAAACAGGTGTCACACAGACAACCACAGGGCCAGACTGTGATGGGGTTGAACGCATGTGACCAGCAATAGGACACAGTCTAGAAGGTATGTGGAGGGCAACACAGGATGCAATGTACAGAGGGGTGACTGTGGCAAATTCATAGCTGCAACACTGGTCAGGCAACTTGCACCATGGCAGCATGCACAGCTGCCCATAACACAGTAAGTGTACATGACATGCCCTGTGAGTGTGTGGCCCATGGCAAGGTGCACAGTGATAACAAGTACATGACCAGATGGATTGTCAAGTGCAGAGCAGGGCAGTGAGGAGGGGGCAAGACCCACAGATGTAGTAGTGCCCACACTATCCAGAGCCCACTGCAACAGAGGGCAGCAGACACCCCCCACCACAGCAGAGACAGCCACACAACCCCCTGTGCAGCATGCACCCCCATCCCAACATGGACCTGTCAGCAGTGCCAACCTATGACAGAAACTGTCAGCAGTGAAAGAAGGAAAACTGGGGGAGGGGGGGAGGCTCAGAGGGATGCAGGGGAATGCCATGGGGGAGACCTACCAAAGGATGAAATACTGAACAGTTAAATCTGCCTCGTAGCCACTAAAGAGGGGATTGTCATGGACCACAGCTGAGTAGCAGACATGAAAGAGAAGAAGGGTAATCACTAGGCCATGCACAGTGGAGCCAGAGGTACGCCCAAACCTGAAGGAAGGAAAATCAAAGGGGGCAGATGGTATACATCCAAGGTAATTAAGGGTGCTGCGAGTGGATCCAGCAGCACACCTGGCATCCCAGTCCAGTGAGGCACCCATTACAGGAGTGGTTCCAGAGGACTGGAAGAGAGTGCATGAAGCCCCACCAAACAACAGAGGTAGTGAGGAGAATGCTGGGAACCATATCATGGTCAGCAGCACCTCAGTAGTGGGGAACATCATTCAAGCAATACTGAATGAAACAACAGTGGCACCCAAGGAATTCAGTGTCACACAGGATCAGAGGCAACATGGAGTCACAGCAAGAAGGTTGTGTCAGACGAATCTGAGAGAAATGTGTGACTGGGTGACAAACCAAATAAACTGGAGGGGGGCACTGATGTCACCAACCCAGAGTTCAGCATGTCCTCAGACATTGTCCCACTGAAAAGGCTATGGACACGATGTGTAGCCTGGGCATGGGGCATGAGGTGGGACACTGAGTTGGCAACCAGCTAATGGACAGAAAGCAGAGGGTGGTGGTAAATGGGAGCCACACTGTGACCATTGGGGTGCCACAGGGAGCAGTCATGGGGCCAGTCCTGTGTAATGTCATCATCAGTGACAGTGCTGTAGGGCTTGAGGGAAAGGTCTGCCTGTGCACAGATGACCAAGATGTGCAACAGGGTGTGAATGTGGAGAGACATGGGGAAGCCTATCAATTGGTTGGAGGAGAAGCAGTTGAGGTTCAGGTCAAATAAGTGCAATATGCTGTCACTGGGATGAGGGAACCCTGGTGAGAGCTAATGAATGGGTGAAGGGTTGCTGACAACAACAAGGGAGGAATGTGACCATGCTGTCATCATGCCAAATGAGCTAAAGTTGTGTAAAGAGTGTAAAAAGGCTTCAGAGAGTGGTATTGTCATGCTAGGATGTATAGGCAGAGGGCTCTTCAGTATCAGGTGGGAAGTGGTGGTGCCACTGTCAAATACACTGGTAAGGCCTCGGTTGGAGTACTTTGTGCAGTACTGGTGGCCACATACTCATAAGGACATTGACAGGGCAGAGGTAGTGCAGAGAAGGGCAACAATGATGGTAATGGGCTCGCACGAGTAAACATATAGGGGGAGATGAAAAGACGTCAATGTGTACCTGCAGAAGGAAAGCAGGGAGCGGGGGGACATGATGGTAAATGAACATACCATAAGGTGTCGAAAAAAGGTGTATGGTGGAGACATCCCCAGCATAGGGAGTATGAGACAGAGGGCAATGATTTGAAATTGTAAGGGACATGTGAAGGCTGATGTCCCACAGAGGTCGTGAACACATGGAAGAGTCTGCTACAGGTGGTGGTAGGAGTGAGCTAATTGGACAGATCCAAACATGCCAGGACTGGCATGACAGAACTCAAGGGGTCAGAAGGAGTGGGAAGCCAATGACAAGGCAGGGTCACATGCTGACAATCAGCATAGGGCTAATGGGAAGACTGCATGGAACTGGTGGTCCTCAACTGCAGACAAGGTCCCATGTCTATGTTGCCATGAGTCTATGTCATGAGTCTGGGCTGGACAAGACAAAGAGGCGAAAGGCACACCATGCAACACAGCAGACTTGGTGCTGGCATTCTCATATGTTGCAGGAACAAGCTACAGTGTATGCCACAATGACTGTGATGCCATCACAGGGGTCTGGATCAGCAAGGAAAAAGTGAAAGCCAGAGAGATCCCAAGTCACAGACGCCATGACCATGTCATGTACTGTAATGTAAAACATGACATACAAGGGGGGGGACCGCAGACAATGTTGGTGTGTCACCCAACAGTAGGTGGCATAGCCACAGTCCCTGCATGTTATGACACAGGGAACATGCTACTGTGATGGTGGGAGGGCAGCACTGCAGAAGCAGATACATTGTGGTCCCAGGAGGGACAATGTGCCAGGACAAACACTGTTGACCACCCGTATGGCCATCACAAGCCACATACCCTAGCACATAGCGCATATGCAAAGTAGTAAAGTAAAGTAAAATTTATTTCTTAAGCACCTTTCAAATTATCAAGGTGCTGTACAATAAAATAACTTACAATATAAGCAGACAATAACAATACTACATTTTTAGAAACATTCAGAAAAGGCCTGATACCCATGTCCAAGTGCCATTCATAGGAGCAGGTGTGCAGGAACTGGATGGGCAATGGACCATGGACATGGCATGCAGTGACACACTGCCCGTGTGTGCACATATGACAGGGCATTGGTACAGTACAGTGACAGCATTGTCAATGTAAACACCTGTCAAGGGGCAATATGAGGTTTCATGGTGCACACAATGGACAAACACCCTAGTACCATCAGCACTGCATACTGGTGTAGGCCTGCAATGCACATGCGATCGCGTAGTGCCATGCCATGCCATCACTAGCATGGTGCACAGAGTACCACAGTATGCATGTAGTGTTGGCCACATGGGACCCAAGCAGGCCTGAGGTATGCCACAGGTGCATGCACACCACGTCACACAAACACCCAGTCTGTACAGGTTGAACATGTGGTCAGTGTGATTGGGAACAATGTGCCAGGTGATGAGGTACAGTGCATGGTGTGTGTGTTGGCATGTGCTGCCAACACATGCATGGGAACTTTGACTGTGTAGTACTAGCACCATGTGCTGCTATGCAAGGGGAAACAAGCCAACATACACTGAAGGTAATAACACACAGAGGCCCATGACAGAAACATGTGACACTGGCGATGGAGCAGACTGTATACCAGGGTGTGTCTCAGCAGCAATCCCAAACACAGGATGCAGTTACATGCTGGGATACTGTACAGGGCAACATGCCATGCTACAGGTGGGGAGGGTCAAGGAAGGTGCATGGCAAAAGCCTACTAGTTACATTAACTGCCAAGGGACACAGGTTGTACTGGGCCACGTGTCTGGGGTGGGAACACACACTCAGTCTGAGCACTCAGTCTTGCACAGTGACAGTGTCCAGCTCAGAGGTTACACATGTAGGGTATCGAATGACATATGAAGATGCTAATATTATCTGTCTGTCATCCAACAGGTCACACGGCTGATGTACCACAGGAAGACATGCCAGAGACCAAGTGGCACGCTGCCAGGACTGGGGAGGTGGAGGGTGCGCTGGAATATGGAGGATGACAACAGCAGCAGCAGCAGCAGTAGCAGTAGCAGTAGCATCAGTCCAAGCAGCACTGGCAGTACAGGCAGTCTCATGAGCCTGGTGGAGAAGCTAGATGAGTGTGTTGCTGATATGCAAGGGGACTACCTGGATAAGGCCGCCATTGAGGAAGGCACATGACAACACCCCCTCTGGAGGGCCAGACACAGACTGATGAGGATTTGAACCAGGAGATAGACAGCCTCCAGGCCAATGTGGCTGATGAACTGAGTCCATCCATTGTTCAGGAAATGGAGGCTACACTTGAGGAGGATGAACTGGAACAGGCTTAGCAGGCCTCACCGGTAATTCAGTTTGAGGTATACTACTTGTCTGTGTGCCAAGGTCAAGAGGTGGAGACCGGTGAGCTGCGAAACATCAGAGACAGCATTGAGGCACAGCAACATACACAGCAGAACTTGGGTGTAGCCACCACTGGTATGATACAGGGGGCTAGCAGGGTCACAGCAGTGACAGTGGCAGATGTTGTGTTGGCCCTGCATGGGGTCAGTGCTGCCATCAAATGGCAGGCAGAGGCATTGGACCACTCCAGTGCAGCTATGGAAAGCTTTATCGCAGTGCAGCAGTGCTACACAGAGGTGATGGAAGCTGCACTGTGGGACATAGGTGCAGCCCTGTAACAAATGGGGCCTTGCCAAGGACACATGTGCCAGGCCACCACAAGGGCCACACAACTAGGCTTCACATCACGGGGCATACAGACTGACCATGTGGACGTGCAGTAGCAACTACCACATGTCCCCAGGCCAGGTGCAAGTACCCCTGTCTGCAGGCCCACAACCATAGACACAACAGATGACACCCCCCATGCCCATGCAGCCATCCACATCCAGAGCCACCAATGCCATGGCAGTGGGCACGGCCCATGAGGGACACACCACACCGTCCACTGTACCTGCAGCCACATCAAGCAGAAGGGGTCATAGATGGAACCAGATGCCCAGTGAGAGGCACAGAAAAGCAGCAGCACTCACACACCCTGCAGAGATGGGCACCACAAGTAGCAACCAAAATGAGGTGGAACAACATCAGCAGGCCAGTGGGACAATAGGCATGCTGTTCTGGCCATCCGTGGAAGCAGAAGGAACCACCAAAATAAGTGGATACAGGCACACAGCTGCTACAGTGATCTGAGTGTTGTGGGGTAAAGCTGCACCAGGGTAGCAGGTATGGGATTGACAGTGGCAGGTGCGCCATATAGTGGATTCCCTGTGTAGGCCATTGTGGATACCTTGGAACCTGGGTGGGTGGAGGCGGAAGTCTGTGACAAGGGCTGTGAGGGAACAGCCCATGTATGTTAGATATGAACACTTTAACTATGAGAACATGCTGATCCAGAGTTTTGTTCACAACAGCATTGCATTTTGAATTTGCATGTGTAATGGTAGATGCCTGCTCCCGTTGTGTAAATAAATACCAGTAACATGATGAGTTTGCCACAGTTACTGTCTCACACCCACGATGTTGATGGGGAACATGTATAAAGGAGGGGCAACAGGCAGGGTGCAAACAGCAGGGATGTCTGTGCAGATACACATTCAAGAGTGGGTGTATGCTACGGAATAGACAGGATACTCAACAGTGGTCACCAGGCCAAAGCAGCACCCATAGACAACCGGCTATGGCAGCATGTTGGACAAGCACCACCTGTGGAAATTGCCCCATATGGGCTACTGCCCTCTGACCATCCATTACAGCAACCACTTTACATGCTACACATTGTATGTGGCAGGGATGCACACTGTGGACAGTCAAACCACACATTGTGTGAGTGACCCATCCTCACTCCAGTCAATCCACTGTGGTTGTTAAGTGTCATATGGTATGTGACCAGTTGCCCTGGGAAGACACATGCATGGGCACAAGCACACTTCCACCGTGGCACAGTGGGGTGCACCCAGTGATAGGGAACATTAAATGGCATTACCAAAACCCACCCCTGAATGCACCATGCAGGCTAACACCCACTCCTGTCATGAAACCTGTGCTGCAACAGCCGTCAAAGTAATGGCTCCCTGTATGGCCACCACGTGCATACACAATGCACACCCAAAGTGCCTGTCCACATCACTAAGTAACTGCCATGGGAGGCAGTCATATCCAGGTCTGTGATGTGGGACAGCACCATGTTCCACCCTGCTCCATACACCATCACATACCCAACTGTATCTGTACAGCTTCCACCAACCTGTCAAGACTGCCCTGTATGTGGCAGTAACAAGACTTAACTTATGCATCCCCAGGTGTAAACATTTGTCATTATCATGACAACACCCTCCCATCTTTAACCTGCTGGGCAGTACAATGGTGATTGCAGACATGGGTGCAATCCAATATCATGGTGTGGGTAACATTGTGCAGTGGTATAGGTGTCCATGTCAATGGGACATGGGAGCCAAGCCAAGAGTGTATCACCCACAACTGGAGATGGACAATACAGGTACACTGTCAGGCATGGGCATGTCATGGACATAGTGGATGAACCCTGCTACAAAACACCAATAGTGGTAGGGTGTCACACAACCCCCTCAAAGATTGTACACCCTGGTGTTGACTGTCCAGCAATACACATGCCATTCTTCTCCCCAGGACCACTCATGTCCACTGTCAGTGCCTTGCCACCACACGGTTCATGTACCAGCACAATAGCAACAGACAGACTGTGCCTGACAGTCTTGGATGTGTGGGTGTTGCCAGTCCTGTGTGCATCCAGCCAGTGTCCTCCAACACAGCCACTGGTGCAGATCTCTGGCATGGACCGACATGCTGTGACTGGGCCTATCTATGAGTGAGGACACAGCATAGGATATGTGTGGATGGTGCACATGGTGTGACATGGTAAATGTTCACATGGCATGATATATAACACCCAGGCACACAACAGGCCACAACGTGGGATAGTAGTGGCTACATGGCAGGCATCTGGGGCCAGGAAACTAAGGTTCAACACTGTCAAACGTAACAGTGATACATGAATGTAATACAGTACCAACCGCGGTATGAGTCAAGACTCAATCACACCTACATTGTGTAAAAACAAAGTGGGTTTATTCAGGGGGTCAGGTGTGCTTGCAACGGGTGGGGGGGGGTAACTCTAAAACTGGAAAACATGGAACAAACAGAGAACAACAATGCAACCAAAGAAAACATCTTAACCATAAAATACATCCATAAATAACACCTGTAAAAACTAGTAAACATCATCAAATGGGTTCCTCTCTGTCACACCCAGCACTACCTGGCACAAACATGTCATGGGATTGGTGCCACTGCCACCATACTACAGAATGTGCAGGTTGTGCACAGCAGCAACCATCACAAAGCAGTGCCCTATGGAGGCCCTCCACATGTTGCATGCAGTCAACTAGGTGCCCCTCAAGGATATTGAGCTCTTCATTGCATTTAAGGTTGGGTCCAGAGGCCTGTTGACCCTCCTCCTCCACCCTTGCTGCATCCCAATGCCAGCAGACTCTGTACCAGGGGCACCACCAAAGCCCACCTCTTCCTCTGAATACAGTGGGCCACTATGTCCTGTAGCCTATTTGACCTCCACGCCCCTCTCCTGTGGCAACACAAGGTCAACTGGGATCCCTTTTCTGCCATATTCTTCATTCTGTAGACCATTCACTCACTCTCCTACAGCAACCCCGGGTCAGCAGGAGGCTCTGCGACTCCCTGTACATCGACCTCTGTTCCCATGACACCCTCAGAACTGTTCTTGTCATTGCTCTCGTGGCTTTCATACGCATCCCATTGCCTCACCCCCACAGTGGTTGTGTCATGCACAGTGGCTTCAGTGGCAGCACCCTGCCCAACAGGGTCCCCGACACTGTCCTTTACAACTTCCATGGGGCTGCTGGTGGCCAAACCCTCATGTGTGGCATCCTCCACAGCATTGTCTGTGGTAGACCTCTGTGAATCATTGTCCATGGCACTGTCCTTAGATCCTGTCACCTCTGACTGACCAGTCCAACCTCCATTGATGTCGCCATCCTCCTCATCCATTGGTGATAGCCACCTGGCACGCCTCACAGCCTTGCAGTCTGGACTTCATATTCCCTTGCCTCAACAGTTTTGATGTGCTCCTTGGTGTCCACCATGGCTTGCTTCTGTTGGGTGTCTGGTGCAGCTCCTTGGGTGTTCGGCATCACTCACCTGCTGGAAATGTAAGCACAGTTCTAGGAGCACTGCCACCACAATAACACAGTCATCCAACCATGTGTAATATCTACGTGTACAGCAATGACACATGTGACCCGCTCACCTGTCAGTGCCTGTGGCAGTGATGTATGATGTCCACATCCACAACAGTGGTGGTCCTGCTGTGTATGTGGCCACGTTGGGTTTGCCAGGCACATACCTGGTCTGTCGTCACAGTGTGGTGGCGTGGTCCGACACAGACACCATCCCTCACAGTGTTGCTGTACACTACAGTGCTCAGTTCACAGGATGACAGCTCTCCATCCCTGCATAATGCTGACCCAGAGACCCTTGCTGGCATGCTTATGGGTAAAATCCCCCAAGGCGACATTGCTGTCATGTGCAACGCATGCAGGCATTGATCCCATACATGTCATTTGCACTTCATATCTGCAAGGCTGCTGTCCAACACACCCTGTTGGTTTTTACTTGTTAAGTTATGCAAGTGGTGTCCCTGGGCCTACATCGCATGTCTGCATGACCTGCTCCTCATCTCCAAGTACACCCACTGAGTACATATTGCTAACATTTCTTAGACTGGCACATACCCCTGCCATCCTTGACTGTGTCCACCCCCTGAATACATGTATAACTACACATACATAATTGTGTGTCTGTTCTATACTGTGTACATTGTGCTACAGTGTTCCACATCCATTCTGTGTTTGGCACTCTGCAGCTTCACAACCCTCATTTGTCAGTGATCCACTGATACTGTGGTACATGTGTCCCGGTCTGTGCCATGTCCTGCCCCTGTGGGCCCATGGTGGTAATACACACTGTGCTGAATGGCAACTTGCTGGGCCTCCACACAGACATTGGGTACTGGAAGTGTACTTCCTAGTTGGAATGCTGTAGCACAGCCATGCCACCATCATACTGTGTGTCCATCAGGGACACATCTCCCAGTCCTGCCCACATCCCTGTGAGTTGTGCATGGGATCAACAGCAGCCCTGTGCAGATGGTCCCTGGGGACAGGTGGGGTACAAAGATGTGGCAGCACAGATGCTGTTGCCCCCTATATGGCAGTGAGTACAGGTGGGGGTGGGTCACAATAAACCACACATCCTGTCCACATACTGTTGCGGACCACCATTCCAGTCCTCTGGGATACAACAGTGGCACACTGGGACACTAACATTGCACAGGACAAGGTAGACATCTGCTATCAACTGCTGCAGACATGTGTGTATCAGGGCATCACTGCACACCCTGGGAGCACTGTGATACATGAGGCCTTGTTTGTGTGACCTTGACCAGTCAGATGGTGCATTAATGCCCGAGGACACCCATGGGATGGATTGGTACCTTGCACTTATTGCAGTGGCTACCCAAACATGGACAGTTGAGATAATCAAGGATGTTACACTCAGCATGTCTACTGTTAGTCTACTGGGGCATGCATTAATGGTCAGATAACACTGCCTGCACAGTGTCAGACCATGGCTTGTCCTGTAATGAATGGTCATTCCATAAGATGGTACCAGAGTTTGGATTTGCACAATGGACCTCATAGTTGTCTGTCGACTGTGTGCCTTTGGTGGTGGGCCACAGTGGGGTACTGGATGTGCCCCACCTGGTGCATGGTGCACTGCCCAATGCTGTAGCACATAACTCCCTGTCTCAGTGGCTAGGTACATTTGTGTGTGTTGGATGGTAGCTCATTGGTTGTGGGACAGTCTGTGGTGCAGAACCCAGTGGGAGGTGGATGGCTGCCACTTCGCTTGGGGTACTGTACACCAGTAGTGTGCCATGGGGTTATGGCTGGGTACAGATGCTGTTTCACCTTCCTCAGTGACATTATAGACAACCATGATGTGTGTACCACTGCACCTCTGTCACATGGCATTGCCACAGAGCAGGCATTCTGGGTGGGCATCTGACCTGGGGGAGGTCAGCAGAAGCCTGTGGACTGCTGACAGGCATGTCAGATGCCATTTGCTGCACAGTCCTGCAGGGTGCTGCATATATGGCACAGACCCACAGGGGTGACATTTTGGCAGGGGTACAGGTGCCGCAGCAGTACCCGGACAAGACAGGGACAACAGGTACTCCACCCCTACAACCCTCATGGTAGTGTATGCATAGGACACGGCAGCAGGGCCTGCACCATTGCGGGTGTGGGGGCCAGCTTGGGGGGTACTGGCAAGTGTGGTATGAGACAGAACCACACCATCAAGGCACTAGTGAGGGCATCTCCTGGCGGGACATTGTCCATTACTGTCTTCCAGGCCTACAGATGCACATGGACAGTGCGGTAGTTATTCAGGGGAGGCATCCCATGCAGGTGGTAGTCCTGTAGCACACCACTTCTGTGGACTGGTTGTGGCCATGTCATAGGCACTCACCGGGTGGTTCTGGCCGGTGTATGTAGGTGCCACACAGGGTGGAATTGTATGCATGTATACTTATTGTACCATGCCACATGTGCACCTAGACAAAGGGGCATGTGATGACACCACAGGTACTGTTGGTACTGTGGGTTGCCATCCTCCTGCATAGTTGTTGGGCACTATTGTTGTGCCTTCTGGTGGCTTCAGTTGGGTCAGGCATACTTACAGGTGTGCAG
Source organism: Neoceratodus forsteri (assembly GCA_016271365.2). Taxonomy (NCBI): domain Eukaryota; kingdom Metazoa; phylum Chordata; order Ceratodontiformes; family Ceratodontidae; genus Neoceratodus; species Neoceratodus forsteri. The sequence goes on from CM028134.1 coordinate 319,922,933, forward strand.
TGTACATGGGATGGATCTTTGGGGTGCATGGTTGTCGGGGGGGGTGCTACCTATTATTGGTGGGCCTGCAGTGGACATGCTTATGAACCAATGCACAGACCAGCTTCAACATAGACACCTGTCCACTAACACAGTGTCTGTATATCTGTAACCATTTGGGGGGGGCACATGGCAGTGGCACCATGGCAGCCGCAACAGCCAACAGCGGCCATCGACTGCTGTCCTGTGTGCATGGCACTCACACGTGGCAGGCCGGGTGGCCATGAGGTTCTACAGGCACATAACATTCCACATCTCCTCCTCCACCAGCCACTAAGTGCTGCATGAGGCACCTGCCCCATCCTGTGCACTGTTCGTAGCATGGACACAGCAGCCCCATGTGTAGCCCCGAACATGACCACAATGGTCTGCCACATCCTGGCTTTTGCCTGTGTGCCATGCATATCACAACCTATAGGCCAAGTCACCTACTTGATGTCTGTACACAATGCCAGGGGCGTGTGTGTCACACATCATTGCATGTGTGTACATACATGGTGCATGTGCCATGTGGACCCACTACACTAGCCTACACAATGTGTGGCTAACTATGTACTGTTGCTGCAGGGCAGTGTTATAATATTATTACTATGACCTACATTGGTCTTGAGTCCTTACCGAACTCCTGAGATGCTGCTGTGTAATCCGCTGTTGACCTGCAACCTGGTTGCTGCTCCCACCACCTATTATGGCCACCTGTTGGTACATATATAGGGGGGATACACATGAGGTACTGCACATTGACATCTGTGTTGTTGTTAGCAATATGTGTTCCACCTACATACCACACCTGTGTGATACATACCATTCTCTCCTGGCCTGTGGGTCTGCATGACCACATCTGCAACTACGGCCATCCCCCTCAGGTGTGTCAGTAGGGCTGAGTCTCCACTTGACAGGTCTTGCCATCTATGCTGAGCTGTCTTGGGGTCTTTCTGACCCCATGATTCTTCTCATGCTTTTTAGCAGTCCTGGACCATACCTGGTCCCTGTCCCCTGGGAGGTGTTTTTTTGCAGCCAAGTGGCAGCAGATGCCTGGAGAACTGCTGAGCAAGGCTAACTAGTTCAGCTGTCTCCTCTGCAGAGAAATTGGGTGCCCTGCCACTGAGGTTTGACATTTGTCTTTATTTGCCTTTTCTGCCAAGATAGGGCAGCTCTCTGTGATGTCTGTCAACACCTGTCAAGGTATGAAGCACACAGTCTTTGCAGCGGGCTGTTCTTTTTGCCCTCCTATGTGGCCTGCCATCTGTTATGCTGCAAAGTATGCTTCCTGCATGCTGATGCTACGTGTTCGCACATGCCACGCTTTGCATGAAAATTCACTGCATACCACGATATGCGTTTTGCATGTCATGCAGGGATTGCTGTTCACTTGGTTGATGGGCTGGGAATGGGAGTTATCATCAGTATTGTTGTGGCTTGGTGCAGCCACTGCTGTGGAATGCATGGCTGTGGGTGGGCTGTCGGGGTTGGGTGGGTTGCACAGGGCCGGTGCCTGGGTCATAGTGTGTGTCTGGCTGGCTCTGGGGTTCGGAAGCTGGTGTGGGGTGCTCTGTGGGGTTTGGTGTTGGTTGGTTCTCATCAGAGTCTGCCAATGGACTGCCTGTATGCTGCTGTCCACAGGCACGTGCTGGGCAGTGGTGGCTCAGTGCTGCACTGATCCTGTGTGTCTGTCTGTTGTACACTCCAGTCACTGTCATGTGCACACACACTCATACGCCCATATGCAACTCTGGTGGCCATGTACATGTCTGCTGATGGGTTTTCCTCTGCTGCTTTGTGTAGTCCCTCTGTGTCTATATTACAACAATGGATGTGTGCATTGTCCACTGGAGCAGCACACACCAGCCATGGCCACTGATCGTGGCGCAGTGTGACCATTTGTGGTGCAGTGCACAGGGGAAATGTTCAGGTGTGCTGCCATGTGTTGTTATTGCATGCACCACTGGTGGTTCTCCTATCTGGGAGGTCTTTCAGGTTGGTTTTTACATCTGCTGGTGCCACCCGTGAATGGCAGTGTCCCTCAGGTGAAGTGGTTCCTGATGAGTTCCACCTGCACCTGCTGGCCTGTGGGTGCATTGCCCTTTGGACGATGTTGATTGGCCACATCTGCATTGCCACTGTGCCCCATTTGCATCCGTGTCATCATTGTCCATGCTCTTGGTTAGCAGTGGTACCATCTCACTGATTGCTATGTTGTGGAGAATGCAGCACACCACTATGATCTTGCAGGCCATCTCTGATGTATATTGCAGTGCACCACCAGATCTGTCCAGGCATCTAAACTGTGACTTCAGGAAGCTGAAGGTTCTCCCAGTCACTGTCCGTGTTTGGATATGTGTCTCATTATATGCCTCTTCCCCTGCATTCTGTGCATGCCGCACTGGCATCATCAACCATGGAAGTTATGGGTATCCACTGTCACCTGTGGGGATTCCAAAAGAGTAGTACAGTTAGCCATGGCATGCAGGTATGTCCACATCATATAACCTTCTGCACTCCCCTCAGCCTGACAGCACTGCTATGTGTGCGTATATGTTCACACACCTATCAGCCAGCTCCCTTCAATGTCTCCATTCTGAAATGCCTGATTCAGCCCACTGTTCTGAGTATGTAGGAGTCATGGCAGGATCTTGGGTACTTGGTCTCCACATCCAGTATTCAACACTGGCTATCACACACCATCTGTGTGTTCACTGAGTGGAACACCTTGTGGTTCACATAAGCATCCCCCTCTTCAGGTGGAGCTTTGATTGCTATATGTGTGCAACTGATTGCACCCAGTACATTGGGGAACTGTGCCAGTGTGTAAAAACCCTGTTTGATGGCCTGCTGCTGCTGCTGTGCTGTCCATGGAAAGTGGGTGTACCTGTCATTGCATCACAGCAAGGCATCCACAAACTGTGTTAGGCACTGGGACATGGCAGACTGGGATATTCCCCACTGTATCACCACTGGGTGTCTGGAATATCCCAGTCCCAAGACAGCACAATGCTATGCTCACCTTCATGATGACAGGTATTTCACGCCCCCTCTGTGTTGCACTGCACAGGTCCTTATGCAGCTCCTGGCACAACCTTCTAATGGCAGCCTTGTTCAGTCTGTACCGGGCTATGCACTGCTCCTCTGTCTGTTGTTTGTAGGATATTCTATGGTGTATCACTCATGGTGCATAATGTCTGGCTGGCCACTGCTGGAGTGGTGGGCTATTTCCCTGCATCATGCCATTCTGGTGCCTGCTACACTTCTGACGCCTACTCCAACATTCTGCTGCCAGTAGGATACCCCAGTAGGATGATTGGTGCTGACATTGTTGTCCTTCTCTTGTCTCACGCTCCTTGTTTGCACTGTGCTAGCTCTGGTGTGTCTGATGTGCACTATTCTACACCATCTTTTACATAGTGGGGTGCACGTACACCACCTTTTCAATGGCCTAAGTGGCATGGGCTTGGGTGATCTCAATCCTCCTGCCTGAACCTTCCTAAATCCCAGTTGTTGCAAGCTTTGTGAATCCTGAGCATTTTCTGGATGCATCTGGCATTTCACCAGGATGCACTTGGGTTTTGGACGCAGGTATGGATGCAACATGCTTTACTGCAGAGGGGCCTTGCCTGGATGAAGGGTACATTTCTGAATCCTGCACGTCACAACTTTGGACGCATCCTGCTATTTGCGTCATTATTCTGGGATGCATGCGGCATGCGTCTGTCTTAGCCCTTTGAAAATCTGACTCATAATTCCTTAGAATAAATGCACATTTTTAACTTTCTTGTGATGTGCCTGATTATTTGCAATTGTCAAACAGTTGGGAGAGACAAGGAAGGAGATAAAATAAATCTGACCCCACTACAGCTACAGTACCTGGTTCTCAGACTCTCCATCAGAAAAATCTATATTGTTTATATTGCTTACATTGGTAGACAGAAGTATGTACAGTATTAGGGACAGAAACTGTAAAAGAAGAGGCAGGGGATGAAAAATGGTGTTAAGGTGGTGACAAGGGTGGGGAAGGAAAAATATGAGGGTGGTGGGGTTGGTGGGGATGGGGGGGGTTAAGATATGGTGATATTTTAACCTGCAATGAGACATTTACACACTGTACTGTGAGTGAGGTAAACCTACAATATTGGCAGCCAGTCTCTGCAATCATTCAGTCCATATTAGTTTCTAAGGATTGAAATCTATCGATATAATATACTTCCCAAATCAGGAGCTACCTTTCATATTTCCCACTCCTCCTAACCTGTGAAAACTTTTTCTACACAAAAAAAGCATGAAGATGACAATAGATACTGTTCTTCAATAAAATACCTTGCAATGGGTGGTGCCATATCGTGACGTAGTATGTAATCCTTATGTTCCCCAATTCTGATCTTAAGCTGTTTGGAGATTCTGCCTATATAAAGTTTGTTGCAATACATTTAATCATACAGATAACTCTGGAAGTTTGGCAATTAATATTGTCTTTGATATCAAGTTCTTCATTTTTGCAATAATTTTTAAACTTTTTTTTACCCTATAAATACTGTGACAACTGATACAGTGTCCATGGCATCATTTTCATTTCATTTATTTATTTTCTTCTTTGGTAAACAGGTAAGGTCCACTAGGCACAAGTGCTTGTTTTCAGGAGCAACCTGGGAGCACTGGGGAGGTTAAGCGACTTGCTCAAAGTCACACAGTTGTTTGCAAATGGAGTTTGTGGGAATCAAACCCAGGTCTGCTGCATGTACCAAGCTCATTCACAGCTCAGTACTCTAACCTCTAGGCTATACTGCCAACTCAAAATCATAACCACTCATAAAATTGCAAACATCCTTCTTCAGTATTTGGTGGTTGGTATGCATTACCCTATCTGTCTGGACCTTTTCATTCTAGGTAAGTGCCACTTATGGAAGTTTTTGTAAATGCAGCCGTGCCTGCCTTTGTCAATCTTAAAAAGCTCCAATGTTTTTATTATGTTTTCAATAAAATAAAAATGGTCATTATATGTTGTACTGAATAGTAACTGTTCTAGTTGTTTGTCCTTTGTGTGTTGTATTGTCCTAAATTCTCCCTATCCACTATGTCTGCTCTTTCTCTTGCCCTGTTTACTATTTCCTCCTTGTATCCCCTGTCTCAAAATCTAGTTTTCATTTCTGCCCTTTTCTCATTATAATCTGCTGTGTTTCTACAATATTTTCTGGATGTGACAAACTGGCTGTAGGGTATTGATTCCACGTGGTAGCTGCCTGGTAGTAAACTAACACTTCATCTGTAGGTTTTTGCTATAATCCAAATGAGAAGCTGCTCCATAACCCAAGTATGGTGTTCTGAATCTGAATGTCCAACCAAATTTTTCACCAACAAGCTGGGCACTCAATTAATGGCACACTACTGTCTTGATAACTGTATAAGTGCAAAAAAAAACCTGTCTTCTATAATAATCATAACTGCAGCATGGCATTCCACATCATAAAAAACACAACGTTTATACCAAGTGCTTGATCACGGTGATAATACCACCCCAGGGCTGAACTTTAAATACCCTCACCAGTTCCAAATAGCCCAATCACAATTAATACAAAAATCATGTGCCATTAACAACTCCATAAAAGGTAAAAATATCACCACTCTAATACTATTAAAAAGAGTGAATAGAGACCTTACCAAAATACATGGATACAAATACAACACTGATTTCCATATCAGTGAAAAAAAGTTATCTCAAGGATGTAAAGAGTCATAATAATGAAGGGGGTACTATAGACACTTCTGGGGAGAATGTTTAATGATGATCTGGACAAAGCAGCTACAACCCCCACACAGAGACTAATAGAAAAAAATTATTTGAATTTCAAAAAGAAATCCTGGTTCCAATCCCCATTGAATCCTACTGTGGAGCCTTTCCATAAAACTGTGAAAGAGAACTAAAAGATATATTTAAGAACCAAGATAAACCTAGGTTTTATAATATGATGGTGCAGGAAAAACAGGCCCTAAATAGTTTGGAACTGAATCTGCATATAATCATCAAACCTTCAGATAAGGACAGATCCATTGTTATCATGAACCACCACAAATATGAGGTAACAGAAACATAGAAACATAGACGTTGACGGCAGATAAGGACTGCCTGGCCCATCTAGTCTGCCCATTTCCCTACCTACAGGATAGGCCGCAGATCCTAGTTAACCAACAGCCTATTTCTTCCTACTCCCCACAAGAATTGCCTTATGTCTGTCCCATGCATTCTTGAATTCTCCCACAGTTTTAGACCCCACAACCTCCTCAGGAAGGCTGTTCCATGCATTCACTACCCTCTCTGTGAAATAATACTTCCTCACATTGCCCCTGAGCTGCCCTCCCATCTTTAAATTGTGTCCCCTTGTTCTTGCATGTCTCTTTTTCTGAAAGATGCTACCCTCTTGGACTTTGTTGATTCCACTGAGGTACTTAAAAGTTTCTATCATGTCCCCCCTCTCCCTTCATTCCTCAAGGGTATACATATTAAGCTCCTATAGTCGCTCCTCATATGGCTTCTCTTGCAGACCCTGCACCATTTTAGTTGTCCTCCTCTGGACTGCCTCTATCCTGTCTATGTCCTTCCTGAGATGGGGTCTCCAGAACTGGACACGGTACTCCAGATGGGGTCTCACCAACTGTCTGTACAGAGGGGATAACAACTTCCTGTTTTCTGCTGCTGATGCCTCTCCCTATGCATCCCAGTATACCCCCAGCCCTTCCTACTGCCTTCTCACATTGCTTGCTAACCTTAAGGTAGTAGTGCTGTGTGGAATTTTCAGATTCTGGCGGACCAAAATCTTGTGGACTTTTCAGTTTCTGGTGGACCACGATTCTATGGAATTTTCATAATTTGGCCAAAATTCTGCAAAATGTCACCACAAATAGAATGGTGAAATTACACAGTAGAAGATAGTTGTGGAATGATTTTCTGCAGAAAAAAAAATGCTGTTCTGCAGAATATTATTCCACAGATCTCCATGTTTTCTACAGAAATTGTTGTGGAATAATTTTCCACAGAAAAATTGCTTTTCTGCAAAATAATATTCTGTGGATCACAGTAGGTGGAATTCCACTGAAGAACCAGCAAAATTCTCCTGGTGGAATGCCCATTCCGCACTAATTCCACCAGCAGAATTCCACATTCCATGCAGCTCTATGAGGTAGAGGAATTACATTAACTTTCACATGAACACTTTTATTCTGAACTGACTTCTGACTCAACCATGTCATTTAAACATGACATAGATTTGATATACAGGATGGCATGTTCAATAATTTGATTTCTCTATGTGAGTACCAATATCTGTAGGCTGATTATCCAGTTAGACCAGTAATCTACTATTTGTCAATGATCCAGAGAAATCTTTTGGATCTATCCGGCCAACCTATTGTGGCCAGTATGGCATCTGTCAATGAATATCTGGTCAAATACAGTACATTGGTATAAACATAAAAGGGATAAACTGGTCCTTTCCAAGTTTTCTCAGGGATAGCACAGATATTTTGAATGTATTAGAGCAAACTGAGATACAGGAAGTTTGGTTGCTGCTTACTTTGGATGTCCAGTCCTTATACACAAACATTCCACATGAGGGAGGCCTGGGCACACCGAGAGAGATCTTGTATGAAAAGACAGCATACTCTAATCAGTTTATTGAGTTTTTGATCCTTTTAGCTGAGCAAGTATTACATTGTAATGCATTCTCATTTATGGGTAGATGTTTTAACAAAATAAAGTTACTGGTATGGGGGAAGGGGGTTCTAGTTTTGCCAACAGTTATGCAGCAATCTACTTACGTGTATGGGAAATGGTGCATGTAATGTCATCAACTAACAGCATGTTAATAGATTTTGATTAAAGATATACTGATGACATATTTCTTATTTTGAAAGTTAGCATAGAATAATTGAATTCCTTTGTCAGATACTCGGAGAATACAAGTACCCATTGAAAATTTACTATGAATTGGAATAAGACAAAACTCAATTTCTTGGATCTAACACTGGAAAAAGGAGAGGGTGGCAGTATATAATTAAAGGGTGAGCACTGTAAAATCAACAGGAGAAAATCGTGGATTAACCAATAGGTGGGGAGTGAACAGCTGAATTTCATAACAACAAAACAGAATCAGACAGTGAGACAAATTATAGAAAAAAAATTGGGAATCACTGCTTAATTGGAGCGCACTGCAGAATCTGGCAAAACCAAGAATGATGTACAGAAAAGGGTGTTCCACAGGAGACAAAATTGCACCCGGTATGCACATTGATGATACACAACCCTCAACATGTACAGTACAAGTTTACCTAAAGGTAATTTTGCATGTGGTAACTAAGTTTTGCAGTAGCATCAAAAGAGGTGATGCAGTTACTCAGCCAATTAATGGGCAGGAATTTACAGTAAATCAGTTAATTCCTTGTGCCACCTTGAATACTGTGTACTTGGTGGAATACACATGCAAGGCATTCTATATAGGGAAAACATCAAGGCCCTTCAAGAAATAAATTGGAGAACATCTGGCAATAGAGAGGGGAAATTAACAAACGCACTAGTCAGTCATGTTAAAAAGGAGGACAAGGTCATTCCTTTATATTTGAAGATATTGAGTTTGTTAAAATTGGAATTTGATGGGGTGACATTAACAACAAGATTTTGAAAAGTGAAACATTTTGACAGTTTACCTTTGACGTATGTAACACCCGGCCCTATCTTGAATGAAAGTTTTAAGCCAGCAGTTTTTTTAAAATGATTTACAATTGGCATATAGAAATCATCTAGAATTGTAGGGCTTCTGTCAGAGCATTGTACTGCCCACACCAAATAGTACAGGAAATATATAGATAGGTTTGGATTGATTGATTTGTGCTATAGGTTCATTAGATCAATTTTTAAAAAATTCTAGTTATTTGTTTTGTACTATATTGCATGTATTTTTCTTCACACCTAGCTGAGGTATTAAAATGTAAAATATGGCTATACTGAAACTAAAATAGCTGTATGGTAAGTTTTACATGATCAACATTGTTGTGACTAAATACTTGAACAATTGGTTTTCATTGTTCATTTATGGAAGTGGTCTTTTAATGGTTCTTATATGTAAGAATGCATTTTTATAGATATCGGCCCAGATATTCAAACTGCGCCCAAAAAGTGCGCAATAGCAGGAGCAAGCGCAAGTCTATTGTGCCCATGCGTAACAGGTGTGATATTCAAAAAAGGAGCAGGCCAAATTGCACCTACAACCAAAGTCTGAATATCGCACAACCTGCGCCATAGCGCAACTAGGGAGGGGAAGCTGAGCAGATATGATGCGCTATGGCACAACAAGGGATGTTCATCTGAGCAGTCCAAAGGTGCCATAGCGCAAGCTGGGAGCCCCCCCAGCTGCAGAGCAATGTAACAGCACAATCCAGAAGGTAGAGACCTACCACCCATGCCACAGATGGGCACAGGAACACACAGCAGAACAGACATTATCCCCCCATACTCCAAGCACATCACAACCAGGGGAAGGCTGGAATAACCACTGGTCCATGGAGTCAAGCAACCAACCCACAGCCTGGCCATGGTGCCCCATCACACCTACCGGCAAGCTGTGACTGGCACACAGGGAGGCAGACCACCCTGTGCCACACCACCCCCCAGTGCACAGCACACCCTTCACCGTGACCCCCAGACAACCCCCCATGAGCAGTGACCAGCACTGCAGGAATCCCCATGCATGCCACCACCCCCACAGTGGCAATGCAGCCCTGTGCACCACAGAACCATGCAAGCCAGCCCCACCATGAGCACCCATCAGCAGGTTGCAGCACACGGCAATGCAACAATGGCAGACAAAGTGCCACCAGGCACAGTCCCCCAATGTACTGCTGAGAGACCGACCATGCGTTGGCACAAGAGTGACCCCATATTGGATGGTCGTGTAAGTGACACCTCCCCCAGTGGTACAGCACTCTGCACAGTATTCTAGTAACACACCCCGGCCCACCACTGGTCACAACAGCCAGCACAGACACCCACAGTGGTGTATGGAAGCATGCACCACACCAGATGCCACACAGGGTCTGGACAGACACCCACCCATACCCAAGGGCACAACAACACAGGGACACAGTGGTGGGGCAACCAAGCCCCCATTGTGGGCCCATGTAAGCCATGTACACACAACCTGCAGTCCATCATGGCACTGGAGTGCCAACCACCCTGCGCCGGCACCATGGACCAATACCCCACCATGAGTCACCTGGAGCACAAGCCACAGACAGTGGGGCAAATCCCCTGCAACATGCACAAGCCACAGCATGGAGGTGGGACAATGACCGTGTTGCCCACAGTGCCACCTGAGCCAGGCATGCACCACACCAGTGACATGGGCAACCCAGCAAAGTGACGGGTACAGTGTCTTCCATGCAGGGAATGCCACCAATGACATGCCAGCAGATCATGCAGGTCACAGACAGGCATGGGTGTCGGTTGCACAGGCCATGGATGGGCCAATGGGTGCACCATGGACACAGAGCACGCACCATTGACCACTGCACATAGTCATCCAGTGCATGGGGAACAACACACACACCACAGACACTGACTGATATCTACCCCCACACCATAGAAACCTCCACACGGACACACACACACATACCCATGACTGCACCAACCCGATGCCATGCACACCACTGCAGCTGAGCACCTATAGCCTGCTGAAAATCAGAGACCACCACGGTATTCATAGAAAAGTTAAATGTATTAGAAAAATAAATAAACCAACTATTTACAATAAGAACAACTATATACATGGGTTGGGGACACAAAAAAGGTGGGGGTGGTCAGGTGGAAGGGGTGGACAAATGGGATGGGATAGGAGGGGTGAGAGGGTGGGTCCAGGGTGGGATGGGAGGTCAGGGACAAGGGACTAATGTTGGCCACACTGGTCCAGGCTCTGGCGCCCCCTCACTCGGCACCTCCTGAGGACCCCCGTCTCATCAATCCTCCACAGGATGGTCACTGTTTCCCGGGCCAGGGCCAGAAGCTCCCTCAGGGTGTCTCTAATCTCCCTCAGATATCTCACACGTAGGACAAGGGAGCACAGTCAATAGGTTGGAATGCACAGCCCCATACAGCCCACCCACTGTGCATGGCATATGGCCATGGGACATACCACTGTGATAGTGTGTGACCAGCCTCAGTGATCACGTCCACAGGACAGAAGAAGCCAGAAGGGGAAGGAAGGAAACATATTCAATTCAGTGCTTTAGAGTAACTGGTAATTGCTATTTTTCTTTTAAACTTAGATTGTGGGCTTTTAGTGACACTATACTTTCTTTGTTGTCTTTACTTATAATTGTTTTTGGGCTGTTGAAAATTTAAAACATAGTGGTGGTGTAATTCTGTGCTGTCTTTAATTGCTGCAAATTTTATCTTGGCTTGTCTGACTGCCCTGTAGTTGGGTGAAGGTGTTAATTGTCTGGCCTCTGACCTCAGCTACGTGATAACTGGAGGTGGGGCTTAGTCAGAGTTAAATTAGCAAGCAGAGTTTTATTTTCTCAGAAGAAGCCAGAAGGGGAAGGAAGGAAACATATTCAATTCAGTGCTTTAGAGTAACTAGTAATTGTTATTTTTCTTTTAAACTTAGATTGTGGGCTTTTAGTGACACTATACTTTCTTTGTAGTCTTTACTTATAATTGTTTTTGGGCTGTTGAAAATTTAAAACATAGTGGTAGTGTAATTCTGTGCTGTCTTTAATTGCTGCAAATTTTCACCCCCCCTTCCCCCAACTCTTAATTATATGCCCTGTTAAATCTGATTGACAGGAGCTAAACACAGGGTATAGTAAGGGTGTGAAGTAGGAGGGCATAAGGAAGAAGACCACCCTCAGCACGACAAGTGTTTTGACTCATTTATTTATTTATTGGTTTCTTTTTCTTAAAAAAAAAATATCTGAGGATCAGTGGCAGGATTTTTAGTACAGTAAATTAATAAAAAGGGAACTAGGAGAGCTTCAGTAGCAGACAAGTAGTGGAATTGCAGTATAATGTGGGGAGTGGTGCAATGCAGTGACTGTGGGGCAGCCATATTCAGACAGACCTTCTGGACACTGAGGTGTTGACCTATCTGCATGCATCTCTCTGGACTGTGGGATGAGGTAGCCAGACTCAGAGCGGAAGTAAACTGGGTCAGGAGTACCATCACCCCTATCCAGGGACCACCCAGTCCAATGCAACTGCCTCAAAGGATGCCCAGAAAAAGGAGCACTTGGATGACAGTGGGCTCAGGGAGGGTTAGAGAAGTCAGGCAGAGGCACATCCCAGATCCTATTCCACTCAAGAACTCATATGCCACACTGGCAAATGAGGACAACCAAATAGAGGTACCCAGAGAAGTGAAAGGAAAGGATGTGGAGGTTAGCCAAGGAGGTGACCTCAGTGGGAAAGCAGTGGACCCCAGAGGAGGAGGAGTGAATCCTGGTGGGGACTCCATCATAAGAGGGATCCAGCTAGGAACACAGGAGGGAGGACAGGGAGGTGAGGTGCCACCAGGTGCCACGGCATGGAGGGATGGAAGGAAGATCCTGGGGATCACTGGGAAGGCAAGACGGAAGGGTGAGCTGCATGTCATTATCCACCTAGGTACTAATGACCTGGTAAATGGGGAGCCAAAGGAAGTTCAGGAAGAGTTTAGGAAACTGGGGAGGGGTCTCAAGCAAGTAGCTACTTCTGTCACTTTCTCAGATGTACTACCTGTAAGAGGCAAGGGAGAGTATAGGAGTGCATGCACCAGGAACTTTAACTCATGGTTGAAGAACTGGTGCTGTGAGGAAGGGTTTGGATTCATTGGTGACTGGGGACCCACCTGGAGGGATGGAAGTTTGTTCAAGCCTGACGGCCTGCATCCATCCTGGAGGGAAATCCAAGCACTCAATGATAAGTTTAAATGCTACATTCACAAGCATTTAAACTAGCAAAGGGGGGTGGCAGGCCAGCAAGGATGGTACTTACTTGCTCACCCCCCACAGCTAGCAGTGGAACCAGTGAAGCAGAGGATTGGCCATCTCTGCAAAGCAATGTGCAAAAGATGGAGATTAGTGCCCAAGAAGTGGATAAGCAGAAAAAGGGCAAAATTCAGCAGAAGGGCAGACAGCAAGGAGAACCAGGGATAAATAACAACCAAGGAAGGGGCTGGAGCAGAACAGTGAAACAGTCTAGGGAGGTCAAATCATGGAAAGCCATGTGTGCAAATGCCAGGAGCCTTAGCAACAAGATGGAAGATCTGGAGGCTGTCATGGTACAGTCAGACTGGACATTGTGGCCATCACTGAAACCTGGTGTAATGATAACCACGACTGGGAGATGGCCATACCTGGCTACAACATATTCTGAGAAGAGACAGAGCAGGCAGGAAGGCAGGAGGAGGCACTGTATGGAAAAAATGACATATGTCAACAGAGATCCAGGAGGAACAAAATGGGGAGAGATACTGTGGGTTAAGCTGGAAAGGAAAATGGGGACAGCCATCCGCACAGGTGTGGTCTATAGACCACCAGCCCAGAAGGAAGAAACAGATAGGGAGTTGATGCTAGCCATCCAAAGGATGGCACACAAGGTGAGGTAGTACTGGTTGAGACTTCAATATTCCAGAGGGACTGGAGCATCCCAGCAGCAGCATCAACTAGGGAGCAGATTTATACTGGACTCCTTCAGGTGCCTTCCTCAAGCAACTGGTCATGGAACCAACTTGGCAGAAGGCAATACTGGACCTTGTGCTCACAAACAGGGACAGTGTGATGGGGTAACAGTGGGGAGCACCTGGGAAACAGTGACCACCAGTCATTGTGGTTTGAAATCACAGAAAGAGCAGAACCAAACCACACAAAAACACGTATCCTGGATTTTAGGGGGGCAGACTTTGGGAAAATGGGGAGCTACTTGAAAGAGGCATTAAGGGGAATGGGACAGGAATCAGGGGTTGAGGAACAGTGGGCAGTATTTAAAATGGGGATTACAAGAACAACAGAATTATGCATTAAGCAGGTTAGCAAGAGGAAAAGGAAGAGGAGACCATTATGGTTTTCCAAAGAGGTAGCAACGAAGTGAAAGCCAAAAGATTGCATTCAGGCAATACAAAAGACACTGGCAGAAGGGGATAGGGAGAAGTACCAGGAGAAGCAAAGGGAGGCAGGGAGTAGTAAGGGAAGCCAATGCTCAGACAGAAGAACACATTGCAAAATCAGTGGGTAGAGGGCAAAACCTTTTACAGGTACATAAGTGAAAAAGAAAGACAAAGGGAGGGATAGTGAGACTGAAGGGGAGGATGGGGCAGCGTGAGGATGACAACAGTAAAGCTGACATATTGAACAGGTATTTCTGCTCAGTCTTTACTGAGGAAGAGGAGGGTAATGGGTCTGAAGCAGTACAAAGGGTGAGAATGGTGCAGAAATGGACACAAGTCCCTTTACACGAAAGGGTCCTGAAGGAACTGGAAGTAATAAGAGTTGATAAAGCAATGGGGCCAGATAGGGTGCACCCAGGGTCCTTAAAGAACTAAGAGGTGGTGGCTGAACCTCTGGCTATCCTGTTTAGCCGATCACTGGAAACAGGGTGGTACCCAAAGACTGGAGGACAGCAGATGTAGTCCCCTTATACAAAGTGGGAACAAAGAGGAAGCGAGACTACAGATCAGTCAGCCTCACCTCGGTAGTGGGGAAGATCATGGAAGCACTACTGAAGGAGAGATTGGTGGAACATCTAGTTGTCAATGGACTACAGGACCCAAGGCAGCATGGTTTCACCAGGGGGAGGTCATGTCAGACCAACCTTGTTGAAATTTCTGACTGGGTGACTAGGGAGGTGGATCTGGGGAGGGCAGTGGACATGGCCTATCTGGACTTCAGCAAGGCCTTTGACACTGTGCCATACAGAAGACTATTACACAAACTGGGGAATATGGGTGTGGGCAGGACAGTAGTGTGGTGGGTAGGTAACTGGCTGGGTGGCAGGACACAGAGGGTGGTGGTAAATGGCTGTCACTCCACAGAGGGAAGAGTGACCAGTGGGGTACCACAGGGATCAGTGCTGGGACCGGTCCTATTCAACATCTTCATCAGTGACATTGCACAGGACCTAGAAGGCGAATTTCACTGTTAGCTGATGACACAAGCTCTGTAACAGAGTAAACACACCAGAGGGTGTAGACAGAATGAGAAGCGACCTGCAGAAACTTGAAGAATGGTCAGGGTTTGGCAGTTGAAATTCAATGCAAAGAAGTGCAAGATAATGCATATGGGGCACAAAACCCTGGCACAATATATCAGTTGGGGGTGAGGATATAGCATGCACCAAGCAGGAAAGGGATCTTGGGGTTGTCATCTCTGATGACTTCAAGGTAGAAACAGTGTGACAAGGCAGCAGGTAAAGCAAATAGGATGCTGGGATGTATAGGCAGGGGCATCACCAGCAGGAAAGGGAGGTCATAGTTCCGCTATACAAGACACTAGTGAGGCCCCCTGGAGTACAGTGTACAGTTCTTGAGACCATACCTACGTGGGACATAGACAGGGTAGAGAAGGTTCAGAGGAGGCAACAAAGATGGTGCATGGATTGCATCACAAGTCCTATGAAGACAGGTTGAAGGAACTGAACATGTACTCCCTGGAGGAGAGGAGGAGAGGGGATATGATAGAGACATACAGTATCTTACAGGGAGGAACAGGGTGCAGAAAAACACTATTTTTAAGCGAAAAAGATGTTCCAGGACTAGAGGCATAGGATGAAGTTGGAGGGAGGAGCGATTCAGAGGAAACATGAGAAAAATTTCTTCTGAGAGCGATTGGTGGACAAGTGGAACACCCTGCCAGAGGAAGTGGTGGGGGCTGAAACAATCACGTGATTTAAGAATGCATGGGATAGACATAAAGGAATTCTGGAGGTCAGGGGTAAGGGGCAACAGACTTCTAGGTAAACAAACTGAACTTACAAGCTCAAATGGGCAGACTGGGTGGGCCATAGGCCCTTATCTGCCGACACTGTCTATGTATCTATGTATCTATGACATGCTCACCCAGGTGCATACAGCCATGCGGAACGCTGCACACTCCCACCAGCTAAGTCATGCACAGCACCACCGTGGCCATCCAGTGACATGGCTATGTGGTGCAAAGGCAGTGGCACAGCCATGCACCTGGTGCATGCATGCACCACCAGTGATGCACATCCAGGCATGCATTGCCACTGGACAGTGTTGACCATAACCAGTGGCATGCATGGCAGTGATGTCAGTGAATGGTGGCCATGCCCCGCTGCCCACCTTGTCACATGGCATGCAATATTAATCATGGATGTCTGTCACTCACCCTCATCGGGATGGTCAGGTGGCCATTGTGGACCCTCGGCCTGCCTGGCTATGTTCCAATGCCCTGTGCTCCGCCCTCAAGAGGCGTACCTCTCCCGGGCCTGTGGGGACAAAAAGGAGAGAAGAACATCAGTGCAGTCCCAAAGCAAAGTCCCCCTGCCCTAAGGAGTGTGTCCCCCCACCCAGCCAGACTCACCCACCCCACACTCTGTGAAGACCGCCACTGCCAACCCCATACAGTCCTTCCCTTATGTGCTGGACACAAATAACAATGTGACTCATGTGGACGATAACAGAGTGTTTACGGAACCCCTACCTGGTCATGGTACCATGCCCCTCCTGGCATGTGACCGTAGTCTGGCCAGTAACTCCGGCTCCCTCCTCATAAGGTCACCATATCAGTGCCTGCACTGCTCAGCCATCCTGCCCCTGCCAGTCACTGCCTCTAGGGCTGTGGCCACCTCTTCCCACACCTGGGACCTAGGCCTATCCAGGGGATCCTCCCCAAAGAGATGCCCATGTTGTGACTCCACTGTGGCCACCAGGTTTGCCAACTCTATTGCAGACCAGGGAGCAGCCCTTCTCTGCACCTTTGCGAATGCTATAGTAGGCAATATGCGCTCTGCAGCATGGTACCCCATGTGCAGATGCTGCACGGTACAGCACTGCCATTCCCTATTGAGCTGTTACTGAACAGCGCAATAGAGGTGCACCTATGCCTGATGCATGGCACCAAGGGGACAAAGGTCGGGCACAGGGTCAAGGGTCCCTGGCGCAAGGCCATGCACAGCGCCATCAGATGACAATGCGTGTAGCGTGATTGGCTGCCTGTGTGCCAGTGCCACAGTGGACTATCGTGCAGTTGTGCCATTGCACCTATGAAGGCCCATTGCCACAGTGCCATGTAGTGACCTTCACTATAGCGCCACTGGCACAATGGTGGCCATGCCCTGCATTGCCTACCGCGCACAGCACATCATCAGCACGGCAGATGCCTGCATAAGCAACCTGGGCATGTGGAGAGAGGTGTACTATGCATGCCACAGAACTGTGCCATTGGCTTAGCACGTTCAACACAATTGCGCAAAGCGCAATGGTGCGATATTCAGCCGTCATATGCTAATCATCCAATCAGCCATTCAATGGTGCAGCAACGTGATTTGCATCTAATTAAAGTTGTTCCTCACCTAATTTGCATGGATTGCACTATAAAGGTGCGACAAAGTGGTGCAGTGGCCATGGTCGGTTACTGCAGTTTATTGGTGAGTTGCATGCTGTGTGGGAGAGTGGACTGTGGATTCAGGGACATGCATGGGACTACACAGTCACAGACAACAACTGCCATCCTTACAGGCTAAATAATGACCGAGTACGTTCTTGGAGAGGAGGACAACGGTGGTGGGAGGAGGAGGAGGCCGAATTTTACTAAGTCCGAAACCAAGGCCCTTTTTGATGCCTACCTGGATCAGGAGCCACTGCTCAGTGGACGGTGGGGCACCCCTCAGGCCCATGCTGCTGCATGGGAGGAGGTGGCACGTGCCGTGAACCTGCATGGCAGTCACCAGCGCTTTGTGCAGGAGTGTAAGAAGAAGATGGGTAAGGACAGGAGGAGGGTCAAGGAGAAGGTGGCTGCCATCAGGGTGGCAAATGCTGCAACAGGTGGGGGACAGCTGGAGGTGGTACAGCTCACCCCAGTGGAGGACAGGCTTGCTGCATGCATGCACTGACATGCCATAGATGGAGTTCTGGGTGGTGGCTTCCAGACGGGTGGTGGCCCATCTCTGCATGGTAAGTCATGGTCTGCCTTGTGGGGGGGCCGGGTAGGTCACACGCATTAATGCGACTTTGCTTTCCCTTACAGATCCTGAGCGTCTGCATGGGTCAGCGGTGGACTGCAGACAGTGGGATGGAGTTGGAGGTGGGACCATCCACATCCACAGGTATGTGTGGGTATATACGATAGTAGGGCTGCCTGTCTGTCCACACTGATGTCATTGAGACAGGTGTGGAGAAAGCCTTGCCTGTGTCCCAGCATGCTGGCATCCATGGATGCCAGCACGCTGTGGCTGTGGCCGGGGCAGAGTCCAGCACCAGTGATGATGACATGACCGTCATGGGCAGTGACACATGTGTGCCACAGGATGGACACACAGCAGGGCAATTCGCACCCATGGCTGTGGCTGGTGCCACCGTGGGGGCCTGTGTGTCAGCACAGTCCCAGGCTGTGCCTGTCAGCATCAGTGGGGCAGCACTAGTGTCTGTTCAGGACAGTGGGACTGTTGCGGCCACTGCAGCGGCACCAGTAAGCCCTGGTGTGAGGCAGCCAAAGGGGCAGCATCAGCAGTCACCCATGGGGCCTGGGGGTACAGGGTTCAGTGGCAGCATCTGTGCACCGCCTGTGGACATGCCCAGACCTGGTCCTGGTGCACAGTGCTCACCCTCAAGGGGTGCTGAACATCAGGCCCTTGCACACCCTGAGGGACAGGATGCCGAGGAGGCTGATGACCCCTTGGATGAGCACACCCACCTACTGCAAGCATCGGTCCAGCAGCAGATGTGGCTTGCGACGTTCGTGAAAGCACTGTGTGTGGCTCTGGAGTGGACAGAGGAGCATCGCAGCAGGGACACCGACCGGATCCTGGCACGGATGAACCATTTGCTGGATGATGTGACTGCTGCCATTGACAGGCATGCACAGGTGTTCATTGCTGTCATGGCCACAATGGGCACTCAGTCAGGTGCCCAAGCGTCGCTCACACCACGCAGTGCACTCTCCACCCCCCGTTCCCAGCATGGTGCGACTCCCACCCTGTTGATGCCAGGTTCAGCTGTGGGCATCCCGAACACTCCTGGTTCAGGCATATTCAGTGTGCTGCAGACCCCTGCTTGGGCACGGTCACATTCACGCAGTGCAACCCCTGGGGGACCATTGGTGCCACCCCATGAGGCCAGTGGTCGGCCTTCCAGTGCTGGCGGGGCTGCCCATGCATCCGTGGCAGCCGTGGCACTGTGTCGCAAGACTGACCTGTCTCCCAGCGCGGCTACTGTCTGGTGCTTCCCTGTGTGGATTGTGTGTTTCGCTGGGCAGTGCACGGGTGGGTACCCGGCCCTGCATGCAGACACACAGTCCACCTGCACACCCTCCTGGCTGCTGTCCACAGTTACGTGTGCATGATGATGCCTGCATTGTGCTGTACACTAAAGTGCAATGGTGCCCAGCATCTGACACAAGCACATGGACAGGCAGTGGGAGTGGTGGCCTGTGGACATGTGTGTTGCTAGGGTTGGTGTTCTGGGTCAGTGTGCCTCCTGCCCTCTGTGCACATTTGGTGCATTGTGCGTGTGTGTGTGTCCATCCATGTGGTGTGTTAATCCTCACCCATCCCTGGTTGTGTGTGTGTGCTTCAGTGCCCTGCCACTTCCCTTGATGACATGCACCTCTGGTGTGTGTCCATGCGTGTTTGTGGGTTGTGCCTTTGCCACTGATGGTTGCACATGTCCCCATGACTTACTTGGGTTGGCTGAAGTGCTCCTCTGTGATGGTTTCCCAGTGCAGCTGTGCTAGCCGGATCAGTTGGGGGTCCCATCAGCCAAGGGGGGGCTGCCCATCACCATCGTCACCGGCGTCCTCATCGTCCCCATCACTGTCCCCCCTCTTCGACCTGTATGGCTATCCCACATTCGTTGGCCATGTTGTGCAGGATGCAACAGGCCAGGAATATCCCACAGGCCTTTGAGGGGCTGTACTGTAGGGCACTACCAGAGGTGTCCAGGCAACGGAAACATGCCTTCAGTGTCCCGAACACCCACTCGATGACATTGCGTGTGGTGGCATGTGCCTCATTGTAACTTTGCTGCGATGGGGTCGTGGGCCGCCAGTAGGGTGTGAGCAGCCAGGAACAGAGTACGTATCCACTGTCACCTGTGTGTAGAGGGTGGAGGTTAGTTTGGTGATCAGCATAGCCCTGCCCCAAGCCATGTAGGCCACTACCCATGACACCTCTGTCCATGCCCCCCCAGGCCCTCGATATGTCCATTTGGTTTGCATACTCACCCACTAGGTGTCCTGTGGGGATATATCCACTCTCAAATCTGTGGCACAGTGCTGACTGGTGCCAGATGCATGAATCGTGTGCTCCCCCAGGGTGCATGGCACAGACATTGATGATGTGCCCCCTGGCATTGCACACCACCTGGCAGTTGATGCTGGAATAGCCCTTGCGGTTCATGTATACAGCCCCCTCATGGCCAGGTGGTGTGCGTATGGCCACATGGATGCAGTCTATTGCCCCTAGTATGCCAGGCATATGTGCTACCCTGTAGAACTCCTGTATGTTTGCTGTGTGCTCCGCTGCTGTGCTGGAGAAATGGATGTACCCCTCAGCATGTGGTAGCAGTGTGCTGAGGAATTGGGTGAGGTGGCATGATGTGGCCATCTGGGTTATGCCTGTGGTGTCCCCATTTGGTCTCTGGAAGGTACCTGTGGCGAGCAAGCACATGCAGGCTGTTACCTTGGTCTCCACTGACAGGGCATGACTCTGTTGTGTGGGTGCCTGCATCACATCACTGCACAGCTCACAGAGCCGCCTCAGTATTGCCCTATTCAGGTGGTACCAGCCCACAATCTTGGTATCTTTGTACATCTCAAAGCTGGTGCGGGCTTGGTACCGCCTGTTGGGGGGTGTACCACCGACGGGCCCTTCCATGGCCATGTACCCCTGCCGTCCACCTTCTCATCCCCCTAATTATGGCCTCCATGTGGAAGGTGGCACTGGCCATGTCCCTGGCTTGCATTCCCCCCCAGCAGCTGTTGCTTTATTCCCCCTGCTGTCCTGGCTGCTACCTCCCCTGCACCGGTTACACGTGTCTGTGCTGGCCTCTGAGTTGTGTGGCTCCCCACACCTTCCCTGTGCCTGTCTTTTGCTGTGCATTTCCATGGCCTACCCTGTTCCTGCCACTTGCCCTGTCTGTGCCTCTGCCTCTGTCTCATGTGGCTTCCCTGTAGCATTCTTGCGCCTCTTCCTTGCTCCTTTTTTATTTTGGCTCATTTCCTCTATGGCGCAACTTCCGCTTGCTCCACTGTTGCGCATTGCACAAGTCTTTGAATATCACACTGCACCATTTATGCATGGTTCCTCCTCCTACAGTTGCACATGCCTTCATTATCATTGCGCTGTTGCTCAGCATGATTTCGGGGGTGCAACTGCCTCCTGCTGAATATCGCAGAATGGCGCAAATTCAGACTTGCGCAGGCCCAACCCTATTGCGCATGGCTCAACTGTTTTGAATATCTGGGCCATCATGTATAATTCTGTAACTAGATCTAACTGGGCTTTAATGTTAATAGTCTTCCCTTCTGGTTTATCACTTATGTTTTGATAACATTCTATTATAAATTTGTTGAAGGGGATTTCATGTCAGGCTTTGAATAAATACATAATATTGCTTTTCATAGCATCCAGTGATTTTTGGGGGGCCAATAACTATCACGTGTTTTCTTTGCCTGTTTCCCACCCCCTGTGAGTATGTTCAAATGGTCTTGTAAATTGACTCTAATAATTTCACACTTCTGGAGATGGATTTTTAAAAGGTTGTAAATACCACAAGACCCATGTGCGCTGAAGATCTAGCACACATCTAGCTGCATTCTCCTGGTTGGTGATGGGGATAGCCCCTGCATCAATTGCCACAAGTTACACCAGCTTTTTCTGGTTTAACTTGTGGCAATCCCAGGCACCCTTTTTATGGGGTTTGTGCCAAATATTTGGCGCAAGCTGGCGTAAAGTGGGTAAAGTATCATAACTGTACTTGACCTACTAAAATCAGACACAGTTTGCAGTGAAGGTGCTGGCACAGCTGTGCCAACAAAAGGGTTTAATGCAATGCTTGATGCAAGCCCTGTGTCACCCTTTTAATATCCAACTCTGGATGTCTTGTATCAGTTACATACTTAAGATAACTTTTTCACACATATCGGAATCAGTATCGTATTTGTATTTACATTTTTATTATAATGTCTCTATTTAGTCACTCCTGTTATTAGTGTTAGACTACTGGTAGTTTTAACTACTGTAGAGCTGTAAATGCCACTTGATTTTTGTATTAATTGTGATTAGGCTATTTGAAACCGTTGAAGGTATTTAATACTTAGCCCTCTGGGTGGCATTATCACCGTGATCAAGCGCTCAGTATAATTGAGAAATATCAGTGTGTTTTTTTATGGTGTAGAATGCCATGCTGCAGTTATTATTGGTGTTGTACTAGCACTAGAATAAGGTCTTTTTTCTTTCCACTTATACGGTTAGCAAGACTTGTTTTGGCTGTTTCTGGGTGTCCAACTTTTGGGTGAAAAATGTAGGTGTGATTTTGTGCAGAGCTTACCATCATCTTTAAAAATTGAAAGATTCAAAAAATGGATTTCAGTGATACTTTCTTTTTTTTTTTTTACAAAAATTAAATGGTCTCTCAGTGAATTCAAATATTCATGAAATGATTCTGCCTCCATCTCACTACCATTCCAGGTAACAACAATGTCATTAATGATGCACTTCTCCAAACAAGTTTTCTTTGAATAGATTGTTTTCCTCATTCACATTTAGTACTTCCTCTCAAATTCATTCACGTACAAATTAATGTGTGATGGTGCCATCCAAGATACCATGGCTGTCCCCCTAATCTGTAAGAAGAAAATCCTATTCAAATGTAAAATAGCGTTGTAACGAAACTAATTCTGCTACTTGCACTAGAAACTGGTTTTGGGGTGAGTTGTCCTGTCTTTCCATGTTTAATGCATTTTGTGAACCCTGCACCCCAAATGTACACCCCAACTGATGTAGTAGCAATGTGTAAAGGTCTTTCAAGTCCCATGTAATTAAAAGGCAATCTTCCAGATTTTCTTTTTTTTTCTTTGGGTCTTCCAAAATGTTAATTATTTGTGAACTGTCCCTGAAATAGGAATATGTACTTTCTAATAATGGTCTAATGAGAAAATCAACAAAAAAGGAAAGGAGTTCCAGAACCCAATGTATCCCTGGTATGATCGGTCATCCTGGTGGTTCTCAAAATCTTTATGTACCTTGGCAAAAGTGTAAAAATCAGGTATTGATGGATATTGATGGATTATTTCTGAATAGGGCATCACTCTTCCAGTCTGTTAACTACCTCCTGTCATGGGGTCTGTCAAGAATTTCAAGTACTAACACTTTTATGTTATCTGTCTGGTCCTTTTGAATTTTGAAACATTTATTAGTGTCATGCAATAATACATTACATTGCTCCCTATATGATTATCATCATGTTCCTCCTGCTCCTGACCCTCCTTCACCCAGGTCTAAAAACCTCTTTGTTGGAAGCCCCTTGTATACTGGTGACCCTGTTTGTATAAAAAAGGCCTCTTGCCATAGAAGTTCCCTCTTCCTTAAAAAACACCACCAGTTTTCTGTGTTCTTCCTGAATCCAAATCACTCCCAGGGTGGTACAGTGAGGAAACCGAATCTATATTATATGTGTAACCTATTTTTTGTTGATTTTTCCTTTCTTTAAACCAGGGCCCAGATATTCAAACTGCTCCCAAAATGTGCGCAACAGCAGGAGCAAGCACAAATCAATTGAGCATATGCGCAACAGACGCGATATTCAAACATGGAGCAGAACAAATTGCGCAAGCAGCCAACGTCTGAATATCGCACAAACTGCGCTATAGCGAAACCAGGAAGGGGAAGCTGAGCAGAAAGGTTGCACCATAGCACAACAAGGGCAGCACAGCTGAGCAGTCCAGAGGTGCCATAGCGCAAGCAGAGCCCCCCCCAGCAGAGCAATGGAACTGCACAACCAGGGAGGCAGGCTGAGGCCCACCACCAGCCATGCCACACATGGGCACAGGAACACACTGCAGAACCAACAAGACACCTGCACACCCCAAGCACAGCATCACTGGGAGTGGGATGGATGATCTACTGGCCCATGGGGACAAGCAAACAAAGCACAGCAGGGCCATGACGCCCCAGCACAACCACTGGCAGGCTGAGACTACCACACACAGGGGTTGACAACCACAGTGCACATCAGCCCCGTACGCACAGCACACCCTGCACCGTGACCCCAAGACACCACCATGCAGTGACTGGCACTGCAGAAACACCATGCATCCCCGGCACCGTCAACCCCTTGTAGCAGAGAAGCATACA
Organism: Neoceratodus forsteri; assembly: GCA_016271365.2. Classification (NCBI taxonomy): domain Eukaryota; kingdom Metazoa; phylum Chordata; order Ceratodontiformes; family Ceratodontidae; genus Neoceratodus; species Neoceratodus forsteri. The sequence continues at coordinate 319,947,513 of CM028134.1, forward strand.
AGCCAGACCCACCCTGTGCACCCAGCAGTGGGTGGCAGCAGATGGCAAGACCAACTGAAAGTCACTGCCACACTGGAGACACCACCCCATGCACACACACACACACACACACACACACACACACACACACACACATACCCAGGACCATACCACCCCAGATGGCATGCACACCACTGCAACTGAGCAACCATAACCAGCTGCAAATCAGAGACCAACACAGTATTCATATCAAAATACATATGTATTATAAAAATGTAAATTACTAAATCAACAACAACAAAACTATTTACAAGAGAGGGGCAGGGGTACAAGGTAGGGGTGGGCAAGGGGTAGGGATGAACAACTTGGAGAGGGAAGGCAGGGAGGGAGGGATGGGTGAAGTGGGAAGGGGAATCCGGCCTAAGGCCTAGCAGGCTGGTCCTCTGCTGCCTGGTGCCGTTGTGTCTGGCTGTGCCTCCTCCGTAGGCCATGGCGCTGGATGTTGTTGAGGATGGTCCTGTTGTCCATGGACACCTGGGTGAGCCGTTGCAGTGCCCGCTCTATCCTCCGGAGCACAATGAGGCCTAGAAAAATGGGAACACAGTCAATGGCTGTGACTGACCACAACCCTGAACACCACCGAACCTGCAAGCCATATAGCCCAATGTCCCGCACCTGTGATGGTATGCACCCACCCACAGTGAACATGCACATGGCCAGCCCAACCAGGCGGCACCAGCTATGTGCACCACTGCACACACACACTGCCCATGTCCATCACAACACAAACAAAGCTGTCAAGTGACGTGGCAATGTGGTGCGATGCCAGTTCCACAGCCATGTGCCCAGTGCATGCATGGACCACCAGTGATGCACACACAGATGTGCAGTGACACTGGACAGTGATGAATGTTGCCTGTGTCATGCATGGTTGTGTTGTGCATGGCTGGTGGTCATGCCCACCCACTCCAACATGCAATAGCATCCATGATGTAATGATACTCACACTCCGAAAGCAGCTGTGGCTGCTGCTGCTGCTGCTGTGGCCCACCCCTCACAGCACCACCGACTGGCACCGGGGCCCTGCCACGGCCCTCCTCACCCCATGCCTGCATCCTCTCTGCCCGGCCTGTGGGAGACAAATGTTGAGAAAAACATCAGTGTGACTCCAAAGCAGACTGCCCCCTGCCCCAGTGAGAGTGCCTGCCCACACAGCCAGACCCATGCATCTCACACCTGCACACACTGACACAGCCAACCATGTCAGAGCCATCACCCGTGCACAGCCACCAAAACACACTCACACCCCTACAGAGAATACAGGTGCAGAGATGGTACACCCACCTGGCCTAGGCACCATGCCCCTCCTGGCACGTGACCTTAGCCGCTCATGCAGGTCAGGCTCCCTCCTGCGGAGGTCACTGTACCTGTGCTGGCACTGCTCAGCAGACCGGCGCCGCCCAGTGAGCCCCACCAGGTCATTGGCCACTTGCAGCCAGACCTGGGTTCTAGCCAAGGTGAGGGGCTCCTCACCATACAGTGCCCCATAGTGGGGCTCTACCAGGGCCACCAGGTTGGCCACCTCCACCGGGCTCCATTGCACTGCCCTCCTGCGTGCCATGCTTCCAACTCTACAGCAGGCAATATGGCGCCCCGCAGCGCGGCAACCCCACGTGGAAATGTTGTGCAATAGACCACCATAGGTTCCAATCGCACTGTTCATACAGCGCCGTCAGTCCACATAGCGCTGTCACCAGACAGCGCAATAGGGCTGTACACATGGCAGCCGAACAGCGCCAGGGGGCCAAGGTTGGACACCAGGTCAGGGGTCTATGACGCAAGGCCACGCACAGCGCCATCTGACATCTACGCATCCTGTGCGACTGACCACCTGCGTGACAGTGCCACAGTGGACTATTGCGCAGTAGTGCCACAGTGCCATATAGTGCCCAGTGCTGTAGCGCCACTGGCACAAAGGTGGCCATGGCCTGAATTGCCGATCACGCACAGCACGTCATCAGCGTGGCAGATGCCTGCGTAAGCTACCTGGGCATGCGCAATGCAGTGTACCGCACAGTCACAGATCTGCGCTATTGGCTCAGCCGGCTCAACCGTATTGCGAAAAGTGCAATGGCGCGATATTCAGCTGACACATGCAAATCATCTGATCAGCCATTCAATGGCGCAGTGGCGCGATTTGCATCTCATTACAGTTGCTCCACTCCTAATTTGCATGCATTGCACTATAAAAGTGCGACAGTGGGCTGCGCTGGCCAGAGTCGGTTACTGCAGGTGAGAGGTGAGTTGCATGCTGTGGGATGTTCTGGATAATGGGCATGGGATAACGCTGTAGACTGCACAGTGACAGGTGTCCACTTCCACCCATACAGAACGCCATGACTGAGCAGAGCCAGGGTGAGGGTGAGGATGGTGGGCTAAGGAGGAGGAGGCCCAACTTCACCATGGCAGAGACTGAGGCCCTCTTCCAGGCCTACCTGGAGGAGGAGGCACTACTGAGTGGATGGCGGGGCACCCCTCAGGCCCATGCGGCTGCATAGGAGGGGTAGCCCGGGCAGTGAACCTGCATGGAAGCCACCAGTGCTCTGTGCAGGAATGCAAAAAGAAGATTGGGACAGACCGCAGGAGGGTGAAGGAGAAGGTGGCAGCTCTCAGGGCGGCACGTGCTTGCACTGGCGGGGGCCAGCCAGCGGTGGTGGAGCTGACCCCGGCTGAGGACCGACTGGCTGCATCAATGCAGTGCAGTGCTATTGAGGGCGTACCAGGAGGTGGATTCCAGACAGGTGGAAGCCCATCACTGTACGGTATGACATGGTGGTGGTGGTGTTGGGGGGGGAAGGTTGTTCACATGCACTCACATGTCCTCTCTTTCTGTTACAGATCCTGTTCGTCTTCAGGGGATGGTGGTGGTGGGTCCAGCCAGTGAGGATGACCTGCTGGACATGGAGGAGGGTCCATCCACCTCTGTCACCAGCCAGCATGCACTGCACCGGCATGCATGCTGGGCTGCCAACTCTGGTGTCGGTGAGTCAGGTGTGGGGGGTGCACAGCCTGTGTCTCAGCAGGCTGGCATGCAAGCATGCCAGCACGCTGTGACTGTGGCTGTAGCTCGTACCTGCACCATTGATGATGCAAGGACTGCAATGGGGAGTGACATGTGTGTGTCCCATGACAGACACACAGCAGGCCAGCACGTGCCCCTGGGCCTTGCTGGTTCCGACTTATGTGGCAGCATGTCGGCACAGTCCCAAGCTGTGCCTGTCAGCACCGGTGGGGCAGCACCGGTGGCTGTGCAGGTGTCTGGCACGGTTGCAGCCACAGTGGTGGAACGAGTGGTCCCTGGGGCACAGCGGCTGGAGGGGCAGCAGCTGCAGTCACCCACCAGGTCTGGGGGTGCAGTGTCCAGTGGTGGCACATGCCCGCCACACTTTGATACGCCCATTCCTGGGCCTGGTGAACAGCACCCACCCTCAAGGGGTGTTGTGCATCAGGACCTTCCACACCCTAGGGGACAGGATGCCGTTGTGGCAGAGTACCCATTGGATGAGCACACCTGCCTGCTGGGGGAATCAGTACAGCAGCAAAGGCGGGTTGCAACATCTGTGGAGGCACTGTGTGCGGTGGTGGAGCAGCACAGCAGGGAGTGTGCTCTGGACCGTGCAGAGATGGTCCATATGCAGAAGGATGTGACCGCTGCCATTGACAGGCAGACCCAGTCATTGGTCACTGTCGTGGCTGCATTGGGCACACATGCAGGTGCTTCTGTACCGTGCACCCCACACAGTACGCTCTCCACAACCCATTCCCGGCATCGTGCGACACCAGGCCTGTCGATGCCGGGTTCTGCTTTGGGCATCCCAAGCACCCCTGGTGCAGGTATATTTGGCATCCTACAGACCCCAGTGCGGACAAGGTCACGATCGTGCAGTGGGACCCCTGGTGGTCCATCGGTGCCACCCCATGTGGCCCCTGCTCAGCCTTCCAGTGCTGTTGGGTCACGGCGGGGCCGCCCATGCATCTGCGGTGGCCATGGAATGGTGCAACATGACTGACCTGTCTCCCAGTGCGGGCCCTGTCTGCTGCTGCCCTGTGTGCACTGTGCATCATGGTGGGCAGTGCACTGGTGGGTGCCCTGCCCATCATGCTGACATACGGACCACCTGCACACCATCCCGACTGCTGTCCACAGGTGAGTGTGCATGATGATGCCTGCATTGTACTGTACACCAAGGTGCAAGGGTGCCCAGCATCTGACACACGTGCTTGGACAGTACAGGTGGTGGGTGTGGTCTGTGGATCTGTGTGTTTGCCATGTCTGTTCCTGCTCTGCTGTGCACCTGCCCATGTACGCTTTGTGCCTGGTGTGTTTGTGTGTGTGTGTGTCCATATGACTGTTCGCCCCTTCCTGATGGTGTGTTTGTGTGCCTGGTCCCTTCCACCCTTCTTGCCGTCATGCACCCCTGGTGTGTTACTCTGTGTGCCTGTGGGTTGCGCCAGGACAGTGTTGTTTGCACATGGCCCCTTGACTTACCTGTGTTGTGCATAATGCTCGTCCGTGATAGTGTCCCAGTGCAGCTGGGCCTGCCGGATCAGTCGGGGGTCCCGCCGTCCAAGGGGGGGCTGCACATCACCATCAACACTGGCGCCGCTTGCGTCCCCATCACTGTCCCCCTCTTCAACCTGTACGGCTATCCCACAGTCATTGGCCATGTTGTGCAGGATACAACAGGCCAGGAATTTCCCACAGGCCTTTGAGGGGCTGTATTGTAGGGCACCGCCGGAGGTGTCTAGGCATGGGAAGCATGCCTTGAGCATCCCAAACACCCGCTCAATGATGTTGTGTGTGGTGGCATGTGCCTCATTATAGCATTGCTGCGATGGGGTCATGGGGCACCGGTACGGTGTGAGCAGCCACGGACGAGTGGGTATCCGCTGTCACCTGTGTGGAGATAGTGGAGATCAGTCACATGTTCAGGTCCATATTGCCCATATCCCTGTGTGGCACTACCATGGCACCTGTGACATTCCCACCCTTGCCCCGAGTTTGCATTCCCTACATGCGTACTCACCCACTAGATGGCCTGTGGGGATGTCCCCACTCTCGAATCGATGGCACACTGCGGACTGATGCCATATAAAGGCATCATGTGCTCCATCAGGGTGTGTGGCACAGACATTGATTATACGCCCAGTGGCATCACACACCACCTGGCAGTTGACACTGGGGTAGCCCTTCCGATTCATATAGGTGGCCCCATCGGGGCCAGGTGGCGTGCGAATGGCCACATGGGTGCAGTCTATGGCCCCTAGCATGCCAGGCATACGTGCTACCCTGTGGAACGCCTGCATGTTTGCTGTACACTCTGCCGTGGTGCTGGGGAAATGGATGTGCTCCGCAGCATGTGGCAGCAGTGTGCTGAGGAATTGGGTGAGGATGCATGACGTGGCCAACTGTGTGATGCCTGTGGTGTCCCCTGTTGGCCTCTGGAAGGTGCCCGTGGTGAGCAGGCACGTGCAGGCTGTCACCTTGGTCTCCACTGACAGAGCATGGCTCCGTCGTGAGGGTGCCTGCATCACATCACTGCACAGCTCACAGAGCCGTCTCAGTATTGCCCTGTTCAGGTGGTACCAACCCACGATCTCTACATCTGTGTACAACTCAAAGCTGATGCGGGCACGGTACTGGCTGTTGGGGGCCTACCACCGACGGGCCCCTCCACGGCCACGTCCCCCTGCACCTTGCATTCTCACCCCCTTCATTACAGCTTCCATGTGGAAGCTGGCACTGTCCATCTCCCAGGCTTGTGCCCCCCCGGCTGATGTTGCTCTGTTACCCCCGCTGTCCTGACTGCTACTTCCACTGCACGGACCCCCCCACTGGCCTCTGCAGCCTATGGCCCACACTGCTTCCCTTGCCTGCCCTGGCCTGTCACTGTCTGTCTTTCTCTCTCTCTCTTCCCCACTTGGCATCCCTGTGGTGTTCTTGCGCCGCTTCCTTGAGCCTTTTTATTTTGGCTCATTTCTGCTGGGGCGCAACTTCTGGCTAGTCCGCTGTTGCGCAATGCGCAAGTCTTTGGATATCGCATTGTACTCTTTATGCATGGATCCACCTCTTCGGTTGCGCATGCCATCATTTGCATTCGCTGTTGCTCAGCATGTTTTCGTGGCAAGAACTGCCTCCTGCTGAATATCGCAGAATGGTGCACTTTTGGACTTGCGCAGGCGCAACCCTATTGTGCATGGTGCAACCCTTTTGAATATCCCACCCCAGGTGTACACTTTGTTAGGCTTATCACCTTTTAAGTCCCTTTATTTTATTTTTATTTTTGTGGCTCTAATTTCCTCTTCAAAATCCTCCAGGTGTTTGTTTACTTTACACAAGAAAGTTCCCAGCTAATCAATGAAGAATTTTATTCTGACCTCTGACCATATTGTCTGGATTTCACTCTCTGGTCTTTGAAGTTCTGTTATAATAGCTTCCACTATAATGAGCATTATGTCCCTGGAGCATCTACTGTGTGCTCCATCCCATTTTGCATCAAAATCATGCTTGGTAAAACCTACATTTTGTTCAGCATGAATTCAAAGACCTCTCAGAAGTCTCTTCTGCTTTAAATATGGACTTAAAGCTAAGGCATGTGACTCTACTTGTTCCTATTTCAGAACTGTGAATTGATTGGAGATTGAGCTAGCACTGTGGGTCCTGAACACTGTCTCTTGCTTTTAAAATGATCTACTATACACTGTTCATCAGTGTTAGTTATACATGGGGGAGCTATTTTCAATTTATTTATCTACCTCATCAAAACCGATCATGCTAATTCTTAAAAGATATTTTTTATTAATAAAATAAAACAGCAATGTCAAATATTTCAAAGCAAAGTGCAACCGGCAGCACAGCAGAAAATATATCAGATATTTCTGATGCTGATAAAGTGAAAATCATATCAAAAATCACATTGCAATTCACTGTGTGATTTATACAAAAGTCAGTTCCTTGATTCCAATCAGGCTCATGTAAGGGGACCACTTTTTCTTCTACGTAGCAAATGTTTTGTCAAGAAAAAAGTTCACTGAGTCAGTCAGTAAACTTGTGAAACAATTGTCCTCTGAAAATGGATCCACGGAAGGCTGTTCAGTATCCTCTGGTGGCCCTCCAGAAAAAAAACACATATTAATTGCTTTTCAAATCTTAAACAGATAGTCTAGTTCAGCCCACCTTGGTATAAGACATGAAAACACACTTTAACATAGGGAAGCCTTATCCAATCAAGGCACAAACACAAGCAAAGCAGATTAGAATGCAAGGACTGAACTTAACTTGTAGAAGTTATGTAGAAGTATGCTGCAGTGTGAACATTTAATGCCACTGTGAAAAACCCACATGAAGACATACATTTGTATATCAAGCACAAGGTGAAAGCACTTGGTATTATACAGAAAGTCAACCATTACATATGTATATTTACAGAAATACTATTTTCTAGTGAATGAGCCAAAGGAATGGTGATGCACCAGGTGATTGCATTAATTTGTATATGGCTGAAAAATTGAAATTTAAGGACACTTATTATTATTTTAAATGTAAATAGGCACTTGAAGTTTATTTATTTATTTTAGATATTTACTAGATTCCATGATGAAGGTGTGCATTACCCCCCAAATAATGGCATTTTTTTGTATAGTATTATGTGGATGATTTATTATTTGAATAAATCTCGGAAAACTTATATTTTCCATAATTGTTTGTTGAGTGAGCCTTGTATCACTTTAATGGTGTCAGTCTTCTTGGATCCAACCAAATCTGAAGCTATAATCTATCATTCTATTAGTGCTGTAAGACAGTCTATGAAGTTTCTAGATCCTGGTCAGACACCTGTTGTATGTGAGCTACCTTTGTATGCATTTGCCAGACACATACAGTACAAAGAGTGAAAAAATGGGTTATTTTGAAAGTGGTGACTGGGAGAGGCACATTAAGCCAAAGCTTGTTTCTAGGTGCAATACATGTGAAGGGGGTTACAGAATAGAGGAACAAGTATGATCAATACAGGCAAACAATAATAACAAAAGATAATGGTATAAATGTTGCCATTTTAGCACAGTTGCTACCTATGTGCAATGGTACAGTATGAACATTTCAGGTTCATACTTAATGTTTGCCAATTGTATCTGTATTTTCCTCATATATGCTGTGGTCCTTACCCCATGACTACTACTCTACTGTCAAAATATCCTACTTATTTTGTCTGTATATCTATTTATTTTACAAATCTGTCACCACATTGTTTTTAACCCATGTTACTCATAACTGTTACCATCATTATGCTTTGGTTACCTTGGCCCTAGTCATGTCTGTAAAAGGTCACTTAGATCAGTGCACATACCTGGTAGACAGACAGACAGATAGATAGATAGATAGATAGATAGATAGATAGATAGATAGATAGATAGATAGATAGATAGATAGATAGATACAATGAATACAGTGACTGTAATTGTGCATTGAAAATGCATGATAGAGAGAGAACAAAGTATGACAAATATGCAAATAATTATTATACATTCCAAAGAAAACTTGGTGCAAAACAGTAGTAACAGCAAATAATGTCACCGTAGTCAACAAGGTACTAAAGTTGTATGGGATACAAAATTGTAACAGAATGTCAAGGTACAAAATTGTGTGAGATTCAGAGACAAGAAGTGATAAATGGACCGGACCCAGACAGTCAAATAGCAGAGGCAGGTGCAGAAGAGGGCTAAGTGACTCAGGAGGAGCAGTGTGAGAGATAGGTAAGAGGAGAAGAGGCAGATGGGAGGAGTGAGGGAGACAGTTTCACAGGGAGAGAGGGCAGGCATACAGAACAGCAATTTTTCCAGCTGAAGTGCTGTAGCAAGGAATGCCAAAGGAACCAGAATCCAAAGAGCAGAGTACATAAGCAGAGGCAGAGGAAGTTAAGAGCAGGTCTGAATGGTAAGAAGGGAGAGAGGTAAACCAGTGCTTTGAGAAGAAAGCAGCACAATGACTGAGGTTTCAAGATTCAAGAGAAGGGAATGAGAAACTGGTAGAGGGAACAGTGATGAGTGAGGGGAAGGAATCAGTAGCAAAATGGTAGAAAGTGTTCAAATGGGGAGCCAACCATACCAAGCTTAACTTGAGGCCAACATTGTAGACTACATCTGCATCATGAAAACCATAATTTTGTTATTGTGTTTGGTGACCTCTGTATCAAAATGGTAGCACAGAAATCCATTGAGATTGGCTAAAAAGGGTATCCTGTCACCAGTGCAACAGCATTAGGGTGATGGCAATCGGTGCACCGTAACCTGTTCAACACTGACAGTGGTGAACTGGATGTCGGAGAACTGTACACCCAGAGTTCCACACTGGTGTTGCTCTCCTTCCCCGAAAACCACCCCCAGAGGTGATTATATTAATTTCTCAGGGGGATGAGGGGGAAAAGCCCCCGCAAGCAGCCTTGATGTGCTCTGGTGCTTTGGGCGACACGTTGGTCAGGTGGCACTATTGCTGAGCAACAAGGTTGCTGTTGACAATTTGGTGTCACCCTCATGATGGTTGCCTTTTGGGATTTTGCATCGATGTGGCAGAACCATGGAAAAACAATACTTGTACATGATCTTTAGTGGGAGCCAGCATAATGTCTTCAGGCACATCCAATTTATTAATCAAAGCCTCATCTATTTTTAATGCAGTACATGGCATGCACATCATTGGACTGTCAGAAATGTTTATGTTCATATGCATAAGACCACACAGATAGTTTAACCACAGAAGATTAACAACTACATTTTGAGATTTGGCCAGCATATGGCACAGGTAAAATCCCGCAGCTTATGCACTGAGTTAGCACACTTGAATTGGAGTTGGAAGTTCAGATTTGTTTCCAGTCCCTTAGTGAAGCAAATTACATGATGCACTTAGATGTCTAGAGAAAACTAATTCCATGGTCCTTTACAAATGTGCACACCAGCTACTGTAAGCCTACTAACTATGGTAGTGCCATGTCAAGTGCATATGCATGGTGGACCATAGGCCCCCTGCTGGCAACAGCCACCCAAGAGGGTAGGAGGATAGCAAGGCTCAAGAATGTTAACACCTTTGCTCCTGAGTGCAATATTTAAGGGCTGGCATTCTACTGACCACATACAGCATACTATGCATGATAGGGACATTTGCATGCCATTATGTTGCCAATTGAAATTCTGCATGATATTGCCACACATTTGTATTTTTGGGAACATTGTGCAGAGCCTTGGCCATTGTTCCCACCTTCATCCAGGCTCAATTCAGTAATGTAGAAATCCCTGGCAGTCTATTGGTACCCCTTCCGCCACAATCACATTGAAAAATGTTAAACTTACTCTGTAGTCTAGTAGTACCCCCACTCCATTACTTGATGTAAAAACTTAACAACCCTGATAGTTAAGTGGTTCCCCCACCACCCTGATCATATTATCATATATTAAATTTACCATGGTAGTCAAGTAGTGTCCCCTCTAGTCCCAATCTCTGATGTAAAAATTAAACAGCCTTGATAGTCGAATGGTAACCCCCTCCCACCTGAACCCTGATGTAAAAGTAACTAAGCTATAGTAGTCCAGTGGTACCACCTCCTACCCGAGTCCCCAAAGTAAAAGTAACTCAGCACTGGTTGTCCAGTGGTACTCCCTTCCTGCCTTGATCCCTGGTGAAAAAAAGAGTATCAGCCCTGGTAGTCCGGCAGTACCCACATGTCTCCTTGATCCCCATTGTAAAATGATGTCCCCTCTCCCCAGCTCAACACCCACTATCCTACACCCCCATCCTGCACCTGAATCACCCTAGAACAGCTTATCCAGGACATTAGGAAGAGCACTGGATGATATTCAGCATAGACTATCCTTTCACCACCTTGGCTGCCCGGTCTCTGTAAGACAGGGACTGAGCATGCATGTACAGTACTCACATGCTTGGTCACCATCATGACGCCAGCATGGCATTAATGTTTTAAATAACATATGCACTTACTGGTAGAAGTTTAGGTAACGTTTTCTACAAAGATGAATAATTATGGTGAGAAATACATTAAAACATTCACAATCATAGTAACAAATAATATAATAATATTTAAAATAGTTGGCAGTGTGTGCCCTCTGTGCAAAGTGTTGCATCATGACACTGAAGGCCAAAATGCCAAAAAAAAGAAACTAAGTACCTTCTGACCTGCTTTGCTGTTGTCCAAAACATTGGATTTTGGCACATTCACTGAATGCAAATGTGGTACTTGCTCATCTTTATGATGGCGTTTTTTGGCATTAGAATGTGCCTCATTCAAAGGGAAGGGAACATCACAAGTAGTGTTTTTCTAAATTCACTGTTCAAATTGTGGGATTTGCTGTTGAAACATGTGTAGATTCTTTTCAATGAATGTGCAAAAGGAAATAACTCCCAGTGCAATTTAAATAATGAATGTGTGAAAAGAAATAATGCCCCATACAATTTAAACAATGAGAGATTTACATGGAAAAAGAGTAAGTTTATAATTAAAAATACATCATTTGAATCTTGCTGTTTTGCTGGTGTTATTTAAATTGATTTACAACATATTACTTTATGGTTTGCTGCACAGTAGCAACAGAAATAATTCTAGAGGAACTGATTGGAAAGAAATGCCTTATGTCTTTGAATTCTAGGTTATTGTGCATTGTACAAACCTTAGTTTCATTTAAATGGGCAGTATTACAGTAGTAGTGTGATGGTTTGGAACATGTTCTATTGTAAATATGCATTCCTGAAAATGTTTTAATTTGCAATGTATAAGGAGGCATCCCCTGAAGTGGAGTGATAGAAAGCAGAACAAGAAACATATGAAAAGGGCAGCAAAACCATTTTTCTTTACATATAATCCTTTGGGTCCAATCTGAACTTTATTGGATTCTTATGTGGTCTTGTATGTGCTTTGCACTTTCAGATACAGGTGGCTGTAGCATGTGATGTAAGAAATGGCAGTTTTGGAGAGGCAGTTTGAGACCATACTGCTTTAAGTAACTTAAGGGTTATTCCTGTCTCTTTAAAACTGTTTCTCATCAGATGCAAAACAAACAAACTCAAAAAAATCAGCAAGATGCAGTACTGGGGTGCCCAGTGTCAGGTTCCTAAATATCACAAGATCTTGTGACACTACTGTCATGATGTTCTCTGTGATGACTAATCATAATGTTTGGAAACACTAGGCAGTTAAGCAGCTACAGTATAGGTGATGGCTGTTTGTCTGACCAGTTCTTCATTGTAGATCCTTATTAACATGACTAGACAGGAAGAAAGCTGACACTGAGCATCGCTATAACAGGGAAGACATGCATTATTCTGGTTTCCAAAAATGGAAGTCATAAGTCTTATGAAAGAATCAGGGAAGAAACAAAATCCCTGAGGCAAACTGGTGTATTCAAAGTCTCTATTGTGTCAATCAGGTGGTAGACTTTATGTCTTTTACAGTCAAGGGAATACTAAAAGAAAAAATAAAGTGCTGGGGTGCTCACTCTCATGCTAAGAATTTTGTGCACATACTTGGGAGTTACACTTGATTTATAGGAGCACACACTCCCACTACTGTGGGGTTGAGATCAACACCAAGAAATAGAGACCACAATTGGCAAGTAAAATTGCTTTATTTCTGATTTTTCCACTTTTTGCACTATTCGTATCTCAGAATCCGGACAGCCGACTGGCACAAAACTTATCAAATCAAGAGATCATGCTGCCCAGACCATGACTGCAAAATGTCATGCAATGGTATTGAACAGGGAAAACCTATTAAGGTGCAAAGTTAAAGGTTTACATTAAACATCCTACTCAACACTAACTATAGTCAACACTACCACACTCCTATTTTATATCTGTTTCAATAGGGAATATGACATGACCTGAATGAAGATATTATATTTATCCTCATGAGAGGTTACTGATACTATATCTCATGAGTGGCTAAGCCAGGAGTATGGCAACTTAGTATCAGTGTCCTTGAATAAGGATAAATATATCTATCTTCAGTCAGGTCATGTCATGTTCTGTTTATACAACATATGTGTGAGGACCAAATTATAGGTACCTATATTTTGCCACTATGCCACTCAACAAGGGAGATAGCTAGTTGTCTACAATAGGTAAAAGAGGCGTTTTCAATTTCCCCCACTAGACATTGCCAGAGCTGGATGTAATGTGTTAGTGAAAGGACATTTCTTCTACTGAGTAAGGAGCAGGATTGTGATAAAGCAGTGATCCATCCCTTGGGAATCACCAGTAAGAGGTAGCATGATTCAAGAAAGTACCATGTGTGTGCATTTGTGGTATGGGAAGAAGTCATCAAAGTGCAGTGCTAATTTTGGAGAAGTGGGAGCAGGCAGAATGGTGAGTAACTGGTATCAGTAGTGTAAAAGTAAGTGTAAGCCAGTTTCCACTGTTAATTTTGGGTTCCAGAGAAACATTTAGTATCAAAGCCATGCAGCAGCTCACAGCTATTAGAGCCATGTGGTTCCACCCCTCTGGAATCATACAGTGAATGATCTGCAGTACACTACCATCAGTGGGTGCATGCTTCATGAGAATACCACTAGTGTGTGTTTGCAGTATGAGAACTTTTCATTAAGGTGCAGCACTAATTTCAGAGGAATGGGAGCAGGCAGACTTGCATCTAGCTGGTAGCAGTAGTCTATAAGTAAGTGTAAGCCAGTTTGCAGTTTATTTGGTGTTGCAAATGAACATTTAGTGTCACCCCAATGCAACTGGTCACAATTATCAAAGCTTCATGATTTGAATCACTTTTGAGCCCATTAAATTGATGGTTTCAGCTGGGGAGCGACTTGTGATAGCAATGATGTATGGCAACAACAACAGATAACAGGATGGCATAATGTATGTTGTAAGATATTATCTTGAACAGTTCCCAAAGATATCATTTTTTTTCTTGCTATTTATCCTAACACATATTTTGTATGAATATATTTATGCAAGAGTTGGGGACACAGGAGCTGTTGAATAAATCTGTTTATTTCCACACCGGTTGAAATTTTGCAATTTATTTATATAGTAAACACAACATCAGCAATTATCCACATAGTAGACCCGCCCCCGATGGCATTAATTACTACTGCACTTTTGCTTTCAGTTATCTAAAACCACCTACTCCTTCCCACATCTCCCACAACATCAGTACCTTTGCCACATCCCTCCCTTCTAAAGCAGAACAAATTTTATAACGGAGCAACTCCAAACACATTGGCCCAGATATTCAAACTGCACCCAAAAAGTGTGCAATAGCAGGAGCAAGCGCAAGTCCATTGCGCACATGCACAAGAGGTGCAATATTCAAAAACTGAGCCGGCCAATCTGCGCCTACAGCCGACAACTGAAAATCGCACCACCTGTGCCATACCGCAACTAGGGAGGGGAAGCTGAGCAGATCTGATGCACCATAGTGCAACAAGGGATGTTCAGCTGAGCAGTCCAGTGGCACCATAGTGCAACCAGGGATGCCCCCCAGCAGCAGGGTGGCAATGCAACTGCACAACCAGGGAGGTGGGGGCCCACCACCCATGCCATAGACGGGCAGAGGAACACACAGCAGAACAGATATTGTCCCCCCACACCCCATGCACTGCACAACTGGGAAGGGCTGGAATAACCACTGGCCCATGGAGACAAGCAACCAACCCACAGCCAGGCCATGGTGCCCCATCACACCCCCTGGCAAGCTGTGACTGGCACACAAGGAGGGCTGACCACCCCACGCCACACCATCCCCTAATGCAGATCACACCCTGCACCATGACCCCCAGACACCCTTCCCAGGAGCAGCGTCCACCACTGCAGGAAACCCCATGCATGCCACCACCCCCACTGTGACAATGCAACCCTGTGTACCACAGAACCATGCAAGGCAGCCCCACCACGAGCACCCATCAGTGGGTGGCAGCACACAGCGATGCAACAACGGCATACACAGTGCCACCATGCACAGCCCCCGCCAAGGTACAGCTGAGAGACTGACCATGCATTGGCACATGAGGTACCCCACATGGGACAGGGCATGCCCCAGACACCACCACCACCAGTGGTACAGCACCCTGCACACTCTCCCAAGGACACACCCCGACCCAGCACTGGCCACAACAGCCAGCGCAGACACCCACAGTGATGCGTGGAAGCATGCACAACACTGGATGCCACACAGTGCATGGACAGACACCCACCCATACCCAAGGGCACAACAACACAGGGACGCAGTAGCGGGGCAACCAAGCCCCCAGAGTGGGCCCATGTAAACTGTGTACACACAACCTGCAGTCCTCCATGGCACAGGAGTGGCAGCCACCCTGTGCAGGCACTGTGGACCTGTATGCCACCATCATTTGCCTGGAGCACAAGTCACAGACAGTGGTGCACATCCCCTGCAACACACACAAGCCACAGCATGGAGGTGGGTCAACAACTGTGGAGGCCACAGTGTCATCCGAGGCAGACATGCACCACACCAGTGACAGGAGGCAACCCATCATTGTGACAGGTACAGTGGCTACCCTGCATGGACAGCCACCACTGACATGCCAGCAGACTGTGCAGGTCACAGACATGCATGGGTGTCAGCTGCACAGGCCATGGATGGGCTGACAGGGGTGCCATGGACACAGAGCATGCACCATGGACCACTGCACACAGTCATCCAGTGCACAGGGCACAACACACACACCACAGACACTGACTGATAGCTACCCCCACACCATAGTCTCCTCCCCACGGACACACACACACATACTCATGACTGCACCACCCCTGATGCAATTCACACCACTGCAGCTGAGCACCCATAGCCCGCTGCAAATCAGAGACCACCACAGTATTCATATCAAAAGATTTGTATTCCAAAACAATATCAAAATGAACTATATACAATAATATATACAAAGTTGGGGGGGGGAGGACAACAAACAAGGTGGGGGTGGGTAAGGGGCAGGGGTGAACAAATGGGACAGGAAAAGAGGGGTGTGAGGGTGAGTCCAGGGGGATAGGGGATATCAGGGGAAGAGGGATGGTTAATGGGAGCCCTGCTCCCTGCTCTGGGTGCTCCACCTCCGGCTCCTCCTGTCGACCCCAAGCTGGTCGATCCGTTGTAGGATCTCCAACGAAGCCCTTGCCACAGTCAGGATCTCCCTCAATGCCTCTAGGATCTCCATCAGCTGGTGGACACCTAGGAGAAGGGAGCACAGTCAATAGGTGTGAATGCACAGCCCCATACAGCCCACCCACTGTGCATGGCATACGGCCATGGGGACATGCCTCTGTGATGGTGTGTGACCACCCACAGTGATCACGTCCACAAGACCTGCCCACCCAGGTGCATACAGCCATGTGGAACGCTGCACACACCCACCGGCCAAGTCATGCACAGCACCACCATGGCCATTTAGTGACATGGCTATGTGGTGCGAAGGCAGTGGCACAGCCATGTACCCGGTATACACATGGACCACCATCGATGCATTCCCAGACATGCAGTGCCACTGGACAGTGCTGACTGTATCAAGTTGCGTGCATGGCAGTGGTGTAAATGGATGGTGGCCATGCCCTGCTGCCCACACTGTTACACAGCATGCTATAGTAATCATGGAGGTATGGCACTCACCATCATCAGGCCGGTCCCTCGGGCGCTGTGGACCATTGCCTCTCCTTGCATTCCTGTCCTCCTGATGGCACCACATCTCATGGGCTAGGCGTCAATCCTCCAGCCCTGTGGTGCAAACATGGAGAGAGGAAAATCAGTACAATCCTGCAGCAAAGTCCCCCTGCCCCCAGGTGTGCCTCCCACCCAGCCAGACCCACCCTTCCCACCCCCTGATAACACCACCACAGCCAACACCAGACAGTCCCTCCCCATGTACCGGACACATACAACTGTGATACCCATATGGAAGATAAAAGTGTGTGGACGTAACACCTACCTGGCCATGGCACCATGCCCCTCCTGGCATGTGCCCGCAGGCGGGCAAGCAGGTCTGGTTCCCTTCTCTGCAGGTCGCCATACCTGTGGCGGCACTGCTCTGCTGTCTGCCCCCTTCCTGTGGCCTCCTCCAGTGCAGTGGCCACCTCCTCACACACCTGGCTCCTGGACCTGTCCGGGGTGCCTTCCCAAACAGTGGTCCATAAAGTGGCTCTACTATGGCCACTAGGTTGGCCAGTTCTACTTGGCTCCACTGTGCAACCCTCCTCCATACCATTCTACTAGCTCAGTCGGCCAAAATAGTGCTCTGCAGCGTGGCTCCACCATGTGCAGATGCTGCACGGTACAGCGCTGCCATTCCCTATCGCGCTGTCACTGAACAGCGCGATAGTGGTGCACCCATGCCTGATGCATGGCACCTAGGGCAAAGGTTGGGCACAGGTTCAAGGGGCTCTGGCGCACAGACAGGCACAGCGCCATTGGAACCCAATGCATGTAGTGCAATTGGATGCCTGTGTGCTACCTCCAGTAGTGGCCTACCGCGCTGTTGCCCCAGTGCACCTATGATGGCCCAGTGCCACAGCACCATATAGGTGAACATCGCTGTAGTGCCACTGGCACAATGGTGGCCATGCCCTGCATTGCTTCCCATGCACAGCACATCAGCAGCATGGTAGATGCCTGCATCAGCAACCCGGACATGCGCAGCAAGGTGTGTACTGCGCATGTCACAGAACTGCGCTCTTGGCTCAGCACGTTCAACACAACTGTGCAAAGCACAACAGTGCGATATTCAGTCGTCATTTGCAAAACAGCTAATCAGCCATGCAATGGCGCAGCACTGCAATTTTCATCCATTTAAAGTTGAGCCTCGCCTCATTTGCATTGGTTGCGCTATTAAAGTGCGACATTGGGCTGCACTGGCCATAGTCGGTTACTGCAGTCTGTTGGTGAGTTGCATGCTGTTTGGGAGTGTGGACTGTGGATTTTGGGACATGCATGGGACTGCACAGTCACAGGTAACAACTGTCATTCTCACAGGCTAAATAATGACCGAGCGAGTTGTGGGAGAGGAGGAACACAGTGGTGGGAGAAGGAGGAGGACTAATTTCACCAAGGCCGAGACCGATGCCCTGTTTGAGGTCTACCTGGATCAGGAGCCGCTTCTCAGCAGATGGCAGGGAACACCTCAGGCTCATGCTGCTGCATGGGAGGAGGTGGCACGTGCAGTGAACCTGCATGGCACCCACCAGCACTCCATGCAGGAGTGCAAGAAGAAGATGGGCACAGACAGGAGGAGGATAAAGGAGAAGGTGGCAGTCATCAGGGCAGCATGAGCTGCGACAGGTGGGGGACAGCCGGAGGTGGTACACCTGACCCCACAGGAGGAGAGGGTTGCTGGAAGCATGCAGCGTTGTGCCATTGAGGGTGTTCTGGGTGGTGACTTCCAGACGGGTGGTAGCCCATCACTGCATGGTAAGTCATGGTCTGTCTATGGGGGGCAGGGTAGGTCACATGCAGTAACGCAACTTTGTTTTCCCTTACAGATCCTGATCATCTGCATGGGTCAGCGGTGGTGGGCCTGTCCACTGAGGACAGTCAGATGGAGATGGAGGAGGGCCCATCCACCTCCACAGGTGTACTTGGCTCAGTGCAACAGTGGACCCACCTGGCTGTCCACACTGATGTTGTTGGAACAGGTGCGGAGGAGACCCTGCCCGTGTCCCAGTGTGACAGCATCCACAGATGCCAGCATGCTGTGACTCGGGCTGGTGCCAGGTCCGTCACCGATGATGATGATGTCACTAACGGCATGGGCAGTGACACGTGTGTGCCTCGGGATGGCCACTCAGCAGGTAACATCACAGCCATGGCTGTGGGTGGTACCGCCATGGAGGCCTGCGTGTCATCACAGTCCCAGCCTGTGCCTGTCAGCACCAGTGGGACAGCACTGGTGTGTATACAGGACAGTGGGACTGTTGTGGCCACTGTGGCAGCACCAGTGAGCCCTGGGGAGTGGCAGCCAGAGGGGCAGCATCAGCAGTTGGCCAATGGGCTTGAGGGTACAGGGTCAAGGGGCGGCATCTGTGCACCACCTGTGGACATGCCCAGACCTGGTCCTGGTGTGCAGCGCCCACCCTCAAGGGGTGCTGAGCATCAGGGCTGTGCACATCCTGAGGGACAGGATGCCAAGGAGGCAGATGACCTCTTGGACGAGCTCACCCACCTACTGCAAGCATCAGTCCACCAGCAGATGCGGTTTGCGACGTCGGTGGATGCACTGCTTGTGGCTCTGGAGCAGGCAGAGGAGCATCTCAGCAGAGACACCGCTCTGATCCTGGCAGGGATGGACCGGTTGCAGGAGGATGTGACCGCTGTCATTGACAGGCAGACACAGGCATTCACTGCTGTCATGGCCACAATGGGCACACAGTCATGTGCCCATGTGTCGCAGACACCACGCAGTGCACTGTCCACCCCATTCCTGGCATCGTGTGACACCCTCCCTGTCAATACCGGGTTCAGCTGTGGGCATACTGAGCACACCTGGTGCAGGCATGTTTGGTGTACTGCAGACCCCTGTGTGAACACGGTCGCGTTCACACAGTGGAACCCCTGAGGGACCATCGGTGCCACCCCATGAGGCCAGTGTTCAGTCTGTCAGTGCTGGCAGATGTCTCCCAACGTGGCTACTGTCTGGTGCTGCCCTGTGTGCATTGTGTCTTTCAGTGGGCATTGCACGAGTGGGTACCCGGCCCTGCACATGGACACACAGTCCATCTGCACACCCTCCCAGCTGCTGTCCGCAGTTGCGTGTGCATGATGATGCCTGCATTGTGCTGTACACCAATGTGTAATGGTGCTCAACATCTGTCACACGCACATGGACAGGCAGTGGGCGTGGTGGTCTGTGGACATGTGAGTGGCTAGGGGTGGCATTTTGGGTCGGTGTGCCTCCTCCCTTTGTGCATGTCTGGTGTGTTGTGTGTGTGCATGTGTGTGTGTCCATCCACGTGGCATGTTAGACCTCACCCATTCCTGGTCGTGTGTTTGGTTCCATGCCCGGCCACTTCTGTTGATGGAATGCACCCCTGGTGTGTGTCCATGCGTGTTTGTGGGTCGTGCCTTAGCCACTGTTGATTGCACATGGCCCCATGACTTACCTGGGTTGGCTGAAGTGCTCCTCCGTGATGGTGTCTCAGTGCAGCTGTGCCAGCCAGATCAGTCGGGGGTCCTGTCACCCAAGGGGGGGCTGCCCATCACCATCATCACCAGCGTCCTCATCGTCCCCGTCGCTGTCCCCCTCTTTGACCTGTATGGCTATCCCACATTCGTTGGCCATGTTGTGCAGGATGCAACAGGCCAGGAATAGCCTGCAGGCCTTTGAGGGGCTGTACTGGGGCACCGCTGGAGGTGTCCAGGCAACGGAAACATGCCTTCAGCATCCCGAACACCCGCTCGACATATCATAGTGGTGGCATGTGCCTCATTGTAGCATTGCTGCACAATGGGGTCATGGGCCACCGGTAGGGTGTGAGCAGCCAGGGACGGAGTGGGTATCCACAGTCACCTGTGTGTAGAGGGTGGAGGTTAGTTTGGTGATCAGCATCACCCTGCCCTGGGCCATGTAGGCCACTACCCATGTCACCTCTGCCCATGCCCCTCCAGGCCCTATGATTGTCCATGTGGTTTACATACTCACCCACTAGGTGGCCAGTGGGGATATCCCCACTCTCGAATCTGTGGCACAGTGCCGACTGGTGCCAGATGAAGGCATCATGTGCTCCCCCAAGGTGCGTGGCACAGACATTGATTATGCGCCCCCTGGCATCACACACCACCTGGCAGTTGATGCTGTCATAGCCCTTGCGATTTATGTTTGCAGCCCCCTCGGGGCCCGGTGGTGTGCGGATGGCCACATGGGTGCAGTCTATTGCCCCTAGCATGCCAAGCATATGTGCTACCCTGTGGAACTCCTGTATGTTTGCTGTGCGCTCTGCCGGTGTGCTGAGGAAATGGATGTACTCCGCAGCATGTGGCAGCAGTGCACTGAGGAACTGGGTGAGGTGGCATGATGTGGCCGACTGGGTTACACCTGCGGTGTCCCCAGTTGGTCTCTGGAAGGTACCCGTGGTGAGCAAGCACATGCAAGCTGTCACTTTCATCTCCACTGACAGGGCATGACTCCGTCATGTGAGTGCCTGCATCACATCACTGCACAGCTCACAGAGCCACCTCAGACTTGCCCAATTCAGGCGGTACCAGCCCATATTCTCGGTATCACTGTACAGCTCGAAGCTGGTGTGGGCACGGTACTGCCTGTTGGGGCATACCGCCGACGGGCCCTTCCACAGCCACGCCCCCTGCTGCCTGCCTTCTCACCCCCCTCATTACGGCCTCCATCTGGAAGGTGGCACTGGCCATATCCCTGGCTTGTGTTCACCCCCCCAGCAGCTGTTTCTGTATTCCCCCCACTGTCCAGGCTGCTACTTCCCCTGCACTGGGAACACCTGCCTGTGCTGGCCTCACTGCTGTGTGGTGTACTTCCCCCTTCTGCACTGTCTTCCCACACCTTCCCCTGTGCCTGTAGCTTCCAGGTGCCCTTTCCTGCCTGGCCCTGTATGTCCCTGCTGCCCAGTTTTCCCTGCTATCTTTGGCTCTCATGTAGCTTCCCTATAGTGTTCTTGTGCCTCTCCCTTGCTCCCTTTCATTTTGGCTCATTTCCGCTATGGCGCAACTTCCGCTTACTCCGCTATTGTGCATGGTGCATGTTGCTGTGTATCGCACTGTGCCATTTATGCATGGTTCCTCCCCCTTCAGTTGCGCATGCATTCATTATCATTGCGCTGTTGCTCAGCATGATTTGGGGGGTGCAACTGCCTCCTGCTGAATATCACAGAATGGCGCATTTTCGGACTTGCGCAGGCGCAACCCTATTGTGCATGGCTCAACTCTTTTGAATATCTGGGCCTTTATCTTTAATGGTTCCAAATTCTTTTAAAATTTTTTTAACTGAATACTTTTTATCAAGCCAGCTAGTCTGATCCTGCTCCCCTTGCTCCTGTCACTCATACATATGGAAAGATAGCCCCCACACTATCTGCAGCCTCAGTTAAACGTAGCCAGTGATAATGACCACTGTGATTGAGCACTTTCAAAAAGGGCAACTCAATTGCGGTGCCTGTCCACAGGGTTATCAGGCAAGGAGGATGATTGAATGCGGGGTCCACAAATATAGCAACAGGATGTCTCTATATGTACATGTGCACTTGGGGAAATGAGCATGATGAGCAATGGGCAGAAGGGGAGAGAGCGTTTGTGAGGCATAGTGCAGAGGTGGGCTGCTGAGCTGGCTCCATGGCATGGTGGATGGGTGGCATGCTATGGTTGTGAGGGTGCCAGGTTTGGGTCCAGGTGCGCATTCATTTTGTTGAGTCTGGTGATGACATTTTTTTTATCCAGTTTTTCAGCCCCCCGACATACACTCCCCTGGAGTTGAGAATCCTTTAGTAGGGGGTTGGAGGGTTAAGTCCCTGACACCCTTTTGCTCTGCACTGGGTATGTACTTCACCAAAATTGATTTTTGGCAATGTGCACTCACCCTAACAGTGATTGCCTTTCCGAGTTATCACATTGAACTCAATTATGAACATACGAACATATGAATGTGCCAGCAGAAACAGGCCACTCGGTCTATCTAAGTCTGCTTGAGTGTGCAGCCAACACCCATAGTTTGCAGCTGCCCCAATCCCCCTCCCTTTTGTCATCCCACTGCCACCTCCCACCCTCACTCTCCCCTGTTCTCTGTCCCATGCCCTTTTGAAGTTGTTCACAGATTTACATGATACCACCCATTCTGGTAGGGCATTCAATTTTGCTACTACCCTCTCTGTGAAATAGTGTCTCCTCATTTCCTTCCTAAATCTTCCCACCTCCATTCTTAGCCCATGCCCCCTGATGACCCTCCCCCTCCTTAACTTAAAGACCCTGTCTGCCACATCCTTATTGCTTCCCCTCAGATACTTGAATGTCTCTGTCATGTCCCCTCTATCCCTTCTGTCCTCCAGGGTGTACATATTGAGATCTTCCAACCTGCTGTCATAGTCGCTCCCCTCCGTGCCACATATCATCTTTGTTGCCCTCCTCTGCACCCCCTCCAGCAACCTGATATCATGCTTTAGGTATGGCCTCTAAAACTGCACACAGTACTCTAAGTGTGGCCTTACCAGCAATCTGTAGAGGGGCAAGATCACCTCACTTCACCTGGACAAAACCCCCCTTGCTATGTACCCGAGCATTTTGTTCACTTTTGCAGCCACTCTCCTGCACTGGGCAGTGTTGTTCATAGTTCCCGTTATCATTACCCCAAGGTATATTTCCTCCTCAGTAATCCCCAGCTTAACCCCCCCCAGCCAGTATTCTCTCCTTCGGTTCTTCACCCCAAAGTGCATAACCTTATACTTCTTTGCATTGAACCCAGCTGCCAGCTCTCTGACCACTCCTCTAGCTTGCTTAGGTCCCCCTGCAGCTGCTTCCACCCCTTCTGTCCATCCACCACTCCTCTGATTTTGGTGTCATCAGCAAACAGACTTACCTTGCTCACCACCCCATGTCCAATGTCTGATATGAAGAGCCCAAACAATACTGGCCTCAACACAGAGCCCTGTGGCACCCCACTCATCACCGGCCTTGGTTGAGAGCCTCACCGGCCTTGGAGTTGAGAGCTCCCCTCTTACCACCATCTGTTGCAGCATCCCATTCAACCAGCTTGTAATCCAGTTCATCATTTTTGCCCCTGCTCCTACACCAGTTAGCTTCCCCCCAAGCTGCCCATGAGGCACCAAATCAAAGGCCTTGCTGAAGTCCAAGTAAAGAACATTCACCACATGACCCTTATCCAGTTCACCTGTCACCCAGTCATAATATTATATTAGGTTGGTTTGACAAGACTTCCCTGAAACAAACCCATGCTGCCTTACATCCTGGAGGCCATTGTCCTCCAGGTACGACACCAATCTTTTCTTTAGTATCATTTCCATGAGTTTGCACACTATGGAAGTGAGACTTACCAGACGATAATTACCCGGTTCATCCCTTGGCCCGCTCTTGTGTAATGGCACTACATGTGCTATCCTTCAATCCAGTGGCACACATCCTGATTCCAGTGAGCTGCTGTACAGATCCGCCAGTGGCTTCGCCAACACCTCCACCATCTTCTTCAGTGCCCTGTGGTGGATACCATCTGGCCCTGGTGTCTTGTCGACCTTCAGTGCCCTCAGTCCCTCTAGGACTCTACTTGTCTCAATTCTTCCATCTGTCACCTCCTCTCCTCCTGTCTCCACCCTCCCAGCCCACATTGGTAGTGGTCCCCCCAATTAAACACTATTCTATCTCTTTTCTGATGAAAAAAGGTGAACCTCTCCATTTTTTCCCTGTGGCTCTTACTCAAAATGAGGAATCCTCCCACTGCCAGTTGCTACAGCATCCCATTCTTCCACAAAAAAATATAGTCAGGATCCCACTTGATAGCTATGCTACTCTACATGCTGCATTTACTTGAGCCTTCTGGCTTAGTCACAATACAAAAATGAACTTTAAAAAAAAAGCTGCCAAACTGAGACTGTACTCCCTGACACAAACCATCCCCAGTTCCAATATTGTCTCTTGATAAATGGAGCCACTATATTTTTTCTTTTTAACTTCTTGGAGCAGGCTACTTCTCAATCAATCCACACTAACATTGCTCTGTCACTGCCAGCATCATCAAGTGGCATCCATGACAACAAGCTCAGCAACATAACTCACTTTAGGTGGAGGAGCATTACTCTACCAAGAAAACCCACAGACGTTTCTATTTTAAAACAAAAAATGCATCTGGCCCAGTGACACAGAGGGTTGAGGCACTGGTGCCTTACCTCTCGCCACACCGGTGACCTGGGTTTGGGAATGGACTTGGGCGCTGGTGGGTCGGCAGGGGGAGGAGTTGGATCAAGGGTCCAGAGGATGGCTCTCCTCTCCTGTGGTGAGCTATGGACAGGTGTCACTCTGTGGTGACCCCTGGTGGAGAATAGGGGAAGCACAGAGAAATGTAAGTGGGAAACGTACAGGAGGAAAAAACAGAAAATGGCATTTCCACCTGCTAGGATGACGGCCACTCCAGGCCGGGCACCGCCTTGGACTCTACTGTTTCTGACCACAGCAGCACCCCGACCAAGTGCCTAGGCCACTAGGCCCCTTCTCCTTGGAAAAGGAGGACCCACCTGGTGAAGGGTAACACCGTGGTACTTGGGGAGAAAGTCTGCAATATGTGGTCAGAGCAGAGATGAGGGAGCAGGTGCAAGAACTTAGTAATTGGTCCAAATGGGAGCAGGTGGAAAGAGGATAAAGATATAACACACAAAAAAAAAGCAAATCTTTTAAAAAAAGACAATCTCGACAAGGTCTCTATTGCATAAATGAAATATGCAACAGGGACCTTATGGAATAGATAGATAGATGGATAGATAGATAGATAGATAGATAGATAGATAGATAGATAGATATCACATCTCTTTCACAAAAGGCATTAAACAGTAGAAATGTTTAACATATTCCAAAATCAAACATGAACTGTTAAAAGACTTTACAGCATCTTAGCCTTTTTCTCTGAATACAAATACATTTTAGAAATGCAACTTTTTTGATTCATAAGTGCTTTTTCATTGTATCTTTGACTTATTTTCTTGTTCCCAGTCTTGGGCTAAGTATCATAAACAGATTTCTAAATCAGTCTCGATGGGGAAAAAATGCTCTATGGAAAGGGCCTGCAGAAGAGAGATTAAAGAACAAAAAAGACCTGTATATATTACAATACAGCTCAATAAATGCACATCTGAATGGAACACAGTACATGGAATGCAAAAGACAAATTCATACAAAAATGTAATACAAAAATATTACACTTATCAAGAAACTCAAAAATTCCAGCCCAGTGGCACTGAGGGTTGAGGCACTGGACATCACACCTCACACCATGCTGGAGACCCAGGTTTAGGAATGGACTTGGGCAGCCAGGGATCGGCATGGGAGGAACAGGATTGAGCATCCATAGGACTACTCTCCCTTCCCAGGGAGGTATCTGGGCTAAGCATCACTCCTTAGTGGCCCCTGAAAGAAATTGGGGGCAGCGCAAGGAATATGTGGAGCAGCAACTTCAGGCAGAGTGGTATCAGACATTGGCACATCAGTGCTAGAACAACATTGCACATCCTCACTCCAGAGGGGAAACTAAAGAGAAAATCCCAGGAGTACAAGGGAGGCGACGAGGGCTCCAGGGACCTAGCCCACATAACCAGTGCCAGACCATCTCACCAACAGTCACCCAAGGCCCTCTACCAGGACTGATCCTCTAATCACAGAAAGGCCACCAATTAGGTGGACTGGACCCTCCCCGGGGGGAGTTGATCCAGGGGTCTGGAAGGTCCCGGTGGGGGGTCCTAGAGGAGGTAGGTCTTGGCATGGATTAGAGGCATCAGTTGAGTGAGCACCTCTGAAAGATGCCCTGGTCCACTGGAGCAATAAATAGAGTGCAAAAAAAAAAAAAAGAAACTCAAAAATGACTATTATCAAATTAAGAAAAGAGAGAAAAAAAACAAGGGGGAGGATTTTTGAAAGCTCGGATGCAAGCTGCGATAATGGCAGCTTGCACCATGTGCCACTGCATCCAGGACCCTGCACCTGATTTTCTATGGGACAGGGTCCCAGCACCTATGTCCTGCAGCTTGGACAACAGTGTCAGTGCCTGAACAGACAGTGCATCTAGAAGGTGTGCCCCGACAGCTGGAGGGTGGTGGGGTGGCACCTGCACCCTTGGATGGGAGCATGGCAGTGGTTTATCTCCCCCACCATCACCAAGCCCCAATCTGCCTATAAATTGTAATGTAAAAAAATATGTAATCTCTGGTGATCTAGTGCCCTGCCTCCCCACCTCAAACAGCCCATAAAGAATGGTATTAAATTAAATTAAATCCCTGGTTATCTAGTGCCCCCCCAACCTGATCCCTTGGTAAATTGTAGTATTAATGGACAGTAAATCCCTGGTGATCTAGTGGCCACCTACCCCAGGAGGTAGTGCCCATCACCCAGCTCCCCCAATCCCAACACCAGACCCAGTGACCAGCACAGCCCTCCTCACACCACCACAGTTGACCACTGAATGAACTGTCAGAGCATGTACTGTATACAGTACATGCTCTGACAGTTCATTTGGCAGCTGGCCATGGTCATGTGAGGAGGGCTGTGCCTGTCACTGGATCTGGGGTGGGGATGGGGGAGCAGGATGGTGGGCACAACCTACTGGGATGAGGGGGTGGAGGCCACTAGATCACTAGGGATTTACTGTTCACTATTACTACAATTTACCAGGGGATTGGGGTGGGGAGGGGAGACACTACATAACCAGGGAAGTAATTTCATTTAAGATCACACTTTACGGGCAGATTGGGGGGGCACTAGATCACCAGGGAGTAAATTTTTTAATAATGCAATTTACTGGCAGCTCAGGGATGAGGGAAGATCCCCTTTGAAGACTCGCGAGAGTCGAGGTGCTAGGGGTTTGTTTGTTGCAGAGGTTCTTTTTACCCACCTTTGGAATTAAAAACATTTTGTCAAATATTGGATTGAATAAACTACAGTCCCCTGCATTGCATGGATATATATCTGTGGACTGTGTTCTTTTCTCCACATTTCAGATACCTAAGCCACTGGTGTGGTAGGCAAGGTTGCTCACTTCATTCGCCTGTGGACTTTGGGCACTAGATCACCAGGACTGTACCATTTACAGGTGCATTGGGGCTTGGTGGGGTGACACAGTGGCACACAGCTGACATCCCTCCCAGAGGATGTCTAAGTACTGTTAGACCAGCCCTTGCCTGGTCTAATGGTACTTAGCCCTTTGTCCCTGGGGAAGGTTTTGAAAATGCAACAGGTGGGATTATGGCAGCTGAGGTCTGCTGCAAACTCCCTAGCACCATGCCACAGCCACTTTTGTGATGCAAGGCTGGCACAAGCCCCCTTTGGGGCAGACAGCTTGTTGTTTGATGCAGACTGCTTTGGAAACTAGTTCTGGGTGCATCCCTTGATGCAACGTGTCTGTTGCATCAGAGATGCTTGACACAATCACCTTGCATCCTTATCATAGCTTTGAAAATCCAGCACAAGATATGCAATAGTTAAAAAAGCATAACAACAGAAATAAGCAGAGGGGGGCATGGGGGTTGGTTGTATGTTTTTGTTTAAAAACAATGATATGCATAAGGAATCTAGAATGACAGAGAGGGATTATGCTATGTTAATGTACTGTCTGGTGGGTAGGGATCCAGAGCCAGAGGGATGAGGGAATTCAACAGCCAGCAGGTATATTGACAAGCAAACTCCCCAAAATGGAATTTACTTTCTCCTGTTGTAATTTGATATGTATATTAAAATAGACAGTTTTAGGGCACTAGCATATATTAGATATGCAGGATAGATTAGGTTGCAGCTTGACTGCTTCACTAGTTAAGTGTGGTGGTACTACAGGTACTGAGTTATGACTGCATGGTTATAGTTGGTCCTGTTGTTTTAAATAGATTTTCCAGAGTTTCAACTACCTGTATGATCTGTGAGGCTGAGTGAGAAGCCTGGGCTGTGCTTCCTGCACTTTCTGTAAGATCTGAATTTGACCTGAAAGGTTGGGTTGTTGATTAGATGTTGTGTGGTCTAATCCAGTGCACTGCAAAGCAGTTGATGATGAGAGTTTTGACTGAAATATGGAAATATATATATGGAGATATACTATAGAAACAAAGACAATGTTGGCAGAAAAACACCATCTGTCTATTCAGTCTGCCCAGTTTACACTGTCATGTGTATGTTGCTGATTCCAGAGAGGTACCTTGATAGTTTACTATCTTTAATATGTATGTATATTTCTGCTGTTGTGTAGCACTGTAGTTTTTGAACATATGTTGTGTTTTCTTTAAGTGTTTGAGATTTTTGTTTTCATTTGTGAGCAGCACCAAGGCTTTTTGAGTTTGGATTTCTGAGCAAGTATGTTTTTATAATTTTTTTTGTATAAATTTACATTCTAGTTTATGGTTCTTGAGCACTGTTCTTGTCAGGTGGTAATTTATTGATTTGCATGATTTCCTTCTTAATAATCATAATATTTCTAGGGTTTCAGCCTTCTAGAATATTTAAACTGCCAATCTGATCATAATCAAATTTACAGCAACCACAGATCCTGCCACTGATTCCATGTATTCCAGATTCCAGAGAATTAGAAATAGGAAATTACATGTTATTAAGGTGCAAAAATCAGGATTTAACATTAAACTGATCAAGTGAAATACAAAGATAAATAATTTAAAATTAAATTAAATAAATAATGGAGCCAAAATGCAGCCCTGCCTCATATCTAAAGAGGAGGTCCAGGATCTTTTACTTCTCCATTCCTTCTGATTCTTATTTTGACAACCCATCTACCTTCAGGATACATATAAATTTAGTGTAGGAGATACTGTAGCTATCCATACCTGTTAATTCTAATTCTGCCCATGAATGTCCTTGTTAATGTTTCCAAAACTGACTTAAAATCAACGTGCATTTTAGTAAAATGAGCTCCTGGGTTGTGCTGTGCAAAATTTAAATTTCCACCAGCAAACTTGCAGTGAAAATGCTTTCATGAAAGGTTGCAGAATTTCCATGAAAATGTTCATGGAATTTCACCAAAACATTATTTTAAATACTTTCCATCTTATTTTATGATATACCACCAAAAGTATACTTAGAGGTCCAGGGTTTAAAATGACTCATGCAGATCTAGTGGGGGAAGAAAATGACTACAGTCCTGAGGAGGAATTCCAGCTGTTCTAACAGAATGGACCTGATATGACAAGGACAAGGTGGTTCTCTTTTTAAGGGAATGTGTCACTGTGAAGAACAAGAAGTATACTGTACAGCAGCAAATGTCCACAGTCCGTTTATTTTTGATATATTCACAGTTAAGAATTATCCATGACAATAAATGAATCAGGATTATTAATAGACAAACATGACCTGTTCTTTGTGAATGTTGCCTTTATTTAATCAGGGCACAAACAGCTGATTGTTTATTCATCACATTAAAACAAAAGTAGAAGTTCATTAAAATGATCAGCATCAATAATTCATTTTGCAGCATCTTCTACCACATCCTTGATTACAATGTTGTGTGGAGCTATCAGTTAAACTTAAATTAAAATTAATTGAGCAGGATTTTCAAAATGGCAAGAATACCACAAGCCTCACATGTGCTGAGCATTTGGGACAGGGCTTGCTGCAGTCTCCTGGCCAGTGATCAGAATTTTCTATCCCATATGCTGATTGCCATATGTTAGACCAACTTTTTGTGGTGTAGCTTGTGGCAATCCCGGGAGCCATCTTTGTGAAGCTTGTACCAGATATTTGCTGGAAGCTTCCATAAACAGGGGAAATTGCCACAGCTGTGCCAGAGACTGTAACATTCAGTACAGCTGCAGTGAATAGGTTTGGCACACTACCAAAACCTAAGTGTCATGGTGCAGGGCTTATCGCAAGCCCTGCACCATGCTTCGAAAATCCTGCCCAGTGTATTTAGAGTGTGAAAGTGTGTAATGTGTAAACCAAACAACTATCTTTGTGTTTGAGTCTGTTTACCTCATTTCGACAGTTAGCATCTCCATCTGCAATACCTGCCTCTCTAAATTCATAAATGTAGTCATCTCTATAGTCAGGAAGGAAGCAGAAACTAGCTTTCAGCTACTGAGCATGTTGTTCCAGTTAATTTTTATGCCTTCAATTCAGTTATGGTGTTGTCTGGAACTCTCTGTGAAACTTAAATTAAAATTTAATGTATTCAGTGTGTGAAAGTGTGAAAGTGTGTAATGTATGAACTGAATGACTGTCTTTGTGTATCTGAGTGTGCTTATCTCATTTAAACAGTCAGCATGTGCATCTGCAGTACCTGCCTCACTAAATCAATAGATGCAGTCATCTTTGCATTCAGCAGGGGAGCAGAAACTTGCTTGTAGCCATTGGGCATGTTTTCATTAGGAGTGTTCATTTACCTATCCATTGTTATGCCTTCTGTACCTCCACAAATCTGTTATGAAACCAGCCCCACATACCAGGTTATAAAATTGTGCTTCAGATATGCCATCAATTTTTTGTTAATAGAAATGTCCACTGCCTGAAGGGCATCAGTGCAAGAAGCAGGCATGAAAACAGGTATGACACTGCTTACTTCCAACTTTGATAGGATTGACTCGGTCATGTAAGCATAGTAGAAGTCATTAATAAAGTCTTTTGTTGCTCTAGTAGCATCAGTCTTATCTTGTGTGAAAGAGAGATATGGCAGCAGAACTGTATCAGTGAAGTCCAACATTATCTCGACATTAGCCCAGTGGTTTATGGAGTAGGTTACTGTCCAGTCTGGTGGGAACTGGTTTAGATGATGGTAGGCTAGGTGTGTTCTTCCTTGTAGATCACCTGGGGTGGGATGAATGTCACGTACTCATTAGTATCAATCCCACAGACATCATTGCCATCACAGAGACATGGTGGATGAACCAAACAGAACAATGATATGTAAACCTTGATGGCTATACCCTCTATAGCTGTAGTAGGGCACAAAAAAGAGGAGGGAATGGCCATATACATCATAAATAATATTAAATTCTACAAATATGTCACATAAGATAATATCAGCCACAGTAACAAATAATCGATTTGGATGAAAATGTGTGAAGTTTGCTTATGCTCTATAATCATAGGTAATATCTATCGACCACCTGGATGTACAATTGATATTAAAAAAAATATTATGAAAGAAGTTTAAAAAGTGGGAGAACTAGGAGACTTGGTCATAGTGAGGGACATTAATATGAATGCGATTGACTGGTCTTCTAATTTGGCAAATTGTGCTACAGGAAAATGATTTTTAGAAGACTGCAACAGAATATACTTAAAACATCATGTGGGAGATTCGACAAGGGGACAACATGTTCTTGATGTCATTCTTGGTTCAAAAAACATTAGTATAAAAAAACTGTGTTGCCAGGCCTCCATTGGCTAACAGCAATTACAAATCTGTAAAATTTCAAATAGAATATGAGTTTCTCACACAAAATGGGTGCACTGAGATCTGACTATATAATAAGGCTGACATTTGTAAAATTAAAAGTAAGTTATGTACTAGTAATTGGAAACAAATATTTGAAAACAAAATGGCTGATGAGATGTGGGGCATTATAAAAAAGACATTATCCTGCAAATTGAAAAAAAAAAATCATTCCCAGGATAAAAAGGAGTAAAAACAATGCCAAACGACCAAAATGCCTAAACAAAAAAAGAAAAAAAAATAAGCTGTATAGACTTTAGCTGCTGCTTGGCACGTTCACATCACTGGTAGCATTTCAAAACATTCAGAAGATATGTAAGAGGGAAATAAGAAGTGTGAAAAATGATGCAGAATGCAAATTAGCTTATAATGCTAAAAAGGACAATCATAAAGCATTTTATGCCTACATTAATTCTTTTGAAAAAAAAAAAAAAGAAACAATTATATACAATAATGACAGAGTAAAGGATAACACAGCTATGGCTACCGTATTTAATAAATAGTTTTGTGAGGTGTTCAGATAGAAAGCAAAGCCTACATAAAAGTTAATAGATGGAAATAGCATTAAAAGTAACATTATTTCTGAAGAAATTCAATTTAAATTAGAAAAAAACCTACAAACTAATACTTCACCTGGACCAGATACAATGTCTGTTCACATGCTTCAGATAATGTCAGATTTTTTCATTCTCCCTCTAAAAATGTTATTTGAGGAAACATTAAACTCTGAAATAATTCTATTTGATTGGAAGTTGACACATGTAGTCCCAATTCATAAAAAAGTTTTGACAGGTCTAGTGAAAAACTATAGACCTATTAGTCTGGTATGTGTAGTGTGCAAAATGTTGGAAGGCATTATTAAAGACAGGCTAATGCCTTCCTTGGAGAATAACGGCAATGACCAAGATGGATTTAAGAAAGGAAGGAGCTGTATGACAAACCTACTATATTTTTATGACAAAATTAGTCATACGTTAGATGATAACATTCCATGTGACGTTGTCTATCTGGATTTTGCTAAGGCCTTTGACCTTACCCCTCATTGGGCAATAATTAAAAAGCTGAAAAAGGAAGGGATTATAACACTTCCATTAACTGAATTATGGAATGGTTGACTGATAGACATCAGAGGGTAGTTATTAATGGACATCTTTCCAAGGTGGGAGGGTGACCAGTGGAGTCATTCAGGGTCAGTATTGGGACTGATTCTATTCCAGTTCTATATTGTTAACTTGACAGATGATTTGACTTGCTGGGCCATAAAGTATGCCGATAACATGAAGATAAGAGGGCCCTGCAAAACAAGCACTGAGGTTAAAACTCTGTAGCACAATTTAAATACTTACCCCATTGGGTAAAAACTTGGGAAATGAAACTGAATATGAAGAAGTGCAGAGTGATGCATCTAGGGAAGAATAATTAATGTACAAATACACGTTATGTGGGTTCCCACTGGAGGTATCAACCAATGAAAAAAATTGGAGTTACAAATATCTAATGATCTGGGCACAACTAACCAAACAATGGAAGCTATAGCAAAAGCCAACAAAATAATATGTGCTATTAAAAATGAATACAGCTTCTAGAGATAGTAAGGTTCTAATCCCACTTTACAGATCATATTTGCACCCACATCTGGAATGTGCTTCCCAGTCATGGTACCCATTCAAAAAAGGTGAAATTAGAAAAAAAAATCAGAGGAGATTCTTAAAAAATTTAATTTGCCTATATGATAAAGGATACTGTGATAGGTTATACTCACTAGACCTAATGTCCCTAGAAACCTGTTGCATACTAGGTGATCTCCTCTTCATCTACAATGTAATGCAAGATCACTTTCTTCTAGCTGAATTAGAGATTAACTTTAAAATTTGAGTGAGAGAGACAAGAGGGCATCCAGTGCATATTAGGGGAAGAAGATTCAAACATGACACAATTAAATCCTCTTATACATCCCCAGTTGTGAAACCATTGAACTTTCTTTCAGTTGAAATCATTGTAAATAAAACTGAGGCAGAGTTTAAGAACACGTTGGATAGACATATACATATACAATCTGGTGGTCTCAAGATACTGTACATTGAATGATTTCTCTATAGGAGCACACATGGGCATTCACCTTCCTGTTCCTTTTTCTCCTTAGTATGAACCTTAGTATGAAAGTGTCAGATAAAGTTCAGGCTAAAACAATTGAGCCCTGGTGCTAGTCTCTGAGTCCAGTTACTGGTACTTGCTTGGATCCCTTGGCTATCATTGTCCACTTTGAGCATGGGACCATATTCATACCAGTTTCATCTAAGTTGATTGCCAGTTTTGATGGTATCAGATTCTGTGCACTGGCAGTTAGAATTCAGGTAAGAAATCCACTTTTCAGAGAAAGCAATTCAGCTGATGTTTTTCATGCAGCTTTAGTGCATTTCTGCTTGCTGAAGTCCGTGAGGTGCAAAAAAAATTCCCATCTCCATTGAGGGGTAATGTTTATGAGCCACCTGTTTTCAACAAGTAGAAGTGGATAAGAAGCCTTCACAACACCAGTGACCACAGCTTGTATGACCCAGACATTAACCACTGCCCTCTCCGATCTCAGACTTCTTACAATTTTTCAAAACTGATCCGCAAGGTGTTTCACTAACGTTGCTGGCCACTATGGATTTTTTGGGTAATATTAGGGACAGTTGTTTGTGATAAGAGGTAGGGCATGACTGAGCTTGGTAGTCTGACATAAACTTTTGTATTGTGGATTTGTTTATTGTGGAGTTTTTGGCACTGTAAAAGTGGATGGCAGAAATAACATCATTTTTGCCATTTTATTTACTGGCAGCATGTCAAAACAGTGACTGCAAAATGGTGACCCATGAAGAGGGCGACAGAACCACAGTGCCAACACTTTTGGGTGACTAGTGATTCTCCCCATCCTCAATGTATGCCCACCTTGGAGTTAATATATAAAATAAAGGGGGGTGTGGGGTGCAAAGCCCCCCACAAAAGATTTTGTTCCAAGTCATCACACTGTGGGATTTGCACCCTCTTCATGGGTCACCATTCCACAGACACTTTTATGACATGGAACCATATTTACTGACCTCATACCTGGTCTGCTGAATATGAGACATTGGAGGATGGCCAGTGCTTTTTGCTGGCAGGTGAGGACAAACCAGACAATTCATGAGCAACAGCAATTGCACCAAAACTGTCAACATCATAACTGCCAGCTAAGGAGTCAGGATCTACAGTACAGCAGCTGCATTGAAGGGATATTTGCACTTCTGGGATCTGCCAGATTGAATTCACTTTAAAAGAGACACACTGTAATAGGAGTTCTGGCATCAATGTTTCAGTGTTTCTGAATTTCTAACAGTGTTATGACATCATCAAGATCAGCTGACATATGACACATACTTTAGCTGATACGTACAGTTTAACAGGTGATTACAGTTGGAGCCAAAGATATAGTCAGATAGCTCCTGAGATTTCTGTGATATCTCTAGAAAAATTCCACGGCTGCCTGTAGTATAACTAAATGCCACCAGAGAGAATCTCTTCAGAAATATTGGGAAATATTTTGCAAATATATGACTAAGTCTTTGGCTGCAACTGCACTGTCTATCTGATTATGTATACGGTATGTGGATTAAAGGAGGTTAGCGGGAGTTGCTTGATCATCATCAAGAGCTGAAGTGAGTGGGAGAAAAAAAACAAAGGTAAAATGCAATCATATCAGTAGTATGTTTGGATGCTGTCTGCAGCCACTAGTAAAGCGTGAATGTTGCTGTCCATAATTAAGTGCATTAGGGCCAGTAGTGTTTAATATTGGGGTGTAGTTTTAAACTGCTATACAGTATCAGGTGAAAAAAATGTTTCACTGAGTCCAGGTGGTCAAGCCAAGAGAAGGAAAGGGGGTAGATGCAGTGGGGATGAGTGTGTAACAAAAAACTAAAATTCTCGTATCAAATTCTAATGACATTACCTAATATGCTACCATGAGTTTTTGAGAAAATGTTTCCAATTCGTATTTTGTAGTATTCCACTTTATATTTAAAATTACTGAACCTAATTTTAACAGGTTTGTTAGACTTCAGGATTTATTGACATAAGGTATGCATGCCACATTTCAGGTCTATACCTGCAATTTCAGTGAAGTTACACACATCTACATTTTTCCAAAGTTTTCACAACATTTCACAAATAGCAAACAATATAACTGTAAACCCATGTAACTTTAAATTTACTGAATAAAATCCCTCCATATTTAGTAACCTTTATGGCCCTTCCAAGAAGGTACTGCATGTGTCTTTGCAAATGTCTTGCTCAGCAAGTGGCTGAGTAACAAGCAGAGAAATATTTTAACAAAATTTCACAAAAAAATAAAAGTATCTGCCTTTGATCCTCTATATGTTTGATACTTGTAGCCAAATGTCATAATATACAGTATATTATTCCATAAGGACACATAACAGCAAATATTTATGTCCATTTTCAATTATATACAGAAGCTCAACAGATGGCTGTGGTATGAGCAACTAAACACTCGTGAACTTTCATGAAATGTCACAACAATTCATAAAAAATATTGCCAAAACTGCACTCAATTGGATTTGCTAAATTTGCCCATCCTTACTCCCCTTACTTTCTATGCCATTTAATACTAGCCAGATATATTTCTATATTATTTTCTTAAGCTGCCTGGTTATCTTGCACACATAAATCTTTGGGAAGGTACAGCAGACAGCATATACTCTACCATACAGTCTATAAAACTGCTAATGTACAGATGGTTGCCAATCCTTTGGTCAAAGCCTGGCAACGCATTTATCTTTCTCAGTTTTCCAAATCTACCAACAATACTCTTTTACAGTCAAATATCTTTTGGTTCTTTTAACCACCAGGAAGCAGTTGGTTAATCAACAAAATGGAGTTTTCCCTTTTAAGGGGCAGACCAGGTTGTCCTGGTGCACCCCTTCCCTTTCCATCAAGATGGTGTGCTTAGAAGGGGAGGGGGGAAGGAAGAAGAGGGCCGGGGAGAGAACAATGGCCAAGCAACAGGAAGGGGAAGGGCAAGTGGAGGTACATAATGGGCAGCACAGGAGTGGTTCAGCCACTTTTGCTGGAATTTTGATTGAGCTATTTGAAACTGTAGCACATCAGATTGGCAGATTAAATTGGAAGGTTTGTGCACTAAGATAAGGAGGTAAGAGACAAAAAATAATATGGAAGAGGATGTTTTAAAAATATATATATATATGTATATATATATACACACACACACACACACACACACACTTGGGGAAGGCAAATAATAATATATATAATAATTAAAAGAAAAGAAAGAGAATCCTGAAGCTAGAAATTGTGAGAAGTTGAGTAGTCAATAATGTGAGAAAGAAATGCATAGTTTAAGGTGGTTTGCATATTTCAGCGATAAATAACATTATTTGTGTAAGCAGATGTGAAATGCTATAGTAGTGAACTGACTTTAAATAGTATGGTTAGTGATGAGAATCCCAGCAGGAGGCTGAATTTCATTGTACTGGCATAGTTTATTGAGGTTTGCATATGGCAGTGATAACAAAATGTTGGGAGAAGCAGAGAGGAAGAGCTTCTGGAAGGGAGCTGAGCTTGAATGGCATCGCCAGCCCAAGAGGGTCTTTCTGGCGCTGAAATCCCAAAAAGCACAGCTTACAAGGTTTTTGGCAGAAAAAGTGAAGCGCCAAAAGGGGCAGCTGATGGGGAAGTTGTACAGGTTAAATGGAGCTGAAGGAACGCTGGTAAGAGGGAGGATCATGTTGCATTCAGCTGGCTTTGCCTGAATGCCTAGCAATGAAGAGCCAAGAGAACAGGATGTTAGGGAGAATCACGGCAGTGAAGAATGGATTTCTAGCTGGGAAAAGAGGTAACATGCTGCCTGCAATGGCTCTGGTGTGTGATTGGGGGGATAATTAAGTCAGAGAGTGAATTGGGGGACCGGAGAAGGGGCAGCGCATGGTAGGTCCAATTGGTAGGGGCCTAGCACTGAAAGACAGCATGGGATGGACATGAGCAGCCACATGGCATAATGTCACATGCTACATGGAGGCCACAAGGTGAATGAGGGCCCAATAATGGAAGTAGAGGACAGATAAAGAGTTATGGGGGAGGAAGGAACCCGGGGACGGAAAACAAAGGATGAGGCAACTAATTTGTGGTCTGATGCTCTGGAAAGGAGAGGGTATGGGCTATCACAGTGCAAAATGTATGGCGTGATGTCATATGCCTGCAGTACCATGTGGTCCAGCCACAAAGGTCTTGCCTACAAGAGGGTAACAGGTTACCATTGGCCGACAAGGGGACAGTGCACACTTGGGGGGGCAGCCCAGGCAGGCAGGTCTGCTGAAGAAAGGGATACAACCAGAGGCTTGTGAGGGCGGGCAGGGTGGGAGAGGCTCCAGGCACTAAGAGGCCATGATATAAGAAGCATGGCAGCAGTAGCCATAAAGATAATGGGCCTAACAAAGGCGGGGCCCTCAAGGGGAAGGGATCAGAGTTAGGCCAAGAGGCCATGTGGTTCAGCCACAGAATACGGACAAGGAAAAGGGAAAATGAACAGGCCCTGGAGGGGCTACAGCCTGAGGCATGCGAGAGCATGGAAGGGGAGAGAAGTTTTCTTTTAGGCCTGGAAAATACAGGAGATGGCATCGGAAGCACATGAAGGTGACTACCAGCCTGAAGCTCGTTGGGATGGGCATGTAAAGGGGGAATGATCTGGCCTGGGGGGGAGGTGACAGCAGAGGCATGCAAGAGTTTTCAAGGGGAAAGAGACTGAGGCCTGGAAGCCCACAAGAGGGGGCGCCCGAGGTGTAGAAAGGCTATGACCAACCTGAGGCCCGGGGTGTGTGTGGGCTTGGGAGGAGATAAGGGACTGGGTGGGCAGGCAATGGGAAGAAGGGGATAGCAGGTTGGGGAGAACAGAAGAATGACAGGATCAGATGGAAAGGTCCTGTTTGTGACCACTTGCGATGGAAGTAGGCCCATACAAAAAAAAAAGGGGGGGGACACGTTTGTTACCACTAGGCGACGGTTTAATAGAGGGCCTGACTATAAGAATGACGACAAGGAGACAAAAATCTTAATAATGGAAATCTTGTTTCTTCTCTTCAGTTGTCTTCACAGTTTGAAAGGAGTATGGGATATGGCACAAAAGAAGAGCAGGCCTTCAAAAGAAGATGCTTACAAGGCCATAGTGGAACTGGTGGAAAAAGCCAACAGAATGTGGGAACTGGTGGAAGGGGAGGAACCAGGGATATCCAGGGAGAAAAAGAAAGCGGGGAAGGGTAAAGGAGGCAGAGGGAAAAGGACAGCTGAAATTCCACGTAGCCCAACCAGGGTACAACCACTGACAGTGGGCTGATCCAGTACCTCTGCAGCCTGTTGACCCAGTACCATCAGTACCTCTCCAGGACCAGGTTGGGACCCCGCAGGGGAACGCAGACTGGATCCCCATGGCATAGGGGTTTCTCCACAACCGCTAGTGGTGCAACCACCCCTTCAACCACAGAGGACCATAATGGGGCACCAGGAAGACAGCAGGCAACAAGGAATGGGCAAGGCCACAGGTAACTCACCCAGTTCAGTGGGTGACAGTATCAAAAAGTATATAAGCCAAATTGTGTCGGCACTGGGGTCAGGGGGTTTAGGGCAGATGGAGTCAGCAGTGGCAGAGATTAGGACAGAAAAAGAGGTACCAAAGGAAAAAGAAGGAGGTACAGAGAAAGAAGGAAAAGAGACAAGAGAGATAGGTGCCCCTGGGATGAGGGTAGGAGAACATGTCCCACTGGCCACAAAAAAAAAAATCTGGAAAGAAGAGTATGTGGATATCTTTGCTTTAGTAAGCTGGGAAGCGGCAGCGAAATATGAAGAAGCAGAGAATATAGGAAAAAGTGAAATGGCAGCAGCAGTAGTCTTGTTAGAAAAGAAAGAGGAGGACAAATTCACAAAAGGGAAGACGTGGGATGGGTGGTTTGTAGGTTTTGCTACATTTTCAGCCATAGTATTGGAAAAGAAACCAGAACTGGGCATCCCACTCATCACATACTCCCTAATAATAAGGTGGGCAAAGGCAAAAGGGGGGGTGGGGTGGATATACTATGACAAATTCTTTCGGCAAAGAATGCCGACATATGGGGTTGTAAGATGGGACACAAGGCAACTAGACTTCGGACAGATTATGTAACTGATTAGTCCACACCTGAAGGGGAGTTGGGAAAGAAAGGAGCCATGCCCCAGAGGTGTTGCTGGGCTTACAATAGGGTCTTTTGTTCTTGGCCACAATGTCATTTTCAGCACACATGTTCGAAATGCGGGAGAACAGCTGGCATATAGATGCAAGACTACATGGGTCCAGGGAGCCCAAGGATCTGGGGGTCATAGTTCAGGGCAACAGTTTTTTCATGAGGGACAGGGGTATAAGAGGCAGGCATGGGACAGAGGGGGGAGGGGTAGGGGGCATGCGAGTAGAGGGAGTCAGAATCACTGACCAGTGAGGCCAAACACTGAGTGAAAGGGTAGAATTAGGGATGGGAGAAGGGAAGAAAGCAAGGGGGAAATTTAGTGAAGCCAGAACCCCCATCAGGATAGAGGCATGGAAAGGTTGGTTGGACAGATACCTGAATAGACAAGTGGCTGAGATGATTAGAAAAGGCTTTTGCACAGGTGATTCATTGCAGTGTGAGGGCCCAAGGCAAGCGAGAGAGACAAACAATCTGGGTTCGGTAAAAGAGAGAGAAGAAATGTTAAGACAGAAGATAGAGAAGGAAAAGGTAGCAGGGAGAGTAGAAGGACCATATGATACCCCCACTGCAGAACATGAGGACTGCTCCATTGGGCTTGGTCTCCAAAAAACAGGAGGGAGAATACAGGGTTATCCACCACCTATCCTTTCCTGAAGGTTATTCGGTGAATGATTTTATTGACAAGGAATATAGTAAGGTGACATATGCCACATTAGAAGACGCAGTCCGGATCATCCGGTCAACTGCAGATGCATGGATGGCAAAAATGGACATAGAGTCCGCTTTCAGATTGCTTCCGGTTAGGAGAGAAGACTGGGACCCATTGGGGTTTAAAATTGGGGGACAGTACTATTTTGACAAAGCCATGCCCATGGGTTGTTCTATAGCATGTGCGACATTCGAAGCATTCAGCACCTGTTTACAGTGGATATTTCAAGAGAGAACTGGTTACAAAACAGTGATTCGATATTTGGATTATTTACTTTTTATAGGCAGTGAGAGAAGAGAGACAGAAAAAATGTTAGCCAGCTTCCAAGAGCTGTGTAAATAACTAGGGGTCCCATTGGCACCTGAAAAAAAACAGAAGGGCCCAGTAAGGTGTTAGAATTTCTGGGTATTGGGATAGATGCTCCGGGGGAAATATTTCAGCTGGCAGACAAAAAAGTGGAAAAACTGAAGAAACTGATTCAGATATGTACCAGTAGAAGAAGAGTACAACTAAAATAGGTACAAGTATTGGGACATCTGAACTTCGCGTACAGGGCTATTGGGCCTGGGAGGGCTTACACCAAAAGGTTAGCAAGGGCTACAGCTGGAGTGACCAGACCACACCATTGGGTAGACATGGCAAAAGGAGTCAAGGAGGATTTTAAAGTATAGGAGGAATTCCTCAATGAATATAATGGCTGCTCCTTCTGGCAGGAGGAATGGGTGCATAACACAGACCTCGATCTTTACACAGATGCATCCAGGGACATAGGCATGGTGGGCTATCTGAGGGGCAGATGGTTTGCAGAACCATGGCCATTAGACTAGGTGAGGTACAGTAAGGTAAAAGATATAACATTGTTAGAGATCATGCCTATCTGGTCATGCACCCTGGTTTGGGGGGAAGAATTATGGGATCAGAAAGTGACATTCTGGTGGGACAATAGAGCAGTGGTAGAGGTCCTAAACAACAGGGGAGCCAGGTCAGAAACAGTCATGCAAGTTTTGTGACTTTTGGTGTTAAGAGCCTTGCAGGTGAACATGTCATTCAGAGCAAAACACATAGAAGGGGTACACAATACCCTAGCTGACAGCCTTTCCCATCTGCAGCAGGATTGTTTCCGGAGGCTGGCACCAACAGCAGAGGAGCAAAAAATGCCCATACCAACGAACATCTGGGATGTTGGCAAGAAGGAGCAGAGCTGTTGTTTTGCAGTTCTTGGGCACCACAGACTCTGAGGGCCTACAATGGGGCCTGGCGAGTGTTTCAAACATTCAGGGCAACACACCATGTGGAGGTAAGTAGACCACTCACAGAAGAACAATTGGGGAAGTTCACTGTAGAGCAATGGCAAAAAGGAACAGCCCATGCCACGATGGGGGTCTATTTGTCAGGGATTAGTGTTATTTGCAGTCTGAAAGGATGGAAGGACCTGACAAAATCATTGTTTATTAGATGAATGATGCAGGGATGGGGTAGGTAAAAACAAGGGTCGGTGGATAATAGGAGGCCAATAGGGGAACAGTGGCTTGTGAAACTAAAGGATGTGTTACCGGCAATATGCAGATCAAAGGTTGAGGCCCAGCTATTTCACATGATTTATGTTGTAATGTTTGCAGGGGCCATGAGAGTGAGTGAGATGGTAGGCCATGGCAGGAAAGACAAGGAAGGAGAATTAGAATGGGAAGATATAAGCTGGGGGATGAAGGAGATACAGATCATGATTAAGAGGTCAAAGACAGATCAAAGGGGTCAGGGTTGCATGGTAACACTAAAGAAACATGTAGAGGGCGCAGTGTGCCCAGTACAGGCTTTGTGGGCTTTCACTGCAGAGCATGGAAATAGGACAGGGAGATTATTTGTACATGGTGATGGAAGAAGGGTCACAAGTTATCAAGTCACAGCATTGCTCAAGAAAGGCATGCAGTTGCTGGGGGAGGATCTGATTAATTATTCATCCCACTCCTTACAGATGGGGGCTGCCTCACAGTGGGCAGCGGCAGGCGAGACTGTGAATAATATTTTGGAAAAGGGGTGCTGGCGGTCTGCCAGTTATAAGAGATACATTAAAACACTGCAGTGTGGAGACTAACATATCACCTTTGTTTTTGTTACAGATCTGGAGCCAAATGGGTGGGCAGGGAGAGGTGATATTATGGTGAAGAAACTAAGACCATATATAAGATATTTATTTTGCTTAAACCCTATAAGTAGAGGGAGGATCACAGAAGTCTGGATCTGCAGCCACTCTTACATTTATTGGGCAGAAAGGAGAGCTGAGAAAAAGGCTGGGGGAAAGCAGCTTTACCAAGATGTGAAACAATGTAGATTGATTTGGCATGACATCCAGGGAATGAGATGGGCACAACTGCTTCCCACCCTGAAAGAGCTAAAGGAACGGCGAACCATTCCAGACTTAATTATTGTACATTTAGGGGTAATGACCTTGGGGGTAAGCCATGGGTGGACACATACATGCAGATAAAAAGCGACCTAGAGACAATACAACAGTGGTGGCCTAGGGTATGCCTTGCCTGGTCAGATATGATACCGAGGAGGGTTTGGAGACAGGAACACAGCCATAGAGCTGTGGATGGGGCCAGGAGACAGATGAACAGAAGGGTAGGGACACTGATAAGGAAAATGGGAGGACAGGTAATACTGCGGGGTGTGGAAGAGTGGGCAGAAGATTTCTACAGGTCAGGTGGAGTGCATCTGTTAGATCTAGCCATAGACATGTTTAATACAGAAATGATGGGTTTTATAGAAGCATGGAAGAGGCATGAAAAAAATGGAAGATAAAAAAAAAAGAGAAGAGAAGGACAGGAAAGGAGGTTCCCTGAGGTATGGGGGAGCAATACCCTAAGTGAGGGGAAAGCCAGTTGTCCAACGCAAGCTGGAGACTGGCTAATGGGGAAAAAGGGAGGGAAGGCGGGGAGGGGGAAAAAGGAATAAGACAAAAAGAGGAAGAAGCTGAAGGAGAAAAGCGGTCTCGGTTTTCACCGTTACCTAACAGAAAAGGAGAAGGCATCCAGGTTTTCACCTGGGGGGAGCAAAAAGAGAAAGAAAGAGGGATGATCAGAGATTGATATATGGATGAAAATAAATGAAATTGTGAGAGATATAATAATAAAAGATGATGAAATGGAACATGGAATTATGGTATATAAATAAATTAATTGCCAGTCTGAGCACAACAACAAACAATGGTCTCTGTCTTTTTGTGAGGGAAAAGGGGGGAATCTGGGACAATGGAGTTTGCCCTTTTAAGGTGCAGACCAGATTGTCCTGGTGCACCCCTTCCCTTCCCTTCCCTTTCCATCAAGATGGTGTGCTCAGAAGGGGAAGGGGGAAGGAAGGGGAGGGCCAGGGGAGAGAACAATGGCCAAGCAACAGGAAG
The DNA here is from genome assembly GCA_016271365.2 of Neoceratodus forsteri. Classification (NCBI taxonomy): domain Eukaryota; kingdom Metazoa; phylum Chordata; order Ceratodontiformes; family Ceratodontidae; genus Neoceratodus; species Neoceratodus forsteri. The sequence continues at coordinate 319,992,034 of CM028134.1, forward strand.
GGGAGAGGCAAGTGGAGGTACATAATGGGCAGCACAGGAGTGGTTCAGCCACTTTTGCTGGAGTTTGATCCTCCCACCCACCCTACAATATAGAGCAAGAGAGGAAGACGGTCCAAAAGGGACTGTATGGTAGGTCTGTCAAGGTGGATGACAGATGTGTCAGGTAGGACAATTATTGGACTGCCAAAGGTGGATGCCAGAAAATAATATGGTTATTGGACTGCCAAGGTGGATGGCAGAAAAGGGGACAAAAGGGGAAGGGGGAAGGAAGAAAAGGAATAAGATGAAAAGAGGAAGAAGCTGAAGGAGAAAAGCGGTCTTGGTTTTCACCGTTACCTAACAGAAAAGAAGAAGAAGGCAACCAGGTTTTCTCCTGGGGGGAGCAAAAAGAGGAAGAAAGAGGGATGATCAGAGATTGATATATGGATGAAAATAAATGAAATTGTGAAAGATATAATAATAAAAGATGATGAAATGGAACATGGAATTATGATATATAAATAAATTGCCAATCTGAGCACAATAATGAACAATGGTCTCTGTCTTTTTGTGAGGGAAAATGGGGGAATCCGGGACAATGAGTTTGTTTCACAATACCTCCAATATGTGGAGCCTTGGAAAAAGGAAAGAAAAAAAAATTTCTGTCTTGGCAAATGCCTAATATAGACAACACTGGAGAAAACTGACCAATGTTTCAACATAATCTGAAAAGGATAACGCATTATATTACATCACAAATGATATTAGAAACTTTATTTTTGTGTAGAGACTTGCCTAGATTCAAATAAGGTCTCTCTAGGAGTGCTTTTTGCTTTCAAATCAGCTTTTTTTCTGGATTATTTTTGAGAAGCTCCTAGATAAAAATATTTCCTTAAGATCCTTAGCCTGTAGAAACATAGAAACATGATGGCAGAAAAGGACTGCCAGGTCCACCCAGTCTGCCCAGGTTAATTCAAAATTCTCCAGGGTGAAGCTATTTTTTTTCAGATGTGAAGAAAATGACTGAAGTGGAAGCTGATGATAAGGCTTGATGCGTATACATTTTGTACCTCAAAATAAGCATGTACTCTATTGTTCTGGTCAGTATAGAAATACAAATCCAAATTATTGGAAATAGAGTAGTCTTTACTGTTTTGTTTTTAGTCTTGTAATAAGCAAAAAACAAGCAAACAAACAAAAAACCTTATAGATTTCCATAGGAGATATATCTTAAGATCAATGCAACTTCAGCTGGTTGGTTTCCACTGCAGAATTAACTGGATGAAACAGATCCAGAAACAAATGATTTGATACCTTTTATTGGACCAACATGGATGTTACTGAAAAGAACAAAGTGCTCTAGCTTTCGAACCAACCAGGTCCTTCTTCAGAAGCTTTGTGGCAGTTATTTCAAATATCCCATACTATTAACACCAGATTATATTGAAAAAACAGAAATAATTCTCATTGGTTTAACATATACATTTAAAACATAACAGAAGATTACATCAGAGAAACTAATTAACAACAGTATGCCTTTAACTGAAGAGCCTCAGAAGGGCAAAGGTTATCAAGAATTCTCTACAGCCAGAGAGTTCTTGTCACATAAATTTTAAAATGTCTCAGTATGCCAAGAAAACATTCTAGTGAAAAAAAAAAAACTTGGGGTGGCATTCTCTCTAATACATGTAAGATGAGCTTACAACTTACATTCCAGTCGTCCTGGTATATTAAAGAACAGATAATGAGAGACAAAATCCTGAAATTAGATATAACTGCAAGTTGAAAACAAGCCTCAAATTGACATACACATATATACATGATGCATGATAGTATCACTTGTAAGTGTAAGTGCCAAATAAAAAAATACTTGTCAAGGACCCGCAAGAAAATGAGACCATGAGCCTGATAAGTGCAGATTTCAACACAGGGTCCATGTATAACAAAAATGCACAGAATCAGTCTAAGGAATCTAAATGAAAACCCAAAGGAATTACACCTTTTATGAACCCCCAAGTAAATTAGATATGCATCTTAATATGTGCAGATTTAAAAATGTGACAGTGTGTAATCCAACCACTGACAACTAGTAGAAGGAAGTAAATATACACTATATGTGAAAACTAAGTGTCCTAGCCACATAACAATTGCCTCATGCCACGTTCCCCCACACATATGTGTGTACATACACCACACCACACCCCACACACACACACACACACACACACATTTCCCTGCACCCCCTCAACCACAACACACAAATATAACAAACACAATCCACACACACCACACCACACTGCGCACAACAAACAAAACACACACACACACAAAATACCCACAACACACAAAAACACAACCCATACCAAACACACACAAAACACACATATACATACATACATACATCAGTATACACACACACACTCAAACGCACTCACCACAGTGTTAAGGTGAGAAGTCAACATGTAGATAACCATAAACTTACAAAATCAAAGGCCCACTGAAGAACTAAAGTATTTATTTCCATCTTTTAAAGTAAAGGTCTGTGTAAATTTAAGTGGAATAAGGTGTCATATAACCAACATCAATATTCAGTCCATCCGCCACCATATTGAGAAGTAAAATAAGTCTAATTTCAGAAGCCCGTCTCTATTGTGTACTGTTGAAATGTCCTTTTAAGACCATCACAGACATATCTGAGATTGAGTGGTCATCCTGGGAGAAGTGTCGGGCTACTGGTTTCTCAATCTTCTTGTGATTAATAGAATGTGTGTATGAATTCATTCTAGTGCGGAGTTGTTGGCTTGTCTCCCCCACATAACCTGTGTGAGGACATTTCTTGCATTGGATAAAACAGACCACATTACTTGATGTACATGTATAATTCCCCTGTATCCTGAATAGTCTGTTTTGTGATGTAACCACACAGTCTGAAGTGGAAATGAGGTTACCGTCTTACATGTCGTTGATGACAGGATCGTGTACCATATGATGTCATAGTATTCTGTTCGGTTCAAGTTGACTCCTAATAATCAGGTTGGCTAAATTAGGTGGTTGTTTAAAAGATAGTAGTGGTAGTTCTTGAAAAATACAGTTAAGGGTTTCATCCTCACTAATTATTGGATGGAGATCCTTAATAATCTTCGTAGGAGTTCAAGGTTAGGATGGTATGTGACTACTAAAGGTATTCTGTTGGTAGTCATCCATTCCTTATATTGCAGTAGCTGTTCTCTTGGGACCTGTGTTGCACGTTCCACTGCTCTGTCAATTTCTCTGGACGAGTGTTCCTGCTCAATAAAGGTGTTTTTCAACATCGCCAGATGTGTGTCTCTGTCTTTCTCATTTGAACAGAGGCGGTGATACCGCAGTGCTTGACTATATATGACAGATTTCTTTGTGTGGCTCAGGTGATTACTTTTCTTGTGTAAGTACCTCTGTCTGTCTGTTGGTTTCCTGTAAAGACAGGTATGTAGGGTTCCATCCTTAATAGTGACAGTGGTATCCAGAAAATGTACACTGGTTGCAGAAAATTCCAAGGAAAGCTTTATAGTTGGGTGGAGGTTTTTAAGTTCCCAATGAAAATCCTTAAGGGTATCAGTGCCCTCTGTCCAAATTATAAATAAATCATCAATGTAACGGAAATAAGCGAGTGGTTTATGTGTACAGTGCCTTAGAAAATCCTCCTCCAAATCTGCCATAAAAAGATTAGCATACTGTGGAGCCATCCTGGTTCCCATTGCTGTTCACATAGTGTGAACATAATGTTGACCATTGAAGCTGAAGTTGTTATGTGTCAGAATGAATTCAGTGAGTTTACCCACAACTCCAGGGTCAATGTTGGGGTCCAATTCTTTGTCATACAGGTATTTGAGGCAGGCTGAAATGCCATCTGTGTGTGGAATATTAGTGTAGAGGGAGGTTACATCCATCGTGGCTAAAAGGGTATCAGGTGGTAAGTCCTTAAAACCAGAAAGCTTATGCAGGAAGTGAGTAGTGCCCTTGATGTAACTATCCCTTTGTATAACCAGCAGTTTGAAAATAGCTTCTACAAACCCTGATATCCCCTCTGTCAGGGTGCCATTACCAGAGACTATGGGTCTACCAGGATTACCAGGCTTACGTATTTTAGGAAGCATGAAGAATGTCCCTGGCTTAGATTCAGTGGGGATGAGGTCCTTTAGTTTGTCTTGGACATGCTTTGGAAATGTTTCAATTAACTCCTTTAGTTCTCTTTTATATTCTGTAGTTGGGTCACTTCCCAGTACTTTGTAGTGAGTAAGGTCACCTAGCTGCCTGTTGGCTTCCGTAATGTAATCTTCCCGGTTCAGTATCACCACTGCCAAGCCTTTATCAGCTTTTTTTATGACAATGTTATGGTTTGATTTTAGTGTTTGTATAGCCCTCCATTCCAATGGAGAGAGGTTGTAATGGGCCTGTTTCTGCCTATTAAGAATCTCACCAGTAACTCTCTGGCGAAAGCAATTAATGTATTTGTCCAGTTTCTTGTTACGGCCACTTGATGGGGTAAACTCATATGGTTTCTTTTTCTTATCCATAATATTTTTACTGTTTGTGATTTCTTCCCTGTCTGTGATTTCTTCTCTGCTATGAAAAAATTCCCAGAGTCTCAATCTGCTGAAGTATTCCTCCATTTCACCCCAAAGCTGTATTCTGTCCAGTGGTTTAGTTGGGCAGAAATTGAGGCCCTTAGAAAGTACATTTAATTCCCCAGTAGTCAGTGTGTGGGTGGGCAAATTAACAACTGAAAGGTGCCCATCTGTGTAGCTTAGCTTAGTTGTTAAGTCACTCTGTTCTGTTCTTCATGGTTGTAAGGAAGTATGGTAAGTTGAAGGGCATCTAACTTCCTGTTTTTAATGAGCATGGCTTTTCTTAAGGTTCTTTGGTAGTTCATGTCTATCTCATGCAAGATGTTTGGAATAGGCTCACCAGACATCCTCTCCAGTGTGGCAGCTATTTCATTAAACTGTTTCTTCAAAAATGCTTTTTTGGCATATGAGCTGTGGATTCTGTGATTTCTCAATTTCTCAGAGGTCCTATGACAAAGTTGTTCAGCATATGTAGAATTATCTGTGTTTCTCAGTGGATTCCAAATAGCTAGACCTTTAGGGATAATGTTATTCCTTTTGCACTGGGATAAAAAGTAGATGTCACTGTCTAGCTGTGCTAGTTCTTCTTAATGTTATGCAACACCGTCATGTCCTCTTGGTATTTCGGTATCTTCCATGATGCAAAAAAATGTTGTAGGTGCCATATTGGTCCTTTTAAGAACAGATCCAGAAACAAATGATTTGATACCTATTATTGGACCAACATGGATGTTACTGAAAAGAACAAAGTGCTCTAGCTTTCAAACCAACCAGGTCCTTCTTCAGAAACTTTGTGGCAGTTATTTCAAATATCCCATACTATTAACACCAGATTATATTGAAAAAACATAAATAATTCTCATTGGTTTGACATATACATTTAAAACATAACAGAAGATTACATCAGAGAAGCTAATTAACAACAGTATGCCTTTAACTGAGGAGCCTCAGAAGGGCAAAGGTTATCAAGAATTCTCTACTGCCAGAGAGTTCTTGTCACATCAATTTTAAAATGTCTCAGTATGCCAAGAAAGCATTCTAGTGATAAAAAAAAAAACAACAAAAAAAAACAACCTTGGGGTGGCATTCTCTCTAATACATGTAAGATGAGCTTACAACTTACATTCCAATTGTCCTGGTATATTAAAGAACAGATAATGAGAGACAACATCCTGAAATTAGGTATAACTGCAAGTTGAAAATAAGCCTCAAATTAACAAACACATGTATATATGATGCATGATAGTATCACTTGTACGTGTAAGTGCCAAATAAAAAAATACAAAAATATTTGTCAAGGACCCACAAGAAAATGAGACCATGAACCTGATAAGTGCAGATTTCAACACAGAGTCCATGTATAACAAAAATGCACAGAATCAGTCTAAGGAATCTAAATGAAAACCCAAAGGAATTACACCTTTTATGAACCCCCAAGTAAATGAGATATGCATCTTAATATGAGCAGATTTAAAAATGTGACAGTGTGTAATCCAACCACTGACAACTAGTAGAATGAAGTAAATGTACACTATATGTGAAAACTAAGTGTCCTAGCCACATAACAATTGCCCCATACCACGCTCCCCCCACACATATGTGTGTACATACACCACACCACACCCCCCACACACACACCCCTGCACACTCCACACAGCCATAGCACACAGCAAATATAACAAACACAATCCACACACACCACACCACACCGCACACAACAAACAAAACACACACACACAATACCCACAACACACAAAAACACAACCTATACCAAACACACACAAAACACACACATACATACATACATCAGTATACACACACACACTCAAACACACTCACCACAATGTTAAGGTGAGAAGTCAACATGTAGATAACCATAAAAACTTACAAAATCAAAATGAAACAGAAAATCTGTTCCAATGTCTTCATCCAGTTAATATGGTTCTTCCCTTTTTTATCAGCTTGCATTACAGAGTACTGTAGCTGAGAACCTATAGGACAGATGTAAAATGTCATTATTGATTAGAATGTGATTCTCTTACTTATATAAGAAATTGAACTGCTTTGGCTCTGCTAAGACAACACATTCTTTTAATGGTAATGCAGTACTGCTTTCAATGAGAAACACCACATAATCTTCAACTGAATGCCAGAGAGCACTTCTTTGGCATTTAGTTCTCACTGGGCTATTCAGTGGCCTGCAGAATAAACACAAGGATGTAATATGATCTGTGAATTATATAAAGATTTGTTTAGTTTGTTCTGGTGTCCAATGAGGATTTCGCAGCTGGATATTGGACGGCAGACTATTTTCACATCCTAGAGGGTGAACATTTTAAAACAAGAAGTTAAAATGTCATAGTACTTCTGCAGTCAGCATGGGACTGAGACATGCACACTGAAACCAAGAAAAACCCCACAAGCTTAGCAAACACAACTGGGAACACACAGATCCTCATACAAATAGGCACACAAATATATTGACACAGATGTGAACAAAATATTAGTATAAACCTGTAATTGTTTAGATGTGATTTATATGGTAATATGCAGAACAGGCAGCAATGATGATTCTTAGAGACCTGAGTCTGTTTTCTTAAAGGACCTGACTGCCTCAAATTTTCTATCAGCTGGTAAAGAAAACTGAGACATCAGTATGATGATGAACAGTGTCTTTAGAAGCCGTATGCATTTGCATTACTCATCACTTAGAGATGAAGCCATGACACTTACTGGATCTGTAGACATGGGTGTTTGTCAGGACTTTCATTTCAAAATCTTCTCTATAGACAAAAAATACTGGGATAGTTTCTTGGAGCATGGGGAACTGCATGCCCTTAAATCCCATAGGAGGGCACTGATTGCAATGTTCATGATGTTTTATCACTAGGAAGAAGTCCCAAGTAGAGGGCTAATGCCATATTAGATAAAAGCAGACTAGAAATCCACATAGACCCTTAATTCATGTTATAGCTTCAGTCTTATTGCAAATGATTGAAGTTAACGAGGGCCAGCATGGTATATGTACAGTAGTACCTTCCCAGGTGCATTCAGAATCTGCGTGAACTAGAGACATGGGCATGAACTAAACATTACCACTTTGGTTGCTGATGATGGAAACTGGAATCAGTGACTCAGAGCTCAGCCATGGAATTTTTCTGGAGCCTAGAACATATCACATGTTCTGTCACTAAAGCTAAAGAAGTACCTGTTCCAGTCTGGGTTTATGTCATGGCACAGTATTGACATGGCATCAGTCAGGGTGCATAATGACCATCTCAGGGCACGAGATCGAAGAGTGTGGTCAGTTCTTGTCCTCCTTGATCTTGCATCAGCTTTTGACACTTTGGACCATGGATTGTTGCTGGGCCACCTCAGGGAGTACAGTGGACTTGCCAGCACAGTCATCTGTTGGTTTGAGTCCTTTCTCTGAGACTGGACACAGAAGATGGTGATTGGGGAATTTCTTCTCACTTCAAAGGCCCCTGCTCTGTAATGTGCTCAGGCGTCAATCTTTTCTCCTGTGTTGTTCATGGTGTACGTGTTGCTTCTGGGAGGGATTCTTAGACAATGCAGGTTGGGATTTCATTGCTATGCTGAAGATATCCAGCTGTATCTGTATATTGCACCCATGATGCCTGATGCAATCAAGGTACCAAGTTTGTGCCTGACTGAGATTCAGCACTCTATGTCATCAGGCTTGCTGACACTCAACATGGATTAGCTGGAAGTTCTAGTCATTGATCCTGATTACATGATCATAAGTGGGGCCACTGATGAAGTGAGTGACTTAAGGCTAGGTTCATCTGGGTTGGTGGCCTCTGCTAAGGTTAAGAATCTGGGAGTCATTCCGGACAAGAGGCTGGCACCTGAGACTCAGGTGTTGGCTGTAGTCTAGAATGTCTTTTACCATCTTAGAAACATTGCTTGGATCAAAACCTTAATTCCTCCTGGATACTGTATTACTGTAATGCTTTATATCTCAGGGTGAATAGAGGTGTCCAATGATGTCTGCAGCTGGTGCAGAACAAGGTAGCCTTGTTATTGACTAGCCTTTTGAGGTCTTGTCACATAATCCCAGTTCTGTGTGAGCTGCACTGGCTACTAGTAAAGTGGTGTATCACCTTCAAGGTCAGTTTGTGATCTATAGGTGCCAATACCAACTGGGTCCTGGCTACCTGAGAGACCTTTTGACTCCTTATCAAACCTCTCACTCTGTCTGGTCATCCAAAGTGGGCCTCCTAGTGGTTCCTAGGGTGGGGCTGAAATCCTCAGCAGACCAAGCTTTTGCAGTTGTATGTCTAGCCTAATGGAACAGGCCTTAAAGATCCCTGAGGGTAGGCCCTGTCGATGGAGACTTTTAAGAGGGACCTGAAATCTTTCCTCTTTTGGAAGCTTTTGTTACAATACGATCGCATTGAATTTGCTGCCACACCTCTTTGCCTCTGCTATATCCTGTACTGTTTAGATTTTATAAAGATTATTTAAAATTGATTTATTTTTCACTTGACTATTTTATTATTGTGTTGTTTTTTTCTGTATGCTTAATTGCACATTGTACAGCACTCAGAGCCCATGGGATTCTGTGCTTAAGGCGTAAAGTCCACTACTAAAACTAAGGCGCTCATAACTTGTACAGTTCATCCAGTGAACATAACCAAAAATCACAAAAACAGAGGTATATTTAAGGATTATCGAAGTATTTTTTTGTTGTTGAATAATATTTCCTGGAACTATAAGGGTTTATAGTTTTTAAAAAAGAAAATTGTAGAGAAAGTTTTTGACCATTGGTTTCCTGGGAGAGACTACAGCTTGACTGAGGTTTGTTTTAACTGCAACATGGTAGAATTACCAATGTAATAAAAAAATGTGTTTATCAGAAAACATTTGGCTGATGTCAGCTTATTTTCAACCTTATCTTAATCAAGACAAACAGGATACAAAAGCAGGATGAGTTAAATTTCATGCATCATCATACATTCATTTTTAATAATTCCTATAAAAATTGAGACTAACAAAGGACTGTAGCAAGTACGCGTTAAATAGTGATGATAATTGAAGGCCACTCACTATGCCTCTTGTAGTCTGTGCAGTGAAGCACAAAAATTATTTAACTTTCACATAGTCTTCACTGCAAAGCATAGAAGGTGGGATTTTGCATAATATGACAATGGTGAAACTTCAACAGTGAAGTTCATTATATTTTGTGAATTCTGCAGCAGAGAGCAGGTTACATGACTGATTACTGTACAAAAGGATGGTCACATGGGTCCCAACTGCATTTATTTTTTTATTTAGTTGTTTAACCAGGTATAGCACACTAAGCTGAAAGCTTTTTTACAGGAGCGACCTGGGAGCACAAGGAAGTTAAGTGACTTGCTCAGGGTCACACAATATGCAAGTGGAAGCTGTGGGATTCAAACCCAGGTCTGGCCTGCTGGATGTCATCAAATTTGCAGCTTAGAGCCTTAGACCACTGCGCTATACTGCCTCCGACTGCATACATTTCACCAAATGATCCCATACACAGTTTGTAGTTCTACAGTGTCAGGAGGGGTTGCTGCCCTCTTATGCTCTGATGAATTCAATGGAATTAGATAAAACAAGCATTTGTAAATGCTGAGTGTTTGCTTGCTGGTATTGGCATTGCTAGAACAGGAGTTAGAGAGATGCGTAATAGGAATGGCAGTGAAGTATTAAACTAATGCTAACCCCTACCCCCACCCTTCAGAGACTGACAGGCATTTGAGAATGTGCCTTTGGGTCACTGGCCATAACGCACATGCCATTCCACCTCACTACCACCCTGCAGACACCAACAGGTGTTGCGGTGTGCCTGGGGGTCTTCTGCTCTTATGCTCACCCCATTCCATAAGAAAAATAAGCTGAGATGGATCCAGTAGAGGAGAATGTGGTGAATGTTAGGGCCGAAGACCCCAAGGCACACCTTAATGCCTGTTACTGGCTGCAGAGTGGAAGTATGGATAGAATGGTGTGAGCATTATGGCTGACAACCCCAAGTCACACCCCCGATGCCTGTTAATCTCTACAGGGTTGGGCGTTATGATTGGAAACCCTAATGCCCCAGGCGTTTGTTGGTATTTTCACTCCAAATTTTCAACATGGGCTTTTTAGAATCCCACCTCATGAACAGTGGCACTATCATTTTGTTACTCAGTCCCGAAAGGTGACTTCACACAGTGACTGTGCCATTTGGTGCCACAGGTGTGAAAACACATTTTAGGTAGGATGTGAAAAATGACAGCTATACTGTTCATGAGGAGGTGTGAAAAAATGGCGATGTTGAAAATCTGGAGTGAAAATATGAAAAATTGGTGAAATTATGAGTGAGTGTAGAAACTGCCCAACACAAACCTGTATGCAATCATTTTTTTGAATTTTTAACCAAATTTTCAACATGGGCATTTTGGGACCTCCCCTCATGAACAGTGTCACTGTAATTTTGTTAATCTGTCCCAAAAGTTGATTTCCCACAGTGACCATGCCATTCTGTGCAACAGTTGAGAAAACACATTGAGGGTAGGAAGTGAAACATGACAGCTGTACTGTTCATAAGGAGGTGTGAAAAAATGGCAATGTTGAAAATGCGGAGTGAAAATATTAAACATTGGTGAAGTTATGAGTGTGCATAGAAATGGTGCAATGCACGATCATAACGCAGTCATTTTTTGAAATTTTTTCACCAAATTAGCAACATGGGTTTTTTGGGACCCCACCTCATGAACAGTAGCACTGTCATTTATCAGTCCCTAAAGGTGATTCTGCACAGCAACAGTGAAATCACCTTTTGGGACCAAGAAACCAAATGACAGTAACAGTGTTCATGAGGTGGGGTCCCAAGAACCCCATGTTGAAAATTTTGGGCCAAAATTCCTTAAAAATAGCCGAGATATCAACCTAAGTTGAAACCTCCCATTAACTCCCATTATACACCTTACCATCATTTCTTCAGTGCATTGGTCGGCTTTGAAGGTGCAGATGTGTCCCGATCCATAGAAGATTGCTGTTCCCGACCTCCAGGAGGAAGGGGAGATGACAAGGGACCATTTCCTTTTTTACAGGAAAACAAAAAGACTTTGGGGATGGTTTTCTTTATTTTGCAGGTTACCAAAAATATTTAGACCCATTGTGCCACAATAGTGTATGTGTGTGTGTGTGGGGGGGGCATGCTGACATGGGGACTGGTCACCTCCCTGATGTTGGCACTTGAAATATTCAGGTGAGTGAGGGGGTCATCTGACACTGGGAGTGGCCATCCTGGTGTTGGAAACATAAACACAAAATTATTTTGGCACACTGGGGTGGGCTCCCAGTGTGTCACATTAATGGGGGAGAGGGGGATACATGCCGACATGGAGATTGGACACCCTGATGCTGGCTTTCCGGGGAATGTGTGGTGGGCATCAGGAGCCACCAATGTAAAAAGCAATGCTGTGGCTTATTTATTTACATATTGAAATGGTTCACCAGGAAAGGCACACCAAGCAAACAAGGTGCTCGGTGGCAGGAGCCAACAAGAACCATAACTCCAGCCATGCTATTTACTGTGCACTGTAATGAACATGGCCAGAGTCTTGTCATCTGCTGCAAACAGAGAGGAGGTATATCTGTGTGCCTGGTTGTGAGGGAGTTGGAATGTCCTGCTGTAATGAGGAAACTGTCCCTCATTGCAGTGACAGATTTCTTGCAAGTGCAGTCCTCTCTCTCAAACTGCTGTCATAAATGGCTTACCAATTTATTGGTGCCTGAGGGCCGAGTCCCATAAAGTGTCAACTCATAGCCATCCGTGATTGGAGCAGCATTTTTCCTTCAAGTGAAGACCGCTTCTCTCAAACTGCTGTCATAGACAGCTCGCTGATTCATTGGTGCCTGAGGGTTGAGCCCCATAAAGTGTCAACTGCATTAGAAAGAAACTCACACACCTCTAAAATATTGTTCTGTCCCAAGATATTCCTTGTGCATGCATGGTGTGCATACTCAAGCAAACATAAAAAGTGCAGTAATGTGCATAAATCTTTGGTCAGTTTGAGTACTGAATGGTGGTTGATGTGATTTGCAAAGCTTTTTATTTACAGAAATATTTCAGTAGACCAATGTTTTATAGTTTTTGCTGTGTTTTTTCTATGGGCATCTGTCAGCTGTGGTTGGGGAAGAGATAAAACCAGCTCAGCATTCAGTTCTGAATTTTAGTGTTACCGTTTCACATTTTATCAGCATAGGCCCCCATATTCAAAAGTAACAACAAACAGGTGTACTGCAATCAGCAGGAAGAACGAAAAGGAAGGTGCTATATTTAGAGCTGCCAGCCCACAAACAGTTAGGGTCCAGAAAATAAGCACTCCAGCCTGTTATTAGAAAAAATGCAGGTCCAACCAAATCTTAGATGCTATCAAAATATCGATTTAATAGTAATGCAAATGCATAGTGACCAACAGGCTACAAAACACAAAGATCACAGAACCCAGTGCTTCGACTCAAACAAGAGTCTTCATCAGGGGGTGCTGAGTTCTGTGATCTTTGTGTTTTGTAACCTGTTGGTCACTATGCATTTGCATTACTATTAAATCAATATTTTGATAGCATCTAAGATTTGGTTGGACCTGCATTTTTTCTGATACCAGGCTGGAGTGCTCATATTCAAAAGTACCCTGGAAAATCACACAAGTACCTGCCCTGTGCATCTGAGATACACTGTCTGAAATAAATACAATATTCAGAAGATGCTCCGGGGGATGTATCAGCACATACCAGGCTGAATATTGCAACAATGTGCCACAGCACAACTGGACATGGGCCATGCAGCAGAGCAGGACTGAATATGGGAAATGAGCACTGCATCAGACCACAAACAGGGAGAGCAGTACCCCAAGGCACAGGGGAGGACAGTTGCACAGACACAGTGCAATCATGGGCACTGGCACAGCCCCTGTGGGTACAGTATGAAGCACCACACACAGACCATCAGCTAATGGGAGTACCAGACACAGTGGGCATGGCACACTGAAGGGTATGGATAATGTGCCACAGCACCAGCAGTGCCACTGGACAGCAAGGCCTGGGTAGGCACCGTGACAACAGGGCTGATCAGCCAAGCAGGGCGGACATGGCAGGCAGCCAGAGTAGAGGTAAACTGTACCACCAGTACACTGGCACCCAGTGTGGGGGCTGAAGACCACATGGGGGTACACATCCACAGTGACACAGGGCAGCTAACAGTGCAGCACACCAGCATGGGGACCAGGACAACAGCAGGGGAAGGCATAGCACCAGAACAGGGGACTAGCGCAAGTGACAACAAGGGCAACTGTGATGGATACCCCACAGGCAGCCAAAGGGAAACCATGACAAACACAGTGGGGGAAACACCTGGTGTACAGGGTGTACAGGTGTCCAATGGCATGGACACAAATGGGCAGTGAGAAGCAAGGTACAGTGGGCTAAACGTGATATACAGCAGGTGATGGCAAAAACAGCAAAGGAAGGACCACAGACACAGGCACAGTCAGGATGCAACAACATATACTGGAACACAAAAGGCAACCAAACAACAAGGACAAACAACTATTGACACAGCAGTGGAGAAAGTAAACTAAAACTATATAGAGTATAAAATGAGGTGTGGGGCAGAGTGGAATGGGGAGCAGGCAATGCAGGGTGGGGAACAACACACAGGTGGATCACAAGGACTGAGTGCGGGGGTGTGGGGAAAGGGGCTATATACAGAATAGACAGTCAACAATATCCACACAGACCTAGCTGCCCTGGCTGTTACTCAACTGCACCCTGCATGGGTGGTCGTCACTACGCAGCACATGGAGTATTTCATGGGCCACCCTAAGTATGACTCCCTGGCATTGACAAATGGTGGCCAGAAGCCTCTGGCTGGAGATGAAAAGGCCACAGATCAGCAACCTGCCCTGGTTCATTTGGTGCTGCTCCACCCCAGCATGGGCATCCTGCTGACCTATGGGAGAAAACATAGAACACATACTCAGTGCCACAGTCCACAACCCCACCCAGGAATAGTACACCTCCTGGGATGGAGTGGATGCGCATGCCAGATGTCGGCCTGGCCCTTGCACAGGGCAGCCACAACACCATGCACATGACAGACTATGATGTGCCATGCAACAGTGCCACACAGAGTATGGAATGTGGCACAGGGAACAGGCAATGTCAACATGTGCATGCACTGGATGTTGCCAAGGGACATGTGACCATGTCCCCCACAGTATGTGAACAAGACATCCGCATGCCCCATGTGAGTAGGCCTGGTGATGAGCACCCACATTCTTGAACAGACACACTGGATGGGGACAAACACCCAGGGGCAAGGTGCACAGCAGAGCTGCCACACAGTGCTGAAACAACATTCCATGTGTGTGAGACCAGCAACACATGGACATGCACAACAAACAGACCATGGCCTGCAGTGGACAATGCAAACCCCCAACCCATGAAACAGCAATATTCATCATTAGCAGCACACTTACCTGAAGCACGGTGTGACACATCACCCTGTGTGCTAATTCCATCCCCTCCTGTTGCACCTCCCTCACCTGCCCGCCTGCTGGTGAGGCTCTGAGTTTGGCACCACTCCTTCTGACCTGCAAAGGGTACACAATGGTAAAGGCACTGTGAGCAGCATGCAAGACCACAAGCACCCCAGGCCCAGGGGCCCAATGGTGACATAATGCAGCACAGCACAACACAATGCATGCCCTGGTGACAGGCAACACACAAAGGGGACCAACACAGACAGGGAAACACTACCATGGCCCACCATTACACCCAGGGCCAGACAGAGGCATGCATGGTGCCATGGGCCTGGCTTTGTTACCGGTGCCAAGGTAATCATGTGTGCAGCAATACCTGCCGCACACCCACAAACCTGCCAGGAGCAGGCAGTGAAAGCATGCACACAAGAAAAACATACCTGGGCATGGCACTGCCCCCCTGTGGGCCTGGTTGCACAGGCAACTCAGGCTGCCTGGGTCCCTCTGGTGCATTTCTACATAGTGGTGCTGGCATTGCTACCCAGACTGCATGATGCCCATCTGCCATGTGAGGTGCTCTGCCACCCTGGCCCACACCAAGGCCTGTGCCTCCTGCAGCACCTCTGCACCAATAAACTGGCCCTCCAATGGTGCCGCAAGGTTCACCAGGTTGGCAACCTCTACCTCACTCTAGTACAGGGCATGTGGCCTGGTCCCCTGAGCCCTGCTAGCACATGGCATACTGTCTGGCAGGTGCTGCTGTAGGTGTGGCATGCAGGGAGTCACTGTGAGGTATGTGGCTGGGCCCCATTAGTTGTGCAATGGTCAGGCAAGTATTTCCCCACACGGCTTGCAAATGCACCATAAGGATGCACGATAGCTGCAGCATGGCACAGTATTGCACATGCGAAGTGATGCATGTCAAGGCAGGAGAAAAGGGTCATGCCCCCATGCAACATGCATGCATGGCTGCATGATGACGCCATGTTGGGTAGGTTGGGAAATGCGAAACTCAGCGGCCATGAACCGTACACATCCATCACGCATTAGAGCAACATGTTGGGGTATGCACAATGTGCCAGCCATGACATCAGAAATCCATGACCGTGCAACACAGTGAGGTTATGGCCTGTTGCACATGCGTCGGAAATGTGCTGTGTAGAGATGTGCTGCCCAAAGAGACAAGCAATGTGCATTGAGATGGAACAGTCACAAATGTGCAATATTCAGGCTGCTTATGCTAATGACCACATTGCCCGATACTAGCCCAAGTCCACACATTAGCATCTCATTATAGGCAGCACGGTGCCTTATTTGCATGGGCTGAGCTAAAACTGGGCAGGTCTGCACCACCCCTCCATACAGCTGATGGACAGTAACTGCAACCTTGGAGATGAGTATTTACATTTTGTCTGTTACAAGGTGTGTTGCACTACATCCAGCAGGCCCTTCACACCATGCCACAGATGCTGTACCTGTGCTAATGTGTGTCTGTGTCTGTCCACAGGCATCAGCATGGCAGCCGAGGAGGGCAGGAAGAGATGGCAGCCTAACTTCACTCATGATGAACTGCAGGCCCTCTTGGAGGCATACATCTTGTGCGAGGACCTCATTACCTGCAAGATGTGTACCCAGCAGGAACGGGTGCAGGATAAGGGAGAGGTGTGAGCGGTAAAAGCCTGGGGTGTACAAAAGAACACTTCAGGAGTACATCAAACGCATAAATGGCAAGCACCCTAGGGCCCGGGAGTGGCTTGCAATGTTGAGGGTGTCCCATAGGGCCACTGGGGGCAGCCCCTCCACAGTGCCTGTCCTGTCAGCACAGGAGGTGATGGTTGCCAGCATCCTAAACAGTGCCTCTGTGGAGGGTGTCTCAGGTGGAGGCTTCGAGATGGGAGGCTGCACTGTGAGTATGCACATGGCTGCTACTGTTGTGGGCTATATATGTGTTTGCTATGTGTGTGCTTGTTGTGCCATGCAGGCCACATCACTGTGTAAGCACAGTACCCTGGCTGCATGCTGGCATTGTCAGCACTTTCATAGGACAACATGCCCTCTTGGGTGTTGTAGTGCTGGCCCTGTGTAGCGCAACACAATGGAGGCACCAGACCTGTCAGGTGCCCAAGTACCTGTGACACACCCTACACATGGTGCCATGGGTGGTGTGTGCATGTATACCAGTGCCGCAGTGGTGTGCCCAGAGGGGGGCTGTCAATTGGCTGTTTGCATTCTCTCTGATGTGAGTGGGTACTACAGTGTCCCCTGGGTGTGCACACCCAGGTGGACATGCAGAACACATGCCGCTGTGGTGTGTGGCCAGTGTGGACCGCACAGGTGCCTGTGGTCTATGTGCCACCACCAGCACCCCTGTGGCACACATACGCACCCAATGTGTGCACATGTCAACCAACACCATGGACCTGTGTCACTGATCATGCACATCTATCCTGCCATCCAGCCGAATCGCACCTCAGCAGTGCTGCCAGGTCCTGGGCCAGTGCAGATGGCCAGGAGGTGGACTATCCCACACCATCAATGTTTGCCACAGCCGTGGCCGATCAGGAGGCTGAGGCTGCACTTGAGTTGGGGGTATTACTGCAACTGGATGATCCTGACCTCTGTCCAGCCTTGACATACTGGATGAACTCAATGTGCTGGCACCGGCCACGGAGGAGGAGGATGATGATGATAATGATGCCATCCAGCTGGGGGACCCCATCCCTGACACCACCAGTGCTAATGTTGTCCTGGTTGCTGCATGGACAGCGTCGGGCAGTGGCAGCTGTCTTGGGCCGACACATGTACCTCCCCAATCCTGCTATATGCCGTCCACTACTGTGACAGCAGTGGTTGGCCAGGGGCATGGTGCCACTTTGGGGCCCGGGGTCAGTGTCACCATTCAGCAGGACACAGTGCAACAGCAGCAGCCTGCATGGGCACAGCCATCCCAGAGCCCGCCATGCCTGCCCATGCACAGTCCCCAGCCCAATGGCAGCCTGTTGTGTGGCATCCACAGTTGGTGGATGTGGCACTGCAGCCTGGTCCACCCCTTGCCCGTCACTGCACCCCCAGGACATGGCCCCCACTAACAGGCTAGATTAGCACACCTGGCTCCTTCGGAACTCTGTGGAGGCCCAGGTGGTGCTCAGGGAGGCTATTCATGGCCTACATGTGGGTCTCATGGATGAGCATGCTGCTGCGAGGCAGGCATAGATGCTAGGCAAGTTACACCTTCTGCAGGCTGACATCATTGCAGAAATGTGCCACATGACCGCAGGCCTCAACTGGATTGCACAGGCCACTGAGGTGGGCTGTGCAGCCCTGGCACCTTGTGAATGCAGGAGTACCCACCACATGATATGCAGTGCCACCAGTACTCCCACATCACTGAGGGGTATGACCTCCTTATTGCAGACTACGTTTCCTGCCACTGCAATCCCCAACACCCCTGGAGCCATCCTGGCATTCCGTACCCCCACCCCTACACACACCTGGCCATGGTCGTGTGTGTCAGCACCCTCGGGGGTCTAGGGGTGGCCCCTTGCAGCAGGTGAACACCCTGTGGAGTTCCCCTTGCCCGGGTGGAGCCACCCAAATGTACGCCATGGCTGTTGTGACAGGCAATGATGCCATCCTGTTGCTGTCAGCCTGGCCATGTGGACTTGCAGCTGTTGATGCTGTCACCCCTACCCTGCACTGCCAAGGTCCATGTGCATTGTGGCACACACATACACATGCCTGTGGTGTCCCTGTCCCCGCTGACTGTGTGGCATCTTGGCCATGGTGTCATAATGTGTGGCATGGGCATGGTACCAGGTCAAAACAATGCAACATGAAGAGTGTTACAGGAACCATGCTGCATGCTGGATGAAACGTGAAAGGATTTAGAGCGACAGGGATAGAATAGCAGTAGGGAATTACTGCTACTCCTGTCGCTCTGCATTTCACCTGGAAGGGATCAACTAGCTGTGTGCTGGGGTGCCTGGCTGAGCTGCTCCTGTGGTGTAGTGGCTAGGGCACTAGCATATCATGAAGCAGGAGTCCTGGGACTGTGATTTGGATTCGGCTAGGTCTTCTCCTGCTGAAACTTCCATTTTTTTTTCAAAAAAGAAGTTTTACTCCCTCCCGATTTTCTACCCATCCTTGAAGTCCATGACCCCCCAGAGTTGATTATTCTAAGTCCTGGGGTGTGGGGGGCGAAGTCTATCATGTCGGGGGTGGGGGTGGGGCTCCCCATAAAAACAAATAAGTCCCATTGTATTCAATGGGGCTGCATCTTTTCTGTCAGGTTGCTGTTGTACCTGACGCTGTTTGGGATGCCACTGTTTTCCTTCTGGAATTTATTGCTGCTCAGTTATTGCTTGTGGTGACACTGCCTGCTGTGCATTTGTGCCAGTGGTGTACTCTGATCCATGCCATTCCCTCACATGCACATCTGTTCCCCCTGGCATAGCTGCCACTGCACTGGATACCTGTGTGTGGTCGTGTTCACACGTCTGTGCATGTCTTGGTGTCTGTGGATTGATCATCTAACTGCCCATGTGAGTGCCCTTGGGGCCCGCCCCCCGCACATGTGTGCATCTGCCATCCCTGTCAAGACCCCTCTGTTACTCACCTGCAGTCTCTAAGTGCACCTCCACAATCGTGTCCCTGTGTTGCCGTGCCCTAGCAGCCAGCTGTGGGTCCCTCCTGTCCAGGATTGGTTGCTCACCCTGGACCTGTGGTTCCTTATTCTCTGAACTGTCACCCTCCTGTGCCTGGACAACTATTCCATGATCAATGACCATGTTGAGGAGCATGCAACAGGCCAGGGGCTGCTTATACTGACATGGTATGTGAATCTTGCACATCAAGTTTTTTTAATTCTGATCACATATTTATATGAATGTATTTATTTAAAGACTGCTTTTTTATTAAGAATATGCTTTTGTCTTATTTTGATGTAAATATGAAAAAATAAAATGATTCTTAAAAGGCTTAATACTGCCTGAGTGCTTTTCTTGTATATAGTTTAACAGGCCAGGAATAGGCTGCAGACCTGGTCTGGGCTGTATTGTAGGGCACCACCGGACCTGTCCAGGCATCTGAATCTCATTTTGACCATGCCGAACACACGATTGATGATATTGTTTGTAGAGATCTATGCCTCATTGTACCTTTCCTCAGCCTTGGATGAGGGCCACAGTATGGGGTGAGCAGCCAAGGGCACAGGGATAGGCACTGTCACCTGTGGGGGGAATTGTAATGCATTTGTCTCCTGCAGGTGACCATGATGTCCTGTCTGCCCACCCTAGCCTGTGTTTGCTGCCTGTGTCAATCCACTCTGTTGCCATGTCTACACTCCCTGCCTGATCTTACCCTGGCATGCCTCTGAGCACTCTTCCAGCTGTTGACTGTGGACTGCCGTTACATGCATGGCGTGCCAGCACATTGTTCTGTGCTGCACAGCTTTTTGGTTCCCCTTGCCTGTCCAGTTCATCTGTAGTGCTCTTCCCTGCCCCAGGTGCAGGTCTAGCCCCAGGGCATGTGTTGCTAAATGCCCTGTCACCTGTGCCTGCTGTGTGTTTATTCCCACCCTGCCACACCCCTGGTGATCCCCCACCCACACTGTCTCCCTGTCTGTGGGCTCTACTGCAGCAGGTACTACACTCAGTGTTCCCTGTGCCTGTTGGCCAGTGCATGGGCCCTATCACCCTCCCCCGCACTGCCATCTTCTATGATGTAGACCACATAGTGGGTTCATTCGGCATGGGATTCAGCCCTACTCACCCACTAGGCAGCTGCTAGTTATCTCCCCTGTCATAAACCAGTGGCATAGGGCTGAACAATGCCAGATGTAGGCTTCGTGTGCACTCCCAGGGTGTGTGGTACAGAAAATGTTGATGCACCCTGTGGCATTGCACAGCACCTAGCAGATGATTGAATGGTAACCCTTGCAGTTCATGTATGTGTCATCGTTGGAGCCAGGTGGTTCCCTGATTGCCACATTTGTCCAGTCAATGGCCCCTAGCATGTCTGGTATGCATGCCACCCTGTAGAAGTGCTGCATTGTTTCTGTCTGCTCTGCTTGTGTGCTCGGGAATGTGATAAACTCCATAGCATGAGGCAGCAGGGTGGTGAGGAATTGTGTGAGGAGACAGGACATGGTGGGCTATGTAATGCCAGTGGTGTCACCCACTGGTATCAGGAACGTGCCTGTCATGAGCAAGCACAGTGCTGCTGTCACCATTGTCTTCACTGACATGGCATGACTCCTGTGTGTTGATACCTGCAGGTCATCATGGAGCAGCTCACAGAACTGTCTCAGAATTGCCCTGTTGAGACTGTACCAGACCACAATGCCTTCGTTAATGAGTTGTTCAAATGTGACATGAGCACAGTACCATTTGTGTTGGGCTTACCACCTGTGGGCCCTTCCTCACCCTCGTTGTTTTTCCTATCTCCTCACACCCCTCATGACAGCTTCTATGAGAAAAGCACTCCCATCCATGGCTACTGCTTTTCAGCTTCCTTCCTCTGGGTGGCTTGCAAAGTTAGGCATGCTCCTTTTATGTCTATCTTTGGGCAGCGCATCTTCAGGTTGCACTACACTTGTGCTGCTCATTTTGGCTGATTATGCAGGTGCATGGCACATTCATGGGAATGCCCCTTCTACATGCGCCACATACATTATATTTGCACTGTGGTGCATCTGGAGATGCACGCTGCATCTCTGCCATTTAAATATTGTGCTTCGGTGCAATTTTTGAGATGGGCAGTGAATCTCTACTTTGTGCCATACATCTCCTTTGAAAATGTGGGCCATAGAGTTTTGTAATGGTTTCTCTGCTGATTGTGGATTCTAAGTGCCCAACTGGCCATATCTGTAAATTCTGGGATGTGACCAGAGGTTTGGGCCACTAGCATGGACCAGCTACCTTATTCATTAATTATCCAATTAAGTAATAAATTTATTTACTTATTTATGTATTTATTTATTGATTGATTGATTGATTTATGTTGCTATATGGGAACAGTATGTGTTATCATGGAGAGATGTAAAAGCATCAGTTTTGCTCAAAAACTGAGGCAGGTCCCATTTTTTAAACACCCAAATCAATATAAAATATAAAAATGATAAATATTTACAGTAAAACAAATACATCAGCAATCAACTTTTTCCACTTTTTCATATGTTTTGTGCTTGTTGCTGAATGCTGTTATTGTGACAGCAGTAGTACTGCATACACTGAGGCAGCTCTAAATTTCTTTTAATACAGACATGTTAAGAGCTACATGCAGGAACCATGATACAGGGTAACTAGGATAAACTTTATTAGTCTTTGCTAACATGAACAAAAATGTTTAAAGTATTACGAGTCATGAGGTGTCAAGGCATACACTGGCAGGGGTACACTGTGCTAGATGAGTTAAGCCATAGAGTGGCACGGTTGCACTATGCTATTTAAACATCAATTGCAACTCTCACAACAGATCTCTTCCTAATGGATAGATTGAACAAACTATGACTTTACAAGCCAATACATTGAATGTTTGCTCTGAATGCAGTCTTTCTTTTCTTTACTTCACAACAAAGTCTTTGGGATTGCCAGAAAGAATTATGACTCTACCACTTTGTGTGGCTCCTGTTTGTTGACTCCATTGACCTGCCCTCTGTAGGCAACCATATTAATGGGATTTTACCTTCTATGTCAGATGTCTGTCAGGTAGTCCTTGTGTCAGCTCAGACACATCACCAGTAGCAGAGGTTGCTTCACAGTTAACAGACTCTTCTGCTGAAGTCTCTGGGTCTGAAGAACTCTGATTTTCTGAATCTATAATAATTGGCGGTTGTGTGGATTATTCCTTGGCAGGTCTTTTAACATGATGGTTTCTACAGTACAGTTGCCCTTCTACCTCTACTAAATATTATCTCGGTACTACCCGTTTCACACATGTATCTTCTCACCACTGTTTGTCTTTATCCTGGTGTGTTGGTTATAGCCTTACATGTTGTCCCATCTTGAGTTCCAGGAGACCTTTGATACCACTATTACAGCAGTTTTTGGCTTTCCTCCTCTGCAAATTTGTTTTTTTCTGCAACACTTTAAACTGACGTCCACTGGTAAACAGAGGTCCATCATATGTGATTATCATCTCTGTGATTCCATAATGGATGAACTGTCTGTAGCAGCATTAAATGTTAGCAGAGGCAGGTGTTGTGCATAAATGGTCTAACTACCAGTAACTGTAGTAGTAATCAACCATGACAAGATACCCCTGGTTGTCCAGTATAAATAAATTAATTTCTGTTTTGCTCCATGGCCAGTTATTTTATGAGTCATGAGACATTCTTTTTGTTGTCTGGCTGAGAACGCTTTGCAAATGCTACTTTGACTTACAGAAACATAGAAAAAGAAAAAGACAGCAGAAGGAGACAAAGGGTCCATCTAGTCTGCCCATGTTGCTGTGTGAATTCCTTTCTCTCACTGCTCATGTTGGCCAAAATAGAACATCTCCGTGCTCATGTTGGCCAATGTAGAACATCTCAAGTATTTTGCAGACGTGCTTCTTCATCATTATGACTACAATGTATGCAAGTTACCATTTCAGGATTCATGTCTTTAGGTATGATGACTCTGCTATCTTTGAAGAGCACACCATTTTGTATAGTCAGTCCTTCACTGTAAGTCCAATATTCACAAAGGTTGTGTCACTTCTTCCTTCTTGTTATGCCACCCTGACAGAATGACTGTTTTGAATGTCTGCAGTGCTGTGTCTCTTTGGGTGCCTTTGTATTTGAAGAAGACACGGATCAGTAACAAATGAGAATTCAGCCTGGTTGATGTGATGAAGTTCTTGGAGGGGGGAACTTCTTGTTGCATGACAAAATCTCATATTCAAGGATCTCCTCAGTTACAGCTCTTTGAGGTACTGATGTTTTGGAGCTAAATCCAACAAGAAATATCTGGGAGCCTCTCTTATACCATATATCCAAGTGATATTTTTGGATTTTCAGTAGAATTCTTTTGAGACATTTTGGAGCTGATAGCAGAGATGCTTTTAAAGATAGGTTCCAAGGGTTTGTGGTCTGTGTTGACATGTATATGGTGACAGTACAGGATTTAGTGATCAAATTTAGTACATTCAGAAACAATTGCTAGGCATTCTATCTCTATATGTCCATAGTTATGTGCTCAGGAGAAAGGGTTTGAGCAAAGGCCACAGGTTGCCCGTGTTGCAATAATGCTGCTCCAGGTCTCCTTTCAGTAAGCTTGCATTGCATGGTTACTGATTCAGTGACATCACAGTATTTCAACACCAGATGGTTTGTCACCAGTCTTCAGATTTGCTGAAATGCCTCTTGCTGTTATGATTTTTCATATCATCATATCATATCAACTTTATTTATGAACACTGTTCCAAAAGATCAAAGCGCTGTACAATAAGCAATAAAATCACTTATACAGTAATAAATAAAAGTAAAATCAAACAGTTATAAAATGGTCATAAGTCTAAAATAACAGAAGCTAGCTATCATCCAACCTCTCTTTCTGTCAGTCTGTGAAGAGGTTCACTAATCCCTGAGAGACAAGGTAGCAATTTGGACAGAAAGTTGACAAATCCCAGAAAACACTGTATGACCTCCATGCCTTTTGGTTTAGGCATATCCAAAAGTATTTGTTCATTTTCTGAGTTTGGGTTTAAAACTTCTGCAGTGAGAAGGTGTCCAATGTAGGGAACTGCAGACATGGGAAGTCTCAGAGTTTTCTTGTTATGTTTGAGTTTTACATGTTTAGCCTGCTTCAGTAGTGCAGTCAGACTGTGATCGGGGTCTGCATTTGCTTCTTCTAGGGAGTTCCCACACTCAAACACTAAGATGTCATTAGGAATAACTTCCATACCCTTGATCCCTTCCAGTACTTCATAATAGTGTCACTGGTATTCCCCTTGGGCTGGTGATATGCCAACTGGCATACACATCCACTGGTATCTACCAAAGAGGATCCAAAAGGTCATCAGGTAACTGCTTTCTTCATACAGTTTTACTTGCCAGGACCTGTCTTTGGCATCAGCACTGAAAGTATGTTTGCCATAGTGAGTCTTGATAATATTTCCTCTACAGTTAGGTAATGGGTGTGTTTGAAAACTTCATTGAGATGCAGTGGATCTATACAAATGTAGAATTTTCCAGGCTTCTTTACAGCCACCCGATTGCTGATCCAGGCTATTGGTTTTGTAACTTTCTTCAGTACTCCCATTTCCTCAAGACTATTAATTGATTTATTCAGCTCTTTCTTTAAAGGAAGTGCTATTTTATGGGGAACTTGCTGCATTGGTTTAATTTCAGGGTTTATTTCCACATGATATTCTCCCGTCATACATCTAAGTTCCCTTAAGACAGCCACTACAGCTTCAGAATTTGTTCCTTAGTTGGTGGCACATTGCCAGGACTATCAATGGCATTACATCTCATTACATCCCCTGCATCTAGTAGGAATCCCACATTTCTCTAGATTTAGCTGATAGTAGCAGCACCTGGGATGTGTCAGTTAAGCTTGGTGCCCTGTACAGAAACCATGACTGCATCCTGTTGCCAGCCTGCCATGCTATCATCCAAAGAATGATCCTCTCAATCTTTGACTATGGCAACATAGTCTATAGTGCTGCCCCAGGTTCTGCCCCAGCCAGACTGGACACTCTCTTCCACTCTTTTTGCCATTTTGCCCTTGACAGTCCCCTCACACTCATCACTGTTCCATGTATCAATCTCTCTCCTTTCCTTCCCTCGAGGACAGGTGCCGTACACACTGTGCCAACTTTGAGAGCAAATTCTGGTTCAGTTCTCTCCCCTCCTATCTCTCTGCCTCTCTCTCCTGCCCCCTCCACACTCCCACTCCTTCAGAAACTCCAATGATTGTACTCTTGTAGTCCCTCCAGTCTTCACAACCATTGGCCAAGCTGCTTTCAGCTATCGTTTCCCAAAAATCTGGAACTCCCTTACTCTTGTCATCCATCTTGCCCCTGCCCCTTTGGTCCTCTCAAACCACCTCAGAGGCATTACCTCCCCCTCCTGCAATTGCTCTTAATTCGCACACCCCCACCCTGTCCACCCCTTCCCATCCTCTCTACTGTCTCTGCTCCCTATTCCCTCTTACCACTGTCTAATTGTTTACCATTGCTTAGAGGCACTTATGCTGCAATTGCTCTACACTTTTTGTCAGATAACTGTAACTGTTTTCACCCAGTATTCAGGACATGTTACTGTACCCATCCTCATTGTATATGTGTACTTGTGTGCTATTTCTGCTTGTAATTGGATTGCTAACTTGAATAGTACCTATTTCTCATTGTATATTGCACTGGTGCATTATTTCTTCTCTATAAATGGATTGTCAATGTGTTACTGTACTTGTTTCTCATTCTTTCATGCCTCACTCTGCACCATCCCCCTTCCCTCCAGGATGCATCTGGAAACAAGCTGTCAGCTCAGTATGCTTTTCCTGGTAAAACCTTTAAATAAATAAATACATTTCAATGTTTAGGCTGTGGTGCTTACTCCTGTATGAACAAATCAATGTACATTTTCCCCTTGGGTGCATGATGGAGCCATTGTAGAACTTTAGCCTGGAACTGCTTTGCTGTAATTTTGGAGAACTACTTTGCACGATTTTGTAAGAATCACTAAAACTTACTACATTACAAGTAGAGCCACTATCAGTTTGACACCTAAATGTGTGAGCTAGTAGTGTGGACAATGGGTCCTATGTATGATGCCAACATACCCACGGAAACTGGGTGTGTTGTTATCATACACATGAATGCTGTGGAGGGGGAACCACATGACATTCACATGGGGGGTGCACAGCAGTTACTTGCCTGATCCCCCAGCTCCATGGACAGCAATGCACAGGAGGTGAGTGGGGATGTGCCAGCACTAAGCGCCATGCACCATGGTGAGTATTGCTCTGCACTGGGGTGCGTAGGTGTCCGACTGTTATGCCAGGGACAGCCATGCAGTAAGTTCCTCTATGCAATCAGCCCCAGGTGCACTGGATGGTAGAACAGCCTTGTGACCATCAGGCAGACTCCCCACACACAACTTGGGCCAGCTCCGACCCCGTACCCTCATGGCAGATACCCCTATACACACAACAGTGTGCTTTCCCCTGATGCTGCACCCCCAACCCAAGGCTGCACTGCCATGCCCATGCAACCCATTACCCTGGCATGGCACCCAGAGAGTCACAGCCAAGCCCCCTACCTGGCAGCACCCATCCATGGTCCATACCACCCCCCATGGGGTCACCCAACCAAGGTAGCACACAGCAGCCCCTCTGACCCTACATAGGCAGAGGTGACCGGTTCCCCCTGACCCTGACCTGACCCCTTGTAGCCAGAGGTCCCCACCCCCCACGGCACCAACGCCCCCACTGTGCCTGCAGTGTCAGTGCTGTGGGCTGGACAGCCAGTGGCACAGCTCTCCACATACATCCACTGTCACTGACAGTTTGACTTACGCAGGGGCATGCAGCAGATGCGCACCCATGTATGTCAGATGGCTGGTAGCCATGGAGGTGTGTGGAGGGCTGTGTCACTGGCCATCTCTGACTGTGGCACCACTGGATGGTAAGGGGTCATGGGGGGTAGCCGGTGCCACCGGGGGGATCCACTGGTGACTGGGGTTGGATTGGGCCATAGGGTGCAGTGAGCACTTCTGTGTACAGGGAGGGGAGCATGTGCCTCCCTGGACCAATGCCTGCATGTGGGTGGGGTCTGCACATAGGGAGGTGGGCTGTCATGTGTGGGGTGGGCAGTGGGCCCGTTGGGTGGCTGGTGTTGGCAGTAAGGTGGCTCAGGTCTGTGCTCCTGTGGGTACTATTCATGCATCTGGACCCACTCCTCCCCACTTTAGGGATCCACTCTGGGACCTGGAATGGGCTTCCTATTGGATGTTTGCCCAGGTCTGCTACTCTGCCCTGGGACCCTGTGCAGTCCTGCATGTTGTGGGGATGGGGCCATGAACAAGTGGCCACCAGTAGTGCACGCCGGCATGTGTGCACCTGTCCACAGGTGCAGAGCTACCCAGGCAGGATACACACCTCCAGTGCTTATTTCCCGCCCCTTAGTGCATAGAGTCCAATGCTTTTAGTTGCAGCTGGGCAAACAATTTTTTATGTTTGCTTTTACAAGCACCAACCCAGTGGGTGATAATGTAGAAAAACTCATTGGAAGAGGTGCCACTGTCACTCTCCACATAGTGTTCATTATGGGACTGCCCATGTTGCTGTTTGCATACCTTTGCAAAATGGTTACTTTTATGATAGTAATCACATGTGGTGGCATATGCCGGATATTTCCCTCACTTGTGCTTTCCTCCACAGTACACACACTGATGCTACTCCTTGTCCTCATAGTGCTGCTCTTCTTTATGCTTTATTACATTTGTTTGCTTGCATCTAGTGTGTGTGTTTGCTAGTTTTCTTCTACTATTTCAGCTGCTTTCATTTTTTGTAAGAGTTTCCTTCACTTGCTGTCTAGTGCAGCATATATCAATGGCCTGATTAAATCCCAAATCTGACTGATGCAACAAAATGGCTCTTGCCTCAGTATCTTTAGTACCTAGGACAATACGGTCTTGAGTAAAATCACTAGTAAGTGTTCCACAGTTGCACAAGAAACTAGCCAGCTCACCCTGGCTGCATATTGATCTATGTTTTTACTTTCAATTTGGTCAGATGCATTGAAAATTTATTTCTCACAGATTACATTTCATGTACTGCAGGTATAAGAGGTTTTTCCAAAGTATCGAGAATTTTAGTTGTGTCTTTTCTTTCCTCTTTAGTTAATTGTAAATGTTGACAAATTAGGAAAAAATCCTTACCTATAGCAATATTGTGCAGCCACTCTGACTGCCATATATTCTTTGTCCATCTTTGCAGCTATTTCATCATTTGTCCATGTAGTACAAAATAAGTTCCAGTTTTCACAAATATCTCCTCTCATCTGCATTGCTGCAGGCAGAGGAATGTTGCTGATAGACATATTGTGGTGAACGAATGCTGTTAGAACTACTACCAAATTCTAAAAAGATGAAAAATGTGATTTTCTTTTGACACTATGTTAAAAGCAACAGCCCAGAGCCATGATTCAGGGTAACTACGGTAAAGGTAATTAATCTTTGCAAGCATGGACAACAATGTTAACAGTGTGTTAATGTGTTAATAGTAGCAGTAGTGTATATATATATATATATATATATATAAAAAATGGATTAATATTTTTTCACCAAACAAAAAGCGGCATATTCCTTGACCCAAGCTCTTTCAATGTGCCAAGTTGCAGAGCAGCACGCCACACAAAAGCCTCACAGTGCCATGGACAAAATCTAAAAAACTACCCACAGAAATGGCGAAAAGTGCATTTTTCAGCATTTTGGTGTGCAAAAAATGTAAGTCTGACCAAAACAAAATTTGGCAAATCGAATGACCTACCATGCCCCACCATGCATACCAGATTTCATGTAAACCCGTTGAATGGGTCTAAAGTTATTAACATGCACAATTTTGAGTTTAACACAGAAGTGGCTTCATAACCCTAAATATAGGGATGTGACTGCACCCCTATTACACATATATATATTTTTTTTTAAGTTGTTTAACCAGGAGTAGCACACTAAGCTGCAAGCTTTTTTACAGGTGCGACCTGGGAGCACAGGGAAGTTAAGTGACTTGCTCAGGGTCACACAGTATGTAAGTGGAAGCTGTGGGATTCAAACCCAGGTGTGGTCTGCTGGATGTCACCAGATTTGTAGCTCAGAGCCTTAAACCACTGCGCTATACTGCCTCCCGAAGGATATATATACAGTATATGGACAGTGAGAGACAGAGACATTATAGGGGCACATTCATGCCCATATAGCTAGGGTTGAGTAGCATGTTTAATGTTAAACCTCAAATTTTGCACTTTAATAGCGTTGCAATTATTCAATGGATTTGCACAAAATTTGGCATGTGCTGTCCTGTGGGGGCAGATCTCTTTACTTGGCAAGTTTCATTCCAGTTGGATGTGCAGAGTCTGAGATAGGGAAAGTGCAAAACCTTAAAAGTTCCTACTTTTAGCACCAGCGGGTATTACTCCCATAGATTACTTCCCAGCTGGACAGATGTTGTTTGTCCATCCAGGGAATAATACAGTTCTTTTGTTGCCTGCTTGTTTAGGCTCTGCTCCTCAAGTTATTGTAAGCCTGTCCCTCTAACTGTATTCATACAGATGTATGTAACAGGTCAGTAATATTATTGTTATGTGTCCAACAGCTTTATTCCATGTAATGCTTGTTAAAGTCAAATCAAATGAAAAACTTATTAACCGTAAAAAAAAGTTGCCACTTTTTGCAGTCTTTTCCTCATCGCCTTGTGCCCACACATTGTGGAATTCTGGTGTGAATTTTTTATGGTAGAAACAGCTTGGGTCACAGGACTGCACTGTATTTGTTTGGTGAAAAAAATATTAGTTTGCTGCAAACTTATTCAGTTTTTAAGTTCACATTATTTCCAGTCGGAAGTTCGCTCTCCAGGATACAGAGAGAATGTTCAACAAATGACTAGGCCTCACGGAAAAATATACTTTTTCAAGAGGGGCCAATCCTTTTTCACCACAAAAAAATTCCTTTTTGTGAACTGCCATCTTGTTTATTTTTTTCCAGAAACTAAAAAGCTTGGAAAATACATAAATATTTTGTCATTTTAAAAATGAAACATAAGAACCTACCTAAGTAGGCCCCATTTAGCTATATTCCGATGTTTGTTTTTCACAATTAGGGCCAGAAATCTGCTGCAGTTATTCAGTTTTTAAGTTCCCATTATTTCCAATGGCAACATTACACTCCAGGATAGAGGGAGAAAGTTCAACAAAGGATTTGGACTCACGAAAAAGAATTCTTTTTTGTGAGGGGGCAATCCTTTTTTTACCACAAAAAAATTATTTTTTGTGAGCCATCATGTTGATTTTTTCCATAAACAAAAAGCTTGGAAAATGCATGAAAGTGTTTTCATTTTAAAAATCAGACACCCAAACCTACATAAGTGGACCCTGTTTAGCTAGATTCTGAAGTTTGTTTTTCACAATTAGGGCCAGAAATACTTTTTAAGGGCACCCAAAATCCTGGGTGCCCAACTTAGTGAGAGAGGCACTTCCCCCGTGTTCTCTGCATGAGAACAGTGGGAATTTCTTGACTTCTGCAGCTGCAACTGAACTTGTGCTGCTGGCTGCAGTGTGAACTGTGAACCCCCTTGCCCTGGTGTCTAGTGGCACACTCTTACCCGATTGTCGTTTCCATAGTAGTTCACTTTTTCAGTGTGTAGCAACAACATATAAGAAGTAAAATATATTTATAACATGTTGTACTGCACCACTGAAGCAAAGCAGTGCCAAGTGATATTTTAGAAACAGGCTTCTTTGATTCCAAGCTTCCGCGCATCTCTGCCCAAACATAGAAAAAATTCAAAAACACATTAATTCATAGGTATGTTGAAATGTACAAATCATGCATTGAACCTCTAGACTAATAGTATAGAAACACAGAAATATAGAATTTGATGGCAGATAAGGACCGCTAGACCCACCCAGTCTGCTCATTTTCCCTACTTGCTGCTAAAGCCGCAGACCCTACTTGATCTCTGGCTTTACCTTCTTGTCCATATTGTTAGGATTCCCCTAACGCCTGTCCCATGCATTTTTGAATTCCCCCACTGTGTCTGCCCCCACCTCCTCCACTGGGAGTCTATTCCATGCATCCACTGCCCTTTCCATGAAGGTATACTTCCTCATGTTACCTCTTAGTCTACCTGCTTCCAACCTCATGTCATGCCCACTCATTCCTCAACATCTCCTTTTCGGGAAGATGCTACCCTCCTCAGGTACCCTATTTATACCCTTAAGGTATTTGCAGGTTTTATCATATCTCTCCTGTCCCTCCTGTCTTCCAGGGTGTACATATTGAAGTCTTCCAGTCTCTCCTCATATCATCTTTGTTGCTCTTCTTTGAACTGCCTCCACCCTGTCTACATCCTTAAGGGCATGTGGCCACCAGAACTGGACATAGTACTCTAAATAAGGCCTCATCAGTGATTTGTACAGTGGCATCACCACCTCTTTTCTTCTGCAGGTGATACATCCCCTTCTGCTCCCAAGCATCTCACTGGCTCTCCCCACAGCCTTGGCACATTGTTTAGCTGCCTTTAGTCATCAGATATGATTACCCCAAATCACTTTCTTATTTGGTGACCGTTAGTATGCCCCCCATCATGTAAGTCTCCCCTGGGTTCTTGCATCCCAAATGCATGATTTTGCACTTTTTCACATTAAATTACAGCTGCCACACTCTAAACCATTCCCCCAGTTTACCTATGTCCCTCCTCATTTTTTTCACCCCTCCTGGAGTGTCCACCCTGTTGTAGATCTTAGTGTCATCAGCAAAGAGGCACACCTTCCCTTCTAGCCCCTCCACAATGTCACTTATGAAGACATTAAACAGGACTGGCCCCAGAACTGATCCTTGTGGCACCCCACTGGTCATGCTCCTTTCCTCAGATTGAGCTCCATTTACCACCCCCTGTCTTCTATCACTCAACATGTTCCTAACCCAGTTTACAAGCTTGTGATCCACTCCTAGGCTACTAGCTTTTTCACAAGTCTTCTTTGTGGAATGGTATCAAGGCCTTATTGAAATCCAGGTAGGTCACATCCACTGCTCTGCCCAATCCACTTCCCTAGTCACGCAGTCAGAAAGAATTCAATTAGATTTGTTTGACATGACCTTCCCACTGTGACTCCATGCTGTCTCAGATCCTGAGCTCTGCTGGATTCAAGGTGTTCCACAATCCTTTCTTGATTCCATAATTTCCTCCACTATTGAGATGAGGCTGACTGGTCAATAGTTTTCAGTCTCCTCCCTACTCCCACTTTTGTGAAGAGGGGCTACATCTGCCCTCCTCCAGTCCTCTGGAACCACTCCCATATTAACTGATTTGTTGAACAGGGCTGCCAGTGGTGCTGCCAGTACCTTCCTTAGTTCCCTTAATATTCTAGGATGTATCTCATATGGTCCCATTGCTTTGTCCTCTTTCAGTTCTGTGAGTTCTTTTAGGACTCTCTCTTCCATAAATGGACTGGTATCCACCTCCCTCTCATATTTGTTCATGTTGCCTATATGTAGTCCCTCACCTTATCCTTCTTCTGTGAATACGGGACAAAAATATTTGTTCAGTATTGATGCTTTTTGCAGGTCCTCTTCCACACACTCCTCTTCTCCCCCTTTAAGACTTACAATCCCATCCTTGTTTTTTCTTCTTTCACTAATGTACCTATAAAAAGTATTTATTTATTTATTTATATATTTATTTAGAGTCTAGGATTACAAGTACATTTGAGCCAAGGCTCTTATACAAAGGTCCCACATCAATTGAGGTGCAATAAAGACATTACATAGAGTTGAGTAACAATCCAGAAATGGTGCACAGACATTTTTAAGCAGCTGAAATACATTACATTGAGGGAAAGTGAGTACCAGGAGGCAGGGTAGTGAGAAGTAACTGAGGCTTGGAATGGACACAAAAAGAGCAGTGCAGCTGTGGGCATTTGTTGGACCTTAAAAAAGTGCTTGGGGTATAGGAGGAAAAAACTTGAGGGGAGGGTAGGCTGTAGGAAGAGGAAGAAGAAGAGAGGGGGTAGGAGTAGAAGTGCTTGGAGGGAGATCAGATTATGAGGGACAGTTGCAGGAGCTAGAGGCAGCTAGGTGGAGATGAAGGTTGGCTTTGAATGGGCCTAGCTTTTTCAGAGAGGAGACGTCTTGTTGAGTCCATTAATCCAGCTAGGAGCTTGGTACGCAAAGGATCTTTGGCCCTGTGTGGTACTGCACCGAGGAATGTGCAGCATTTGATTTTCTGAAGCCCTGGTGAGGTGGGGATTGCATACTGTATGGAGAAGACTTTGGACTCCAGTGGGAGCAAGATGTAGCATCATTTTCTTAGCCATTAGACAAGTTTGGTACTTGATATGGTTTGA
This sequence comes from Neoceratodus forsteri, assembly GCA_016271365.2. Lineage (NCBI taxonomy): Eukaryota > Metazoa > Chordata > Ceratodontiformes > Ceratodontidae > Neoceratodus > Neoceratodus forsteri. Next base: position 320,026,178 of record CM028134.1, read on the forward strand.
TAACTGGAGCCACCCTATTTGGGCATAAGGGTCACACGTATGGATGAGTCAGTGGGATCCTGTGATGAGTCAGCAGGCTTTGTTTAGGGCCAAGAATAAGTGCCTGAGGACTGTGTCAGTTGCAGAGCCATAAATTATCAGACCATAGTTGATTAGAGAGACTACCGAGCTGTGTACTGCTATCCTTAAGGCAGTCAAGGTAAGGCATTGCCTGTGCCTGTAGAGGAGACCAATGCATGTGTTTGCAGCTTTGGCAACACTATCTATGTGGATGCTGTAGGATAGGTTGCTGTGTACGGTGATCCCCAAATATTTAAAGGAGTGAACCTGTTCCAGGACAGCACCAAGGCAGTTTGTAATATTAAGGGGGTGAAGCCTATGTTTGCTGTGAGAGCCACAGAAAAGCATTGCCTTGGTTTTCTTATAGCTGAGAAGCAGCTTTTGACTACTAAACCATGTTTTAATGGAGGTGAAACCTTTCTGAAGATTGTTTTGAAGTAGGCAAGGGTTCTGTTGGGTGGTGTGAATGACAGCATCATCAGCATAGAGTAGGATTTGTTCCAGACAGGATTGTGAAAGATTGTTCAAAAACAGGCTGAAGAGGAGTGACCTGAGAATGGATCCATAGGATACTCCTGAGCATACTGGTCTAGCATCTGAGAGGACATCAGCAATTTTCATTCTTTGGGAATGGTTTTCCAGGTAGCTCTTAAACCAAGTTATAGACTCAGGGGAGAGCCCAGCTTTTAGCAGTTCTGTGAGGAGTATCCAATGATGGACAGTGTCAAAATCCTTGGTCAGGTCTATGAAGACCGAACCAATGAGGTAATTATTGTCCAGAAAGTTGTGAATTGCTCCTGTGAATTCAAGGAGGGCAGATGTGGTGCTGTGATTTCTGAAGCTGTGCTGTTGTTTACAAAGGATGTTGTACTTGTACAGATATTCCATTAGCTGGTCAGATACCAGACGTTCAATGGCTTTTGGAGGATAGTATGGATATAGGCCTATAATTTCCATGAAGGGACTTGTCCCAACTCTTGTGGACTGGTGTCACAGTGGCAGATTTTCATCTGTCAGGGAACTGGCCAAGGGTGATAGAGAGGTTGAAAAGCCAGGTTAGAGGAGATAGCACTTCATCAAGAGTAAGAGACAGCAGTTTGTGGTCGAGTGAGTTGCCACTTATTCAAGGTCCAGCAATTGCTTTACAGATGTATCTATGTCTTGTCCAAATTTTTTAGCCTCCAGTGCTATTTTTTCCTCCATTTGTGCCTTTGCACTCCTGACTGCTTTCCCTGTTTCCCTCTGTTTATCCAGGTGTTCTACCCTGTCCTCCTCATTCTGTGTTTCCTTGTATTTCCTCAAAGCCATCTTTTTTGCCCATACCTTCCCAACCACTTCCTTTGAGAACCATAGTGGTTTTCTCTTCCTCTTGCCCTTGTTTACTTGCCTAATGCAAAAGTTTGTCACCTCAGCATAGCACAATAATAATTTGCAGTGGAGATGGTTTAAGTGCAGTGGAGATGAAATTCTAGATGTGATGCTTAAAACTGTATTAGCTCCAATACATCATGAGCCTTTTTCACTAAACACACACACCATTTAATTTGTATTGTAGAAAAGTCAATAGATAGCGAACAAAACACAAAACAATCATTTACTGATATGCAGACATTTTAGAAGTGTGGTTTGTCTGTAGATGCAGAAGTTAAAGGCCTGTTTTAGTAGAGCCAATGGGGTAGTATATACTGTGTGTAACGCAAATACCATGAATGAGAAAACTAAAGCAGCGGAGAGGAGGATTTATCTGACTTCTTCACAACAATTTTAAAAAGTTGATTATTAGATCCCTGTCTCAGAAATGCAATTTCTGTTTTTATTTTCATTTATGTCTAAAGATAAATAGAATAATAGATAGATGAGTATCTATTACAAGGCTGTTAGACCATTGAGAGGTTTTGGGGACTTGGAACCTCGAGAGCGAAGCTCGAGAGGTTCGCAAAGTCTCCAAAACCTCGAGATGGTCTGACTGCCTTGTAATAGATACTCATTTAGCTGTTATTTTTTGTAATATATGGATCCAGTTGCAAATAAACAGGAGTTTTTTATGTGGATTACTCAAAATGGACTGGCCAACCACAGCACTGAAGACGCGCAGTCTCGAAGCCGCACGCAGCATTGCACAGTCTGTCTTGCTTGTTTCTGAACATTTTCTATGTTTGCATTTATTAGGCAGTCCTACCTTTCAGTTTCTTTCTTTGTTTTGCGATTGCAGGATCAGCCAGATATTCCAATATGGTGTATGTTTCAAGAAAAAAGAAATGAAGATCAAGCATTCCTCTCGCTAAGTGAGGGGAAACAACCACCATGTTTTTCATTTTGTTTTCCCCGCCCTCAGAGAAAAGCTGCCAATGGGGATGCACGCCATCACTATGGCTATGGAAGAAGGGACGTGCCACCATGGCAACTAGTTTTCTTGGCAGGCAGAGTTGCACAGGCACTGTGGCATTTTGGTGATAATACTATCGTTCACAGCTGAAACGATGGTATTATCAGCAGTGAACGATGGTATTATCACTTCGGCAATGACTATTATTGAAAATGAAGTGGTCTATTACAGGGATTTTTTTGTATGGAATTTGATGGTATTATTTTCAATATCCATATATTACAAAATCATAAATAGTTACCTTTCTGGTTGCCTTCTTTTCCCTTTGTTTTTGAAAATGAGCCGGAGGTTTGAAGAAAGGTGCTGTATTACTCCAATACTTGTATTGCCTAGTCCTTACAAAAATTGCTCTCGTTATGTCAAAACTATTCACTTAAAAAATTTGTCCTAAAGTGATTTTGGCATTTAGTAAACATGTTGGTTTCTCAGTGTGAGACTGACACTATAAATTATGCATTTATATTTCAAATGGTGCTATTAGCATTAGTCTTTATTTCGAGAAACGCAGAGGGCTGCTTGTAATTGACTACTTCATTCATGCAGCATAAGTCTTTACTGCTCTTCAAATGTCAACACTTATATCACAATATTGCATGGGAAACTGTAGCTGGACACTCTTCATTATGGAAACCAGGAAGGGGGGCTGTTTAAAATCCAAAGCATCCAGTCACATACCAACTCGACCAGCGGTCAGAAATCAAGACTGGTGCTTCTACCACCTTTTCCCACTTTAAACTCATCACAGACAGATTTTTTAGTGCAAAATAAACTAGAGGCCAGCCAAAAAAGAGAAGTAGTAGTTAGTTGTGTTCAATTCACTTTTCCAGCGTATAGCCACAACAGCTAAGAATTTAAATACATTTATAACAAGTTGTACTGTACCATTGAAGCAAAGTAGAGCCAAGTGATATTTTAGAAACAGGCTTCCTTGATTCCAACCTTCCAAGTCTCTGAACAAACAGAGAAAATTCAAAAAAACACATTAATTCATGATTATATTGAAACATACAAACCATGCATTGAACCTCTAGACTACTAGCGCAATAATAATTTGCAGTGGAGATAAAATCCTCCATCTGAAACTTAAAATTGTATTAGCTCCAATACATTCTGTGCCCTTATCACTAAATACACACACACCATGTAATTTATTTATTCAAAATTTTGGTAACCAGGAAAGGCACCCTGAGTCAAGGCTCATTTCCAGGTGTAACCCAGGGTAGGGGATAGGGACAATAATATGACATCATATGCAGGAGGGATTTACATACAGGAAAATGCAATAAATACAATATTTACATTAATGTGGAAACAATTCACATTGTGGATAATGTAGCGCACAAGAATAAACAAAACATAGCATTAAAGTCTGAGTGTTGCTTTCTGACAAAAAAAAGTGTAGTGAAACACAGAAAAGCAAGGGGAGATTTATATATTTCTGTTTAATTAGCAATTGGGAGACTGTGCTGTGGAGTAGTGGTTTGTTGATAGAGAAAAAGGAGGGGAGCAAGGTGAGAGGAGGCCATGGAAGGGAGTAAGAGGGTGGCAGGGTAAGTGGACAGAGGTCATTAGGGGGATGGTGTAGGCAGCTAGGGCAGCTGGGGGAGGTAGGCATGTTGACTCAAGTGTCAGGAGTGGGAGAGCATAAATGTATAGGGAAGGGAAGCAGTTCAAAGTGCTTTTTGAGGGATGCTGTGGTATGCAGAAGGAGGACTGGGAGAAGGAGACTATTCCAGAGTGCTGGGAGCCTGTACGCAAAGTATAATTTACCCAAAAGTGAGTGTGATTGGGGTACAGCAAAGAAGCCGTGGTTGTGGGACAGCAGCAAGTATACCGAGTTGGGGAAAGAGGCTAGCAACAAAGAAAGGTAGGAGGGGAAGGGTGTCAAACCAGTATTTAGTGATGAAATAGGTGCAATGAGTAAGATGGTGGTTGGCAAGAGAGGGGAGAGATATAGCTCGATAGAGCGAGTAGTGATGAATGTGATAAGATAGGTTTGTGGTGAAACAGCAGAAGGCATGGAACAGAGGGTCCAGCTTGGCTAGGGATGATTGGGGTGCTGAGCTATATACTACATCGCCATAGTCAATAGAAGAGAGGATGAGCTTGGAGATGAGTTTCTTCCTGATGGGAAGTGAGAGACTATCTTTGTGTCTATACAGCATGCTAATTTAGGATGCAGCTTGCGATGGATAGCATCAAGGTGGCAGGAGAAGTCCAGTTTCGGGTCCAGTCAAACTCCCAAGTACTTACATGAATCAACAGTCTCAATTTTGGAGCCATCTAAGGCAAGGAAGGAGAGGGGAAAGGGAGTCTGGCCAGTTTCTGTGCAGAGCCAAATGCCATGGTGACCATTTTTTTGGTGTTACATGTGAGTGAACTGGCTTCAAACCATCGCAGCATTTTTACAAAGTCAGCCTGGAGGATGGGTTTGATATGCGCAAGGGAGGGATCAGAAGCTAAAATTACCATATTGCCAGTGTACACATGGACAAGTGAGGCAGAGCAGATAGAGGGGAGGTCATTTACAAATATAGAGAATAATATAGGCCCAAAACTCAATCTCTGCTGTACCCCAGCAAGGATGGGGAGTGAGGGGGCAGATTTGGTGTCACCCATCTGCACATATTGGAATCTGTCTGACAGATAGGCCTTGAACCAATCAGTGGCCAAAGGCAAAAGCCCAATAGAGAAGAGTTTGTCCAAGAGGAGTCTATGGGAGACTGAGTCAAAGGTCTTGGCAAGGTTGACAAAGATGGCCAGTGTCAGATGGCCTTTGTCCATAGTGGTATGGATATGATTAGTGAGGCAGAAAAGGAAGTAGAGTGAAGACACCGAAACCGAGATTGGTAAGGTGTCACTATGTCATTTGTGGCCAAGAAGGAGTTTAACCTTTTAGAGATGAAGGATACAAGAATTTTTGAGAGGGAGGGGAGGAGGGAGATAGGCCTATAGTTGCTTGAAATGAAGGGGTCATCCCCTTTGTGAAGCAAGATCACTTTGGCTAGTTTCCAGGCCTTGTGCAGTGAACATGGAGAGAGTGAGAGATTTATGTTGTAGAAAATAGAAAAATTAATAGTGAAAAAAACACAAAACAATCATTTGCTAATATGCAAACATTTTAGAAGCATGGCTTGTCTGTACATGCAGAAGTTTAAGGCCTGTTTTAGTAGAGCCAATACAGGGTTATACAGTATATTGTGTGTGTAATGCAAATACCATGAATGAGAAAACTAAAACAGTGGAGAGGGGGAGTTACCTGACCTCTCCACCTGGGCAATGTTCTTAAACACATGTCGGTATTGCAAAGAATTACAAGTGGCTATAGTGAAATAGTTATTGATGCCTGGACACTAGGGCTTGAAAAAAGACAGCATAAACAGAATTAGAAGGTCTCAAGGTAGTTCAAATTCTCCAATATTAAAACAGGAGACAATGCAAGCAGGAGTTGCCAAGTAAAGGGCTATAGTGATTGCTTTGCCTTGGACATATGCAAATGCATATGCATATTCAGATATTACACATTTAAAAACTAAGTTGGTAAGTTAATGACTGTTTAAAATGAACATTCATTGGTGTTTAACCTACAAGTGTTGCTTCTACATTATATGCAATATCTGCAAAGACACAAGTATGTATGCAGTTACACACAAACACATATAGTTGAGAGCAAAAGAGAGAGAGAGAGAAAGAGAACAAACTGTAGAGCTCATGAAAGCCTTGATACATGATCTCAGTGACCTGTCAGTTGTAAAGTCTGTGCCCTGGTGTCTAGTGGCAACCCCCCATTCCCGATCACTGTCCCCATAATGGTATTTGCTTCCCTAGTGTTTAGTGGCACCCCCATCCCCGATCGCCGTCCCAACAGTATTTTTTGTTTCCCTGGTAACTACTGGTGCACTCCATCCCCAACCTGTCAGTCCTGAAAAAAGAAAATGTTCCTCAATGGGTTTTTTAAGGTGCTAAAAAAAAAGGTCCCTAGCTGATCTAATCCCCTCCCCACTCACACCTCCCACTCAACGCCCACCACCCCACACCCCAAGTACATCCACATACCTTCACTCACCTGATCAAGTCCCAGGTTTAAGATTCGCTCTCCAATTGAAGACATGTCCTATTGCTGGAACCAGTGAGTGTGATATGAAGAAGAAAGGTAAATGAGGTTCAATGTATTTCAATGGCAGTTTCAACTTTGGTGCATAACTGACATTTTTTGACATTTTGACCCCAAATGTTCAACATGGCCTTTGGGGGACTCAACCTCATGAACAATAGAACTGTCATCATGCAAGTCCCACCTGAAAGGTGATTTTGTGATCACTTGGTGAATTCACCATTCTGGTTGGCTGTGGACATTTTTTATGCCCTTGTGCATGAGACAGTGTCATAAGAAGGTTATGTTAAAAGATTGGGGTCAAAATATGTATAAATGGCAAAGTTATCTCTGTTTGTTGCTATTTTGCTATGCATGCTCATAACTTTGGAAGTTGTAAAAATGTTGACCCCAAATTTTCAACAGAACCTTCTTATTACCCCAACTCATGTATGTGACAGCTCTCACTTTTCAAATCCTGACCAAAATGTGTTTTTGCATCTGCAGCACAGAATGGTGCTGCAGATGCACCAAACTATATTTTGGCAGGGATTCAAAAATCTTCTGCACTGAGTACATGAGGTGTAGTAATTAGCTGGCTATGCTGACAATTTGTTCACTGTTGTCCTATAAATGGAAGTGCAGGGCCCTTCCACAGTGGCATACATATATGCATCTATGGAGGCATGGGAACATTTGGGCCCTGTGCTCCCACAGGCAAATAAAGCTACAATTACACTACTGTATCTCAAAACTATGTTAATGTATCATTTAGGGTTCAGGATAAAGTAACAAAAGTAGGGAAATATAACATTAGGGTTTCCAGCCCTAAAACCACTGCCCTACTCTGGAAGCGAATGAAGGGTGAAGTCTCCCTTGGGGTTGTCAACCCTAACGTTCACCCCATTGTGTGCACTCATGAAACATACACACACTTGTCTCCATCACATCTTAACTCTTCTGTTACTGCAACAGCAAGAGAATTACAGTTGACAATCCCCAGGAAGACTCCACTCCTCATTCGCTTCAAGGGGTTTTTTTTGGTTGGAAACCCTAATGTTATATTTCCCTACTTTTGTCACTTTATCCTGAACCCTAACTGAGGCATTAATGTAGTTTTTTTTGCAAAAACTATATATAGTATATAAAATATTATACAGGCACGGTCTGGCCTGTATATTAGGGTTCAATGGTCACTTCTATGTTAAATGCAATATTTTGAACTTTAATAACTTCTCAATCATTCAACCAATTCACATAAAAGTTTGCATGCTCTTTTGGGGGCCAAAGATCTCTTGATGTGACAAGTTTAATTCTGGTCGATGAGCAGGTGCATTGATATGCAGTGTCACAAAATGTGAAAATTCTACTTTTTGTCTAATTCTTTGTCATGCTGCTACACACAAATGACTTGGGGTTGTGCTCCAAAACTTTTAGTGTATATAGGCCTTGGGGTCACAGATATGCCTCTTGAAGGTTTGGTGAAAAAATATTAATTCATTCAAAAGTTATTCAATTTCAGTTTCCTATGGGAAATGTTAGATGTGCCATGTGAAATTTGATTTCTTGAATGCAAAACATGATTCTTTGATTGCAAAACAGGATTCTTGATCATGAAACAGGATCCTTGATTGCGATTTGCGAAAAAAAATAATTTTATAGAGCTGTTTATTTATCACCTCATAGCAAAGAAATGGTTTAGAATTTTGGACTGAAATTTGCAGGGTAGATAGAGTTTGTTCCATAGATGTCCCTTTTGCTGATTTTGTGAAAATATATTGCTTTGGCTTGGAGTTCAGCAAATTTGAATTTTGGTTGATATCCCATGTGATAACATTGTATTGGAAGGTTTACATAGTCGTTCATTTGTCACTATGGTGTTAAGAAATGGTTTGCAATTTTTCTCTGATATTTTAAGAGTACTGAGGGCTTGCCTCACAGATGTGCCTTTTGCAGGTTTGGTGAAAATATATTACTTTGTTCTGGAGTTCTGCAGCTTTACATTTGCCTAATTTCCCATAGGATAATATTGTAACTTGAGGTGTATGCAAGCATTTCTTTGTTACTCCATGCATGGGAGCACAGGACCTGGAGAGAACCCTGCACTCCCACACTCAAATATGGATACTATTAAGGAGTAATGCATGGATGGCAGGGACTAATGGATAGATTGAAGCTTAGGGTGCACACACAAATATACAGTCGCAGAGCAGTATGGAGTGATGAGAAAGCAGGTTCCTGTGCTCCCACAGGAAAATAAGGATACAATTACAATCTCTTAAAAAATTATGGAGGGTAAAGGGAAGTGTGTACATTCAGAAAAGCTTAGGAGAGGGACTTTCCCCTCCTCCATTTTGTGCTGCTTGACACAGAGTAACATACATGTTGACTGACACTTAACCCCCAGTAGTTTAGGAATTAGGGTTAGGGTTTGTGTTACTGTTATGGTTAAGGGAAATGTGTACATTCAGGAAAGGATAGGGGGGAGGTTTGACCCCTCCAGTCTATGGAGTGCACCCAAAAGAGTAACATAAATTTAGATTTACCCTTACCTCCCAGCTGTTTAGGAATTATTGGTAAAAATCTGTTTGTTTTTTTTAGGGCATAACTCTGTCAATTGTCAAGGGATATGTTTGAAACTTGGTGAGCTGGTAGTCCAAGAGGAGGTACACGTGTGATGTTTGGTGAAGATGAGCCTTGACTTTTACATTTAGCCATGTTTAATTTTGGTGGAAACATCGGGGTGCTGTGGGTACCCTATGATGACTGTCTTTAATATGATGCATTAATATTGTAGTAATCAATGGGATCTTTCATTTCATAAATAGTGTTACAGTTAACTCCAAACATTGAACAAGTTACAGCCTGTGAATGTTCTAATGGTATTTTATAGGAATTTTTGCATTCCCACAGATTTGGGTCAGGGTTAGATTATATGTCTGTTGGAGTTATGGGGAGGGCACATATATAATATTCTTCAGGGTGCCAAGGTGCACCTTCTGTTCAGTGTGCCCCACATAAAATATTACTTTTTCCCCAGTAAACATTAGGGTTAGGTTTCCAGTATTGACCTTGCATTAAACTACCTCATCACTCACTTTAGCAAAGCATGTGACATCTTTGCCTCAGCTCATAAAACTAAGTTCAGGGGATTAACAAACCCATGGATCACTGTTGACCTGTTAAACAAGATGAAAGCCAAGGATAATCTTTGGCACTTCACTCAGGCCTCAGGTAATCATGTTGATAAGCAGCGCTATACAGCTGCAAGAAATGCTTGCACCTAGGAAATTCGTAGGGCCCGAAAGACCTACTTTCAAAATGAGCTTAAAAACAGTTGGGTAACAGTGGAACATCTGGCAAAATATAAAGGACCTCACTGGTAAAGTAAACAAGGCTGCATCTGCAATGGTTGTTAATGACACCCCTGTGCAAGACCCTATTTCCATAGCTGAAGCTTTCATCTCAGCCTTTATAGACCTCAGCAAGGTCTTACTGCCCAAATTCTTTGACATGTCCAATGCTAATGACACCCCGGACTCTTCTGTTCCCTCACCCATAGTCTCCTATTCTATTTCAGGAGGCTCAGGCTCACTGAAAACAAGAAATATCTTTTTAGAGTACTAGGAAAAACTAAGCACAGCAGTGACAGCCTTGATATGAAACTACTATACATATTATTGGATGTCATGCTAAAACCACTCTCCACCATTCTGAACCTTTCCTTGTCCCTTAGACAGTTCCCCATGCAGTGGAAAGCTGCAGTTTTCACACCTGTACACAAAAGCAGTGACAGATCGCTTGTCTCTAACTACCATCCTATCTCAATTCTCCTGCCACTATCTAAAGTCCTTGAGAGAGTTGTGGCCAATTAACTTACTGGATTTCTTGCAAAATACAACATCCAATGCCCCCAGCAACACAGTTTCCATCTGGCACATAGTACCACCACACCATTTGTGGAATATACAGATTATATTCACAAAGCCTTAGACCATGGTCACATAGATGGGTCAATCTATATTGACCTGACCAAGGCTTTTGACACTGTGAACCACTCCCTTCTGAACTCCCTTCCTTCCCTTGGCCTCTCTCCTTCCATAGCAAACTGGTTCAAAAGCTATCTTGAAAACAGAACTCAATGTGTCAAAATAAATGGTTCCCTATTGAGTTGTCTGTCAGTCCACACTGGCGTGTCACAAGGATCCATACTTGGACCTTTGCTGTTCAGCCTGTTCCTGAATACCCTACCCAAAGCCTGTGACAGCAACCTTGTCCTATATGTGGACAATGCTGTTCTCTTCTCTATCTACACATACCTACTCCCCCCCTCACTAGTGACCTGCAAATAAACTTCTCAAAAGTTGAATCCTGGTTTGCCAACCACAAACTATTAATGAACTATAAAAAAACAGACAATGCTATTTGCTAACCCCCATAACAAATACAATTCTGCATACCTAACCATCTGCAATAACATAAAACAACTCTGGGAAATGGTGTATGAATTCAAATATCTAGGCATCATGCTAGACAGCTCACTCTCTTACACCCTGCATGTTAATCATGTTTCCAAGATTGTAAATAGCAGGACTGGGTACCGCTACAAGCATAAGCTCTGTTTCACATCTGCTGTACTAAGGCTAGCGGTCACCAGCACCATACTATCCATCATAGATTATGGTCTGATAATTTACAGCACTGCTACTAACAACCACACTCAAGCAGCTGATTATCTCGCTTAATAAGGCCTGCAGGTTGATAATTGGAGCTGACAAATGGACTCACACATGTGACCTCTACCGTCAGACTGAATGGCTTAACCTTCATGGCTGAACCAAATATCAAACATATCTTTTTGTGAAAAAGATTTGCCTCAACTTAACCCCTCAGCTACCCAGTCTCTGCTACTTCCCTCAACAAACCAACGCAGTACCCGTAGCTCTGCTAAGCTGGCTTTCTACATTCCTCACTGTCAGACCTCCCAAGCCCAATGTACTTTCAGCTACAGAGCTCCAACCTGGTTAAATGACCTGCCCCCGATGTCTTCTCTGAACCCAAACTAGGTCCATTCAAAGCCAAACTGCAGGTCACCTTGTATCTCTAAGTAAGTTTGACTGTGCCCTTTAGTTCCCTTGCTCTACCCTCTTCTCCCTACATCCCTCCCCTAGTTAGCCCTATGCCCTTCCCTCAGGCTACTATTTCCACCTCCTCGCCACTGCTACCCCCCACCCCCAGCTTCTCCTCCTCCCAAACTCAATCTCCCTGAGCTCATGTCTCCTTGTAGTAGCTTTATCTGAGACAAAGTCTGCTATATTCCTGGATTGCATACTTATTAATGATGTATTCTTTCTGTATTTTTCACTACCTGACTGTTCTTACTGAATAATTTCTATATAGCCTGTATTTCCCTCAGCACTTGTCCCCTCCCCAGCTTCACTACCGCCCTAAACACAATCTTTCTGAGGTCTCTAGCCTATTCTACTCCTTGCGATTATCGCTTATTTTGACAAAGGCTGCTTTATTTCTGGACTGCTAGTGTTTACCTGTTGTTTTATACTCTGGATTTGCCCTGTCTGTTTCAAACTGAATCATTTCTGTATAGCCTGTTTCCCCAATTGTAACACCGCTGTATTTATTTGCTCATTTGTTTTCTTTACATTGTCATTAATTCTATTGTTTCAATTTATTTATTTCTATCTTTTGTCATGCATTAATTATATTTTTTCACTTGATGTGGAACCTTTGTAAAAGAACTCCTGGTTCAAAGGTGTCTTTTAATCCTAGTAATGAATACTTTTATTTTATTTTATTTATTTATTTATTTCAGTTTCAGAATTACAACTTTTGAGCAAAAAGGCTCTTTTACAAAGGCTCCATGTCATGGCCAAAACAACAATTCTTAACAGAAGAAGTAGCAGTGGCATTAATAGACAATACATAACAGAAGGACATGCAGCGGCAATAACAATGAGGGTAGTAAGTTAGGATCACAACAAGGGGACAAAATGTAAAGCATAAAACATATACAGGCTTATACACAAGCAGGGTATAACAAAAAAATAAGTTGCTAAGTGCTGAGTAGAAGGTTGCTAAGTGCAGAGGGAGGGAAGAAAAAAGAGAAAAAGAGAATAGCAGCCAGAAGTGGCTTTGTCATGCCTGATTCAGGGGGGATGTGAGGGGAGAGAGGAAAAAGAGAGGAGGTGAGGTGGGGAAGGTATGAGGAAGTGGCTGCCAGGAAGGCTTAAAGGTTTTGGAACATGTGAGGGATTGAGTGAAAGGCTTAGAGGTTTGGGAGCAAGTGAGGGATCGAGTGAAGGGAAGTTGAGTCAGGTTCAATGGGTTAGGAGCCAAGAGCCTGAGCTAACAGGGTGGTTAAGAGTAGGTATGGAGGTAGGAAGGGGTAGGGATGAAATGGGGGGAAAAAGGCTTGAGGAAAGGCCTGTGGCCAGTCGCTAAGCAAAACAGTTGAGGGAAGGGTAGCCGTGTGAGGACCAACAGATCAGAAGCCAAGAGCCTGAGCTAAGGGGGTGATTTAGAGTGTGTAAGGAGGTGGGAGGGGGTAGGGATGACCAGGCTTGAGGAGAAGCCAGGCAGCAGTTGCTAAGCATATCAGTCGCAGTTGTGGGAGACGGCCAGGTGGAGACGTAGGGCTTTCTTGAATGAGCCAATGTTTTCTTGCTGCAGGACGGTAGAGTGCTGGTCATTAAACCACTGAGGCCCACTATAAGAAAAGGAACATTGGTCCATGGAGGTTCTTTCAAATGGAACATGTAGGAGGCCCTTCGCTGAGCTTCTCGGATTTTTATTGGGAGGGTTGTGTTGAAAAACTGTTGATGAAGATTCAGGTGTTTGCCAAGTAGTACTTTTTTCCCCAAGTAGACAGGCTTGGTATTTGGACCTTTGGGAGAGGGGGAGCCACCCTGTTGAGGAATATAGGCTGCAGGTATGACTGTCATGATCAGCCCTCAATATGAGTCAGTAAGCTTTATTAAAGAGAAGCTTTACTCATTTAAGTGAGGTCTCGGAGGCTGCACTGCATATGACTAGGCCGTAGTCAATAATTAACAATATGGAGCTCTGAGTGACAAGATTGAGGGCCTCCGGGGACATGGCTTTTCTGTGCCGGTATAGGACCCCAAGTTTGACATTTGCAGATTTTATGACATGGTCAATATGGGTAGCAAAAGAGAGGGAGTCATCAATATGGATACCTAAATATTTGAATGTGGAGAGTTGTTCTACAATGTCACCTTTGTGACTAAGGATGATCAAGGGGTAGGCATTCTTTTTGGACAGCTGAAGTGAGAAGTGCATGGACTTGTTTTTTTTTGTAATTTAATAGGAGCCTGTTGTGCTAGAACCAGGCCTCAAGTTTTGAGAAGCTGTCTTGAAGGGCAGCATTTATGTCTAGCAGGTGGTGACCAGGGACTGAAATCACTGCATCATCTTCATAGAGAAGCATTTTTGCAGGGCAGGCACTGGGGAGTGAGTTAATAAAAAGGCTGAAGAGTAAAGGCCCAAGGACTGACCCCCTGTGGAACCCCTAGTGTTACACTCCGGGGTTCAGATATGGCTCCGTTTATCATAATGTGCTGATTCCTGTGAGAGAGGTAGCTACAGAACCATGAGACAGTGTCAGAAGATAGGCCAAGGGATGAGAGGTTAGCAAGCAAGATCTGGTGATTGACAATATCAAAGGCTTAGGTCAGATATATAAATATAGACCCCACCATCATACCAGAGTTTAGGGTGTTGTATAGATGGGTAGTGAATTCTGTGAGTGCTCTGATGGTACTATGATCTTTACAGAACCTATACTGCTGGGGACAGAGTAGTTTGTGTTTGTTTAAGTATTCAGTAAGCTGGTCTGACACCAGTCTCTCAAGGGCTTTGGAATGGGGTGGTAAAATGGAGATTGGGCGATAATTACCCAAGATAGTTCTGTTCCCCATTTTTGAAAACTGGTGTAGCTAGGGCAGTTTTCCATGAATCTGGGAATATGCCAGTCCTGAGGGAAATGTTTAGTAAGGGGATAGGCTGATTCTTCCAGTGCAAGGGCAAGCAGCTTTATGTCAATAGAGCCACTGCCCATTCAAGTTTTACCTAAGACCCTTCTAACATATTTGATGCTTTTGGACCTTGAGACCTCCTTGGAGTAGAAGAGGGGCTATGAGGAGTTAGCAGTTGGAGAGTGGTGGGGACTAGGGGGTGTCTTGTCAGGATCGTGGTCTAGGTAGTCTGGGGGGAGCACTGCACTTAGGTCCATGAAAGCTAGATTAAATGCATTCACAGGGTCTTTAGGATGTTGAACAGGGCCTGAGGGAGTAACTATTAGGTCAGGTGGTGCTCTCAACTCCCTCCCTGTGAGTGTTTTAATGTTCTCCCAGAAATCTCTCCGTTTTCCCCAGCAGTGTCTTAATTTCTCTCTGTAGAATGTAGCTTTGGTATTCCTAATTGAACTGGTACATTTATTCCTTGCTGTTTTGTAGGCAGTGAAGTCGGCTGGTGTACCTGAGGCTCTTGCAATGTGCCAAAGGTTGTCCTTGATTTCATTTGCTCAATTAAGGGGCCGTTGAGCCATGGGTTGATAGTTACCTTAATTTTGGATGTTTTTACAGGGGTAAATATGTCAGAGGCTCTGTTAAAGACTGAGGAGAAGTAGTCAAGTGCATAGTTGGTGTCAGTGCAAGCATCAAGGGGGGACCAATCAGCTTCCTTTAGGTACCATCTGAATAGGTGTAGCTGCCCTTATCTCGGTGATTGATTTTTTGACGAGTTGTGGGGGGGTCTTTAGGGCACTTGTTAGTCCAGGAACAGACTATTGGTGAGTGGTCACTCAAGGTATTGGGAGGACTGAGACATCTCTGATATGTTCAGGGGATGTCACAAGGAGCCAGTCTATTAGGGTACTAGTTCCTGAGTGGTAGTTCCTTCTGGTTGCCTGTTTGACCATCTGCGTTAGGTATAGACTGTTTATTTTGTCTCTTACATCCAACGTATCGTGTGCTAACAAGATTGAGTTGAAGTCCCCAAGTATTGCCTGTTCCCAATCCTGTTTAGCATTTCTAATGTGTTCATAGAATAGGTCAAGCCCTATTCCTTGCTTACCAGGGGGAATGTACACTGTTGTTAATAACAGTGTTTTGTGTTGCTGCCCAATAGAGAGTTATAGGGTTAAAATTTTTGTTTCTTTGATGTTGGTATTATAGGGCAAGACCTGACCTTTAATGTTTTTGCTCAGATAGATGAGGCATCCTCCCCCTCGTTTAATCAATCTATCCAGGTCTAAGATGGTGTATCCCTCCAGGGAGACAGCTGTATCAGTGACTTTGGGAGAGAGACAAAATTCTGTTATTGAGATAATTTCTGGTTTGTGCTGTGATACTCAGGCCTGGAGTTGGGGTAGCTTAGGTAGAAGGCTACTAATATTTATAGAGGCAATTTTGGTAAACCCAAAGGATGATGGTTTGGGGGAGGGGACAAATGTGTCTGCCGGAGTTAATAGGGCATATATATCTGATATTGTTCAGGGTGCTGAGGTATAGCTTCTGTTGTGTGTGCCTCCTATAATATTACTTGTTCTGGAATAAGGGTTAGAGATAGCTGTTCACGTTAGTGTTACAAAGATGTTTGTGATTTATGGTACAAATATTACTAAGGACTGATGCATGGATATGAGACATGTGCTTCCACACACAAATACAGATACTATTAAGGGGTAATTCATGAATGGCAGCATAGGGTCTGGAGGGCCCTGTACTCCAAAAGATAAATATGGATATTACTAGGGACTAATGCATGGATAGCAACACAGGTCCCGGAGGGCTCTGCTTTCCCACACAGAAACATGTAGAGGAGTATGAAGTGATGGGAGCGCAGGGCCCTGCTCTCAAACAAGCAAATACGCCTTTGTTTATATTGTCTCAGAAAGTAAGGAAATGCTCAGCAAAAAACTCTTTTAATGCGTGATTAGGGTTCCTTATAATTATACTTTCCCAAAAAGTAGGGAAATTCTCTGCAAAAAAATATTGTTGCCTGTGGGTCCCACATCCCTTGCACCCTTATGCACATGCCAATGACAGGTGTTTTATTATTACTGTGATATTGCTGTATTGCACTAATTTGCAGTAATGGGTATCCACTGTACAAGTGTAGGTACTTGGGATCATGCTTGCTAATATGCTCAGCATTGTTTCTTCCAGCAATGGGCAGTCATGTACCAACATGCACTACACACCCTTGTTAAGACAGATGATGTCTCAGACAGTTGGTCAGTACTGCTTCAGCTTATCTTACAAGAAACTACTCGGGTAACAGCAGGAGCATTGAACCATTCCTGACAAAGGTAGTGTATAACACTAATTTTCAAATATGCTCAGCACTGCTTCTATAACACAGAAGAACTGGGGGGGGAGTGGCATGGTTGCTAGAGACTGTAATAAGACATGGACAAGGAAATTTAAGCTATAATGTCTGAAGAGACAGTTATTCTCTAGAGACTGAAGATCAATAGGTGAAAGCGCAGCGTTTCCAGTCAAGGGCCACCTCCATCCACCCAGCTAGTGGTTAATCAATAGGAAATTAGTGCTGATGAAGTCATTATTGTGATGAGAACAGTAATAATAATATATATATTGTCCCCGGATCCCCAACCAGAAATAAACTCAGGCCACAGCTTTATAACTTTTGGATGCTCACAGGCAGTATTTATTATGTCATTGGCACAGTTAATTTGTTACATCCAAATCATCATAATTCTCAATCATTCATATCTACAATTAGGACATAACAGTCCCCATGGCCTTTTGGACGTGACAGTCCCGTCTTCTTTCTTGTGGATTGTCATCCTGCTCTCTTCCAGTTCATCCTGCTTCTTGGGGTCTGGACACCATGATCCAGCCCTCCCCCTTTTTCACTCACCACCATCGTGTACCACATTACCCGGACCACCCACACTGGGTGTGGACACCATGATCCACCCCCTAGCCCTATGTCCTTCCCCCCCACCTCCCTGTTTACTCCCATGCCTGGGTTCCTTCATCACCAACCCATGGTACCTACCCCCTCTATCTGCCCTCCCTTTTCCCCCTTGCTTCCCCCAAAACCTTCCACTCCCCCATCTCCAACTTGTGATGGAAGATGGGGCTCCCCTCCTTGTGTGCTAGCCCTTCAAACCCTTCTTATTTATGTCCTCAACTAGCTCCCCGAAGGGCCGTAGGAACAAACCCATGTCAAACTCAGTGAGATGGACACCGTCCGATCTGTACACTGCTTCCTGATCAAATCAAATGTCCCAATGCTGTTTATGGATCCCCCCCCCATTTCGATCACTGCCCTGGTCACCTTCCTGTTCAGGCATTTTCCCACCACTTCCACAACCTGGGACCTTTTTGGCCCCTTCCATACCCTCCGAGATGTAATCTCGGACAAACCAATTACCACCCTGGGCCACCAGCTCTTCACCCTTTCCAGATCTGCTATAATGTCCGTCATCAAGGATCCCCATGGCGTGGTCCTTAGATAGTTGCCCCTTAGATGGATGATAATACAGTCCGGACTGGCCGATCATGCCCACAGCTCCTCTAACAAAGACAGCAGTTGTGGCCACCTCATGCCCCTCTAGGCCCTCCATCTCACTTTGGTGCACTTGAGTCCCTGGCGCAGCTCATGCCAGATCCTTGTGGCCTCTGCAAATCTCTCCACTCAATAGATGAAAGAGTGCCCACGATCCACACCTGTCTCTTGGAGCCTGCAGTGGGAGAGAGAAAAAAGGGGATTCCAGTTAGCCACCATCAACACCTTACATACCTCTTGTAACAGTTTGATGCCCACATATCTACTCTCTTTATTTATTTATTTATTTAGCTTTTGTTGACCGGGTAAGTGCACTAGACAAATCCTGCCTATTTTCAGGCACGACCCGGGGGAAAGGGATACAGATGAATGCCAATTGACCTTGAACCAGATTAAGCTGTTGGTGGTATTTTTAGTGAATGAGGGAAATTTATTAGACACCGGGAAATTCTACTCTTTTCGAGCAAGTAAGCAGGATCTTTAACATCCGCCTGAACTACTACCAATCCAGGCAGATGGGACCTTGGTCAATATCTCATCCGAAGACGGCACCTCAGAAATGCAGCACCCCTCTCATGCTGCATTACAGTGTCAGTACTGGGATATTAACCCAAGTGCCAGATGTGGGAACTGAACCCATAGCCCTCTGATCTCCCGGCCTCAGAGGCGAGTGTGCTACCTACTGAGCCACTGACACTGCTCTTGACCTCTGTCTCCCCTGCTCCTGAGATGGCTGCCTCTGAGACTGCCCCAATCCAGAAGGAGTGAGGAGCAAACTCATGGGGGTTCTCGCCCACAAATGCCAATGCCTTTTTGAAGACTGCCCCCACTTGGAAACCTGTCAGCAGGGACTCGTCCCTGTGCAAAAACCAGGGCCCGCCTCCTTGCCCTCTGATCCTCACGTAGGCCCCCATAGTCTGGACTGCACAGGCCTCTGCTGTCCACCTCCATCAGCAGCTCCACAGTGGCCCCTTTCCCCTACTGGTCTGTTTTCGACCTCTGCAGTAGGATTTATTACATTCTCCTCTCCCAACCTCACACATTTCTCCTGCAGCCCTTCATTGGTGACCCCCTTTCTGGGAGCCACCATTTCACCAACCCAGAAAACCCCCTTTGCCAGGATGGTAAAAATGGCCCTGATGAGGCAGGCCTCATTTGCCAAATAGCAGACATGGCCCACTGCACACAGAACCTCTGTGAGAAGGGACCCCATCAGAGGCCTTCTCCCATCCTGCTGTCTTCCCTGCCCCCTCTGCCAGCCTGACTCCATCCGTCTGATGGCCCGGCCACCCGTAACATTTACCCACCCCCTATCCAAGCAAACCCAGCTGATCCCCACCAGCTGGACCCCCATGGTGGCATGCGCCACCCCTTCCTCCCACCTTTTCACCATGTACTACATTACCTCTTCTTCCTTGACTGGTTCGCCTGTCTCCCAACCCATTCTGGCCCTGAATGTCTGGAAACCCACCCACACCCTCTCATAGACCCTTAAGGTGCCGGCCACCCATGACCCTTTGTACAAAGCCCTGGCCTTCTCTATCCAACCTCCCATAGCTGATCCGGAACCCTGGTCTGGGTGAGCGTGGCCTGTGGTTCCAGCTCTCGGGAACGCTCCATCTGAAAATGAGAAAGACAGTCAGCTACCTCTTTCCGAGCTCCCTCGATATGCCTAGCCCTAAAAGACAGGTTGAGTCATAGTCCTAACAAGATCATACCACTCAACACCACCCCAGCTGACTCTGTCCTGGCTCTCTGCCTATTGATCACACCCTTGTTGTTGCACCAGAAAATTATGCAACGCCCTGCCATCTGTGTACCCCATACCTTCAAAACTACCCATATCGGGAACATCTTGAGGAATGTGATGTTCTTTGTCCATCCCTGTTCCTGCCATCAGACCGGCCAAGCCTCCAAGATCCATTCCACTTGGAAGTAGGCCCCCATCCCCAGGCCCCCGGCTGCATCTGTGTACAGCTTGAGGTCTGTGTTGGAGGCCCAGTCCTCCTGCCAAAACGTCACCCAGTTGTAGGATTCCAGGAATGTCTCCCATATACACAAATCTTCTTTCACTCCTTTGTTGATGTCTACCCAATGGTGTGGTAGTTTTGCTTTTCCTGTGACTCTCCCTAATCTTCCAGTAAATGCCTTGCCCAGGTTTATGACCTTGCAGGTGAAATTAAGGTGCCCCACTAGTTGTGGTACCTGTACCAGCGGCACCCTTCTCCTCCCCCCCGTGAGTGCCAGTAGCCCCTTGACTTGTGCAACTTTGTCCCCGGGAGGTGAAAGCACTCCTCCTCCATGTCCACCTCGATCACCAAGAACTCTAGTGTTCACGCTGGACCTTCGGTTTTTCCTGGCAGCCAACGGGATCCCTATGGACCTGCACATCTCCTGGAAATCTGCTAACATTTTCCCTGCCTCTGCCTGACTGGTCCCTATCCGTAAGAAGTTGTCCAAATAATGGACTACCCTCCCGTGTCCATACTGCCACCCAAACACCCTCTGTACCCATGAGCTGAAAACTTCAAACATTTTGCTGGCCACAGAACATCTCATGGGCATTGTCTTGTTGAAGTTCAACCTGCCCACAAACTGGAACCCAAGAAGGTCCCAGTCCACCAGCCATACCGGCAGTGGTCAGAAAGTGGACTCGATGTCTGTCTTGGCCAACCATGCTCTGCCGCCACCCGGATCAACTCCACCGCTTGGTCCAGTGATGCGTACGAGACCATGCTGAGAGTTTCAGGGATCCCTCCATTCATTGACCCCTCCTTCAGGTAGAACAGGTGATGGATGAGCCTGAATTCTACCACTGCCCATTTGATGGGTGTGCGGGCCAGGGGATATCCCCATCTCCTTTCTATCTGTTCTGGTCTAGTTCCATCCACAATTAGTTGCAGATCTTCCTCTCCCGGTTACCCCCTGGCCCGTTCCGGCTCCCCCCCGCTGCCCTGAAAGGTCTGCACCTGGGCATGCCCACCAGCTGGTCGCACCTTGTCACCCTCTATTCTGCAATTTGTGGCCAGGTGTAACCCCCCCACCGAAAGCAAATGTGCCTAAACTTACAACTAGACCAGTTACATGAGACCCTGTTGTAAGCCCAGCAAGCCTTGGCACCCTGGACTTGCATCACCTTTTTCACCTGTTCCGTTCCCTGTGCCACTACTGCTCCCAACAATGTACGGACCCAGAGTTCACGGTGGTCACAGTCCCACCTCAGATCACCTTTTGCGGCCATGCATCTCCAGAACGTCTTATCGTACTTAAGCCTTCCAAAGCCCAGCTTATCCCGGTACTCGTCCCTGATGATTGCCATATAGGTTAGCAGTGGGATTGCCAGGTCAGGCTGCTTCTCAAGCACCAAAGCATTATAGATCAAAAACCCCGTTTGACATGTGTCACTGCTTTTTCCTTTAAACCTGACCTCCTCCACCTTGTGCCCTACCACTGCCAATGCCACCACCATCTCCGACTTTCTCACTGATTCCTTCTGCTCATATCTGTTGGCTATCTCCTCATCGACTAGCCCAAAGATATCCATATATTCTCCTTTCCAAATCTTTTCTTTAATTGATGCTGGCATGTGGTCACCTAACATGAAACTTGGTGGACCGGCTACAACTTCCGCGTTCCCGCCTGAGGTAACGCCACCCTTTTTCCTTTTTCCTCTTGATGCACAGCAATGCTGCCTTGATTTTGGACACCCCTTCTTCCCCCATGTCACCTACCAACCCTTCAATATATTCCCGTAAGTTTTCCTCGTTGCTCATGTCCACCTTATCCTTACCCCCATCTGGTTGCGGCTCCTCCGGGGTCTGATCCGGGTTTTCTCCTGTCCTCAGTGCCACTGGGGCTTTGGGTCCTGCCCTCCTTGGTTGTTTGTTACCCCTTCCAGTGCCAGCCCCTCTGTCCCACTCTTTCCATGTTCTCTGAGCCTCCTGTTTGGCCTCCCTCTTCTTCGCTGCCTCCATCAACTTGGTCATCTGCACCATCAGCTACGCAGCTTCCTTTAGCATGGTAGTGCTAGATGCTGGGGCTTTTCTTGGTACCTTATCTTCTCTTCTTCCAAGCTGCATAACAAAGCACATGTGAAATACCTTCCCCTACCAACAGCTATTCGGCCCCCCACAACAAATAAAACAAGGGGGGGTGGTCTTTGCTCCACAGGACCCTACGCACCCCATCCCCCCACCTGAAGCAGACCTGTCCCAGGCTAGTACCCCCCCCTTAGGGTCACTGGTAGTGACCCTAGGCTGAGGGAGGCATCTCCTGTTTTTACCAGAAGACCCCCATACCCTCCCCCACCCTTTTTTTTTTGCAGTTGTCATATATGCCCTGACCCAGCTGCCCTTCCCGTGCCCCCGAGCCCTGCCCTGGTGACCACAGCCAGTCAGTCTCTTGCTGCTCCCTGCCAGTGCCCTTGCTGATGGGCTTCCTTGTAAATGTCCAACCTATTTTTGCATTCCCCATGCTCGAATAGGTCCCGACCCCCCAAGGCGGCTGCCTGGGCCCTTTTCCTGCACCAGCCCACATCCCTTGCTTCTTTTATTCTCCTTTGCCTTTGTTCTGTAGCCTGGGGCACATTGCCCTGTGCATGCTAGGCCCCTCCCTATCATGCAGGCCATAAACAGATTCCAGATCCACCGATGGTCTCATCAACAAGGACGGCACCGCACCAGTTTCTCCTTCCCCAGCTGTACTGGTGTACATTGTTACCTGGAGTGCCCCTAGCCCCCACCATCATTGCCAACAATACGTGTTGGCCGCACCACTCACCATCTTCCCGCCTCCTCTGCTGCCAAATACATTACAGGAATTTTTCACCTTACAAGAAACCTTGCCGAATTCACCTTAAACTTTGATTACACAGAAAGCACCAGACAGCCCCAAAAAACAAGTATTAAACAGTAACATAGTAATGTCCAATCATAAGGGGGGCTCTTGGGGTCCATCATGTCTGTCCTCTTCCCTCACCTCATAAACAGGGATGAGTAATATACTGCAGAAACATTTTTCTCTTTCATATTGGTCCTAGGTACACTCCTAGGGAACCCAAAGGCATACTTCCGCTCACCCCACCGAGCCAAGCTTGCCGCCTAGAAACATGGCTGCACTCCCACCCATAAACAGGGCATAGTTAAGCCTCTTTTAGTAATAACAACACCTCTTGCCATAGCTCACTCAGCAGTGGCCTGTACTGGATAAACCACCCTTTGATGACCTTTTACCCATAGCCAGACCACCCCCCTCACTGGAAACAGTCACTCTGTGTAGTTAGCCACCAGAAACACACTGCCACAGGACCCGCTGTCGCTAAATACCAATGTCAGTACATTCTCATGTGCATTACCCCTTGATCTGCCGCCTTTCATTGCACAGCAAACACTTCCGATGGCTTTCAACCCCTAGCCATACCACCCAACTCTCAAGGAACAGCAAGCTCTGATTAAATAGCCACCGGAACACACTGCAAAGGAACCTGCCGATGCCTTTTCTTGTTTTTTGTTTTTTTTTAACAGTTGGGAAATTGTGTAAAACAGAAGTACTCATTCTGTTGCCATAACTGCAGAAGCGCCCCATTGTTCCAGGCCCATTTTCTTGTTCCCATCCCTCGTTACTTAGACTGGGAATTTAATGTGGGCTAAATATAATTGTCGGTACCCACTCCTGGGCATTATCCCCTGAACTGCCTTCTTTTTCAGTGCATCACCTCCTGACCATTCCCAACGCACTCTAGCGCCTCTCCCCTTCCACTAAAGATGGCATCCTTGACCACGCGGAAGGCCTCAAGTCCATCACCACAATGCTCGGCCCTCAGCCCCACAGAAGCCAATCTCCCTTGCCTTGCAGTCTGCACACCAAACTGCCGGCTGTGCTCATCACCTCCCCCTTTTTTATTTGTCCCACAAACTCCCTGGCAATGGAGCTCCCACTATGCAGTGCATACTCACACATCCCTGCAACAAAACAAATCTCCAACCACTGGGAGCTGCTTGCATCCTTTTTATTCCTCTTTCTTACAATTCACCGCAATCAAGTCCTGGTCCCCACTCTCAGGCATCACCTTCCCTACTTCCAAAACTGGATACAACCATCACAGGCTTAGCACTGGGTGCCACCCACGACCATCTGGGCCCAGAACAACCATGATTGTTGGGGTGCATTCCCAGCATAACCTCAGGCGAGAACTAGCCCTCTAATGTTTATCGCATACTCGTATACCCTTTTAACCACAGTCCTCTTAACTGTTCTCAATACAAACCACTCAAGGATGCTCACTGGCAGTATTTATTATGTCATAAGCACAGTTAATTTGTTACATCCAACTCATCATAATTTTTTATTTTATTTAAACAGCAGTTTGGAAAACCTTTGAGCCATAGGCTCATTTACAAAGGTACCTTGTCACAGTAAGACAAACCAAAATACACAGTATAGCAGTACAACACATAAGTATAACAGTAAAATTAAGACATGGATACAAACAAGCTGGTACAGGTAGGATGGATGCAAACAATACCAGAGTTATGTCGTCCTTAGCAGTAAGTAATAAGCTTTGTCATTAAGTATTAGTCTGGCTTTGACTAGTGGCAGTTACAGCATCAGGTGTTAATAAGGTGGTTACGTAAGGAAGTTTTGAAGCACGATATAGTTGGAGCTCGGAGATGGAGGGGCAGTGTGTTGAACCAGGAGGGGCCCCAAAGCTGAAGGCTCTTTGGCCGTGAAGGTCCTAGCTCTAGGGATAACAGAGAGGTTTCCCAGAGGTCAGTATGAACTAGTGGGACAGGCGTATGGTGGTGGTCAATCCTGGTGGGGAAAGCCCAAGGAGGGTCTTTTTTGTAAGGGTACAGGTAATATATTTGAGGTGCTCATCGAGATCAAGTACCAGCACTTTAGCATACAGTAGACAGGTGTGTGTCATCCTAGGTGCTCCAGTAATTAACCTGCAGGCCTTATTCAGAGTAGTGCAAATTTTATGGAGTGCGGTCTGATCAGCAGCACCATACACCGGCAGTGCATAGTCCACTAGGGACAGGATAGAGGAGGTGACTGCGAGTCAAAGAGCCTCCCGGGGGGGGCAGTGTTTATACCGATGTAAGATGCCCAATCGGATATTTGCACTGGGTGCCACCCACGACCATCTGGGCCCAGAACAACCATGATTGTTGGGGTGCATTCCCAGCATAATCTCAGGTGAGAACTACCCCTCTAATGTTTATGTAATTCTCAATCATTCATATCTGCAATTATGACATAACAGTCCCCATGGCCTTTTGGACATAACAGTCCTGTCTTCTTTTTTGTGGATCATCGTCCTGTTCTCTTCCAGTTCATCCTGCTTCTCGGGGTCTGGGCACCATGATCCAGCCCCCCTTTTTCACTCACTACCATTGGGTACCACGTTACCCAGTCCACTCCCCCTCATGCTGGGTGTGGACACCGTGATCCTGCATGTAGGGTGGGTGTGGGGTGTTAGAGTTGGAAACCATCGGTGGGGGTTGGGGATCAGTGCTGGGAACCCTAAGGTGTCATTTCCCTACTTTTGAAGCTGGAACCCTAATGGTTCATTAAAAAAGTTTTATTACAGAGACATAACATAGATATACAGTGTGTATATATATATATATATATATATATATATATATATATATAGATATATCTATATATATATATATATATATATAAATTCTTTGCAAAAAACTTTGTTAATACAACAGTTAGGGTTCTTACTACAGCAACAAAAGCAGGAAAATTGGACATTAGGGGTTTCCTAACTCCAACCCCCTCCACAATACCACTATGACATATAGACACACAGAGACACACACACAAACACACATAGACACACACGGAGACACACACACAGAATACACATACAACTGGGGGGGGTGGTACAAGAGAAGACAACTAATAATAACACACACCATAACGTAATAGAAATAACATACAACTTCTTAAACATACCACCACAGCCATCTACCCTAATTGTTGCAGTAAGGAAGTTTTACTGCAATCATTTAAAATATGACCACGACACTCCCATCTTTATAACAGGAATACGACCGAGAACATAAAAAATAGTGTCACGGTTATATTTTCTATCATTGCGGATATTACCATGATTATTTAATTGTGTGGTATGTATAATAGCACAATAGTATCAGTGCAGATAAACATAGTGTTATTTGTACAGAGAAATGATGTCTTATGTGCTCATAAATACATTAGTAAGAACAAGGCACAGGTTTGTACTTTGTCACAATTTCATAATTTCACCTCTGGCTTAGCCTACCGCCTTCTGCATGCTGCTCACAACACAATCACCTACTAGCAATTGAACTTACTGCATTAAACCTCTGATCCCTCTCACATTACATTCTTGCAGTTGGGCTGTTTGGGTTCCTCAAGCCCCTTCAGGCTTCATTGCAGCATAAGTACCCAGCAGGCTGTGTACCCCATGCAACTTGTGAGCAGTCATGTACTGAAAAAACACATGTACCTTTCCATAGAGTGGTGGTTTCTGAAAGGATTGCTCAGCACTGCTTCAGGTTCTTCCATTAGATGGCAGTCTAGTAACTTCATGGGCCATCTAGTGTTTATCAAGTCAGGTGGTGCCTGAAAGATATGCTCAGCATTACTTCTTCCAGCAATGGGCAGTCATGTACCACCATGATCCACCCTCTAGCTCTATGTCCTTCCCCCTGCCACCCCTTTACTCCCACACCTGGGTTCCTTCATCCCCAGCCCATGGTACCTACCCCCTCCCCCTCTAAATGCCCCCCATTTTCCCCTTGCTCCCCCCAAAACCTTCCAAACCCCTCACCTTTATCTCCCCAGTGCCAGTGGGATTCTACCTTGGCCCCTGGCCCACCGACCTCTCTATGGCCCCTTAGACCAATGTTGAGCCCCCCACAAGGACACCTCATGCCTATGCCCCTTACTGTCAGTGCCTATAATCTATTAATTAAATCTTTTCATGCAGGGAGGTGGGTGGGAATTTTACAGCAAGAAAAGAGGTGCATTCTAGTTGCATGCCCTTAAATACCCTCTAGTGGCCTTTGTTCTGGGCCCTCCTGGCCCCCACCCAAAGCCATGAGTTCCTACCTGCCATCCATCCCTGTGAGTGAGGTCACTGGCCCTTCCTCCTCCTCCCTCCCCCTCCTTTCCCCTGGCTCCTTATCCCTGGCTGGCACCCAGGACAAACTGGCCTGCCATTTAGTGGCAAGTCTCCTTGTCCCTGGATCCCAAACCAGAAATAAACTCAGGTCACATCTTTAAAACTTTTGGATGCTCACTGGCAGTATTTATTATGTCATAGGCACAGTTAATTTGTTATATCCAAATCATCATAGTTCTCAATCATTCATATCTACAATTAGGACATAACAGTCCCCATGGCCTTTTGGATGTGATAGTCCCATCTTCTTTCTTGTGGATCGTCATCCTGCTCTCTTCCAGTTCATTCTGCTTCTCAGGGTCCGGATATCGTGATCCGGCCCCCCCCTTTTCACTCACCACCATCGGGTACCACATTACCCGGACCACTCCACCCCCACACCGGGTGTGGACACCGTGATTCACCCCCTATCTCTATGTCCTTTCCCACGCCCCCCATTTACTCCCATGCCTGGGTTCCTTTGTCCCCAGTCTGTGGTACCTACCCCCACTATCTGCCACCCGTTTCCCCTTTCTACCCCCAAAACCTTCCACTGCCCCATCTCCAGCTTGCAATAGAAGATGGGGCTCCCCCCTTATGGGCTAGCCCTTCAAACCCTTCTTATTTATGTCCTCAACTAACTACCCAAAGGGCCATTGGAACAAACCCTTGCCAAACTCAGTGAGATGGACACCGTCTGATCTGTGCACTGCTTCCTGATCAAATGAAATATTCCTATGCTGTATATGGATTCCAACCATCTCAATCACCCCCGTTGCCACCTTCCTGTTCAGGCATTTTCTCACCACCTCCACTGCCTGATACCTTTTTGTCCCCTTCCATATCCTCCGAGATGTAATCTCGACAAACCAATTACCACCCTGGGCAACCAGCTCTTCACCCTTTCCAGATGCGCTATAATGTCCTTCATCAAGGATCCCCATGGCATGGCCCATAGGTCATTGGCCCTTAGATGGATCATAATACAGTCCAGACTGGCCCATCGCACCTGCAGCTCCTCTAAAAAAGGCAGCAGTTGTGGCCACCTCATGCCCCTCAAGCACCTCCATCTCACTTTGGTGTGTTCAATTCCCTGGTGCAGCTGTGTGCCCATCCTTGTGGCCACTGCAAATCTCTCCACTCAACAGATGAAAGACTGCCCCATGATCCACACCTGTCTCTTGGAGCCAGCTGTGGGGAAGAAAAAAGGGGATTCCAGTTAGCTACCATCAACACCTTACCTACCTCTTATAATAGTTTAATGCCCACCTCCCTACTCTCTTGACCTCTGCCTCCCTGCTCCTGAGATGGCTGCCTCCAAGGCTACCCCAATCCAGAAGGAGTGAGGAGCAAACTCATTGGGGTTCTCGCCACAAACACCAATGCCTTTTTCAAGACTACCCCCACTTGGAAATCTGTCAGCAGGGACCCGTCCCCGTGCATGAACCAGGGCCCCCCTCTTCGTGCTGTGATCCTTACATAGGCCCCCATGGCCTGGACAGCACAGGCCTCTGCTGTCCCCTCCTTCAGCAGCTCCACAGTGTCCCCTTTCCCCTGCTGGTCCATTTTCGACCTCTGCAGTAGGATTTATTACCTTCTCCTCTCCCAACCTCACACACTTCTCCTGCAGCCCTGCATTGGTGACCCCCTTTCTGGGATCCATCATTTTGCCAACCCAGAAAGCCCCCTTTGCCAGTACAGTAAAAATGGCCCTGAAGAGCAGGCCTCATTCGCTGAATAGCAGACATGGACCACTGCCCACAGAACCTCTGTGAGAAGGAACCCTATCAGAGGCCTTCTCCTATCCTGCCATCTTCCCTGCCCCCTCTGCCAGCCTGCCTCTATACGTCTGATGGCCCAGCCGCTCATAGCATCTACCCACCCTCGATCCAAGCAAACCCAGCTGATCCCCACCAGCTGGACCCCCATGGTGGCATGCTCCACCCCTTCCTCCCTTCATCATGTACTGCATTACCTCCTCTTCCTTGACTGATTCACCCATCTCCCAACCCATTCTGGCCCTGAATGCCTGGAAAACTGCCTATGCACTCTCATAGGCCCTTAAGGTGCTGGCTGTCCATGACCCTTTGCACAAAGCCCTGGCCTTCTCTCTCCAACCTCCCATAATCGATCCAGAACCCTGGTCTGAGTGAGCGTGGCCTGTGGGCCCAGTTCTCAGAAATGCTCCATCTGAAAATGAGAAAGACAGTCAGCTACCTCGTTCCGAGCTCCCTCGATATGCCTTGCCCTAAAAGACAGGTTGAGTCATAGTCCTAACAAGATCATAGCCCTCAACACCACCACAACTGACTTTCCTGCCTGTCTGCCTATTGATCACTTCAACCACACTCTTGTTGTCACACCAGAAAACTATGTGATGCCCTGTCATCTGTGTACCCCATACCTCTAAAGCTATCCATATCAGGAAAATCTCAAGGAACATGATGTTCTTTGTCCATCCCCATTCCTGCCATCAGACCAGCCAAGCCTCTGAGATCCATTCCTCTTGGAAGTAGGCCCCCATCCCCAGGCCCTCAGCTGCATCCGTGTACGGCTTGAGGTCTGTGTTGGAGGCTCAGTCCTCCAGCCAAATTGTCACCCTGTTGTAGGATTCCAGGAATGTCTCCCATACCCACAAATCCTCTTTCACCCCTTTGTTGATGTCTACCCAATGGTGTGGTAGTTTTGCTTTTCCTGTGACCCTCCCCAATCTCCTAGTAAATGCCCTGCCCAGGCTTATGGCCTTGCAGGTGCAATTAAGGTGTCCCCGTAATTGTTGGACCTTTACCAGCAGCATGCTCCTGTTCCCCCCCACGAGTGCCAGTAACCACTTGAGTTGTGCAACTTTATCTCCTGGGAGGCAAAATCTCTCCTCCTCCATGTCCACCTCGATCCCCAAGAACTCCAGTGTTCGCGCCTTACCTTCAGTTTTTTCTGGCAGCCAAAGGGATCCCTATGGACCTGCACAAATCCTGGAAATCTGCTAACATTTTCCCTGCCTCAGCCTGACTTGTCCCAATCTGTAAGAAGTCATCCAAATAATGAACTACCCTTCTGTGTCCATACTGCCATCCAAACACCCACTGTACCCATGAGCTGAAAACCTCAAACATGGCGCAGGCCACAGAACATCCCATGGGCATTGCCTTGTCGAAGTACAACCCACCCTCAAACTGGAACCCAAGAAGGTCCCAGTCCACCGGCCGTACCGGCAGCATTCAGATTGTGGACTCAATGTCTCTCTTGGCCAATGGATAAACTCCACCGCTTGGTCCAGTGATGCGTACGAGACAGTGCTGAGAGTTTCTGGAACACATCCATTCACTGACCCCTCCTTCAGGTAGAACAGGTGATGGATGAGCCTGAATTCCCCCTCCTGCTTCTTGGGTACTAGTCCCAGGGGTGACACCCAGAAACTCTTACGGGGGGGATTGGACAGTGGCCCTTCCACCCACCAGCCCTGCCCGGATATCCTTCTGGATCTTTTTCACCCTTGGCCCCCAAAACCAAGTGCAAAACCACCCTGAAAACTACTTCTTAACAGCACTGCCCCTTCCTTATTGGGGTAATCCCTGGTCCAGAATTTCACCACCACCCGTTTGATGGCTGTGCGGGCCAGGGGACATCCCCTTCTCCATTCCATCTGTTCCAGTCTAGTTCCATCCGCAATTAGCAGCATATCCTCCTCTACTGGGTCCCTCCAGCCCCTGCCAGCCCCCCCCGCTGCCCCAAAAGGGCTACACCTGAGCCTGCCCACCAGCTGGTCCCACCTTGTCACCCTCTATTCTGCAATTTGTGGCCAGGTGTGACCCCCTGCACTGAGAGCAAATGTGCCTAAACTTACAACTAGACCAGTTACATGAGGCCCTGTTGTAAGCCCAGCAAGCCTTGGCACCCTGGACTTGCATCATCTTTTTCACCTGTTCCTTTTCCTGTGCCACTACTGCTCCTAACAATGTACGGACACAGAGTTCAGCATAGGTGCAGTCCCACCTCAGATCATCTTTTGCGGCCATGTGTCTCCGGAATGCCTCATCATACTTAAGCCATCCAAAGCCCAGCTTTGCCTGGTACGCATCCCTGATGATTGCCATATAGGTTAGCAGTGGGACTACTCGGTCGGGCTGCATCTCAAGCACCAAAGCGCTATAGATCAAAAACCCAGTTTGCCACATGTTGGTGCTTTTTCCTTTAAACCTGGCCTACCACTGCCAAATGCCACCGCCATCTCTGGCTTTCCCACTGATTCCTTCTACTCTTATCTGTTGGCTGTCTCCTCATAGACTAGCCCAAAGATATCCATGTATTACCCTTTCCAAATCTTTTCTTTGATTGAGGCTGGCATGTGGTCACCTAACGTGAAACCTGGTGGGCTGTCGTACAACTTCTGTGCCCCGCCTGAGGTGCCCGCCACCCCTTTTTTCCCTTTTACTTTTTCCTTGATGGCACACAATGCTGCCTTGATTTGGACACCCTTTCTTACCCCATATCACCTACCAACCCTTCAATATACTCCCGTAAGTTTGCCTCGTTGCTCATGTCCACCTTATTCTTACCCCCATCTGGTTGCAGCTCCTCCTTTGGTCCGACCTGGGTTTGCTGCTGTCCTCGGTGCTACCTTGGCACTGGGTCCTGCCCTCTTCAGTTGTTTGTTGCTCCTTCCAGTGCTGGCCCCTTTGTCACGCTCTTTCTGTTTTCTCTGAGCCTCCTCTTTGGCCTCCCTCTTCTTTGCTGCCTCCATCAACTCGATCATCTGCATCATCAGCTTCGCAGCTTCCTCTAGCATGCTGGGGCTCTTCTTGGTGCCATATCTTCTCTTCATCCAAGCTTGCATAACACATGTGAAATACCTTCCCCTACCAACAGCTATTCGGCTCCCCACAAGAAAAACAACAAGGGGGTGACCTTCTCTTTGCAGGACCCCAAGCACCCCATCCCCTCCACACCTGGAGCAGATCTGTCCCAGACTAGTGCCCTTAGGGTCACAGGTAGTGACCCTAGGCTGAAAGGCATCTCCCCTGTTTTTACCAGCAGACCACCATACCCTCCCCACCCCTTTTTTTTGTGGTTCCCATGTATGCCCCTGACCTCAGCATCCTCCCCCAGTGCCTCCCTGAGCCTTGCCCTGGCGACCACAGCTAGTCTTCCACTGCTCCCTGCCATTGCCCTTGCTGTTGGGCAATGATAGAAAATATAACCGCAACACTATTTTTTACATTCGGGGTCATATTCCTATTATTAAGATAGGAGTGTCATGGTCATATGTTAAATGATTATGGTAAAACTGCCTTTATGCAACAGTTAGGGTGGATAGCTGTGGTGGTATGTTTAAGAAGTTGTATGTTATTTCTATTGCGTTATGGTGTGTATTGTTATTAGTTGTCTTCCCTTGAACCGCCCATCCAGTTGTATGTGTGTTCTGTGTGTGTGTTCTGTGTGTGTGTGTCTGTGTGTGTCTATGTGTGTTTGTGTGTGTGTCTATATGTTGTAGTGGTACTGTGGGGGCGTCAGAGTTAGGGTTGAAAACTCTAACATTGAAGTTCCCTGCTTTTGTTGCTGTAGTAAGAACCCTAACTGTTGCATTAGTGAAGTTTTTTTGCAAAGAATTTCCCTTCTTTTTTTGACAATGTAAAAAAGATAACAAACAGACACCTACCAAGCAGTGATCTGCCCAATGAGAACCTAAACATAGTACTATGACATAGTTACATAAGGTACCTCACAGAGCTGTCACTTAATTGACATACAAAACCTTAGTTTTATAACATTTAACCATACTGAATAAAGACATACATATGTACTCTTACTGTCAGTACATTGATTGTCATACACTCCAAAACTTTAATCATGTCATATTTGCATACAGTTTCAAAAAGAACCACAGGCACAATAGATAATTTTGTAAAAATATTTAATTAAGAACTAAGTGCCTATTCTTTTAAGTTTGAGTTTCTTGAATCAAGGCCAAACTCCTGAACTCACTCAGTGTCATATGACTTCTGTGAGCATATAATTACACAAAACCAGGAAAAACACGTGAAAAAAAGTAATATGAAACTGAGCAAGTCAATGTTCCTAGGATGGGCAAAAACCAAATGCGTTGAAGAATAACACAAAAGTATGAGCAGCAAAACAGCAACTGTAAAAATTACTGTAGTGTTGCAAAACTATTTAACTAATCCTTCACACTATGTGCATCTGGAAAAAATTCCCACCCAACCCCTTAATAAAGGCGATCAGACAATCATCAGGAACATACCTTAGACTGAAATTTAGTACAGTGTGTGATTTACAGCACTATTCTGTCAACATTAAAAGGTAAAGCCTAAACATACATAATGATAAATGAAATAACAGTAACAAAATTGTAACACTATTTATAAAAGTATAACATGCAACAGTTGAAATCATTGCTATAATAAGTAATACCTTTCCATGGCAAATGTTATCAACAGAATCGGAGTACTTAAATGCAGAAAACTTGTGCAGTATGACAACTGTCACTTACTGATTAAGTATTGTTAACACTTATAAAGTCTTGAATCATAAACCTTTGTAACAAATAGAAACTGTACATTAGAAATCAATACCCTTCAACACGCATTAATGTAAATTGTAACCCAGCATCAAACAGAAATGGCAAATAAAGCAATTTCATTGGGCCAAATCCAACACGTGACTAAAGTTGAAGCAGTGATTAATTCCCCAGTAAGGACCGCTCCAACTATTGTTCATGGGGTCACCGGGTCAAGCTCCAGCAGCACTAGCTTTTCACAGTAGCAACCAGAACACACATTGCGGTGATTATGGAGCATCTCAATGCACTGACACAAAGCCAAACAGAACTATAAGAAGGGACACAACAACAACACAAGTATTGCCATGTTGCAAATGCATTAATGCCCTCTGGAGTCAGCTTCTACTGGGGCATTAATGGATGGTTGGGTGGTTGTAGGCACTTGGCCAACTCCTCGTGCCACAACCACCCCCAACCATGCATTAATTTCCTAGTAGAAGCCTCCTTCATCGGCCATTAATGCTTACCTCTTGAATACCTCAGCACTATACAAGTCAATACTATATTTACAATCTGTACAAACTATTTAAAATGACTTGCTACTGTAGAACGTAAGTTATGTTAGGCCAAAAAAATGCATATATATCTATATAGTAAATGAACATCTTAGAATACTTACTATATCAACAGTATTAACACTAAGTATCACTGTACTCAGTACAATCAATGATAGTCAAGACCCCTGTAATTCTGCAATTCTGCAGTTGCAGAATTTTCCACAGAATTTTCATCAAGCAGCAGAATATATATGGTGCCACAGAATTCATTGTTTTTCATAAATTTTCATTTATATACAGTATACAGTTTTTCTGTAGTGCCAGGCTTTCTTACCCATCTCTTTTATCCTGAAGCCCCTCTTCTGTGCTTAGCATGTGATGTCATTGGTGACATCACATCATATTTAGCCAATGGCAGGACTGCGTTCTGCCAGAGAAATGAACAAATCATGCTGCAGAAATCAGAAAATGCTGCCACAGAAGCCAAGGAGCCCTGCCGCAGAAATCAGAAAATTCTGCCACAGAGCACTAGGGGCTCTGATGATAGTATACTTCATACAAAGTAGTAGATGTGTAACAGAAACCATATTAGTCAGAGTGACTGTCATCTGTGTAGCAATGACATGTATGCTGTGCACATAGAATATTAATGGTAGCTACACTTGGTGGTCTTAAACCTTTATACACCAGTACATATGTGCAGCCCTCCACAAGCAAAGTGTAATTTTTTTGTCTACACAATCTCAAGTCTTGCATGAGCAATTTAGATGGATGAGGCGTATTTAGTGCAGAATGACTACAGACCGCTGGAAAACTGAAAAGTGCACCTACATCTGTATTTGCCTGTAAGGTGCACAGTGTCAACACATACTGTCTGGCATATATCAGACCATATCCTATGTGACATGTTGCAGAGATCCATTAATAAACCTATCACCACAGTGCAATAGCACATAGTTACAGCGTCAACACGTAGGTAATACTAGTGATCTACAGTGAAAGCAATAACAGCTAAAATGTGACAATGCATACAACCCGCACCGATTAAGGCCTACTTAGGCTGTTTATTATGCTAAGATCACAGTTACAGATACTTTAACTGTAGTCATCATGGATACCTGCATCTACTTATACACTCACTGTGATGTTTCATAAACATACAGAGATATACAGTACATGCACGTCAATAGCAAAACTGGCATGTAATGGTCTATGGATTGCAGTACTGTATGAAACGTAAATGGTATATATCATGATCTCTATTCTTCAGCCACATGAAGTTCATTGTAATTCTTCAGGACCAGGACATAAGCATCTTTTAGGTTTCGATGCAATCTCTGTTTAAAAGAGCTCATGTAGTCATTGCATTCCATTCACCCATTGCTGTACCTGAGCCATGTGACATAATAGCATGACTGTACAGACACTCCATGGTGGATTATGATAGCCTGAGTATCAAAACATGATCACATTTTTGTACTCTTCCAGTTACAAAATCTGATTGGTGACTCAACTCATAGTCCATGTGCATCAAATCTTTGCAAGACTAGATGCAGATACTGAGAAGAGGTTCTAAGTCATATGGACGGAACACACTCTCCTCCACACCGGCTATACTTCCAGCCACACTCAGCATTCTTTAACAGCTGCCTGAACTTAATAGAATTCACCACTGGAACATAGAGTGATATCCACAACATGTCTTCCGTCACTTCCTTTTGTGGATGCCGACAAGACAAGCAACTGCACTTGTGACATAAGTAACAGAAAAGTACTGTAGCATTGGAATGCCATTAGAGTCCACATTGTTTGTAATAGCCATCATAAACTCAGTTACATCATGTTGGATGTTGTTGGAGAATGATTGATGCCCTTCATATCCACCAAAAACACATTGTAAGGGTGTCAGAGTTTGTATCATACTGTCATGTTTTTCAGTATCATTAATAACCTTCTTTAGTGACTGAGACAGTGGTGTGTCACAAGAAGAATGAATAGTCCTCACAAAATGAGACATATGCAGAAATGCTTGGATTGCAGAGTTAGCATAGCAGTTAACTACAGTACTGTTGTCAAATGCTGGAACAACAGACATACCAAGTACCTACTTACATGGTGGAGAGTCACTGTCATTGAGATTTAGAATCATTCCTTATGCTGTCAACATTCAAACTGGGTCTGTCTGTTTGGTACCTCTTTTTTACACTGGAGGCTGTCACTGTAGCATCAGTTTGTGACCCATGCTCTGGCAGTGGTATCAGAGGCAATAGTGGCTGGTACAGAGTACGTAATCTGTTGTACTCAACAACACATTGTCAGCACATACTTTGTGCGGTGCAATATTGATGATATGCAACCCAGGTAAAGCGTGCACACGTGAAAGTGCAACATAGGTCATTCCATCTTTAAAGATGCCTGTGCCTATGCCAACCATTGCTGCTTCCAAACTAAGCCATTGTGACTTGTGGATGGACACTGCATATGCAACACACACAGGAAACTGTTTCCTTGTCACATATATATCTTTCACAAGCTGAAACTTGACAGCAGTCCTAGAAATAGGCAAGGACTGCTAAATGTTGTCAAACTTCACCACAAGTGCCTTAATGAATGTCCTTTGAACAGTGAATTCATAATCAACAACATGTCCCATTGCACCATTTACCATGCCATGTTCAACATCAAGGTTGCATTGTAGCACGATGCGTGCATTCATGCACACAGTTAGAACAGCGTCTAACCCTGCTGTACAAGACACACCTGACTTCAGCTCAGACAATCACTTGGACAGCTTTGCTACAAGATTCCAGCTCAAGAGTGCACCATCAACAGTGTCAACATCATGCAGAGTACTGATCTCTTGACCTGTCTCTGCAACATAATGGTGTTGAACTCAGCACACTGCTTCAATCGAGACATGAGGCACAAAATTCGAGCAGACTCTGAGTAGACAGAAGTGAAAAGATCGCATGCTGCTGTCAGATTATTGCAGTCAGTACTGATGCATCGTGTACTCAAGACAGCATCATTTTTCTCTGACAATGACCCAGTTCGAGCCTGATCCAAAAGTATTTTGTACCCCAGATCATGGCTCTGCTGCATATTTTCATACAGCTCTATGTAAGTTAACAGCTCCCAAAGATTGATTCTTCCAATGTACCCAATGTTTTTTTTTTTGCATCCTTCACAGACAGTGCTCTGAAGACATGCTGTCCATTCACAGGTGCAAGTTGTAGGAGATCACCAAACAGAACAACACTATTACCACTAACTGGCTGACCATTATCAGTACCAAGTATCTCTTGGAGCCAAAGATGTATACAAACCAGCATGACATTCGATACCATACTAATCTCATCAATGATGAGTACCTTCATCATCACAGACATTGGTCATAGCTCAGATGCCATTTCACAAGACAGTTTATGATACTCTCCTGTCTTACCATGCTCTACAGGTAACATAAACAGCCTGTGTAGAGTCACACCACCAATGTTGTATGCTGCTAATAAGGTTGGGGCAGTAACAGCTACAGACATCACTTCCCCTGTTTGCCTCCTTATCTCCACTGTAACTGCTTCAATAACAAAACTCTTCCCTGTTCCAACAGAACCACTAACAAACAGTAACAGAGGCTCATAGTTTGGACATGTACATTGCTTCCTCTCATGACAGATACCATGAGTGATTGATTTACAGACAGCATCAAATGTAGCATATTGCTGCAAATTCAGCTGATCAATCAGTGAACTTGTATCACATGTAAGATGAGAAGAATGTTTCACTGCACTTTTAACCTCACTCATGAGAACCACAGGATCATTCAGTGGTAGTGCAGCACCTACAGTACCCTCTCCCTCAGGATCCAAATTGTCCTGAGAATTTCCTGGAGTATCTTCTTCAAACTTCTTCTTAGCTTGCTACATCTGCTCCTTCTCTAATTCCAGTCTACTAATGTATTTGTCAGACTGTTGACTCCTGAAGGTTTCATATGTCAGTTAGAATTGCTCTCCATATGTGTCACAGTCTTCTCTTAGTGTCTGTTCATCCCTCCATGGTTTAAACAAGAACAGCAGAGCAAAATAGTAATGTTCCTTGCTGTCTGTGGTAGAGAGACTCAATTTGCAGTGGTCAATCAACAATGGCTTGTTCCTTTTAACTAGGCAGCCATCACAACCTCTGAATTTATAGATGTCTCGAGTCTCATCTGGTGATATATCTGTCTTGTAGTCATACCACTGAACCACATGGTACAGCCACATATCTCCCATTGCATCTGACCGCTTGGGGTAGTAGGTGTCAATGAGATTGTTCTTCAGAATATTTTTTGATGAAGAACAGTGTGCAGCAAAATCTTCAATCTCATCATGACTTTTCAAGACACGCTTTAATTTCTCTTTGTAGTTCACATTGAGAAAGTGTATAGCATCAGACTTGCCATACAAGTGTGTCCCAAACAAGTGATCACTGGCCTCATATGCTCCACACTCCTTGTGAGACACTGTCTTCAATCCCAATGACCAGAGTTGTGAACTCAATGATAGATTGGATCCTACAATTTCTTCCCAATGCTCAAGCAAACTTGTCTGCTCATGTTTAGTAAAGTACAATGTGACATAATGGACAAGAGACATGAGTTGTCAGCAACAAACTGCACATCAATGTTTGCTTGCCACATCAGGAGTAGAGTAGGGATTGTAGTCATTAATGAATACCTCATTCTCCTGATGAGGTAACTCATAAACCCTCTTCATGGACTTAGCTTTGAGATGGTGATACATGGCTGAGAACAAGTCATTCATATGTCCTTGCTGGCAAACACGTCTCGGAAAGCCAAATTGACACCTGGTGTACCATTGATTGCAGCTCTTCACTGGCCTATGACAGTACTTTCAATAAAGATTTCACTGAAATGTTTGCACCAACTTCCACAGCATGGGGCCATCATACTTATCAAGGATCTGACAAGTTACATAGCATGTGATAAATCTCAGCACTTCAGATGACTCACTGTCACCAATATGAGGTGCATCTTTGATCCACAACAGCATATGAATGTGTGGTGCACCTTGTGTTTTATATTCAACCCTCCAAAAGTAATGCTCAACTAAGCCAAGAGAAGGATTTTCCTTAGACAAAATAAATGTCAGAATTTTGGGGAAGTGATGGTGAAAATATCTTGACACTGAAACTGGATCAAGTGAGCACATATCATCAAGTGTCATAGATGAGGGGACCATGTGATGCAGCATGCCAAGTAGCAGCTCACCAGTTCAGCTCCCGTCACCTGGTGTGTTAAAGGTCCCTTTTTATAACATTCTTTTTTTTTTCAAGACTGTTATCTGGGGGCTAACTGCTTGTTAAAGGACAGGAGAAGAGTCTGGTCTTCGAAAATGGAGGCGGAGATATGTTCGATGCCCCCAAAACATGCCCCAACGGTATCTCCTGAGAAACAGAGTAAACGGCCTAAGGCCCAGCAAAGTCATGCCGGAAAATTAACAGCTAGTGGCACCACTCCAGTGAGAGAACCTGGGGACACCCCTCTGATGCTGGAATGGTTTCTGGCCAAGTTTAGCCCATTCAGGGAGGATGTTAAGTCCCTTACAACTGAGGTCAAGCAGATAACCGCGGTACTGGAGGACCTAACCGCAAGAATCTCCGACAATGAAGCCTGCACTGTCTTGTTGGAGAAAAAAAGCAGGCAACATAAGGGAGGAGGTAGTAGAAAGCCATCACAGGATTAAAAAACTGGAGGCCAAATTGGAGGATTTGGAAGGAAGGAGCCACAGAAACAATGTAGTTTTTCTTGGTATCCCAGAAAGAGAAGAGGGCGCAGATGCTATTAGCTTCATTCAGAAACTGGTGGAAAAACTAGCTGGCTCTTCTCCATTTAATAAAATTTACATGATAGAGCGTGCACATAGAGCTCTCCGACCTATGCCACCACCCGGAGCCTTGCCCCGCCCGATAATATCCAGATTCCTAAATTACCAAGAGAGGCAATATTTATTGGGAAAGATGAAGGAGTTGCAAGAAAAGATGAAGGAGTTGCAAGAAATTAGATGGGAGGGTGTCAAAATCAGAATAATGCAAGACCTCCCTGCTTCCATCAGGCAGCGTTGCACACAATTCCATTCAATTGTCTCCAAACTAATCGCTTATTGTATAAAGTTTAAAATGGGATACCCTGTCAGGCTGCAAATATTGCTGGACGGCTCCTGGGTTGCATTTGAGGAGGTGGAGGTGGCAAAAGTGGCCCTTCAGAAGTCCCTGCCTGATCTGTTTAGCAATCACTGAGAATAACTAATTGGGACTCTGGTAGCTGTGTTCTCCAATGCATGAAAGCTGAAAGTTAAGCACTTGTTTAGAAATCCCGAAAACTGATGTGAGTAAGACTGCCCCCCTCCCCATCTGGTCTTGACTACAAGCTCAGTATTTCAGTCTAGTATTGGTGATCTCCTTTATATGAGGACTCTTACCCAGAAGAGGAGCCATGCATCCTTGGACAGTGTATGTTATTTGTAGGGCAGGTACTGTTTTTCCAAGAGGCATAGCTGGCATATGAGACATTCCTTCCAGTTTCTCTGAGCGAGTGGAAATTGCGATTATGCTCAGCCGCCGCTAGAGGTCTCCGGAAAACAGAAGAAGAACGAGTGGACCTCATGTGGGGACGCAGAGCGAGCCAAAATCTGGACCTTATATAGCCTGGCTATGTGGTCTACCGGACTTCTGGTTCTAATTTTTGTGTTTATCTAGCAGTAGTTATTAGTGGTTTCTTTTTGCAGGTACTGATCGAGACGGCAAGCTCGGTCTCCAGATTTTTTTTTTGGGGGGGACAATATCTTGGTTTAATATCAACCAGAGAAACACTCGCCATTTTGTTTCACGCCATCCTGCGGACCAGGGATAGGTTCCTGTTGACCTGTGTACATAGGATCTTGTTTTAATGGAGGATTGCCTCCCAAGCATTTTTGGGGGTTCTTTTGATAAATGTATGGGATTCCCTTCGAGTAAGTGGGAATTGAACCTAAAGTCCCTCCCTCTATCTTTAGAGCACTTTCTTTTTCTTTAGGGGGCACAACAAGGTCAAACCTGATGGCTAACTAGTTATAACCAAGTGCAGTAGATTATTTTGAAGCCATATTGTATTCATCCTCCTGATTAGGTACTGTAACATTAACAAACCTATAACTAAGTTTGCAGTTTATAATCAGTTTGGTTCAATGTTAATTGAAGAGACTATTTGGTGTTATCTAGTTGGGAACTTTCCCTTTAACTGTGCACGGGAGTTCTCCCCCAAAGTTATTATCTTGAGACTTCTAAAAGTTTTGGTATAGTTTTATACTGACTCTTCTTGGAGTCAGATGACACGGCAGAACAACTGGGAGGGTAGTGAAAAGTGGTTCTGCACAAAGTGGAAATAACAGAAGGGGGGTAATTTGGGTCATTGATTTGGTAAAGATAGTATTTGCTTTATGGTTCAGGGGGAAGGGTTTCGAGGAGAAAAGAAAAGGAGTGGGTAATGGGCTAGGTAGAAGGGAGGTGGGGAGGATACAGCACAGCACATACAGACTCCACTGCAATATTTCCAGTAGATTCCTTTCTGCATATACATTATTGTTGAGCTGGATAATTAAAAGTCTATGACCAAACCATTGAAGGTCATAACTTGGAATGTTAAAAGGGTCAGATCTAAAACTAAACTATACGTGATCTTAAAACACTTAAATTTGGTTGCCGCAGAAATCATGTTTCTACAAGAAACGCACTTAGTAGACAATGAGGCCATTAAATTGCAGAGGCTACAGGTAGGACAGGTCTTTTCAGCTGAGTGCTCCACAAATAGTGGTGGCACCATGATCTTGGTTCATAGGGAACTCCCCTTTATCGTGACACAAATAATAAAAGACCCTAAGGGTAGATTTATTTTTGTAACTGGTACCCTTTACGCGAGAGAATTACTCTTGGGGAGCATTTACTGACCAAACCAGGATTCCTCTAATTTTTTCACACAAATTATTACTACTTTACTTCTTTTCCTTTCAATTCCGATGATTCTAGGAGGGGACTTTAACCTGGTGTATGACCCGATGGTAGATAAAACTGGTCACTCAAGGAGGGGATTATCCCCGGCCCAACCTGCGTTTAGAGACTTACTAGACCAGGTTGGACTGTGTGACATCTGAAGGGTCTTACACCCTAGTGATAGGGAATATAACTTCATCTCCCCAGTCCACAAAACCTCATCCAGAATAGATTATTTTCTTATCTCAAGGGCTTACATCCCACAAGTTATTGACTCCTCAATACAGTCGGGACCCCCATCAGATCATTCCCTCATAAGCTGTCAATTGACTATAGAACCTCCGTGAAGAGGCGGAGGAAGATGGAAACTTAACGATCAACTTATCAAAGACCCTAATTTGGCCTGTACAGTACAGGACCATATAGATCAGTTTATTCAGTTTAATCAGGGCACAACCCATAGGCCAGATATCCTCTGGTGTGCCTTTAAGGTTTATCTAAGGGGAGTACTTATTGGGTTAGCCTCTAATAGGAAGAAAGCAAAGGAGCAAGAGATGTCCCAGCTGTTGTCTCAAATAAGGACCATAGAAAAGGACCTATCTCCTGCAACACCAGAATGCACATTTCAAAAGCTTATTAAATTAAGGGCAGCCTATCTCGAGATTCTCCGAGAAAAAGCAGAATATGCCATTCTAAAAACACAGGCATCATTTACTGACCGAGGGAGAAAGCGGGGTGCCTCTTGGCTCGTGGAATTAAACAAATAGAATCCTCTAGGTATATTGCCTCTATCTTATCCCAAACGGATGGACTTCTGAAGACTTCTCTGAATGATATAATTTTGGAATGCCTTAACAACTACATGGATCTATATGGCCCTATGTCAGACCCCCCAGCCCAGAGTCAGTTAGAAAGCTATCTTATGGAGACTCCCCTGCCGAATCTTACTGAAGACCAGCAACAGGCATTAATTTCGGCTATTACAAGCAATGAAATATTTAATGTAATAAGTACTTTACCCTTAAATAAAACCCCAGGGATAGATGGTTTCTCAGCTTACTTTTATCAAAGGCTTAAAACATCTGTCATCCCTTTGTTGCTTCCTTTATTCCAGTATAAACTTTCTGGTGCGGAAGTAGATGCTTCTATTTTTGAAGCACTAATTGTGCTTATTCCTAAACCGGGAAAGGCACCTGAACTAGTCACAAATTACCATCCAATTTCCCTTCTGAACCAGGATGTTAAGATACTGGCCAAGCTAATAGCTTGTCGTCTTAACCTGATTCTCCCTTCCATTATTGGCCCCGAACAAGTAGGATTCATGAAAGGCAGATTTTCCTTGGACCACCTCAGCACCCTGGCTCATGTCTTCTTGGCATCCAGAGACACCCCATACCCTGCAGCTCTGATCTCTCTGGACGCCGAGAAGGCTTTTGACAGAATTAACTGGCAATACTTATTCCAGATGCTGGAAGCCTTTAAATTTCCTAATGTCTCTCAGACCCAGATCAAATCCCTTTACCATTTTCCCACTGCAAGAATATCGGGCAATGGAGTTATTTCAGATCCATTTACCCTATACTCGGGAACTAGGCAATGTTGCCCTCTTTCCCCATTATTGTTCA
Source organism: Neoceratodus forsteri (assembly GCA_016271365.2). Taxonomy (NCBI): domain Eukaryota; kingdom Metazoa; phylum Chordata; order Ceratodontiformes; family Ceratodontidae; genus Neoceratodus; species Neoceratodus forsteri. The sequence goes on from CM028134.1 coordinate 320,070,178, forward strand.
ACATATTCTTAGAGCCACTAATCCATAGATTTCAAGCCTGTCCAGAGATACAAGGAATTCCGATTTTCCCATGTGAGATCAAGGTCTCCGCTTATGCAGACGACCTTCTCCTCCAAGTTGCTAATCCCATTTCTTCTATCTCCCCAATGTTAAAGATTATTAAATCCTTTAGTTCAGTCTCTAATTACAAGCTAAATGTAAACAAAACAATTGTTTTTCCTCTGAATCACAAGCTCCACAAGGCAAATATCCTAGAAATGGGATTAGCCTGGAAGCAGGACTCCCTCCGATACTTAGGTATCAAATTATCTAGACTCACGGGAAGCTTTATAAAATTGAATTTGGACTCCCTGCTACATGTGATCAAACAGGATCTCAGCAGATGGGCCTCCCTCCCAATTTCTATCTGGGGAAGAATCAACCTGCTCAAAATGAATGTATTTCCATGGCTTTTCTACCCCCCTCAATGCTTAATATTTGGCTCCCAATATCGTGGTTCAAGAAGGTAAATAGTCTGTTTTTAGAATTTGTCTGGGCATACAAGACTCCTAAGATCACGTTCCACAAATAAAATGCACCTAAGCTGAGAGGTGGCTTGCGCTTGCCACACCTAGGGCTCTACTTCTGGGCAAGCCACATTAATAAGTGCCTGAGATGGACATTACCTGCATCAATGAGTTACACTCTGCTTTGGCTCAAAATAGAGCTGGCCCAGATTAACACATGCGGTTTAGCACCAGAAGCTCTACTGCATATCAAAGAAAACCTCCTCCCCAGCAGGTTAAAAAATACCCCCATAGCATTATCACTTAGAGTTCACTTTCAATTGTGTCGTTTTCTTAAATATGATAATAAAAGGGCCACAAACCAATACCTGTTCGGAAACCCTAACTTTAAGATCAGTGAGAAATGTATCCCCTCTAACTGGTTACCTCAACTGAATGAAACCCCTCTGTACTCCTTAATAGGGGATGATAACGCTTGGTTATCAGGCCAACACATAATGCAAAAGTTTCAGATTCCTACCAAACACTTTTTCAGAGTTATTCAACTTAGGCACCTGTTAATTAAAGTGTTAGGGCAAAAGCCATGCCCATATGCAGACCCTCCCTTAGTGCTGGACTTGGTTCAGTGGGTGGGATGGCAGAAAGCGGTCTCCAAGATCTACAGTATTCTGTTTGATAGAGTATACCCAGACTGCCATGGTCCAACTCATTACTAGTCTTCTCACTTCCCTGGCTATGACATTAACTGGGCAGACCTTTGGTTTAACTGCCATAAATTTATAACGCAAGACAGATTAAGGATGATGCAAATGTTTATTTTAAATAATGTATATCTCTCACCTGAGAAAATGTTTAAATATGGATTAACATCCTCTTCTCAATGTGTGAGATGCTTTAAACATGAGAGCTTTTTATTTTATATTTTTTGGACTTGTCCCAAAATAATGCCCCTCTGGACCACCATTCAAAATAAGCTTGACCCCACTTTGAGATTAGAGGATTTATTTAAACCCAAAATATGCATCTTAGATTACTTTTCGGGTATTAGTTTCCCTAATAAAAAATATTACATGGCCTTGATATCCCTGTCACTTAAGAAAGTAGTTTTAAGACACTGGAAAGACCAATCTGAAATCAAGTATGGGGGAATGGCTCTCTGAGCTTCTTGCAAATCTCAGAATGGAAAAGGCTATTGCAAGTTTAAATAATAGGTTGGATAGGTTCAGGAAATTATGGGACCCCTTATACACATTACTCTCGATTTAGAGCTTCTCAGAGTGAGGACTTTACTATCTGAGGTACCTCAGTATCTTTGTGTTGTCTGTGCTGTGGAAATCATAGGGCACAGGTTTTAATTCAAGACTGTACTAGTGGGGCGGGGAATGGGGATGTAGGTGGGGGAAGAAGGAGGGGGGAACTGACAGGTCTAGACTAATGTATATTGTTTATGTGATGTGTATCTGTACTGGAAGATCTGTCATGTGTGGCAAAACCTTCAATAAACTTTAAATGGAAAAAAAAAGTGTCATAGATAATATGCCATCTACATCAGAGCTGGACCATCTCAATAAGTCAATTAACTCATCCCAACTGTACTCTGCACAACTCAGAGTCACAAACCAAGTGGCTGCACCATACAGATGCAGCATGGTCATAACCTCTGAGTGCCTATGATACCAGTATTCTTTTGTGCCACGTAGGTTTGACAAAAGAGATGTCAAATTCACCTGCAATGTTTCATTCTTTGTTTCCTGTTGATGTAGAAACTCAGCTGCTGTCATACCCTCCGATGGGCCAGTCAAGCACAGCATATGAGCAATGGATGCAGAAAGGACACCGAGTTCACTCTCCCACAGGAGGTGGAACAAATAATGTATGTTCCTACGAAACTTGTCATCCTTGTTCAATACTCTTGATGTTCGATATTCAGCACCAGGAACATGAACCTCGTGTTCATCCAGATGACCTCCTGTTCCATTTGGGAATAAATCTGGTAAACAGTGAGCTTCACGTTGCTCCTCCCATATGCTAACAGGACTACCTTCAACCTGTTACATCTGATACAAGTTAATGTTATCACCAACTGGATCTCTACCATGCAGAGTGCGAATCATGTACTGTTCATACACATGCTCATGAGTTGACACGCAGTGTCTACCAGTCAGACTGACCACTTACATCTGACAGTTCATGAATGTCAAGGTCAACATAGAAAGGATTATTGCTCTTGAGATACTGCAGAGCATGTTTTACTTTCTCAACATTGACAACATCTTGCCAAATAACTTTGGACTTACTAGGTACACCATTCACCAGTATCACCATGCAAGTTTCCTTAGATATTGTCTTCACATTCTCTTTCAATGGAATAAGTAAATACGTTATTGCCCCCTTCAGAGACTTCACAAGCTCTTTCTGGGGTACCTTGCGAGTCTTAGTGTTGAGCTGCAGAATTGTCTGAAATGGTTTCATTGTCTGAATCAATATCCGTTCAAACATATTCAAGGAAGCAATTTCACTTGGTGTTTCATCAACCATCATATTGTTTAAAACAGATTTGCCTGGCAGGCAATTACTTTTCACCTTTGACAAACACTGCTGACACATAGTCACTACTGGATCCAAATCAGTCACTCTTCACCAGTTAATAATCCACTAATCATGCCCACATATCATTGAAATATCTAATCTTTTCAAGATTCACTGTAACGACTACAAAATGTAAAGCAATCTGTGACACAAGACACAAATAGAGTCAAACTTCTCTGTCTTAACTATCTCAAACCTTGCTACTTCCTTCCCAAACCTTGTCAGGATTTCAGATTCTGACACACTGACAGTGGAAGATATTGTGGAAGAAGGATTTTCACACACAGTATCAAGATGTTTACCAGCACGCTGCACATCTTCTATCACAAGTTTTGCAGACTGTATCTCCTGCTGTCAGTGACTCATCAAGCTGTTTGTACACTGAATCAGCTTTCCTGACCTGGTATATTTTATGCACAAAACTAAGCATCACAGGATTGTGCACAGTGAGTATATGCACATGATGAAATACACTGTTGCAAACATCACTATCCAAGAAAGCTAAAGAGTGTCCCAACAATCCCTTGTGCATGCGGACTTCACAGATATCAATCTTATGTAATAAATCAGATCTCTGTTTCTTTGTACTTCTCAAAAATATTTGTACAAACATGAAATTTGCCAGCAGATAAAGGCCTAGAGGTCTATCAAGTCTGCTCGAATGTGCAGCTAGTACCCCTTATTCACAGCTGCCCCTCCCTTCCACACTTCCCCTTCACTGACCCTACTCCTTGTTCTGTCCCATCCCCTTTTGAAGTAGTCCACTGTTTGACTGGATACCACTTCTGAAGGTAATGCATTCCACCCAGCCACCATCCTCTCTGTAAAAAAGTGTCTCCTCATCTCCCGCCTGAACCTTCCTCCCTCCAGTCTCATATCATGGCCCCTGGTGTCCCTCCCTTCCCTTACTTTGAACAACCCCTCTGTATCTGTCTTGTTTATTCCTTTCATGTACTTCAAGGTTTCAAACATGTCCCCCCATCCCTTCTCTCCTCCAGTGAGTACATGTTCAACTCCCTCAGCCTCCTCTTTTATAATAAGTCCCCCAGCCCCCTGATCATCTTTGTCACCCTGTGCTGCACCCCCTCCAGCAACTTAATGAGCCTCTTCAGATACAGGAGCCAGTACTGCATGCAGTACACCAGGTGTGGTCTAACTAATGACTTATACAGTGGCAGAATCATCTCCTCCCTCCTCGAGGAAATAGCCCTTGCAATACAACCCAGCATTTTGTTGGCCTTTGCAGCTGCCTTCCTACATCATGCTGAGTTGTTCATTGACCCTGTAATGAGCACCCCAGATCCTTCTCCTCCTCCTCTGTCTGGGCTAGATGTACTTCCCCCAGCTGGTAACTCCTCCTTGGGTTCTTCATTCCAAAATGCAGTACCCTGCACTTTTTGGCATTAAACCCCAGTTGCTAGGTGTCTGACCAGGTTTCAAGCTTTTCCAGATCATCCTGCAACCCTGCCATCCCACTAGGTCATCCACCACCACTCCTACCTTGGTATCATTAGCAAACAGACTGATCTAGTAGCAGTGTCAGTGGCTAGTAGCAGTGTCAGTGGCTCAGTAGGTAGCACACTCGCCTCTGAGGCTGGGAGATCAGAGGGCTGTGGGTTCAGTTCCCACATCTGGCACTTGGGTTACTATCCCAGTACTGACACTGTAGTGCAGCGTGAGAGGGGTGCTGCACTTCTGAGGTGCCGTCTTTCAGATGAGATGTTAAACCGAGGTCCCATCTGCTTGGATTGGTGGTAGTTCAGGTGGATGTTAAAGATCCCATGGCACTTATTGAAAAGAGTAGAGAATTTTTTATTCAAGACTCAAAACAAAAAGCATCAATGTATTACAGCATACAACTTTGTAACAAGAAAAGAACGCAAAAAAAAAACAAGAGTACATCCTACAGAAATCAAAAAACTAAATAATCCATATAATATCCCCTTTGCAACCCCACCAAAAGATAAGAACATGTCATAAAAAACTGAAAACACAGTATACAGTAAAAAAAACAAGAAAAACAGCACCTGTTTCAACCAGTATCCAACCACTGAATTGCCTTCCACTTCAGCTGTAATTGTTGTCTCGATAAAGTATGAAGATCTTTATTCCAAAGACCTAATAACCAATTATGAAGTTTCAAAAACAATTGATCAGGGGAAATAAAAAGAGCTCACAAGGACCAGGTACACAAAACTTGTCAAATGTGGTATTTTATACCTCCAAAAATCAATCTGACAGTATCAGCATTAAAAGATCCCCAGTCCGAGTTTAAATCCCAAAAAACAAACAGTTAGGGCCAATAGTCAGAAAACAAAAAGAAGCCCATTTAACAGAAAGGATCAACCAAAATTGTAAAATATAAGGGCATTCAAAAAATAAATGAAACATTGTTTCAAACTGATGTAGGCAAGTAGTAGACCTAGGACAGTACCGTTCCTCTTTACTCTTACATTTTAAATTATTCTTAACATTTAATTTCCCATGTGCAGCAAGCCAGGTGACATCCCACATATAATTTGGCAGGGGTAACAGAGGTAAGCATGGAGGAAACTTGAAGCAAGTCTGAGTCAACCATATCTGGAAATACAGCTTCATCTAAAAAATGTTGATCCAATAATAAATAATACATACGTCTCTTAGAGAAATGAGTAATAGAGGTGTAAGTAATAGTCCATTTCTTAAGTTTGCTAAAGCAAGAAGAAAAATAAACAGGCAATTGAGAGATAGGTTTCTGTTTGTGAATTATTCCATCTCTAGCCCAACCATCTAACCAAGGGGAGACATGGTCCAAAATCCACAAAGACCATATTCTAGGAGTACCAAGCACCAGAGGAGCAATATTCGAATATAAAAAAATACTGAAAAAAAATAAAACAGGATTGATCATATTTAAACCACCGAGTCTAACAGGATGATATAAAACATTTAGTTTTATGGGGTTCAAACGATTACCCCAAATTGTACGAAAAAAAATACCATAAAGTGTTGTTTCTTTGGAAACCGGTAGAGCATAAACCACACTTAAATGTAAAAATAAGCCAAGAAGAAAAGTATTTATCATATATATCCGATTCTTTTTGGACATATTCCATTTATTCCAAAGTGACACCTTCCAATTCGCAGTTTGAAATAATTTTTCCCAATTATAAGTTGCCATATCAGTGCCACAAAAAAAAAATAAATTCCCAAAATTTTACAAACCTGTGTAGTGACAGAAATCCCCATAATTACCGAATGTGTAGAGCTATGGTTACCAAAAAAATGACACTGGCTTTTGGATAAATTAAAAGAGGCTCCAGTTCCAGTAATATAGGCAATAGCCAACTTTTCCATAGCTATACAGGAAGGGACATCTGAAAAAAAAAGACATAAGTCATCTGTATATGCTATAACTTTTATTTCCAAATCGTCGGAACCCAAAGATGGACCCCTAATAGCGTCCTTATTAGTAATAGCTGAGAGCAGGGGTTCTAAAGATAAAATGTAAAGAATAGGGCTTAAGGGACATCCTTGACGTACACCCTTACTACAAGGTAGCGTAGAACCAAACCAGCCATTAACAAAAGGAATAATAGTTGCTTGTTGATAATACTGTCTCAACCAATTAATAAAGCAGGATGGAAAACCCATCTGTTTCATACAAGACCAAAGATAAAGATGCGAGACATTGTCAAAAGCCTTCACCTGATCTAAGGTAATACAGATCCCAGCTAGCTCACCCCTAGCACCTTGCTCTATAATTTCTCTGACAAGGATTAAGGCATCAGATATGGTACGGCCAGGCACCGAACAAAATTGCGTGGGAGAAATAATGTCACAAAAAAGACAAGAAATTCGTAGATTTTGCAGTTAGAATTTAACAGCATTATCGGATGCCAATTATTTAAATCACCCTTATCTCCAGATTTATGAAGAAAAATCAACAAACCTTCATTCATACTTGGTGGAAAAGTACCTTGGAGGAGGCAGAAATTAAACATGTCAACTATTTGGTGTTCCAGGAGTGAACTAATCAAACCATAAATGTCATTAGGAAGGCCATCTTTACCAGGAGATTTATTTTTCTGAAGATGTTGAACAACTGCATGAAATTCCAATAATATAATAGGGGACAATAAAGAAATAAAAAACTTGTCAGGGACTCGTCTCAGGGAACTATGTCATAACCAATTATCAATAGATTGTTGAGTAACACTCAAATTCTCCGTAAATGAAGAACGAACATGATCATTTATAATCTGAAAGAGATCCTGATGAGCAGTAACTCTTTCACCTGCAGAATTTAACAGATCATGCACATCCTTTTTTTGTCATCTGTAAAGATTGCTGTCAAAAGGATTAGTAAAAGCAGACGGACCCTGTGTTCCAAATCTCTGTTCTCTCTCCAGTTGTAATTGTCTGGAATTATGTAATTGAGCCAATTCAGCTATAATTTTATTAACAGTAAGAATATCCACCTGAAGGCCCATATTAATTTGAGAATAAAATTCATTCAACATATATTGCAAAGACTGCCTATAAGATTTACGGGAGGCACACAATATATGACCAATATCAGTAAAGTATTCCTTAAAAGCCAATTTAGAATCTTCCCACCATTTTTGTTTAGAATCGTACAGAAAAAACACAGAGTCCCGTGCTTTAAGGACATCTAGACACCCAGTCTTCACTTCAGGAATATCTAGAAGCGACAAATTCAATTTCCAATAACCGGGACCTTTGGAAGTGTGTTTAAAATTAGAAAGTGAAAAACTAAGGAGACAATGGTCAGAAGAAACAATTAATGTGACCTGAGGGATAAAAATTTGAAGAGAGGGAGAAACAAACCAATAATCAATCCTTGATTTCCTACTACCCTGAAAATACGTAAAAGAAGGAATATTTTCAAAAACATCACAGAGCCCTGTAACACTCAATAAAGTGTTCAGGCAAGTCATATCGCAATAGGTTTTAGAGGTGACTACTTTGGAAGACCGGGAAATATTAAAATCTCCCCCAAATAAAATATTTCTACTAGAAAAGAGATAAGGCTGAATAAGGTTTAATAGCTGAATATGGTCCCATTTACTCTGAGGGGCATAAATGTTAATTAACCGAAAAGGGACCGCAGCAACACTAACATCCAACACTAGTGCCCTCCCCGGGGAAAGATGAACTACGTCAGTAACCTTAATGACATTGGAAGTAAAACATATCCCAACACCAGAAAATAATTCAGTGCCCACGGACCAATAACATGGACCCCACCCCCATAAGTTAGTAGCTATTGAAAGTTCCTGCATCGTGTACAACCGAGTATCTTGGAAAAAGACAATGTTGTAACGTAAATCCGAAAAAGCAGCAAAAGTAACCCATTTTTTAAATAAAGAATGAAGACTATTTGCATTGAGACTAGCCACCGAAATATCAAAGCCAGAATGAGAAGAACGAGAAAGAAATTAAGAGTGAGACTGCAATTTCCTATTACTTTTACATAAGCCTACACGAGTAGTTTTTTTAGTTTACATTTTGCACCCACCCTAGGATCCGAAACTGAGTCTTGGTCAGAAGTCATATCTATCTGGGAAGGATTCTGAGAAGTAGAATCAGAATCATGCTCCCCAGTATCTATAGAGGCCAGAATTTCAAATTTATTGTAAACAGACACAGGAGCTGGAGACTGCGCCCAATCCAGTATCGAAAGCTGTGAAACACCATCCGGGATAGAGAATTGAGAAACAGTTTCTGTAACCACAGAGGTCTCTGCAGACAGCTGCAACAAAGGACTATTGGGAATCACCAGAGGAATAACCAGAATGGGGGGGCAGAAACAACTGGACCAGAGGAATCAAGACCAGTACCTGGCTGGGGGGGGAGTTTGCCTAGGGGGACAGGGACAGGCCACTGGGGGTTTCGAAGCCAAAGCTGCAGAATAAGACTGAGGTCTTTGAGAAGTAGGAGGCCTAACACCATCCAAAAGAGCCCGGGCTGCTTTAAAAATTATCAGATCTTGCATGGCATAATCAGCTTCCTCAATATTGTGAGCTGCTCGGGGACAATCTGAAAAGGAATGCCCTAGGCCCTCACAAAAAGTACATTTAACAGGATTGTCACACTGAAAACCAGAATGTCCACCCTCCCCACATAAAAAACAAAGAATTTTCTCACAAGACATACTGATATGTCTTGGAGAGCCACATTTATAGCATCGCCTGGGTTGACCAGGATAAAACAAAATCCCTTATCCCGGCCAATAAAAAAGCAATTAGGGAGATGCACAAAATCATCCTGAACACATTTCAATTTAATTTTAAACTTCCATCCCCCATTCCAAAACCCTTCCCCATCCAAAATAGGATCAGGCATGCCTTGCACTTCACATCTTTTTGTTAACCAAAAAAGAATATCAGCCTCATTAACTCCCTCACTACGAAATAACACAGTTACTACTCTAAAAGGCTGTTTCATTAATGGAACCACCTGAAAGTGAGACCAAAGTGGATTCATTTTAAGAGAAGCATAACGTAGCCAAAAGGTTTCTAAATGTGCAGGAGTCCTAAAACTAACATCGAAGGAATGTTCTCCAGTGGCATGATTGAGGGCATAGATGTCTGAAGGTGTAAAGCCTAAAGACTGTTTAATTAAAACTCTGCCCACATAAAAACGGTCAAGAAGTTCAGCCAATCCTCCTAAATAACAAAGCCAAACAGCATTTCTCCTTTTTGCCAATTCTAAAGGTTTAGCAAATAAATCTACAGAAGGACATAAGGGAGGGTCTGATAATGGAGGAGTAGGAGTAGCTGAAGTGTCCACCGCTATCCCCACTGGCTCTGTATCCAGCATGCCTAAGGAAGTACTATCTGGAGCAACAGTACGTTGAGGAGAAGTCTCTTCCAAGCCCAAAACTCTGTCAGCTGAAGAAACGGCAATACCATCAGTTACCTCGGCAGAATGTGCCAACACATCCATTTCCATATCTGGATCAGCCATCCAAGATCCATCCAAACTCTGTTTCCATCCTGCTTTGGAAAGAACAGATTCAGGGGACCAAGGTTCCTCCATCAAACAGGTAACTGAATCACCAGCAGCAGGCAAAACCGATTCCAGTGCAGAGGAAACCATGTCATCAGCCGTGCCCTGCCCAAGTTTGAAAGTCCGACGAGACACTTCAGGAAAAACCCCAAGTAGTCGCTTTTTCTTCTTTTGATCCAACAATTCGGCTCTAGCAGAGGTAAGAGCCACTTCGGTCTGTAATAATTGCTTCTGCAAAACTGTTCTCCGATGCAGAATTGCGGTAACCATATCAGGTTCAACATTGCTGGCCATCACTTCCAATATAGCAGGGGTTTCTACGGAAAGAACTGCAGACTCTGAGGTCAATAGTGTAGAATCCTGTGTAGTCGCACTCTCCACCACTCCGACTCCTAGAACATGACCGTCCTCCTCCATCTCCGATAGCAAACTGCTCAGTCCCAAAGACACCACGTATGGGACAATGCCCCTCCAGAGTAGGGGAATTTCCCTTGTGTCCTGGCCAAATTTCCCTCATTCACTAACAATACCACCAACAGCTTAATCTGGTTCAAGGTCAGTTGGCATTCATCTGTATCCCCCTTCCCCAGGTCGTGCCTTAAAATAGGCAGGATTTGTCTAGTGCACTTACCTAGTCAACAAAAACTAAATAAATAAATAAAACAAATAAATAAATGTCCAATGATATGTCTGCAATGAATATCCCAAACAACAATGGTCCCAACACTGAGCCCTGTGGAACACCACTCATCACTACCCTTGGGTGTGAGAGCTCCCCACCCACCACCACCCTGTGTTCCTTCCCTGAAGCTAGTTCCCAACCCATCTCACCTGTCAACCAGCTTTGCACCTGTCCTTGTGCCTACTAACTTACTTCCCAGCCTTCCATATGGCACAGAGCCAAATGCCTTACTGAAGTCCAGATACAGGACATCTACTGCATGGCCCCTGTCCAGTTGCCTAGTTACCCAGTCATAGAACTCCACCAGGTTGGTTTGGCAGGATCTGCCCTGTATGAAGCCATGCTGTCTGCTGTCCTGTAGTCCTTTGGCCTCTAGAAGGGCCACCAGCCTCTCCTTCAGGATAGTCTCCATTAGCTTACCCATGATGGATGTGAGGCTCACTGGTCTGTAATTTCCCAGTTCATCCTTGGAGCCACTGTTGTGGAGGGGCACCACATGAGTCTTCATCCAGTCCTGAGGTACACACCCCAAATGTAAGGAGGCATTAAATAGGTCTGCCAAAGGTCCTGCAAGGACCTCTGCCAGCTTCTTCTGTACCCTGGAGTGGATGCCATCTGGGCCTGGTGCCTTATCCACCCTCAGTGCCTTCAAACCCTTCCGAACTCTGCCTTCCATGACTTCCCCATCTGTCACCCCATCCCCCCTGTTTCTGCTATTTTTCCCCCCTTGGGTGTCACCCCCCTCTTCTCTTTAGTAAATACTGAGCAGAATTACTCATTTTGTGCTTCTGCCTTATCGCACCCTGCTTCCACCCAACCCCCTCCTTCCTAATCCTTACTATGTGTTCCTTATAGCTCCTTTTCTCCCTGATGTACCTAAAGAAGTTCTTCTCCCCCTTCTTAATGCCTTGTGTCAGCCTGAGTTCCGTAGGTGCCTTGGCTCCCCTTACTGCCATTGTCACCTCCTTCGATTCCATCAAGTACTCTCCCTGTCCTCCCCTCTTCCTGTTTTCTTGTACTTCCTAAAGGAAGCTCTTTTCCTCCTTACCTTTTCCATGACATCCTTGCTCAACCAGCTCAGTTTCTTAGCCCTAGCCTTCTTGTTTTGGCCTTGCATCAGGTTTTGGTTGCCTCCACTATCCCCAGCTTTATGAGCTCCCACCTCTGGTTAGTGTCCATACTAGACTGAATTCTGGCCAGGTACCCTTTTACCACTTCCCCCATCCTCCTAAAGTTGGCCCTCCTGAAGTCCAACACTCTTGTGCCAGATTCCACTCCTTCCTTGCCCATATCCAATGTGAGCCATACTGAGTGGTGGTCACTCCCTGACAGTGGTTCCTCCACTGTAAGTTCTCTCACAAAGTCCCCATTTGCCAGCACAAGGTCAAGGGTATTCCCTAACCTGGTTGGTTCACTGACCATTTGCAGCAGGAAGCTGTCCTGGAAGGCATCCCATAGTACCTGTTCCCTTCTGTTCCTGGTTGTTGGGGTACTCCAGTCCACTGCTGGCATGTTGAAGTCCCCCACAATCACCACACTACCCATCTCGCAGGTCCTCCTGATCTGTCCCGCTAGTTCCCTATCTAACTCCTCCATCTGAGATGGTGGCCTGTACACCACTCCCATTCTAAAAATCCTATTCTTGGAATCCTGGATTTGCATCCAAAGCGACTCCATACTACCCTCCTCCCCTTACTCCCTTACACACTTCAGTCCTTCCTTCACATATAGTGCTATATCTTCTCCTTTCTCAATCACCCTGTCCCTGCGAGATAACCTGTACCCTGGTACAGACAGGTCCCAGTCATTGTATTGGGTGGCCCATGTTTCTGTAATGGCTGCAATGTCCACCTCTCCCTCTGCCATGATCACCTGTAACTCTGCAGTTTTTCTCCCAAGGCTCCTAGCATTAAATGTAACCACCTTCCACCCTTTCCCCCATCCTGCCCTCCTTTACTAGCATCACCAATAGTACTTGCCATTTTTCCTTTGTCACTGTTATGGGGGGTAAGCTCATATGGTTTCCCAACCTGTGGTCTCTGCATGTCTCTTGCCCAATTGCCACCCACTGTTCCTAGTTTAAATTCTCTACTTCTTCTATGTACTCCTCCATCCTCTGTTTCAACATTTTCTTTCCCTCCTCACTCAAGTTTAATCTGTCCTTGGCATAGAGACTACTGTCCTCCCAGGTCCCTCCCCACTCCCTCAACAGCCCATATGCTTTAGCACAACACCAGGTTCTTAGCCATCTGTTAAATTCCTCTATTCTGAACTTTCTTGTTGTGCAGGCCTTGGGCGCTGGAAGTATCTCTGAAAAAGTTACTGATCTTCCTGCCCCTTCACATAATTGTCCTAGTTCCTCAAACCTCCTCTGGACTATATCTACTGTCTCGTCAGCCAGGTCATTTGTCCCAAGATGTATGATTAAACGGGGCTTGTCCCTAACCCTTCTAACATATTTCAGAACAGATTTTCCCACCCTTTCCGCTGTCATTCCTGGCATGGCCTCCACCCAAATGCGACTATGCCTCTCCCCCTTGCTACCCCACCTGACTCCTCTTAGTATTGAGTCCCCCAGCACAAAGATTCCACCACACTTTCTCCCTGCTTTTTTTGATTCATCTCCATCTCTCATTGCTGGCTCCTCTTCTTCCTCCTGCACATTATTTCCCCCTTTTGCTCCTGTTGCAATTCTCCCAGCAGAACTTCCCCTGCTTCGGTTTGGTCCAGGCATTTATCAATTACTCCTCTAATTTCATCATATCCCTCCTCCACCTTCTTCCTGTTTAGCAGTACAAAACTATTTTCTGAAGACCCTTCACGAATGCCTGCTCCCTCTCCCTTCATAGTAACCTGTTCTCTCCTTTCCACTCCATGACTTTTGCCACTTCTTTGCCTCCCCTCACAAGTCCCTATCTCCTCCTTCCATTTGTCTTTTGTCTCCTGACCTGGGTTCTCTGGCAATATTTTTTCCTGGCACGGGCCCCCTTGTCCCTGCTTCCCTTCTTCTGACCTTCTCCTCACCACTGTTGGCTTAAATCACCCTCCCTCATCTTTCATTCTTCCTCCTTCCAGTATTGGGCTAAACCAACCCCAAGTCTGCCTTGCCTGTCTTAATTCCTCCTATAGACCCTCAATCTCCTTTCTAAGTTTCTCTAAGTGGTTGCACACTAAACATCCTCCCACACTCCAGGCAATTTTTAGAAAGATTGGTGCACCACAGTTGTTGCAGCCTACCACCCTACCCATTGCTGTCGTTGCCCACCAGCGACCTCCCACCCTTCCAGATGCAGGATACCAAACACTCCCCTAAGTCTCCCCTCTCCCTCCTGTATCAGTGCAAAACATTATTTTCTTAATTTTCCTTACCCCCTTTGTTGTACATGTTTAGAAAGATTGAGCAACTGCTTTTTATATTACTAACCTTCCTAGCCACACTCAAAAAGAGACTTTAACTAGCTATTGCACAAGCTTCTTCAAACTCCTACTCCTCCTTTCCACAATGCAATAGCAATGCAAAGAAGTAACAATGAAAGCTCCTAGATTTGTAGTTACTTCCCTTCCACTGAGATAGCAGTCACCTCTTCACTCGCTGCTGTTCCTTTCCTGGATGTCTGCTTCAGCTATGACAGGTGCAAATCCTTTGCCCATTTGAGAAAGTGATGTCAGAACCCCTGGTATAAAGGAAATCATGGACCAGGGGTGGTGGGTGAGGGGTTGGGGGGTGGACTAACCCAAGTCTTCCAGAAACAATCAGGTAGCTGAGGCCCCTGGTCAGACCATTAGCACCCTTCCCCCACTATGCACTAACCTTTGCAGCTAGTGAAGCCAGCAAAAATGAATCACAATTCTACTCAAAGCCCCCAAAATAGGTTTGCTACCAAAAGAAACAGGTCTCCAATTCAAAAAGCTTCACCAACAACACATCAAAATAGGCTTGAAATTAGAAGATATAGGTCTCTGATTCAAAGAAACAGCCCCAGTTAAATCACACCAATAGATTTTAAATCAGAAGACATAGGCCTCTACAAATGCAGCCTGCTACACAGTGAAACATCAAACAAATGAGCCCACTTATAGCCACCAAAACAGTTTTCAAAATTCCAACAGCCTCAAAACAATACCCTGCTAGCCCCTTATAAGTAGTAAGAAAGAAAAGAAATAACCTTCTACCAAGTAAAATCCACAAGAAACAATGTAAAAACGACAAGAAACTACTGTATTATAACCGATCTGATCATTTCCCTTCTAGTTCCTTCTGAGAAGCCAAAGCAACAAACTTAGTACAAAATTATTAATGGCATCAAATGATGATTGATGCAGATTGCAGGTGTCATCACATGTCCATGATCAGCAAGATCTATTCACAGCATTAGTTTGTGATTTAGCCTCATCATCTGAGACACCATTTTCTTCTGAATGTGACACATGTAGCACATTAGAAGCCTTTCCAGCATCAAGCGAGATGACAATCTCCTTTGAGACTGTTTTTATATGATTCCTCCCAAAAGAAAGCCTCTGAGTGCTCTTTGTGTATCCATATGCCTTGAAATACATCACAAAAAGTGTCTCTGTTGAGACACTCAACATGCAGTAGTCTGCCAAAGTCAGACTGTACAGTTTCAGTGAAGTGTTCAATTTATTTCATCATTTTCTTCCACAAACATGAAAGAACAGTAAAGTACCATGTTCACAGATCTGCAAACTCTAAGTCATAGTTTCATCAAAGTCAATTTACCCTTGAGTCTTTGCCTTGATGTCTGACAATGTTTGAAATCATCCATTCAACTCTAGCTTTGTAAGCAAGTCTTTGGAAGAAAGGCAACTTGATAACATGGCCACAAGTAGTAGACCTTCCTTTTTGTTTACAAATCTGGATAGATATAGTCCAAGTACACATGTGTGCACTGGATTGTCTCTTCACAGGAGTACATGTAGTGATAAAGCATGATCCACTTCCATCACTCAATGTAGCAGAATGAGCATAACCACTAGTTGCATGGAAGTATTTATGGCTACACTTGCCAGTGTCTTTAACATTCTTTTTAATATGTTTTCTACCAGTACTACTCTTCATTGAGCTTACATAGGCATCATACATATGTTTTCTATCTTTACGTTGTTTTCTATACTTAGTCAGCATTTTCAGAAGTGAAGATTCACGCTTCTTAGTCAAAGTTAAGATAGTATATCTCACACCTATAAAAGGAAAGATACAAAAAAAAGGTTAGTTTCATATTACCATGGAAAATGTTCAATAAAAATCTAATACAATTGTACCCTGTCAGCTGTTCATTCTTCCATCACAGTATAAAAACCATATTGTGAATTCAGTATGTCTTTCAAAGGGAAACATTGGCCATATTGTTGTTCAAACATGTGCAACCATAATATATACAATAGCAACCCTATTTTCCACTTTCATGATTGTTCCACCATTATAAATGCAACACACAAGTATGCAACAACACTAGCAAAATCAACACGTAACAACTACTGTGCATAGCTCCTGTGACATCCCCATGACCCCCATACATAGCTGCAGTCCATAATGAAGCCACATAGCCATACCAAAATATACTACAACAGACCAAATCATCATGTCAAAAAAGTATCACGTGTTCAGTATCACATCCCACACACACACAGATATATGACACAATCTTGCACTAACTCAAACCTGATGGCTGCCCCCCCACCCAAGACAGCTACTTCCTGTACATTTAAACCACATAGCAAAAATCACAGCCTGAAAACTACCATGTATACTCACAAAGAGACAACACACCCATCTATTCATGCAGCTGTCTCACACACACACACACACACACATACACACACACACACACAATCCCAGTATGGCATCTGAAGTCAACACATACTACTGTCATAGTGCACATTCCCACAGTGAAGTAGCAAAGCAAACAGTAGTAAAGATAATTCTTGTGATCTACTATTACTGCGATTATTGTACATATGACTGTGATAGCCATATGTTCATAATGGCAATGTAACTTTGAACATATGAGGTATTACCGTGGCCATTATTGAAATAAGCACACATATTGTCGTGGTTATATGAACAATGTTTTTCCATTGGAATACATGCAAAATTGCATGACACTCGACATATTGCCACAGTTATTTTGAGCTTTTCCATTGACATCAATGGCATATTATTGCGATCAAAGAAAGAAATGTCATGGACTTAATCCTTGTGATCAAGCTTCCTGCACTTTCACCTTTCCTCCCATAATGCATTGCAACCAGGAAGTGCTTAAAATAGGCTCTAGAAAGGCTAGCGACCATAAAATGACTAAGAAAGGAATAAATACACTCTCACCACTTTAATATGCTCACATATTCACACTAATTCACTACATTAATGACTATGATACTGTAAATTACTGTGATTGTCACACTTGTTCCACTAAGTGCAGCCATATTTTTAACCTGAAAAAAACAACCACACAAGCAATCTAACCAATCAGAGACAATTGACACATAATTGACAGCCAACATCAACAAACCATATTATTACAGTAATTTATGCATCTTTTTATGCTAATGCAAACCACAGGAAACAGGTTAGTCCACCAATGAAAGAGCAGCAAAAACAAAGAAGAAGCAGAAAATTACACCATATTTGGTAAACAGAGCAGCAGCATATAACAGCACATAAGTCCACCATCTTAAGTTACTAGAAAAAAAATTGCTTAAAATGACATATGTATGCAGTAATTTGTTGAATCTTAACAGCAGAATTCTTAATTTTATACCAGTTTAACAGCCTGAAGTCTAAACATTTAGTGTACTATCATTTGTAACATAGTAAGTTAGCTTTTTAAATTGTACTCACCAGCACACATCTCATTTTAAAAGGGACTGGAAGAGTCCAAGCACATGGCTATCAAACTGTCTTCCAGCAAATCAGAATCAATCTAGTGATGTATTTTTCCAAACCATCCAATCACAGACACAATAATTCCCACCAAAACAAAACAAAAATGTTTAGTCTACTCCACAGCCAGTAGGAAAAAAATAAAATGTAGTAAGGCAATGTAAATTTACTGTTGGTAGTATCCTGTATGTGGTAGTCAATAAGTATTTAATTTGGCACTGTTGTTGTATGGCTAAGGCAGGGAAAAAAATTTTGAGGGAAAAATGACAGAACTCTTTGGATGCAACTAGCCATCAACAGACTCATACTCTCTTACTTCATATCTCTGTAATAGTTCTTTTAAAAGAAAGTACAATAATGGCAGAGAGGTCCAGAACCACAGCATGGATAGTCGGCAGCAGTTTAATTCATCGTGGTGGTCAGTATGCCAGTAGAAGTCACTTTGGCAGTGACTTAAACCTGCCAAACTATAAGATTTATTGGTTTGGCAAGGGAGGCATGAGGTGGGAGCAGCTCATGCCTACTATGTAACACCTCTTGAGTAGCTTCTCAGCACCAGACATACTGTTGATCCATCTTGGAGGAAATGATTTGGGTGACAAAAGGTGGGCTTATTTAGTTAGTGAAGCCAAATTGGACTTCGCTTCACTTACAGAGTTGTTACCCATGTGTAAAACCATATATTCAAATATTACTGAGCGGGTAGTCTGGCGAGCAGATCAGCACATGTACCTACTCAACAGAGCAAGGAAAAAAGTTAACATACACATCTCTGCATTTCTATGTGATCTGGGAATGTGGACAGTCCGTCATCCAGAAATTAAGTATTTTAAAGATTGGCTGTATCTAAGAGATGGCATCCACTTATCAGACACAGACAATTGCCTCTTTCTGGGAGACCTCCGAGATGCTATCCATGCTGTGATCTGAAGAGAAGAGTGTCTGTATGAACAACTGTACATGAAAGGCTCTTTTGAGAGCCACCTTCATTAGTCAAACAATAGAAAAACACACAGAATAATATTTTATTTACATGGAAGTATTGAGCAACAGGCTGTGTATAACTGTGGTAGTGTACAGGTATCTTAGCTGGTGGGAGGGTGCATACTACTGTCACAAGTGTAGAACATGCACCATGTATTGCTCATTGTCAGCCATGACATGGACTATAGACATTAGTTTCCATGCCATTATTTGCCTCTGTGGCTTACATTGGGTATAGCTATCTTGGATTTGGGAGGGGGTGCATACTAAGGTTGCAGACACATGCAATGCAGCCATGCATTTGTCATTGTCAACTATGACAGGAACTACAGATGGTACTTTTGACACTATTAATTGCCCTGTCAGACTTAGCTTCTGTACAAATACCTTACCTCAGGGGGGCGGGGGAGGGGTTTGGAGGGTATTACTAGAGTTCATGTGGCACAGCATGTACCTATGAACTAATGGGTATGATGTGTGAGAGGAACTACAGACAGTGAATGTAACACCATTGGTTTGTCTCTCTGAGGTATGTTGTCTACAGGTACCTGTGCTTTGGGGGTGGTGAAATAGTTGGGTTGCAGGCATACGGCATACAGATATGTATTGTTGGTAGTCAGTTGTGACAGTGACTACAGATGGCAGTTCTCACACCATTACTTCCCTTCTGTGGGTTAGATTGTCTACAGGTACCATAGCAGGCAGGGGAGAGGGCCATACTAGGGTTAGAGGTGCACATCATGTAGCCATATATTACTTGTTGTCAGCCATGAAAGAAACTACAGACAGTACTGACAACATTATTTCACCTTTGTGGGTTACATTGTGTGCAGCTATCTTAGCTGGGGGAGTGGGGGGGCATACTAGGTTTGGAAGCACACAGCATGCAGTAACGTATTAGTCATTCTCTCCCATAGCAGTGACAACAGACAGTACTTTTAACAGCATTATTTCTACTCTCAGACTTACACTGTGTACAGCTATTTTACATTGGGTGAGGTGTATACTAGGGTTAAAGGTGCCCGGCATGCAGCCATGAATTTGTCATAGCCAGCTATAACAGGAACTACAGATGGCAGTTTTAAAACACTATTAATTAGCTGTGTGAGTTAGGTTGTGTACAAGGATCTTACCTCATGGTGGGCTGGGAGATGGGGGGACTAAGAAGGGTTGGACATGCACACCATATAGCCATGTATTACTCACTGACAACCATGAAAATGACTACAGACAGTAGTGTTGACACCATTATGTTGCATTTGTGACTTACATTGTGCACAGCTATCTTAGCTTGGGGGGGCATAGTAGGGTTTGTAATCACACAGACTGCACCCATGTATTAGTCGTTGTCAGGCATGACAGGGGCAACACACCATAGTTTTCATAGCATTATTTGGCCTCTCTGGCTTACGTTCTGTACAGCTATCTTACACTGAGTTGGGTGTATACTAGGGTTGGAGATGCACGACATGCAGCCATGTGTTTCTCATTGCCAGATATGACAGGAAAATACAGGTGACAGTTGTAACACTATTAATTGGCTTGTGTGATTTAGGTAGTGTACAAGTACCTTAGCTCACAAGGGTTGGGGTGGTGGTACCAGGCTTGCAGGTGCACACCATGTAGCCATGCATTACTTGTTGTCAACCATGAAAACAAATACAAGCAGTAGTCTTGACAGCATTATTTTGCCTTGGTAGGTTACATTGTGTACACCTATCTTGGGGGGGGATACTAGGCTTGGAAGCACAGAGCATGCAGTCATGTATTACTTGTTGTCAGCCATGACAGGGACAACAGACAGGAGTTCTCACAGCATTATTTGGCCTTCCTGGCTCACGTTGTGTACAGCTATCTTACATTGGGTGGGGTGTATACTAGGGTTGGAGGTGCATGGCATACAGTCATGTATTGGTCATTACCAGCTATAACAGGAATTACAGATGGCAGTTTTAACACTATTAATTGACCTCTGTAACTTCGGTTGTGTACAGGTACCTTACCTCATGGGGGGGGGCATACCAGGGTTGCAGGTGCACACCATGTAGCCATGTATTACTTATTGTCAACTATAAAAATGACTAGAGACAGTAGTCTTGACACCATTATTTTGCCTTTGTGGGTTATATTGTGTACAGCTATCTTACTGCGGGGGGCCATACTAGGGCTGGCAGCACACAGCAAGCAGCCGTGTATCAGTTGTTGTCAACTGTGACAGGGACAACAGACAGTAGTTTTCAAACCATAATTTGCCCTGTGTGAATTTTGTTGTGTACAGCCACCTTATCTGAGGAGGGGGGGCTTACTAAAGTTCAACTTACACAGCACGTAGCCACAGACTTCAGCATGCTATGTGTAATAGGGACTACAGCCGTTGAATCTAACACCATTGATTGGCCCTTATGTGTCACATTTCATTCATGTACTTGCTCTTTCAGGTACAGACATACTAGACTTGGTATCTTACCTTTCATGGGGGGCATACTAGGGTTAGAGGAACACAGCATGCAGCCATGTATGACTTATTCTCAGCCATAACAGACACTATAGGCAGTAGTTCTCACACCATTGTTTGCCCTGTCTTAGTGGGCAGAGAGAGATGGTACTACTCTTGAAATAGTGCAACATGCACATATTTATTGCTGATTGTTAGATATGACAGGAACTAGAGACATATTTTTTCTATCATTATTTGGTCCCTCTGGGTTAGGTAGTGCACATGTACATAGGATTTTAGAGGCAGGAGCAGATTAGTATTAAACTTTTACAATTAGTGACATTTTTTTTGGTTTTTCCAGAAATGCCAAGATATTGGACTGATACACAAATTCCTGTCCTTTTGGAGGGCATCGCTAAAATAGCTCACCCAAAAATAGTAATGAGGGCTACAAATGTTCCCCTTAAAGAGACCTGGCTGGGGGGTGGCCAAATTTCTCTGAAAGGAGAGAAAACTACCAGACAAGAGATGGAGAATGTGCAGGGCTAAATGGAAGCTCCTGAGACAGAAGTTTTATAAACTTCAGAAAGTGGGAAAGGTCCCACAGAGAGACCAGGCCTGTTATAACCAAGCATACCAACTCTGGCTGCAAGCCTGAAAACCCAATTTTGGGGAACATGTATTGAACTGTAAGTATAAATGCTGTTTATTTTCTATATAAATAATACACCCTTTTTTGAAGAACCTTTTCAGATACAGTGACACACTGCTACAACTTATGTGAATAGTAACTTCATAACCGACTCCTAAAAGTGTTGTGCTTCACTATGCATTCTGCCTCATCATCCCCACAGACAATTAGTAACAGACTTTTCATGTAAATCTTGGCAGTCTGTTATTCCTGCATTATTCCCACTTCTGGGATGCAGAAGTATGTTTGTGTTCTTACCTCTCAGGGCAAGTAAGATTTCAAATCAACAGGCGACAAACATCATTGATAATGCTAATAGTTTACTGAATCTTATGTCTCCATCAGCTCTCTGTTTTCAGTCATTATACTTGCACCTATTTCACAGTATTATTACTTATCTTATAAACAAAAAAACTGTGCAACTTTGAAAAAATTGTCAAAAAGTAATACACATCATATTATCATTACTTTTTTATCATATTTATACAGTTATAAAATATAAAACAACACATCATTAATAATGTAATACAGAGTATCATCTGATAGGATTGAAATCACTCATAATGTCGTATGCCTTCTCTGTCAACAGCAGCTATAGCTAGAAGTGAGTCACTATCAGAAGTACCAGGCTCAGACCACACAGAGCAAGGGACAGAACATGTTTCTGACGATGACATCATCATCATCGGCTCAAAAGGGAAGTAATACCGTAGTCTTCCAGAATAAGAAATGAAAGAAAAAAACTTGTAAAAAAGCAAACAGCAAAGTTGCATACAGCATAAACTAATTCCTATACAGTGTTGAGATTATTTATTAAAAAAAAGACTGTTTGAGGAATAGTATTTAAATCATTTTGCTTACTTCTGGAGGTAATTCTCATGTTGATATTATCAAAAAAAAGTATGTCTGTAAAACTACAGTTAGAAACCAGACAGCACTGAACAAAATAAATAGCTTTGTCTACTGCAAATATTGCTTACAAATGCATTTCTTATTATAATTCCATCACTGTTTTTCAATGTACAGAGAATGCAATTGCCAAAGTCCCATAATACTATATAGAGTAGATGTCACTATAGCAACAAGCAAACCCTTCCTGCTGTCTCAGTCCCTACACAACCACAATCAAAAGTCAGCACATTCCTGTGTAGTATCATATTTTAGAATACCCCCCAACCTCTTACACATTATTAAGTGTATCTTTCTTGCTGTGACTGTCTTATACCATATTTAACCAATAATGACCTCAGATTCAGTCATTTCATAGAGATGAATGACCGGCTGGAGGGGTACAGTGGCCTGAGGTGCAGCCACAGGCCACCCGCACCCAGACGGTCATTAATCAACAAGAAATGACCAGCTCTGAGGTCATTATTGTGATTATTAGTCTAATTGCAATAATAATTTTCCTTTGTTTTTTAAACCATTTCTTGCAGCAGCGCAAGCTGAACGACTCTCATGCCGGTCACTTCTAACATGTTTCAGAACAGCACGTCAGCCAATCAATCTGCTACCTTACTAAATGAATAATTAATTAGATGCATAATTTGTATTTTTGCTTTGTATTTTCTACCAGTACCTTACTCAGGTCCATCTTGTAAATGAGTTGTCTCACTGCTGTTTCACTTGCATAAATAAACACTGATTGCTTCATTGATTGGTTAATAACCTATATACATATATGTAGTAATAAGATGTTACCTTTTTTCACAGGACTACTGGAGATCAGGACGTTGTCTGCAATAAAAACAGAAGCAGAAGAAGATGACACATCAGAACATATGTAAATAGCATAGACCTATCAATATAATATAATTATACTAAAGCATATGCCAACTGTTTAAATATGATGCATAACTGGACTATTTCGGCATAAATGCCACTACTAACTGTCAAATTGCTCCTGCCTAGCTGATGTGCCTTTTGAACATTTTGTGAAAAAGATGTTGTTCCATTGAAAAGTAATGAAATGTTCAGTGTCTCATAATGCTGTTTTGAAAATCTGTATGTACAGCAAAAAATATTTTTTGATCATATTTTCTAGCTGTGAGCTTTGAAAAATAGTGTTGTGCTGGTGCCATCTTGTCCTCAGTTCAGGAGAGGGAAAAAGCAAAATAGCTAAACAAGTACTGCACTTTTCAACACAGCAACTATTAGATGTAACTATTCAGCGCCTCAGGAACAGAAGTCTGTTATAACTTATTCAGCAGTTGGTCTGTAAATGTGTTTTTCAGCTTGTTCCCACTATTTGCTTGGTTTAGATCGCGACAGTATGAAATGTGCACAACACTATGCATGACTACACAAAATACAACCGCAAAACTACTTTTTAAGATTGCAATTTTTTCCCATTATGAAGATAGGCATGTTGTGATCATATATGAAATTACCATGACAATAGTGCTAAACAACATTTTCTGAAAATGTTGTTTTCTTTGTCACTTGATTCTGGCAAGCTGGACTGTGATATTGCCCTGAAACTTTCTAGGTAGCAAGACATAGAGAGACAGTCTTACTTTTAAAACATGGTATTTTATTTATTTAGCTTTTGTTAACCAGATAAGCACACTAGACAGTCAAGTGTCTATTTTCAGGTGTGACCCGGTAGAGTTACAAGGTACAAGCAATAACAATACCGAGTCAAAACAACAGCAAACAACAAGGTACAATCAGGTAGAGGCAATAATAACAAGGAAGCAAAAATACAGTGTTGAAGTATAACAAGAAATAGTCAAGAGAGCAACAAAATAGTGTTAACTATTAAGAAATGCATCTCCAAATAACATATAGCACACAAATACTATGTCTCTACATAAGCACAGATGACACTGTATGTATCTTCTAGTTTATGTATGCAACCTGTTGCAGTCACCACTCTGTTGCAAATTAATGAAATTATATTGAACAGTTTAAATATCAATTCTCATAACTCAATAAGAGGCAGAAATCTTCTAATTTCATAACAGCCATATAGTAATAATTAATAAGTTGTCACTTTTAAACAGAAACATTGGACATTGTTCCAATAGCAGTCATAAAGACTGAACCAGAAGAAATGGAGACATTAGCAGGTATATGCACAACACACACCATCCAATACTATTTAACTATTATAGACACATCCCACATCACATGATTACACAACCAGATGTCTGATTCTGTATCTCCCAACTATCTTCATTAAATGTGTCAGGTAACTTGTAATAAATTGCTCTGTGTCACCACTGCTAACATGCACCCAAACCAATGCTCAAACTTAAGCACAAGACCACAACTCAAGTGCTTTCACTGCCTGGATACGCATGTATGTCAGCACAAGCAATGGCCACCAATGTGTCACTGGTTATATTTAAGCAATAAGGAACAACAGGGTGTGAGTTATTGGGGATTTACCAACACCTTGAGTGGTTTGTCATAAGGCATACTTGAGTGAGTAAACCACACATGAAGTGAGTAAATCTCCCACTAATTCATACCCTGGAGTGCCTTATTGTGATTATACAATTGACCCATGTATACAATAAATGTAAAATGTGTTTACTTGCACTTTTTATGATTGTTATTCCCCACTCATGTCTTATGCATGATTTACCCATGGTCATGTGACATGTTCTCAGCAATGAGCTTATAGGATTTTATCACACCATTGTATAATTAAACATACTCATAGAAAATAATGATAAAAAAAAAGAAAATTCAATATCTTTTGAAACCCAGACAACACATATAGCACAATGTTAATAAAGTAAGCAAAATACATAGAACAAAGTCACAGTAAAGGAGGCACAAACATGTATCTCCCGATTGTGTTGGTATTGAACAGCTAAGACAGATAACATTTATTCAGTTCAATTATTAAGTCATTAACTGTTGAAATTCTTTGCACAGTTCACTGAATGGCAGTAGTAAATGTATAAGCAAAAAATATGTTAAGATATACTGCACACAACAATTATTTGTCAAAAGAAATATCATGCTGATCACTTACTTCTCTCTCTCTCTCTCTATCTCTGTCTACATTTCTTTATCTTTGTCCACAGGTGCAGAGGAATCACACTCAGGACAAATTTGTGAGGATCTGGCCACTCTGATTCAGGCACAAAAACACAACAGTGAACAGATTGGGCAACTTATCAAATTAGTAAAACGTCAAAGTGCACAAAATTTAAAAAATACAAAAATATTAATGAGCATTGAAAAAGCTGTAATAGCTAACATCAGTCAAATCATGTGCCTGAATCAGACTGTCCAGTTGCTCTCAAACACCATCAGCAAGACAGTCCCACAGAGATAGCAACCAATTCCTGTTCCTGCAGAAAAACAGCAACATCCTGCTCTACAGTGACCTGATATTCTGCCTCTGTTTGAAATATTCTTTTGTGGACCTTTCCCACTAAAGGAGTTTCCATTTTGCCCTCCACATTCTGCCAGCCACCCCATACAGGTCTCCTCAAAGGCCTCCAACAGAAGAGGAATTAAACAAGGTATGATCATAGGTTACATTTACAGTGCGTTAATCACCACCTTGTGCCACAAGTAAGCAATAATACGATCCACAGTGGGTGGTATTGGCCAATACTGAACCACCCGGGGCTGTGATGAGCCCCAACACCACAGGTGGAGGGCCTTATAACCCATTAAATGTCCAGTATTGCCCAGTACCGCCCACTGTGTACAGTATTATTATACTTAGATAAATGGGCCACTGTAGTCTATATGTGGGAAAAACAAATGCCATGCTGAAATATTAAAACTCAACAGTTCCATTCATCTTGAGAAAAAAAAACTCCTCCACCTGTGTTACAATGCCTTTTTTGAGCTAGGGATGTTTGGTTGACATGGTTAGCCCTCCTAGCCACACCGGTTTAAAACTGGTTAAAAACGTGAAGACTGTCTTGTGACATAACTACAAGAGATAAAACTAAAACATGAAGTCTTTACTGTTTCTTCCAGTGGCGCTTTCATGACTTGGGACTGTGCAGCAATGAGGGGGGAGGGAGGAGCGATGAACGTTAAGCTGAAAAAAAGTATTCAGCACATCATCCATTGCTTTAGTACTCTGTTCTACTTTTATTTATCTATTTTTAAAATGTTTAATTTGTTGTGGTTGGGATCCAGGCAGCCCGCTACCATTCAGCACACCCACATGTCAATATACAGACACAGTACTCTGCAGCTTTGAGTATGCAATGCATCAATTAAGGTAACAGGGTGATTTCTCAGGTAACTGACAAACACAAAAAGTACAAGGCAATTGCTTATCTTTTTGTTTCAAAGACTTCCAGGACTGTAGGCAAGGATGGGGATAAATAAGCAGTGAGTGCCAAGCTGTGTGCAGCACTATATAAGTGAGAAAAAGCTGCTTGCAGTAGTGTTGTAGGACAAACAAAAACAAAACAGATAGTCTACCATACCGAATGGGCATGGTTAAGCAATATACCCCATCCCAGGTGTGGGTATACTGGTGGATTTACCATGGC
Source organism: Neoceratodus forsteri (assembly GCA_016271365.2). Taxonomy (NCBI): domain Eukaryota; kingdom Metazoa; phylum Chordata; order Ceratodontiformes; family Ceratodontidae; genus Neoceratodus; species Neoceratodus forsteri. Next base: position 320,097,462 of record CM028134.1, read on the forward strand.
TGGTGTGGTACAGTCATGACATGCAGCCTAGTCAATTAACCACACCAGCAGTGGTAAATCCACCAGTATACCCACACCCTGGAGGGGTATATTGCTATTATACAATGGGCCGGTTTTCATTTTTGCAAAAAAAAAAAAAAAAATAGGAATAGTTTTTTTTTTTATCTTTTTTTTATTTTATTGCTACGGTAAAAAAAAAAAAAAAGAAAGTTCCTTGTTGCTAGGTAGAGTAGTGTTTCTTCCTCCCATGACACTTTACTTTTTCAAAAAAACTCTGTGTCATGTTTACTATTGCAGCAGTGTGTTTTTAAGATATTTTTTATCTTCTGCATGGGGCTCTATTTCCTTCCTGTTTTTTGTCAGAGAGATAATGTGTGTGGGAGCTTGTGGATGTGCTTGGGAAGCAGACACAGGTTGGTGGTCAGTTTGCAGGTGGATTGAACTTTCGGTGCCGGCGTTGTTTGCAGCCCTATTGTGTTGGGGGACTGAGATTGTTCAGTGACGCCAGGTGACCTTCTTCAGTATTTAGAGGTGCAGTTTTAGGATTGGAATATTGCGTTTTTGATTTATATATAGTTTGAAGGTCGTCCATGAGAAATAATTGAAAGTAGCTTCTCAAGCTTTTTAAATTTATCATGGCTCCATTTCATAAGTGGTGATGGAAAATGGCGGAGGCTCATTTGATGTGCAAGGGCAGCAGTGATACGTTTATGATGACAGAGGTAAGGTTGCTGGCACCTTTTCCAGTGGGTACAATGGAGGATTCACAAAGCTGGGAAATGTACCAGCCAACCAATTAGGATGCAAGATTTGGCTTATTCAATTTAACCCATTCTATAATTAAGCAATTACCCATGGGGGGGTTATCAGGGAACTTACCATGGCTGGAGTGGTTTGCCCATGAGGTACAGCTGGAGGGCTGCCCATGAGGCACAGCTGAGTGGTAATCTCACCAGCCATGAAATCCCAATAACCCCACCCTCCACGAGTAGCTTATTGTGATTATACTATGTTCTTTTTTTTTTTTTATTAAAAAAATAAAGTGTAATACAGGTTTTCTCCAGTTTCAATTATTTTTATTAAGTTTATTATTCCACCACATAAAAAAGTTCCTTGTTGCTATGTAGAATGATGTGACCCCCCACTTGTTTTTATTGTCCACCCTCCCTTCCCCTGCCACATACACACACACACACACATAATCTCCAGAGCTTAATAGTAACAGTTTGTCTTTGTGTCTATTGTGCTAATGGGCTGCCATTGCACAGCATATACTTTTGGGTTGCATTTCTGGTGCATGCTGTGAGTTGCTTCTGTGTTTCAGGAAGCAGTGCAAAGTGACCAGGCTTGTGAGTTCTTTTTAAAATGCTTTTTTATTCATGTTTAAAATGACGGAGGAATGAGAGCAGGAGGGTACCGAAGAGAGAGACGGAGTCATGGATTGGAGACAGTGACAGGGGAACGGAGACTTATAATGGGAATGCACTTTCCAAATGATGGAGTGCAGATAGTGTGGGGAACAGAGACTAAAGCTGAGGTGAGGCGGGTGCAGTCTAGGCAATTGTTTTTTTTACACTACAGCTCCACTTTTTTGGGCTGCTTTGTACTTTTTAAACTGTGTGCTTTGTTGAGTGAGCCATGATGGGATTCGGAGACCACCAGTTAGAGGAGATTTCAATGTGGCGGCTTCTCCATTTGAATTTTGAGGGTTGGATGACTTCTAGAGATGGGCTGACTGGCACCTTTGCCAAGCGTATATAGTAGGATTTACCACGGCAGAAAGGTGCCAGCCAGCCAATGACAGTACAACATTTTGTGTTTCTCTTTGTGACTATGGTATAATATAAAATATATCACAGTGAAAGTCTAGAGCATGTTGTAATAAGGGAACCTTATTAATACAACAATTTAATGGGGACACCTCCTGACGAAGCCTTAAACATCAAAGTGCTGCAGTAGTCGGTCACGCCTTTTTGCACCACATTTAATTTATGCACATTTGATTTTTTGCTGTGGTGTCTTTTCTTTTCATTTGGAGTGCTCAGATAAACCATTTTCATTTAAATGGGGATACAGTTTTTGGGGGAGGGGGACAGTGATAAAGGGAGTAAGCCACTCAGTTCATGTTACAGCAATCTCTGTCAGGGCTTCAAATGAGAAGCAGCTTTATTTTGGTAGCAAGGAGGCAGTCGGCCAGCTTGAGGACAAATGAACGAGAGTAAGAAGTGCAGACAGCTGTGTAAAATTTGTCCTGTTCAAAATCTGGGGACAATGGAATAAGAGATTAGAGCTTTAAAAAAAAGAAAGAAAAACAACTATCAGAAATGAGCTGAGCAGACATGGTGTCTGGTCTTGGCAGGTAGTTGGCAGTGAACTTGGGAGTATAGGGCCAGCATCTCTCGGTAAGGGAGAGAAAAATAAAAGCCATGAATTTCTATTTAAATGGGCTGATTTTGTCCAATAAGGAAACAGGGATGACAGAAGGATACCTGAGTAGCCAAAGGATCAGTGGAGCTCGTACTTTTTATTTTCTGGGGATCTACTTAAACAATAATAACCAATAGGGTGGGCAGTATTGGTGCATACCAGAATGTCCAGGGTCATAATGAGGGGCAACGTAGCAGGCAGAGGTCCTTATAGCCCCTGGAAGGTCCAGTATTCACCAATACTGCCCACCCTGTTGGGTATTAGTATTGTGGTTAGAAAATGGACACTGTAAAAGAAAATAAGTTTAATAGAAAAAAAGGCTATAAAAATACATTGCAACACATTATTGTAATCAAACAGTCCCTTCAGCTCCATAACAATGTTTGTTCATATATCTTCTTCTATAGGTAGGAACTTTCCTTAAACTTGAACTTTTTGATCTGTATTCCATGGATACCCCCCCCACACACACACACACGCACATACACACACACACACTCACACTGCAACAGGGCATCTCCTTGGTATATGTGCCATGCAATTTAATATTGGCTCTTGTACAGTACCTACTTGTACAGTACCTACTTGTACAGTACCTACTTGCTACATACCATGCAAAGAATGTAACTAGAGTTATCAGGGAAAAACTAAAACTGTTGAAATACTGTGAGTCAATATTTATGTATTTCTCCAGTTTAGGACTTCATATATTATTTGTTTTGGGGGGAATGGGGCTGGTATATTGACTAGGGCTGCATTTTTACTACTACATATGTGGGAAAAATCATGCTAAGGAACCATGACAGCTATTTCAGACTTGACCGTTTTCTTCTTCTTCTCTGACCCCTCTGACTGCACAACAATCACAACGAAGCTGGCATTTTTTCAGGCAATCAACTAAACAGGAAAACCAATGAAATAAGGGCACTGAATTTGTTAAAAGGGAAAGTATGTGGTATTCAACATGTCGGCATAGAAGTTATGTTGACAGGCGGCCACTCTGTGAAGAAGCCGAGTACCAAAACATTTTCATAGATTTTGCAGCAGGTACAATCAAGTGGGAGACAACATTTAAAGTAAGCCTGAACAAAGCAGGTGGATAAGTACTTTGCATGTGGTTAGGTGCAAAGGATTGATGAGAGTGGAAGTCTCCTGCTAAGGGTAAGAAATGAACATGGGGAGCCAATGTCACTCACTAAACAAGTGAAAAAAAATTGCACATGGTTTTGCTAGAGGATGACTCCAGGTGACTTATGGACCTATGTACCATTCAGCTGTTGATGAGGTACAGAACTCTTCTATTCATCTATGCCACCATCTGAGAAGGGTGAAATACTTCAACCCATCTTCTAATGGGTTATAACACACTGTAAATGTAACCTATGGTCATACCTTATAGTTCTTAGTACAACATCATTAGGAATAGAACATCTCTTGCCCCTGTCTTAATCCTACAAAGGGATGTAATGGTCAAACAATGAAGCACTACATGGTGTGGGTGATTCTGTGTTTACTCATGGTTAGCATGGTTCAGTGACGAGGCCGTAGTCCAAGTGACAAAACCATGCAGGTATCAGAAAATCCAGCTCCACCCACAGCTTAAATGTCATGTCCACTACTCTCTGTGTCATCTCAAACACAGTTGCTGTTGTATTCTGTCCTTCAACATCTAAACAAGCAGGAGAAGCATATCATTGTATTGCTCTGTGTACAGTATGTGCGACGTAACCTATGTCATGAGAGCAATAACCCAGTACACACTCTAGTGCTATAGACATTGCATTCACACCTGCAGTGCATGGCACGGTATGACAACTCTTTTGAAGTAGCCACACAGCACCACAGTCATGGATTAAATATCTGCTGGCCCATATCCTACAGCATCTTAAAGTGCAATAAACTGCTGTATGATGTGATGCTATAGAAATGATATCCATGACTGTGGTACTGTGAGGACACTTGTGCAGAGTCCTTGTGCCTCACTACACACTGCAGGTGTGGATTTAATGTCTATATCCCTAGGCTCTGTAGTAGGTTATTGCACTCATGACATAGCTTACTTTGCACATACTGCACACACCCCAATAAAATCAGCTGTTGGTGATGCTGGTATCACCAATGTCTGCATGGTTTTCTCACTTGGAGTACAGCTGAGTCACTGAACCATGCTAGCCATGGCTAAACACAGTATCACCCATACCATGTATTGCTTCATTGCTTGACCATTACATTCCTTTGTAGGATTTAAACAGGGGCAACCGATGATGTTCTAGAGTGTGTTCGGTATGTGTGTTGTTACCTATGTGATAAGTACAACAAACTATGCCGTCAGTTGTTCTTTTCTTTCTTTTTTATGTTGGCTTGCTGCACTTGCGCGGCAGTCAACATATTTGGAGAGTGCAGCTTTGGGGGCGTGGCTGCTGTTGGGCGAATGCAGGGCACGCATCAGTAGGTGCGTCCCTCATTCCCCAATAAGCCAGCATGCTAGCACTGACAACAACATTATGTAAAGTGGACAAAACTTCTAAACAAAGTGCCACTGCAATCAGAGACAAGCTCGTCATGCAGCGTCACTTTGTTTAGAAGTTATGTCCACTTTACTACGTGCCGTCCCCCCCAGTACAGGGTGCCACGCTGAGGCCCACCCCAGTGTGGCAACTGATGCCATGACTGACTGGGGTGGCCAATCCCCGTCAGCTCACTGTCCTCCCCGAGTACAGGGTGCCACGCTGAGCCCACCCCAGCGTGGTAACTGATGCCATGGTCGACGGGGTGCCCAATCCGTCCGGCTCCATGCCCCCAGCCATCCTTTTGCCATGCAGAGGCCCACCTAGTGTGCAAACATCCCGTCATCATCTTTTTTTTTTTTTAAAACAGCAAATTAAAAGCGATCGCGAGCTTCTCTGCCCCCTCCACAACCTGCACCTACCGCTGCGTACTTGCCTTCCCACCCTCCCACCCCATATTTACCTCCAGAGTCTGGTGCAATGATCTTGATGGACCAGGAACACATCTGCACTCTTGAAGCCGACCGTGAACTGAGGAAATGCCGGTAAGCTGTATAATGGGCTAGATAGGGTTTTTTCAACTTTTTTGCATATCTCAGGCATTTTTGGGAATTTTGCACCAAATTTTCAACATGGGGTTTTGGGGCCCCTCCTCATGAATTCTGTCACTGTCATGGCATCTATCGGCCTCGAAAGGTGATTTTGCAGTCACTGTGCGAAATCACCTTTCAGGGCCCATTAACGAAATGACAGTGGTGGTGTTCATGAGGTGCCCTCTTAAAAAAGCCTAAGTTCCAAATTTGGTGGAAAAAATCCAACAAATGCCTGTTTTATGAGTGTGCATTGTGCAGTTGCTACGCAGGCTCGTAACTTCGCGCATTCACAATATTTTACTGCCAGATTTTCAGCATTATCATTTTTGTACACCTCCTTGTGAACAGTACAGCTGTCATTTTCCACATCCTGCCTAAAATGTGTTTTCACACTTCTGGTGCACAATAGCGCAGTCGCTGTGGGAAATCAGTGTTTGGGCCAGATTATGAAAATGACAGTGACACAGTTCATGAGCAGAGGACCTAAAATGCCTATGTTGAAAATTTATTGATGATACTCCATAAAATAACTGTGTTATGAGCATGAGTTGGCAGATTGCACGCACGCTCGTACCGTCGTGCATTTGTGATATTTTCAGTCTGGATTTTCACCATTGCCATTTTTCCACACCTCTTGATGAACAGTACAGCCATCATTTGACATATCATGCCCAAAATGTGTTTTCGCACTTCCGGCGCAGAATAGCGTGGTCGCTGTGTGAAATCACTTCTTGGGACACTTTTAGGAAATAACAGTACACTGTACTTGAGCAGAGGTGCTAAAATGCCTATGTTGAAAATTTGGTGCCAACCGATAAAATGGCAGTGTTGCAAGCGTGCATTGCATATTTCCCACACACCCTAGTAGCTTCGCAAATTTGGTATATTTACATGCCACATTTTCAACACTGGCATTTTTTTACACCTCCTTATGAACTGAGCAGCTGTCATTTCTCACATCCTGCCCGACATGTTTTCCTGCACTGCACTACCAAACACCCAAAGGGACACCCTATTGCTTGTCACTCTCTGCAGGGTGGGGGTGGGTTGGCATCAGTTCAATACTTCACTGCCATTCCTATGATGCATCTGTCTAACTCCTGCACTACCAATGCCAATGCCAGCAAGCCAACATTCAGCATTGACAAATGCTTGTTTTAAGCAGTCACAACTCATATGACAGCTATTACCTAAAAGAAAATGGCAAGCCCCTAACAACTGACTGGCTTTTTTACTTTAAGTATTAAAATCAGTATGCAGCTATTAGGCTGTACATTGTACATTTACGTACATTTATCTTACCCTCTGAGAAACATGACAGCCAATCACGTCAGTTCAATATTCTCTGCCTTCTGCTAATTAACAGTACAGCAGTAGGTGCATGACCAATTAACAGTACACCACTATCTATGTGATGCCTAACACAGTTGTTCTATTTTTTTTGTATGTAACATGTAAACAAAGACAGTAACCAGAAGATTTTATTGGGATGTGTGCAGCATGTGCAATATAACCTATGTCATGACTGCAGTGACCCACCGCAGAGTGTGGGGCTATAAACATTTAATCCACACCTGCAGTGGATAGCGACGCATAGTACTCTGGATGAGGGTTCCCACACCACACCATTCATGGATTAAATGCCTCTAGCCCCACATCCTGCAGCAGTTAATTGCACTTATAACATGAATTACCATACACATACTACACACACACCCAAAAAATCATCTGTTGCCCCTGTTTAATATTACATAGCATCTGCTCACGTACTGAATCATTCTATTGTTTATTTTCTAAAGCAGTGAGGTCTCATACAGACAGCCATTTTCTATAACAAAAATCACAACCCTCTAAGAACTAACTGGTTATTTTCTTTTTGCTTAAATTATTGAAAAACCACACACTTATCAGCTTGTATATCATATGTTACTATAGATAAATGTAACATTTCAAAAACATGACAGCTAATCAGCTTACTGTTATTGTTTGTGCCTTATAATAATTAACAGTGGAACACTGTCTCTGTGATGTCAAACACAGTCCCTTTCTTTTTTATATGCTATGACATCTAAACAAACAGGGGAACAACATGAGTTTATAAATGTAAGTGTAGTATCTGTAATGTGAGCAATGTTATAAGTGCAATAACCCACAACAGAGTATGGAACTATAGCCATTACTGAAATGGCTTGTGAATTTCAAGGCATCTGATTGGATGCCAACAGTATCTTAAACTGTCTAACACTCAGAAGCTCTTAGGCTATGATCCCAGTAAAGTGCCCACATATAGCACTGAGAAAAAAAAAAGCCATCTTTGTTGTTCCAATAACCGAGAATGAGAAGCTTTGCAAATTGCAAGCCATTTCATAATATCCCATCCCAGTAACAGAGTTCCTACCACAGAACTAATTTAACTTGGGAGGCAGTATAGTGCAGTGGCTTAAGGCTCTGAGCTGCAAATCTGGTGACATCCAGCAGACCAGACCGGGGTTTGAATCCCACAGCTTCCACTTGCATACTGTGTGACCCTGAGCAAGTCACTTAACTTCCCTGTGCTCCCAGGTCGCTCCTGTAAAAAAGCTTTCAGCTTAGTGTGCTACTCCTGGTTAAACAATAAAAAAAAAAATTACACTACAGTCTACTTGCCACATTACACAGACAATGCTTCAGCCCCCTCTCCCTCCCCCGATTCCTGGCTTAGACATGCTGAGCAGTAGCCACAGCAATTGATGAGAAACTAATGGTCTCAACCCCTCTGTAGTACCACACATATAGATTCTGGTTCTGTTTTTTTGGTGCCTGATTAATTTTTAGTCATGCCACAGATTTTCTGAGGAAGGGTGCTGACAGGCATGCTTTTAACTATCTGCTCTTCTCACAGGGCGAAACTTGACAACCCTAACCCATTCTGTGCTGCCACTGGTGCTCTATCATCAGCACCTCCTTGCTCAACTCTGGCTGTGATCTTGCTGCTCACCAGCATTGTCATAATTTAACACCAGTGGTTTGTGACTCAATCGCCCCCCCATTCCTGTCTTACAGATGTCAAGCGGCAGCCACAGCAGTGAGAAACTGATGCTCTCAACCCCTCTCTAGTACCATGCATCTCTGGTTTTTTTGTTCTGTTGTTTTCCCCAATTTATTTCTAGGCTTGCCACTGACTTTCTGAGACATGGTCCTGAGAGGCATGCTGCTGGGCATCTGCTCTTCTCAAAGAGTGAAACTTGGCAACCCTGACACCCTCCGTCACATTGCTGGTATTGCATCACCACTGCCTCATTGCTCAACTCTGCTTGCAATGCTGCTGCCCAGCAGTGTTGTCGTCATTTAGCACCACTGGTTCCCAAATCAATCAGACACCAGCAACACCAACAACAGCACCCCTCAAAGCAGACGGGCATGTAAAAGACAGAGCAGTGGGTGCAATTAATAGTGTTGTTTTATTTACTGATTTCTAGTAAAACACATACTATGTCACATCTAAATGAATAAAGCTTGACAGATGCCTGCACATCACTTTTTTCTAACAACTGTGCTCATATTAGCCCTACTGCTCTCACCAACTCTGTCCATTTCCCCTTCCCGCTGCCATGACAACTACATTAGAAAAAATACAAAACTCTAAACAGCTCAAACACCCTCTAGTCAAAAATAAAACCAGTAGTAAGAGGAATTTTTTAATTACAAATATTGACAAACATGTTAGTTTCCCACTATTAAATGCTGCTTATTTATCACATTAATCTATTTTATAGGTAGCCATTTAATAAGCACAATAAGCCACTCTAAGGTGTGTGTTAGACACTTTAACACATGGCTAGGAGACTGGACGCAGTCAGGCAATGCCTCGTGCTTCACTACACCTCCTAGTCATCTGTAAAGGTGTCTAACACACACTCTATTATGTCTTATTGCTTACAAAATCCATACCAACATGCCATTCTCAGGAAGAAAAACAGTGGCAAGTGTCTTGACAGCACTCCAGCCTCAGACTAAAATGCCTGTAGCCCCACATCCTGTAGTAGTGCATTGCACTTATAACATAGCTTACCACACACATACAACCCCACCCCCCCAAGGAATCATATGGTACCCCAGTTGTTATGCCACTAAGGAATTTATCCTTAACCAGGGTACAGCAACAGGATCTGTGTGATGCTGGGCTTAACCACAACTACCGTAGTTCAGCCACAAGGCCATACACTGAGTGATGAAACCATCCACACATCGATAAACCCAGCTTCACCCACAGGCTCCACTGTCAGTAACATTTTCAGATTGATATATATTACAAGTATTTAGCTTTAAGAAGAATTATATATTTATATATATATATATATATATATATATATATATATATATATATATTTTAAAAATGTTATATCTCAGAGGAATAACAGAAAAATATATACAAAAGGAGTAAAACAAATTACAATGACCCAACACTGTCCAGCTACTTTTCTGTAAAATAGCATGTGTCATTGCATGACTAGAACCTATGGTAGTTTAACATAAATTGTTTCTGTGTCTCTTTCTGTGTGTGTCTGAGTCTCTGTGTCTTTGTGTATCTCTCTATCCACATATATACATGTCCATTGATCTTTCTGTGTAGCATCATCTCTCTTGTTCTGCATCTATCTATCTGTGTATGTGTCTCCCTGTCCCTCTCTGTACATCTCTGTGCATGGATCTCTGTGTCTATTCCTTTCTGTACTCTTTCTTTGTGTCTCTCTCTAAGTGTTTGTTTTCTGTCTCTCTCTATCTGTCACACCAACAGGCCTAAGTGAGAGAGAGAAAGATTGGGCACAGAATGTCAGGTCATGCATTGGCATTGTCAATCGAAGTCTCACCCCACCCATGCATAAACAAGCTGTAGTACTACAGTACAGCACAATGTGCACACAGTGAACCACAATAATCCCAATGCACACCCAAGAGGCTGTTGGTAACTATGGGGGGGGCAGTGGAAGGGCTGGGAACCCTAATGTAGAATTTCCAAACTTTTATTGCTGTGGAAACAAACCTAACTGATACATAAACAAACTTCTTGCAAAGAATTTCCCATCTGTTTTGAAAAACATGATGTAATTACAAATAAAAATCAATGGCTTGGAGGGAACATGGGGCCCTTTGGACCCCATGCTCCCACCAAGCTGCACAATTGTCCAGCCTCTCACCCCATTCCATGTATAAAGAAGCTGTGGTGGTGCAGTGTAGGAGAAAAGGTTAGACTTATGCGCAACCACCCCAATGCACACCCCAATGACTGTTGGTGTGTGGAGGGTAGGGGGGTGTTGGTAGAGGTGGTAAGCATAACATTGACTTTCCACACTTTTTTCAGTGTTGAAACAACCCTAACTGTTGCATTAACAAACTATTTGCAAACAATTTTCATGTTTTTTTTTTTAAATGTAATGTAAGTATGATACAAATGGGCTGTACTTTCACCAACCAGCCTATTTGTGCATAATGTATATGTGGGTAGAAGTGAGGGCCCTTCGGGCCCTGCGCTCACACTTATAGATAGCCATGGACCCACCTATTTGTGCATAATGTATATGTGGGTGAAAGCATGGGCCCTCCAGGCCCTGCACTCCCACTCTCACTTATAGATAACCATGGAGCCATACAGCAACACTATAAGGCAAGAAGACCTTGCAGCAGTAATTTGCTCATTGAAGCATGGGGGTGGTGGTGGTGGTGGGGTGGTAGGGGTGGCAGGGGTGGCAACCATAATACTGAATTTCCACACTGTGATCAGTGTGCAGACAACCCTAACTGATGCATTAATGATGTTTTTATAAAGAATGTCCTTTCTTTTTTTTAAAGTGTAATGTATGTAGTAATAAAAATGGGCAGCTTTGGCCCTTTGAGCCCCACGCTCCCACCAAGCCGCCTATTTGTGCATAATGTATGTGTGGGTGGGAGCTTGGGCCCTCCAGACCATGCACTCCCACTTACATATAAGCATGGAGCCATACAGCAGCCCTATAAGGCAAGGAGGCTTTGCAACTGCAACTTGCACATATCTCAGGAACCATAGCGGGTAGAAAAAAAATTCAAGTGTCATTGTAATTGTGACAGTGTGCAGTTCTCATGACCATGCAATCCAAACCCTTATCACACATCATTTCTAAGATATGTCCACTGAAATGCAATGTGAGTGCTAAATCTGAAGGCATAATAGTGCCCCACACACATGAAAATCACCTATTAGAACACTAATTCACAAATATCTCAGGAATCATACACACTAGAAAAAAATTCAAATTTCAGGAGGTTCAAGGCTTTCTGTCCTAGAAATCTTCCAACGAAAAGTCCATATCTCAAACTGTTTTTGAGATATGGGCCCAAAAGGAGTCACAGGCACCGCAATGTTATCCTATGGGGAAAATTTGGAAATTTGGAATGCTGTAGCTCTGGCACTGCTGAATGTTTTCGCAGCAAAAAAAAAAAAAGGCACACCTGTGAGACTAGGGATTTTCACCCTGAAACATTCAGGGTAATACCACAATGCATGTTACAGCTACAAAGTGACAAAGAGGAACCAGTACCGCTATATTATCTTATGAGGAAATTTCTAAACTTCACAATGATGTAAGTGTGGCCATGTTGAATGGTTCACTACCAAACCACCAAAAGGCACACCTGTACAGGTAGGGCTTTGCACCCTGAAAGATTCAGGTCAATACCACAATACACATAGCCACAATGAAGTGACAAAGAAAACAACTCCCACAATGTCATTCTATTGGAAAATTCAAAATTTTGGAATGCTATAACTAGGGACGTGGTGAACATTTTGCAACTAAACCACTGAAGACACATCTACTGCATTAGGACTTACCACCCTGACAATTTCAGGCCAATATCACTATCCAGTGCCAAAGAAAACATCATTTCAAAAAATGTGCTTGTGAAGTATTACTGCGGTAATTTAAAATATGGTCGCGACACTCCTATCTTTATAATGGGAATACAACCATGAACATTAAAAATAGTGGCGCGGTTGTAATTTTTATAGTCATGCATAATGCCGTGGCACTTTGAGATAGTATCGCAATCAAAAAATGGCAAAATGGTGGAAATAAATCTGTAAACCACATTTCCTGACTGACTGGTGAAAAACTAATGCCAGATTCCTATTTCTAAGGCCCCAAAATGCTAAATTCAATGGTTGGTGTGTCAAAAAGTTCAGTATTTTTTGAGTTATATTGTGTGTTTTTTTCTCTTGCTAACTGAAAACAAAATGGCAGCAGCATGACACTATTTTTGGCAAGCTCGACACTGAAAAATACTACTGTGACAATTTTCAAGCTGCACATATAAATTTTCCCATAGGATATAATGGGGTACTAAAAATGCTATAACTTTTGAATGGAACGGAACAAGATTTTTACACAAAATCTTCAAAAGGCACACCTGTGACCCAGGAACCATGTAGCTCATCCAATTTGAACCCACCTAGATGCAGTCTTCAGTACAAAGTGGACATCTAAAGAAAACAGAATGTTGGGGATTTTTCACATTTTCCAGCGCACCACGATTCCATGACTGTACATCCGATTGACATTTCCAGATCCGGAGACCTACTAAATATCTTCTTCCAATCCAAATTGCAGGCATATTGGATAAATGGTTACAATGTTATTAAAGTGAAAATCTGAGGTTTAGCATAGAAAATGCAACCCTAACTATAGTGACACTAATGTGCCACTATAATATATATACATATATATATATATATATATATATATATATATATAAAAGACAAGGAACTTCTGTGTGCAAACACTGAGGCAAGGGTTACCCCAAAGGGCATTTGGCTGGGAAGCCAAGTTTCAAGAAAATACAAAATCACACATGCCCCCACAATGCAAAGCATCATGGGCTGCATATGCAAATCACCACAGAATGTTATGCTGGTCCAACTTTAAGCAGAATTGCATGGTGCCGAAAGGCCTCTCACACAGTTTGCAAAGGGTGCTAACAGAAGACATAGACATGTGTTTCGTCCTACCAGGACTCATCAGTATGCCTCGTCTGTTTGACACCCCAGTGGAATGGACCAGCTACCCTTAAGGCAGTGTGCCTTGGATATATTGTGGTGAACCCATTAAAATAAAAAACTATTTAAAAGACAAAGAACCTCTGTGTGCAAACATATATATATATATATATATATATATATATATATATATATTTATATATATATATATATATATATATATATATATATATATATATACACATATGGCAAAAAACTCAGTTTAATGCATTAGTTAGGGTTGTTCCACAGTGACAAAAGTGAGGAAATTCAGTGTTAGGGTTGAAAGTCCCCCTTGGACCCCCCTGCCCACACCCCCAACCGGCATCAGGGTGCACATTGGGGTTGCTGGCCCTAACTCTTACCCCATCAGATGTGTAAAGATGCAGAGGTATAGGAGAATTGGGTGAGAGTTAGGACCAACAACCCCAACGCACACCCTGATGCCAGTTGGGGCATCATGCTACCATAATATACTATATCTATCTATCTATCTATCTATCTATCTATATATATATATATATATATATATATATATATATATATTTATATATATGTAAATAGTCATGGCAAAAAACTGCATTTAATGGATCAGTTAGGGTTAAAGTGACAAACGTGAGGAAATGAAACATTAGGGTTGAGCATCTAACCGCTTTGCAACCCACACATCTATCCTCCACAGACTGACAGACACCAGGGTGTGCCAGGCCCATCTCTCACCCCATTCCATGTGTAAGCAGGTTTACATGCTACAATAAAGGAGAATGGTGTGATAGTTAGGCCTCATGACCCCATGGAACACCCTGGCATCTGTCAGTCTGTGGAGGATGGGGGTGTGGGTTGACGGGGGGGTTAGGTGCTCAACCCTAACTGATGCATTAAAAGCAGTTTTTTGCCATGAATTTCCTTACTTTTAGAAAAAGTGTAACATAACTAGTAAAAAACATGTATTGGTGGGCACGCAGGGCCCCAAATGCCCATTACTGCTTAACAATATACGTCTGTGGGAGCTAAAGCCCCACTTACGCATAGCTATACAACAGCCCTATATGGCAAGGAACCCTTGTAACACATATTTGACAATATCTCATTAACCATGCAACCTAGGAAAGAAATTCCACTGCAGGCTTACTCTATGGTTTAAAATCTTGTTCCAGCAGCATAGATCACTGGCATAGATCACCTGAAGCTGATCTATGCTGCCAGTAGCGAAAACTCTGTATCTCTCTTTGTTTTCAAGATAACGGCGCTGAAAGGCGTGACAGACAACGCAATGTAATCCTATGGGAAAATGTTAATATTGTTATGGCATATCTATGCAACCACTTAATTCCCCAACACCTAAACAGCATAATTCACACCTGTAGGGCATCCCCTCAACACCCTGTAAACTTCAAGTAAAAAGACCAAACCATTAATGAGCTAAGCAATTCAGAATATTTACACCTTTAAAAATGTTTCAGTCATGAGATAGCAAAATCCTCGGCCGCAGGATAAATCCTAGTCTGCAATTTAACAAAATCCTAGTCCATGAGTGGACATCTGGTCATGCCAATCTGTCCCCAGGGACATCTGGTCATGAAATTCCGGCTATCTGGTCATCCCCTCATGAACAAAGCTCGTGGACTAGGATTGTCTTGCGGAGCAGGATTTTGCAGGCTCACATAAGAAGATCATTAGCTAGTCATGAAAGAAGAATTTTTAATTTTCAAATACCTATTTTTTTACAGAAATGAAGCAAACCAAAGGCATGGCTTTGTAGAGGGGGTCACCCTGAACAAAACCCATGACTCATTTGGACCAAAAGTCGCCCGTGGAGAAAGCTATGACATTTTGTTTAATTGGAAAACTAAAATCAAGATGGCAGCATGTGAACAAAGAATTTTTCTGATGGACTAGGAGTTTTCTTTCCAAGCTGACAAAATTGTTGACCGTGTGACCATTTATCTTTCACAAAATACACATATAAATTTTTGAGTGACCTGAGCATGCTCAGAACTCAAAAGTTTAAAATTTAATAACTTTGGAAAGGATTTATATTTTCACCAAACTAATGCTGGATTGTTCCTTGACCCAACCTCTTTCCATGTTCCAAGTTTCAGGCCAACAGACCACATGGTGTGATCGCAGCACCACGGGCAAAAAATGCATCAAAACTGGAGAACAGTGCATTATTTGACTTTTCTCTGCATAGAAATTGTATGTCCAACCAAAACACAACTTGGTAAATCAAGAGATCCACCATGCCAGACCACGAATGCCAAATTTCGTGCAAATCTTTTGAATGGTTGCAAATTTATTAATGTGCAGAATTTGAGGTTTAACATTAATGTACCTACTCAACCCTAACTATAGGGGCACGACTGTGCCCTTATAATATATATATATATATATATATATATATATATATATATAGATATAGTGAGAGAGAGAGAGGGAGAGATAGATAGATAGATAGATAGATAGATAGATAGATAGATAGATAGATAGATAGATAGATAGAGATATGTACATCATTCTCCTGTACCAAAAGTATAGTAGATTCCACCTGGATTTTTGTTCACCATTTTGGAGTCTCTACATGAAAAAGGATATAGATTTATATATAAGGGATATGCAATGGAAGCAAGTGTAATAAATGATTTATCTGCACAACAGCAGTTCAACCTCAGGTAACCTCATGAGTGGCGTAAGCCATGACTGAGGTGTCCGAGATCAAACTGCTGGAGTGCAGATAAATCATTTATTACACGAATTTTCCACTGCATATTCCATTTATGCAATTCTTTTGTTTTTGCTTTTGTAGGGGGCATTTGTTAGTCAAAAAAGTGAATAACAATTGAATTTTCTGCCATTTTTTGCTGATTATAGAATATCTAAAAGGAATCTAGAAATGAAACACCTCACATTTTGCAGATTTTCTTTATGCTGAACAACTTTTGTGCTCAAAATAACATACTATCATTTTTTGTTTTTAAGTTATTTGCATTTGTTTGATGAAAAAGTACACAAAAATGGAAATTTCTGCTGTTTTCACTAATTCTGAAAACAATAAAAAGTATCTATAAATGAAACACCGCTTTTTTTTTTTTTTTTTTTTTATCATATATGATTTTATTAGTTTTCCAAGTTTATCCAAACACAGTAGAGGCACTCAAGCCAGCCTCCTGCTTATAACCACACACAGTAAAGTATCATACACATGAATAAGATATCCCCTAACAGTGTCAGTTGTATGATTTGCTTCTTACATATAGTCCTCTTTATACAGTACTCTTCTACACACTGAGTTCCCATTACTGGAACCACACGCTTAGATGAACCAGTCAGCTTCTAAAATTATATCATCATCCAACCAGGGGGGGTCTCCCGGAACCAGCCATCCTTACCCTATACTAATAAGATATGGGCCAGACTTTCCATGTTTCCCCTTCTTACTCAGGTCATACTGAACCTTTCAGAAAGAGGGCCTAAGACCAGTGACACAAGCGTAGGTAATAAGGGCAGGCTGGCAGCAAACTAAACACTACAAGGAGATTACACAACACTACACCCAACACAGGGCATCCCTTACTTAAGAAAAAGATACATATAAAAACACAGTTATTAATAGGGTGTGGGAGACATCACTATTTAGACTATCTGCGGATTTTGAAGGGGGGGGTAGAACCGAGCAGATATGTGGATGCAGATATGCAACCCATTTCTTATAGTGTCTAGAAAGATGGCCTTTCCCCAGTGCGGAAAGTCTTTTAAAAGTGGTGAGCCACGCCATAGCAACCCACCAACAGGCAATCACAGGAGGAGTAGGCAGCCGCCACCTCCTCAGGATAGTCCGTTTGGCTTCCATGACAGCCACCAGCACCCATGCCTTCATGCGTGCCATCAGATGACCCAGAAAAGAAACATCCCCCAGCACCAGAGTGGGCTCGGCAGTTGACAAGGGTCTGCCAATAACTTTAGAGCAGTCCTCCAGCACCTGCTGCCAAAACCCCTGAACTGCTGGGCATGTCTGTAAAATATGGAGTAGGTGAGCCGGGGAGGCATCACACCTCCAGCACTTGTCATGTTTCATAATGTTCAATTTATGAAGCACTGCCAGTGTCTTATACCACCTGAGAAGGATTTTCAACTGGATCAGTTGGCTTTTGAAGTCCTCGTATGCCAGATGGGCAGCTTTCAAGCAATCCTCCCAATGCTACTGGGAGAGGGCGCAACTAAGTTCGACTTCCCAGGCCATACGGCTGGTCAGCGTATTGTCGGGTTGGGTCTCCATTATTACCCTGATAAAAAGGTTCCCACTAAGCCTTTACTCTTGCCGGATTCATGAAGGGTGGTCAAACTTTTCCACCTCCCCGTGCTCACAGGCACCGCCAAAAGAGAGGCGGTTGCACTCTGGATTTGGAAATACCTCCAGAAATCCTGAGTTTTAATTCCGTATTTCTCTCGCATCTGTTCAAAGGACATAACCATCACCCCATCAGGGAGGAGAAGATTCCCCACCACCCGCATGCCTCTAGAGGCCCAGTGTTTCCAGTGTATCATTCTGCGATCAATCTTTATGAGTTGGTTATTCCACAGAGGGGCATACACAATCAGAGGGAGGTATGCTTCTTTTGGGGTACCGGTGTAAGGGCCATCACCTGTCGCCATGCCCTGCAAGTCTCTGTCATGATGGGCGTAAGCATGCCTCCTGATGGCCTCTTGTTGGAGAGCAGAGAGAAAAGTACATTATCGGGTAGGAGGGCTGCTTCTAATCGCACCCATTGAGGAGGAGGGAACAAGGGGGCAGCGAACCAGTTGGTAGCCTGGGCCATATGAAAGGCCAAGTGATATCCTATAAACCATGGGAGTCCTAGCCCTCCCCTGGTCCAATGCACCCATAGCTTAGCTCAGTTCCAGCGTGCTGTTTTGCCTTCCCATAAAAAGGAGGAAATAAGTTCATCCAGCTGCTGGAAAGGTCTAGGGGTTAGGGGGACGGGAATGTTACTAAGGAGGTACGCAACCCTAGAAAAAAATGAACATATGAATAGCCTCTATCTTACCCTTCAGGGAGAGCTGCAACCTTCTTCATTTCTGGATCTCAGCCATTATGGCTGCGATCAGTGGGAAAAAGTTGGCCTTCTCTAGATCCCACCAGGCGAAGGGAATATATATCCCAAGGTATGAAAATCCCTGAGGTGCCCAGGTAATGTCCATATTATGCAAACTCTCCCTACTGCACCTTGCATTGAGGGAGGATAAAATTGTCTTATTTTGCTTAATTACCAGTCCCGACAGGGAGGCAAACTCCTGCAGCACTTGAAGAATTATTGGAATGGAACATTCTGGATTAGACAGGGTAAGCAGCATGACGACCGCATAGGCATTAACCAAGAAACAGTGCTCCTTTACCGGGATCCCATTAATATCAGGGGTGCTCAGAAGCTTCCATATCAAGGGGTCCAGTGCCAAAATAAAAAGAAGAGGGGAGAGAGGGCAGTCTTGTCTAGTGCACCTCTGTAAAGAGAAGGGCTGAGATACATTTCAGTTAGTTACAGCTTTCGCTGTGGGCAGATGGTACAAAGTGGAGACCCAGGAACAGAACCCCGGCCCAAACCCATAGAGAGGTAACATGGCACACAAGTATCCCCACTCTAGTGAGTCAAAAGCCTTGACAAAATCTATAGCCAAGCCTGACATAGGTGTGTTTGAGTGCAAGGCTAGCCACTTTAAGTTAAGGACTAGTCGGAGGTTGTGTGCACCCGACTTCCCCTTGGAGAAATCTGCCTGTGAGGGATGTATCACTGATGGTAGCATTGAGGAAAACCTGTTTGCCATGACTTTGGCTAACAGTTTGGTGTCTACCGACTGCAAGGAAATAGGCCAAAAATTGGCACAATCCAGTTTGTCAGAGGATTTTTTAGGAATTAAGGTGACCAGAGCCTCCCGCATGGTGAGAGGGAGAATTGTGGATGTCTGAGCTTCTTGCAGGGCCTGCAGGAGTGGAACAGTAATTTCTGTTCATAGTAGTTGGTATAACTCCACTGTCATACAGTCTGGGCCTGGAGCCTTCCCTTTGGCCATCTGGGACAGTGCAGAGTGTAATTCCTCCACAGTGACCGGAATGTCTAGAGCCATCCTCTGCTCCAGAGAAAGTCTAGGGAGAGAAACCACATCAAACAGCTCAAACAGCCGAGCGCCAAGTTCCTCATCTGACTGCTGCGCCTTGGAGCAGTAAAGCTCTTGGTAATAATTCTGCATTACCTCAATAATGGCCTTGGGTGTAGACACTACTCTGCCCTGCGGGCTTCTCAGAGCTAGGATTCTGGAAGCTGCTTGCTGTTTGCGAAGGTAGTGCACGAGGAGCTTGCCCCCCTTGTCCCCTTCCTCCCAGGCTTTATGCTTAGCACAGATTAACTGCCAAGTGTCCTTCTTATTTAACAGGGTAATGAGTTGGTATTTTATACCAGTGATGGCGGGTAGGAGAGGGGAATTAAGTGGATCTTGAGAGTTTACTTTAAATTGCCTCCAAAGCCACAGGCTCTGTCTGAAGTGAGGAGATGGTCTTTGTTCTGGCCTTTTTCTTTGTGGCCGTGAAAGATATAATTCTCCCTCGCAGTACAGCTTTAAATGCCTCCCATACCACCGAAGCTGTGGTCTCTCCTGGGGTATTAAGAGCAAAATGATTTTCAGCTTCCTTCCTAATATAGGCTTGAAAAGTTTTGTCTTGCAGTAGGGTAGGATTGCATCACCATCTTGTGGAAGGAGCACCCTGGCCCGGAGGAGAGTAAAGGATGGAGAATGGCATGTGGTCTGAAATCAATATGCTACCTATTGAAACATCAATAACCCTCGGCTCTGCGGCATAATTTGTGAGCCAAAAATCTAATCTGCTATGCGTGTGATGTACTGAAGAATAAAAAGAGTAGTGTCGTCTCTGTGTGTTGGTTCTCCTCCAGGTGTCACAGTGACTCCATTCTGTCATCAAGTCAGTAAGACTGGCTAGGGCATTGAGGTGTGCTTGTGGGGTGGGCAAGGATTTATCAAGGAAGATGTCCAAAACGAAATTGTGATCCCCTCCAAGTAAAATGGGGACATCAGAAAAGCCACTTGTCAAGTCCAAGAAAGCTTGACTGAGGTCAGAATATATTTCCCCAACATCTGTGTTGTGGCCATAAACACTAGCCATCAATAGCTGACCTCCCGGATATGATATCTAAGCTGCTATCCAGCACCCCTGCAAGTCCAAGGGCTTGTCCTCTACCACCCACGGTAGAGATTTCCTTATTAAAATGGCCACTCCCCTGGATTTGGTTGTGGCACTGCTGGAGATCACCGTCCCCACCCAGAGCTTCTTCAGCCACTACACAGTCCAGTTGGTAAGGTGCATCTCCTGGAGCAGGGCCACATCTGTCCCCTTAGAGTTCAGGAATTGCAAGACTTTGGTTCTTTTAGCCGGATGATTAAGCCCCTTCACATTCCAGGAGATGCATCTCCAGCCATGACCCGACATAGGTTTCGCAGTTGCTGTCATACCTCTGGGGAGTAGTGAAAGTTAAGACTAGTTTGGTACTCACCCTAATGCCTCCCTTTGGGTATCAGGCACAGCGGCCCAGAACTCAGGGTAAGTGATAGTACCTGTCTGACAGCTGAGCCCCACTGATAGCAGCAGTGATAACAATGCAGCAGGAATTCAGAATGTGCGTAAGTATGAATCCACCTGAGTCCCACCTGGTTGGAGATAGATTAAAGAGAAAAACACACAGTCTCTTATCAAGTTATATATCAATCTTAAGGTTGCTAATTATCAGAACTAAGGCAGAAAATCTATGCTCTACTTAAAGTTCCCTAAACCACAACAGTTACTGATGTTGAGGTAGATGTGTGAAAGAAACCACCCAGAAAAAAGGGTGCCTCACACCACACTGCTTCAAACACCAGAGATATCAAGGGAGAGGTTACACCAAAATAAAGGTAACCTGTCCCAACCTGGCCCCATGGATCTCTGTGAATCAACATGATCTGGAGGCACCAGGTGAAAGAAAAACAAAGACTGCCCTAATAATAGGGCAGCCACCATCTGCCTATCCACTGGGGGGGAGGGAGGAGGAGGGGGTGGGGGGGGATGAGTCTAGCGCTAGCTTGTCAGTGCCTTAATAGTTTGGAGGAGAGACTAATAAAGGGGAGTGCTGCTGAGGGGGGTATAAGTAAAGTGCCTGTCACTCCATTCAGCCATTCAGCCAGGGCCTCTCTATCGGGTCAGGGGATTGCCTGCCCGGGTCTTCATGCCCCTGCACATGAGACCCGCAATTATCTAGGGCCTGAGGGATATTAAAAATACAAAAGAAGGGGTAAAAGAAAGGCATGAGAGGAGTTAGGTGACTGTAAGGAAGTGCCAAAGGAGGGGGACAGGGATGCCTACTTCACACTACCCCCAAATTCCCTACATAACATCATTCAGAAAGGGAGGGGAGCTAGGAATGCAACAGCGAGATCAGGATATCTGCACATGCTACTCCGCTACCTCTCAATCTGCTCATAGGCAGTAACAAGAAAAAGTCCCAAATTGGTGCAGCCAAAGTGCCCAAAGATCCATTCAGCCTTCTGCTCCCAATGTCGAGGGTTGCTCTTTAGGCCTGGAGGTGGAGCGACCATAAGGCGAGTTAAGTGCCTCCGCATATGATTTAGTCCCAGGCTTCAGGAGGCCCACTTCCACGATGGTGTCTTGCTCATTATTCTCAGCTTCCGCAGCCCAGTACAACACTTCCATGCCCTCCATGGACTCCTCGCATTCCTCCATCCCTGAATTTGGCACTGCATTCATTGCTGAGACCTCGGCTTCTGCTCTGGGGAGTTTGGCAGGGGGAGAGGCCTACACATTGCTCGCTATGGGCTAATGAGGGCTCCTGGCCTGCTGTTGTTGATGACCCAAAGTGGGGAAGGTTGTTCGATCCCCTTGCCCCATTATCATTTCTTTTGTCTGGAGACGCACCATGATCTGGGGGGGCACCTCAGCACATTTGTCTGCCTGTTGCGATCCCGTAGGGAGAAGCGATGGGGTCTACTTCGCGACTGGGCCTAGACGATTGGCATTCCCATCTTCCTGGGGTTTATTTCCCCTTCTTTCTGATCCCTTTGTCAAGTGTTCTTTCGGGGTCCAGAGGCATCTGGGGAGAGAGGACCTTGGCAATAGATCTGGCCATTGGCTAGTTATCCAAGCCTCAGCTTCTCTGGGGGATTCAGCCAAGAATGACTTGCCATCCTTAGACAACTGCAGGGCAGTCAGCCTCCTGAATCTATACTGAAAAGAGTTGGTGGCCAGATTTTTCTTCAGCGGACTGTAAGCCTTCCTCCTTATTGCAACTTCCTGTGAAAAGCCTCGGTAAAGTGAAATTGTGTTGCCCTTCCAAGTGATCTCCCCTAGCTCCCTGGTGGCCCTCAGAAACTTTTCCTTCACTTAGTACTTCAGCAAATATGCAATAATTGTTCTGGGCCCATTTGCACCATCTGGCCTGTCTGCTACCCGAAGTGCTCTCTCCAACCCCACAGGTTCCTTCCACCTCTCACTGAGGAGCCGTGGTAACCAATCATTCAGGAATTTTTCCATGTTCGGCCCTTCAGCCCCCTCCGGCACCCCTAGAATCTGAATATTGTTCCTCCTACTCCTGTTTTCTTGATCCTATGCCCTTTGACACAGCCTAGCGAGCTTGTCTTCATGGTCTTTAAGCCTTTTCAGCACAGTAAGGTGTTGCCTCTCCAGCTCCTCTGTACGCTGATCAAGAACATTCTGTTGGTCTACCAGTTTCTGTACATCAGAAACATTCTCAGCCACAATTGCCCCTATATTGTCCACTCTCACCAAGAGCACTTCCAGCATCTTAGTAATGTTGGTTAGCACCTCTCCAATTAGGATTTGCTCTTGAGAGGGCAGTGGGAGTTGGGTAGTCTGTCCCTTTACAGTGTCTCCATGACTTCCCTCCATACAACTGTGTCTTCCATCTGCCCAAAAACTAGAGCACTCCTTATCGGTAGTTTCTCCTGCCTGGAACACTCCTCCAATGCTCCCAAGCCCTGCCTCACTCACTTCAACTGGCGGTAACATCTAATGAGTCTGCCACTCCCCTTTTCAGAGCCTATCGCATTCTACCTCACATCCCTCCATACTGCTCACGGTCAGTTTTTAGAATGCAAACATAGCTCCCCGCAATTTAACAGCTGCACTAGTCTCCGTAAGGGTAAAACTTGAATCCCCAGCAGGTATTTAAGTAAATCAGTCCAGCATTCTGGCAGATCGACTAAAAAAAGCACCAGGTTGGGACAGAGCGAAGAGCTCACGCAGCCATCACTTCAGGGTCCAAGCCACGCCCCAACCATTCCAAACACCAGTTGTTTTGTAGATATTTCTGTGCTGAATAAACTTTG
Source organism: Neoceratodus forsteri (assembly GCA_016271365.2). Classification (NCBI taxonomy): domain Eukaryota; kingdom Metazoa; phylum Chordata; order Ceratodontiformes; family Ceratodontidae; genus Neoceratodus; species Neoceratodus forsteri. The sequence continues at coordinate 320,121,440 of CM028134.1, forward strand.
TGCTCACAGTACCATGCTATCATTTTTCATTTAAAAGTTATTTACATTTGTTTACAGACAAAATGAAAAAACAAATATGAATTTTCTGCTGCGTTTTTGCTAATTATCAAACAATCTGAAAGGTATCAATAAATAAAACAGCATTCATTTTGTAGATATTTCTGTACTGAACAACTTCCGTGTTCACAGTACCATGCTATCATTTTTCGTTTTATAGTTATTCACATTTGAATATGGTTAATGCTACTACTGAGGCTGAACATTCTAAATGACATAAGCTCTGTATAGATAAATGGCTGATGATATAAGCACTGTGTGGATAAATGGCTGATGACATAAGCACTATACAGTATACATAAATGAAATTTATGTACACAGTTACTCAGATAAACTGATTTATCACACTCTGTTTATCTCCACCCCATTGCATAAATATAGATACTGTAGATAGATAGATAGATAGATAGATAGATAGATAGATAGATAGATAGATAGATAGATAGATAGATAGATATACATCATTCTCCCATACCAAACTTATATCAGATCCCATCAGGATTTTTGTTCACTGTTTTGGAGTCCCTACATGAGAAAAGATATTGTCCTATGATCACCACTCCTGAAATGTTTTGAATGTCCAAACCATTACACCACTATAAAACATTTTGTACATCTGTTTAAATCAATCATATTTATAACATAGCAGTCTATTCAAATTGTCCACATTATACACAATTCAATCTTGCATTGAATTCACCCTTTTGTTCCTTCTTCTCTTGGTATCCAAATGCATCATCCAACCCCCCGACACCAACCACCAATCTTTCCTACTTGTAATTTAGCTAGGTCTGGATGCCATAGACCTGACCCCTAGCCCTTCTATCTACTCCTTCTCCCTCATATAATCATATCTAGGTGCCTACCCTTGGCCTGTGCTCCCTCTCCCCTTCCCTCCAATCCTGCCTGTCCCCTTCCTTTTTCAGCTAGGCCCCTCCCTCCTATTCCCTAATTCCCTTTCCTTCACTTCCCATTCCTTTACCTTTCAATCTATCTGCATGCTCTTTCAGCCTCTTACCAGTACAGCAGGAACTGTCCAACTGCCCCAGGACCCTCAGTCCTCCCATACCACTCCTTGCCTTGCATGCCCATGTTCCTCACCCTTGCCTTCTGTGCCAGGAAGGGTGGGAGGGAAGTGAAAAATCCCAGCAGGAAGAGGGTGAGCAACCCTAAACCTAGACTTATAGAGCCCTTAAGAACCTATTGCAAGAACCCCTCCAAGCTACACCCCTGGGCCAATCCAGTACCCCCTCAGGTGTATGCATCACCCCTTGCACCTGTCCATCATGACCTCATCTGGCCCCCTCTCCTTATTTCCCCTATCAGTCCTCATGACCTCACTAGGCTCCTCCCTTTCTAGCCCTGTCTGTTCCTTTCTCATTCCCTCCCCTCCTACCTCATATCTCCCCTTCCCCTCCCTGCCCTAGTTTCCCTCATTTCCATACATGACAATTCCGGTTGCCTTTAATTGGCAACCCTACATGTCCTATGATCACCCCATCTGAAATGATTTGAATGTCCAAACCAAATAAATGAGTGCACAAATGCAAACTGATTTTATTTACACCACTATAATACATTCTGTACATCTGTATAAATCAATCATATTTCTAATATAACAGTTTATTCAAATTGTTCACATTATACACAATTCAATTTTGCATTGAATTCACCCTTTTGTTTCTTCTTCTCTCGGGGTCCAGATACATCATCCAACCCTCCCCCCCAACTGACCACCAATCTTCCCTACCTGTAATTTAGCCAGGTCCAGATGCCATTGACATGACTCCTAGCCCTTCTATCTCCCCCTCATCCCCCTCTCTAATCACGTCCCGGTGCCTACCCCTGGCCCATCTGCCTTCCCCCTGGCCTGCCTGTTCCCCCTTTTCCTCTAGGCCCCTCTCCATCCCTAATTCCCTTTCTACTAGCCCCCACCTCTAGTTTGAGTTGGATAATGGGGCTTCACTCCCCTTTGCAGGGACCAGGACTTCCTTTAGCCTTACCACAGCCAGTTGGCACAATGCCAGTAAAACTATCACCAAACCTCTATCGGAAAGATGCACCCAATCCCCCCTATAAAGATGTGGCTTGTCAAAGTTAATTCCTTGGTGTGAAATGCAAGCTAACTCCATCTCCTTCAGAAATGCAGCCACTCTTCTGTTCAACCATTTTTGGGCTCTCTCAATTGTCCCAATATTGGCAGACTGATGCCACACCCTTCTTGATATTATATCGGACCACACAATCTCCCCCCCGGGTCACCAACCATTTATGGTCCATAAATCAGCCATGATAGCCCTCAACAATGCCCCCCATGGCATCTTTCCCAAATTGTTGCCCCCAAGGTGAATAACTAATATATCTGGCATGCCCTAAGGCAATTTAAGTTCCTCCAAAATGGGTAGTAATTGAAACCAGCGCATTCCCTGGACCCTTTTCCAGCATATCTGTGGGCTTCTGCGTCCTTTCACAAATTCTCTCTCCTCCTGGCCAGTCGCCATGTGTTTCTCTGCCAAGTAGATATAGGAATATCCCAGGATCAACATAATCTGTTGCCTGCTTTCACCTGGTGATAAAAGAAAAAACACGCAAAAGTAATTTCAGGGTCTGATATAGCACTTATAACAGTCAGATCGCAATCTACCCAACTCCTTTATATCTTCTGCAGATCCCACTTCCTGGGCTAGTGCTGAAGCCGCACCAATTCTAAAAGAATGTGTGGTGAACAGTGTGGGGTTATGTCCCTTAAAAGCCAATGCCCTCTTCAATAGCCCACCCACCTGGTAATAGGTTACCATCCTCCCGTTCCCATGTTGAAGCCAGAAGCCCGTGCCTGATGGCCGGATGCTCCTGTACTTCTCCATGGCTTCAACTGCACATACCTGTCTTTTCCCCCTGCACTTAATCCAAACCCGAGTGCCCCATCCCATGTGGTCCAGTTTTGATTGTCGTAACCAAATGTGTAGGCCATCCTTGCTAAACTGAATGTCCTCCCTCTGCAGACCTCCTTTGGTGTCACCCTTGTTTTTAGCCACCACCTCACCTACCCAAAAGACCCCCCTGTACAGTAGTGTGAAAACCTCCTGAAAAAGGCAGGCTTCAGATGCTGAGTCACATAAGGCCCCCAGCACCCCCCATGACAGCCACTAGAATGTCATGTGTTATGAGTCTGCGCATATCTGTTTGAGTGCCCTGCTCTTCCCCCAACCCAGGAGCATGCGTCGTACCCTTTTACTGTTACTGGGTTCTGGCCAACCCTTGGTATCACAGGATTAACCTATGCCAGCTAGCTGCCCTACCATGGTTGAGTGGGCCACTCCTCTCTCTCACCTCTCCACCATAAATCTCATTACCTGTGCTTTCAAGGCTGGTAAACTTACCACCATGCACTGCTAAACCAGAAACCCTTGGAAGGCTTCCCATGCACCTTCGTAAGCCCTCAGAGTGTTGGCCTATCAGGAGCTCCGGTACAACATTTGGACTTTTGCCACCCAATTCCCCACAGATGGTTTGGTACAAGTGTTTTCACCATCTCCAGCTGAGGAGCCAGCCTCCTGAACCTGCCCAACTGCAAACATGAAAGGCTGTCAGCAATTTCATTCTTTACCCCTTCCACATGCCTAGCTCTACAAGTGAGATTTAAGTGCAGTCCTAGCATTACCAGCTGTCTGGTGACCCTAGACACTGTCTCAATGGATCCTGCCTTCCTGTTAATTACATCTACCACCCCTTTATTGTCTCAACAGAACACCACCTTTTTGTTTCTCATCTCCCAGCCCCATACCACTAATGCTATCCAAATAGGAAAAATCTCAAGGAACATAATGTCCTTCTGCAAACCCCAAGCATTCCAGCTGGCCAGCCAGGTTTTCGTCATCCACATGCCCCCATAGTATGCCCCAAAGCCCGATGCATCTGATGCATCTGTATACAACTGAAAAGCCTTGTTGTCTACCCAATCCTCCTGCCAAAAAGTCACTCTGTTGTACTCCTCCAAACAGTCATTCCATACCAAAGGTCCTACCATACCCCTTTTGTGATGTCATCCCAATGATGTGGCCGCGTTGCCTTGCTGGTGGCCCGTCCTAAATGCAGCGTGAAGACTCTGCCTGGGTGAATTGCCTTACAGGTGAAATTGAGATGACCCAGCAGCTGTTGTACCACTACCAATGGCACCCTTTTCCTACCCAATATCTCTCTAAGAAGGTCCTTCAGTTTCCCTGCTTTGGCTTGCAGCAGTCAAAAACATTTCCCCACTGTATCCAACTCAATTCCCAGGAACTCCATTACTCTGGCCGGCACTCCTGTCTTACCCTCTGCCAGAGGAATACTGATTGTTTCCCACAAGGCCCAGATGTCCCTCAGGATCCCCTGCACTTCCCTCTTTGATTTACCTATGAGCAAGAAGTCATCCAAGTAATGTACTACCCAGTTGTGCCCATACCTGAGCATAAAAACCCACAGTATCCATGTGCTGAATGCCTCAAATGTTGAGCAGGCTACCAAGCACTCATGGGCATGGCCTTGTCAAAGTAGAAACCACCATCAAATTGGAAACCCAGATGGTCCCAATCTTCTGGTCGGACTGGCAGCAGGTGAAATGCAGATTCGATGTCCATTTTTGCCAACCAAGCCCCCTGAACTGCACTGATGAGCAGCACCACTGAGTCCAGGGATGCATATGACACCGCACAGTGCTTGTCAGAGATGCTGTCATTCACCAATGTGCCTTCTGGATATGACAGATGGTGAATCAGCTGATTCTTCCCCAGCTGCTTTTTGGGGACAGTTCCCAAAGGGGAGATATAAAATTGGCCACACAGCTGGGTCTCTAAAGTCCCTTCTTTCCCGCCTGCATCCTTTGCCTTACTGAGTTTCCATTGTACTATGTCCTCCTTCCACCTAACCGAAAATTGGTTCTTGGCCCTAGTGCCCTTCCTGTCCCCTTGAAATTTTAAAGAAAATCCTGTGGAAAAACCCTCCCTAAGACATGCCCCCATCTTATGATCCAGGTAATCCACAGTTCATGCCTCCACTATATCCCTTTTTATTGGCGTTCTTGCCAGCAGAAAACTGCATTGCAACCCCATTGCCGCCTAGGTATCAATTTCAACCATGGTTGGAATTGTACCCCCCCATTCCTGGATCCCCATCCCCTACCCCCAAAATTCCCCTTGATACTCCCTCTTCCCCCTGCCCTCCCCAAAAGGGCTGGTCCTGCCCACCACACCCCAGGTCAGTTGATGTTGCTTCTGCATTTTAGCACTGGGTGCATGCCCCCACACTTCGAGCAGGTATGCTTGAACTTACAATTTGCCCAGGTGCATGCTGCCCTGTTGTATGCCCAGCATGACTTAAACTTATTAACCCCCAACCCACTACTGCTTTGCCCCCTTCCGATGCCACCCCCAACCTGACTGGACAAGGTCCTCACCCATAGTTCAGAATGCATACAATCCCACCTCAGGTTCCCCCTTGATACCACCTGCTGGTGGAAAGCTTTGTCATGTTCTAGCCAGCCATACCCTTTTTGTGACTTGTAGCATCCCTGATTATGGCCATGTATGTCAGTAGAGGGATAGCCAGATCTGGCTGTTTCTCTAATAAAATGGCACTATATATCAAGAAACCTGCCTGCCACATGTCCAGGGTTTTCCCTTTATTTGTGGCTTCCTCCTCTTTATGCCCCACCACTGCTAGTGACACAGCCATTTCAGATTTCGCCATTGTCTCCTTTTGCCCGTACTTTTTGGCTGTTTTTTTGTCTTACAGGCCAAATATATCAACATTTTTCCTTTTCCATATCTTATCCTTAATGGAAGTTTGGACGTGGTCTCCCAATGAAAAACCATGAGGAACATCTTACAAGTTTCTCCTGCCAGCCGTATCTTCCTCTGTCCCCTTAGCCCTCCCCTTTTTCTTTTTAAACTCCTCCAAAATCTTTTCCATGGTGCCCAGCCCCTTTTCCCCCATCTTGTTCAACAAACCAGCCATATATTCCTTCAAACTGCCCTGCCCTATGGAATTCCCTCTATCCTTACCCTATCAGCATCCAGGTTGGCTGGTTCTGTTGTGGGCTCAGGTAGGGGAAATGGTTCAAGGTCTGGAGGTGGTCCCCTAGAGTGCTTACTTCCAGCCCCCTTTACCCATGGCTGGGATGGTTGTTTCAGCTTCCTTTCCACCACCTCCTCCTCCCTTTTTTCCACCTTGTCAATCAACTCCATCATTTTGATCATCAAGGAGGCCCCCCTCTGACCGTAGTTGGGCACTGGAAACTGATGGGGTTCCCTATTTAAGAGCCATGACCTGTGATGATACTTAGAAAATGACAAAATGGAGTAAGTACCAGTATGAGCTCGTATCTCCCCACCCAAGTGGGTGCTTGCCCCTGTATCTGTGGAGAAAACCCCCAATGCCTGCCAATGCCCACATGTCCAAGGAGCAACAAGTAGTCTGGCTACCTCCGGAGACAGTGCCTGTGAAATATTTGTTTTTTTTGTTTGTTTTTGTACCAGTTATGAACTTGTCATGTCCCTTCAAGTACCTACATAAGCAACACCTGTTCAAGAAGAAACTGAATGCCCCATAACAGCACCCTTTACTGAGTGTATAAATAAGAAATATAATCTGTTACGGCAAAAGGCTCACTGTGCTGTTCCACTGCCCACCAGTGCACTACTGAAAAATTAAAGCAAATACTGATAATTGGAAAAACAACTAGAATGAAATCAATTTGCACGGGTTAAAGTACCAATCAGTTCAAATAGCTCAATGTTTATGATAACTTGCAGTGCAAAGGCAGAAAGATGGATAGCTCCTTTTTAAAATCTCCAAAGATCCAATCCGGTAGTAATACTAAGTGTCCCTTAACTTAAAGGAGCTTGACAAGCAAGGAAGCAAAATAGTCTTATTCCTGTAAACAGGGACCCATGCGGCTCTCCTGATCCCTTGCTCCATGTCCCCTGTTTAAAACTGTCCAATTGTCCAGATCACACTTGTATCCCTCCCCTTCTCTCTTTTTTTTTTAATAGTGCCACTTGCTGAGCCAGTCCTGGTGGAGACCCAGGAACAAATACACTCCCGACCCTATATACTCATACTTTCATATAGTGCCCTGTTGATTATCCCTCTTCCCCCAACTGCGAGCTATGTGGCAATGATGTCAGATGCCATGCCATGCGGCCACAGCCTACCATGTCCACAAACTCCATGTGTCCTCTCCCATTGCCAACACAGAAAAACTTCCATCCCAAAAATTAGCACACTTCCGTGCCTGAGAAAAGTTACTCCGCCCCCCCCCCAACCAAAAGATCCACTTCCTAGTTGTGGTCCCAAAAGAGAGAGAGCATACTTAGATATATCCAATGCCGCACCGGCCAGAAAAAACACACCATGGGGACCCCACTTCTCAGAATTAAGTTAGATTTGGCTTATTTAATTTCATTTCTTTTTTAAAATGTGTTATCATATGAGAAGATCTGATAATTTTTTACCTGCGACAAGTGCACCAAATAATACATACAAAAACATGAACTGCAACATTCAGTTATAGGTAATGTCCACTAAACATCTGTTATACCACCACCCTGCATCCTCCTCCTCCTCCTAGTTCTTCTTCATGCCACCAACAAGAACTGAGAAGCTGGCTGTAGTGCAGTTCATGCCCTGCTGAGCCAACCCCCTGCAATGCCTGCCAGAGACTGGAGCCAAACTCCTACGTTCATCGCCCCCTGCCCGTGAGCTACAAAGGTACCCTGGTGGAAAAGTGCACTTTGTCATTCCTCCAATTCCTCTGGAGCTCAGCCCCCACCCAGATTCTCTCACATCCTAGCCATCAACATCAGTAATGGCCAGAACATCCCGACCACCCAATTGAACACCAGTGAGCCCTAGAAAATTTTTATCACCTGCTGTCCTTTCTCCATGGATGCCCCCGCTCCCACCTGGTCCTCCAAAAGAGCAAGGAAAATGCAGGCTGACCGTCACCCAGAAACAGCATCAGATCTAAAGGGGGCTGAAATTGTGACCGGCAATGCGATGCACTCTCCTGTCACCAAAACTGATATCACTACCTTCAAACTGCAGGGAAACCAGTGTGGCAAAGACACTGCTCATTCTACTGGCAAACAGCCTGAAGACATTGCCATTTCCCATCCCTACAAATGGGGGAAGAAACAACATTCTCCCAATCAGCTTCTACCCAACAACTGCTTAAACATCATTCCTTAAATAAATTCCTTTATATAAAATACATTTTTTTAAAACAGAAATAGGAATTACAAATGCCTGCTAATCTGCCATCCTAATGCAGGATCCCTCAACTCAGCACTTAAATGACTCCCTTATAAAATAAAATATATATAAATCTATTTTAAACAGAAACTCAAGGATTACACATACCTGTGCATCTTCCTTTCATAATGCAGGTAAAAGCCTTTGCTGCTTGTACTGCTGCCAATGAAAAATAAAAGCTAGGTACAGTGTACCATGTGGTCACCATGTGGCCAGTAGGCCTTTCTCCAGACTACCAGTGTAAAAGTATCCTGTCTAAACTGCCCTGGATTTAAAAAATATAACAATAGACCTTTACAATCAACAGAAAGTGTGATTTTCCCTTTTCCAACTAAAATCAGCCTTTATCAATAAAACCCTCTGGGCCTGGGTGCCCAGATCCCAGAGTTGCAATGCCTTACCTGGTGGTGCAAACAATCAGTGGAAATTTTGCCAATGCTGTGCTGAGATCCCCTCTAAATGAAAAATACCAGCAGAAAGAGGGTGAGCAACCCTCAACCTAGGCTTATAAAGACCTTAAGGACCCATTGCACTGACCCCTCCAAGCCACACCCTTGGGCAAATCCAGTGCCCCTTCAGGTGTACACATCATCCCCTTGCACCTGTCCATCATGACCTCACCTGGCCCCCTTCCCTTATTCCTCCTGTCAATCCTCATGATCTAACCAGGCTCCTCCCCTTTCTAGCCCTGTCTTTTCCTTTTTCATTCCCCCTTCCTCTCCTACTTCACCCCCCCTCCTCCCCTAGTCCCTTAAACTTCCTTCATTTCCTCTGGGCTGCCATCAAATAATTTAGGTTGCCTTTAGTTGGCAACACTACTTAAGAGAAGGAGTTCAGCATACAGCCACAAAACTGATACCCAAACTTTAATCATTACCTTACCAGGAAAGACTATCAAAGACAGGATTAGTTTCACTAGAGGATAGAAGAAGAAGGGGAGACATTTTAGAACTGTACAAAATGCTAAATAACAAGAAACTAGCTGAACAATGCAGACTAAAGTTCTTTACAAGAACTGCAAACCTCAGAAGTAACAACCTACAACTAATGGTCCCAACAGCAGTAACACAAAAAGGGATAATTTCTTCACCATTAGAGCAGCTAAATTATGGAATTATCTTTCTCAGTATGTGGTCAAAGCTAATACATTTAACATCTTTAAAGCCAGAGTAGATAGGCATCTTAACTGGAGACAGGGACAACTTTAACTATACCATGGTCACTATTTACTTGCCAATCAGATTGTTTGGCTGGCACCTCAAAGCTGTTATAAATCCTACTATAACCAATCCAAGAGGTGCCAGCCAGCCGTAGTCTAATGCCCACCTGCGTATGAATCAATCTGAAGCCTTTTCAGTGCCCACAAAGCCGTCATCCTAACTGCCACTAAAGTCCAACGCACTGCTGAGCAAAACCAAAAAAACGCCATTGAAGCAAGTTCTGAATTAATTGACCCTGCTGAAATAGAAGAAATTTTCCGGTCACTTGAATCAGAACAAGTGGAAAATGACAATATCCTGTTAGAAAACGTACCTGCTGTTACCCCTCCTTACTCTCCTGCCCCTCCGATTCAACAGCCAGGTGACACCACAAACCAAACACAGCTCCAGGCTAGCATAGCATCAGCAATGTCCACTCTGGAAAAATTAAACTCCTTAGGTGTCCACATCCAAGCTGGACCATCCAATCTTGTGCATCAAAGTTGCTTAAACTAGTCACTCTTCCTCTATCACTTTCATTAGAAGAGATTTGTCCCATTAAAAAAAAAAAAGATGTTGTAGATGGACTCCACAGGTCACACATTTCTGGCATCTGTCTTTACCTGACTGACAACCTTACCCCTCACCCCTATCGCAAAACATGGAAATGCACATCAAGCGATGGCACCCCACTAGTGCTCGCAACACACAAACTGACACATAAGAAAAGAAAAATAAATTCACGACTCCCGTGCTGTCTCAATAAAAAACAAACAAAACTGCCTTTTACAGTGTGTGTGGATCTCCATTAGAACCTAGGCAACATGTGTGTGTGTGTGTGTGTGTGTGTGTGTGTGTGTGTGTAGTTGCACTAGGAGCTCTTGGTTGTGGACCCTCTCTTTACAGAAAGAAATTTAAAAAATCAGCACGCTTAGGTTCTCTCTTTAATAACAGCATTTTACTTCACTGAATACCTGCATTCATTAGGAACTCACAGTAGGTAGCAACCCAGGACTATTTTGTCTCAAGCAGCAATAAAGTAAGGGAAAAACTATTTAAAATGAAAAAAAAACACCTTTTTTCTGTATTTTTTTTTTTTTATGAAAATAAAAGCGGCCACGGTATAATCGCAATAACCTACTCCAGGGTGTGGGTTATGCTGGTATTTACCATAGCCGGCCAGGATTTTACCACTTGACCTGCAGCCTTGTGGCCAAACCATGCCAGCCGTGGTAACTCCCAAATTATACAAGGGGCACCCACAAAAAGGCCAAATCCTGTAATCTGATTGGCTGGCTGCCACATTTCTGCCATGGTAAATCCTATGATAACCCATGAGAAAAGGTGCCAGTCAGCCGCATCTCCAAAAGAATAAATATGGCCTCCTAAAATGAAAATAATTCAGCTACCATATTAATCCCATGCTAAACCGTGACACAAAAGATGGAGATTCAAACAGCCACTGCAGTTTCTTCACGATCCACCCAGACAGTCCCTAAACTCAAGCCACATACCCCAAACAATTTTTTATATATTTCCTCTTTTAAAACTCACCAGCCTCACCTTGTCTCATATGGTTTTCAATCAACACACTAAAAAAATCAATCCAAACCCCGGAAATGAAAACATGAGAGGCGCTATGTGCCATCTCCGGTAAAGCACAAATGAAAAGTTCCATTACAAGTATCTCCCCAAAAACTGCAAAAGTATATAAAGAGCTCCGAAATCCTCTTTATGTAGTACATCACCTGCCTCATCTCTCAAAGCAGTCTCTTTTTTTTTACATTGACTTTGCTCCTTCTCCATGATCGACTGCCGGCATTTCCATGCCATGTTTACACCTTCTTCAGTCATCACTAAACATCCAGGTACCTCCCACTTAAAACTCTATTTTCTGTCATATCAAAGTAAAAAAAAAAGAAAAGAAAGAAATACCCCTCAGTTTCGGTGAAGCCGTTGTTTTCTCCTGAGCATGAAGTAAACTCGGAAAAACTGCCTCATGCACCACAGCCCATTAACACTCACACCACATGGACTACCCAGCTGAGCAGCAAGTGAAACATACCAGGCTATCACATTTTAAAAAGAAAAATAACTAAGTAAAAAAAGAAACACAAACATGCATCCAACATTATCTCTCGCTGGGGCTGAGGATGCACCACCATATATATAATCTGCCTACCAAAAAACTTGCACCACACTGACTGTTGAACTGCTCAGCAACTCAACTAAACCATGCTCTCACGTTTTAAAAATAATAAAAAAAAAACATAAATAACTAAAAAAAACATGCCACCAACATTGTCTTTTGCTGTCAGAGTCTCTTGGGCTGGGGGGAGGGGGGAAGCCACCTCATCAATAAGCTACCTACCAACAAGGCACTATTTAACACAGAGGAATAATATTACAAAGAAAATCAATTAAAATAGTTAAAGCACTAAACTCTACACATTTATTTATTTACTTTTTTTTAAAGGGTATATTGCATTATCATAATAAACCACTCCAGGGTGTGGGTTATGCTGGGATTTACCCACAGCTGACCTAGTTTAACCATGCCAGCCTTGGGTAAATCCCAATATAACCCACACCCTGTCATGGTTTATTACTTAATAACTCACACCCTATCGTGGTTTATTGCTTAATCACCCACACTCTGTGGGAGACAGTCTTGATGGGCCACAGCCTTTTTATGTCTCTGCAAACCTAGTTACCTAATAATATAACAAAACAGTGGAATATGTAACAGTATAACAAATGTTAACATAAGGTGCCTGAGTTACACTGTGCTGGCTGAGTTAAGCCACAGTATAGAACTGTTGCACTATTCTATTCAAACATTAATAACTGTAATACAGTAGTAGTAACGCAATATAATAATTTATTGATCAATATAGCCATTTTGAAGTACAAAAACATATACAACATCAATACATTCATTAATATAACACAATATAATACAGTTTTATATGAAAAATAGACCATCTAAATGTCCCATACACAGGGCAATAAATAAACTAGTACATAAGTACATAATGTCTTATTTTTAAAGGGAGAAGTAGTATATGATATCTAGACAGCAATTTTAACCAGCTCTTGTTACCCTTCTTGTATAACATGCAGGCAACATAATCAATATCAATACATTGATATGCCAGAATCCAGAGAAAAACTCCATACTTTATATATAAAAATTTAAAGTAAACCTTAAGGGACCAAATTTATAACAATGCACCATGTATACATCAAGATAGCAGCATTCCTATTCTTTTTCCCCATATTTTAACAGTGGCAGTTAAATATAATGCCAGATCTGTGAGTACTTCTATGTTTTCTGCATTAAATAACAGATCCAGCATAAACCTGTCAGATATAGTGCAAGTAGTTAAATAATTGCCCAGGTATTTACTCCTCTGTTTATCATACCATGGGCATCTCAGTGTTACATGCTTAATATTGTCTATCTCCTGAAAAGTGCAATTGCACAGTCTAGATGCAGTTTGGTCTTTATTATATCTAGCATCTAACACTTTACTTGCAAAGGTTTCAAATCTAAATCTAGTTAGAATTGTTCTATGTTCAGTAGATTTCATAATATTGAGATACGGTTTTAGATTATGCTCAGTAGTATTACCTATCAGCCAAACTGAAGTTTTTATTTGTTTCAAAGCTCTTTCTGTCTGGAAATATGATATAGTTTTTTTGTTATATATGTAGCATATGTTTTGTTAATAGTGATATTTTGTTTGTCCCAGTACCTAAGATTTGTTAATCAATTGAGTTCCAATAATCTCTCAATTTTGTTGAACCATTCAGAGGTGTTATATTGGAGTAGTTTTTCTTTCTCTTTTAAACACAGTTTGACTAGATGGTCTGACATACTGTTTTAATTTTAATCCAGAAATTAATCAGCCTAGCTTGAATCATATAATCAAGACTTGGTTGGCCCAACTGTGACCTACCCAGGGAGTTTGAGGTACCCATCAGAATTCTAAGTAGTTTTTTATATGTACTATTTATAGCTGACTCTATATTTGTGATGCTGGATACACCCCATATTTCTGCTGAATATAAAGCTTGTGAAATTACTTTGGCATTTATGGCTCTTAATAATGGGACCACTGTGTGGCCACCATATAAATAAATCTATTGAATGCTTTTATTGTATTTTTAACCATATTAAGTGTATAATTTATGTTTGTTCTATTTTAAATTACCAGAGAACCATATCCCCAAGTATTAGTATTCATTAACATATTTCAGTTATGTTTTTTAGCAAGGTGGACACTTCTATATTTCTTATTACAGTACTCCCAAATTGTATAACTTGTGTCTTTTGAGTGTTGGGTTTTAAATTATGCTTAACACATAATCTTTCCATCAAATTTATTGCTTTTTGTAAACCTAATCTACTAGTTGATATTATCACAAGATCATCTGCATAAGCAAGTATTGGGATCTTGATATTACCAATTCTGGGGGGCATGATGATAGTGATTCTCCAATGAAATTATATAATTTATATAAATATTAAATAATGTCAGAGCCAAGACACAACCCTGGTGAACACCAAGGTTTGTCTTAATCTTATCTGTCAGATCCCCCCCTTTTGTATATTTTACTTATACCCAGATATCTGTGTACGTTCTTTTAATTAGATTGATTAAATTACCATCAATATCCAGTTTTTGAATGTTTTTCCTACAACAAAAATCATTTTAATGAATCGAATCCAGATGAAAAATCTACATATGCAACAAAGAGTGGTTGTTTTCTAATGACACAATGTTTCTCCAGCAAATGGTTTAACAGAAAAATTTGTGTAACTGCACCTTTATTTTTTGTAAATCCAGCCTGTAATTGTGATAATATTTGATTTTGCTCAAGCCAGATATTTAATCTAAGAGCACTTTCACAAATAACTTGGATACATTATCTAATAGACTGATTGGTCTATAGTTACTAGGATCCAAACTGGAACCTTTTTTATGTATAGGTAGTATGTAGCTACCGTACCAGGTAGAAGGAAAGTAAGCATACATTATTAGTTTATCAAACAGGTTTGTAAGTACTATAGATCACCAGTTTATATTAAACTTGCAAAAATCTATTGAAAATTTATTAGGAGATTTGTTCTCTTAAAACTATCTATGGCTGATCTTACATCATTCACAGTGAACCACTCAAAGTCCCCATTTAAATTCTAGAATTTCAACCTCATTTTGTAGTTTATCATCCCAAAACACTTTGGAGAAGTAATCAACCCATATATCTGGCATAATATATATATATATATCCAACCTTGTTTTATATGTATTGGTGCCACACTGGCCATCATAGTCCAGAATTTTTAGTATCATCTTTGTCCCTAATTGCATTAGACATTGCCCAGATTCCCCCCTTTTCCCTCACGAAAGACAGTGACCATTGTATGTTGCTGTGCTCAGATTGGCAATTAATTTATTATATATCATAATTCCATTTTCCATCTCTTCATCTTTTATTATAGTTTCTTTAACAGTTGTACTTTATTGCATTCATATATCAATCTCTGATCATCCCTCTTTCTTCCTCTTCTCACTCCCCAGGTGAAAACCTGGGTGCCTTCTTCTTCTCTTTTTCTGTTAGGTAATGGTGAGAATTGAGACTGCTTTTCATCTTTCAGCCCCTTCTTCTTTTCATCCTATTCCTTTTTCTTTCCCCCTTCCCTCCTTCCCCCCTTTTTTCTCCCTCATCTCTGCCATCCACCTTTGGCAGTCCATAACCATCCTAACGGACTATTCTGTCATCCACCTTTGACAGACCGATATACAGTCCTTTTGACTGTCTTCCCTCATGCTTTGTAGCTTATTTGGGTGGGTGGGAGGGATCAAAACTTCAGCAAAAGTGGCTGAGCTACTCCTGTGCTGTCCATTATCTACCTTCCTTAGCCCCTCCCTTCCTTTTTCTTGCCTATTGTTCTGTTTGTCTCCCCCCTTCCCTTCCTTCCTTCCCTCCCCTCCCCTTCTGGTACACCATCTCCACCTTGAGGGATGGGTGCACCTGGACAATTTGGTCTGCCCCTTAAGGGGCAAACTCCATTGTCCTGGATTCCCCCCTTTTCCCTCACAAAAGACAGAGACCATTGTATGTTGTTGTGCTCAGATTGGCAATTAATATATTATATATCATTATTCCATTTTCCATCTCATCATATTTTATCATAGTTTCTTTTACAGCTGTACTTTATTGCATCCATATATCAGTCTCTGATCATCCCTCTTTCTTCCTCTTCTCACTCCCCCAGGTGAATACCTGGGTGCCTTCTTCTTCTCTTTTTCTGTTAGGTAATGGTGAGAATTGAGAACGCTTTTCCTCCTTCAGCTCCTTCTTCTTTTCATCCTACTCCTTTTTATTTCCCCCTTCCCTTCTTCCCCCTTTTTTTGATTAGCCAGTCTCCAGCTTGCGTTGGATGATTGGCTTTCCCCATAATTTAGGATAATGTTCCCCCACCACTTAGGGGACCTCCTCATTTCTCCTGTTTTTTTTTTTTTTTATATATCCTTTTCTGCATGTCTCCTCTATGGTTCTTTAAAACCCATAGTTTCCGTATTAAACATATCAATGGCTAGATCTGACAAGTGCTCTCCATTTGACCTTTATACCCACTCTTCCACCCCCAAAGTAGTACTTTGCCCCCCCATTTTTCTTATCAGTGTTCCTACCCTTCTATTCATTTTCCTTCTGGCCCTGTCTATAGCTCTATGATTGTGTTCATTCCTCCATACCCTTCTTGGTATCATATCCGACCATACTAGGCATACCCTTGGCCACCACTGTTGTATTATTTCCAAATCCTTCTTAATCTGCATGTATTTGTCCACCCATGGTTTTCCCTCCTATGTCATTGCCCCATAGATGTATGATAATTAAGTCTGGAACTGGTCGCTGCTTCTTCATTTCTTTCAGGATGGGAAGCAGTTGTCCCCATCTCATCCCTCTGATGCCACACCACACCAACCTACATTCTTTCACATCCTGGTAGAGTTGTCTTCTCCCAGCCTTTTTCTTGGCTCTCTTTTCTGCCCAGTAACTACAGGAGTGGCCACAAATCCAGACTTCCATTATACTCCCTCTTCCTACAGGATTTAAACAAAATAAATCTTATACCTGTTCATTGGCTCCTGTCCATTTTTTAGTTCTATGCTCTCACCCCCTCCATGGTTCATGTCTGCAAAAAGAAATACAGATGATATATTAGTCTCCACACTTTATTGCATGAATGTATCTCTTGTAACTGGCAGACCACCAGCGTCCCTTATCCAACATATTAGCCACCATTACCCCTGCTGCTGCCCACTGAGAAGCAGCCCCTATTCATAGACAGTGAGATGAATAATTACATGTGTCCTCCCCCAGAAATTGCATGCCCTTTTTAAGCATGGTCATGACCTGATAACTTGTGACCTTTTTCCCATCTCTGTGTACAAATAACCTCCCAGTCCTACCCCCTCGCTCTGTGGCATAAGCCCACAAAGCTTTTACTGAGCACAGTGTGCCATTTTCCTGAGCCTTCAGGGTTACTGTACAACCTTGTCCTCCCTGATCTGTCTTTGATTTCTTTATCCTGATTCTTATCTCGCTTGTCCCCCAACTTATGTCCCCCCAATCCAACCCCCCTTCTTCATCCACTCTACCACGTCCTACTGCCTCACTCACTCTCATGGCCCCAGCAAACATTACCAAATAGATCATATGGAAGACTTGGGCTTCATCTCTTGATCTGCAGATTGCTGGAAATGCTCCTTTTAGTCTCACCAGCCACTGTTCTCCTAATGGCCTCCTATTATCTGCAGTTCTGTGCTTTAATCTTCCCCATCCCTGCATCATCCTCCTAATTAACATTGACTTTGTCGGGTCCTTCCATCCTTTCAGGCTGCAGACCAAGCTAATCCCTGCTAAATAGACTCCCATCGTTGTGTGGGCAGTTCCCTTCTCCCATTGTTCCACTGTAAATTTTCCTAGCTGTCCCTCTGTAAGTGGCCTACTTACCTCCATGTGGTGCATTGCCCTGAGTGTCTGCAACACCTCATAGGCCCTCAGAGTCCTTGGTGACCATGAGCTGCGAAACAACAGTTCTGCTCCATCTTGCCAACATCCCAGATGTTCATTGGTATGGGTGTTTTTTGTTCTTCTGCTGTTGGTGCCAGTCTCCAGAAATGATCCTGCTGCAGACGGGAAAGGCTGTCAGCCAGAGTATTGTGTGCCCCTTCTATGTGTTTGGCTTTGAATGACATATTCAATTTTAAGGCCCTTAGCACCAATTGTCATAGTGCCTGCATGACCGTTTCTGACCTAGCTCCTCTGTTGTTTAACACGTCTACTACTGCCTTGTTGTCACACCAGAATGTCACCTTCTGGTTCTGCAGCTCTTTGCCCCACACCAAGGTGCAGGCCCAAATAGGCATGATCTCCAACAGTGTTATGTCCTTTACTTTCCCCTCCCTTACCCATTCCATAGACCATGGTTTTGAAAACCATCTGCCCCTCAAATAGCCCCCGATGCTCAGGCCCTCCACTGCATCTGTATAAAGTTCTAGGTCTGTGTTATATAGCCAGTCATCTTGCCAAAAGAAGCACCCATTATAGTTCCTGAGGAACTTCTCCCATTCTTTAAAGTCTTCCTTAACTCCTTTTGACATGTCTACCCAGTGGTGTGGCCTGGTTACACCCACTGTGGCCCTAGCTAGTCACTTTGTGAAGGTCCTCCCTGGGTCTATAGCCCGGCATGCAAAGTTCAGGTGACCCAAGACCTGTTGAACCCTCTTTAGCTGTAGTCTCCTTCTACTTGCATGCATTTTAATCAGCTCCTTCAACTTGGACACTTTTTTGTCTGGCAACCTACAGACCTCCTTTGAGGCACCTATTTCAATACCCAGAAATTCTAAAACCTTACTGGGCCCTTCCATCTTCTCCAGTGCCAGAGGAACCCCTAATTCCCTGCATAGATCCTGGAAACTGGACAACATTTTGTCCCTCTCTTCTTTTCCACTGCCTATTAGAAGGAAATCATCCAAATAGTGAATGACCATCCTGTAACCAGTTTGTTCCTGAAATATCCACTGTAAACAAAGTGCTGAATGCTTCAAATGTAGCACATGCTGTGGAATATCCCATGGGCATTACCTTGTCAAAATAGTATTGTCCCCCTATTTTAAAACCTAACAGGTCCAAGTCTTCTCTCCTAACCAGAAGCAATCTGAAAGCAGATTCTATATCCATTTTTGCCATCCATGCATCAGGCGTTGCTCTGATGGCTTGTACTGCCTCTTCAATGTGGCATATGTCACTTTGCTGTGCTCTTCACTGATAAAATCATTCACTGAGTCCCCCTCAGGAAATGACAGGTGGTGAATCACCCCGTACTCTCTCTGCTGCTTTTTGGGGACCAAACCCAATGGAGAAACTCTCATATTCCACAGTGGGGGGTGTCAAATTGCCCTTCTACCATCCCTGTTGCTATTTCCCTATCTATTTTTTGTCATAAAATTTCTTCTTTCCCTTTTACTGAGCCCATGTTGTTCGCTTCACTCGCCTACCTCAGGCCCATGCATTGTAATAGAAAACCCATCTGAAAGCCTTTTCTGATCATGTCAGCCACTTTTTTATTTGGGTATCTCTTCAACCACTCTTCCCATGCGTCAATCCCAATGGGAGTGCTTGCTTCCTTAAATACATCCCCTGCCCACTTTTCTATCTTTTTTCCCAGCACCCCAACCCTGTCCCTCTGCTGGCCTTGCCGCTCAATAAGACTGACCCCCCTTTCTTGCATGTCCTCTGCCTCTCCCCCTCTATTCTATGCCTGACCCCTATACTCTTATCCCTCTCAAAAAAACTGTTGGCCCATTCCATGTGCCCCTGCCCCTTGGGCTGCTTGAGCCCATGTAGTTCTGCATCTGCTCGCTGGGTGTGATCCCCCACATTTCGAGCATGCTTGACAAAAGTGACATTGTGGCCAGGAACAAAAGGCCCTATTGTAACCCCAACAACATCTCTGTGGATTCGTCCCCTTTTAAATGTATCTCCTTCTGGCATGGACTGATCTGTTACATAATCCGTCCAGAGGTCTGTTTTGTGTCCCACCTTACATACTCATACGTTGCTATTCTTTGCCGAAAGAATTCATCGTAATAAATCCATCCAACCCCTCCCTTGGCCTTCGCCTGTCATATTATTAGGGAGTACATGATAAGTGGGATGCCCATCTCTGGCTTCTTCCATATCACTATCACCGAGTAAGTGGCAAAACCTACAAACCAACCATCCCAAGTGTTCCCTTTTGTGACTTTATCCTCCTCTTTTTTCTCCAACAAAACCACAGCTGCTGCCATCTCACTTTTTTCTATGTTCTCTGTTTCATCATACTTTTCTGCTGCTTCTCGGCTCACTAAGGCAAAGATATCCACATATTCCCCCTTCCACATTTTTTCTTTTGTAGCCAGCGGAACATGCTCCCCTACTCTCATTCTTGGAGTTCTTATTTCCCTTGTCCCTTTTCCTACATTCTCTACACTCTTCTCCCCTTCCTTCGGCAGCTCTTTGTCTGATCTAATTTCTGGCAGTGCTGCCTCCATCTGGCCCAAACCCCCTGTCCCGAGAGCTGAAATAATTTGGCCTATATAATCCTTTATGCTTTCTCCCACTGACCCAGATACACTACCTGTGATCCTGTCCTTTCTTTGTGGGCTGTTGTGGTTGTGATGCCCTGCACTGTCCCCTTGTGGCTCGATGGCTGGCTGCACACCTAGCTGCTGAGGAGGAACTACTACACTCAGGGGCTGCAGCCTGTGCTCCGGTGGGGGGACCACCATCTGGTCCAGTGGAGGTACTAACTGTACTGGTTCAACAGGGTGCGACGGTACTGGCCTAGCCACCGTGAGAGGTGCCTCCATCGGTGGCTGCACCCTAGGTGGGCTGTGTAACCTCCCAGCCTGCTGTTTTCCTTTGCCCACTTTTTCTTTCCTCACTTTCCACTTCTCCCCAGCATGCTCTGGTTCCACCTCTTCCACCATCTGCCACATTCTGTTAGCTTTTTCAGCCAGCTCTACAATAGCTTTGTAGGCATCCACTTTTGAAGGTCTGCTCTTCTTTGGCACCATGTCTCCTCTTTCTTGGGATATCTGTAATGACAACTGAGAAAATTCTTCTATTAATTCCTTTTCAATCATCCCTCCATATGGTTAAGCCAACTTGCATTCCTTCATGCCTGTCTCCCACCAATCTAAAATTGGCTCCTTAGTCATAATTATTTTTATATATTATTATTTTTAATTTTTTTATATATCCCCCCCCCGTTGTGGCCGTATAGGCCTCCTGCTCCCACTTTTGAGCCTCATACCTCTCCTTCACTGACTTTCCGGACTTATTTCCTTGTGCCCCTTCATGTCCTGTGTTGCTAATGCTCCTTTCTCTTGGCCAAACTGCTAGCTGTCCCAACCTGTGTCCCCCCCGCCCCTGGGCCATGCTCACCTTCTGCGGTTGACACCTCCCATCTGTTGGCCTGCTCTGCCTGGGCCTTCCGCTTCCTTTTTACCCTCTACCCATACCCACTCTTGCTCCCTGAAACCTCCTTTTTGTTTGTACCCCCTTCCGTTGCCAAAGCTCCTGGTGTGTGATGTCACACCGTGTGGCCTGGCTCCACTTACCAGGCCTCTAGCCTGCTCCTCTTCTCCCTAGCCTCATGGCACCCACCTGTTCTCTCATTCCCACCCCGTAGGGTAATCGCTTAATTTCCAAACTATCTGGGTTGACTGACCCATTTTACATCAGGAATAACAGATGCACACTGCTTGCCTTTAAAAATGCCCCTTTTCCCATCCCCTAAGGCAATTGTCCCCTGCCTCAGAATGCTCTCTGGCTGCTCGCTTCTTTCTTCCTGACCCCCTTGGTGTGTGGCGTCATGCCACATGGTCCCTCATCAACCCCTTTGTCAGGCCTATCCCGTGGCCCTCTCTTTGCCCTGCTAGCATTTTGGTACAACCAAATTAGGCAAATTGTTGTACATCAATTCAGGATTCAGTCATCTGCCCCTCTGAGGCACTAGGCCCCTTAAACATTCAGCCTGCCCACGTGTAGATAACCCCTTGCAGGCCACATATGCCCAAACCATGTCACCATATATGCGGCTAGACTGATGCTGGCTCTAGCTCATCTCCTCAGTGGGACAAGCTAAGGAGGCCCCCCAACCAAAAGGGGAAGATGTAATTCCCACACAGAGACACGAGGATGCTGCTGGGCCTAGGGGAAAGAAGGTTTCCCATTTTGCATGCAGTAAAGTGGGCATGTGGAACGCTGTATGGAAAGCTGCTCCTCCTACCACAGGATGCATTAAAAGAGTGTTTTTTCCCCTAGGCTTGGCCCCTTTTAAGCTGTTAGGGAGAACAAGAGCACCAAACTTCATACAAAGGAGCGAGTGATGCTCCGGTGGACCCACAGACCCGAGGTCTCCTTTTCTTAGTCCTCTGCGGTGTAAAACTGCTGAAATATCCCCACGCTTTAGGCTACAGCCTACTAGCTCAGTAGAGCTTCACTATTCATTCCCATCCTTTAACCACTTAAACCAGCGATGTTAAAAACCAATAAAGGCTGAGTCAAGCCGCTGCCTAAACAATCTGTGTTTTAAAACAAAACTCTTTCATGGCTTTCACCTGGCGACCCATTTCTGGCCCCCAAAATGCCTCCATCAACCTCTCTCCTTCGTGCTTTAAAGCCAGCGCTTAACCAAACTCAGTAATGCTTCCATTTTTTTAACTACAAACCAATTCAATCGAACAAGCAATAGTAAAAGGCCATTAACAGACAATTTGCTTTCACGTGACAACTAATCTCAGGTTTTTCTGCAAAACGACTCTCAAAGGTTTAAATGCTCATTCCAGTAACCTCTAGGCCTTGTCTAAAGTTCTTCCCAAATGTTCCCAACAAGCCTTCTCCATCCAATTTGAGTAAAACACTGTAACAACACACATTTTTTTAAAAGAGAGCAAACTTGCTGAAACATAGCTGCTAGTTTTTTTACCTGCTGTATGCTTAGTTCACAAACCTTCCCAATGATATAGCCATCTGATGTGCTGTAGTTTCTTGTAATCAAATCTTCAGCAAAAAATGGCTGAGCTACTCCTGTGCTGTCCATTATCTACCTCCCTTTGACCCTCCCCTTCATTTTCCTTGCCTATTGTTCTGTTTGTCTGCCCCTCCCCTTCCCTTCCCCCTCCCCTTCTGAGCACACCATCTCCACCTTGAGGGAGGGGTGCACCTGGACAACTTGGTCTGCCCCTTAAGGGGCAAACTCCATTATATCCAATAGTTGCTCCTGATGTTCCAGTCTCTTTTTATTAACATGTATTCTGCAATCTTTTCTGGCCAAATTAAGGGCTGTTATATTCTTTCTCGTGGATTCCCTTTTTGTAATTCTAACTTGTTTAGCTAGTTTCCTCTTTTCCTGTCTGCAATATTTAAATAATCAATTTTTATATTTGTGTTTCATTCCAGTTCTATATGTTTTTATATTTGGTGCATCCATACAGTTATGATATAATTGTAACATTGTATTGTATATCTTTTCTGGTTCAAAATCATTGTGTAGATATATAGTCATGATTTCTATAAACTGATTGGATACTTTAGCAGCAACTCTTCTGAGCCCACCTAACTCTAGCATTTTTAGGCGCTACTATTTTTTCCTCAGTACATGTAATAGATGCTTTAGATGTTCTAAACAATAAGAGTTGCATATGATCACTTTCTGATTGTTGCAATACCTTCAAATCTATGTATGTTTTAAAATCAAACATAGAACACATAGCAGTCTATAGTTGTAGACCCTTTTACAGTTAGACAAGTTTCTTTCTCTTCAATGTCTGATGGAAGTTTGCCATTTAATATAACTAACTGAAGTGAATTCAACATATTTGTCATTTGTTGATATTTATCTGTATTTTTCTTATCAATAGAATTTCTAGTCAGGATATCTATATTTGCTGCTCTTTCATCTAGAATGTTATTTTGTTTATTATTGGCCAACCTAATATTGAAATGACCAATGATCAATATTCTGTACATTGGTTATCAGTCAGTATTGATTTTTATATCATTCAACATTTTACTTATCGATTCCTTATCATACAGAGGTGAGTTGGAGAGTGGATGCAAATATTAACCAATAGAAATAAATCATGCCAAATTCTAATTATGACAAGAAGATAGTTGGATTTAACAGTGGTAACTAATACTTTCACATAATTAGTTACTCTAATATATATGATTAATCCACCCATGAACTGTCCCATCTTTTTTAATTTTTGTCCTGGACTTTGTATTTGGATATAACCATTTAACGGAGCTTTCTCCACTGCATCTATATTATGCCATGTTTCGAGTAGCATTATAATGTCACTTTGAATTAGAAATGTTTTAAGTTCAGTATCAACAAGTTTTGAAACAATACCTGCAATATTCCAAGACATTAACCATAAATGTTCTTTATATTTGTTTAAATAATTAGATGTAGAGGTATTCAAGGAGAAATCAAGCACTTGGTCAATGAACATGGCATTACTAATATCACTAGCAGTATTTTTAGGGAGTTAATCTCTGATCACACAGTACTTCATATCGATTAACCACCTCTACATCATACAAAGTATCAGATTTCTCATTTACATTCTCAACATGGGTGACAGTAAGTTCTTGAATAATATTCAAATCTACTAAATAAATCCCCAATATGTCCAATTTATGACTAGCCTATAGTATTTTTTCTGCTAGCACATGATTATTTAGAGTTAAATCAATCTGGTTACCATCCTTCCAATTCTTATGGACTTTGTCTTCACTTACAGTGTCATCTTCATAAAATTCTATCCCCCCAAAATTGACCATCAATTGTGAAACAATCAAGTTTAACCTTGATTGGGTTTCATATCCCAAGTAAATAATCCCAAAGATGGAAATTGTTATATCAGAAGAAATAGTTGGTACATTATCAGACAACATAATGTCCTGTAGGGAGTACATGGTTATCAGTTTTTCAATTAAATCAAGTTCAGTTTGAATCCCCCTATCTAGTAATCCAGTGACTGGTACTGGATAGTCCATACTCAAGATAATTTTATGAAGATGATTAGAATTTCTCCATATATAATTGGCCACTCTTTCTTACTTGTAAACATAGAAACATAGAATTTGACAACAGATAAGGACCGCTTGGCCCACCTAGTCTTCCGATTTCCTACCTAACAGATAAGCTGCAGATCCTAGTTAACCAACAGCTTACTTCCTCCTACCCTCCACTAGGACTGCCTTATGTCTGTCCCATGCATTCTTGAATTCCCCCACTGTTCTTGACTCCACAACCTCCTCAGGGAGGCTGTTCCATGCACCCTCAACCCTCGCTATGAAAAAATACTTCATCACATTACCTCTGAGCCATCCCCCCCTCTATCTTCAAATTGTGCCCCCATGTTCTTGTACATCTCTTTCTCTGAAAGATGCTACCCTCTTGGACTTTGTTGATTCCCTTGAGGTACTTGAAAGTTTCTTTCAAGTCCCCTCTCTCCCTTCTTTCCTCAAGGGTGTACATATTAAGCTCCTTTGGTCTTTCTTTGTATGTCTTCTGTTGCAAACCCTGCACCATTTTGGTTGCCCTCCTTTGGACAGCCTCCACTCTGTCTATGTCTTTGCAGAGATGGGGTCTCCAGAACTGCACACAGTACTCCAGATGGGGTCTCACCAACTGTCTGTACAGAGGGATAACAACTTCCCATTTTCTACTATTGATGCCTCTCCCTATGCATCCCAATATCCCATCAGCCCTCCTTACTGCCTTCTCACATTGCTTGCCCACCTTTAGGTCATCTAAACTAATTACCCCCAGGTCCTTTTCCATTTTTACTGTTGTCAGTATCTCACCCCCCCATTGTGTACTCTTCCCCTGTTTTTTTTTTTGTTTTCCAGGTGCATTACCTTGCACTTATTTGCATTGAATCTGAGCTGCCATACATTGGACCATTCTTCCAACCTTGTCAAGTCCCTTCTCATCCTTTTCACTCCATCTTGTGTATCAACCCTGTTGCAGATCTTTCTGTCATCTGCAAAGTGACATACTTTTCCATCCAGTCCCTCTGCAATGTCACTTCTAAAGGCATTAAAAAGGATCAGTCCCAGTACTGAACCCTGTGGTACCCCACTAGTAACCCTCCTTTCTTCACTGTGGACTCTGTTTACTACTACCCTTTGCATCCTGTTGTCTAGCCAATTTTTTATCCAGGCTACCACCTTGGGACCCACTCCAAGGCAGGCTAACTTGTGTATTAATCTTTTGTGTGGGACTGTATCAAATCCCTTGCTAAAATCTTGGTAGGCCATGTCACAGCCCCTCCCTGGTCTACTACTTTGGTCACCCAGTCAAAGAAATCTATTAGATTCATCTGACATGATCTTCCCATTGTGAATCCATGCTGACTTGGGTTCTGTGCCCTGCTGGCCTCTAGGTACTCAACAATTCTCTCCTTCAGAACTGATTCC
The DNA here is from genome assembly GCA_016271365.2 of Neoceratodus forsteri. NCBI lineage: Eukaryota > Metazoa > Chordata > Ceratodontiformes > Ceratodontidae > Neoceratodus > Neoceratodus forsteri. The sequence continues at coordinate 320,147,548 of CM028134.1, forward strand.
ATCATTTCCCTACCACTGAGGTCATACTAACTGGTCTGTAGTTTCCTGCCTCTGTCCTGTTCCCACTTTTGTGAATAGAAAACACATCCACCCTCCTCCATTCCTCAGGTACCACCCCATCCTCCCATGATTTGTTAAAGAGAGTAGTCAGCGGTGTCACTAATTCTACCCTTAGTTCTTTTAGAATTCTTGGATAAATCCCATCAGGCCCGATTGCTTTGTCAACCTTCAATTTTATTAGTTTAATCAGAACCCTTTTTTCTGTAAATGGACTGGTATTGACCCCCATCTTCAGAGTGTTTCTCTTGTTTGGTTTAGGTACCTCCTCCTCCTCTTCCTTTGTGAATACTGAGCAGAAATATTTGTTCAGTATCTCTGCTTTTTCACTGTCACCCTCTGCCCACATCCCCTCCCCTTTATTGAGCCTCAGTATCCCTCCTTTGGTCCTTCTTTGCTCCCTAATGTACCTATAAAAGGTTTTATCCCCCTTCTTAACAGAGTTGGCTATTCTTTCCTCAGTTTGGGCCTTTGCTATTCTGACTACCTTCCCTGCCTCTTTCTACTTTAACTGATAAAGTTCTCTGTCCTGCTCCTTCTGTGTTTCCTTATATTTCCTGAATGCTGTCCTTTTATCTTTAACCTTCCCTGCCACCTCTTTTGAGAACCATAGTGTTTTTTTTCCTTTGTAGTGTTTTCTTGATTTGCTTTACACAAAGGCTTGTTGCCTCAGTGATTGCTGTTTTGATTACTCCCCATTGTTCCTCCACCCCTCCTTCTTGCCTGTTTGCTATTGCCTTTCTGAGGCACTCTATCATTTTCCCAAAGTCAGTCCTCCTAAAGTCCAATACTCTTGCTTTTGTATGGCTTGATTGTATGGCTGTGTTTATCGTGAACCACACTGTTTGGTGGTTGCTTGTTCCCAGATGGCTACCCACTTCTAAATCTGAGATTCTTTCTCCATCCCCATTTGAGAGTGTCAGGTCTGAGATTGCTCCCTCCCGAGTGGGTTCCAATATTAGCTGTCTGAGGCATGCCCTTTGTAGGGCATCAAGAATGACCCTATTCTTGGATGTGCAGGCAGCAAAGGTGCTCCAGTTAACATCTGGCATATTCAGGTCCCCCATCAACAATATCTTCCCTTTTTCTGCCATTCTAAGGATGCCTTCTATCATTTCCTTGTCCATTCCCTCCCCTGAGACGGGGGTCTGTATATAACCCCCATCCGAATTGTGGTGCCATTTCCTGTCTCCAGGGTGACCCAGAGTGCCTCATCTGCTCCCTGTTTACTCTTTAGTTCTGTTGTTTTGATCCCTTCCTTTACATAGAGAGCTACTCCTCCTCCTCTTTTACCCTCCCTGTCCCTCCTGTAGATTGTGTATCCTGGTATGTTGACATCCCAGTCGTGGTTCTCTGTGTACCATGTTTCTGTGACTGCCACAATATCCAGGCAACCCTCTTCCATCAAGGCCACTAGTTCAGGGAGCTTGTTACACAGACTACTGGCATTGGTACTCCTCACCCTCCACTTTTTGATGGCCTTACCCCTTTTAGCCCCATCCCTGTCCTTACTGCCTTTGCCTTTTTTTACATTTACCTCTGTCGTGTTCCCTAATGACTTCTCTACCTTGTTGTTTACCTCACTAATTACCATGTTTTTTGGGGAGACTGGGATTTCCTTGCTCCTTTTCAGTGCCTCCCCCCTTGGCTAGTTTAAATGCTTGCCAATGAAGCATTTAAACCTCTTGCCTAGGATCCTAGTTCTCCCTCTGGACAAATTCAGACCATAGCACCACTATAGGTTTGTATCCCTCCGGGTGGCTCCCCAGTCCCCAATGAAGCCAGAACCCTGCACTCCACACCAGTTTTTCAACCATTCATTGAATTCCATGGTGAGGAGTACCCTAGCATCACCCTTGCCATGGACAGGCAGCACCTCCAAGAAGATTACCGCATGCACTACTTCTCTTAGGCCCCTCCCCAACTCTACAAACTCCTCTTGTACTGTTCTGCTCTCATTCCTAGCCAGATCATTTGTCCCTAGGTGGACAATGACATCCAGCTCCCTCCCTCATGCAGATGCTCCCACGATCCTGAGGATTCACTTCCTGTCCCTCCAAACAGTGGTGCCAGGCAGGCAACTTACCTCCCTCTACCCCTTCCTCCCCCACTTCTACCCCCTAATGATTGAGTCCCCCACCAGGAGTTGTTTCCTTCCCCTGTGAGGTCCCATGCCGCCCTCCTGTGGGTCTTCTTTGTGAAGGTTCCCAGCATCCTCCTTGGTCTCCACTGCAGGTGCCTCCATAGAGGAACCACTATCCACCAGAAGACTGTATGAATTGTGGAGAGGTACAGCTGGAGGGATGCAGCTCTGTTCCACCACCCTCTCCTTCCCTGAGCCTACCCTGGTCCAGCCCTCCTCTTTCTTGGTGACCTCTGAGGTAGTGGCATAGGCCCTGGTGGTCCCTTGGTGGGGGAGGAGGTTTCATAAATCCTAGCCAGGTCAGCCTGGAGATGGACAACCTCCTCCCTCAGACCAGAGAGGTGTCTGCAAATAGGGCAGCATCACAGCTTCCAGAATGTCTCCTGGAACACTGCCACCCCACAGCCATTGCACTGCACCACTCCTATCATGTCTTATTTTGTGTCCCCTCTCCTGGTTCTCTGTATGCTTACTCTCTCCTCTCCTTACAACTCTCACCCTTCCTGTTCTGAGATGGCAACTTCCTATATTCTTCAGTAGCATCCTTCTTCCTTGCTCAGTGTCAGACCACCAGCAGCTAGGGGGGAAGTGAGCAAATTTTTTCCTTTAGGGTTGTCAAAACTAATGTTTCTCTTTGATCCTTCCCTTCCTACTGCCAAACAGGAAGTTCCTGTTGTCAGTCAAATCCAGTGGCTATAAAAGTAGAACTGGCTTAGGCTGGGTGGGAGGGTGGAGAGGTGGGATGAAGGGCAATTAGTAAAAAAAAGACTAACAACAGGAAGTTGTAATTGGAGTCACCTGATTTTATATTGTCTAAGCCACACCCCCAATTAAGCTGTCTCTCCTCCTACTGATTTAGCAAAGTAAGTTGATACATTACCCTCCGAGCACAGAACACACACAGACTTTATTTCTTTTCTTTTTTTAACCCTAAATAAGACCCCCTTCTACTTCTAATAAAGTATCTGTCTGCTTAATCTCAACAGACACTGACTCGAGCCAAGACAGAAGTGTAAAATTAGTAAATAAATGGTAGCTTCTTTTAGTTATCTACTTTCTGCTCTACAAGCAAGATTTCTGTCTTCCAAAGGCTAACAACAGGAAGTTATAATTGGAGTCACCTGCTTTTATATTGTCTAAGCCACACCCCCAATTAAGCTCTCTCTCCTCCTACTGATTTAGCAAAGTAAGTTGATACAGTACCCTTCCCAGCACAGAACGCACACAGTCTTTCTTTTCTTTTTTTAACCCTAAATAAGACCCCTTCTACTTCTATTAAAGTATCTGTCTGCTTAATCTCAACAGACAATGACTTCTGCTGAGATAGACGTGTTAAATTAGTAAGAACATGGTAGCTTCTTTTAGTTAGCTGCTTTCTGCTCTACAAGTAAGATTTCAGTCATCCAAAGGCTAGCAACAGCATTATTAAATAATTACCAAGGCAACTATAAGCTCTGGTAGCCTTAACGATATATTCAGCCATAATGTCAAGTTGAAGCCACTCATTACAAATCAGTTGACCCAGTATCAATAAAACTTGATCATTTTCAGTCTCATTCTTAATAACTCCTCTAAGTATCCTTAATGTTAGTTCTCATTCTAATTCATTAATTTCCAGTATAGATGTTTGTGTGTAATCCTGCTCTTCAATTTAATTTTTTATACCCTGATTATTTTACTGTTTTCCTTTTTTATCTAACTTCTTTTTCTTTGATAAGTGTCTCCTTATTTATAAAGATGTTAATAACCTGTGAATCAACATTCCTATGATTATCTATTATTATTTTGTTATTATTAGGCAAACTTTTGCCTTTATTTTCTTGTTTACCATGGGATTGTGTGCAAGATAAGTCTGTTTGCAGATGACACCACAGTGGGAGAAGTGGTGGAAGGAGGGGAAGGATGGAAGCAGCTGCAGGGAGACCTAAGCAAGCTAGAAGAGTGGTCAGAGAGGTGGCAGCTGGGTTTCAATACAAAGAAGTGTAAGGTTATGCATTTTGGGTTAAGAACGCAAGGAGAGAATACTGAAGGGGGGTTAAGCTGGGGATCACTGAGGAGGAGAAGAACCTGGGGTAATGGTAACAGGGACCATGAACAATACTGCCCAGTGAAGGAGAGTGGCTGCAAAAGTGAACAAAATGCTGGGGTGCATAGTGAGGGGGGTTTCATCCAGGTGAAGAGAGATGATCTTTCCCCTCTACAGGTCACTGGTAAGGCTGCACTGGGAGTATTGTGTGCAGTTTTGGAGGCCATACCTCAAGCGTGCTATCAGGCTACTGGAAGAGGTACAGAGGAGGGCAACAAAAATGATATGTGGAATGGAGGGGAGAGACTATGAGAGCAAGCTGGGAGACTGGAATATGAACACCCTGGAGGATAGAAGGGACAGGGGGGACATAATAGAGATATTCAAGTATCTGAGGGGAATCAATAAGGATGAGGCAGATGGGGTCTTTAAGCTAAGGAGGGGGAGAGATGCCATGGGACATTGGCTAAGAATAGAGGGGGGAAGATTTAGGAGGGAAATGAGGAGGCACTATTTCATGGAGAGGGTGGTAGCAAAATGGAATGCACTACCAGAATGGGTGGTATCATGTAGATCTGTGAACAGCTTTAAAAGGGCATGGGGCAGGGACTGGGGGGAGTGAGAGTGGGGGAGGTGGGGCAGCAGTGGGATGACAAAGGGGAGGGGGATGAGACAGCTGCAAACTAGGGGTGCTAGCTGCACACTCGAGTAGACTTAGATAGACCAGGTGCTCTGTTTCTGCTGGCACGTTTGTATGTTCATATGTTTAGTGACATTTTTTTTACTTGATTTTTTTTTTTATTGATGCTTGTTTCTTTTTACTCAAAATGAGACTGACTTCATGTATTTCTTTTTATTTACCCTGGTATCAGTTTTGGGTGTTGTTATTTCCCTATCAATGGCCTGTTTTTTAGTTGGTTTTATTTGCATATTGCTGTTATTTATATCAGAGAATGTTACTCCTTTAATTAAAGATGTATGGACTTCCCGCATTTCTTTGTTTTGGGTGATTTCTCCCCTTAGTTGTAAAAGCTCATTTTTCAGTAGTATAATTTGTTCTATGATCACAATATTTGCTGTATGAGGGTCTTTCAGAACCTGAATCAGGTCAATTTAAAAAAATAGTCAATATGTGTGTTGCTGGGGTCATTGAGAAAACATAATCCCAGCAGTGTTATGTTCCTTTGCTGGACTTTTAGTATGTTTCATATTTGTAATTTCTTTCATACCAGTTATAGTTTGTTGTAACTCTTCCTGATGTCATTAATTTCTTGTTCTCTACAAGTGTTATCATTTGAATTCCTGATAACACCTGTTTTGAGACATGGTTCAGATAATTATTGAAATCTATCATTTGAGTTTAAAGAATGTATTACTAATGAATTAGCCCCAATGGCCCCATGAGCGGGTTCACTAACCCCTGTATGTATAACAATGGGTCCATCAAATGAATTGGATTTACCATTACAACTATCAGTGTCAAAGATTAACTTAGGGGATCTTTCTAAACATTCATCATTAAAAATCTCATATCAGCTCCCTATTTCTCTCCTATTATTTATTGTATCAGGAATAAGTATAGGTGTAGAAGTTTCCTTTACAGGCAGATCCTTTACTGATTGTTTCTCCAGATGCTTTGTAATCAAAGTTTGCCCAATTTTATTAGTTGTTTTTACTTTATCCCTTATTTTTTCCCTAGTCTGGTTTTGGGGTATCATCCTTATTTGCTGCTTTTCCTCATCACTGTTTCTTTTTTGGTTTGTACTAGATCTACAGTATGTCTCCCTTTCTTACTTTCCCTTTTTGGTTCAATCTCCCTTTGCTTTCTATTGAATCAGTTATATCAATTACCTGAGTCACATCTACTACCACTTCTGATTGTCTGTTACTTCTGGTTTTCATAATGAATAGATAGTAATATAAATGGGTAAAATCCAACCAAAACTAGTTAAATAGAAGTGCACATAAAATAGGTATAATCACACTAAAGCAATCAAACATACAAGAGTACAAAAACTTTACAAAGTCAACTTTCCTATAAAACTGTTGACAATAAATACACATTATAAAGCTTATGGGCAGAATTCACAAAGAAGATGCACCTGGAGCAACCCAGATGCACCGGCGCAAGTTAGATGTGCCGCGCCCATGCATAGCCATTCACAGATGCATGTGCTGTGCCAAGCGTAACACCAATATGAATTGCTACAGGACACAATGGCGCAACCGCAGATGTGCCAGCACAACCAGCAATGCACCAGGGCAAGCAGAATGCCCTGCAGCTGCACAGGGGAGCCAGGCAGAGCAACTGGAGCAAAACAGCAGGACAAGAGGAGCAACCACAGAGCTGGAACAAACAGACCCACGGACACAAGCACAGAGTAAAACATGTTTATAAAAGGTAATGGGCATATAAACTGTACAAACCAAACATCATAAAAGGAACAACAACAACATCAACAAACGGGGAAGAGGGGGAGCAGGGACAGAAAGGAGGACAGGAAAGGGACAAAAACAGGGGACAGGGTAATGTAACTATTTACACGGGATGTCCCCCAGAAAGTGGCAGGGGGACACTAGCGGCACTGTGCCCTGCCATGCAGCACCCTGACATGGACCAGAAGGTGTAGCATGATGCCCTGCAGGGCAGCTGACAGGTGCTGAACAGTCCATGAGAGAGAGCGCAGGGCTGCCTGGATGGCCACACGGATCTTCCGGTCCACATCTACTGGTGCAGCACCACTGCCTCCACCTCCAACAGCATGTTGTGCCAGAACACCTACAGCAAATGACAGAAAGAACACATACTGAAGGTCAGAACATGGAACACACCCCCACCCACCACCGACCACACAGAACCAGAAAGACAGCAATCATGGAAAGTGGTACTCACCCACCTTGGGCAGACCACCAGGCCTGGTACCCATGTATCTTCGGTGACACTCCTCAGCTGCATCTGCAGCCTGCTGCCTGACCTCTAGTCCTACAAAACACAACAAACAGCACCATGAGCAAATATTGCCACTGTGCAAGATGCAGTCCCACAGCCTCCCTGATGGCACATGGCCATGCAGCAGACAGTGATGCCAGGCTGTGAAGCACCTGGTGTTAGCAGGCACACATAGCCATGAACTGCCCCCCCAGCACCAGGGCAAAGTAGTACGGGAGCACCATGAGGGAAGTGATAGACACACTCAGCATGTGCCACACAAGGAAACAGCTGAAGAACACCTACCTGGATGTGGCAGTGCACCCCTATGTGCACTGCACCGCAGCTGTGCAAGCTGCTCTGGGTCCTGCCACTGGAGGTTGCCACAGTGATGCCTGCACTAGTCCCCTGTGCATGGCATCCCAGTATTGTGCACAAGCCACAATGCAATGGAGGCTCACACCTGGGCCCTGGGCACATGGAGGTTCTCCTGTCCAAACAGGAGGCCCTCCACAGCCATGACCTGTGCTACAAGATGTAGCAGCTCCATCTGTGACCAGTTCATGGCCCTAGGCACCATTCTCCCAGCCCTAGGTATCTTAAACTGTGATCAGACAGTGGCAAAGTGTAAACTTGAAAAGCACCATCTAGTGAATGTTTCACGCCATGTGAAACAGTGAGGCATGTGCTGCACAGCGCACACTGAATGTGAGGTGCAAATGGCCATTGGTGACAAGCCCACACATGCACACACCATTGCACAATGGTGCTGTACGGCTACGACACGGTCTCTCATGTGTGTTATGCATGTGGGCACCATGTTATACATGGCATGCACCATGAACGTGTACCGTGTATAGTGCACGATCCTTTGGGAGGACCAGATCAGTGCTGCATGCACAATGCATTGTGGGACATGCTGCATGATACAGCACTTGACACCGTGATCATCAGGCTCGCAATGGCACTACCGGACAGTGGTGGAACGGCGCATGATGGGAGATGTGCTGCAACACACAGACACCATGTATGCATGACAAATGCGCCATGTAGAATGCCCCGAAGTCATGCAGATGCACCAACTAGGGCACACATGCACTGGGAATGCACTGCACAGTCATTGGCACATCACACAGATCCTCCATGCAAAGCGAGATGAGCTGGGAGCAATTATGCTATTCAGAAAGAATGCACCCCAAACAGCCTCATCAACCATGCATGGGCATCTCAGCCAATTAGCATCTCATTAACAGGTGTTCAGGTCTCATTTACATGCCCTGAGCCATAAATGCTTCCAATTCAGCAGGCTGAGTCCAGGACACCGAGAGGAGTCAGTGCCTACAGGGTGAGTATACAACCATGTTTACAGGGCTAATGCACACACTGGTGTGCCTGCATCACAGTGTGAACAACAGGTGGGACCCCTGTACATTGCATGTGGAACTAGACATCCATTCGGTGGCACCCATTGCAAACCATGGTGTACTACAGCAGGGATGTATCCATGAGGTGCCAATGGACTGGTCCCTGCCATGACCACAGCAGATGACCGGGTCAAGGGGCACACACAGCACAGCACATATGGAGCACCATTGCAGATCTGTGGTGTGGTCGGCAGTGTGCTGAGGTGGTGCAATGTGGGACAGAGAGGGGATGTGATGTGTACGGAGGACCACACAATGTACACAGGGACACAGGGATGGGACATATGGCTGGGGGTGGCCTGCACTGTGAGGTGGATGCAGCACCATGCCAGAGGTAGGTACAGTGCACAGAGCAACACCCATGCAGGCACATTGGCACCATGGCCAGCATGCACACAGCTGCCACCATAGCAGTGTGTGCCACCACATGGCAATCCCATTGTGTCCCTGTAGCCATCGCAGGGGTGGCACCCAGGTATGATGTAGCACCATAGCGGTGGGACACATGCAGCAGGGGTACTGGAACATGCTCACAGCAGATGGGACATTGTCACACACCCTGTGGTGGCTACACAGTACCCCCACTGTGGCCTGGGTGCCATGAGTGGCACATGCACCGTCCTACATGGACCACAAACCATGGTGCATGTCCACCTGTGTTCGGCTGCCCACACACAGACCACAGTACTGGCCACCAGCAACACAGACCATGGTGAGGCTGCAGACAGCAGGAGATGGGTGCGGGTCCATGTGTACACATGGGTGAGTCTGACACCAGGATGCTTCTCTCCAGAGTAGTCGACATGTCTAAGGAGGCAGACGCCACCACCAGGCAGTGATCAAACTTCACAAAGGACGAGGAGGGGCACTCATTGAGGCATACCACCTATGCCTGGATGCACTCACCAGCAGGGGAGGCAGCTGGGCAGCACGTGCAGAGGGCTGGGAGGAGGTGGCCTGGCAGGTGAACACAGTGGCACCATTCAACTGCACAATGCAGGCGTGCCACAAACATTGGAATGATGGCCAATGGAGGGCCAAGGAAAGGGTGGCCATCATCCAGACATCCCTGCTGTGGACATCGGTAGGACCCAGTTCAGTGGCACAGCTCAGCCTCAATGAGGCCCTCTTGGCCTCCAATGTGTTGAGGATGACCACGCATGGCATCCCAGGGGGTGGCTTCCCGATGGGGGGCAGCCCATCGCAGTGTGGTGAATAGCTGTGCATCCTGTCCGGGCCCTGCCATGAACAGGTGTGCGTACCTGGCAGTGCATCGCTGACCATGTTGTGTGTCTTGTGTATCCTGTGCATTAACATGTTCTCCTTTCTTTCTTCCACTGCTCCATCGTGACTCCAGGGCGTGGCCTTGGCCAACTGTGCAGCATTCATGGGCGATGATTCAGGCCCACCCCATGGGGCCAATGACACTAATGTGGGCATGACTGCACCTGCAATGTCCATGCTCCATGCACTACTGGTCACGGTCTCTGTGGAAGAGGGCCCTGCGGACCCCTGCACCACTGCTGGCAGTACTGATGGGGGGGTACATCGCATGGTTGGGGGGGTCTGACTGGCTTGTCTGATGCTGATCCGGATGAGGCAGTGGACATAGCGGATGCACTCATCATGCTCACCAGTGGCATGCAGGATGAGAGCATTGGCACTGACACATGTTCCACTATCAGCAGCGCCACTGCCATGGTCAATGGCGGGATGCCTGTGCACAGGACCCTGGGTGCCACCGGTGTTCCCACCATGCTGGACACAAGTGCAGTGGTGCCACTGCTGCCCAGGGCAGAGTGTGCTGTGCCCCCACACCACTGCACAGTGCAGTGCTGGTGGCATCGGTGACATCCAGGCAGGGCACCAGTGTGCATGCACCCACTACAGTGGGCCCCTTGGACAGCACACATAGACAGCAAGCGGCAGTGCCCAGTCAAGACATGCACACATCACAGCCTAACAGTGAGCATCCACCACCCCGGATGACCCTGGTGAGGCCGACCCATCCCCAGTATGTCGGTGCTGCCACCGTGCTGCATCACCTGCTGATGACATGAATGCCTACCTTGACCTGTTGCGGGCAACTGTGGAAGGTCAGGAGGCACTCTGAGCAGAGTTCTGGAGTCACAGGGCTATCAAGGTCCAGGAGCATGAGTCCATGGCAGTGTGGACTGCTCAGATGCTGGCTGAGACATGCCTCATGGGGGTGGGCATGACCGCAGCCATGGAGCATACCGTGGCTGCTGCAGAGGCAGTGGCTGTATCCACAGCATGCCGTGGACACTGTGCATCCAGCTGGACACCCAGGAGCATGTCCTGGACACCTCAACGGTGGGACCAGGTGGACCCCCTGCTGCTGACCCCATTGCCACTAGCATCCATGCCCACAAGCCATGGCTCAAATTATGGGCATCAGAAGGCCATTCCATTGAGCACCCATCCATGGTCTCAGCACAGCACACCTGAGGGGTCCCTGGGGACACCCCCTGTGGCCAGTGGTGGCATCCCCATCGCCAGCAGCCATGGCAGAGGCCACTCGCATGTCCATGGCAGTCACGGGGCAGCCCTGTGATGCCCTTGCCCAGGGGTCTGTGGTGGCAGGTGGCATGCCTGTGCATGCCAGAAGCCCTTTGGGTGGTGCCAGTGCTGCTGTGTGTGGCTGTCACAGGCCACACGATTGCCCTGGCACCCCCTTGTGCTGCCTGTGCAGGTTGTCTGGTGTGTTTGTGTGTGCCGGCGTCATGCCATGTGTCATGAGAATGATGAGTGCATTACAGTGCCTGCAGTGACCATGTGATGGCCACAGTGCACACTGACCTGTGACAGTTTGGACATGGCCTGTGTGGTTCTGGGGTGATGCATGCATGGTGCCTGTGTGTGAATGTGTGTGTGTGTCCCATCGTGTACATGCACCTGTGTGTGCACCCCTGTGTGGCATATGGTGCCCGCCATTTCCCTGCATGCTGTCCCTACACTATAGTGCTCACACTTGCACATGCACTAACCTGCGTACCCACCTGCATGTCCCGACGTGTTCCTCCACCACTCATGTGTGGTATGCCCATGCTCTTGCCACCAGCCTGGGGTCCCTGTGCCCATGCCCACCTTCATTTCCATGGTTCTCAGGGTGTGCCCTGACTGCACCCTCCACCTCCCTTTCCTCCTCCCCGGAACTGTCACCCTCACTGGCCTTGATACGTATCCCGTGGTCATGCGCCATGTTGTGTAGCATACAACAGGCCAGGAATATGCCACAGGCCTTTTCAGGGCTGTACTGTAGGGCACCACCTGACTGACACAGGCACCAGAAATGAATCTTCAGCATGCCGAAGAGACACGCTCGATGATGGTGTGTGTCGTGATGTGTGCCTCATTGTAGCATTCTTCCGCCAGTGTTCCGGGTCATCGGATGAAGTGAGGAACCAGGGCCGCAATGGGTATGCGGCATCACCTGTGGGGGTAGATGTGTCACCATTAGTACATTGTGTTACATTGTGGCATGTGCCCTGACCCCATCCCACCCTCTGTGTTGTGTGCCCCTGCCCTGCTGCCCCTGGTGCAGCTGCATGCCTGGCTGTCCTGCATCCCTGCCTTGGCTGCCCCTGCCTGCCCCATCTATCATGTGATGCACATCAGTCGCATGCCACCCTGCATTCACCTATGCACCCTTCCACACCCCTGCTGTCCCAGTGCCCTCATGCCTGTGACTGCCCACCCACAGCCCACTCCATGTGTCCCTGACATGGTGCCACTCTGTGCTGCTGGTGCTCAGTCACATGTACCTAACAGGTGTCCACTTTGGATGACCCCAGCCTCAAAGCTCATGCAGAGTGCCGACTGATGCCATATGTGTGCATCATGTGTGCTCCTAGGGTGTGTGGCACAGACATTGGTGATACACTCCGTGGCATCGCACACCACCTGGCAGTTAACTGAATGGTACCACTTTTGATTCACATATGTGATGCTCTCCTCACTAGGTGGTATGCAGGTTGCCACATGGGTGCAGTCAATGGCCCCTATGACATCTGGCATGTGTGCCACCCTGTGGAACCTCAGCATGGCTTCTGTCCACTCTGCCTGCATGCTGGGGAATTTGATGTATTCAGAAGCATGCAGTCGCAATGCAGCGAGGAACTGTGTGAAGAGGTGGGACTTTGAGGCCTGTGATATGCCGGTGGTGTCCCCAGTAGGCCTCTGGAAGGTTCTCATGGTGAGCAAGCACATGACCATTGTCACCTTGGTCTCCACCAAGATGGGATGACCTCGTGCAGTAGGTGCCTGCATCACATCATGGCACAGCTCATATAGCTGCCTCAGCATGGCCTTGTTGAGGCAGTATCACTCAACCGTCTCCACCTCTGTCAGCTGCTTGAAGGACAGCTGGGCATGGTACCGCCATGGGGCTGGCCGCCTACGGTTCCTTCCGGTGACCTGCCTCCTCTTCCTCCTCATTAGGGCTCCAGCAATGGCAACAGCTCACGGGTTCAATCTCCCTGTAGCTGTGGCTCTCTGGTGTAGCTTACTGCCAAGTGTTGTTGCTGGCAGTTTGCATGCCTATGCCTCTCCTTCTGTCTGGTTCCACTTTCCTTCTGACTGTGGCTGTGTGCTGCTGTTGTCGTTCCATTGATGGCCTGCTGGTGTGCGGAACATAAGTCTCCTTCTTTTGTACTTATCTTTCTTTGGTGCATCCTGCATTTGCTCTGGATCTGCCCCATTGATGTGCCCTGGTTCTGCTCTGTGAATCGGGATGCACTGTGTATGCATGGGTACGCCCTCTGTATATATGCTGCATGTCATTACGTTGTGCCTATGGCACATGTCTTTCAGTGCAGAGCACCCCGTTTGCACTGGCACTTTCTCCCTGTTCCTGAATCAGCCTCCGGCACATTTCTGACTTGGAGCAGTGCATCTGAGTTGCACTTGGCACATCTGTTTTGTGAATCCTGCCCTAAATGTTTAAAAATCCAATGACACAACAGCCTTTATGCAATTCAATATTTCCCTCTGTGAAAAAAATGATTAAATATGGTCAGAAAGGACTGTTCCACTGACTCTGGTAATATTGAGTTATGAATCAATCACAGTCCACAGAGAGTCCATATGAAGTCCATATAATCAGTGCAAAGAAAGCAGGAAGTGCCAGTGGTGAAAAGAACTCCAGATACAAAGTTCCTGTATCATTTAAGCTCAATCGCAGCCTGAACCTTAACAGAGGGAAAAATATAAAAACAACTAAATAAATATAAAAAAAAATACATTACAAAAGTAAAAGTCTATTGTTAGGTTATAACGGAGTCTCTGTATAATTAGATACTTACTATCACTACCGTGAGGCACAGACAAGCAGAAAAAGACCCCAAGCATTGTCAGCAGTTAATTAGTCATACCGACTGTGATTTTATAACAGGCAGCACTGTGCAAGATGCAAATGTTTACATTTAAAGTCTACACTGATATCACAATGCGGTGGTAAAGTTCTGCCAAAAAAAAAGAGAGCAATGGATTTTAAAGAGCAGCTGACATTTTCAGAAGAACTTTAACAAAACATAATAACTGGCCAGCAATTTTTCCTATAGACTAGACCAGTTGATATTTCCCATAACAACCGGCTGATTGTTATGACATTCACGCGCCATGCCATGCAAATGATGCCGCTCCTGCATTGGCTGAAGGAATGAATGTGGGCAGGTTGAACAGTCTTTGAAACATGGTGCTCCATCTGTCACTTTCTGAGAAGCGGCCACAAAAAGAAGACATGATCATCCCTTCTTTAGTTTTTAAAATGTATCTGGTAAAGCAAACCTTGTACCTTGCTAAATATCTGATTGATCCTGCCGTATGACCATTTTGGCACCGGTGTGTGACCAGGGAGAGTCTTAGACACGATCCCAGCGGTGACAAACTGTAAGTAAATTTAAAAAAAAAAGAGCACTGGGGCCAAAATAAAAAAAAAAGAAAAGAAAAGAGAGAAAGCAGCAGAAAGAGGGAGCCACAGCCAGTGTGTGTGTATGTAAACACTAAAGACAGGCAGGAGTGAGTGTGCGTGTGTGTGTGTGTGTGTATGAAAAATTGCTGCTCAGTATATTATAAAAAATAAAAGATGGGGAAGTGTGTGGCATACCCAAATTTAATGCACATCCTTGAAGTGGGATGCTTTAATAAACCACTAGGCTTCATCCTCTGAGTTTATGTAGCATCCCACTTCTCAGGTGTGCATTAAATTCTCATAACACATGCTTCATTTATTCTCTATATAATATTTAGACACAGTTCAGCTTATGTTTCTCTTTAGTTCTCTATTTCTCCTCCCCATTATTTATCACTGAGGTCATTTGCATGAAAACAGGATCTTTGCTCCTGAAGAGTTTATCTATTCCTGTTGCTTTACCCCCTACCTGAGGTCACAATACTCTGCTTGTGACATCACAGTTAATCCCATGGCAACAGACTGTGGTGTCACAACAGAGGACTATGACTTGAAGTAGGGAGTAAGCTAAAGAGGCAGATAAACTCTAAGTGATGAAGATCATATATCCATGTAACTTCCCTTAGTAATGTATAATGGAGAGACTAACTCTATGCTATATATATATATATATATATATATATATATATACGAAAAGCAAGAGGAATTGTGTCTAAATATTATGTTTTTCAAAGTTTTCTTTGCGGCATCAACAGCCCTTTAAGTAAACAGTACCAGTAAACAAAATGAAGCTCAGTTAAACCCTAAGAAAAAACAAAATAATTTGTGAGTTACTAAAAACTTACTGAAGTGCAGTGCTTCACAAAAGTCTATGCTCTGTGCTCTAAGCATGGTGTGCTCAACGTTTGGTGGCAAAGCCAAGAATGCTGTCTCCAAGCTCAGAATGCTGGCTCATTTGCTTTATAGTGAAAGTCTTGTTATGTCATGTGTCCAAATCATGTGAGTTTCAATTTGAACATTTTAAATATTAAATGTTTAAAATGGTAACTCAGATATTGAACTACGAGTATAAAATAAGTCACACAATAATTTGTTAATTTGTTAAACAAATTACGCAACGATCGAACAGCTCCCCAGCCAAGAACAAAACATAAACCATGCAGGTGAGCAAAACAGGGGACCCAACACAGCTTAAAGGTCACTCTGCACAGAAGCAAGTGCAAATGTGGTAAATCTGTTGAAAATCTGTCCAACATCTATCCAGGGTCTCCTGATACCCAGACTCCATGATCACCACGCCACACTCACCACAGTCTGCAATCACTGACCGGCTGAAATATTTGTACCAGCACCACCACCAGCATGAAACACCTTTCCTCACACACTAGGTTCAAAAGCCATAAGCCTTTTTCCAAGTTCTCACTGCAGTTAATGTTCACTTGTCAAGTAGAGACTCCAGTTTGTATTCAGGCAGTGAAGAAATCCACGTCCATTCACCATTCCATAGGGCCTTCCTTGAACATGCAATCCCACTGGAACCACCAATATTGGATTTCCTCTTGCAGGAACAAAAGAAGAAGAATGAGGAGCCAACAGTGTCATGAATGGGGTCAACTTAAGCAGTCCTGGTAAGACCACATTTAAAGCAACAGTGGCTTATGCCAGGTTTGCGTGGGTCCCCTATATTTAAGTGGCTAAATAACATGGGCAAACTGCATTAGTGCTGGGCAAAGATATAATATATGCAACGTGCAAAAAGAGGGAGCATGGTCATGAATACAGGCGCTATGCTATACTCAGTGCATTAGAGCCATGCAAAGTGTGTTTGCACAACTTTGAATGACACTTTACATGCTGCAAATTACCACCCAGGAAAAGGTAGTCTTAACTCTGGGCAAGCCAAGGATGGGGGTGGTGTATGGACACAGCAAAAACAGGGAACAAGACTGTATGCAGCCAATGTGGAGGTAGTGTGTGTGGTTAGTCACCCTGGGCCACTCCACATGCACAGGCAGCCAAACTGTGGAATACAATGCAGTAATATTGCTTAGAAGCCAACCATCCTGTCATTCATAGAACTGAGATGAAACAGCACCTGCAGCAGAAATGGTTGGCAATGTGACACTATGTTGCACATTGTGAATTCCGTGTTGTTGTTAATGATATGCATTTAGTGTACTCTGTATCATCTCATCTGCACATGTAGTGGCTCTGGCTGCACTGTACATATCAAAAGCATTGGTTTTTCCCTCCCTCTAGGTACATGTAACTAAACCCGGTTCACCCCTGAAAAAGGGACTGCAAGGTTCCAGTGGGCCTACCCGGTTACAATAATTTAAATAAAATAAAATAATAAATGGTTACTGACAATGTGCCTTGGCCAATTGAGCTTACTTGGACAACAAGATGATAAAATAAAGAATAATTCATGGGAAAATGTGGTTAACGAGGATTTTATGCACACCGAGGTGTGTGATGCCCCATAAAACCTTAGGGCAAAGCCTGGGAGGTGTATCTCTGGGCATCGCACACCGAGGGTGTGCATAAAATCCAAGTTGCCAGACTTCCCCATGGTTTACTTTTTATACTTATTGGTAGAGCTGCACAAAAGTGAGTTTACATGACTTTGCACAGCATTGTGCGACAGAACCATGGTTTAAGGAACCCTGTAATTCACAAGTATGAATTATGGAGTTTGTGAGGGTCTGCCAGTGGTGGTTTATTGACCATAACCTGTAAATTTTAAATGTAGAAAGAAACCAGACATGGAAGAAAGATGCTGCACAAGGACAGCACCTCCTATGTAACCATCATCTAGCACTGGTCCCAACCATGCCAGGCATTATTGGGTGTCCCAGCACGTAGTGGACACCATGGCAGGGTATCCATAAAGCACACACCTCCAGTTCCCCCATTGGGGTACACCAACACAATCCAGCACACAAATGCAGCACTGGGGGCATGGAGGGTATAGAAGGGAGGGTGTACAAGTGGCCAGGCTGTACCACATACTGTGTGCTGCCACAAGACTGGGACCATCCAAGCAGTGCAAATGGTCAAGTGTAGGGAATACTCAGACACCAGTGTGCCAGTCTGATGGTATGTGCCCTCCCCCGGGCCACATATCTCATATTGGTACAGACACCACAGAACACACAGCAGGCCATGTGTACATCACTGTTAGTATCCCATGCCAGTAGTGTAGCATATGTGTGTCACACAGCAGCATGACAGTAATGTCTACTGTCACAACACACCTGCCAGATGGGCCTGTCACTGTGTGAAGTGCAGCAATCATTGCTGCCCTACACACCATAGGCATTGCTGTGTCCCTCACAGTACCGGCCACCTTGATACTGTAGCATCTACTATGCACTGTAGCAGAAACTAGTTTGACTGTTGCATGCAGCACCACCACCTGTGCCTGTGCTGTGTAGTTCCCTGAGGCACAATAGTCTGTGCAGCTGTGTACAAATGTAGTCTGCAGCTACCACCATGCTCTTCCAGACTGACCTACAGATGGAGCTGTGAGCAGACCCAGCCTGCCCCTGTACTTTCAGACTAACCTACAGGTGGAGCTGTGGGACCTTGCAATAGCGCTGTGCAATCTACATGAAAATCAGGCCATAATGTGATGCTAATATGGATGTTTTCCCATAGACTGCCTAAGTAGGCTCATTTGCGTGTCAGTTTTGAATATAGCAAATATTTGCCCCATGCAAATGTCCTAGTGCTGGGCAAACATGTTAGCCCTGTGCAACAGCTGAACAAATGTATTTGCACCATGCAAACTTGTCTGAACCATAACACAGTTCTGCAGTATTCGGCCTGCACTGTTGTTTGCAGCTTTAGTGCATCCACTTCTTTGCTAGCACACACATTGGCCATGTAGTTCACCTTTACCTTCCTCCACATCTGTGTGCACTGGGCTGCTGTTTTGGTTTGCACTTCCCGGATATTATATTCAAAGCTGACTTATTTGCTGGGTTATTATTACACTGCACTCCCAGACCTGTTTGCATGGATTCATTTGCATGCTATATTCAGCTACTTTAGCCCAGGGGCTATTCCTTTGAATATAGCATGCACATGTTTCTGGGGCTAATTTAGCACACCATGCAGTGCTAATTTTGCCCCAAGGCTAAGTTTTGAATATCTGGCCCTAATGTTTTATTATAGGGGTGTGGTAGCACCCCTATAGTTAGGATTGAGTAGGATGTTCAATGTTAAACCCCTAACTTTGCACATTAGTATCTCTGGCTTCCTTTGATGAAATGAGCTGAAATTTGTAAGTCTTGTCTAAGAGGCGAGGTCTTGATTTGTGGTAAATTTTGTGATGGTAGCTTGTGCAATTTCTGCCCAAATGTGTAAATTTTTTTTTAAATGTCTAATTTTTTTCCTATACTTAAAATTGTTTTCTTTTGCTCTCACCTACAGCCTACATGGGAAACAATTTTTGCCCCAAACCTGCAAGGGACATGTATCATGTCCCAAGGCAATGCCTTTGACAGGTCTGGTGAAAACATATTTAAGGGTTCCTGAGTTAAAGGCTTTTAAATTTCATTGTTCCTGACCTGCGCATGCACTGTAGGGTTTCAGAGTTAATGTTCAGTGACAAAAGTAAAAATTTGATGCCACAAATGCTTATTTTTTACTTTCGCGCCACCGAATTGGCAAGGCACAAAACATTCTTTGTGCCCTGCCAACCACCATCTTGTTGATTTCTTTCCATTAACTGACAAATGTGGAAAATACAAAAAAAATGTTGAAATTTTTAAAAACAAACATCAGAACCTAGCTAAACAGGCCCTGTTTGGATAGATTTTGATGTTTGTTTTTTAATATTGTGCCCACTAATATGTTGTCTGGCCAGCTTAGCCAGAGGAGTGCTTCCTCAGAGTTCTCTATATGGGAACAACAGGAATTTCTTGACTTCTGTAGTCACAGCTGAAGTCATGCTGCTGGCTGCAGTGTAAACTGTGAGCTGCCTTTTTGCCTGGTGTCTAGTGGCACCCCACATAAGCCAGTTGCTGTCCCTAGTGTCTAGTGGCACCCCCACCCTCCAATCGTCATCCCCTAATTTTTATTTTAGTCTCTCCACCCCAGTCTGTTGTTTTATTGAATGTGCCAACATCAGGGGGCCCAACCCCTGTGTCGGCATTACAAGCTCCCCTCCACCAAGCAGTGTGAGACACTGAGAAGCCCACCCCCAGTGGCCTGAAATATTTATTTACTTGTACCTGTAAAAAGGAAACAGTCCCCTGTATTTTTTTAATCTGAAAAAAAATGGTCCCTCATTGTCCCTGATGTCCCCCTTCCCAATTCTGACCCTCCGACTGAGCACCCACAATCCCACACCACCCCCTTACCCTATACCTACCACCAGAGGTTGTAGAATGTCATCGTCTGTGGACCAATACACATCTGCACTCTTCAAAGCAGAATTGTGAACTGAGGAATTAAGGTAAGGTAAGTGCCGTATAATGTAGTTCAATGGCATTTTGAACTTATGTTCATAACTGTGCCATTTTTGGGAATTCTTTCACCAAATTTTCAACATGACCTTTATGGGACCCCACTAGTGTTGTGCAAAACTGAAAAATTTCACCCAGCAAAATATTTTGCATAATTTGAGCATTATGCAAAATATTTAAAAGGGTGAAATGCAAAATTTCAGCCCCGGGAGTTAGCAAAAGTTTCACCCACGAATCAGTAAAATTTGCCACTCGTGTGGTGGAATTTTGTACCTGGAGAAATGTTGCACCCTGTGGGTGAAGTTTCACCACCTGCAGGTGAAATATAATATTTCCAAAGTTTTCCCTGGTGTTTAGTGGTTCCCCACCCCCGCCACCACTCCTCGGCCCAAATTCCCCCTGGTATCTAGTGGTCTCCCCCAGCTGATCACTGGCCATAATTGAATAAACCCCCCAGTTCCCTTGGCCCCTCATTTTGTTCTATTTAAAAAAAAATGAAACCCACACTCCCTGGTATCCAGTGGTTCCCTCCCCCCCCACGGCCGCTCATGGCACAAATTTTTCTCCCTGGTGTCTAGTGGTCCCACTGGGGCAATCACCAGCCATAATTGAATAAAGTCCCCCACCCCAGTTACCCCAGCTTCATCATTTTGTTTTATTAAAAAAAAAAATAAATAAAACCCACAGTCCCTGGTGTCTAGTGGTCCCACCACCCCCACCCTGTCAAGCAGGGGTTTTATTTCATTATGGCCAGATGATCGGCCAAGGGGACCAATAGACACCAGGGAGAGTTTTACATAATGGGACTGGGATGACAAAGTCTTTGTGTAAGTTAAAGTGCAGGAGCAGAGCAGCAGCATCTGGTAGCTGTGGGAGGTTTAGTACAAGCAGTGCCGCAGCTTTGGTTACCTTTTGCACTTAAGCTTTTTATATTTTGTTTGCACATTCTTATAGCTGTGCTGTAGCATGGACAGCACTTTTGGTAAAACCTAAGTAGCCCAGAAGGGCATGAACTTGTATTTAAAAGTGTCAGGATGTACTGCTGAAGAATAAATTAAGAATGAGATTGAATTCATATTGAATCAAGCCTGACTCTTATGGACAAGTCGTCCACCAACAGTAGGTGCCTGCTAAGTAAAGTGTGGGTTAACTTGTAAACCTCCAAATGCTCTCTCACAATTTTGGTAAATTGTTGTCATTTTTTGGGCTTAGCTAGCCTAGAGATGAGCACCAACCCTATAAAGAGTCAGTGCACACCAGGATTTGGGGAGATGGCATTGAATAAACGTCAGTCCATTTGACATTGATTTTATGGGATATGCAGGGTGCAAAACCACGGTGAAATTTCACCATTTTGCTGCAATTTCATGAAACATTTCACACAGTGCAATTGCCAATTTCACTGCAATTTCACTGGTGAAATTTAATTTTGCAACATCTCTACACCCCAATTCATGAACACTAGCACTGTCATTTCATTAATCAGGCCCAGAAGGTAATTTTGTGGTAGCTGTGCAAAATCACCTTTCAGGAAAAATAACAAAATTTTACCACTAGTGTTTCTGACATGGGGACCCAAAAGGACCATGTTGAAAATGTGGTGAAGAAATTCTGAAAAATGGCTGAGTTATGCGTGTTTGTTGAACTATTTCTAGACACAGACATAACTTTGGTAATTTTCAATATTTTGCCTTCATGTTTTCAACATAGCCATTTTTTCACATCACCTCATGATCAGTACAGCTGTCATTTTTCACATCCTGTCCAAAATGTGTTTTGCACCTGTGGCATGGAATGGCATTTTGGCACAGATCTGAAAATTTTCACCTACAGGGTTTATAAAGTGAGGTCATAAGAAGACTACGTTGAAAAACTGGGGTCAAAATATGAAAAAATGCCAACGTTATGACCATTCATTGCAATTTTGCTGCGCCCACTCAAAACTTTCAAAAATGTTAAATATTTTCACCCCAGATTTTCAACATAGCCTTCTTATAACCCCACCTCATGTATGTCACAGCTGTCATTTTTTAAATCCTGCCCAAAATGTGTTTTCACACCTGTGGCACAGAATGGTGTTGCAGTTGCACAGAATTACAGTTTGGCAGGGATTTGAAAATGTTCTGTACTGAGTACATGAAGTGGGCTATGCTGACAATTTGGTCACTGTTGTCCTGTAAATGGAAGGGCAGGGCTTGGAGGGCCCTGTGCTTCCACAGCTTCATACATATATGCATTTATGGAAGGACTGGAGCACAAGGCCCACCCACAGGAAAATAAGAATACAATTATACTATCTCAAAAAGTAAGGAAATAAACTGCAAAAAGCTGCATTAATGCTTTAGTTAGGGTTACAGCCACAAATTTAGGGGAATGTGGTGTCAGGGTTTCCAAATCCAACACTCCACCTCCATACTGCGCACACCACAGGTTTCAGGGGTGTACATCAGGGTTGTCAGCCCTAATGCTCACCCCATTCTTCCATAATGTACCTATCTCAGCTTACTTAGTTATGGAATGGGGTGAGTGTTAGGGCTGACAACCCCAAGGCACACCCCCAATGCCTGTTGGTGTGTGCAGCGTGGATGCGGGGTGTTTGGTATGGAAACCCTAACACCACATTTCCCTGCTTTTGTGGCTGTAGCCCTAACTGGAACATTAATGCAGTTTTTGCAATTTATAAAACTATGGTTTATTCACGTAAGTCAGTCAAACTGAAATGTCTCTTGGGTCTGTTAAAAATTTGTTTATATCAGTTGCTGCTGAAACCCTCCAAAAGTGGTGTAACTGGCCTGATTTATTTGCAAAACAGCACTGGTCATTGCTCCCCTGCTCGGGAGATCATTATGCTGGGTGACATTAACCTGAACTGGCTGCACAAGTGCCAAACAGAATACTATGAAATGTTAAAACAGCTCAGTCTCATCCAAGTCATTACCACCCCCACCCACCAAAACATCTGGTCCTTAAACCAGTCCCTCCTGGATGGGAATCTAACTGAGACAATAAGGAACTTCACACAGGAGTCCCATCTTACTCCATCAGTGACCATTCCCCAACTTTCTGCACTTGGTCCTCCAAACCCCCCGCCCTCCCCAAATTTCTGACATGCAGAGACTTCTCAAAATAGGATGCTCCTCACCTGTTCTCTGATATATGGGCCATCAACTGGCCAGTCCTGCACACATTGCCTAATGTTAAATCAGCCCTGGGTTTCTTCTCTGCAGTCATAACTGCCATCCAGGACAGGCACCTCCCCCTAACTACCCAGAGAGTGTGGGGTAGAAATACGAGGTGGCTGTGAGAAGACCTCTACAGGAAGATGAAATAGATGCCAAATGAACAGCAAATAAAGCCACCCCTCCCCTTCCAACTGGAATGAATATGGATACATAGAAACATAGAAAGTGACAGCAGAAGGGGACTGCAGGGTCCATCTAGTCTGCCCAAGAACCTACCTGGTGCATTCCCCCTTCCCTCCTTTGCCTTTCTGTATGCCACCTTTCTTGTCTATCCCATGCATTCTTAAACTCACTAATTGTTTTGGCCCCCACTACATCCATCCTTGGGTAGGCTATTCCATGGGTCCACCACCCGCTCTGTAAAGAAGAACATCCTTGTACTACTCCTGAACCTCCTTCCCTTCCACCTCATGTCATGCCCTCTCATTCTCCCACTATTTTTCAATTGGAAAAGCTCATGAAAATTAACCTTATTGATACCCTTCATATTTTAAGTCTCAATCATGCCTCCCCTCTCCTGCCTCTGTTCCAGGGAGTACATGTTGAGTTCCCATAGCCTGTCCTGGTATGCCATATGATGCAGTCTCTGAATCATTTTTGTGGTCCTCCTGTGCACCATCTTGATTTTATGTCCCTTTTGAAGTTGTGGTCTCCAGTACTGTACTCAGTACTCTAAGTGCGGGTGCACTAGTGCCCTGGTAACACCACTTTGCACCTGCAACTCATGATTCTCCTCCTGATGCAGCCCAGCATGCCACTTGCCTTTAGTGCCACCTTTCTGCACTGTTTACCCATTTTCAGATCTTCTGATATAATGACTGCTAGGTCCCTCTCCTTGATGGTGGTGGCTAGTTTCTCTCCTCCCAGGTAGTAATCCTCTTTGGGATTGTTTCTGCCTAAGTGCATGACTTTGCACTTTCTGGTGTTGAATTTCAACTGCCATGTTTCCAACCACTCCTCCAGTTTCTTCAAGCCTGAAGTCATACTCCTCACACCCTCAGAGGAGTCCACTCTGCTGCAAATCTTGGTGTTGTCAGGAAATAGACATACTTTATCTTCCAGCCCATTTACAATGGCTGCTATGAACACATTGAAGAGAAGGAGACCCAGTACCGAACCCTGTGTTACCCCACTGTTCACTTCCTTCTCAGTTGAAAATGCCCCATTTACCTGAACCCTCTGTGTTCTTCCTCTCAGCCAGCTACTCACCCATTCAACCACCTCCCTGATCACCTTCCATGTGGTCCAGCTTCCTTACCAGCCTACTATGTGGAACAGAGTTGAAGGCTTTGCTAAAGTCCAGATAGATGACATATACCACCACTCCATGATCTACTGTCCTCGTAATCCAGTTGAAGAAGTTGACCAGGTTAGTTTGGCAAGACCTAGCTGCCATGAACCCATGCTGTTTTGGGTCTTGGTGCGCACTGGATTCCAGACACATTATGATTCTCTGTTTGAGTATTATCTCCATCAACTTCACTACCACCATCATGAGGCTTACTGGACGGTAATTGCCATCCTCCTTCCTGCTTTGTGGAGTGGGACCATTGTTGCCCTTTTCCATTCTTCCAGCATGGTCCCACTCTTAGTTCTATGATGCCGGTTCACCAACACTTTTGTCAACCGGCATCTCAGCAATGAGATTTATGTCGACTGCAACTTGCAGTCGACATAAATTTTGTATGTTTCCTAGTCCTGTTTTTCTATCAGGGGGCTTTGCCCCCCGAACTCTCCATACAGAGGGCTCTGCCTTCCACACCCCCATACTTTGGATTGTCAGCTCCAGTCAGGGGTGGATTCGGGGATGGGGTGCAGGACTGGGAAACGGTGTGCATCAACACAGCGACCTGTCGGCAAACTGTCAATTTTGCTGACAGCGAGGTATGTCGCTATGTTGGTGTCACTGTCGAGTGAGCATACCCCACTCTCTAGTGATTTGGTGAATAGTTCTGCTAGGGGTGCTGCTACTACACACTCCCCAGCACCCTGTGAACTCTAGGGTGAATCCCATCTTGTCCCATGATCTTGTCCACCTTTAGTTTATTTAAAGCTGAAGGGGCTTGAGTCAACCCCCGCTCCCTGGATGTTGCTGCTGTGCAGGCTTGGCCCATCCCCTGCATTTTTTGGGTGAACACTTAACAGAAGTACTGGTTTAAGACCTCTGCTTTCTCACAATCTTTTTCTACCAGTTTCCCTCCAGTATCTGCTAGTCTAACTATCCCGCCCTTTGGTTTCCTCTTTTCCTTTATGTACCTAAAGAAGGCTTTATCTTCCTCCTTTATTCCCTGCACAATCCTCAGTTCAGTCAGGGCTTTAGCCTTCCTTACTGATTTACCAGCTTCCCTCTGTGCTATCTTATAGGTTTCCTTATCCTCATCTTTCATTGACACCCTAAACTTTGTGTACACCTTCTTTTTCTCCCTTACTGTTGCAGCCACCTCGCTGGAGAACCAGAGGGGTTTCCTTTTCTTATTTGCCTTGCTCACCCTTCTGACACACTGTTCAATTACCTCTGTTAGTTCCTTTGAGGTACTCTCACATTTTGACTACTCCTTTCTCTTCCCTGTATCTAAGTCTCTCTGCCAGGCTATTTCTTATCTTCTGAAAGTCTGCTTTTCTGAAATCTAATACTCTGATCTTGGAATGACTAATGTCTTCACTAGTGTTTCCTTTAAATCCCACCATACGGTGGTCACTATTTCTTAAATGGCATCCCACCTCTACCTCCTTTATCCTGTTGCTGTTAGTTAAAACCAAGTCCAGGACAGCTTCACCTCTGTTAAGAGTTTCAACAAGATGCATCAGCCCTGCACCCTGCAGGGCCATAACAAAGTCCCTTCCTCTTGATGAAGAGGTGCAACCTTTGCAAAAAAGAGACCAAATCACGCAAGGCTGAATACCTCAAAAACTTTCAAACCCAGAACCTTGGCAACCTCAAAAATGTCTGTGTGGCAGAGAATTCACTAATGACACCTGAGACCAGTCAGAATGCCATGAAACATGAAAATGGGGCAGGAATCTTTACTGACATCTCTAAAGTGGCTTAAACCTTTAATACAAAATTCATGGACCTGTCCAGCTACTTTGATAAGCAACCCACTAATAACAGCACCCACTGTCCTACTGGCCAGGTCACTGACATCCCTCATGGTCCACCTTTTCACTTTAACACCATTTCCCTGCAGGAAATCCTCCAGCTCCAGATGACCCTTCTCAACTAAGGTAGCACTTGCAGTGATGGCCTTTGATCTAGACTTCTGAAACTTGAAGCCCATGTTATTGTCAAACCTTTGGCTATGGAATTTAACTTATCCCTTACCTCCTCCTCCATACCGACGATCTGGAAGCAAACCAATCCTCCCCTTTTTTATGTCCAGTGACCCTACCCACATCAACATTACCAGTACATCTCCATCCTCTCCAATCTCAGCAAAATCCTTGAATCTCAAATCTCAGACCATGGGCTTGATTTTCAATTGGCCCTTAGATCAACAAAAGTTGTGCTGATCTATGACTGTGATGAATTCTGGGTGCATCAGGGACCCTGTGTCATATTTTATAAAAGCGTGGATCTTTGTGCCAAAGTCCTGAGAGTTGCTGCAGCTACAGGGTTATGCCAAACAGATGGCACACTGGATGGGTTTGGCAGAGGACCCCATCAAGCCACCCCTACATGCCACAACCCTAGCTGAGCTTTAAAGGTGGAGGGGTATGATGCCTACAAAGGGGGGACCTAGGGGAAGAGGGAGCAGTGGGAATGCCATAGGGAGTGATGGGGGCATGGAGACAGTGTGAGGGTATTGAGGAAGTACCTGGCAGAGGTGCCATGCTCTGTGACACAGAGCTGATTGACTAGGGCAGAGGAGGGTGAGCAAGGATGGAGCATATCCCAGAGTCCAGATGGAAACAGGCCTGGCACTTGCCCAAGAGAACCCACAGACCCCCAGTGTAGTTGGGCATCTGCCTTCCACCATCCAGGGGACTATCATGGTGTCCAAGGAACATATGTGTCCACTGTCTGCACCCTGCAATCTGTTACCAGTAACACCCATTGCTAGTAACACCCACATGTTTGGGTCTTCTTGTCCTCTGGGACGGGTGCCAGGCACCTCCACCATGACACATCTGCCAGGTGCCTTGCCAATAACCTTACAGTGCTGCTGTGCCCTCATCACCCCCTATGGCACCCCCACTACTTCCTCCTCTGCTCCCAGTCCCCTCCTTGCAGGCCCCCATTGTCTACCATCACAGCAGTTGTGCAGGGCCCTTAGACCAACTCCTGTCTGGTCTAAAGTTAGACCCCTATTGCAGCCATGAAAGGGCTTCTAAAATAAAAAAAGGGGATGGTGCAGCCCTGTCATGGTGCAAGCACCCTTATTACCTGATGCACGGGTACGTCTACTGTAAGGGTTGCATAGGGCAGATTTACTGCATAGCATCTCAATTTCTGCAGAGCCTGCATTGAAAACTCAGGATTGCTGCTAACTGTGATGCAAGGTGCAACTTCTATCAATGCCATTTGTCACAGGCATCTTGTGCCAAGGTTTTCATGTTGAAAATTGAGCACCATGTATCAAAACCCAACCTTCTCTCTCCCCACAAACATAGCTTTAGGAAAGGCCACAGAACTACTTTTGTACTGAGGTATAGATAAAGGCACACTAAATGGCACCATCTTTATAGATCTCATCAAGGGCTTCATCCTGCTGGATCATAACATCCTGCTAGGTTAAGCTGATCTGTACTGTGGGCTGCACCATGACTACAGCATGGTTTCAAAACTACATTTTGGGGGCAAACTTAGTTGGTCTGCATGGGGTGGCAAATTCCACAATCCAGGTGATCCAATCTGGGGTCCTGCAAAGATCCATACTTTGGCCCATCTTGTTTTCCCTGTTCATAAACTCCCTCCTCAAGGACAGCATCATGAGTAACTTGCTACTGTACATTGCTGATCTTATCCTCTACTATAGCGCAAATACCCCACCAACACTACTATTAGAGGTGGGTGAAGTTCCTTAACTTCGATATGTTGAGTATTTTGAGTGCAACTCAAATTTCACAAAATACTCTGCAAAATGAAGTGAAGAACTTCACATTTATTATGAACACGAAGTTGCCATTGTTTCATTTGGACTATGCATTACCTTGCCTTTCTTCTGGCTCACAAAGGCAAATTTTGCACTGACTGATGATATGGCAGGTCACGTGGGCTCTATATTGGCTTGCAAAGCCTTAATTCAGTGTAGTGTGTGTAATGGAAAGCTGGAATTAGTTTGCTGTCAGAGCTCTGAGATTCAAACCTTCAAAAGATGTTCAAAAAAGCATTTTTTGTTTGAACTTTTGAGTCCAAATTTGCTACATCAAGCATAGTAAACCCTTGTGTGTTTATGTCATTGAGCATTTATTGACTTGGTGTGAATATTGCACCTTAAATTAGTTCATTTAGTGTCTGTACTGACAGACACTGCAGAAGTGTGTTTCGGGAGAAGGGCAAATCTGTAGTGTAGAAGGAAGATTCACAGACCACCGTGTGAAAGGCAGTCTTTCCAACTGTTGTTAGCTGGTGTTTTAGTATTGGTGTGCTCAGTTTTGTACACAGGTACACACAATAATACTTCTAGTAATTTTTTTATAAGGTTTTGCTGTTCACTGTGCATTTTTTCAATCTGTTTAAAAGACTGTGTTGTAGTTTACTGAACTGTTAAAGTTTCTGCCCATTACCTTCAATCTATGTGTGTGTGCAATCAATTCATACGCATTTTATTGTGCAACTGTAATAGTACTCTTAATTTCTCAGCCCATCTGTTGCATTTTTTCCAGCTTCTATCTAGGTACTGTTGTAAATCCCCTCCCCCCTGCAAAATAAGGTCTTGTTGTTCCACTTTTGGATTTGTGCAGACTGGTTAAGGTCTTGTTGTGCCTGTGCAGTTACATCTCATTAGTCCCCAGTTTCCGTCTGGAAGTCACTGTTGTTGTTTTTTGGCTTCCCATCCACCAAAAACTGAAGAAATGTAACATTGCTGTTAAGTGTCCCTGTTCAGTCTCTTGAAGTTGTTGTCACTGTACCACTATTGTGTGTTTCCTCATCGTACCGTGAACACTCTCTCTCAGTGCATATTATAGCATTTAAACAAATAAAAACAGAATAAAAAAGTTCCTACTGCAGAACTTTTCTCATTGTACTGTCTTGTGAATTCTCTTTAATTTGTTACAGCAATTCAAAAGACTGGAAAAATAAATTTTTATGGTGCACCTTTCTTTTCTTGGTGACTGTCTGTGTAATCTTAAAAAATGCCCGCAAAGAGATGGTCATGCAAAGCTGTTTCTAGCTGTGGCACTGCTGCCAAGAAGACTATTGCTTGTGTGCCTCCAAATGCTAGCAGTGGAAGTTGTTGTGATGATGAAGCAGGTTCATCAGGGGCAAGCAATGTTAAGTGTGGTCGAGGACATGGTAGTACGCAGCAGAAGAGAATGGTAGTAGTTGCTGCAAATAAAGGGATTTCTGTGACTCTGTTTTTCTCGGCCAAATCAGTAGCTTCAGTGCTGGTTGGAGATGCTGGTGGCAATGGTAGTAAAGTGAGTGATGGCTTGTTGACAACAGCATGAGTATTGCTACTACCCAGGAAAAGTAATCAGGTGGCAAAAATGTTGTGGAGTCAGAAGACTTGAGTGTAGTTGATGTCTCACTCCCCACCGTAGTTGAACATGGTCCTGATCATCATGATTCAGTCTCATTTTTCCACAGATCCACAGGTTAGGCTATCCAAAGAATCAGATATTGATGAAAAAAGTGTGGCTGATCATAATGAGACTGCAACTGTAATATCTCCACAGGATAGCATCCAAAGTGAATTTGTGGATGATGACAATGATGATGAGGATGCTAACAACTCCATATGGGTCCAGATGAAAAGAAAATTAAGGTGGCTGTAGGTAAACAGTTTATTAGTAAATCCCCCCTCAAAGTTCTTCTGACTTAGCTATGTCTGCGGATGACCCTGAAATCATACTCATAGATTGTGATGTTCAGTCAAAGTAAAAGCTTGCATCACACCCAAAATCATGCAGCACATCTCCCATTTTACTTCTAGGAAAATTGCAGTCCCATATGCAGCAGCAGAATCATATGAAATGTAGGGCAACAAAATCCCTAGTTTGGGATTTTTTCTTACAAGATAAAAAAGATGAAACAGTGGCAATCTGCCAGCTTTGCCAAGCAGGTATGAGGCATGGTAAAAAGGGTAGCCATCTTGGCACAGGGGACCAGCATACTCATCTCAAGAGCAGGTACATGGAACTGTGAACTTGACACAAGAGGGGAGTCAATGCCGTAGTGGGGCGTTCACCCTCATCCATCTTAATGAGCATGGTATCCCCTTCCCAAGTCAGTGTAAGTAGCCATGTAGGTAAAGGCTGTGAATTAACACTGGAGGACTACTACAGGCGTGATGAGGAGGATGACTTTAAATGTTCCAGTAGTGGTCAGAGTAGCAGTGGTGGTCCATTTAGTAATTCTACTACATCAACTTCTGTGCTTACAACAGGTAAAATAACAGCATTTATTGGCTTGTCACCTGTGCACTCATTATCCCATGTCAAAGGCACCCCATCCATGGCAGTTCATAAAGCAGAGACATCTGCATGCCACGTGCAAAACACAGAACAATGCAACCCATGTTGCACAGCCTTTATGAGTGGCACAGTAAATACCTGCCAAATCATGTGATTATGCATGAACTCAATGCTGCCGTAGCAGAGATACTTGCAATAGATGTTTTGACATTCTCCTTTTTGGAGAATGTGGGATTCTAACACTTTGTGGCACGCATATGTCATAAATGGAAGATCCCGTCCAGGACATACTTTGTGACCTGTGCTGTCCCTGAGTTATGTCGCATTGTGACAGAGTCGTACTGTGACAGAGTCTGTAAGACATGCCCTTCAGCATTTTACTTGCCTGAGCATGAAGCTGCTGTCACATGGTTAAAAGAAATTAATCTAAAACTTTTAATCTTGCACTCTACAGCTAAAGCAAAATGTGAAGCCCTTACAGAAGGCTGATTTACACCTTGCTGCAGACATAGGAATTGTGAAGCAAGTCTAGGTCCCTCGAACACTGCTGTCTCTACTTCTTATGTTTTTGGGTTTAAAATTGTTAGTAACTGATTTTGAAGGAATTATGTGTATAAATGCTATGAACTATAACTCCATGGTGCTATACTTCTGTAATGCAGGGGCTTATAGTCAGATAGCTGCCAAGTGATTTATACAGTCTGTTGTAGTGTTACAGCATTTCTTTGCCTGTTACAGTATTCCACCATTTGTCTGCCTTTCCCACTGTCTAGCTGCTTCTAACTCCTTCTCCAGTTGCACTCTACCCCGTCTCTCTCTCTCTCTCTCTCTCTCAGCTACCATCACCCCTCTGACCCCTTGTCTGTGACTCAGTTTTTCAACTGCTCGCTTGTCTGCCCCGTTACCCGATCTCTGTAACCTGTTACTTCCCACAAAGTCTGAGATCCTCCCTCACCTCAGTATTTGTCTCTCCACAGCTCTGCCTATTATTCCACAAGGCATTCTGCCCTCGGAGCTGTGCAGGGTCCAAACTGCCATCTTTAAGAGGTACAGAACATAGCAGCCGACTGAGAAAATGCCCAGCTTTTCCCAGGATTCAAACTTGGCATCTTTTCTAATGCCTCTCTGGCTTCATTCTCTATTGTGTTCAGACGTGCAGTGCACAAATTAATTTGTTAAAAGCACCTACAGCAGTATTTATTTGCTTGTCCCAGTTAAGTTACTAAAGGAACCTACAGCAGTGTTTAGTATTTAGTGCAAAATTAAGCTGTAGTGCCGTCTTTTTAATTTAGAATTGCTTGGTTCATGCACTGATCCTATAGTGCTTAACAAGTGATTCATAGGAGCGGGAGAGGCATCTTGATTTAAAAGTGGAATTTGCCTCATGCACCCAACAGCTGCAACCCCTTGTTTAAAACATAAAATATACTAATTTTACTTGCCTGAGCCTGAAGCTGCTGATGTGCAGTTAAAAGAAATTAATCTAAAACTTTTAATCTTGCACTCTTCAGCTAAAGCAAAATGTGAAGCCCTTACAGAAGGCTGAATTACATGTTGCTGCAGATGTAGGAAACCCCTGTAGCTGCTGAGTGGCTGCTCCCCACCCACCCCAATACCCTCCCACCCTTAGCTGGATTTATTATTGTAGATCTCGAATTCCAAAAGGTCTTGTGGATTTTTTTTCTGTCTGCCTAGTTTTCCATCTGTAGATTATTTTATTTCACCATTAGATGTTGCGACAAGTTTAACCAGCCCTACTCTCTTTCTGTCTGTGCATACCAAGTCTCCTGATTCACTCTACTCCTCCAAGCCAGTTCCTCTTTGTTTGCTAATGTGCTGCATCAGTGGCACTGCCTACTTATACTGCCAGTTCCCCATCCCTAATTCCCTCTAGGGAGATATCTTTAATGCAACCCCCTTATTCCTTACCCCTATGCTCAAATTGTTAATTTTATCACCAGACCTTGCTCTGACTCTCCTGAAAGATATCTGGATGGACTTGGTGTATTGCACCATGCATACTTGTTTCCCTACTTACACTTGACTCCCTCTCTCTAGCTATGTGCACTCCCACATACATAGCTGAAGGGCCCCTCAGCAACTTCACCTACTCCAACATACTTGTGAATTGTTACTCCACACCATTTCCTCCGATATACCTTAGCTATAAGCTAGTAGGGTCTCTCCTTAGGTTCATGGTATGCAGGAAGATTACTTCCTACATGAACATGTCTTGTTCCTTTGCGCTTGCCACATTATGGGTCATCGTTATATCTTTTACCCTAGCTGGGGACATTGAGTCCAACCCTGGACTGGTGGTGAAACCCAACTTAACTGATTCTTGCTCAGCTGATCTTCTGCCGAGAATCCCTTGCCAGAGCGGAGGTCGGGTCGAGAGGGCAGGAGTCCCCAAGCCCTCCCCACAGCCAAACAAGCCAGACAGACCCCCCAGACCATGTCGAGGATCCCTTGCCAGAGCGGAGGTTGGGTCGAGAGGGCAGGAGTCCCCAAGCCCTCCCCACAGCCAAACAAGCCAGACAGACCCCCCCGGACCACGCCGAGGATCCCTTGCCAGAGCGGAGGTCGGGTTGAGAGGACAGGAGTCCCCAAACCCTCCCCACAGCCAAACAAGCCAGACAGACCCCCGGACCACGCCGAGGATCCCTTGCCAGGTAGCCGGAGCTTCTTGCAGCTACCTCTCTGACCGGAGTGGAGCTCTACCACACCACATATTTAAAATTGGTGCCTTTTTAGTCACAGTACTGCCTGTATTCCATTTTACTGGTGTGCAGTGAGCATTTACACTGCTCCCTGCCTCCAAGCTGTTCCTGCCTAATTTTGTGTTTTTTAGGGTGTGATCAGTGGCCTGGGCAGAGTTTTAAACTAAGATTTGTGTTTGAAATTGCACTGTAATTGCTCAGCTAGCCCAGGGATAGAATTGCCTCCAAGTGTTTACCTGTGCAGTACTCAGGGGAGTTGCAGGAATCTCCGCAACCACAGACTGCTGCTATCCAGGGGCTTCCCACGTATTTTATTTTCTTTCCCGGTCTGATATCTGTAAATTAAGTCCCCAGGCTGAAATTTGTTTTTTTAACGCGCCTTATTCTCCCTCAATACTAATTTGCATCTTTCTTTTGTAAGCACGCTCCGCCTGCAAGCCAATTACCAGTATTAAAAGCCTTCTTCTCCTTTCTGCAGAGCGGAGGTCAGGTTGAGAGGGCAGGAGTCCCCAAGCCCTCCCCACAGCCAAACAAGCCAGACAGACCCCCCCAGACCACGCCGAAGATCCCTTGCCAGGTAGCCGGAGCTTCTTGCAGCTGCCTCTCTGACCGGAGTGGAGCTCTACCACACCACATATTTAAAATTGGCACCTTTTTAGTCACAGTACTGCCTGTATTCCATTTTACTGGTGTGCAGTGAGCATTTACACTGCTCCCTGCCTCCAAGCTGTTCCTGCCTAATTTTGTGTTTTTTAGGGTGTGATCAGTGGCCTGGGCAGAGTTTTAAACTAGGATGTGTGTTTGAAATTGCACTGTAAAATTGCTCGGCTAGCCCAGGGATAGAATTGCCTCCGAGTGTTTACCTGTGCAGTACTCAGGGGAGTTGCAGGAATCTCCGCAACCGCAGACTGCTGCTATCCAGGGGCTTCCCATGTATTTTATTTTCTTTCCCAGTCTGATATCTGTAAATTAAGTCCCCAGGCTGAAATTTGTTTTTTTACCGCGCCTTATTCTCCCTCAACACTAATTTGCATCTTTCTTTTGTAAGCACGCTCCGCCTGCAAGTCACTTACCAGTATTAAAAGCCTTCTTCTCCTTTCTGCAGAGTGGAGGTCGGGTCGAGAGGGCAGGAGTCCCCAAGCCCTCCCCACAGCCAACCAAGCCAGACGGACCCCCCCGGACCACGCCGAGGATCCCTTGCCAGGTAGCTGGAGCTTCTTGCAGCTACCTCTCTGACTGGAGTGGAGCTCTAGCCCCGCCGCCCCCATCACCACCCTTGGTCAGCTTCTTCTTATATAGTAGTGGTGTTACTTACCTCAGAGCTGAGGAACCAATCAGCCCACTTTCCCATTAGTCCCTTATATTGTTTCACCACTAGCAGCCACTGCTGAGCATACTGTTAAAATCCTCCTCTACACATAAGGGAACCTACTAAAACAAACAAAAAAAATGCAGTTTCTCACTGCACTTATCACTATGCTTTGCATAGCCTCATCCTCCCTCCCTCCCTCAGTCAATCCTACCCTACCAGTCCCCTTATCACCTCCCACCCTATCTCCCAAGCCTATACCCCACTCCTCTTCAGTGCCAGTTAAACAATACCCACACCAGGGGCAAAACTGGACCCTGGGGGCCTCTGTCCTCCCCCCTCTTTCCACACCGCAACATCTGCCCTTTATCTCCCACTCTTTTCACCCCCAAAGGCCAACCCAACTCCCACATATCAACCCACCAGGAGGGGTGCACCAATAAAAATCATGCACCTACTAAGACACGCCCTGGTATTCTTACTGCTCATAGCAGGGGACATAGAGCGGAACCCTGGTCCTCAGTCACCAACTACTGCCCAACAATCAGCATCACCCACTCACCTTCCCAAAGGTCTCAAAATTGTGCACATAAATATATGTAGCATCCTAAATAAGATAGCTGCCCTTCAAGCAACTGTCCTTGCCCTTCACCCTGATATTGTGATCATCACTGGGTCATGGCTGAGCCCCATCACCTGGATAAAGATTCTCAATACCGACTTCTCTAATCCACCAGGACAGGCAGGGTAGGAAGAGGGTGACAGCACTGCCATGTATATCGCCTCAAATCTCCAGTTTTCTGCAATCACCTGCCTAACACCCCTAATAAACATAGATTCCTCCTGATCAAAATCCTCCTGCCCTACTCTACCAGTATCATATCTGGGTCATACTGTCCACCAGACACACTACCCAGCATCCTTGAGCACCTAGGCAACCTGAGGGCCCTTACAGAAGGCGGTGAACTCCACATCCTTGGTGATTTCAATAAGAACTGGCTGGGATGTGCAGCATCAAAGACACGTAGCCATATAAGCGCATTAAACTTACGCCAGCAAATAGAGGAACCTACCTGCCTAAACCATAAATCAAATAAACACACACTACTGGACTGAGCACTCACTACTCACCCACATAGGATAATTAAAGCCGGCCTCCTACCAGACTCCCTTAGCGACCACCATATGATTTACATAGTGTGCAAAATCTTCCATCCCCCGGCTCCCCCACCCCGGTTCCTGCATTGCAGAGCTTACAACTCGTTGGATCTGCCTGCACTCCTAAACGCCCTCTCCACCATTGACTGGTCTCCCATCCTTAGCACCACCATCATGGACAAGGCCCTGAGCTAGTTCACTACTAAATTCCTCACGATCTGGGACATACATGCCCCGCTAAGGAGATCCTGAGTCAGAGGCTCCCACTTACCCTGGATAACTTCAAACCTCATGGAAAAACTCAGAGCCAGAGACCGGGCCTGGAAATCGTTCAAGGCCACAGGCTCTCAACCAGCCCAGCAAAAGTACAGGTCTCTTCTAAATGCCTGCACAAGACTCATACGGCAGTCCAAATCAAACTACTTCAAAATGGCTTTAGCAAAATCACACTCACCCTTCCCAATTCTGGAAGCCATAAATCCTCCTCACCCCACCAACCCAACCCACCCCACTCTCAACCTTGCAGGCAAAATCATAAATGACCCTTGGCTGGTTGCCACTGAGTTTAATGCCCTTTTTTCCCCACCACTGCCTCCCTACTCTCCTCCACCCCCACCCCACCCCAACCACCATCTCTCGTTCCCCAAAGTTCCTCCTATTCTCTCCCAACACACCCAGAGCCTCCTTTTCACTCCGCCCAGTCACTCTTGACCAGATGCTAAAAATTCTACACTCACTAAACACCTCCAAAGGCAAATGTCCGTCGGGACTAGATTCTAAAATGCTACAACTCTCTGCCTTGGCCATAGATTACCCCCTAACTATGCTCTATAATCTGTCTTTTAAATTAGGGGCTGTCCCCACAAAATGGAAACAGGCCACAGTCATTCCTCTCCCCAAGGGTGGGGACCTCTCCTCCCCATCAAACTATCGGCCTATAGCTCTGCTTCCCATCCTAGCCAAAATTCAAGAGCACCTTGTCCTATCCCAGCTACATACCTATCTAGATACAATCTCCTTTTTCACCCCCTTTCAAGCCGGGTTCAGAAAAAATCACTCCACTACCACATCCCTCCTTAGCCTCACCAACTCCATCCTTACAGGCATTGACAAAGGGGAAATAACCGCAGCTATTTTTATAGACCTGGCAAAAGCTTTCGACACGGTCTCACACCACCTGTTGCTTTCTAAACTGGCCCAAACTGGTCTGGCAATGGCAGCACTCAGCTGGTTCCACTCATGCCTAACAGGCCGGTCACAAGCAGTCCTCATCGGTACGGCTCTATCCTCCCTACTCCCTGTCACCAGCGGCGTACCTCAAGGGTCGGTTCTTGGCCCGCTGCTTTTCTCAATCTTCCTCAATGACCTGTCTGCTGTCTGCACAAATTCTGGCATCCATATGTATGCGGATGACACAGTACTGTTCGCCTCTGGCTCATCCAGAACTGCCATAGCAGCATGCCTCCAACAGGATTTTGACTCCGTCCAACACTGGTTCCTTGACAACCAGCTATTCCTAAACTCAAAAAAAACTGTCTCCCTCACTTTCGGCTCCCGAGCCAAACTAACCCAGCTTACTGACACACCCACATTCTATACATTAGATAGAACTCCTCTTGAGGCCTGCTCCACATATCGCTATCTCGGCGTCTGGCTAGATCAGTACCTTGACTTCGCAGCACATGTAGATGCACTGCAGAAAAAACTACATCCTATGCTGGGAGCTCTCTATCATAACAAGTTTTGCATCCCTCTACCGACCAGGCAAGCAATAGTACAAAAAATTATCCTCCCAATATTGGATTATGGCGATGCCATCTACGGTACCACCCCCCAAACATCCTTAGCCAGGCTCGACCCCATTTTCAACTCTTTTTGCCGGTTCGCTTTGGACCATCCTCCCAACACCCACCACTGTGACCTTTACCAGTCCTTTGACCTCTCATCACTCCAGAACCAGCATTTGCTGCACTGTGCTAAAATTACTGCTAAATACTGGGCACATACGATGCCCTCCTACCCATCAACATCCCTAACCGCCGTCCCCCCACCTACCTATGATCTCAGGAACACTGACTCCAGGCTCCTTCACATTCCCCACAGATCCACCCGATCAGGTCAGGTAGCTTTCAGCTTCAGACTGCCCAAGCTATGGAACTCACTGGCCGCTGACATCAGACTCACTACAAGTACTCCCCAACGCAATGCCTTTCTCAAAGCGCATTTTGCTACCAACTGCACATGCTTTCCCCATTGCTGAATTTCCTGCACAACTCTTATCAGCTATCCTGGGCTCCATTTCTTAATCCATACCATAGACCACTGTACCTTCTACTGTTGCTGTAAATATGCACGCCTACCTATACTGTACTCAAATCAATTTTTTGTTCACTCTATGTAATTGTTGATATATTTCTACCATGCTGCTACATCACTGTCTGTAATACTCTTCATTTTGTACAAACCGTTATGCATCTCAGTTACTGCACCCATCCTACTGGACCACTGTTTGTTATCTGCAAATTATGTATGCACTGTTATGTCTTATCTACTTCACTCTGTAACCCCCTACCCCAGGGCGCATCTGGAATTGAGCAGTACTCTGCTCAGTATGCCTTCCTGGTAAATCTCTTAAATAAATAAATAAATACCCTGGGCTTAATCTTTTCCCATATCAGTATTCAAAGTCTTATTGCCAATCTTGCAGAGCTCAAAACCTGGGTTCAGGTCAATAATCCAGATATACTCATCCTGTCTGAAACCTGGTTGAGACCAGTTGTGTCTGACCTAAGCGGCACACTACCTGGCTATAACATGTACCAGGCCGACAGACCTTCCTCAAAAAGAGGTGGTGGACTTGCACTGTACTATGTTTCATCTTAGTGTTTCTCGTCTGCCTACTCCACCTCTAAATAATGGTGAAGTATTACAATCTCTCCTGACACTTGTTGGTGCCAAGAAACTACACATCTTTAGCATATATATGCCACCTCATAATAGCAAACTTGACCTCAAGGAGTTGGCTGAACTAATCCCCGCACTGTCAAAGAAAAATGATGTGCTCTGCCTGGGTGATTTTAACCTTGACTGGCTTGGTCCCAACTCCTGTCTTCTGGCATCCACTATCAGTAAGGCCAACCTTTTTCAACTCATCTCATCGCATACTAGGATCTTGCTTAACTGTACCAGCCATACTCTGATAGACTAGATCGTCACTAACCAGAAGGATTATTACTCCTTGGCTGGGGTTTTACCTGACTCTATCAGTGATCACTGCCCAGTCCACATGTGTGAAGTGCATCTACCTCCTCGTATACTCCCAAAGTGATAACCTTTGCTGACTTTTCCAAACTGGACACTTCAGTGTTCTTTTATGACTATAAATGGGTATAGTGGCCACCCCTCTTTACTACCACTGACATCAACAAGGCCACAGATTATTTCAACACAACTCTACCAACCTTGCAGAACAAGTACATTCCATCCTCAATGCATGGGGTCAGAGAAAAAGTGACCAAGTGGCTGAAACAGCTGCTCCTGCAGCAGCTCAAGAGATGGGACAAACTTTGGTCTAAATGGAAATCCACCTCTTTTCAAGCTGACTTCGAGGAGTATCGGGTCTTGCACAATACCTGTAAGAAAGAGGTTCAGACTGCCAAGAGTGCCTACTATTGAGAACTACTTAACTACTCTGTCTCTAACCCTAAGACTTACTGAACCCAGATCAATGCAATCCTAAGGAATACCAAGCCACAGCACCAAACGATATGCTAATTAATGGCATCGTCTGCAATAACCCTTGCAGTACTGCCAATGCCTTTAACACCCTCTTTACCATGGTTTCTCATATCCCCCCTCCCATATCCTGTGGCCACAACCCCCCTTCTACAACTCCTCAGGCTGCATCTCCTTCCCTGGAATTTTCCGAAGTCGGGTATCTGGATGTTCTGAAGTTATTAAGAAACATCCCTTCTCATGGCAGTGCTGGTCTGGATGGTCTGAAACCCAGAATCCTCAGACTCGCTGCCCCACTTCTAGCTACTCCCGTCACTCAGCTCTTTAACCTATCCATCAGTACCTCCACAGTGTCTTCGGCATGGAAATCTGCTAGGACTATTCCTGTGTTTAAGAAAGGAGACCCCAAAACCCTATCCAATTTTCATCTGATTGCACTTCTGTCTACTCTTTGCAAGTTACTGGAGAAACTTCTCCACTGCCAGATAGCTACCCACTTACTTAATTTCAACTTTCAGTCCCCTGTTCAGCATGTGTTCAGGGCTGGTCATAGCATCACTACTGCTCTCGCCCTACTAACCAGTGACATTAAGTCCAACATGGATAAAGGTCTACTTACTGGCTCAATGTTTTTTGACTTAACCAAGGTATTTGACCTGATTAATCACCCCCTACTCTTGGATAAGCTGCATTCTCTTGGTGCCACTGAATCAACCTTATCTTGGATCCACAGTTACCTTGACAACAATTCCTAATTGGTCTCCTTCTGCAAAGTTATTTCATCTACTTCTCCAATCACCTGTGGCATTCTGCAAGGGTCTATTCTTGGGCCCTTGCTCTTCTCCATCTTTATCAATGATATTCCTACTTCTATACCCCACTGTCACTCCATCATGTATGCAGACGACTTGGTGGTCCACTCAGCCTCCGGTCCATCTTGGAACTTAATGACCATCTATCTTCTGCTTTCCAACAACTTCAATCCTGGTTCTCCACTAACTTACTAATCCTCAATCTTTCCAAAACTCAGACAAAACTCTTTTGGTCCCCTAGAAAGTCCAGGTTGAGTCCACCAAGCTTCAAATGCTGTGTCACGATGGGTCAGCTGTCCTGTCTACGGATGCCTTCAAATACCTAGGGATGATGCTGTATCCTTCACTTGACTTCTCTTCTCACATAAATGATGTCTGCTGATCCATTAACATGAGGACTGGAGCAGTCTACCATGTACGTCATTCCCTAACTCCTGCAGCCAGGATCTCTGAGGCTAGAGGTGTCTTGCTGCTCAGGTTACATTATGCCCTCCCTCTCCTCTCCTTTCCTCTCCCAGGCTAATGAGAGTATTCTATGAACATGGGACACCACTTACAACAAAATTTGTAGATTTGCCTTATTGGCTCCTTGCCTCACTCACCATTGCCTTCTGTACTTGACCCTTCACTGGCTATCTCCTAATTCACTTCGCCATTACTCTCTGGGGTGTTTCACTGATTTCATGACAAGATGCCCCCACCTGAATTCTCTGGCTAACATGTTTAAACCTGTAATTCTCTCCTGTACTCTTAGGTCCTCAAAAGCTCCATAGTTTTCAATGCCTCACTGCTCTACAAAATTGGGTGAACAAGCATTCTCTCAGTTCACCCCAAATTCTGGAATTCCCTTCCCCCTAGTTTAAAGTGTCCCTTATCTCACTCCACCTTCAAGTTTGCACTTTTCTCTCACCTCAATGCACTTGACACATGTAACTGTACCTGACCCACTTGTCCTAACTGTCTTGAACTTGGTTTCTCTGGACTCCAATCATGTTTGCTAAATTGTTCTTAGTCTACCTCATTTCATCCCTGCCTGTATGTATTAGTCTTGGCTATCCCTGTATGGATAACTGTTGTGTATTGTTATGATTGTATTTATGTACCTGCATATGTTATAATAACTGTATACTGTGCTCTTCTGTGTCATGTCGGAAAATAGGCAGGACTAATGCATAATGCACTTACCCAGTTATTAAAAGCAAATAAATAAATAAATTCTGCATCACCTTACATTCACTTAAGAATGGATATGTGGACAAGTGACAAAATGGTGGATAGTTATTACCTGCATATTACTGCACATTGGGCATAGTTACCTAGGGTTGTCTAAGATAGTGGGATGGAAAAGCACTATAATAAGTCAAACTGTGGTGGTAGCAACCTTCATGGCTTTAGACAGCATGCCACGCTTGTAATGCAGAGTATAGCAGGGTCACATACAGGTGAAAACATGCCAGACTTGCTACTGACAGAAACTGATGAGTGGCTGCACCCCCTGTCCCTAAAAAGCTGACTTCATTTATTTATTTATTGAAAATGTTTCACCAGAAAAGGCACACTGAGCAAAAAGATGCTCATCTCATGGTGCGACCTGGGGGGAGGGTTACAGAGGAGGCTGGTATACATACAGTAGAAGAGTTTAGCAGTAATGCAATACAGACAATATACATCAAATGGAGGTATTACAAATTAACTTTTTACATAAGGTGAGGATTACAGAACAATGAACAGTACCGACAGGGTAAAATGACATAGGTAAAGGCAAGGTAAGAGCAGTATAAACAGTACACAACAGGGACAGGGTAAACACGTTATAGGTATACATATCAAGTGTACAGGCATGGAAGGAGCAAGGCATAGCAAACAATACAAGTACGTCAAGGGTATACATATCAAATGTACAGTCATGGTTGGAGAAAAGCAGTGCAAACGCTACAGGGGAGGGGTGAACATACAATGGAAACTCTAAGGGAAAAAACATTAGTTACGTAAGTGCCATTATCTTACTAGTGTGACAGGTCAGAACTTGAGTGCCTGTGCTGCTATGAGCTGCAGTGGGAAGCACAGAAGCCTGTTGGAGTTGGGGGGGAGTAGTATGCTTGGGAGCGTGGGGAGTGGGTGATGGTGATGTGAGAGGGAGGGCGAATGGAATGGTGCAGAGGGTGAGGTGGGGGAAGGGGAGATAGGAAGGGGGAAGGGGGATTTAAGGAGTAGGAGGGGGGAGCAAGCATGAGTGTAAGTGCATGGAGCAGTATATATGCCAGCCAGTTTGGCTATTGCCAGGCCGCTGGTCAGGCTCTGGGAGGTACTGGGGGAGAGACAAGAGGAGGAGGGGGTTCAGGGGCAGTTGCAATTTGTTGCGAGAAAGTTAGTGAGGGCCAAGGATAGGGAGTATTTGGATGAGGAGTGGCGGATCTGAGCAGGTAGGCCATTCCAGAGTTTGGGGAAAAGGTAGGAGAAGGCTGATTGGCCGGCGGTGGTCTTTCGGTGGGGATGGATAATAGCCTTGTCAGTGGATCTGAGGGTGTGAGTGGGGGTAGGTGGGGAAGATAGGGAGGATGCTAGGTAGGGTGGGAGGGAGCCGAGCCAGAAGTTAGAAGTGAATTTTACAGAGTGGAGTAGTCGCTGGTTGCTCAGGGTTGGCAGGGCTAGTGAACAGTAGAGCTCGCAGTGATGTGAGCGAGGGGAGGCATCGAGGGCAAAGTGGCAGAATGCATTAAAGAGGGGGTCCAGTCTGGCTAGAGTGGTCTTAGAGGTGGAGTTATAGACAATGTCACAGTAGTTGAAGGTGGGTAGAATCATTTTCAGGACTAGGTCACATCTGATTGGTAGCGAGAGGGAGGAGCGGTTCCTATAGAGGTCCCCGAGTTTAGGGCGCAGTTTGGAAGTGATGGCATCTACGTGTGTGGTAAAGGAGCGGTGGCGATCGAGCCAGACCCCTAGATACCTGCAGGAGGGCACTTCATCGAGGATAGTATTGTTTAAGGTGTGGAAGATCAGTGGATGGGTGAGTTTGGAAAGACGTTGCCTTGTGCTGAAGGTCATAGAGACGGTTTTACTGGGATTTAGGGAGAGTTGATTGGTATTGAACCAGTGTTGGATATTGTTGAAATCCGTTTGTAGTTTGGAAGTGAGTTCTTCATGGGTCTGGCTGGAGGTAAAAAGGACCATGTCATCTGCATACATGTGTATAGCGGAGGAGGAGTATGAATTTGGCAGATCATTTAGGAGGATAGAGAATAGGATGGGACCAAGAACTGAGCCTTGTGGAATGCCAGTGGTGATAGGGAGAGGGGGGGAGATGTGGTCAGCTATTCTAGTGGATTGGGTTCTATTTAGTAGGTAGGCGCTGAACCAGTTTGTGGCGGAATCAGCTAAACCGGCTCTTGATAGGCGGGATAGTAGGAGAGGGTGGGAGACCGTGTTGAAGGCTTTAGCTAGGTCTATGAAGAGAGCGGCAGTGATTAGCCCTTTATCCATCCCGGAGAGGATGGCATCCATGAGACGTAGTAGGGAGGAGGTGGTAGAGTGGTGTTTTCTGAAACCGGACTGAAATGGGGTGAAGAAGTCGGTTTCTGAGAGAAAGTGGGAGAGCTGGGATAGAACTAGGTGTTCTTGGAGTTTGGTGAGGGCTGGGAGGAGGGAGATGGCACGG
This sequence comes from Neoceratodus forsteri, assembly GCA_016271365.2. Lineage (NCBI taxonomy): Eukaryota > Metazoa > Chordata > Ceratodontiformes > Ceratodontidae > Neoceratodus > Neoceratodus forsteri. The sequence goes on from CM028134.1 coordinate 320,191,742, forward strand.
TAGTTTGTAGTGGAGGAGGGATCACCACCTTTTGGAAGAGGAAGGACAGTGGCATGCTTCCAAATGGAGGGGAGTGACTCGGTGGTAAAAGATAGATTTAATAGGTCTGCAAGGGGTGTCGCAATGGCTGGGGCAGAAAGGAAGAGGAGTTTGTTATCAAGACCGTCAGGGGATTTGCCTTTGGAGGGGTTCAGGGAGCGTAGGGCATCTAAGGTTTCGACAGGGAGATGGGTCTGAATGAAAAGGGTCCTACCTGTTGTCGGGGGATTGATGGCGGGGTGGAGGAGGTTGTCGATGTGTGGGGGTGGGCAAGGATGCTGGGGGTATAGAATCGAGGAGGGATTGGGTGCATGTAGTGAAATAGGGTTAAACTCAGCAGCTACCTTCCGGAGTAGGTGAGGAGTGTCCCTTGGATGAGGAGAAGAGGTGGAGGGTTTGCTGTTTGAGGGTGAAGAGGGAGTGAATGACTTTCAGAATTGAGCAGATTCCCAAGATTTGCGTTTAGGGTGTTGTTGAAATATTCAGCCTTGGCAGAGACGGATAGCCTTTGTACATTTGTTGCAGACATGCGGTGAGTGACAAGATTATTTGGGAGGCGTGGCTTTGTGAGTATGCTAGGCCTTGTCCCGGCTTGTTGGCAGGATATCAACTCAGGGGAGATCCAGGGTAGATGAGACCCACGGACTCTTGCCCAGCGAAGGGGGGCGTGTTTGTCCCAGGCAGCGAGGAAGGTGTTTTGAAAATGTGTGAGGGCCGAATCCATGGTGGAGCAGTCAGTGCTTGGGACCCAGTTTGAGTGAGAGAGATCTTCCAGGAGGGGAGAGAGGTTGAGTGATTTGTAAGAGCGTTGGAAAATAAATTTGGGAGGGGATTTAAGTCTGTGGATTTTGCGGACCAAGTAGATAGGGTGGTGGTCACTTATAGAATCAGAAAGGAGGCCTGCACTGATGACGCGGTGTGGGTGGGATGTAAGCGCCCAATCTAGAAGAGTGTGATTACTGGTCTTATGGTTTAAGCGGGTAGGTTCCAAAATAGTTTGGGTAAGGTTGAGAGCAGTTATCTCAGTTTGGGATTTATTAAAAATAGGAGTTAACCAGTTGTGGTCAAAGTCTCCCATGACGTATAGTTCACCCGACTGGGCATGAGAGGAGAGTTGGCCCAGTAGGTCAGTGACTATTGTGATAGGAGTGCCTGGGCGGCAATATATGCCAGCCACGAAGAGAGGTAGTGAGGAAGGGGGGGACAGCTTTACCATGAGGAGCTCATACGCTTTTGGTTCAGCTTTTGTGAGAGAGACGGTGAAATGAAAGGTTGATCTGATGTAGATAGCCACCCCTCCACCTCTGGTGGACCGGTCTTGCCTTATGGTTGTAAAACCAGGAATGGCAATGGAGTTATCAGGTCGGCTGGTGTTTAGCCAGGTCTCGGATAGGATAATTATATCCGGATCGTGGTGGGTGGCTAGAACCTGAAGCTGATCGAGCTTAGGGGCCAGGCTACGAATATTTAGGTGAAGGATGCGTAGGCTGCTGAGGAGGCAGCCAGGACATGCGCTGGAGGTGGTTTGGGCTGAGGGGTTAGGTATGGGGTGATCTGGACCTGGGGTAGGGGTAGGGCCTGGGTTAGGGTGAGTATCACCTGCAGTCAGGAGGAGAAGAGCAATGATTAGGTGGTAGTGTAGGACCCGGAGAGACCGGGATTTTACTGTGCGCTGGTTGGGGGTGGTGGTATGGGTTACGTGTGGAGGAAGTGGGTACTGGAGTGGGTGAGGGAGGCCAGAAGGCAGCCGAAGGAAGGACTGGGGAGGAGAGTGGTGAGGGAAATGGGACCAGGAGATAGTTGGGGATGAGGAAGATTTAAAGGGGTATTTGTAGGATGGGTCAGGGTTGCCGGTGGGTGGGGGGTGGGAAGCAGCTTAGTGGGGGAATTAGGATGGGAAGGGACAGAAAAATGGAGGAAAGCAGAAGTACAAGGTTTAATTGTGTAGGCATTTTACCAGATTAAGGGAGGAGGTGTCCTAGGAAAGTGCCTTAGTAGTAGGAGGGTGAAGGTTATGGATATCTTGGTTGCCCTTCAGAAAGCATAGATACCACTTTAGGTAGTGGTACTGTCATGGCCTCTGGTGGTCAGGGTACAAGGTTCAAGGCCCAGGCTGGCCAGTTGGGATATGGCAGCTGGGGCAGAGATCCTGGTACTAGTTGGCGATAGTGGTCAGGTTTGGACCAGCAAACAGGGTGGAATAGCAACCCAGTGGTCATAAGGGTTGGTGGCCTAGAGAGGGTGGATCAGGCAATGTGGCATGGGTTTGAGTCAGGCTAGTCAGGTGACCACCAAGGGAGGGGCAAGGGCAGAGGTTGAAGGAGGAAAGGGAGAAAGAGTGGTCAGCTGGTAGATGAACTACAGGAGAGGGAGTAGTGTGGAGTTTGAGATGGCAGGGACAGGGGTCCCTCTAGTGGTTGCTAGGTATAACCTACAGGAGTGAAGTGGGGACTAAAAAAAATGAGGGCAAGAGTGATGTCATAAGGCAGCGACTATATAGTAGAGATGACCCAGGGTGGGTGGGTGGAGGGGCAGGTGGAGCAGTCGATGCGCACAGCACGCGTCAATGGGCTAACCCCCCTCACAAGGGTGCTGCTTAGAGGTACTGTAATTACCTCCATTTGGCACCCACGTAGGTCCCTGCTCCTGAAGGGAGCACCAGAGGCTTCAGGGCTGGTTGCTGTGGTACTTCATACCAAGTGATAATGGGTCCATTGTTAAATGCATAAGTAGTGGTGGCTTTGTTAGGGTTCCCTGCATGGCCCACTGTTTAAATCTTGTGGTACAAGAGTTTCTGCATTACCCTGAAATCAAGCAAATGCTGACTATTGCACACTGCATCTGTGCCCACTTTGTACATTCTGGAAAGGCCTTTAACCAACTTAGGCAACTGCAGATCCAAAACTGCCTCCCTCAGCATCGCTTCAAGCTTGAAGTTGTCATGAGATGGAACTCTATGCTTTACATGGCAGAGCACTTGCACGAGCAGTACAAAGCCATCTCAGAGTACCTTGATATGCATACTAGCCATGACAGTTCTGGGGCATCGATGTTTATGATGACTGAGCAATGGCAACTCATGGACTCAGTGATATCAGTTTTGAGGCCATTTCATCATGCAACACAGGCAGTGAGAGGTGGCACTGCATCCATTCGTTAAGCCATTCCACTGCTACGGATGCTGAGGCAGACATTGCTGAAACTGTAGCCTAGCCTTGATGTGGCCAGAGACAGGTCAAGCTGTGCATTACTCAAACACATGATTACAATCTCAGACAGCAACAGACACATCACCACCATTCGGCAATCTTCAGAATTTGGAATAGCCACAATGCTGGGCCCACACTACAAAGGTGGCATTGCTTCCATGCTGGAGTGAGGGGGGCAAGATTAGGTTCAAAATCTCACGGACAACTGGTCAGATTGGTTCATGGGGCACAGATGTCATGTGCAAAGCTCTGCAAACCACAGCATAACAAGGCTGAAGGTCATTCTGGACACAGTGCATCTAGTAAGGTGGCAGAACAGCAAGTGGCGGTGTCAGCTGTACAACTGGCCATTAATCTGCTTTGAGGTGCCTTGTCCCAAGTTGGAATTTGTGATCTAGAGGAATCTTATGAACAGATGGATGACTCATCAGGAATGCATGCATCACAGAGCATGGTGAAGCCTATATGGCAGAAAAAAGACATCTGACAATATTGGACAATCCTCTGGTGTGCTGGAGTGGCAAGGCGAGTGAATGGCCAGCGCTGACATCAGTAGCACTGAAGTACCTGACCTGCCCACCATCCAGTGTAAGTGTGAAGAGGTATTTAGTTCTGCAGGGGCCATTGTGCATGACCATCATATTAACCTATTACAGTATATCTTTCTACATGAACACCAGCACACTGTACTCAGACATAATAAGATGTCTGACAGTCTGTGCATCTGCTGAGCTTAAACACTTCTCCAGTGACTAGATGTAGAAAAGTTTCACTGGTAACAGCAAAACAACAGATGTTACAACATCAGCACTTATTAAACCCACTTCGTACACAGGTTACTGCTGCTCTACTCATGTAGTGACTGCTAGGGACATGATTGGCTACCCCATCTAAATGATACACAGGAGTGGGTCCTACTAGGAGGCAGTGAAGGACATCAGTTGTTAAAACTGACCATAAATTCAGAATGAGCTATTTAATTTCTGTGGCCCTATTATAATAATCCATCACAAAAGGGATCAGCAGAATAATGTTGGATTGCCATTGGTATTACATCATTACAGTAAGTAAGTAAGTAACTAAGCTTTATATTATACATGAGCATTCAACATTAGAGAGGGATTGCTGTAGTGAGAAACTATTTAGAAATGGAATCTACATTTTCTACAAATCCCTACCCAGGGATTTCATTATTGATTTGTTGAAATATGTATTTAAAAAAGGGTGGCATGTTAGTGTGTGATCTGAAAACAAAACAAAATAGTAATATTATATACACCCTGAAAATAGAAAATAGAGTTAGAATCAACATTTTGACCATAGGTCTTCTGCAGGAATTATCTAAAAGAGAAAAAAAATGGAGACTAATTTTGTTTTTCTCTTTTAGATATGTATTAAAACATAATTACAGTCTCTGAACAAAGAAGTGCAAGATAATGTATGTGGGGTACACAAACCCTGGAACAACATGTCAGTTGGGGGTGGGGATATAGCATGCACCAAACAGGAAAGGGACCTTGGGGTTATCATCTCTAATGACCTCAAGGTAGGGAAACAGTGCAACAAGGCAGCAGGTAAAGCAGACAGGATGCTGGAATGCATAGGCAGGGGCATCACCAGCAGGAAAAGGGAGGTCATAATTCCACTATACAAGACACCAGTGAGGCCTCACCTGCAGTACAGTGTACAGGTCTGGAGACCTTACCTACAGTATGTAAGGACATAGACAGGGTAGAGAAGGTTCAGAGAAGGGCAACAAAGATGGTACAGGGATTTCATCACAAGTCCTATGAGGATAGGCTGAAGGACTTGAATATGTATTCCCTGGAGGAGAGGAGGGAGAGAGGGGATATGATAGAGACATACAAGTACCTTACAGGGAGGAACAGGATGCAGGAATACACTATTTTCTAGTGAAAAAAAATGTTCCAGGACTAGAGGGCATGGGATAAAATTGGAGGGATGGCAATTCAGAGAAAACATGAAGAAGAATTTATTCACATAAAGGGTGGTGGACAAGTGGAACACCCTATCAGAGGAAGTGGTGGGGGCTGAAATAATCACAGGATTTAAGAATGCGTGGGATAGACATAAGGAAATTCTGGAGGTCAGGGGTAAGGGGCAACAGACTTCTAGAAAAATGTAAAGGAAACTTACAAGGTCAAATGGATAGACTGGGTGGGCCATAGGAACTTATCTGCCAACATTGTCTATGTATCTATGTAACTTGGGGACCAAAACATTGGGAAGTTGCATGCACCTGCAATTCTGACTTTTGCTAAGTCCAGCATGGAATAAAATTACACTGCATTTTGAAGCTGCATTGTGTACTGCTTGTTTAGTGCTCAGATTTTCTTTACTTTCTTAGTAGCTGGCTTTAGCTTGCTGCACCACCTCCACTCCGGTAGCAGCCCTGTCTCAATTGTTGTTACCTTGAAGGAATTGATAAACAATAGGAAATCATGAAAATCCTTACCCTCACAAGGAGTAGGGAAGTCAAAACACCATTAGTAAGGATGCATCATATTTTGAACATATCTTTTATAACAATTAGACAACCACCTCCCCTTCTGTTTTATGTCCCCTGGTGTGCTGCCTTGTGCAGCCAATTTGGAGGTCACCCCAATGCAAAATGAGTGAGATGAGTATCCGCTTGGGTCTTCCCCTAAGAAGACCGACCCTTTTTTATGTTGGCACGCGTGCACAGCCAACATCTAGCGGCAATGGGGATTTGGGGGCAAGGTCACTGTTGGGCGAATGCAGGGCACGCACCAGTAGGTGCGTCCCTCATTCCCCCAATCAGCCTGCGTCCTGACACCACAACATGCATACTAAGCTTACAAGCACAACTAAGGAAAGGTCCACTGCAATCCCATCAAAGCTCATCATACGTAGCGGACCCTTCCTACGTGCTCGCCAGCTAGTAGCATGGCGGCAGAGTGGCCGCTACACTGCCGACAGCGCTGACTTCGGGGTGCCTAATCCACCAGTCGGCTTGCCCTGCCTCATGAAGTAATGTGTCGATGGCAGAGCCCACTCCCCATCAGCATAATGTGCCCCCCACCTCGTTGTTTGCAAATGGGGGTGCCCAATCCCCATCGGCATCCGTCCCCCCTTTCCCGTTGTACTGTGCCGATGGGGAAGCCCACTCCCCATCGGCATCATGTCCTCCCCCCTTCTTCTGTGCTGACAGGGGTGCCAAATCCCCCATCAGCTACAGTACCCCAAACAAAAAAACAACCTGTAAAAAGAAAACCGTCTGTGTTTTTTTTTCTCTCGATACCTGTAAACTGAAAGCGGTCCCTCGTGCTCCCCCTACCCACCACCCCACCCACCACTGTGCACCCTGTTTCACCCCCCCCACCCCATACTTACCTCTAGAGCTCAGCGCAATGATCTTCGCTGAACCGGGAACACATCTACACTCTTCAAAGCCGACCGCAAACTGAGGAAATGCCATTAAGCTGAATAATGGACTAAATAGGTTTTTTTTTCAACTTTGCTCCATATCTTTGGCATTTTTTGGAATTTCTGCACCAAATTTTCAACATGGGGTTTTTGGGACCCCTCCTCATGAATTCTGTCACAGTTTTGACATTAATCAGTCCCTAAAGGTGATTTCGCAGTCACTGCGTGAAATCACCTTTTGAGACCGATTAATGCAAGGACAGTGGCAGTGTTCATGAGGTGGGCTCTCAAAAAGCCTATGTTGCAAATGTGGTGGAAAAAAACCAAAAATGGCTGTTTAACAAGAGTGCATTGAGCACTTGCTACGCAAGCTCGTAACTTCACGAATTTGCAATATTTTCATGCCAAATTTTCAACATTGTCATTTTTCCACACCTCCTTGTGAACAGTATAGCTGTCATTTTTCACATCCTGGCCAAAATGTGCTTCCGCACTTCCAGCGCACAATACCGTGGTCACTGTGAGAAATCAGTGTTTGGGCCAGATTGCAAAAATGACAATGATGCTGTTCATGAGCAGAGGTCCTACAATGCCAATGTTGAAAAGTTTGTGACGACACTCCATAAAATGATTGTGTTATGAGCATACGTTGCGCAGTTTGCATGCACGCTCGTAACATGCATTTGTAATATTTTCACTCTGGGTTTTCACCATTGGCATTTTTCCATACCTTTTGATGAACAATAAAGCTGTCATTTTACGTATCCTGCCCGAAATGTGTTTTCGCACGTCCGGTGAAGAATAGTGCAGTCGCTGTGCAAAATCACTTTTTGAGACAGCTTGAGGACATGACAGTGACACTGTACACGAGTAGAGGTGCTATAATGCCTATGTTGAAAATTTGGTGCCAGAACTCCATAAAATGCCTGTATTACAAGTGTGCTTGTGCATTTCCCATGCACCCTTGTAACTTTGCATATTTGCAATACTTACATGCCACATTTTTACCACTGCCATTTTTTTAAACCTCCTTATGAAGAGTACAGCTGTCATTTTTCACATCCTGCCAAACATGTGTTTCCACAATGTGCTACCAAAGGCAATGCCAGCATGACATTAGGCATTGACAAATGCCTTGTTTAGTACTGCCACCACTTGTGACCCCATCGCCGGGGACCCATCACCATGCAAAAACATCATAGGGTGTTTATCCTGTGGGTGTCCTACCATGTACACATGCAAGGCCTCAACTGGATATATGGCGACATTCCCATGTGGTTTTAGTAAAACCCTGTTCCCTTTTCCAGCCTGGTCAGTCTTTGACCATCTAACTAGCACTGGAATTACAACTCCTGTCCACTCCAAGTCCTCCCACCATAGTTCCGCTGATGAGTCCCTCTTTACATGACCTACCACTTTGCTGACCCTGAAGGCCCCACTGTACGTGGTGGTATACACAGCTCTAAATAAAACTGCTTTGCTACTGGACGAGCACACCTGATGTAAAATCCCTAACAACCTCACCAGCGATGCTTCCATCAGTGGCCTCCTGCTGTCCTGCACCTTGTCTGTTCCCCTCATGCAACCCTGCATTTTGTACCTTATTAGGTTACTTTTTGTTGGGTCCTCCCACCCTTTCAATGTACTCATCTGACCTATTGCCACTAAATGGACCTGTGTGCCGTATTATTCCTCCAACTGGTCACTATAAACTGTGCTACCTGATCCCCAGTTACCACCCCACTTACCTGGCAGCCATTTTGAGCTCAAAATGCCTGAAAGGCCATCCAAGAAGCTTCATATGCTTTTAGGGTCCTGGGGGACCAGGACTCATGAAACAAATGTTCGGCTCCCCCGATCCAGTCTTCCAGATGTAGCCCACAACTGCCATCTGGGCTCTGCTCCTAGGGCGATGGCACAAAACTTGTCCATCTGCAGGTGGGAGAGGCAGTCAGCTGTCATGTTGTCCACACCGTCTACATGCCTCACCCTAAATGACATGTTCAATGTCAGACCCCTTAATAACAACTGCCTCAAGACCCTCATAACCCTATCTGACATCACCCCTCTTGTTTAGCATGTCTACAACTGCTCTATTGTCACTCCAGAATGTGACCTTCTGATTCCTGAGAGCCTCCCCCATACTGAAAACATATTTCTTTGGGAAAGCATTTCAAGGAACATAATAGTTTAGGATGTATGTGTTGTTCAAGTGAATGTGTCTGTATTTTAAGATGTTTTATTGTCCTGCCTGCAATTGTATTGTAAAGACGCCCTGAGCAATGGAAGGACGCCTCCTATAAATAAAATTTTAATAATTTACTTATTTACTTCCATTGCTTCCCAGATAGGAAAGATTTCTAGGAAGGTGATATCCCTTGCCACACCGGTCTGAAATCAGGTGCTGGGCCAGGTTACAGCAAATCATTTTCCCCCAAAGTATGCTCCCATACTTTTACCCCCAGCTGCATCAGTGTATAGTTGCAGGTCCATGTTGAAAACCCATTCTTCCTGCCAGAATGTCCTACCATTGCAGTTGTTTAGAAATGTCTCCCGCATCTATAGATCTTCCCTGGTTCCTCTAATTGTATTCACCCAATGATGCAGCCTGGAGGCACCTTGCATTGTCCTAGCCATGTGCCTTGTAAGCATGCCACCTGGAGCTATGGCCCTGCATGCAAAATTCAAACGCCACATTAATTGCTGCACTTGTTGCAGCTGCACCCTACACCTGGCCTTGACTGCCCTTAATAGTGCCTTCAGTTTCTGGACTTTGGAATGTGGAGGTCCAAATAATTCCCACACAGTATCTATCTCAATCCCCAGTAATTAAATTTGTTGGTTTGGTCCTTCTGTTTTGTCTGGTGATAGGGGTACCCCCAACTCCAGGCACATAGTCTCAAAATCCAACAGCATCCTCTCCATCTGCTGAAGTCCCTCCCCAATTAACAGGAAGTCATCCAGTTAATGAATCACTGCCCTGTACCCGAATCTGGACTGGAAAGTTCATTGTAGCCATATGCTAAACATTTCAAATGTAGCACAGGTAATGGACCATCCCATGGGCATGGCTTTATCAAAATAATAGTCATTCTCCACCTGGAAACCCAACAGGTCCCAGTCCTCAGGGTGAACCAGCAGCAAGTGAAAGGTCACTTCAATGTCTGCTTTTGCCAGCCATGCCCCCTGTGAGGCCCTAATCAACCTAACTGCTTCCTCTAGGGCAGTGTAGGTCACCCTGCTGTCATCCTCATTGATGTGATCATTGACGGAATCCCCATCCGGGTATGATAGGTGGTGTATCACCCGGCTGCTTCTTTGGGACCAAGCCCAAAGGGGATATCCTCAGGTCTGGCAGTGGTGGCTACTTAAATGGCCCCTGCACCCTGCCAGCCATTACTTCTTTCTGAATTTTCTGTGCTAACAATGTCTCTTTTCCCCTTGCCGACTTCAGGTTGTTTGCCTTGGTTCTTTTTTTGATTCCTTGAAGATGCAGACTAAAACCCTCCTGAAAGCCCACCAATAGGGATTGGGCTGCCTCCCTGTCAGGGTGACAACTCAATCAGTCTTCCAATACATCCACCTTTATGGGTGTGTCTGCCAACCTAAAGGACATGTTTTCCATGCCTTTCATTATCCTGATGTCAGTTGTAGTAGGCCTGGCTTCTGCCACCTCCTGATCTCCTACCCTTGCCCCTCCCCCACTGCTGTCCCCTATACCTTGACTGGTCACCCCAAAAGGACTGGTTGCAATCATTGCCCTGATTGTCTGTACCTTTTTATACCAGCATTTAGATGTCAGGTGGTGACCCCTACAATTTGAACAGACATGCCAGAAATGGCAGTTTGACCACGAACAAAAAGCTGGTTATATCCCCAACAGCACTTTGGGGCTGCTCCCCCTTTTTGGTCCACTTCATTATCCGTGTTTGTGGTCCCCGTACATATCTCTAACCATAGGTCAATTTGCCTAGCATCCCATTTTACATTCCCAAAATGCACCATCCTCTTCCTAATCTTCTCATCGTACTTCAAGCAACTATACCCACCCCCCTTTATATACATTCTTTATAATTAGGGAATAGGTAAGCAAAAGGGTGTCCAGCTACAGCTTCTTCTCTATGACTATTGCCGTATAGTATGTAAAACCCGTGAACCAATAGTCCCAGTTCTCTTTCATCATTTTTTCCTCTTCCCCTTTTCCCAATTACACTACCACTGCTGCCATATCTTTCTTTTCAAAAGTTTCTTTCTCCTCATACTTATTCATGTTGTCCACATTAGCTAGAGCAAATATGTCAACATATTCACCCTTCCGTATTTTCTCCTTCATTGCAAATGGTACATGGTCCCCTTATGCGGACCCTCAGTGCCCTGATCTCTGCTCTTACCCCTGTGTCCATGCTGGTTCCTCCACCACCCCAACTGGGGTCCCTTTGTCCTTATTCCTAATTTCCCCCAGGCCTTTTTCTAATTTCCCCAGTCTGGTATCCCCCATAGTCTTAACCATCTCCTCTACTAATTCCTTCACACTAGTTTCAAGTGTGATATCCTTATTACATGGCTGGGGATCCAGTTGCAGGCAGGCTCCTGTGGGCAGGAGCTGCTGGTTCCTGTCAGGTACAGGTACCAGCTCCAAGGGTGCTACAGGAGACACTGATCCTAGGGGGACTGGTGATTCTGGCAAAGATAAAGGGGCAGCAACAGGGACTGGAGGGGGAGCTGGAGCTGGAGCAGGAGGAGGTACTGGGTCAGCTGGCACTGGATCAACTGGAATAGGATCCAAGGGTCAAGGCATGGGAGGAGCCCATGGCATCTTTTTGCTGTCTTCCCTCCCTGCTTCTTGTCTCCCTTCTGCTTCTTCTCCTTAGCCAGGCTGAGTGAGTCTGCTGCCACCAGCAACTAGCTGGCTTTGTTCACCAGCTCCATCACTGCCTGGTAGCACTCCTCGTTAATTGATTTTTTCCTCCTAGGAGCCATACTACACACTTGCAGGAACCTGCAGAAACACAAGACTCACAGTTAATCTAATATACCATTGTTGGTACATTCTTATGGTCACCCTTCTTGGCTTCTTCCATCCTGCCTCCCCATGAATCCTAGCCTACCCAGCAAATGCATCTGGCTCACCAAGATCTTTTTGCAGGACCCCCCCCATATTGTGTTATCTAGTCCCCGGGTACCATCCTTTTTTTTTTTTTAACAAACTGCTGCTCAGCCGGAAGAATCCTTACGGTCAAGGGTGCCTAGTGGCTGGCACCTGCCTTGTTTCCTGGCCCTTTTCACTCCCTGAACCCCCCCCTTTATTTATTAAGCCAGCCTCTATTCTGGGCTGCGCCTTCAATAAACACCCTACATATTTTTTTTTTTAAGATTCTGGGAGTCAACCATCCCATCAGTCCTGCACTCTGTTGTGGGGAGTATAGAAGCAGCACCAATGCTCATGTAAGTCCTGGCTGACCACGTGGTGATGACATCAGATGCCATTACTGCACAGCCTTGTGCTGGCCTACATCGTCAGCCTGGGCCATCCACCAAAAAGGAGGGGGGGCCCCCTCACCCCTTTCTTGAGGCACTGCCCACCTCACTCTTTTAATGGTGCTTTAAAACATCCATTCCTTTCATTCCTTTGTTTGTGGTTCCTGTGAGTAGGGCCTTCCACTCTGAAGAACAAACCCCCCACCCCATTCCTAAGGCACGACCTGCTTCGATCTTTTTTAACTTTTAAATTTCAAAAAAGGTGTTTTTTTTTTTTTTATTATTCTGTCCCTCTTTTTAGTCCCGCCAGGAAAGCGCAGCTTTTTTTCTCAGGTGAGAGTGGTGGTCTCCAGCACGGAAGCCAACAAACCACTTCTGCACCAACCGACCACATGGTGATGACATCGGACACCACCACCACCACCACGCAGTGTGATTCAGGCTCCAAGTCAGTCAGCTGGGCCTCTTCTCACCACAATCTGCTGCAGCTTCAGATGCTCCCTCAGGCTGGCGCCTCCAGAGCATGCAGCAAGAGAGCAGTGGTCTCACTCTCCAGGACATCAGGCCGACTTTTTCTTCACTCCTGACTGCTGAACCGGCAGCGGTCGAAGTGCAGCCCTGAAACAGCCCAAAAACCAACCTCCTCATGTCCACACCATAGGACTACCTCCCCTGGAGAACAAAATGTCCACAGTGGGGAACAGGCAGGACATGGGCCCAAACCAAAACCCCTTCGACAGCAAACATGCAGGTGCAAAAGCTCCTTTTTTTCCACATACAACTCTATCCAGGGCTATCTGATTCCAGCTAACCTCTCACTACCCAGTTGATGCCAAGTCACCCCACTAGCTAACAGGTCCCAAAAGCTTCTTTCCATTTAACAAACAATAATACCTTCACTTTATCATAATTATCTATCATCTATAATTCCTTTTTTTTTTTTTGTTAAAAACACTTACCTCCTCTTCTGCAATTCAGAAATACTCACTTGACGAAATCCTCTAGACAGGTCACTGGAAACACCAATTACCAATTATAGTTACATATGGTAACCTAGAGCTCACCAATTTTACAATTTACAGACTGTAGTTTTATATAATTAACTACAAATAGCTAATACTGTGATTAGCCAACTGGCCAAAATGGATCAATTAACTCAAAATTGCCCAAACTGATGTGCTTCTAAGATAAATTCTCCTAAAAGCAAAATTGTGAGCTCCTATAGCCTGTTCTCATCCTTAAGTATCCCAGTTGCTCACCCCTCTGTCTCTTCTCCTAACCAATCCCTGTCTCCCACCTCACCCCACGATGGCCTCATAGCCCCTCTTACTTTGCAACCTCATTTTCCCTCCCCCCCCCTTCCTAATTATTTTTCAATCCCAGCTTTAGAGCCCCACACATCTTGGTCTGGGCCTGAGGACTATGAGGTCTGCCCCTTTAATTGGGCAACCATCTTTACTGGGCTCATAATTTCACAGTTTACTTATTAATTAAATTTTGCCAAAAGTTCCCAAAATGTGAAAGCTTGTAACTCAACCGTCCTAGAGGTACAGAACTGAAATTTGGCTTGCTTAAACCATGCCAATTAATCCTAAACATTTAAAATCTAGTGAGATCTTAGTTAATTAGTTTTTAAGTTACATGGGGAAATACTACAAATTACTTATGTGGTAAATTTAATGAGCATTTATCACATTTTTTTAGATTTCAAGGAAGTAGAGTAGGTGATGATATCAAAATTCAAATGTTTTAATTAATCACCAAATCTGATGTGAATGTTCTTCTAATTTCCACAACCAGTTGTGCATCATACTCTGCTAAGTTATTTGGAGTCCTGTAGCACATCCCTGGTTGCTATATTGCCACCCTTTCCATCTAGCTAGACCCTGATGGACTATCACTGTTTGCCCTCTGATATCCTCATTTTGCTCCACTGTTAAATCCCTCTTTTAAAAAATGACCTCCCTCTTCCTGTCAGACCTACCTCTTCAGGAGAGTTTAAATCTTTCCTTTGTGTTCTTTCAGTGATTTTCTCCCCACTCCCTCAGTAGACAGCTGTGAATGCCAAGAAGCTCTGGCCTTTCAAAAGTGCAAGGCTCTCAAGCTTTTAAATTTTCTTGGTGTAATTATCATACTGACCTGAATTCAGGATAAAAGGGATGTTCCTCTGTGCTATCATGCTCCCTTGAGGTTATTCTCTTGTGGTGTTACCCAGCTGTGCTGTCTATCCCTTGGTGACCATCTGCATATGATCCCTGCCTTTGGTGAACCCCAGCATTAGTTCATTTCCCTTGTCAAAAAATGCTCCTCGGTTAACCAGAACAAGAAGACCCTCCTTCATACAGTAGACCCGAAGCAAGATTTAGCCTACCTAATGGTTCATAGTTAATCTTCAGTGGGCATCTGAGATCATGAGGATCTTAGAAAAGATCATCCTGGTTACCTTTTCTAGCATTCCCTACAGAACTTCTGGAAATGATCGCTTCATGTTATCAGGACTTGTACTCCCTATGTCATTCATTCCAGTATGGAGAACAATAGTCTGTTCCTCCCTCCAGCTGCTTTGTGTGGCACTTGATAATACTCATTTGAACTATGTTAGACAGTAAAACCTCTTCACCTGCACTATCATCATGATAATGCTATATCCCCCCAGCTCACCCACTGGCTACCATGTAGTCCCACAAAATATTACCTTCTTGCTGCTCCGCCCAGCCTTTTCCTCCTTCCTGCATATTAGTTCAAGTTAATTGCCAGGATTAATTTATGGATATGGCATCCACAGAATTATCATGAAATTTCAAGATCTTTGCAAAAACTTGCAAAATACTACCTTCAGCACTTCTATTAATTGTTAATTAGTGGTGGGTGAAGTGGGCTCAATCCACTCCGTGAAGTGATTCATGGAGCAAAGACTGGTTCACGGAGTGCTCCACAACATGAAGTGGAGTACTTTGTGTTATAATGAGGAACATGAAGTCCATTGAAAACAATGACTTTGCATTACTCCGCCTCCCCAGACCACTACTCTGCCAAATTTAAGATGAAGTGCATTGTAGGCAGTGCACTTCTCCTTGTTTTTGAGCTCCGAAGGTGAATTTTGCAGTGATTCATGGGATTTCAGGTCACATGGGCTCTATATTGATCTGCACAGCCTCTGGTTGGGGTAGTATGAGTAGGAAGGAGTAGGAGACAGTGTGCTCTGATTGCTGTCTGTGATAGGAATCTTGTAAAAGCTGTTCAAAGAGCATTTTTGCTTTTTTTTGGATCCAACTTTAGTTCATCGATTGTAGGAAGCCCTCCTGTTCTCATATCATTGAGCGTTCTTGTTTTTGTGTGGATTTTGAATGTTAATTTACAACATTGAGTGTGTGTGGTGAAAGACAGTGAAAGTGTGATTTGGGGGAGGGGCATATCTGTGGTGTAGGTAGATTTAAGTTGGAGAAATAGTGATTTCTTAGTTTTTTGCCTATATTTTTGTTACGCAACTGACTGTGTTAATGTACACACAGTAATATTGTCAGTAATAGTGGAAATGTTCTTGCTGTTTGTTGTGTGGATGTGATGCAGCAGTTCATAAGTTCAGGTTGTTTACATTACAAATTTACAATACGTAATGTGGTATAATACTGAACTTTTGCATTTGCTATGCATTCCTCATTCAGCATTGTACACAAACTGTTGTGTGTGTGAGTGTGTGTGCAGTGTTGAGTGCATCAAATAATATACCTTTTATTGTGCCACAGACTAGTGTAATTGCAGGCGCAGCAGTGTGAACCTGCAATCCATTGCAGCTGCCTGATTTCGTACTGCGATCATGGTATCTGTTCTTAGTTTTGCTGCTTGTAGTGCCATAAAAATCTGCTCTGTCTGCATTCAGTGCTCCCTCCCACCCCCACGTTCAAAAGGTATTTTTTACCAGATTGGATAGTTTTTGTGACCTCATCAGCACTACTGGTTACTGAAATTGTTTTATTCTGTGACAGTCTCAGAGTAGTCTCTTATCTGTTGCTGAAGCCACCGTTGTTTATTTGGCTTCACATCCAGCATCCCTCCAATCAGAGAGTGAACATATCAAAATCTGAATTTGGTTATAATATTGTGGTTGATCCCCCAAAATGCCTGCAAAGAGACATGCAAGCAAAGCTGTTTCTCACGATGGCAATGTTGGCAGTAAGATGGTCTGTGGGTGTGGTAGTAGTACGCAGATGCAGAAGTGCATTGCTGATGTGAGGAAAGGTATTTCTCCTGTAATATTTTTTACAGCCCAATCAGTAGGTCCACTCATAGTTGAAGGAGATGATGTTTTCCCAGCCAGTGGTGTTAGTATTACTGGTGTTAGTGGTGGTGGGGGTAGTATTAGTATTGTTGCATCAAGTTCTAATTCCGACCAATGTACCATATTCAAAAATATTGAGTGTGAGGCAGTGCAAGTCAGTGGCAGCGTAGATGATGTCATACTTCCCAGTAACATCCCAGTAACTGAACATGAGGATTCTGATAATCTTGTCAACAACAGCATACAATGTGATATTCCATCCACTATGGCACTTAACGTCATGCATTTTCCATGCAGTGATTCACAGTGTGGTGAAAAAATATCAGGTGATGGTGGTGTAGATGCTGATGAAGAATGTGATGATGATGATGATGTTGCTGTTGTTGCAACATGCAGTCCACATGCTAGCATCCAAGCACAAGATGTGGATGTGTGTGTGACGTTGATGAATATGATGATGATGTAATTGACTCCAGTTGGGAACCGGAGAAAAATAAATTCAAAGTGGCTGTGTCTGAGTCTGTTTGCCGGAATCCCCGTAAAAAACTTGTGATCTACTGGTTTTAGTTGATGATGATGATGATGACCCAGTAATCAATATGATAGGTAGTCTTGGTGATCAGTTGCAGCCCAGGAGTGCAGTGCCCGGAACATCACGTGCCTCCCCACTTCAGTGCTTAAAATAACGGACTTAAATAAGCCATATCATGGACATGTTAAAAGAAGAGCATCACAATCCCTTGTTTGAGATTTTTTTGTTTAAGATGCAAATGATGAGTCAGTTGCAATCTGCCAGGTTTGCTGTGTGTGTGAGTCGAGGTAAAAAGGGGAGCCATCTGGGCACAGGAGGACAGCATAGCAATCTTAAGAATAGGCACTTGGCACTGTGGACCCAGCACAAGCTGGCAGCTAATACCACAGTGGAGCATTCACCCTTGTCACTGACAACTATAGTGAGCATGTCATCCCCTTCCATGACTGTTAAGCCCAGTAGGAAAATAAACGTGTGCAGTAGTGTGGTAATAAAAGCAGAGGATTACTACAGACATGCTGAGGTGGAGGACCATAATGGCTTTGAAATGTTGTCCAGTGCTGGTGAGAGTAGCAGTTTTTATGGTGATGGTGAATGCAGTATGTCTAGTTCAAGTTGTACATTAACCCCGGTTGGCAAATCTGGCAAAATAATAGCATTTCTGGGTTTGCCATCATCACCTGTGCAACCGTCTTCATCAAATGTCCACACTCCAACCCCTGCCAATGTCATTCATCACAGAGCACAACTATGTGTGATCAACACACCCTGTGTAAAACGTTTAAGTCAGCCTATGTTACAGAGTGTTTTTGCGCATAAGCTGAAGCACCCCCTGAATCATATAGTGTCATGTGAACTTAATGCTGCTGTAAAGGAAATGCTGGCCATTGATCTTTTGCCCTTCTCCTTTGTGGAGAATTCTGGGTTCCGGTGGTTTGCTGCACGTCCCTGTCCAAAATGGAAAGTCTCATCCGGGACATACTTTTCTACCCGTGCTGTCCCCGAGTTGTTATGCACTGTGTCCGACTCAGTAAGACATGCTCTTCAACATTCCTCCTCTCCATTCGTCCATTTAAGTATGGATATGTGGACAAGTGGAAAAACAGTGTGGAGTTCATATTTGTGTATAACTGCACACTGGGCACAGGTGCCGGGGGTTGTTTGTGATGTTGGTAGAGTGACTAATCAGTGCAGTAAGGTGGATTGTCACGGTAGCAATCTTCCAGGAATTTGACAGCATGCAATGATTGCTATGCACAATGTGACTTGTCCACACACTTGTGAGAACATGTTGGACTTAGATACATAGATGCATAGACAGTGTCATCAGAAAAGGGCCTGTGGCCCACCCAGTCTGCCCATTTGAGCTTGTAAGTTCAGTTTATGTTTTCCTAGAAGTCTGTTGCCCCTTACCCCTGACCCTCAGAATTCCTTTATGTCTATCCCATGCATTCTTAAATCCCGTGATTGTTTCAGCCCCCACCACTTCCTCTGGCAGGGTGTTCCACTTGTTCACCACCCGTTCTGTGAAGAAATTCTTCCTCACGTTTCCTCTGACTCATCCTCCCTCCAACTTCATCCCATGCCCTCTAGTCCTGGAACATCTTTTTCACTTAAAAATAGTGTATTCCTGCACCCTGTTCCTCCCTGTAAGATACTTGTATGTCTGTATCATATCACCTCTCTCCCTTCTCTCCTCCAGGGAGTACATGTTCAGTTCCTTCAACCTGTCTTCATAGGACTTGTGATGCAATCCATGCACCATCTTTGTTGCCCTCCTCTGAACCTTCTCTACCCTGTCTATGTCCTTACGTAGATAAGGTCTCCAGAACTGTACACTGTACTCCAGGTGGGGCCTCACTAGTGTCTTGTATAGTGGAATCATGACCTCCCTTTTCCTGCTGGTGATGCCACTGCCTATGCATCCCAGCATCTTATTTGCTTTACCTGCTGCCTTGTCACACTGTTTCCTACCTTGAGGTCATCAGAGATGATAACCCCAAGATCCCTTTCCTGCTTGGTGCATGCTATATCCTCACCCCCCAACTGATATATTGTGCCAGGGTTTTTGTGCCCCATATGCATTATCTTGCACTTCTTTGCATTGAATTTCAACTGCCAAACCCCTGACCATTCTTCAAGTTTCTTCAGGTCCCTTCTTATTCTGTCTACACCCTCTGGTGTGTCTACTTTGTTACAAAGCTTTGTGTCATCAGTGAACAGTGAAAATCTGCCTTCTAGGTCCTGTGCAATGTCACTGATGAAGATGTTGAATAGGACTGGTCCCAGCACTGATCCCTGTGGTACCCCACTGGTCACTCTTCCCTCTGTGGTGTGACAGCCATTTACCACCACCCTCTGTGCCCTGCCACACAGCCAGTTACCTACCCACCACATTACTGTCCTGCCCACACCCATATTCCCCAGTTTGTGTAATAGTCTTCTATGTGGCACAGTGTCAAAGGCCTTGCTGAAGTCCAGATAGGACATGTCCAAAATGGAAAGTCTCATCCAGGACATACTTTTCTACCCGTGCTGTCCCTGAGTTATTACGCACTGTGTCTGACCCAGTAAGACATGCTCTTCAACATTCCTCCTCTTCATTCATCCATTCAAGTATGGATATGTGGACAAGTGGTAAAACATGGTAATGTCTGAAAATTGACAGATGGCTAAAGCCTCCATCCCTGAGAGCTGGGTTCGTAGCAAGTGACAATGGGTCAAATGTGGTGAAATGCATCACGAATGGTGTTTTTTTTCGTGTTCCATGCATGGCCCACTGTTTAAATCTTGTGGTTCAGGAAGTTCTGCAGTACCCTGATGTAAAGGAAATGCTGACCATTGCACGACATATCTGTTCTCACTTTCAAGATCTGGAAAAGCCTGTGACCAACTGCAGCAGTTGCAGATACAAAACAGCCTGCCTCAGCACCGCTTGAAGATGGAAGTTGTCACCTGATGGAACTCCACTTTATACATGTCAGAGAGGTTGTATGAACAATACAAAGCCATCTCAGAATATCTTGTTATGCATACTAGCCTTGGCAGTTCCAGGCCTCCATGTCTATGACAACTTAACATTGGCACCTCATGGACTCTGTAATAACAATTTTGCGGCCTTTTGAACATGCCACACAGGCAGTGAGTGGCAAGTCTGCCTCCATTAGCCAATCATTTCCACTGCTGCAGGTGCTGAGGCAGACATTTGTGAATGTACAGCATAGCCTTGATGTTGCCGGAGAAAGTAGTAGTAGTATGTTGCTGCAATACATGCTGACAGTATTTGACCAGAATCGTCATGTTGTGAGCATTCAGCGTAGTGAAAACCTTGCCATAGCAACAATGCTGGTCCCACGATACATATGTGAAATTGCAACAGTACTGGGGGGAGGGCCTGAACAGGTAAAAAATATAAGTTATCAACTGGTGCATTTGGCTCATGGGGCACAGAAGTCACGTGCCAAGGTCAGCAAACCTCAGCAGCATAATCTGGCTGAAGATGTACCTGGAGGACCATCAAGCATATCCTGCAAAGAGAAGGGGACTGCAGTTCCAGGTGGTCTGTCATCCAAAGTGGCTGGTATCAACCCACTTTGGGAGGCTTTGTCCCAAGTGGGTATTTGTGAAATAAATGATTCAGGAGAACAGGATGATACATCAATAACTGGACTTAGTGAGACACAGAGAATGGTTGAGTCATATTTGTCTGAAAACAGGCATCTGACAATAACTGAAGATCCTCTTTTGTACTGGAGTGGAAATGTCAGTGAATGGCCAGAGCTGACTGCAGTGGCACTGAAGTACCTCACATGCCCACTCTCCAGTGTAAGTGTTGAGAGGATATTCAGCTTAGCAGGTGCAATAGCCAGGGATTATCGGACAAACCTGTCTCCTGCAAATGTTAGTTTGCTAATATTCATTAAAATGAATGAGAGGCACATACCAACACAGACTGCAACCTTGATATTCGTACCCCGGCCTAGTCATGGTGGTCTTGCTGATGTGGAAATGGAGCATCCTGGTTGCACTGGCAGTGGCCGCCCGAAAACAGACCACCACTGACGTAGATGATGACACAGTGGAGAAAAAATTTCCCAGTTGTCAGACTTCAGACATCGATGAATGTGAGGGCAGCTTTGTTTATGAGGATGATGATGTGGTTAATGTTGGCAGGTTTTAACTGAAGCTTTTAAAAGGCAGTGTGCCACCTCAGACCACCACCACCAGGAATGATGTTAGCCATTGCCACCACTGAGCCTGAGTCTGTCCACCCCTGGACCACCACCACTGGAACTGTTAGCCACTGCCACCACTGAGCCTGAGTCTGACCAGTCCCCCAGACCACCACCACCAGGAATGATGTTAGCCAGTGCCACCACTGAGTCTGAGTCAGTCCACCCCCCAGACCACCACCACCACCACTAGAACTGATGTTAGCCACTGCCAAAACTGAGACTGAGTCTGTCCGCCCACGACCACCACTGGGACTGATGTTAGCCTCTGCCACCACTGAGCCCATTCCTGGACCACCACCACCAGGAATAATGTTAACCACTGCCACCACTGAGTCTCAGTCTGTCCACCCCCTGGATCACCACCACCAGGAATGATGTTAGCCACTGCCACCACTGAGCCTAAGTCTGTCTGCCCCCCAGACCACCATCACCACTAGGACTGATGTTAGCCACTGCCACCACTGAGACTGAGTCTGTCTGCCCCCTGGTCCACCACCACCAGGAATGATGTTATCCACTGCCACCACTAAGCCAGAGTCTGTCTGCCCCCCAGACCACCACCACCGGGAATGATGTTAGCCACTACCACCACTAAGCCTGAGTCTGTCCAGCCCCCCCAGACCACCACCACCAGGAATGATGTTAGCCACTTCCACCACTGAGTCTGAGTCTGTCCACCCCCAGACCACCACCACTGGGACTGATGTTAGCCACTGCCACCACTGAGCCCGCCTCTGGACCACCACCACCCGGAATAATGTTAGCCACTGCCACCACTGAATCTCAGTCTGTCCACCCCTGGACCACCACCACCACCAGGAATGATGTTAGCCACTGCCACCACTGAGCCTGAGCCTGTCTGCCACCTGGACCACCACCATCGGGACTGATGTTAGCTACTGCCACCACTGAGCCTGAGTCTGTCTGCCACCCAGACCACCACCACCAGGAATGATGTTAGCCACTCCCACCACTGAGCTTGACCCTGTCTGCCCCCGGACCACCACCACTGGGACTGATGTTAGCCACTGCCACCACTGAGCCTGAGTCTGTCCACCCCCAGACCACCACCACCAGGAATGATGTTAGCCATTGCCACCACTGAGCCTAAGTCTGTCCACCCCCCAGACCACCACAACTGGGACTGATGTTAGCCACTGCCACCACTGAGCCTGAGTCTGTCTGCCCCCTGGACCACCACCACTGGGACTGATGTTAGCCACTGCCACCACTGAGCCTGAGACTATCTGCCCCCAGACCAACACCACAAGGAATGATGTTAGACACTGTCACCACTGAGCCTGACTCTGTCCACCCCCTGGACCACCACCACCACTGGGACTGATGTTAGCCACTGTCACCACTGAGCCTGAGTCTGTCCGGACCACCACATCCATCAGCCACATACACAAAGCTTCTTAATATTTAAACCATTAAGTGAGTATGTGTAGTCATGTTTGTTATGCTGCTTCACTTCCTTTAGTTGTATGTTTTGTTTTCTGTAGCTTTTCAGAGCCACAATGGTAAAACACATACAGTACACTTTTTTGTTTCTTTTACAGGGTAACAAAAAAGCTCCATCGATAAAACTCGTTGGGAATGGTACTGTAGCTGTACCGTACAGAGAGGAAGCAATGTAATATCCATGTGAAATCCATTCTGGTAAGTATGAAGATTTTATTTCATCCGTTTCATTGTTTTGGAAAGACTGCAGCAAATATTGCACACAGGTTGTGTTAGTTGACAAGTTGTGGGTTTGAAATGTAACTTGACTTTAGATTGAGATTTGAGAACTAGGGAGGGACACATAACAATTAAGTTGTAAGAGGTCATTTATTTCTTTTTTTAGGAAACTTCCAGATTACTTTGTTGTTCCATCAAAGTGGCCTTATCCCAAAAAGTTCTTCAACATCAGGCACCCTCCTCCCCCAAGATTGGGCACACATGCAACACGAAGAAATCATTTCATTAGATGACCATGACCATCATTAACAACTGGACTCCAGAAGGATGCTGATGAAATCTGTGAAGAAGAAAGAAAATAAGAAACCATTATAGACAAACCTACAAATATGATTCCCCACCCCCCCAAAAAAATACTTACCTTCATGCGCTTGTAAGTTATCTGTTTCCAATTTCAGTGCAAAAAAATTTTCATTAAGCACTGGAATGTGCACACCAACGGTTTCTGTGACCTGTGATGCAGATCAATATCATGAGTACATGTCCATGTCAACCCCCCTCCTCACCTACAAAATACACAACCATGCATATATATATATATATATATATATATATATATATATATACTCACCAAGGCTACTATTAGTGTATAGCCAAAGGGCACCCTTCAATCCAGTTGAGATGATCACATTGCATTTGCTCAAATCATCTCACAGAACACACTGGACCAGCAACACGACACTCACAGTCATCATTTTATACTGGGGTATGTGCTGAAACACTCTCATTCCACTGTGTTAACACTTGTCAATTTTCTGCTTGCCAGCAGGATGTTTTTGGGCCAACAGAAAATATCTGGGACTCTGTGCCACCACTGCATGCATGACTGAGTATACCATTAATTCTGGGAGACTTTGTACGTGCTGAAACACTCTCATTCCACTGTGTTAACACTTGTCAATTTTCTGCACACAAGCTGGATGCATTTTGGGCCTGCAGAAAAAATCTGGGACTCTGTGCCACCACTGCGCGCATGACTGAGTGCGCCATTCATTCTGGGAGACTTTGTATGTGCTGAAACACTCTCATTCCACTGTGTTAACACTTGTCAATTTTCTGCACACAAGCAGGATGCATTTTGGGCCTGCAGAAAAAATGTGGGATTCTGTGCCACCACTGTGCGCATGGCTGAGTGTGCCATTCATTCTGGGAGACTTTGTATGTGCTGAAACACTCTCATTCCACTGTGTTAACACTTGTCAATTTTCTGCATACAAACAGGATGCATTTTGGGCCTACAGAAAAAATCTGGGGACTCTGTGCCATTTTTGTGTGTTCTATGATTGTTGCTGTGAGCTCATGATGTCATACTGACATTTTTACAATTAAAGCAGCATTGCAAGACTATTCTGACAGTTCTGAACTGTACTTTTTTATGGTACTTTACATTGCAACAGCCACCACTAGTTACCTCCGAGTCGTGACTTGAATGATACACTTCTTTTCACAATTTATGTCTGCTTTACTTACTTGACTACTTTTTTTCATGTATGAAAAAAAAATGAGCATGCCTTCCAATATTGTTTGGACCAGGTTTGTATTTATTTGCAGCTGCTTTTCAATAACTATTGTTCCGTGGTGTCATAAAACACTGCCTGCTGCATAACAGTTAATTAACAACAGAAGTGATATATAACAACTAATTGATGTGATGGAGAAAAGCAGAGGAAAACAATGACAAAGGCCTGGTCTGCACCAATTTAAAAGGAATGCTCCTATCATTATTTCATACATGAAAAAAGGTAATACAGCAGACTCAACTATTGCAAATTCGCATATCATTCCAGTCAGTCAGGATGTAAGTAAAGGAAGTTGTAACATAGCATTAAAAAAATATAGGTCAGAGTTCTCAAGAGATTGTTGCGCTGCTGCTTTACAGAGATTCACCACATTACATAGTTATGGTAATGTACATAAACTAATAGGTGGGGGCATTACTCCCACTGAAATATTTCTTGCTCCATAGAGTACAATATATTTCTGTGAAAACCACCCATAATTTCATTGCAGTGTGTCATGTGATGGAGGAATTACCGATCAGAAAAGCCACCCACATTCTTCCCCCTTTTCTCAGCAACATTAGAATGTGATGCCAGGTGGAGCACAGGTGCATGCTCCACTATAGTGAATGTCCGGCAGCTATCCCAATGTTTCCTTATGTTATAAGGTTGACATTGTGGTGAAATGTGGGAATGTTTCCACTAACAAGGCTCTTCTTACTGGAAACATGCCCACATGTTTCACCATAAACTGACCATTATAACATAAAGTAACATTCGGAAAGCTGCCGGACAATTGGATATTCACTGTAAGGAGCATGCACACGTGCTCTCCTTGCCATCACGTCCTAAAGTTGCTGAGAAGGGAGGCAGAATGTGGGCAGATTTTCAGAATGGGAATTCCTCCGTCACGTGACACACTGTAATGAAATTACGGGTGGTTTTCACACAAATGTATTGCACTATGTGGTACAAGAAAGATTCCCCTGGAAGGGAAAATGTGTATGATTAAACAACAGCAAAGAAAAAACACACAAAAACAGTACAACACAGTAGTGGGGTGGGGTGGGGTGGGGGCAGAAAACAATCCCTTAACTTACTGTGGCCGTGAGATGCAATGGTGGTCCAGGAGCAGGTGCAGCATTGAAACTATTTGCTGCTGCTGTTGTTCTATTCTGTTCACCTGCCACTGCAAAGCACTGAACCGCTCATTGTTTTCTTCAAGAGCTGCCCACACCAGGGTGATGTCAGACTGTGTTGCAGGGAATGTGGTGGGGTCCACTGCAGCAGGGAATCCAGGTAGTGGAGGTGGTGGTGGAGAGGGTGGTGCTGGTGGCTCTGGTGGCAGTGGTGGTGGTGGAGCAGCTGCTGTACTAGCCCTCCTCCTGCTACAGTAGTGATGAGGCACAACTCCCACCCCAGCAGCACCCTCGGCCACTGCCAGGGAAGGGCCAGCAGCTGGACACCTGGCCCCTTCCATGGCAGCCTGACACTCTGCCCTGTGGTGGTTCAGCATGTGGATGCGCTGGCCACCGGTCCTCAAATGTGTCCCAAAGGGGACATGGCGCACCACCACACCATGCAGATGGCACACCATCACTGTGCTGTCTCTCTCCACAGAGTTAAAAACTCCCACACTGGGGAGCTACAGGTGGGACCAGACAAAGTTCTTGCATGAGTCCCACCACCTACATTTTCCAGAGCCATCTCCTGTGGCTGTGGAGGTGGTGGAGGGGGTGTTGCTGGAGCCCCTACAGCTGCTGATACCGGTGGTGGTGGTAGTGGCAGAGAAGGTGGATGCACAGCAGCCACTGGTGGAACTGGTGCTGCTGCTGCTCCTGTTGCTTGAACATGGGGGGAAGCAACACCCAGGAGTCGGGAGCGGTCCAGCATGACACCACCATCCCGCACATCATGGGTCCGCACTCCCCTCCGACCATGACCACAGTCCAGAGACTCACCTTCTCCTGGGTCCATCCTGACACACACAACAAGTCCCCGGGCTGACACACACACACAGACACACTCACTGACATTCACTGACACACACAGTCAGTCACACACATAAAACAAAACATATACAAAAAAATTCATTAACAAAAAAAAACACAAATGCAATACAAAAACTAAATAAAGATATAGCTTTTAAAAAAGCTGTTGGTTTTCTTCTGAAACACAATTGGCAAGGCAATCAAGCACTTTAACTCCTAGTCTCCTCTCACAATGCTTTCTCCCTCTACAAATGCAAAGGAGAAAGTGAAATTGCTTCTCTGATTCACTTCCTTTCTGCCTGGCTAAAGCATGTGACTTACAGTACTGTAAGCCATGTGATGTGTGGGGGGCAGCCTATTCTCTTCTCACTTCACCTTACTTTGCGATAAGGCATAATGGCAATGTGAAGTGGTAATAATAATGATGCAAAGTGAGCACCTTGCAGTGCCCACTTCGCGTTGTGCTCCGCTAACGCAAAGTGGCCACTCCGCGTCCACTTTGCCGGCAGATTAAAAATTTGTTGCATCTCTATTGGTAATATCTGGCTACTTATAGTTTGGCCATTCTTTAAGCAAGAGTTTTGAAATTCACACACACACATGTTCTGGGTATATGGACAGTAAGATACTAGAGCTTATAATCTTGCTGTTTAATCTGGGGTTTGTGCCTTGCTCTTTAAATTTGAAGCAATCTCACTTTAGCTGTTTTGACTTTATTATTTTTTGCTTTATCAAGTATTGATTACATGTCTCCTATGTGCAACATCCTGAGTGCTTTGGACTGTTGCTTACTTGCAAACATTTCATAAAAATGTCAAGGTAATTTGGCTGCATATACTGTAACTCAGCTGCTGTTACAGCTAGAGCCCTGATTATTGACATGCACACCCTGGTCAACATTCCGTCCTTGTCTACGGGCATATGTGAATGTTGTACATAGGCTGCTACTCATACAGTCCCTGGTGCACTGCACATATTGAACACTATGTTCTGTAAAATGCTGTGAGATAATATATGAAAAGACATATAAATTTATATAAATTATACAAAGTTGATTTTTTTTTCAATATGATTTTTAATGGAGAAAAATGAAGCAGCACAGTCATCACTGCACAACATAAATTACAACTGCAGTGGAGCAAGGATGTACGTTTGCATAATGTGATCAGTTCTAATACAACCTATCTAGAAGGAGCATAACAGAATGATGTCCTAAATCCATAATGAATAACTTACATGATAAGTAAACATTCCCCCAGAATATAACATATGTCCCAGTTAAGGCCCCACTTAAAAATACTCCTCCCTTAGAAGGAGGTCTCACTGAATATAGGTTCATAAAGACAATTCCCACATCACCTCAGATACCACTAAGGGACAAATTCTGAATCAACTTCTGCCAGATATAAACTCCACCTCTGCCATTTCGTTGGACAAGCTGTCAATTTGTCATGAAGAGCCGCAGTAAGATGTTCCATTTCATCTATCCTTAAAACTATTAGTCACCAATATGCCACTTTTGGTATTACCTTAGTCATCCATTTATGAGTAATAGCTATTTTAGCTGCTAGTAAGTATAAAGGCAGAAGGGTCTTATGTCATGAGGGGAAGTGGTCTGGGTAGATGGATACTAGAGTTATTTCTGCAGTAAGTTTTATTTGTTCCCCAAGGCATTCCTTCAGTTCTTCCTGAAGGGAGCACTAGAATGATATTAGGTACAAAGTTAAATTTTGATTTTGCAGCAGAGAGTATCAATTTATACTTTAAAGCCTAAATTGTCAGTATCTTCTGTGTGGGCAGTACTTTTGCCATGTGGGATGTTGGATGAAGCAATTGTGAAGGGATAAATTAGGGAGGACCCTTGTAAAATGTTGTAGCTGCTGAGGCCATGCAAAGCATCCTGTCCTGGTGCTCTGACTGACTGTGTTGTTGCAAAAAGTGTGACCTAACAAGTATCTTATATTATAAATAATTTCCATGGCTTGTGAAGTTAGTAAGTTCTCACATATATTGAAGCAGTTGTTTCCATGCTGCTTGAACAAAACTTGCTCCTGGCATTCAGTCAGCTACCGAAAGATCGTTGACATTTCATATATTCTTCTGAGCACACACACACACACACACACACACACACACACAGAGTATATCTAATGAATGAACTGCCTTTCTTCAATGGACAACAGTTTAAAATAAAATAGAATTCAATTTGTATTCTCACCAGATATTTAAAGATCCCATGCATTACCTTTATATTGGATGTGTTTATTGAAATATGACTAGGGGCCAGCTATTCAGAAATGCACCAAATGCAGGCACAAGTCCGGTGCAGTGCAAAGCCGATATGCCATGGCACAATGAGTGCCATTTTCAGAGGCTGCACACACCAAACTGCATCAGTGCAATGTGGCTGAGTATGGCACACTTGCACCATCGTGCAACAAGGGGTGCACCATGGTGCAACCAGAGAAGGGCCAGTGCAACTGCGGAAGCACTGATCAAAGTGGAGCAACAACAGTGGGGGGGCTGCGCAGTGACATGTGACCCAGAGACACAGCTGTGGAACGACAGTGTCCATGGGCACAGGGCCTGGCCAGCAGAGCACACCAGTGCAGACACAGGCACAGTGCATGGTGGTAGAATGGAGCACAAGTGAGGGAGCACAGCCACCCACAGTGATACCATGCACCATAGCACCCAATGGCTGTCCACAGGTGGTGGACAGGGGCAAGCCTAGCAAATGGATCACAGAACACAGACATGGCATGGGCAGGAGGTGACAGGAGGGGAGGATGGCCAACACAGGGAAGTCAACAGCACCCCCCCAACAGCAAGGCTGCTGAACCCACTGCCATGCCGCAATGGACAGCCACCCCCAGGGCCATGGAGAAAAACACGCCCCGGCCCAACATGCGCACATGCTGCCCACAAGCCGGGCAGTGAAGGAAGCAAGGCCCAGGCAGAGTGGCAGCCCACATGGGACTGGGAACACAACAGGGGATGGAGACACTCTCACCACAGAGGGAGGACAGGGCCAGACAGAGGATCATGGCAGTGTGGGAACACCATGTACACACCCACTGTCCACCCCACACCACAGCCCCATGGCGAGTCTGACACCACACAGCAAACCCAGTGAACTGGGCAATGACCACAGCACAATGCAACACTGCATGCAGCAGGGAACCACAGTAGCAGCACACAGCCCCACCCCCAAACACCATCAACAGAGACAAGTGCATTGTGGAATGGCTCCACACACCACCCACAAAAGAGACATGGACACAGGCATGTAGGTGGAAAAGTTTTATACAACCGAAACAGCAAAACAGCAACAAGAACAGGGGCAGGGACAGGGAAGGTATGAAGAGGGATGGGAATGGAGAACAGGGGCTATACAATGGGGTAGGGGACTCTGGGGAACAGGGCTAACAAGGGTAAAAGGGGCTATGTACAGTGCAGCTATCTGCAGCCACAGCTGGAAGCCCCACCAACATGCTGCCTCTGTCCTCTGACCATCGAAACATGGTGGATTGCCACCACCACATGCAGCACACTCATGACCATGCTGAGTATCCTGCACAGCAGCCTCATCTGCACCCTCCATGGCCTCTGACCTGCAATCCTCCGGACAGCTATGGCAAGGGACAAGACAGGTAATCAGTGACATGGGCCAGGGAACCATGCCCACCCACAAAGCACAACTGACAGCATGAGGACACATCCCTGGAGAGGCCTGCATGGGCTTCTGCAGGGGGGCCAATGGCTTCCCATGTCACAGAACACCACGCCAGTGCAGAGAGGAGAATATCAGCACACAGTGGCCATGGGACCACACAGTGTCAGCCACATGGCACACAGCAATAGTAGTACCGCAGTACAACCGGTGGTATCCGGGTGCATGCCCACCCCACCAACAGCTGGTACACATGGCCAATATCCAGGCCACTGTGGCATGCATGAAGGACCGTGTGCCACACACAGCTGTTAAGGCACAAGGCACGGTTGGCCATACACCAACACCACAGACCCCCCTCACAGTGATGAACAACAGGAGAGTACTCACCAGCACCAGACTGCGTTGCTGGTGCTGGTTGCCCTCCATCAGTGGGCTGCATTGCCCTGGCCTGCTCCGCTGCTGCCCTGGCCCTCCTGCAGTCCTCTGGACATGATTTGTGAGAGACAAGATGCGGAGATCAGTACACAAGCATGGCAGCAGTGCCCCCTCCCACTGCCCACTGTGCGCATGGCTCACCTCTGTCCACCCTGTGGCCCACACACCAACATGGCCACAGCACATACAGCAGCTGGGCATAACACGAGTGCATGGCTGGACAGCTATGTAAACTGTTGTGGCCCATGCCAAGCAGCATTGTTAACATGACAGTTATGTGTCTGGTCTTATGGGCAACATGCAAGAACCCACCCGGCTGTGGCACTGCACCATGCTGCACATGTGCCTGCAACCTCATGAGACTCTCTGGTGTCCTCCTCCTCAGATTTCCATATCTGTGCCTGCACTGCTTGGCAGTGAATGGCATAGTCATCCTCCACTCCAGGGCCTCAGCAACCCTCTGCCCCACCTCTCCCCTGGCCTGCTGCAGGGGCACCAACCTATGCAGTTGCCCCTCAAAGGGCTGGACAACTGCCACCAGATTCACAAGCTCCACCTCACTCCAGTTCACTGCCCTGCACTGTGCCATGGCTCCTATCCAAGGTGGCACTGCAAATGGCGGTGTGTAGCACACAAGCCTGCCTTGTGCAGGATGTGCAAGATGCAACACACTGCCTCAATTGCACAGCATGTGGATGCGCAATGTGTTGCATGATGCGGTACCATTGCACAACACTGGGCATGTGTACAATGCTGGGGTCTAGTGGGGTCATGGGGTCACGTAGTCGATCTGTGAGTCAGAGATCATCAACCATCGTGCAGTGCACTTGTGCACAATAGGGTGCATGGCATGATGAGTGGCACTGCACCTGTGCCACATGTGCAGTGTCGATGCATCATGCATTCCACGCTGTATGCATGATTGAACAGTGGGATGTGCAGTCCACATGTACGCTGCCTGGCATGTGGACTGCGCATGTGCATATTATGCACCACAGGCTTGCTTCAGCACACCACAGCTATGCACAGTGCAGTTCTGTGAAATTCAGATACACTATGCAAATGAGCTCATCAGTTAATACGCAGTGCACTAGGGTGCATTAGTATATCATTACGATTGTGAACAACCTGATTTGTATGCATTGCACCTTATGAGCAACACTGTATGGCACAGGCCATGGGCCGTTATTGCAACCTCGACAGGCAAGTGGAGGATGCTGTAACATTGCAGGGAGACAGCAGCACAGCAGGGTGGGACTGCCCATGGTTATGCTGCTGCTGGCACACTGTGCTGTCCATGTTCACAGGAGGCAACATGTCGGGACATGATCAGGGCAAGGAGTGTGGTCCTGCATGCAAGCACAGGCCCGACTTCACAAAGGTAGAGACAGATGCCATGTTCAAGGCCTACCTCAAGAGGGAGGCCATGTTGAGCAGTGCCATGGACACACCACATGACAGGGCTGCTGGATGGTATGAGGTGGTGGCCTACATCAACCAGCATGGCAGCCACAAGTGGTCAGCACACAAGCACATGGCACACTGCTGGCCACGTGTGGCAGCAGTATGCATAGGGGGGCCACATGGGCACCACATCACTGACACTACTTCCTTCTCTTGCAGCACCAGCTCAACTCTGTGCAGAGGATGGGGTGGCAGCAGCTGCAGCACCTGTGGATGGCACACCAGCTCCTGAGGATGGACCATCCACTTCCACCGGCGTCTGTGGTCCTGACAGGCTGTGGTTGGGTGCCATGGTGCCTGTGGTCATTCTAGACCTAGGGGCAGATGAGGCCCTGGATGTGTTTCTGCAGGACGACAGCCTTGGTGTGCTGAGTGCAGAGATACCATTCAGGGCGGGGTCCAGCTCCGATGATGATGTGATATTGATCCTTGATGGCATTGGCTACATTGCAGGTGTGTTGCCCCTGCCAGCAGCACAGGCTGCATCTGGGCAGAGTGGCATGCCCGCATCTTCACAGCCACATGCCAGCTCTGCAGGTGCAGCAGTGTGCAGTGCCACTGCGATGGCCTGCGTAGGTGGTGGCATGGACACGCAGGTTCAGGGCAGCAATAGGAAGCATGCTGGGTGACAGCAGCAGGCTGTGGGTGCTACTGGGTGGCTGGATACAGGGTCCACTGCTGCTACACTTTTTGAACACACTACCCCACTGTGCAGCACCCACCAGAGTGGAAGGCTGGACACCATGGCAGGTCCCCCCCCGCAGATCGGCATCCCGGCCTGGAGATGCAGGATGTAGACTGGCTGGCAGTGCAGATCTGGCTGCTGCAGGCATCCATTGAGCAACAGGTGTTGTTCACCACTGGGGTGCATGCACTGTGGGCAGATCTGCTCCAGCTTGCAGAGCAGCAAGACAGGGGCACTGCACAAATCCTGGAGAGGCTGCAACACATGCAGGAGACCATGACTGCATCCATGGATCACATTTCTGGTGCAATTTTGGATGGCTTTGTATTGCTGACTGCCACTGGGTGCTGGTGTGTGCAGTGGACCCCCTACAGTGTGCTGTCCACCACACAGACCCAGCATCGGGCAACCCCATCACAGTGGATGCTGGGTTTGGATGCAGGCATCCGTGACAACCTGGGGCTGGCCTGTTTGGATACCTACACCCCCCCACATGGACACAGATGTGTTCCCACACATCCACCTCTGAGCGAGCCTCTGACACACCTCCCCATGGCTGATGTGCAGCCTGCAGCTGCCATTTGGCCATGGCATGGCCACCCACATGTCCGTAGTGGCTGTGAGTCTATGTGGCTGCCCTGAGGTGTGTGCTGCCCTGCCCTCAGTCTGCTGCTGCTGCCCTGTGTGCTCATGGGCACTGTGTGTGTGTGTGTGTTACACATCTGTGTGCATGCCAGCATGCTGTACTGCATGCTGTCTGTGTGTGCCTACTGGGTGCTGGGACATGTGGTGTGGGCTTGATGAGGGTATACTGGCACCAGTTTTTCCTGTGCACTGGTGCACTGCATCTGACCCATGTCATCGACCACTGCCTGTGTATGTGTGTGTGTGTGTGTGTGTGTGTGTGTATGCATGTGCAGCATGTGTGTGTGTCTTACTGTATGTCAGTGTGTCCCACTCCCTTCCCTCCTCTGCTTTGCACTACTGTCTGTGTATGCCCCTCACCATGCACACCCCTGCATGTGTGTGGTGTGCTGGTCTGTGTGGCCCATGCATGTGTGCCACAACACCTACCTGCATTCTCCAAAGTGTTCCTGTCCAAACGTGTCACCGTGGCATTGGGCCTGCTGTATCAGTTGGGGGTCCTTCCCCCCAAGTGGGCTGCACACCCCCTTCTGGTCCATTGTCACCATTGTCCCCGCTAATGTTGCCTTCTTCAGCCTCGACAACTATCCCACGGTCAATGGCCATGTTCTGCAGTATGCAGCAGGCCAGGAATAGGCTGCAGGCTTTCGAGGGGCTGTACTGTAGGGCACTGCCTGACCTGTATAGGCAATGGAATCACACCTTCAGCATGCAAAAGACATACTCGATGATGCTGTGCGTGCTGGCGTGAGCCTCGTTGTAACATTCCTCTGCAGGCACGATGGTCGCCAGTAGGGGGTGAGCAGCCAGGGCCTTAGCGGGTATGCACTGTCACCTGTGTGGAGAGTGACATGGTTAGCCCTCTGCTATGCTGTTCTGTGCCCCTTGCCCTGTCCATGGCACCCACACCACCACACACACCCTGCCTTCCCCAACCCCAGGTCTGCCATGCCACTTGCCCCTGGCCCATGCCATACTCAACCACAAGGTGGCCCGTGGGGATGTCTCCACATTTGAACCTGTGGCACAGCACAGAGTTGTGCCAGATGAATGCATCGTGTGAACTCCAAGGGTGTGTGGCACACACATTGATGAGGCGCCCCATGGCATCGCACACCACCTGGCAGTTGATGCTTGGCTTCCCCTTCCTGTTGATATAAGCAATGCCTTCAGGGCCAGGTGGCATGTGGATGCCCATGTGGGTGCAGTCAATGGCTCCAATCATGCCAGGTATGCATGCAACCCTGTGGAAGGCCTGCATGTTTGCTGTAAGCTCCACCTGCATACTGGGGAACCATATGAACTCCGAAGCATGTGGCAGCAGGGCATTGAGGAATTGTGTGAGGAGGCAGGATGTGGCTGACTAAGTAATACCCATGGTGTCCCCTGTTGGTCATTGGAAGGTGCCCGTGGTGAGCAGGCACATGACTGCGGTCACCTTTGGTCTCCACGGACATGGCGTGACTATGTCTGGTGGGTGCCTTTATCTCCTTACTGCACAGCTCACAGAACTGCTTCAGAATGGCCCTGTTCAGATGGTACTGGCCTATGATCTCGGTGTCAGTTTAGTTCTCGAATGTGCTGCGGGCATGGTACCACCTGTGTCAGGCATACCCCCACCGGGCCCTTCATCGGCCATGGAGCTGTTCCCCCTGCCTCCTCACACCCCTCATTAATGCCTCCATCAGAAATGGTGCACTATCCATCCCTCCTTCTCTTTGATTGTCCCCCTGGGTGGATGGGTGCCCGTCTGTCTGTCTGTCTCCCTGGTGTGCTGTTTGTGTTTGTATCTCTCTCTCTTCCTCTCTCTCTCTCTGCCCCCTCTCTCCATTTCTCACTGCATCTCTCTGTCTCACTCTCCCTCTGTGTTTCTCAGCACAGGGTTGTGCATCTGCTGTTTGTGTGTTTGCACCCTGTTTTTATGGGAACAGGTCTGGGTGGCACATCTTGGGTTTGCTCCAGACTTGCGCCATGGCTTCACTGTTGAATATCCCATTGTGCTGCCTATTCATGGGAATTCCCCCTGCACTTGCCCTGCATACATTTTATTGGCGCAATGGGATTTGCTCTGCACCGCAGCTCCCATTGAATATTGCTTGGTGGTGCATCTTTGTACTTGCACTGGCACAATTCAATTACACCTTGTGCATGTGCTCTGAATATTCAGGCCTAGTAATATACAGCAGGGAATGTCCGCAGAATGACATTTTTGCTGGGATTTTTAAATTATGCACTATTGTCATTGGGGCTGAATGAAACCTTAGATTTATCTCCATTTCTCTAAACATGTTTCCTAATTATTGCTTGATTATTTCAGCTGGTTTTTAGCAAGCACCCAGACAACTCTCTGTTATTTAATTGAACACAAG
Organism: Neoceratodus forsteri; assembly: GCA_016271365.2. Taxonomy (NCBI): domain Eukaryota; kingdom Metazoa; phylum Chordata; order Ceratodontiformes; family Ceratodontidae; genus Neoceratodus; species Neoceratodus forsteri. The sequence continues at coordinate 320,227,429 of CM028134.1, forward strand.
TGTTAAATTTAAAATAATGGCAGTATCATCACCAGAGAATATGATGTTTACCTGGGTTCAGTCAAAAACAGGTTCCAATACATTGACCTTCAGTTCTCAATATACATGGGGTGAGATGGGGGAAGGAAATAGGTAGATATGTACCTATTTGTTATTGTGATACTTACCTTTGACTATAAAGGCGACAGGAATTAGATTATGGGTGCACTGGGACATAACATTTTTTTATTAACAGGTCCCTCAGAATAAACAGTCTTAAATAGTTGTTTTTCTCCATGCCAATTTTAAAATTGATACATACCAAAATGAAAATTTGTTTACTGGTGACTTAAAAAGTTGAAGTTTCGAGAGTGAAATATCAGGGTGTTAATTGAAATTAGATCATTAGATCATCCCCACAGAGGATATAGCAGGATGGACTTACAACCTACTGTTTGAGGGGACAGACATGCATGTCTCCTCCCTTGTGTTTTTTTTAATGAAGCTTGCACATTCTATTATAATTAGTCAACTGACGGCTCAGAAAAGAATGCAATAAACATTTTGACCTTTACCAAATAATCGATATGGAATTTAAAAATCTGTGGGCATTTCTTTCTTGGATATCATAGAAGGAGTAAGCACTTTGCAATGTAGGAAAGGTGACATGCAATGTACCCATTTTCCCTCATACAATAAGTAAGGTAAATTATGAAGCTGATAATAACAAATAGGAACATATATTGAGGTTTGTGCACCATCCTTGAGCAATTATGGCTTTTTTCATGACAATCAAGGTAACAAAACTGGGTGTTTTAAAATGGAAAATTATCAACATGAAAAAAATATGTTTCCATCAATTCTGAAAGATTAAAATGTACCAGAAGGAAATATTTGGGTTTAATGTGATTTTAGAGTGTCCCCATAAATACTACAACAGTGTACTGTAGATTTACAACATATTGATCGAGGGGACAGAAATATGTGTTTCCTCCCTCATATTTTTTAGTAAAGCTCACATTTTGTTACATTTAGTAACCTGGATGTCCTAAAATGAACGCAGTAAACAATACAACGTTTGCTAAGTAAATAATATGGAATTTTATAAATCAGTGGGCAGCTCTATCATGGATGTCACAGAGGGAACATACACTTCACAAAAGGGAGATGGCAATGTGCAGCATCCGAAGCTGATGAAAAATAAAAACTCCTGTTAAGAAAGATAATTAATACAATACAATATATCATGTGAAATTGATATGAATATTAATTGTTAATATACACTTGTATCCCCTTTTTCCTAATGCCCCCAATCTCTTTTGCATGGAATCACAAATATAGCACAGTATTGCTTATCATACTGAAATGGAGACATTACCAACTAAAGTTGGCTGGAGTTATTTTAATTGATTCAGCCATTGGTAATTGATCTGCTGTTTAAACATGTATACATAATTTTGGAGGTACCTTTTGTGCAGTATTTGAGGTAATTGAAATAGACTGTGATATGCATGAGGATACATCTCTCACTGAAATAAGGGATTAGTACATTACAAGAACATTTTATACAATACACCTGGAAAAATTCATAAGAGGACAATTAAAAGAGAATGAGAGCGGTATCCTAGCATTCCTCCTGACAAAGAGGTTGGTGGAGCCTCGATGCACTGGGTCTTTTATTCCCGGCTGCCTTTGTTTGTTATTTTCATGTGGTGATGGAAGTAGTATGGAAAAAGGGGTGAGAACTAAATAAAAAATTTTGCAGCATCACCCTGGTCCACAAGTACAACTTTTGTGTGGTACTTTAAAGTAAGCAAGGGCAAGTCAAGACAATTTTATTTCTAGAGCACCCTTTCCAAAAGGCCAGCGTGCTTCACTAACACAATAAACAATTTTGGCAGCATATGATAAAACTACTATAGAAGCATGATGTAGGGTAATGGGGCAAATAACAAAAGCTTTTATTTTAAGGGAGGGACTCTGTTTGAAAACATTATCCAGACATTCATGCTGTATCTTGTCTTTAAATGTCACATCAATACAAAGCTGTCATTGAACTTAAACCAGCCATGCTTGTTATTCATCGTGTTCTTTTTTTTAAAGTAATAATGTATTTTTGGCAAAAATATTTGGCATTGACAAATGCCAGTTTTGTATGGGCTTGAATGAAAAAGCCCATATGAGAAAAGCAGAAGTAAGTCATGAAAGAGGATATAAAATGTAAAAAACAAATTGGGGGCCATTTTTCCATCAGTTATTCGCAGAATCCACCTAACAGAATCGCGATGAGCAAAACAGGTGTGGTTGTTTTTCTGTATGATGTCTTTTATGTGGGGTGTGAAATTTTGTTTAGGAAAACAAAGGAGAACAAAATTTTGGCAAATGAAAAAGGAGTTTTCCCCTCTCAGAAAAATTATTGGTCCCAAACAAAAAAGGATTCTTGTTTTGTATCATACTGCCAACCTGAAGTGCTTACTGAGTATGCTCAGAAAATAATTTTTTAATTTTCTAAATGAAATAACTTTGGAATGGATTAATATTTTTTTCACCAAACCAGCAAAAGCCATTTCTGTGGGCCAGCCCCTTTCTTTTCTGAAACTTTCAGACCAAAATTCCCAAAGCTTCTGGGTGGTAGCCAAATTCAAAGATGACCCAGCAAAACCAATCAGAAAACACACTTGAAAATTCACTTTTTGCACTATCCATTACTCAGAATCCACACATCATACCAGACCAAAACTTGGCACATCCACAGATTTCCCACAAGACCGACCATGCAAAATTTCATGCAAATCTGAGGAACAGGTGCAAAGTTATTAAAGTATAAAAATGGGGGTGGGGGTTAACATTAAACTGCCTACTCAGCCCTAAAGATAGTGGCAGTACCATGCCACTATAATATATTCTTTGCAAAACATTTCATTAATGTATCAGTTAAGGGTTAGTGGCAAAGTGGGAAATTTGATGCTAGGGTTTCACCCCTGCCGCTCTCCCCAAGCAGCAAAAGGAAAAAACTTTAGGGTTCTGGGTCTCTGAAGTCTTGGGGAATCAGTGGTGAGGCCTTCCTTGGGGTTCTGAATCCTAATGCTCACTGCTAACCCCAGTCCATGGCCTCCTATCCAAAGTACAAGGTACAGCTCTAAGCTTGAGCCTCATATTGATATACTCTTCAAAGGCAGAGCAGTATTTCTCACTATATGTTGCCAATACCATGTGTTGTAGCTTTCTTCATGATGGACCCTGCAGGCCCTGCATGAAGAAAGGAGAGCACAGCTGACCTTGTTTGCTCAAGGAACAGCATGGGCATTTGGGTTGACAACCCCAAGAAAGCTCACACCACTGATTTGCCAAAACTCCAGATACTCAAAACCCTAACTTTTTTCCTTTTGTTGCTTGAGGTGTGGGGGTGGGGAGACAGGGTTGGAAACCCTAACACCACATTTCCCTACTTTTGTGGTGTTAATTTGAACCCTAACTGGTACATTAATTAAGTATTTTTTAAAAAGGATTTCTTTTCCTTTTGAGATAGTGGCATTGTATTCTTATTCATGCAGGTCTCATTGGGACCTCCATAAAGACATGCAGATGTACAGGGCCTAAGGGAAGAAAGGGAAGACTCTGTTCATCTATGGAAATGCAGGGTCCTAGTGTGCCGTGCAGTTCCATGTAGCAATGGACGCCAAGAATTCATGAGAATTTCAGGTGGACTGCAGAACTGCAGGACTCTGTGTTCTCTGTGCTTCCATATAGCTGCAGATACACATGCACAGGGAAAAGAGTCCATCTGCCAGCCAATGCACAGGGGCTTCTGCCACCCACGGGTGCAGATGTTCAGGGCTCCTGACAAGAGAAGAGTTGTCTTCACTATTTGGGCAATCAATGTCATGGCAACAACCCAATTTAAGTTACAACACATAAATTATGATATGCAATCAAATTTCAAGTCAAGCAATCAATTTTTGCAACAAAATGAAAAATCATGGTGTGCAATCAAATTTTGTGCTGAAAAAACTAATTTTCTGCCATGAAATGAAAAATGATAGTGCACAATGAAATTTCATGTTGTGCAATCAAATTAAATCATGCAATTCAAAATTTAATTTGAAGTGCAATTTCATGTCAAAGCACCAATATGAGCCCCAGAACAAAATAAATTATGATCCACACTGAAAATATAACGTGAAACCAATTATAGTTGTGCAATGGGAAATTATGATCCAAAATCAAATTTCATATTGAGCAACCAATTTCTGTTTTCACAGGTACAAGTTATGATCCAGAACCAAAATGTGTTTCCTATAGACTTTTTTTTTGAATCACAATTCCAAAAAGGTTTTGCAAGTCAAACTTACAGTAGTTTTGTATTCATCACCACACAAAACTAGAATTAGAGACCAAAATCAAAGTTTATATCCAGCAACCAGTTTGTCATGCACAAAGATAAATTATGATCTGCAATGAAAGTTCTTATGGAGCAACCAATTATTTGCTGAAAAATAGAAATTAAGATACACAATCAAATTTCATTGTGAGAAATCTAAGTCACAAAACCAAAAATTCTGATGTACAATCAAATTTCAAGTCAAGAAGCCAATTTTTTAGCATGAAATGAAAAATCATGGTGCACAATCAAATTTCATTCTAAGAAACCAATTTTTTGCCACAAAACGAAAACTTCTGATGCTGAAATTTCATGTTGAAACACCAATTTTCTGCTGTGAAATGACAATTTCTAATGTACAATTAAATTTTATGCTGAGAAACCAATTGCCTGCTACAAAATGAAAAATTCTGATGCCCAATCAAATTTTGTGCTGAGAAACTAGCTTCCTGCTGTGAAGTGAAAAAATGCTGTGTGCAATCAAATTTCATGCTGAGAATCCAGTGTTCTGCTGAGAAATAAAACATTCTGATGTGCAATCAATTTTCATGCTGAGAGCAAGTTTTCTGCTACAAAATCAAAAATCATGGTGCACAATCTGATTTCATCCTGAGAAACCAATTTTCTGCTGCAGTACAATAAATCAAGTTGTGCAATCAATATTAATGCTGCAAAACTACAGTAATTTACTGCTGTGAAATAAAAAATAATGCTGGGCAATCAAAATGTGATTCCAACAGACTTTTTTTGAATCAGAGTTAAAAAATAATTTGGCAAGTCAAATTTATTTTCACACCACCTTACCAGTGCAACACAGAAAAGCTTGTCAAAATTCAAAAAAATGGGGAAGAAGTTAACATGGCCAGGTGAAATACACAAAAAACACATTTATTATCATGATTTTTTTCAATTCAATTTATTTCACCTGTGCGTGGCAGCGATGGTACCATGTCCACTTATCTGCCCTGTACATTGACCCTTAATGATTCCCTGGCTCAGCGTAAAACTTAGTTGTGAGATGGGGAGAACTGTTGCTTACCCCCATGGAGGGGGCCCCAGAGGGGAATGAGGGGGGAGACTGAGATAACACTTGAGCCCCTGCCCCTGCTTATGTTGGGCTTTGTTCAGGCTGGAGGGATTGGGACTCCTTCAGGGGCATCCTTAGTGCACACATGGATGTTTTTTTCCAACTTAAACCCCCCATAGGCATGGATGTGCAATGACATATAGCAAGCGAAGGGCATGCTCCTGCAACCACCTGCAGGTTGTCTGCTTTCACCTCCTCCCATTCCTTGTTGTCCCCAGCTGCAGTGCCCCCAGTCTTCACTGAGAATTGCAAGTTGCCAGGGATCCACATCCCACCCACCCCCCAGGAGAAGAGAGCAGTCCTCTGGATGCTTAATCCTTTCCTCCTCAGCTGACCCCTAATGACCCAGGCTGGCTCCCAAACCCAGGTCACTGGCAAGGTGTGAGGTAAGGAGTCCAGCGACTCAGCCCTCTGCACCACTGGGCCGGCTTTATTATCATGACTGACTGAAAAAATCCTCAGAACCTGAACCAGCATGTTGTAATGAGGTGGATTCATGTTTTTTTTTTTTTCTATTATGGCTGCTGTAATAAAAGTTTGAATTAGTAGTTTGTTACTGAGGTGAAAAACAAGATGGCAGCTCTCACAAAATTAAAACAATTTCTGGTCTCAAACACATCTCATGAAACTAAAAATAGTTTTGTGACACCAAAATTTGGTGTCATATCAGAATGGCATCCCTAAAACCCTATCGAGCATGCGCAGAACAGAAAAACACAACATTTTAAATCCTTATTACTCTGGAACTATTTAATATTTTTCATAAAATTGTCAAAAGGCACTACCTTGTCACAGCATGCTTCTACCTTGAAAGTATCAGGAAAATAATCCCACTCCATGCAGACTGTAGGGCAGAGCAAACAAATCTCATGTTAAGTATAGGGAAAAAAATAGATAACTTCAGGAATATGACATATTCAGATCTTAGAAACCGCACATGCTGTCATCACAAAACTTTACACAGATGTAGACCTTGCCAACTAGACAACACATGCAACATTTTGGCTAATTTTGTTAAACACTGCCAAAGCTATTAAAGTGCCAAGCTATGGGTTTAACATCGAACACCCAATACAAATTTAATCATTGATTGCATGCAACAGGATAATTGCACTTCAGTTACATGTTTGTTGCATGCAACTACGTTGCAATGCAATCACAATGTAGTTACACGCTAACTACAGTGTAGTTAGGTGACACTTAAAGTGTCAGTTAGTCTGAGAGCCACAGCCATGGTTCTCTGATGAATCTGACCTACCAGGCTGCCACCCGCAGTCCAGGTCTGAAGCCACCAACCCCTCACAGAAATGCAGGTAGTCTGAGAGCCACTGTCATGGTTCTCTGATGAATCCAACCTGCCAGACTGCCACCCGCAGTCCAGGTCTGAAGCCACCAGCCCCACACAGAAATTCAGGTATGGACTTGCCCTCAGGGACTGATTACCTCCAGGAAGGGAGCCCTAGCTGCCAATTTTTTTGCTTTCTTTACATGAGGACAGTTGTCTCTGGGTTTAAACGCAGAGTCTTTTACTGCTGTGGCCCACTGGCTGCAGTCAGCCCCAGGAGCACTCCGATTGGCTTCATATAGCTCTGCACTGTTAATGTTTGACTATATTGAGCTAGATTATGTTTTCTGTTAGAACTGTCTTGTTTGTATTTTATAGCTGAAGTTTTTTGATTTAATGTAAATGCCTGTGTTGTGTTCCTCATAAGACCAGTAGCAATCTCAGCTCAGGCCTTTGAACTCCCCATTCACCTTTTTATGCTAGTATTGTGTTTTAAATAGCACTGTTATTGCCCACTCAGTCTTGGAGGCACCTTGCCTAACATTTTGGTCTGCAACAACCCCCCTGTTTAAGCCAGTCTGCATTTCTTTTTAGCTCCATGAGCAGCCCCATCCCTCTGATTTTCTTATTTAATTCTCCTCTGCCTTCTCCTTCCAAGTAATCTGAGAGCCACAGCTGTGGTTCTCTGATGAACCAGACCTGCCAGACTGCCACCCACAGTCCAGATCTGAAGCCACCAGCCCCTCAAAGAAATGCAGGTACGGACTTGCCCTCAGGGACTGATTACCTCCAGGAAGGGAGGTCTAGCTGCCAATTTTTTTTGCCCACCCACCAACCCACCCCCCGGTCCTGATTAAATACACATAAACCCCACCCCGGCCTTCTAGCTCACTCCTACTGGTTATTGCCAGCCATGCCTCATTAGTTATCTGGGCCCTTAATTTTTCATTGGTATCCCATCCTCCCATAAGATCTACTCATTTCCTTGACCATCTCAAGGAACTGTTGCAAATCCTGTGTTTATTACTGGTAAAAGGAAATATCTCCATGTTAAGAATGCCATCTGCGTCTATCCTTCTCTATAGTTGCCTTATATCACTTTGTTATACTCTACCAAAATTTCGGTTTGCAACTCGGACATAGGCCAGTTTCCTTCCTCTATCATCTACCAAGATATAGCCTCCCACATTAGACCATGACATCCTACATCAGGGATGTCTCCTCTATGGTCATGCCCCCTCCTCCCACCAGGCCATAACTATGGAACAGGTGCCATTCCCAAGGATGGTGTCGGCTCTATCAGTTCTCTATGTTTTATCCCTAGCAAATAGCAATCCTTCCCTTAACACAGCCACCGCTAAACCAATGTATGCTAGAAGGAGTAACAAAAGAATATTTAGCAGGCTAAGACACCACCTTAAAAAACTACTACTGCTTCTCTTACTCTGTTCAGGAAATGTTGAATTAAACCCAGGTCCACCTATTTCTCTGGATGCCCCTGGGGACCTCCCTCAATATAAAGGGATTAGCTTTCCCCATATCGATGTATGCAGTTTGCTAAAGAAGACTGACTCTATACAGACCTGGGCTCTACATGCATCTCCTGATTTCTTCATGATAACTGAATCCTGGCTCACACCCTCGACCCCAGACAAATCTATCAATGTACCCGGATATATCATCTACCACTGTGATAGACCGACTAGAGGGGGAGGGGTTCCAATATATGTCAAAAGCAAATTCATAGTCACAGTCTTTGACTGTACCTCAAAGGCTAAGGAATTTGAATGCCTTGCTCTAAAATTATCACTTTCCAGTGAGAAATCACTCCTTATGGCAGCATGCTACCAACCACCGTCTGGTGGCTGGCACTTCTGCCACACCTTCAAAACCTTCTTGACTCTGCTAATACTGAGTGTATTCTAATGGGGGATTTCAATCTAAATTGGAATGATGACAGCACTAAGAAATTGAAGGATCTATGCGATGTTAATGGTCTGTTACAAATGGCAGCTGCTATAACCAGGCCTAACAGAAAAAAACCAGAGCACAGCACCCTCCCCGACCTTACACTAGTAAACAGCCTCACACTATCTCGCATACTGGAGTATTCTTCAACGATATAAGCGACCATTGTGCTACTGCCTGCATCAGACATCCTTCCCAAATAAAAACGGTCTCCAAATTCAAACTGAAAAGATGCCTAAAAAAGTTCTGCCAGTACACTTTCCTGAAAGATCTAATCAACATTCATTGGCAGGATTTCTATCTAGCCCCCACCTTTAACGAGGCATTTAACATCTTTTACAGCCTCTTACTGGGGTTAATAGACAAACACACCCCACTAAGACTGATCAAATCAAAAAATAAAACTCCTGGCTGGTTCTCTCCCATCCTGAAGAAAGCACTTAGGGATAGGGACTACTGGTGGAGAAAAGTGAGGAAATCCCACCTGGAGGCTGATTGGTTAGCATTCCGTACATTAAGAATGCTTGTACCAAGCTAATTAGGTTAGGAAAAGCTAGGTACTTCCAAAAAGAACTAGAAGACAATAAAAACAACTCTGCCAAATTTTGGAACATCCTCAAAGAAGTCGAAGGTCAGTCCACTTCCAAACAAAATTGTGTCTGATGGTACCACCTATATGGACAAAGCTGATATACTAGAGAAGCTTAATGATTAGTTTGCCACTGCAGGGCTTGCCTTTGACACTTCACCTATCAGCAAACTTAGCCCGGCAAGAGACTACACTGTTGGCTTCACTGATAAGCACAACCAAAACCATCCGCATCCCACTCCCTTCAGTTTCCTCACAATTACATTCAAGCAAGTGGAGGACCTCCTCCTTTCTCTGGATACAAAAAAGAGTGCGGGTGCAGATAATATTGAACCTTACTTCCTAAAACTTGGCCATACCTATCTGACTGCCCCCATTACTCACTTATTCAACACCTCTCTGATCAGGGTGAGCTACCTGACTTGTAGAAAACTGCCCACATCCTACCATTATTCAAGATTGGGGATCCGAGTGATCTGAACAATTACCGGCCTATTTCTATACTATCCGTCCTCTCTAAATTACTTGAAAAAATAAATTGTCAACATCCAACTTAGAAAACATTTGGATTCACAAAAGTTGCTAAACTTGGCTCAGTCCAGCTTCAGAGCCAAACACAGTACTGTATCAGCTCTTGCCAAAGTAACTACATACTGGCAAATGGCCTTGGACTCTAAGAAGCATGTATTTGCCCTGTTCCTTGATCTAAGTAAGGCCTTCGATACTATGGATCATACCATCATGCTTACTGCACTGAGTAACATTGGACTTGATAGTTCTGCCATTAAATGGTTCACCAGATACCTAACCAATAGGTTACAACAAGTCAAAGCCATAGGAGATCTGTCCCCAGAAAAATCCTTGTTATGAGGAGTCCCACAAGGCTCCATCCTGGGCCCTGTCCTCTTTGCAATATACATCAATAATCTGGACTCACAGCTGGGCACAGCAAATGTGTACTTATTTGCAGCTGATACTGTACTCTATACCACAAAATCATCCTCGGATCTGGCCCATGAGTACTTACAGAAAGACTTTGTCACCCTCCAATACAACCTTCTCACTCATAAGCTCCTCCTCAATGCCAAAAAGACTAAAGCAATGATTCTCTCACCAAAGTCTACTTCCGGATGTCCACATATCACACAGATCCAAACATTCTTAGATGAACCCCTTGAAGTAGTTGATACCTTTAAATACCTAGGGTACTGGCTGGATAATAAGCTCAACTTTCTGTGCCACTTAAATGGAACCTCAAAGAAACTAAGACAGCGATTAGGTTTATTCTATCGCATTAAACACCTACTCATGTTAGAAGCCAGAATGAGACAAGTACAAACTACATTCCTACCTACACTGGACTACGCTGACTTCCTTTACAGTCATTGCCCATCAACGATGCTAAACAAACTGGGCATCCTTTACCACCGAGCTTTAAGATTTATCTTAAATCTACCCTGTCGTACACATCACTGTCGTCTAAACCAGGTTTCGGGATGGACCTCACTCTCAACTAGAAGAAAAAGGAATGCTCTCCTCTGTTTTTTTAGAGCATTATCAGATAACCTCCCTGCATACATCTCGAACATCTTCAAATGGGCTAAAGGTTCCTATGGCCTGAGACGCTTCTCCTTAATCTCCTTCCAGATTCCTAGAGTGAAAACTATCCTGGCTCAGCAGCAATCAACTTTACTTCCATCACTTTGGAACACTATGCAAGATTCATTAAAATTATCCTCACTTCCAAGAATTTTCACATTCAAAGCTCTATTAATGGATTATCTGAGTGAATCATGCAACTGTTTTCACGCGTGACCCCTAAGCCCCGTGTGCCACTCTCAAATCCTACGCATAAGTATCTCATCCACCTCATAGTCCTAACAACAGAAACCTAGGACCTACAAGCCTAGTTCCCTTAATCCAAGATGGCCCTGCCTATTCTCTACCTTTTACCTATTCTGACCTCCCTTTTGGCTGCCTACTCTTTCACACCAATTTCTACCCTATTCCTCAATACCTCCTTATTTTTTATCATTTAGGTATGAGCTCTTACTTAGTGGAGACTATATGGGATTGTTGTCTCTTCTCATTTCAGTAAAGCTTATCATTGTGTACCTTTGCATGTTAATTATGTTGACTGGTATGTATAGGCCCATATTGACCGGCACCTTCACAATGTTTTTTCTTTTATTTTTTTTGCACCGTTGTCCACCGTAATTGTAATCTTATGAAGTGTACTGTACTGTATTAATGCCCAGGACCACCTTGAAAATGAGCTTGCTCAATGGTGTTTATGCCTGGTTAAATAAAGTGATTGGTTGATGACATCATTCTTAAAGTTAATTGTACTTTCAGCACTTTATATTTGTTTGTACATCTCCCTTGTTTGTCCTATCCTCCAGGTTGCACCTGGAAATGAGCTCCAGCACAGTGTGTCTTTCCTGGTCAATAAATGTTAAATTAAATAAATAGAAACACTTTTTCAAAGTTGTATTTAATGCCTTTGTGAAACTGGAAAAATTATGTTAAAAACAGAACATTTGCTCAACAAAGATGGGACTCAGCTATATCTATGTCAGGTTCATTACAGAAAGAAAAATTTGAAAAGGTAAAAAAAAAACAGTTCTCTGAAAGCACAATGGCTTCTTTGATAGTGGAATGATCCCATTGGATTGCTCTCATATGTGCTGTGCAAGGTCTCTTTGAGCTGTGCAAACATAGTATTACACAGTGTGAATCTGGACTTAGTTTTGGACTCCCTATATTCAAAGCTTCTTTTTACATGTTTTAAAGTGGTATGTGCTGCAGCACACAGTTAGGGATTGCAGACATGAAAATGAGTGGGGTAGCCTGCATGAACTGCACAAAGCAATATTCAAAATAAGTAGTGCAGAGCAATTACTGCTGTTCAAATTCATGTTTTAACTGCACATAAAGTATGGAACCACTTTCAGACTGCTCAGAAATGCAATCTGTGGCTTTGAATGCATTTAACAGCACAGATGTCCACTGTTCTGTGCCAGTTCAATCAGCAAGGAGGACACTTATGTAAACAGGGGTGTGTTTGTGCATGATCAGGTCACAATATCATACCACTACTTACATTAGATACATAGAAATTGTTGATAGATAATGGCCAATTGGCCTATCCAGGCTGCCTATCCTACCTGACTATTTTGTTATGGCCCTAGCAGCCATCCCACCCTTTAGTGTCTGTCAACCCTCCAACTTAGGACCTATACCTGTCTCACTCCCCCTTTAAACTCATAATTGATTTTGTTCTTACAAGTTCTTCTGGTAGTTTGTTGCAGTTGCCCAATATTCTTTCAGTGAAAAAGTGCTGACATATTTCTTAAATCTCCCTCTTACCAGTTTCAATGAGTTTCCCCATATCCTTGTTTTTGTGCTCAATGAAAATATAGCCTTGTAGTTTACCCTGTACATTTATTGGAAAGTTTTTATCATGTCCCCTCTTTCCCTCCTTTTCTCAAGGATATACAGTACACATCCAAGTTCTGCCGCATTTCCATGTGGTTTATGCTGCCAGGCCCTGGACCTTCTTAGTTTCTCTGCGCTGTACTGCTTTCACATTATCCCAGTCTTTTCTCAGATATGGACTCCTGTACCTTGTGCAGTATTCCAGATGTGGTCTCACCAATGATCTGTATAGTGCCATGCCACAGTAACATAACAGAAATGTAGTCATAAGCATGAACATCACTCTAAGCACAGCACATTAGTAGCCAGTGCTACAATGTAATATTATTATACTACATTGCAGCTGTAATAGCCATACATTAACACTAGGCTGTTGCCTACCTTTCCGGCAATCAAAAGAGGGAAGTCATGTTAATGAGATTGCAATGGCTAGATAATGAGCTGGTAATGACCCCATAGCATTTGGAATGGGAACGGGCTCATATGCATGGGGGCATTTGAATATAGCCCCTTAGCCCAACACCGCTGAAATGCTTAAGGCACACTAATGACATTGTTCCTTGGCTGCTTGTTCCATATACAGTGTAATCCTCTCCTCTAGCAGGGTGATGTGCTTCACAATGGTGCAAACCTGCTGATGCCTTGTACTGCACTGCACTCTGGAGACATATTAATACATGCTTTATAAAATCACTTTGTGTTCGGTGCAAATATATCACCTTATGTGCTTCACACACGATAGTGTTAGAAGATGGGACATTGCATGGTGCAGACTTTAACTTCTGAATATCAGGTCCATTATGACTGAATCAGGTATCAGATTAGTAAACTAATCAAACTGATCTTGATTGTTTACTTGGAGAATACTACACCACAAAGGCTATTCTTTTTTTCCCTGTGTCACTGCTTGCATGTATTTACAGTACTATTCTAGCATCACTCCACCATGGATCACCACACTAGTGACATTTGAGGTTTGGTAACTTAGGATTCAAACCTGATCTCCTGGTTTACAGGCCTGTGCCCTAACCACTAGGATATGTTGGCTGTGGTTTTGTAAGTTGTATCTTGGGTCAGTTTGACTAGTAAACTGATCATTAATCAGTTCAGTTGGTAGACTGACCCTGGATCGGTTTGTTTGCCTAGTATACTGATCCTTATCCTGAATCAGTTTGGCTGGCATAATGATCCCGGAGCAGTGGTGGTGGACACAATCTAACTTCATCAGGGAAATGAGGACCTGAGGTAGTACATGATAAAGAGCAAGCTGCAGTATACTCAGAGCATCACCAGATCCTCCTTAAATGTGAAATTTCTTCCTTCTAGAGGATGAGAGTTTAAACCATGGTCCTATCTGCCTTTTCCAGAGGTTCAGGTGATTTATTTATTTATTTGCGTTTGTTAACTGGGTAAGCACACCAGACAGCCAAGTGCCTATTTTCAGGTGCGACCCGGGAGGGTTACAAGGTAAATGCGTACAAGTACAGTAAAGAAGTCAAATTAAGCATACAGAAAATAACAGGCATCACCGGGATAACTCTAGGTAGCTAACAGCATTTGAGAACAATCAGGCACTTGATCAATACAGTAATGGTGCATACAGGATGGATTAGGAGGCGAACGGCAGTATACATAACAGGTTCGATCAGAGTAAACAGTACTAAAAATAAGTGCCAGTGGGGGGAGGGTGCACAGGGCAGGTAGTCAAGTATTAGTTACTCGACCAATTACAGGAGGATAAGTGATGGTAAAAAGTCCCTCATCCCCCACCTACAAAATAAAACAAACCCATGCAACCAAGATGGGACATCTTATAAAGGGAAGGTAAGCCCTTTATTTCAAACAATTCAACTTCTGAGCTCTAGAAAATCAAAATAAAAACTTGAAAATTTATTTAGCTTTGGTCTCTGATGCAGATGTCAATGATGATGTATTACATATACATAAGCTTTGACTGTTTGTATTACAAGCATAATGGTGAGTGCAACATTAAAAATAATTATAAGTATGCATAGACTGTTTGAAAAATAGTGAAATCACAGTTAAATTGTTCATTACTCTGTAACAGTATGATAATGGATTGTGAACAGTGAAATATATGGATTGCATGCCACCTGTTTAGCATAGAATTTATTTCTACAATTTGCTTACATGTTTGTACAGAGAACATTTCAGCCCCAAGACAAAGACAGAGACTGTTAGGAAAGCCATTCAACATTTAAAGGTAATAACCAAGAGACACTTTTTTCTGTAGCTATTTTCTAGGGTTGTTGTACAATTTAAAATGTTAACTAAAATACAATTTAAAAAACTTAACTAATATCAACACAGTGAACTACTGATTTTTCAGATTTACAAACCTGAACTGGAAAAATCAATATGTTATGAATAACACGTTATATTATTAGTAGAGAGGAGGAAGAAAGAAAAAGAAGCCCAGACTTGCTCAAATATGTCCTCTACTCTATTTTACAAGGTAAATTCTGTCATAAAGCTCACAGTTTTATCCTAGAATCAAGGCAAAGATCAGATTTCTCAGTAACTGGTTAACTTTAAGGAATTTTTTTTATGATTCTTAGCAAATCAGATTGCGAAATATATTTTTGTTACAAAAGTAGTTTACAACATACCTGCCAAATAAATTATTTAAGACATGAGAATAATGCATTTCGGATACTCGGATTGTACTTCTTTCAGCCTTGGTGGAAAATTCCCAGGATCAAACATTCATATGGAATGGATTGGAAGAATGATTTTTCCTATACTTGAGCTACCTGTTTTCAGAAAGCCTAATGAAGGTTAATTCTAGGGGCCGGATATTCAAACTGTGCTATTTTGTGGCGCAAGCCCTTGCGCTGCACAAAATAGTTGCGCAGGGGTGTGGCCGGAGCGATATTCAAAGGAGTTGCGCTATTGAGCAACTCCTTTGAATATCACCCCCTGGCCACAGCCACTGTGCATGGTGCAGTGGAACTTGTGCCACAGCAAGTGGTCAGAGTGGAGCATTCAACTTGCGGTGGTGCAAGTACCATAGCGCCATGTGCAAATTTCCGATAATCAAAAGGTGACATGCAAATGGGGCCATAATTCATGCAAGGCACGGGGGGCCATTTGCATCTGTTTATGGCCCCATTTGCATGCCATTAGCATGCAGGTGCGCCGATCCCCAATGACTTGCGCCTGGCACCCTGCCAGGAAGCAGCCATCGGGAACCGATGCCCCCTGCAGCCCGATCGTGGGCAAATGTGTAAGAAAGCCCCCCTCCTCCAACCAGCTCGATCACAGGCATAAGCTTACATCACCCCCTCCACCAGCCTGAACGCGGGCAGCAAAGTGTCCCCCCCGAAACGTATCCCTGGTGGTCCAGTGGACCACTAAGCCCGATCGTGGGCTGAAGAGTTGTAAACCCCCAAACATATCCCGGTGGTCCAGTGGACCACCAAACCCGATCACAGGCTGCATAATGTGGCAAAAACCCACCCCAAGACCATATCCCTGGTGATCTAGTGTCCCCCCCCCACCCACCCACAAAGCCCCACCACCCGCTCCCCAGCTGCGGGTGGCGGCATCCACCGCCTGCCACCCCGCCTGCGACTGACTGCTCAGTAGGGCTGCATGCCCATTGGTGCAGAGCAAGAGCCAATGAGCATGCAGCCCATATTGTACAAGGCAGTCCAGATATGAATGAAGTCATTCATTCATATATCTGGACTGCCTTAGACAGAGGGCTGCATGCCCATTGGCTCTTGCTCTGCACCAATGGGCATGCAGCCCACATAGCAGTCAGTCGGTGGGCAGGGGCGGGCGTGGTGGGATGCTGCCGCCCGCCGCCGCAGGGGTGGGGTGGTGGGGCTTGCTGGTGAGTGGGTGGGGACACTAGATCACCAGGATATGGTCTTGGGGTGGGGGTTTTGCCACATTATGCAGCCTGTAATCGGGCTTATCAGTCCACTGGACCACCGGGGATACATTCAAGGGGTTATTTTACAACCTCTTCAGTCCGCGATTGGGCCTAGCAGTCCACTGGACGACCAGGGATACGTTCAGAGGGGAACACTTTGCTGCCTGCAATCGGGCTGGTTGGGGGGGTGATTTAAGCTTATGCCCGCGATTGGGCCAGTGGAGGGGGACTTTTCTGCTTTTGCCCACGATCGGGCCAGTCGGGGGTAGGGGGATGTTTTACACTTTTGCCCGCAATCAGGCTGCAGGGAGGGCACAGGGAGTAGGTTGAGGGCCAGCCACAGGTGGCAGCTGCTGTGTTGCGCCCTGCAATGCAGCAGCTCACCTGTGGGTGGCCCTTGACTTACTCCTTTTTTTTTGGCTCAAAGTTGTGCAGGCGCAGGTTGGGGGTTGTGCCTACACAACTCTGCACAGCCCGGCTGAATATCGGGCTGTGCAGTTTATGCATGGTTCCTCCCCCTCCAGTTCAGCATGCATTCATTTGCATTGCACTGTTGCTCAGCATGTTTTCAGTGGTGCAACTGTCTCTTGCTGAATATCGCAGAATGGCGCAATTCCGGACTTGCGCAGGCGCACCCCTATTGTGCATGGCGCAACCCTTTTGAATATCTGGGCCTAGGAATAAGTGGGATAAAGTCTTATTTTTCTGTGAACAGTTTGGGTGAAGGAAAAAAACATTATTCTATGCCTTTGTGTTCATCAATGTCTCAGACACTTAATCATCCATGGCAGCTATGCCACATCACCAAACTACATGGATTTGTTTATCTACCAAATGGGAACCCACTTCCAGAAATCTATTTCATGAACAAGTCTTGAATTCTGGTTCAGAAAAAAAGGATGTTTGAATAACTACTCATTCTCTCATTTCCTTGATTGGGTCTGTAGTAGTCCAGAGGATATACCCCATTTTGACTCTTTGACTACCTTAGGGTGATATATTGTGTGGGAATGGGGCCGATTAAAATGACATTTTGGAAGATATAAAGGCCATTGAGACCATTGTACTACTTATTTCTGATTTCACTTGGGCTACTATTCTGCTTATCTTTTTTTTCTTTAATCCAATAACATTATAGTGCATGAACTGTTTTTTAGTCTAGTCCTGTAGTTTGGGGGAAGGGTGCTAATTTTCTGGCCTGGGACCTCACCTAGTTGATAACTGGAGGTACGGCTGAGTCAGATTGGTGGTAGCAGATTGCTTTTTTGCTTCTCATAAGAGGCTAGAAGGGGAAGGAATCAGTTTCATTTCAGGGAAGTAACTGCTCATTCCCTATTTTATTGCTTCTTATGCTGCTGATTGTTGATTTCACTTGGTAGAAGGTTGCTTTTTAGTTTCTTTTGGAAATGTACCTGCTTGGTTTATTTTGCTGGTGTAGCTGATTGATTCTGTTGGTCCAGAGGTAGTGGCCAAGAAAGTAAGGGAAAAAAAGAGCCCTCAGAAGATATAAGGAAGCACTAAAGGATGAGAACAGAGAACATCTGGAGAAGCAGAAGGAATCTGGGAAAATAATTAGAAGGGCTAAAGCACAGTATGAGAAGGTATAGCCCAGGCTATCAAGAAAGGTGACAAGACCTTCTTCATACACATTAGGAAGAGGAAAAAGACCAGAATTGGGATTATTAGGCTGAAGAAGGAAGGAGGAGAAAGGTTGGAGGACTACCTAGAAAAGGCTGACATGCTAAACAAGTAATTTTGCTCAGTATTCACAAGGAAAGGGGAAGGGTGAGGGACTGAGACTCATTAAGAGGGGTATTCAAGAAAGGGATGTAGACACCAACCCATTCATGGTGGAAAGAGTCCTAGAAGAACCTGGGAAAATAAAAGCAGATAAGGCAATGGGGCCAGTTGGGATCCACTCCAGAGTAGTAAAGGAACTCAGGGAAGTGCTGGCAGAACCACAGGCTGCCCTTTTCAATGCATCACTAGAGATGGGGGAGGTACCTAAGGACTGGAGGAGGGAAGATGTGGTCCCTCTCCACAAAAATGGAAGCAGACAGGAGGCAAGCAATTACAGGCCTGTAAGCCTGACCTCAGTAGTGTGGAAACTAATAGAGTCCTTACTTAAAGAGAGTACTGTGAAGTTTCTGGAGGATAATGGGACACAGAATCCAAAGCAGCATGGATTCTCAGCAGGAAGGTCCTGTCAGACAGATCTTATAGATTTCTTTGACTGGGTAACCAGGGTGGGAGATCAAGGAGGGGTTGTGGATGTGGCCTACCTGAATCTCAGCAAGACCTTCCACACTGTCTTCCACAAGAGATTGCTAAATAAATTGGAGAGCCTGGGAGTGGATTGAATCCTATGGTGGTAAAGTGGGTTGGAAACTGGCTAAGGGACAGTGGTGGTACATGGCCTGAAATCTGAGGAGAGGGAGGTGACAAGCGGGGTGCCACAGAGGTTGGTGCTTGGGCCAGTCCTATTCAGTGTCTTCAGTAGTGACATTGCAGAGCATCTGGACGGAAAGGTGTGCCTCTTCACAGATGACACCAAGATCTGCAATGGAGTGGACATAGCAGAGGGGGTGGAAAAAATGAGAAAGGACCTAAGTCTATTAGAGGAGTGATTGGGTGTCTAGCAGTTGAGTTTCAATGTGAAAAAGTGAAAAATCATGCACCTGGGTCACATGAATCCCAAGGAGGAGTACAGGATGAGTGGGTGGGGAAATTGTAGCCACCACAAGTCAAGAGAGAAAGAGATCTGGGGGTTATCATATCTGACAACCTGAAGGTGACCAAACAGCTTGAAAAGGCTGTGGGGAGAGCATACAGGATGTTGGGGTACATAGGGAGAGGCATAATTAGCAGGAGGAAAGAGGTGGTGATGCCACTGTACATATTACTGGTGAGGCCTCAGCTGGAGTACTGTGTCCAGTTTTGGAGACCACATCTGTGAAAGAACATTAACAAAATAGATGCAGTCCAGAGAAGGGAAAAAAAGATGGTACATGGACTGCAACAGAAGCCCTACAAGGAAAGATTTAAGGACCTTAAAATCTATTCACTGGAGGAAAGAAGGGAGAGGGGAGATATGATAAAGACTTTCAGGTAGCTTAGGGGAATAAACAGGGTACAGGTGCAAAGCATATTTCAGAGAAAACTGTGCACAAGTAGAAGGGGGCATAATATGAGGCTGATGGGTGGAAGGCTCAGGAATAATGTTAGGAAGTACTTTTTCATTACAAGGGTTGTGGAGCCATGGAATAGCCTTCCAGCAGAAGTGGTGGGGGCAAAAACAATACTGGGGTTCAAGAATGCATGGATAGACATAAGAGTACCCTGGAGATGTGCAGAGCAGGAGAGCTGCAGATCAAATATGATCTGGGTATGCAGTGAGTAGGGAAATGGGCAGACTAGGTGGGCCATATGATCTTTATCACCAATAGATTCTATGTTTGCATGATTTTCTGTCTCATTTATAAAAAGGGGCTTTGCCAATGGGCTATCCAGAGAGACCACACATTTTGTGCACCTTTCAACACCAACACCATTGATAAATAGCTACTTAAAATCTTTAAAAAAGAAAACATCTAGACTAGATATGTGTAAAATGAAAACATTTTGCCCAAAGAAATATTTCACGTAATACCCACATTTCATGAAATATTTCATGGGTATGAAATGCAAAATTCTCTCCCCCAGCAAAAAGTGGAAGTTCACCCGCGAAATGCTAATTTTACTTGTGAAATGCGGAATTTCACCACCCATGGGTGAAATTCAGCATTTGAAAGCCAGGGAATGATATAATTAAAAAGATACTGTTTTATCCCCCACTTGTCCAGGCCAGCATTAAAATCTTTAATCCCACATCCCCGGTGTCTATTGCTGCCACCTCCCTAGCTGTTTGCCAGCCCAATATGAAGAATTACCCCTCCCTGCCAAGATTCAGCACAGTCCCCCATCCAGAATTTGAAATAAAAATAAATTTCCCTGGTGTCTAGTGGTCCCACCCCTCTAGCTGTTCACCAGCCAAATGAAGAATGACCCCCCCCCAAGATTCACACATGCCCTCCCCCCTCCGCTTTCCAAAAGCGCTGCAGTCAACACTGAGGCCAACATCAGTCATCATGTAATTAAAAAAACTTTCTCTGGTGTCAAGTAGACCCCCACCCTTTCCATAAGTAACCCCACCCTCACTGCATCTTCCATCTAGGACCCCAATGAGATGCCTGCACAGCCCCTCCACTCAGCTCCATGGCCAGCAGCCCAACTGAGCGCTTTTACAAATGAGCCCAAGTGAGCACATTCAATGAATGAGCACATGCATTAGTGGAGGGCTGTGCCGGTTGCCCGTTGGGGTCCTAGATGGGGGGGTTGGGGGTAAGGTTACTACCAGACAGGGTGGGCTGGTGAGAGTTCACTGCTCTCTGACTTCAGGTAGGGAGAAAGCAGCAGGAATAGACAAACTCTTCAGGAACAGATAACCTGTTTTCATACAAATGACCTCAGTATAAATAATGGAGAGGAGAAATACAGCACTAATCCGAAATGTAAATTGGACTGTATCTAAATATTAGGTTTTGCTAAAGTTCTCCTGAACTTGTCACCAGCTCTTTAAGAGAAAGAAATAAAGCACATTCAGTTTAATGTGGTTTAAATCACTTTCCCAGACCATAAGGAAGAATAGACTGTAGACTCAAGTCTCCATTGATGGAGGGTAAGGAAATATAAAGGAAGAAAAATATAAATCAGAATTAAAAAAGATGTGATGTTCTGTATACCTCTTTCTTTTTTGACATTTGCCATGTTCTCCAGTGAGCCACCATATTCTGACAAATGGTAGGTCAATTTTTCTTCCCAGTTTGCAATGACGATAATCCCTGAGTGAACCACATTCCTAAAATTCTTATCCAGTCCATAGTCAAACAGAATACCACCTCATTCTGAAATTGACTATCTGGAGTGTGTCCTATTGCAATACAGGATCTATATTCTTTTCTAAATTAATCTTAGATCTTGAGACTACAAAAAGACTGGATTGTGAACATGCTGCCATATCAATGGCTGAATTATTCACTATGAGACTTATATCACCTAGGCCTCAAAAACACAACTGGAATTGCTATGGGACTGGGACCAGTGGCACCACTAAGCCCTGTGGCATCCCTCCTACCCAGGAGATGCACTGAAGACTGTCAAAATATATTCATGTTATATATGCACCCCACTGCTCTTCCACTGCATTTTATCCTCTCAACAAAATAAGCCTAAACCCCATGAGGGTAAAAGGTTGCTGTTGCATTATAGAAAGATCCTCACCCCATTACTAAAATGCCTGCTGCTCCTCCTTCTGCTGCTTATCTCTGGGAATATCCATCCAAACCCAGGTCTACCTCGTGCCAACCCTGACAGCAAGCATGGACCTGGGTCTCTCTCCATGACTAGCATCAATATCTGCAGCCTCCCCAAGAAACTTGATATGCTCGCAGCTCGGGTTATGCAGCACACCCCTGATGTCATCTCAGTATAGGAAACGTGGCTGTCCCCCACCATACCAGACAATACAATTGCTATTCCTGGTTATAATGTCATCTGACTGGATAGACTCACTAAAAGAGGAGGAGGAGGATGTGCTATTTACTTGAAAGAGACCCTTGTAGGGCATGCTCTGGTGCTACCTGACACATACTGATATTCAAATCCTTGCCATCAAGCTTCTCCTAGGAGCCAGTGACAAAGCACTAACCATAGGATCTGTATACATCCTGCCTAAACTAGCGACTAATGGTCTTAGCTCTATTCTAAACTGCATTCATAACCTCAGACACATCTTTGAGTTCATATTACTTGGTGACTTCAATGTAAATTGGCTCTCACCCTCCACCTGCACCTACAAGGATGCCTTCACTGCTGCCAACTTCACACAACTAATGCAATCACCCACTAGGGTCAACTACAGGACTGGGACCAGCACCCTACTGGATTGGGTTCTAACTAACTGCCCTGACCATATCTCGCAGTCAGAGGTACTCCCCGACACTATAAGTGACCACTCTCCAATTCTGTGAATATGGTCCAACAAATTCAGTAAACCTCTGCCTAAAACCATCAATAGCCAGGTTCTTATCCATGGGCATCTCGAGACTCTTAGGAACCACGACTGCAGGACTGGACATTGATAGACTCTGCTGCTGATGTTGACTCGGCACTGGAATTCTTCATCACAACTTTTAACTCAGCCTGTGACATACATGCCCCTTTCACAAAACAGAAGGGCAGAAGAATTAACAACCCTTGGATAACCAATAACTTTCTGCAGCAGTTGAAAGCCGGGGACCAGCTGTGGCATTGGGCAAGGGAGGCTGGCAACCATGCAAATAGTCAGGCATATAAAACTGCCAGAAATGCCTGCACCAGGGCCATCTGCTCAGAAAAAGCTTGCTATTACTGAGACATCCTCACCACCTCATGGAAGGATGGTAAGAATTTCTGGAGTACTTCAAGGGCATCACTGGGAAAGACTCCAAATCCCCCTCCATGCTAAATCTGGATGGCACAGTAACACTTGATCCCACAGTGGTTGCTAACACCTTCAACTCTGCTTTCACTGACCTCAGCCATGTTCTGCCCCCAAACTTATTCGATCCCTTCTCCAGTTACTCAACCAATGGTCAGCAAAGCTCAGTGTTGGAACATCCTCCTTTCTATTTCAGGGCTGTGACTGAACGTGATGCCAAAAAATATCTAACTAAAATACTCAGTAAGTTTAGGTTAAGCAGAGACAACCTTGACCTAAAACTGATTTCCCTCACTCTTGATGCAGTTCTAACTCCTCTTACAAAGATCATCAACAAGTCCCTTATGCTCTCCGAGTTCCCAAGCAAATGGAAACTTGCCCAGGTGACCCCCATTCTTAAAAGTGGGAACAGGGTTCAGTGTGGCCACTACAGGCCCATCTCCATTCTTCCTCCACTTTCCAACGCTCTAGAGAAAATTGTCACTGACCAGCTGGGGGAGTACCTGGAGAAGTATGATCTCCAATGTCCACACAAACAGGGATTTAGGAAAGGTCACAGCACCACACCACTCTCCTTGAATTCACGAGCTATATCCAACAGGCCTTGGACAATGGTCACCTGGTTGGCACCACCTTTATTGACCTCTCCAAGGTGTTTGACACAGTCAACCACCCCCTATTATTCAAACAGCTAGCCATACTAGGTCTGTCTGCTAATACCCTGCAATAGTTCAACAGCTACCTCTCCAGCCACTTGTAGCAAGTGAGAATAGGAGATGCCCTCTCTTCCAAGATCCCTGTCCACTCCAGTGTTCCACAAGAGTCAATCTTGGAGCTGTTTCTTTTCAGCATTTTTCTTAACAAGCTTCCCCACTGCTGCACAGAACAGATCCTACTATATGCAGATGATGCTGTAATTTTCTCAAAAAACTCAGACCATTCCAGGCTGGAGAACTAATTACAGGAATGAGTTACAGCAGTTGAGGATTGGTTCATTGGGATGAAGCTGGTGCTTAATTATAAAAAGACAAAATCTATGCTCTTCCATGGCTCATACAGTAAGCATAAAGCCAAACCACTGACAGTCATGAACTGCGCTGCTTTTGCCTTGGAAGAGACGGAATCTTTTAAATACCTTGGGGTCACATTGGACTCGATCCTCTCCTATACTAACCAGATTGATCTTATTGCCAAATCATTGAATACCCACTTATGTCTCCTCCACAAACACAAGCACTGCTTAACTGAACAAGCCCTTAAGCTTGCAATTTAAAGATCAATCATCTCCATAATTGACTATGGTCTAGTGATTTACCAAGCACCTCAGACTCAGCACTAACGCGTATAGCTAAAGCTTTGAATAAAGCCTGCAGAATTCTTCTGGGAGTTACACTGCAGACACACACTTGCCATCTCTTTGAGCAGTCTGGTTGGTTTAACCTGCAGGGTCAGATTCTCTATCACACTTGCCTCACTGTAAAGAAGGCCTCCCTTGGCCTGCTCCTAGCTGGAGTGCGGAATCTCCTCAGTCCATTAAAAATATCTGTCATACCAGTAGCTCAGATACATACACTTTAGAAGTTCCCCATTGTCACACATCCCAAGGACAGTGATCATTTGCCTTTAGAGCTCCGAAAGGGTTTAATTCCCTACCTAGTGAGGTTGAAAACTCCACCGCCATTGGCCCTTTTAAATAGAGGCTCCACGAACACCTTGTTGCCCTTGCCACCTGTGATTGTTTCACCTAACCTACCTCACTCCCTTATTTTACTTGGACCAGCTTTCCTCCAACCACTAGCCAAACTACCCTGTCTTGCTCTCTAATCTCCCCTGCCAACCCCCTGCCAACCTTAACTTGGAACTTTTTCTGCAGTCCCTTTAAGCTGTCCTGGCCAGACAATCTCCTCTGCTGGTCTGCTCCACAGTTGTTCCCTCTCGCCCCATCCCCCCTTCTCTTTTAGGCAAGGCCTCCAGCTGTGTTGCCCCCATACTAAGATCTCTCCCTCTCTCCGACTTCTACCCCTTGGTGTGCACTCTCTCACCCCCACTCTCTTTTCCTTGATACTTGCCTGTTAAGTTACTCCGACTGCACTACTTCCATTGGGTAGATAACCACATGGTATTGATTACTGTACCTCATATTCCTTCTCTGTTTTTACATGTACTGCTTGCCTTACATGCACATTTCTTGAGGCTTTATGAAATATCCCACCAGTACTGTTCATAATTACCTCGCTGTATACCTGCACTGTATTTGCCTGTGTTTGCCTTTTTGTACTGGTTTTGCCCAATGCTATCTGAATTTTATAATTGTGTGTTCTTGTCTCTCAACATGGAACTTATGTAAAAGAGCCACTGGCTTATAGGTGTTAATCCAAAAGTGAAATAAAAAATAAAATCATCTACATATGATAATAGAGTTGGTGAGGCTACATTCCTTATTACCACTCATACTTTCTCTAAGTGTATGTTCAGTTTTCCTTAATGCTGGGTCTAGATTATGCTCAAACAGTATAAGATAAAAGTAAAAAAAAGGCTTCCCTATCTAACTTCTTTCATTACATTGATTCATTTGTCTAACTACCTATCAATATAATGAATTAAAGTGGCTCATAATAAAAACAATTTTAGTCATCATATAATAGCAATGGAAATTCAAATTTTCTGACAGTAAATGTAATCATGTCCAATCTTATGCCTTCTCATGATATAGAGAAATTACATAGCCTTATAGATCTGTTTACACCTTCAAAATGTTTCTCAATAAAATAAGACTATCAGGGATAGACTGAGCAAGTCTGGTACTGTGATACAAGATGTTTTGTTACCAGTGTAAAGAATTTACAAAACAAATCACCAAGATCTTTAAATCTAAATTAATGAGACTCAGTGGTCTCCATTTATTAAGGTCTGTGACCTCTCTTTACTTTAAAAAAGCAGTATCATTATCACCTGATCAGTTCCACCTGGTACCTTTGATGAGAACAGAACGTAGTTACAAAAAACTGCAAAATCAGCTGAGACGTATTTCATAATGGTCTTACACAATTCTATTGTAAGCTCATCACAACCTGGGGTCCTGTTTAAATGAAGACACTTTATAGCACATTGAACATCTTCTGTGAACATTTCTGCCACCAAAGATATACATTGATGATGAAAGAGCAGGGGGAGGTCCATGATAGCCCAGAATTCCGACATCTTTCCGGAGACATGATTTCTAATCTCAAGCAATGTATTAGTTTCTCAGCTTTGTATAAAATGTCCAATAGCTCAGTGATTATTGCCCCTCTGGATGCCTTAAATGCTTGCAGCTCTCGATGCTGTATGCACTGTTTACATGACTCAAAAGGGCTACTCGCTAGTCTTTTGCCTTGTGTTGTCTTGCTAACAGAGACACTGCTTCATTGTACTGAATGTCCTGCATGTCATGTTGAGTTTTTACTTATTCTGCAAATTCCCTATTGCTAATGTTTGATTGTGAAAACAGTTTATAAAATTGTGCTTGCATGTCTAAATAACTAAGTTATTCTGTGCATTTAATAATGTAATGTTTTTGTTTGGAAAAAGGACCTGAATGCCTTTTCTAGAGTCCTTCCACCATTGTAGATTACTGCCATAATGACAAAGCACTAAATGTCTGGCTGAATTTAAGGCTAGCCAGGCTTCATATGCTGCTTCTAATTATAAAAGGAACTGTTTAGCCTCCAAATACCCTAACAATGTCTCTAGTATTTGGAGCTAAGCAAATCACATCCTAAAATCATGTCACCTGATGTTTTGATTAAAATGGAATTTTTTTATACTGGGTCCAAGAGACATTTATATAAAAAATCTATTCTCAACAGAGTCACTATATAATATGTGTGACTTCCCATGTTGTGTATTACATAAAATGCATCTTGTAGCCCAGCTAATTGACACATCTGGTTAAATAATTGAGAATCAGAAAATATTTTCTTTGTTTAAAATATCCTATCTTCTTGATATAACCCACAATTAAAATCTCCTCCTAAGCTCCAACCCCTAGAAATTTTCAAATAAGGCTGCCCTTGTTTATCGCTTGGTTTGGAGATATATATGTTTAGAGGTGAAAGTCTGCATCTGAGATTGTGTCATTCAATAAAACTGCATGCCCATGAGAAATACCCACCAATTTTGATACCAAAATCTAATAGCCTCTGAAACAAACACCAAGTCTGTCACTTATTTTGTCTTCATAGTACCACATCTATAATTTTGGAGCAGCTGTCATCTCAGAAATAAACTGAAATCTGGTGACTTGTGGGAAAAAAAATTAATGTTGAGAGTTGCATTACTGATAAGGTGATCACTCTTCATTTGGGATTTTGTATACTATTTGCATTGATTGCAGTGTGTCACATTTTAGATGTCTCCTTAGTCCAGACATTGACATTGCAGAGGAATATGTAAAAAGGAAAAACTTGAAGAAGTACAGTGTAAGCCAAATCTTCAAGCTCCTCAAGTGTTCCCTTTTGGGTTCTGGAACTTGTTCTTCCTTCATGTTCTTGGCCATTTGGAATTCAGAGAAGGTATACTCATTAGCTGAGATGGGGACTATTGAGTTGATGCTATAGAGGAAATGTCCTTCTTTTCTTCTGCATCTTCCCATAGTCCCTGCTTCCATAATGATCCCAATTTGTTTTGCATAGTCACACACCTTCTTTTCAGTACTCTCTGCATCCTCTAAGTGTGACTGTTACAGATCACTTGAGGTTAGAGCTAATGGATTGGTATGTTTCTCCCTTTCGTCAGAATTACTTGGTTTTGGAGTTGCATGTGCCCCACTTTGTTTTTGGGTTGAGGATTTTTATGGCAGTCTCCTGTAACTGCATTTCCAATTTCCAGAATTTCTTCAAGGATTTCAGTATGCTACGCTGACAGCCTCTGTGGTCAGGGAGGAAAAGTGGTAATTTCCCCGCCTCAGTTGCTCCTACTTTGATCACTCCTGTGTCTGTCATACAGGAAACAAATGGTACCCACTAAGGAAGAACAAAAAATATCTCCTGGTGTCCTGGCCAGCATTCTGCCCACATAACCAACCCCACATGGAAATAATTGGAAATCAGCTGTCACAGCTCAGTGTGCCTTTCCTGGTCAGAAATTAGAAATTCAATATATGAACTCCAATTTGCTAGCTTCACTATGGCTTTGTTCATGAATTCTGTCATTGCATCCCCTATTGTTTCTTAAATGCAGCATTTCTCATTTCTGAATCAAGTTTTCAGTTTCCAGCAAAAAAGTTATACCAGTAGTTGACATCAGAAGAACTCTATTGCAAATCCTGCCCCCACTCCATTTGAATTTCTGGACCTTCCATTCTTTATTACTGAAGATATTTTCATTAAAACAATAGGTGTTTTAGCTAGACTTCATATGTTCCAAGTTCCATATGCCTTCTGTGAAATCATAATCCTCTACTTGTGATCTCACATGTTGCCACAGGCATGGTTCTTATGTCACAAGTAGAGAATTATGACTTCAAATAAAAAAAAAGCAGCAGGGTCACATGATGTCTATGGAGCAAAGAGCCTGTTTTCATGCAGATGTCTTCAGTTAAAGGGGCACTGTCTTAAAACATCATAGTATAGAAGGATTGGTTATGACAATGTGCTGAAATTTATGTTAAACTATATTTTGTCTTATGGCTTACCTAAATTAAAGTGGGTTCTCTTAAAACAATTAAGTGTCTAATTTATTTTAAAAAGTAATGATCTGCCAAAACCACAATGTGACAGCAAAGCTGCCACGATTAGTGACAGGATGTCCACATCGTAGAGGTGGTCTGCATGGGACGAGCACGTAAATGTGCTCATTACAGTCCTCAAGATTCACAGGCGGGGCCGTGGATGGACTGTCACCACGCGCAGTTGTCGTCTCATGCCAGTGTTGATTTGCTCACTGTCAGCCTGACACACAATAGTATATAATTATAGATTTCCAGTAGTTTAATTGCAGATAACTATTTATTTGCGAATATTTAGAAGTCCGGAAAATAAGTAGTTTCAGACATAGAAATAGAGAATATGGACTTTGTTGAGGTAATTTAAACATCTTCATTTTAAGGTTTGCCAGTTCACATACTGTTATTCCTTGTAGTGTCAGTCTTGTAACACATTTTGTTTTAACTGATTTTTTAAATACATTTCAGGTTAAGCTGTTACTTTCATCGGACCATTTCCATTTGTGTGAACTATATTTTGTTTCTGTACTGTCTCTCAATTTCAGTTATTTATTTGAGCCCCCTCATACCTCTCCACACACGCACACTACTAACACCAAGCTCTAAAGTCTCCTGATCAGAAACTACCATTATGCCACATCAGGAAATCCACCATCAGGAAATCTGACATTTTCATGATGTCCATAGATCACTAGCAATGTTTTGCATGCATCTGGAAATTAACTGCTGCTCAGATGACTATGTCTTTCCTGGTATAACTTTTGTAATAAATAGATACAGAAATAAATAAGTTTATTAATGCAATATATGTAATAGCAGGTTACATTGAAATGTAGAGCACTGTAACAGTCTTTGTTTTTTATCTGATCTCGAGTCTCAGCTGTCTGCTGCTTGAAATTATGTTTGTTTCATGTCAATGATGTCACATGCTCAGTATAAAAAAAAACTACCTCCAGCCAGATACACTCAGTCACAGCAGATGAAACACTTAGCTACAGAGTAATTTCTAATTTGATCAGTGTTACACACTGCTTGTTGCTCAATAAAATTTGTCCTGAGAGGGTACTAGGTGGTTAGGTAGACACAAAATCAGTTGTATAGCAGGACAAATTGAAGAAAATTTGCTTAGGCAGCAGCGGCATGGAATGCTACAGTTCATTTCAATGGCAAAAAAAAAAAATTAAACCTATGTTCTGCCATTCGCTGGACTCGAACCTGGTGACTCTGAGGTGTACAGCACCAATGACGAACAAGAGCTGGCATTAAAATAGTTCAGTACCACAGTGGTACATGCATCCTGCACCCGTACTGAACCAAGACTGTCACACTAATATAATTAAGGCACCAAGATGTTGACAACAATGAAAAGTTTATACCAGCCAGTCCATTTCCAGAGCCCATGGCCATCAGATGAGTCAATGTTCATATAACAATTAAGAAATCAATAACTTCGACACTGGACTTTTCTTGGCAGCAGACTCTGCATCTAATGTATTTATGTATATTATTTTCTTTACATCTATAACTGTTCACATTTGCCTCCCCCCAATACACACAACTTTCCTTTTTTTGTTCTTGATACATAGGAACCAAGAGTAGACTAAATGTGCATTTTGGCCCAGCATAGTACTAAATTAGTATGTATACATCTTTTTTTTTAAAAT
Source organism: Neoceratodus forsteri (assembly GCA_016271365.2). NCBI lineage: Eukaryota > Metazoa > Chordata > Ceratodontiformes > Ceratodontidae > Neoceratodus > Neoceratodus forsteri. The sequence continues at coordinate 320,257,942 of CM028134.1, forward strand.
GATACAGTATGCTGTAATGATTGTGGGCATGCTGTTAGATTGCAGTCTCAAGTCCCCACACTGTTCAGTATGACACAAACTAATCTATCTATGGTGACACTGAATTTTGTGTTAACTATTGAATGTGTACTCAGGGCCTGATTTAGAACTGTGCAGAAAGGGCAGTTGATCATGGCCCCAATTTTGAGGGGGGGGGACAAAGAAAGTGCATCATACTCTTTTTTTTAATTTATTTATGTATTTTTTATTGTCTATTGTGTGTGTCTGACTCTTGCTCTTGCAATTCTTTGCAATTCATTATCTAAATTCACCACATGTCTAAATATTTAGTATTTTTTTTATTTTTTATTTTTTTAGCATCGATGGAATCGGGGTCATGTTATGTAATTGTAGGGAGGAAGATTGAGTAGCAAAGTGAGATCGGTTTTCATTGTGCTAAAGGTCTACCCAGTGATATATATTGGTATATGCATCAACGTAGTAGAATATTTGATTTATTTATGTAAACCTCTTTCTGATTGCAATTAATTTGAATTACTGTAGCAAATATGACAAATGACAGGTGGTGTGTATAATTTTTCATACGTAATAATATATTGTAATTTTATTATTGCTGCAGAGTGAGTCTATTTCAACAGTCTCCTGTGAAGAATCAATGGATTTGTCTTGGAGTCCTGGTGAAGCGGCTTCCAAAAAAAAAAAAAAAAGAAGACAGGAGGTAGCAAGTGTGGGAAACAGTCAGTCAGGAGCAAGAAATTTAATTTGCATGCCACAAACATAGGAAAAAGAAAATGCAAGAAGAAACACTTTGGTACAAATTGTAGAAGGAAGTCAATTGGCATGTCCTCATCAAATAATGCAATATCTTCTGATGCATACAAATCACAGGTCTCTGTGCATGGCATAAATTCTTGAATTAAAGGAAGTGTCATCCAAAAAAGGGAAGCAACTGTACTAGTAATTTAAACTGTAAGAAAAAAAAATATTTTTTTTGGTTTTACCAGAGGAGATACACTAAGTTGGAAGGTAGTCTACATGTACATCCTGGGAGCACAAGGAATTTATGTGACTTCCTCAGGATCACGCAGTATGCAAGCAGGAACTGTGGGATTTCATCCCAGGTCTCTATGTTTGCAGCCCATTCAAATGTGCAATCATTATATGTTGACTGCATACAGATGTCTGTAATTCTGTCATGTCTACCCTTTTCCTTATTGCCTCTTCCTCCACTTCTTAAATGTTTGTCTTTTAATTTAAGTCTGATCCCATTCATTACAACCTAATTATTTACATATTAAGAAAAAAATATGCCAGCAGTGTGATGCAGCTTAGTCTATGTAGTCTTCTCATATTGCTGGATCTACAGCATGAGTTACAATATCTGCCTTCTAAACAACCATCTCTAATACTCCCTCCCACTTTACTCATGATTCTTACTTGCCCTGTATGCCTATACCAGTAGATTATAATGTTGCCATCTGTCATCAATGTGATAATCTCATACAGTAGCCAATTACAAATATCAATCACCCTATATATGAATAAGTGCTTCATGACCTCACTCCTACATTTTGAACCATACAGTTTAAGAGTAATTGGCCAAGTGCTACAGTTATTGCTCAGCTTTAAGGGAATCCATTATTCACCTTATGTATCCCTTTGAAATATTGCATGGTCACAATATGTGAATTATGTTTGTCATAGATGAATTATTGCCAATAATTACTTTTTTATAAATACAAAAATATGAATACAGGTAGGTGCTCAATTTGAAAATATTGAGTCTCTTACCATTTCACGCAGTAAATTAAAACAATATATATATCTGCAATATGATTTAATACAAGTCAATTGCCTATATTTTTTTTTGTTTACTTATTTAACAAGGTGAGACACACTAAGCTCAAAGCTTTTTTACAGGCCCAACCTGGGAGCACAGGGAAGTCAAGTGACTTGCTCAGGGTCACACAGTATGCAAGTGGATGCTGTGGGATTCAAACCCAGGTGTGGTCTGCTGGATATCACCAGATTTGCAGCTCAGAGCCTTAAACCACTATGCTATACTGACTCATTGAATATTTATTTAGTATATTTAATTTTGTAGACATCCTTAAATTGCTAGCATCCTACACTAATTATCATGGCCTCATTAAAACTCTTATATTTGATTTTCTTGTAAACTTATTTTTTTTTGTTTCATTACAGATGCAAGTAAGTAACATGAATGGAACTACAGTCAAAGAGTTGAGTGTTCATTTAGTAAATGAATTTCCTTCCCTTATATTCAATGTTCTTGATGGCAGATCAATGGATTTATCTCCCCCACGGCATAGTGTAAAATCACCAGACTGATGCATTTGCAACAGATGTCATGAAATGCCAACATTGGTTGAAAGTAAGTGTTGTGGATATCATCCGGATAGCTACATTTCCATATTTCCTACAAGTATTCAAATAGCAACATACTAACATAATACAATGCCAGCAGATTATGCCCTTTGCTCTAACAACTGCATTGTCTATTGGGGTGCCTCAGGGTTCAGTGCTGTCACCATGTTTTCACGGTGTATATGCTAACCCTTGGAGACATTGTAAGAAGGTATGGGCTGAGGTTTCACTGTTATGCAGATGTTACCCAGCTCTACCTCTCTTTTGCATCCTACCAGGATGGAGCTCTTTCAGTCTTTAACAACAGTCTGAAAGAAATTCAGGAGTGGATGGATTCCAGTTGGCTGAAGTTGAACTCGGAAAAGACTGAGGTACTGGTTGTGGACCCAGGTCATCGGATGGGGGGGTCAGGTGTTGGTGCACCCTCTGGAATTTTTCTTGGTGGCATCTCACTCTCAACCTCTGAATGGGTGCATAACCTTGGGGTAGTTTTTGATGATGGACTGACTCTACATTCTCAGGTGACAGCTGTTGTCAAAACTTCCTTTTATCATCTCAGGAATATTGCCATGATTAAGCATCTGATTCTGTCTGACAACCTTCCTACCTTGGTCCACGCCTTTGTGTCCTCATGCTTGGATTACTGCAACTCCCTCTATCTAGGGCTTTCTGGGGTTGAAATTCACCACTTGCAGTTGGTGCAGAATGTGGCAGCGGCTTTTGACAGGATCTTCATGATCCTGCCATATTATCCCTGTGCTGCACGAGCTGCACTGACTGCCATTCCAGTGGCAGATCACCTTTAAAGTTGGTTTACTAACTTTCAAAGCCTTATGGTGGACAGGGCCTGGACTATCTGAAAGAGCTTCTGGTTCACTATTGCCTTGGTCAATCGCTCTGCTCAGCCAACAAAGGGTTGTTAGAGATTCCAAGGGTGAATCTGAATTCATCTGGTTGTAGAACTTTTGCATATGCAGCCCCCGCCCTTTACAATTCCCTACCTCACTGTTTACGGGAGTGTGCAACTGTGGAGGAATTTAAGCAGGGTTTAAAACCTACTTGTGGAAAAAAGCTTTCCTACTTAACTGAAATGAGCAATTGCTGTAATGGTATCTTATTTTAATTGCATTATTCTGTCATTTGATGCTGTATGGCTTGTGTTTATATTGTTGGCACCTTAGCAATAGAAAGGCATCATACAAATAAATTTATTATTATTATTCTTATGACTGTTCGATGGTCAGAACATTTCCAGAACATGATTAGAAGTCTTCCTTTCACACATTGTAAGGGAATCCTTTTCCCTGAGGTCCTCTGGGATGCACCCTCTCTCCATACATATCCCATCCTTTCTTCAACCCCCTCCCTAGTATTAGCAGCTACCAACTCCATATGCAGTGCATTTCAGGGCACTCCTGCCTCTCAGTTAAGTGTCACCTCCTTGTTTCTCCATCCACCCATTCCATTTCAGAATTCTGTTATTCCGCATTTCCAAGGTAATTGAATATGATTCTACCCTACTGTGGTAGAACAACATTATACAACCTGCTGAGACTGCACACGTGAGTTTCATTTTGAAAGCAACAGAACTAATGAAATACATATTTCACACAGTACTATGCACTATATAGAGAATACTGGATGGGCAACTATGCACAACCTGTGTGACCTGCCATCCAGTGATTTTGTTTCCCTCTGACCTTAAGAGCAAAGCTTGATAGTTCAATTTGAATCATAACCCCAATGTGACAGAACACACAGGTTGTGCATAACTTTGCTCATTCTGTATATTTTAAAGTGCATAATAGTATTATGTGAAATGTGTGCATTTTTTTAATTTTCATAATGTAACTATCTTGTGACATATCTATATGTTTGATTATACTCATGGAATTCAATGTATGACAGCACTCCACCATATAGTATAAGGAAATAAATGATGAGCAATTCTATGCACAACCAGTGTATTTTGCTACTTCATTATTCTATGACCTATGGAGCCATTGAGATTCACTTTCAATGTCAGATTGAATCAGAACCCCCTTTGTGACACAACACACTTGTTCTGCATATTTGCACATCCAGTATTCTCTACGTATAGGGGAGGGTATCACCAGTAGAAAACTGGAAGTTGTTATCTCTCTGTACAGATAGTAATCAAGACCCCAGCTGAAATTAGTTTTTTAAGTATATATACAGTATCTGTTATGCTTTAATTTTTACTCAATTTTTTTTTACAGGATATGGAACACTTGATCCTGGATCCTGGTGTGTTGGAGATATCAGCTGCTCTTCGATGTGACATATTTGCACTGCCTATTGAGTTTGATTGCAATCTATGCAGACGTCATACAGCTTTTCATTAATTTGTACTATGGAAGCATGGATACCTAGGGAGAGGAGTTAGAGTTCCTATACCAAACTGTTGTGTTTGGCTCATCAGAGACTGTTATCTGGATCCTAATCGACAGTATACAAGTTTTATGTATTCACGGTTGGCATAGCCATGATGTATTACAAACAAAAATAATAACTGAATGCATTTTTATATATTGCTAAGTGACATACATTTTATTTCATCATACACCTTTGAGTGAAAAAAAGATGCTGACTGTGTCTGATGCTCGTTTTCATGTAATGAAATGTGCATGCAGTCCTTATTGATGGACACTGACTTACATCATGTTTTGCATTTAAATAGAAATGCTGGTCTAATAACTATGTAGCAAACGTTATGATGATTTGTTATGCTAATTACCTTCTTAGCAGGGGCTAGGAACCCTCATAAATTATTCTGTTGATATCACTTTTTGCAGTACTCAAAAAATGGTTGAAAATTATATTATAAATGAATAAAGGTTTATTCACAGACAACAGCATGTACTGAACATATTTCTCTCTAAAAGGTTCAAATGGGGTTTCTAGTCTCTGAAATTAGAGTAACGTTCATACAAAAGTAGCACAACATGAGCTACATATCTATTAGAGCTTTTATGGAAACAGTTAAATTAAGTGATGAATTAATTACAGTTAACCAAATTAACTCAGCAATTAATGTTATGTTTATTGAACATGAGTATTGAAACAAGCAGACTTGTGAGTTTTTTTTCATAAGAATTATTTCATAAATGTTTAACATTGTGTACCATGAACGGTACACATGGATAAAAAGGCCTTACAATAATTTGTAATTTGACTGCTTGAATGTGTGAATGTGTGTGCGTGTTCAAAGCATGTGTGTTTGCGTGTGTGTTCTTGTTCGACGATGCATGTGTGAGTATGTGTTTTCTGATCATTTGACAAGGTCCCGCACAAAAAAATTAATAAACAAATTAGCCAGCCTGGGAGTGGGTCCATGGTGGTACCCTGACTGAAACACTGGCTGGACAACAGGACACAGTGGGTAATAGTAAATGGAGTCCACAGCAAAGAAAGTGGGGTTACTAGTGGGGTACTGCAGGGTTCAGTACTGGGGCCGGTCCTTGCAGAGGGACTGGAAGGGGAAGTATGTCTCTTTGCAGATGACACAAAGATCTGCAACAGGGTTAGTAAACAAGGTGGGGTGGAAAGGATGAAAAGGGACTTGGCAAGGTTGGAGGAATGGTCAAATGTATGACAGCTTAGATTCAATGCAAAGAAGTGCAAAGTAATGCATCTGGGAAAAAAAACCCAGGGGAAGAGTACACAATGGGAGGTGAGAAACTGACAACAACAAAAATGGAAAGGAACCTGGGGGTAGTCATATCAGATGATCTAAAGGAGGGCCAGCAATGTGAGAAGGCAGTAAGGAGGGCTGGGGGATACTGGGATGCATAGAGAGAGAGAGAGAGAGAGAGAGGCATCACCAGTAGAAAACAGGAAGTTGTTGGCCCTCTATGCAGACAGTTTTTAAGACCACATCTGGAGTACTTAGAAACATAGAAGTTGGCAGCAGATAAGGACCACAAGGCCCATCCAGTCTGCCCATTTCTTTTTCTATCTTATGAATGTGCCATTGGCTTTTGCTCTGTCAATGGCCTACCTGTATCTATTCATACTCACCTGAATTGCTCCTTTATGCCTATCCCATGCCCCCCCTTAGCTCCTTTAGTACCCTGGGATGTATGCCATCAATAACCATTGCCTTGTCCTCCCTGAGCTTACCGAGCTCTTGTAGGACCCTTTTTTTCCTGAAGGGACTAGTACACACCTCCCTCCTCCCTGTGTCAAAAACAGTGGGGGAATTCAATACTGCATGGGACAGACATAAGGCAATTCTAGTGGGGGGGAAGGAGGAAGTAGGCTGTTGTTTAACTAGGATCTACAGCTTATCTGTTAGGTAGGGAAATGGGAAGACTAGGTGGGCCAAGTGGTACTTATCTGCCATCAAATTTTACTTTTCTATGTTTCTATATTAGATGTTTTAATGATATTGATCAAGGAACCCAACAACAGCATAACACCAACTGTTCTATGCATACATGCAATACATACAGAGATCACCATCTAGGTCAAGTTGTCTAGATTTCACATTATCAATTTAATATGTGAACAACTGGAGAATTGTCAATTGTGATTCAGTTTATTAAATTGTGAAAGATGAGAAATGACCAAGCCCCTAATATCTGGTGGTAGCACACCAATGATAGTAGATTGAATGTTCCTTGAGCCATCTGGATTCCATTTTGTACAACATTCCATGTTTTCCTTATGTAGAAATCTCTTGGAGAATATGCTGTGCATAACAAAGGGTATGTAGCTGTAAGACTTCTTAATTTTCTTTTTTACGACCATCCATCTGCCAGACATCTTGTTTTAAGATCTTCTGTACCTACATATAGGAAATTAAAAACAACTGTGATAGGTAATGCTGTGCTGATCATTTCTTTTTTATGTTACAACTATCACTGTCATTACAAAAATTAAGATTACTTTAAATATAGACACAGAATACAGCAATTATTGGAAATTGTACTCTGTTTTAAATATCTGTGAGTAATTGTGGACAACTCACAAACATACAGAGGTGATAGCATAATAGTGTACGTTAGAACATTGTATTCCCTTAAAATCTAATTGTCCCTAGTCTTGTTGTACCATCGATATGACATCATGATGTTGTTGTACCATCATGAGTACATCACATTGATGGTACAACAGCTCTGATCATGTTTGTGCATGCGCAAGTCACGGTTCGTAAGCATTGATAAAATGCCCATGGCAGTTCTTCGGAGGCACAGGAGGACATTTAAAACTTTTAGCAAGTGCCTTTTTTAAATAGTGGCTGGCACACAGCAGAACAGCCATATTTATTTTTAAATTTATGATCTAACAGTATCTTTGTGGACCAGGAAGGAGTGGAGTGTTTTTATGGACATGCGCGGGCGGGGTGTCATTGACATCATGGCGTGACCGTGGAGGCAGTCAGAAGCTAATTTATTTACTTTTGTCCATACACTATAAAAGACAGTGGATGGGCAACAGGAAACACCAACACTGTTTTGCACTTCATGAGGTTTTATGACAATCAAAAACCTCTTTAGCTTCGCTATCGAGGTTCATTTGGTTGTCATGACAACCTCTCAAAGTGAACAACAATGTTTTTGTTCACTGTTGCCCATCCACTATCCTCTATTTATACAATGGGGTATGCAAATCCACCAATATACCCATGACCTTTTACTGTATATTGCTTAAATATTTCTGCTGAACTGATGTATACCTAGAGGTACCTGACTGCTGGCAAAGAAATTTACCTACGGACTTGCCCCAATTAATGTTAGGAACCTACATAGCCTACCTAAGTCTCCTTAATAAATAAACCATGACAAGGTGTGGGTGATGCTGATTTTAGTTCTGTTGTAGGTAAACCCCAGCATCAATATGTCAATTTCTACATTCATATGTAGCTTATATTAAACAGTTGCAAACCATGAGATTAAAATCATACTTAAAAACTTACATTACATCACCCTTCTTGTTTCTCACGTATGGTCTATCAACATGATTATTGTAATCCAGTACTGCCAGATAGTTACGAGCCCTGAACACATTATATGAATAAGTAGGACGCTTGGAGGCATACATCAATATATGCTGTTGGAATTATTCTAAGTCTGAAGTGCTTCTATAGTAAACAAAAGACATATACAGTAATAAAAGGCATGAGAAAATCTAGAATTCTCATTGGCCAATAGACATCAGATGACCATACATTAAGTCTGTATATATGCACAGTCATCCTGATCATAAACCACATCATGCAGTGAGCAAATCAGTTCTCCTACAACCAGTACTATGTTCCATCAGTCTCCCTAGATCCAGAACTGATGTTCCATCAAAAACATGGCTGTTACCTTTACACTGTTAAAACATTCAACTTGGGCCCTTTTGATGATGATGTTAAATTAGGGAAATGTTTTTCTTTCATTTCTTTCCCTCTTTCCCTTCTATATAATGGTAACCCTTTTACGTTTTGCTTTAGTCTGTTGCAACAGCATATTTGTTTTTCTATTTCTGTGTTTATGTGTTTTCCTTCCTTTCTAGCTTTACTTAAATTTCCTAAAACCTTAGAGAGTTTGATGTTATATGTACATGCCCTTTTAAGTATACAGATTGGCCATCTCTATTCAAAGCATGTATATATGAAGTTACAATCCTCTCTTTTATCTCTTTGTTCCTTCATTTGATCCCAGTATGTAAAACACTGCATTGCCTCTTCTTATGGTCTGAATAATGCCTGGGTAATGGACAAAGAAACATAAGGTATTTTGTTTGTTTCCCCTTCCTCCTCTCGGTGCGCTGGATTTGTGGTTTTCGGCAATTTAGAGTCCGAATATGAGGACCGGGAAAATACAAGCCTGTAGCATTCTGGGCCTTCAGAACCTTGTTTAAGGTAGGATTTCAGCTATTAAGTCGAACTTTAGCATTGTAGAAATGCTTGAATTTTGGAGACTCCTCCTCGGTTGTGTGCACTGTCAAGAAAGCGCTATAGTTAAGCAACCCTGCAGCCACTCAGCTATTATTAAGCCAGCATTTTTTCTTAAACTCTCTGGTTGGAGTTGCCTTAAAGTTAAACAAGATGAGTCTAGTTAACTGGAAAGAGTACTACCACTAGAAATGCAGGTATATGGGGGAAGGGAGTTCCTGTTTCTTAAATAAGGAATTATCTGTTCCTTGTAAAATAAAAGTAGTATAATTGTTTGTTTTTTTTGTAAAAAAGGTATAAAGGGAAAAAACTCCCTGAACTGTTATATTGTCACACAGTCTTCTTCTTATAAACAATCCTGGCAAGGGATTTAAACATATATTGAGAGAAAGAAAAGATATACTTAGGTTTAGTTTGCAGCACTTGGTCGAAGCCATTTTTTTCTTCTTCTGCCTTTTTTTTATACAGCCAGCCAGCCCATCTCCTCCATATTTTATAGACTAGGAAAAGAGGGGGTGGGGTTTGATTTGCATTGCTGGTTCTAAAAACATATTTCCTGAGTATTAATGGGTAACACTGGTCTAGTTCCAATTGTATCAATGTGATAAAAGAAATAGTGATTGTGAAATATAATAAATGAACCTTTATTAGCATTTTGTGATAATGTGAAGAAATATAGGTGGAGCTTCCCAGATAACATGGTTTGTCTGTATAAAAGGAGATCCTTTTCATTTCTTAGAGAGAGCTTGAAGGGACTAGACCTGCTCTGTCCTGCTTAAAGGGGAACACTAGCTGTTTTCTAGTATATTATCATATTTTTAATTTTGCCTTTTATTTATTTTCTCTGTTTATTTTGCCATTCAGTACACCTTTGTTAGTAAATAAATAATATTTTTTTGTACTCCATTGGAATCTTGTGTCTTCCTTATACCCACCACATCACATATGGTGTTAGAAGTGGGATACGGTTTGATAAATCAGACTTGAAGATACTGCCAAGTATTGGTGAAGGACCAGATGCTGGAGAGAGAATTGACTAGTGCTGTTCACACTAGGACCATGGTGTCCAAGACTGGAGAAACCTTGTTACCCGGACTGGGGGATGTAAGGCATAAGATGGCCAAGACAGAGGAGACAGGTGCTATAGGTGGAGATATTGAGGAAGCTCAAGAGCAGGAAGAAGAGAAGAGGGTGAGTCCACCTGTTGGTGACCTACAAGACTTATTGCAGTGGCTCTGTATGCAGCAAATGGAGTTGTAAAAAAGAAGAGAAAGGGACAACCAGCATAATGAGGCCAGATGGGCAGATACATTATGAGCAATACAAGCACTAGGTACAGACTGAGTTCCTATATCTATAGATGGTCCCAAGGATATAAAATTAACCAAGTTAACACAGTCCGATGATATTGAGACATATATCACAACATTTGAATGCATTGTCCATGCTTGCAATTGGCCCAGGGAACAGTAGGTTATTTGTCTTGCTTCCTATCTCACTGGAAAGGCTCAGCTGGCATATGGGCACATTGACAGTGTACTAAGTGGCAATTATGAAGCTGTGAAAGAAGCTATTTTGAAAAGCTATGATATCTGTCTTGAAACCTACAGACAGAGATTTAGAACTCTAAAATTTCAGACCACTGATACACCGCAAGAGGCCTATAATAGACTTCAAGATTTATGTAGAAAATGGCTGTGCCCTGGGACCAATACTAAACAACAAATACTAGAGGCCATAGTACTGGAACAATTTGTGAGGGTTTTACTGCAGGATGTACAAATATGGGTAAAAGAGCATCAACCTGAGACTGCTACGAAGGCAGTGAGCCTGGCTGAAGATTATTTGGCAGCAAGACATCATAGACAGAAAGGTCACCCAACTGCAAGTTCAACATCCCCCATGGTAAGAACTTATACTTCTATATCTAATACTACAGGTCAGGGTGTGAGAATAGCAAACCTGATAGACCACATAATCCTGACATTATTTGCCATATATGCCAAGCAAAAGGGTATATTGCCAGATTCTGCCCTAATAAGAAACAGTTCCTATACATCTAGCTCTAGCTAATTGGGGACAGTATATAACATCTGTTACAGTAAATGGACAAAAAGTAGCTGGTCTCCTTGACTCTGGTAGTCATCAGACATTGATGAATGCTAACTTAATGCCTACTACCAGAGAACATGAAACAGTCACTGGAGTTACCTGCATCCATGGGGATGCACATTATTACCCAGTACAGACTTTGCATATTGAAGTACAAGGAACTACTCAGCAAATGCCAGTAGGCTTAGTTCTCCATCTGCCAGTGCCAGTTATTATTGGTCACAACCATCCTGACTTTGATACCTTATTAACTGTGGATACACAGAGGCCTTTACCACCAGGGCACAAACTAAGCAGATTATGGATTTAAATGAGATATTTCCTTTTGAAGAAGAGGTGTGTGCATTAGCTGGGAAGACACGTAAGACCAGATGTGAGAAGAGATTGGATAAGAACAAATGGAATCACATACAAGGGAAGTCCAACAAAGATGACACCACAGAAATGGACATTAATTTTGTTAAAGACATTGTTAAGAAAACATTTGGGACTGAACAAATGCATGATATAACATTAAAACCATTCTTTTTTTTACAGGTGGAAAAAGATACTGGGAGTGGACCTAAAATGGTGTTACAAAAGGGTTTACTATACAGGGAATGTATTAATCCTAATAATGGAAAAAATATGCTGTAGGTGCCATATTGGTCCTGAAGAACAGATCCAGAAACAAATGATTTGATACCTTTTATTAGACCAACATGGATGTTACAGAAAAGAACAAAGTGCTCTAGCTTTCGAACCGACCAGGTCCTTCTTCAGAAGCTTTATAGCAATTATTTTGAAAATCCCATACTTTTAACACCAGATTATGTTGAAAAAACAGAAATAATTCTCATTGGTTTAACATATACTTTTAAAACATTACAGAAGATTACGTCAGTGAAGCTAATTAACACCAGTGTGCTTTTAACTGAGAAGCCTCAGAAGGGCAAAGGTTATCAAGAATTCTCAACAACCAGACAGTTCTTCTCACAAAAATTCTAAAATGCCTCAGTATGCTAGGACAGCATTCTAGTGATTAAAAAAAAAAACCTTGGGACAGCATTCTCTCTAATATATGTGAGAAGAGCTTACAACTTACATTTCAAATGTCCTGGTGTATTAAAGAACAGATAATGAGAGACAAAATCTTGAAATTAGATATAACTGCAAGTTGAAAACAAGCCCCAAATTAAACATACACATATACATGATGCATGATAGTATCACTTGTAAGAATAAGTGCCAAATAAAAAAACTTGTCAAGGACCCCCAAGAAAACGAGACCATGAGCCTGATAAGTGCAAATTTCAACACAGAGTCAGTGTATAACAAAAATGCACAGAATCAGTCTAAGGAATCTGAAAGAAAACTTCCAAGGATGAAATCCTCCAGGTCCCCTCCTTTTTTTCCCTTTTCTCTCCCTCTCTCTCTCCTTGAAAAATATACTGTAACTAGTAGGAATGAGATATACTGTATGTGCAAGAGTCATAATACAGCATCATTCACACCAATATTAATCTTTACCCAAAGGAATTACACCTTTGATGAACCCTCAAGTAGATGAGATATGCATCTTAATATGAGCAGATTTAAAAATGTAACAGTGTGTAATCCAACCACTGACAACTAGTAGAAGGAAGTAAATGTACACTATATATGAAAACTAAGTGTCCTAGCCATATAGCAGTTGCCCCATGCCACGCTCCCCCCACACATACATGTGTACATATATCACACCACACACACACACATACACACACACACCCACACCCACACACACCCTGCACACCCCATACACAAATTACTAAACACACAATAAATATAATAAATATTAGCCCACACACACCACACCACGCACATGCAAACAAAACACTCACACAAACACCATACCCACAGCACACAAAAACAGAACACATGCAAAACACGCAAACACACACATACATACATACATCAATACACACACACTCACACACATGCACACACACTCACCACAGTGTTAAGGTGAGAAGTCAACATGTAGATAACCATAAACCTACAAGATCAAAGGTCTGCTGAAGAACTAAAGTATTTATGTCCATCTTTTAAAGTAAAGGTCTGTGTAAGTTTAAGTGGAATAATGTGTCATATAACCAACATCAATGTTCATTCCATCCGCCACCATACCGAGAAGTAAAATAAGTCTAATTTCAGAAGCCCGTCTCTGTTGTGTACTGTTGAAATGTCCTTTTAAGACCATCACAGACATATCTGAGAGTGAGTGGCCATCCTGGGAGAAGTGCTGGGCTACTGGTTTCTCAGTCTTCTTGTTATTAATAGAATGTCTGTGTGAATTCATTCTAGTGTGGAGTTGTTGTCTTGTCTCCCCCACATAACCTGTGGAAGGACATTTCTTGCATTGGATAAAATCAACCACATTTCTTGATGTACATGTATAATTCCTCTGTATCCTGAATAGTCTGTTTTGTGATGTAACCACACAGTCTGAAATGGAAATCAGGTTACATGTCTTACATTTGCGTTGATGACAGGTCATGTACCATATGATGTCATGGTATTCTGTTCCGGTTCAAGTTGACCCCTAATAATCAGGTTGGTAAAATTAGGTGGTTGTTTAAAAGATAGTAGTGGTAGTTCTTGAAAAATACAATTAAGGGTTTCATCCTCACTAATTATTGGATGGAGATCCTTAATAATCTTACATAGAAGTTCAAGGTCAGGATGGTATGTGACTACTAAGGGTATTCTGTTGGTAGTCATTCATTTCTTATATTGCAAACTTACATAGACCTTTACTTTAAAAGATGGACATAAATACTTTAGTTCTTCAGCGGGCCTTTGATTTTGTAAGTTTATGGTTATCTACATGTTGACTTCTCACCTTAACACTGTGGTGAGTGTGTGTGCATGTATGTGTGAGTGTGTGTGTGTATTGATGTATGTGTGTATTTGTGTTTTGCATGTGTTGTGTTTTTTGTGTGTTGTGGGTACGGTGTGTGTGTGTGTTTTGTTTGTGTGTGTGTAGTGTGGTGTGGTGTGTGTGTTGTGTTTGTTATATTTTTTGTGTGTTGTGGTTGTGTGGGGTGTGCAGGGTGTGTGTGGGTGTGTGTGTGTGGTGTGGTGTGAAGGTATGTACACATGTATGGCATGGGGCAACTGTTATGTGGCTAGGACACTTAGTTTTCACATATAGTGTACATTTACTTCCTTCTACTAGTTGTCAGTGGTTGGATTACACACTGTCACATTTTTAAATCTTCTCAAATTAAGATGCATATCTTATCTACTTGAAGGTTCATCAAAGGTGTAATTCCTTTGGATAAAGATTAATATTGGTGTGAATGATGCTGTATTATGACTCTTGTACATATAATATATCTCATTCCTACTAGTTATAGTATCTTTCCCAAGGAGAGAGAGGGACTTCTGTTGGGAACCAGTGAAGATGGCAGCTTAAACCTCTCGCTCTGCCCCAGCCCGATGGAAACCCTGCAATTATCACCAGAGTGATGGACTAAGTGCTGTATTTGCACTCAGCTGTTCCCCTTCCCACTCCCTGTCACCATCGGTGAAGTATTTTGCAGGGAAGCTGCACTCAATACTGTGCTGTCAGCATGTGCCATCCTTCAGAAGAGATATTAAAGTGAGGTTCTATGCGTCTTTTCCTGAGGTTGTTCAGGTGGTTGTTAAAGATCCCATGACAGCTCTCAAAAAGAGATGGGGAATTTTGCTGCTAACCCTGCAAAATTTTCTCCATTCCCTTAAATACCAGCAACAGCTTAATCTGCTTCATATTTCAGTTGTTTTGCATTTGTACCCCCCAAACAATATGGCGAATAGGTAGTATTTTCTAGGCCTTCATTCTCAGTCAACAAAAGCTAATGAAAAAATAAATAAGGATGGTGGAGTACCTCCACCCCACCACCTTCTGGCAATCCCCACCCCCCCCCATTCATGGCTCCAAAATAGGATATGATCACAAGCAACCTTCAAAACAAAAATCCCTCCTCTGTTGCAGTGATCAGCCTCTCTGTTTATCTCTCACTGGCTCACTAATGAATCTGTGATAAGATGACATGCCCTAGTAGTAACAGTTGATTGGTCACTGTGGTCAGCCAATCAACTGTTATTACTTGGGCACATCATCTTTTCACTTATTCATTCATTCAATGAGCAGTGATGAGCGAGGCCATTGTTTCTCTGTTTTTACTGGAAAACCCAATAAAATACTAGAATTTGGACTGCCTGCACACTGGTAAAAACAAAGAATTTCATGGAATTTGACATTTTAGACCAGATCAGTAAATCTACAGAACTTGTATTTTTCCTATAATTGCTTCCTGTACAATTTTCAGTTTGCTTCATTTAATGCTTTGGGTATTAAGCCTTATTTTAATCTGATTATTTATACACATACTTAAAGAATGACAGTACAACCCCAGTAAAATCTGGAAATTAGACTAACAATCACTGATGCATTCCCAGAATTTCAAGTCTTGAAAATGGGATTTCATTATTTAAATCACCATAAATCAGTGGCCTTGGTGATGAGATTAACAAAGATAATAGTGGTGGGGACATTTTTCAGTTTTACAAGTTAGATCATGTCATGTATTTGGGTGATATGTGCGGGGGAGGGGGGAGGATTAAAAGGGTGGGGGGTGGTGGAGCTCAAGTGCTCCTAAGTTATTTATTTATTTGACTGGGTTAGATGGATGGGGTCAAGATGTGTGCACACTGCTTACTGATGGGGGGTGGCTACTCATATTTACTTAAACACACTTCCCTTATATGTAGGTGGAGGGGGGAGGTGGGTGCTTCCATACTGAGGTATGTGTATGTAACCCCCTGTTCCCTGGGGTTACTAGACTTCCATCAGTGTCAGTGTTAGGTAGGGAAGGTAGCTGGTGAATAACTAGTTAAATAGATTTTCACCTAGTATCTCTTTCTGCTTGCTTGGTCTCAGCTGAGAGCAGAGAGGTGATGTCATTTAGAACTCTCACAGCCTCATAAGTCACACAGCTTGCTGTGAGTGTGGGGAGTTTTAGAATTCTGAAGTCAGTTCAGTGCCAGAGCTCAGAGAGTGAGCAGTGGAATAGTGAGGAGAGTCTTTTTTCTCACCCTAGTCTGAGAATCTCTTTTGTCTGACTTGTGAAGTGGTGGAAGCTGTCTTCAGGATTTCCTGAAGCCCTCATCCCCAGTGGGATGAGGGGGACTGCAGAGAATTTGAGGGGCAATCCCTTGATCCAACCTAGAACATTTTGAAGCTGCCTTTGGTGTATAAACTGTGAGGAGAATCTGTCTGAGAGTTACCCAGAATATGTACCTACCTTGTTTATCTATTGGGTGCAACTCTGATAAAGGCACTCACTCACCCATTCCTGTAAGACCTTTCTCAAGAAGATTGTTTTAAAGTTTGCTAACAACAATGGATGTCCCAGGAGTGACTAGGCACTTTGTTCAGAACTTTAATTTTACACCCCTTGTGGTGTTCTCAAATGCTAAAATGTGCTAAACATTTGAAGAAAGCATCATTTCTACTGTTCAGTATTTGTTGAGGTTTAATTCTGAAAGAATGTCTGGATATGGATGAGGAAGCAAAAGGTGGGCAACTTCCCATCTGGAGTGACCAGTTCAGCACTTTGGGTTCTATAAGGGCACCTGTTGTTTCAGTGCATGTGGCCAATGCCAGAAGATAAGTTTACCCCTTGTATGTGGGTTTTGGCAGTCTTGAGCCCTAGTGTGCTCCATCATGGCCAGAGTGACACTATCCTTTCTGTAATCCTATGCCACATGGGAACTGTTCTAAGTCATAACTAGTGTCACTTCCAGGAGAATTTTGTGTGTTTTTATCATGGCTAGTACCACATTTCCAGATGTCTAATCCTGTGCTATATGGGAAGTTCGAGTTTCTGTTATCTATAGATGTGTTCTGCATTTGTCTTTGCTTTGAAGTGTAAACCCTTGGGGGTCCATCTTTGCTTTTCTGTATCAACTGTTTTGGAATAAAGCCATGACTCTACAATCCCAACCTGATATGGACAATCTAGTTACTGCTTCCTCTGTGGATTTACTGGGTAGCCCTGTCAGAAGTGCAGACCTAGCATAGCCCTTAGCAAAGTTTCTCTCCTCATCACCTGGGTTTTGGTATAGGTCTGTTTGTGTCTAGTACACACTTTGTGTTTCTCTGCAATTGCTTTGTACCCCCACTCCTTTCTTTTCCCCTAGACAGAAAAGGTATGTGAGGTGTGCCTACTAGTTAAACAAGTGGCTGGTGGGGGGGTTACATGTATGTGTGGCGGCACAGCGTTATCATCATGACCAAATAGAAGACATGCTACATGGGTGGTGGTGGTTATTTTTTATTAAAACATGTTTTTAAAAGAAAAAACTTCACTGAGCAAAGTGAAGATGGGAAACATTGCCTAGGTACACAATGCATAGTTCTTAACTTCATTGCTATTTTGCTGGCAATGTTTTATTTTGCAACACCCCAGTAGTCAGTTTTTTTTCCCTAACATTGGGGTGGACTCCAGGAGTCTGTAGTTAGTTCTGGAGAGGAGGGTTGTGTTGCTTTTTAACACTGGGGATGAACTGGTAGTTAATTAAGTTGCAGGTTATTTCTAGTACTGGGGTAATCAGTTCATGGGTGTGGTTCTGACCCATGGGGGAAGGGGAGCTGTATGTGTCAGTAGTTAAGGAGTCAAATACTGGGATGGGTCCCCAGTTTTGGCTAGTTTAGCTTTAGGTGTGCTAGGGGCATGAGAAACTGGCCTGCAAATGCAATCAATGTGCTCCCAGTGGTGTCACTCACCATTAAGGAGAACAGGCTTGTGAAAACACATTATGAAAATCTCTGAAAAATGCTACAGTGCTTGTGCAGTTAGCATAAGTAAAGTCATTAAAATCATTTTTATTTTAAACAATTTTGTTTTAAAAACAACAAAAGCAGCCACTTTTAACAGGATATAATGAACCTGAAAGTTTGCCTTTGGATATCTGTGCATAATTTTCACATTCATTACCAAACTATATATCTGACCATTTTTTGCCAAATTGGCAGGGTTGGTATATCTTGCCAAAAAGAGGGGTAATGCCTATTTTCATATCCTTGTTTTTAAAGACAGCTGAGTTACAATACAAGCAGCATAAATTAGGGGTTTAATATTAAACTATCTACTCAACATTAAAGATCAACTGAATTGTTTCAGTTCCTAGTTTAATTATCTCCTGTAATCAGACAAAGCTTGAGTAAGCATGGTAGTATCTAGGGAGCATCTAGCTAAAACCTGTTTGAGGTGGAGAGGTGTAGTGGTTTCTACTCAGTTCTATTGTTAGGTATTTGGCAAAGCCTAGAAATTACTTTCCTGAGGTTCGGCGATAATAGTTTTAATTTCAAGGACTGTTAGGGAACAACTTTAGAAAGTAGGAAGACCCTATAAATGTGTGTAACATCCCAGGCAAGGACATAACATACAGTAGGTGAGATTCACAGGGGGGACAAAGAATACTCATGTGAAGCAGGGAATTGAGGAAGCCTTGGGGGGGAGAGTTAGTTGCAGAACCTGCAGATTCACTCTCCTCCAGCATGCTCTGTGGAGGTGTGGATGATGCCTGGTCTGCCATAGGTTTGTGGTGCTCCTTTGCTTTGCTTGTTTTTTTATTTGTTTACTGGGTAGGTAGTCTGGAGGTTAGGCTCCTTTGCAGGCATGATTCTGGATCAAAAGATCACTATTAAAATATGATGACATTAAAACCAGTATGTAAAAATATGTGAAGTATAAAATGACAATTAGCACTGAACTGGCTGCAGTAGGGACCATAATATGGCAACTGCAAAGCACGTTGGGGAGGGAGGGGTCCACTTATGATCCTTTTGCTTGGCATGTCCCTGGAATTCCAACAGTGGAAGGTTATATGTGGTGAGGGGGGAGGCAAGAAAGTTGCTGATTCAGTGGGTGGTGGGTCTGGTATTACAACAAGCAATCCAGTGACCCCTTCAGAGATGGTAAGGCAAGGAATTTTATGTAGGTAGCACTCCATCCCTGCAGGGCTCAGAGCACTGTATAGTACAAAGTGAAAAGTTAAAAAATAGACAAAATATAATGATCATAAAAGTGAGGTGAGTTATTAAAATTATAAAAGAATGTCATAAATAACAAATCAGCAATTACATAATTAATTCATCGACACAAAAAGACTTCTGAAGCAAAACAGTTTCTAATGCCTTTTTGAACTCCTCCACTAAGGGCCAGATCACAGGTTATTGGAAGGGCTTTACAAATTACTGGTGTTGCCACTGAGAATGCCCAGTCCTCTCATTATTTCAGTGGTGACTTTGGAACGGTTAGAAGGACACCTCTCTGAGGAGACAAGATGATGGTCACAAGCATATTAGACTAAGAGGTATTTTATGTAGTTGGGTCCTAGTACCTGTAGGGCTTTGAATGTCAGCAAAGTGACTTTAAAAATGATGTGTCACTGAACTGGCAGCCAGTGCAGAACACATAGGACAGGCATGAAATGCTTAGAATGGTGAGTTCTAGCTATCGGCATAGTCACAATATTTCAGACTAGCTGCAGGCAGACATCAATTTACAGGTCAACGCTAGATTAAGAGCATTGCAATAGTCTAGCCTACAAGTTACAATGGCATGCACTAGGGTTATTATTTCCTTATAACCCAGATAATGCTTAATCTGGGAAATATTCCTTAATTTGAAAAGAAAAAAAAACAGACTGACTAACACTGTCACCTGATGTTCAAGGGAAAACATAAAATCAAGCACAACCCCCTATTTTTTTACCCTATTCACAACTTGGAATCCACTTCCATTCACAGATGGATTTATGAATGAAGGCTTGCTCCTTACAAATCCATGAGAACCCAGTTCCACTGGCAACAGCTTCATCATGCACCAAGCTCAACCAGTTAGGTGCTATCTAGTTAGAGATATCAAAAAAGGAATCAATTAATCATCAAGATTACATCAGGCCTGTGGGTGTGAAACTTCAGGTTGTTTCAACTAATGGCTTCTCCCAAAGGCAACATGTACATGATGAACAACATGGGGGAAAAAATCAACCCCTGTGGCACCCCACAGTGTATCGCAACAGGCTGTGATGTAAAAAGACCTAATGCAACTTGCTGTGATCTGACAGCTACAGTAAGAAAAGACACAAAACAATTATTAGTTGCCCTGGTGACTCCTCCATATTGCAGTAGGTCATCCATCATAAACATATGATCCTCTTTGTCAAAGGCAAATAAGAGATAGAGGATAATAAACATTGAGTATTACCATATATGTCTTGCTAGGAGAAGATGCAGGCCTGAAACAGGACAGAATTATTCATAGATGTTATATGTCTTAAGAGGCACTTAAGTCTGTGCTGTCACTAACTTCTTAAATATCTTC
The DNA here is from genome assembly GCA_016271365.2 of Neoceratodus forsteri. Classification (NCBI taxonomy): domain Eukaryota; kingdom Metazoa; phylum Chordata; order Ceratodontiformes; family Ceratodontidae; genus Neoceratodus; species Neoceratodus forsteri. The sequence goes on from CM028134.1 coordinate 320,278,750, forward strand.
CCTATAAAAGGGAGGTTTGAGACAGACCTATAAATCACTAGGATGCCCAAGTTCCAAGATGGCTCCTTGAGGAGTTGCCTCACAACTATTGTTCTCAGATCACAAGAAAACAACTCTCCTCAAATGAACATGTAGCTCCCCTGTTACCTGGGGTTACTAGAACCCTAGTTAGATCTAGTGGCAAGCAGGGACAGGCAGCTAGTGAAACTCCAGTAAGATGGATTTCACCATGTCTCACTCTGTTTTCAGTCTCTGCTGATCTGGGGCTATGGCATCATTTAGAATTCTGCAGCAGCATAAGCCACCATGGAATGTTGCAGCTGGGAGTTAGGTTAGAACATTGGAGTTTTTTGAATCAGTCTGAGTCAGTCTGCTGAAGTCTGGAGTAGGCTCAAGAGAGAGAAGGATGTAGATCCTACAGTGCAGTGGAGGGAGGGGGTGCCCTACAGGGGCAGGCACCCCTGCCCTCAACTCTGACACAGAGCTACCTTAGGGTGTGTACTTCCACCATAAGAGAGGCACAAGGAATCAACTCCCAGGGGCAACCCCCTGGCCTGGAAAAAAGAAAAAGCTGCCTGATGGAGAGTGCTGAGGCACTACAGTTTTTGAGGAATGAGATTCATTCAGAGTTTTGGACACCTGCAAAGAGGAGGGTGATGAAGCTTTGACAAAAGGCCAGTGTCATTCACCAAAACAGTGAATAAATAAGTCTGTGGGGCTGTGGGTCAGTCAGGATGCCAAGTCCAGGGCTTATGGAACAGTGAGATGTATGAGTGTTGTATGTGGGGAGGTCTTCAGAGAAAGACAGTTACTGCATTACAAAGCCATGTAGAGTCTGCACTACAGTATCCAAGGAAGTGTGTGTAAACAAAGAAATGGCCAGGTATGGGTCTATGGAACAAAAGGTAGGAGAACCCCCACCTGGCGTAACAGGGCTCACCTCTATGGATTCGCTTTGAGACACCAGATATCTTTCTGTTATGTGTTGGCCAGTGCCTGAAGAGGGTGTCCAGATGTTGGGATGGAGTAGAGGGTGGTAGCGTGCCACTAGTTAAAGAGTCCATGACATATGGAACTTTAGGATCCAAGAATGGATTGTGTCTGTGTCAGAACCTCATCTGCATTACAAGGAGTGTAGCCCCATGGGGGCCCGTCTATGTTTTTATTCAGAGTCTTGTTGAATAATGCCACACTTCAGAATCCCATCTCCTGGTATTGGACAATCTGTTATTGCTTCTAGTCTCTGGATTACTTGGGCACCCCTGGTCAGAGTAGCCAAACCTTGCCAATATGCCAAGTGACATGTGCTCCCCAACCCTGGATTACAAAATGGAGGCACCGCTGAGGACTGGGTTTGGAATTTTGGGAGAACAGCAAGAAAGATTGCTTGGGTAGTAGCTAGTGTTTTGGCTATCTGGCATAGGGTAGCCCAAAACAACTGAAGCAACATTTAACTAATGTGTTGCTGTGTGCTGTTATCCATGTGCTGCTGTTAAAATACCAACTGTTTACTATGGTGCAGTAAAGTCTGAGAATGTATGCTCTTATCCTGCATCAAATTACAGCATTTGCCAGAATTGAAAAGTAATTGTGACAAAGAAAAGTGTGGAAAACTGTGGGTAGCAAAAGGAAAATTGTGCCCTAGATGTTGGAAATGCTTCCTGTGTGGACTGAGATACTTGTTGTGCTTAATGGCCATGATAAATGGTTAAAATGGACTCCCGCCAAGGAGTCATTGAAGAAAAAAAAAGTGTGGTTTTGCAGTTAAAATTTTGCCTGCTTGATGATCACCATGAGGAGAAGCACACAAGAGGAAAAAGGCTCATTTGCATGGCGTCGAGTGATTGGTGAGACTGCAATCAGTCCCACCCTCAAGCCAGCTCTAGAGTGACTGCACAGCATTTGAGAGGGAGAGTGAGTGGAATGTGAAAACTGGCTTACCTGGAGGAGCGTCACGGTGAATGAAAGTGCTGTAAAAGTTTAAAAAACAGACTTTTCTGTTCAAATTCGAGCTGAACTCACATCTCAATCGTCTGGACTGTGAGTGTGGTGTTCCCAGGGACAATCAGCAGAACTGCCAACCCGCTTCCTTCCAGAGGCCTGCAAGACTGCCTGCAGGCCATTTTCCATCTCAGCAAACAGCTACTGATAACAGTGAGTATCCGCCAAATGAAACAGCTCAAACTAAGTGATTTTGCCAAAAGTCAGCTGAATCTGTGTATAGCAGTATAACCACTTTGCAAAGAAGGACTGTGTTAAGTTTAACCACTTAAAAGCAAGAGTTCTAAGCAACAGAGTGTGAGCATAATTAGGTTCAGTGTCAGTATAATTTTCAGATCCATGTGAGAGACTGTGTGTTGTATGAGATATGCAGCAAGAAATACAGGCAATCCTGTGCTATGAAATACTGAGGCTCTAAGGGACTGTAAGCTAGAGCAATGTCTTCAGCAAGTGAAAAGTCCATGGTGAATCATGTGCTAGCAGAAAGAACAGTGCTAGTTTGTGCAGTTTGAGCAAAGTTATCAGTAGACTGTGTAAATCGTATGCGCAGTGGCTTGACCCAATTAGAGAATGTTGATGCATAGGAGTACTGCCGCCGCCATTACAGGGTGGGGTAGTAATATAAATACAGCAGCAGAGGAGCCATTTTGAAAGAAAAAAAGATTTTAATGATGTGAGACTTGAAATAACAGTGAGTGTTGTCTGTTTTTTCTCTGCAGTCATGGCTTCAGGACCAGCCCATTACTCGGATCATGCCTGGGCTGTGATAGCAATAGAAGTTAACAAGTTAAGGAACATTGAGAGATGTTACTATGGGGGATGACTGCCTCCTCATGTGGTGATTCCTGGATATCCAGTGCGAGTATGTGTGATGTGCTTAAATGCTGGAAGGGACATTTTCATGGTGCCTCACTGTTCTGGTTGCCTGGAAAAATATGGTTTGACCAAAGCACCCAAGATTCGTTTGGCTCCCACATGGACAAAAGTTTAAGAATCTACAGTTGGCAGCACACAGCACCAGGTGGAGCCTGTTGGAGAAGGCCCCTCAGAGGAGTCTGGTGAAAAGCTAGGGGGTGCAGATGTACAGGCAGCACAGACAACTGATGACTCCGTGTCCGAGCCACTAAGAGACAGTGGAGAGGGAACATCAGTCAACCTGTGGAGAGAGGGGCCTAGCCCAAGTCTCATAGGCAAAGACGAGACAAGGGAGGCCTTTGAATGGCAGGTTTTGACCTCCATGCCCAGCGAAGACTGGACAGTCTCAGGAGTGAGGACGACTGCTCACCCCTGGGCACAGATTCTCAGCGAAGATGAGGAGGGGGAACCTATGTGGCCTGATGAAGAAGACGTGGGTTCACAGCTTCCAGTTCCTGGCTTAGAGGAATGCATGGAAGAGAGTAGTGATTCCACTGCCCTGGCTGTGCAAGAAGGAGCCAGGGATCCATTTTTTGTGTCATTAAGAATGCATAGCTGACAGAACTAGGATGGGCTACTCCCAAGCCAGGCCAGAGGTCTCAAGTTGACCAAAGCTAGTAAAGAGGAAAAACTGGTTCATAGGAAAGTGAATGAAATCTACGGGATGTCCTTTCCTACATTTCCTCAGAAAGTCTGGGAGGAGATTGAAAAAAGCAGGAAATCCTGGATTTGGGAAGAAGCAATGAAATGTGTGCATCCTGGTGCAAACAAGTATGTCAAGAACAGAATGTTTCAAGAACAATAAAGCCAGTGGAAAAGAGGCAGGACACTGTTTATGGACACTGTTCAAATTGTGGATGGAGAGGGACATGAAACCTTTCACAGTGTGGATTATGAGCACCCAGATGGGGTAATAATTCAAGCACCTGACCCATTGTGCTATTGGCCACAATGCAAAGACCTTCCTGCGAATGTGCCCATGCCTACCAAATAGAGAGCAGAGCAGTGGTAGCCAGTGCTGCCAGTCCAGCTGTTGCCGTACCTATGTTGTTCTACCAGTCTGGATGTCCAGGACTCAGGTTCCCCACATTCATCAGTTCTACAGTGTTCTGGCCTTCCAGAATCTGTCAACTGGCCCACCAGATGACTTCAGATCCAGAGAGGACACAAGCCTAGCTGTATCTTTATTCATCGCCTGGGTATCGGATGACTTCAGACCAGCTGTTTTCCTTTTTGTTCCTGTTCTAAGGTTCCATCTCCTAGATGACATCATCCCAGCTGTTTCCCAGAGGTGTCATCCTGTCGTGTTTCAGAAGATGTCTGCCCAGCTGTATCAGAAGAATGCTGCCAGGGAGAGTCTTCGTCGGGGACACAGGTGTTGTATGTTTTTCATTCTACAAGGGACTGCTGAGTCTAGACTTTTTTCAATTTTTCTGACATTTGCAGTACACATCCTATGCCAGCAGACATTCATTGTGACTGTCCTCAAAGACTGTCCCCTACGGGACATTTGCCTGCAGAACTTTGCTTCATCGGGCTCCAGTCCAGGAGAGACTCTTCATTGGACTTGCCTTCGGGCCTGCATTTTGTCACTAGTTGGAACTTTGTAGGACCTTCCATCCCCAAATAACTGCTAAATGTGTGTTGTAAATATTCTGTATATACTGTTTCCATTTTCTACCTTTTCTAAAAAAAAATGCTTTTTGGTGATTCTCCAGTGTCAGATGGATGAGTCTTCTTGGTTTGTTTATGTCTTAGTTAGACAGGATTGTAATTGCAGATTGGGGAGGATGTTTTTCTTTTTGTCTTGCAGGTACTCCTGGAGAAGCAATGAAGACAAGACAAGTAGTGGATTGGAACTCATTGGAGTTCAGTTTTGCTTTAGTTTGTAGTAATTAAAATACTGTTGTAAGAAGTTAACTGTATTGTAACTTGTTTTCCTCCACAGGTGTGTGGTAGCAGGTGTCCAGGGTTGGGGGGGAAGTCCCCTTTAGTGTTTTTGTTTGGGTAAAAAGGCAGATCGGATTTCCCTAGAGGGCTGGGGGTAGACAGGCTGTGGTCCTGATCTGCAGTAGGGGCTGAAGTTTGAACTACTATGGCTATGCTCTGAACAATTCTACCAGAGCCACTAGGTACCCATAGTCAGTGGGTAGAGAAGAGGCTGATGCGTCAGCAGAAGGCCTCTAGGCCCTTAGTGTTGTCTGCATGTGCTGGCACATGGTAGGGGAGTAGGTAGTGGTACTTCCCCATAGTCAACACATAGAGTGAGATGGCCTAAGCCAGGAGGTTAATGACTGCAGATAGTCTTTTTCCTGGCCCAGGGTGAGTGTAACCCCCCTGTTACCCGGGGGTTACTAGAACCCTAGTTCGATGTAATGGCAGACAGGGACAGGCAACTAGTGAAACTTCAGTTAGATGGATTTCACCATGTCTTGCTCTGTTTTCAGTCTCTGCTGAGCTGGGGTCATGACATCATTTAGAATTCTGCAGCAGCATAAGCCACCATGGAATGTTGCAGCTGGGAGTTAGGTTAGAACGTTGTTTTTTTTATAATCAGTCTGAGTCAGTTTGCTGAAGTCTGGAGTAGGCTCAAGAGAGAGAAGGATGTAGATCCTACAGTGCAGTGGAGGGAGGGGGTGCCCTGCAGGGACAGGGCCCCCTGCCCTCAGCTCTGACACAGAGCTACCTTAGGGTGTGTGCTTCCACCAAAAGAGAGGCACAAGGAACCAACTCCCAGGGGCAACCCCCTGGCCTGGGAAAAGGAAGAAGCTGCCTGATGGAGAGTGCTGAGGCACTACAGTTTTTGAGGAATGAGATTCATTCAGAGTTTTGGAGACCTGCAAAGAGGAGGGTGATGAAGCTTTGACAAAAGGCCAGTGTCATTCACCAAAACAGTGAGTAAATAAGTCTGTGGGGCTGTGGGTCAGTCAGGATGCCAAGTGCAGGGCTCATGAAATAGTGAGATGTAATGACTGTTGTATCGGGGGGGTCTTCAAAGGAAAGACAGTTTCTGCATTACAAAGCCATGTAGAGTCTGCACTATAGTAGCCAAGGAAGAGGCTTATGGAACAGTGAGATGTAATGACTGTTATATGTGGGGGGTCTTCAGAGAAAGTCAATTACGGTATTACAAAGCCATGTACAGTCTGCACTACAGTAGCCAAGGAAGTGTGTGTAAACAGATGAATGGCCGGGTATGGGTCTATGGAACAAAAGGTGGGAGACCCCCAACCTGGCGTAACAGGGCTCACCTCTACAGATTTGCTTTGAGACACCAGATACCTTTCTGTCAGGTGTTTCCCAGTGCCTGAAGAGGGTGCCCAGACATTAGGATGGAGTAGAGGGTGGTAGTGTGCCACTAGTTAAAGAGTCCATGACATATGGAAGTTTAGAATCCAAGAATGAATTGTGTCTGTGTCAGCACATCATCTACATTACAAGGAGTGTAGCCCCATGGGGGGTCTGTCTGTGTTTTTATTAAGAGTCTTGTTGAATAAAGCCAAACATCAGAATCCCATCTCCTTTTATTGGACAATCTGTTATTGCTTCTAGTCTCTGGATTACTTGGGTACCCCTGGTCAGAGTAGCCAAACCTTGCCAATATGCCAAGTGACATGTTTTCCCCGACTCTAGGTTACAAACACCATAAAATTCTATACATGGGTTTAAGGCAGATGCAGACCATGGGGATCTTCATGATTTTCTTTTCTTATTGTTGTAATATTGCAGCTGACGACAAGCTTAAATCAAGTTCTTATTTTTATTTTTGAATATCACTTTATCTGAGCTGTCAATCAGATCCTGAGGTAGATTATTCCACATACCTCTTATGTGGTGTGTTGGGGCACCACTGCCTAGCCATAGTCCTGCTCCTTTCTGTGATCCTAATCTTATTTTTTCTGGTTGCATGTCAAACTTTTCAGATTTTAAATTCACAACTATTACTTAACAGTGGGTTTCTCATAATGTCATACGTGCATAAAAGGTCATCCTTTTTCCTTCTACCTTCAAGAGACACCACCCTAATTTGGTGAGTTGATTCTCTTAAGAAGGATCATATTAATTCCAAATTAGTTCAGTAAGTCTTTTTGGAACCTTTCCAGTAATATCTTATCTTTGTTGTACTGTGGATTCCATGCAGATGAACAGTAGTCTAGGTGGGTCTAAGCAAATTTCTTTATAGTATAAAGATGACCGCTCTATGTCTGGATGTAAACTGATGCTTAATACAATTGACAATCCATTTTTTTGCCAGAGATATCTCTGCAGTGTTTCGAAGGTTTAAGTTTATTTGTGCTTGAGATACCCACATTTTTGTCATCTTCAGCTTCTTGAAATTTCATCTCCTTGATGAAATTTTTTTTTTAACTGTTTGGTAACCAGGTACAGCCCACTGGGCCAAGACTCATTTACAGGGTGACCCAGGAACACTAGGAAGGTTTAGTGACTTACTCAGAGCCATGCAGTATGCAAGTGGAGGTTGTGGGAATCAAACCCAGATCTATTTGCTGTCTCAAGCTTGTTCAAAGCTTGTTACTCTAATCTCTAGGCAGTACTGCCAGCCCCTACTATATCTGAGTTTGATATTATTTTGCCAAGGTGCATAATCTTGCAGTTTTTAATGTTGAGTTACATACCCAGATTCTCAGTCCAGTCTGTAATTCTATCAATGTCAGATTTAACTCATCTCTGTGAGTAACCTTACTGACACTGAAGAAGATGTCTTTGTGATGTTGAAATATCAGGGCATGACTTTTCAGCATGCAATGGTTGGAATAGTTGGTTTGTGAACATCTTATTAGCAAATTTCACAGTTTGAGCATAGATGTTTTTCCATATGGACTGGACTTTTTGAATATTGCACTGTAGATCTTAAAAATAGGAGACCACTAGATACCTGCCTACAGAATATGAAAACCAATGTGATAAGTATGCCAGATGTAGTGTTTTCGTGTGTGGTATGCCTTTTAAAACCTACTGAATAGTAAAAGCATTTCTGGCACTATTATAAAATGTTTCAAACTCTTTTGTGAATATTATCATAGGTGCTAATCCAGTTCTTGGTTGTTACTGCTGTGCAACATTTTGTTTTTGGAGATTAACTTTTTGCCCTCAGGTCTGTGCATTCTAGAAGTTGCTGAGCCCCTGGTTTATGGTTTTAACCTTACTAACTATAGGACCAGATAGTGCTGAAAACTAAAACTATCACTTATATCAATTATGAATACACTGAATAGGATCAGACTGCAGATCAAACCCTGGGAGTTACCGCTTTATGAAAGTCTAGCAAACATCAGACCCATGGCCTCCAGACAGTTCAGAAACAGGTGCATTGGACCCTGGTCTAAGGAACAGTATGTAGGGCCCAGCCTGAAGATAACATTAAGCACATCCTCATCTAACACTGGAAGAAATTCAATCCAGGCTCACAGACAGCCCTCAGACAAATCAAGCTCTTCCATGCTGGCCCCTAACAGTCCACTTGCTGATACCCCATCCCAAATGGATGACACCCTGTTCAATAAGACCTGCCCAAACTCCTCACATTTATCTGCAGAAACTACACCTCTGGAATGCAAGCAGGATGGATAAAATAGATTGTCTAATGTACAGAAGAGCTCATAACGCAATAGTGGTGCAGCTTCCCCCTGTATGTTCATTGCACTTTGTGCACATTTTAAAAACAGAATGGCAAACTCACTATGTTGAGTATCTGAAATTTATTGAAATATACTCCGTTTGTCAGGTAAGTAACAGCCAAGCATATAGACATAATGGCAAAGGGCTAGAATACAGTTTCTTCTCTGTTGCCAACATCATGGAGACTTCTACCAGCAGGCTTGCCAACAGGTGAATTAACTTAATATATTTCTCCTGCAATGAGGAGCTTCATCAGAGTTAATAGTAGAGTGCAGTCAAATATCTTAAATAGAACACTCATCTCATTTTTAAGGCAGCATGGGCATAGCCATGTTGTCTTATTGCTATGAAGTAGAAGAGGAAAGGGGACTGGAATGCTATCATGTGTATTTTCACAGTGCTACAGTCATGTTCTCAGCACTGGCTTTCCACTGGCCCTCCCATCCGCAGACCTGACAGACCCCTCTCTTCCCCCTCCTGCTGCAGCCCTGAAGAAATAATTCTCTACAGGTTTTAAAAACATAGGATTTGATCACCCTTTCCAAGCATATTCTGCTGTCAGTTTCTTATCAGGCTAGCACTAGGACCTTGAGAAATTTGAGTCTCGCAGGCTGAATGGATTGTAGTTCCTGAGTCAAGAGTGCAACAGGCTGCGTGGAGCTTAGCAGAAAGTAAACAGAACTACAGGATTTTTTAAAGCATATCTAGGTAAGTAAAGCTGCTGTTGGTACAAAGCACCTGAGAGACTGTAAATGCTTCTTCTTTAAACCCCCTAGTTAAACAGCCATGACATGGTACATTACAGAAGCCTGTTTAACAAACAATTTAAGATCAATGGCAAATGGTTTGTAGTGTTTTCACTGTATTGAGTTCTGTTCCTGGTATCTAGTAGTAGCGTAGCTGTTTGGAACATTGATTTTATTTGTGAACACTTTTTATTTTCTCCTCCTGGAGTTCTAGCCTCTGAAGAGGAAGTCAAAAGGAAGTCTGTTCTGTGTTCAGCATCTTTCTGCCTGGTCAAACAGTGCTTTGAGGACATCATAGGGGTGCTACCATTTGCCTTCCACAGGAACTCTGAGTAGCATTCCAGCAGGTTAGTTCAGTAAACAACAAAGCATGCCTGCAGCTTGTTCAGAGCTGAACAGCACTGTAACTGCCATGTGTCCAGACAAGCACAATAAAGGTTAAACAGTTATCAGCCCCATCATAAAATACTAGTACACTACTATCATGCAGCAGGCCCCTTGTGATCTGTTCAGCGGATAGAAACAGGCTCCCAGAATGACACAGAAAATGACATAAGTACAGTAGCCTTAGACTGCAGCACAATTGAGATGACCAGACACAGTGCTTTGGGTAAACTCACAATAATAGGTGACAAACAATTATTTCAAAACCAATTTTAATAAAACAGCACAAGTGGCATGTGGAACTATGTGGTTAATGTAGCAGATGCAAAAGCCTGCTTTTTAAATTGCAGACATTTTATTTTTTATTTATTTATGTGGCTGGCCAGTTCAAGATATCTGGTTCTCGCTTTTGATTTGTTGACTCCACGTAGCCATTTGGCCTTGTGCTATGTGAAATCAGCCTGAGTTGTTTGCTTCTGCATCACCAGACCAGCTGATGTATGAGGACCATGAGGGAACCATCTTTCCTGTGTCAAGAAACATCTCCACAGGCTTACTTCATCGACTCATCTCCAGTGACTGGGTACAGTGAGTAGAAATCATGTTAGCTCCCTGAGACAATCTTTAATAATCATTGTGGTACCACCTAATCTTCATTTCACTGCTAGTTTAATGGTTCAAGAGACTGGGCCATCCAGCCACTGGACACAAATAAAACTGCATGCCAAATCGTTGTGTCTTCTTTTATCAAGGGCCCCAACAACAGCTGCAACTCCAGGCACCATTTATGATAGCTTGTTTTCCATCTGAGTACACAGCATATTTATAGAACTGCAAAGTGGAACTAAATGAATGCCAGTATCCTGGCTCAAACCAGTAAGGATAAAATTATTTGACCAGATTTGCCCCTTCCTTGTTATGCTCCCCCTAAATAAACCTGATTGGTGTTGCAATGTTATATTGACTCACATATGTTTATTGGTGGTCTGTTACTGTGCTTGGAAAATTCCTGAACATGCATGACTGATAACCATTGTTTGCAGGGGGTTCCAGGAGGTTACACTGAAGCCCAGACCACGGTAAGTGGGAAACATTTGAGCACATCAGTAATGTCTGTTGACAAATGTTTCTGAATGTTGTGAGAGATTACTGCCTGTTTCAAGGTATAGGGCCACTAGGTGGGGTAGTGGGTAGTTATAGCTTCCCAGAGGGCTGTAACACATTTAATAAGTACTCATTGAAACCTTACTCTGGGTGGAGGCACCAAAACACTGTTTACGTGGGTGGGCAAACCCTGGTACTAGCTAGTTATGAACTCAGGCCCCTCAACCTGTGGATAGTAATATAGGCAGGGGTTGCAACCCTAGAAGTAGTGCTACAAGCCTGTTTAACAAGCAATGTAAAGTTTAATGTCCAGAGTTGCACTGGTACTAGAAAAGTGGTTTTGTTGGGGGGGGACTGGGATGTAAATTGTCCTACTCTTAGCAGAGTGCTCAGCTTTAGGGCTGGTCACTGGGCAGGAATGTCTAGAGGCAAGGCATGGCAAATTTTATTTTTCAGGTGCCCAATCCCAGAGGCTCTGGGTGCTGCACAACAGCAGCAAATCTATCATAATATGACAAGGGAACATAACACATTTTCCAGTCTACGAATTATCACTTTCATAAATTAAAATTAGTAAAACCAGAAAAGGATGGTATGGCTCACTCCAGGGCTCTAAGTTAAGTTTTGCAGCCACTAGCCAGCAAGTCTAGTGACTGGGAAAATGTACTAGCCTCGCAGACTCTTCCACTAGCCCAGCTGAAGTACTGTACTTTTTGGTTACATTCTACAGTACAAACCTACAGGGCATGTTAAAGGAAAATCTTACTGGTGTAACCCCTCTACAAATGGGGGTTCCCGAAAAGTCTTTCTTGAGCTTGCCTAAATACTCACTGCCAGGCATTTTAGCAGCTTAAATGTATTGCCAGAGAGTGCCTGTATAGCCTCTGTGTACTGTCTCTTTAAGAGCTGCCTGGACTACAGTCATAATTAATCTGAGAGGGAGCTCTGTTGGAAGATGCACTTGTTTGCTGATCATTTGTTAGAGTAGTAATGGCGTTGCAGTTTGTTCTAGCCTGCCTTCTTTGCAGCATGAACAGTTCTGTTTGTTTCCATCATCTTGGTCCTGGACTGCAGGATGGTCCAATCAGTACATTTGGGACTCTAAAATGGAGCCTGCCTGCAGGGGCTTGGTGGGGCCAAAACTTGTAGGAATTGTAGTTTTGGCTTTTGGAACCTAAAATAACCTGGAGGGGGCCCTTGTTGTGACTGACAGACAGATCAGCCAACGAACCTTTTGGATCTTAAGGAAGTCCCACACTGCTTGCAGTTTCAGTTAGATCTGAGTTGGGAAGTGAGAAGTAACAGCTCGAGATAGTTCAAGCAGCAATCCATAGTGGATTCGTGCAGGAGAACTGTGGAAAGACCTGAGTTTGGCCTGCATGTCTGCCTGCTGTTCCTGAGAGGGAAATTGTGTTTTTTTGGGGGTGACTGAATCTGAATTTGGAGAGTGAATTAAGCCACTGAGTTGTGACCAGGCTTTGACATGAAGAACACCAAAGATTTGCTGAATGCGATAGGCCTATCAGGACTTCCAGCTACCTCTGAACTCTCGGATTGTGCAGAGACTCTGTAATTGTGACCAGAGAGCCATTTGCCTGGTACAGTGGAATTTTCTTAAATGTGAATGTGCTGTGTGCTTATAGTGGGTCGTGATTTAGTTCCCCACTGTGTCTGAACTGTGTTTTGCTTTGTGGAGGCTGTATCCAGCTCCACAGACTGAATCTGTATTCATTTCCATTTGCCTGGGCCCTGCTACACTGGCCCAGCCAGAATACCTGCTATGCAGAGAAAGTCATCGACGAGAGTCTGGCCTGAGGATCAGCCCCCTGCTCAATGCCTTGTTCCTCAATGCCTCGGTGATTCATGTGGGCCCTGCTTCTCCAGGCACTCCAGCCCAACAGCCTACAGTCTCGATTTCATCCTGCCTGTGTCCAGTATTGGGTATCATGAGTTAACATCAGGGTAGCTCCCTGCAACAACAGCTAAATTTTAAAGTGTTGTCATCTGATTGTCTTGTTGCCTTTTCTTTCACAAACTGAGCCCTCCGGCTCCAGATTACAAATAGTGTGTGTATTGTGCATGTTGCTTTCTTTCCATCACAAGGCCCCAACCAGCTGCAATGTTCCTGGCTAGCCCACCATTTTCCTACCTGGGTACCCAGAGTGTGTGACTGTGTAGAGACTCTGAACTGCATGCATAACTGTCTGATTAATATAGCTTTTAATCAAATCAACCTGATTATGCCCCTCCCTTGTTCAAGTCCCTGAATAAATCAGATTAAACTTTGTTTGCATTTAACCTGACTGTGGTTCCAGTCTGTGCCAAAAGTATTGTACTGTTGCTATTTGCTGTGCTTAACCTTGTTTTACAGGGGTCCCCAGGTCAAGCTAGAGGAACCAGCCCTGGTGGTAAGTGCAAATAGTGTGGGTGATTGCTTGGTGAATAAGGGTCATTGTGAAGTAATTATTGTATATTGTTCAGGCCACTAGAAGGGAACGAGGGGGGTTACAGTGTCCCAAAGGGCTGTGCCCAGGGTAGCTTGACCACTAACAACCCTGACCTCTGGGTGGAGGCACCCATTTCACTACCCAGGCCCCTTAACCTACTACTAGCCAAGCAGGCAGGGGTAGTAGCCCTTGGGATAGTGCCTTCTAGGGGTTGCATTAATCTAACACAAAATCCAACAGAATTTGGCTAGTTGGCCTGTACAAGTTTTGACAGCTGCACTCTCTGCGATGGGCTGCCAGTACCAACTTATTTTTAAAATGTAAGGACTGAGGTGTGGTCAGTTCTGGGACTGCCAGTGGCTGGTTGTCAGTGCTGTGACTGTCAGGGGTATTGCTGTAAGGGGACAGGCAAGTATTATGACTGTTGAGGGAGGTTCAGAGGCAGTGTTGTGTTAATGGTGGGGGTGTCAGTGCTTTAATGTTTGAGGGTGGGGAGTCAGTGCAGTTATTGTTAAGGGGTGGGTGGTCAGTGCTGTGACTGTCAGGTGAGAGGCAGGACTGCAACCTTTGGCAGTGGGGGGGAGTGTTGTGCCTTTGGGGTGGGAATTACTGCTGTGTCTGTCTGTAGAGGATGTAGGGGGACAGTGCTTTGACTGTAGTGGTGGGTAGTGATGTGACTGTTGGAGTTAGAGGTAAGTGCTGTCACTGTTGGAGGATGAGGATCAGCACTGTGACTGTTGGGTAGGTGGCCACTGTGACTGATGGTGGAAGGTGTTAGTTCTGTGACTATTGAAGGGTGGTACAGTTCTGTGACCGTTGGAGGGATGGCAGTCCTGTGACTGTTGTGGGTGAGGAGGCAGTGCTGTGTATGTTGTGGATGGGGGTCAGTGTGGTGACCGTTAGGAGTAGTAGGTCAGTGCTGTCATTGTCAGGGGATGGGAATTAGTGCTGTGACTGATGGTGGGGGTGTCATTTCTGTGACTTTTGGGGGCGACGTTACTGTGGTGTGACTGTTGGGGATTGATGATCAGTGCTGTAAGATGGGATGGGGTGCAGTACTGTGACTAGTGCTGTTACTATGGGAGAATGGGGATCAGTGATGTCACTCTGAGGGTGCATGGTCATTGCTGTAACTGCCAGGTTGGGGGTGGGAGAGCAGTTATGTGGTATTGGGAATACTGAGAAAGTGTTGTGATTATCAGGATGTGGATCAGTGATGTGACTGCCAGAGGTAGGTAGTCGTTGTCTAGATTGTCAGTGGAGGTGTTAGTCCTGTGATTGTCAGTGAGGTGATAAAGTCCTGTGATGGGGAGGTCAATCCTGTGCTTGTGGGGGAGGGGGTGATACAGTCTTGTTACTGTGGGAGGTACAGTCTTGTGACTGTGAGGAGGGAAAACAGTCCTGTGACTGGGGGGACAGTCCTGTGACTGTGGGGGGGTCCAATGCAATGACTGTTGGGGGGTTGGTCATTGCTGTGACTGATGGTGGATGGTGTCAGTACTGTAACTGTTAGAGTGATGGTACAGTCCAGTGATTGTTGGGAGGAGGGTCTGTTATGTGACTGTCAGGGATAGGGTGTCATTTATGTGACTATCAGGGTGAGGGTCATTCCTTTGACTTTTGGGAGGTCTGCTTCTGTGCAATTTTTACAACTTTGAGAGACAGAAGCATTTGCAGGAAGTTCTACATGTTTGTTTGTTTGTTTAAAATTTATTTTATACAGGTTAATCTGTTGGGAATAAATCCCCATTTAAATACCTGTGGAACATTGTTAGAACAATAAGACAAAACTAAATAAATACACACAGTACAAAATCACATTAACCTAAAAACATGTGGCAGGAAGGTTTTATAGGTGCCAAACTAAGTGACTGTTAGGAAGTGTTGCTGTCCCGACTGTGTGAGATGATCATCAGTGCTGTGATGTACAGTGTTGTGACTGGTGGGGGGGGGATTACTGCTGTGACAGTCTTTGGAAAGTGTCATCCATGTGACTGTCAGGGATATGGGTATAGTGATGTCATGGTGGTGGTCTGTAGTGCTGTGATTGTTGGGAATGGGGATATAGTCTGTGACTGTCAGGCATGGGTGCCCAGTGCTGTGATTGACAGTGGAGGGAGTCAGTCCTGTGACTGTCTGAGGGGGTACAGTCCTGTGATTGTCAGTGGTGGGAGAGTCAGTCCTGTGATGGTCAGGGGTCAGTGCTGTGGCTATTGTGTAAGTAGTGTAGAGTGGTTCACAAGTAAAGGAAAAGGCGGTGCATGAACAAAGCAGCCAGCTTGTAATAACAAAAGAAAGTAATGCTCAGCACTCCTAGATTCAGTTTTAAATGCAAAGTGCAAGAATTATTTTCCAGCAGATGCTGGCAGCACCCACTTGGACCAGCACTTCAAGCCTTCAGTGGCCCTTCCATAGAGGACAGGTCTGAGGATTAAAACAGTGCATCTCATTTATACAGAAATGTCAAAGTGATATACACCACCATGCAATAAAAACAACATGCAAGTCAAGGTGAAAATGCAGGAACAGCTTTTCCAGTGATAAACATTTCATTATTCTGTTGTTTGGTGTTATGTTTTGACACTCATGGTAAAACATTGCTGATGTTAGCATAATATTAAATTAAGCTTGCCTCTGTATCTTTTACTTCATTTAATTGTATACCTTTGCCTCTACAGCTACATTTTATCTCATACACTGTACTACACCCATTTCATCTTTCTCCTTTCTATTGTTTCCCTACTATATTTACTCCATATTAACTTCTTTCTTTACTTACAGGTCCCACAGGATGTGAACTCATTCTCCATCAGATAAGTATTACAATATGTCTAACCTGTCTTATCCTTCCTAGTAACTCTCTAAGAACTGAGGATCCTTTGTGACACCTTTCCTGTATTTTATTCTACAAGTTTAAGAAATGTCATCCCTTTATGACTCCTACCTCTGGCTCCGTAGTACCCTGGTAAAGACCCTGTACATATTATCTATACTTGATAGGTTTACTCTAACAGTGCAGCTACCCATTATGGAGGGTTATGCATACTGAATGTGTTAAGATCATACCTACTGCTGCATTTCCCCCACCATAAAACATTTTGTTTTACCAGTTGACTCTGGCAGGCTCTCAGCCCTATCCCTACCTCCCTGTTCATCACTCCCTGTCCCAAATCACAAAGCCCAAAGTTCCTATGGATGCCTCCCTCCACCATGATAGGGTGTCCAGAAAAGGAAGAGTCATTCTTATCCCCACCTAATCACTTACATCCACAAGCGAGCCAGTAATCCAGGTGGTCATGTGGGACAGAGGTAGCTGGGTAGGGCTTTATGGAGCCTGTGCTAGCCATTTCCAGATTTTTCCCTTTCTTGAGTTCCTGCCTTCACCTGGGAAGCCAAAGGTCAAGTCAGCATGCCATTCCATGCAAGGACAGGGCAGCTATGTGATGTGCATTCAGTCTGCTTTCCGACCCCTGGCAACCTCAAATGGAGATGAAGAGAGGATCACAGATTTAGAAGTGGGTAGCCATCTGGTTCACAATAAAGACAGCAGTACAGGCAAGCCATACAAAGGCAAAGGTCTTGGATTTTAGGAGGACTAACTTTGCTAAAATGGATGAGTGCCTAAGGAATACACTAACAAATGGGCAGGAAGGAGGGGTGGAAGATCAATGGGGAATAATTAAAACTGCCATCACAGAGTCAATGAGCCTTTGTATGAAGCAAATAAACAAAACAATGAGAAGTAAAAAACCACTATGGTTTTCAAAGGAGGTGGCAGGAAAGGTTAGGGAGAAAAAGATAGCATTCAGGAAGCAAAAAAGAATCACAGAAACAGCAAGACAGAGAACTGTATCAGTTAAAGCAGAAGGCTGCAGGGAAGGCAGTCAAAATAGTGAAGGCCCAAACTAAGGAAAAGATAGCCAACTTGGTTAAGAAGGGGGATAACACCTTTTATAGGTACATCAGGTAGTGAAAAAAGACCAAGAGAGGGATAGTGAGGCTTAATAAAGAGGAGGGGAGTGACTGAGAATGACTGTGAAAGGTTAGAGATACTGAATGAATACTTTTGCTCAGTATTGACACAAGAAGAAGAGAGGTACACAAACCAAAAAATAAAAGCACTCTGGTCAGGGGTCAATGCCAGTCCATTCACAGAAGAAAGGGTCATGAAGAACTCCTAAAACTCAAGGGCCCAGATATTCAAACTGCACCAAAAAGTGTGCAACAGCAGGAACAAGCGCAAGTCCACTGTGCCCATGCGCAATATCGCGATATTCAAACACCGCACGAGGTCAAGATGTGCCTGCAGCACATGACTGAATATTGTGCCAACTTTGCCATAGTGCAGCCAGGGATGTGCAGTGGTGCAGATCAGATGCACAATAGCACAACCAGGGTTGCTCAGTGGAGCAGGGCAGCAGCACAACAGCACAACCAGGGATGCACAGGGGCAGGATGCAGGGGCCCACCACCCATGCTAGAGATGGGCAGAGGAGCACACAGCAGAACAGACTTCGCCACCACACGCCATGCACTGCACAACTGGGGGAGAGCTAGAATAACCACTTGCCCATGGATACCAGAAACAAACCCACAGCCGAGGCATGGTGCCCCAGCACACCCCCTGGCAAGCTGTGACTGGCACACAAGGAGGTCTGACCACCCCATGCCACACCATCCCACCAATGCAGATCCCCAGACACCCTGCCCAGGAGCAGTGCCCACCAGTGCAGGACACCTCATGAATGCCACCACCCCACTGTGACAATGCAACCCTGTGCACCACAGAACCATGCAAGGCAACCCCACCATGAGCAACCTTCAGCAGGTGGCAGCAGACAACGATGCAGCGACTGCATACACAATGCTGCCATGCACGTTCCCCGGTACAGCTGAGAGACCGACCATGTGTCAGCACACAAGGTACCCCACATGACAGGGCATGACCCGGACACCACCAGTGGTACAGCACCCTGCATCCTCCCAGGACACCCTGACCCAGCACTGGCCACAACAGCCAGGCGCAGGCACCCACAGTGGTGCATGGAAGCATGCACACACAGGATGCAACACAGTGCATGGACAAACACCCATCCATACCCAATGGCACACCAACACAGGGACACAGAAGTGGTTCAACACAAGCCCCTGGCATGGCCACAGAAACCATGTACACATGGCCAGCACCCCTCCATGGCACAGGAGTGCCAGCCACCCTGTGCAGGCACCATGAAGCTGTACGCCATCAGCATGCACCCCGAGCACAAGTGACAGACAGTGGAGCACATCCCCTGCAACAGACATAAGCAACAGCATGGAGGTGGGACAACAACAGTGGAGGCCACAGTGCCACCCGAGGCAGACATGCACCACACCAGTGACAGGAGGCAACCCGGCATTGTGCTGGGTACAGTGGCTGTACAGCATGGACAGCCACCACTGACATGCCAGAGGACTGTGCAGGTCACAAACATGCAAGGGTGTCAACTGCACAGGCCATGGACGGTCTGACAGGTGTGCCATGGACACAGTGCATGCACTGTGGATCACTGCACACAGTCATCCAGTGCACAGGGAGCAACACACAAACCGCAGACAGTGACTGATAGCTACGCCCACACCACAGTCACTTCTCCACAGACACACATGCCCATGACTGCACCACCCCTGACACCATGCACACACTGCAGCTGAGCACCTGTAGCACACTGCAAATCAGAGACCACCACAGTAGGCATAACAAAACAAATGTATATTAAAGATAGAAAACAACTATTTACAAATATGTACAAAAAGTTAGGGGTGAGGGCCACAAACTGGGGGTGGGTAAGAGGCGAGGGTGAACAAATGGTAGAGGAAGGAGGGTGTGAGGTGGGTCCAGGGTTGGTGAAATCCTGGGGTGCATGAAGTTCAGTGGGAGCCCCTGCTCCCGCTCTGAAGCACCTCCCACCATGCCTCCTGCAGACTCCTAGCTGCTCGATCCATTGTAAAATTTCAACAGAGGCCCTGGCCAACTGCAGAATCTCCTGCAGTGCCCTCTCGATGTGCAGTATCTGCCGTCCACCTAGGACAAGGGAGCAGAGTCAATAGGTGTGAATGCACAGCCCCCTGCAGCCCACCCACTGTGCATGGCATACGGCCATGGGACATGTCCTGCGACACTTTTGTGATTTTTTTTTTGCAAAAGTGTCATATTTTGCGACACTACTATTCAACACTATGGGGAATATAAAAGGAATTATTTGCCATCCTGCTGCAAAACACTGGTTTGGTCTTTTGGGCTACAATTTGGAATGAAGAGAGCCAGCATCCCACATATGTGCATTTCAGTGGTTTGGTGACAAAATATTGCACGGATGGAAAGTTATGTTGCTCCGAAGTTGGCGTGTTTTCCCATAGACTAACATTGTGGTGTCCGCCGTGCCTTTCAGGGCCCGTATCTTGGTAATGCTTTGAGATACGGACTTTTTGTTTTGAAAATGCTTAGTCCACTGGGGGTTAATTGTTAAGTGCAAAGCTAGCCAAGAAAGTCATGAATTATATGAAAATTAATTATTTTTTTCAACGTCATACGGTTCCTGAGATATAAGCAATTTAGTATTCCAAGTGTTCATTTTCTAGTGTGAGCCCCATTATCATGCATACATTCTTTGTATTCTGTGTGTTTCTTTATACAGCTGTTACTGAAAAAAAAGGGTGGGCGCTTGTATTAGTATCATACTTAGCATTCCCACTTGTGTTTCTGTAACTGTCTCGTTAGTGTCAGCACCTATGTCACTGTGTCGTTACACTGTACATTTCATTTAAGCTTAGCTTTGCATTAATGTTACCATTTGTGTTTCTGTGACCATGTCTTCTATTTCTGCCGTTTCCTTTGCAGTTACCATTCTTATGTTAAAAACTATATGGTGTAGCGTAGACCTAAAGGCCATGCTCCCCACTGTCTCATACCCCCACCCCCCATAGAAAAGGTAGTCAATCCTAAGTGGAGAGTCACAGGAAAAGATAGCCCATGGACATCAATGGTATACCGCCATGATTTCAGATGCACACAAGTTAGGACAGTTTGGAGTTGCATGGTGTCAGCCAGGCAATGCCCCCCCAGACCAGGTACTTCATTCTAAGTGGAGAGGAAGAGGAAAACAAAGCCCATGGACATCAGCAGTACAACTCTGTGGTTGCAGGAACACACAACATAGGACAGTTTTGAGTTGCACGGCTTCAGCCAGGCAATGCCCTCCCCCCCAGACCAGGTACTGCACTGCATCCTGAGTGGAGAGGCACAGGAATACAAAGCCCATGGACATCAATGGTACACCTCCCGGGTTGCAGGAACAGACAAGTTAGGACAGTTCAGAGTTGCATGGACTCAGCCAAGCAATGCCTCCCTCTCACCACAGACCAGGTACTGCATCCTGAGTGGAAAGCCACAGCAAAACTAAAGCCAAGGACATCAACTGTACAGCTCCCTGATTGAGTAACTGTAGACTAAGATATAACATGTGTTAATGGTCTGTTTAGCAGTTTCCGACAACTAAATGTATTTCTGTTACAACACTTAAATTCAGCACTGGTGTCAGGCTCCTGCTTCACCTGCCTTTCTGCCTGTGGCAACAGTCTCCCAAACCACTACAGAATACAAAAATAGATTGTTTAATACAGACCATGTCAATATGACCGTGGAAAACAACACTGTTATTGTCTTCCATATCTATTCATATTTTATTATTCCAGGATGTCACAATGTGCTAGAGTTGATAGTGTGCCTGCTGACAACTTGTTCTTCTGAGATTAAATTCATGGTAAAACAAATTATGCACTACATCCTCAGTACATAAGCACTGCTGAAATACAAGCATGAACATTAATTATATACGTCTTTGATAGCAGATGTGTACAAGATAGGAGACTGAGTAGTTGTACTGTCTCAGACAGGCAATGTAATCACACACCCCCGATGCAGTGCTAGAACATGAGTACACAGCCATAGTACAAATACAGCCATGGACATCAATGGTATACAATATTGATTACAGCTGAATAGAAGTGACAACTCTGAGGAGTTACACAGGCTGAGCTTGGGAAAGGTCTTTCACTACTTTTCATACAACTCCAGAACACGTGCTGTTTGCTGAGCGCAGAGGTACAGTCTAACAAAAGCCATAAATATCATCAGTATATGTGCATGGTGACAACTGCACACAAGTTAGGACACTGAGAACTTGTACAGATAAAGCCAGTTAATGACCTCCCCCCATGTCACAGACCAGGTACTGCATCCTGACAGAAGATCCATAGGAAAACTGAGGTCATGGACATCAATGGTACACCGCTCTGAACGCAGGTGTATACAAATTAAGACAGCTATGAGTTACATGGGCTCAGCAAGGTAATGTACACAAGTTAGAAGACTAAGCAGTTGGATGTCGTGAGATAAGCAATACCCAAAAGAAACAAGTACTGCAGCCTGACTGTAGAGCCACAACAAAACAACTGTCATGGACATCAACGGACACATGTTTGCACAGTTAGGAGTTCCCTGGTGTCAGCCAGGCTATAATCCCTCACCACTGAAGAGGTACTGTGACATGAGTGGAGAGCCACAGGAAAACTACAGCCATGGACATCATAGGTACACCTTGATGATTGCAGGTCTACACAAGTTTGCACAGTTATGAGTTGTATGAGGTCAGTGAGGCTATACCCCCACACAAGGTGGCTCTGCATCCTGAATGGAGCGTCACAGCAAAACTACAGCCTTACACATCAATCTTGTAGCAGCCAGATTGCAGGGGCATACAAGCCTGAACTGTTAGGAATTCCCTGGATTCAGCCAGCCTGTGACCCCCTCTTCCAGAGCAGGTACTGCATACTTAGTAGATAGCCAGAGCGAATGTTCAGTCATGAGTTTCAATAGTATACCTCTGTTATTGCAGCTGCACAACTTTGAAGAGTTAGGAGTAACACAGTCTCAACCAAGCAATGGCGCACCCTGTTCCTACTGGATCACTCACTGCATACTCAGTGATAAGACACATTGAAACTAAAGTGATGGACATAAATGGTATACTTCTATGATTCGGGTGTAAACAACTTAGGACACTGAGTACTTGCAGAGGAGCAACCATGGCATGGCAATCAAGTACTGAGAACAGACATTTAAATCATTTCAATAGGATTGTTTTACCTTCAGACACGATGAAAATGATACTCTCAGAGTCAGAGTGTTAAGTCTCCACAGCCTCAACCTGTGCTGGTACTACCTCCACATGTGGTGGGGAGTACCTGTGATGTCCTGTGAATTAAAGATAATGAGTGTGGTATGTGTCTCTTCAGTTATTTAATAAAGATTTGTTTCAACAATGATAGTATTGTCTGCTACTTAAGAAACCACCAGACCAGGTACTGCACCATGACTGGAGTCCCACAGCAAAACTGAGGTCATGGACATCAACGGTACATGTATGTGATTGCAGGTGTACACAAGTTGGAAGAGTTAGGAGTTGCACGGACTCAGCCAGGCAATGCCCTCCCAGACCAGGTACTGCATCCTGAGTGGAGACCCACAGCAAAACTGAGGCCCTGGACATCAATGGTACACCTCCCTGACTACAGGTGTATACAAATTAGGACAGTTAGGAGTTGCACAGCCTCATCCAGGCAATGCCACCCCCCCAGACCAGGTACTGAATCCTGAGTGGAGACCCACAGCTAAACTAAGCCCATGGACATAAATGGTACATGTTCATGATTGCAGGTGTACACAAGTTAGGACAGTTAGGAGTTCGTGGCCTCAGCCAGGCAATGCCTCTCACCCCAGACCAGGTACTGCATCCTGAGTGGAGACCCAGAGCAAAACTCAGGCCATGGATATCAACAGTATACCTTCCTGATTGCAGATGCACATAAGATAGGATAGTTAGGAGTTGCACGGCCTCAGACAGACAATGCCCCCCACATACCAGGTACTGCATACTGAGTGGAGAGCCATAGGAAACAAAGGCTATGGACATCAATGGTTCACCTCCCTGGTTGCAGAAATGCACTAGTTAGGACAGTTTGGAGTTGCACAATGTCAGCCAGGCGATGCCACCTTCCCCAGACCAGGTACTGGATCCTGAGTGGAGACCCAGAGGAGAAAGAAGGCAATGGACATCAATGGTACACCTCTCTGACTGCAGGAATACACAAGTTAGGGCAGTTCGGAGTTGCATGGCATCAGCCAGGCATTGATCTCCTGCCCCCAGCCCAGGTACTGCATCCAGAGTGGAGACCCACAGCAAAACTGAGGCCATGGACATCAATGGTACACATCTGTAATTGCAGGTTTACACAAGTTAGGACACTTAGGAGTTGCACATCCTCAGTCAGGCAATGCCCTCCCTCCCCAGACCAGGTACAGCATCCTGAGTGGAGAGGCACAGGAAAACAAAGCCCATGAACATCAATGGTACACCACCCTGGTTGTAGGAACACACAAGTTAGGACAGTTTGGAGTTGCATGGTGTCAGCCAGGCAATGCCCCCAGAACAGGTACTGCATCCTGGTGGACTGCCACAACTAAACTAAAGTCATGGAGATCAATGGTACACCTCCGTGATTGCAGCTGTGCACAAGTTAGCACAGTTAGGAGTTGCATGGACTCAGCCAGGCAATGCCCCCAGGCCAGGTACTGCATCCTGAGTGGAGGCACAGCACAGCAAAGACCATGAAATTAATGGTACAGCTCCTGATTGCAGTCACACACAAGTTAGCATTATTTTTAACATTCTGTATTACAACAAACTATTGCTTTATAGCAGTAATGCCCTGCAGGGTGTGTGTTGTGGTGTGATAATGTCATGACTCAGGTATTGGATGTACTCGTCCTGTGGTCTCTTACCCAACCACCTGAGGGTGTGGCGTTATCCGAGCACAACACACACCTTGTTAGTGATTATTGTTTAAATATATATTGTGCTGAGTAAGAAATGGCTTCTTTACTCACGATATTGTAGCACTCCCCACAGCAGGCTAGCTAGCCTCCACATCTTATACACGAGGTAGTACCAGCCAGCATCATTTTCTGGTATCTCCCAGTTCTTAAAGCAGTAGAACCACTGGGCAACAGCTTCCACTTCCACTTACATCTGTGCCTTCTTGTTTTTGACCTTAAAACACATGTGTAGGTGGGTAATATGCCTCCACATTACATCCAGCTTCCTGTTGGTGCTGCGCATCAGCATCTTTGCATTCCTTTTGCCTGAGCTGCCTCAACCAGGCAGCACACCTCCTTCAGACTCCACAGTTTCAGTTTTTGTTCAGCTGCAAGGAATAGAGACAGACAATAATCGTTAATGTGGTATATTGTAACATGTGTGCTTGTGTTCTGTTTTGACTGCACATGTAGACACCATCATTATCACAATTGTATTGTTGTGATAAAAGTAATGCCATATGACAAGAGTGATATTTACATTTACATCACATAAAGAACACACTACTACCTGCGTGATGTCATGTTTGAACTCTGCTATAGGTATACTCAAACCACATACCTGACATTAATACTACATCTTCATAACAGAAGCTATATGCATGTCACAATTCTCAACATGTTCATGCCTCTAAGTTTATGTAGTACTTGAAACTGAGATAGCATGTGTTTGTGTTGTGTGTGTTATGCATGCAGCTTTTTCTATTTTGACCAAGGTTTTGGCTCTTAAAGAGCTTTTTTTTAAGATATCTGTTTTAACAGTCTGATATTTTAGAGGAATGTGAGGGTTCCATCTCGAAGATCCCCCTGGAAAAGGCAATTGCCAGCATGAGAGAAGTGCACACCTTCTGGTAGGTATAGCCAATCCTTATGATACTTAATTTCAGGGTGATGTATGGTGTGCATCCCAGACATGCGCAGGTATCCAGATATTTGTATGTTGACCTTTCTTTGTGCTCTGTCAAGCAGGTACATGTGCTGTTCTGCTTACCAGACCCTACGCTCTGTAATATCAGAAAAAAATGATCTTACAGGCAGGTAACATACCCATAATAGAAGCAAGGTCCAATTTCGCTTCTGACATTAAATCTACCCATTGTTTGGTGCCCAAATCATTGCCTCCAAGATGAATCAGCAGTATGTCCGGTTGAGCTTGAATCCTCAGAATGCTGTGCATTGTTGGCATGAGATGCTCCCACCTCATGCCTCCCCTGCCAAACCACTTAACAGAGCATTTTGGAAGCTGCAGGTCTTTCCAAAAATTACTCCTCTGAGCATACTCTGAAGCTCATCGTACTATGCTGCTGATGATGACCCACACAGTCCATTTGTGGTTTTCTGCCATTCTGAGGTTTTAAGCTGAGAAGTGGACAGACAGCTACCAAAAAATTCAGTGTTTCTCCTGCAGTGTCTAGTCACTACTGAATATGAAAGTGAAATTTCCCTCTCTCCTTCAACATTGCATTGGTGGGCTGTCCTGAAAGACAGTGATTTAGAAAGTAATTGGTTAATGTTTTGTCATGGTTAACCAATACAGTGGATGCATGCACTATGACTACACTGAATGGCTGCAGCTCCTGTCAACCAGAAATGTTGGAGGATTTCTAGGTAGGAAAATACTACATTTTCAAAGGCTAGTTCAAACAATCACAGGTACACAGAGATGTATGATTGGTTGCCTCTTGTGTTATGATACACATACTGCTTGCTTTCTACCTCCATTTGCAGCTCTATATGTGCTAGTAAGTACTGATTGACACTCTGAATTTAAACAGTAATAACTTCTTTTTACAGCATTACAGGTTATTTATAGTGTGTTATAGTCAAATAGAGCAGTAAAAAATGATTTATTTAATGCTATTTTTGTGGTGCTAACAGTTTTAATAATGCTAGAAAAATTGTATAGAAAATGTGATGTACTTACACTGAGTAAAGCAGGCTGCTCACTGTTTTCTTAAGATGGCTGCTATGTCCTTCTCCAGTCTTCAGCAGTTGTTATTGGTTGCGTGACATGGCCTGATCAATGTTATGTTCCATTGGTGTGAGCGTCTGTCACTCAAATACAAAGCAGTGTCTGACTGGCTTAGTCTTAAAGAGGATATTTTTTATTGTGATTATACCACACTTTTGTGCTCATGACACTATTATTCGACACTTTTGTGCTCACAACACTATTATTCGACACTTTTGTGCTGATGACACTACTATTCGACACTACAATTCGACAGTGTCATGCTGGTGACACCAAGATTTGCGACACTGTCACACATTCAACACTACTTTTTGAAAATGTTGTGAAAAAAATGTTTTGAGGGTAAAACACTGTGGATAGTTAGGATTTTGATAATAATTTAGTTTCTGTCATATTTATGGATATTTTCTCATGTTATAAGTGAGCTTCCATTCTACAACACTTGAAAACATTATATATTGTGTTCACTAGTGTTCGACTGTGAGAAGGATTATCTGTGCAATGTTTTCTAAGCAGTGCTATTTATTCTTGTAGCAAGACACATGAACAGTGTGTGTGACTATGTAATGTTAGGAGAAAAAATTTAGCTCACCACTAGATATTTTTTTTCTCTATTTCTTATATAGGTGTCTGATACTTACGTAACATTGTCCCACACTTCTGTGAATTTCCAGAGAAGAAAGTTGCCTTCTAAACAGAGACACAGTTCTATGCAGAGATGAAACAGGTACCATAGTAGTTAATTGTTGTAAGAGTGGACGAAAACCACATGGTACATCAAGATGTAAACTGAATCAGCATTCTGCTCAAGGGTGACTTCACAGGTTGCACACTCTACAGAAACAATGCATTGCTTGCTCAACACATAAGGCAAAATGCAGATCCCAGCAACAGTTGCTGACATATTTCAGACAGAATACTAATGTTGCAAAGGCAAGCATAAAGAAGCATACTAAGCAGCAGTGTAAAGACACGGTTGCTGATGCTCATCTGAGGAAGCAAAAGTAGTTTTGATCACTAGCTTCGCAAGCCAAGATTGATAGACTTATTGCTGCTGTAATGAGATGTGAGTGCAAAAAACTAAAGGGTCATCTCTCTTTGATGAACTGTGTCTCAGAATCCATACATTTGTTAATAGAGCACTATTTGTTCTTCAATGCTTATGGCGTAAGATAGCACATGTTCTTGAGCAGTTCAGTAAAGCTGTGTACGAGATTAAGATGAGGCTACAATGCTATCCTGTCTTGAACCAACACAATTTCTGTGACATTTTCACAGGTAGCTGGCTGCACACACAGCACTCAGAGGTGTATTTCTGGGAGGAGTCATATTACTCACAGAAAAATGACAACAACTTCTGCATTGATGAGTCAGTAAACTGTGTAATGTGCTGAGTGTGTGTGATGACACTACAATGGAGTCAGATGATGAGTGTGAGAAACTGTTCAGCCTCATAAGTGCCACTGTCTGTCATGGACGTGTAATGCGACTTGCAACTGAAGGTAATCGTCATTTGACAAAGTTGAGCACTTTATCAACCTGTTTGTCATTACTGATCATAAAGACAGACATAAACTTTGAGACTACAGACCTTTGTGAGATCCATCCACATACTGGATTTATGGGTCATTCGCTTGCACACCTAGATAGTGTTGTTTGTGACAGTGTATTTCACCACATACGGATGCTGTGAATGCATCAATTAGTCATGCAAAACTTTGTGTACAGGGTCTATGAGGCGCAATTAGTTGTTGCAAAGTATACTTGTCTGAATGAGTTACTGCATTCTGGTGACATGCATGGTGCCATGACATTTCTGAAACAGCTGCAACGTGACAGCATGGTCACAGATACTGTGACTGAACAGTCATCAATTGCTGATGGTAATTCTGTCTCTGGCTTAGAAACTGATATTCTCAAGTAGTTTGGGAAATCCATTGCTAAATTTTAGTTGGCAAAGACAGAAAAATTTTATTCTGTATGTGTGTCATGTGATCGACTCTGTTACAAAAAACAAACAATCACAGTGAACCTGGAAACCTTGTCACTGTACAATGACATGTGGTTTTGACTGTCAGCATTTCTGCTGTTAAAGGGTGACTTTCAGTTAGACCCAATAATCGTGATGTGCTAGCACTATTTCTCCAAGGTGAAGGCTAACATTCTGCCATCAAGGTCACTGTTGAACAATATGGAGGCACATGTTACACCTGCTGAGATTGCCACATTGAATATGTTTGAACAGATTCTTATTCAGACTATGAAGCCATTTCAAACTATTCTATGTCGGAATACAAAAACACAGAACATTCCACAAAAATAACTCATTAGGTCTCTTAAGGGTTCCGTTATGTATCTTCCACTTCCATTGCAGGAAAATGTGGAGGCAATCTCCATTGAGAACACTTTAGTGATTCTTGTCAACGGTGTTCCAACAAAGTCAAAAGTCATTTGGCAGGATGTTGTAAATGGAGAGAAGGTGAAGCTTGCTCTTACTTACTTTGAGAGCAACAATCCCTTTTATGCAGACCTTGACATTGATCGCATGACTAATGTGTCTGTTGAACATGATGTGTTGGATACCAATAAACCAATGATTGAGAAGATCAATGTAGAGACAAATGATAATGTGTATGAACAGTACACAATTCACCCACTGCATGATAGAGATCCAGTAGGGGACAATATTGATCTGTACCAAATGAAACAGGTGGAAGGTGTGCCTGTCAGCATTTGGGAGGCAACATTGGAAGCACGCTGTTTTCCAGATTTATTCCCAAAAGGGTCAGGTGGTCACATAGATGAAAGACAAGTGCATGTGCAAGGTACTGAGTACCGCACTAGCCGTGTGTTCAGTAAGGATGGCAAATTCAGATGCAACATACAGTACCTGTTCCATCTCCTCTGGGAGAGTGAGCTTAGCATGCCTGCGTCTATTGCACATACTATACAGCTCACAACTTCACTAGATGGAATCACTGCTGCACAGTTTTTGCAGAAATTAAAGCAAAGGATGAAAATGCGCAAGTCGATTTGTCTTCCATTCTGTCAAGTCTACGTGGCACCAAAGAATACTGGTATCGCAGACACTCTGAGGTGATGACTATGCTGCGAGAGTATGGTGCAGCCACATGGTTTGTCACACGCAGCTGTGCTGAGTATACCTGGGAGGAGGTCACTGAACTCTTGAAGTGGGCAAATTGTGATGTTGAGGGCATTTTATCAATGACTCTCGAAGAAATGTGCTCACTTGACCCAGTGTCTGTGACTAGACATTTTCACAAGCGATTCCATGATATTCAGACTTTCATTTTGTCAGAAGACAATCCGCCTCTGGTATTGTGGAGCATTACTTCTGGAGGATGGAATATCAAGCATGAGGTGCTCCTCATATTCATATGTTACTGTGGATCAAGGATGCCCCACTCATAGGTGAACATGAAGCAACAGAAGTGCCAGCATTTATTAAACAATACATCACTTGCCACATACCGGACAAGTATGACAGTCCTACAATGTGGAAGTTGGTGCAGAAGTTTCAATGCCATATTTGTGCAAAATACTGCTGCCAGGTAGTGAAGAATGAATCTGATTGGAACGCAAGATGCCATTTTGGATTTCACAGGCGTGTCTGTCAGAATGGTTGCAAGAATGAACTGTTTTCAGCTATGTGACACCACTTGAAGGCAAAATCAATGAAGAAGGTATATGAGTTACCCAGAGATGAGAGTGAGGTGTACATCAATGACTACAACTCCACTCTTCTTCTAATGTGGCAAGCAAACATAGATGTTCAGTTAGTGGCTAACAACTCGTGGGCTCTGGTTTGATACGTCATTTTGTACATCACCAAACATGAACAGACTAGCTTGCAAGATCTTTGGGAAGATATTACCAGTTCAAGTAAGTCACTGACATCTCAGTTGTGGTCACTGAGATTGAAGACCCTATCACACAGAGAATGTGGTGGTTATGAGTCAGGCGATCGCTTGATCGGTACACATTTGTATGGCAAATCTGATGCTGTTCACTTTGTCAGTGTAAACTACAAAGAGAAGTGCAAACATGTACTTATTTCTCATGCTGAGATTGAGGAACTGGCTAAGAATAATCTCATTGACATGTATTACCCCCGTAGACACAAAGACATGGATCAAATGTGTTTATTTGAAGTGGCTAAGTGGTATGACTTCAAGACAGATGTCTCACCTGATTGCACACATGACATTTAGAAGGTCAAAGGAGTGGATGGCTGTATCATTAGAGACATAAGTCTTGGCTCATTGACCACTGAAAATTACATCTAGGCACATCTGAGAGCAGAGAGCATTACTACTTTGCTCTGCTATTCTCATTTAAACCCTGGAGGAATGAGTCTGAATTAAAAAGTGACTGTGATACATTCAAGGAAGAATTCAATCACAGTTATGAGACATTCAAAACTGAATACTCAGACACATATATACAGAGACTAGACACTGAGAAAGAGCAACTTGAAAAGGCACAGAAACAACTTGAAAAGGACACTCCTGTTAGTTCACAGGATAATCTTGATCCAGAAGGAGAAGTTATCCTTGGAGAACCTCTGCCTCTGAATACCCCAGAAGTACTCATGTCGGAAGTGGAAAGTGCTATGGAACATGGCACACACTGCAGTGCTGACCCAGCAGAATTGAGAGAGAGACTCAATGAGCAGCAACATGTGGTGCACTCTGCAGTTACTGATGCTGTCTGACATGGGATACTTCATGAACAGAAGAAATGTGACTGTCTTGACCACAAGCCACTACTGATGTTTGTTAGTGGCTCTGCAGTTACAGGAAAGAGCTTCCTTATAGAGGTCATTACAGCTGAAATGTGGAAACTGACAGGCTCATTAATGTCTGTTGCTGTTAGTGCTCCCACTGGACTAGCTGCATACAACATTGGTGGAGTTACGTTACACTGTCTCTTCATGTTGTCAGTGGAGCATGGCAAAGCAGGAGAGTATCCTAAGCTGTCATTTGAGGTTGCATCTCAGCTTCATTCTATGTTTACTAAGATGAAGTTACTCATCATTAATGAGATTAGTATGGTCTCTAACTTGATGCTTGCCTGTATACACCTACATCTACAGGAGATTTTGGGGACTGACTATGGAGATGCATTTGGTGGTAAAAGCATTGTTGTATTTGGAGACCTTTTACAACTTGCACCAGTTAATGTTGAACATGTCTTTGCAGCTCTGACTGTCAAGCAGGCTAAGAATACTCTAAGCTGCATTGGAGGCTTTAACCTGTGGGAGTTATTTACCTATGTCGAGTTGTGTCAGAACATGTGGCAGAGTGGTGGTCTGGCTTACAAGGAACTGTTGGATCAAGCTCATACAAGTCCTTTGTCACCAGAACATCTTTCAATGTTACATGGTCGAAGAATCAGAATGGATACTACATTCATAGAAACAGCATGTGATGTTTTCAATGATGTGTACTCCAGGGGCACACAGACTGTGTGTCTTATGCCACGACTTAAGAAATGTGTTGAGTTCAACAGTGTTATATTGCAGAGAGAGAGAATCAAGAAATTCTCATACTGCATGCTATTTATACAGTTGATGGTGTCATTCTAAGTCAGAAGCTGGTAGCGAAGATGACTGAACAACTTCTCTGAACTGAAGTCGGATGTTTCATGCACAGCTGGCCTGGAAGCTGTTCTTACAGTTTGTAAGTATGTGTGTATCGTGCTACGGCATAATCTTGATGTTGAGCATGGCATGGTAAATGGTGCCATGGGTCACATCATAGACTTTGTTTACAATGTTCAGAAGGCATTTATCGAGACACTTGTCCACTTTGACAACATGGAACAGCCTGTGCAGATTGATCATAGCTGTGTTAAGTTTCAGGTATTTAAGGATATATATGTCAACAGGAAACAGTTCCCAATATGTGCTGCATATACTGTTTCAATTCACAAGTCTCAGGGCTTGAGTTTGGACTCAGCAATGGTGGACATAGGCACAGACATTTTCAAAGATTGCATGAGCTACGTCGCACTTTCATGCCTCTGCAGTCTTTCTGGGTTGCACATCATAACACTCGCATCTCAGAAGATATGCACTGACAAACAATGTATTGCTGAGTACAACAGATTATGTACTCTGTATCAGCCACAGATGTCTCTAATATCACTACCTACATATGTGGTTGTCTCACATCCTACAGTCACAGCTTCCCTGGCAACAAGAAAAATAAGCTGCCACAACTAAATCAACTCTGAAGTACTAAGAAGGTCAGAATGTCAAATGCAAATGCAGAACCAGCTGTTGCCCAGGCGTCACTTGGTATGGCTATTGCCCCAGTGTTTGATAACAGTACAGAGTAAACTGCTATGCTAGTTCAGCTATGCAAGCCTTTCTCCACATGCCACACTTTGTGCAGGCAATATCAGCTTCACAAGATGCTCCCTTATCAAAGGCATTGAAGGAAGTTGTTAACGTGGCTTCTGATCAGTCAAACAACGTGCAGTCACTGACACCTCTAAGGCAGGTCTTAGGTACATATGATGGATGCAGTACATTTGCTGCTAACATGCAGCAGGACACCAGTGAGTTTATGATGGCCATCATAAACAGCTTGGATGAAGAGAGATTCCAATGCATCAGTACTTCACTGTGTCACATGTTACCACATATATATGTGTGTCATGTGGTCATTCAGAGTGAGAAACCACTGAAGACATGCTTTGGGTTTCTTTGTTTGTGCCTCAGACTCAAAGTATCAAATTCTGGCAGCTGTTTACCAATGCTGAAAGTGGTCACTTGTGTGTAGGTGTGAGGTACATATACTCAGTCCCTACAGCTCAGGACTTCATCTCAATATCTTATGCTTGTATTGCATAGATTTGACTCTAATGGGCTCAGATTTGATGCACCTATCATAGATGTCACAGCTGGTAGAATTGTATTTAACCAAGCAGTGTTTGACACTCAGGCTGTGATCTACCACTATGGCCAGTCTATACATTCTGGGGATTACACTTGTTTATTGAGGTACAGCACTGGCTGGGTTGAATGCAATGACTCAACAAGCACTTTCAAACAGAGACTACCATGACACTTAAAAAATACATGCATGCTGATATTGAAGAATTACTACAATCTTCATGTGTCAGAGGAATAGTCACACAACATGTGACATGACTTGCTGTCCATTTTGTTACAGAGTGAGTTCTGGTAGATAAACTTTTTTTATGCAAATCTGCATTCAAGATTAAACTGTTAACATATCACATGGTTTACATGCATATGTTTATTCAATCTGACTTATAAGATTGTTGTGTTGACCAGTGACACAGTGAAAATAGTTGCAGTGGTCTTCAATCGGTACCAACTGTCTTTGCAGTCAATAGAGAAACCACACTTCCATGTCTAAGGAAGACTTTGAAATATTAAAAGAGATATTCCTATCTGGTTGTCCTCTTCTGTCATTGTCTTTTCTTATGAGTATGTCGTATGCAATCATAACAAGTACTAGTTGACACACTTGCCAACTGTGTGCCTCTACTAAGGCATAATACTCATCCATATGCATAAACAAAACTGTATAAGACAAGTCTTTTTAAAGGCTTGTGTGTGTCATGGCATTATTTGGATCTTTTCTGAGTAAAAGATATCCTGGTGTTTGTGGCACTTCTGTGTTAGCACAATTGAACACTGTTTTTTTACATGATCTGCTGACCTGTACTCAAGAGTACAATATTCTGAAATACACATCACTCTGTGACATGTTGAGTATCATTAGGTGTGGTTTGTGTTTCTTTTTTTTTTGTCTGCTTCTTCACTGAATACCACCATATTGTGCCACAACAGTGTAGTACTATCCCTGCTTTCTTGCTGCACATCTGTGTTGTACATATGTATATGAATATTAATACCTTATTTGATAACAGTTAGTACTGTTAGGTTTTAAGTAGTTGTATTAATTGCTATTTAACTGAACTGATTAAACAATATTTCATATTTCACTGTTTCACAGTATTTGATTCATAATATTTAAAGGTATTGTTAATATATTTATTAATATAACATAGATATTTAATAGAACTTTTCTAGTTTGTAGTAATTTCATATAGGCATCATTAATACTAAAGTAGAGTGTTGTGGTACATATTTGTTTATTATCAAGAGCTGAAATTTTCTGAATAACAGATAATTTAATGTAATATTCATATCATTCTGTGAAACAATTAGTTTTTAGTAACTACAAGTTTTTAGTAACTTAAATACTTCATTAGTTCACTATTACTGTTAATTATTGCTTTGATCATTTTCACTGATGCATATAGTGCCTGTTACCATATGACATTTGATTTTGGTTTGTGTAATAAGTTAATTAAATGTATGTATAGAATAGTACACTTTTGTAAATCAGACACTTTCACTGATAACAACTGATTTTTTTATGTTCCCTACAATATTTCTTGATCGCCTCTATTGAGGGGTCGGGTGAGAATTTTCCAACTGCACCCACATATCTATATGTCTTTACATATATATGTATGTGTATATATATGTGTATGACTACACGTAAATATATTAGAATTAAATGTTTTAAAATAGCTTTCAGATGTATCTTTTTTTAAAGAGGATTTTGTGTTTGTGCTGCTATTATTTAAACAGTTGGCATCTGGTTTTTCACCCACCCCAGGCACATTCATACTATCAGTCACATAATGAAAATAACATCATTACTGTTTGATACATGTAAGCAGTGTACAGAGAGTACTGTGGTAGCTGTGTTCATGTGTTGTGTGCTACTATCACAGTTTACTTATGAAGTGCCTGTTATACTGTTTTATATGTATTTTAAACTTTGGTAAGATACTTTTTTTATGATTGTTTTGTAAGACTGATTTTGTGTACCAATTGGAATTTTAATTCAACCTTTTTTATCAACTTTTAATTGGCCAATACATCTTTTTTAAGCCTTATCTACCTGTGATGTGTCTTTTATTATATATTAAGTTACAGTGCTAATATGCATATTGCTGTTGGTATATTGCTACGTAGAAACAAAGTGCAAGATGTTTATCTGGGCAGATTTTCTACTTAGCACAGTACATGTGCTATTGGTCCATGTGGCACACATAATAATCTGCTATTCCATTAATTTATCATTTCATTTTAATGTGAAAGGTGTAGCACATGAACTATTGTTGCATGAATAGTATAAGACAAGTGCATATTCTGACAAAGCTATCTATATCTTGGTGAGTCTGTGGTGCAAAAAGGGAGGCACATTCTCAACAACATATACAATATAGCATGACATAATGATTTCTCAAAAAAGACATGAAATTCATGGCAAAATCAATCAGTTTAATGCATCAGTTAGGGTTGTTCCATAGTGACAAAAGCAAGGAAATTCGGTGTTAGTATTGAAAACACACACACATATGCAAGTAGGGGTCAGGACCAAGGTAACACGACCAATCAAAGACAACCAGCAGCAGGTGACAGAAATAACATACAACTGTCTAAACGTACTACATGACACATTCATCTTCATGGGCCAACAACTGTAGCATTTGAGCAACTATGGGTGTACACAGTGTTGTGGACATCTTCATAGGGTCACATGTCAGAACAATAGTACTCTAGACATAATTCCTATGATATGCATTGTTTGGTTATGCTGTGATAATATCATGAGGTATCAACATAGAAGAAAGCATATGTAACATGATGCATTATATAATGTGGACATAGGCAGAAAAAAAAAATGACAGTATGGGACCCTTTCAGTAACATGCACTGTCCAATGTACCCCTGCTCAAGTCAAGATGGGCATGGTCACATTGAGACACACATGTTGTATGAATAATGACTTCTTGTCACAAATCTATAAATACATGCAGTGCTCAGTAGTTGTATGACAATTCTGTTATTTACAATTCAACATAGTATGCAGAATGGATATTTGGTTATTTTACTGCCACATGGAGAACCACTAACAGAACTAACAGTGGTATGAATGCTGCATGTTGTTTCCAGCCTATGATAATAGTTGTATTACCGTAAATATGTGAAATGATTTGTATAATAATGTAAACCATGGTCCATGATGATATTTAACAGTTTGTGACCTATAAACCACGTAGCTGCCCAAATCTTTAGAATTATATAACAGTGCAGCAGCACAGTGTATATAATTGTATTCTGATACATTATTTGCTACTGTTAGGGTAACATTAGGAGCCATTTACACAGGAAACATTGGTGTAAATAGTGTCTAACATTATCCATTCATAGGTACAAGTGGTAGCATGGTGTGTTTGGCCACCCTATGTTACCACATACAGGAAATTCTGTCTATTAAACTGTTCCACCAATGAGTTGGCTTAGCATTGTTTTTTACAGTTGGCAATGCATTGGCAACTCAAATTGCATTATTTTTCAATGCTTAACCAGCTCAAGAGAAATGTTTGTAAAATGTTTTTGCAACTCATTTGAATTGCATCAGCAGTCCAGTCACAATGAAATGCAAAACTGAGTTTTAACTCTTAAGAAACAGTGTGTGCAGGGCTTTCTACTGGATCCAGCAATAATTATGCAACTCAGTCAGAAATGCTAAAATAACTCATTGGAGGAACAGTTTAATGTAACTTGTACTGTAGGTATGAATTTGTATACAAACAGAAAAATGCATTTGCACTTACAAACTCACAGCAAGACAAAGACAGTGAAGTGGTACCATGGAATACTTTGGGTGACACAGTCTCATATACAGCTGTACAGGTTCGAATAATAGTGGAGAATGACTTTGTAGATAATACGGTACACTTTTATATTACATTTTTGTCCCTTCTCTCTCTCTCTCACGGTGCTTCCTTACCTTCAGGAGTCTCCTATGGCCTTTATGCATCCCTGCTCATCTGCCAGTTTCAGGTGCAGTCATCCCCCATGTTGCCTTGGTTTTAACCCCAGGCA
The DNA here is from genome assembly GCA_016271365.2 of Neoceratodus forsteri. NCBI lineage: Eukaryota > Metazoa > Chordata > Ceratodontiformes > Ceratodontidae > Neoceratodus > Neoceratodus forsteri. The sequence goes on from CM028134.1 coordinate 320,315,903, forward strand.
GGTAAGGTGGGCCCCCTTTCTCCACCCTGAACATCTGTGTTTCATCGGGGATCCATTACCTTCACTGACAGGGGCCCTGGGATTGGGACCTGAAGCTCCATCTACTGGGAGCACTGTGGGGTCTTTTTCCTGTTTTGCCTGGCCTGCAGGATGTCCGCATGCATGAAGAGCCTAGGAGCAATGCACGTCGCAATGTGCCGATGCTCTGACTCCCAGAAGACGTCCTCCCTCCCTACTACATGCTGTCCTTTTAGCTTCACCTCAACCCGTGGTCAGCCAGGTGGCGGTATCGCAGCAGGACCAGCATCCCACCCCACCTGGAGGAGGAGGGCAGCCTCTGGGCACTCAATTCTCCTCCCCCTAGCCACCCTGCAGCTGCCCAAGTCCGTTCCCGAACCCAGGTCATTGGCGCCATGAGCAGTAGTCCTACCACTGCGCTGGCGGGCTGGCTCCTAGATAATACTGTACTGATCCGATTTTTTCTTATGGCATGGTAAGATCAGTGGGTACTTAGACACATGAAACTGTGTTACAATGATCTGTGGTACTACACAGTCATGAACACAAACATGTGAACATGGGACCTTTGAACGCCATGCTAACAGCAATATATCAAATAGTGGAGAAACACACTTACCTGTTTAAAATGAGAAAGTTTCCAAAACTCAGCTATTGTGTAGTATGACCATGTGAGTTATTGGGTCTGATAGTTCCACACAGATCTGCAATTCTACAGTGTAAGATAATGGTACAGTAGTACTCTGCAGATGATAGTGTACTGACACATAATTGCCTTATTCTGGGGTAACATCAGGAGACATTAACAGTCAACAAAGGTTCCTAACACCATTGCCAGATATTGGTATGTTATTAGAGTGATGATTACCGACACACTGTAATTCAGAACTCAGAAGAAATCTATTAGATATAAGAAAATGTTTAATGGATACAGCAACAACTGATGGGCAGTATGCATGCATAGCACAAGTCACTCAGATGGCAGCAGAACTTCAACACTTGTTGGCCCATGATGAAGGATGTGTCTTGTAGTATGTTTAGACAGTTTCTGTCACCTACTGCTGGTTGTCTTCAATTGGTCATGTTGCCTTGGTCCTGCCCCCACTTTCATATGTGTGTGTGTGTGTGTGTGTGTGTGTGTAACTGGAGGGTTGGGGGGAATGCGGAGTTAGTGTTTTCAACCGTAACACCCAATTTCCTCACTTTGTCCCAGTGGAACAACCCTAACTGATGCATTAAACTGAGTTTTTGCCATGAATATATATATATATATATATATATATATATATATATATATGGTAGAGGAGCCTTTTAAGGTTAAGGGTCAAATTTACATCTTAATAACTTTACGATCATTCAATGGATTTGCCTGAAATTTGGAAAGCACAATCAAGAAACATACACCGTGGGATCTGCCAAGTTTTGTACTGGTTGTATATACAGCTGTGGAGTTATTAAGTGTGATCTGCATGCACGTTTATGGTATATGGTGAATTCTTTGCTCATGCCTACAGGTCGCACGGTTTGTGTGAGTGGTCCAAAAACTTCAGGGAACATGTGGTCAGGGTGCCCAATGTGCCTTTTGAAGAGTTCATGAAAAAATATTGATAGGTTCAAAAGTTATTCAAAAAACAAGTTCCCATTATAAGTCAATTGGAAAAGTTAACAAAAGTTCAACACTTTCGCAAATGCACTTTTTTACTATTGCAAATGTCCCTAGTACTTTCGCAAATCCACCATTTTGTTTTCAGTTGATGATCAGAAAAATGCTTGCCATTTAAAATTGGGACCATCTAGGGACACAATTCTTTCTGTGTTCACCTAGTCGGAGGCCGAGGATGGTAGCCATGTCTTTATTTTGGGGTTAAACACCCCAGAAATATGTTTTTCAAAGTTCTGGAAAAAGTACTTTCATAAAGTACTGTCGTGCTCATGACACTTTCGCAAATCTGTGCAAAAGCTTTTGCAAATCACGAAAGTACTTTGCAACACTATGGTCAAAATGACAGGAGTTCTTTACCACCTTGCTGCAAAAGAACGGTTAGGTCTTTTGGCCTGAAATTTGGAGGGAATGCAGCCAACATCTCACAGATGTGCCTTTTGCTAGTTTGGTGAAAAAATATTGCATAGCTGCAAAGTTATGGTACTCCGGTTGGAATTTTTTCCCATAGACTAACATGGTGGTGTACACCCCTTTCAGGGCCCGTATTCTAAAATGATGCAGATAAGATTTTTGTTGCGAGTTGTATAGCTCTATGGGCTATGTAATAGCAAAACTTAGCCAGGAAAATCATGATTTTTGTGAAATTAATTTTTTTTTCTACGTCGTGCGGTTGCTGAGATATTAGTAATTAGGTGCTTCCAATGCTCGTTTTCAGCTTCGGTGCCCATTACAATGCATACATTCTTTGTACATACTGTGTTTCTCTATGCACCTGTTCAGCAAAAACAGCGTATGCACTTCTGTTACTGTTGCAGTTACTGTTTCAACTTGCTTTTCTGTCCCCATTTGCATTTACGTTCCCGTGTATGCCACGTGTGCGTTACCCTTTGTGTTGTCATTTGCACTTGCATTTTCGATACTGTTACCATTTGCACTTACCCTACTGTTTCTCTTTGTGTTTTTGTTCATGTTAGTGTGTGCATTGCCATTTCTCTTAATGGCAGCCCTTTCATTTGAGTTTCCATTTTTCTTTTGTTTTGCGTCTTCCTTGCTGTTACTGTTATCATTTGCATTTGCAATTCCTTTACTGTGCCCGTGCACATTACGGTTTGCGTTTCCATATGTGCTTGCGTTTCCTTTTGCGTTTCTGTTTGTTTTGGTGTTATTGTTGCTCTTACAGTTACCATTATGCTTACATCGCGGTCATTGTGCCCAAGCATCGCTTCGTTTGGCGCTCAAGACGCTTCTGTTAACATTTCCATTTCTGTTTCCTTTGGTGTTATTCTTCCTGTTATCTTTACCATTTGCATTTACAATTCCATTACCATGCCTGTGCGCAATACGGTTTGCATTTACGTGTGCACTTGCATTCGCGTTTCCATTTCTGTTCCCCTTCTCGTTCTTTTTGCTGTGACACTTAACATTTCCATTTTAATTACCACTGCCATCACTGTTCACATTACCAGTTGTGTTTTTGTATCTGCTTCAATGTCTATTTGCGTCACTGTTCACTTCGGCATCACTTTGCGCTTGCATTTTCATTAACGCTTTTTACCATTTACGCTTGCATTACCATGTGCACCACTGTTGGTGCTTCTGTTTGCATTATTGTTCCTGTTACTATGTCACAAGACATCACATGGTGGGCGCCGAGGGCACAAAGGGCCCCGCACTCCCGCAGCCGCATTACATTCACTATTTCTTGTCATCATTCTAAAAAAGAAGGGAAATTAGAGGCAAAAACTCCATTTAATGCATTGGTTAGGGTTATTCCACAGCAACAAAAGTGAGAAAATTCAGTGTTAGGGTTGAAACCCCCCCTTGGACCCCCCACAACACACCCCCCAACATGGCATCATGGTGCATCATGGGGTCGTCGGTCCTAACTCTCACCCCATTTTCCTACACCCCAGATTATTTTACACATGTGAAGGGGTGGAGTTAGGTCTGATGATCCCATGGTGCACCACAATACCAGTTGGGGTGGCTGTGGAGGGGTCCAGGGGTTTTCAACCCTAACACCAAATTTCCTCACTTTTGTCACTGTGGAACAACCCTAACTGGATACATTAAACTGGGTTTTTGCCTTAATATATATAGATAGATATTAGAGGCAAAAACAGTTTAATGCATCAGTTAGGTTGTTCCACAGTGACAAAAGCAAGGAAATTCTGTGTTAGGGTTGAAAGGCCTCCTTTGACACCCCACCCACACCCCCAACCAGCATTGGGGTGTGCATTGGGGTTGCTGGCCTTAAATCTCACCCCATCAGATGTGTGAAGAAGCAGAGGTATAGGAGAATGGGACAAGAGTTAGAACTGACAACCCCAACGTGCACCCCAATGCCAGATGGGGGTGCGGGTGGGGTGTCCAAAGGGGGCTTTCAACCCTAACACCAAATTTCCTCGCTTTTGTCGCTGTGGAACAACCCTAACTAATGCATGAAACAGAGTTTTTGCCTCTAATTTCCCTTCTTTTTGAGAATGATAATGAGAACTAGTGAATGTAATGTGGTGATGGGAGTGTGGGGCCCTTTGGGCCCTGCATTCCCACCATGTAATGTGGCTGCAGAAGCCGGGGCCACACATTGTAAATTGTGCCCATAAGCATAAATGTCGCATGGTGATGCAAAGAGAAACAGTACTGTGGACAGAAATGTTAAAAACAATGCAAAACCAAGCACAAATGAAAACACAAAGGGTTACGCACATGGTGGCGTAGATGGGAATGGTAAGTGAAATGGGTATGGAACAGCAAGCGGAAGCGGTAACAGTAACAGTAATGTAAGTGCACAGGCTGGTTTTCCCCAAAAACTGCATAGAGAGAGACAGTGAGTACAAAGAATGTATGTATAATAATGAGTCTCGGAGCAGAAAATGAGGAGCTGGAATACTAAATTGCTTATATCTCAGGAACCGTATGACATAGAAAAAAAAATTAAAAGTCATATGAATTAGCACTTTCCTGGCTAGTTTTGTACTTAGCCCTGATTAGGGGGCTAAGCAGCTTTCTGATGAAAAGTCCGTATCTCGCATTGTTTCTGAGATACGGGCCCTGAAAGGCACAGCGAACGCCATAATGTTATCCTATGGGAAAAAAGAGAAGTTCGGAGTGCTATAACTTTGTCTCCCTGTAGTATTTTTTCACCAAACCACTGAAAGGCACATCTGTGGGATGTTGGCTGTCTTCCCTTCAAATTTCAGCCCAAAAGACCAAACCTTTATTTTGCAGCAGGGCACCAAAGGATTGCTGCAATGCATCGGATGCCGTAATGTTATCCTATGGGAAAAAGCATCAAATTTGGAGTACTGTAACTTTGCCGCCATGTAATATATTTTCAACAAATCACTGAAAGGCATATCTGTGAGATGTTGGCTGTGTTCCTTCCAAATTTCAGCCCAAAACACCAAACCATTCTTTTGCAGCGGGGTGCCAAAGAATTGCTGTCATTTTCCCACAACCTAGAAGAGTATTGTCGCAATTTGCCAAAGCTTTCGCAAATTCATTCAACAGTGTCACAAGTGCGAAAGCACTTTGCATAAGTACTTATTCCAGAAATTTGAAAAACATATTTCTGGGCTGTTTTACCCCAAAATAAAGACATGGCTAGCATCCTCAGGGTCCGACTAGGTGAATACAAAAATAATTAGGTTGCTAGAGAGTCCCAAATTTAAATGACAAGTATTTTTCTGATCACCAACTGAAAACAAAATGGCAGATTTGTGACAGTAAAAGGGCCATTTGTGAAAGATAAAACTGCATTTGCGAAAATGTTGAACTTTTTAACATTTCCCATTGGCTTATAATGGGAACTTATTTTTTGAATAACTTTTGAACTGTTTAATATTTTTTCACAAAATATTCAAAAGGCACATCGGGGACCCCCGGCTGCATGTTCCATGAAGGTTTTGGACCAGTTGCACAAACCATGCGACCTGTAGGCACGACCGTAGAATTCCAAAAAAGAGTAAATGAGTGTGTGCAGATCACACTTAATAACACCACAGCCATATATCTGACTAGTACAAAACTTGATAGATCCCAAGGTGTATTGGTCTTGATCATGTATTCAAATTTCAGGCAACCCGTCAAATGGTTGCAAAGTTATTAAGGTGCAATATTTTGTTTAAATGTAAATGGCTCCACAACCCTAACTATGGTAGCACTACCATGCTACCATAATATAGATTATAGTGGTACAGCAGTGCCACTATAGTTAGGGTTGAGGACCCCATTTAAGGTTAAAGTCTGAAATTTTGAAGGTTAATAACTTTGCCACTGTGTAATGGATTTGCCTGAAATTTGGCGTGTACAGAGCTGTACCATAGGTCTCTGGATCTGCCAAGTTTTGTAATGGTCGAATGTACGGTTGTGGAACTATATAGCACTGTAGAAAGTCTATTTAGGCTTTTTTGCACATTCTTTGCTCACACCAGAAGGTCAAACGGTTTGCGTGACTAGTCCAAAACTTTCAGGAAACATGCAGCTGGGGTCCCCGATGTACCTTTCAAGATTTCGTGGAAAAATATTAAACAGTTTAAAAGTTATGCAGAAAACAAGTTTGCCATTATAGTCAAAGGGAAAAGTTAACAAAAAGTTAGATTGTCGCAAATGCAGCTTTTAGTGTTGGAAATGACCCCTGTAGTGTCGCAAATTTACCATTTTCTTTTCAGTTGCTGGTCACAGAAATGCTTGGCATTTAAAATTGGGACCCTTTAGGGACACAATTCTTTTTGTGTTCACCTAGTCGAGCCCTGAGGATGCTAGCCATGTCTTTTTTGGAGGTTAAACACCCCAGAAATATGTTTTTAACATATTTCTAAACTGTAGTGACACAAAGTAGTGTCGCACTCGCGACACTTTCATGATTTGTTTTGCAAAAGTGTCGCAAATTATGACACTACTTTGCGACACTATGACCAAAATAACAGGAATTCTTTGCCACCCTGCTGCAAAAGAATGGTTTGGTATTTTGGGCTGAAAGTTTGAGGGAAGAAAGCCAATATCCCACAGATGTGCAATTTTGTGGTTTGGTGAGAAAATGTTACAGGGATGAAAAGTTACGGCACTCCGAAGTTGACTATTTTTCCCATAGGCTAACATTACGGCATTTGCCACGCCTTTCGGGGCCCATATCTCAGAAACGCTTCGAGATATGGACTTTTCGTCAGAAAAATGCTTAGGCACCCACTAGGGGGCTAAGCACAAAACTAGCCAGGAAAGTCATAAATAATATGAAATTTAAATTTTTTTTCTACATCTTATGGTTCCTGAGATATAAGCAATTTAGTATTCCAAGTGTTCATTTTCTGCTCTGAGGGCCATTATTATGCATACATTCTTTGTATTCACTGTGCTTCTGAATGCACGTTTTGGGGACAAAAAGTGGGTGCGTTTGCATTACTGTTACAGTTAGGTTTCTGCTAGCATTTTTTCTGTGACTGTTTGTGTTAACGTTTCTGTTTACATCGCTGTGTGCATTACCCTTTGTGTTTGCGCTAGCGTTTGCATTACTGTTACTATTTGCATTTCCATTACTGGTTTTGTTTGCGTTTGTGTTTCCTTTTGTGTCACCGTGTGCATTGCCATTTGCAGTTGTGTTTCCAGTTGTGTTTCTGTTTCCTTTGGCATCACCATTGCTGTTACTGTAAGAGTTTGTGTTTCCAATTGCATTACCATGACCATGCCCATAATGATTTGCATTTGCTTTGGCATCCTCCTTGCTGTTACCGTGACTGTGTCTGGTTCCAATTGCGTTACCATTACCGAGGGGCCCAGCGCTCACACCACCACATTCCATTCACTATTTATACTGCATTCTCAAAAAGAAGGGAAATTCATGGCAAAAACTCCATTTAATGCATCAGTTTAGGTTGTTCCACAGTGACAAAAGCAAGGAAATTTGATGTTAGTTCCCCCTTGCACTGGCCCACTCAACAGGCATCGGGTGCATTGAGGTCGGTCTAACTCTCACCCCATTTTCCTATACTGCACCACCTCAGCTTGCTTACACATGGAATGGGGTGAGAGTTAGGACCAATGACTCCCAAAGCGCACCCCAATGCCTGTTGGTGGGTGGGAGGGGTGCAAGGGGTGGAAACCTAACATCGAATTTCCTGTTTTTTTACGCTGTGGAACAACCCTAACTGACAACCCTAACTGATGGATTAAACAGAGTTTTTTGCCATGAATGTATATAACATGATGAACAGGAGTGTGACATGAAAAATATTTTCACTCCTGCAAAGTGAGCTCTGGTTACTCACGAGTGCTGAAGGCATGAGTGAGAGTATCCGGAGGTCACGATGCAGAAGTGAAAACATTTTCCATAGCACATGACTGCACATCATAGGCCAGATATTCAGAAATGTGCCAAAGTCTGGCGAAGTCCGGGCGCAGCACAAATCTGATGCTCCATGGCACAATGGGTGCTGTATTCAGAGGATGCACAGGTCGAATATGCCAGTGCAATGGATGAATATGGCAGAGATGCACTGGCACAACTGTGGCAGCTAAGAGCAGCACAGCAATGGAGAGGGGCAGGACACAGAGAACAGACCCAGGGACAGAGCCATGGAAGCACAGTGACAGTGGCCACAGGAACCCCCACCAGCAGGGCACAGCAGGGCACACACAGGCACCCAGGTACCGGACCACAGAACCCAATGGTGGCATGGACAGTAGGTGACAGGAGGGGCCATGGCTAATGGAAGGCTGCCAAGGGTGCCCCCAAAGGCAGACTGCTGGCCATGACCATGGCAGGCCACACCCAGGACCATGCAGCCAATCACACACATGCCAAACAGGCACACAGGTAGCCCACACACCGGGCACTGAATGGGCCAGGATGCAGGCAGCATGGCAGACCACAAGGGCTGGGAGCCCAATGCCAAGCAGAGGACCCCAACATAGTGTGTGGATAGGACTGGAACAATGACCATGGCTATGTGCCACCACCATGCACACACCCGCCATGCACCCTTGACTGCCACCCCATGGACAACCCAAAGCTCAGCCACTGAACCATGGGATGGACACCATCACAGCTGGACACACCATAGTACATCAGCAGGGAACCATGGAAGCACGACATGCACCCACTCCCATTCACACACCATGGACAGGCAGTGGGCCACTGCTGCATGTATAACACTCCACCTGCAAAGCAGACACGGACACAGGCAGATATGTGAAAAAAGCTTTATAAAATAGGTAAGTATGAACAACAGATAACAGGGGCAGGGAAAGGGTAGTTACAGCGAGGGAAGGGGACACGGAACAGGGACTGTACAGTGGGAGGGAGGACTATAGGGGAAGGTGTAACAGGGAAAACAGAGCCCATGTACTGAAACATCAATGATGACCCTGTCTGGCCACCCCAGCAAGCCTCCCTTGCTTCTGTCCACCACCACCATCCGCCGGTTGTGACCACAACCTCCAGAATACTGGACATGACTAGGAGTGTCTGCCACACAAACCTTGGATAGCATCCGTCAAGACGGTTTCCACTCTGGACACATGACAACTATGGCAAGGAGCAGGACAGGTGATCGGTGCAATGGCTCAAGGAACCATGCACACCCACAATGCGAATGGTCAGTGAGACTACACCCCTGACATCCCAGAATGGACACCTGCAGGGGATCAGCCAATACCAGCCAGCAACACGGCACACCATGGCATTGCATAGAGGGGGTCCATGCTGCACAATGGCCACATGACTGCACAGTGACAGTCACATGGCACACTGCACTGGCAGCACTGCAGCAACAACGGTGGCAGCCGAGCGCATGCCCACCCCACCAACAGCTGGCACACAGGTCCAACAATGCACAGTGTGACACACACAGCTGTCACAGCACATGGCCCAGGCAGCCATGCCCACAACCACTTCCCACTGCCACCCCCTATGCAGAGTGAGAATGACAATGACAGTGCTTACCTGCTCCCTGCAGTGCAGCTTGGGTGGGTTGGTGACTCGGCCCCCATCAGGGTGCACCGCCCAGTTGTGCTTGGCCCCTGCCCTGGCCCACCTGGGTTACTCTGGCCCTGGAAATGGAAAGAAGACAGGTGCACATCAGTACCCAACCACACCAGCAGCCCGCCACCACACAGCCCTCTGTGTACAGGGTGTGCTCCTGCCTGCCATATCCCACACACCAGCGTGGCTGCATCACAGTGCAAACAGTGGCTGGCCATGACAGTAAGTGATGTGCATGCTGACAGTGTACCCCATCACAGGTCATGCCGGGCAGCGATGCTACCACCACAGTACAGTGCTAGGGCAGACCTGCAACATGTGGACACCTACTTGGCTGTGGCACTGCACCACACCTAACATGTGCCTGGAGCCTCTGGAGCCATTCTGGGTCCCTCCTTCGCAGGTCACCACACCAGTGCCTGTGCTACTCTGCAGTCTGGAGAAATTCTGTCCTCATCTCCATGTGGATGGCAATGGTGTGCAACACCCTGTCCCTGGTCTGCTGCATGGGCATCTGGCTGAACAGCTGGTTACTGTATGGCTGCACACAGGCCACAAGGTTGATCACCTCCACATCATTCCAGTTTCTGGAATAGCATCCCCTACCCTGAGCCAAGGTTCCCTCACAGTGCGGCAGTGAAAATGGCAGGGACAGGTGCATGTGGCTGCCACAGATGCAGGATGCATGATGCGTGGGAGACTGCGCAGTGCTCGACCATTGCACATTGATTGGCATGCGCACTACGCGTGTCCCAGCAGGGTCACTGGGTCACATAGGTGTATCAGGGGTCAAAGGTCACCGACCAGTGTGCATGTTGTGCAAATGCATGATATGGGGTAGGACAGCATGCGCAATCATGCGCAGAGCCACCTATGCACCACATGCATGTGCTAATACATTGTGTAGTCCACTCATGGTGTGCGATTGGAACCATGAAAGCATAGTGCACATGCTTACTGCAGTCCTGTGCACCACACATGCATGCATTTTGTACCCCAGCCTGCTCCATCGCAACGCCATTGCACATGGTGCATGCCTGCAAGATTCAGATGACACATGCAAATGAGCTCATCTGTCAATGCAGAGCACAGTGGGGTGCATTAGCATATCATTATAATTGCACACATCCTCATTTGCATGCATTGCACCTTATAAGTGGCACAGAACTGCACTGGCCATGGACCAGATTGCAACCTTGACAGGTAAGTGGGGGATGCCACAGCAGCAGACTGGGAGCCGACAGCACTGCAAGGTGGGATAAACCAGGGAGATGCTGCTGCTGACACACTGCTCTGTCCATGTTCACAGGAGGTAGCATGTCGGGACAGGAGGAGAGCGAGGAGTGTGGGCCTGCATGGAAGCGCAGGCCTAACTTCACTAAGGGAGAGTCAGATGCCCTGTTCAAAGCCTACTTTGACAAGGAGGCTCTGTTGAGCAGTGCCATGGTCACACCACAGGACGGGGCCATTGGAGGGGGAGGAGGTGGTGACCTATGTCAACCAGCATGGCAGCCACTAGTGGTCAGTGCACGAATCCCACAAGAAGGTTGGGACAGACAGGCAGTGCATAAAGGAGAAGGTGATGGCCATCAGAGCGTCTCATAATGCCACCAGAGAAGGACCAGTGTATGCACCCACAATGACAGCAACAGAGATGTTGACCGCACCTCGGTGGAGGGTGTGTCTGGAGGGGACTTCCAGATTGGTGGCAGCCCATCACTGAATGGTATGTATGTCAGCCATGCACAGGTAGTGGCCCAGAGGGTATGTACACGGGCGTGTTGTTGTGAATGCTGCTGTCCTGCATGTCATGTGCACATGTGCGCACCCACTCGCATGCTACGCTGCTGAACACGTGCAGCAGCATTGTATTGGGGCACATGTGGACAATGCATCACTGACACTTCATCCTTCTCTTGCAGCACCACCACACCTCTGTGCAGAGGATGGGGTGCCGGCAGCAGCCGCGGCACCCGTGGACACTGGCATGGCCCTGGAGGATAAACCATCAACGTTCAGCAGCATCCAGGGGCCCGACAGGCCGCAGATGAGCACCACGGTGCCTGTGGGTGTCCTTGGCCTAGGGTCAGACAAGACCCTGGAAGTGTTCCTGCAGGATGCCAGCCTTGGTGTTCTGTGCTCAGAGACACAGATCGGGGTGGGGTCCGACTACGATGATGACATCACACTGATCCTGGACAGCATGGGTGACATTATGGGTGAGTCATCCCTGCCAGCATCATAGGCACTGTCAGGGCCCAGCATCATGCTAGCAGCAGAACAGCTGCCTGCCAGCACCGCGGCCCTGCACTGGTAGTGGTGTGGTCATACAGGTGCAGGGCAGCATACAGCTTCCAGTTGGGCAACAGCAGCAGGCTGCAGGTGCCATTGGGCAGACGAACACAGGGTCCACTGCTGGGGTGCCTGCTGTACCCATTCCCCCTGCAGATCCCACTGTGCAGCATCCACCAGAGATGGGGCTGTACAGCGTGGCAGGTCACCCACTGATGATCAACAGCCCACCTGGGAGCCCCAGAATGTGGACCATCTGGCTGAGAACACCTGGCTGCTGCAGGCGTCCATTCAGCAACAGGTGCTGCTCATCACTGAGGTGCATGCACTCTGGGCAGAGGTGCACCAGTTAGCCAAGCAGCAGGACAGGGGCACTGCACAGATGCTGGAAGGGATGCAATGCATGCAGGAGGCCACAACTGCAGCCTTGGATCACATTGCCTGTGCAATTGCAGATGGCTTTGCATTGCTGGCTGCCACAGGGTATGGCTGTGCACAGGAGACCCCCCGCAGTGTGCTGTCCAACCCACAGACCTGGTGTCGGGTGACCCCAACACAGTGGACACTGGGCTTGGTTGTAGATGTCCCAGGCATGCCCGGGGCTGGCCTGTTTGGAGGCCTACACACCCCGTGAGGACACGGTCATGGTCCTGCACTTCCACTCATGGGGGGCTGTCAGACACCCTCCCCATGGCTGATGCACAGCCTGAGGCTGCCGATTGGCCCTGGCATGACTGCCTCCATGGCAATTGCAGCCGTGGTACCATGTGGCTGCCCTGAGCTGTGTGCTGCCCTGACACACCTGTGGTGGTGCGCATGTGTGTCGTGCCACATGCTACCTGTGTGTGCATGCCCAGCTGCTGGACCATGTGGCATGGGAGTGATGAGAGCAGTCTATCACCAGTTGTGCCTGAGCACCGGTGCATGCATCTGATCCACGACATGTTCCACCACCTGTGTGAGTGGGTGCGTGTGTGTGTGTGTTGCTGTGTGTGGTTGTGTGCCACTGCCTCTCCTACATCTGCATCATGCCTCGGTGTGTGCATGCCCCTCACCATGCACATTCCTGCATTTGTGCTGTACTTTTCTGTGTGGCCCATGCATGTTTACCACACCACATACTCGCCTTCACCAAAGCGTCCCTGTGTGACAGTGTCACGGTAGCATCATGCCTGCTGCTGGAGTAGGGGGTCCCTATGCCCAGAGGGTGGCTGTCCACCACCCTCCAGTCCATTGTCCCCACTACTATTGCCCTCATCTGCCTTGACAGCTATCCCATGGTTAATGGCCATATTGTGCAGTATGCAGCAGGCCAGGAATAGGCCACAGACATTCAAGGGGCTGTACTGTAGGGCACCGCCTGACCTGTCTAGGCAAAGAAATTGTGCCTTCAGCATGCCAAAGATACACACAATGATGCTACATGTGCTAGCGTGTGCCTCGTTGTACTGTTCCTCTGCCAGGGATGACAGTCAATGTTAGGGGGTAAGCAGCCAGGGCCTCACTGGGTACGTGCTATCACCTGTGTGGAGAATGACATGGTTAACCCTATGCTATTCTGTACTGCTCCCCTTGCTTGTCCCTGGCACCCATGCCACCATGCACACCCTGCCCACCCCATCCCCAGGTCTGCTATGCCCATTGCCCCTGGCCTATGCCATACTCACCCACTAGGTGGCCCGTGAGGATGTCCCCACATTCAAATCTGTGGTACAGTGCAGAGCTGTGCCAGATGAATGCATCATGTGCACTCCCAGGGTGTGTGGCAGAGACATTGATGACGTACCCCATGGCATCACACACCACCTGGCAGTTGATGCCCAGGCTCCCCTTCCTGTTGATGTATGTCATTCCCTCAGGCCCAGGTGGCATGTGGATGCCCACTTGGGTGCAGTCAATGGCCCTAATCATGCCAGACATGCTTGCCTCCCAGTGGAAGTCCTGCATGTTTGCTGTATGCTTCGCCAGTGTGCTGTAGAAACATATGAATTTCGAAGCATGTTGCAGCAGAGCATTGAGGAACTGTGGAGGCAGGACATGGTTGAGTGGGTGATGCCCATGGTGTCCCCTGTTGGTTGTTGGAAGGTGCCCATGGCGAGCAGCCACATGACAGCAGTCACCTTGGTCTCCACAGACATGGCGTGGCTCCGACTGGTGGGTGCCTGCATCTCCTCACTGCACAGCTCACAGAGCTGCCTCATAATGGCCCTGTCCAGGTAGTACCAGCTCACAATCTCGGTGTCACTATAGTCCTCAAAGGTGATGCAGTCACGGTACCACCTGTGTCAGGCATACTGCCGACGGGCCCTTCATCAGCCATGTAGCTGTTCCTCCTGCCTCCTCACATCCCTCATTACCGCCTACATCAGGAACAGCACACTCTCCATCACTCCTTCAGTTCGCTGCACTGGTACACTGTGTTTCAGTGTGTGTGTGTTTGTGTGTGTGTGTCTCTTTCTCTCTCTGTACCCCTCTCTCCCTCTCCCACACCACCTCTCTGTCTCTCTCCTTCTGTGTCTGTCTGTCTGTCTCTCTCACTATCTCTCTCTCTCTCTCTCTCACTCTTGGTGCAGCTGCTGTCTGTGTGTTTGCCTCCTGTTTTTATAGGAACAAGTATGGTCAGTGCATCTTTGGTTTGCTCCACACTTGCACCATGACTTCATGGTTGAACGTACCATTGCGCTGCATATCCATGGGGCCGCCTCCTGGACTTGCGTGGCATATATTATAGTTGCACATTGGTGCAAGGGATTTTGTGCTGCGCTATGGCTCCTGCTGAATATCACTCCTCAGCACATCTCCATACTTGCGCTGGTGCAACTCAGTTGCGCCATGTGCAACTGCTCTGAATATCTGGGCTCATGTGTCGAATTTATACAATAGGGGTTTCCATAACTTTTGATTTTTTTGTTCATTTTATCTTGTGGAATAAACAAAGGAGACACAGGACAAAAAAAGAAACTTCTTCTAAAACAAGCTGAAACACTAATGTGCCATTTGGGATGAAGCAGGCTGTATTCATTGGTAATAGAGGTATTCATGGATGTGAAAGGCGCTGGACTTTTTTGGCTTCTAGTCAGTATGAAACTGGCTGCTGTTAACTTACTTTGGTTCTCTGCAGGAACACAATGGCCAGGATATTCAGACTGCACCAGGCAGTGGCGCAAGCCTGGGCACAGCGCAACTGGGATGCACCAGTGCCAGGACCAGGTGATATTCAACGGTGATGCACCTTGGTCCAGCACTGTTGAATATGGCATAGTCAGCGCACATACTGTGCATGGCACAGTGGTACTGCACTAGCACAAGCCACAGATAGGGAGCACGGGGATTCACCAGCGCAAGTGTAGTTGCGCTAGGTGCATCACCTGTGATAGTCAGCAGGGGGCATGCAAATGAGGCCTTAATATATGCCAGGTGCAAATGGGGCAATTTGCATATCATTATGGCCCCATTTGCATGCCTTGTGCAGGGTAGCCCGGCGACTTGTGCCTGGCACCCTGCACAGCATGACGAGTGCAGTGGGGATCCCGGAGCATCCCTGCCTAATAGCCGTGATTGTACAGTATATGTTTAAAGGTAAATCCTTGGTAGTCTAGTGTCCCCCCAGAGTCTCCAATTCCCCGACAAATATAATACATTACCATCTCTGGTGGTCTAGTGGTCCCCCCTCCAACCTGAGTCCCCAATTCCTGGATATATGTCAACATGACCATCCCTGGTAGTCTAGTAGAACCCCCTGCCAGTTGCCATGATTGGGTAAACCTCTGAAATTAAATGCCCTGGTGATCCAGTGGCACCCCCCCACCTCACCCCACAGAACCCCTTACCCATTCCGCTGCCCCCCATCATTGGTAGGTGGCTGCATCCAGCCTGTATACTGCCTGGCCACCTGCCGAATGACAGGTACAGTATGAGCTGTAAGCCCATTGGTCCCCAGTGTGGACCAATGGGCTTGCAGGGCATACTGTACTAGACAGTCCCAATTAGGTGAATGAAGTCAATGGTCATATTGACAGGGACGGTCATATTGACATATATCGGGGAATCTGGGACTCGAGTGGGAGGGGGGACCACTAGACCACGAGGGATGGTCATGTATCATATATATGGAGGAATTGGGGACCCAGGGGGGCCACTAGACTACCAGGGAGTTATCTTTACACCTATACCGTGTGATCGCGGCTATGGGCCGGGGGTTCCACTTGACCTCCAGGGTTCAGTGTGTGCTTGCGGATGGTGTTCTAGGTTGGTGAGTGGCCACCCATGGCTGGGCTGCTGAGTCACACCCTGCAATACTGTAGCTCACCTGTGGGTGGCTGGGAGTTGTTCCTACTCTCCACGGGCTCAACTTTGAGCCCCCCATGTGGCACAGTGCAAGGTTGTGCAGCATATGCACCACACATCCCAGGCTGAATATCAGGATGTGCCCCATATGCATTGGCACGCCCCCTGCATCTGCACCACATATGATTACATTGTGTCCTGGTGCATCGGGATTTATGCTGTGCTGGGCAGCCTTCTCAATATCCTACTGGGGCACAATGTGGAGTTGCGCAGGTGCAACTCTGTTGCGCCAGGCACAACCCCTTTGACTATCCAGGCCGATGTGTTTTTCTAGGGCTAGTAGGTGAGTTGCAGGGGGAACTGATACACTAATTAGTTTCCTAGGCAACTGAAGATTTGGTTGAGTTCCTTCCTGATTGCTGTGTTTGGGAAACCTGCCAAGAATGATGATGTGTACTTCAGCAGAGTCTAGCTGAATTTTCTGATTGGTCAGGATGTAATTCAGATATCAGGATACTAATTGTTTTAGGCAGGGTTTCAGCCTGACATCAGCACAGTGATAATACCAGTGAGGTAAGCACAATATGTATAAGTGTAGAATATTATCACACTGTGATAGTATTCCTGGCAAAAAATCACAGTGTGATTTTCTACCAGGATTTACATCACTGTGTGTAAGATACATGGATTTATCCACTAATCATTTGTCTCACCCCTATTGTATATGTATACACACACATATATATATATATATGTATGGGTTATGCGCGGGGTACCTGTGGGATAACTAAGTTATTTGTACAGTAACCTGTGACCTCGAGTAACCTCATGAGTGTCGAAGTCATGAGTGAGGTTTACGAGAGGTCACAGGCTACTGTACAAATAACTTGGTTACCCAACAGGTGCCCTATGCATATTTGATTTATGCAATGGGATTTTGGGGTTCAGTTTTGTTATATTTTATTTTTTTCTTCAGTTCCATTCCATGTTTTTTCCCTGTGCCTGGTTGCCGTGTTTGGCTTGCAGGGTTACTGTGCTGAGAAAGAGGGAAAAATGGCTTTTTGTTCTTAAGAGCATTTTCATTTAGAATGTGGTTCCGGTTTGGGGGGCTTAGGGTGTGTATTTTGTGAGTCTTTGGAACTGTGATAGCTTGGGTTGTAAAGAGCACTGTGAGAAGGTGAAAGTGAAACTGGGAGGCAGCACTGCTGAGCAGGCAGCACAGGTGGTGGTGGTTAGTGATGTAGTCACTGTGTCGATAAATGGGTGATGATGTAATTGCTATGGAGATAACTTGAAGTTATCCCCATAGTGATTACATCACCACCCATTTATCCATACAGTGACTCAGATAACTGAAGTTATGTGTCAGTTTTTATCCTGACACCTGTTGCACATATATACATACATATACATTATGGTAGCATGGTAGTGCTACCATACTTAGGATTGAGTAGCACTTTTAAGGTTAAAGGGTGAAACTTTGCACCTTAATAACTTTGCCACCATTCAGTGGATCTGCCTGAAAATTGGCAGGCATGGGGGGGTACCATAGATCTTGGGATCTGCCAACTTTTGTATCCATTGAATATACGGCTGTGGAGTTATTAAGCAACATTCGTGTGTGCAATTACGCTTTTTTGCAAATTTTTTGCTTCTCGCCTATAGGTTGCATGGTTTGTGTGACTGGTTTGAAAACTTCATGGTACATGTGGCTGGTGTTCCCTATGTGCCTTTTGAAGATTTCATGGAAAAATATTAAACGGTTCAAAAGTTATTCAAAAAACAAGTTCCCATTATAAATCAATTGGAAAAGTTAAAAAGTTCAACACTTTTACAAATGCACTTTTTAGTGTCGCAAATGGCCCTAGTAGTGTCACAAATCCACCATTTTGTTTTCAGTTACTAATCAGAAAAATGCGTGGCATTTAAAATTGGGACCCTGTAGGAATGCAATTATTTTTGTGTTCACCTAGTTGGACCCTCAGGATGCTAGTCATGTCTTTATTTTAGGGTTAAACACCGCAGAAATATGTTTTTCAAATTTCTGGAAAAAGTAGTGTCGCAAAATAGTGTCGCTCCTGTGACACTTTTGTAAATTTCACAAATTGCGATACTACTTTTCCAGACTATGGCCAAAATGACAAGAATTCTTTGCCACCCTGCTGCAAAAGAACAGTTTGGTCTTTTGGGCTGAAATTTCGAGGGAAGGCAGCCAACATCTCACAGATGTGCCTTTTGGTGGTTTGGTGAAAAAATATTGCATGGATGCCAAGTTATGGTGCTCCAAAGTTGACATTTTTCCCCATAGACTGACATGGTGATGTATGCAGCGCCTTTTGGGGCTCGTATTTCAAAAACGGTGCGAAATATAGAATTTTCATCATGACAATGGATAGCTCTATGGGCTATGTGTTCAGCAAAAACCTAGCCTGGAAACTCATGAATCATGTGATTTTTTTTTTTTTACGTCATACGGTTCCTGAGATATCACCAATTTAGTATTCCAACAGCTAATTTTCTGCTCTGAGGCCATTATTATGCATACATTCTTTCTACACACTGTATTGCTCTATGCAGCTGTTGGGCAAATGCAGGGTGTGCGCTTCCATTACAGTTATAGTTACCATTCCTACTTGTGTTTCTGTGCCTGTTTGCATTACCGTTCCCGTGTATGTCTCCGTGTGCGTTACCCTTTGCGTTCTCATTTGCATACACACTTGCGTTCACATTTCCATTTCTATTTACTTTTTTCCTGTTATTTCTGCTGTTAACATTACCATTTGCATTTCCAATTGCCATACCGTCACCATGCGCATCACGGGTTGCTTTTCCTTACATGCTTGCGATTGCATTAGCGTTACCATTAGCGTTTACAATTGCGGTACCGTCACTGTGCGTGTTATGGTTTGCGTTTCTGTATGCACTTGCATTTGCATTTCTGTTTCCTTTGGCATTATTGTTGCTGTTACCATTACTATTTGCATTTACAATTGCAGTACCATGACCATGCGCATAGCGGTTTGCATTTCTGTACGTGCTTGCGTTGGCATTTCTGTTTCTGTTTCCTTTGGCATTATATGACTTGTTACCATTGCCATTTACATTTCCAATTGTGGTAACATGACCGTGTGTGTTACTGTTTGCATTTCCATACACACTTGCATTTGCCTTTCTGTTTCTGTTTCCCTTGGCGTTATTTTTACTGTTACCATTACCATTTGTGTTTGCAATTGCTGTAGCGTTACCATGCGCATTACACTTTGTGTTTCTGTACGCGCTTGTGTTTGCCTTTCCATTTCTGTTCCCTTTGACATTATTGTTGCTGTAACACTTAAGATTTGTGTTTACAATAGCTGTACCATGACCAAGCGCATTACCAGTTGCATTTACATACATGCTTGATCTCCGTTTGCATCACTTTTCACTTTGCCGTCATTTTGCACTTATGTTTCTATTAACGTTTGTGTTACCTTTTATGTTTGTATCACCATGTGTGTATCCATTAGTGCTTGTGTTTGCATTGCAGTTCCCATTACTATGTCACCAAACATCACATGGTGGAAGCGCAGGGCCTGAATGGCCCGTGCTCCCACCACCACATTCTATTCACTATTTATAGTCCTCATTCTCAAAAAGAAGGGAAATTCATTGCAAAAAAAATCCATTTAATGCACCAGTTAGGGTTGTTACACAGAGACAAAAGCAAGGAAATTCGGTGTTAGGGTTGAAAGCCCCTTGCACCCCAGCCCACCCCCAACTGGCATCGGTGTGCATTGGGCTCATCGGTCCTAACTCTCACCCCATTCTCCTACACCTCAGCTTATTTACACATGTCATGTGGTGAGAGTTAGGGCCAACGAGCCTAATGCACACCACGATGCTTGTTGGGGGGGCTGGCTGGGGGGTGCAAGGGGGGCTTTCAACCCATACACCTAATTTGCTTGCTTTTTTATATATACATATATATATATATACATATAAACATTTCCTTGAAGATCGCTCCTAACCACTATAAAATTTATTTATTCCCTTGATGAATTTTGTTGACCAGGTAGGACTACTTAAACTAGAAGTCCCTTTTCAGGGATGACTAGGGTTGAGTACAGATGACAACCAGCTGAATTTGAACTCAATGAAGCTGTTGGTGGTATTTTACTGAATGGGGGAAACTGGATAGAACACCGGGGAAATTCCCCTACTCTGTCTGCAGTGGGCGCTGAAGCACTGCAGTAGAGATGGAGGACTCCAGTCCAGGTTCAAGTTGAGCTGGAAGGAGGTTGTGTGGAAGTGGCTCCAGATCCAGTGTGTGATTGTAACATTGATGTGGATCAGGGAGCGAAAGCTCAACAACTACTATACATATGGAATTAAATGAATCCATTGAATTATTAGAGGAGAGACCTGAGTCAGATGAGGAAAAGATGCTACAAGATAAGTTGGCTGGAAAGAAAAAAACATCTGCCTGAAATGTTGTTGACTGCTGAAGATGAATTTCATATTCAGAGATTGAAATTAGTAGAAGAAAAAACTATGCAGAAAAGATCTGCAGTTAGTCCGATTCACGAAGGTCATAAAAGATTACCTGTGGCTCTGTCATGTAATAGTCTCCTGGGAGCTTCTGGAATTCATGGAGACGTGGATTTTTGGCAGGTTTCTGATGAAGAGGTGACTTTTATCGGTTCCTCTGCTACATGGACACCGGGAGGGGCACTTCGTGATGCGGGCTGGATTCTGCAGGGTGACATTTGGTTCCCGATGGTACTATTCCAGCCCCTGGAAGACAGGTACTGACCCAGGCGGCTGTTGTGAACACCTCTTCGGTGATTTCTGGTGAGTCTTCAGATGCATTTTCAGTACCAGCGAAGTTCTCACTTTTGCCTACTGATTCTGCATGTAGTGCGAGTGAGGTTGAGGGAATCCAACCTGCGCTAGACACCACTGTTACCATGGATACAGGACATTGCTCTGACACAGGAACTTAGTTGACTTCTGTAGTGAGTAACATGCCATTTCAAGATCCTGCACATTTGCCTGAGGATATGATTGTAGCTCCGGTGGATAATATGAGTGACTTGGGTGCTCAGGGGTTTTCTAGATCTCCCCATGGGATAGAAAAGGTTATGGAAGGAAACCAGGGAAAGCAGTCCTATGCTGATCTTTTTCAAAAAACAGCTGAGGCTGCTACGAGATGCTACCTTGTTCGTTTAAGATGTAAATGTTTTGCCCCCATAGTCCCAGATAGACTTTGGGTGGGTAAATCTTTAATTATAGATTCCTTGGGTTTTTCTCCTGCAGAAGTGTATGCTCTAATACACGCGCCGAGTGATAAGGTTTACGATGCCAGTTTTTGTACCATGACTGCTTCGGATAAGTTTTGGCATTTATATTATGATTTAAAAGACACAGAAGTTTGGAAATAATTTTTGGCAATACCTATTATGAAGCCTATTATCAAGACAGTCACCCTTCTTTTTCCAAATGAAGGTGCAAATATAAGTAACATTTTATTTTGGTTGGAGAAACACTATACTGTTTTCGATCATCCTAAACCTATCATGGATGATAATGTTTTTTGGACAGGGGGATGGACTGTTAGAGTCCAATTACCTCAAAATGACTCTGGGATACAGCACTTACCAAGCTCCTTTTATTTGGGGAGGGACAGAGGGATTTTGTTTTATGCTGGGCAACCTAAGAGTTGTTTTAAATGTGGATCCTTGGCACATTTAAGTAATAATTGTGACCAAGTTAAATGTTTTCATTGTGGGATGTTAGGGCATTCAGCAGTTCTTTATCAGGCCCCTCCCACGTGTAATTTATCTAGTGATACAGACCATTCCTTTGCAGGCTGTCCTTGGGCAAAGCATAATTTAGACAAAGCTTCTGATTGTGAGTTTTTTTTATCCCAAGCCAGAAAACCTTTTAGTTCCTCTGAATCAGTTCCATCAGGTAGGCAGAGCGGAAGAGGTGAGAGGGTGGGGAGGTGTCTCAGAGGGGAGGACTCAAAATTTCTGTCCACCAAAGTAAGACTCCTTTGTTGTACCCCTGTTACCTTCTAGAGTGCTAATCCCTCAACCTGAGGCTAGAAAAGAAGATGAGGAAACTCTGTTTACTACCCCTCAGAGTTCCCCATTGAGGAAAGGGATACTACAAGTTTTGGCCAGCGATGGAGGTAAAGGGGTGCCCATAGGAATTCAAAAGGATACTGTTTCTCCACCACAGGAGGGGACAGTACTGGGGGAACCCTTGCTGAATGACAATATAGTTAATGATAGTCAGGAACCTCCTTTGTCTCCACTGCCTTTAAGTAACAGATTCGATGTCTTTTCCACATGGAAGGATCAAGTAGAAAAGAACATCCATTGGAGACAGGACAGGATGCCTTGGTACAAGCTTCACTGGATGGAGATGACCTCTCCCCAGCAGAACCTTTAGTTAGTTCTGAAGTCCCCAAGCCTAAGAAGCCACAAAAGTGAGTAACTAGCTCTAGTGGGAAAATACTAAAACCTCCTCCCTAAGCCATTTAGTTTGAAGGTAGCTAGCTTGAATGTAAACAGTATCAAATCTAAAATGAACAGTTGGCTACTTATGCAGTGTTGCAACATTTGGATTATGATGTCTGTTTTTTTACAGGATACTAGATTGCATGCTAGAAGTGAGGTGGTTTGTGCTTCTAATGAGTGGAAATGGGGTATTTCCTATTGGTCCTTAGGAGCAGAACCATGTTGTGGAGTAGGGTTTTGTTTTTTAACACCTCACATTAAAGTTTTGAGACTTGTGGATTTAGAGCCAGGTCATGTTCTAATTTTAGATGTGATATTAAATACAGTTTCCTGTCATTTGATTAATATTTATGGACCTCAGTCCAAGGCTTTGAGAGTTGCCTTGTTGCAGAAAATACAGCCCTTTTTACATACTAGTCAGCAAGTAATTTGGAGAGGTGACTTTAATATTAATTTGCAGGATAATACAGCCACTGGGAAGCAATTTTGTGATAAAACTATGTTAAAATCCATTGTTAGAATTGCAGGTCTTCAAGATGCCATAGTGAGTCAGAAGAGAGGGGGTACAACCCACTTTTTATAAAGGATGTTTATCATCTCGTATAGATTTTTTCTTTATTAAACAATGTGTGCCTTTAGTGAATGCAGAGATGATTCCAATTGAGACATCTGACCATAGATGGATTGTTTTTTCTTAATCAGTACCCCTTCAAAGAGAAGCAGGTCAAGGTTATTGGAGATTGAATACTTTGGTTTTACAGGAAGAAGAAATTAGAAGGCAAGTACAACTGATAATTTTGGATAAATGTACTACAATTGGATTATATGACAACATCGAGCATTGGTGGGAAGAATTTAAACAGTGTATGATTAGCTTTTTTAAAGTTTTGGGGAGTACACGGGTAAGATCTTTCAATAGTACATATTTAGAGTTTCGGAAGGAGTTTGAGGAACTGCTCTCCTGACAATATGAAGGGGATGAAGACTTAACGACTGAGATAGAGATTGTGAGGGAGAAGATGGTTCAGTTTCAATACAATCGACTAGTGTCCTTAACTAAAGAACAATCATTTGGTGTTCAAGGTAATGCGGTGCAAGTGAATCCATATCTTGCTAGCCAGAAAAAAAGGGACAAAAAAGCTATTTTGTCTTTGATGACTCGTGATGGCACAGAAGTTTGGAGTAATGTTGATAGTATGTTAAGATTAGAAAACCACATAGACAGGGTGTTTGGTTCTCCTGCTGTTACTACGGGTTTTTCTTCACAACTGTTGACTGCAGCATGCCCTCCTAAATTGGATTTGGGCTTAGCTGATAGGATGTTGGAACCATTTATGATGTAAGAATTGGAAGTAGTGATTTCTAGTTTCAGGCTGAATGTTTCTCTGGGATCAGATGGTTTACCAGCAGAATTTTATCATTTGTTATGGTTGTTTATGCCAAAAATCTTGTTGCAATTGTTTAATTTTTTTCTGACTGATCATTCTTTACCCACACAAATGTATGAGAGATTGTTAATTTTTCTTTGTAAATCAGGGGCACGTAATGATATTGGTAATTGGAGACCGATTACTTTGCTTAATGTGGATTTTAAGATTTTTGCAAAGCTCTTGGGGAATTGTCTAGCTTTGGTTATGGCAGATTTGTTAGTTCTGACTCAGTTCTGTTCAATTCCAGGTAGACGTCTTACTGATGCATTATTATTTTTGAGCGGCATGATAGAAGGGGATATGGGGCATAAGAAAGATTCATCTATTTCTGGTTGTATTATTAGTTTGGATCAAGCAAAAGCATTTGATTCGGTTTCCCATTCTTACCTATGGGAATGTCTCAGATTTTATGGGATACTGGATTTGTTCAGTGGATCCAATTATGTTACACTTTAGCCTATGTTAGACCATATGAAAATGGATGGTTGGGTAGGAAGATAGGGATATTACAGGGGGTAAGACAAGGATGTCCATTAAATCCTTTGTTGTATTTTTTTTGATAGACCCTCTGTTGCGTATATTACAAAAGTCTCCAAGAATTTTAGGAATAACTAAGTGTGGGTATCAGATTTCCAAAGTTATTGCATACGCAGATGATTTATGCCTCATTTTACATGATGAGAACTCTCTGATTCTGGCATGTAGAGTGATTCAAGAATTAGGGAAAATTACACAGACTAGTCTTAAGCTTGGGAAAACTAAAGTTTTGAGGTTAGATGGGTTTCCTTCTGTACCTGAAACTTGTGGAGGCTTTTCAGTAGCCATGTCACCATGTAAAATTTTGGGGATCTATTTTGGAGGTGAGGATATGGTGGGCAATAATTGGGATATTGCTCTGCAAGTGGGTAATTCTAAGGTGGCTCAGTGGAACAAGTGGAACGTTTCCAAAATGAAAAGGGTGCATTACATAAAAACCTTTTTGATTCCTATTTTTTTGTTTGTTAGTATGATTTTTCCATTGCCTAAATGTTTGGAGGCTAAAGTTTTAAGTTTTTTTTTTGTTGCTTTTGGGAAAGTAGGTTGAACCCAATCAAATGGAATGTATTGTATCTGGGAATTCGAGAAGGTGGAATAGGGATGCCGAATCCAATACTTTTTTTTCTTTACGATATTTTTATATAATAACATTGTGCCCCTGCTGAAAGGGTGTTTACAATTATGGGGGTTGTGGGGGTATGTTAAATTACAAGGCATCTTGAAGAAATGGCAGAAAAATACTTTTGAACATAAAAATAAATGCATTCCTAGATTAAGATGTCAGTGGGAAGGGGTTTTTGATAAAATCAAATCTTGGAATATTAGTTATAAATCTGTTCTTTGTCTTTCATGGAAAGCACTTTATTTAGAAGTCCTGAGTTCCTGTTTTGTGGAACGTCCTTTTGCTGCTTTTCCAGTATCTTTCCAGGAACAGATTGTTAATTATGTTACAGATGATAGAATACCGGTCCATATGTGGGATACGGTTTGGCTAGGTATACATGGTCAAATTAATGTTAAGGGGAACCAGAAACATAAATCCTTACAGGAGAGGAATTGTTCAAGAGTTACATGTGTATCTGTTGTTGAAATCATGGATCACTTATATTTTTTTTGTCCATATGCTGAACAATTTTGGGATGTAGTTAAAAATTGATGGAAAGGGGTATCTTTTATACTGCCTACATGGGACCTTTTATATTTTGGGGTGATACCACCCAAATTATGGCATTTGTTTCATAGTACTCTCAGAATGATTATGGTTCATTTCTTATATTGGTTATGGATTAGTAGATGTAGATTTACTCTACAACAACAAAATATTTCTGCTTTGGAGTTATTTAGTATTCTAAATTCTGAGATTCAGGGTATTAAATAGGTGTAAGGTATTAGAATGGAGTCTAATATTTGGAATCATCGGTGGAAATCTTTTGATTTCATTTGACTCTTCTGTCTTCTCCTTTATACAGGAGGTAGTTTCTTCATAATGGTTTTCCCACAATTTCCCCCCCCCCCCCTTTAACTGATTGCTCTAATGTTATGTATTAATATGATGTAATACTGATCTGATTGGTGTTTTTCTTTTAATATGGTTTAGAAATTATGTGAAATATTAATTTAGGAGAGGGGAGAATCATTTTTTCATATGGCTAATTTTGATTTGTTGCTTTTCTGTTTTTCTTTACCAGATTAGAATTTTGGGATTTATTTTTAGACATTGTATGACTTTAATACTTATCTGACTTTCTTATGATTTGTATTTTCTTTTTGTATGAATTCACATTGGTTATATTTGTTTGATTTTTGAAGTTTATAATAAACAATTCCCCCAATTCTTTTCAAGAAGTGCCATAGGATCTTTAACGCCCACCTGATCAACCACCAGACCATACAGAATGGACCTCAGTTTAACATCTCATCTGAGAGACAGCACCTCAGGAGTGCAGCAAACCCCACATGCTGTACTACAGTGCAAATATTGGGATTTAACCCAAGTGCCTGCTGTGGAAATAAAACCTACAGCCTTCTGATCTTCTAGCCTCAGAGGCAAATGTGCAACCTGCTGAGCCACAGACACTGAAAGTAACATTATGCTGCCTTGTTGGCTCAGACTACAGCTTGTTTTATTCTTTGGTAACTGGGTAAGTCCCGTTGGGCAAAAGTGCCTGTTTTCACGAGCAACCAAGGAGTGTAGTGGTTACAAGACTTGCTCAGGATCACACAGTATGCAAGTTGAGGTTGTGGGAATCAAACCCTTGTCTGCTGGATGTACCAAGCTAATTCAAAGCTCCTTACTTTAACCTCTAGGCTATACTGCCAGCATATGTGACTCTATTGGTTGTTATTATATCTACATTTTAAAGTGCAGCAGTGCCTTGTGATTACTACCCTGTTCGATTCCTTACTATAGTGAGAATACTAGATTTGTAAGTATGCACAATAAGTATATAATGTATGGGAGAGGCTTATTATTAACTAAACTCACACACTTTACAACATTGTTATACCATCAATATGATTTCAGATTGTTGTTATACCCTCTTCACTATGTCATATTGATGGCATAACTAGGGTTTCTGGTTTTAGGTGTTTATTTTTGGCATTTTTCTCCCCCTTTCAGAAGTACCAAAAATCTGTTATTTTAGGTGTAGTCAATTTCTCGGAGAACAAAAATCTTTATAAATCAGTGTTTATTCACTTAAGTTAAAAAATAGATATTAAACTTTTTCGAACTGTGTACCGTGACTATTGCATGTTAGCACCATAGATATTGCACTATATTAATATTGCATTAGTTTTGCAAAATAGTGCACCATAACTGTAGAACTATACATACATAAATATATAGATGGTGATGGTGAGCTAGGAGCTGTACAGTATTAGAGCTCAGTTCCACCATATAAGTGAAAGGTCTAATACAAAAAAAACACGATCCACCCACATATCCAGGTCACAGTTGGTCAGCTGGAAGAGTGGGGACACAATGAAATTCGATGTTTTTCAGTTATAACTGATTTCCCAATTTTCACCATGGTGGTGTTTTACCGGTGTTTATTGGTTATAACCTAAAACTGGAAACCCTGGGTATAACAAATCAGAACTTTCACTCTATGTAACATTCTGGGATTTCAACACAAACTGATGCCCATACACTGTAAAAGCTAATAGATGGTCTTTGTGTAACAACCACACTGCTATCACTTCTCAAGGTTGCAATGACAACTGTAAACCTCTCAAGCTTCACTCTTGAGGTTTACAATGTCATGACAACCTCTCAAAATGATTACAGTTATTACTGGAAGATCATCCATTATCATCTATGTTCTGATTCCCTCTGAACTTGAGAGTGAAGCTTGAGGGATTTGTGGGAAACAGAACTCCTCTGTGGCAGAACACATGGTTATGCAAAAAGTTGCTCATCATGTATTTTTTAATAATTTATCGTAATACGTGAAATGCGTGTGCAGCAGTTCTTTTGCTTTCAGAAAAAAACTGACTGGTGCAGTCTCTAGAGGTTTCAGAATGATGTTATACCACAGAAGGGTACAATCACATTCAATGACCTTTGAGCTGTGGTACAACAGCATTTTGAAAGGAATGGAATTCTGTACAGAAAAATGCTCTACTAGACACCATATTATGGTATTGTATACATACAGTTTGCAACCACCAAAATATTTTATCAACTATTGTCAAAAACATTACTGTGGAGCAGCAAATTGTGCAATGTCCTTTGTTATTTACTAGGATGCATTCTTTTTATGCTGGTATCTGCACAGAAAATGGTCACTCCTTAGAGTGATATACTTTTACTTCAACTGTCAATTTTAATCCATATACTATGCTATAGTCTTTTTACAATAATTATTTGTTTTTGGACTTCTCTCTTATGAGACTTGGCTTTAAATATCTTGCTGTAAAATGGGTATTGTGGCTGCTTTTCCATTTGGGCTTCTCTGTTGTGAGGGTTGGCTTTAAATCCCATGCTACCAGACTGGTAGTTGTCAAAGCTGATTTTCAAATCCTCGCTTTAGCAGATACCTTTAAATATGCAATCCATTGTAACATGCACATACTAGTGAAAAGTCAGCAAAATGTATAATACACATGCAGGAGTGGATACGATGATTATTGTCAAATATATACAGGTATTATTTCATTATATCAACACATTTATCATGGTTAGGAATTATTGTGCAATCCCTAGGGCATGAACTGTCATATCATGAATTAGTGGCTGCTCATGTGCCCCCTCATTATTACATATGGAGAACCAACTTGATGAAATACAGTCTTGCATTTTTATATGCACTGAGACTCCCCATAATTTACCACGTCTACCTAGTTAAACAGACTAAAACCTTTCCATTGTTTCTATGTTAAATCTTCAACAAATAGACTGCATATATCAGATCAAATATCTACTGTAGACTGAACTCTGTTATTTGTTTCTACATTATCTATGCAGCAAATGTACAATCTCTATACAGTTGTTCAGACCTGGTGTTGCTTATACTCATGTACGAAATATTGTATAGCTGTTTTTTTACTTCACAAAGGGAGTATGTTTCAATACATTTTGGATAATCAGCATAGTGAGTTGACCATTCTTATATGACTGCCACTCTATACCTGGTATAGCAACAAGATATGTAAATTGCAAACCAGAGCTATTAATAGCTTTGTCTGTACAGGAGTTCTATGCATGTTGATCTGGTTGCTCTCCAGCTCACACATCATTCTCAGGACAGGTATGGGAGACTGTGGGTGTGTTGCTTTAGTCAAATTGCCAGTGGAAGGGACAGCATGATCAACAAGAAAAAATCCTAATTACTACACAGACTGTGAGTACAAAAATATACACACTTTGCAAAAATGCAAATAGGGCCCTGCCTCACACTGAAGTGGGGCCCAGTCACAAGTGGATGTTTCCCTTTAATTTTTCCAACAGATGTTTTTCTTCTTTTGGGTCACTGTAGGAATAATGTTGATTCCCCCATAAATAGCCATGCTAGTGGCAGTAGAGCAAAAGGGACCTGCATCTGTTAAAGCTCTCTAATTTTCCAATCAAAAGGCTTTCAGCACTATCATATAGCATGCAACCATCCTTGAAATAGAATTATTCACTTCCCCTGCCATTGGGAAAATATGCTTTGCTGCTTGCAGTATGACTCCTTTGTCCTGGGTTGACATGAAAGGGCTTAAAATTTCTCGCTGTAATTCCGTGAGGACCCCAGCCTGCAGCCCACAGTAGTGTTACTCTGTATGCTTGCTCTAACTATTCCTCTGTTCTCAGAATGTACTCCACCTACTGTACACTGAACATAGGGTCCCACTTCAATGCTTGTGAGCTGCTGAGAGGCCTTGTTTCCAGTTATCATGGAGACACTCAGGTGTTCCCTGAAGGTGGGGATGTTTCCAGCTGCACTGAAAAAGAGAGTGGTGTGACCACTCTTGAAGAAGCCATCTTTGGACCCTGATGTTCTTGCTAATCACATACTGGTCTCAGAATTTCACTTTTTGGGGAAGGTGATTAAAGCGTGGTGGGGCTGCAGCTGGAGATTCACAGGATAAATTTGACATGCTGCATATGAGCCTCTCCAATCATGATGTGGGCCTTGGCACAGTACAGAGACTGTACTCATTAGCGTGTTCAATGATGCTATCACAATGAGGTAAACAGGACAACAAGAGCACCTTATTCAGAGTGCTGCACTGTTGATATGCACTGTCAGTATGGAGGACTATGAAATGAGGGCATCTTTTGCATCTGCTTGTGACTTCTCTTGTTTTTTTGGTGGTGAGTGTGCATCTTCCTGACTTTGCAGTTTCTAGTTTGGGACTGCTTTCCACAAGGTTGCA
The DNA here is from genome assembly GCA_016271365.2 of Neoceratodus forsteri. Classification (NCBI taxonomy): domain Eukaryota; kingdom Metazoa; phylum Chordata; order Ceratodontiformes; family Ceratodontidae; genus Neoceratodus; species Neoceratodus forsteri. The sequence goes on from CM028134.1 coordinate 320,346,476, forward strand.
CCAGGGATCCTGCACTGCAGAGTGTGTGGTCATTCTTGATGTTCTGCAGCTGGAAATATTTCACATATACAAGCAGCCTCTTCAGTAAGGATGACAGTATATGATCAACAGATCTCGAGGACTGGCGCCACATGAAGGTCCATGCTAGCATATGCTAACCACTGTTTACTCTTTGAAAAAAACAGTTCAGCATATATGGCAAATACTCACCAGTCCTTAATAAAGTGTATAGGATGCTTTATTCACATATCCATAAAATCCAACACCAGAAACACCAGACAAGTTTTGTCAAATGCATAAATACAATCCAGAACTCATAGTATAGGTGCCCATAATTCTTTTTCCAAGTATCGGTTGCAATACTCCACTATGACTGGCTCTTGAAAATGAGGAATGAGAAGGACTTATAGTCCCCTAAACATATAAATAAATTTCATAAGATTAATTCTTAGTAGGTAATTGGGATATGTGGAACAGTGTCTTTTTAACATTTTATCTTGTTTAATATAATTTTCACTTTTCTGAGTTCCTTGTGAATATGTTTTTAATTTGAGCTTTGTCACTCTAAATGGTCTGCATATTTAAGGGACTGTGTTACTCCTTAGATTCACCTTTGAAAAAGCTCGTAAGAGTGAAACATGTCAGGTGACTGACGGGCTGATGTGTGATGTGTTTGGTTACACTGTGCAGGAGGAGCGGGCTACAATTGTGGATTTACTGTGGGCTTACTATGAGTTCTGGATTGTATTTATGCAGTTGACAAAACTTTTCTGGTGTTGGATTTTATGGATATTTATTTTTTATTTTAGTTTTTGGTAACAGGTAAGGCCCACTAGGCACAAGTGCCTGTTTTCAGAGTCAACCTGGAAGCACTGGGAGGTTAAGTGACTTGCTCAGTCACACAGTATGCAAGTGGAGGTTGTGAGAATCATCTCAGGTATGGTCTGCTGGATGTATCAAGCTCATTCACATCTCATTCCTCTAACCTCTAAGTTATACTGCCAGCCCAATAATGTGAATAAAGCATCCTATACACTATATCATGGACTGGTGAGTGTTTGTCATATACACTGAACTATTTTTTCAAAGAGTAAATGGTGGTTATGCTAGCGTGGGCCTTTGGTGTGCTGCTGGTCCTCAAGATCTGTTGATCACATACTGTCGTACTGTTTGCATTTGACCTGGTACAACTGACCCTAAGTGCAGTGGTAACTTCTTTCTACACATCTGCAGTCAGGATGCAGACCTTGGCACAATACAGAGACTGCACTCATTAAGGTGTTTAATTATGCTTTCATGATGAGAGAAAGAGGGCAATGGTCAAATCTGAGTCTTCTTCTTCTTCATCCCCTATCAGCATTTGACACTGTGGACTATGGGGTGCTGTTGGACCACCTGAAACATAATGTAGGATACATTGATATGGAGCTGTTGAGTTTGAGTCCTACATCTCTGGCAGGGCACAGTAGGTGACCGTGAGTAATTGTATCTCTGAGGTAGCTGTGCTAGGCTGTAGAGTGGCACTGGACCCTATCCTTGTCCTCACTAGAGATGTGCAAAGTTGGGAAACTCTGCTTCATTGATTAATTTGTGGATTTGCATCAATTCACATGGTGCAAAGTCCAACTTCATGTAAAATTGATAACTCTGTGAAATGCAGAGTTTGGCAACTCTGCTGGTGAAGTTTGGCAACTCCACTTGTGGGGACCGGTACAAAAGAAGTTGTTCAAGCAATAACTGCCCTTGGTATCTCATGGTCTCCCCACCCCGTTCACTGCCCAATGATGATCATTCCCAGGTGTCTAGTGGTCTCCTCTCCCACCATTCAACACCTGATGTTATGATTATTCCCTGCTGTCTAGTGCCCCCCCCACCACCATGTCAATAGCTGGCCCAATGTTAAAGAAAAATATTTCCCTGGTGTTATTTGTAGTATTGGTGTCTAGTGGCTCCTACACCCCACCAGATCACCCACCTGACATAATGTTACAGTTTCCCTGGTGTCCAGTGGTCCTCCCCATCCTGATTCCCTATAGGTGTGATACTTTCCTGGTGTCTAGTGGACCCCCCTCCCTATCCCCAATCACCTATAATAGAAAAAGGGTAGTCCATTTCCTGGTATCTAGCAGACCCCCCCACCCACCTTGCCAGGTAGTGTCCCCCACCCTGAGCCAGCGATGAACACAGCCGTCCACTCTCCACCATTGCTAGTCACCAACTGAGCTGTCAATGAATGAGAACATACTTGTACAAGTAAGCGCTCATTTATTGACAGCTCCAGTGTCAATGATAAAGAAAATGATGGAGACAAGAGTGAAGGGCTGTGCCAGTTGCTAGCTCAGGGTCAGGATGGGGTAATGACATGGTGGACCACTCTTCCCCCATCCCAACCTCAAGCCAGAGACTGGCACAGCCCTCTGTAACCCCCACAGCTAGCCACCGACTGAGATGTCATGTCAGTGAATGAACGGGAACTTGTACAAGTACATTCTCAATCATTGGCAGCTCAGATGGTGGCAGACCATGGTGGAGAGCAGAGGGCTGTACCATTTGCTAGCTTGGGGTCGGGGTGGGGGGACACTACCTTCCAGGGTGGGTGTGAGGGGTCCACTAGACACCAGAGAATGGACTACCTTTTTTTGTTACAGGAGCTCTGGGATGAGAGGGTCTGCTAGACACCAGGGAATGGTATAATGCCTTGAGATCAGGATGGGGGACCACTGGACACCATGGAAACTGTAACATTATGTTGAGCATGTGATCAGGAGGGGGGAGGGACCACTGGACACCAGGGAATACTACATGTAACATCATGTGTGGGTGTGGGTTGGGGAGGGACTGCTAAACACCAGGGAAAGACTGTCTTTAATACTGGGACAGCTATCAGTGGGAGGAACACTAGACACCAGGGAAAAATCATAACATCGGGTGGCTAATGGCAGGGGGGGACCTCTAGACACCAGGGAATGATCATTATTGGGCCAGTGACTGATGGAGGGAGACCACTACACACCAGGGACAGTGAATTAAACAATTTTCCATTTGTAGCGTCACCTTGCTTTGGGTGTTTTTAGGTGCAAAATAACTTATTTTGCACCAAAAAACTCTCAAAGCAAGGCAAAGTTACCAGTGGTGAATTTTTTAATAAACAGGTAAACCTTGCAAAAATGACCCATGGAGGTGGATTTGGTGAGTTCACTGGAAATTCGCTGGCAAATTAAAACTTCACAACATCTCTAGTCCCCACATCTGTTGTGTACTGTACGTGCTGTGACTGGGTGAGATCAAAACATGATATGGTTTGGGATTTCATTGCTATGCTAATGATACCCTGCTGTACCTGTCTTATGCACCAAATGGTGATCATGTCATCTCTGTGTTGAGCCACTGCATGAGAGAAATCAATGACTGGATGAACTTCAGCTGGTTAAGTCTCAGTCTAGGCAACACAAAGGCATTGCTGATTGGGTTTGGTCAGCCTGGGACAGCAAGGATTGGCGATAATGCCATTTTATCATTTTTAAATGACATTAGACTTGGAGCAGTGGATAGAGCAAAAACTCTGGTGGTTAATGTGAACTTCTCAACTTGACACTGGAACATCAGGTGTCAGAAGTAATCTGAAGTTGCTTTTTTTTGTTTACTTATGGAGCATTGTCTTCCTTAAAACATATCTAGCACCAGGATCCTAACTATGACAGTACATGCCTTTCTTACATCCAGAATGGATTACTGCAATGTTCTTTAGCTATGGTTATGATGTTTGAGGTATCACCTACAGGTGATCCAGAACACAGCAGCTCAGCTGATTGCTGGGACCTCTGTGTCAGAGCAGTTCCACTATGCTGCAGTGACAGGAATGTCGATGACCTCCCATACAGCGACACATGGTAGCTGACATTCCTGACACCTCTGACTCTGGTTCCCAACCGGAGATTGCACCAATACCTGATTGGTGTTCATGTAAGGGGGGGCTGCACCCCCCTGCACCACCCCATGTGGGGGGCTCTGCCACCACTCCCCCAGACTTAAGGATTCCAACTCTGGGGGGGGGCGGATGTCAGGGGAGAGTGGCCAAACTCCAGAGTTCATGACTCGGTCATCACTCTGGCAAACTGGTAGACACTGCAGGTGTCAATGGGTTGGTGTCGCTGTAACAGAGTCGCTGTAAAAGCGTTGCTGTTACAACAGTATACCTGTCAAAGTATATCACTTAAGTGCAGTGCAGTCTGCACTGGGTGCCTATTAAGTAGTGTATCAGCATTAAGATAGGTTTAACTTGAAAGGCCATGTATTTTAGATCCCTGGCTACCCAGATGATCTTCTGTCTGTATACACTCCTTTCTTCCTACTCTGCTGTTTCAAAATGAGTTTAGTTTCATTCTTAAAAGTATCTGAGGGCAGAGAATTGGGTGTTGTTTCATTGATCTGACATGATTTACCATTTTTTGTTGATGGCATGCCTTGATGAAGGCTTTTGAAAAAGCCTTTAAATGTCATCTGCTTGAATTATCCTACAGTAATTTGTTATAAGTTATATTCTGTTGATATAGTTTGATATATTATTTGTTATGTTTTGTTTCACAAAGTTTGTTATTTGCTGTTGAGTGCCATGAGCCTTAGGGATAGGATGCCAGAAAAATAAAATTGCCTTTTCTAGAAAGCCAAAACTGGTTGATATTTTGGGAACAGGAAAACTCCCATAGGACCCCAAAACCTACATATTTCCTTACTGAAATAATCCCTGAAATAATATACCAGAGATGGGAGGTACAGACCCCATCAGAAACACCTCTTGGTAGTTGAGGGTACTCAGCTTTTTTCTAGTGCCTCACAACCAACCCACTGGGGGCATGTCATTATTACAGCACAACCCATATCCTGTTGTGTGTTGCTGCTTACTTACTGTACATTTCTAAATCAGTAATATAAAACATTATTTTCTGCTTGACATTATATGCTTACTGAGAAAAAGATAGGTAAAGGCAACCCAAACAGTACCATACTATATGGTCCAAGGAGGGTTCCAAGACTGAGGACCACAGAAACCAGAAATGGATCAAATCAGTAGCCAAAATTTAAAGGTCGATGCTTGGGCTGGGAAGGAGTCTTGAAAAACATCATTCGGAAAAAGGTTGGGCCTGTGGGAGATGGGCTTCTTTTTTTAAACTGTGGATGTAGTTGTATGACTTATTAGAGGGTTGTGTGACTGGAGGCGATTAAATGGATGGCTGCTGGCAGTGAGCTCTGCTGGCGAACTGTTTATTTCATTTTAGCAAATGGAATATAGTAGGTCAAAAGCAACAACCTTGAGGAACCTTCTGAGGTTAAGTTTGAAACTCACAACCCAAACTGAAGGTTTGCCTATCCTTAACCTGAAGGGATTGACTGGGATGAGACAGCAGCCATCTTAAGAGCTTCTGAAGTTACTGGCTTCACAGTGACAGCAGTCAAGTTTAGCAAGTTATCTCCCAAGATTTTCCAAGGATACCTAGAGAAAAATATCTCTGGGATTTCCTATTCTGCAGAAATTGTCATGAAAGTCTCCACAGAGATCTCCAGAGACTTTGGAAACTGAATGGCCATATCAGCTGCTACTACTACTGTAGTTTACCACATACCTTTGTTATTGTACAAAATAGAATGTTTTGTTTATGCTTAGGACTAGAATACACTATGGTTTAGGTCAACTTATTTTTGTAACATGACAAAGTCAGATTGAATGCTAATTATATTTTTACTTGTAGAAAGACAGGTTTGTTTATCACCATTACATTATCATAAGGTGTATCTAGCAATATTCACAACTCTGTGGAAAGTGGTTCATTAATACAGTGAACATTAAGGAACACTGGCTTAATCCTGCTTGGAAAATCCCAACATTTTTGTTAAGCAGTCTGAACATGGTCTAGTTGCTGACTGCCAGCAGTGTAGTTTGCAACCCACTTGTGGGTTTTATCTGGAAAACTCATGCTGCTGAGTTTGGCTGGCATGTCATCATGTGAGACTAAATTAAATGCTTTGCTTCAATTAAGTCTACGAATACAGCTCCTATGAGCCCCATTACTTATTCATAACAAAGTTAATGTCATTAGATACATTTAATAGGGCTGTGAAGTTAAACTGGCAGGCTTAATCAGATTCTACAAAGATGAGACATGTTAGTTTATCTATGGAGTCAGTGCAATCATTATGTATACCAGCCACACAAGGAACATGGCACACCAGAGTATACAATGCATATTATACTTATTTAAGGTGCAGGTGACACAATTTGAACTTTTGGGCAGGCAGTTCATACCAGTTAGTTGTCTGCCTGAGGAGCTAATTAAGCATATTTTGAAATTTTTCCATTCACTAATTAAAAAAAAGGACAGTTATGTGCCCAGCTCGAAACTACAGAGAATGAACCGAGCTGCCATCAAGCGCTGCAGCCACAACACCCCCCCCCAAAAAAAAAGAAATACAGCAGTTTGATGAGGTGAAGTAGGAAACTGGGATGGAAGTGTGCTATATATAGAACAAATGAAATCAGGGAGGGAGTCCTCTGAACATGCATACAGTGTCTTTGCTACCAGTTATACATGTATGGTGCTAATACTGTATATACTGTATGACATATATTACTGCCCGTACATGTATAACTGATAGCAAAGAAACTGTAAGCATGTTCAGGGTACCCTCTCCTTGATTTAATTCTTTCTATATATAGCACTCCTGCAGCCCTGTCCCCTACTTCATGTCATCAAACTGTTATTTTTGGGGGCAGGGCTGAAGTGCTTGGCAGCTGCTTGGTTCATAGTTGGAAGTTACAAGCTGGGCATATAACTAAGTTTCTTTTTAATTAGTGAACAGGAACATTTTGAAATACTGTAGGCTTAATTGGCTCCTCAGTAGGCCACTACTTAATATGAGTTGTCTGCCTGGAACTTGTCAGCTGCTCTTAAATAAAGGTTAAGCAGAAAATAGGGGCTCCTCTGTTTCAATTAATTTAACAAGGTGGTGCACCAGTACTGCCATGAAATCAATATGACCAAAGAATGGTGCACTTACCTATAACTGAATATCACTTCACTGTGTGTGGTACTGAAATAGCAGATAGCACACTTAAATGTCATGCAAAAATATTTTTTAAAAGAATACTCACAATTTTATTCCAGGTCATTTTCTTAGTAGGTGACTTAAAAACAGTGCGAAAGTATTTGGAATATAAGACACATCAAAACATTACATAGAGGGAGACAGTCCCATCAGCAGCAGCAGAAATGCAAGTGAAACTGGTGAAGAGACCCTTACATTTCCCCCCGGGTGGGCGGGGATCCTTCAGATGATATACACTCACTGTGACAACCCCTTTTATATAGTGCCACTAATTATGAAAGTGCTCATACAGAATTTAAAAACAAGTAGATAAACATTTAGATTAACTGGTCTAATATCCTTAAGAACAGCATATGTGTCATTATTATAAGTTGGCTATACTATAAATAATGACGTAATACAGTCCACTTATAATTCAACTGCAACAATTCTTTTCTAAAATATATTGAATCATTTTTGGGACTAAATCTATTTGCTCGCTATATTGAATTGATAAATACCATCAAATTAATATAATTGACCACATCCACGCTTTAGTAAGCATCCCTTATTTGAGAATGTAGAGAACCTCACAATAATTGATGTTTGAAGATTTAATGGCTAAAATATCCATTGTCTTCTCACCATCCCTTCTGAAATGATTCAATGTCCAAACTGGTTTTGGGTACGTGAAAGGCAATTAATTTATTTACACCATTAAAATATATTACACAAACTTATTCAAAAGTTCATCAACATAACAGTTGTTCCTTTATTGTCCATACACTTTCCATTCAAATCTTGCATTGAATATTTCTGAGTCCATCCCGGTCTTCACCTTTTAGTCCTTCATTCTCGGGGTCCAGATATGTCATCCGAACCCCCACCACCACCAGTCATTCCTCTCTACCTTCCTAGGCTAGGTCTGGATGTCTTAACTTGACCCCTAGCCCTTCTGAAACCCACCCTACCTTCTAAGCAAATCCAGGTGCAATGCCCCCGATCTGTGTAACCTACCCCCTCTCCCCATCTGCCTCCCTTTGTCCTCTATGCCCTTCCTCCCTCCCCCCCCCATCTCCCATTCTTCCCCTTCCAAAACCCCCATCTTTCCTGGCTCTTTCAGCCACCTTACAGCTCTGGCAGGAACCATCCACCTGCCCCAGGACCCTCAGTTCTACCACCATTGGCCTCAGCCTAGTTCTCACTTTCCTTTCCTTTCCTTGGCCCCTCTCTGTCTCTCGTGACAGGATGGGTGGGCGGGAAACTGAAAATCCTAATGGAAAGAGGCAGACAAACCTTATCCCTGACCTTATAAATACCCAAAGGACCCCAGGCAAGGAGCCCTCCAAGCCACACCCCCAGCCAATCCTGTGGCACCACATGTGTACGCATCATCCCCTTGCTACTGTCAATCATGACCTAACCTGTCCCCTTCCTCTACCTGTCCATCAATTCTGACAGCATCCAGCTCTGCCCCTTCCCCAGTCTAGTCCCCTTTTCTCCCCATTTCCCTCCTTTCCTGTCTTTTGCTCCTAGCTCACCCCCTCTCCCATTCCTTCAGGGCTGCCATCAGACAACTCTGGCTGCTGTTTATGGGCAACCTTATTTGTTAAAAAAGTCCATCAATTCCCCATGAATTTTTCAGGAAATAATGTTGTGCTCTATGCGTGATGTAATAGCCCTGTTCTAGCAAGCACTGACAACTCCTCTACATTGGCAGCTGGCAGCTCATAGTACTTTTGTGATGCACTGACTGTGAAGCAAACAAAAAAGGGGGGTTAAGTAACATATCATGACACCCCACACCTAAGCAAACAATAATCTGATCACTATGTCTATGTATATAGAAGGAAATGTCTGAGTAACAGTGATTAACCACAATGTAATCACCTCAAGCAATTGCCAGGACAGCCAAGTAAATGTCAAGAGCACAGATCGAGAGGTTTACAGTTGTCATGGCAACTACGAGAGGTGATTACGTCTGTGGTTGACCACCGTTACTCAGGCATTGTATTTTATAGTGTATGGAAAAACTAACCACCATGGGGGAAAAAATAGTTTTTTTCAATGTGCGTTTGTTCTCCTGCTTGGCTATGAATGCCTCCTGGTTTGAATGTTGAGCAACTAAAGTGCTGAAATTAGCCATTGCAATCTATACTGCAGTGGGTCTGTAACTGTCTGAATGGAATGTGTGTGTTTTGAATGAATGTCCAAGCAGCAGACCACCTTTCCTTTCCAAGAATTTTGACAGGTGGTGACGTTCTATCCTGTAATAGAAACATAGACTTTGACAGCAGATAAGGACCGCTAGGCCCATCTAGTCTGCCCATTTCCCTTCCTACAGGATAGGCCGCAGATCCTAGTTAACCAACAGCCTATTTCTTCCTACCCCCCACAAGAATTGCCTTATGTCTGTCTCATACATTCTTGAATTCTCCCACAGTTTTAGACCCCACAACCTCCTCAGGAAGGGTGTTCCATGCATCCACTACCTCTCTGTGAAATAATACTCTCACATTGCCTGAACCGCCTCCTTCTATCTTTTAAATTGTGTCCCCTTGTTCTTGCAAGTCTTTTTTCTGAAAGATGCTACCTCTTGGACTTTGTTGATTCCCTTGAGGTACTTGAAAGTTTCTATCATGTCCCCCCTTCTTTCATCAAGGGTATACATATTAAGCTCCTTTAGTCTGTCCTCATACAACTTCTCTTTCAGACCCTGCACCATTTTAGTTGCCCTCCTCTGGACTGCTTCTATCCTGTCTATGTCCTTGCGGAGATGGGGTCTCCAGAACTGGACACAGTATTCCAGATGGGGTCTCACCAACTGTCTGCACAGAGGGATAACAACTTCCAGTTTTCTGCTGATGATGCCTCTCCCTATACATCCCAGTATACTCCCGGCCCTCCCTACTGCCTTCTCACATTGCTTGCTAACCTAAGGTCATCTGATATGATTACCCTCAGGTCCCTTTTCCTTTTGTTGTTGTTACTACCTCCCCACCCATTGTGTATTCTTCCCTGGTTTTGCTTCCCAGGTGCATTATTTTGCACTTCTTTGCATTGAATCTAGCTGCCATACTTCTGACCATTCCTCCAACCTTGCCAAGTCCCTTTTCATCCTTTCCACGCCTCCTTGTGTATCAACCCTGTTGCAGATCTTTGTGTCATCTGCAAAAGGCATACTTTTCCTTCCAGTCCCTCTGCAATGTCACTGGTGAAGACATTAAAAGGACTGGACCCAATACTGAACCTGCACCTCACTAGTAACCCCCTTTCTTCAGAGTGGACTCCATTTACAATTACCTTCTGTGTCCTGTTGTCCAACCAATGTTTTACATAGGCTACCACCCTGGGACCCACCCCAGGCTGGTTAATTTGACTAATCTTTTGTGTGGGACTGTGTCAAATGCCTTGCTAAAGTCTAGGTAGGCCATGTCCACAGCCCCTCCCTGGTCTACTACTTTGGTCATCCAGTCAAAGAATTCTATTAGATTCATCTGACATGACCTTCCCGCTGTGAACCCATGCTGCCTTGGGTCCTGTGCTCCACTGACCTCTAGGTACTCAACTATTCTTTCCTTCAGAAGTGACTCCATCACTTTCCCTACCACAGAGGTCAGACTGACAGGTCTGTAGTTTCCTGCATCTGTCTTGGTCCCACTTTTGTGAAGGGGAATCACATCCGCCTTCCTCCAGTCCTCGGGTACCACACCATCCTCCCATGATTTATTAAAAGAGTAGCCAGTGGTTTCACTAGTTCCTTCCTTAATTCTTTTGTGAATTCTGGGTGAATTCCATCAGGACCCATTGCTTTGTCCACCTTCAGTTTTAGGAGTTCTTGCAGAACCCTTTTCTTCTGTGAAAGGACTGGGATCGACCTCCTATCAAGAGTGCTTTGTTAATTGGATTAGGCACTTCCCTTTTGTGAGTACTGAGCAGAAATATTCGCTCAGCATTCCTGCTTTTCTTCCCTCTGCCCACCCAATCGCTCATTCTATTCAGCCTCACTATCCCTCCCTTTGTCTTTTCCGCCGCTGATGTACCTATAAAAGGTTTTATCCCCTACTTAACTGAGTTGGCTATCTTTTCCTCAGTTTGGGCCTTGCTATTCTGACTTCCCTCCCTGCTTCTTTCTGCCTTAACTGGTACAGCTCTCTGTCCTGCTTCTTCGTGTTTCCTTATACTTCCAGAATGCTATCTTTTCTTCCTGACTTTCACAGCCACCTCTTTTGAGAACCATAGTGGCTTTTTCTTTCATTTTGATTTGTTTATTTGCTTCACACAAAGGCTTGTTGCCTCTGTGATTGCAGTTTTGATAATTCTCCATTGTTGCTCCACACCTCCTTCTAGCCTGTTTGCTTGTGCTTTTCTGAGGCACTCTCCCATCTTGCCAAAGTGAGCCCTCCTAAAGTCCAGTACACTCACTTTTGTATGGCTTGACTCTGTAGCTGAGTTTAATGTGAACCACACTGTTTGATGGTCACTTGTCCCCAGATGGCAACCCACTTCTAGATCTGAGATCCTCTCACTGCCCTCGTTTGACAGTATGAGGTCTAAGATTGCTCCCTCACGAGTGGGTTCTGAAACTAGCTGTCTAATGCCTGCCACCTTTAGGGCATCAAGAATGGCCCTGCTCTTGGATGTGGCTGCAGCAAATGTGCTCCAGTTAACATCTGGCATATTCAGGTCTCCCATCAACAGTATCTCCCCTTTCTCTGCCATTCTAAGAATGCCTTCTATCATATCCTTGTCCATTCCTTCCCCCTGACATGGGGGTCTGTACACAACCCCTGTGTGGATTGTGGTGCCCTTTCCAGTCTCCAAGGTGACCCACAGTGCCTACTCTCCTCCCTGTTTACTCTTTTGTTCAGTTGCTTTTATCCCTTCCTTTATATAGAGGCTACTCCTCCCCTCTTCTCCCTGCCTGTCTCTCTCCTGTAGGTTATGTACCCTGGTATGTTAAGATCCCAGTCATGGTTCTCTGTGTATCATGTTTCTGTGACTGCTACAATATCCAGGCATCCCTCTTCCATTAAGGCCAGCAGCTCAGGAGCTTGTTGCCCAGACTATGGGCATTGGTACTCATTACCCTCCATTTCCTGATGGCCTTACCCCTTTGCCCCATCCCTGTCCTTCTTGCCTTTGTCACTTTCTCCATTTACCCCTGCCCTTCTCCCTATCGACACCTCTATGTTGGTGTTTGCACACTTACTACTGTGATTGTTTGGGGGGGGCTAGGATTTTCCTGCTCCTTTCCAGTGCCTCCCCACTTGGCTAGTTTAAAAGCTTGCCAATGAAGCATTTAAACCTATCACCTAGGATCCTGGTTCCCCTCCCGGACAGATGCAGCCCATCATGCCAGTATAGACTTGCATCACTCCAGGTGGACCCCAGTCCCCAATGAAGCCAAATCCCTGAGCTCCACACCAGTTTTTCAACCACTGATTGAATCCTATAATATGGAACATCCTAGCCTCTCCTATGCCATAGATGGGTAGCACCTCCGAGAAGGTTACCGTGCGTGCTACTTGACTAAGACCTCTCCCCAATTCCACAAACTCTTCCTGCACTTCTCTAATCCCTTTCTTAGCCAGGTCATTTGTCCCTAGGTGGACAATGACATCCAGCTCCCTCCCCTGTGCAGCTGCTCTGGCAATCCTGAGGATTCGCTCCCTGTCTCTCCAAGCCATGGCGCCAGGCAGGCACCTTACCTCCCTTTCCCTGTCCTTCCCCAGTTCTACCTTCCTAACAATGGAGTCCCCCACAAGGAGTTGTTTCCTTTCCCTGCAGGGTCCCCTGCCACCCTCCTGTGGGTCTCCTGTGTGGAGGTTCCCAGCATCCTCCTTGGTCTCCTCTGTGAGTGCCTCCATAGAGGAACCACACTTTGCCAGAATGGCATAGGAATTGTGGAGAGGTACAACTGGAGGGATGTTTCTTGCACTTTTTTGGATACCAAAAAATTCAGTTTTGTGTTCTTCCCTATTTCTTCCTGCTACATTTCATCAAATAGCATACTTGTTATTGCATAGTAATCCCATCATTATGACATAGTAAAGCAAGGTTTACAGCATACTGATGTCATAACGATGGGATTATCAGGCTATGAACTGATTAAAAATGGGGGTTAATAGACACTGTCCATACATTATATATTTTTAAACTCAACTGGTTATTAAATAAATAACATCAAAGAGTGGGTGGAGAGACTGGTTTAAACAGTATGGCAGGATTACCAAATGTTGCCAACAATCAATGTAATACACAAATGCCAAAATAATACATCAGTCAGTAACATAATTTAAACCATGGAGAGAGGCAAAGAGAGCAGCAGGATACAGAAACGAACTACTTTGCATGTAAACTATGTTTATTTTTACAGCAAATGCACTAACTGAAATCAAGTCATTTAGACCAGAGAGGTAGCGAAAAGTGGAAAAAATCCATTTTGTTTCACATGCACTTATTTGTCTTTCCCAGTCACCCCCTCTGATGTTTCTTGCACTTTTTTGGATACCAAAAAATTCAGTTTTGTGGTCTTCCCTATTTCTTCCTGCTACATTTCATCAAATGGCATACTTGTTATTGCATTCCCTCTAGGATCTGACATACTCTCCAATGCATGTCTTAAAATGTCTAACTGCTCTTCCAATATAAAAAACTTGTCATTAACATTTAAGTATATAAGCCATCCCTTTAGAATTACAATTGTTGGGCACTATGCACTAATTATGCATGGGTATGTGACAGATTTGTGTACCTCACCTGCACAGCTGCGCACCTGTGGACAGGTGTGCCCATACTGGCATGCACAAAAGCTGTCCACCTGTCCACAGCTCCATTCCCCTGGTATGCAGGACTCCACAGAGTGGCCAGGGGAGGTGTCGTCATCCTGGGCGGGCATCCAATGGGATGACCCCCAGGACCACTAGTGATCCCTCATGTAGGGAGGGATGGCTCTGGGGCTGTGCATGCCATTTCCAGGCACCCAGACCCACATGGCACCATCCTGTTCCAGTGCCGCCACTCCTGTCCATTGCCGGACACTCACCCGTCTAGCTGCCCCTGCCATCTCTTGCTGCCAAGCAGTCAGGGCCAGGGTCAGGAGAAGCACGGTGAGCCCTGTCCCGGTCCCCCAGTGACCAGTAGCCTGTGTCCGTCAGGGCACACAGTGAGTTACGGCAGGGTCGTTACCCAACCACATAGCCCAATGTTTTAATGTTTATTTTTTTAAGGTTTCTTTAAAAAGTATTTGCAAATATATTAATCAAGGATTCCAAATTGGAATCCTGTAGGATTTTTCACACAATGACAAATGAAGAGGACTGTCAAAAAAACTTTTCGCATAACAGGTAGAGCATACTTCAAAGGGGAGATGATTGCTCATTCATTGAAATGGCATATAGTCATGTTTTCCATATATTAATTTTAGACATGGAGGCCCAGATATTCAAACTGTGCCAGGCTGTGGCGCAAGCTTGTGTGCAGCTCAACTTGGCTGTGCAGGGGTGTGGCCTGGGCAATATTCAAAGGAGCTGAGCCATGGCCCAGCAGCTTTGAACATCGCACCCTGGCCACCCCCATTGTGCATGGTGCAGTGGCACTGTGCCAGTGTAAGTGGCCAGAGTGGAGCATGGAGATGTGCTAGCACAAGTGACATTGCACCATTCACAGCACCTGCGACATTCAAAAGGTGATATGCAAATGGGGCCATAATTTATGCAAGGCACACATGGGGCCATTTGCATGTCATTATGGCCACATTTGCATCCCATTAGCATGCAGGTGCGGCGATCCCCGATGACTTGTGCCTGGCGCCCTGCCAGGCAGCAGACTTCAGGGACGGATGCCCCCTGCAGCCCAATCATGGGCATTTGTGTAAATAAAGTCCTTGTCCAATATCCCTGGTGGTCCAGTGGACCGCTGTTCACCCAATTGTGGGCATTTGTATAATAATATATGAAGTATTGCAATATCCCTGGTGGTCCAGTGGACCGAATGCTGCTCGATCACGGGCATCTGTTTAAATGACAACCCTCCCCGTCCAATATCCCTGGTGGTCCAGTGGACCTCTCTGTCCCTGATCACAGGCATCTGTATTACAAAATGAGAGTTATTCGACTATCCCTGGTGGTCCAGTGAACCACTTTCTGCCCAATCGTGGTCATCAGTTCCCAAAGGAAGGACCAATATCCCTGGTGATCTAGTGGAACCCTTCCCCACCGCTCACTGAGCCCCACCACCCTACTCCCCGCCTCGCTCCGCCCACTGACTGACAGTTTGGTAGGGCTGCACCATTGGTTCAGGCGTGAGCCAGCTGCGCTGCAGCCGCCTATGCTCACACATTCCAGATTGTGATTCTGTTCACATATCTGGAATGTGTAGTATGGTATAGGTTGCATGCCCATTGGCTCATGCTGTGAACCAATGGGTGCTGCAGCCCACTGAGCTGTCAGTCGGCTGCTGCTGGGCAGCAGGTGGGTGGTGCTGCACCCACCGCTGCTGGACGTGGGGAGGTGGTGGGGCTCAGTGGGTGGTGGTGAGGGAGTTCCACTAGACCACCAGGGATATTGGTCCTTTCTTTGGGAACTGATGCCCGTGATTGGGCAGAAAGCAGTCCACTGGACCACCAGGGATAGTGGAATAACTCTCATTTTATAATACAGATGCCCATGATCGGGCACAGAGAGGTCCACTGGGCCACCAGGGATATTGCAATACTACATATATTATTATACAAATGCCCTTGATCGGGCATGGGGAGGCACTGCCAGATGCAGCCGGAACTCGGGTGGCTAACCAAAGGTGGCAGCTGCTGTGTTGTGCCCTGCAATGAGGCAGCTCACTTATGGGTGACCATCAGTTGTTCCTTTTTGGCTTAACTTTGTGCTGGCATAGGTAGGGGTTGTGCATGCATGGCTCTGCACATCCCGGGCTGAATATTGGGCTGTGCAGGTTATGCATGGGCACACCCCCCCACCTGTGCCTGCATACATTACTGATGCGCTCCGGCGCATTGGGATTTGTGCGGCGCACTTTTCCCTTTTGAATATCATGCCGGGGTGCATCAGTGAGTTGCGCATGGTGCAACACTGTTGCACCATGTGCAGCTCTTTTGAATATCTGGCCCGAAGAGTATATATGGAAGCTAAAGATAAATTGTATACTTCCATTAATTTGCCATCTAAGGCCCTATATAGTCACTAGGGACATGTAAAAAATTGTTGCTGTAATGATACTGCACCATTCCCTTGCTTAAGACCCCTGAGCTATGCTTAACAGAGGCTGCACACCAGTCTTGCACCAGCACACATTACTGTGGAATTGTACATGAAGGGGGCAGGGTTGCCATTCTAAAGGAATGCGGTGCTATTCTCAAATGCATCGCAGTCCCGTCATACAAGATATGGAGTTATGTGATACCCCTACCCCAATAACTATTTATGGCAGGTTTATGCCACTGGAACTCTGCAACCCATGTGCTTACAGTAGATGTTGGAGGTCTTAGGTTGATGAGGAACTGTATCAACAATAATAAACATGTGAGGAACCAGGGCTACAGAGGTGGCTAGAAAGGAAGTATCCAGTGGACTACCAGGGTTTCTGTACATTCTGGTGTTTGAGGGGGTGTTACAGGACTACCAAGGAAGATAATGACTGAACAAATGGATGAAACCTCACCTGTGCACACAAGTGGGCCAGTGTTATGGGTCAGGCTGGTGGGTTAACATGTGCACTGATTTCACACTACCATGTGTTATGGGTGAGAGAAGTGGCCCGAGCCAGCTTCACTTCTGCTTTAAGTTGGAGTCTAAAAATTCAGTTTGGCTTTGCACATTTGGATGAACAAGTTTCACTTCCAGTGTGGCTATTAGTATGAAATAAAGCAGACTATAAATGGGTTAAAAAACCTTCAGATCAGTAATTAAAATGAATTATTGTAGCTTGCTTGTGGCAGATGCTGTTGGCATGCGTCTGCTGTGGATTACTATTTGTGGAACTGTAACAGACTCCACAAAACCCATTATAACCCCATGGCCTAATGTAAGGTGCAGTACTGTAAAATGTATTGTTGCTTGCTGACCGCAAGGTGTATACCTCCCTGTCATCTCTGTTTGACTTCCATGCCAAATTAATATGTTTGCTCTGACTGCATTTAGTTTCAAAGTATATCATAATAACCCCACCACCCAAAGCAAAACAAGTTATGCAAGACAAAATAAAATAAAAAGAAATGAAATGCATTGACTGTAGATCATTATATCACCCATCAAAATACTGGACATTCATGGAGGTATTTTCTTTGATTTTTATGTTTTAAATGTTAACTGTTGTGATGACTCAGCTGAAGTGTCGATGGTGTCACCATTCACTCCTCCACCATCATCACCATTGTTGTAATTCTTGCTCCAACCACCGTGGCTACTACCATCACCAGCCTTGTTTTGTTGGGTTGCTATAGAAGATTGTATTTAATAGTGTTTATGCCATTCAAGTAGACTCATCATGGAAATGGAAATGGCCATGCTAATAGTTACTGATTCAGCACTGTAAACAGTACTCCCATACCTACTTCAGAAGTGCCGCCACCTACACACATCCTGCACATACATGGAGGCAAGAACATTCAAAGAAAATGTGATCCAGGAAAATGTGATTCCAGAAAAAATGAGTCATAAAAACACAACTGCTCTTAGTACTGCCTTTCGTAACTCATTTTGCACAATGTGACTGGTCTTGATTATCCTATTCTCATGTCATTTTACATGAGGTGGTTATGTTATATTTGAGAAAACATGATTCAAAAAAAAATTGTCTAGTCTTAACTTTACTTTCTAACTTTCTTGTCTGCTTTTACATGATGTGACTGGTCTTGACTTTGCCTTTCTCATCTCAGAATTGGGAAAATGTGATCTGAAAAAACATGATTCAAGAAAATATGATTTGAGAAACTGTGATATGAGAAAACCTTTTTATTTTTATTATCAATCATATTTCACAATACAGAAATAAATAATTTCAGTTTATAGGGTTATAGAAGCTAGAATGCATTATTATGACCTAACTCCAATGATATAAAGTATATCCTACCATATTGTAATAAAACATAATGAGATGCAAATATGCCTGTTTGCCCATGGATTACCTAAGTAGGCTCATTTGCATGGGAGCTTAGAATATAGCTCCCATTTGCCCTGGGCTAACCGGTTTGCACCAGGCTAATGTGTTAGCATTGTGCAATCAGGTTAGTCCCAGGCAGTCCTCACTTCAGCATAGCACAGTTCTACAATGTGTGCTTTACATTGTTGTTTGCAGTAGATGTGAGACATCTCTGTGCAGTCACACACAATGTTCTCCACCTGCAACAGTGGCTTGCTCCAGAGTCTAATGAGCTGCAGTTGCAGTGTGCACTTCCCTGTTTCTATATTCAGTGCTGTCTAATTCGTGGGCTATTTTTGCCCTGCACTCCTGGCCCTGTTTGCCCTACTTCCTTTGCTTGCTATATTCAGCTGGTTTTACACCTGGCTATTCCTGTTGAATATACCTTGCTTTTTGCTCAGGGCTAAGTTTGCCCACTGGGCAGTAGTAATTTAGCCCTGGGACAAAGTTTTGAATATCTGGCCCATAATGTTTGATTTGTCTAGATAAGGGTTTAATATCAAGTTCCAATCCCCACTCATTATCTAGGGAGTAGGAAAAGTTGCTAGTTCCAAAAAGAAATCATGATAAAAGCTGGGAGAATTTTCATTTTTATTATTGTGTATTTTTGCTCCATTATTTTTAATTCAAGTATTATGTATCTCCCATTTTTATTCACAACTGACCTGCGAAAAGTAATATCAGAGCCTTTTTTTAGCATTATTGCCACCCCCTTTGAATTGTTTTTATAACATGTATTGGTAACAATTCTCAACTTCTTGCTATAGAAATTAAATAAATCATTAGAAAAAGTGGTTTCTTGCAGTAGGATGCATTTTACATGATCTTTGTCTAAATAATTAAATACCTTTTTTTGCTTTAATATGATTTATTAATCTTCTGACATTCCATGTCATGAACTTAACACTATCCATAAGTCATTTTACCTGTATGCATTCCTATTAGCTGCTCCATGAATAAATGCCATTTTAATATTTATATCAACTCTTTCCATAAGTCCATGTCTTCTCTTTGCTGAAACCCCTTATCACTACTTGTTATAATACTCTCCAGTACTGGCACCTGAATATAGTGGGGGGTCTTCGGATTCCCAGTTTATACTTTCACTGTATGGCCATAAACACCAGTCATTATCTGCAGTGGTATAGAAATGCATTAGATGATTCTCAATCAGAATGCATACCCCAGTAGTCAGAAATTTAATGACTCTAGTGTGACCAATTAAAGATAAATATTATCTCTTTACTACATATTCCATGTAGTAAACTTTCCCATTTTTGGCAGTATATCCCATGAGCCATATCAGCCCATGAACACAGACAATTGTGTTCTTTGCTGTGCTTAGATCCTACAAAGGATTTAACACAACCCTTGTTGGAAAAACCTTTAACTTCCACTTTTTGGCTGTATCTGGAGTCCTGGCTTGTAGAACATTTACTGCGGGATGGTATACTGCTAAAATTCCTTGATGCTCAGCAAAAAATTAATTTATCCAACAAATACTGTCTTAGATACTTTCAAATCTCTCATTTACTATAGAAACATTTTGGTATGGGGCCCTGGACTAATATATATGGTCAACAGATACTTGATATGGTGCCAAAGACAGCTTCTTCTCCTGCTATTTCCTTCTTTTATAATAAATTTTATGAGCTTCTTCCCAATAGGAAGACAGTTGCAGCTCCATACTGGGACCATGCCCTTCCCCGAATGGTGTACCCCATGACTGGCCTCATTTATGGAAACACATTTACAAATATCTGAGATGGGATATGTACCATTTTATGCTAGTTCAAATATTCCATAATCTTTACCACACCCCAGTAAAATTGTATAAAATGAGTAAACTCTCATCTAATATCTGTACACGATGTGGTAAAGGAAAAGCTACTTTACTACATATATGGTGGGACTGTGAGAAGGTTTGTTCTTTCTTAGATTCCATACGTCTTTATCTACACCTTCTTCTAGGGTTGGGATCTGACTTTTTACCGGTGGTTTGCATTTTGGGATCCTCTTTAATGATTTTTTGATTGGTAATTAATGTCATCATATGGCCTTAATTTCTGCTTATGGTAAAAAAATTATTTTACAGCACTGTTGTGACCAGGTTGTTCCCATATACTTGGAGTGGTACAAGGAAATTTTATTTGCTCGACAAGCGGAAAAGATGATTGCAAGTCTATCACATCACCTCTCGACATACAAAGACACATGGGAGCCACTATATCTATTACTGACCTCAGGAGGCACTTCATTGAGTCTGTATGTAGGATATGATATCCCTATTTTTACCTCTTTTTGATAATTGTGTATGGTAAATGTTCCAGTCTTGGATGCACTTTGTGTTTCCTCCCAATGGTACAATCTCACTAGAATTTGCATACTTTATCAGTTTATTATGAAGGTTCCCTTCTGGAGTGGGGCGAGTAGAGAGGGAGGCTTGACATATGTGGTGGAGGGGAGTGAGGGGATTTGTTTTCTATGTAATGTTTGAAATAAGTGTGCTGTTTATGTTAATAGTGCTTTTGAAAAATGTTATTAAAGTATATTCAATTTGAAAAAAAATACTATCCAGTACATATTGCCTCTTCTCTATTATCTTGAAAGTCTTTAGATTAACGTCTTTAGAAGATAATCCGTAAGGCTCATTTTTAATTTATAAACATTAGAGGAGCTTGCCCCCCCCCACCCAAATAGTGATAATAACCATTAAATACACCATTATTTTATCTCTAACTGTGATACTCCTCCTCCACCCCATTTCCTAGGAGCTCAGCATGTGAAATTCATTAATAAAAGTGCATTTACTTTGCTTTTATGTTTTTGGCATCCCATAGCCCATCCTCATTCATTGACTGTTGCGGCAGTCTCACTTAAGCCTAAGTGAGTCGGCTCCTACTAGCATCCCTGCCACAGGCTGGCAGTATAGCCTAGAGGTTACAGTAATGAGCTGTAAATGAGCTTGGTACAGTAAATCAAGCAGACCAGACCTGGGTTTGATTCTCACAAGCTCCACTTGCGTACTGTCTGACTCTGAACAAGTCACTTAACCACCTAGTGCTCCCATGTCATCCCTGAAAACAGGCACTTGTTCCTAGTGGGCATTACCCAGTTACCAAAGACTAAAATAAAACAATAAATAAAACATATTATCAAACTTTTAATCATCTTTACTATTATTAAGCTTTCAAATATTTTTGATTTGAATCCAGTAATTAGACTTCAATGTTCCTTTCTTCTTCCCCACACATTGTCATTTGATTATCTCCTCATAGACTATCGTACCGCATCTTTTCACATGCCTCCAGTTATCTCCCACCAAACCACTACAGACATCCCCATGCTATCCCCATGTTCACCCAAAGAGATAGAAAGCACACAAAAAGAGAGAAAAGAAAATGAAGAAAAGAAGAAAAAAATTGAACAGAAAAAAAACAAAAAAACAAAACAAAAAAAAGACCCCCAAAAGCATGGTTTGTCTCATCAACTGCAATATTTGAAGTAGCCAGTAATTTTACAAATTGTCAGCTTAATAAAAACAGTGGGGGGAGAAAAGCAGAATAATGTCTTCTTTACAAATAATGTCATTGAGGCTGCAGTTTTTCTATCTTCTTTGCCTCTTTTTCTTCATCTTCTCCAATGTAGACAAAGTTTCCATCCTGTGTTTGACTGAAGAATGGTGTGTGTGTGTGTGTGTGTGTGTGTGTGTGTGTGTGTGTGTACATTCTGACCATCAAGTTTTAACCTCCTTTATCTTATGAGTTCTTTAATAAGGATGCTGCTTTTTTGGGGGTCATCAAAGATCGGAACCCATCCATGGTAGAAAAATCTGATTTTTGCAGGATGCTGCAAATCAAATCTGATCCCCTTCTGCTTTAGAATGGCTCACACCTCATCAAAAGCTCTGCGAGATTGCATGGTTGCTATGCTGAAGTCTGAATATGCTGAGAACTTCACCCTGTCTGCAGCTAAACCTTTATTCACTCTAGCATGTCTCAGTATCATCTCTCTTTCAGTAAAATAGTGTGGTTTGTAATATACCAGCCTGGGTCTTCTGTTATTTTGTTCATCATTGGCCTTCCAGCCCCCTCCACCATGATGAGCTCAGTCGAGTATAATCCTTTCTTCTAGATATTTTTTATTTAAGGCTGAGGAGACCATTTTTTCCAAAAAAGTCACTGTGTCAGTATTTCCCTCCAGACCTTCCAGAATCCCTATTAACTTAACATTCTGTCTTCTGGATTGATCTTCCAGTTCATTGATTTTAAGTTGAATTCTTGAATTAACTGAGCTTGTGCAGTTACTTTCATGTTGACAGGGTTCACCTTTTCCTCTAGTTCACTCACTCTATTTTCTACAGTGTCCATTCTAATACTGAGCTGTTGCAGTTTGTCACAGACTTCTGAGAATGAGTTTGAAAGCTGCGACAAAGCTGCAGTGACTGAAGAAATGCCATCTTGTATTTCCTTTTATAAACATTTTTAAGCTGACTTCATGTCAGTCATTTGTTTTGTTTTTTAAGTCATTAAGGTTTTCTTGATTATCTTCTTTATTTAACCCTGATGGGGTCTCTGCCTGCTGAGACACTGATATTTCACAGTCCACCCTACAGGTCTTTTCCTGCCCCTGCACCATATCCTCCTTATGTTCAGTATTAGCCGGCTCCATTTCTAGTGTTAAAACTGATATACCCAATTCACATGCCTCAGTTGCCATTAGGCATTCATTGTCCCAAAAGATTTTTCCTCTTCATCTGCTGTGGTGTATTGAAGGCCCTCCGTCTTCACTTTCTGACTGGTAATGGACTCAATATTTTCATTGGTGTTCTGTTCAAGCTCTGGTCCTTTTTCAGTTTCAGGTTCCATTGTATTCAGTATTTCAGCCACATTCGGAGATTCCGGGACAGGTAAGAGCAGAGGTTTAAGTTGCAAAATACCAAAGTTCAGTTTTTATTGTTGTAGCCGTGTTTGTAGGATATTATCTCCTGGCTGAATATTATAGAGCTTAGGGTTTTTGTTTTTACTTTTGAACTGTTTACCCCTTTTTTTCTGCAGCAGCAGCGTCAGACTGCTCTGGAAGCTCACAGGTCCATCGGACCAGTTTGGACATACTGTTTAGCATCTTCCACTGCAAATGCTCAGTTTAGGCAGTTTTACAGAAAGTTTGTTTTTCCAAACAGGGGATGATATCAGCATCTGATAGGTGAAAGAGTCAACACTGTGATATGAGAAAACTTGATTTGAGAAATGTGGCTGGTCTTGACTTTGCCTTTCTCGCCTCTCTTTTACATGATGTGACTGGTCTTGGACTTGTCTTTATCATCTCATTTTACATTAAGTGTGTATATTAGATTCAAGAAAATGTGATTTGAGAAAATGTGATTTAAGGAATTGTAATTCAAGAAAACATGATTCCAGAAAACATGACTGGTGTTGACTTTGCCTTCCTGATCTTACTTTTAATGAAGCAGAAATAGAAACCAGTGAGGTCTAGAGAGGTCTCTTAAATTGGAAGCACTTGAAAAAGGAAGAGGGAGATCAGTGTGCTTCTCAATTGGTCTAGGTGGTTTCATCACCAGATGCACAGGCAACCTTCTAGGAAATCTTCTTGCACTGGGAGAGGAACTAATGGATTTCTAGGGACAAATGCATCATGGTTCTTTGGCCATCCATCATGCACCCTGTCCTAAGCCTTGTCTTAGGTGTAGTTACTGCCCTTTCAGGACTGGTACTTGGTGGAACTGGCATGATGGAATTATTTAATGCTCCTTTCCTCCCCTCTGCATTCCTTTCTCCCACAGTTATGATAATCAGGGTCTTTGCAAGACATGGTGGCAGATGTCCCATTACACATCTCTGTTGCCTCCACACTGACACACTCTCCTCCTCACCCTCACTGAGAGACATTATCCCTCACTGTAGCAGCCTACTCCACTTAGTTTTCATTCACAATCATTTTTAAATAAATAAAGATGTATTTATGTGCCCGACACCACTAACAGTCAAATTATTTTTCAACTAATTTCAGCAAACTGCCCCTGCACCATTCCCTGTCACATTAATTCCCTCTACCCTGTTATTGATGCTGGGAGCAAAAACAAATAAAATAAAAATAAATAAATATGGATTTCTATGTTTTCTACACTACCCGCACTTAGTAAAAAATATTTGTCGAAACTGTCAAAACTGTCTAAACTGGTAAACTCACTCTGCCCTTCTCCTGCTACATGGCCTGCAGCTACAAGTGCAAGCACACACTGTCCAGTGTCTACTGTCACCTCTGCAGCAAGATTTCACTTAACTACCTGTTTAAAACTACAGTTTGTTATAATTAGCAAACTGGAAAGACAATGGTAGTTTACACACTTGGTAAAGGTGATTACATGAGCATCACTTTTCAGCATTTTCAACCTTTATTAACTGGGTTATGCTCACCTCACAGGATAATAATGCGCATGTGACCAGCTGTTTCATAACTTGATCCACTCAGTCTCCCAGCCTTCCTGTTGGATTTCACTTTGAATCTCCCCAAGCTGTATTTTACTTCTAGCAGTTGCCCAGGATATGACTTTTGGAGAGACTTTATGGCACATTTTGTGATATAGCACTGTACAACTTCATAGACAAATGGCTGACTTTATTGCTCTACGATTGCTATGATCTATGGAAAAAAACTGCCTATATTGCATGCTGGTAAACAATATTTATGTTACCACAGCCCCCCGTTATCTGTATTTCAGCAGGGAGGGTTTAAGGATGCTGTAAAGTGATGCTGATGCAATCATGTTTAGCAGGTGAGTAAACTCCCACTGCATATTGCATCACTTTAAAATATCCCTGACCATTACCAACAGGGTGTTAAAAAGCAATGTGTTCGATGGAGGGGATTAGCTGGATAATGATTGGACTACCTTGCCACTATGGACTTTTGAAATTTTCTTGCAAATGCCAATTTACTGGCACTGTCAATGTCCAATCTGTATTGACTTGTAAACATATACAGTTTGTCACCCATATGGTGGAGACACATGTCTGCTGTACTGAAACATTGTTTTCTTGGCCCAGGAGGTAGAGATGGCTGCAGAAGAGTGAGCTCTGAGTTTGTTTGGAGGCTTGAAATTTTTAAGCTTGTAGGCCCCCACAATAATCTTTTTAATTCAGTTGACTAGAGTGGATCTTGCCACTGTGTACCTTTTCTTGGTCTGCATAGTATGATGAATAGTGTCTCTGAAATTCTGAAGTCTTTAGTGCAGTTTAGGTGGATAGTTATCCCTCTTTTGAGATCTAGTCTGTCACTGTATTGGTTTTGACTTTCTGGATCGGTATGTGCAAAAGCTGGTAACTCCAGGGTCTGGGACATGTGGAAGCTGCTTGCTATTTTAGGTGTAAGGGATAGCACTGTTCTCAATAATATCCCATCATTGTGAATTATTAGAAAGTGTTCTTTACAGAAAAGTGTGTTCTGTTCACTGATGCATTTGCCGGAGCCTATAGCCACAAGGAATGTGATCTTGATTGATGTACAGTGTATGTCTACAGACTGGAGTGGTATGAATGAGTATGCCACTGATGTATCTAGTACAATATTAAAGTTCCAAGGTGGCAGAATCTGCTTGAGCCTTTGATTTATCTTGTTTGTGGTCTTCACAAATTGTACTATATCTGCACGTGATCTGGGTAGGATATTGTCTATGTGTCATGTGGAAGCTCCTATGGCTGCTGCTTGCAGTTATAGAGATGACACCTGGCCTTTTCCCAAACCCTGCTGCAGGAACTATAGTATGTGTGTAATAAATATTGAGCTGTCTGTGATATGCCTTTCTGTGCACCATTTCTTGAAGATTGCCCAGTATCTGTTATCTGTTGACATGACTTAAGGAAGCCTGGATTACAGCATTGTGTTATGACTTTCATGTCGATTAGAGCACTGTGTTTATGATTTTCATGTCATAGCCTTTGTTTAGCATTTTTTGCCTTTCAGGTGCCATGCTGTAAGATGTAGGCTCTGTGAATTTAGGTGTCTGATTGGGTCTTGTGTCAGAATGCCTGGTCTGTGAGGTAGTGTTCATGGTTTGTCGATTGTCATTGCCACTACCATGGAAAACCATGATCTCCTGGGCCAGAAGGGTTCTATGAGTACCACTGTTGACTGGTGTTACTGTATTTTGTTGACTGTGTGTTGTATTAATGGTAGTGGTGGCAACATGTTTGCCTTGAGAAACTGCCATTGTTGAGATAGTGGGCTCGATTCTCAAAAGTCAGTGCAAACCATGCCAAAGGCAGCTTGTGTTGATTGTTGGTGCACCAGGAACCCTGCATCCAATTCTCAATCAGCTAGGATCCTGGTGTCAAAGTCCCAAGGCTTGCAGCAACCATAGCAGTGCAGCAAATGGTACTGTCCCCATGCATTCCATGGCGGTCTAGCAGAAGCCCCTGCCCTGATACCCCATTATTACTGTAAAAATGGAACATCCCTGGTTGTCTAGTGGACCTCCCTCTCAGCCCCAAGTCCCATTTTAATAATATAATTATTAGATACCTGGTGGTCTAGCAGACCTCACTCCCAACCCTGAGTCTAATTTTAATAATATAACTATTAGATCCCTGTTTGTCTAGAGGACCCCCTTCCCAGACCCAAGTCCCATTTATTTATTATAATTATTAAATCCCTGGTAGTCTAGTGACCCCTCCCCCATCCAAGCTCTGTTTCCACATTATTATATATAAAAGATCCCTGGTTTATTATTATAAATATTAGATACCTGGTAGTCTAGTGGACCCTCCTCCCAGCCCCAAGTCCCATTTTATTATTATAATTATTAGATCCCTCTTAGTCTTGTGGACCCCCCACCCAAGCCCTGTTCCCCTGTTTATTATATAGAAAAAGATCCTGGTATCTAGCACCCACCCCAAGCCCCAATCCCACATTATGAAATATGAATACATCACTGGTGATCTAGTGGACCCCCACCCCCCACACTGGCAGTCAGTGTCCCACCACCTCGGTCCCCCATCCCAAAACTGAGCCAGCAACTGGCATAGTCCACCACTCACCACCATGGCCAGCCATGACTGAGCTCTCAATGATTACTGTACTGTATTCAGTATGCCCTCATTGAATGACAGCAAGCTGTCAATCAATGAGCATATACTGAATACAGTACAGTGTTCAGTGAGAGCTCAGTAGGCAGCTGGCCATGGTGTTGAGTGGAGGGCTGTGTCAGTCACCAACTTAGTTTGGGGATAGAGTGGGGCCGGGACACCATCTTCCAGGGTAGGGGTGAGGTCCACTATACCACCAACGATGTATTCATATTTTATAATGGGTGATTGGGGCTTGGGGGCACTAGATCATCAGGGATCTTTTATATTTAATAATGGGGGGAGGTTTGGGGCCTGAAGGGCTGCTAGATCACCAGGGATCTTTTATATTTAACAATTGGGTAACAGGATGGGGGTCTGCTGGACTACTAGTGATTTAATAATAATATTAATAAAACCACAGCCAGCCCATCGGCGTAGCAGTTGGATTCTGGTGACCCAGGTTCGGGAACGGACTCAGGTCACCAGAGGGCCAGCCGGGGGGAGAAGGATGGAGCATCCGGGGACAGCTCTCCTTCTCTGGAGGGAGGGTGGGGATGCACACCAGAGCTTGCTGGCTCCTGCCGGAGGCTTTGAGCACAGCAGTGATGCCTGGTGCGAAGTTCAAGGGGGGGTGACAGACATCTGGCATATGCCTTGACGTCAGGATGTCACTCCCCACAGAAAACCAGGAAAATGCTTCCTGGCTGGCCGGATGACGGTCTCTCTGTCCTCCGCTGCTGCCGATCCCATGACCGGCATGCCTCAGCAGTACCCTGGGCCAATAGAAAAGTGTGCTGGCCACCCCACCGGTGCCTTCCCCCTCGGAGAAGGGGGACCTGCCCAACGAAAGTTTACACCGGGTTACGTGGGGGGACTGCCATATGAGGCGATAGCCAGTATGGGAGTTGAGGCAGGCAGTCTGGAGGGACATTAGAGACCCAAAGGAGTGGGCAGCCAGGGAGAAGGGGAGGCGCAAAAAATAAATAAATAAATAAATAAAACCGGACTTGGGTCTGGGAGGTGGGTCCACTATACTACCAGGGATTTTTTGTATATAATAATGGGGGATTGGGGCACATTGCTGCAGATTGCCCAACTCTCCCTGAGGACAATTTCTACATACCCTTAGACCAACCCTGGCTCGTCTAAGTGTACTTAGAAATTTGCAGTTTTATATGATAGGTGTGGGATTTCTAGCACGACATTTGAATGAGCAACTGCATAAAGGCAAATGCTGAAACAGTGACTGGCAATGTCAAAAGAGTGACTCCATATGCTGACCAAACCCATGACACCCAACCGCCACCACCCTGACATGGGAATGCCGGCCCCAACCTCACACTTGGAACTGGAAATTGTATGTTAGCCCTCCTAAATAGTCATTGTGGCTATGACTGGCATAGTCAGCAACAACAGCAGCAATCCTGGCATTGAGATGCGGTACCTCTTTCGCACCACAGCTGTCTGTGCCCCTGAAACCTGCTGCTCCATCCTGATCTTGGACAACTGCTCCTTCTGCATCAGACACTGGATTAAGCACCATATGCTGGGGTGGCATGCACTGATGTGGGTGTCAAATGTCTTATGCCGTCCTTTGATCACAGTGATGGTTCTTATAAGCCCCTGGTTGGTGGCCTCATAGCAGTTTCACTGTGTCACGGGAAAGGTGTCCCGCCTCCTCTCAGAGCATCCCACTGGCTGTCAAATCCAATTGTGTTCAAATTAATCAAGGACTGGTTGAATGATCTCCTCATGGCATTGTAAGTAGTCCCAATCATGGAGCTCCTTGAAGATGCACACGACCTCCTCCACAGGCCAGAAGGCAAGTGACAGCAGCATTCTCTGGTGCAGGGAGAAGTTGGCATCAGACCCAAAACATTCGTGGACCTTGGGGCTTGCTGAATGTTGAACCACAGTGCCTGTGAAGAATGGTAGAAGCAGATCCTGACCTGGGCATTGGGAAACACAGTGGCGACACCCCTCCAGCTCACCCGCTTAAAGTCCAGGATGGCAATGCATCATGACAGTGTGGGGCAGTGGCTCTTTAGCTGTGTGAACAAATGAGCAAAGGACTGTGCCTTTCTGGTGCACATGAGGGCATGCACCACTGGGACCACGACCCCCAACTGCTCCCCATGGATCATGTATAGTTGATTGAACAGTGCTGGGCATGATTTAAAGGTGCTGTCCATCAGCCAGTCCTGGCAGTCACCAAGGAAATGGAGGCAGGCTCCTGTCAGTTGCAAACACCACCAGCCTATCATGCTCCTTTCTACTGTTGTACAGCAGGAAAAATTCACCGGAGCCAGTGACGGTGAACTCTGCTTGGATGACCAGCTCCTTCACAAATGTTGGGGTGACCAGGCACCCCCTCTCTGCTTGCTGGATGTGCTGCACTATCCATTTGAGTAGTCTGATGCCTGGCATCTGACTGGCTATGGCAGCTGGTATGCTTGCTATGAACTCCAGGACCACCTGTGATGAAATCTCCGTGCTTTCCAGGGCCTGCTCCCATAAGTCATCCAACACCAGGTGAACACCGATCTCAGCATCATCGGGAATGTGGTTGTTTTCCCATATCATGCACACTACTCTGTCCTCCACGGTATGCAGGTGGGCCCAGAAACAGTACTGGCATGCATTGGCACACCACCAGTAGACCTTCTGGGCACCCTCCTTGTTGTTCCAGTAAACATAGCCTCTGTATATGGCTAGCAGTGTCCCCTTCTGGCTATGGATAAATTCCACAGCTATGTTGCTGTCTACTGTAGGTATCAGATAACAGGGGTTCTGCTGAGGTGCTGCTCCATGCCTTTATGCATGGCAGGTGGTTGCTGGCTTATGTTGCTCACCTGCCTCATTATCTGCACCTGCTGCTTGGGTCTGAACTGCTCGATCTGTCCCAATGGCAACATGTCCTGTTGAGTTCTGACCTGCACTGGCGCAGCCCCTGCCCCCCAAACACTCTGTCTGGGCCCCAAATGGTTTATAGCACATTCAGCTGAGTCCTGCATCTTTAAGTGTGCTGTTTGTGTTTCCTCACTCTTGTATTGTGGGTCAGCCTTTTTGCACCTTCAGCCTTTCCACAGGTGCTCTTGTGGATTTGCAGTTTGGGAGTCACCCTTCATGAATCCTTCTCTTCACTGCATACCAAAGTTTGCCCTCAGGGAGAGTTTTGAGAATCTTGGTTAAGGAGATTTGGCAGCCTGCATCTGCTGCAAGCCCCTAGCACCATGCTGCAGCCCATTTTGTGGCACACAAGTGACGCAATCCCCAATTGGTGCAGGCAGCCTGTGGTTGATCCAAAATAGCATGCTCAAACCTTTTAAGTTGCTTCACACACTAGAATTTACATTTTTTCTCTATGGGGTGCTACTGGGTTGTGGCATGCAACTGACAATCTAAAAATACCAGTGCACACACCCCCCCACACACACACAACATAGCATATTTAAACTTTCCACTGCCAAAAATGGCTATATTTATGTTGAACACCATGTAAGGAGTGGGTCCTCTTGGTTTCAAACTGGAATGTTAGTGTGAGTAAGCTAAATCACCAGTGTCAAGGTGGGACCCTGGATTTAGTACCTAACGTCCCAATGCCTCAATGGCTCATATAACTAATTGGCTCCTTTTATACATTGTGCTCTCATCAAGGATTTTACACAAGTGTTTCAAAGGTAGCATACTAAGAAGGAGCACCACAAACTCCTAAAAGTCAAACAAATCCAAAATAGCATGCTCAAACCTTTAAAGTTGCTTCACACACTAGAATTCAATTTTTTTTCCTCTAAGGGGTGCTACCGGGTTGTGGCATACAACAGACAATCCAAAAATACCAGTACACACACACACACACACACACACACACACACACACACACACACACACACACACACACAAAACATAGCATATTTAAACTTCTCACTGTGAAAAGTGGCTATATTTACTTTGAGCTCCATGTGAGGAGTGGGTCCTCTTGGTTTCAAACTGGAATTCCAGTGTGAGTAAGCTAAATCACCAACATCAAGGTGGGATCCTTGATTTAGTCCCTAACTTTCAAATGCCTCAATAGCTAACGTAACTAATTAGCTCCTTTTATACACTGTTCTCCCATCAAGGATTTTACACCGGTGTTTCAAAGGAAGCATACTAAGAAGGAGCACCACAAACTCCTAAAATTCAAACAAATCCAAAATAGCATGCTCAAACCTTTTAAGTTGCTTCACACACTAGAATTCAAATTTTTTCTCTAAGGGGTGCTACCGGGTTGTGGTATACAACTGACAATCCAAAAATACTGGTATACACCATCCCTCCCACACACACAACATAGCATATTTAAACTGTCCACTGCCAAAAATGGCTATATTTACTTTGCGCTCCATGTGAGGAGTGGGTCCTCTTAGTTTCAAACTGGAATTCCAGTGTGAGTAAGCTAAATCACCAACATCAAGTTGGGACCCTTGATTTAGTCTCTAACTTTTCAATGCCTCAATGGCTAATGCAACTAATTGGTTCCTTTTATGCATTGTGCACCCATCAAGGATTTTACACAGGTGTTTCAAAGGGAGCATACTAAGATGGGGCACCACAAACTCCTAAAATTCAAACAAATCCAAAATAGCATGCACTGGTATCTTTGGATTGTCTGTTGTATGCCACAACTGGGTAGCACACCTTAGAGAGAAAATTTGAATTCTAGTGTGTAAAGCAATGTAAAAGGTTTGAGCATGCTATTTTGGATTTGTTTGAATTTTAGGAGTTTGTGGAGCTCAATCTTAGCTCATTCAGGGGAGGGGCTACATGCAGTGATAGTAATGAAAACATTGTCTTCTACCACAGTGAAGTTTACGGTACCTCACAGTAATTGGATCAAATTACCATTGAAGGAAATGGAGATGATTATGTCATTTAATGCAGCATTTCAAGGCAATGGGAAACCTTTGTGAAATCACCACTGTACTGTACAGAACTGGTTTAAAGATGAGGGAGACAAAAAACATTTTCACGAGGTGGGGTCCCTAAAAGTCTGTGTTGAAAATCTGGAGTCAAAATCTCAAAAAAATGGCTAAGCTGTGCATAAAAGTTGAACCTACCATTGAAATACATTGTACCACTTTTCTTTAGTTTCTGATATCACAGTTGCCAGTTCCAGCAGCAAAACACATCTTCGATTGGAGAGTGTGTCTTGAACCTGGTTCTTGTTCAGGTGAGTGAGGGTGTGTATGGGTGTAATGGGGGTGTGGGTTGGTGGGTGCTGAATGGGAGGTGGGGGCTGATAGGTGAGGGATAATTATTTTTTTTACAGGTAAAAAATCATTGAGGGACTTTTTTCTTTATTTCAGTGTTTGGCCACATTGAGAGGGTGGGGGGTTCCACTAGACACCAGGGAATATGAAAATGGGAAGGGGGATGGTGATCGGCAGGTGGGGGGTGCCACTAGACACCAGGGAAATGGGAAACAGGGATTGGTGGGTGGGGAGAGGAACTGATACACTTTGGAAAAGTGTTAAATATGGGCTCAGTGACCGGAGAGAGGGGAGAGACCACTACACTATGGAAAATGAATATGACATATGGGATTGGTGAGTGGGCAGGGGGTAAAGACCACTACACTATGGAAAATGAATATAACATATGTGATCGGTGTCCGGGGAAGGGGGAGGGACCACTACACTATGGAAAATGAATATTACATAGGGCGATCGGTGACTGGGGAGGGACCATTACTATATGGAAAATGAATATGACTTATGGGATTAGTGACTGGGGAGGGAGGAGGGACTGCTACACCATGGAAAACAAAATATATGGGATCAGTGACTAGGGAGGGGCCACTGCATTGTGGAAAAGTAATATTTAACATGGGATCTGTGTCCAGGGAGGGGGAGGGACTACTTCACTTCGGAAATAGAATATTATGGGTAAAGGCTGTGAAAAGCCTTATTTCTGTGTATCCAAAATCCATTTTCATCGCTTATGATCCTTTTTGGTTTGAACAAAAAAGGATTCACAAAAAATGATCTTAGCAAGTGACGAAAAAGGATTTAAAATGTAGAGAAGAAAAAAACATTTCAGGATCATTTTGGTAACAGACAACTTTAGAATTCAACTAATGGAGTTCCAGTGAGCAAGATCCATTTCCTGGTGTCCCTACAGCACCTCACTTTTATGAGTTGTGTATATATATATATATATATATATATATATATATATACAGAAAACAAGATGGTGGCTCAGGAAAAATTTTTTTTTTGTGAAAAAGGATTGGTCTCTCATGTAAAAGAATATTCTTTTTGTGAGGCAAAATCCTTTCTCAAACTTTATTCCCCTTTCCTGGAGAGTGATCTTTCCTTTGGGAATAATGATAACTTAGCAATGTAATAACTTTGCAGCAGATTAATATTTTTCACTAAACAAATGCAAGGCAGTTTTATGACCCAAGCTGTTTCTACCATAAAAAAATTACACCACAATTCCACACCATCTGGGCACAAGGCAATGAGGGAAAAAACTGCAAAAAGTGGTGACTTTTAAGGTTACTATCCAGATCTCAGAAACTGCACATCCAACTGGAATGAAACTTGCCAAGTAAAGAGACCTACACGATGCGAAAATGCAAGCCAAATTGTGTGCAAATCCATTTATTGGTTGCAAAGTTATTTAAGTGCTAAACATAAGGTTTAACATTAAACATACTAGTCAACACAAACTATAGTGCCACTTCTGTGCCACTATAATATTATAGGGGTGCAGTTACACCCCTATAGTTAGGGTTGAGTAGCCTGTTTAATGATAAACCCCTAAAATTGCACATTTTTATCTTTTGCTCCATTTGACGAAATTAGCTGAAATGTTGTATATGTCATCTAGGAGGCAAGGTCTTGAACTGTGGAAATTTTTGTGTTGGCAGCTTGTGTAGTTTCTGAGATTCACATGAGTCCTTTTTTGTAAAAATCTAACTTTTTTCCCTATTCTTAACAAGTTCTTTTTTTTGCTGTCCCCTACAGCCTACATGGAATATAATTTTTTCCCCAAACATGCTGGGGACAAGTGTTATGTCCCAAGGAAATGCCTTTGATAGGTCTGGTGAAAAAATATTAAAGGATTTCAGAGTTATAAAGCTTTAAAATTGAGTGTTTTCCATGCTGGGCATGCACATTAGGGTTTTTTCAAATAACATTCTATAGCAAAAGTACAACATATGGTGCCAGAAATGCTGGTGTTTGCTTCCACTGAATTGGCAGGGCACCAAACATATTGTGTGCCATGCCAACCACCATCCTGTTGATCTTTTCCATGAACCAACTAATGTGCAAAATACAGAAAAATGCTGGGATTTTAATAAACAAACATCAGAATCTAGCTAAACAGGACCTATTTAGCTAGATTCTGATGTTTGTATCTTAGTATGCCACCCAAAAGATACATTTTTAGGGCACCCAAAATCCCAGGTGCCCAGATTAGTGAAAAGGAATGCTTTCCTTTTGCTCTCTATATGAGAACATCAGGGATTTCTTGACCTCTGCAGCCAGAGCTAAACTGGTGCTGTCAGCTGCAGTGTGAGCTGTGAGATGCCCTTAGCCTGGTGTCTAGTGGCACCCCCCCATCTGCCGATTGCTGTCCCTGTATATGAACATTCATATATTCCCTGGTGTCTAGTGGCACCGCCACCCACCAATCATCCTCCCCATAAATAAAATACTGTAAATATATTCTCTGGTGTCTGGTAGCACCCCCACCCTCTGTTCACCATCCTGTTATTTTGATTTAATACCCTTGTGCCCAGTGGCACCACCCCACCCACTGATCACCATCCCCATTATTTTCATATTTTTCCCTTATGTCTAGTGGCATCACCCCCCCCACGCACACACACACACACACACTTTGTCCCATTTCAGGCAGAACCCAGAAAAGAGAAAACAATAACTCTGTTTTGTTTTAATTTTTTTTAAATCTGCTAAAAATTGGTCCCTCACCAATCAGCCCCCCACCCCATGTCCCACTCAGTACCCACAACCCCACACCCCTGTGCATCCCCCCATACTCTCACTCACCTGAACAGGTCTCAGGTTCAAGATCAGCTCTCCAGTCAAAGACACATCCTGCTGCTGGAACCTGCAACTGCAATATTACAAACTAAGGTAAATACAGTTCAATGTATTTTATTGGGGTTTTCAAATTTGGTGCATAACTTTGCAATTTTTCAATTTTTTTTTAAACTTCAATTGATTTGTTAACATTTTGACTCCAAATTTTCTACATGGTCTTTTTGAGGATCCCACCTCATGAACAATAGAACTGTCATTAAATAACTCCTGCCTGAAAGGTGATTTTTGTGGTTGCTTGGTGAATTCACCTTTCAGGTGGGATTTGAAATTCTCTTCTGCCCTTATTCATGGGGTGGTATTATAAGAAGGCTATGTTGAAACTTTGGGGTCACAATATGTAGAAATGTCAAAGTTATGACCAGTAATTGCAATTTTGGAAATTATACGAATTGTGACCCCAGATTTTGAACCGTTTTCTTATTACCCCACCTCATGTATGTTACAGCTGCCATTTTTTCAAATCATGGCCAACATGTGTTTTTGCACCTGTGGTGTGGAATGGCAGAATTACATTTTGGCAGGGATTCAAAAATGTTCTGTACCAGGTACATAAGGTGGGGTAATAAGATGACTATGTTGATAATTTGGTCACTGTTGTCCAATAAATGGAAGTGCAGGCCCTGGATGGCCCTGTGCTTCCATAGCTATATCAGTGGCTCAGTAGGTGGCACACTCACCTCTGAGGCTGAGAGATCAGAGGGCTGTGGGTTCAGTTCCCACATCCATCACTTGGGTTAATATCCCAGTACTTACACTGTAATGCAGCATGAGAGGGGTGCTGCACTTCTGAGGTGCCGTATTTCAGCTGAGATGTTAAACCGAGGTCCTATCTGCCTGGATTGGTGGTAGTTCAGGTGGATGTTAAAGATCCCATGGCACTTATTGAAAAGAGTAGGGGTAGTTTTATTTGAAAAAAACATTACAAAATACATCCTTTTGACAACTTGAAATACAAAGAAAACAAGTCAATTCATAAACTACATTCCATGAAGAGAGAAAAGAGAAAAATACCATAAAAATGAATAGTTAAACCTTCTGAACACAAAAATTCCTTTTCCCCTCCCCCTCCCTTCATATAACTCCATAACCTATTCCCCATTAAACAAAATAGATAAATGATGAAGACAAACATTTGTAATATAAATGTTCTGAACTCCTTATTTATATTTAATGAAAAAAGGAAAACCTTTCCACCATCTTTGAACTTGTCTCCCTGTTGAATATGTTACATCTTTTTCATATACGTCCCACATTGCTTCACTTCTTAAGGTCCTAACCATCTTGAAAGGCATTTTACTCTGCCGTAATACCCAACTGCATCTTGCCTGCCATAAATAAAATTTAAAACAACAGAAAAATATGGCAAGAGTATCTGAATGAAACCTAGAGACCAAAAGGGCATAATGGCCTAATACACATACTTTATAAGACATAGTGTTGAGCCAGGGCATATTCCACACATTAGCTAAATAACCCCATAAAGGTTTAGAATAGGAACAGAAAAATAAGTAATGCTCCATGGTTTCCTCTACATTAATGCAGTCTGGATAAGGACAATTCCTTTCCTCTAAAGCATTATGCTTAGCATTCCCCCTCACATGTGTTCTACCATAAACGGAAATCCATAAATGTTCCCACATCTGAAGTGGGATTCTGGGATTCACTAATTGAGCCAAAACATAATTGTTGCACTCCACAGCACAACATTTAAAACTAGGTTCCTTTGGATAGATTTTATCAAATACTATTTGATACAACTTTCGACCAGAGTGGGACAGAATATCCATTTTAGTGAGATCCCATATGTATAATTTTGAAGCTGCTGATTTAAAAAAATCTGGAACATGCAAAAAAGTCCCTAATCATGAGACCACTGCCCCCATGTCCTAAAATACTTTTCCAAAATTAACCTGCACCATGACCTTTGTGTCGATGGTGATGATCCTAGTCCACATTTAACTGTCTGTGATATGAACAGAGTATGAAAATAACCTATAGGGTCTAGCATTCCTAAGCCCCCCTTTTTAATTGGGAGACATGTAAAACACTTTCAGATTGAATTTAATTTTTTCCCCATAGCATCTGAAAAAAAGCACTATTTAACCAGTCTCTAACATTTTTGGTGGGGGATACAATATTGCTACATAAAGTAAAATTGGAACCAGGAATATTTTTATCAGCTGAATATGTTTTAATTTTGACAGACTCCATGACTTCCATTGACATACTTTAAATTCCACTTTTTTTAAAGATTGTTCCCAGTTGTACAAAGCCATATTTTAGGGCCCAAAAGTTATACCCAAGATTTTCAATGGTTCAGGGGATACACTAAGACCCTCTAAACTCAGGGCCTCCGGGTATCCTACTCCTATACACAGGCCATGACTTTTAGCAATACTTATTTTTGAATTAGATATTAAAGTAAAATCAGACATAATTTTTACAAACTGCTGGAATTGTGAGATTTCTGAAAAAAAAGACATAAATCATCTGCAAATGGTTGAGCATTAATGGCAGACTGTATGCCCATTGCTTGAATACCCCTCCATTTCGGTCTATCAGTTATAAATCTTAGGTAAGGATCCAAGGAAAACACATACAGAAGCGGACTCAGGGGACAACCCTGACATACCCCAAGCTGGGTCCAAAAGTTGAAATTTATTTGTCTTTGAATAATTAGATAAACAGCTGCTGATTTATAAATTAATTTGATTAACCTAATTAAATAATCCGGAATCCCATAATATTGTAAAACCAAAAACAAAAACACATGTGAAACTCTATCAAATGCTTTTTTCTTGATCTATTGTGATTAGTGTACTGTATTTACCAGAAAGAGAAAGATGTTCAGTTATATCCCTCACAACCATTAGAGCTGATTGTATTTTACGAGAAGGTAAACTACAGTATTGAACTGGGGATATTACATATTCTGCAAAAAGTTTATCCAATTGTTTAAAATATGTGTTAAAATCTTGTAATCTGAATTCAGTATAGTGATAGGTCTCCAATTTGAAATATTCTGTGTATTTCCTGATTTATATAGATACATTAATAACCCATCTAAAAAAGAAGGGGAAATTTTGTTCATTTTTGAAAAATAACCAAAAACAACTGCTAAACATTCAGATAATTCACCCTTAAACTCTTTATAAAATTCAATGGGCAACCCATCCAACCCTGGAGATTTTCCTGGAATCATTTTCTAAATGGCCAGTTTAATTTCTTGAGGGGTAATATTAATTTCATTTTGTAGTAATTCAGAAGGTATAGGAGGAACTTGAATGTGACTTAAATAAGCCTCAATTTCCTGTACTGTAGGGCGTCTATTGGGTAATAGTGTTGCCCAATGCTCTTTAATAATAAAAAATAAATATTTTTCAGAACTCTGCAACACCCCCTGAGAGTCATAAAGAGCTGCCATTTCGGTATTATCCCTCATGACTTTGCAGGCTTGAAAAGGATCCCCTGCTGGGGACTTTTTTATTGCATTTTGGAACAACACTTTTAAAGTATTAGCTCTATCATAGTGATAGGATAACATTTTCAGTTTTATCTTTTTTATTTGGTCTGAGTAATTAAACCTAGAGGTGTTAGACCAGGTATACAGCTTGTATAACTGTTGGCGCAAAGAGAGATATTTTAAAAATTTACTATTTTCTTTATGTTTCCTGTATTTTTTTAACTAGTTTTGAAAATCTTGTTTGGAATCCAGCAACCATTGTCCAATATCTGCATGTAAAAAACAGACAGAATATCTTGCGCTAATAAGGGCTCTTATACTTTTTTGGACCCTAAGTTCATTCAGAGCTTTTACATTCAGTTTCCATCTGGTAGTAAAGGCTTGAATTACAGGAATATCATAAAAATTTACAATTAATAAAACATGATCAGTAAAGTCCACAGGACAAGTTTCCATTCTCCCCATAGGTAGATTTTTGGAAACAAAAACATAATCAATGGTAGACTTCATATTACCCTTCCTAAAAGTGAAATTAGGTCCTTGTTTCCTAAAATCATTACAATCTATCATATTGGCTGATAATATCAAATCAATAAGGGCATTGGAGTCGCAATAAAGTTTAGATTTAGGTTTCTTAATTTTAGTATATGAGGGTATCTCACAGTTGAAATCACCACATAAAATTATATTGTGAGTGGTCATTAAGTAAGGTTTTACCACATTAAACAGTGCCACTCTCCCTGCTTTCAGCTGTGGGCCATAAATATTAATCAGCCTATATGTTTTATTCTTCCACATCCCATCTAATAATAAGGCTCTTCCGGGAAAAATATCTACCAATTTTATTAAATGGAAAGAAAATGAGTTAAATAAAAACCCCACCCCATCTGCAGTATCTTGTTCAAAGGACCAATATGAAGGTCCCCAAATCCATTCTCCCTGAAAACTTCTGATATTATGCATAGAAAATGCCCAAAATTCCTGTAAAAAACAGATTTCTAACTGTAACCCATGTAAATACTCAAAAACTATCATTCTTTTACCGAATTTAAGAGACTATGTACATTTATTGATCTGATTTTTAGATTTGCCATGCATTGAAATTTTTAAGCCTGCTCAGTGATCAACTTTTTTCCTTCTTTTTTTCCTTTTCCCTTTGTACCCTGCAAAACCTGTTTTTTGTGTTTCCATGTCCTGATCTCTGGGATTACAATCTCCTTCCTCCTGGTCCATGTCTGAATCCCCCCATTCTGGTGCCAAAACAGCAAAGGGGTTATTTGAATTTATATTGTCAGAAAGAGAAGTAGGGGGAAGGGAAGAAGGGGGGGGAGAGGGAATGTTGGCTAACCTTAAATTCCTAGAGGATCTATGCCTCTGAGGTAGAAATAAAGCAAAAGGAACACTATCTTGTACAGGGTCACTATGGCAAACCTGGGTAAGAATCTCCTGCTGTGAAGTGTTCAGATCCAACATTTGAGAGGGGGGAAGGGGCAGGGGGAGAAGTGGAGGGGAAAGGGGGAATGGATCCTTAACTTTAACCTGTGCAATTTTCCTTTCTGTACCTTCCTTATGATCGCATAGATTTATAATTTCAGTAGAGGGAAAATAATTTTTGTCTGAGTCATCCTGGTGGGGTTTTTCAGGTACTTCTGCTATGTCTTGTGCCTGTTGAATGAGAATATCTGGGCTAACATTACAAGCTACATTTTTAGCTGCCCATGGGCAGTCCTTAAAGGCATGCCCCACATCTTCACAAAGATCACACTTTGTGTGAGATGCGCATTGGAAAGAAATATGTCCTACCTCCCCACAATTCTCACTTCTGGGTTTGTCACATGTGCTAGAAATGTGGGTACATGAACCACATTTATAACAGGCTCAGTGTTGTTCAGCATAACCCCCCCATCCCTGCCTAACATAAAAGAGTTAAGAATATGTACAATGTCTGAATCTGTACTTTGTAGTTTTACCTATTATTTCCACCCCCCCAGTCCAAAAGAGCTCCCTATCCAGAATAGCCTCAGGGTCTCCCAAAAGTTCACATCTTTGTGACAACCAGTATGTAATATCAACTACATGCACACCCTCATTTTGGAACATCACCATAATGAATTTAATCAGAGGTTTAGAAAGAGGAATGACAACAAAGGGAGACCAAATGGGGGAATATTTCACCTGGGTATAACGCTCCCAAAAAAGATCCAAAAAATGGGCAGAATGAAAACTTATGTCAAAATTGTCTTCTCCCAAAATGTTTATAAAAGCAAACACCTCTCGGGGAGAAAACCTCAAGGAGTCTTTCAATAAGATTTTTCCAACAAAATGTCTGTCAGACCTGTCCCTATAACACCTGTATAACAGATACAAACTGCATTCCTCCTGGGAGCAGCTTCTTTCTTTATATTTGCAAATAGTTCAGACAATAGGGGTTGTTTATTTGTGGGTGTATCATGATTTAGGTCATTTTCTGAATTTTTGTCCCCATTGCAGTCTTTTTCTGTTTCACCAACCAGTTCTATGG
Organism: Neoceratodus forsteri; assembly: GCA_016271365.2. NCBI lineage: Eukaryota > Metazoa > Chordata > Ceratodontiformes > Ceratodontidae > Neoceratodus > Neoceratodus forsteri. The sequence continues at coordinate 320,387,900 of CM028134.1, forward strand.
GTTCAACTCCCACTACTTGAGGAGGTTTTTCAGTTGTGTTATTTTGAGGGAGTGGTGCATCTGCAGATGTTATACCGGGAACTTCTTGGATTTGAGAAATAGTTGTTATTGGATCCAAAACCTGTCCTGGAACCAAAGTAGAGGAAGAGGGGGTGAATGGTAGTTTATCATCCCACTCCGGGTCTGAGACCCAAATCCCCACCGGGTTTTGCTTCCAACCCAACCAGGACAATGCTTCCCCCGGAGGCCATGTTGAGTCAAGCAACTCAGCTGTTTTGTGAGATGGTACTGAATCACTTTTTAAGGAATTCATGTTTAAATGTCTTTTGGCTAAGGTCTGTGCAAGCCTTTTGTCTTATTGTAAATCCTTCTGACCCTGTTTAGACAAATTTGTAAAGGAAAACTGTGTCGCTGTGGCTTGAGAGTCTAAGTTATTTGTTTGAAACTTGACAGCCACCTGGACATCAGGAAAAGCCACAAAGCCCAAAGTTTTAGACAATGTTATATGCTTTGGGTTTAGGTGAGTGTCAGTATTTAATTTAGTAGACATTGAGATATTCGTTCTTTGAACATTGGTCCCAGACATTTCATCTCTTTTAGCTGGGGGACTCAGCTGTAGGCACACGCCTAAATCCTCAGTGTTTGAACTGCCAGCCAGCTGACTCTCCCCTTTCACTTTCACAGAAGCAGAAGAAACATTGTAAACAGCAACTGACTCACCGTGCCCCAGCTGGGCCTTTGATCTTGCTGTGTCATAGTTTTCTCTGACAGACTTCTCCACAGTATTGACACTTAAAACTAGGCATTGCAACTCCTCAAGTTTAGCTTGTAATTTCTTTTTTCTCGAGCATGCCTTTGCTCTTCTCTTTGCAAAATTAACGTAATGCTTGCACAGCGTCTTCTGCTGAATCCTTTGTATTTATAACTTTTTCCTCAGTTTTCAAATTTGCAGTAAGATCCTCTGTGGAAAAAAATTCAATTGGGGTATTAACTTCTTCATCTGAATTTACAAGGTTCTCCACCAAATGCTCAAATTCCATACTGTGAACTGTCTGGAAGATTTCAGACTCCTGTACCTCTACCAAACACTGATCAGGAGATGAGGCCTGCTCTTCTGTCTGCAGCACTTCCACACCAGGATCCATGAGAGCCGCCATCTTAGTCCCACAGAGAAATGGGCCCTCCTGCTCACAGGAAGCAGAGTAGGGGAATTTCCCCAGTGTCCTGGCCAAATTTCTCTCATTCACTAAAAAAAAATACCACCAGCAGCTTAATCCTGGTTCAAGGTCAGTTGGCATTCATCTGTATCCCCTTTCCCTGGGTAGTGCCTGAAAATAGGCAGGATTTGTCTAGTGCACTTACCTGGTCAACAAAATCTAAAAAGCAAAAATATATATATATATATACATATATGCATCTATGGAAGGATGGAAGTGCAGGGTTCAAAGGCCCCTGTTTCTATTATACTATCTCAAAAAATAAGGAAATAAGTTGCAAAAATGTTCTGTAATGCTCCAGTTAGGGTCAATGCTAAAAAAGATGGCAAATGAGGCCACCCCATTCTCATAAGGTCTACATATCTGACTGTATTTACAGATGGAATAGGGTGAGCATTATACTTCAGAAGCCCAAGGCACACCCCACACCTGCTCTTCTGCCTGGTTTGGGAGGGTGGGGTGTTAGGGAAACCCTGATGCCTCACTTCCCAGCTTTTGTTACTTTGACCCTAACGGGTACATTAACAAAGTTTTTTTGCAACTTTGAGAGATATATATATATATATAAATATATATATATATATTTTCATACTAAAAACTCTGTTTAATCCACCAGTTAGGGTTGTTCCAGAGTGACAAAAGTGAGGAAGTTCAGTGTTAGGGTTACCACCCTTGCACCCCACCCACCACCCACCAACAGACATTGGGATGTGCTTTGGGGTCATCGGCCTTAACTCTCACCCCATTCCATGTGTAAGTAAGCTGAGGTGGTGCAGTATAGAAGAATGGGGTGAGAGTTAGGACCAACAACCCCAATGCACACCTGATGCCTGTTGGAGGGGGCAGGGTGGGTGTGGGGGCAAGGGGTGGCAAGCCTAACAATGAATTTCCTTGCTTTTCTCACTGTGGAACAACCCTAACTGATGCATTAAACATATTTTTTGCCATGAATTTCCCTTCTGTTTGAGAATGTGTAATATAAATAGTGAAAGGACTGTAGTGGTGGGAGTGTGGGGCCCTTTGGGCCCCACACTGCCACCATGCTGCCCATCTCTGCATAATAACCATAACAGTAATGCTAACGCTAATACTAATGGTAATGGTGAGTGAAACACAAATGCTAATGGTAAGAGTAACAGCAACAGAAACATGAATGCAAACGCAAGCTCTAACTGTTATGGTAATACAAACGGAAATGCAAATACAAGTGGTAAATGCAAATAGTATCGCAAACGGTAATGGGGACACAAATGAAAATGCGAAAGGCAACGGTAATGGTAACAGTAAATGTAACCACAAATGCTAACAGTCATAGTAAAAGTGATGCAAACATAAATAGAAACAGAAATGGTAACGGAAATGGAAACAGAAATGCAAACCATAATGCAAAAGGTGAGGGAGATGCAAAGGTAAACTTAAACGGTGACAGAAACGGAAACGGCAACAGCAAGCTGATATAAGGCAACAGTAGTGAAAAGTCTGCATCTCACTTTGTTTTCGAGATAACGGCACAAAGGCGATGTGAGTCAACAGTAGCAAAACGTCTGTATCTCGCTTTGTTTCTGACATAATGGCGCAAAGGTGATCTGAGGCAACAGTAGAGAAAAGTCTGTATCTCGCTTAGTTTCCAAGATAACTGCACAAAGGTGATGTGATCCAACAGTAGCAAAAAGTCTGTATCTTGCTTCATTTCCGAGATAACTGCACAAAGGCGATGTGAGCCAACAGTAGTGAAAAGTCTGTATCGCACTTCATTTCTGAGTTAATGGCATGAAGTCTAATGTGAACCAAACCACTGAAAGGCACCTCCGAACCACTAGGGCTACCTACGCTATAAATGTCAAGCCACTAGCATCATGCATAACACTATGCGCAAAACGATAAGTGTGTCATGCAGTATCTCCACAGTGAATTATTTTCCCAACATGTAAACAACATGATTCACATTTGCAGGACATCCACTCAATACCCTCCAAATTTCATGTAAAAAGACCAATCCGTTCCAGAGATATTAAATGTTTAAGTTTCTGCACCTTTAAGAAGCCCTCCACCACAAAATGGCAGAAATAGCGGCTGAAAAATCTCTGACTGCAAAGGGGGGCAACCTCAAAGACTTATAACTCTGGAACGGAACAACACTTGTTCGCCAAATAAAAACTGACATTTTCCTTGAAGAAAGGGCTGTCTACGTGCCTAGTATCAGACCAATCAACCATACAGTGGCTGTGCTATTTGTCATGCAAAACAGTGCAGAAAAATAGCAAAAAACATAATGTTTTACACTGCACTATGCAGAACCCGTATGTACCAGTGAAATATAAATTTGTAAATAAATAGGTACCCCATTCCACTCCATGTATACCAGATCTCATCCAAATCTCTTCAACAGTTGCAGAGCAGCACAAGCATAAGACTTCGCACGAGTGGCAAAAAATACATTTTTGGGCTCTTCATTCTGCAAAAAACATATGCAGATGTCAAATGAAAATTGGTAAATGCACAGAAGTACAATAGTAGAGCAAGTATTACAAATGTCACAGACATGCATAGAAATGTAAGTGTTAAGACAAACGAAAATGGTTAGGTAGCCAGTTAACATAAACACAAGCGCAAACGTTAACACAAATACAAATGGTTATGCAAACAGTAATGAAAACGCAAAAGCAGAAATGGTAACATAAATGCAAATGGTAATGGCAACAGTGAGGTAAAAGAAAATAGTAACGCTAATGGTAACGCAAGTGCAAATGGTAATGCACATGGTGACGCAAATGGAAACAATAACGCAAAAGGTAAGACAAATGCAAGTGCAAATTTAAATGCAAACACAGATGGTAATGCAAATGGTAATGCAAACGCTTACAGCAATGGAAAAGCAAACAGTGATGAAAACGGTTATGAAAATGCAAACAGAAATGAAAACAGAAACAAAAACGGTAATGGCAATGGCGATGCAGAAGGAAACAGTAATGCAATCGACAACGGAAATGCTACCAAAAATGCAAACGGTAATGCCAGCAGAAACACTAACGCAAATGATAACTAACACGCAAATGGTAAAGATAATGCAATTGGAAATGCAAACAGTAATGGTAACATCAATAATGATGCCAAAGGAAACAGTAACGCAAATGGAAACACAAACGTAAGTGCAAACGCAAATGCAAATGGTAATGCACACGGTGACGCAAAACTAAATGCTAATAAAAACAGCAACAGAAACACAAATGGTAATAGTAACGCAAGTGTAAAAGCAAATACAAAGGGTAACGCACACGATAACGTAAACGCAAACACAAACAGTAACAGAAATGCAAGTGGAAACACTAATGGTCACAGTACTGCAAATGTACACACTTTTTTTCCCAAAAAGGTGCATTCAGAAGCACAGTGAATGCAAAGAATGTGGTCATAATAATGCCCCTTGGAGCAGAAAATGAGCACTTGGAATACTAAATTGCTTATTTTTCAGGAACCGTATGACATAGAAAAAAAAATCTCATATTATTTATGACTTTCCAGGCTAGTTTTGCACTTAGCCCCCCATCAGGGGACTAAGAATTTTTTCTACAAAAAGTCCATAGCTTGAAGTGTTTTCTAGATACAGGACCCGAGAGGCGATTTGGACACCGTAACGTTATCCTGTGGAAAAAAAATTTATCTTTGGAGTGTCGTCACGTTGAGCCCTGTAATATTTTGTCACCAAACCACCAAAAGGTACATTTGTGGGATGTTGGCTTTCTTCCCTGTAAATTTCAGCCCAAAACACCAAACTATTGTTTTGCTGCAGGGTGACAAACATTTCCTGTTGTTTTGGCCATAGTGTCTCGAATTACTTTCACAAATCATGACACTTTCAAAAATAAAATCACAAAAGTGTCACATATTCGAAAGTACTTTGCAACACTACTGTTTACAAAAATTTGAAAAAAACATATTTCTGGGGTGTTTTACCTCCCCCCCCCAAAAAAAAGACATGGCTAGTATCCTCAGGGCTCAACTAGGTGAACACAACAAGAATTGTGTCCCTAGAGGGTCCCAAATTTATATGCCAAGCATTTCTCTGGCCACCAACTGAAAACAAGATGACCGATTTGCGAAAGTAAAATGGTAATTTGTGACAGAAAAAACTGCATTTGTGACACTTTTGAATATTTTAACTTTTCCCGTAGGCTACAATGGGGGACATTTTTTTTTAATAACTTTTGAACCGTTTAATATTTTTTCATGAAATCTTCGAAAGGCACATCAGGGACCCTGGCTGCATGTTCCCTGATGGGTTGGGATTGATCACACAAACTGTGCGACCTATAGGCATGAGCAAAGAAACAAGCAAAACCCCATAATTTATGCATTTTTTGGCACTCTGTAGCTCTTCAACTGCACATCCATGCACAACAAAACTTGGCAGGTCCAGAGATCTATGGTACTAGACCATGCATTCCACATTTCAGGCAAATCCATAATACAGTTGCAAAGTTATTAAGCTGCCAAATTGCAGATTTAACTATAAATGGGGTAATCAACCATAACTATAGTGACACTACCATGCCACTATATCTATCTATCTATCTATCTATCTATCTATCTATCTATCTATCTAGGAGAGTGAGTGTGTATGAGCAAGCAGGGCTAGTGGGAACGAGGTGAAGAGGGGCAGCGGATTGACTTTCACACCCACCAAATGAACCAGGAGGTGTCCAAGGGACATGGGCATTCTGTAGGCCTTGGCATCTGCATGAAAGAAAAAAAAAATAACAGGGAGCAAGAGTGCACAGGTTTGGGGGTTTTGGGAGGTGTGGGCCGGAGAGATGGAAAGAGGCCGGGCATCAGAAAGGCAAGAGGTTTCTTTAAAAAAAAAAAAAATGTATAATTATAGAAGACAGGAAAGAAATAAAGGTGATGGACAGCGAGCCCCCCAGGGGGACCACATGATGTGTGGCAATGGTGGGGGGGAGTAATGAAAGACATACTTTCGGGGACATGGAGAGCCAAGGATGGCGGCATCTACCAGGAAGACACAAGACACGGAAGGGTGCATGAACATGATAGGATGCAGAGGGGAGCACCCGAATGTTGGCTGGTGGTAGTGAATGGAGAAAGCTGGGTCTGGGCCAGAAACGGTGATGGGCCTGTGTAACAGTCCTAGCCAGGGAAGGAGGGGGCAGAGCAAACATGCCAGGAGGGATAGGCCCCCTCCCCAAGAATGCAAATCCCCCCCAAAAAACCTGGAAAGGTGGCCATATTTTGTGACTTGAGGCATCTAATACAAGTTGCCTCAGAAAGTAAAAACAAAAAAGTGTTTTTGAGAAGAAGAAAGGGGTGGGACATTATCCCACAGGGAGCACAGCAGGGCTAGGGGCTCCTGGGTGAAGGGGCTGGCCTCATGACTGGGAGATCATGGGGGGATAAAATAAAAAAATTAAAAAATTGGACAAGAGATAGGGGTTCTTTATTCAAACCCAATCACAACTCAGTCCCCTACCCCTGTACACTACCAGGAATGCCAGAAGAATTAAGATAAATACAGACAACATACTACAAAATATTCAGAATACCAAATTAGAGTCCAAAGTTTGTGGGGGACTTGGAGGTAGAGGCCATTGTTGCTATTTCCTCCCCATATCAAAGCAGCGAGAGGTGGTCCCAAAGATATTTTTGGTTTAGTGGATGAAGACACCACCAAGAAATACGAACAGAAGGACTCATGGGAAAATCAGAAATGGCAGTAACACTGGCAGTAGTCAGGCATGAGGAGGAGAAAGCCAAATACAAGGGGAAAAATATAGATACATGGTAGGCAGGTTTCCTGATATACAGCCCCCTGGTCCTGGAGAAGCAACCAGAGCTAGCAATCCCCCTCCAGACATTCACGGCCATCATCAGGGATGCATATAAAGCTAAATTAGGATAAGGGTGGCTGATGCATAATGAGACATTCAGAAAAAAGATGACAGCAAAAAGGGACCTAAGGTGGGACTGCACGCACTCAGAGCTGTGGGTGAGAATGCTATCAGGCCCAACCAGGGGGACAGGAGGGTACCACAGTAAGAAGAGCATCCCTGCCATGGGGTACAACAGGGCCTCGTGCACATGGGCAAACTGTAAATTCAAACATGTTTGATCCCGATATTTGGGCACACACCCAGTGGTGAGCTGCTGAGCGGGGGACGGGTGCTCAACAAGGGAGCCATACTAGGGGCAGTCCTTTTGGAGTGGCGGGGAGGGCAGGGAGGCCTCAGCAAGGAAGGGTATAATTCCAATTATGGGTGGAACTGAAGGGTTGGGGGAAAAGGGTGCAGTTTTTTTTCTTAGCACATACCCCCATTGTCCAAGGAGTGGTCAAGGCCTGGATGCAAGAATACCTGGCTGTGTTGAAGGTGGAATTTTTGAGGGAGGGTTTTCAATTTGGTTTTGAGGAGGTGAGAAGGCCAATGAGGGCAAAAAATGTGGGGTCCATCAAGGGGAAGGAGGACATAGTCTGGAAGAAAATCCAGAGGTAGGTGTGGGCGGAAAGGTGGAGGGCCCCATCACTGGCCCTAAATGCCCCAACTTCCAGGTCTCACCCCTAGGCATGGTTCCAAAGAAACATAAAGGGGTGTTTAGACTCATACACCACCTCTCCTACCCTGAGGGAGCCTCAGTGAATGAAGGGATCCAGGATGACTTGTGAATGGTCTCATACATGTCCCTGAGCTAAGCAGTGAAGTTTATCAGGGTGGTACAGGGGACATGGTGGACAAAGATAGACACTGAATCTGCTTTCTGGCTGCTGCCCATAAGGCCCAAAGATTTGGATCTCCTGGGTTTTCAATTTGAGGGTAGGCTATATTTTGACAAGGCCATGCCTTTGGGCTGCTCTGTGACCTGTTCAACCTTCAAGGCATTTAGTTCATGGGAGCAATGGGTGTTTGGGTGGAGATATGGGCATAGCTGGGTAGTACACCATTTAGACAATTTCCTCCTTATGGGGGGCAAGGGTGAGGCAGGTGAGATCTTGGTGGATTTTAAGTAGATGTGGAGATGCATAGGCATTCCACTGGCAGAGGAGAAGATGGAGGGCCCGGGTCACCAGCTGGAATTCCTGGGTATCGAGGTAGACACAGTGCAGGAATGCTTTTGCCTGCCAGGGAACAAAGTGGCATGGCTTAGGAGTTTACTGGCACAGGTAAAAGGGAGGAGGAGGGTGCCACTGGTATTAGTACAGCAGCTACTGAGGCACCTTAATTTTGCGTGTAAGGCCATAAGCCCGGGCAGGGCTTTCACCAGGAGACTGACAAGGTCCACAGAGAATGCAAAGAAGCTGCATCATTGGGTGGATATCACAAAAGGGATACAGGAAGATCTGAGGGTGTGGGATGAGTTCCTTGATGGATATAATGGGGTCACATTTTGGCAGGAAGAATGGGCCTACAACACAGACACAGAGTTATACACTGATGCTTCAGTGGCCCTGGGGATGGGAGCATACTTCAAGGGTGAATGGATCTCTGAGGCATAGCCAAGCTCATGGGGGGAGGTGGGTTACTGAAGGATATAACTTTTTTGGAAACCTTTCCCATTCTAGTGGTCCTGGAGGTGTGGGGGGACAGGATCAAGGGAAAACACATATTGTTTTGGTGAAACAATAAAGGGGTGGTGAAGGTGATAAAACAGACAAGGGGGAAGCATGGACACAGTCGGGGGTGTCATGCATAGGATGATACTATTGGGACTGCAGCTGAACTTACCATTTAAAGTGCAGCATATTGAAGGAATTCAGAATGAAGTGGCTGACAATCTTTCTCATTTAGAGTGGGACAGGTTTCGGGAGTTGGCACTGAAGGCAGCAGTGCACAGAAACAGGGTCCCAGACCTTCTATGGGAAATTGGAGGGGAAAAGGTCAGATAGTTGTACCAGAACGTGTGGGCACCCAGCATACTGAGGGCATAAGAAGGGGCATGGAGAGTGTTCCAAGAGTTCCAGGCAGGGGCAGGTTCAGATATGGAGGGGGCAGTCACAGAGGATCAGGTGAAGCAATACATAGTAGACAGGTGGGAAGTGGGGATGGCCCACACCACCATGGGGGTGCAACTTGTCGGGATAGGTTGGGTCTGCAAAGACAGAGAATGGCCAGAGGCCACCACAGGGAAGGAAGGAAGTGAGACACATAGACACAGGCTGGCAGAGAGGACACAATGAGATTGGATAGGAGGCAGCCCATCATGGGACAGCTGCTCAGGAGGGTTAAGGGGGTGCTGCAGCACATTTGCATATCAGCAAAGGAGGATTGCTTGGTTTGAGCAGTGTTTGCAGTCATGGCAAAGGGGGCTTTCAGGGTAGATGATGTAGTGGCTCCAAAGAAGTCTGAGACATCTAAGGGGTTTCAGGCTGGGGAGGTCCAGCTGGGGAGGGACAGGGTGATCATTAGTTTGTCTTGATCCAAAAGAGATCAAGAAGGAAAAGGTGAGACTGAGGTACTGGATAGGCAGGGACCTGGTGAGATGTATGCAGTGAGGGAATTGGAGGAGTATGGGAGACAGTGGGGGCCAGGAGGGGGGAGCAGGTTCTGCCATGAGGATGGGAGCCCGGTGATGGGTTTTTAGGTCTGGGGGGGTCCTTAAGAAGGCACTCACATTTGTCGGTGAGGACCCAGACAGTTTTCCTCCCCATTCATTTTGCATCAGAGTGGCATCAGAAGCTGCATCCTGGGGTGGGGCAGAGGAGGAGGTGAGGCAGGTGGGGTGCTGAAGATCAAGTTGCTATAGAAAATGTAAGGTGTTGACAGTAGGGATGTTCACACTGTTTTGTTTCTTTCCCAGCAGGAGCAAAGCAACAGGTTTGAATGGTGGGGCACTCCATTATCTACTGGGCCAAGAGATCTGCAGCATCCAGAAGTGGTGGGACACAGTTACAGATGGATGTGGAGCACACAAAGGTGCAGTGGAAGGGGCTAAGAAGCATGAGATGGGACAAGCTGATGCCCCTGTTGGAAGAACTCTGGGTCCAATGGAGCAGGCTGGACCTGCTCATCATTCACTTGGGGGGGCGAATGACATGGGAGAGGCACCATGGGGCACATCGGTACAGGCCATAACAGCTGACTTTGAGCAGATGAAGGGGTGGTGGCAGGGAGTAGTGATCGGTCGGTCTAAGATCACATCTTGTAGGGTGTGGAGAGGGGTCAGAGAAATTAGAGCATTGGAATAGGGGAGGAAGAGGTTGAATTGGAAGGTGGCAAAAGTGGTGATAGTGATGGAGGGTGTACATACAGCAAAGGGACATTTCTTTTGAGACATCAGAGGCATATAGGTCAGATAGGGTCCACCTATCAGAGTTTGGGATGTGCCTGTTTCTAAGATCTATAATAGACCTGGTAGGGGAGATCAAAAAGAGGGGCCCTAGGTACTATCCCTCAAGGAGGAAGCCCTATCTTCCATCGCTAGCAGGAGATGGGTCAGTGGAAGAATAGGTGGGGAGCAGGAGAGGGAAAATAGGGGGTAGGATGAAAGGGAGGGGCAGGGCTACAAGCTGAGGGCAAATGGCACCCAGGCATGGAAGTAAAGGGGGAAGGGTGAGGGTACAGACTAGGGGTCGGATCTTAGTGTCCAGACCTGGTGGGGAGGAGGTCCTGGTAAGTTGGTACCTGGCACTGGTGATGGTGTGGTGGGTCGAATCTGGATGTGAGGACCTTGAAGGTGAATAATGCAAGAAGAAGAGGACCAGGAAGGAGGAATGTCTGAAGAAATAATGGACTGTTGTATTTACTGTTGGTGGAATGTAAAGTGAAAATGTGAAATAGAATGTAAATATAAATCTAGTGCCTAACATAAACTGTTGTCAGCAAGCATCCAAACTAGCAGGTGTGGAAAGAATTTCATTTCTGCAAGGGGATTAGATGACAATACCTTATTAAAAGTTTAGGTGATGGTCCTTGGGTCCTGGGTGGGAATACCATCAAGATTTATTAAGGAAGGAGGTGTTTTGTTGGGTTTTGATATTATCCCAGAAACGCCTGCTGTCCCCCAGAGGTTTTCCAGCTCACTTTTAAAGTGATGGCTTTTGGCCTTCTGGATTGCCCATGCACAGCTATTACAGGTCTCCATATACTTCTGGATGTCAACGGCTGAGTCGGATTGTCTAGATTTGTACCATAGGTTGTCATGGTGTTTCACAAAGTCAAGTAGTTGTGGGGAGATCCATGAGTTTTGAGGGCATCTGATCTTCCATTTGGTGAGTGGAGCATATATATTACAAGATTCATTAAATTTGTTGTCAAAGTGTTCTAGGACATCATCAACATCAGCAGCAGTTTTAGGAAACTCCAGTCATGGCTACTTAGATGCGCTTTTAGCATGTCCAGCTTCCCTTTTTTTAGTAGTCTAGTTATAGAGGTTTTGGTTGGGACCTTAGGGGACTTATTAGACCAGATAAACAGGATAGGGGAGTGATCACTAAGGGAATCAGGGAGCACTGAAAGGTGGCTTATTCTTTCAAGGTGGTTGGTGATCAACCAGTCGATGAGGATACTTGTACCAGTCTGGTAGTCTGAGTAGGAGTGCTCACTAATTGAGTAGCATGTATTGAGGATAGGATATCTTTAAATAGGATGTGTTTCTGTGGAGATCCAGTTGATGTTAAAACTCCCCAGCATAATAATTGTTGGTGCTAGGAGTGCACCCAGTGAGGTAGTCAGTGGCAGCTTTGAAAACACTGACTTGTACCTTAGGTGGAATGTAAGCAGATACAACTGTAAGTGTTTTCCCATTTTTGCTGAGCAGTATCTTTGCAAGCAACAGTTGGGTATTGCACTTGATTGTAATGTGTGGCAACATTTGCCACTGGAGGTGTTCCTTCAAGCTTATTACACATCCACTGCCAAGTTTACCAAACCTGTCATGCCTGAAAGTGTTGTACCCAGGTAGTCGTAAGGCAGTGTCAGGGACTCTAGGGTTTAATCAAATCTCCCCAACTGAAAGGATATCAGGTTGGTGTTGGGTTACCCACACTGGAATTGAGTCAAGTTTTGCCTGTAAACTACAGATATTGATAGAGGCTATAGTTAGTCCGGTGTGATGTTTTGGAGGGCCCTGCGAGTACAACATAGGTCCTGGGTTAAGGTGGACATTACCTGACAGGAGTAATAGGAGGCATGCCAGTCTTATTGCTTGCCATTTTATGTGTGTCATAATCTTCACACGGTGGTTTCTAGTGGTGGATTTATGTGTTTTTACTTTAGTACAAATAAGACTAAGGTAGTAGTTGGTGGGGGGAGGAGGTACATATCCTGCCTGAAATGTGTTTTTGCATCTGTGATGCAGAATGACATTGCAGTTGCGCATAATTAAGTTTTGCCTTCCATTTCACAATTTATCTGTACCGGGTTACATGAGGTAGAGTAATAAGATGGCTATGCTGACAATTTGGTTACTGTAGTTCGCCAAACCTAGATACATATTTCCATCTACAGAGGGATTGGAGTGCAGGGTCCAAACGATCCAGTGCTCGCACAGTAAAATAAGGATACTAGTATACTGTCTCAAAAAATAAGAAAATTCATTGCAAAAAAAATGCAGTTAATGCATCAGTTAGTGTTGATATTACAGCAACAAAAGTCAGGAAATTCAGTGTTAGGGTTGCCAACCCTACCAGCCCACCACACCCCCCCACCCTCCACATGCCAACAGGTCGTTGGACCTAATTCTCACCATATGTATACATTATAGTGGCACGGTAGGGTCATTATAGTTAGGGTTGAGCACTGCATTTAAGGTTAAAGTGTGACATTTTGCATCTCAATAACTTTGCCACCATATGATGGAGTTGCCTGAAACACAGAGCAGTACCATAGATCTCTGGATCTGCCAAGTTTTGTAATGGTCAGATATACAGTTGCAGAGTTATAAAGCAACATTCTGTAGAGCATTTACGCTTTTTTGTGCATTCTTTGCTCGTACCTACAGGTAGCACAGTTGTGTCACCAGTCCAAAAACTTCAGAAAACATGTGGCCAGGGTCTCCGATGTGCCTTTTGAAGATTTTGTGAAAAAAATATTAAACGGTTCAAAAGTTATTCAAAAAACAAGTTTCTCATTAGAGTCAATGGGAAAAGTTAACAAAAAGTTCGACAGTGTCTCAAATGCAGTTTTTAGTGTCGCAATTGTCGCAAATGACCTCTGTAGTGTCATGAGTCAGCCATTTCTTTTCAGTTAGTGGTCACAGAAATGCTTGTTATTTAAATTTGGGACCCTCTAGTGACATAATTCTTTTTGTGTTCACCTAGTCGGACCCTGAGAATGCTAGCCATGTCTTTTTTGGGGCTTAAACACCCCAGAAATATGTTTTTAAAATTTTTGTAAACTGTAGTGTTGCAAAATAGTGTTGTACTTGAGACAGTTTTGTGATATTTTTTGCAAAAGTGTCATGATTTGCTACACTACTTTGCGACACTAAGGCCAAAATAACAGGAATTCTTTGCCACCCTGCTGCAAAAGAATGGCTTGGTCTTTTGAGCTGAAATCAGGTTGGAAGAAAGCCAGCATCCCAGAGATATGCCTTTTGGTGGTTTGGTGACAATATATTACAGGGATGCAAAGTTACGCTACTTCGAAATTGACACTTTTTCCCATAGACTAACATTACTGGTTACTGGGGGTACTGGGGGTTACTAGTGGGGTACCACAGGGTTCAGTATTGGGTCCAGTCCTTTTTAATGTCTTCATCAGTGACATTACAGAGGGACTGGAAGGAAAAGTATGCCTTTTTGCAGATGACACAAAGCTCTGCAAAAGGGTTGATACACAAGGAGGCGTGGAAAGGATGAAAAGGGACTTGGCAAGGCTGGAGGAATGGTCGAAGTATGGCAGCTAGGATTCAATGCAAAGAAGTGCAAAATAATGCACCTGGGAAACAAGAACCCAGGGGAAGAATATACAATTTGTGGGAGGTAGTAACAACAACAAAAAGGAAAGGGACCTGGGGTAATCATATCAGATGACCTTAAGGTTAGCAAGCAATGTGAGAAGTCAGTAGGAGGGCTGGGGGTATACTGGGATGTATAGGAAAGGCATCATCAGCAGAAAACAGGAAGTTTTATCCCTCTGTACAGACAGTTGGTGAGACCCCATCTGGAGTACTGTGTCCAGTTCTGAGACCCCATCTCCGCAAGGACATAGGCAGGATAGAGGCAGTCCAGAGGAGGGCAACTAAAATGGTGCAGAGTCTGCAAGAAGCAGATGAGGAGAGACTAAAGGAGCTTAGTATGTATACCCTTGAGGAAAGAAGGGAGAGGGGACATGATAGAAATTTTAAGTACCTCAGTGGAATCAACAAAGTCCAAGAGGGTAGCATCTTTCACAAAAGAGACTTGCAAGAACAAGGGACACAATTTAAAAGATAGAAGGGAGGGCAGTTCAGGGGCAATGTGAGGAAGTATTATTTCACAGAGAAGGTAGTGGATGCATGGAACAGCCTTCCTGAGGAGGTTGTGGGGTCTAAAACTGTGGGAGAATTCAAGAATGCATGGGACAGACATAAGGCGATTCTTGTGTGGGGTAGGAAGAAATAGGCTGTTGGCTAACTAGGATCTGCGGCCTATCCTGTAGGTAGGGAAATGGGCAGACTAGATGGGCCTAGCGGTCCTTATCTGCCATCAAAGTCTATGTTTCTATTACAGCAGCTGCCATGCCTTTCAGGGCCTGAACCTCAGAAATGCTTCGAGATACGGACTTTTTGTAGGAAAAATGCTTAGCCACTCAAGTGCAAAACTAGTCAGGAAAGTCATAATTTATATGACATTTTAATTTAATTTAGTATTTCAAGTGATCATTTTCTGCTCTGAGGCCCATTATTATGCATACATTCTTTGCATTCACTGTGTTTCTCTATGCAACTGTTGGTGAAAAAAAGGATGTGCACTTTCGTTACTGTCACAGTTAGCGTTCCCACTTGCATTTCTGTAACCGTTTGCATCAGTGTTCCCATCTACACCACTGTGTGTGTTACCCTTTGCGTTTTTGTTTGCCCTTGCATTTGCGTTACTGTTACCATTTACATTTCCATTACTGTTTCTGTTTGTGTTTCATTTTTGCAGCACCGTGTGCATTACCATTTGCATTTGCATATGCACTTCCATTTGCATTTCCTTTGGCGTCATCGTTGCTGTAACTGTTAGCATTTGCATTTCCTATTGTGTACCATAACCATGTGCATTACCATTTGCATTTCTGTATGCGCTTGGATTTACGTTTCCGTTTGTGTTACCATTCCATATACAGGTATACAGTAAAATAAGGATACTAGTATACTGTCTCAAAAAATAAGGAAATTCATTGCAAAAAACTTAGTTAATGCATCAGTTAGGGTTGATATTATAGCAACAAAAGTCAGGAAATTCAGTGTTAGGGTTCCCAACCCTACAAGTCCACCACACTCCCCACCCTCCACATGCCAACGCCATGTGCGCTACCCTTTGTGTTTTCGTTTGCACTTGCATTTGCGTTACTGTTAACATTTGCGTTCCCATTACTGTTTTTGTTTGGGTTTTGTTTTGCATCACCATGTGCATTACCATTTGCATTTGTGTATGCACTTCCACTTGCATTTGCATTTCCTCTGGTGTCATCGTTGCTGTTACCATTAACATTTGCATTTCCTATTGTGGTACCGTGACCATGCGCATTACCAGTTGCATTTCCATATGGGCTTGCATTTCTATTTCTGCTTGTATTACCATTCCCATCTACGTCACCATGTGCATTACCCTTCGTGTTTTCATTTGTGCTTTCATTTACATTACTGTTAAACATTTGCATTTCCATTACTGGTTTTGTTTGCATTTCCTTTTGCATCACCTTGTGCATTTCCATTTGCGTTTGCATACACGCTTCCAATTGCTTTTGTGTTTCTGTTTGTGTTTTCTTTGGTGTCATCGTTGCTGTTACCATAAGTGTCTGCATTTCCAATTACATTACCATACCCATGTGCATTATGGTTTGCGTTTCTGTACATGCTTGCATTTGCTTTTCTTTTTTCATTAACATTTACACTTGTGTTTGTATTACCATTTGCATTATCGTTTATGTTTGTGTCACCATGTACATTAGCATTTGCGCTTGCATTTGTGTTGCCATTTCTTCACTATTTATAGTGCACATTTTCAAAAAGAAGGGAAATTCATGGCACAAAAATTATGTTTAATGCATCAGTTAGGGTTGTTCCACAGTGAAAAAAATGAGGAAATTTGATGTTAAGGCTCCCACCCCCTTGCACCCACCCTCACCACCCACCCCAACAACAGGCATCGGGGTATGCATTGGGGTCATCAGTCCTAATTCTCACCCTTTCTCCTATACTGTACCACCTCAGCTTGTTTGCACATGGGATGGGGTGAGAGTTATATATATATATATATATATATATATATATATATATATATATATATATATATATATATATATATATATATATATATATATTCTTAGCTATATTAAGGATTGAGTAGGCACTTTAATGTTAAACCTCAAATTTTGTGAATTAATAACTTTGCAACCATTCAACAGATTTGCACAAAATTTGGTATGCATGGTGTGGCATGGTAGGTCTCTTGATTTGACAAGTTGCATTTGGTTCGGCATACGGTTTTTGAGCAGCAAAATGCCAAAAAAATTCACTTTTCACTGGGTTTGGGGGTGAATTTTGTTTGTGGTGCTGCATGGCCACTGTGTGATCTGCCAGTTTGAGACCTGCCACATAGAAAGAGTGTGGATCAAGGAATATGCCACCTTTTGTTTGGTGATAAAATATTAATCCATTCAAAAGTTATTAAAGTTTTAAGTTCCCATTATAAGTCTATGGTAAAATTAATATGTATGATTAGTGAAAAAAGAATGGGGTTCTGGCCATCTGGTCTCACCGCATGGTCAAAGAATTTGCAGGCTCATGGCCAAAAAATGGTCGGCCATCAGAAATTTATCGGCCTCAATGACTGCCATTTTGTTTTCAGTTTGCGGTCGGAAGAAAACAAATATCTCAGCTCATAGGTAACTTCTGAAGTAAATGAAGGATGAGTGTTGTTCAGGGTACTCTCCTCTATCGACCCATGCCTCTGGTTTCCTTTAGTTGTGTCAAAAAATAGAGTTTTAATGTTTTAAAATCTTAGGTTGCAGCTTGCTAACGATTTTTGGCCATGAGCTTGCAAAATCTTCGGCTGCAAGATAATTTTTGGCCATGAGCTTAGTCCACCAGGGGATGACCAGATTTACTGGACCAGATGTCCATAGGGAAGACCAGATGGCCTGAATTTGGGATGTCCAGATGTCCACTCACAGCTGATTATTTTGCAGCCTTTAGGTGCTGGAAAATTTATTTGTTGTGGAGATATTGGGTGATGTAGTTGACGTTTTTCCCCATAGAATTATGCATGGTGCTATTGGCTTGCAATTTATAGGGTAGGTAGCCCTAGATCCATGGAAGTGCCTTTCAGTGGTTTGGTGTGTAAAACTTAAACAGGTGTGGCATTATGCCACTTCAAAATTAGAAAATTTAATTTGTTCCACTTTAATAACTTTTGAACCATTTGTGCGATTTGCCTGAAATTGGGAAAGTAGAAAGAGTAATCATAGATCTTTGACTGTGACAATTTTTGTGTCAGTAGGACATATGGTTGTGGAATCGTAGTGCTTGCTCATTATAGTCAATGGGAAACTATATGTGCATTGTGAAAACAATGGAAAGCACATTTTTGGGTGTGCAGAAAGATCCCATTATAAGGTATAGGACAGCTCAAAAGGTATGGCAGATGTATATTTTTATGCAGT
The DNA here is from genome assembly GCA_016271365.2 of Neoceratodus forsteri. NCBI lineage: Eukaryota > Metazoa > Chordata > Ceratodontiformes > Ceratodontidae > Neoceratodus > Neoceratodus forsteri. Next base: position 320,405,913 of record CM028134.1, read on the forward strand.
AATGGGTAATGTGGTTTGGGCTCCATGCTCCCACCAATACATGTGGTTCACTACTTATATTATGATGTTATGCAGAAATGTGAAAGTTGGTGTTAACGTGAAGCCTGAGGGCCCCATGCTCCTATCAGCAGTGAAAAATGCAAGCAATGAATAATGCATTTCAGTGACTTACGTTGGGTTGTATGCATGGGTGCTGGGCTGTGATGGTGCCCTTTGAAGATTTCATGAAAAAATCTTGCACCATTCAATGGTTATGCCATTTTTTGGTCTTCCATTATAGTCAATGGGAAAATATATATGTGCATTGCGAAAAGAATGGCAATTAGATTTTTTGGTCCACAACAAGAATCATTTGAGTGGTTTCAGATTGCTTTGTGTACATGGGTCCTGGACTGTGGTGCTGCAGTTTGAAGAATTCAAGAAAAAATCTTGCTCCATTGAAAAGTTATGCCATTTTTTGTCTCCCATTATAGTAAAAGGGAAAATATTATGTGCACTGTGAAAAGATTTGTTCATTCAGCAACATTTCTACACAACATTGTCCAGGGTGTTTCTTTCTCTGACACTCTGTTGTGCCATTGTATTGTGTTACTGGGCCCATATTTTCTGGGTGCCAAGTCCTGGTGCCACAGATGTGTGTTTTGGCACGATATTGCCCCTATATTTAGGGTTGGGTAGGCACTTTAATGTTAAATATCATATTTTGCACATTAATAACTTTGTAACTGTTAAATGGATTTGCACAAAATTTGGAATACTCACTCTGGTTGGTAGCTTTCTTGATGTACCAATTTGCATTTCAGTCGAACATATGGTTTTTGTACAGCGAAGCACCAAAAATGCACTTTTTGCCAGTTTTGTGCACATTTTTGCCCATGGCGCTACGTGGCCATTATGTGGATAATTGGTTTGAAACTTGGGAAGTAGAAAGCGCTTGGTTCAGAGAACATGCCACTTTTTGTTTGGTGAAAAAAAGATTAATCCATTCAAAAATTATAAAGGTTCAAAGTTGCCCCCCCACAGTCAAAGAATTTTCAGCCGCCAGATCTGCCATTTTAAAGCATTTTCAGCCGCGAGGTTCGCCATTTTGTTGTCACTTCGAGGTCAGAAAAAATGTTGTAGTTTTCTCTGTGGGTAACTTTTGGGGCAAATGAGACATGGGTTTTGTTCAGAGGGACCTCCTCTATCAAACCATGCCTTTGGTCTGCTTCAGTTTTGTCAAAAAATAGAGTTTTTAACATTTCTATTCTTCATTCGTGGCTCACTAACAATTTTCAGCAGCGAGTATTCAAATTTATCGGCCGCAATCTTTGTCTGCGAGTGTATGACCAGATGGCTGGCTTGGGAATGACCAGATGGCTAGAATTTGGAATGACCAGATGTTTTTTCGCAGCTGAAAATCATCTTAGGCCATGGCCAATTATTTTGCAGCCTCGCAGTCAAAGAATTTTAAAAGGTGTTCAAACTTTAAAATTAAATATCTCTTAAATGGTTTGGCCTTTTTACTTGAAATTTGGAAGGTGTTGAGGGGATGTCCTAGAGATGGGAATTATGCTCTTAGGTGCTGGTAAGTTAATTCATTGTGGAGATATTGAGTGACATAATTGACATTTTTCCCCATAGGATTATGCTTAGTGCTATTGGCTTGCAATTTATAGGATAGGTAGCCCTAGTGCCACGGGAGTGCCTTTCAGTGGTTTGGTATGTAAAACTTAAACAGGGGCAGCATTATGCCACTGTGAAATTTGAAAATGTCATTTGTTCCGCTTTAATAACATTTGAACCGTTTGTGCCATTTACCTGAAATCTGGAATGTAAAAAGATTCAGCATAGATCTTCAACTGTGACAGTTTTCATTTTGGTGGCACATACAGTTGCAGAATCATAGTGCGTCCTCATTCTAGTCAATGGGAAAGTATATGTGCATCATGAAAACAATGGTGAGCACATTTTTCGATGTGCAGAAAGATCCCATTATAAGGTACAGGACAGGTTAAAAGGTACGGTAGATGTATATTGTTATGCAGTAATAGGCAATGTGATCAGGCCCCGCACTCCCACCAATACATGTGGTTCACTATTTATAGTATGATGTTAAGCAGAAATGTGCAGGTTCCCACCAGCAGTGAAGAATGCATTTCAGTGGCTTCAGATTGGGTTGTATGCGTGGGTACTTTGTTGTGCTGGTGCCTTTTGAAGATTTCTTGAAAAAATCTTGTTCCATTCCAAAGTTATGCTGTTTTTCTGGTCTGCCATTATAGTCAATGGGAAAAATATATATGTGCATTGTGAAAACAATGACAATCACATTTTTTGGTGTGCAACAAGAATGTATTTGAGTGGCCTCAGATTGTTTTGTATACATGGGTGGTGGGCTGTGGTGCTACTGTTTGAAGAGTTCATGAAAACATCTTGCTCCATTCAAAAGTTATGCTATTTTATGGTCTCCCATAATAGTCAATGAGAATATGAATATATGTGCAATGTGGAAACAATGGCAATCACATTTGTTTCTGTGCAACAAAAATGCATTTCAGTAGCTTCAGATTGGTTTGTATGCATGGGTCCTGGGCTATGCAGCTGCCATTTGAAGATTTCATGCAAAAATATTAATCTGTTGAAAAGTTATGCCATATTCTGTCTTCCATTATAGTTAATGGGAAAATATATATGTGCACTGTGAAAGGATTTGCTAGTGCGGCAACATTTCTGCACAACATTATCCAGGGTGCTTCATTATCTGACACTCTATTGTGCCATTGTATTTTGTTCCTGGGACCATATATTTGCAGGGTGCCAAGTCCTGGTGCCACAGATGTGTTTTGGTGGTGCTTCTGATGCTTTCATCATGACAACATTTTCTTGCCATGAAAACATTTAATGATTGTGATAAAAAAATGTTTTAACTTTTTATTGATAGGTTTTATGACATTGTGTTATTCATAAGCACTCTGAGTATAGCCATACAACATACAGGTATCAAACATTGGCAATAAGCAGATTGATAAGCCTATACTATAGTTGATACAAGATATGGGGGTATATCCAGTATTTAAAATAATTAATCTATAACATCAACACTTGAGACAGAGCTGCCAGTGTTATAACTGAACTAACTCAAAGTCTGTTACATAAAAAATAAACTCAAAATCAGGTCACCTTGACCTATATAGTAGATTCATTAATGAAACAAAACTCCAGTCTCTCAGTACAGCTCCCCAAACATTCATAAATTTCCCCAACATGGGCATCATTCCAGATCTCAGAGGAGACACTTGTAAAAAAAATCACATTCAGATTATTAACATCAAAAACTTAAATACAAAACATTTGGTGTAACCATATAAATTTGTAAGGTTCTTGTTAATTATTAATTATCCCACTGTCGTACAGGTTGGGGGTTTAGTCGACAGGCAGTCGAAAGTATAAGTTGAGTTTCTCATCCAAAACTAAATATAAGGTTGAAAACCTTAATGTGGAGAAATATTAGCCTCTCCCGAAGATATTTAATGAGTCTGTGTCCCACAACAATGTCCCCCTCCTCTTTAATCCAGTGGGCAATTATCAGCAAGCAAGACTTACTAAGCTAAAAATTGTTCAAGTGTCCCCCATCTCGGATTCTGAAGACAAGCTTCCCTCTCTTGTCGCTCTCTCCACTTCCAGTTGGTCCAGAATTTAACTGCTTCCTTGGGATCTTTGTAAATATAAGATTTCCTGTCCACTGATACATGCAGGCATGCTGGTATTATCATGCTATTCGGTACCTCCATCTCTCTCAACCTATGGCGAACTGCATCAAAGGCCTTAAGCTTCATGCAGGTAGAGTATGATAAGTCAGGAAATAAAAGTACTTTCACTCCATCCATCATTATCTCCCCTTTCGTCGTGCTGCATTTAAAATGTTGTCCCTTGCTGCCACAGAGGTTGTTACCAACATGACTGTTCTCGGAGCCTCAGAAGGACCACCCGCCCTTCTTATATTGACTCTGTAGGCATGGGTTACTGTGGTCTGGATATCTAGTTCTAGAGTTTCCTTTATCCAGGCAATGATGTACCTGAGTAAATCCTCTCCCTCTATCCCTTCCATCAGTACAATAATATAGACATTAGTTGATCAGGTGATGTTCTCTAGATGTTCCAAGTGGGATTTTAGAAGGGCTTGCTCTTTAATACATGTCTCTGGCATTGCCTTAGCATGTTCTACTGACCTTTCAGAGGTGTTTGCCATTTCCACCACTGCATCTAACTTCTGCTCAACTTGGACCATCTTTTCATTGTATGCATTCATTTTTTTATTGATTTGCTGCACTGTTTTTGTTAGGGTAGTCAGTGCTTTCTGAAGATATTCCAAAGTCATGGGGCCAGCAGCATCTGCACCCTGCTCCACACTTGAGGAAGTTGCAGGCATAGTCTGTGTTTTACACTGCCCCTCTTCGTGGGGCAAAGAAGTTTGCCTTTTGTTTACCGGTTTTTCGACCCATGACATTAAGAAATGGTCAGTACTGCCGTCACTCTATCAGGAGTCCACTAGAGAAGTTATAGTGTGCACAGGTAATTATTTTTGGTAAAATTGGAACCGGTTTTGGATGTCCTCAGGGAGCTCACCAAGATTGCAACCTTTCAGCTAGGCAGCTAGTCATGCCCCCCCCCCCGTGATAACATTTTTTGATCACAATCACATCCTCATTATCTCAGGAACAGTGTGGTCTTTTTACTTGAGATTTGCAGGGTGTTAAGGGGATGTCCTAAAAATGATAATTATGCTGTTTAGGTGTTGGGAAATTAATTGGTTGTAGAGATACTCAATGTGTTTGACACATTTTTTCACAGTGGCAACATTTTTGTTCCCGTGGCAAGATTTTTGCACAACATTGTACAGGCTGTTTCTTTCTCTGTCACTCCATTGTGCCACTGTGTTGTGCTCCTGAGCCCATATTTGCAGGATGCCAAGTGCTGGTGCAGCAGATGTGTGTTCTGGTGGTGTTTTCAATGCTTTTATCATGACCAGATGGCCAGTCGTGGCCAAAGATTTTGTTAGGTGGCAACATTTTTTGTTCCTGCAGCTACATTTCTGCACAACATTGTCTCTGGTGTTTCTTTCTCTGTTATTCCATTACATCACTGTATTGTGATGCTGGGCCCATATTTTCAGGGTACCAAACCCTGGTGCCGCAGATGTGTGTTTTGGTGGTGTTTTCAATGCTTTTATCATGACCAGATGGCTACTCATGGCCGAAGATTTTGTTAGGTCATGGTTGAAGCTCGCGGTCAAAGATTTTCTCATGAAAGAAGACATTTTTAAAGATTTAAAAACATTGAAATTGCATATCTCAGGAATGGTTTAGTCTTTTTACTTGAAATTTGGATGGTGTTAAAGGGATGTCCTAGAGATGTTAATAATGCTGTTTAGATGTTGGGAAATGAATTTGTTGCTGACATATTGAATGACATATTTGATTCCTACCAATATATATGTGTCTTACTACTTATATTATGCTATTATGCAGAAATGGGCAAATTGGTGGCACCCTGCTCTTCCGCCAATACATGTTTTTTTTGTAGTTATAATACATTTTCTCAAAAAGTAAGGACATTCTTTGCAAAAAACTACATTTAAGGCATCATTTAGAGTTAAAGCAGAAAAAGCCATCAAATGAGAACATTAGGGTTGCCCCCAACCCCCCCAACTGCCATCCACCACAGACTGATAGATGATGGGGTGTGTCGTTGGGGTTGTGAGGCCTACATTTCACCCCATTCTCCTTTACTATAGCATATCCACCTGCTTACACATGGAATGGGGTGAGACATAAGTTTCACAACCCCAACGACACACCATTGTCTGACAGTCTGTGGAGGATGGTGGTTGGGGGGTTGGGGCAAACCTTATATTCTCATTTCCTGGCCTTTTCTGTTTTTACCCTAAATGATGCATTAAACGTAGTTTTTTCAAAGAAAAAAATTATGTATATATGTATATATATATAAATATATGTATCTATATATATAGATGTATATATAATATCTATATATGTATATATATTATAGCAGCACAGTAGCGCTACCACAGTTAGGGTAGAGGAGTCATTTACATGTTAAAACTAAAGGTTTGCACCTTATTCACAACCGTTCAACAGATTTGCCTGAAATTTGGAATACATGATCAAGAACCATATATCTTGGGATCTGCCAACTTTCGTACTGTTCAGATATACGGCTGCAGCGTTATTAAGCCTAATCTGTGTGCGCATTTATACTTTTTTTAATTCTTTGCTCATCCCTACAGGTTGCACGGTTTGCATGACCAGTCTGAAAACTTCAGGGAACATGTGACCGGGATCCCCAATGTGCCTTTTGAAGATTTCATGAAAAAATATTAAACGGTTCAAAAGTTATTCAAAAAACTATTTCCCATTACAAGTCAATGGGAAAAGTTACAAAAAGTTCAACACTTTCGAAAATGCAGTTTTTACTTTCGCAAACGGCCCTTTAACTTTTGCAAATCCACCATTTTGTTTGAAGTTGGTGATCAGAAAAATGCTTGGCAGTTAAATTTGGGACCCTCTAGCAATACAATTATTTTTGTGTTTACCTAGTCGGACCCTGAGGATGCTAGGCATGTCTTTTTTGGGGGGTTAAACACCCCAGAAATATGTTTTTTAAAATTTTTGTAAACTGTAGTGTTGCAAACTAGTGTTGCACTTCCGACACTTTCATGATTTTTTTGCAAAAGTGTTGTGATTTGCGACACTACTTTGTGACACTAAGGTCAAAATAACAGGAATTCTTTGCCACACTGCTGTAAAAGAACGGTTTGGTCTTTTGGGCTGAAATCTGGAGGGAAGAAAGCCAGCATCCCACAGATGTGCACTTCATGGTTTGGTGACAATATATTACAGGGATGCAAAGTTACGATACTCCGAAATTGACATTTTTTCCCATAGACTAACATTACAGCATCTGCCATGCCTTTCAGGGCCCGTATCTCGGAAATGTTTCGAGATACGGACTTTTCATAGGAAAAATGCTTAGCCACTCAGGTGCAAAACTAGTCAGGAAAGTCATAACTTATATGACATTTACATTTTTTTTTTCCACGTTGTACAGTTCCTGAGATATAAGCAATTTAGTATTCCAAGTGCTCATTTTCTGCTCCGAGGCCCATTATTATGTATATATTCTTTGTATTCACTGTGTTTCTCTATGCAGCTGTTGGTGAGGTTAAACACCCTAGAAATAAGTTTTTCAAGTTTCTGGATAAAGTACTTTTGCAAAGTAGTGTCGCACTCACGAAAGTGTCGCAAATTTTTGTGAAAGCTTTCACAAATTGCAACACTACTTTTCCAGGCTATGGCAAAATGACAGCAATTTTTTGCCACCTTGCTGCAAAAGAATGGTTTGGTCTTTTGGGCTGAAATTTAGAGGAAACTCAGCCAACATCTCACAGCTGTGCTTTGCAGTATCTTGGTGAAAAAATATTACAGAGCGGCAAAGTTACAGCACTCCAAAGCTGATGCTTTTTCCCATAGGATAACATTACGGCATCCGCTGCATTACAGGAATCCCTTGCCACCCTGCTGCAAAATAACGGTTGGGTCTTTTGGGCTGAAATTTGGAGGGAAATAAAACAACATCCCACTGATGTGCCTTTTGGAAGTTTGGTGAAAAAATATTACAGGGCGGCACAGTGAAGGCACTCTGAAGTTAATGCTTTTTCCCATTGGATAACATTACGACGCCCGTCATGCCTTTCGGGCCCCTTATCTCAGAAACGGTGTGACTTTTCGTCACAAAAATGCTTAGCCCCCTAATGAGCAATAAGTACAAACCTAGCCAGGAAAGTCATCATTCATATGAAATTTACATTTTATTCTATGTCGTACGGTTCCTGAAATATAAGCAATTTAATATTCCAAGTCCTCATTTTCTGCTCCAAGACCCATTGTTATGTATACATTCTTTGTTTTCACTGTGTTTTTCAATGCATTTTTTGGGGAAAAGAAGGGTGTGCCCTTACGTTACTGTGCTAGTTAGCATTTCCAGTTGCATTTCCTTTACCGTTTGTGGCACCATTACCGTCTATGCCACCGTGTGCTTTACGGTTTGCATTTTCACTTGCGTTTGCAATTCTGTGTCGTTTGGTGTTATTGTTGCTGTTACCATTACCAGTTTCATTTGCAATTGCAGTACCATCCATGTGCGTTACGGTTTGCATTTTCATACTCGCTTGCATTTCTGTTTCGTTTCTGTTTCCTTTGGCATTATTTTTGCTGTTACTGTTACCATTTGCATTTACAATTGCAGTACCATGACTGTGCACATAACGGTTTGCATTTCTGTACTCGCTTGAATTTGCATTTCTCTTTTCTTTGGCATTATTGTTGCTGTTATTGTTACTATTTGCTTTAACAATTGTGGTTCTGTGACCATGCACGTTACGGGTTGCGTTTCCTTATGTGCCTACATTCCTGTTTCCATTTCTGTTTCCTTTGTCACTTTTCTTCATGTTAACTTTACCATTTGCATTTACTATTGCGGTACTGTGGCTGTGCACATTACGGTTTGCATTTACATGTGTGCTTGTGTTCACGTTTTCGTTTCTGTTCCCTTTCACGTTCTTTTTGCTGTGACACTTAACATTTCCATTTAAAATACCACTGCCATCACTGTTCATGTTACCAGTTGTGTTTTCGTATGTGCTTCAATGTCCGTTTGGAACACTGTTCTCTTTGGCATCACTTTGAGCTTGCATTTCTATTAATGTTTCCTTTACCATTCACGTTTCTGTTACCATGTGTGCCACTGTTGGCACTTCTGTTTGTGTTGCTGTTCCTGTTACTATATCACAAGACATCACATGGTGGGAGTGTGGGGCTCAAAGGGCCCCGCGGTCCTGCCACTGCATTACTTTCACTATTTGTCATCATCATTCTCAAAAAGAAGGTAAATTAGAGGCAAAAAACTCCATTTAATGCATCAGTTAGGGTTGTTCCACAGTGAAAAATGTGAGGAGATTCAGTGTAAGGGTTGAAAACCCCCCTTGGTCCCAATCACCCCAACTGGCATCGAAGTGCCAGCGTTGGGGTCCTCGATAACTCTCACCCCATTCTCCTATACCTCTGCTTCTTTACACATGTGATGGGGTGAGAGTTAGGGCGATGACCCCAGTGCACACCCAATGTGTTGGGGGTGAGTACTGAATTTCCTCACTTTTGTCACTGTGGAACAACCCTAACTGATGCATTCAATGGAGTTTTTTGCCTGTAATCTATATATACATATATATATATATATATATATATATACACACACACATATATATATATATATTATAGTGCCACTGTAGTGGTGCTACAGTTAGGGTTGAGTAGCCACTTTATTGCAAAACCTAAAATTTTGCACCTTAATAACTTTTCCACTGTATAACAGATTTGCCTGAAATTTTGTATATGTGGTCTGGTACCATAGATCTATGGATCTGCTAAGTTGTGTTTTGGTTGGAGAGTTGGGATGCATGACCTTATAGCAGACCTCAGCATCTCTTGGTCTGTGGAGGAGGGGTAGGGTGATTGGGGGGTCAAGGTCTGGTAACCATAACATCGCATTTCCACACTTTTGTCACTGTGGAAACAACCCTAACTGATGCATTAATGGAGTTTTTTGCAATGAATATGTGTGTGTGTGTATATAGATATATATCTCTAAATATATATATATATATATATATTTACATACATACACACACACAATAGTGCCTGTATAATAGGGTTGAGCAAGCATGTCTATGTTAAACTCAAATCTTTGCACCTTAATAACTTTGCCCCTTTTCACTCAATTTACATGACATTTTGAAAGCACAGCCTTTGTGCAAGGATCCTTTTTTAATTTTTTTTAATTTTTATACTTTATTTTTTATTCAGAAAGAAAAATAAAATCATTTTTAATAAATATATTAGTAATTTGTCTAGAAAAATATGATTTTGAAACTTTAATATCTCCAAAAGCATACATTTTTCTTATTTTTTGATGGGTTAAAAAGTAACAATCACAAGTAAGTTTTTAATAAAAAAATGTTAATTAAATGAAATTTCAAAAAGTTGTATGCTCCAGGCTTTTACACCCTTATATCAAATTCTCATAAAAAGAGGATCTCTTGAGCCTGTAAATTTAATTTAGATCAGTTCAGGAGAGGCAAAGTTACAGAGGTGCAAATAACCACAAAAGTCTAAATTTCTGAAAATCTTTTAAGACTTTTTGCCACCCAAAACTAAAAAAAAATAGGAGGCTTTGAAACCTGAAACTTTCAGGTTTGATAGAGGTTGGTTCAAGGTATATGTCTTTATGGTTGTTAGGTCCAGTTGTTAAGTAGTTTTTAAGATATTTAATAAACATCTTCTGTTTCTGAGCATGCACAGTTCAACAAATCAATGTTCTATTCATAACTGAATTTTTGAGAAAGCAGCAGTCTGTACTATATGACACAGCTGTTATTAATAAATGACAGCTGTGTCATATAGTGTAGGCTGGTGCGGTCATGACTCATAGGTCAGGGATGGGGCTACTGTCATTGTAAACCCACCAGCCTGACTGCAGCTTAATTTAACTGTTACAGTATTTGCACACCCAGGACCCCAATCCATGGTGGCAGTGTCCTTATTTATTTATGTTTGTTTTTTTTCTTATTGTTATCTGACAATGGCATGCCCCCCTATATCGGATGTTTCCTCCCATGCAGCCCCTTGTTTATTATCACTGCAGACATCAGAGGGCCCAATCCCCATGTCATTTTTACACCCCTTCAGCAGTGTGTGACACTGGGGAGCCCACCATCAGTGTCCTGAAATATTGTTATTTCATTTAATATTTCCCTGAAAAGAAAAAATGTCCTGAGATGCTTATTTTACTCTTTTTTATTTGAAAAAAGATAAAGTCCCTTGTTGTCCCCCCTCCCATAACCCAGCCTTCCCACTGAGCACACACCACCACCACCTTTACCCTATACTTACCTCCAGAGGTTGATGTAATCTTCTGTGTACTGAGATACATATGACACAGTTGTCTTTAATAAATAAGAGCTGTGTCATATAGTACTTGCACTATATGACACAGCTGTTTATTAAAGACAGCTGTGTCATATAGCGCAAGCTGGAGTTGTTGTGACTCATAGGTCAGGGACTGGGCTACTGTAATTGTAGACCCACCAGCCTGACTGTGCCTACTGAAACTGTTATCTGCACACCAGGGGCCCCAAGTCCCAGTGGCAATGTATGTATTTATTTAATTATTATTTTTTTAATTTTAAATCTTATATTATTCTTATCTGACACCAAGATGCCCATCCCACCATGCTGGATGCCCCCCGCCCAATGCAGCACCTTGATTTATTGCCATTGCTGACATTAGGGGCCCAATTCCAACGTTGGCATGTACATCCCATCCCCCAGCAGTATGTGACATGGGAGCCCACCCCCAGTGTCCTGAAAGAGTGTTATTTCATTTAATATTTCCCTGAAAAGAAAAAAAAAGTCCTGTGATGTCTTTTTTGCTTTGTTTACCTGAAAAAAGAAAACAGTCCTTTGTCATCTCCCACATTTCCCTCTTGCAACCCAACCCTCCCACTGAGCACCCCCCACCCCACACCTCCCTTACCCTATACACACCTCTGGAGGTCAGTCAATGTTATCTTCTGTGGACCGGTACATGTCTGCACTATTTAAAGCTGAACCTCAAACTGAGGAATACAGGTAAATGCCATATAATGTTTTTCAATGGTGTTTTGAACTTCTGTAGATATCTTTGCCATTTTTTCAAATTTGTTCACCAAACTTTCATCATGGTCTTTTTGGGACATCACCTCATGAACGCTGACACTGTGGTTTTGTTGATGATCCCCAGAAGGTGATTTTGCAGTCACTGAATGAAATCACCATTCAGGACCAATTAACAAAATGACAGTGCCAGTGTTCATGAGGTGGTGTCCCAAAAAGCCCATGTTGACAATTTGGTGAAAAAATTCCTAAAAATGGCCATGTTATGAGTGTGTGATATGCAGTTTCTGCTTTGGTGATTTACAATATTTTGACTTCAGATTTTCAGTATATCCATTTCTTCACATCACCTCATGAAGAGTACAGCTGTCATTATTCACATGCTGTTTAAAGTGTTTTTGCACCTGTGGTATGGAATGGCATTTCAGCATGGATTTGAAAATGTTCACCTATTGGGTTTATGAGGTGGGGTCATAAGAAGAACATGTTGAAAGTTTGGGGTCAAAATATTAAAAAAACAAAGAATTTATTAAGCAACATTGATGGCAGAGATGTCCATTGTACCATACATCTAGGGAACACACTGCCTTACCCTGCCAGTGAGCAGAGTTCAGGTGTGAATTCAGTGAGCCAGTTTACTGGGTCAAGGCTGATGGGGAAGGTGCTGCAGCATGCAGCACCAGTAACAGCCTGGGTAGGGACAGAGCAGTGTTTTGGAGCAGACACCACACCTGTGGTGGGTCAGGAAACCTTACCCACAAGGTATCAAGATGTATGCTGGGGTCTGCAGGGCAATGCACTGTATCATGACTGTCTCCAATATTGTATTTAGCTCATTTTGTGCAGGTCCCAAAAGGATCTGCACAAATGAGGATACAGTTCAACTATCACAAAAAGAAGGGAAATTCTTTGCCAAAAACTACATTAATGTGGACATTAGGGTTGAAAAAATGCAAAGTGTACAAAGACAGGAAAGAAAAAGTATTGGCAAATCAATGGTGGGGTCTTACTTGGGGTTGTCATCCATAATGCCCACTCCTACTCTGGATCAGACAAGGTCAAACATGATGTCTTCAAACAGGGCCTGTAATGACCTCAGTGAAGAAAGCTCTGACAGATTATGTTGGCCATACTGTATCACTATGAGGCACTAGGTTGGAGCTGTATCTTATGCTTTGGACAGGAGGCTACAGGCTGGGGGAGTGGGCATTCGGTTTGACAACCCCAAGTAAGACCCCACCACTGATTCACCAATACTCTGGAGACCCAAATCCCTCATGTTTTTTAATTTCCAATTTTTGTATTTTTACAACCCTAATGCCTGCGTTAACGTTGTTTTTTTTTTTTGGAAAGTATATGTGTGTGTATATAAATATATATATATATATATATATAGTCATTGCAAAAAACTTTGTTAATGCATCAGTTAGGGTTGCTTACTCAGCGACAAAAGTGAGGAAATTTGACATTAGGATTTTCAACCCTAACTCCGAATCCCTCCCCACACACACATGCACAACACACATACAAGCAAGGGATGGTACAACGCAACACAACCAATCAGAAAAAGACACCATAAGGTAACAGAAAGAACATACAACTCTGTAACCATACCACAAGAGGCATCCATCATCATCTTTCAGCAACTGTATCACTTCTGCTGCCATCCCAGTGTCTTCGGGGGTACACCCAAATGCTGTGCAACCATGTAAGATGGCCAGTGCATGAACTCCATGCAGACAGTACAACAGTACCTATAAGTTACGGTAGGATTGCATGGTGAATTGGGATCTGTTCTTCCATCCTTCCATTGAGATACAGCAACACTCTACATATGCCACAGAGGGACCAACGGGTGCTATGTACCCTGCCCTACCATCCCTGCATTAGCATAGTACAACACTATCTATGTGTCACTGTGTCCATATGTCACAGTGTCACCTGATGGTTGTTCATATACTGCACTCCCATCCCTCCATCAAGATGTAAGTACAATACAATCTATATTTCACACTGTCCATATGTTACAGTGAGAATACAGGGTGCTTCATGTTCTGCTGCCAAATTCCTCCATCATCATACTACAACACAGTACATATGTCACACTGTCTATATGTCACAATGACAAACATGCTACATATGGATAGTGTTACACATGGATTGTCTTGTACTATTTCAATAGAGGTATGGTAGTACATGGTCCAAACTACCCTGTGTTCTCACTGTGGCATATGTACAATGTGATATATGAATAGCGTTGCACTATCTTGATGTAGGACTAGGAAGCCAGTGTACCACAATGACACATGAACAGTGTTTTATATGGATTTTAACATACTGTGTTAATCTACTGATGAGAGTGCATGGTCCAAAAGACAGTGCACTCCCAGCTCCACATTGACATAATAGAACAGTGTCTTTATAAAATGTTGGGAACACCAATGGTCAATGTAGGTATTGCAACAGTCTGCACAGATCAGGCATGAAGTGTGGAGTTATTCACCATACAGTCACATTCCTACATGCAGATAGTAGAAGAGTCTACATAGCTAACAGCAGAACCACATGATACTATACATCATGTGCTTCCATACCTCGATCCACACAAAAGAACAGTGTGGATAAGTCACAGTCACACAGTAGGTTGATTTACATACTGCTTTCCTATCCCTCCACAGGTGGACATACACGTGTATCCATCTGTGGAAATGTAAGAGCGTGTGGCCCATATTCTTCAACACATCAAGTTATGAGCAGGTGTAGCAAAACAGTATGAAACAGTCATAACCATCTCATGTTAAAGAACTTTCACCTAAAGTGTTCTACATAGCCTCTTAACACCTGCCCACATCTTTGCACAGCATGTGGGTGTACTCCCATGACACTGGGATGCCAGCAGAAGTGATACAGTTGCTGAAAGATGATGATGGATGCCTCTTGTGGTATGTTTACAGAGTTGTATGTTCTTCCTGTTACCTTATGGTGTCTGTTTCTGATTGGTTGTGTTGCGTTGTACCATCTCTTGCTTGTATGTGTGTTGTGTGCATGTGTGTTGGGAGGGATTTGGAGTTAAGGTTGAAAACCCTAACGTCAAATTTTCTCACTTTTGTTGCTGTGTAAGCAATCCAACTGATGCATTAGCAAAGTTTTTGCAATGAATTTCCTTACTTTTTGAAAAAGTATAATATAATTAGTAAATAACATGTGTTGGTGAAAGCGTGGGGCCCCATTTCTGCATAGATAACCCTGTAGCCATACAGCAGCCCTATAGTGCAAGAAACCCTTGTAACACTAATTTGCCGATATCTCAGGAACCATAACAGCTAAAAAAAAAAATTCAAAGTGTTGTAACCATGACAACAAGTACTGCACGTGACAAATAAAATGACCAAGCCCTTATCTGCATCATTTACGAGATATGGACTTTGAAAAGCACTGGAAAGGCACCCTTTGAGCCCTTGTGACACTAATTTGCCAATATCTCATTAACCGCACAACCCACAACAAAAATTCCACTGCAGGTATAGTCTGTGGTTTTCAGTCTTGTTCCAGCAGGTTAGGCCACCTAAGATGACCTAAACAACCAGTAGCGAAAAGTCTGTATCTGACTTCATTTCCGAGATATGGGCACCAAAAAGCACAATGGGCACCGCAATGTTATCCTATGGGGAAAATCTCAACTTCATGATGGCATGTCTATGGAACCACTTCATTCCCAAACACCTAAGCAGCATAATTCACACCTGTAGGGCATCCCCTCAATACCCTGCAAATTTCAAGTAAAAATACCAAACTGTTCATGAGCAATGCAATGGTAAAGGTTTTAAAATCCTAGTCCTTAAGGTAGCAAAATCCTTGACCATAAGTTCGCGGACTAGGATTTTGACAGATCACAGACCAGGATCACTAGCGAATCATGGACAAATAATTTTTTAATTTTGAAAAGCTATTTTTGGATCAAAACAAGCCAAACCAAAGGCATGGCTTTGTAGAAGGTGTCACAATGAATAAGACCCTTACCTCATTTGGCCCAAAAGTCACCCATAGAGAAAGCTACAACATTTTGTTGTGGAGAAAAATTGAAAAACAAGATGGTGGCTCACAGACAAGGAATTTTCTGGGGGACCAGGATCCTAGACCACGAGCCACAAAATCCTTGACTGTGAGCCCAATCTTTGAAAAATAACCATATAAATCTTTGAGTGAATTGAGCATGCTCAGAACCAGAAAATTAAATATGTAATAACTTTGGAACTGATTAAGTTTTTGTTACCAAACCAATGCTCACTTGTTCCCTGACCCAAACTCTTCCTATATTCCAAATGTCAGACCAAAACACCACATGATGTGGTTACAGCGCCATGGGCAAAAAAGTGTCAAATGTGGAGAAAAATTTGTTTTTTAGCATTTTACTGTACAGAAACTGTAGGTCTGACCAAAATGCAACTTAGCAGATCAGAAGATCTACCATACCAGACAGTGCATTACAAATTTCATGCAAATTCATTGAATGGTTGCAAAGTTATTAACGTGCAAGCTCATGGACATGGAATTTTCTGGGGGACCAGGATCCTAGTCCATGAGCTGACAAAATCCTTGACCGTGAGACCAATCCTAGTTCATCAAATATACATATAAGTTTTGGAGTGAACTGAGCATGCAAAGAACTTGAAAATTAAAAATTAAATAATTTTTGAACCGATTGATATTTTTTTAACAAATCAATGCTAGGTGGTTCCTTGACCCAAACTCTTTCTATGTGAACGCTGATTGTTATGTTTACCTAGTTGGATCCTGAAGATGCTAGACATATCTTTTTGGTGGGTTTAAATCCCCCAGAAATGCATGTATAAAACTTTTTGAAAAATACTTTAGCAAAATACTTTCATGAATGCAAAAGTTTTGTGAGGTTTTCTCACGAAACTTTCATGATTTGAGAAAGTAATTTGCAAAAATACTACCAAAATAACTGCAGATCTTTGCCACCCTCCTGCAAAAAAAAAGGTTGGGTCTTTTGGGCTGAAATTGGTAGGGTAGCAAGCTCTGGTACCACAGATGTGCCTTTAGGTGTTTTTGGTGGCAAAACAGAACAGAAGCCCAAAGTTACAGCATTCCAAAGTTCAGAAATTTTCCCATAGGATAGCATTGCGGCATCCGTGGCGCCTTTCGGGGCCCGTATTTCAAAAACAGTTTGATATAGGACCTTTTGTCACAAAATGTCTTAGTTCCCCCATAGAGGGGGCTAAGCTCTGAAGCAGGTTGGAAAGTCATGGAACCCATGAAATTTTATTTTTTTTCTACCTTGTACGGTTCCTGAGATATTTGCAAATAGCATTCCAACTGCTGATTTTCATGTTTGTAAGTCAGCATTAGGCCCTCACAGTTAGCACTCACAGTGCCTTTCAGTGCCCATATCTCAGAAATGATGCAAGATACGGATTCGAATGACTTTATGTTGCAAGACATACTCACTGTAATGATTACAACGACACTTGAATTTTTTTTTTGTACTTGCTATGGTTCCCAAGATATTGTCAAATTAGTGTTACATGGGTTCCTTGCCCTGTAAAAGTGCTGTATGGATCCATGCTTATGTGTAAGTGGGAGCGCAGTGCCTGGAGGGCTCATGGTCCCACCAACACATACCATTTACGATTCATGTTACACTTTCTCAAAAAGAAGGGAAATTCATTGCTAAAAACTCAGTTAATGCATCAGTTAGAGTTGTTTCCACTGTGACAAAAGTTTGGAAATTTGGTGTTAGGGTGGACACTCCACCACCCCACTCCCACCACCCCATCCTCAAACCCCTAACTACGCATTCCCCCCACCCCCACTCCCCCCACAGACACACATGTAAGACACATGCAAGATTGTAAGACACTATACCAGTCAGTCACATCTGTAAGCACAATAATCAGGACACTATACTCCTTTCACATAACACTATGTAATGAAAAACACATACAGTATGATCGACTCTATACTGCCAGCACAGTATGATGACACATTATTGCTGGCATATCTTTTTCATTAAGTGAAACTTAGTCTGCACAAACATTCTAAATACAGCTTTTTATTTGTCATAATTCAGCGATTGGCTTGCTGCAGGTATCGCAGCAGCCACATAGGCATGTGGTAGCAGTACAGACACACCTGGCACATACATAGTACTATTCACATACTGCTCAGGTATGAAACTAGCACCATCACGTGTTGTAATGCTGCTGCATTAACTGGAAATACTCATTAGCAGCATGTTATATGGTTAGCTTTGAATGTTACTGCACTCTGATGGCAGCAGAACTCATACAGTTGCTACACTATGATAATGGATGTCTCTTGTACTGCTTGCATGTGTCTGTGGGGGGGTGGTGGGGAGAATGCATAGTTATGAGTTTTAGGATGGGGTTGTGGGGGTGGGGTGGTGGGGTGTTAAACCTAATACCAAATTTGCAAACTTTTGACACTGTGGAAATAACCCTAACTGATGCATTAACAGAGTTTTTTGCAATAAAATATATATATATGTGTGTGTGTGTGTGTGTGTGTGTGTGTATATATATATATATATATATATATATATATATATATATAACTGTGTAGACAGCATTCGAGAGACAAAATGTGGCATTCATACACTCAAAAAAAGTTTTATAATTAGGCATGACTCAACCTTAATTTTACTGTGTATATGTGGTAGTTGCATATTACAAGATATAAAGATAGTTCTTTATTTCTAAGTTTGGAAAAATGGCAGCTATTTTTGACATGCAAACTACTTCCGTGGGTAACTCGGTGTCCATTAAGCATTATTTCCCATTTGTAGTAATAAATAAAAGTTTAAAATGCAGTGTCTCTGTCTTCTATTTAAGTGTATTCATTTGCAGCATCTAATGATTTGATGTTATTCCATACATATGTGTTGCTATCTATCCTCCAACGTAGACAGCACTAAAAAAACAAACATGAGGTTACCAAAGTTTCATTACTTCATGCTTATACTGTTTATGCCCCGCCGCCTACATGCCTTTCACACTTAAGCTGGGCATTAAGTAGAAAGATAAACATGAACAAATCACTTGGTTGTTCTTGATGTATTATGTGACCATGTCTGTTGCATATTACTACTGTAGCTAACGAGGACACCACAGTAGTAATACAACATGTGAAGTACAAGGTACAACTTTTATTATTGGCTTATTATCAACCAAACAGCCAATACACATTGATAAGTACCATGCCACATCAGGGGCCATTTTGACATAACTGTAGCTCTACAGAGCCAGACTGAGGAGAGGCCCAACCACAGTTAACAACCAGAAAGCACCCAGTCAAGCAATTTGGTACTGATAAATATAGATGAGGGTGCCACATGATGCTCTCTGGCAACCCCGTGCTGGCCTTTGAGGAGAAAATTATGCCAAAATATCTCACAGGCCCAACCTTAGCTCACCACCACTTGCATCACAGGGATGCCACTGCAGCAGAGTTCATAGATACATAGATACATAGGCAGTGTAAGCAGATAAGGGCCTATGGCTCACCCAGTCTGCTCATTTGAGCTTGTAAGTTCAGTTTAGGTTTTCCTAGAAGTCTGTTACTCCTTACCCCTGACCTCCAGAATTCCTTTATGTCTATCCCATGCATTCTTAAATCCAGTGATTGTCTCAGCCCCCACCACTTCCTCTGGCAGGGTGTTCCACTTGTCCACCACCCGTTCTGTGAAGAAATTCTTCCTCACGTTTCCTCTGTATCATCCTCCCTCCAACTTCACCCCATGCCCTCTAGTTCTGGAACATCTTTTTCACTTAAAAATAGTGTATTCCTACACCCTCTTCCTCCCTGTAAGATACTTGTATGTCTCTATCATATCCCCTCTCTCCCTCTTCTCCTACAGGGAGTACATATTCAGTTCCTTCAACCTGTCCTCATAGGATTTGTGATGCAATCCATGTACCATCTTAGTTGCCCTCCTCTGAACCTTCTCTACTCTGCCTATGTCCTTACGTAAGTAAGGTCTTCAGAACTGTACACTGTACTCCAGGTGGGGCCTCACTAGTGTCTTGTATAGTGGAATTATGACCTCCCTTTTCCTGCTGGTGATGCCCTGCCTATGCATCCCAGCATCCTATTTGCTTTACCTGCTGCCTTGTCACACTGTTTCCCTACCTTGAGGTCATCAGAGATGATAACCCCAAGATCCCTTCCTGCTTGCAGGCTATATCCTACCCCCCAACTGATATATTGTGCCAGGGTTTTTGTGCCCCATATGCATTATCTTGCACTTCTTTGCATTGAATTTCAACTGCCAAACCCTTGACCATTCTTCAAGTTTCTGCAGGTCCCTTCTCATTCTGTCTACACCCTCTGGTGTGTCTACTCTGTTACAGAGCTTTGCATCATCAGCCAACAGTGAAATTCTGCCTTCTAGGTCCTGCGCAATGTCACTGATGAAGATGTTGAATAGGACCAGTCCTAGCACTGATCCCTGTGGTTCCCCACTGGTCACTCTTCCCTCTGTGGAGTGACATCCATTTACCACCACCCTCTGTGTCCTGCCACGCAGCCAGTTACCTACCCACCACACTACTGTCATGCCCACACCCATATTCCCCAGTTTGTGTAATAGTCTTCTATGTGGCACAGTGTCAAAGGCCTTGCTGAAGTCCAGATAGGCCATGTCCACTCCCTCCCTGATCCACCCTAGTCACCCAGTCAAAATTCAATGAGGTTGGTCTGACATGACCTCCCTGGTGAAACCATGCTGCCTTGGGTCCTGTAGTCCATTGACAACCATATGTTCCACCAATCTCTCCTTCAGTAGTTGCTTCCATGATCTTCCCCACTACCGAGGTGAGGCTGACTAGTCTGTAGTTCCCTGCTTCCTCTTTGTTCCCACTTTTGTATAAGGGGACTACATCTTCTGTCCTCCAGTCTTTGGGTATATCCCCTGTTTCCAGTGATCAGCTAAACAGGATAGCCAGAGGTTCAGCCACCACCTCTCTTAGTTCTTTAAGGACCCTGGGCTGCACCCCATCTGGCCCCATTGCTTTATCAACTCTTATTACTTCCAGTTCCTTTAGGACCCTTTCTTGTGTGAAGGGACTTGTGTCCATTTCTGCACCATTCTCACCCCTTGTACTCCCTTCAGACCCTTTACCCTCCTCTTCCTCAGTAAAGACTGAGCAGAAATACCTGTTCAATATGTCAGCTTTACTGTTGTCATCCTCCACGTGGCCCTCATCCTCCCCTTCAGTCTCACTATCCCTCCCTTTGCCTTTCTTTTTTCACTTATGTACCTGTAAAAGGTTTTGTCCCCTCTACCCACTGATTTTGCAATGTGTTCTTCTGTCTGAGCTATGGCTTCCCTTACTGACCTCGCTGACTCCCTTTGCTTCTCCTGGTACTTTTCCCTATCCCCTTCTGCCTGTGTCTTTTTGTATTGCCTGAATGCAATCTTTTTGGCTTTCACTTTCTTTGCTACCTCTTTGGAAAACCATAATGGTCTCCTTTTCCTTTTCATCATGCTAACCTGCTTAATGCATAATTCTGTTGCTTTTGTAATCCCCATTTTAAATACTGCCCACTGTTCCTCAACACCTGATTCCTGCCACTTTCCCCTTAATGCCTCTTTCAAGTATCTCCCCATTTTCCCAAAGTCTGACCCCCTAAAATCCAGGATATGTGTTTTTGTGTGGTTTGGTTCTGCTCTTTCTGTAATTTCAAACCACAATGACTGGTGGTCACTGTTCCGCAGGTGCTCCCCACTGTTACCCCCATCACACTGTCCCATTTGTGAGCACAAGGTCCAGTATTGCCTTCTGCTGAGTTGGTTCCATGACCAGTTGCTTGAGGAAGGCACCCTGAAGGGAGTCCAGGATAAATCTGCTCCTAGTTGATGCTGCTGCTGGGATGCTCTAGTCCACGTCTGGAATATTGAAGTCTCCAACCAGTACTACCTCACCCTTGTCTGCCATCCTTAGGATGGCTAGCATCAGCTCCCTATCTGTTTCTTCCTCCTGAGCTGGTGGTCTATAGACCACACCTGTGTGGATGGCTGGCCTCATTTTCCTTTTCAGCTTAACCCACAGTATCTCTCTCCCATTTTGTTCCTCCTGGATCTCTGTGGCCCTTATGTCATTTTTCACATACAGCTCTTGTTCTGCAAGTGGAATGTCACATCCAAACTGCTCTACAAGTAAAACAATACACCAGAGTTCCCCATGAACAAGCAAGGGCAAGGCAAGAGACAGCTGTATGTTACACAGTGGGCCTGAGACACATCAAGGGTCATTTTGACATCACTGTACCTCCACAGAGTCAAACTGAGGGCAGGTCTAACCACTGTTACAACCATAAAGCACCCAGGCAAGCTGTTTGATGTTGATAATTGTAGATGCAGGCACTGCATGGCATTCCCTGGAAACCCAGTGCCAGCCATTATGGGGAAAATTATGCCAAAATATCACACAGGCCCATGCTGTGCTCACCACCACATGCATCACAGTGACACCGCTGCTGCAGGGTTCTTGTACTACACATGGAATGCCACATCCAAATTGCTTGAGTCAGGCTCAGCTGATTTATTTTTTTTATTTTCAAATAGTTCCAAGATATTATGCCAACACCTGATATTTAATTTATAGGCAGCCTCATTATAAATACATCTTCTAAATGTTTTTGCCAGATGAATCCAAACCACTGATGTTGCCCAGCAGGCACTAGTACACCCAGGCAATGACCAGATTACAGTACTACACATGGCATCCCTCCCATACCCCTGAATGTACTCAGCAATGCCATGAGCAGCCTTTCTGAGGTAAGCCCAAGTGCTGCATTTTTTTAATTTTAAACAGTTCCAACATATTGTGCCATCACTTGACATCTAATTTAGAAACAGTCTTATTATAAATAAATCAGGAAAATGTTTTTTCCAGATGAATCCAAAACAATGATGCTGCCCTACAGGCACTAGTGCATCCAGGCAATGACCCAGTTATAACACATGGTACCCCCATGCCATGAGCAGTCATTTTGAGGTAGGCCCAAGTGCTGCATTCTTTTCTTTTTAAGCAGTTCCAATATATTATGCCATCACTTGATGTCTAGTTTAGAAGCAGTCTCATTCCTATACATTGTAACCCCCATAACCTCAAATGAACTGACCAATGCCATGAGAAGCATTTTTGAGGTAGGCCCCATTGCTGTAGTTTTTTTTATTTCAAACAGTTCCAATATATTATGCCACCACCCACATTTGATCCCCTAGTTCAATATGCCATTACAACGACGCTCCCTTATAATCTTACATCAAGAAAGGTAACTTTATCATTTTAAAATAACACCACACACACTCACATGCACACACACACGCAAACAACTACACCCCTACCTTAACCGGAGCCAGCATCACCCCTTCTTTCCAAAAATTACAAGCATCTCTCACAAATTGCATTCATTTTTATTTAAAACATTTTAAGAGTGCAGCTTTTATATTCATTCCACGTACACACTTCCATCATCAGATCAACAGATGCAGCATTCATTCGACAAATACACATTGTGCCGGAATCCCCCCTTTTCCCTCACAAAAGACAGAGACCATTGTTTGTTGTTGTGCTCAGATTGGCAATTTATTTATACATCATAATTCCATATTCCATTTATCATTTTCTTATTATCATATTTCTCAGAATTTTATTTATTTCCATCCATATATCAATCTCTGATCATCCCTCTTTCTTCCTCTTTTCTCCCCCCAGGTGAAAACCTGGGTGCCTTCTTCTTCTCCTTTTCCATTAGGTAACGGTGAAAACTGAGACTGCTTTCTTCTTCATCTTCTTGTGTTATTCCTTTTTCTTCCCCCACTCCTTCCCCCCTTTTTTCCCCACTAGCCAGTCTCCAGCTTGCGTTGGATGACTGGCTTTCCCCACACTTAGGGTATTATTCTCCCTTATCTCAGGGAAGATCCTTTTTACTCCTTCTCTTTTCTTTTTATTTTTTTATTTCCCACTTCTTGCATGTTCCCTCCATGCTTCTATAAAACCCATTGTTTCTGTATTGAACATGTCTGTGGCTAGGTCCGACAGGTGCACCCCATCCGACCTGTAGAAATCTTCTACCCATTCTTCTACACCCCGCAGTATTACCTGTCCTCCCATCTGCCTTACTAATGTCCCAACCCTTCTGTTCATCTTTCTCAGTGTGGCTCAGTTGGTAGCACATCTGCTTCTGGACCAGAAGGTCGTGGGTTCTCATCCCACACCGGGATAGGACTTGCACCTAAAAATCGCTGGCATCTGAGTGCAGTATTGGGGGGTGCTGTACTGCTGGGGTGTGCCGTTCTTTGGATGAGGCATTAAACTGAGGTCCCTTCTGCCCATCCTGGTGTTGTCCTGGTGGGTGTCCTGGTGGAAGTAAAAGAACTCAGGGCACTCTTCGCAAAGAGTAGGGAACATTCCCAGTGTCCTGGCCAACATTCCCCTTCCCATAAACCACTTCATGCAATTATCCAGGCTGTGTGTGGGTGATGATGTGCGATATGGCTGCCACCACACATTCAGTCACTTCACTACCAGTCTAGCATTGCTTGTAAAGCACTTTGGATGTATGAAAAAAATGCTAGATAAATGCTGATTCTTGAAGAAGAAGAAGAAGAAGAAGAACTTCTTCTTCTTCTTCTTCTTCTTCTTCTTCTTCTCCTGGCCCTCTCCACAGCTCTATGGCTGTGCTCCTGCCTCCACACCCTCCTTGGTATCAATCTGACCAGGTGAGGCATACATGAGGCCACCACTTTCATATTGCTCCTAGGTCCCTTTTTATCTGCAAGTATGTGTCTACCCAGGAAGCGCACACAAAGGTGCCCTAAATGTATAATAGTAAATCTGGACTGGGTCGCTGCCCCTTGAGTTCCTTCAAGGTGAGAAGCAGTTGTGCCCATCTCATCCCCCTGATGCCATGCCAGACCAGCCTACACTGCTTTACATCCTGGTACAGCTGCTTTCCCCCAGCCTTCTTCTCTGCTGTCTTTCCAACCCAATAAATATAGGAATGGCTGCAGATCCAGACTTCCTTGATCCTCCCTCTTCCTATGGGGCTCAAGCAAAATTAATTATCTTACACATGCTGTTAGTGTCATCACCATAGTATCCCCTTCCCTGCCTTCCCCTTCACCATTTTGCCCCCCCGATCTGTAAATGAAAACAAGAGCAATACGTTAATTTCTTACTTCAGTGCTCAAATGTATCTCTTATAACTGGCGGACCACTAGCGTCCTTTTTCCAAAATATCATTCACAGTTTTTCCCACTGCTGCCCACTGTGAGGCAGCCCCAATCCACAAGGAATGGGATGAATAATTAGCTGGGTCCTCCACCATGAATTGCATGCCCTTTTTGAGTAATGCTGTGACTTGATAGCTGGTGATCCTTCTTCCATCACCATGCACAAATAATCTCCCTGTCCTGGTCCCATGCTCTGCAGCGAAAGCCCACAGAGCCTGCACTGAGAATACTGCACCCTCTACCTGCCCCTTCAGTGTTACTAGGCAACCCTGTCCCCTTTGATCCATTTTTGACCTCTTAATCTTGACCTGTATCTCTTTCAACCACCAGCTTATGTCTTCCCTTTCTAATCCCCCATCCTTGTCTTCTTTCCCATGGCCTACCACCTCACTCACTCTCATGGCCCCTGCAAACATTACAACATAAATTGTGTGAAATAGCTGGACCTCAGACTTTGATCTGCATATTGCCGGGAGCACATCCTTTAGTTTTGCTAGCCACTGGTCCCCTATTGGCCTCCTATTGTCTACTGGCCCCTGCTTCAACCTGCCCCATCCCTGCATCATTCTTCTGATGAACAATGATTTTGCCAGGTCCTTCCACCCTTTTAGACTGCAGATAACACTAATCCCCGCCAAGTAGACTCCCACTGTGGTGTGGGCTGTTCCTTTTTGCCACTGCTCCATGGTGAACATTTCCTATTGTTCCTCTGTGAGTGGCCTACTTACCTCCATCTGGTGTGCTGCTCTGAATGTTTGAAACACTCGCCAGGCCCCATCGTAGGCCCTCAGAGTCCAAGGTGCCCATGAGCTGTGAAACAACAGTTCTGCTCCTTCTTGCCAATGTCCCAGATGTTCAATGGTATGGGTGTTTTTTGCTCCTCCACTGCTGGTGCCAGCCTCCGAAAATGGTCCAGCTGCAGATGGGAAAAGCTGTCATAGAGGGTACTGTGCACCCCTTCTATGTGTTTTGCTCTGAATGACATGTTCAGCTGTAAAGCCCTTAACACTAAATGTTGCAATACTTACATGACCGTTTCTGACCTGGCTCCCCTGTTGTTTAGGACCTCCACCACTGCTCTGTTGTCATACCAAAATGTCACTTTCTGATCCCGTAATTCCTCCCCCTAGACCAGGGTACATGTCCATATGGGCATGATCTCCAACAATGTTATATCTCTCACTTTGCCGTCCCTCACCCAGCTAGCAGGCCATGGTTCTGCAAACCACCTAACCCCCTATGCCTAGCCCCCTAGCAGAGTCTGTGTAGAGGTCGAGGTCTGTGTTCTACACCCACTCCTCTTGTCAGAAAGAGCAGCCGTTATACTCCCTAAGGAATTCCTCCCATATTTTAAAATCCTCCCTGACACCTTTTGTCAGGTCCATCCAGTGATGTGGTCTGGTGACCCCTGCTGTAGCCCTAGCTAACCTCTTTGTGAATGCCCTCCCTGGTCCAATGGCCCTGCAGACGAAGTTCAGGTGCCCCAGTACTTGTTGCACTTGTTTTAGTTGTACCCTTCTCCTGCTGGTGTGTACTTGGATCAATTCTTTCAGTTTCCTCACTTTTTTGTCCATCAGCCTGAATATTTCTTTCGGGGCATCTATCTAAATCCCCAGGAACTCCATCACCCAGCTGGGCCCTTCTGTTTTCTCCAGTGCCAGTGGCACTGCTAGCTCCCTGCATAATTCCTGAAACATGCCCAGCATACTCTGTGTCTCTCTTCTTCCCCTCCCAATGAAAAGAAAATCATCCAGATAATGAATGACCGTTCTATAACCAGTTTTCTCCTGAAATATCCACTGCAAGCATGTGCTGAATGCTTCGAACGTCACACATGCTATGGAACATCCCATTGGCATGGCTCTGTCAAAATAATACTGCCCCCCAATTTTAAAACCCAATAGATCCCAGTCTTCTCTCCTAAGTGGCAGCAGTCTGAAAGCGGATTCAATATCCATTTTTGCCATCCATGCATCCTCAGTAGCCCGGATTATCCAGACTGCATCCTTTAGTGTCACATATGTCACCTTACTATGATCCTCCTTGATGAAATCATTTGCCGAATCCCCTTCTGGATAGGACAGGTAGTGAATCACCCTGTACTCCCCCTCTTGTTTCTTGGGTACCAAACCCAATGGCGAAATCCGCATGTTTCGCAATGGGGGGGTGTCAAATGGGCCCTCTACTCTCCCTGCTGCCTTTTCTTTCTCTATCTTCTGTCTTAACTTTCTTCATTTCCTTTAACCGACCCCAGGTTGCACGCCTCTCTCGCGTGTCTGGACCCCCCACACTGCAGTGAAAACCCTGTGCTAAAACCTTTTATAATCATATCCCCCACTCTTTTGTTCAGATATCTGTCCAAACAGGCTGTTCATGCCTCTAAGTTGATGGGGGTTCTGGCCACCCCCAAACTGCTCTCTGTCTTTCCTCCTGTTCCTTCTCCCTAGACCCTCCCTCTTGCCTTGTGCAAGGTTTTTCCGGTCAGTGATTCTGACCCCCTCTACTCATGTTCCCCCTACCCCTCTCTCCCCTGTTCCATGTCTGCCCTTTAGACCCCTGCCCCTCTTGAAAAAACTGTTGACCTAACTATTGACCCCATGTCCCTGTGCCCCTTGGGCCCATGTCATTCTGCATCTGTTTGCTGGGTGCCCTCCCACGCATTTTGAACAAGCATGCCGAAAATGACATTGAGGCCACGAGCAAAAAGCCCTGTTGTAAGCCCAGTAGCATCTCTGGGGCATAGCCCCCTTTCTCCCCCATTCCCCTCCAGGTGTGGACTGATCTGTTATGTAATCTGTCCATAAGTCTAGCTGCTTCGTGTCCCATCTTACAGCCCCGAATGTTGCCATTCTCTGTCGAAAAAATTGGTCATAGTATAACCACCCAACCCCCCCTTTGCTTTTGCCCTCCTTATTATCAAGGAATAAGTGATGAGTGGGATACCCAGCTCTGGCCTCTTTTCCAGGACAATGGCTGAGAAAGTGGCAAAACCTATGAACCACCCATCCCAAGACTTCCCTTTTGTGAACTTGTCCTCCTCCTTCTTCCCTAAAAGCACTATCGCCGCTGCCATTTCACTCTTACCTATGTTCTCAGCTTCCTCATACTTTGCTGCCGCTTCCCGGCTCACCAAGGTGAATATATCCACATGCTCCCCTTTCCATATTTTTTCTTTTGTGGCCAGTGGAAAATGCTCACCTATCCTCATCCTGGGCACACCTATCTCCCTTGTACCTTTTCCTTCCTTCTCTGTACCCCCTTCATTTCTTTCTGGCACCTCTTTCTCCATCCTAATCTCTGCCAGAGCCAATTCCATCTGTCCTAAACCTCCTGTTCCCAGCGCCGAAACAATTTGACCTATATATTCTTTTATACTGTCCCCCACTGTGCTGGGTGTGTTACCTGTAACCTTGTCCGGGCTGTGCTGCCTGGCATCTTCCAAGTGTCCTCTTTTTTCTCCCTGTGGTTGAGGAGGAGGGTGACCTACTAGGGTTTGTAGAGGGAACACTATGTTCTGGGGATCTGGTCCAGGATCACCAAGGGAGATCCCACTTTGATTGGGGGGAGATGCTGGCCTTGCCATGTCTATAGGCTGCAGAGATATTGGATCAGCCACCTTGGCAGGTCCCACTGCCAGCGGTGGTACACTAGTGGGACTGTGTGGTCCTTCAGCTGGTCGTTTGCCTCTGCCCCCTTTTCCCGGGCCCGCTATCCTTTTCTCCCTGGGTCTCCCTGGTTCCTCCCCTTCCACCAGTTCCCACATTCTGTTGGCTTTTTTCCACCAATTCAGTTATAGCCCTGATGGCCTGCTTTTCTTTGGTGCCATGTCCTTCGTTCTTCTCACTGTGAATACAACTATGGAAGAGAATAATTTATATATATATATATATATATATATATATATATATATATATACACACACATATATATATATATATATATATATATATGTATATATATATTATTTTACAATGCTTTCCCTCTGTCCCTTCTCCCATGCATGCCTGGTCGGGCCCCAGTAACAGGCCTCCATCCTGCTCCTATTGCCCCTTGGTGTTCAAGTGCCTCCCCTCTTTGTCTTCCATATCACAACCCCCGGCCCTCACCCGGTATTCTTGAACAGCCAAAGTTGCTTTTTTTTTTACATATATAGGGCTTCACCTTCAAATAGTCAAAAATGGTCAAGTTGCCTGCTCCCTGCCATGCCCTTGGTGTGTGGCGCCATGCCACATGGGCCGCTCATTGCCCCCCCAAGCCTCTACACTGGCCCCATTCAAGCATTCCCTTGACCCCTTTTTATTATTCTTTTAAACCGCCGCTTCTCAGTATTGCCCACTCTCTTTTTGTGTGCCCTGCCCCTTTCTCTCCCTATCTGTATGCCCCCCTCCATCCCCTGTTTCTCCAGCACCATCTCATGGGGCTGAGAAATTTTCTGCTGGCCCCCCACTGAGTTACCTCCCTCGTGGTCGATGCCAGGGCTAGACAAACAAATTTCTTTGAGGGGATTTTGCTCTCCTCCCTTGAAAACAAACAAAAAGGGAGGCAGCCACTAGGTTCTTTTGGGGCGGGGGAGTGTCTGCTTCTCCACCCACTACCCAGCTGGCATGTGTGCACATTCACGCTCACAAAAACCCCTCGGCCTTACCCTAGGCTTCATTACTTGGCCTCCATCGCTAACGCTTTCATCCTCTGGTGCGGTTACCAATAGTTGGATTTTACAACTGCCACTTCACCTCAGCACCATGCTACATCCCAAAATCTCAGGAAAAACCACCGTACCCATGCCTATTGCCACACCTTACATGTGGCTAAGTCCCCACCACCAGGGGGATGGTGTGGTCTACTGCAAACTTTAAACTGGCCCCAGAACCAATCGCTTTTCCAGCTGCCCAGTGCCTCACATTTTTATCACGACTATCCATCTCCATAACCTTGCCCAGATACTTATACACCCCAACATGCCTGCCATGAACCAAATGCTACTATCGCTTTTCAAGCTGCACAGCACCTTGCAATTCCATCGTGGCTATCCATCTCCAAAAACCTTTTCCAAGATAATTATAACCCCAACATGCCTGCCTTGAAACCAAACGCTACTATCATTACCCCCAAACCAAACCAGATGAATTGGACATTTTAAAACAGCCATAAACCACATCAGCTCCTCTTTTTTCTTTTTTTTTTTACACAGCATCCTATTGGTTATTAACCACCTGCTTCTCTCTGTCTTTTATCATATATATTATATGTCATTCTGCCCACAACTATATTTGTTCAACTATATTACATATATATTTTTTAAAAACAACTTCAAATATCCTCCACCAACTTAGCTGTTTGTTTCCTTACCTTTCTCTCCTAGTGAACAAACCTCAAATTAATATGCCAATCTGATGTGCTGCAGTTGAGTGTAGACTCAAAACTCCAGCAAAAAGTGGCTGAAGCCCCTCTGTGCTGTCCATTATGTACCTCCACTTGCCCCTCCCCTTCCTGTTGCCTGCCCATTGTTCTAACCCTTAGCACCTCCTCTTCCTTCCCCCTCCCCTCCTGAGCACAACCATCCTAATGAAGAAGGGAAGGGGTGCACCAGGACAACCTGGTCTGCCCCTTAAAGGGCAAACTCCATTCTCAGAATTTACCAGTAGAAACCCCACAGGTGTTGTTTCATCCCCATTTAAACATGATTAAAGTCATCACCAGGGGAAAGTTCACCAATATGAACAATATTTTGAAAAAATCTAATTATACAATGAAAACCAGATGGATGGATTGTAAACAAAATGCTGTAAATCTCAAGCAAAACTCTATTTGATTAGACTGGTCACATATATGCACAGACCCATTTTGAAGAGGAGCCCGTCACAAACAGCTGGGCCATGACAGAACACACATATTTTACTTTTCTGACCCGAAAGATGATAGAACACAACTGCTGCACTATAGCCAGATAGCATTTAATATGCTCAATTTAAACAGTGCCAGCACCAGAGGAAAGTTTGGCTGATATACTTCCAAGACAAAACTTTAACATATACTATTTAATATGCCCCATTTAAACACAAACTGCACCAGAAAAAAGTTCTGCTGATATACTTCCCAAATACAACATTAAACTATACTATTTAATATGCCCCATTTACACAGTGCTAGAACCAGAGGAAAGTTCTGCTGATATACTTCCCAAACAAATCTTTAAAATATACTCATTATGCTGCACAGCCCACTAATCCAATCATCCTCTATTTTGAAGAGGGGCCCTTCACAAACAGCAGGACCATGAAGTCTTAAGGTGAATACTTTACTTTTTCTGTCCCCAAAATGACTCAGAATAACTGCTGCACCTTAGCCAGTCACTATTTAATATGCCTACCAGCATTTTAACTTGCTGTTTTGTATCAGCATGCTGAAGATCATGTTTTCTAGTGACTGGAGACCTCTGAGATCCATCCAAACTCCTGTGCAGAACACCAGATTTAAAATGGACGGCACTTCATTCTACCTGTTTTTAAGAATGGTAAATGGGAGAAGCAGCAGGAAGAGAACAGTTTTGCTTATAGCCAGAGTACAAAAACTGAATGTCTGATGTCACCTTTGGGTCCCAGCTATTTGTACCAATACCAGCACCATCATCGTCTACGTGGGTAACATGGACACAACAGCAAGAGCCACTGTTTTTGATGTTGCTGCTCCTAGCAGGCTCTATGTGCCACTGCATTAAGATTGCAGATTTATGTGGGGGAAACATATTAAGCAATGTGAACTGACACTGAAAAAAAACCTCAAAGCACAAAGGCAGAATACACAAAAGAAATTATGCAGCTATATAAGACACCACAGTAATGCATGAAAGTAAAAAATTACATGTGGTGTCATGCAAATGTAATTACATCTGCATAAAATCAATAATGACTGGGAGACAGTTACACATCCACTCTGTCCACTAAAAAAGAAAACTTTAATATTGCGCTTTAAATACGGTAAATTTAATGGTCACCAAGATGTATAGCACAGCCATGTCACAAAATGGATGCCTTCTTTAAGGCTATTTTCATTATTAAAATGTTGAAATGTTGCCACAATAAAATAAAAATACATACATCCTTTTTTTTTTCTTCTTTCATTTAGTATACTTTATTATGTTTTTCGAATAGGTGTAAGCTGGTAACATATGACACGCGTGTTACAGGGTAATTAAAACAGCAAATACAACACATATATGACAAAACAATGCGATACATAGTCTGCAGCTTGCAAATTCCCCCCTCCCATGCGCCTCCCTCTCCATATTCCCCCCAGTCTGCCACCAATATAGTAGGTTCAATCCGTGCATACAAGAATTTATGCAGCCTAATGGGACACAGCTATGCCAAGTAGTCGAGCTCCCCAGCTCGTTAGTTACTTATTAGGAGAGTATAGAGTGGCTCCCATCTCTTAACATATTTCTTGGTATTATTAGACAATTTAGCAATTGTATGCACAGTTTGCAGAGCAAACATGATTTCATAAAACCATTCCAAGTAGCTGGGGGCATCAGAGTCCTTCCAGCATCTTAATATAACATTTTTCACACATGTCGATATCAGAGCCATGTGGGCTCTCTGGTTGCCCCCAGGTATTAGTATGTATTCTCCAATGAGACATATTTCGACTCGAAAGAAGCCTGTCAAAGCCAGCAAGGGGTTTAAACTGCTCTCTATACTTCACCAGAAGCTAACTATTTTTCCACATGACCATAACATGTGAATCATATCATCAGCCTCTTGTTGGCATCTAGGGCAACGGCTGTTGTGCAGGAGACCAAATCGGTGTAATTTGAGGGGGGAATAATATAAATTGCGAATTATGTGAAACTGCATATATCTATATTTATCCCATTTAATATACTTATATAGATGCGCCCAAAAAGGGTCCAGTCTATAGAAATGACAGGGGTCCGGGAAATCTTGTTCCATTGGGTGTAACTGTGATTATCCTCTGAGTCAACTGTTGATCTAATAAAATCATAAGAGAATGATATTACGTGGAAAAGAAGAATGGTCTCTAAATATGGGGCTAGCCTTTTGGAGAAGGAATCATGCCATAACCCAGCCCCTAAGTGCTGCATCAATGAATGAGATAGCTGCAAGTATTTAAAAATTATTTTTTTCTCCCAGCAAAACAGAAAGCAGCCTTCCTGAAAAGAAATCATTCTTTGGGCAATAACCAGCTGTTCAACCCTCTCAATACCTATCTGAGGCCAGAACATCTGGGCTTTTATTGGTTTACCAGCAATAGAGAAATTAGGATTGCCGAATATGGGTTGGGCTATGTCCTTCAGTCTATCTGTTTTAAGGAAGGCACTGAGTTGTTGCTGGGACCGAATCAAAGAGTTTAAGGGGGTATCTCACAAGGGTCTGGGAAGCTTTCTTAATGGAATAAATGGTAAAGCTTCCGGATCCATCCCTGTACCCACACAAAGATCCTGCTCAATCCTGACCCAGGAGGGTAAATGATGAACCTCTTGACTGGGCCGTAACCAGTATCGGACTCGAGTCAGATGTATTGCTAGGTAGTATATATAGAAATTGGGGACCTGTAGGCCACCATCTAATTTTTTCTTTGTTAATTTTAGGTAACTTCTTCTCGCCTTTTTATTTTACTCTATAAATTTACTCAAGATACCATGCAACCGAACAAACCATGAATGTGGTAAGGTTTGGTTCAACATTTGAAGTGGGTATAGTAATCGTGGCAACATATTAATTTTAATAACATTTACTCACCCCATAGAGTTACTGGTAGTTTAGACCAGCGTTTAAAGTCTTCCACTAGACTATGGACCAAATTATCCAAGTTAAGTTGTCGCATAACTCTCTGGGAGGGATGAATGTAAATGCCAAGATATTTCATCTTGTCCGGGTTCCGTTGTATCCCCAAATGTGCTACATCTGATTTCATTGTGTATTTATTTAAAGGAAGGATTTTGGTTTTGTCCCGATTTAGTTTGTAATTTGAGAAGGTTTCAAAGTGTGTTATAATCTGGAACACCTTGGGGAGGGATCGCCCAGGATCTGTAATATGTAGAAGCAGATCATCTGCATATGCAGAAACCTTGTATTCTTGATGACCTATTTGAATACCCCTAACCATTGTGGAGAGATTAATCTTTCTAATAAGAGGTTCTAGATATAAATTAAATAAGTAAGGTGACAAGGGGCAGCCTTGCCGTGTACCTTGTGTCAGGGTGAATGGGCGAGACAGGATACTGTTACATTGTATTCTGGCCAATGGAGTGGCATATAATATTTTAATCCATTTTATAAATTCCTGGGGTATTCGGTAATGGGGAAGTAAAAGGAAAAGATACTCCCATGAGACTCTATCAAACGCCTTCTCCACATCCAGGGACACCAGAGCAGCAGAGAGGTCTGAGTCCCTGGACGTGGAGAGGTGATATGCCAGCTTTCTGAGATGGTCTGATGAGAGTCTATTTTTGTCAAAGCCTACTTGTTCAGGGCTGACGAGATGCTCCCACACCTGGGCAAGTCTTGACAAGAGAATTTTGCCTAGAATCTTAAAATCCACATTAATAAGGAAGATGGGTCTGTAGTTGGATATTCTAAGGGGGTCCTTGTTGGGTTTCGGAATAAGAACTATAATGGCCGACGATAACGAGGAATCTGACAGACCATTTTGAAATAAATAATTAAATGTTTAGAGTAATATAAGGGCAATGGTATCTTTGACGGCCTTGTAGAAATTAGTTGTGAAGCCATCAGGCCCAGGTGACTTGTCGATTGAAAGGGAATCAATAGCGTCACAAATTTCAGATTCGACAATGGGCATTTTAATAAGTCTACTTGACGGTCAGATAGGACAGGGAGTGTAATATCTTGGAGAAATGACTCCATATGATGCGAGAGATGATGGTTAGAGGGGGCTGTATAAAGGTATTGGTAGTATTCTTGAAAAGCGTTGACAATGTCTAAAGGCGAGTTGAGAAGTGTACCAGAAGGGGAGTAAACCGATGGAATTATTCTCTCTGCTAATTGAGTGCGTAAACGTAGGGCTAATAATTTGCCCGCTTTCTCACCTTGATCGAAATATTTGATCTTTGAACATACTACCATAAGCTCTGCTTTTTCGGTTAGTAGTTTATTGTATTGGGCCTGAGGGGATTCCAGTTTGACCCAATCCCTGTCAGGGGATAATGGGGAAAGGGAATTTTCTAACTCGGAGATCTGACCTAATTTTAGGGACAGTTCAGCATTCTTTTGCTTTTTACGTATGGTTGTCAAACAAATTATTTCACCCCTCAGAGCGCATTTGAGGGAGCCCCACAAAATGTCCTTCTTGAACACGGATGTGGCGTTATTCTCCATGTATATACTGATAAAATCTCGTATCGAACAAACATGTTCGTCCGAACATAGAATCTGGTTGTTGAATCTCCAGACTCGTTACCTGTGAATATGTGGGAAAAAATTAACTTGGAGATAAGCCAGACAATGGTCTGAGATGGCCTGAGTTGAGTAGTACACTGCAGAAACCCCTGAGTTGTAATCTGCGGATAAGAGAAAATAATCTATACGGGAAAAGGTAATGTGGGGTATAGAATGGAAAGAGTATTCTCTCTCATCTGGATACGCAAGTCTGCAGGGATCAATTAGTCCCAAAGAGGAGCTTAATTCATGTAGGGCTCTCTGACTGGGGGATGAACATGGCATAGTGGGCCCCGATCTGTCTAAAGTATTTGAGAGCACTGTATTCCAATCACCCCCAAGTAAGATTGGCAATTTAGACCAGGGAGCCAATATGGACATAATGGAGGTAAAAAATTGAGGGTCATCTGAGTTCGAGCCCAGTATGACTTCTGTGTGAATCAACAGGCCTCTTACTATAACATATCTACTTTCGGGGTCGACTATGCACTGTAATAGTTGGAAGAGCACCCTGCGGGTGATTAGGATGGCTACACCACTTGTCTTGGTTTCTTTGCCCGCATCATACGCCTGCCCTACCCAGTTTCTATGAAAGTAATGTGAGTTTGTAGATCTAAGATGCATCTCTTGCAGAAAGGCTATGTCAATCTGCAATTTTTTTAAGGTGGACTAAAATTTTGGAGCGTTTAGCGGGGGAGTGTTCCCCTTTGATGTTCCAAGATCCATATTTAATCCCCATTGTGAATCTTAATTAAAGGCTCAAGGTGAGTAGAGACTAGCGGGGTAAGCATCCAAAGACAACAAAGGTGAATTAAATCAGTATAGTATATCCTGGTGGCAGACAACCCAGTTCCCACTATCATGCCCCCCTCCCCTCCATGAATCCCCCACAAGTCATAAGAATTAGAAATTGAACCATTTAAACATAGATACATCACCCAACCCCCAAAAACATAACTATTCAAACTTGTCCAACAACATAAATCAAAATCACTAGTCACATCAACCTTTCGGAAATGAAGATTGCTAAATGTACTAGATATCTGGCACAAACATACAATGTATAAGCTTGATTCTAACAAGTACCAAAATGAAGGGTTGAACCTGACTGTGATATTATCCCCTACACGTCTATAGCACATGATGTGCCGTTAGTGTGCCAGTTGCTGACTGGCCGCACCCCCCCCCCGAGTGCCAATCTACCCCTTTAAGAGACTGGATTTATCACCAAAACTGTCCTGAACACCTAGATGTGTAATAAACTGACATTCCGCAATGAAATCAAATGTAAAGCCTTAATTTGGCAAGGTATTATAGTGACCAGGCAATTGCATGGGGTATGTAACTCTACATGCACAGTCTTGACCCCTTGTTATATTGATTCACAAAAACATACAATTTATGCGTGGCAGACCGAAACAAGTCTTGCTAAGAAAACGGAGGGGTCTTCTCCACTTAATCTCGGGTTTTACTATTCATGAGTAGACCCAGAGTAAGTAGACTGGGCAATAAGAGATTCTGTTGCCCCGTTAAACTGCATCAGACCTAGAGCTGACAGGAAAATAAAATAAAATACACGGGACCATCAGTGAGACCACTGAAAATATAACAGCCCCTAACGGAGGTAAAAGTTTGTCTCACAATCTGTCCAGAGGTCCATGAGCTCAGGAAAAGGAAAAAAAAAAGGAAAAAAAATAGAAAAAACGAGGCAGTTAAATGGTAATGACTCTTCAGGCCCACGGTATCTTCTTGACCATACATGCAAGAAAGCAGGGAAGAGGATTCGAATCCCACTGCATCTCCAG
Source organism: Neoceratodus forsteri (assembly GCA_016271365.2). Taxonomy (NCBI): domain Eukaryota; kingdom Metazoa; phylum Chordata; order Ceratodontiformes; family Ceratodontidae; genus Neoceratodus; species Neoceratodus forsteri. The sequence goes on from CM028134.1 coordinate 320,443,192, forward strand.
TTATACTACTCAGCACTAGGTACCCGCATGCCCATGAACTATTGGTGTTTTTAATGTTCCCTTTAATGTATTTCTTCTGTTCTTCTGGTAAATCTTTTGGGGTTCACAAACTTTGATCAGAAGGAATCTTTTTGTGGGAGTGGAGAGACCCTTCCTTTTCTTAAGGTCAGTACTCGCTCCAGATCCCTGGGTGGCTAATCCAAGCGTTGGTATTTCCATTTTGCACCATTAGTCAGCATAAGTCTTTGAACTAGGAGAGGGAAGTAAAATAAAGTACGGGATGCAATCCGAGAGTCCGCTACCCTTGTAACGATCTCTGATGGAGGTAAAAATTGTAAGCAGGATTACTGTATGATCCAATACTGAAAAAAGGTGACTCATATTGAATTTGCCAGTTCACGGGGCTTACTTGCCTGTGAATAAAACACGACGGGGATGGAGGTTCAAGTCCCGCTGTGTGACTAGCTGTATCGTTCTTCAGTAAATCTTTGAGTGATAATCCGACTTCATTCATCGGTGATCCATGGCTCAAGACGTGTCTTCAACCCATGAAGATTTCAACAGGCCACAAAAAGATCAGGTAGAGGGGGCTGAAGAGCTGGGAGTGCTTGCAGGGCACTTTCAAAATTATGCCATGAGCCTGCCACATTTACAGAGAGGTGCGATGGATATAGAACTCTGAACCAGATCCCCGCTGCTATCAACTTCATGACCATGGGGTGGTATTCTGCCCGTCTCTGTCTGATGGTGGCTGGTAAGTCTTGCGTGAAGTGAAGTTGTCGACCTTCCCAAAGAACTTGATGTGACTCTTTAGTCCAATTCAGTACATGCCATTTATCTTGGTAGTTCAGGAATTTAATAATGAGTGGTCGAGGGGGTTTCCTCACTTCGGGATAGGGGCGCAAGGAGCGGTGTGCCCGTTCAGTAACATATGTAGAATTATTAGGCGATGGCCCCGCAACTTTAGTTAGCAGTTTTTGTAGAAAAGTAATGGGTATTGCACCTTCCATGTCCTCTGGAAGACCGAGTATGAGAATATTATTTCGTCTACTTTTGCCTTCTAGATCTTCGAGTTTGGAATCTACTTTCTGTTGTTTCATTTTAATATTTAGGCTAACACACACCTGTCTACTGTACGCTAAAGCGTTGGTACTTGATCTTGACAAGCGCCTCAAATATCTGACCTGTACCCTTACAAAAAAGACCCTCCTTGGGCTGTCCCCGCCTGGATTGACCACCACCATCCGCCGCTCTGTCCCACTAGTTCATACTCGGATCTCTGGGAAAACTTCTCTTGTTATCCCTAGAGCTAGGACCTCTCACGGCCAAAGAGCCTTCAGCTTTAGGGCCCCCTTCTGGTTCAACACACTGCCCCCCCCTCCATCTCCAAAGCTCCAACTATATCGTGCTTCAAAACATCCTTACAGAACCACCTTGTTAACACCTGAAGCTGTAATTGCCACTAGTCAAAGCCGTATTCAATACTAATGACAAAACTTACTACTAAGCTGCTAAGGACAACATAACTCTGGTATTGTTTGCATCAATCCTACCTGTACCAGCTTGTTTGTATCTATGTCTTAAGTTACTGTTATACTGTGTATTTTTGTTTGTCTTACTTTGACAAGGTACCTTTGTAAATGAGCCTATGGCTCAAAGGTTTTCCAAACTGATGTCTAACTAAATAAATAAATAAATAAATTTACGATATCACTATCGGTCACCAGTATCTGCTTTTCTAGAGATATTATTCAAGCTGAGTTATCGGAGATGGCTCTCTTGGTTTCTGCCAGATCACCTCTGAGTGATTTTAGCTCTGAGGTCAGTTCTTGTAGGGGCAGATTTAAAAGGCTGGAGCTCTTCAATAAACCATTTTTCGGTTAGTGGGGCGTTCGATTGTGTACTGCTGACACTGCAAACAGGCTTATATGAGGCACCCGGTTGGGATTTCGATCTCTTCGGCCCTTTTTCCGGTGTAGACGGAGGTGTGTGAACTGGAGGGGCCTGTCTCATTTCAGCCTCCATTTTAGATTTAGGCCAAGATGACCCCTTCGCTGAGATGTTTACGTGATTCACCGATGATTTAGAAATATCATTCGGTAATGGTGAGATGGTGAGTCAGACTGATGATAACTTCCTTTTCAGCTGATTAAGGAGTTTAAAGTTTTGCCAGGTAGCAGAGAAATCAGCACTCCAGGAGGGAGATGATCAGCCAAGCTGCTTCCATTACAGTGCCATCACGTGACTCCATACATCCTTTTTTTAAGCACACTATCTCTCGACCATATTGGCAACAGTACAGAGCACAAATTCTGTATTTTTAATAAATTATGAGTAAAATATAGACCTTATTTTAAGTGCACACCTAAGTTTCACGAATACTGTCACATATATGTGTATATATATATATATATATATATATATATATCTATATATATTCTTTACAAAGACTTCATTAATGCATCAGTTAGGGTTGTTTCACACAGACAAAAGTGTGGAAATTCCATCAGTTATAACTCCCCCCCATACACAACACCAGGCATCAGGGTGTGCATTGGGGTGTTCGGTCTAACTCTCAACCCATTCCATGTGTAAATGTGGTGATGCAGAATAGCAGAACGGGGTGAGAGTTAGGCATGACCACCCCAATGCACGCCCCAATTCCTGGTTTTGTGTGAAGGGTGTGGGTGTTAACCCCAACATGGAATTTCCACACTTTTGTAGATTGTGGAAACAACCTTAACTGATGCATTCACAAAGTTTTTGCAAATAATTTCCTTGCTTTTTTTAAAAGTGTAATGCAAGTAGTAATAGAAATGGTTGGCTTGGTGGGAGAATGGTATGTCTGTGTGGGAGCGTTGACCATCCAGGCTTTGCACTCCCACTTACACATAGCTGTGGAGCCATACAGCAGCCCTATAATGCAAGGAGTCTTTGCAACAGTAAGTACCCCATATGTGGGGGACCATCGGAGGTGGTAAAAAAAGTCAAGTGTGGTTGTAATGGTGAGAGTGATTATTTCTCACAATGGAAAGTCAATTGAATGTGTATGTAGCATTACTTCTGTGACAAGAGCACCAAAACACAATGAGAGTGCAAAGTCTGAGGGCATGATACTGGCCAACACACATGAAAATGACCAGTTGGAACACTAATTTGCAAATATCTCAGGAATCATACAAGATAGGGAAAACAATACTAATTTCAGGGGTTTCTTGCATTTGTAAGCTAGTTTTGTGTTTAGTCCCCCATTGGGGGGGACAAAGAAATGTTTCAACAAAAAGTCCATATCTTGAACCGTTTTTGAGATACAGGCCCTGAAAGGCGTCGGAGGCACCGCAGTGTTATCCTATGGGAAAATTTCTGAACTTCATAATGTTGTAACTATGAGCTTCTTCAGTGTTTCCAGAAAAAAGCACTTAAAGGCACACCTGTAACACTATGCCTTTCCACCCTGAAAGTTTCAGGTCAGTAGCGCGGTCCATGTTCCCGCCATGAAGAACATGCAGCAATGTTATCCTATGGGAAAAATTATGAAATTTGGAATGATGTAGCTATACCCCTGTTGAATATGTTTTCACCAAACCACCAAAAGGTACACTTCTGGGACAAGGCCTTTCCACCCTGAAATGTTCAGGGCAGTACTGCTATCCACATTGCCAGAACTAGGTGACAAAGAATAACCACTGCTGCAATGTTATCCTACTTAACTGGGGCGTCTTTAATTTTTCCACATGGAACCAGTGACAAGCTCATCTGTGGTACTAGGGCTTTGTACCCTGAAAATATCATGCCAATAGCCCAATCCACCTTGCCACAATCAAGTGTCAAAGAAATGCAACACATAGCAAAAATCTCCTATCTTTATAATGGGGAAGTGATCGCAGACAAAAAAATATGAGTGTGATCACATTTAAAGTTGCAGCGATTGTTTTTGTGGCAATCAAAAATGTAAAACAATTTGAAAAACATGTTTCCAAGCCAGAAAGACAAACACTAATGCCATAGGCATGCTCCTCTGGGCCCATTTACATAAACTCAATGACTGGTGTCTTCAAAAGTACAGTATTTTTTGAGTTATAATGTTTTTTCTCTGTTGCTAACTGAAAACAAGATGGCAGCAGCACAACAACATTTTAGGACAAGCTTGACCAAAAAATGTGATTGCGATTGTTTTCGCAGTGCTCATATACATTTTCCCATAGGATATAATGGGACGCTAAAAATGCTATAAGGAACAAGATTTTTTCACAAAATCTTCAAAAGGCACCACTGATAGCCAGGACCCATGCAGCCCACCCAATTAGAACCCACTCAAATGCATTCTTCAGTCCAATATGTGTGTCTAAATAAAACAGAATGTTGGGCATTTTTAACTTTTTGTTGTGCTACAATTCCGCATCCATACATACGATCGACATAAAAATGTCCAGATCTCAAGATCTATGATAAATCATTCTACATTCCAAATTTAAGGTATATCAGATAAATAGTTCAAATGTTATTAAAGTACAAACTCTTAGGTTTAACATGGAAATGGCTACGCTACTCTTAACTATAGTGGCACTACCGTGCCACTATAATATATATGGGATATACAATGGTGAGCTGCCAGAGAAATGATTTATCTACACAAGTGCTGTTTGATCACGGGTAACCTCATAAGTGGCATAAGCCACGAGTGAGATGTCCAAGGTCAAACAGCACAAGTGTAGATAAATCATTTATCTGGCAGCTCACCATTGTATACTTCATTTATGCAATAGGGATACTTTCTGTCAATGCAGGGACATTTGCTTTTGATTATCTTTTTCTGCATATGTTTGTCAAACAAGTGAACAGAAAATTGCATTTTCTGCACTTTTTTGCTAATTTTAAAAAATCTATAAGCTATCTATGAATGAAATACCACTCATTTTGTAGATAATTTTGTGTTGCACAACTTTCATTCTCATAGCATTATGTTATCGTTTTCATTTTTAAAGTTATTTGCATTTGAATATACTGTAGTTAGTACTGGTACTGAGGCTGAACATTCTAAATGAGTTGCTGATCTTAACTCTCACCCCATCAGATGTGTGAAGAAGCAGAGGTATAGGAGAATGGGGTGAGAGTTATGACCAACAACCCCAATGTGCACTCCGATGCTGGTTGAGGGTGGGCAGGGGGGTCCTAGGGGGGCTTTCAACCCTAACACCAAATATCCTCACTTTTGTCACTGTGGAACAACCCTAACTAATGCATTAAATGGAGTTTTTTGCCTCTAATTTCCCTTCTTTTTGAGAATTAGTCTGTGAAATAGTGAATGTAATGCAGCCCCGCGCTCCCACCACGTGATGTCTTGTCACATAGTAACACCATGCCCATAAACGCCAATGGTAAAACACATGGTACTGCAAAGCAAAACACAACGATAAACAGTACTGTAGACACAAATGGTTAAAATAACACAAATGCAAGCACAAATGAAAACGCAAAGGGTAACGCGCATGGTGGCGTAGACGGGAACAGTAAGCTAAACGGCTACAGAACCACAAGCAGAAGTGGTAAGGGTAACAGTAATGTAAGCGCACAGGCTGGTTTTCCCCAAAATCTGCATAGAGAAAGACGGTGAGTACAAAGAATGTATGCATAATAATGGGTCTAGGAGCAGAAAATGAGGAGTTGGAATACTAAATTGCTTATATCTCAGGAACCGTACAACTTAGAAACATTTTTTAAAGTCATATGATTTATGACTTTCCTTGCTAGTTTTTCCCTTAGCCCCTGCTAGGGGGTTAAGCATTTTTCCAACAAAAAGTCCGTATCTCTCACCGTTTCTGAGATACAGGCCCTGAAAGGCACTGCGAACTCTGAAATGTTATCCTATGGGGAAAATAGAGAAGTTCGGAGTGCCATAACTTTGCCTCCCTATAATATTTTTTCACCAAACCACCAAATGGCACATCTGTTGGATGTTGGCTTTTTTCCCTTCAAATTTCAGCCCAAAAGACCAAACTGTTATTTTGCAGCAGGGCAGCAAAAGATTACTGTAATGTGGCGGACACCGTAATGTTATCCTATGGGAAAAAGTGTCAAATTTGGAGTCCCGGAACTATGCCACCCTGTAATATTTTTTCACCAAAATACTGAAAGACACATCTGTGAGATGTTGGCTGTGTTCCCTCCAAATTTCAGCCCAAATGACCAAACCGTTCTTTTACAGCAGGGTGGCAAAGAATTGCTGTCATTTTGCCACAGCCTGGAAAAGTACTGTCAAACTTTGAGAAAGCTTTCACAAATTCATGTGACAGTGACATAAATGCGAAAGTACTTTGCGAAAGTACTTTTTCCAGAAATGTGAAAAATATATTTCTGGAGTGTTTTACCCCCAAATAAAGACATGCCTAGCATCCTCAGGGTCCGACTAGGTGAATACAAAAAGAATTAGGTTGCTAGAGGGTCCCAAATTTAAATGGCAAGCATTTTTCTGATGACCAACTGAAAACAAAATGGTGGATTTGCAACAGTAAAAGGGCCATTTGCGAATGTAAAAACTGCATTTGTGACACTTTCAAACTTTTTGTTAACTTTTCCCATTGACTTATAATGTGAACTTGTTTTTTGAATAACTTTTGAACCGTTTAATATTTTTTCATGAAATCTTCAAAAGGCACATTGGGCATCCCAGCCACACATTCCCTGAAGTTTCTGGATAGGTCGCACAAACCGTGTGACCTGTAGACGAGAGCAAAGAATTTACAAAAAAGCGTAAATGCACATTTTGTTGGTGCTTAATAACTCCACAGCTGTATATCAGACCTGTATAAAACATGGCAGGTCCCAGGCTCTACCATACCCAATCATGCATACCAAATTTAAGGCAAATCCATTGAATGGTGGCAAAGTTATTAAGGTGCAAAGTTTGACCCTTTAACATAAAATGGCTCCTCAACCCTAACTATAGTGGCATTACTGTGCCACTAATATATATATATATATATATATATATAGAGAGAGAGAGAGAGAGAGAGAGAGAGAGAGAGAGAGAGAATGTTGCAGAATACTTTTGCTAATGCAACTGTTTAAGTTGAAGCAACAAAAGTAAGAAATGAGGCGTGGGTTTCCAACCTACCTCTCCCAGCACTGAATCGTACCCCACCCCACCACCCTTCACAGACCAACAGGTGTTGAGGTGTGCCTTGGGATCATCGGGCTTAACTCTCACCCCATTCTCCTATATTGTACACTCTCAGTTTCCTTACAATTGGAAAGGGGTGAGAGTTAGGCATGATTACCCCAAGACACACCCTGACACCTCTTGTTCTGTGGAGGGTGGGGTGGGGTTGTTGGTTTATGTACTGAGGGGAGGTGTTAAGGTTAGAAACCCTAACATCTCATTTCCTTACTTTTGTTTCTTCAACCCTAACTGTTGCATTAATGAAGTATTTTGCAATGACTATCTATCTATCTATATATATATAGATATACTGTATATATATATATATATATATATATAGCTATATATATATATATATATATATATAGATAGCCTATGCAAAAAACTTCATTAATGCATCAGTTAGGGTTCTTCTACAGTGACAAAAGTGATGACATTTGCCATTAGGGTTCCCAACCATTGGACCCCCATCCCCAGCAACAGGCATCAGAGTGTGCATTGGGGTCCTCGGCCGTAACTCTCACCCCATCCCATGTGTAAACATGTTGAGGTGGTGCAGGGTAGAAGAACTGGGTGAGAGTTAGGAACAATGACCCCAACACACACCCCGATGCCTGTTGGTGGGGGAGGGGTGGGGCGGGTTTCAATGGGTGGGAACCCTAATGGTGAATTTCCTTGATTTTGTCACCGTAGAAGAACCCTAACTGATGCATTAATGAAGTTTTTTTGCATAGAATGTCCCTACTTTTTAGAGAAAGAATAGAAAAGTAGAAAGTTGAACAAGTTGGTGGGAGCACAGGGCACCAACTTGTAAGTGTCAGGCCACATTACACACCCAATGACTAAAAAGTACACTGACAACGGCAAGGCCAGCCACCAAACAAATGTTAATCTAGTAGAACAATAGAAAATGCTGTCCACAAAACATAAACTGTGCCACACAATATCTCCTCAAAAAATAGATTGCCCAACACATAAACAGTGGTATTAACATCTACAGGACATGCCATCAACACCGTCCAAATTTCAAGTAAAAAGACCAAACCATGTCCGAGATATAATATGTCAAAATTTAAAATGTTCATTCATCAGAGTGGCACAGTTCCATACCTGTTGACATTATCACACTCAACAACTGAAACCTACATCCATGACACTAAGGCTAGGCACCCTATTAATTTCAAGCCACCAGCACAATCCAAAACACTGTCTGCAACATGTAAAGTGCATCACACAATATCTTTACACAAAAAAAATTCTCCAACACATAAACACAATAATTCACATCAACAGGACATGCTGTAAACTCCCTCCAAATTTCAAGTAAAAAGACCAAAACATTTCCAAGATATTCAATGTTAAAGATTGGTAACATTTCCCTATCAATTCCGTTATAAAAAAAAATCTAGCCATCTTGTCCCCCCCTCGTGATCAAAGATGGTGATCAAAGAGTCTCACAATCAAAAAATTTGCAGGCTCATGAACAAAGAATAAAAAATGCTATAAATCAAAAAAATCTAAGTAATTGTGGTAAACCATTGCCATGGTTTGACAGAACAAAGCACCCCTGAGCAAAACCCACCATCTTTTGACTTCATAGGGCACTCCTGAGCTGAGAAAATAGATTTTTTAATCTGGCCATCTCATCCCTCACTCTCTATCAAAGAATTTGCAGGCTAGCGATCAAAGAAATTGCACACTCGCAAACAAAGAGCAAGGACGAGATAGCCAGATTAAAAAAACTGGCCTTTCTCAGCCATCAAAGAATACCACAAAATCAATGATGAGTTTTACTCGAAAACTCATCTCTTGAAATCTGTATAAAAAAATAATGTTCTGCATTTCCTGGTAGTCTAGTGGCCCCTCACTGTGCATTTAAGAAATAGTGTTGTCCGTATCCCTGGTAGTCTAGCAGCCCCCCAATGTGTATTTAATAAATAATACTTTGTATAAGTTCAAGTTTATTGCAAGAAAGACTCAGTTGAGCAAGCTCATTCACAAGGAGGTCCTGAGGCATACACAGATATAGTTCGCTATTACATTGACAGGAAAAATTTTAATGTAGAACAACAAAGAATAAATGTATAATACAAGAGGTATACAAAATAGAAATCCTTGTGCTATTTATGCAATACATTCCAGTTTTCTCCTTGCACCAAGTTATGCAACACATTTCAGCTTAATGAGTAGAGGGCCAGTTGGTACATAGGTAGTTGGCTTAGAGTTGGAAGGGCCTAGTAGCAACTACATATGTCTTTTATTTTAGAGACAGCTAGTGTTTTGTAGGAGTTAATCGATACGATGCTGGTTAGCTTCAGCATGGCTTGTACTTGATTCCAAATGTTGGGGAGGGTGTATGAGACAGCTCATTGGCCAGTTGTAGTACAAGTCCTGGGAACATCTAGTAGGATAAGGTCAGATTTCCTTAGGGAGTAGGCGCCATGCAAGATGCGTATGAGAGATGTTAAGTAGTCAGGCAGTTTGTGGAGTAGTAACTTGAGGGTCCAAATACCAGTATGCAGGATGTGTCTGGTGGTGAGAGAGGTTCACCCAACTGCTGCATAAAGATCACAGAGGTGAGTCCTGTATGCAGAGCTAGTAATGAAGTGAAGTGAAGAGCATAGTGGTAGAGTGCATCCAGTTTAGATAGGCTCAAGGTTGGGAAAGAGATAAAAATAAAATCTCAGTAGTCAAGCAGGGGAAGGAATATTGCTTGGACAAGTCATTTGCAGGTCACGAGAGAAAAGAGGGTCCTATTTCTAAAGAAGAAACCCAAGCCTGCTTTAAGCCTGTTCAACAGATCCTCGATGTGGTCGTTGAAAGAAAACTTGTCTATCCATATACCTAAAGATTTAAATTTAGGTATGACTTCCAAGGGTTCACCTAGGGAGGTAACTATGATGTTTTTAGGTGGGGCAGGTAGGGCACCAGGCAAGGCAAGTTGCAAGAAAATCATTGCCTTGTTTTTTTTGGCATTTAAGAAAAGCTTGCCATTGATAAGGTTGCTTTCTAACTGGATAAAGACAGCTTGCAGTACTTCCCTGACTTCAGATAAGGACGAGCCTGATGCCTACAACACCATATCATCCACAAAGAAATGTATGCTACAGTTCTTTATGTGGGAGTCAAGGTTGTTGATATACAGGAAAAAAGGATTGGTCCTAAGATGGAGCCTCGGGGGACTCCTCTGGAAATTGGAAGGGAGGCAGATAGCAGGCCATCAGCTTTGACTTTTTGTATCCTTCCAGAGAGATAACTGCTAAACAACTGTAAAGTAAGTGAAGTGGCACCAATGTAGGCAAGACAGGTGATTAGGAGGTGATGGTCTACAGTGTCAGTGTCAAAGGCCTTACTGAGGTCTAGAAAGACTGCACCTTCTTGGTGTCCATAGCAAGGATCCAGTCATTAGAGACTTTAGCCAAGGCTGAGATGGTAGTGTGTTTTGACCTGAAGCCAGATTGGGATGGGTTTAGGAGTGAGTGTGCTTCAAGGTGATTTTTTAGTTGGTTGTAAATAAGTTTTTCCAATGCTTTGGAGAGAACAGGCAAGCTGGAGATAGGTTGGTAGTTGTTTAAGTCACAAGGATCTCCTGATTTGAAGAGGAGAAGAACATGGACAGATTTCCAGCAGGATGGAACAGTGGATGTGGTAATAGAGAGGTTGAAGATGTGAAGGATGGGAGCTGTGAGCTGGGCAAAGTCTAACCTCAAGAAAAATGATTCAAGGCCATCATCCCCTGCACTTTTCTTGGTGTCAAGGCTAAGAATTATGTCTTTGACTTCTTTGTAGCTAAACAGGCGCAGCTGGAGGGGATGAGGTGGGGTAGCATATGTAGAATCTAGGCTGGTGTTGCTAATCAAGTGGCTAGCGTATGGGGAGGAGTCAAATGTCAACCCGGCTGTGGCAAAGTGAAGGTTATGTTCTTCGAGGATTTGCAGTTTGTTTTCAATCACCCCATCCTTGGCCAGAATCTTGGTGGGTAGAGAGGAAGCAGCAGGATGGCCTTCAATGGATCTCAGTGTCTTCCAGATTTTTGGGGAGTTTCCTTTGGCCTGCTCCAGAGTGAAGATGTAGAAGTTTGCTTTGGTAGCATGTACACTTTTAACATAGGCATTTCTGGCAGTTCTAAATGCCTGCCAGTCTGCCGGGTTCTTTGTGTGCCTGGCCCTAGCCCATAGCTTGTCTCTATTGGTGAGTGCTGATTTGAGCTATTGGGTGAACCATGGATGAGAGATTTTCCACACCCTCATTCTAATAAGAGGGGCATGCTTATTAATTAGGAAGGTGAGGTTGTCATTTAGGACAGAGATGGTTTCATCAGTAGTTTTGGCAAGATATAGATCTTGCCGTTTGATCATAGCTAGTTCGGTTAGGAAGTTTACAGCATTGAATTTATGGAATGAGCATTTGATTCTGAATTTAGGGTGCTGTTGGGTTTTAGTTTGGAATCTAGTACATACAACAATACTGTGGTCACTCTTGTCATTGTGAAAAACTGCAGAATGTGAGATTTTATGGGGATGCGAGGTTAAAATGACATCTAGAAGTGAGCTATTGGCAGAGTTAGAAGTGCTGATTGTTGTGGGTTCAGTTACTATCTGCGTAAGGCCCATCTCATCACAGATGGATTTTAGGCAGTGAGATTTGGCAGTGAGCCAATCCATATTGAAGTCCCCTAGGATTATTGTTTCCGTGTTAGCAGCCAAAGTTAGGGATTTCAGAACGTTAAGAATTTCTGTGCCTCCAGACGGAGGTCTATAGCCACTAATGATTGTGATGCACTCTGTGGATGGAAGATGAAGTTTAAGTGAGACAATCTCATATTCTTTTGGCTTAGTTTTACAGGAAATGTTGCTAACATCAAATTTGGTTTTGGCATATACAATCACCACCCCCTCAAATCCGTATCAACCCTAAAGAGCTTAAAGCCCGGTATAGTAATTTGAGGATCAGTGGTAGTCTTTTTCAGCTATAACTTGGTAATTATAATCAGATCTGGGTCAGTGTGGGCTGCCTAAAGTTGAAGATAATCAAGTTTTTTGAGCAGGCTTAGTATATTAATCATCATCAGTTTCATCCCAGGAGCAGCTGCAAACTCTGATGGAGAAGTGATTTGAGTTGGGGCACCTGTATTTGGTTTGACATTGCCTGAACAGAAAAGGAGAATTAGAAACATTTTCTTAGGGGCATTTATTAGGTAGAAATGGGCTCTTTTCATTTGGGTTCTTGTCTGGTATTCAGTCACTGAAGTACGTCTGACCAGGGCATAGGAAATGCTGGCATGGCCGTTCAAGGCTAGTAGGGGGAAGTTCACAGATAGACATTGGTGAAGGGAGGAGGGCCAGAGGAGAGGGATGAGAATTAAAATGAATACCCAACAGATTAACAGCAGGGGTGCAATATGAAAAAATAGCAGACATTGTGATAGTGGGTTCAGAGGCTGGGATGGCTCCTGACTTTTCCTGGATCAGTGTAATATGAGTTATACTTTTTGCCAGGATTAGAAGTAAGATGATAAGGCAGACCATATTACCCACGATTGAGTACAGTGATTTGTGTAGCAGTGCTGGGACAACAGAGCAGTTGCCCTACGGATGCTGGTAGCCTGTGGACTTGGGAGAAATTAGGATAGGAGTAAACAGTAGCTGAACCTGATGAAAGTATGAAACAAGGAGATGGGACAGACAACTGAGTGGTAGCCCAGATACAGCCACCTTCCACACTGCCAGATGACCCAATTAGGGTGCATAAGTCATGAGGGGCGGAACAACACTGTATTTAAAGAAGGCCTGGGAGGGGGTGGTGGGGGTGAGAGAAAATTTCTACTAGTACTAAACAGTTCTCCTGAGAGGAGAGCAGCTGAGGAACAGACCAAAAGTCCCTGTTTATGTCTATGGGAAAAGCACTCCAATCAGCGCACAGTGGGATAGCAGGCGGTCCAATCGGAAACCTCCTACAAGGATGAAGCACCAATCAGGAGTTTGCTGTTCAAAGTGGCTGGAGCGGAGATCAGTGGGTGTACTTTGTTGTGGATCCCACTTGGAGGAGCTGGATTCTGGCCACAGGAGGCTCAGGGGGTCGGTCGGCAATCAAGGAAGCAGTTGCAGTCATCCGCTCATTTCAATGAATGCCACCCAGGTGCAGGTGCCTTGCCATGGATCCCACTTGGAGGAACTGGATTCCAGCCACAGGAGGCTCAGGGGGACGGTTGGCAGTCAAGGAGGCAGTTGCAGTCATCCGCTCATTTCAATGAGCACCACCCAGGCACAGGTGCTTTGCTGTGGATCCCACTTGGAGGAGCTGGATTCCAGTCACAGGAGACTCAGGTAGTCTAGTGGTCCCCCCGATCTGATAAAATCAATATTGTTGTCCATATCCCTCATAGTCTAGCATCCACGATCATCATAGAATACATTATGATATCCAATTCCCTGGTAGTCCAGTGGCCCCCCCAATGTGTGTTTGATAAATAATGCTTTGTATGTCCCTGGTAGTCTAGTGGCCCCCCCCAATCTGTATAAAATTAATATTGTTGCCCATATCCCTGGTAGTCTAGCGGTCCCCCCAATCTTCATAAAATACATTATGATCTCATGTTCCCTGGTAGTCTAGTGGCCCCCACACATCCATGCCAGCCCACCCAGCACCCCCCATCCTTCCCCAGCCAGCGACTGGCACAGCCCACCTCTCACTTCTACGGCCAGCCACCGACTGTGTGTATTAGCAGCACTAATGCAAAGAGGGGCTCAGAAATAAATAGCATTGCTTCCACAGCAACAAACACAGGGAAATTTGCTGTTAGGGTTCAAAACCCTAACTTCGCATTCCCACCCACCCCCACCACACACCCACATACATGCAAGTAGGGGAAGAACCAAGGCAACACAACCAATCACAGACAACCAGCAGCAGGTCTATACCTCTGGTACTGTAGCAAGTAGGGAAAAAATTCAACTTCAGGTATCATACAGTATTTCCAAAGTTGTTTCAGCAGGTTAGTTCACCTAAACGTGAACCAAGTTGCCAGTAGCGAAAACTCTGTACTTCACTTTGTTTTTGACATATGGGTGCCCAAAGGTTTGATGAGCACCACAATGTTAGCCTATGGGAAACTGCTCAATTTTGGAACACTGTAACTTTGTGATCCATAACTATTTTTGCACCAAACCAGCAAAAGGTACATCTGTGGGACCAGGGCTTGCCACCCTGCAAATTTCATCCCAAAGAACCCAACTGTTTGCTTGCAGCAGGATGGCAAAGCTGTGCAGTTATCAGGAGCATAGTACCACAAAATACTTTCACAAACATGAAAGTGTGGCAAATGCAAGACATGACACTTTTGCAAAACAGTTTCACAAACACTAAAGTTTCACAAATGTGAAGCATGACACTTTTGCATTTGCGAAAGTGTTTTGTGAAACTATTTTCAGAAAATGTCAAAAACTCCAAACCCCAAAAAGCATATGTGTAGTCTGTGTTGTGTGTTGGTGGCAGTGTGGGGCTCAAGCTGCCCAGTTGTCTGTAATGATATGTGTTTGGTGGAGCATGGAAGTTCTGAGATGAGAATTAGGACTAACAACCCCATACCACACCCCAACATCTGTTGCCGTGTGGAAGATGAGAGCATGGAGGTGGGATGTTGTGATTTAGAGAGTTGCATGTTACTTGTGTTACCTATTGCTGGTTGTGTGTGATTGGTTGTGTTGCCTTGGTCCTTCCCCTACTTGCATGTATGTGTTTGTGTGGTGGGGGTGGGAGGGAATGCGGAGTTAGGGTTTTGAACCCTAAAACTGAATTTCCCTGCTTTTGTCACTTTGGAAACAACCCTAACTGATGCATTAACGGTGTTTTTTGCCATGAATTTCCTTTCTTTTTGAGAATGTGAATTATAAATAGTGAATGGTATGTGGTACCCATTTGTTCATAATCACATGTGCTTGTGGGAGCATGGGCCCTCTGGGCCCGCACTCCCACGTGTACAAAAGCAGGAAGCCATACTACAGCCTTATATTATAAGGAAACTTTGTAACAGTGATTTGCCATACTAACGGTGACACTAATGGTAACGATAACGGTTACGATAACGGTAATGGTAACACTAACAGTAGTGCTAATGGTAGTGCTAACACTAATAATAACACAAACTCAAATGCTAATGCAAGCAGAAATGCAACCAGTAATGATAACATGAACCCTAACAGTAACACATATGCAAATGTTAATGGTAATACAGGCACTCAGCATAGTGCAGGTGGTGACATTGGCACTAACGGTGGTGGTGGTGGTGACGATGATGGTGCGGGAGCAGTGTTGATGCTGGCGTAGCAGTGTGCTGGCACTATGGGTGATGGTGGCGTGGTGGGCGGCGGCGCAGGTGCTGGCACAGGCATGAGTGCTGGCAGGCTGCAGTAGGAAGCGGATGCTGGAGTGCAGTGGTGACACAGGCACAGGTGCAGGCAGTGACAAGATCAGTGGCACAGTGGAGCACAGATGGTGGACGGATAGTAGGTAAGTGTCGCGACACTGAGTACCCAATTCACCAAGCGCTGGTACTGTTCAACATTAACAGTAATGCAAACAGCAACACTAATGGTAATGGTAACACAAATGCAAGTGGAAATGGTAACGCAAATGCAAATGGTAATGAAAATGGTAATGCAAATGCAAACAGTAACGCAGACATAAAGGCAAAAGCTAACGGTAATGAAGACAGTAATGTAAACACAAACACACATGAAAATGCAAATGATATTGCTAATGTTAACAGAAATGCAAATGGTAACAGTAATGCAAATGGTAACACAAACATGGATCCATAACACACTTCTCACGAAAGTTTCGTGATTTTTTGTTAACTTTTCTCATTGACTGTAATGGGGAATTTGTTTTTTTGAATAACTTTTGAATGGTTTAATATTTTTTCACCAAATCTTTGAAAGACACATCGGTTGCCAAGGCTGCATCTTCCCTGAAGTTTTCAGACTGAACATACAAATCATGTGGGCTGTGGGCGCGAGCAAGGAAACATGCAAAAGGTCTGCTTTTTTGCGTTTTTTGGTGTTCTGTAGCTCTGCAACAGTACATTCAACTGTAACGCAACTTGCCAGATTTAGAGATCTATTACATTTGCATTACCATTACTGTTAGCATTGCCGTTAGCATTAGTGTTTGCGTTTGTGTTAGCATTTGCGTTATTGTCACCATTTGCATTTGCATTTGTGTTACTGTTTTCATTACTGTTTGCATGGGATATGTTTGTGGGCTTTTAAACAACCTATTTAAATAACAAAGGAAGCATAAGGGCAAAATAATTTCACATCCTGCACTTGAGTAAGTGTGCCCCTGGCTATCAATGTAATTGGGAGGGGAGTGCATGTCTGAAAGCTCTTGCATAGCCAAAGTTTCTTCTCAAATCCCTTCCTAGCTGTGATCCTGTGTGATCTCTGTCATGAATTGTACCAATAGCCCAGGCAGCACAGAAAAAAATCAGACTGCATTTCTGTATTTGTTAGCTGTGTCAGCAGAGTGGAGCTGGTTTCAGTCGGTGATCAGAGAAAGGAGGGAGAAGAGCTGCAGTCATCAGTGGGGTCACAATCGGCAGCCAGAGTAAGGAGAGCTGAGCTGTTTGGAGCTGAACTAGCAAGAGGCACAGATCACAGTTCAGCGACTGAAGCTAGGACAGCTGACCAACTGCAGTCCATGGTGTAGGATCGGGCCAATCAGGGAGAGAGGTGCCAAGGTGGTCAGTCTTTTAAAAGTCAACCAGGCCACAGAGCTGAGAGCTGTGTTTGTTCCCGTCCTCCCTTCCCGACACCTATTAAATACGGAGGGGAGGAGGAGCCATATATGAAGTGGAGCAGCTAACAGGTCACAGGTCTACAGGTGGAGGAGCTAACAGATCACAGGTCTACAGGTCACTTGATCTTGGACTACTGATGCTGGAGGTGCTGGGGACTTGGACTTGAACTTGGTGTTTTGGACTTGAACTGGGTGACTATGGTTATTAATGCTTGATGCCTATGGTTTGCATATGCTTTATTATTTCTAAAAAGTCTTGACTGTGGGTTGGGGCTGAGGAGGGGGTGAGGATCAGGGGCCAAAATACATAAGGTGTGATTTTAAGACTGTATCTGAGTATCATGGAAGAAATGGTAGGGCAGTACAGAGGGGGGCGATGAAGGGAAGGGGATCTTTGGCAGGGTGGTTTAGTGCAGTGGCTATGGAATGGTTATGATCATAAATTGGGCTTGGAGGATGGGGGGTTGTATGATGTGTAAGCAGCTCACTCAGCTGAGGGAGGAAGTGGCGAAGCTAAGGTGGGGGTAAAATGTGGGGAGCTGGGAAAAGGGGGTAGAGAGACAGGGATGGTATAAGCCAAGGAAGGAGTGGGAAGGACTGAGTGGATTCACTGGGGGATCAGATACACTGTTCCAGAAGTCAAGAGCTTGGGAGGGAGAGGATGGAAGGGGATCCAGAGAGGATAGACCAGAGGCGGTAACAGACAGCAGCAAGTCCAGAGCTGGGACAGAGATGCCTGAGACAGGAGGAAAGGGGCCAGCGGGAATTGACAGCAGGAGGTCTAGAGGCACAAAAATGATGACTGTAGCTAGAGAAAAGGGGTCAGCCGGGGATCAGGAGGAGTGGAAGACAGTAGGCTAAGAAAATGTCAGATGGATGCCCAGAATGAAAGATGACATAGGCATAGGTGAAATGGGCCAGATGGTGGAAGTAACAAATAGTTTTGGCCCCTCCCAGGTATCCTAGTAAAGGACATTTTGGAGGAAGGGGTCCAGCAGGGACCATCAGAGAAGGGGAGTAGAGTGGCTGGGAGATGAGGGGGAAAGATCTCAGGTGCAGTGGAAGTGGGAGGAGGGTGCAGGCACACTGCATGCAGTGGAAGGGGTGGAAGAGGGGACAGACACATTAGGGATACACCAGAGGGTGGCACTAAGGGGAACTGTGGCATAAGAAAAGGGGCAGGAAGGAAGCACTGGAAGAGCTGGAGTTGAGCTCCTGGGAGGCTGAAAATGAACAGGAGGAAACCCAGCAGGGCAGGAGCTGCAGTTGGAGGCTGGGGCATGCACCAGGCAGGGTGCAGGAGAGGGGAAGTATACAGACAGGGCAGGTGGTGAGAATAAAGATTTCCCCAAGTGGGGTACAGTGCTTAAAACCTTCTGCAAAGATGGGCTGGACAGGAACAGTTGAAAGGGGATCAAGCACAGTTGTCACAATCTCACACAGTGATGCAGATGGGGGAAGGCCAGGAGCAGATGGGGGGGCCAGGTGAAGTTGGCTCATGCTCAAGAAGTGATGCAGAAGGGGTTTGCAGGGATGAAGGAAGCCAGGCAGAAGTACAAGGGATGATGAGGTACAGTGAAGTAGATGGAGGAAGGCCAGGAGCAGATGGGGGGGGTCAGGTGAAGTTGGCTAATGTTGAAGCAGTGATGCAGGAGGGATTTGCAGGGATGAAGGAAGCCAGGTGGAAGTACATGGGATGAAGAGGTACAGGAAAGAGGAGTCTGAGGAAAGGCTACAGGGAGAGGGTGAAAAGGGAAGGACACCCAGGGAGCAGGGGGCAGTAGGGTGGCACTCTTGGGGGACTCAATAATTAGGGGCTAAAATGGGGAAGGAAGGGAGCAATAAACAATGCAGTATGGGTATGATGCATGCCAGAAATGATGGCACTGGAGGTGAGGCATCATATTCCTTCCTAGGGTAAGCAGTAGGATGAAAGGACACATCTGGTGCTTCACCTGGGCACAAATGACTTGGAGGGGAACAGTCTTATGGAGGTACAAGCAAGGTTCGAGGAACTCATTAGGTTCTGTAGGATCAACAGTATTTTTCCTTCCATTTCCTTCTCTGAGGTGCTGCCAGTACCAGCAGCAAGCACACCAAGAAAGGAAAAGATAAGGGCATTCAACAATTGGCTACAAGGTTGGTGCAGTCATATGGGGTTCGGCTGGATAGGTGACTGGGGATCTACATGGGAGGAGGAGGGGCTGTATGCACAAGACAGGCTGCACCTGAACTCTTCAGGCACAGTTGCACTAAAGAGTAAACTGGGGGACTTCATGGCAAGGAAGTTCAATTTAAACTAAATGGGGGGCTTAGGACAGGGCCATCCTTACATGAGGCAGAGCAGAGAGGTTATCAGCCTCCCCCCAAGTCACAATACTCATCAAGGGAACTTTTAGCAGCAGGAAAGGATGGGATGGGCTACATGTTGGAGGGCTTTGGTTGCAAATGCCAGGAACCTGGGGAACAAAATGAGAGAACTGGAGGCCACCATGATGGAGGAGAACCTAGACATTGTAGCAATGAGTGAGACTTGGTGGAATGAGCACCATGCATGAGAGACAGTGATCCCAGGGTATCATTTATTTAGGAAGGATCGGGAGGGTAAAAGGGGTGAAGGGTGGCATTATATGTCAGGAAAGGGACTGGGACCATGGAAGGGCAGGATGAGGAGGGGGAAACAGAGATAATCTCGGTCACCCTAGACAGGGAACAGGGGGAAAATCTGTGCATTGGGGTAGTCTATATGCCTCCTATGTAGGGGGAAGAAGGGGATAGACACTTTATGGAATCCATAGCAAGGATGGCACATAAAGGGGAAATTGTGCTAGTTGGAGACTTAAACCTTCCAGACATCAACTAGGAGGCCCAGACAGCAATCTCCACAAGGAGCAGGGGCATCTTAGAGGCTCTTCAGGGCATATTCCTGCATCAAAGGGTCAGTGAGCCCGCTAGGGGTCTAAACCTGTTGGATGTGGTCCTCACAAATGGGGACAGTGTGGAGGAGATGGAGGTGGGGAACAGCGTGGCACCAGTAACCACAGGGCTGTCAGGTTCAGGGTGAGGGCGGGCTGGGTGAGGGTTAGGATGAGACCCAAAGTAATGGACTTCAGGAAGGCTGACTTTCAAGAAGTGAGAAAGGTAGTTAGGGAAGAAATGTTGAGGATAGAGGATGTGCAGGTGGTGGAGGAATTAAGGGCAGTCATCAAGAGAGGGGTATTTAAAGCCATGGACTCATGTATAAGAAGGGTAAGAAAGAATAGAAGACAGAAAAGACCTCTATGGTTCACTAGAGAGGTGGCATTAGGGGTCAAGGAGAAGACTAGAGCATTCAAGAGGTACAGGCGGACACAAAAGGATGAGGACAGGGAAACCTACAGGGAAAAAAGAAAGGAGGCAGGGCAAAAGATAAGGAGGGCTAAGGAGGCCACTGAGGAGAGGATAGCGAAGCAGGCAAGGAGGGGGACAAAATGCTCTTTAGGTACATTGGAGAAAGAAGGAGGGCTCAGCATGGGATTTGGAGGATAAGGGGGGAAAGTGAAACATTACTGGAAGGGGATTTTGAAAAAGCAGAGGCATTAAACAGCTATTTCACTTCAATCTTCATGGAGGAAAGAGAGGGCAGGGGACCAGGATGGGCTGGGGAGGGTGACAGCCACAGGCAGATGGGAGTGTCAGAATTTACAGCTGAAGGAGTAAGGGTAGAGCTGGGTAGACTTAGGGTGGATTAGGCAATGGAGCCTGATGGAATACATCCAAGGGTTCTCAAGGAAGTGAAGGATGAACTGGCACCACATCTGGCGAGGCTGATTAACTTGTCCTTGGTCACAAGGGTGGTGCCAATGGTCTGGAAGAGGGCAGAGGTGGTTGCGCTACATGGGGGAGGCAGAAGAACGAGGTCAAAAACTACCATCCATTAGTCTTATCATGGTGATGGGGAAGGTAATGGAAACACTACTTAAGATCAGGTTGATAGAATACTTGGAGATGAATGGCATGCAGGATGACAGGCAGCATGGCTTCACCAAGGGAACATCCTGTCAGACTATCCTGATATAGTTTTTTGATGGGGTGACACAGATAGTGGACCATGGAGGAGCAGTGGATGTGGCCTATCTGGATTTCAATAAGGCCTTCGACACTGTTCCGCATGGTGGAATGGTGCATAAGCTGGACAGACTAGGGGTGGACCTCAGGATCACCAGGTGGGTGGAAAACTGGTTGAAGGGAAGGAGTCAGATGGTGGTGGTAAATGGGACACATTCTAGAGAATGGGCAGTGACCAGTGGGGTGCCACAGTGGTCAGTGCTAGTGCCAATACTTTTTAACATCTATGTTAGTGACCTAGCAGAGGGTCTGGAGGGATGGGTGTGCCTGTTTGCAGATGATACAAAGGTCTGCAATAGAGTGGATTCACCTAGTGGGGTTCAAGCCATGGGGTGGGACTTGGAGAGGCTGAAGAAGTGGTCTGACTCCTGGAAATTGAAGTTTAATGCACAAAAGTGCTTGCTGATGCACCTGGAGAGGAGGAATAGGAGGGAAACTTACTCCCTTGGGGGGTGGTGATTAAGGAGAAGGAAATGGAAATGGACCTGGCAATTATGGTATCACATGACCCCTCAAGGTGGGCAGCCAGTGTAGCAGGGTGGTGTGAAAGGCAAATAGAATGTTGGCCTGCATTGTGAGGGGTTTTAATAGCAGGAAGAGGGAGGTGCTAATGACATTATATAGAACCACGGTCAGGCCGCATCTGGAGTATGAGGTGCAGTTCTGGAGGCCTCACCTACGAAGAGATGTTGAGTTGATGGAAAGGGTACAGAGAAGGGCAACCAAAATGGTATGAGGGATGCAGGATGTACCCTGTGAGAGAAGATTGAGAGGGCTGAATTTGTACCCTTTGAAGACTAGGAGGGAGAGGGGGGACATGATTGAGACCTTTAAGTATCTGAAGGGAATAAATAAGGTGGAGGGTGAGAGCTTGTTCAAATTGAAGAAAGGAGCAAACACGAAGTGACATAGCCTCAAGCTGGAAGGTGGGCAATACAGAGGTAATGTCAGGGGACAGTTTTTCATGGAGAGGGTGGTGGAGACCTGGAACAAGCTGCCAGAGGAGGTAGTGGCAGCTGAAATGGTGGAGGGGTTCAAGAGGGCTTGGGATAGATTTAAGGGGTTGGGAAATGCAGGTTGAAGCATAACAGAAAGGGGGATGTAGGGTGTTGGGCAGGCTAGCTGGGCCATGGGGCCTTTCTCTGCCATTACATTTCTGTGTATCTGTGTATATATTATACCTGGAGTAGGGCAGATATAGTTAGGGTTGCGCGGCCACTTCTATGTTAAACCCCAAATTATGCACTTTAATAACTTTGCAACCATTTCTCCGATTTGCCTGAAATCTGGCATGCACGGTGTCATACCATAGGTCTCTAGGTTTCTGGACCTGGAAATGTTTGTTCTTGTCCGATTTGTGGTTGTAGAGCTTCAGAGCATTGAAAAGTGTGGAAAATCATCAACTTCTGCAAATTCTTTGTTCATCTCCATAGACTGAATGTTTTGTCTGTCTGGTCTGAACTTTTAGGGTATATAGAGACTGTCTCAGTGAAGTGCCTTTTGAAGGTTTGGTGAAAAAAATATTAATCTGTTCAAAAGTTATACTTTAAAGTTTCCCATTATATCCTATGGGAAAAAAATACAAGTTCTGTTTAACAGTGACAGATTCATCTGCAACAGCACATTTTACTGTCTCCTATATCCTCTCTGCTGTTATGCCACCACCATCTTGTTTTCAGTTAGCAGTGGAGAAAAAAAATTATGGTTTAAAAACTACTGCCCCTAGGTAAACACCAACTGTTGTATTTGCGTAAATGGTGTCCTATGAATAGGATAAATGCATCATAATTTTTAAAAAACACCCAGAAATATATTTATTTTGATATGGCCATTTGTACTGTCACAATTTGCAACAGTACAAGCATGAAACATTTGCAAATTTGTGAAAGTGTTGCACAGTACTTTCACAATTTGCAACATTCTTTCACAACTTTTGACAGTACAATCCACAAAATCATAGTTTCTTTGCCACCTCACTCCCACTTCACAGTCTGGACTTTTGGGCTACAATTTGTTGGGTGGAAAACCCTTGCACCACAGATGTGCATTTTGGTGGTTTGCTGAAAATTTACATTGGTTCCATAGTTAGAGTACTCTAAGGGCCAGATATTCAAAACTTTGCCCCGGGACTAAATTAGCCCTGCCTGGTGGGCAAACAGCCTGGAGCACAAAGAAAGTCATATTCAAAAGGAATAGCCCAGGGCAAACAGCTTCTGAATGTAGCATGGGAATGAGGCTGGGCAAACTTGGCTGGGAATGCAGGGCAAACTTAGCCCTGGAATAAGACAGCTCTGAATATGGCAACCAGGATGTGCAAACCACAACAGCAACACAGTGCACAGCAATGTGAAGGTAGGTAGAGGTGAACTATGAGGCCAATGTGTGCCAGCAACTGCGTGGACAGGTACAGCTGCAGGCAGCAGCGTATGTGGAGAAGTACAGTGTGCAAAACTGTAAAATATTCCCCGAACTGTTTGCGCAGTGCTAACACCTTTGCGCGGGTTTAGTGCAATGCTAAACCATTAGCCCGGTACAAACACATTTGCCAGGCACTAACTTTGCCATATTCAAAAGTGACATGCAAATGAGCCTACTTAGGTAGTCTCTGGGAAAACATCCAGATTAGCATCTCATTATGCCCAGATTTGCATGCAGTTTGCACCTGGCTAATGGTTTAGCCCTGTGCTAAACCCGCACAAATGTGTTAGCGCTGCACAAACAGTTTGGGGAATATTATACAGTTCTGAACACTGTACTTTCACATGAGCTCTTGCCTGCAGCTGTACTGGGACAACACAGCATAGGCACAGATGGTGGTGGTGCTGCATGCAACTGTCACACTGTAAGTCATGCTACAGTGCACAGCAGACACTACAATAGCAAGGGGGCCAGTAGTGTGTGGACACAGCAATGCCTATAGTGTGTAGGGCAGTGATGATGACTGCACTATACACAGTGAGAGGCCCAACCTGCAGGTGTTTACTGACAGTGGACATTACTGTTATGCTGTTGTGTGACCCACAGATGCTGCACCTCTGGCATGGGATGCTCACAGTGACATATACATGTTCAGCTTTGTGTGCTTTGGCAGTTGTACAGCTGTGTGGTATGTAGCCAGGGAAGCATATATTATCAGAAAGGCACACTGGTGTTGGGGTATGCCCAATACTGGCCCATCTGCTCTGCATGATGTGTCCCAGCCTTGTGGCCACACCTGGTCTGTGGCACAGCCTGGCCACCCATACACTTTCACCTCAACATCCTCCATGCTGACAGTGCTGAATGTGAGTACTGGCATCTGTTGGTGTCCACAGAAGAGTGGTCTGCAGGTGTGTGCTGTATGGCCACACTACCATGCTGTCTACCGGTGGCAGGGTCACCACTTACTGCCTGGCATGGCTGGGACTGGTGGCAGATGATGGCATCATTGTGATGCCATCAGTTAGCAGCATGTTTCATGTATGTTTGGCTTTGTCTATGTGACATATTTATTTGTTAGGGTCATGTAAAGCCATGCAAAAGCCACGAAAACACCGTGCAAAGCCAAAGTGTCATGCAAAGCTGATTTCCGAAGGTAAAGACAAGTTTTTCCTGGGTGGTAATGTGCACCATGCTAAGTAGAGCAAAACCACTTTGCATGGTGCTAGTCACTGAATATATCATTCCGCTTGCATTCATGTCAGTTTGCCCCTTGCATACAATATGAATTTGCCTGGCGCTAATGCAGTTTGCCTGCACTATTTGGCCTTTTGAATATAGCAGACCAGTGCTAATCCCACGCTAAATCTGCACAAATGTTTTTTGCCCAGTGCAAAGTTTTGAATATCTGACCCTAATTTTGTAAATTTTTCCCATAGAATAACATTGTGGCATCTGCCAAAACCACAGTTTCTTTGCCACCTCACTGCCACTACATGGTTTGGATGTTTGGGCTGACATTTGCAGGGTGGCATGCCCTTGCACCATGTGCTTTTTGTTTGTGTGGTGCTAAAAGTTACACCGGTTCCAGAGTTACAGCACTCCGATGTTGCAAACTTTTCTATAAGATAACTTTGTGGCAGCTGCGATGCCTTTCAGCCTCTGATCTCAAAAATGGTTTGAGATATGGATTTTTCACTAAGCACGCATAGAGGTGGATAGGTCTTGAATAGAACTGAGAAATAATTTTTTCTGCAGTTTCTATGATTACTGAGATATTGCCAAATATGCATTACAAGGGTTACTTGGAATGCCTCTAGGCCTCTGCTATGTGTCTGTACTTGTCAATAGGTGGGAGCACATGGCCTAGAGGGCCAAGCTCCTACCACTGCATACTATTTATGTTAAACTGTGAGCACTGGGCCCTCCTATGCTATGCCTATACATTCATGGGTGGGAGCGCAGGGCAAAGAGGGCCCTTGCTACCACCTATGGATGCAATTATGCAAAACTAAAAGCACAGCGGTCTCCTGCACTATGGTTCTATACTTATAGGTAGGTGAGAGCACAGGGTCCAGAGGGCCCTTGCTCCCAACCATGGATACCATCTTGCAATACTGGGAGCACAGGGCCCTCAGGTGCTATGTCTCTACAGTTATGGGTGGGTGGGAACGCAGGGCTCAAAGAGTCTGCACTCCCAAATATGCATCTCATTATGCAAAACTGGGAGCACAGGGACCTCCTGCACTATGCCTCTACACTGATGGGTGGGTGGGAGCACAGGGCCCGGAGGGCCCACTGTCCCACCTATGGATAACATGTGAGTAACATTTCACTTTCTCAAAAAGAAGGGAAATTCATTGCAAAAAAGTCTGTTAATGTATCAGTTAGGGTTGACTGTACACTAACAAAAGTCTGGAAATTCGATGTTAGGGTTACCAACCCTAACCCCCACACCCCCCCACCACCATCCACAGACCAACAGGCACCGGGGTGTGCCTTGGGTAGTTGAGCCTAACTCTTACCCCATTCTCCTATGCTGTACCATCTCAGCTTGTTTACACATGGAATGTGGTGAGAGTTAGGGCCAATGACCCCAAGGCACACCTTGGAGCTGTTGGTCTCTGGATGGTGGGGTGTGGAGGGGTAACATCAAATTTCCAGACTTTTTTTGGTGTGGAAGCAAACCTAACTGATACATTAAGAGTTTTCAATGAATATATATATATATATATATATATATATATATATATATATATTTATATATTACAGTGGTACGGTAGTGCCACTATAGTTAGGGTTGAGTACCCTATTTAAGGTTAAAGTGTGAAAGTTTGCATATTAATAACTTTGCAACCATATGTCAGATTTACCTGACATTTGGCAGGCACGGAGCAGTACCAAAGTTCTCTGGATCTTCCAAGTATAGTAATGGTCGGATATACGGTTGCGGAGTTATAAAGTGACATTCAGTAACACATGTATGCTTTTTTGTGCATTCTTTGCTCGTACTTACAGGTAACATGGTTTGTGTGACTGATCTGAAAACTTCAGGAAACATGCAGCTGGAGTCCTTGATGTGCCTTTTAAAGATTTTGTGAAAAAATATTAAACGGTTCAAAAGTTATTAAAAAAAGCAAGTTTCCCATTATAGTCAATGGGAAAAGTTAAAAAGTGTTCCAAATACAGATTTTAGTGTCACAAATGACTCCTGTAATGTCATAAGTCAGCCTTTTCTTTTTCAGTTAGTGTTCACATAAATGCTTGGCATTTAAATCTGGGATCCTCTAGGGACACAATTATTTTTGTGTTCACCTAGTCAGACCCTGAGGATGTTAGCCACATCTTTTTTTTGAGGGGGTTAAATACCCCAGAAATATGTTTTTGAAATTTTTGTAAAAAGCAGTGTCGCAAAGTAGTGTCTCACTCACGACACTTTTGTGATTTCATTTTTCGAAAGTGTCATGATTTGCAACACTATTTTGCGACACTATGCCTAAAATAACAGGAATTCTTTGCACCCAGCTGCAAAACAACAGTTTGGTCTTTTGGGCTGAAAAGAGGAGGGAAGAAAGCCAACATCCCACAGATGTGCCTTTTGGTGGTTTGGTGACAAAATATTGTACAGACGGAAAGTTACGGTCCTCCGAAGTTGACTCTTTTTCCCCTAAACTAACATTATGGTGTCCGCCGTGCCTTCTGGGGCCTGTATCTCAGAAATACTTCAAGATACAGACTTTTTGTCGGAAAAGTACTTATCCCCCCCACTAAGGGGCTAAGTACAAAACTAGCCAGGAAAGTCATAATTTGTATGAAATTTTAATTTGTTTTCTACGTAGTACGGTTCTTGAGATATAAGCAATTTAGTATTCCAAGTGCTCATTTTCTGCTCCGAGGCCAATTATTATGCGTACATTCTTTGTATTCACTGTGTTTTTCTATGCAGTTCTTGGAGAAAAAAAGGGTCTGCGCTTTCGTTACTGTCACAGTTAGCTTTCCCACTTGTGTTTCCATAACCATTTGCATTAGTGTTCCCTTCTACACCACTGTGTGCGTTACCCTTTGCCTTTTTGTTTGCACTTGCATTTGCATTACTGTTACCATTTGTGTTTCCATTACTGTTTCTGTTTGCATTTCATTTTGCATCATCATGTGCATTACCATTTGCGTCTGCGTGTGCGCTTCCATTTGCATTTTTCATTTGGCATCATCATTGCTGTTACCATTAGCATTTGTGTTTCCTATTGCAGTACCATGACCATGCGTGTTACCATTTGCATTTCCTTATGCACTTGTGTTTGTGTTTCCATTTGTGTGACTCTTCCCATGAACTCCACTGTGTGCGTTACCCTTTACATTTTCATTTGTGCTTGCATTTTCGTTACTGTTAAAATTTGCATTCCCATTACTGTTTTTGTTTGCATTTCATTTTGCATCACCATGTGCATTACCATTTGCATCTGAGTACACGCTTCCATTTCCATTTCCTTTGTGGTACCATGACCGTGTGCGTTACCATTTGCATTTCTGTATGCTCTTGCATTTGCATTTCCATTTCTGTTTGCATTACCATTCCCATCTACGCCACCATGTGCATTACCCTTTGCATTTTCATTTGCGCTTGTGTTTGCGTAACTGTTAACATTTGTGTTTCCATTACAGTTTTTGTTTGCATTTCCTTTTGTGTCACCATGTGCATTTCCATTTGCTTATGTGCTTCCATTTGCATTTGTGTTTCTGTTTGTGTTTCCCTTGTTGTCATCGTTGCTGTTACTGTAACTGTCTGCATTTTCAATTACGTTACCATGCCCATGTGCATTAAGATTTGCATTTCTGTACATGCTTGCATTTGTATTTCTCTTTTCATTAACATTTGTGCTTGTGTTTGTATTACCATTTGTGTTATCGTTTACGTTTGTGTCACCATGTGCATTAGCATTTGCGTTGCTGTTACTTCACTATTTATAGTGCACATTTGCAAAAAGAAGGGAAATTATGGCAAAAAACTCTGGTTAATGCATCAGTTAGGGTTGTTCCATAGTGACAAAAGTGAGGAAATTTGATGTTTGGGTTCCCACCCCCTTTGAATCCCAACCCCACCTCACCCCAACAACAGGCATCAGGGTGTGCGTTGGGGTCATTGGTCCTAACTCTCACCCCATTCTCCTATACTGCACCACCTCAGCTTGTCTGCACATGAGCAATGCCATCATACAAATAGATGCCTACTGGCCCATAGAAGGAAATAGCTCTAAAATTGCTCTTATCCTGCACAAACCCATGCATTTCTTCATGTTTGCCAACCTAATTTTGCTAGCCCTTGTTCTCATTAACTGATTAGTTGTCAGTGAAGCAGGCTTGCCATCTTTATTTGCCATGCAGTCAGCTGGCTCACAACTCAAACCAAAGAACAAATACTAAGAAATAGCTCAAATTAGGGTTCCGCTTAAAACAATGCAGAAGAGTTCTTATCCAGTCTAAAACAGTAAATTCACTCCAGCAATAAATATTCAAAGCAAAGCACCAAGCACTGAAAACTTTTTTGGGCCTAGCTAGCTAGACCTCAGAGTCATCATACCTAACCTCGTGGTGTAACTGCCTCAGGAAAATTGCCAGAGACTGTGATGAGACTGTAATCTGAAAATCCTATCAGAAAGAGACAGAAAACCCTGATCCCTGGGCTTATAAACCCCAAAATGACTCTATGCAAGGACCCCTCCAAGTCACACCCCTGGCCAATCCTGTGACTCCAAAGGTGTATGCATCACCCACCTGTACCTGTCGATCATGACCTCACCTGACCTCTCCCCTCTTTCTACCCTTCTGTCAAATTTGGCATCACTCAGCTCTGTCCTCTCCCTCAGTATGTCCACCCCCTTTCCTCTCCCCCCTCCCTGTCCTTTTGTTCCAAGCTCACCCCTTCCCCATTCCTTCAGGTCTGTCACCTGACAATTCAGATTGCCTATTATTGGCAACCCTAAGCAAGTAAATTATATATTGGCACATGTAGTGATATGATTCTGAACTGTTGTATGACTTTTTCTTTAACACTGTCATAGGTTCATAACAATGTGTAATGCTAAAACCATTGATAGCTATATAAGTTCCTCAAAGGAATATATCATTGATTTACCGGGCATGACTGTGCAAACCATCAAACTGCAACTCAGTATTGTAAATATGTATATACATCTGATACTGTTTTAAGACTGGTAGCATCCTGATGCTACAATTCTTTCTATATCTTGTTTTTGAAAAAAACTGAATATTTTGTTGCTGTGCATGTTTTTTCTACCTATCAAGTTATGTGATAATCTTTAACATTTAATGTTTTTGCATTACATTAAATGTTCAACAAATTTATGCTTGTTGTGTGTATATGTGTGTGTGTGTATGTATGTGTGTATATATATATATATATATATATATATATATATATATATTATAGGGGCATGGTAATGCCACTATAGTTAGGATTGAGCACCCATTTAAGGTTAAAATGTGAAATTTTGCACCTTAATAACTTTGCCACTGTATCACAGATTTACCCAAAATTTAGCGGGCAGAGAGTGGTAGCATGGATCTTGGTATCAACTATGTTTTGTACCAGTTGAATATACAGTTGCGGAGTTATAAAGCGACATTCCATAGTGCATTTAGGCTCATTTGTGCATTCTCTGCTCGCACTTACAGGTCACACGATGAAAAAAATATTGAACGGTTCAAAAGTTATTCAAAAAACAAGTTTCCCATTATAGTCAAATGGAAAAGTTAACAAAAAGTTTGACAGAGTCGCAAATGCAGCTTTCAGTGTCACAAATGACCCCGTAGTGTCGTGAGTCAGCCATTTTTTTTCAGTTAATGATCACAGAAATCCTTGGCATGTAAAATTGGAACCCTCTAGGGACACAATTCTTTTTGTGTTTATCTAGTTGAGCCCTGCAGATGCTAGCCATATCTTTTTTGGGGGATTAAACACCCCAGAAATATGTTTTTGAAATTTTGGGGAAAAGTAGTGTTGCACCAGCGACACTTTCATGATTTTTTTTGCAAAAGTGTTGTGATTTGTGACACTACTTTGCAACACTATGGCCAAAATGCTGCTAGGGGGCTAAGTAAAATACTAGCCAGGAAAGCAATAAATAATATCACATTTAAATTTTTTTTGTACGTCGTACGGTTCCTGAGATGTAAGCAATTTAGTATTCCAAGTGCTCATTTTCTGCTCCGAGGCCCATTATTATGCGTACATTCTTTGTACTCACTGTGTTTCTCAATGGAGCTGTTGGAGAAAACCAGGGTGTGCGCGCTTCTGTTATTGTTACAGTTAGCATTTCCACTTGCGTTTCCGTACCCATTTTCATTAGCATTCCCGTGTACGCCATTTACATTTCCTTCGGCATCATCATTGCTGTTACCATTAGCATTTGCATTTCCTATTGTGGTACCATGACTGTGCGTGTTACCAATTGCATTTCCATAAGTGCTTGCATTTCCATCTCTGTTTGCATTACCGTTCCTGTGTACACCACCGTGTGCATTACCCTTTGCGTTTTCATTTACGCTTGCATTTGCATTACTGATACCATTTGCATTTCCAGTACTTTTTCTGTTTGCATTTCAATTTGCATCACCGTGTGCATGTCCATTTGCATTTGCAGCATCCCTTTCATTTGTGTTTGTGTTTGTGTTTTTCTTTCATTTGGCATAATCGATGCTGTTACTGTTACCATTTGCATTTCCAAATGCATTATCATGACCGTGCATGTTATGGTTTGTGTTTCCATATGCGCTGGCATTTGCGTTTCTGTTTCTGTTTTCTTTGGCGTTATTGTTGCTGGTACTGTTAGCATTTGCATTTTCAATTGCGGTACCGTGACCATGCACGTTACCATTTGTGTTTCCATTTGCATTCCTGTTTGTTTTGCCGTCATCATTGCTGTTACTGTAACTGTTTGCATTTCCAATTGCATTACCATTACTGTTTGTGTCTTCATCACCATTTGTGTTTCTGTTGCCCTTAGCATTTCTGTTTTCAGTTGCATTTCTGTTGTCAGTTGCGTTACTGTTTCCTTCTCCAGTGCCGTAGCCTGAACCATATGAATTTCTGTTTACCTTTCTGTTATCATTTGCATTTCTTTTACCATATGCATTTCCAATGGCATTACCATTTACATTACTATTTTTGTTAGCATTTGCATTTCTGTCACTGTTACCATTTGTGTTACCATTTGCTTTACCGTTTCTGTTTTCATTAATGTTTGCACTTGCATTTCTCTTACTGTTTGCGTTACCATTTACATTTGCATCACCATGTGTGTTACCATTTGAGCTTGCGTTTGTGTTACAGTTACCGTTACTATGTGACAAAAAAATCACATGGTGGGAGTGCAGGACCCTTTACTGTACCATGTTAACTTGTTTTCATAGGGAATGCGGTGATAGTTGGGATGCACGACCCTATGGCAGACCTCTGCATCTGTTGGTCTGTGGAGGGTGGGGTGGGGTGGTTGGGGGTCAGGGTCTGATAACCCTAACATCTCATTTCCACACTTTTGTCACTGTGGAAATAACTGTAACTGATGCATTAATGGGTTATTTTTTTGCAATGAATATATGTATGTGCATATATATATATATATATATATATATATATATTTATCTATATAGATAGATATATATATATATATATTATATATATTGTATATATTATGGTAGCATGGTAGTTAGGGTTGAGGAGTCATTTTAAGGTTAAAGGATCAAACTTTGCAGCTTAATAACTTTGCCACCATTCAACAGATTTGCCTGAAATTTGGTATGCATGATTGGGCATGGTACATAGATACATAGATACATAGACAGTGTTGGCAGATAAGGGCCTATGGCCCACCCAGTCTGCCAATTTGAGCTTGTAAGTTCAGTTTATGTTTTCCTAGAAGTCTGTTGCTCCTTACCCCTGACCTTCAGAATTCCTTTATGTCTATCCCATGCATTCTTAAATCCCGTGATTGTTTCAGCCTCACCACTTCCTCTGGCAGGGTGTTCCACTTGTCCACCACCCATTCTGTGAAGAAATTCTTCCTCACATTTCCTCTGAATTGTCCTCCCTCCAACTTCATCCCATGCCCTCTAGTCCTGGAACATCTTTTTTGCTTAAAAATAGTGTATTCCTGCACCCTGTTCCTCCCTGTAAGATACTTGTATGTCTCTATCATATCCCCTCTCTCCCTCCTCTCCTCCAGGGAGTTCATGTTCAGTTCCTTCAACCTGTAGATCTTGGGATCTGCCAAGTTTTTTATGGTCAGATATACAGCTGTGGAGTTATTAAGCACCAATGAAATGTGCATTTATGCTTTTTTGCAAATTCTTTGCTCTCACCTACAGGTCGCACGGTTAGTGCGACCAGTCCAAAAACTTCAGGGAACATGTGACCATGGTCCCCAATTTTCCTTTTGAAGATTTCATGAAAAAATATTAAACGGTTCAAAAGTTATTCAAAAAACAAGTTCCAATTATAGGTCAATGGGAAAAGTTAACAAAAAGTTTGACAGTGTCGCAAATGCACTTCTTAGTATCGCAAATGGCCGTAGTAGTGTTGCAAATCTGCCATTTTGTTTTCAGTTGGTGATCAGAAAAATGCTTACCATTTAAATTTGGGACCAGTAGTGTCACAAAGTAGTGATGCAGGCACGACACTTTTGCAAAATTTTGTGAAAATTGCCGTAAATTGCGACACTACTTTTTCAGACTTGGCCAAAATGACAGGAATTCTTTGCCACCCTGCTGCAAAAGAACGGTTTGGTCTTTTGAGCAGAAATCTGGAAGGAAGGCAGCCAACATCTCACAGATGTGCCTTTTGTTGGCTTGGTGAAAAAATATTGCATGGCTGCCAAGTTACGGTACTCCGGAGTTGGCATTTTTTCCCATAGACTAAAATGGTGGCGTACACTGCGCCTTTCGGGGTTCGTATCTCGAAAATGGTGCAAGATACAGATTTTTTGTTGTGAGTTACATAGCCCTATAGACAGTGTTGGCAGATAAGGGCCTATGGCCCACCCAGTCTGCCAGTCCCAGTTAGCCAGGAAAATAATGATTTCTGTGAAATTTAAATTTTTTTTCTACATCGTGCGGTTGCTGAGATATTACCAATTAAGTACTTCCAATGCTCGTTTTAAGCTTCAATCCCCATTATAATGCATACATTCTTTGTACACACTGTTTTTCTGTATGCACCTGTTTGGAAAACACAAGGTATGCACTTCCGTTACTGTTACAGTTAAAGTTTCCACTTGCGTTTATATCTCCCCTTGGCGTTACCGTTCCCATCCATGCCACTGGGTGCATTACCCTTTGTGTTCTCATTCATGCTTGCATTACCATGTGCACCACTGTTAGCACTTCTGTTTGCGTTGCTGTTCTTGTTACTATGTCACAAGACATCACGTGGCGGGAGCGCGGGGCCTGACCCGCTGCCGCAGTACATTGACTATTTCTCGTCATCATTCTTAAAAAGAAGGGAAATTAGAGGCAAAAAACTTTGTCTAATACATTGGTTAGGGTTGTTCCACAGCGAAAAAAGTGAGGAAATTCAGTGTTAGGGTTGAAAGCCCCCTTGGACCTCTCACACCCCAACAGGCATTGGGGTGCGCATTGGGGTTGTCAGTCCTAACTCTCACCCCATTCTCCTATACCTCTGCTTCTTCACACATGTGAATGGGTGAGAGTTTGGGCCAGCAACCCCAATGTGCACCCTGATGCTGGTTGAGGTGTGGGCTGGGGGTCCAAGGGGAGCTTTCAACCCTAACACTGAATTTCATCACTTTTGTCACTGTGGAACTACCCTAACTAATGCACTAAACAGAGTTTGTTGCCTCTAATATATATTTGTGTATATATATATATATATATATATATATATATATATATATATATGGATTTACTACCTTTCATTTCATAGAAGGGCACTTGTGCATATCCATACTACAGTGCAAATCATTGATGTGTTCCTGCTCTTTTGTAGGATCACCTTTATTAGGGGTTCAGATGAGGAATTTTCCAGTTCAATAAGTATTTAATAAAATTCTACAAGATGTAATTTTGAAACCTCAGCTTCATTTTACATAAGTAATATGTGCTATAATGAGGTTATGTACACAGTACATTTACAATAGAGTTGAACTTTGACATTTTGCAACATATATGCCATACAGTGCATGGTGTAGTGACACCACAGCAATTTGTGTAACTAATGACTGAATACATCAATATGTTTATGGTGTGCTGTTTGCATTCTTTGTATATGTACAAGACATCTACTGGTGTGAGTATCTGCATTGCACTTTAAATGTACAGAGCCTTGGCACACTGTTTGCTATGTAAAGTTGATGCATTTTACTTCAGTGATTGACATGCATTACATGTCAGCTAAGTTTACAGTTAACTGTGGTTTCAAAAGCCTGTCCTTTTCAAAATATAAGTCTTGCTCTAAACTTTGTGCAAATAAAAATAAGTTTCATAGGTTACAGTATTGGTATGATGAATAGGCAAAGCAAATTAACTTGCTAAAAACACATTAACTTATTTAGATTAATAGTATTCTCAGGGAAAAAAGTGGTATATAGTTTTAAATTATATAACTAATACCATGAAAAATTGTTTGTAATTAATCAAACTACTTACTTGTCAAAAGTGTCATGTTTATGTATCATAATAATTCTATATAAAACTAAAATAATATAGTACTAATGTTAATGTTATATTGTAGTTAGGTCAATGTCACAACTATTTTTAAAAGCTATAAATATGTATGCTTAGTGATTTTTATACCTTTAGAAATACACTTAGAGCAGCTTAATATACTTAGTGCAGCAAACTCAAGTTTAAATGCTTTAACACATCTTTAATTTATATTTATTTATTTATTTATTTTAGTCTTTGGTAACCGGGTTAGGCCCACTAGGCACAGGTGCCTGTTTTCAGGGGTGACCTGGTAGCACTGACTATTAAGTGACTTGCACGGAGTCACACAGTATGCAAGTGGAGGTTGTGAGAATCAAACTCAGGTCTGGTCTGCTGGATGAATCACGCTCGTTCACACTCTGTTCCTTTAACTTCTAGGCTATACTACCAGCCCAATATAAAACAATAGATAGCTGGGTGTTTTAATATCATTTAAGCATCTTGTTGCTAATCACAACAAAGATGTTGTTTTAAGTAAATGAACAATGTCTTGTTGCATTGGCACTTAAAA
Organism: Neoceratodus forsteri; assembly: GCA_016271365.2. Taxonomy (NCBI): domain Eukaryota; kingdom Metazoa; phylum Chordata; order Ceratodontiformes; family Ceratodontidae; genus Neoceratodus; species Neoceratodus forsteri. The sequence continues at coordinate 320,478,924 of CM028134.1, forward strand.
CATAATAAAATAAAACATCTTTTGTAATGCAAGCTGTGTGATGTGTTTCAATACAAAACACATTTGAAGACCACACAGTCTCAATAATATTTTTACATGTTGTGCAAGAGAACTGGTTTTTCACCCATCCCAGGAACAACCATCCAATTTGGCAATACCTACATTGGAACTTCAAAAATAAAATATTTTAAACATATGCTCTGTCATGTGTATTATTTCTCAATCAAGTTCTGTTTAATATGTATTAGATTGTTATTGTATACATCAAAGCAATGCTCTGTTTAGAGATCCATCCTTTATAAATGCTGTTGTGACACAGTTCAAAGGTCATGGAAATATGATTTAATTCCTTGAACACACAGAAGTAAATAACTGTCTGTTGAGGACAGAATGAAACATACTGTCTTTCTAAAGAGGGGGGAGAGGGGGAAGCAGGTGGCAGTCATCCATGTGTTGTGATAATAATGAAAAAAAACAGTACTTTGGCAATAGGCTGCATATGTTATTTTGCCATAGAACACTTGCTTGGCATCACAAAAAAAATATTTAAATATTTTGTATGTCTTTCTCAAAAAGTAAGGAAATTCATTGCAAAAACTCCATTAATGTAACTGTTAGGGTTGCTTCCACCGTGGCAAAATTGAGGAAATTCAACATTAGGATTTTCAACCCTAACTTCGAATCCCCCCAATACACACACACACACAACACACATACAAGCAGGGGATGCTACAAGGCAACACAACCAATCACAAACAGACACTATAAGGTAACATAAAGAACATACAACTCTGTAAACATACCACAAGAGGCATCCATCATCATGTTTCTGCAACTGTATCACTTCTGCTGCCATCCCTGTGTCTTGGGGGGTACACCCACATGCTGTGCAATCATGCAGTCAGGTGTTAAGAAGGCTATGTAGAACATTTAAGATGAAAGTTCTTTAATATGGATGGTTATGACTGTTTCACGCTATTTTGCTACACCTGCTTATAAGTTAATGAGTTGAAATATACAGGACACACTGTACTGTATTTTCACAGTTGAATACATATGTCCATCTGTGTAGGGATAGGAATGCAGGGTCTAAAGCAACCTACAGTGTGACTGTGACTTATACATACTGTTCTTTTGTGTTAATGGAGGCATGGAAACACAGGATGTGAAGTATCATGTGATTTCACTGTTAGGTACTGTATGTACATTCTTCTACTATCTGCAGGTAGCGATGTGACTGTACAGTGAATAACTCCACACTCCAAACCTGATCTATGTAGACTGTTGTAGTATCTAGATGGAGGAATAGTGTTCCCAATATTACATATAGAAACATAGAAACATAGACTTTGATGGCAGATAAGGACCGCTTGGCCCATCTACTCTGCCCATTTCCCTACCTACAGGATAGGCTGCAGATCCTAGTTAATGAACAGTCTATTTCTTCCTACCCCCCACAAGAATTGCCTTATGTCTGTCCCATGCATTCTTGAATTCTCCCACAGTTTTAGACCCCACAACCTCCTCAGGAAGGCTGTTCCATGCATCCACTACCATCTCTGTGAAAAAATACTTCCTCACATTGCCCCTGAACCGCACCCCCCTCTATCTTTAAATTGTGTCCCCTTGTTCTTGCATGTCTCTTTTTCTGAAAGATGCTACCCTCTTGGACTTTGTTGATTCCACTGAGGTACTTAAAAGTTTCTATCATGTCACCCCTCTCCCTTCTTTCCTCAAGGGTATACATATTAAGCTCCTTAAGTCTCTCCTCGTATGGCTTCTCTTGCAGACCCTGCACCATTTTAGTTGCCCTCCTCTGGACTGCCTCCATCCTGTCTATGTCCTTGTGAAGATGGGGTCTCCAGAACTGGATGCAGTACTCCAGATGGGGTCTCACCAATTGTCTGTACAGCGGGATAACAACTTCCTGTTTTCTGCTGGTGATGCCTCTCCCTATGCATCCCAGTATACCCCCAGCCCTCCCTACTGCCTTCTCACATTACTTGCTAACCTTAAGGTCATCTGATATGATTACCCCCAGGTCCCTTTCCTTTTTTGTTGTTGTTACTACCTCCCCCCCCATTGTGTATTCTTCCCCTGGGTTCTTATTTCCCAGGTGCATTATTTTGCACTTCTTTGCATTGAATCCTAGCTGCCATACTTCTGACCATTCCTCCAACCTTGCCAAGTCCCTTCTCATCCTTCCCACGCCTCAACCCTGTTGCAGATCTTTGTGTCATCTGCAAAGAGGCATACTTTTCCTTCCAGTCCCTCTGCAATGTCACTTATAAAGACATTAAAAAGGACTGGACCCAGCACTGAACCCTGCAGTACCCTACTAGTAACACTGTTCTATTATGTTATTGTGAGTCTGGGCATGCACTGTCTTTTGTACCATGCACTCTCATCCATACATTGACATAGTATGTCAGAATCCATAGAACACAGTGTTCATATGTCACTGTGGGACCCCGCCTTCCCAGTCCTAAATCAAGATAGTGCAACACTATCCATATGTCACATTGTCCATATCTCACAGTGAAATCACAGGGTCCTTTGGACCATGCATTACCATACCTCTACTGAAATAGTACAACGCAATCCATGTGTCATGCTATCCATATGTTGCACTGCTCTCATTGTGATATATAGGTAGTGTGAGTGATGTATTGTGTTGTAGTATGATGATGGAGGAATGGGACTGCAGGATGCAATGCACCCTGTACTCTAATTGTGACATATGGATAGTGTGACATATAGATTGTGTTGTACTTATAGCTTGATGAAGGGATGGGAGTGTAGTATATGAATAACCATGAGGTCATACTATAACATATAGACATAGTGACACATAGATAGTGTTGTATTATGCTAATGCAAGGATGGCAGGGCAAGGCAAATAGGACCTTGTGGTCCCACTGTGAAATATGTACAATGTTGTTCTATCTCAATGGAAGAACAGGGATGACTCACCATGTGGTCCTACCATGACTTATGGATACTGTTTTACTATCTGCATGGAGGTATACAGTTCATGCAATGGCCATCTTACATGGTTGCACAGCATGTGGGTGTACCTCCCCCAGGCACTGGGATGACAGCAAAAGTGATACAGTTGCTGAAACATGATGATAGATGCCTCTTGTGGTATGTTTACAGAGCTACATGTTCTTTCTGTTACCTTATGGTTTCTGTTTCTGATTGGTTGTGTTGCCTTGTACTGTCCCCTGCTTGTATGTGTGTTGTGTGTGTGTGGGGGGGATTCAGAGTTAGGGTTGAAAACCCTAACATCAAATTTCCTCACTTTTGTCACTGTGGAAGCAATCCTAACTGTTACATTAACAGAGTTCTTTGCAAAAAAAAAAATACATATATATATGTATATATACATATAAAAATCCTGAAGGAGGAACTCAGGAAATAGATACCCTTTCTCCTCATTTTCAGTTCTTGCCTCTCCCCCTCTCTTCTCCACCTGCCCTTCTGGGTCACCAGTGTGCACAACCTACCCCATCCTTTTTACTCCAACAGCACTTGCATACTACCTCGAGCCTGCTCCCTGTACACTCATGTGCTATAAATGGTTCTATCACATCATTACTATTTTGTCCTGGTTCCTAAATCTTAAACTGCTTCTCAATCAGAAAAAAACAAGTCTATGGTCTTTTGCAGCCCCCACAACAAAAACAAACAACTCCACCTCTCCATTGCAACTGAACAAGGAGCCATCCTAGAGCAAACACAATCGTTCAAGTACCTTGGCATCACCCTTGATCCCCACCTCACATACGCTGTCCATATTAGCAATGTGGCAAAGTCTGCCAATGCGAGGTTAGGCATATTATTCCGGCACAGGAAATACCTAACCCCAGAAGCACTGTCAGTGGCTGTCCAAAGCTCCATTGTCAGCATCATAGACTATGGTCTTATCATATATGGGTCTGCAACTACCACTGCTCTCAAATGTATCATGACCTCCCTGAATAAGGCCTGTCATCTCATCACTGGCTCACATCACCATACCCACACTTGTGACCTTTATTCCCAATCTGGATGGCTTCAACTGGACAAACGCATAAAATACCAAACCTGCATCACGGCCAAGAAAATCATAATGAGACTTACCCCACCTGGTGTCTGTGCCCTCCTTAAGCCTAGACATAGGAATGTCACTACAAGGAGATCCAATTCCCATCTACTACATATCCCACGATGTCGCACGACCCAAGGACAAAGATCATTTGCCTATTGGGCATCCAACTGGCTCAACTCTCTTGGCAGCGACATAGTGACCGCTCCAACACTCAGCCTTTTCAAGTCCAAGCTGCAGCTCTCACTGCTTGTATCCTGCAATTTCCCATCTTAACATTTCCACCATTCCAGCTGCACATGCCCCAGCACCCAGCACTAACAATCAGTCTTTGCACCCCTAACACCTTACCTGACATATTCCCTTGACAAGGCCCCCTGGCTGCACTGTCTTCCACCCTCGCCCACCTCCCCCATATCTCCACTCCTGCCCTTGCCCACACCCACCTCCCATACTCCCCTTACCACCTGCAACTCCTACCCCCTCGATCTCCTACCCTCACTTTTTCCCCATCGACCCACCTCCTCCCCTTGTCTTGCTTATAGCTCAAGTCTTTGTACTGGTTATTACATGTCTGTAAGTCAGTGACGTTATGTTTGTAACTAAAAATGATGACTGTTGCACACGCTAACGTGGAACCTTTGTAAAAGAGCCTCGGCTCAAAGGTATTGTAATCCTAGATTGAAATAAATAAATAAATAAATAAAAATATGTTATTTTGTATTATTTTGGATATATATTGTAATTTACCCAATGTTCCACTACTGTTTATTGTACAATACCTTGTGTTTCAGCTGTTGCACAATCTTACAATGTTGTATTGTTTGTACTACTCACATATTATTGTAACTGATCATCCTTCACAACCCTATGTAATCCTCTTCCCCCAGGTTGCACGGTGAGATGAGCAACTTGTTCTTCAGTGTGCCCTTCTGGTGAAACATATATATATATATATATATATATATATATATATATGCATACAAAAACTTTGTTAATGCATCAGTTAGGGTTGTTACACATTGACAGTAGCAGGGAAATTTGGTGTTAGGGTTCAAAACCCTAACTCTGTATTTCCTCCATCCCCACCACACACACACACACACACACACACACACATATGCATACATACATGCAGGTAGGAGAAGGACCAAGGCAACAGAACCAATGAGAGACAATCAGTAGCAGTTGTATACCTCTGGTACCATAGCAAATAGGTAAAAAAATCAACTTCAAGTAGCATACAGTATTTTGAAAGTTGTTTCAGCAGGTTAAGCAGTAGCAAAAAGTCTGCAGCTCACTTTGTTTTCGACATATGGGTGCCGAAAAGTGAGATGGGCACTGCAATGTTAGCCTATGGGAAATTGCTCAATTTTGGAACACTGTAACTCTGTGTTCCTTAACTATTTTGCACCAAACCAGCAAAAGGCACATCTGAGGGACATGGGCTTACCACATTGCAAATTTCAGCCCAAAGGACCCAACCGTTTGCTTGCAGGAGGATGGCAAAGCTGTGAAGTTATCAGGATCATAGTTTTGCAAAATGCTTTTGCAAACATGAAAGAGTTGCAAATGCAAGACATGACACTTTTGCATTTGCAAAAGCACACAAAATGCTTTTGCAAAGCAGTTTGCAAACATGAAAGTTTCACAAATGGAAAGCACGGCACTTTCACACTTGCGAAGTGTTTTGAGAAACTATTTTTAGAAAATGTCCAAAATGCTGTTTTGGGGGTTGTAAACCCCCAAAAAGCATATATGTAGTCTGTGTTTTGTGTTGATGGTAGTGTGGGGCACAAGATGCCCAGTTGTCTATAATGATATGTGTTTGGTGGAGCATGGAACTTCTGGGATGAGAGTTAGCAGTGATTACCTCATGCCACATACTGACATCTGTTCGTGTGTGGAAGATGGGAGCATGGGGTGGGGTTTTGTGGTTTAGATAGTTGTATGTTATTTCTGTTACCTGCTGCTGGCTGTGTGTGAGTGATTGTGTTGCCTTGGTCCTTCCCCTACTTGCATGTATGCGTGTGTGTGTGGTGGGGGTGGGGGGAATATGAAGTGTGTACACAAAAGCAGGACACTATTGTGCAGCCCTGTAGTGTAAGAAAACATTTTAATAGTGACTTGCTACACTAAGGGTTACAGTAACGCTAACAGTAATGCTAACAGTAAAGATAACGGTAACATCATTGGTAATGCTTATGGTAACAGTAATGATAATGCAATGGTAATGGTAATGCAAATGCAAAAGGTAATGGTAATGCAAATGGAAATGTAAGCAGAAATGCAAACAGTAATGCAAACGGTAATGCAAATGGTAATGCTAACAGTAACACAAATGGTAATGCATATGCAAGTGAATATGGAAATGCAACCGGTAATGGTAATGTGAATGGTAATGGAAATGCAAACATGAACAGTAATGGAAATGCTAACACAAATGAAAACACAAATGGTACTGGTAACGGTAACACTAACGGTAGTGATAATGGTAATGGTACCAGAAATGCAAACAGTAATGTTAATGCTAACAGTAATGCTAACACTAATGGTAATGCTATCGGTAACGTAAACACAAATGAAAATGGTAACGGTAATGCAAACAGTAATGGTAAGGCTAATGTTAACAATAATGGTAACAATAATGCAAACGGAAATGCAAATGTTTGTGCAAACGGTAACTCAAACGCAAACAGTAACAAAAATGATAATGCAAATGTAAATGCAAATGCAAACACAAACACAAATTCTAACAGTAATGCAAATGCTAACAGTAACGCTAACAGTAACACTAATGCTAACAGTAATGGTGACGCAAACAGAAATGCAAACACTAACGGTAATGGTAGCACACATGCAAATGTAAATGGTAATGGTAATGTTAACGGTGACACAAACACTAATGGTAATGGTAATACCAATGCAAATGCAAACGTTAATGCAAACAGAAACGCTAACAATTATGGTAATGCAAACAGAAATGCAAATGAAAATGCAAATGGTAACACAAATGCAAATGCTAATGTTGATACAAATGCAAATGCAAAAGCAAATAGTAATGGTAACGGTGACATAAACGCAAACACTAATGGTAATGCTAACAGTGACACAAATGGAAATGTAAACGTAAATGTAATGCAAATGCAAGCAAAAACAGAATGCAAATGGTAATGCTAACTGTAACACTAACAGTGATGCAAACAGAAATGCTAATGCAACTGATAACGGAAACACAAGCTTAAACGCAAATGCTAACTGTTCTGCTAACATTGGCGCAAACTGAAATGCTAACAGTAACACTATTGCATAAGCATTGTGTCCAAGACAGGTGCATCAAGAAGCACAGTGAATATGAGGAATGTGGGCATAATAGTGGTCATCGGACAGGAAAATGAGCAATTGGAAGACTAAATTGTTACTATCTCAGGAATGGCATGACGTAGAAGAAAAATTAAAATGTCATGTTAATTATGACTTTCCAGGATAGTTTTGCATATAGCCCCCCCCCCCACTCCATAGGGGACTAAGAATTTTTGTGACAAAAAGTCTGTATCTCGAACCATTTTTGAGATATGGGACCCTAAGGGTGCGGTGGATGCCGTAATATTATCCTATGGGAAAAATTGTCAACTTCGGTGTGCTGGAACTTTGGAGACCTGTGATATTTTGACACCAAACTACCAATAGACACAGCTGTGGGATCTTGACTTTGTATCCTGCAAATTTCAGCCCAAACGACCAAACCATTATCTTGCAGAAGGGTGGCACAGATTTCTGGTTATTTTGCCCATACTTTTGCAAATTACTTTCGTGATTTGAAAAAGGTTTGCAAAAAAATCATGAAACTTTCACATATGTGAAAGTATTTTGTGAAAGTATTTCTCCTAAAAATTTTAAAAATGCATTTCTGGGGGGTTTAACCCCCCCAAAAAAATAATAACATAGCATCCTCAAAACCTGACTAGGTGAACACAAGAAGAATTGTGTTCCTAGAGGGTCCCAGTTTTAAATGTCAGGCATTTTTCTATAAAAATAAAATGGCCGACTCGAAGTTTACACACACCGTCGGGGTTAGATGCTTGCACAAACCCATTGAGCTTCGTTTTTTGGGTTTATATAGCATCTAACCCCTCGAATGTGTTTAAACTTCTCGTTACACACACCATCTCATACTTCATTCTCTATATTGTATTATAGTGGCATGGTAGTGTCACCATAGTTAGGGTTGCACAGCCATTTCTATGTTAAACCTTAAAGTTTGCACTTTAATAACTTTGCAACTGTTTGTCCGATTTTCCTAAAAATACTGAATGTAAAAAGATTTATCATAGTTCTCCGGATCTGGATTTTTCATATTGATTGGATGTACGGATGTGGAATTGTAACACACTAAAAAAGTGAAAAATCCCAAACATTCTGTTTACTTTAGATGTGCATACTGGCAAATGAAGAATGCATTTGAGTGGGTTCAAATTGGATGGGGTGCATGGGTCCTGGCTAGCAGTGGTGCATTTTGAAGATTTTAGGAAAATATCTTGTTCCATTCAAAAATTATAGCATTTTTTAGTGTCCTAGTATATCCTATGGGAAAAATTGTATGTGCACTGTGAAAACAATCGCAATCACATTTTTTGGTTGAGCTTGCCCTAAAAGGTTGTCGTGCTGCTGCCATCTTGTCTTCAGTTAGCGAGAGAGAAAAAACCTTATAACTCAAAAAATACTGCACTTTTGAACACAGGAGTGGTTGGGGTTGCTTTAAGCAAGCCCTGCGGAGCATGCCTATGGAATCAGTTTGTGGCTAGCTAGCCTGGAAACGTGTTTTTCAAAAAAAAATTGCTTTTTGATCACAGTAACACTTTTTTTGCCACGAAAAATAATTGAGGCAACTTTAAATATGATCGTGATCACACCCCCATTATAAAGATAGAAGATTTTGGCTATGCGTTGCATTTCTTTGCCGCTTGATTGTGGCAAAGTGGATTGTAGTATTGGCATGACATTTTCAGGCTACAAAGTACTAGTGCCACAGATGTGCCTTTCACTGATTCCATCTGGAAAAATTAAAGATGCCCCTAATTCCACCATTCCAAAATTCATAAATTTCCCCATAAGTTAACATTGCAGTAGCGTTTTTTCTTTGTCTCCTCATTGTGGCAACGTGGATTGCAGTATTGACCTGATCATTTCATGGTGGAAAGGCCTACTCCCACTGGTGTGCCTTTTGGTGGTTTGGTATGAAAACATTCAACAGGGCCATCCTTACAGCATTCCAAAGTTCAGAAATTTTTCCATAGGATAACATTGTGGCATCCGTCATGCATTTCTGGGTTCGTATCTCGAAAACAGTTCAAGATACGGACTTTTCTTAGGAAAATTTCTTAGTTCCCCTAAACAGAGAACTAGATTACAATGCCACAAAACCCCCAAAATTTTTATTTGTTTCCTAGCTTGTACAGTTCCTGAGATATTTGTGAATTAGTATTCCAATTGCTCATTTTCATTGCTCAAGGCTACAATTATCACCTCAGGCTTAGCCCTCACAATGCATTTTGGTGCCCCTATTTTAGAAACAATAAGAGACATGGGTTTGGTTGATTATTCCTACATTCACGGCTCACTGTCATGATTACAAGAGTTGAATTATTTTCATAGCTGCTATGGTTCACGAGATATGGGCAGATTACTGTCTCAAGGGCTCCTTACCTTATTGGGCTGTGATATGGATCAGGCCCTGCACTGCTATACACACACACACACACACACATGTACATGCATACCATTATGTACAAGTGGGTGGCTTGATGAGAATGCAGGGCCCTTCTCTCCAACACATTGCATTTACTACGTACATTATACTTTTAAAAAAAGAAAGGAAATTCTTTGCAAAAACTTTGTTAATGCATCAGTTAGGGTTGTTTCCACACTGACAAAAGTGTGGAAATTCCACAATAGAGTTACCACCCCCCACCCCACCCACCAAATGGCAGCTTAGTTCTATTATGTACTGAAGAATGCATTTGAGTTGGTTCAGATTGGGTTGCCTGCATGAGTTCTGGGCTGCACTGCTGCCTTTTGAAGATTTTGTGACAAAATATTGCTCCATTAAAAAGTTACATTATTGTTTTTGTGTCCCATCATAGTTAAGGTTGTGTAGCAATGTCTATGTTAAATGTCAAATTTGGGACTTTTATAACTTTTGTACCAGTTGTCTGATTTTCATGCAAGTTTGAATGTGGAATGATTTATCACAGATCTTCAGATATGGAAAGATTTGTGTCGGTCAGATGTACTGTTGTGGAATCATAGCATGACCAAAAAGTGAAAAAAAAACCCTCAAACTTGCGATTTCTTTGTCTATCTATTATGCACTGAACAATGGAATTTAGTGGGTTCTAATTGGGTTGAGAGCATGGGTCCTGGACTGCAGTGCTGCCTTTCGAACAATTCATGACAAAATATTGCTCTGTTCAAATGTTATAACATTTTTTGTGTTCCATTACAGTTAGGGTTGTGTACCCATTTCTCTGTTAAATGCCACATTTTGCACTGTTATAAATTTTGCACTAATTGTCAAGTTTGACTAATATTTAGAATGTGATGAGATTTATTATATATCTCCAGATGTGGAAATTTTTGTGTCGTTCGCATTTACAGTTGCAGAATCGTAGTGTGCTCAAAAAATGGAAAAGCCCCAAAGTTGTGATTTCTTTGTCCACCTATTATGTACTGAAGAATGAATCTGACTGGATTCAGATTGGATTGTCTGCATGGCTCCTAGGCTACAGTGGTGTCTTTCAAAGATTTCATGAGAAAACATTGCTACGTTCAAAAGTTATAGTATTTTTTTGTGTCCCATTATAGTTAGGGTTGTGCAGCCATTTCTATGTTAAACATTGCATTTTGTACTGTTATAACTTTTGAACCATTTGTCTGATTTACCTGATGTTTTAGATGTGGAAAGATTTATCATAGCTCTCCAGGTCTGGAAATGTTTGTGTCAGTCAGATGTATGGTTGCAAAATCATAGCATGACCAAAAAGTGAAAAAAGTGCTACAGTTGTGATTTTGTCCTCCACCTATTATGCACTGAACAATGGATTTCAGTAAGTTCAAATTGGGTTGTGTGCATGGGTTCTGGGCTGCAGTGGTACCTTTCGAAGATTTTGTGAGAAAATATTGCTCTGTTCAGGAGTTACAGCATTTTTTTGTGTCCCATTACAGTTAGGGTTGTGTAGCCATTTGTATGTTAAACATCAAATTTTGTACTGTTATATGTTTTTGACTGTTTGTTTGATTTGCCTGAAATGTGTCATGTGGAAATATTTTTCATAGATCCCCGGATGTGGAAATTTTTGAGTAGGTTGCATGTACAGATGCGGAATTGTAGGATGCTCAAAAAGTGAAAAAGCCCCAATGTTGACAACATCCCATTATAAAGTATAGGAAAGTTTGAACACATTTATTTGCTGTAGCAACATTTTCATTCCTGTGTCATTTCTGCACACCATTGTACCAGATGTTTCTTTCTTTGTCACTTCATTGTGCTAGTGGATTGGGCTCCAGGGCTGAAATTTACAGGGTGCCGATCCTTGGCCCCACAGATGTGACTTTTGCTGGTGTTTCCACTGTTTTTATCGTACAACATTTTTTTGCCACAAAAACATTTAATTTGCTTGTGATCACAGTTTTGATCATGATCACATCCCCTTTACAGAGATAGGAGATTTTTCCTATCTGTTGCTTTTCTTTATCACTAAATTGTGGCAAGGTGGATTGTAGGACTGTCCTGAAATTTTCATGGTAGAAGCCCTAATGCCATGGATATGAATTTCAGTATTTCGGTGTGTAAAAATGAAACAGGTCCACAGTTATATCTCTAAAAAGTTCTGAAATTTCATTTTTTTTAATTTTTATAACTTTTGAACTGTTGGTGCGATTTACCTGAAATTTGAAATGCTGAAATGTGGTGAGATTTATCATAGATCTCCACATGTGAAAATTGTTGTGTTGGTCACATGTACAATTGAGGAATCATAGTGCACTTAATAAATCGAAAAGTGCAAAGCTGCGATTTCTCTGTCCACCTATTATGTACCGAACTATGCATTTGAGTGGGTTCAAATTGGTTTGACTGCATGTGTCCTGGGCTTCAGTGGTGCCTTTTGAAGATTTCATGAGAAAATATTGCTCCATTCAAAGTTATAGCTTTTTTTGTGTCCCATTACAGTTAAGGTTGTGTAGCCATTTGTATGTTAAACATCGCAATTTGTACTGTTATAACTTTTGAACTGTTTATCTTATTTGCCTGAAATTGTGTATGTTGAATGATTTATCATAGGCTTCTGGATCTGGAGATTTTTGTTTCAGTCAGATTTATGGTTGTGAAATCGTAGCATGACCGAAAAGTGAAACAAATCCCAAAGTTGCAATTTCTTTCACCACCTATTATGAACTGAACAATGGATTTCAGTGGGTTCAAATTGGATTGTTTGCATGGGTTCTGTACTGTTGTTGTGCCTTTCAAAGATTTTCTGAGAAAATATTGCTCCATTCAAAAGTTATAGCATTTTTTGTGTCCTATTACAGTTAGGGCTGTGTAGCCATTTGTATGTTAAACATTGAAATTTTTACTGTTATAACTTTTGAACTGTTTGTCTGATTTGCCTGAAATGTTGACTGTGGACAGATTTTGTCATAGATCTCCAGGTGTGGAAACATTCATGTCAGTTGCATGTACAGTTGTGGAATTGTAGCTTGCTTAAAAAGTGAAAAAGCCCCAATGTTGACAACATCCCATTATAAGACATAGGAAAGCTGAAACACATTTCTGCTGCCAGAGCAACATTTCCACTCCGGCAGCAACATTTCTGCACAACATTGTACCAGGTGTTTCTTTCTTTGTCACTTCATTGTGCCAGTGGATTGTGCTCCTGGACCAAAATTTGATGGGTGCCAAGCTCTGGCACAACAGATGTGTCTTTTGTGGTGTTTCCAATGGGGAATCATAGTGCAACCAAAAAGTGAAAAAAAAGCCTCAAAGTTGCAATTTCTTTGTCTACCTATTATGCAATGAACAAAAAATTTCAGTGGGTTCTAATTGGGTTGTGTGCATGGGTCCTGGGCTGCAGTGGTGCCTTTCAAAGACTTCATGACAAAATATTGTTCAGTTGAAAAGTTACATCATTTTTTGTATTCCATTACAGTTAGGGTTGTGTACCCGTTTCTCTGTTTAATGCCAGATTTTGCACTGTTATAAATGTTGCACTATTTGTCTGATTTGGCTGACATTTGGAATGTGGTGAGATTTATCATATATCTCCGGATGTGAACATTTTTGTGTCAGTCGCATGTACAGTTGCAGAATCCTAGTGCACTCGAAACATGGAAAAGTCCCAAAGTTGCAATTTCTTTGTCCACCTTTTATGTACTGAAGAATGAAACTGATTGGATTCAGATCGGGTTGTCTGCATGGCTCCTGGGCTGCAGTGGTGCCTTTTGAAGATTTTGTGAGAAAATATTGCTATGTTCAAAAGTTATAGCATTTTGTGTTTCTCATTACAGTTAGTGATGTGTAGTCATACTAGGATTTCATACTAGGAAGAAATAGACATACAGGAGGCCAAAGCCCATTTGTGTGTGTCTCCAGCACAGCTGGCACAGGAACCCTCAGTTTACGAAAGATAACCATCCAGGTTTTGTATGAAAGTACTTTTAGTGTTACAATGAAATTAAGTCATTTGGAATAGAATTCCATAGTGGTATGATTCTTTGGCTATAATAGGCTCTTCCCTTAATAGTTCTAGGGAATGTAAGTGCTAGTTGATGGGGGTGACTACGTAGGGTATGGTCCCTGTTATTATTGATAATTTTTAACTGTTCCAATAGTTCAGTATCAGTATGGATTTTATGCATAAGTAGAAGATCACCTCTCTTCCTTCTTAACTCCCATGGGTACATATTCTGCTCCTGTAACCTAGTCTCATAATTTATATCCTGTATGTTAGTGACGATTTTGGTGAATCTCCTTTGAACTCTCTCCAATCTACCAATGTCTCTCGTTATGTATGGACTCCAGAGGGGAGAACAATAATCCAGGTGGGGCCTCACATATGCCCCGTACAGTGGCAGCATACAACCCCTGTCTCGGAAGGTAAAACTCCTTTTAATACAACCAAGTAGTCTGTTTGATTTATTTATGATATGGTTACAATGACTACTGGAAGTAAGTTCTGAATTAATTATTACCCCTAAATCATTATGTTGCACTACAGAAGTTAGTGTGTGTCCATTTAGTGTATATTTGTTCTGTACATTAGCTGTACCAAAGTGCATAATTACACATTTATCTGTATTAAAAGACATACAGTTATTGACTGCCCATAACTCAATTTTCCTGAGGTCATTACAGAAAGTTATTATGTCATCGGATGTTTTAACTGATGCTGCTATTTTTGTATCATCAGCAAATTTTATGGAAAAGCTGCTAAGATTGGAAGTAAGATCTGATATGAAGATTTCAAATAGTAAAGGGCCTAAGACTGATCCCTGTGGTACTCCACTAGTAACTGGACATGGGTCTGATAGGTGGCCTCTAATACAGACATGTTGAGTCTGCTCTTTTAACCATTCCTCTACCCAGTTTATAACCTTAGAATTTATACATAGAAATTTTGTTTTATTTATTAAGAGGTCGTGGGGCACTTTATCAAAGGCCTTTTGGAAATCTAGATAAACAACATCAATTGGTATTTTTTTGTCCAGATTCATACTAATATATTCATAAAAAACAGGTTACCAGTTAGGCATGATCTATTTTTTTTTAAAACCATGTTGTGATTTATCTCTTAACCTTTTTTTTTCCTAAATCTTGCTCAAGTTTGTTTTTTAAAAAAGCCTCAAAAATTTTTCCAATTATACAAGTTAAACTGATTGGTCTATAGTTAGAAACTTTAGTTCGGTCTCCTTTCATATACATTGGTGTGACAACTGCTTTTTTCCAGTCGTTAGGAATTTTATTGCTTATAGGCAACATGTTAAATAATATATATAAGGGATGTAATAACCAGTCTTTAATTTCTTTGAGTAATCGTGGGTGTAATTTGTCAGGCCCTGGTGATTTATTAATATTGATTTTATCGAGTTGGATCATTATCTCTTCCTTTGTAAAAGTAAGGTCGTTGTCAACAGAAACAATTGAATTAGCAGCTAGTACTATATTATTAGTATTGAATACAGATGAAAAGCAGTCATTAAAAACTTTAGCTAATTCATGTGGGTCTGTAATCTCTTTAGTATTCAGTGTGATGGAACTTATTGTCTGAGATATTTGTTTCTTTTTGTTTATGTATGTATGCAAACTTTTACCTCCATCTCTCCTGTAGGCCAATCTGTTTTCAAATGTCTTTTTTTCCTGGTTTATTTTATTTTTGCATTTTTTTAGGGCAGATCTATACCTCCCTTTGTTAAAATCACTTGCATCCCATTTCATCAGTTTGTATGCCTGTTTTTGTTTTGTTTAATTCATTTTATTACACTTGACGTTACCCAAGGCAGGATCGTTCCTTTGTTGTTGTATACTATTTTATTTGGAACATGTTTGGCCTCTACATCTAATATTTTATTCTTGATTGTGATCCAAAGATCATCTGGGGAAGTTACTTCAGCATCGTCATCCCAATTACAAAGGTCAGATTTTAATTGCACCATATTAGCATTATTATAATCCTTGAAGATGGTTATTCCTTTGTTGCAATTTATCTGAGCACCACAGTTAAAACTTATAGTATTGTGGTCACTATTGTGTATTGGAGGTTTAACCTTAATATCAGATATATTATCAGGATTATCTGTTAACAGTAGGTCAAGAATACTATTTTTTCTTGTTGCCGTATTAATTAATTGATGTAGACCATTTGCCAAACCGCAATCCAGGAAATGGTTTTCCTGGATGTTGGTTCCTATATAGCTATGCCAGTTTATACCAGGAAAGTTAAAATTGCTCATAAGTACTATTTCTTTGTATTTAGATTTGTTTTCAATACTGTTTATTATAGTTTGATTGCTTATTAGGTCACTGGCAGGTGGTCTATAACAGAGACCAATAAGACGTTTTGGTTATTTTTCACCTATTAATTCAACCCAAATGATTTCTGTCTGATTATTATCTGATGTTTCAGGGAGTGGTTTAAATTTGATGTCATCTTTAATAAAGAGTATGATGGCCCCTCCTGATTTTCATTTTCTGTTTCTGTGATGAGTTACATAACCGGGTATGCTGATATTTCATTCGGTTGTATCATTCCCCCAGGTTTCTGTTATTGCTACAATATCAAATTTTTCTTTCATTAGTAAGATATGAAATTCATCCATCTTTACTTTATTCAGACTCCTAACATTACTAAAGAGAAAGGTTAGCTCTTTTTTTCTGTTGTTTTTTTAATTTGCCTGTAGATATACTAGATGTTACCTGTGAGATTAGATGCAATGATGAATGATGGATCCCTTTGCCCTAATTTATTTAGCTTTTTGTTTTATGTAGAACACTATGCATAATACATCCTAGTATACACCCTTGAGCCTTGTCTACTTAGATGTAATCCATTATATCCATATAGTGCCTGGTTAATAGCAAATCATTCCCAGATTCTTAAGCATTGGATATTATTTGCTAAACACCATCTACGTAACCAATTATTGTAACTCTTGATTTGACAATTTATTGTGTAGCTAGCTCTTGGTACAGGAAGACCTTCTGATACTTTGGAATAGCATTAAGATCATAGATTGTTTTTACTGCTGTTTCCATTTCCTGAACTATTTCTTCCACATTCTGCTTTCCAAAATTGTTTGTACCAGCATGTAGCAGAACAGTTTTTGGTGCTGTAATATTCTGAAAAATTTCTGGAAGTAATTGTGTAATGTCCTTGATTGTTGCCACACTGTAACTACAGCTAGTTGTGTTCTCTCCCTCCCCTTGTTGAATATCTATCTGTGAATTTTATGATGGAGTCCCCGATATGAAAAATTGCTCTAAACTTTCATGATTTTGTACTGAGGGAATTGTGTCTTTGTTAGTGAATTCAGTTTGTACTGGAATGTTAGTAGGATTTTGGTTTAAATATTCTGATTCAGTTGGCACTAGAGTTGGGGCAGTTAAGCTTAATGGGCACTCATTGGGAATCATATCATTATGGGAGGGACTGATAATTAATGAACTGTCGTTATTAATCATATCATTATTCTGTAATACAGTATCATTATTTACTTGAGCTATAGTAGTATCACTAGAAGGCATAACATTCTCAACTTCTGTTAGTGGATTTAAGAGATCAAAACTATGTGGCGTTATGTAACCTGTTACTTGATATAGGATACTGTGTATGTATATCTGAAATTCTACCTGTCACAAGAGCAACATCTACCATGACACAGAAAATCAAAGCCCTAAATGAATGGCTGAGAAAGTGGTGTTTTAAGCAGGATATACCCTGTATTACCCACTGGAAATCATTTTCAGATCGTTCTTCCTTGTTTTGCTGGGACGTTTACATCTCAGTCATAGGGGTAGTACACTTATGGGGAAAGTATCACTAAAATCATAAATCATTGTTTAAACTAAAAACAATGGGGGAAAATGGGTCTATTCCCAAGACTCTGAATACTTACCAAAATATTATTACAACTAAATGTAAATTCCTAGCTTTGAAGGCAAGCTCTTTAAACCAACTCAAATTAGCAGAACTCGAAGCCAAATGTAAAACTTTAAATACAGGTGCGGTGGGAGTAACTGAAACTTGGTGGGACACAGCCTCAATTTGGTTCAGAGAAATTCCAGGTTATAAATTATATCATAAAAACAGATTAGATAAGCAAGGTGGTGGAGTTTGTATGTACATACAAAATGATATTCCTTCTTTTGAAGCGTGTTCTCCCTTTCCTTTGGAAAGTATATATGTTAAAATCTTATTGAAGGAGCAGTCCTATACAACTATTAGTAACATCTATCGACCTCCATCTGCAAATTCATATTGCACAAATGATATGTATAAAGAAATTACACATTTTTCAGAATCTCAAGATACTGTAATATTTGGTAACTTTAACCTCTCTCATATTAACTGGGACTCATTCTCAGGACAGTCCTATGCCGAGAAAGGACTATTAGATGTGGTAGTTAGTACTGGATTACTACAACTTGTTACTGAACCCACTCAAGGTACTAATATTTTGGATCTATTATTTACTAACATAGAGCAACAAATTAGCAATTTACAAATTTAGGATCCACTTGGGACCAGTGATCATTCTGTAACCCCCTTGTTACCCGGGGTTACTAGAATCCCAGTAAGATCTAGTGGTAGGCAGGGAAGGCAGCTTATGAAACTCCAGTTAAATGGGTTTCACACTGTCTCACTCTGTTCTCAGTCTCAGCTGAGACTGAGGGATGACATCACCAATAGAACTATCTTAGCTGCATGAGCCACATTGGAATCTGCAGCAAAGGGAGTTAGATAGAATGTTGGGAGTTTTGAAGTCAGTCTTCATTTCAGTCTTCAGTCAGTCTTCAGTGAGTGGAGTGAGAAGTAGGGAGCTTGCTGTTAAAGCAGCTCAGTGAAGAGTCTAGGAGCCTCAGCCCTGACAGAGGGCTATTTTTAAGTAGAAGGGTGTGTGTCTCCACCTTAAAGAAAGACACAAAAGATTACTGAAGTGGTGGAGCCCGCTGTTTTTGGGTCTTAGTGCCCCCTTCCTCTGAGGGCATGGAAAGGTTTCCCTGCAGATTTCTTGGGCAACCCCCTAGTTCTGCTTGTGGAGGAAAAGCTGCCTGTGTGTTCCAGAATTTATTTGGGAGAAAAAAAGATTTGTGAGTCACCTGTGGGGCACCTGCAATGTGAGGGTGAGTGTCTGCTCTGGCTAAAGGGGCCTATGTTTTTCACCCTAGGACTTGTGTGACAATGTGGGGATTGAACTACTAAATATTGGGAAGCCTAGAGTAATGGGCTAAGCAAGTTAAAAGTAGTTTCAAGTTCCAGAGTTTTTTGGGATGCAAATAATATGTAGAGGTGATGTGACAGACGTCTACCCTTAATCTACATTTGAAAGTTCAGAAAAGGAATTGTTCAGTTTCCAGAGAAATGGCTGGGTATGGGCTGTGGGAGCTGGAGGTGGGTGGCCCCCCATCTTTAGTGACAAGGTCCACCTCTACGGATTTCTTCTGTGGATTTATACTTTGCCTCAGGCACTTGGCCAGTGATGGGGGAAGTACCCAGATCTGGGATTGTAAGGAAAATTCTCTCTAGAAGTCGCAGACTGTAGTGTGGTTTGGGGAGCCACAACAGGATAATTGGTTCATTCTTCCAATGGACCATGAATGGGATAATTGGTTCATTCCTCCAATGGACCGTGAACAGGATAATTGGTTCATTCTTCAAATGGACCACAGATCAAGTGGCCAGCGGGGGAGCCGGGCCAGTGGGGAAAACCCAAGTAGTGTACAAGTCAGGCTGTGTACCCAAAGCTGTGTGCAAGTCAGAGCTGTGTGCCTGGTGGGTTTAGAGCCTTAGGGCTGGAAATAGTGATAAAGTGTTCTGTAGTCTCTAATCTGCATTACCAGGAATGTAGCCCCATGGGGGTCCATCTATGCTTTGTTTGTTCAGCTCTGATGTGAATAAAAGCCACACTGAAGAATCCCATTCCTGGTTCTGGACATTACAGTTATTGCTTCCTGTGTTTGGATTTACTTGGGTACCCCTGTGCAGAGTAGCCAAACCTAGGTCCCCTGTGCCGAGTAACCTCATCCTCCCCAAACCCAGTCCCCACCAGGTACTGCTGTCAGCTTCAACAGCATGCCACCTGCCATTTTGCTAAAAAGACAGGGGTGAGGGGTTACAATTCATCTATTCTTTTTGAAATTCAACAGTTTAAAACTACACAAAGGAAGTTATACTATACAAAGAATTATAACAAAGCAAATTTTTCTAAAATCAATGAATACTTACAAAACATAAACTGGGAATCTAATCTTCCTAATTGTACAACACAACAAGCTTGGGACTTTTTTTAAAACATTGTACAATATTTGGAAAATACCTTTATTCCATCTAAGAGGAAATTTAATAATAAAGAAAACATTCCCCCTTGGTTCAACAAGACAATTAAAAATCAGATTAAAATAAAAATTAAACTTTTTAGGAAACTTAAGAATAGTTATGTTCCATTTAAAACTACTCTATTATATAAATACAGACTATCTGTGAAAAACTTAAAAAATTCTATTAAATTGGCAAAAAAAAGCTATAATTAAAACTAGCTCACACAAAAGACTGTCACAAATCTCTTTTCTCCTATATAAATAGTAAAAAAGGGGTATCACGGACCATTGGTCCCATTATAACCAATGGTTCTTCTCTATCTGATACAAAAACCTCAAATCTCTTTAATAAGTACTTTTGTTCTGTCTTCTCTCAAAAATCACCTACCGGTGTTAGTACATTTAAAGTTCACCACGTAGAGTATCATAGGTTCTATCCAACTGACATTATACAGGCTATCAAAAAACTAAAAAAAAAATACTGGTCCAGGCACAGACAGTATTCATCCATGGTTTCTGATTGAAACCTCTATAAATATTTCTATACCTTTGTCCATTATCTTCAACAAATCCTTACAAGAAAGCAGTGTACCGAATGATTGGCATTCAGCAATAGTTACTCCCATATTTAAAAAAGACAATAGAGGTTCTGTGCAAAATTATCGTCCAATTAGCCTGATCTCAGTAGCTGGTAAATTAATGGACTGAGTAATGAAGTCTCTAATAGATCAAGATTGTAAAAAAATTTGGAATTTATGATTCAAAACAGCATGGGTTTACTCCCAAGTATTCCTGCATCACCAATTGATATATTTTTACAATAATATAAGTAATCTACTAGATGTGGGTATCCCTACTGATGTCATTCTTTTGGACTTTAGTTGAGCTTTCTGTAAAGTCTCACATGAAAAACTCATTACTAAAATGCACAATCTAGGTTTGTCACCTGATATTGTCAACTGGACTTTAAACTGGTTGATAAATCATTCTCAGAGAGTCAGAATTAATGGTATCTTGTCTGATTCAGGAAGTGTGACAAGTGATGTCCCACAGGGGTTGGTCTTGGGACCAACATTGTTTAACCTCTTTATCAGTGATTTACAAACAGGGCCAAATAACTTCATAGTTAAATTTGCAGACGATACTAAATTGGGGGGGGAGGGGCAAGGTTAATAATTGAGAAAATATTTCTGCATTAAAGAAGGATTTGGAAAAATTAACACTTTGGGCAAATGAAAATCATATGCAGTTTAATCAAGGCAAATGTTTAGTAGTGCATTTCGGTGTAAATAATCCAAAACAATATATCATATAAATGGACTACCACTTCACTCATCAAATTGTGAAAAAGATTTAGGGATATATGTTAATAATAAACTTACATCAAATGATCACTGTGTTAGAACTGCTTACATGACCAACAGACTTTGAGGCAAATAAAACATACTTTTGTTAATCGCACTGAACAATGCCTTATTCCATTGTATGGGCATACATTACACCATATCTAGACTATGGCTCCCCTTTCTGGAATCCAAACCAAAAAAAAGACATAGCAATTCTTGAACAGGTTCAAATGAGAGTAACTAGAATGATTCCAAGATTAACAAACTTGGATTATCAGAACAGATTAAAAGCTACTGGTCTCTTCTCTCTTCAAACTAGAAGATTAAGAGGTGATATGCTAATGGTTTTTAATTTAATAAATTCACCAGATCTAATGGAAAAATGTGGTCTAACACTCTCCAAAAGGAGACATGTTCTGAGACTGCATAATAAACAGATTGAAGTAAAAACTTATAAAACCAGCAAAAGGGGATTTTTTTTCCAATAAGAGCATCCATTGTATGGAACACCTTGCCACAAGAATTTGTAGAGGCAACTAGTGCCACCATCTTTAAAAACAAATTAGATGTTTGGTTGAGGGATAATAGATAAATAATGTCCCACATAGTGTGGGGAACAGTCTCGATTCGCTTTGGCCGTCTTCTGTTCTTTCATACCAGGTAATACCAAATAAATAGATTGAGCTTAAATGCTTCAGCTTTTCTCCCCTTTTTCCTTTTTAATGGTCTCCTGGATTGAACCTCATACCAGTCTGCATCTATGGATTCCAGAATGTCATTCTCCCTAACTCTTTTTTTATTTAAAACTAAGTTGGGACCCACTGTTATATTTAGGCCAGCAAGGTTGGTAGAGTCATCTGATCTTTTAATAATATTGGAATCCAATCAATCTTTATTTAAAATCACAGGTAAAGGATGTATGTAACTTATGGGATCGTGACCATGCTTATTTTGTAGTACATCAATGCATAAAGTACCCTGGCCTGTACTGGATTCAGCTTGCTCAATTTTCTTTATTAGCACCTGCTGGCTAAGTTCCAGTGCCTTCAGTCTTGTGTTAAAGAGAGACATTTCCCATGGCATATCATCATTTTGGATACACTTTAAACAGACAAAGGGTAAATCAACAATTAGAACATTAGAAAATAAGTACATTTCGCATCCTGTACATTGTATCCCATTGTGATTTTTACACAATGCATTTAAGTCCAAGTGACCTTCCATCTTTAAGGCTCAAATACTATGGTCTTATTATACTTACTTAAAATTATCACACTGGTCTAATCTGATTTTTCTGGCTTATAAGTGATCCCTCTTCCCTCGCACAACACACATGACACATGCAGAAACACATGTCTCTGTGCATGTCTCCATAAACGATCCGCATGTCCTGCACTATCTTGCCCTGCTTGCAGCAGGGCATCTTAAAAGCCTGTAAGTGACCAGGAAATAGTGCTGGGGGTCACGAAGCCTTCGAGAACAAACTTCACTATTATGAAGTTTAAAACTCGAATTCTAAGTGTGACAGCACTGAATTAGCCAAAAAAAATGCTCAACGCTAAGGGGAACTCAGGAAATTGTTGTTATTTTGGGTGAAGTAGTTTGCTATTACAGCCAGTAAGGACTACAGCACCCCTTCTCCTGCTTCCTGAATAAGTAGCAGGGCTCAAACGTACCATAATGAAAGGTATTAAAACAGGCTTAAAATATCACAAGATCACACACATTAAGGTATATTGCATCCAATGTGACTGTTCAAAAAGTACATACACAGTTCATTCACTGGGTTTAAACCAGCCTGCTCGCAGCAGGACATCTTAAAAGCCTGTAAGTGACCCATTAAACATTGTATTTTGTACTGTTATAACTTTTGAACCATTTGTCTGATTTTTCTGAAATTTAAATGCAGAAAGATTTATCATAGATCTCCAGATCTGGAAATTTCTGTGTCGGTCAGACGTACGGTTACAAAATCATTGTGCAACCAAAAAGTTAAAAAAATTCCACAGTTACGATTTCTTTCTCCACCTATTATGCACTGAACAATGGATTTCAGTGAGTTCACATTGGGTTGTGTGCATGGGTCCTGGGCTGCAGTGGTATCTTTCAGAGATTTTGTGAGAAAATATTGCTCTGTTCAAAAGTTATAGCATTTTTTGTGTCCCATTACAGTTAGGGTTGTGTAGCCATTTGTATGTTAAACATCGAATTTTATACTGTTAGAAGTTTTTAACCATATACTGATTTGCCTGAAATGTGTCATGTGGACAGAATTATCATAGATCCCTGGATGTGGAAATTTTCATGTTGATCGCATGTACAGTTGCAGAATCATAGCACATTCAAAAATTGAAAAAGGCCCAATGTTGACAACATCCCATTATAAGGTACAGGAAAGCTCGAACACATTTTTTTGCTGCGGCAACATTTTCATTCCCATGGCAACTTTTCTGCACACCATTATACCAGGTGTTTCTTTCTTTGTCACTTCATTGTGCCAGTGGATTGTGCTCCTTGGCCAAAATTTGCAGGGTGCCAAACCCTGGTCCCACAGATGTGTCTTTTGGTGGTGTTTCCAATGTTTTTATCATGACAATATTTTTTTGCCACGAAAACATTTAATTTGATTGTGATCACATTTTTTGATCATGATCATATCCCCATTATAGAGATAGGAGATTTTTCCTGTCTGTTGCTTTTCTGTGACACTTGATTGTGGCAAGCTGGATTGAACAATTGGCATGCAATTTTCATGGTAGAAGCCCTAGTGCCACAGATGTGCCTTTCACTGGTTTTCAGTGCAAAAATTCAAGAGGCCCAGACCTTTGGAATTTCAAATTTCAAAAATTGCCCCACAGGATAACATTGCGGTGTTTTTTTATTTGGCCTTTCATGTGGCAACATGGATTGCACTATTGGTCTGAACTTCCCAGGGTGCAAAGCCCTAGTCCTACAGGTGTGTCTTATGGATACATTACTGTTACAAGGGCTCCTTGCCTTATAGGGCTGTGGTATGGCTCCATAGCTATGTGTAAGTGGGAGTGCAGGGCCCTGCGCTCCCACAGAGACACACACAAACTATTATGCACAACTGGGAGGCTTGGTGGGAGAGCAGGATCTGAATGGCCCCGCACTCCCACCAACCCACCCATTTCTATTACTACTTACATTACACTTTAAAAAGAAGAAAGCTTTGCAAAAAACTTCATTAATGCAACAGTTATGGTTGTTACTACAGCGACAAAGGCAGGGAAATTCGACCCTAACTCCAACTTCCCCACCACCACCTCTCCCACACATACACACAGACAGACACACAAACACACACACACACACACACACACACACACAACACAGAACACACATACAACTGGGGGTTGTAAAAGGGAAGACGACCAATCACAATACACACCATAACACAACAGAAATAGCAAACAACTTCTTAAACATACTGCAACAGCCATCCATCATCATGTTTCAACAACTGTATCACTTCTGATGCCATCGCAGTCTCTTGGTTAATGCTTCCTGAAGCTACCCCTGAAACCATGTTTGTTAAATTCTTCTATGCTTCCTTGATCGCGCCAACATTTCTTTTGCAGCGAAAGCAGTCGCAGCAACTTAAAATATGATTACGATCACATTTTGTTGATCGTGATCACATTTACATTATGGCCCAGATATTCAAAAGGGTTGCGCCATGAGCAACAGGGTTGCGCATGCGCAAGTCCAAAACTGTGCCATTTTGCGATATTCAGAAGGAGGCAGTTGTGCCCCCGAAAACATGCTGAGCAACAGCGCAATGAAAATGAAGGCATGCGCAGCCGAAGGGGGCGGATCCATGCATAAAGACCGCAATGCGATATTCAAAGACTTGCGCAATGCGCAATAGCGGCACAGCCGGAAATTGCGCACTAGCAGAAATGAGCCAAAATAAAAAGGCTCAAGGAAGCAGTGCAAGAACGCTACCAGGCTGCCAAGTGGGGGAGAGAAAGAGAGAGAGAGAGAGACATACAGACAGCAAAGGGCAGGCAAGGAAAGTGTGTCCCATAGTCTGTAGAGGCCAGCGGGTGGTGTCCAGTGCAGTGGAAGTAGCAGTCAGGACAGTGGGGGTAACACAGCAACACCAGCCAGGGGGGTCAGAAGCCAGGGAGATGGACCGTGCCAGTTTCCACATGGAATCTGTAATGAGGGGGGTGAGAATGCATGCTGCAGGGGGACGTGGATGTGGAAGGGCCCATCGGCGGTACGCCCTCGGCAGGCGGTACCGTGCCTGCATCAGCTTTGAGCTGTACACAGATGTAGAGATCGTGGGCCGGTACCACCTGAACAGGGCAATACTGAGATGTCTCTGTGAGCTGTGCAGTGATGTGATGCAGGCACCCTCACGACGGAGTCACGATCTGTCGGTGGAGACCAAGGTGACAGCCTGCATGTGCCTGCTCACCACGGGCACCTTCCAGAGGCTGACAGGGGACACCACAGGCATCACACAGTTGGCCACATCACGCATCCTCACCCAATTCCTCAGCGCACTGCTGCCACATGCTGCGGAGTACATCCATTTACCCAGCACCGCGGCAGAGCGTACAGCAAACATGCAGGAGTTCCACAGGGTAGCATGCATGCCTGGCATGCTAGGGGCCATAGACTGCACCCATGTGGCCATCCGCACGCCACCTGGCCCCGATGGCCATGCATATCGGAACAGAAAGGAATTCCCTAGTGTCAACTGCCAGGTGGTGTGTGATGCCACTGGGCACATAATCAATGTCTGTGCCACACACCCTGGTGGAGCACATGATGCCTTCATATGGTATCAGTCTGCACTGTGCCATCGATTCGAGAGTGGGGACATCCCCACAGGACATCTAGTGGGTGAGTACACATGTATGGAATGCAAACTTTGGGCAAGGGTGGGAATGCCACAGGTGCCATGATAGTGGCACACAGGGAGATGGCCAATATGGACCTGAACATGACACTGATCTCCACTATCTCCACACAGGTGACTGCTGATACCCACTCTGTCCCTGGCTGCTCACACCGTACTGGTGCCCCATGACCCCAGCACAGCTATGCTATAATGAGGCACATGCCGCAACACGCAACATCATAAAGCGGGTGTTTGGGATGCTCAAGGCATGCTTCCGATGCCTAGACACCTCCAGCAGTGCCCTACAGTACAGCCCCCCAAAAGGCCTGTGGGATATTCCTGGCCTGTTGCATCCTGCACAACATGGCCAAAGACCATGGGATAGCCGTACAGGTCGAACAGGGGGACAGCGATGGGGACGCCAGTGGCACCGGTGATGATGGTGATGAACAGCCCCCCCTAGGACGGAGGGACCCCCAACTGATCCGGCAGGCCCAGCTGCACCGGGACACCATCACAGAGGAGCACTACGCACAACACAGGTAAGTCAAGGGGACATGTGCAACCAACACTGTCCATGCGCAAACCACAGGCACACAGGGGAACACACCAGGGGTGCATGATGGTCAGGGGAGTGGAACAGTCCAGGCATACAAACACACCATCAGGGAGGGGTGAGCACTCATATGGACAAACACACACACCAGGCACAGAGCGTACATGGGCAGATGCACAGCACTGCAGAACCGACATTGCTAACACACAGCACCACCGACCACCCCCACCACCCGTACTGTCCAAGTACGTGTGTCAGAACCTGGGCACCCTTGCACCTTGGTGTACAGTGCAATGCAGGCATCATCATGCACACGCACCTGTGGACAGCAGTTGGGAGGGTGTGCAGGTGCTCTGTGTGTTGGCGTGGTGAGCAGAGCACCAAGCAGTGCACTGCCCACCATGACACACATTGCACACATGGCAGCACCAGACAGGGCCTGCACTGGGAGACAGCTCAGTCATGTAGCACTGTCCCACGGCCACCGCAGTTGCATGGGTGGCCCCACTGTGACCCAACAGCACGGGCAGGCTGAGCAGGGGCCACATGGGGTGGCACTGTTGCACCACAAGGGGTCCCACTGCGCAAACATGACCTTGCCCGCACAGGGGTCTGCAGCATGCTGAACAAACCTGCACCAGGGGTGCTCGGGATGCCCACAGCAGAACCTGGCATCGACAGGCCTGGTGTCATACGACGCCGGGAATGGGGAGTGGAGAGTGCACTGTGTGGGGTGTGCGGTACAGGGGCACCTGACTGTGTGCCCAATGCGTCAATGACAGAGACCACTGCCTGGGTCAGCCTGTCAATGGCGGTGGTCACATCCGTCCTCATACGGACCAGCTCGGCTCGGTCTCAAGCACACTCCCTGCTGTGCCACTCCACGGACACAGACAGTGCCTCCACGGACCTTGCAACCCACCTCTGCAGCTGTACTGATTCCTGCAGCAGGCGGGTGTGCTCGTCCAATGGGTACTGTGCCCCAACGGCATCCTGACCCCCAGGGTGTGGATGGTCCTGATACACAGCACCCCTTGAGGGTGGGCGCTGTTCACCAGGACCAGGAATGGGTGGATCAAAGGGCGGCGGACATGTGCCACTGCTTGACACTGTACCCCCAGACCTGGTGGGTGACTGCTGCTGCTGCCCCTCCAACCGCTGTGCCCCTGGGTCCACTCGTTCCACCGCTGTGCTGGCAACAGTGCCAGACACCTGCACAGCCACCGGTGCTGCCCCATGGGTGCTGACAGGCACAGCCTGGGACCTTGCCAGCATGCTGGTACACAAGTTGGAACCAGACAGGCCCAGGGGCATGAGCTGGCCTGCCATGTGTCCGTCATGGGACACACAACCATCACTGCCCATTGCAGGCCTTCTATCATCAATGGTGCAGGTACATGCTACTGCCATGGTCACAGCGTGCTGGCATGCTTGCATGCCAGACTGCTGAGACACAGGCTGTGCACCCCCCGCACCCGTATCACTGACACCAGAGTTTGAGGCTCAGCGTGCATGCTGCTGCAGTGCCTGCTGGCTGGTGGTGGAGGTGGATGGACCCTCCTCCATGTCCAGCAGGTCAGCATCACTGTCTGGACCCACCACCACCGTCTCCTGAAGATGAACAGGATCTGTAACAGAAAGAGAGTACATGTGAGTGCATGTGAACAACTTCCCCCCCAAACACCACCACCATGTCATACCGTGCAGTGATGGGCTTCCACCTGTCTGGAATCCTCTGCCTGGTATGCCCTCAATGGCGCTCGGCTGCATGGCTGTGACCAGGGTCTCCTCAGTTGGGGTCAGCTGCAACACCACTGGTGGGCCCCCCGCCAGTGGCAGCACGTGCCGCCCTGAAGGCTGCCGCCTTCTCCTTCAACCTCCTGCAGTCTGTCCCCATCTTTTTCTTGCATTCCTGCACAGAGCGCTGGTGGCTTCCATGTAGGTTAACGGCCCGAGCTACCCCCTCCCATGCAGCCACACGGGACTGAGGGGTGCCCCTCCATCCACTCAGCACTGGCTCCTCATCCAGGAAGGCCTGGAAGAGAGCCTCCGTCTCTGCTGCTGTAAAGTTGGGCCTCCTCCTACACCCACTGTCCTCACCCTCACAATGACTCTGCTCGGTCATGGCGATCTGTATGGGGGGGGAAGTGGACACCTGTCACTGTGCAGTCTAAAGCATTTTCCCATGACCATCGTCCTGAACATCACACAGCATGCAACTCACCTCTCACCTGCAGTAACTGAATCTGGCCAACGCAGCCCAATGGCCCACATTTATAGCGCAATACATGCAAATTAGGAGTGGAGCAACTATAATGACATGCAAATCGTGCCACTGCACCCTTGAATGGCTGATCAGATGATTTGCATGTGTTGGCTGAATATTGCGAATCTGCGCTTTGCGCAATATGGAAGAGTCGGCTGAGCCAATGGCACAGATCTGTGCCTGTGTGGTAGACTGCATTGCGCATGCCCAGATAGCTTACGTAGGCATCTGTCGCACTGCTGACATGCTGAGTGTGATCAGCAATTCAGGCCATGGCCACCATTGTGCCAGTGGCACTACAGCAATGGGCACTATATGGCGCTGTGACACTACTGCGCAATACTCCACTGTTGCACTGGTACGCAGCTGGTTGGTCGTGCAGGATGCCTATACATCAGATGGCGCTGTGCGTAGCCTTGCGTCATTGCCCATGACCTTGTGTATGACCTTTGCCCCCTGGCACTGTTCGCCTGCCATGTGTACGTCCCTATTGCGCTGTCTGGT
This sequence comes from Neoceratodus forsteri, assembly GCA_016271365.2. Taxonomy (NCBI): domain Eukaryota; kingdom Metazoa; phylum Chordata; order Ceratodontiformes; family Ceratodontidae; genus Neoceratodus; species Neoceratodus forsteri. Next base: position 320,508,652 of record CM028134.1, read on the forward strand.
GACAGTGCTATGTGAAGTGATGGCGCTGTTTGAACAGCGCGATTGGAGCCTGTGGTGGTCTATTGCGCAACATCTCCACGTGGGGTTACGGCGCAGCTGGGCACCATATTGCCTGCTGTAAAGTTGGTGCCATGGCTAGGAGGAGGGCGGTGTCCTGGAGCCAGCTTGAAGTGGTCAACTTGGTGGCCCTAGTGGAGCCCCACTATGGAGCACTTTATGGTGAGGCACCCCTCACCATTGCCCGGACCCAGGTGTGGCAGCAAGTGGCCACTGACCTGGTGGGGGTCACTGAACGGTGCCAGTCAGCTGAGCAGTGCTGGCACTGGTACAGTGACCTCCGCCAGAGGGATCCTGATCTGCTGGATCAGCTGCGGTCCTGTGCCAGGCGGGGCATGGTGCCTAGGCCAGATGGGTGTGCCATATATGCACCTGTATTATCTGTAGGGGTGTGTGTGTTTTGGTGGCTGTGCATAGGTGATGGCTCGGCCATGGTTGGCTGTGTCAGTGTGTGCAGCTGTGAGATGACTGGGTATGGCTGTGTGGGCAGGCACTGTCACTGGGGCAGGGGGCAGTCTGCTTTTGAGTCACACTGATGTTTGTCCCAACATATGTCTCCCACAGGCCGGGATGTGAGGATGCGGGGCAACATTGAAGAGGGCCGTGCCAGGGACCCATTGCCAGCAGGGGTTGGAGCCCATCAGCAGCAGCAGCGCCAGCAACAGCGCCAGTTGGAGCTGCTTGAGCAGTGTGAGTATCATGACTTCATGGATGCTATTGCATGCTGGGGGGGCCAGTAGCCATGCACAATACAAATATGCAGGAAAGGGGAGGTCATAATTCCACTATACAAGACACTAGTGAGGCCCCACCTGCAGTACAGTGTACATTTCTGGAGACCATACCTACGTAAGGACGTAGAGTGGGCAGAGAAGGTTCAGAGGAGGGCAACAAGGATGGTGCATGGCTTGCATCACAAATCCTAGGGAGACAGGTTGAAGGAACTGAACCTGTACTCCCTGGAGGAGAGGAGGAGAGGATATGATTGAGACATACAAGTATCTTACAGGGTGGAAACAGGGTGCAGGAAACACTATTTTGAAGTGCAAAGATGTTCCAGGACTACAGGGCATGGGATGCAGTTGGAGGAGGATGATTCAGAGGAAACATGAGCAAGACTTTTTCTTCACAGCATGGGTGGTGTACAAGTGGGACACCCTGCCAGAGGGAGTGGTGGGGGCTGGCACAGTCAGGATTTCAGACTGCACAGGATAGACATAACGGAATTCTTGAGGTCCAGGGAGTAAGGGGCAACAGACTTCTAGGTAAACAAAGTAACTTACAGGCTGAAATGGACAGACTGTGTGGGCCATAGGCCCTTATCTGCTGACACTGGCCATGTATCTATGTCTGTAGGCACGACACAGGTGACATGCATCACTGTCCAGTTTCACAGCACGTCTGTGTATGCATCACTGGTGGTCCATGCATGCACTGGGCACATAGCTGTGTAACTGGCATCGCACCACATTGCCACATCACTTGCCAGCCTTGTTTGTGCTGTGATGGACATGGGCAGTATGTGTGTGCAGTGGTGTGCATAGCTGGTGCCGCCTGTTTGTGATGGCCATGTGCATGTTCACTGTGGGTGGGTGCATGCCATCACAGGTGCGGGACATTGGGCTATATGGCTTGCAGGTTGGGTGGTGTTCAGGGTTGTGGTCAGTCACAGCCATTGACTGTGTTCCCATTTTCCTAGGCCTCGAGGTTCTCCAGAGGATGGCGAGGGATGTCAGGGCCATCCGACGGCTTGTGGGCCATAATAGCGACATCCTGCAATACATTCACCGCCATGGTGTGTGGAGGAGGCGGCAGAGACCTGAAGGACACCGGTAGGAGGATGGGCGGACAGCTGGCCCTTGACATCTCTACCCTTCCCACTTCTCCCATCCCTACCACCCTGCCTTCCCTCTCCAAGTTTGTCATCCCTACCCCTTGACCAACCCTACCTTGTACCCGTCCCCCCCCCTAGTAAATAGTTGTACTTGTTTTGATAATGTTTGTTGTTGTGAAATACATTTTTGTATTTTTATACGAATAATGTGTTGCTCTCTGATTTGCAGCTGCCTATGGGTGCTCAGTTGCAGAGGTGTACATGCCGTCTGGGCTGGTATGGTCCTGGGTATGTGTGTGTGTGTGTGTGCATGGGGAGGGATCTCCAGCATGGCAGTGACTTTTGGTTGGTCTTGCCGTCTGCTGCCACCCACTGCTGGGTGCACAGGGTGTGTCTGGCTTGTAGGCTTCTGTGCTGCATGGGGTTGACGTGTGCTGGGGGGATGCATGGTTTCCTGCAGTGCCAGTCACTGCACATAGGTGGTGTCTTGGGGTCACAGTGCAGGGTGTGCTGTGCATACGGGGGGCTGATGTGCACTGTGGTTGTCAACCCCCCTGTGTGTGGCACTCTCAGCCTGCCAGTGGTTGTGCTGGGGTGTCATGGCTCTGCTATGCTTTGTTGGCTTGTCCCCATGGGCAAGTAGATCATCTGTCCCACCCCCAGTGATGCTGTGCTTGGGGTGTGCAGGTGTGGTGTGGGTTCTGCAGTGTGTTCCTGTGCCCATGTGTGGCATGGCTGGCGGTGGGCCCCAGCCTGCCTCCCTGGATGTGCAGTTCCATTGCTCTGGGGGCTCTGCTTGCACTATGCACCTCTGGAATGCTCAGCTGGGCTGCCCTGGTTGCGCCATAGCGCAACATTTCGGCTCAGCTTCTCCTTCCTAGTTGCGCTATGGCGCAGTATGTGCGATATTCAGACGTTGGTTGCTTGCGCAATTTGTTCTGCTCCATGTTTGAATATCACACCTGTTGCACATTTGCGCAACTGGTTTGTGCTTGCTCCTGCTGTTGAGCTCATTTTGAGCGCAGTTTGAATATCTGGGCCTATAAAGATAGGAGTTTTCTGCTGTTACATTTCTTTGTTGCTTGATTGTGGCAAGGTGGATTGTGCTATTGACATGAAATTTTCAGGGTACAAAGCCCCTCTGGCACAGATGTACCTTTCACTGGTTTCATGTGGAACAATTAAAGATGCCCCTAGTTACGTCACTCCAAATTTCAGAAATCTTCCCATAGGATAACATTTTGGCAGTGGTTTTTCTTTGTCCCCTCCTTGTGGCAATGTGGATTGTGGTGTTAGCCTGAACATTTAATAGTGCAAAGGCCTACTCCCAAAGGTGTGCCTTTTGGTGGTTTGATGCAAAAACATTCAACAGGGCCATAGTTACAGTATTACAAGGTTCATCATTTTCACCTTGGGATGATAATGCAGTTCATTGTTTTCTTTTTCACTCACTGTGGCAATGTATATCAATCAATAAATAGGACACAACAGGGTGGGCTATTGAGAGTTTACCCACGAGTTGTGTAGAGCATCACAAAGCACACCCGAGTGACTTAACCACACAAGAAGTGGCTAAATACCCACTAGCTGACATGCTGGAGTGCCTTATTGCAATAATACAATAAATCCATGTGTAAAATAAATGTACAGTTTAATTATGTTTTTCATCAATGCAATCTCTCAGTCATGGGTATTGCAGGAGTCACCCACAGTCATGTGGCATCTGTTGACTAATGAGGTTACAGCATCTTCACACACCACTGTATAATACTCAGTACTCAATTTCTTCTGTTGACAGAGCAGGACTCTGTTGATAACAATAAACTGAAACAGTATTTGTTTATGCTGCAATACTATCAGTGGGCATAAACAGACTTACTGGTACAGAAAATGCTATCTGTTAAGAAGTACATCAGTAAGAGCATGGTACAAAGGAGTATTTTTTCATGTGTGGGTAACATCAGACCACATAAAGACACACTAAAGGCTGGGGTACTTGGTGACCCATACTATATGTAATCAACCACATGCTCATCTTGCTTTTTATCTCAGAAACCAGTTGGACATTCATGTCTACTTGTGGTCACAACACCTTACACATATGCAGTAGTGAAGTGTTTACCATTTCACTGAATACATTTATTAATCCTAGTAAACTTTAATAGTATTTGGTTATGTCAGGGGTAGCATCATGAGGCATTCACACACAATAATGGGTGGTATAAATGCAGTCTAATGTTTTCCCATCATAACCATGTTCACATTTTGACTGTTAATCTGTTAAAGAACATGTATGCCCATGTCAAGCACTGTCCACAGCAGCATACAGACTTTATGCAGGGACCATGTCACATGCTTGTAGAATATGTGGGTGACTGAGATTGCAGCAGAAGTGATTCAGTTGTTGAAACTTGATGATGGATGGCTGTTGTGGTATGTTTAAGAAGTTGCATGTTATTTCTGTTGCATTATGGTGTGTATTGGGATTGGTTGTCTTCCCTTGTACCACCCCCCAGTTGTATGTGTGTTCTGTGTGTGTGTGTGTCTATGTGTACTTGTGTGTGCCTCTCTGTGTGTATGTGTGGCAGTGGTGGGGGGGGGAGGGAAGTTGGAGTTAGGGTTGAAAACCCTAATCTTGAATTTCCCTGCTGTTTTTTCACTGTAGTAACATCCCTAACTGTTGCATTAATTAAGTTTTGTAAAGAATATATATATATATATATATATATATATATATATATATATAGAGAGAGAGAGAGAGAAAGAGAGAGAGAAAGAGACAGCGTTATAGCTATCTATCTATCTATCTATCTATCTATCTATCTATCTATCTATTTTATTTATTTATTTGTGAGAATCAGTTTACAACCTTTGAGCCAGAGGCTCGTTTCCAAAGGTACCTCATCACATTGAGGACATACATAACATTTTAGGTTACGTAGTACAGGTTTTCTCAAATAGGCATTCATCAGAGGCGCCACATCACACTGTGATCAAACAAAATACATTTGAGTTACAGATCTATCTGTTACTATCTAACTATCAATCTATCCATCTATCTTCATTGCAAAAAAAAACTCCATTAATGCATCAGTTAGGGCTGATTTGCACACCAATAAAAGTGTTGAAATTTGAAGTAAGGGTTTCTAACCCTACTACCCCACACCCCTGCCCTCCACACCAGCAGGTGTCAGGGTGTGTATTGGAGTCATTGGGCATAGCTCTCACACCATTCCATCTGTAAACAAGCTGAGCTGGCAACAGTATAAGAGAATGGGGTGAGAGATAGGCCCAATGACCCAAACACACACCCCGATGCCTGTTGGTGTGTGGAGGGTGGGGGGATGGGGCGTAGGGTAGTAGGGTTGGAAACCCTAACTTTGAATTTACACTCTTTTGTTGGTGTGGAAATCATCCCTAACTGATAAATTATCAGAGTTTTTTGCAATGAATTTCCCTTGATTTTGAGAAAGTGAAATGTTAGTCATATGTAATTCATAGGTGGAAGCGCGGGCCCTCTGGGCCTTGCGATCCCACCCATCCATAACTGTCTCCTCAGATTTGCAAAATGGAATCCATAGGTGGGAGCATGGGCCCTCCAGGATCTGCACTCCCACCTACCCATAAGTATGTCCTCGGGTTTGCAAAATGGTCTCCACAGATGGAAGCGTGGGCCCTCTTGGTCTGCACTCCCACCCATCTATGAGTGTAGTGCTCCCAGTTTAGCATCAACTGCATGCATTGGTGGGAGCATGGGCCCTCTGGGCCCTCTGCTCCCACCTACACGTAAGTGGAAATACATGGCAGAGGCCTAGAGGCATTCCAAGCAACCCTTGTAATGCTTATTTGCCAATGTCTCAGTAACCGTAGCAAGTGCAGAAAAAATTATTTTGCAGTTGTATTCATGACCTAACCACCTCCATACTTGCTTAGTACACCTTTCTTTAGCAAACTATCTGTATTTTTCAAGATACAGGCTCTGAAAGGCGCTGTGACCACCACAATGTTATCCTATGGGAAAATTCACAACTTTGGAGTGCTGTAACTCTAGAACCGATGTAGATTTTTTCAGCAAACCAGCAAAAGGCACATCTGTGGTGCAAGGACTTGCCACCCTGCAAATTTAAGTCCAAATGTCCTAACCATGTAGTGGCAAAAAGTTTTGTGATAGATGCAGGACAGTCAGTGTGAACAGTATTTTGTAAATACAGCGCGAATAGTAAAAGACATTCACGTGGCATTTTGAAAATATGTTTTGAATATTTTTCTAATTACCATTCACACAATTACAAACCTTATGTACAGCAGGAGAACATGTTAAACTGAAAGGCAATTAAAAATGACATTCGAACTGTATTGCAAACTACAGTTCTAACGTTTTTTCTAATTACCATACACACTGCATTATCAAAATACAGTGTGAATGGTTTTTATTTTTCATTTTTTGTCTGTCACAGTGCCGGTTTTTGGTCCAGTCATGGCCCTCTCTGCCTCTCATTCCCAAATCAGCCGCAGTCCCAGTTTTACCCCTGCTTGCCCTCCAGGGTGGACCATGGCACTGGCCAAGGTGCCGCAGACACAGGTCAGGTTGTTGGGAGTCGGCCTAGGAGCAATGGAGGGGTGGCAAGGTGGCATCATGGAGGCACTGTGGCAGGATTTTATTTCTCTATATGCTCCCTGTGGAGCCGAGTGCATTCAATGATGCTGACCAAGGCAGAACCTGCACGCTCCTGTGCTCGCTCCCCTCGAGGAGTCTGCACTAGGCTCTCCCATGCTGGAGAACATCACCTTGCTCCCAGCCTCCACCAGGGAGCACTCAGGTGATAGTGCTTCACTTACCCCCTCCCTGGGGAAGGAGATCACTCCTCCGGATGCTCAATCCTTCCCCACCCCTGCCGATCCCAGGCAGCTCATGCCCGTTCCTGAACATGGGTTGCTGGCATGGCGAAAGGTGTGGCATTCAGTGCCTCAACCCTCGGCACCACAAGGCCTGCCTATGAATGTTTTTTCTAATTATAGTTTGCGCTGTATTTACAAAATACAGTTCACACTGCCTGTCCTGCTTCTATCACAAAACGTCTCACAGTTAACACATGTCTACATTACTAATTACAAGACTTATGTACAGCAGGAGAACATTTTAAACTGAAAGGTAATTAAAATATACATCAAACTGTATTTTCAAAATACAGTGCAAATGATTTTTCTAATTACCGTTCGCACTTTATTTACAAAATACATTTTGCACTGCCTGTCTTGCATCTATCACACAATCATTATAATTCAAAAATGGTAATATATGTTTTCACCAAATCATCCAAAGGCACACCCTTGGCACACACCAACTATTGGTATGTTTAAAACTAGGCTCCGGGACTATCTCACTACTAACAGCTCCTGTGACTGCCCAACTTAACCTTGTTTCTCCACTTCCCTTTCTGGTCTAGTTGTCCCCCCACCTGTCCTCACTGGATTCTACCCTCACATCTTGGTTTACCCAAAGCTGCACTTTTCACCCTCTTGCCACCCTTCCTACATTCCTTCTCCCCTCACCCTCTTCCCTCTCCCTATGACTCTGGCACTTCTTATCTGTTGTCTATTTTCTCTGACAAATGCCGCTGGCTGCCTTGTTACAATGCTACCCTTGAGCTGTATTAATCTGTACTCTGTTTGCAATGTCCGCATTGTTGTAATGCCTGTCTTGAATTTCCCCATAATTTGTATTTGTCTGATGTGGAACCTTTGTAAAAGAGCCATGGCTCAAAGGTATTTGTAATCATAGACTTGATAAATAAATAATAAAAAAAAACACCCCATCATCCCTGAAAATGTCAGAGACAAACTTAATTCTGTGTGTTCTGTACAGGAGAGCAAAAAATCCCATATTATCCTATGGGAAAAAATGTTCTTATTTGTCTTTTTGACCACTTTGTATCTCAAAAACCATAAAAACTGCAATCATGAAACTTTCCACATCTTTTGATATTGAAATATGACAGCACATGCCAAATTTTGGGTTATTTGGTTGTACAATGACAAAGTTATTGAGGTACAAATATTGAGATTTAACACAGAAATGCTGTACCAACATTGACTATAAGGGTGCTGTCACACCCTTACAATATGGGCTGGATATTCAAACTGCACCATTCTGAGGCGCAAGCCCTTGTGCTGTGCAAAATAGTTGTGCAGGGCTGTGGCCGGGGTGATATTCAAATGAGTTGTGCTATTGAGCAACTCCTTTGAATATCACCCCCAGTCACAGCCACTGTGCATGGCGCAATGGAACTTGCGCCACCACAAGTTGTCAGAGTGGAGCATTCAACTTGGGGTGGTACAAGTACCATTGCGCCATGTGCAAAATCATGATATTCAAAAGGTGACATGCAAGTGGGGCCATAATTAATGCAAGGTGCAGGGGGGGGCATTTGGATGTGATTATGGCTCCTTTTGCATGCCATTAGCATGTAGGTGCTCCGATCCCCGAGGACTCGCACCTGGCACCCTGCCAGGCAGCAGCCATTGGGGACCGACGCCCCCTGCAGCCCAATCATGGGCATAGTGTACTCCCTCCCCCCCACCAGCCCGATCATGGGCAGCAGTGGCCCCCAACATCTCCTGGTGGTCCTGTGGACGAAATGCCGATCGTGGGCAGAAAGTAAACTGAACCCCCAGACATCTCCCTGGTGGCTGTGTCCCCACCCCACCCACCCATGACGCCACCACCGCTCTTCCCCGGCAGCCAGCGGGTGGCAACATCCCACCTGCCTGCCCTCCACCATCCAATGATTTCGCCACTGACTGTCTAGTAGTGCACGCCACAGCAGAGCAGAGCACAGGCGCAGCCCATAACAGAGCAGCAAAATCCAGATTTGTGAATGACTCACCACAAAATCCGACTGCCTTGCACGGTGGATGCACGCCCATTGGCCCCTTGCCTGCACCAATGGGCGCGAGCCCCACCGGCAACAATGGGCAGATGCAGGGTGGTGGGCAGGTGGGATGTTGCCACCGCTTAGCCGCCGGGGAGCCGGGTGGTGGGGCTTCATGGGTGGGTGGGTGGGGACACTAGCCACCAGGAGAGATGTTGGGGGTTCAGTTTACTTACTGCTCACAATCGGGCATTTCAGTCCACAGGACCACCAGGGAGATGTTCAGGGGGTTCAGTTATTTCTGCCTGCGATCGGGCATTTCAGTCCACAGGACCACCAGGAGATGTTGGGGGTTCAGTTTACTTTCTGTCCACGATCGGGCATTTCGGTCCACTGGACCACCAGGGATGTGAACTGGGGGGATTTATTAAACATACTTTCGGTCCACTGGACCACCTGGGATGTGAGCGGGAGGAGGGACCACATTGATGCCCGCGATCGGGCTGGTGGGGGAGTACACTATGCCCGTGATTGGGCTGCGGGGGGGCACAGGGACTGAGTTGGGGGCCAGCCACAGGTGGCAGCTGCTGTGTTGTGCCCTGCAATACAGCAGCTCACCTGTGTGTGGCCCTGACTTAAGCCTTTTTTTTTTGGCTCAAAGTCCTACAGGCGCAGGTTGGGGGTTGCGCCTGCAGAACTCTGCACAGCCCGGCTGAATATCGGGCTGTGCAGTTTATGCATGGTTCCTTCCCTCCAGTTCAGCATGCATTCATTTGCATTGCACTGCTGCTCAGCATGTTTTCTGTGGCGCAACTGCCTCCTGCTGAATATCGCAGAATGGAGCAAGTTTGGACTTGCACAGGCGCAACCCTATTGCGCATGGCGCAACCCTTTTGAATATCTGGCCCTATATATACATATATATCTATATATCTATATATGTATATATATATATATATATATATATATATATATATAGATATAGAAATAGATATAGATATAGATATGTATATATATCTCGCACACACTTCTGGACTGGATCCTTACTAATCACCCTGAATGAATCTCAAAAGTCTCAGTGCTCCCTGATGGGATCAGTGACCACTCACTTGGATATTGTGACAGTCACAGAAACATGGTACACGGAGAACCATGATTGGGATGTCAACATACCAGGGTACACAATCTACAGAAGGGACAGGGAGGGTAAAAGAGGAGGTGGAGTTGCTTTCTACATAAGGGAAGGGATCAAAGCTACAGAACTAAAAAGTAAAGGGGGAGGACAAGATGCACTCTGGGTCACCTTGGAGACAGGGGATAGCATCACAATCTGCACAGGGGTTGTATACAGACCACTGTCTCAAGGGGAAGAAATGGACAAGAAAATGATAGAGGGCATTCTCAAAATGGCTGAAAAAGGGGAGATACTGTTGATGGGGGACCTGAATATTCCAGATGTTAACTCTACGACATGGACTACAGCCACATATAAGAGCAGGGTCATTCTCGATGCCCTACAGGGGGCATGCCTTAGACAGCTAATGGTGAAACCCACTCAGGAGGGATCAATATTAGACCTGGTACTCTCAAGTGGAGAGAGGATCACAAATTTAGAAGTCAGTAGACATCTGGGAACAAGTGACCACTGCACAGTGTGCTTCACAATAAACACAACCATGGAGACAAGCCATACACAGACAAGGATACTGGACTTTAGAAGGGCTGACTTTGGCATAATGGGTGAATACCTAAGGAATACATTAGCAAATGGCCAGAAAGGAGGGGTGGAAGAACAATGGAGAAAAATCAAAACTGCCATCATGGAGGCAACAAGCCTTTGTGTGAAACAAATAAAGAAAACAAAGTGGAATAAAATACCACTATGGTTCTCAAAAGAGGTGTCAGGGAAGGTTAAGGAGAAAAAGGTTGCATTCAAAAAGTACAAGGAATCACAGAAGGAGCACGGCAGGGAACTGTATCAATTAAAGCAGAAAGAAGTGGGGAAGGCAGTCAGAAAAGCAAAGGCCCAAATCGAGGAAAAGATAGCCAACTCAGTTAAGAAGGGGGATAAAACCTTTTATAGGTACATTAGGGAGCATAGAAAGGTTAAAGGAGGGATAGTGAAGATTAATAAAGGAGAGGGGAGGTGGGCAGAGGGAGACAGTGAAAAGGCAGAGATACTGAATGAATACTTTTGCTCAGTAGTCACAAAAGAAGAAGAGGAGGAGTTACCTAAACCAAACAATAGAAGCACTCTGGGTAGTGGGGTTGACATCAGTCCATTTACAGAAGAAAGAGTCATGAAAGAACTCCTAAAACTCAAGGTGGACAAAGCAATGGGGCCTGACGGGAATCACCTTAGAATCGTAAAAGAGCTAAGGAAGGACCTAGTGACACCATTAACCACACTTTTTAACAAATCATGAGAAGATGGGGTGGTACCTGAGGACTGGAGGAGGGCAGATGTGATTCCTCTTCACAAAAGTGGGAGCAAGGCAGAAACAGGAAACTACAGACCTGTTAATTTGACCTCAGTGGCGGGGAAAATGATGGAATCACTTCTGAAAGACAGAATTGTTGAGTACCTAGAGGTCAGTGGGGCACAGGACCCAAAGCAGCATGGATTCACAGCAGGAAGGTCATGTCAGATGACTCTAATCAATTTCTTTGACTGGGTGACCAAAGTAATAGACCAGGGAAGGGCTGTGGATATGGCCTACCTAGACTTTAGCAAAGCATTTGACACAGTCCCTAACAAAAGATTAATAATCAAGTTAACCAGCCTGAGAGTGGGTCCCAGGGTGGTAGCCTGGGTAGCAAACTGGCTGCACAACAGGACAAAGAAGGTAATAGTGAATGGAACACATTCTGAAGAAAGGGGGGTTACTAGTGGAGTACCTCAGGGCTCAGTACTGGGTCCAGTCCTCTTTAATGTCTTTATAGATGACATTGCAGAGGGTCTGGAAGGAAAGGTATGCCTCTTTGCAGATGACTCAAAGATCTGTAACAGAGTTGATACACAAGGAGGGGTAGAAAGGATGAGAAGGGACTTGGCAAGGTTGGAGGATTGGTCAGACATATGGCAACTTAGATTCAATGCAAAGAAGTGCAAAGTAATGCACCTGGGAAATAAAAATCCAGGAGAAGAGTACACAATAGCAGGGGAGGTACTAACAACAATAATGGAAAGGGATCTGGGTGTAGTCATATCAGATGACCTAAAGGTGGGTAAGCAATGTGAGAAGTCAGTAAGGAGAGCCAGGGGAATACTGTGATGCATAGGGAGGGGCATCACAAGTAGAAAAAGGGAAGTGGTTATACCTCTGTACAGACAGTTGGTGAGACCCCATCTGGAGTACTGCGTGCAGTTTTGTACACCTCATCTATGCAAGGACATAGACAGGATGGAAGCAGTCCAGAGGGGGGCAACTAAAATGGTGCAAGGTCTACATCAGAAACCATATGAAGAGAGACTGAGAGAGTTTAATATGTATACCCTAGATGAAAGGAGGGACGGGGGACATGATAGAAACTTTTAAGTACATCAAGGTGATCAACAAAGTCCAGAAGAGTAGTATCTTTCAGAAAAAGAGATGTGTGAGAACAAGGGGGCACAATTTAAAGTTAGAGGGGGAATGACTCGTGGGTAATGTGTGGAAATTCTTTTTCATGGAGAGAGTGGTGGACGCATGGAACCACCTTCCTGGGGAGGTTCTGGGGTCTAAAACAGAGGGGGAATTCAAACATGCATGGGACAGACATAAGGCAATTATAGTGGGGGTTGCAGGAAGCAGGCTGTTGGTTAGCTAGAATCTGCAGCTTATCCAATAGGTAGAGAAATGGGCAGATTGGATGGGCCAAGTGGTCCTTATCTACCGTCAAAGTCTATGTTTCTATGTTTCACTGGTCACATGTACCTGGACAAACAAATTCATTAAGCTCCCTCCTAAAATAATCCACACAAGAGTGTTAAAGCAGAGATACCTTGAGCCACTAAAGATACACCTAAGCCACCTGGACTGGACACCAATTGACTCCGCCATTGATGTAAACCAAGCCTTAGACCTTTTCCTCAGCCACTTCACTGCGGCCTGCAGTATCTTTGCACCTTTCGAAAAGCTGATGGTCAGGGGCAGAGCTAACCCTTGGATAACCCCCGATCTAGTCAATTTACTGAAACATAGGGACCATCTCTAGTACTGTGCCCATACAACATCCAAACCTGGGGATATTCATAAATATAAAGCTATCAGAAATGAGTGCACATGGGCAGTTAGGAGTGCCAAAAGCAAATACTTCAAGGAAGCTCTCTCCAACTCCTGGAGTGATGGAAAAAAAATTTGGAGTAACTTGAAAGACCTTACAGACAAGAACCCTAAGTCACCACCCACCATGCTCAACATAAATGGAACACCAACATCTGACCTTTACACAATCACCAATACCTTTAACAATGCATTCTCCAACTTGGATAGTGTCCTCCCTTTTAATTTCTTTGATGCCTTTTCTGGTAGTAACCCTTCTGAAACTGCTCCTCTCCTTCACCCTGCCCCACAATTCTACTTCAAGGAGATCCCACTGCATGAAGCCAGAAACTATATTCAGAGGGCATTCACAACGCAGGCTACAGCGGTGACTCCCTTGACTTGAAGTTGTTAGCACTTGTCCTTGAAGAAGTCCTTGAACCCCTGACAAAAGTTCTCAACCTATCACTAAGGATGTCCCAGTTCCCATCTTGCTGGAAACAGGCAACCATCACACTGGTACACAAAAATGGAGACAAATCACAGCAATCCAACTACAGACCTATCTCCATCCTCTCTCCATTGTCTAAGGCCCTGAAGCACATCGCCTCAGACCAACAATCAAGTACCTGGAAAAATATGACATCCAGTGTCCTGAGCAACATGGTTTCTGAAAAGGGCACAGTACCACCGCTGCACTATTAGAATTCACGAGCTTCATCCATACCACGCTCGATCAAGGAAACTGTGTAGGGGCAGTATTCATTGACCTTATGGAAGCCTTTGATACTGTAAACCACCCACTCCTAGTCAAGCAATTATCAAACATTGGGCTCTCCAATGAACGCTGCTCTGGTTTTCAAGCTAGCTTGGGGGGAGGGTCCAGCAGGTTAGGATTACCGGTGTCACCTCGGAAGAAAAGCCAGTCCTTTCAGGGGTCCATCCTGTGGCCACTATTCTTCAGCCTCTTCCTCAACCACCTTCTCAGTGTCTGCCACCAGAAATTACTGCTCTATGCCGATGACGTAGTCATGTTCACCAACCACCAAAATGTAGAGCTCCTCAAGAAACAATTACAGCTTGAATTGATGCGCATCGAAGAATGGTTCAAGTCACACAAACTGGTCATGAACTACAGCAAAACAAAGGTTATGACCTTCTACAATGCCAGGAGCAAGTACAAATCCTGTGACCTCACCATCCTAAACCAAATAGGGACCTTACTTGAACACGTTCCTGATTTTAAATACTTAGGTGTCACACTGGACAGCTCACTCTCCTACCATCGGCACATAGATTCTGTCACCAAAGCCACCAACATCCATATAGGCTAGCTCTACAGGCACAAACACTGCATGACTCCTGACACTCTCCGGTTGGCTATCAGTAGCTCTGTCACCTCCATCATCGATTACAGGCTAGCAATTTATGGCTCTGCCTCCGCCTCTGCCATCCACAGAATTACAGTTGCAATCAATAAAGCATGTAGGCTGCTAAGTGGGGCTGACTGACTTACACACACTTGTGACCTGTACACTCTGGCTGGATGGCTTCCTCTCATCAGCCGGATACAGTATCAAACCTGCCTCTTAGCCAAAAAAGTCCTCCTCAGGGTCATGCCCCCGGGCATTGAAAAGCTCCTCATTGACCACCACAGCACCCAGTGAACTAGAAATTCACAACTAACCTTCCTTGTCCCCAGATGCCGGACTACCATGGGCCAAAGGGCTTTTGCCCACAAAGCACCACAGTGATACAATACTCTCAACAAAGAAACTCTTACTGCTGCTGCTCTTGGCCCTTTTAAGAGACAACTTTTACTTTGTCTCATTTCAACTAGTCGTTGTGATAGCCTCACATAATCAGGGGCCCACCACTCACTGCCCTCCACTTCAGTCTTGACAGCTACCTCTCCCCACCTTGCCCTCTTCTACCTGCCTACCCCCTTGTCCCTTCTCCCTTTCCTTCCCCATGGGCATTTCCTAACTTTTATCCCTGCCCTCCCTTCCCTTTAGAGCTCTTACCATCACCCTCTACTCTCCGACAATTGCCTTCCTGCCTGCATACCCCCTTCCCTTTCACCTGCAGTGCTTATTTCTAAGATTGCCCTTGGCTAGTATGTCATGCTACCTAACATTTGGCACATTTTGAATTACTGAAATTTCCTAAGTCTCAGTCTCTTACTTCTTTTTATTGGGTAACTATGTATTATGTTGACCTTTGTATGTATGTATACCCCCCACTCCTTCGACATGGAACCTTTGTAAATGAGCAGTTCCTGCTCAAAGGTGATCCTAGATTTCAATTAAAAAAATATATATATATATATATATATATATATATATATATTCTAGAGGCATGGTTGCACCCCTATAATTAGGGTTGAGTAGGCACTTTAATGTAAAACTTCAAATTTTGTACATTAATAACTTTGAAACTGTTCAATGGATTTGCATGGAATATGGAATGCATGGGTTGGAATGGTAGATCTCTTGATTTACCAAGTTGCATTTCAGTCAGACATACGGTTTCCATGCAGCGAAATACCAAAAAATGCACTTTTCACCAGTTTTGACTTGTTTTTTGCCCATGGTGCTGTGACTACACCACGCAGTCTTTTGGTATGAAAATTGGAAAATAGAAAGAAGTTAGGTCATGGAACAATACAATACAGCTTTGGTTTAGTAAAAAACATAATCTATTCCAAAGTTATTACATTTTTAATTTTTGAGTTCTGAGCATACTCAAAAATGTATATAAATATTTTGCAAAAGATAAATGGTCTCACACTCAAAGATTTTGTCAGCTCACAAAAGAAAATCCTAGTCCATCAGAAAAATTCTGTGTTCATGAGCTGCCATCTTGTTCTTAGTTTTCCAGTCAAACAAAATGTTGTAGCTTTCTCCATGGGTGACTTTTGGGCCAAATGAGGAATGGATTTTGTTCATGGTGACCCCTGTACAAAGCCATGCCTTTAATTTGCATAATTTCTGTCAAAAAATAGGTTTTAAAAATTAAAAATTCTTCTTTTGTGACTTGCTAACTATCTTTTTTCACGAGCCTGCAAAATCCTGGTCCGGAAGACGATCCTTGTCTGTGAGCTTTATTCACTAGGGGACAACCAGATAGCTAAAATGTCATGACTAGATGTCCCTGGGGATGACCAGATGGTCCTGGGGATGACAAGATAGCCCAGATTGGCACAACCAGATGTCCAGGGCCAACCAGATGTCCGCTTGCAGACTAGGATTTTGTTATGTCACGCACTACGATTTATCTCACAGCTGAGGATTTTGCTATCTCATGACTGAAACATTTTTACAGGTGTAAAAACTTTAGAATTGCATAGCTCCTTATTTGTTTTGCCTTTTTACTTGAAATTTACAGGGTGTTGAGGGGATGCCCCACAGGTGTGAATTATGCTATTTTGGTGTTGGGGAATTAAGTGGTTGCATGGATATGCCATGACGAAGGTGACGTTTTTCCCATAGGATTACATTACGGTATCTGTCATGCCTTTCGGGTTCTTTTTCTCGAAAACAAAGCAAGATACAGAGTTTTCGCTACTGGTGTCATGTGACCTATGCCGCTGGAAAAAGATTTCAAATCATAGAGTAAGCCTGCAGTGGAATTTTTTCATGGGCTGCATGGTTAATGAGATATTGTCAAATATGTGTTACAAGGGTTCCTAGCCATATAAGGCTGCAGTATAGCTATGTGTAAGTGAGCCCGCATCCCCACAGATGCATATTGTCATGCAGTAATGGGCAACTTGGTGCTTGGGCCCTGCGCTCCCACCAATACATGTTTTTACTAGTTATATTGCACTTTTTCCAAAAGTAAGGAGATTCATGGCAAAAAACTGTATTTAATGCATGAGTTAGCTTTAAAGTGACAAAAGTGAGGAAATGAAACATTAGGCTTGAGCATCTACTAACCCCCCACAACCCACACACCCATCCTCCACAGACAGAAAGACATCAGGGTGTTCCATGGGGTCATGAGGCCTAACTATCACCCCATTCTCCTTTACTGTAGCATGTAAACCTGCTTACACATGGAATGGGGTGATGACCCCATGGAACACCCTGGTGTCTGTCAGTTTGTGGAGGATGGGTGTGTGGGTTGTGGGGGGGGTAGATGCTCAATCCAAATTTTTTATTTCCTCACTTTTGTCACTTTAACCCTAACTGATGCATTAAACACAGTTTTTTGCCATGAATATATATATATATATATATATATATATATATACGCGGTCGCACCTATATTTAATGTTGAGTAGGCACGTTAATGTTAAACCTCAAATTTTGCACGTTTATAACTTTGCAATCGTTCAATGGATTTGCACAGTCTGGTATGGTAGATGTCTTGATTTACCAAGTTGTGTTTCAGTCAGATATAAATTTTTGGTGCAGAGAAACACCCAAAAATTTACTTTTCACCACTTTTATGTGTTCTTTGTCCATGGTGCTGCACAGACTCTGTGTGGTCTATTGGTCTGAAACTTGAGAAATTGAAAGAGCTTGAGCAAAGGATTCATTTGGTGAAAAAATATTAATCTGTTCAAAAGTTATTAGAATCTGAAGTTCTCATTATATCCCATCAGAAAATTTATATGTATATTCATGACAAAAAACTGCATTTAATGCATCATTTAAGGTTAAAGTGAAAAGTAAGGAAATAAAACATGGGGTTGAGCTAACCCCACACATCTCATCACTCATCCTCCCCAGACTGACAGACATCGAGGTGTGTCTTTGGCTGTGGCTTCAAACTCTCACCCCATTCCATTTGAAAGCAGGTTGACATGCTACAGTAAAGTGGAATGGGGTGAGAGTTAGGCCTCACAACTCCAATGGCTCACCCTAGGGTCTAACAGTCTGTGGAGGATGGGGGTGTGGAATGTGTGGGGGGTTTAGAGACTCAACCCATATGTTTCATTTCCTGACTTTTTTCCCTTTAACCCTAAATGATGCATTAAACACACTTTTTTGCCATGAATTTCCTTACTTTTTGAAAAAGTGTAATATAACAAGTAAGAAATACGTATTGGTGAGAGTGCATGGCCCTCTGGTCCTCGTGATCCCACCAAGTTGCCTATTTTTGCATGACAATATGCATCTGTTCGGAGCATGGGCCCCCCATTTATGCAAAGCTACAGAGCCATACAGCAGCCCTATAGGGTGCCAAACCCTTGTAACAATAATTTGCACATATCTTGTGAACCGTAAGAGCTAGAAAAAAAATCATACATAATTGTACTTGTGACAGTGAATATGTCACACAACAACTAGAATGACAGAACCCGTATCTCACTTCATTTCTGAGATATGGGCACCGAAAAGCACTGTCAGATCAACATGAGATAGCAGGCTCCACTCGCAGATGTGCCCTCCAAAATCAAAATCAGAAAAAAAATAAGTAAAAGAAGTACCATCCAATGCTCTGTATATTCACTCAACATTTTAATGCACATATAAATGTAAAATAAAAAATGAGGTGGTAAAGTGCCATGTAGTGCTGACCCCAACTCCAAAAAAGCCCAACCAGTTTCGTGCATGCGCGCTTCATTGGGGACTACCCTGCATCTCTCATAGACTTCATTTTATAGTGTACTTATTAAAGTGACAGTGAATAATAACCAAAACACAAATAAAGACAAAAGTAGAAATAAAAAACTACTAAAGAGGTGCAGAGAAACCACTTTGCATCACATTAGGGTGTGCAAGGTTATATACCTTTATATTTATATAGACCCCATTTAATATTTTGAGGATTATAACATATATCTATCCCTAGTTGTCACATAATTAATATTGCACAACCACCTAAACATGAATATAAAGTGATATATGGCTGCTGTTCTGCTTAAAATTAATAAAACATAAAGGCCTAATTACCCCTTATGATGTGGTCTCTTATTTCATATGAATTCGCTATATCAATACTATACATGATACATTTCATAGACCTCATATATATGTATAGAAAAAAATATATTATATTATATCAGCCAAGGACATATTGGGCTGCCATTCAAAGGGGATTGGCCAAAAAATATATAATAACACTAGGTATCACTCATATGGAGAAACAGAAAAATCCAATCTCTTTTAACACTCACGCTCAATTCCAGACTCTGGATTAACACCATACAACTCAAAGAGATTCATCACTGGGCCATAATGAATTTCTCCCAGACCAATATAAAACAAAACAGGTCCACACTATGCCGTCTAGTTATTTAAATACTTTATGTCCACTCCTCCCTCCTCCGCAAATAGGGTGAGATGTCAAAATGGTCATACAAGCCCAGAGCCATAGTTGCTCCGAGATGGAAAGTCCAAAAAGCTTCTCTGCACAGCAACTTGTTTTCCAGATCGCCTCCCTAACACTTAGTTTTACCCTTTCTATACCTCTGAATGTAAAAGAATGCTCTCCTGGGGTCTTATTTACATATCTCGCTAAGGCATTTCTACAGTCATTGGCCCAGATATTCAAACTGTGCCCAAAAAGTGCGCAACAGCAGGAGCACGCGCAAGTCTATTGAGCCCATGCGCAAGAGACATGATATTCAAAAATGGAGCAGGTCAAATTGAGCCTACAGCCAATGTCTGAATATCACACCGCCTGTGCCATAGCGCAACTAGGGAGGGGAAGCTGAGCAGATCTGATGTGCCTTAGCGCAACAAGGGATGTTCAGCTGAGCAGTCCAGAGGCACCATAGCGCAACCAGGGAGCCCCCCCAGCTGCAGAGCAATGTAACTGCACAATCAGGGAGGTAAGGACCCACCACCCATGCCACAGATGGGCACAGGAACACACAGTAGAACAGACATCGTCCCCCTACACCCCAAGCACAGCACAACTGGGGGAGGGCTGGAATAACCACTCACCCATGGAGACAAGCAACCAACCCACAGCCTGGCCATGGTGCCCCATCACACCTACTGGCAAGCTGTGACTGGCACACAAGGAGGGCAGACCACCCTGTGCCACACCATCCCCCCAGTGCACAGCACACCCTGCACCGTGACCCCCAGACACTCCCTCCATGAGCAGTGACCACCACTGCAGGAAACCCCATGCATGCCACCACCCCCACTGTGTCAATGCAACCCTGTGCACCACAGAACCATGCAAGCCAGCCCCATCACGAGCACCCATCAGCAGGTTGCAGCACACGGCAATGCAACAACAGCAGGCACAGTGCCACCATGCACAGTCCCCCCGAGGTACTGCTGAGAGACTGACCATGTGTTGGCACAAGAGGTACCCCACATGAGACGGTCATGTCCTTGACACCACCACCAGTGGTACAGTGCCCTGCACAGTATACCAGTGACACACCCCTACCCACCATTGGCCACAACAGCCAGCACAGACACCCACAGTGGTGAGTGGAAGCATGCACCACACTGGATGCCACACAGGGTAAGGACAGACACCCACCCATACCCAAGGGCACAACAACACAGGGACGCAGTGGTGGGGCAACCAAGCCCCCATTGTGTGCCCATGTAAGCCGTGTACATACAACCCGCAGTCCACCATGGCACTGCAGTGCCAGCCACAGGCACCGTGGACCCGTACACCACCAGTAGTCACCCAGAGCACAAGCTACAGACAGTGGGGCACATCCCCTGCAACACACACAAGCCACAGCATGGAGGTGGGACAATGACCATGTTGCCCCCAGTGCCACCTGAGCCAGGTATGCACCACACCAGTGACATGGGCAACCCAGCAAAGTGATGGGTACAGTGTCCGCCCCACAGGGAATGCCACCACTGACATGCCAGTGGACCGTGTAGGTCACAGACAGCCATGTGTGTCAGCTGCACAGACCATGGATGGGCTGATGGGTGCGCCATGGACACAGAGCACGCACCATGGACCACTGTACACAGTCATCCAGTGCACAGAGAACAACACACACAACACAGACACTGACTGATATCTACTCCCACACCATAGTCACCTCCACACGGACACACACACACATACCCATAACTGCACCACCCCTGATGCCATGCACACCACTGCAGCTGAGCACCTATAGCCCGCTGCAAATCAGAGACCACCACAGTATTCATATCAAATTCAAATGTATTGTAAATATAAAGTGAACTATGTACAATAATAAAACTATATACAAGCTTGGGGTGGGGACACACATAGAAGGTGGGGTGGGCAGGGGAAGGGTGGACAAATGGGATGGTATGGGAGGGTGTGGTGGGTCCAGGGGAGTAGGGGAAGTCAGGGACCAAAGGACTGTCATCATGACCTCCGTTCCTGGATCTGGGACCTCTTGCCTCTGTACTTCCGCAGCACCCTCGTTGTGTCGAGCCTCCTTAATATTTCTATGGACTCGCGGGTCAGATGAAGGAGCTCCCGTAAGGTGTCCCTAATTTCATGGAGCTGGCATGTACCTAGGACAAGGGAGCACAGTCAATAGGTGTGAATGCAAAACCCCATACAGCCCACCCACTGTGCATGGCATACGGCCATGGGACATACCACTGTGATGGTGTGTGACCACCCGCAGTGATCACGTCCACAGGACCTTCCCACCCAGGTGCATACAGCCATGTGGAAAAATGCACACACCCACCGGCCATGTCACACAGAGCACCACTGTCTCTGCTTAGTGACATGGCTATGTGGTTCAAAGGCAGTGGCACAGCCATGCACCTGGTGCATGCATGAACCACCAGTGACGCACACCCAGACATGCATTGCCACTGGACAGTGTTGACTGTAACAAGTGGCATGCATGGCAGTGATGTTGATGAATGGTGGCCATGCTCCGCTGCCCACCCTGTCACACAGCATGCAATACTAATCATGGATGTATGGCACTCACCCTCATCAGGCCAGTCAGGTGGGCGTTGATGGCCCTCATCCCATCTGGCTGCATTGTCCTCCCCCCTCCACCACTCTGCCCACACTCTGCGGATTTCATCTGGGCCTATGGGGAAAAAAAGGAGAGAAGAACATCAGTACATTGCCAAAACAAAGTCCCCCTGCTCCAAGGTATGTGCCCTTCCACCTAGCCAGACCCACCCACCCCACACCCTGTGAACACCGCCACGGCCAACCCCATATGGTCCCTCCCCTAAGTGCTGGACACATACAACACTGTGACTCATATGGACGATAAAAGTGTGTTGATGGAACCCCTACCTGGATGTGGCACCGTGCCCCTCCTGGCATGTGCCCGCAGTCGGGCCAGTAGCTCCAGCTGTCTCCTGTGAAGGTCACCATAGTGGTGCCTGCACTGCTCAGCAGTATGCCCACATCCTGTGACCTTTTCCAAGGCAATGGCCATCTCCTGCCACACCTGGGTCCTGGCCCTGTCCAGGGGGGCTTCCCCAAAGAGAGGCCCATGGTGTGGCTCAACAATGGACACCAGATTGGCCAGCTCAATAGCCATCCATTGTGCTGCTTGTCTGCGCACCATTCTAGCAGCTATAGTAGGCAATATGGCACTCTGGAGCACATCTTCCCACATGCAGATGCTGTGTGGTACAGCACTGCCATTCCCTATCGCGCTGTTACTGAATAACGCAATAGAGGTGCACCTATGCCTGAAGCATGGCGCCAAGGGGGCAAAGGTCGGGCACAGGGTCAAGGGTCTCTGGTGCAAGGCCACGCACAGTGCCATTGGATGACAATGCATGTAGCGCAATTGGCTGCCTGTGTGCCAGCGCCATAGTAGACTACCGGGCAGTTGGGCCATTGCACCTATGATGGCCCAGTGCCACAGCACCATGTAGTGACCATCGCTATAGCACCACTAGCACAATGGTGGCCGTGCCCTGCATTGTCTACCTCACACAGCATGTCATCAGTGCAGCAGATGCCTGCGTCAGCAACCCAGGCATGCACAGTGAGGTGTACTACGCATGCCACAGAACTGCGCCATTGGCTCCGCACATTTAACACAATTGCACAAAGCGCAACAGCGTGATATTCAGCCATCATATGCAAATCATCTAATCAGCCATTCAATGGCACAGCACTGCAATTTGCATCTACTTAAAGTTGCTCCTCACCTCATTTGCATGGATTGCGCTATAAAGGTGCGACAATGTGCTGCAGTGGCCATAGTCAGTTAATGCAGTTTATTGGTGAGTTGCAAGCTGTTTAGGAGTGTGGACTGCAGATTCAGGTACATGCATGGGACTGCACAGTCACAGGTAACAACTGCCATTCTTACAGGCTACATAATGACCGAGCACATTGTTGGAGAGGAGGAACATAATGGTGGGAGGAGGAGGAGGAGGCCGAATTTTACAAAGACCGAAACTGAGGCCCTGTTTGAGGCCTACCTGGATCAGGAGCCACTACTCAGTGGACAGTGGGGCACCACTCAGGCCCGTGCTGCTACATGGGAGGAGGTGGCACGTGCTGTGAACCTGCATGGCAGTCACCAGCACTCCGTGCAGGAGTGTAAGAAGAAGATGGGCACAGACAGGAGGAGGGTAAAGGAGAAGGTGGCTGCCATCAGCACAGCACATGCTGCAACAGGTGGGGGACAGCCGGAGGTGGTACAGCTCACCCCAGCGGAGGACAGGCTTGCTGGAAGCATGCAGCGAAGTGCCATTGAGGCTGTTCCGGGTGGTGGCTTCCAGACGGGTGGTGGCCCATCAATGCATGGTAAGTCATGGTCTGTCTATGGGGGGGCAGGGTAGGTTACACACAGTAACGTGATTTTGCTTTCCCTTACAGATCCTGAGCATCTGCATGGTTCAGCAGTGATGGGCCTTTCCACTGCAGACAGTCGGATGGAGTCGGAGGTGGGACCATCCACCTCCACAGGTATATTGGGATCATTGCAACAGTGGGGCCTCCTGGCTGTCCACACTGATGTCATTGTGACAGGTGTGGAGGAAGCCCTGCCTGTGCCCAGGGCAGAGTCCACCACCAGTGATGATGACATGACCATCATGGGCAGTCACACATGTGTGCCACAGGATGGACACACAGCAAGGCAATTCGCGTCCATGGCTGTGGTTGGTGCCACTGTGGAGGCCAGCATGTCAGCACAGTCCCAGGCTGTGCCTGTCAGCACCAGTGGGGCAGCACTGGTGTCTGTTCAGGACAGTGGGACTGTTGCGGCCACTGCAGCAGCACCACTGAGCCCTGGGGTGCAGCAGCCAGAGGGGCAGCATCAGCAGTCGCCCACTGGGTTTGGGGGTATAGGGTTCAGTGGTGGCACCTGTGCACTGCCTGTGGACATGCCCAGACCTGGTCCTGGTGTGCAGCACCCACCCTCAAGGGGTGCTGAACATCAGGGCCTTGCACACCCAGAGGGACAGGATGCCAAGGAGGCTGATGACCTCTTGGATGAGCACACCCACCTACTGTGAGCATCGGTCCAGCAGCAGATGCAGCTTGTGACATCCATGGATGCACTGCATGTGGGTCTGGAGTGGGCAGAGGAGTGTCGCAGCAGGGACACCGAATGGATCCTGGCACGGATGGACCATTTGTGTGAGGATGTGACTGCTGCCATTGACAGGCATGCACAGGCGTTCATTGCTATCATGGCCACAATGGGCACACAGTCAGGTGCCCATGCGTCACAGACACCACACAGTGCACCATCCACCCCCCATTCCTGACATCATGCGACTC
The DNA here is from genome assembly GCA_016271365.2 of Neoceratodus forsteri. Taxonomy (NCBI): domain Eukaryota; kingdom Metazoa; phylum Chordata; order Ceratodontiformes; family Ceratodontidae; genus Neoceratodus; species Neoceratodus forsteri. The sequence continues at coordinate 320,533,305 of CM028134.1, forward strand.
CCACCCTGTCGACGCCGGGTTCAGCTGTGGGCATCCTGAGCACTCCTGGTGCAGGCATGTTCAGTGTGCTGCAGACTCCTGCACTGGCACAGTCACATTCATGCAGTGGAACCCCTGGGGGACCATCGGTGCCACTTCCATGAGGCCAGTGGTCAGCCTGCCAGTGCTGGTGGGTCTCAGCAGGGCTGCCCAACCATCCGTGGCAGCCATGGCACTGTGTCATGGGACTGACCTGTCTCCCAGCATGGCTACTGTCTGGTGCTGCCCTGTGTGCATTGTGTGTGTCTGTGGGCAGTGCACAGGTGGGTACCCGGCCCTGCACGTGGACACACAGTCCACCTGCACACCCTCCCGGATGCTGTCCGCAGTTGCGTGTGCATGATGATGCCTGCATTGCACTGTACACCAATGTACAATGGTGCTCAGCATCTGACACACACACATGGACAGGCAGTGGGGCATGGTGGCCTGTGGACATGTGTGTTGCTAGGGTGTGTGTTCTTGGTCGGTGTGCCTTCTGCCCTCTGTGCACATTTGTTGCATTGTGTGTGTGCATGTGTGTGTGTCCTTCAGCGTGGCATGTTAATCCTCACCCATCCCTGGCTGTGTGTGTGCCTCTGTGCCCTGCCACTTCCCCTTGACGGCATGCACACCCAGTGTGTATCCCTGCATGTTTGTGGGTTGTGCCTTGGCCACTGGTGGTTGTGCATGGCCCATGACTTACCTGAGTTGGCTGAAGTGCTCCTCCATGATGGTGTCCCGGGGCTGCCCGTCATCATCATCACTGGCGTCCCCATCGCTGTCCCTCTCTTTGACCTGTACGGCTATCCCACATTCGTTGGCCAAGTTGTGCAGGATGCAACAGGCCAGGAATATCCCACAGGCCTTTGAGGGGCTGTACTGTAGGGCACCACCGGAGGTGTCCAGGCAATGGAAACCTGCCTTCAGCATCCCGAACACCCGTTCATTGACATTACTTGTGGTGATGCAGCCTGCTAGTAGTGTTGCTGCGATGGGGTCGCGGGGCCGCTGGTAGAGTGTGAGCAGCCAGGGATGGAGTGGGTATCCACTGTCACCTGTGTGTAGAGGGTGGAGGTTAGTTTGGTGATCAGCATCGCCTCTGCCCCAGGTCATGTAGGTTACTAACCATGCCACCTCTGGCCATGCTCCCCAGGCCCTATGATTGTCCATGTGGTTTGCATATTCACCCACTAGGTGGCCAGTGGGGATGTCCCCACTCTTGAATCTGTGGCACAGTGCTGACTGGTGCCAGATGAAAGAATCGTGTGCTCCCCCAGGGTGCGTGGCATAGACATTAATGATGCACCCCCGGCATCGCACACCACCTGGCAGTTGATGCTGACATAGCCCTTGCAATTTATTTATGCAGCCACCTCAGGGCCAGGTGGTGTGTGGATGGCCACATGGGTGCAGTCTATTGCTCCTAGCACACCAGGCATACATGCTACCCTGTGGAACTCCTGTAAGCTTGCTGTGCGCTCCACCGCTGTGCTGGGGAAATAGATGTACTCCTCAGCATGTGGCAGCAGTGCGCTGAGGAATTGGGTGAGGTGGCATGACGTGGCCGAGTGGGTTATGCCTGTGGTGTCCCCAGTTGGTCTCTGGAAGGAACCCATGGTGAGAAAGCACATGCAGGCTCTTACCTTGGTCTCCACTGACAGAGCATGGCTCCGTCGTGTGGGTGCCTGCATCTCATCACTGCACAGCTCACAGAGCCACCTCAGAATTGCCCTATTCAGGCGGTACTGGCCCACAATCTCAGTATCAGTGTACAGCTCAAAGCTGGTGCGGGCTTGGTACTGCCTATTGGGAGCATACCGCCGACGGACCCTTCCACGGCCACGCCCCCTGCCGCCCACCTTCTCATCACCCTCATTATGGCCTCCATGTGGAAGGTGGCACTGGCCATGTCCCTGGATTGTGTTCACCCCCCCGGCTGTTGTTACTGTATTTCTCCCACTGTCCTGTCTGCTACCTCCCCTGCACAGTGTACATCTGCCTGTGCTGGCCTCTGTGCTTTGTGGCTCCCCACACCTTCTCTGTGCCTGGCTGTTTAGTGTGACCTTTCCCTGGCCTGCCCTGTTTGTGCCTCCTGCCCTGTATGTCTGCCTCTGCCTCTGACACATGTGGCTTCCCTGTAGCATTCTTGCGCCTCTTCCTTGCTCCTTTTTATTTTGGTTCATTTCCGCTATGACGCAACTTCCACTTGCTCCACTATTGCGCATTGCGCAAGTCTTTGAATATCACACTGTGCCATTTATGCATGGTTCCTCCCCCTTCAGTTGCGCATGCCTTCATTATCATTGCGCTGTTGCTCAGCATGATTTTGGGGGCACAACTGGCTCCTGCTGAATATCGCAATTTCAGACTTGCGCAGGCGCAACCCTATTGTGCATGGCTCAACTCTTGAATATCTGGGCCATTATTTCTAATATTGCTCTGATATTCACAAATCCTTTGTTTAAACATTCTAGATGTTTTTCCAACATAGAATGCAGTACAATTACAAGTTGCCGAATACACTACTGAACACCAAAAAGAACTGGACAGTCACTCTTTGAACCCTTGTGACAGTAATTTCACAATATCTCATGAACCATGCAATGTGCAAAACAATTTCCACTGTAGGCTTACTCTACAATTTCAAACATTTTTCCAGTGGTAGAGATCACCTAAAAGTAGCAAAAAGTCTGTATCTCACTTTGTTTCCGAGATAATGGTGCTGAAAGTCATGACACAGACCACAATGTAATCCTATGGGAAAAATGTCAACTATGTCATTGAATATCTCTGCAACCAATTAATTCTCCAGCACCTAAATAGCATACTTCACATCTCTAGAGTGTCCCTTCAACAGTCTGTACATTTCAGGTAAAAAGACCAAACCGTTAATGAGATATGCAAGTCTAAAGTTTTTACACCTTTAAAAAATGTTCAGCCGTGAGATAGCAAAGTTTTCAGCTGGAAGGAAATCTTCTGTCATGAGAATGCAAAATCTTCAGCTGTGAGGGAAGACCAGATAGCCAGATTGCCATTCTTCTTTTGCAAAATATAGATATACATTTTTCCATAGGATATAACGGGAAATTAAAAGTTTAATAACTTTTGAAAGGATTAATTTTTTTTTCTCCAAACCAATGCTGGCATGTTCCTTGGCCAATGCTCTTTCTGCATCCCAAGTTTCAGACTGATAGACTACATGTATGTCTGACCAAAAAGCAACTTGGTAAATCAAGAGATCTACCACACCAGACTGGGCATTTAAAATTTTGTGCAAATCCGTTCAACAGTTGCAAAGTTATTAACATGCAAAATTTGAGGTTTAACATTAAAGGGCCTACTCAACCCTAAATATAGGTGTGTGACTGCACCCCTATAATACATTATAAGGGTGCAGTAGCACCCTTATAGTCAGGGTTGGTACAGCCTTTCAGTGTTAAATCTCAGTTTTTGCACCTTAATAACATTGTCATTTTTCAATCAAATAGCACAAAAATTGGCATGTGCTGTTGTGTTGTCAGTGTCACAAGACGTTGCAAGTTTTGTAACAGCAGCATTTATGGTTTTGGAGATATAAAGTGGTCAAAAATGCAAAAATAAACTTGTTTTCCATAAGATAACATGGGATTTTTTGCTCTCATGTACAGCACATATGGAATTAAGCTTGACTCTAATAATTTCAGGGATGATGTGGTGTATGCCAAAAATGTGCCTTTGGATGGTTTGGTGAAAACACACATAACCATTTTTTGAATGATAATGTTTGTTGTGATAGATGCAAGACAGGCAGTGTGCAGGGTAAATTTCATTTATTTTTTGAACAGTAATTTGTGAATGGTAAATGTCATTAACCTTTCACAAATTACTGTTTGAATGGTAAATGTGTAAATGGTAAATGTCATTTACCATTCAAACTGTAAATATGCGAATGGCAAAAGGCATTTAGCATTCGCACTTTACTGGTCACAGTTCAGGTTTCTGTTTAAATTTTCCACCATCTTGATTACTTTTTAGGAAGGCTTTTCACAGTTTATAAATGTTTAAAATTCAGCCCCTTGGTAAGCACTAACAGTTGTGTTTACCTAATGGGGGCCTGAGTCACACTCTCCTTACATTTTTATTACCCCAAGACAATTCTTTTTACCCCAGTATTGGGGTGCCCAACCCCCCAAGTCAGGTTGTGTCACTCCCCTTTCTGATGTGGCACACTAGGAGCCCACTGCAGTGTTCCAAATCAAGGTAAAATATAACCTGTAAAAAGAGAAAACTATGCCCAGCCATCTTTTCCTCAATACAGAATCCTGCATCAAAATTTATGCAGCTTGTTCCCCGCAATGTTTATTTCTGGCACCGGGGTACCCAATTCCTGTGCTTGCATGTGTCCCCCACCCCATACTAACCTGGCACACTGGGAGCCCACCCCAGTGTGTCCTAATTGTAATAAATTATTTATGATGCTGGGATGCCCCCCTTCCAGTGTTGGATGCCTTTCCCCCAAAGTCCATTGTTTTGTTCCTGACATCAGGTTTCCCAATCCCCAGGTTGGGTCGTGTACCCCCCCACTAGTGTGGCACACTGGGAGCCCATCCCTATGTGCCAAATGTTTTTTTATGTCCTTATTTCCTGTAAAATAAGAAACCAGTCCCCCGAAGTCATTTTTTTAAAATTAATCCTGCAAAAAAGGAAATCAACCCTCTTCATCTCCCCAGTCCCCCTCCCCATCCCCATCCTCCCGTTGAGTGCCCACCTCCCTGCACCCCCTCTCACCCATACTTACCCTCTGGAGGTTGGGCCTGGCGATCTTCTGTGGACCAGGACATGTCTGCACTCTTCAAAGCCGAACTACAAACTGAGGAATCAAGGTAAGCCATATAATGGGAGTCAATGGAGGGGTTCAACTTAAGTTGATATCGCAGCCATTTTGGGGAAATTGGACCCCAAATTTTCAACATGGGGTATTTGGGACCCCACCTCATGAACATTGGCACTGTCATCTAGTTTCTCAGGCCCTAAACATGTTTTCACAGTTGCTATGTGGAATCACCTTTTGGGACCAAGTAAAGAAATGGCAGTGCCACTGTTCATGAGGTGGGGACCCACAAAAATCATGTTGTGAATTTGGTGAACAAATTCCAAAAAATTACTGTGTTATGAGCCTGCATTGTGTAGTTTCTATGCACTCTTGTAACTTCACCAGTTTTTAATATTTTTGCTCCAGATTTTTAACATTGCCATTTTTTCACACCTCCTCATGAACAGTACAGCTGTCATTTTGCACACCCTGCCCAGAATCTGTTTTTGCACTTGTGGCACAGAATGGCATGGTCGCTGCATGAAATAAACTTTTGGGATGTATTAACAAAATCACAGTACCACCGTTAATGAGGTGGGGTCCCAAAAAGCCCATGTTATGAACTGGGTGAAAAATTTCCAAAAAGATTACAGTGTTACAAGTGTGCTTTGCGTAGTTTCTATGCACGCTGATAACTTTGATAGTTTTTAATATTTTCACTCCAGATTTTTAGCATTGACATTTTTTAACACCTCCTCATGAACAGTACAGCTGACATTTTGCACATCCTACCCAGAACATGTTTTTGCACCTGTGGCACAGAATGGCATGGTTGCTGTGTGAAATCAGCTTTCGGGATAAAAAAATTACAGTGCCACTATTCATGGGGGAGGTCCCAAAAAGCCCATGTTGACAATTTGGTTAATATGCCTAAGTTATGTGCATTCATTGAATTCAATGCACACATACACATAACTTTGCAGGACTGGAGTGCAGGGTCTCCAACATTAAAATAAGGACACTATTATACTATCTAAAAATGAAGGGAAAATTAATTACAAAAAACTCTATTAATGCATCAGTTAGGGTTTTTATTAATTTGTAAAAAGCTGAAAAATTTGATATTAGGGTTACCAACCCTACCACCCCACCCCTTCACCATTCACACACTAACAGGCATTGGTGTGTGCAATGGGGTCATCAGGCTTAACTCTCTCCCCATTCTCCTATACTGTACCATGCCAGCTTGTTTACACATTGAATGGGGTGAGACTAGGGCCTGATGACTTCATGGCACACCCCAATACCTGTTGGTGTGTGGACGTCAAATTTCCCAGCTGTTTATAGTTTAATAAAAACCCTACCTGATACATTGATGGAGTATTTTACCATGAACATGTGTGTGTGTGTATATATATATATATATATATATATATATATATATATATATACAGAGAGAGAGATACCATGGCAAAACTCAGTTTAATGCATCAGTTGAGGTTGTTCCACAGTGACAAAAAGCAAGGAAATTCAATGTTAGAGTTCCACCCTTGCACCCCATCCCCCACCCCCACCAACAGGCATTGAGGTGTGCCTTAGTCATCAGTCCCAACTCTCACTCCATCCCATGTGCAAACAAGCTGAGGTGGTGCAGTATAGGAGAATGGGGTGAGAGGTAGGACCGACAACCAACCCACACCCGATACCTGTTGGTGGGGGGGCATGTGACTCTAACATAGAATTTCCTTGCTTCTGTCACTGTGTAACAACCCTAACTGATATATTAAATGGAATTTTTTGCCATGAATTTCCTTTCTTTTTGAGAATGTGCACCACAAATTGTGAAGTAACGGCAATGAAAACACAAGTGCAAATGCTAAGGCACATGATGACACAAATGTAAACAATAATGCAAATGGTAATACAAACACAACCACATACATTAAGGAAAACAGAAATGCAAGTACGTACAGAAATGCAAACCATAATGCACACGGGCATGGTAACGTAATTGGAAATGCAGCCAGTTACGGTAACGGCAATGATGACACCAAAGGAAACACAAACAGAAACGCAAATGCAAATGGAAGCATGTACACAAATACAAATAGAAATGCACATGGTGACAGAAAAGGAAACGCAAACAAAAACAGTAATGGAAATGCAAATGTTAACAGTTACGCAATCGCAAGTGAAAACAAAAATGCAAAGGGTAACGCACATGGTGACATAGATGGGAGTGGTAATGCAAATGGAAATGCAAATGCAAGCCCATAAGGAAATGCAAAATAGACGTATGGTCACAGTAATCAATAGAAATATGATAATGGTAACAGCAACGATGACGCCTAAAGTAAAAGCAAATGTAAATGGAAGCGTGTACACAAATGCAAATGGTAATGCACAAGGTGACGCAAAACGAAATGCAAACAAAACCAGTAATGGAAACACAAATGTTAACAGTAACGAAAATGCAAACGCAAATGAAAATGCAAAGGGTAACGCACACTGTGGAGAAGACGGGAATAGTGACAAAAAACTGGTAATGCGCATGGTCACAGTACCACAATAGGAAATGCAAATGCTAAATGTAACAGCAATGATGATGCCAAAGGAAATGCAAAGGCAAATGGAAGTGTGTATGCAAATGCAAATGGTAATGCACATGGTGACGCAAAACAAAACGCAAACAAAAACTAATGGGAACGCAAATGTTAACAGTAATGCAAATGCAAATGAAAACACAAAGGATAATGCACATGGTGGCATACATGGGAACGGTAATGCAAATGGAAATGCAAATGCAAGTGCGTACAGAAATGCAAATGGTAATGCGCATGGTCACGGTCCAACAACAGGAAATGCAAATGCTAATGCTAACAGCAATGATGATGCCAAAGGAAATGCAAATGCAAATGGAAACACGTACTCAAACGCAAATGGTAATGCACACGGTGATGCAAAATGAAATGCAACCAGAAACAGTAATGGAAACTCAAATAGTAACAGTAATGCAAACGCAAGCGCAAATGAAAACACAAAGGGTACCGCACACGGTGGCATAGATGGGAACGCTAATGCAAACGGTTACAGAAATGCAAGTGAGAACGCTAACGGTGACAGTAACGAAAGCGCACACCCTTTTTTTCAACAACAGCTGCATAGAGAACTACAGTGAATACAAAAATGTATGCATAATGGGCCTCGGAGCAGAAAATGAGAACTTGGAATACTAAATTGCTTATATCTCAGGAACCGTACAACATAGAAAAAACATTAAAATTTCATATAAATTATGACTTTCCTGGCAGATTTTGCACTTAGCCCTCTTGTGAGGTGGCTAAGCATTTTTCTGACAAAATGTCTGTATCTCAAAACATTTCCGAGATATGGGCCCCGAAAGGCATGGCATACGCCACCATGTTAGTCTATTTTGAAAAATTTCAAATTTGGAGTACCGTAACTTAGCATCCCTGTAATATTTTGTCACCAAACCATGAAAAGGCACAACTGTGGTAGGTTGGCTTTCTTCCTTCCAAATTTCAGCCCAAAAGACCAAAACATTCTTTTGCAGCAGGGTGGCAGAGAATTCCTGTTAGTTTTGGCCATAGTGTCGCAAAGTAGTGTTGCAAATCACGACACTTTCGCAAAAAAAAATCACAAAAGTGTTGCAAGTGCAACACTACTTTGCAATACTACAGTAAACAAAAATTTCAAAAACATATTTCTGGGGTGTTTAACCCCCCAAAAAAGACATGGCTATCATCCTCAGGATCCAATTAGGTGGACACAAAAAGAATTGTGTCCCTAGAGGGTCCCAAATTTAAATGCCAAGCATTTCTGTGACCACTAACTAAAAAAATATGGCTAACTCACGACACCACAGGGGTCATTTGTGACACTAAAAACTGCATTTGAGATGCTGTTGAACTTTTTGTTAACTTTTCCCATTGACTATAATGGGAAACTTGTTTTTCGAACAACTTTTGAACCGTTTAATATTTTTTCACGAAATCTTTGAAAGACACATCAGGGACCCTGGCCGCATGTTCCCTGAAGTTTTGTGGACCAGTTACACAAACTGTGAGACCTGTAGGCATGAGCAAAGAATTCCCCAAAAAGCATAACTGCACTAAAGCATGGCACTTTATAACTCCACAACCATATATCCAACCAGTACAAAGCTTGGCAGATCTAGAGATCTATAGTACTGCTCCATGCCTGCCATATTTCTGGCAAATCTGTCATACAATAGCAAAGTTATTAAGATGGAAAATTTCACTCTTTAACCTTAAATGGGGTACTCAACCCTAACTATAGTGGCACTACCGTGCCACTATAATATCTATCTATCCATCTATACATACATATATATAGTCTATGCAAAAAACTGTGTTAATGCATCATTTAGGGTTGAAGTGCAAAAAGTCAGGAAATGAGATCTTTAGGGTTGGCCCCTATCACCCCATACCATGTACCCCCCATCCTCCACAGACTAACAGATGCCAGGATGTGTCATTGGTATTGTGAAGCCCAAATCTCACCCCATTCCATGTGTAAGCAGGCTGACATTGTACAGTGTAGGAGAATGTGGTGACAGTTATGCCTAATGACCCCATGGCACACCCCGATGCCTAGTGGTGTGTGGAGGATTGGGGGGTTGGGTAGTATGCTTAGGGGGTTAGGGGCTCAACCCTAACACCTCATTTCCATACATTTGTCACTTCAACCCTAACTGATGCATTAATAAAGTTTTTTGCAATTTATTTACTCACTTTTTGAGATAGTATAATAGTATCTTTATTTTATAGATAGGACAACAGTATCCATATGTCACAGTGGAAACACACCTATCCTTCCACAGATGCACATATGTATGTATGTAGCTGTGGAAACACAGGAGTCTCTGGCCCCTGTGCTTGCACACATTAAGTTACGAGTAGGCATAGTGAAATTGCAACAAATAGTCATAACTGTGCCATCTTAAATAATTTCCACCCCAAATGTTCAATATAACCTTCTTATTACTTCACCTCATGTACCCAGTACAGTAAACTTTCAAATCCCTGTCAAAATGTAATTCTTCACAACTGTAATGCCATTTTGCACCACAGGTGAGGAAAAACATTTTGCAAGTATTTTAAGAACTACAGGTGTACTGTTCATGAGGTGGTGTGAAAAAATGTTAGTACTGAAAATCTGGAGAGAAAACATGAAAAATTGGTGAAGTTACAAGTGTGTGTAGAAACTGCGCAACACATGCTTGTAACATGGTCATTTGTTAAAATTTCTTCATCTAATTTTCAACATTGGCTTTTTGGGACCTCCCCTCATGAACAGTGGCACTGTGATTTTCTTAATCTGTCCCAAAAGTTGATTTCACACAGTGGCCACACCATTCTGTGCCACAGGTGCAAAAACACATTTCAGGCAGCATGTGAAAAATGACAGCTGTACTCATCATAAGAAAATGTGAAAAAATGGCAATGTTTAAAATCTGGAGTGAAAATATTGAAAATTGGTGGTTACGAGCGTGCATAGAAACTGTGCATCACATGCTCGTAACACAGTCATTTTTTGGAATTTTTTCTCCAAATTTGCAACATGGGCTTCTTTGGACCCAGTTCTCAATATCGGGTTCTTGGGACCACACCTCATGAACAGTGGCACTGTAGTTTCATTAATTGGTCCTGAAAGGTAACTCCATGCAGCGACCATTAAATCACCTTTTGGGACTGAGTAATAAAAGGACAGTGCCAGTGTTCATGAGGTGTGGTCCCAAGAACCCGATGTTGAGAACTGGGGCAAAAATTCCTAAAATGGCTGAGATATCAGCCCAAGTTGAACCCCCCATTGACTGCCATTATGCAGTGCTTACCTTTGATTTTTAAGTTTGCAGTTCAGCTTTGAAGAGTGCAGATGTGTCCTGGTCCAGAGAAGATTGCTGCTCCTGACCTCTGGGGTAAGTATGGGGTAAAAGGGCTAAGGGGAGGTGGGTGCTCAGTGGGAGGGTGGCGATGGGGAGGGGACTTTTGAGACAATGAGGAACAGGTTTCTTTTTTGGCGGTTTAAAAAAATAAAAGATGTGGGCGGACGGTTTTCTTTATTTACAGCTATTTTAAAATATATATTTTGGCATGCTGGGGTGGGCTCCCAGTGTGCCATATTAGTGTGGGGGAATACATGACAACATGGGGATTGGGCACCCATGTCAGCAATTCAAGACTACCAGCTTGGGAGGGGGGCATCATCCAACACTGGGAGTGGGCATCTCGGTGTCAGAAGCATTTTAATTTAATAAAAAAGTAAATATATATTTGGCACACTGGGGTGGGCTCCCAGTGTACCATATTAGTGGGGATGGGGAGATACATGCCAACACAGGGTTTAGGCACCCTGATGTCAGCATTTAAAGAATAAGTGCTGGGGCTGTTTTTTTTGATTGGGGAAATCAACCATTGTGGATCCCTGTTCATGATCTGATCCCCCATTTGTGAGGTGGGATGAGGACCAGATGGCCCTATCTGACCATCTGGTCTTCATCTCACGAATGGGGATTTTGACACCTCATGAATGGGGATTGGCTGATGAATGGGGATTTTGACAGCTCTAGAAAGGGGATTTTGACAGCTGGTGAAAGTGGATTTAAAAAAAAAATTCCCTATCACGAGCTGTCAAAATCACCTTTCGCAAGCCGATCCCCTTTTGTGAGGTGACAATATACTTGTTCGTGAGCCAATCCTCTTTCATGAGATAGGGCCATCTAGTCCAGAAATCACGATCAAGGATTTTGATAGCTCATGAACAAGGATCATCTCATGAAAAGGGATTTTGACAGCTCACGAAAGGAGATTTTGACAGTTTGCAAAAGGGGATTCAAAAAAAATTCCCTTTTGCAAGGTGTCAATATCCCCTTTCATAAGCTTGTCCTCTTTCACGAGTTGACAAAATCCCTGTTCGTGAGCCAATCCTTCTTCATGAGACAGAGCCATCTGGTCCAGAAATCGCGATCAAGGATTTTGACAACTTGCGAACAAGGATCAGAAGTGAGTGACGACAAAGATTCTAAAAATTAAAAATGGCCTTTTTTTCCACAAAGTTGAAGTAAATCAAAGCCATGGGTTTGTACAGGGCATCACCCTGAGTAAAACCCATACTTCAATCACCTCACAACACATCCATGGGAAAAGTTAAAAGATTTTATTTGTGCGGAAAAATCAAAACAAGATGGAAGCTCGTGAAAGGGGAATTTTTCCTCATGAATGGGGATTTTATAAATCCCTATCAATGAGGTGACAAAATCCTTGATTGCAAGGCAAATACTCTTTTGAAAAACATACATATATTCCAAAGACTGAATTGTGAATGCTCAGAACCCAAATATTCAAAATTAAATAACTTTATAACGGATTAATATTTTTTCACCAAAAATGGATTGTTCTTTAGGGAAGCTTCTTTCTACCCTGAAAATTGCAGACCAAAATTCCAAATGGTGTGGCCACAGCATGATTGGCGGAAATCAGCAAAAATGGGCCAAAAAAAAAAAAAGCAAAAATGTGTTTTTTGCCACTTTGCTGTATGAAAACTGCAAATCTGATTAAACTGCAACTTGGCATATCAAGAGATCTATCATCCAAAAGTGTGCATCACTCATTTCGCACAAATTCGTTGAATGGTTGCAATGTTATTAACATGCAAAGTATGGGGTTTAACGGTAAACTTCTTATTCAATCCTAACTATAGGGGCATGATCATGCCCCTATAATGTATATGTATATATATATATATATAGATATATATATATAGATATATCTATATATATATATCTATATATATATACACATACATATATATATATAGTAGTGTGGTCATGTCACTGTAGTTAGGGGTCAGTGGTAAGTTACATACTAAAGTCAAAAGTCTGGGCTTTAATACCTTTGGACCCATTCAATGGATTTGCCTGAAATTTGATACGCACGGTGGGGCATGGCAGATCTCTTGATTTGTCAAATTGTGTTTCAGTTGGAGTGACGGTCTTTGTGTACGAAAGTGTTGAAAATGCAAAATTATCCATTTTTGGAGGCACCTTTTGGGATTCTGAATGTGGTCCTGCATGTCCGTTGAGTGGCATGATGCTCTGCAAGATGGCTCATTTGAAAGAGCTTTGGTGGCCGAACATGCTGCTTTTTGTTTGGTGAAAACATATTAAGGCATTCAAACGTTATGGCACTTTTAAGTTCCCATTATAAGTCAATGGGAAAATTTATATGTATATCTTGCGAACAAAGAATGGTGTTCTGGCCATCTGGTTCCACCTGGCGGGCAAAGAATTTGCAGCCTCATGGTTCAAGAATGTTTGTCCCTGAGGATTTTCAAAATTCTTTGATCGCAAGGTATGCCATCTTCTTTCCAGTTTTCTGATCAGAAAAACACAAATATCTCAGCTCAGGGGTCACTTCTGAGGTAAAACTTGGTTGTTTTACTCAGGGGACCCCGATCTATCGAGCCATGCCTTAGGTTTTATCCAACTTGGTCTAAAAATAGAGTTATGAGATTTAAAAATCTTGATTTGCGGCTCTCTAACAATCTTTGATCACAAGCCTGCAAATTCTTTGATCACGAGATTCTTCGATCGTGATCGTGCACTGCGAATCAGGGGTGAGATGGCCAGATTTTAACATTGCTTTTTACAGCCTGGGGTGTCCTAGACAGTTAAATGAGGGTGGGGTTTGATCAGGGGACTTTGTTGTGCCCCATCTCAATAAATAAAAAAAAACATTTTGTATATCCCTGATAATCTAACACCCACCTCAATCATTATTATGTACATAATGCTTTCTCAATCCCTGGTAGTCTAGTGTCCCCCCCAAAATGTGTCTTTCATTATAAAGCTGTTTTGTTTTATCCCTGGTAGTCTAGTGCTCCCTCAATGTGTATTTAATTAATATTTCTTCTTAATATCCCTGATAGTCCAGTGCCCCCGATCTGTATTGAAGTATTATTATTCCTGATGTCTCTGGTAGTCTAGTGGCCCACCCATCATAATAAAATATATAACGAACTGTGATTTCCTGGTAGTCTAGTGGCCCTCCCCAGCCATGGCAGTCCACCCAGCACCCCCACCCTTCCCGAGCCAGCAACTGGCACAGCCCACCTTTCACCTCCATGGGCAGCTGCTGACTGTTTGTATTATAAGCGCTAATTCAAACAGGCACTCAGAAATAATTTCAGAGCACCTCTTTGCTGAGATATTACCAATTAAGTACTTCCAATGCTCGTTTTAAGCTTTGATCCCCATTACAATGCATACATTCTTTGTACACACTGTTTTTCTATATGCACCTGTTTGGAAAAGACAGGGTATGTGCTTCTGTTACTGTTACAGTTAATGTTTCCACTTGTGTTTATATCCCCCCTTGGCATTACCATTCCTGTCTACGCCACCGTGTGCGTTACACTTTGTATTCTCATTCATGCTTGTGTTACCATGTGCACCACTGTGAGCACTTCTGTTTGCATTGCTGTTCCTGTTACTATGTCACAAGACAACACGTTGCGAGTGCTGAGCGCTCCACATATACATGACATTCACTATTTCATCATCATTCTCAAAAGAAGGAAATTTGAGGGCAAAAACTCTATTTAATGCATTAGTTAGGTTGTTCCACGACAAAGTGAGGAATTTGGTGTTAGGCTGAAAGCCCCTGACCCATAGTTTATAGCTCCCTCAATTAGTATCAGGTGTGCATTGGGGTTGTCAGTCCCAACTTGCACCCCATTCTCCTATGCCTCTGCTTCTTCACACATCTGATGGGGTGAGAGTTAGGTCAATAACCCAATGCACACCCTGATGCCGGTTGGGGGTGTAGGCGGGGGTCAAGGTGGGCTCAACCCTAACACCATATTTCCTTGCTTTTTGTCGCTGTGGAAAACCCTAACTAATGCATTAAACAAGTTTTTGCCTCTAATATGTGTGTGTGTGTGTATATATATATATATATATATATATATATATATATATATATATATACAATATTATGGTAGCATGGTAGTGCTACCATAGTTAGGGTGAGGAGCCATTTACATGTTAAACCCCAAATTTTTCACCTTAATAACTTTGCAACCATTCAATGGATTTGTCTTAAATTTGGAATACAGAATCAAGACCCATACATCTTGGGATCTGCCAAGGTTCGTACTGGCCAGATTTATGGCTGCAGGGCTATTAAGCGTGATCTGCGTGTGCGTTTACACTTTTTTTGGAATTCTACGGTCGTGCCTACAGGTCGCACGGTTTCCACGAATAGTCCAAAGACTTCAGGAAATGTGCAGCCAGGGCCTCGGATGTGCCTTTCAAAGAATTCGTGAAAAAATGTTAAACGGTTCAAAAGTTATTCAAAAAACAAGTTCCCATTATAAGTCAATAGGAAAAGTTAACAAAAAGTTCAGCAGTGTTGCAAATGCAGTTTTTACATTCACAAATGGCCCTTTTATTGTAACAAATCTGCCATTTTGTTTTCAGTCAGTGATCAGAAAAATGCTTGGCATTTAAATTTGGGACCCTCTGGCAACCTAATTCTTTTTGTATTCACCTAGTCTGACCCTAAGGATGCTAGCCATGGCTTTATTTTGGGGTAAAACACCCCAGAAATATGTTTTTCAGATTTCTGGAAAAAGTACTTTCACACAGTAATGCCGCACTCATGAAAGTGTTGCAAATTTTTGTGAAAGCTTTCTCAAATTGTGACAGTACTTTTCTAGGCTGTGGGAAAATGACAGCAATTCTTTGGCACCCTGCTGCAAAAGAATGGTTTGGAGTTTGGGGATGAAATTTGGAGGGAACACAGCCGCCATCTCTCAGATGTGTCTTTCAGTGTTTTGTTGAAAAAATATTACACGGCGGCAAGGTTACAGTACTCCAAAGTGGACACTTTTTTCCCATAGGATAACATTACGGCTTACGATGCATTGCAGCAAACGTTTTGCGCCCTGCTGCAAAATAACGGTTTGGTCTTTTGGACTGAAATTCACAGGAAACACAGCCAACATCCCACATATGTGCCTTTCAGTGGTTTGGTGAAAAAATATTATAGCGAGGCAAAGTTATGGCACTCCAAACTTCTGTTTTTTTCCCATAGGGTAACATTACGGCGTTTGACACGCCTTTCAGAGCCCTTGTCTCAGAAATGGTGCAAGATACGGACTTTTCGTCGAAAAACTTCTTAGCCCCCTATAGTGGTCTAAGTATAAAACTAGCCAGGAAAGTGATAATTCATATGACTTTTAAACTTTTTTTCTATGTCGTATGGTTCCTGAGATATAAGCAATTTACTATTCCAAGTCCTCATTTTTCTGTTCCGAGAGTCATTATTTTGCATACTTTCTTTGTACTCACTGTCTTTCTCTATACAGCTTTTGGGGAAAACCAGCCTGTGTGCTTACATTACTGTTATTATTACCGTTTCCACTTGCAGTTCCGTACCCATTTCACTTACCGTTCACGTTTACGCCACCATGTGCGTTACCCTTTGCGTTTTCATTTGCAGTTGCGTTTGCATTGTTTTTAACATTTCTGTCTACAGTACTGTTTCTCTTTCTGTTTCACTTTGTGTCACCATGCGCATTACAATATGCATTTATAGGTACAATGTTACTATGTGACAAGACATCACGTGGAGGGCCCTGCGTTCCTGCCGCCGCATTACATTCACTATTTATCGTTATCATTCTCAAAAAGAAGGGAAATTAGAGGCAAAAAACTCCATTTAATGCATCAGTTAGGGTTGTTCCACAGTGACAAAAGCAAGGGAATTTGATGTAACGGTTGAAACCCCCTTTGCATCCCTCCAGCCCACCCCTCAACTGGAATCGAGGTGCGCGTTGGGGTCATCGGTCCTAACTCTCACTCCATTTTCCTATTCCTCAGCTTCTTTCCACATGTGATGTGGTGAGATTAGGCAGACGACCCCAACATGCACCCGATTCCAGTTGGGGTGGGAGGAGTGCAAGGAGGGTTTCAACTGTAACATCGAATTTCCTTGCTTTTGTCACTGTGGAACAACCCTAACAGATGCATTAAATGGAGTTTTTGCCTCTAATATATATATATATATATATATATGTATCTTATAGATGCACAGTCGTGCCCCTGTAGTTAAGGTTGGGTAGCAGTTTGTATGTTAAACCTCAAATTTTGCACTTTAATAACTTTGCAACTGATTAATGGATTTGCACAGTACATGATATGCACTGTCATGTGGGGTGGATCTCTTGATCTGGTCAGATATGTGGATTCTGAGATCTTAATAGTAATAATCAAAGTAAAAAGGTGGTGTGGAATTTCTGCCTGATTTTTGTAGGGTAGAAAGAACTTTGGTAGCAGAACAGAAGGTGAAAAATGTGGTGCAATAATATTAATCTATTGCAAAGTTATTAAGTTTTTTAGTTCTCATTATATCCTGTGGGACATTTCTGAATGTTCCATTTCCAGGATTGTTGTCTTTTGTTGACAAAGGATTTGCTCTCACAAGCAAGGATGGAGACTCATGAGAGTGTTCCTTTTCTGCAAGAACAAAAATCCTTGTTCGTAAGAGAAAATTCCTTTTTCACAAGCCGCCATCTTGTTTCTCATTTAAAAAAAAAATTAAAACCCACAAAAATGAAGCTAAGGTACACCAATGCATGGATCTAGTTCATTGGGACTCCCTTATATGGATTCCAAAGTTGTTTTATGGCTAAGAAACTTCAAAAGGTTTTTTTTTATGCATTTAGATTCCTTTTTCACCACTCGTTAATTTCCTTTTTCACTAGCAGTTTTTTTTTCCTCGAGTCGATTCCTTTTTCAAAAGCTGTTGAAAAAGGAATTGGATCATGAAAAAGATAGTTAATGAGTGATGAAAAAGAAATCCTTTTTCGCCACCCTCCGATCATTATATACACTTTTGTTAAACATTTTTTTGCCGAAATTGGAGCGTCCAATCCCTGTGTCAGCCACAGAAGCCTCCCAACCCCTGCGTATATGGGACACTTGGGATTCCACTCCCAGTGTCCTGAAGTATTGTTATGAAAAATAAGTTTTTTTTCATCTGCCAACAGCAGGGTGCCCAATCCCCATGTTGGCACTAGAACACCCGCCTGCCAGTGTGGGACACTGGGTAGCCCACTCCAAGTATCCCAAGTTATGTCCAACTTTCCATACTTTGTGACACTGTCCACCCTCAGTGTCACAAAATATTTTAACTGTCCCTGAAAAAAAGAAAACAGTACCTCAACCTCTGTATTCTCCCTGGAAATAAAGAAAATGTTCCCTCATCATCCCCATCATCTCCCTTCCCCTACCCACCCTGCCACTGAGCATCCACCTCCCAACACCCCCCTTACCCTATACTTAGCTCCAGAAGTTATATTCCATGGACTGGGACACGTCTGTACTTGTATATTGATATCTTGGCCATTGTTTTGGTATTTTTTAACCAAATTTTTAACATGTTCTTTTTGGGACTCTACCTCATGAACACTGCCACTCTCATTTTATTACTCAGTCCTGAAAGGCGATTTTGCTATCTCTATGCAAAGGCACCTTTTAGGACTGAGTAACAAAATGACAGTTCCAGTATTCATGAGGTGAGATCCCAAAATGCCCATGCTGAAAATCTGGTGCAAACATACCCCAAAACACTCGAGTTATGCATGGTCATTGAAAATTTTCTATGCACACATATAACTTCGGCAATTTTTTATATTTTCACTCTTAATTTTCAAAATAGCCATTTTTCACACCATTTCATGAACAGTACAGCTGTCATTTCTCACATCCTGACTAAAATGTGTTTCTGCAGCTGTGGTGTGAAATGGCACAGTTGCTGCATAAAATTACCTTTCAGGACTTATTAATGAAATGACAGTGCCATGGTTCATTAGGTGGGGTCCCAAAAAGACCATGTTGAAAATTTGGTGCAAAAATACCTAAAACTGCCTGAGTTATGAGCAGTCATTGAAAGTTTTCTACGCACATGTGTAACTGGCAATTTGTTATATTTTCACTCTAAATTTTAAACATTGTCATTTTTTCACACCACCTCATGAATAGAACAGCTGTTATTGTTCAAATCCTGCCACAAATATTTTTTCAGACCTGTGGCACAGAATGGCATTACAGTTGCTCAGAATTATGTTTTGGCAGGGATTTGAAAATGTTCTGTACTGGGTACATGCGGTGAAGTTATTAGATGGCTATGTTGAATATTTGAGGTAGAAATTAGTAAAAATGTCAAAATCATGACTATTTGTCAAAAGAGGGGTGGGAGTGCAGGGTTCTTTGGACCCTGCTTTCCCACTTTAACATAAGGATACTGTTACACTACTTCAAAGGACCCTGCACTCCCACCATAAACTAAGGGTACTGTTAGACTACCTTGATGTAGGGATGGAAGCACAAGGCCCAAAGGTCGCTGGAGATATATATATATATATATATATATATATATATGTATGTTATACTGGCATGGTTGGGCCAGTATAGTTAGGGTTGCCAGCCACTTCTATGTTAAACCCCAAATGTTGCACTTTAATAACTTTGCAACCATATGACTGATGTGCCCCAAATTTTTCATGTTCCTTCTTGTACTACAGATCTCTTAATCTGGCAAATTTTGTTCTGGTCAGTGGTGTGGTTGTCAAGCTGTGAAGTGCTAAACACTTTGTAATTTACCATTTAGGTGCAAATACTTTGTTCATCTGCATCTCTGAGAAGACTTTAGGGTCTGGTCTGAAGTTTTTAGGGTGTATGGGGTCTGAGCTGCAGATATGCCTTTTGAAGGTTTGCTGAAAAAATATTAATCCATTCAAAAGTTACACAGCTTTAAAGTTTCTCATTATAGCCTATGGGAAAAATATATGTGTCATGCGAAAGTGCTTTTTGCTGCCTCAAATGGAAACATTAGTACCCTCCTGCTGCCATCTAGTTTTCACTTACCAATGGGGAAAGACATTGTAATTCAAAAAATACTGCCCCTTGATAAACACCAACAGTTGTGTTTACCTAATAGGGACCCAAGGAACACGACTCAGCCCATGTTTTTTTTAATCTGCCCTTAGTAGTGTCACAAATTAGTGAAAGTACCACACATTTGTGGCAATTTTTGAGCAAGTAAGGGCACTGTTAGATTCAAACTGCTGCAAATTTGCAGTACTTTTTGTGAAAACTGCCACAAATTTGCAGCACTACTTCAATTAAAAAAAAAAAATCAGCCCTGTAAATGTCAAAAACCTTTCCTGGACATTTTTTTCTAAAAATATGTCCAGAATCTTACTCCTCTGCCCACGTTTAAAAGGAGAGACAGGGGGGACATGATTGAAACCTTTAAATACATGAAAGGAATAAACAAGACAGGTACAGAGGGGCTGCTCAAAGTAAGGGAAGGGAGGGCCACCAGGGGCCATGATATGAGACTGGAGCGAGGAAGGTTCAGGAGGGAGATGAGGAGACACTTTTTTACAGAGAGGGTGGTGGCTGGGTGGAATGCGTTACCTGCAGAAGTGGTATGCAGTAGAACAGTGGACTGCTTCAAACGAGGATGGGACAGGACAAGGGGGAGGGTTAATGAAGGGGAAGGGTGGAAGGGAGGGGCAGCTGCAGAATAAGGGGTGCTAGCTGCACATTCGAGCAGACTTGATAGACCTCTAGGCCTTTATCTGCTGGCAAATTTCGTATGTTCGTATGTTCGTTTAGGTATACAACTGTTTGTGTTTACGTAATAAAAGGATATTTTGTCCTTTTGTTTGCCTCCAAGGGGGCAGAGGCATGTTTTATACATAAAAAAAGTTTCTGCCAACATCGGAGTGCCCAATCTCCGTGTTAGCGGTAGAAATCCCCCACCCACCCCCTCACCAGTGTGGCACACTGGGGAGCCCACTCCCATTGTCCCAAAATCTATTTTTTTTAAATGTCTCTACCAACATCAGGGTGCCCAATCTCCATGTTGGCACTCAACCGTCAACCCTCTGACAGTGTGGGACAATTTGTAGCCCACTCCCAGTGTCCCCAGTTATGTTCCCCCAATACTGTGAGACACTGGAGAGCCCACATCCAGTGTACCATTGCTTCCAGTACCTGTGAAAACAGAAAACAGTCCCCTGACATCTTTTTTTGTCATCCTGAAAAAAAGAAAATGGTCCCTAGTCATCTCCCGTTCCCCGCTCCCTGATTCTGACCCTCCCACTGAGCAAACCACCACCCCACCCTTGCCCAGTACTTACCACCAGAGATCATTTTCTGTCATCTGTGGACTGGGACATGTCTGCACTCTTTAAAGCCAAAATGCAAACTGAAGAATTAAGGTATGTGCTGTTTAATTACTGTCAAAGGTATTTTGAACTTTTATTGATATCTCAGCCATTTTTAAGTATTTTTGAGCCAAATTTTCAACACGGGCTTCATGGGACCCTACCTCATGAACAATATCACTGTTGTTCCATTAATTAGATCCACAAGGTAATTGCACAGTCACTGTGCAAAATCAACTTTTGGGACACAGTAATGAAATGACTGTCATGGTTCATGAGGTGGGGTCCCAAAAAGCCCATGTTGAAAATTTGGTGCAAAAATACCCCTAAAAAAACCCACATTATGTGTGGTTGTTTAAACTTTTCTGTGCATGTGTGTAAATGTGGCAATTTTCAATATTTTGCTGCCAAATTTTTAACATAGCCATTTTTCACATCACATCATGAACAGTACAGCTGTCATTTTTCACATCCTACCTTTAAACGTGTTTTTGCACCTGTGGCCCCGAATGGAGCATTTGCTGTGTGAAATCACCTTTTGGGACTGATTAGTGAAATAACAATGCCAGTGCCCATGAGGTGGGGTCCCAAAAAGGCCATGTTAATAATTTGGTGAAAAAATTCCTAAAAATGCTCAAGTTACCCCATCCATTGAATTTATTCTACACACGTGCATATCTAGTACTTTTCAATATTTTGCTGCCAAATTTTTAACATAGCCATTTTTTCACACCACCTCATGAACAGTACAGCTGTCATTTTTCACATCCTGCCTGAAATGTGTTTTCACACCTGTGTCCCATAATGGCATTGCAGTTGTGCACAATTACTTTTTGCTTAGCATTTCACAATTTCTCTTTACCAGGGATATGAGGTGGGGTAATAAGATGGCTATGTTGACAATTTTGTCATTGTTGTTCAACACATACATATGCACATCTACAGAAGGCTTGGAGTGCAGAGTCCAAAGGACCCTGTGCCCCCACAGTAAAATAAGGATACTATTATATTATCTCAGAAAGTAAGGACATTTATTGCAAAAAAAAACAAAAACTCTGTTAATGCATCAGTTAGCATTTCTATTACAGTGACAAAAGTATGGAAATTCGATGTTAGGGTTCCCATCTCTACCACCCCTCCCCACCCCCCACCCTCCACACACCAAGATGCACCGGAGTGTACCTTGGGGTCATCAGCCCTATTCTTGTTCGGAATCCTAACACTGCATTTCCATATTTCTGTCACTGTAATAGGAACCCTAACCGATACATTAATGGAGATTTTTTGCAATGTATATGTATTATAGTTAGGATTCAGACTTCACTTCTATATTAAACCCAGATTTTGCACTTTAATAACTTTGCAACTGTTCAACCGATTCACCTGAAATTTTGTATGCCCCGTTGGGTCTCACAGAGCTCTGGATTTTCCAAGTTTTGTTCCAGTCAAATCTACAGGTGCAGAGCTACAGAATATCAAAAAATGCTTAAATAACCACTTTCTGGGTAGTTTGTCATGCTGTTTCTCCAAAATCCCTTGGTGGTTTGGTCTGAAACCTTCACTGTATATGGGGTCTGGTTTGCAGATGTGCCTTTTTAATCTTTGGTGAAAAAATATGAATCCATTCAAAAGTTATTAAAATTTCAAGTTTCCCATTATTGCCTATGGGAAAAATTAGCTGTCTTGTGTGAAAGTGCCATTCTCTTTTGTAAAAGTGCCATTCTCTTTTGCAAATGGGGGCAGTTATTTCATGCTTCCACCATCTTGTTTTCAGTTGGCCACATGGAAAAAATGGTATAATTAAAAAAAATACTGCCTCTTGGTAAACACCAACAGTTGTGTTTATCTAATTGAGGCCCAAGGAACAAATTCCATCATTATTTTTTAAAAATAGTGGCCAGAAATATGTTTTTTATACATCACCCATTGGTAGTGTTGCAAATTTGTGGCATTACTTTTGCAAAATTACCTCAAATTGCTGCAGTTTTCATGCAATTAATGGCACTGTTGCACAAAAACTGACACAACTTGCAGTGCTGTTTTGAGAAAACTGCCACAATTTGTGGCACTTTTTTTGTTATTTATAGTTTATGCTCCTGCTTCCCCGGCTGCCCCTTTCTGACAACCCCCAAGCCCTGTCATCAGGCTCATCTGGGACTTATCTTACACCAAATGTCCTCTGCCACAGGACTTACAGCTTGTGCCCAGCCACTGATGCAGGACCTGTGAGGGGTTGGTCCTTATCATGCTGCCTGGGTTTTTCCCCACAGTTTCTTACCTTAACCCCAGATCCCCAGTCATACACAGATGTGCATGTGTGTGGAGGTGTGCATGTGCACTTGCACCAAAGATGGCCATCTGGCATAGTGCATAGCCCCCCCATACCTGACACTATCATTGAGCCTCCACTTGGTGACAGCCAAGAGCCATGGAGGTCTACCACCACTATCCAGGAGAGGAGAACTGACTGGCAGCTGCTCCATCCACTCCCAACTCTCCCCCCCAGCTGACCTCCAGCATCCCATGCTCATTCCTGGACATAGATTCCTGGTGTGGTGAGAGGTAAGGCATCCAGCGCCTTAGCTCTCTGACCCACTGGGACAGTCTTGAAGCACTACTTTAATAAAACAAAAAATATAAGCCCCTGTAAATATTCAAAACCTTTTCTGACCAATTTTGGCCAAAATACTGGCAGAACTGGATTCCTCAGTCGCTGCCTAGGTAAACACCTGTAGGTGGTAGCGCTAAAGTTGACAACCCCAAGACTCACCCAGAACTCTGTTTGTGAGTGGAGGGTGGGGGTGGGGTGGTAGGGTTGGTATGAGGGTGGGATGGGGTGTTAGGGTTGTGAACCTTAACATCCAATTTTCATACTTTTGTCACTGTAATATGAATCCTAACTGATGCATTAATGGAGTTTTTTTGGAATGAACATATAGTTAGGATTGCACTGCCACTTCTATGTTAAACCCCACATTTTGCACTTTAATAACTTTGCAACCATTTGTCTGATTTTCCTGAAATGTAGCATACACTGTCTGGAACAATAGATTGTTGGAGCTAACAAGTTTTGTTCCAGTCAGATATGCAGTTGTGGAGTTGCATAGTGCCAAAAAGTGTTGAAAATACTCACTTTTTGGCTAATTATTTGCTCATCTCTACAGCCCAAGCAGTTTGTTGTTTTCATCTGAAATATTTAGGGTATATGGGGCCTGAGTCACTGAAGTGACTTTTGAAGGTTGGGTGAATAAATATTAATTCATTCAAAAGTTATTAAACTTTCAAGTTTCCCATTATAGCCTATGGGAAAAAACATATGCTAGGCATGAAAACGCTCGTGAAAGCACTTTTTACTGCCACAAAAGGGTTTTGTTCTTTTGTGTGGCTGCCATGTTGTTTTTAGTTAGCGATGGCAAAAAAATGCTGTAATTGAAAAAATAGTGCCACTTGGAAAACTCCAACAGTTGTGTTTACCTAATCGGGGCTCAAGGAACATTCTCCTGGCATTAGTTTTTAAAAAGTATGGTCAGAAATATGTTTTTGGTGTTTTGGCCTTTATAGTGCTGCAAACTGCAACAATTTTTGCAAAACAGTGCCACAGTTTTTGCTCCACTAACGGCACTGTTTCACAAAATTTGCAGCAATTTGAGGCACTACCTCAATGAGAAAAGCTCATTGAGAGCAGTCAAAACCACCAAAACCTTTTCTGGACATTTTAGGGTCAAACTAATGCCAGAATCCTGTTTCTCAGTTCCCATTTAGGAAATAAAAGGAGTTTTCTCCTTTTACAGCCTCTATGGGGGCAGAGGCATGTGTTATTTAATAAAATTCTTTGTGCAGACATTGGGGTGCCCAATCCCCATGTTGGCGATAGGAATTTGCCCACTGTGGGACACTGGGTAGCCCACTTCTAGTATCCCAAAATGTTTTTTTTTACAAAATGTTTCTGCTGACAACAGAGTGCCCAATCCACATGTTGTCAGTAGAAATCCACCCCCATCCTCTGCCAGTGTTTTACATGGTAAGTGCTGTATAATGTTTGTTAATGGTGTTTTGAACTTATGTTGAAATCTCAGCCATGTTTTTGTATATTTGCACCATATTTTCAAGATGGGCTTTTTGTGACCCCACCTCATGAACACTGGCACTGTCATTTTGGTACTCGGTCCCAAAAGGTGATGTCATGGTCGCTGTGTGGAATGACCTTTTGGAGCTGAGTAAAGAAATAACAGTGCCACTGATCATAAGGCAGGGTCCCAAAAAGCCCATGCTGAAAATATGGCACTGTTCATCACAATTGTCTGAAATGTGGCATGTCTAGGAGGCAAATGTCTAAATATATAAAAAAGTTTTGTGATGGCAGCTTGTGTGGTTTCTGAAACCCACTTGTCATTTTCCTGTGGAAATCTATTTTTTTCCTATTCTTAACATGGGTTTTTGGTTTTGCTTTTGTGTACAGACTACACAAAATTTAATTTTTTCCCAAAATTTTCAAGGTAGAAGCTTGCTGCGCCAAGGCAGTGCCATTGAAAGATTTTGTAAAAAATATATGAAACGGTTCCTGAGTTATAAGGATTGAAGGTATATTTTTGTTGTTCTGAGCATGCTCAGTAGTGCTTTTTGGATTTCTTTTCTGATAAGACACAAAAAATTCCATGTCGATGACTGTTTTTGTTTTCTTACCACTTGCTTCTCACAGCATCAAAAAAAAATGTTTGTGTTCTAAGGGCCGTCATCTTATCACCCTTCCCTGAACTAAAAACATGAAAACTGCATACAAAGTATATAATTTTAAAAAACAAACACCTGAACTTAGCTAAACAGGACCAATTTTGCTAGATTCTGGTGTTTTTTGTTTTACATATACCTAGAAATAACTTTTCTGGGCATCCCAAAATCCAGGGTGCTCAGCTTAGCAAGAGGAGCCATTCTCCTGTGTTTTCAGATTGAGAACAGCAGGACTTTTTTGAATGATGAACCACAGCTAGAGTTTTGCTGTCAGCTTCAGTTCAAGCAGTTAGCCAGTGATCCCCTGTTCTCTCTGCTTCTCTGTCTCTGTCTGTCTGTCTGTCTGTCTGTCAGTTTGTCTATCTATCTATCTATCTATCTATCTATCTATCTATCTATCTATCTATCTATATGTCTGTCTAATTATTAGTTAAGCAGTCCAGATTGCCCACCCCAGGTACTGCTTCTCATGACCCCCCTTCCCTACAGGTCCACCACCCACCATTCACACTATCTACATGGTGGCACCATAGTGACTACCCTGGTGCTGCAGAATAGTAGCCTGATGCTGGGGGACCCAATCCCCAGTGCCAGAATCTCCTCTGAAATAAAGAAAAACATCCCTCAATGTTTTTTTACTTTGTAAAAGAGAAAACGATCCCTCGCTAATCTGACCCCCCACACACACACCCAGCCCACCCCACCTCATCTCCCACTCAGCACCCACCACCCTACAACACTCCCACACACCCTTACTCACCTGAGCATGTCCCACAATGTATAACCACTCTTTGATAGAATTCATGTCTTGCTGTTAGAACCAGTGACTGCAATATAAGGAAATCAGGTACTGTAAGTGCAGTTTAATGTGTTTCAGTGAAGTATGACTTTTGATGCTGTCAGCTTCACAGAAACATGGTACACAGAGAACCATGACTGAGATGTCAACATACCAGGGTACACAATCTACAGGAGGGACAGGGAGAGAAGAAGAGTAGCTCTCTATGTAAGGGAAGGGATCAAAGCAACAGAACTAAAGGGTAAACAAGGAGGAGAGGAGGCACTGTGTGTCACCCTGGAGACTGGAAATGGCTCCACAATCTGCACAGGGGTTGTTTACAGGCCCCTGTCTCAGGAGGAGGAAATGGACAAGAAAATGATAGAAGGCATCTTTCAGATGGCAGCCAAAGGGGAGATATTGCTGATGGGGGACCTGAATATGCCAGATGTTGACTGGGGCACCTTTGCTGCAGCCACATCCAAGAACAGGGCCATTCTCAATGCCCTAAAGGGGGCATGCCTCAGACAGCTAGTTTTGAAACCCACTCAGGAGAGAGCATTCTTAGACCTGGTACTCTCAAATGGGGATGGAGAGAGGATCTCTGATCTTGAAGCGGGTAGCCATCTGGGAACAAGCAACCACCAAACAGTGTGGTTCATGATAAACTTAGCTGTAGAGTCAAGCTACACAAAAGTGAAGGTACTGGACTTAAGGAGGGCTGATTTTGTCAAAATGGGAGAGTGCCTCAGAAAAGCGCTAGCAAACAGGCAAGAAGGTGGGGAGGAGCAACAATTGGGAAACATCAAAACCGCCACCACAGAGGCAACAAGCCATTGGGTGACACAAATAAACAAATCAAAAAGAAAGAAAAAAACACTATGGTTCTCAAAAGAAGTGGCGGGGAAGGTAAGGGAGAAAAAGATATCATTCAGGAAGTATAAGGAAACACAGAAGAAGCAGGACAGAGAACTGTACCAGTTAAAGCAGAAGGAAGCGGGTAAGAAAGTCAGAATAGCAAAGGCCCAAACCGAGGAAAATATAGCCAATTCAGTTAAGAAGGGGGATAAAACCGTTTATAAGTACATTAGGGAGCAAAGAAAGACTAAGGCAGGGATACTGAGGCTGAACAAAGAGGAAGGTGGTTGGGCAGAGAGTGACAGTAAAAAAGCAGGGATACTGAACGAATACTTCTGCTCAGTATTCAGAATGGAAAAGCAGGGAGAAATACCTAATCTGGTCAATAGAAGCACTCTGGATGGGGGGGTGATATTAGTCCTTTCACAGAAGAAAGGGTTCTGCAAGAACTCTTAAAACTGAAGGTGGATAAAGCAAAGGGGCCTGATGGGATTCACCCCAGAATTCTAAAAGAACTAAGGGAAGAACTAGTAACACCACTGACTACCCTTTTTAATAAATTATGGGAGGATGGTGTGGTACCTGAGGACTGGAGGAGGGTGGATGTGATTCCCCTTCACAAAAGTGGGAGCAAGACAGAGGCAGGAAACTACATACCTGTCAGTTTGACCTCAGTGGTAGGGAAAATGATGGAATAACTTCTGAAGGAAAGAATTGTTCAATACCTAGAGGCCAGTGGGACACAGGATCCAAGGCAGTATGCATTCACAGTGGGAAAGTCATGTCAGACAAAGTTAAATAGATTTCTTTGACTGGGTGACCAAAGCAATAGGCCAGGGAGGGGCTGTGGACATGGCCTACCTAGACTTTAGCAAGGCATTTGACACAGACAAATTAGCCAGCCTTGGAGTGGGTCCCAGGGTGGTAGCCTGGGTAAAACACTGGTTGGGCAACAAGACACAACGGGTAATAGTAAATGGAGTCCACACTGAAGAAAGGATGGTAACTAGTGGGGTACTGCAGGGTTCAGTACTGGTCCTTTTTAATGTCTTTATAAGTGACATTGCAGAGGGACTGGAAGGGAAAGTGTGTCTCTTTGCAGATGACACAAAGATCTGCAACAGGGTTGATACACAAGGTGGGGTGGAAAGGATGAAAAGGGACTTGGCAAGATTGGAGGAATGGTCAAATGTATGGCAGCTTAGATTCAATGCAAAGAAGTGTAAAGTAATGCACCTGGGAAACAAAATCCCAGGGGAAGAGTACACAACGGTGGGTGAGATACTAACAACAACAGAAATGGAAAGGGACCTGGGGGTAGTCATATCATATGACCTAAAAGTGGGCCAGCAATGTGAAAAGGCAGTAAGGAGGGCTGGGGGGGATACTGGGATGCATAGGGAGAGGCATCACCAGTAGAAAACAGGAAGTTGTTGGCCCTCTGTACAGACAGTTGGTAAGACCACATCTGCAGTACTGTGTACAGTTCTGGAGGCACTATCTCTGTAAAGACATAGACAGGGTGAAGGCTGTCCAGAGTAGGGCAACCAAAATGATGCAGGGTCTGCATCAGAAGACATATGAAGAAAGACTAAAGGAACTATAGATTGAGGAGGGGGGGACATGATAGAAACTTTCAAATACCTCAAAGGAATCAACAAAGTCCAAGAGGGTAGCATCTTTGAGAAAAGGAGATGTGCAAAAACAAGGGGGCACAGTTTGAAGATGGGGGGCGGCTCAGAGGTAATGTGAGGAAGTATTTCTTCACAGAGAGGGTTGTGGATACATGGAACAGCCTTCCTGGGGAGGTTGTAGAGTCAAAAAACAGTGGTGGAATTCAAGAATGCATGGGACAGACATAAGGCAATTCTAGTGGGGGGTAGGAGGAAGTAGGCTGTTTGTTAACTAGGATCTGCCATTTATCCATTAGGTAGGGAAATGGGCAGACTAGGTGGGCCAAGCTGCCCTTATCTGCCGTCAAATTTTATGTTTCTATGATGCATAACTTTGTCATTTTACATATTTGGACCCAAAATTTTCAACATGTCCCTTTTGGGACCCCCACCTCATAAATAATGGTGTGGAATTATTGAAATCTGTCCCAAAGGGCAATTGTCCTGGATTCTCCTTTCCCCACAAAAGACAGACCTCCTGTGTGTTGTTGCGCTCAAATCGGCAATCAGTTTATTATAATAACCACATTTCTTTTGTTTTCATTATCATTATCATCATCTTTCTATTGACATATTACACCTCTTCAATTGTATTGCATTACGTAATCAATATTAGTTCAAAATCTTCCTCTGCTTCTTCTCGCCTCCCCAGGTGAAAACCTGGAAGCTTTCTTCTTCTCTTTCTTTAGGTAACGGTGATAACCGAGAATGCTTTCTTCTCCTTCTGTTGCTTCTCCTTCCCCTTATTTTTTTCTTCCTTTCCCCATCCCCTTTCTCCCATTCCCCCCCACCATCCACCTTTGGCAGATCTCACCAGTCCAACTGGACACCTGCTGCCATCCACCTGTGAAGCAGCCCCCACTTTGCCCCATTTTATCCATTGGACTACTATTCCTTTCCATTCCTTTATTTAAATGGGTGGGTTGGCGGCAACAAAATTATCCAGCAGAAAGAGGCAGAATGCCTCTGTGCAGCCTGTTATGTACCCTGGCTTTCTTTTCCCTTCCCATTGCCCCCTATGTCCTATTGCTATCCTGTTCCTCCCTGTGCTCCTCCCTTTCCTGTACCTGCCTATTGTCCCTGGGACTCCACCCCCTCACCTCTCTGAGCCATACCATTTTCTGCCTGGGGGAGAGGTCCATCAGGACAACTTGGCTTGCCCCCTTTAAAGGGGCAAACACCATTGTCCCAGGTTCCCCATTCCTCAGAAAAGACAGACCACCTGTGTGTTGTGCTCAGACCGGCAATCAATTTATTACAATAACCACATTTCTTTTGTTTACATTATCATTATCATCATCTTTCTATTGTCATATTTCACCTCTTCAATTGTATTGCATTACATAATCAATATCAGATCAAAATCTTCCTCTACTTCTTCTCGCCTCCCCAGGTGAAAACTTGGGAGCTTTCTTCTTCTCTTTCTTATAAGTAACAGTGATAATCAAGACCACTTTCTTCTCTTTCTGTTGCTTCTCCTGCTCCTTCTTTTCTTCTTCCTTTTCCCCCACCCCTTTACCCTCCCTCATTGTCCCATAGCCAGTCTCCAGCTTGCGTTGGATGACTGGCCTTCCTCCCCACACTTATTCCCCTTTTATAATTTATTTATTTTGTTATATCCCCCCTCCCGCTCCCCCTGTTTCCTTGCCTTGTTGCCTCCTCCATGCCTCAATGAAACCATCATCTCCGTGTTAAACATATCTATAGCTAGTTCTGATAAGTGCACCCCATCTGATCTATAAAATTCATCCACCCATTCCTTGACCTGCCTCAGTATTACATGCCCCCCCAAGGCTTCTCACTAGTGTCCTCACTCTCCTATTTATCTTTCTCCTGGCTCTCTCGACCACTACATTTCTGCGTGCATGCCTCCATACTCTCCATGGTATTATGTCACACCACACTAAACACACATCCGGCCACCATTGTTTCACTTTTTCAAAATCACTTCTCACCCTTAGATAGGTATCCACCCATGGTTTTTCTCCTATGTCATTCCCTCCCAAGTGGAAAATAATCAAATCTGTGTGGGTCTCTGTTGCTTCATCTCCAGCAATGGCTGTAGTAACTGTGCCCACTTCATCCCTGGGATGCCACGCCATGTCAATCTACAGTGTCTTACATCCTGGAAGAGTTGCTTTCCCCCAGCCTTCTTTTCTGCTCTCCTTTCTGCCCAGTAAATGTAAGAATGCCCGCAGATCCACACCACCATGATCCTTCCTCTATCCACAAATCAGATAAACAACTCTATTTCATACCTTACTTCGTGACTACCCCCACTTTCTTTTTATCCTCCCTCTGAGCCCCTCCCAGACCCTTTCTCAGCTCTGATCTTGAAAAACCAAACAAAATGGCATGTTAATCTTTAAATGCATGGATGTCTCTTTTGTAGCTAGCAGACCGCCATTGTCCCATCTCCAAAATCTTGTCTACTGATTCCCCTTCAGCCACCCATTTTGACGCAGCCCCTATCTGAAAAGAATGGAAGGAATAACTTGCTGGGTCTTCGCCCAGAAACCCCAAGCCTTTTTTTAAGAACAGCTGTTACCTGGTAACTGGTCACTTTTTTCCCATTCCCGAATACAAATAGTCACCCTTCTTTATTATATCTCTCTGTGGCATAAGCACTAGCTGGACGCAATGACCCTTCCACTTGCGGCTTCAAGTTTATGACACAACCTTTTCTCAACTGGTCTGTTTTGGACTTCCTGATGACCAACTGTTTTGATTTCTGCCCCCAAACTACATCCCCCCAACCTAGCCCCCCATCATCGTCTTTTTGGCCATGACCTACTGCCTCACTCACTCTCAAAGCCCCTGAACATTACTACATAAATTGTAAAAAATAGCTGCTCTTCATCTTTGGATTTACACCCCCTGGCATTATGTTCCACAGCTTGGCTAGCCAGTGCTCTGCTATTGGTCGCCAGCCTTCCTTATCCTTCTGTCTCAACCTGCTCCTTTCTTGCATCATCCTACATATCAACATTGATTTCGTGGGATCCTACCACTTTTTCTGGCTGCATACCACACTGATCCCTGATAGGTATACTCCCATCACGTTGTATTGCCAATCTCCTCTGCCATTGTTCAACTGTAAAGTTTCCCAGCTGCTCTTCCGTAACTGGCCCACTTACCTCCATGTAGTGCACTGCCCTAAAAGGCTGCAGTGCCCACCATGCCCCTTCATAGGCCCTCAAGGTCCGTGGTTTCCATGAGCTGTGAAACAGCACCTCTGCTCCCTCTTGCCAACATGCCAGATGTTTGTTGGAATGGACGTTTTTCATTCCTCTGCAGTTGGTGCCAGTGCCCGAAAATGGTCCAGCTGCAGATGGGAAAGACTGTCAGCTAATATATTCTTTTCCCCATCTATGTGTTTAGCCCCAAATGACATATTCAACTGCAACCCTCTTAGCACTAGCTGCCTCAAAACCCGCACTACTGGCACTGACCTTCCTCCTTTGTTATTCAGGACCTCCACCACTGCCATATTATCACACCAGAATGTAACCTTCTGGTTTCACAATTCCTCCCCCCAAACCAGGGTGCAGGCCCAAACTGGCATTATCTCCAACAGTGTGATGTCCTTCACTCTGCCATCCTTCACCCATTCATCTGGCCAAGGCTCCACGAACCACTTTCCTCTCAAGTATCTCCCCATCCCTTCCCCCCTGCTGCATCTGTGTACAAGTCTAAATCAGTATTAAAAACCCATTCTTCCTGCCAAAAGGATATGCCATTGTAACTTCTCAAGAATTCTTGCCATACCTTGAAGTCCTCTTTTAACCCCTGCATTGTATCCACTCAATGGTACGGCCATGTCACCCTAGCTGTTGCTCTGGCTAGTCATCTTGTGAATGTCCTTCCCGGCCCTATTGCCCTGCATGCAAAGTTGAAATGCCCCAGGACTTGCTGCACTTGCCTTAACTGCACGTGCCTCCTGCTTGTGTGGTGTCGAATCAGCTCCCTTAGTTTTTCCACTTTTGTGTCTGTAAGCCTAAATACTTCATTCAGCGTATCTACTTCAACTCCTAAAAACTCCAGGACCCTACTAGGGCATTCCATTTTTTTCTGGTAACAATGGTACACCTAGCTCCCCACACAATTGTTGAAAATGAGCCATCTCTTCTGTCTCCACTCGTCCGCTGTCTATCAGCAAAAAATCGTCCAAATAATGTATGACCATTTTATACCCATTTTTTTCTTGAAACATCCTTTGCAGGCAGGTGCTAAATGTCTCAAAAGTTGTGCATGCTATCGAACAACCCATGGGCATTGCTTTATCAAAATAATACTGGTCCCCTATTTTAAAGCCCAACAGGTCCCAGTCTTCCCTTCTAACAGAAAGCAGACGAAAGGCTGACTCGATATCCGTCTTCACTAGCCACACATCTGGGGTTGCCTGAATGATCTGCACTGCCTCTTCCAATGTGGCATACGTCACCTGACTGTGCTCTTCCCCTATAAAATCATTAACCAAGTCTCCCTCTGGGAATGATAGATGATAAATCACTGTGAACTCCCCTTTTTGTTTCTTAGGGACCAAACAGCAGGAGGGGGGATATCCTCAAATTAGCTCTGGGAGAAAAGGGTAAGGGCCTTCTACCCTCCCTACTGCTTTCTCCTTTTCCATCTTTTTTCTCAAGATCTCTTTCTCAAGATCTGTTCTCAAGTTCTTTTCCCCAACTGAGCCCAAATTATTCATCTCTCTAGCTTGTCTTTGCTTCCTACACTGCAAAGAAAAACCTGATCAAAAACCTCTTTTTAAGGTTTTCACAGCATCCATGTCAGGGTATTCTACCAACCACCCCTCCCAGGCCTCCCACTTGATGGGCTTCCTGGCTGCCCAAAATGGTTCTATGCCCACCCTACCCCCTCCTCCCTCTACCTGTCCCCCTTTCCTCTTCCTCTAACTTCCTCTCCCCAATTCAGTAGGATTGGGCTCCCCTACTCCCGTAGCCTCTGCCCCTCGTACCTCTGTTCCAGGTCTGACCCTTATAAACTTGTCAGTCATGAAAAGGCTGGTAGCTGGCGCCCTGACTGCCCCATGCTTGAAACCCCTGGGGCCACTGACTCCTGCATCGTGTCACAGGATGAAAACCCCCACACTTTGAGCATGCATGCCTGAAACAACACTGCAGCCATGAACAGAAAGCTCTGTTGTAACCCCAGCAGCATTTTTGAAGTACCCCAACCTTTTTCCCATCTCTCCCTCTGGAGTGGACTGGTCAGTCACATAGTCCGTCCATAGATCGAGCTGTTTAGTATCCCATCTTACATCCCCATATGTGGCCATTCTTTGACAAAAAAATTCATCGTAGTATATCCACCCCACGCCCCCTTTTGCTTTTGCTTGCCATATGATCAAAGAATATGTGATCAATGGAATCCCCATTTCTGGCTTCTTCTCCATCACTATGGGTGAATATGTGGTGAATCCCATAAATCAACCATCCCACATTTTTTCTTTCATAAATTTGTCTTCCTCCTTCTTACCTAGCAACACTACCACGGCTGCCATCTCACTCTTGCCTATACTCCCCATCTCCTCATACTAGGCAGCCACCTCCCTGCTTACCAATGCAAATATGTCCACATATTCCCCCTTACAAATGTTCTGCTTTGTGACCAACGGTACATGATCACATATTCTCATACATGGTGTTCCAATTTCCCGTGTACCCTTTCCCATGCTATCCACTTCCTTCGCTCCCTCTGCACCCCCCTTTTCTGAACTAATCTCTGCCAATGCCATCTCCATCTGCCCTAACCCCCCTACTCCCAGAGTCGCAATAATTTGCTCAATATATTCCTTGATACTCTCCCCCACAGATCCTGATACACTACCTATTGGCCTGTCCATTCCCTGAGGCCTGCTGTCAGTGAGTTGCATCAGTCCTTTTTCTTGCACTGGCCTGTCCATTGCCAGGGGTGAGAGGGCAGCTGTGGACTGGGGTTCCAACCTGGGTTCCATCAGGGATAAAATTACTGGCTCTGGGGGTAGTATTACCGGTTCAGGATCACAGGGGGATGGTATGGAGCTGGCATCCCAGGGAAGGGTCTCCACTGGCAGCTGCTGCTGTGGTCTTGCTGGACTCTGACTCTCCCCCATTGGCCTTTTCCCATTAGCCCTTCTCCCCTTCTCCCCTTCTCTGCTATTTGTGTTTCCCCTGACTTCCCTAACTCCTCCCCTTTCATGTTTGCCTCCTCTCTGGATGGTTTGCTTTTCTTCGGTGCCATCTTCTTTCCAGTCATGCTACACACAAATACTGCAATGAAACTGAAAAAGATCAATCGTTATCATCTAAAGCCACAGTCTGGATACATACTGCCTCCCCACTGCCAACACCCTTTTTTTTTTTTTTTTAGTAACTATCTGATACCATTCTCCCATGCCTTGTGACCCCTCATGGCCTGGCCCTTCAGTCCCACCCGTTCCTCCACCTCCCCATGTCGTTTCTGCCCCTGGCCCATGCAGAGAGCAACTGCCTTGTAGTATGGGCAAGCTCCCCTTTTCTTCTGAGTGCCAGGAACCCATTATTTCTGAATTACAGCTCAGCGCTTTTGCCATAGTGCAAAACTTATTGCTCCAATCCCCCCGCTTGATGCTCCCCCCTTTCGTTTCCCCATAGGCTACCCCTGGCACCTCTCAGGCTTATGACCCCCATTTCCACCATAATTTGGCTTAAATTCAGGGCATGGGGAGTGAAAGACCTACATAAACCACTGTTTATATTAATATAAAAGCCATCTCCCTGCTATGCCATTGCCAGTCCTTAAAAAAAAAAATTAATAACTCCATATTTGCTTTCTAAATCATAGGCTTTGTCAGCCTGCCACTCCTCTGCTCTCCTCAAATTCCTAAAATGCTGTCCCATTCACAAAAAGAAGATCCTCCCAATGTGGAGTGACATCAGACGCCACTCACCCAAAGCCTGAATGCCTGCGGTACCTCGGGCAAGTTGCCAGAAAATATCAACAAAATTTCCCTTTGACGATATGAAAAAAACAACAACCAGCTCTTTCCCAACCTGTGGACCAAAACCAGTCTTCTTTTAACTTGGAATAAAAAAAAAACAAATCATTGCTGGTGTTGTTTTGTCCTCCCTGGAGAGTGAAGCTGAGCAAGGAACAGCATTTCACCCTTGCTCTGCACTGCAAACTCTTCCATGCTGGAAACTCATCTTGCCCCCCCACCACGCAGTGTGATGCCAGATGCCACCACTTGCTTGCTTCCAAGCTGGCCTAGCTGCTGGTAGCTTCTCACTTGTATTCTGGGGCCTGCCTTGTATTTACACTGAAAGGCCCCTCTGCTTAGTTTTTCTTTTATTTTAAACTTAAAAACACTCCGCTTAAGCATTGTCTCACAAGCTCCTGTACTGCCACCTAAAATCAAGGAGCCGCTCCTCGCTCCAATGCTTCCCTGTCTCGAGGGATACCACAGCTCTAAAGAAAACCTGGATGTTCTTTTTTTTTTTTTGACATTTACTTCACTTTTTTTTCTGGCCGAGCCCCCTAAATCCACAAACAGGCTCGCCCTAGCCACGGTACCCAACTCTTACTCCAGGAAGCCCCCCCAGAGTGGATCTGCTGAAGCAGAACTGTCATGGCTGAAAGGTCAGGCACCGTGCCTGTCTCATACATGGGGGCCGGTGATTTTCCAATTACAGTTCCCTTGGGAGCTAGGTCGTGCAATGACGCAAGGGTGAGTACGTCTGTCCTAGCTCCACCCCATGTCTAGGTGCAGCATGCTTTGTTCCCCAGCCTCTGCTAGAGGGCAATTGACGCCTACACTCTGGAGTCTCCCCACCCTGGAGAAGGAGAACAGTCCTCTGGATGCTTGATCCTTCTCCTCCTCCTCTGCTGTCCCCCGATAACCCATGCCTGTTCCCGTACATGGGTCGCTAGCATGGCATGAGGTGTGGCATCCAGCACCTCAACCATCAGCACCACTGGGCCGGCACCTGGATGTTCTTTTTATAAAATGCAAGCCACTGCAGCTTCTCAGCCCAGTAGGCAAGCTTACCTATCAACGAGCTCAAACATTTAAAATAAAAACTCATTTCTGGGGCTATCTCAACCTTCCCACACCATAGCATTTCATTTCTCAAGATTCTCCCGACATGGGACAATCAAATGAAATCTTCTATCCATACACTAGCATTGCAAACCACTGCACCATCTGAATCACTCAATTACTGCCTTTTTTCAGCAGTCTCATACATTCTTTACCCATCTTAGTCACCTATAAAAGTACCTCTATGCATTTATTTATTTACCTTGTAGTACTTCCTTCCACTTGTTACCTCTGGCTGGTTCAGCTTTCACCAATCTTGATAATCAATTCTGATGTGCTGGTTTTGTTGATTAAGCCTACAAAATTATCCAGCAGAAATGCAGAATACCTCTGTGTAGCCTGTTATGTACCCTGGCTTTTTTTTCCCCTCCCATTGTCCCCTACGTCCTATGGCTATCCTGTTTCTCCCTGTGCTCCTCCCTTTCCTGTAGCTGCCTATTGTCCCTGGGACTCCACCCCCCCACCTCTCTGATCCATACCATTTATTGCCTGGGGGAGAGGTCCACCAGGACAACTTGGTCTGCCCCTTTAAAGGGGCAAACACCATTTCATGGTCAATTTGTGAAACCACCTTTTGGGTGGGATTTGAACAATGTCACTGCCCTTGTTCATGAGGTGTGGTCATGAGAAGACAATGTTGAAAATGTGGTGTCAAAATAAGTAAATATGGCAAAGTTATGAGAGTACATTGAAAATGTTCTATGCTTGCTCATAACTTTGCTTATTTTAAATATTTTGACCCCAGATTTTCAACATAGTCATCTGTTTCACACCATCTTATGAATGTGACAGCTGTCATTTTTCAAATGTTAGCCAAAATGTGTTTTCACACCT
This sequence comes from Neoceratodus forsteri, assembly GCA_016271365.2. NCBI lineage: Eukaryota > Metazoa > Chordata > Ceratodontiformes > Ceratodontidae > Neoceratodus > Neoceratodus forsteri. The sequence goes on from CM028134.1 coordinate 320,571,350, forward strand.
ATGGCACAGAATGAAGTTCTGGAAGGGATTTGAACATTTTCATCAACCAGGTTCATGAGGTGGGGAAAGAAGAAGGCTAGGCTAAAAATTTGGTGTACAAATATGGTAAAATGACCAAGTTATGACTGAATGTTGCAATATTTCAACAATAACTCATAACTTTGATAATTTTTAATATGGTATTTTAACTCTAAATTTTCAACATACCAATGTTTTTCCCACTACAGTATCTCAAAAATGTTAAAGGTGTCACTTTTTAAATCCGGAGCAAGATGTGTCTTCATACTTCTGGTGTGAAATTACATTTTGGACAATATACTATAAATTCCACATGTTATGTTTATGATATGAGTTATCAAACAACTATCTTGAAAATCTGGAGTTAGAATAAAAAAAAAATATATAATTATTAAGAAACTCTGGCCCAGATATTGAAAAGAGTTGAGCCATGCGTAATAGGGTTGTGCCTGCGCAAGTCTGAAATTGCGCCATTCTGTGATATTCAGCAGGAGGCAGTTGTGCCCCCGGAATCATGCTGAGCAACAGCGCAATGATAATGAAGGTATGCGCAACTGAAGGGGGAGGAACCATGCATAAATGGCGCAGTGCAATATTCAATGACTTGTGCCATGCGCAATAGGGGAGCAAGCAGAAGTTACGCTATAGTGGAAATGAGCCAAAATAAAAAGGAGCAAGAGAGAGGCACAAGAACGCTACAGGGAAGCCACATGAGGCAGAACTCTAGCCAGACAGACAGGGTAGGAGGGACACACGGGGCAGGCCAGGTGAAGGGCACCCTGAACACATAGGCACAGGGAAGGTGTGGGGAGCCACAGCCAGTGCAGAAGGGGGAAATGCCACACAGCACAGAGGCCACCACAGGCAGGTGTTCTGGTGCAGAAGTAGCAGGAGGATAGCGGAGAATACAGTAACAGCCTGCGGGGTGAACATAAGTCAGAGACATGACCAGTGCCACCTTCCAGATGGAGGCCATTATGAGGGGGGTGAGAAGGTGGGTGGCAGGGGGGCGTGGCCATGGAAGGGCCTGTTGACAGTATGCCCCCAACAGGAAGTACCGAGCCCACACCAGCTTCGAGCTGTACAGTGATGCTGAGATTGTGGGCCGGTACCACCTGAATAGGGCAATTCTGAGGTGGCTCTGTGAGCTCTGTAGTGATGTGATGCAGGCACCCACATGACGGAGCCATGCCCCATCAGTGGAGACTAAAGTAACAGCCTGCATGTGCTTGCTCACCACGGGTACCTTCCAGAGACCAGCTGGGGACACCACAGGCATAACCCAGTCAGCCATGTCATGCCACCTCACCCAGTTCCTCAGTGCACTGCTGCCACATGCTGTGGAGTACATCCATTTCCCCAGCACACTGGCAGAGCGCACAGTAAACATACAGAAGTCCCACAGGGTAGCACGTATGCCTGCTGTGCTAGGGGCAATAGACTGCACCCATGTGGCCATTCGCACACCACCTGGCCCTGAGGGGGCCACATACATCAATCACAAGGGCTATGCCAGCATCAACTGCCAGGTGGTGTGCGATGCCAGGGGGCGCATAATCATTGTCTGTGACATACACCCTGGGGGAGCACACGATGCCTTCATCTGGCACCAGTCAGCACTGTGCCACAGATTTGAGAGTGGGGGCATCCCCACTGGACAGCTAGTGGGTGAGTATGCAAACCACATGGACAATCATAGGGCCTGGGGGGGCATGGGTAGTGGCCTACATGGCCTGGGGCAGGGCAATTCTGATCACCAAACTAACCTCCACCCTCTACACACAGGTGACAGTGGATACTGACTCCATCCCTGGCTGCTCACACCCTACCGGCGGCCTGTGACCCCATCGCAACAACGCTACAATGAGGCACACGCCACCACACGTAATGTCATCGAGTGGGTGTTTGGGATGCTGAAGGTACATTTCTGTTGCTTGGACACCTCCGGCGGTGCCCTACAGTATAGCCCCTCAAAGGCCTGCGGGCTCTTCCTTGCCTGTTGCATCCTGCACAACATGGCCAACAAATGTGGGATAGCCATACAGGTCAAAGAGGGGGACAGCGATGGGGAAGATGAGGATTCCGGTAATGATGGTGATGGGAAGCCCCCCCTTGGCCGACGGGACCCCTGACTGATCTGGCTGGCACAGCTGCTCCGGGACACCATCATGGAGGAGCACTTCAGCCAACCCAGGTAAGTCATAGGGCCATGTGCAACCACCAGTGGCTAAGGCACAACCCACAAACACGCATGGACACACACCAGGGGTGCATGCCATCAAGGGAAGTGGCAGGGCACAGAAGCACACACACAACCAGGGATGGGTGAGGATTAACATGCCACATGGATGGACACACACACATGCACACACACACACACAACGCACCAAACTTGCACAGAGGGCAGGAGGCACACCGACCCAGAATGCCAACCCTAGCAACACACATGTCCACAGGCCGCCACGCCCACTGCCTGTCCATGTGCATGTGTTAGATGCTAAGCACCATTGCACATTGGTGTACAGAACAATGCAGGCATCATCATGCACATGTAACTGTGGACAGCAGTCGGCAGGGTGTGTAGGTGGACTGTGTGCCCACGTGCAGGGCCAGGTACCCACCCATGCACTGCCCACTGAAACACACAATGCACACAGGGCAGCACCAGATAGTAGCCACACTGGGAGACAGGTCAGTCATGTGACACAGTGCCCCGGCTGCCACAGATGTATGGGCAGCCCTACCGAGACCCACCAGCACTGACAGGCTGACCACTGGCCTCATGGGGTGGCACCGATGGTCCCCCAGTGGTTCCACTGTGTGAACGCAGCCATGCTCATGCAGGGGTCTGCAGCACACTGAACATGCCTGTGCCAGGAGTGCTTGAGATGTCCACAGCTGAACCCGGTGTTGACAGGGTGGGAGTCGCACGATGCCGGGAATGGGGGGGTGGACAGTGCACTGCATGGTGTCCACGATGCATGGGCACCTGACTGTGTGCCCATTCTGGCCATGACAGAGGGTGAATGCCTGTGCATGCCTGTCAATGGCAGTGGTCACATCCTCCAGCAAACGGTCAATCCCTGCCATGATCAGAGCGGTGTTCCTGCTGCGATGCTCCTCTGCCTACTCCAGAGCCACATGCAGTGCATCCACTGATATTGCAAGCTGCATCTGCTGCTGGACTGATGCTTGCAGTAGGCAGGTGTGCTCATCCAAGAGGTCACCTGCCTCCTCGGCATCCTGTCCCTCAGGGTGTGCAAGACCCTGATGATCTGCACCCCTTGAGGGTGGGTGCTGCACACCAGAACCAGGTCTGGGCATGTCCACAGGTGGTGCAGATGCCGCCGGCTGAACCTGTACCCCAATCCCATTGGCCGACTGCTGATGCTGCCTCCAGCTGCCGCCTCCAGGGCTCATTGGTGCCGCCGCAGTGGCCGCAACAGTCCCACTGTCCTGAACAGACACCAGTGCTGCCCCACTGGTGCTGACAGGCACAGGCTGGGACTGTGCTGACACACAGACCTCCACGGCAGCACCACCCACAGCCATGGGCGCGAAGTGCCCTGCTGTGTGGCCTTACCGTGGCACACATGTGTCACTGCCCATGACGTTAGTATCATCATCATTGGTGATGGACTCTGCACCGGCCCCAGTCACAGCATGCTGGCATCTGTGGATGCCAGCATACTGGGACAGAGGCAGGGCTTCCTCCACACTTGTTATGATATCAGTGTGGACAGCCAGGTGGCCCCACTGTCGCAATGATCCACGTATAACTGTGGAGGTGGATGGGCCCTCCTCCATCTCCAGCTGACTGTCCTCAGTGGACAGGCCCACTACTGCTGACCCATGCAGATGCTCAGGATCTGTAAGGGAAAGCAAAGTCGCGTTACTGCATGTGACCTACCCTGCCCCCCATAGACAGACCATGACTTACCATGCAGTGATGGGCCACCACCCAGAACACCCTCAATGGCACTGTGCTGCATGCTTCCAGCAAGCTTCTCCTCCTGTGGGGCCAGCTGTACCACCTATGGCTGTCCCCCACCTGTTGCAGCTCATGCTGCCCTGATGGCAGTCACCTTCTCCTTTATCCTCCTCCTGTCCATGCCCATCTTTTTCTTACACTCCTGCACAGAGCGCTGGTGGCTGCCATGCAGGTTCACTGCACATGCCACCTCCTCCCATGCAGCAGCACGGTCATGTGGTGTTCCCCGCCATCCACTGAGAAGTGGCTCCTGATCCAGGTAGGCCTCAAACAGGGCTTCGGTTTCGGCCTTGGTAAAGATAGGCCTCCTCCTCCTCCCACCACTGTGTTTTTTTTATTTTTTATTTTTTTATTTTATTTAAACAGCAGTTTGGAAAACCTTTGAGCCATAGGCTCATTTACAAAGGTACCTTGTCACAGTAAGACAAATGAAAATACACAGTATAACAGTACAACACATAAGTATAACAGTAAATTAAGACATAGATACAAACAAGCTGGTACAGGTAGGATGGATGCAAACAATACCAGAGTTATGTTGTCCTTAGTAGCTTAGTAATGAGCTTTGGTCATAAGTATTGAGTATGGCTTTGACTAGTGGCAATTACAGCATCAGGTGTTAATAACGTGGGTTACGAAGGAAGTTTTGAAGCACGATATAGTTGGAGCTTCGGAGATGGAGGGGGGCAGTGTTGAACCAGGAAGGGCCCTAAAGCTGAAGGCTCTTGGCCGTGAGAGGTCCTAGCTCTAGGGATAACAAGAGAGGTTTCTCCCAGAGGTCTGAGTATGAACTAGTGGGACAGAGCGGGCGATGGTGGTGGTCAATCCTGGTGGGGATAGCCCAAGGAGGTCTTTTGTAAGGGTACAGGTCAGATATTTGAGGCGCCATCAAGATCAATGGCACCAGCGCTTTAGCGCACAGTAGACAGGTGTGTGTCAGCCTAGGTGCTCCAGTAATTAACCTGCAGGCCTTATTCAGAGTAGTGAGAATTTTATGGAGTGCGGTCTGATCAGCAGCACCATACACCTGCAGTCCATAGTCCACTAGGGACAGGATAGAGGAGGTGATCATGAAGTCAAGAGTTCGGGAGGCAGTGTTTATACCGATGTAAGATGCCCAATCGGATATTAGTGGCAGTGGCTAGGGCAGCGATGTGTCCATGGAAGGAGAGGAGGGTCAAATGGATCCCTAGGTATTTATAGGAGCAAACTTGTTTGAGTGGGAAAGAGGACCCAGAGTGAATGAGGAGTTTGAAGTTGCAGGACTTGTTTTGGGGATAAGTGAAGAACATGGTTTTTGTTTTTAAGATTTATCACCAATCTATGCCCTTGAACCAGCCTCGGCTTCAGTGAAGGACTTCTGCAGCGAGTCCTGAGGGCAATAGGGTTACGACTTGAGGCAAAGATGACTGCATCATCAGCGCATAATAGAATGTTCCCTGAGCAAGAGCGTGGAAGGTGTTAAGGCAAAGGGAGAATAGGGGCCCAGAATGGAGCCCTGGGAACCCCAGAAAAGATGGGACAGATGTCTGAGAGGTCCCATTAATTTTACATGCCGGAGCGGTCAGACAGATAACTGGTGCACCAGGAGATAGGCCCAGCAGCAAAACCAGAGAGACTAAGGCATCAAGAAGGAGGGGTGGGAGACAGTGTCAAAGCTTCGAGAGGTCAATGAAGACAGCACCAGCCAGAGAACCAGTGTCTAAGGAGGAGGGAGAAAGTTGAGAACTCTAGAGGGCTGTGTTCATACTGTGGCCCGCCGGAAGCCATGCTGCTCAGGACAAAGGACATTGTAGGTGGAGAGGTAGTCAGAGATTTGAGAGGCTACCACTTTTTCCAAGGCTTGGAGAGAGGAGAGAATGGAGATCGGTCGATAGTTTCCAGCTACAGTCCTATCACCACCTTTAAAGATAGGGGTGACAGTGGTGACTTTCCAGGCAGTTGGAACCTTCCCCAGGCAAAAAGAGTGGTTGATGAGGCATGTGATTGGGGTAAGGACTGTGTCTAGACCAGCCAGAGGATACACAGATCCAGGGTGTCACTGCCTGTACTATTACTCTTGAGGGCAGTGACAAGGTGCGGCCCTAAGTTCTTGGGCAGGAACACGCAGAGGGAAAATAAGGGTGAGAAAGATTTATGCAGGTGCTGGGGGAGGAGGGTCAAAAAAATTTGTAGGGAGGATAGGGCTAAGGTCAGTGAATGAGGTGTTGAGGTGGTTGGCTATGAGGGCTGGGTCTGAGGAGATCACACCATTAATGTTGATCTGGGTGGGTGGGGGAGTGTGCACTCCCATTTAACTGTTTAATGTTATCCCAGAAGGTTCTGGGATTCCCCCATGAGGCAGTGAGTGAGGACCGATAGTGCTCAGACTTGGCCTTTCTGATGGCCCGAGTGCACTTGTTTCGGGCGGCAGCATATAACCGCCTGTCATTGGGCCGGCCAGTCTCAATGGCATGGTGCCATAGGTTGTCCCTATGTTTGAGCTGGTGGATCAAAGCTGGGGTAACCCAGAGGGCATTCTTCCTTTTAGAACGGCGGGTCAACATTGGGGCAAAGATATCACAGGCATTATTAAAAGTTTGGGTAAAGAAGGAGAGCTGTGTCAATGTCAGGAGTTGCCTGTATAGGAGACCAGTCAATTTGGGACAGAAGTTCCTTAAGTTTATTAGTCCACCAGGTATTACGACGCCGGCATGTGGACTGTGCTATGGGTTTGGGGACTGAGGATGACCAGTGGAATAGAATGGGGGAGTGTTCGCTGAGAGAGTCTGGGAGGACTTGTACATTGGGGATCCGATTAGGGCGGTTGGTGAGTACCACATCAAGCAGGGTACTGGAGCCTCTCTTGGGGTTAGTCCTGGTAGGGTGGGTAACTAGTTGCATTAGGTCTATTGCTGAAAAGGAGTCTTGGGTAGAGGAGGAGGAGGAGGAGGGGCTGAGCCAGTTGACATTTAAGTCACCCACCAGAATTTGATCAGCGGAAGGAGGTAGAGAGGTAAGGTATTCTGTAAGAGAGGCAATGGCCTGCATTTGGTCCCTGGGAGGCACGTATGCAGTAGTCAGATAAAGGGGTCCCTTTAAAGGGTCAGGGGTTAGTTTCAGCATAAGCGCCTGGGCCCTGGAGTCAAGGATGGGAGTGGGCAGGGCTAGTACGGGGAGAGATTCCTTGACATAAATAGCGCAGCTGCCACGCCGTCTCCCAACACAGTCGGACCAGAAAAGGGTGAAACCAGGAAGGGAGACTAGGGAGTCAGGGGAGGATTTCGACAGCCAAGTCTCAACCAGGGTGATGACATCAGGGTTAATTGATGTGACCAGGCATTGTAGTGGGTCAAACTTTTTTAGGAGGCTACAGATATTAATGGAGACCATGCATAGGCCTGTGGTGCAAGTTGGGGAGCTCCTGGGAACCGGGCCAGGGTTTGGATGAATGTTCCCCGACAGGAGTAGTAGCATGACTAACACCCTGGCTGGGAGATGGTGAGAGGTTTTCCTACAATTGACATGGGGGAGGGAGGCTAAGGGAGCAGGGGTGGGCAGGGAGGTACAGGAGGGGAAAGCAAGAATAAGAAGACACCCAGATGTGCCTGAGGTGAAGAGAAAGCTAGGGGAGGGCAGGGAGGACGGGGACACACAGAGGTCCCAAGGGGCAGGAGAGCAGGTTCAGGAGCAAGGGGAGGGAGGGGTGCCAGGGCACAGTGTGGACTAGCAGATGGGTAAGTGGGTAAGTGCACTGCTAGTGGGGAAAGGCACAGGCAGAGAGTGAGGCAGGGCCAATACATTTTGGTGAGCAAGATCCCAGGGAAGTAGTGCTGTACAGGTAGGAGTAGGAAGTAGTGAGGGAGCATAGTTCCCTCTAGTGGCCAGCAGGTATAACCTGCAAATGGGAAAGTGGGGAGATAGGTTCTGGGCAACAGGACGTGATGTCACCGGATGTGATGTCACGGGGTGGATCCTTAAATTGACAACCGCCCCTGGGTGGGAGGGTGGTTGGGGCAGATGGCGCAAAGCGCCGTCGGGCTAGCACCCCTCTGCAGGAGTCCAGACAAAGAGAAGAGGCTCTCTTTACCTCAAAAGTTATCAGGCTGGAGATTCGGCTTCCTCAGCTACTCAGGTGAGCTGCTTGTGTTGCTTCAGTTGCTTGATTGTCCCAAGTGCCTAGCTTGGGGAGCTGCCTATGTAGTGGAGAAAACACAGCCTCTCATTACTATGCAGCGGGAGAATATGTTGTGACTTACACAAAGGAGCTCCATTCTAAGCAAACAGGGCTATTCCAAAATGAGGTCACACTAGGACCCAGCTAACCTAATGCCTTCAGTTACAAGCACATTTAGCTCCAATACCACCATATTAAACAAGTCTGCTCTATATTAGCTGCTTGGTATATCTGGCTTTAAGGTGTAATCAGCAATTAGCTCCAAATACCACCATATTAAACAAGTATGATCTATATTAGCTGCTTGGTATATCTGGCTTTAAGGTGTAATCAGCAATTAGCTCCAAATACCACCATATTAAACAAGTCTGCTCTATATTAGCTGCTTGGTATATCTGGCTTTAAGGTGTAATCAGCAAGGCAACTCTAGGAAAACCAGTGAGTCCCTAGATTTACACTTCAGCATTAGTAGCACAAAGAGAAGCAAATAACAAGCCCACCCAGTGGTGAACAGGGAACAAAGTTCATAAAATATAAGTGTTCATCAGGTAGCACCCCTCTGCAGGCTTCCAGACGAAGAGAAGAGGCTCTCTTTACCTTGAAAGTTATCAGGCTGGAGATTCGGCTTCCTCAGCTACTCAGGTGAGCTGCTTGTGTTGCTTCAGTTGCTTGATTGTCCCGAGTGCCGAGCCTGGAGGGGGAGCTGCCTCGAAAGTTATCAGGCTGGAGATTCAGCTTCCTCAGCTACTCAGGTGAGCTGCTTGTGTTGCTTCAGTTGCTTGATTGTCCCAAGTGCCTAGCTTGGGGGGGGGAGCTGCCTCGAAAGTTATCAGGCTGGAGATTCGGCTTCCTCAGCTACTCAGGTGAGCTGCTTGTGTTGCTTCAGTTGCTTGATTGTCCCGAGTGCCTAGCTTGGGGGGGCTGCCTCGAAAGTTATCAGGCTGGAGATTCGCTTCCTCAGCTACTCAGGTGAGCTGCTTGTGTTGCTTCAGTTGCTTGATTGTCCCGAGTGCCTAGCTTGGGGGGGTGGCTGCCTCGAAAGTTATCAGGCTGGAGATTTGACTTCCTCAGCTACTCAGGTGAGCTGCTTGTGTTCCTCCTCTCCAACAACTTGCTTGGTCATTATGTAGCCTGTAAGAATGGCAGTTGTTACCTGTGACTGTGCAGTCCCATGTATGTCTCTAAATCCACAGTCCACACTCCCAAACAGCATGCAACTCACCAATAGACTGCAGTAACTGACTATGGCCACTGCAGCCCAATGTCACACTTTTATAGCACAACCCATGCAAATGAGGCGAGGTGCTACTTTAAGTAGATGCAAATTGCAGTGCTGTGCCATTGAATGGCTGATTAGATGATTTGCATATGATGGCTGAACATCGTGCTGTTGCGCTTTGCACAATTGTGTTGAACGTGCTGAGCCCGTGGCGCAGTTCTGTGACATGCCTAGTACACACCTCACTGCGCATGCCTGGGTTGCTGACGTAGGTGTCTGCTGCACTGATGACATGCTGTGCATGGTAGGCAATGCAGGGCATTGCCACCATTGTGCCAGTGGCTCTATAGCGATGGTCACTACATGGTGCTGTGACACTCAGCCATCATAGGTGCACTGGGCCAACTGTGCGGTAGGCTGCTAATGGTGGTGGCACACAGACAGCCAATCACGCTAGATGCATTGGGTTCCAATGGCACTGTGTGTGTCCATGTGCCAGAGACCCTTGACCCTGTGCCCGACCTTTGCCCCTAGGTGCCATGCATCAGGCATGGGTGCACCTCTATCGTGTTGTTTGGTGACAGTGCGATAGGGAATGGCAGTGCTGTACCGTGCAGCATCTGTATGTGGGGAGCCGCACTGCAGAGTGCCATATTTCCATATCGAGCAGTGAGAATGGCATGCAGGAGGGCAGCCCAGTGGTCTGCAATAGAGCTGGCCAACCTAGTGTCCATTGTGGAGCCACACCATGGGCCACTGTTCGGGGAGATGCCCCTGGACAGGTCCAGAACCCAGGTGTGGGCAGAGGTGGCTACAGTGCTTGAGGAGGCCACAGGATGGGGGAGGAGCACCGAGCAGTACCGCCACCGGTACGGGGACCTGCAGCAGAGGGAGCCAGAGTTACTAGCACGCCTGTGGGCACATGCCAGGAGGGGCATGTTGCCACGGCCAGGTAAGGGTTACGTCAACACACTTATATCTTCCATATGTGTAACAGTGTTGTATGTGTGCAGCACATGGGGGAGGGACTGTCCAGGGTTGACTGTGGCGGTGTTCACAGGGTGTGGGGTTGGTGGGTCTGGCTGAGTGGGAGGGCACACACCAGGGGGCAGGGGGACTTTGCTATGGGATTGTACTGATGTTCCTCTCTCCATGTTTGCCCCACAGGCCTGGATGAACACCGCCATGCCCGTGAAGAGCGGCTGCAGGAAGAGCAGGGTGCAGCAAGGTGGGGCGAGGGCCCTCACCACCCACTGCACCAGCCCGATGAAGGGAGTGTCATATCTCCATGATTACTATTGCATGCTGTGTGACAGAGTCGGCAGCGGGGCATGGCCACCATCCATCGACACCACTGCCATGCACGCTACTTGATACAGTCAACACTATCCAGTGGCAATGCATGTCTGAGAGTGTGTCACTGGTGGTCCAAGCATGCACCAGGTACATGGTTGTGCCACTGCCTTTGCACCACATAGCCATGTCACTAAACAGCCACGGTGGTGCTGTGTGAGACTTGGCTGGTGGGTGTGTGCAGCATTCTGCATGGCTGTATGTGCCTGGGTGGGCAGGTCATGTGGACGTGATCACTGTGGCTGGTCACACACCATCACAGAGGTATGTCCCACAGCCGTATGCCATGCACAGTGGGCGGGCTGTATGGGGTTGTGCATTCACACCTATTGACCGTGCTCGCTTGTCCTAGGTACACGCCATCTATGGGCAATAAAGGAGGCGCTGCTGGAGATACTCCTGGTGGTGAGGGCTTCACTGGACATCCTCAGAAGGATAGACAATGGGGTCCTGTGGAGGCACAGAACTTGGAGGAGTTGGAGTGGGGAGAGGCACTCCCACTAGGGATCCATCAGTCCCTGTATTCTCCTACCCCCTGGACCCACCCTTACGCCCCTCCTTTTGTGTCCCATTTGTCCACCCCTGCCCCTACCCACCCCCACCTTGTTTGTGGCCCCCCAAACTTATATATAGTTTGTACATAATATTGTAAATAGTTGAATTTTGTATTTTTTTCAATGCATAGTTATTTTGATATGAATACTGAGGAGATCTCTGATTTGCAGCGGGCTATAGGTGTTCAGCTGCAGTGGTGTGCATGGCGTCAGGGGTGGTGTGGTCATGGGTATGTGTGTGTGTGTCCGTGTGGAGGTGACTATGGTGTGGGGGTAGCTATCAGTCAGTGTCTGTGGTGTGTGTTGTGTCCTGTGCACTGGATGACTGTGTGCAGTGGTCCATGGTGCATGCTCTGTGTCCATGGTTCACCAATCAGCCCACCCATGGCCTGTGCAGCTGACACACATGCATGTCTGTGACCTGCACGGTCCGCTGGCATGTCAGTGGTGGCAGTCCCTGCAGGGCAGCCACTGTACCCATCACATTGCTGGGTTGCCTCCTGTCACTGGTGTGGTGCATGTCTGCCTCGGGTGGCACTGTGGCCTCCACAGTTGTTGTCCCATCTCCATGCTGTGCCTTGTGTGTGTTGCAGGGAATGTGCCCCACTGTCTGTGACTTGTGCTCTGGGCGAATGATGGTGGTGTATGGATCCATAGTGTCTGCGCAGGGTAGCTGGCACTCCAGTGCCATGGAGGACTGCGGGTTGTGTGTACACAGTTTACATGGGCCCACACTGGGGGCTTGGTTGCCCCACCACTGTGTCCCTGTGTTGTTGTGCCCTTGGGTATGGGTGTGTGTCTGTCCATACACTGTGTGGCATCCAGTGTGGTGCATGCTTCCATGCACCACTGTGGGTGTCTGTGCTGGCTGTTGTGGTCAGTGGTGGGTTGGGGTGTGTCATTGGAATACTGTGCAGGTGCTGTACCACTGGTGGTGGTGGTGTCCAGGGCACACCCTGTCCTGTGTGGGGTACCTCATGTGCCGATGCATGGTTGGTCTCTCAGCAGTACCTTGGGGAGACTGTGCATGGTGGCACTGTGTCTGCTGTTGTTGCATTGCTGAGTGCTGCCACCTGCTGATGGGTGCTCGTGGTGGGGCTGGCTTGCATGGTTCTGTGGTGCACAGGGTTGCAGTGTCACAGTGGGGGTGGTGGCATGCATGGGGTTTCCTGCAGTGGTGGTCACTGCTCATGGGGGGGTGTCTGGGGGTCAAGGTGCAGGGTGTGCTCTGCATTGAGGGGGTGGTGTGGCACGGGGTGGCCAGCCCCCCTTGTGTGCCAGTCACAGCTTGCCAGTAGGTGTGATGGGACACCATGGCCTGGCTGTGGGTTGTTTGCTTGTCTCCATGGGCCAGTGGTTATTCCAGCCCTCCCCCCAGTTGTGCAGTGCATGGGGTGTGGGGGGACGATGTCTGTTCTGCTGTGTGTTCCTGTGCCCATCTGTGGCATGGGTGGTGGGACCCTACCTCCCTGGTTGTGAGGTGCATTACTCTGCTGCTAGGGGGCATCCCTGGTTGCGCTATGGCACCTCTGGACTGCTCAGCTGAACATCCCTTGTTGCGCTATGGCACATAAGATCTGCTCAGCTTCCCCTCCCTAGTTGCGCTATGGCACAGGTGGTGCAATATTCAGTCGTTAGCTGTAGGTGCAGTTTGGCCTGCTCCATTTTTGAATATCACGTCTCTTGCGCATGGGCACAATAGACTTGCACTTGCTCCTGCTATTGCATACTTTTTGGGTGCAGTTTGAATATCTGGGCCTCTGAGTGTAGTGCCAGTCTTGTCCCCTGTGGGTATGCTTTGGTATCCCATCCCCCTGACCTAAGTCCGAAGGTGGGGTTAGTGACCCAGCTGGATGTGCTGAAGGTGAAGGGATGGCACTGTTCTGTGACTCTACCAGCCAGGGAATGATAGATACAGGGTTGCCTGCACAGGCTCAGGTATAATATAGTGAAGACAGCTCTTCTTTTGGCATAGATGTCTACACCTCTGCACCAGTGGGTGGCACGGTGCCTTGTGCATTGGCTTGACAGATGGAGTCTTTGCCTGTACATCTGTATCAGGATCATATAGAAGTGCAGGAAACAGAGGGCCCTGCACTTCCACAGCCCACCAGACAGCCCCATGATTTCTTGGCCTCTGTCACTGCACTTTCCTAGGTGGATTTAGTTTTTCATTTTTTTCCCATTTGCCCTGCACATCCATATCTCTTCACTCAGGTCCCAAAGTGACCTGCGCAATCATGGACACAATTCCACTATCTGAATAGAAAGGAAATTCTTTGCAAAAAAATGCATTAATGCACCAGTTAGGGTTCAAATTAATGTAACAAATGCTGGCCTGCTGGCACAGAGGTAGCACTACCGCTTGCAGCACTGATGACCAGGGATCAGGAGTGAGCCTGTGGCATTGGAGGGTCAGCCAAGGAGAAGGGTTGGGCATCCAATCCACTGCTCACCTTCTCTGAAGTCTGTGAGTAGAGGGCTTTGGCAACACTATTCCTCCTGGCAATGGCTAGGAGGTATTGTGCCAATAGTCCTCATTGGGCGATGGTGGTCTGTGGTGGATATTGGTGTGGCATGCATGGGATTGTGCACACCTCCCATAGATATCATGGCATGTCCATTTTCACTGATGGGGGAATTAATGTACTGAGCTCTGAACAAGGAAAAAACCCCAATGACTAGACGAGCGATGTCACACCACAGTCACATGCCCATTGCTGGATCCTGCCCTCCTGGGTCCCGGCTATCTCTGATCTTCACCTCCACTTGTAGGCTATTGGATACTGATAATGAAGTGCTGAGGAGCAAAAGGTGGCCCCGCCTCAGGAGGTGGAGGCGGGGGGGGTTGCCTGCAGGTGTGTTGTGGGTGAGTTGGAGGTCTGGGGTCCCCAGGTAGGGAGGGTCACAGGGTGGGAGTTCTGTGGTGATGACTGAGGAAGGGTCCAGTTCTTGGTGACAGGAGGGAAAACAAGAATCGCAAAAAGAAGTTAATGCAACAAAAGTAGGGAAATGTGGCATTATAGTTTCAAACTCTAACTATCCACTCTGGTCAGGCAGCAAAAGGAAAACCAGTGGGTTTTGGTCTCTGGAGTCCTGGCAAATTAGTGGTGGGGTCTTCTTTGGGGTTGTCTGCCTTGGAGCTGTACATAGTGTATTAGACTGGATGCTATTGGCTCGGGGCGGGAGGGGGAGCAGTAGGGTTGACAACAACAAGGAAGACTCCACCATGGATTCACCAAGGCAACAATAACAGAGGTTAAACTGGACATAGTAGCCATTAGCGAGACATGGTTCATTAGTAATCACACTTGGGGGACTTCATTACCCCACTATGTACTGTTCAGAAGAGACTGAGGTGCAAAAGGTGGGGGGAGTGGCCCTTTCTGGCAATGAAAATATCAAAGCTACAGAAATTCAGAATACACATAAGGAGCCAGAAGAACGGTGGGTCACCCTGGAAATAGGAAATGGGACAGCCATACAAACTGGGGTTGTCTACAGGCCTCCAGACCAGAGGGAGGACATAGACACATTACTGTTAAAAGATATGCAAAACATGATAGCTAAAGGGGAGGTTCTGATAATGGGAGACTTCAACATGCCAGATACAGATTGTTCAATATCAGCAGGAACATCCATCTGAACTAGACACATAGTGAATTCCCTGCAGTGGGAGGGCCTCAAACAACTGGTACAACAACCCACAAGAGACAGGGCTATCCTATATCTACTACTGACTAACGGGGAAAAGATCGCAGATCTCAAGGTAGAAGGTCACCTGGGGGTCAGTGACCATCACATGGTATGGTTCAATTTGGTCACTAGAACTAAATCATCCCATTCCGAGGCATAAATATGGGACTTCAGAGGAGCTGACTTTGATAAGATGGCCAACAGAGTTAAGCTAGCCCTAGCAAGAAGAAATACAGGTGAAGGGGTACAGGAAAAGTGGGCAAGCATTAAGGATGCAATACTTGAAGCAACATTCCACTGTTAGAGAAAAAAGCAAGAGCAAAAGAAGAAGAAAACCACTTTGGTTCTCAAACACAGTTGCAGAAAAGGACAGAGCCAAAAGGCTGGCCTTCAGAAATATAAGGGAACACAGCAGGATGAAGATAGGGAGGCATACCAAACTTCCCTAAGGGAAGCAGGGAAAGCAATAAGGCAGGCAAAGGCTCAAACCGAGTAAACACTAGCATGGACAGTAAAAGAAGGGGACATGTCTTTCTATAGATACATTAGTGAAAGGAGAAAGTCCAGAGGGGGTATTGCTAAGATCAGAGGGGATAAGGGTGTATATGTGTGTGTGCGTGTGGAGGAGGATCAAGGAAAAGCATCTATCCTAAACTGATACTTTTGCTCAGTATTTACTGAGGAGAAGGTAGGGCAGGTCCCACAGCTCAGCATCATGGACAAAGGGGGGAAGGAGTTGTGAACTAGTCCCTTCACAAAAGATATGGTCCCACAAGAGCTCGCTAAGCTCAGGGTAGACAAGGCAATGGGACCTGATGGCATACATCCCAGGGTACTAACGGAGCTAAGGTTGGAACTTGCAGAGCCATTATCAGAACTATTTAGTGAGTCTCTGAGCATATGAGAGGTCCCAGAAGACTGAAGAAGGACTCATGTGATCCTGCTCCACAAGAGTGGCAGCAGGGAGGAGGCAGGGGACTACAGACCAGTCAGTCTTACCTCAGTAGTGGGCAAGATAATGGAGGCTCTCCTTAAGGAAAGGATAGTGCAACATCTGGAATCCATACGAGCATAGGATCCAAGACATACAACAGGAAGGTTCTGTCACTCTAATCTCATAGATTTCTTTGACTGGGTAACCAGAGTGGTGGACCAAGGGGGGTGCAGTTGATGTCGCATACCTTGACTTCAGCAAAGCTTTCGATACTGTTCCACATAGAAGATTGATTAATAAGCTAAGTAGGCTTGGGATGGATCAGACGTAGGTCAACTGGGTGGCAAACTGGTTGTCGGGCAGAAAACAGAGAGTGGTGGTAAATGGTATACTGTCAGAAGAGATGCAAGTCACAAGTGGGGTACCTCAGGAATCAGTTCTAGGGCCAGTTCTCTTCAATATCTTCATCAGTGACATTGCAGATGGGCTGGAGGGTAAGGTTTGTCTGTTTGTAGATGACACCATGATCAGCAACTGAGTAGATGATCAAGATGGGGTGGGCAGCATGAGAAGAGATCTGGATAAACTGGCAAAATAGTCAGAAGAGTGGCAACTGGGGTTTGATGCAAAGAAGTGCAAGATCATGCACATAGGGAACAGAAACCCTGAAGCCACCAATAGGTTGGGAGGGAGTTGCTGGCAATCATAAGGGAAGAAAGAGACTTGGGCATCATCATCACAGATTACCTGAAATCATCCAAGCAGACCACATAAGAAGTATGTAAGGCTAGAGTGATGTTGGGGTGTAATAGTAGGGGTATCGCAAGTCATAGGAGGGAGGTATAATCCCTCTTTACAAGACACTGGTTAGACCCCATCTGGAGTACTGCATGTAGTACTGTAAGCCACACCTGCACAAGGACATTAACAAAACAGAGGCAGTCCAGAGAAGGGCAACTGCAATGGTGGAGGGACTGCATCAGAAAACATATGAGGACAGATTAACAGAGCTCAATTTGTATACCCTAGAGCAAAAGAGGGAGAGAAGTGATATGATCGAAACATTCAAACACCTTAAGGGCATTAACAAGGAGAAAGAGTCTAACATGTTTCATTATAAGAAAAATAGCAGGACAAGAGGACACAGCATGAGTTTAGATGAAGGCCGATTAAGGGGTACTGTGAGGAAGTTCTTTTTCACAGAAAGGGTGGTGGATGCATGGAATAGCCTGCTTCAGGAAGTGGTAGATATGTATTCAGTGCAGTGCTTCAAAGAGGCATGGGACAGGCATAAGGGATCAATGCAGATGAGTGTGAATGAATAGGCCAATGACAGAATAAAGGCTTATGGCATAGTCATAAGGTAGGAAAAATGGGCAGACTGGATGGGCCTTGCAGTGCTTATCTGCCATCAACTTCTATGTTTCTATGTTTCTATGGCTGAGCAATGACACATGAGTAATCTACAACAGCCAGAGTAGAGAGGGAAGCAACCCAAGGCCAAAGAGCTGGAGGAAGGCACTGACAAAGTGCACAATGGACACAGACCAAGGACTCATGAGCATAATATGAGTCACCACATAGACACCACCAACCTATGGGACAAAGAAGCACACTGTGCATTGCATTAAAGGGGGCAGGGACAGAACACCCCAGCACCAGAGGCCCAATGGACAGTATGGACAAGCCATGCACTGTGATGACAGTGCAGAGGAACCAAGCAGGGCAGTCATGGTAGCCACAGCTCAGGCACAGTGGTCCAGAGGCAGATTGGTACACAGGCTGGCAGCAGTATGCCACACAGGTGGCATATGCCCACGGGGCACAGGAATGCAAGCAGCACAGCACAACAGCAGGGGGACCAGGAAAACAGCAGAGGCGTGCACAGCACCAGAATTGGGACTATGTGCAAGTGACAATGTGAGCAGCACTGATGGACACCCCAGAGGTGGCTCAGTGGACAGCATGATAAACAAAGTGTGGTACAACAAGGTGGAGATGGCACATGGTTGTGCCAAGGCACAGATACAAATGGGCAGTGGTACAGAAGGGGTAATCTGTCAGCCATGGACAACAACAGGTGACTGGAACAACTGTAATGTGAAGAACACACACACGCATGTAGCAGAAAACATATTTAATAACAATGAGTAGAAAAAAGTATGCAAACAACCTCAACAACATTGAAAACTGTAAAAACCACTGTCAAAATATAAAACTGTATAAAAATTTAACACTGTGGCGAAGGGTGAAAAGTAGAACAGGGAATGCAGGGGTAGAACTATTTACAATGGGGAATGGGGGATGGGGATGGGATCAATGGGGCTATTTACAAGGGAAAATGACCACTGAGGCCTGTCATCCTTGGCCATACACCACCTGGCCCTCCATCATATGGCATAGCTGCTGGACCTCCTCAACAAGGTGCCTTATCTCCACCATCTGCTGCCTTGACACCCTCAGCTGATCCCCCTACCTCTAGTGGATGGCAACTATCATCCTCTGGAAATGGACCATCTCACTTCCAACAAGAACACCAGGCCGCTGTCCACCCCTTGCACCAGCTTGACATCCTATGTTGGGGAAACAGAGATCATGTACTCAGTGCCACAGTCCGCACAGGCATTGCCCCCCCAATGGGCTGAACATGCATGCCTGATGCTGGCTGGCCCCATGCAGAGGGCTGTCAACAAACCATGCACAGCACACACCGGCAATGTGCTGAGACACAGAGCCACACAATGAATGGGATGTGGCACAGTGAAGAGGCATAGTATGTTGCCAAGGGACATGTGTCAGTGCCCTCCACAATGTGGGACCCTATTCCACATGTTTATTTATTTTTTTTTGAGAATCAGAATTAAACCCTTTGAGTCACAGACTCTTTTGCAAAGGCTCCTCATCAGTTAGCACAGAAATAATAGTAACAGATGATGATGTGAACATAAAAACATAGAGTAGGTTAACTGAGCAAAATGTCATCTTATAGGGCAGAGGCAGCCCAGCGTCTGATGAAGAGCAGGTTGATACAGTGAAAAATCTGTGACACTTGCAAGGTGTCTCATAAAAACAGAGACAGGGACCATAATTACAATATTCCAAGTAAGAAAGCATAACATCCTATGTTTTAGAGGTGGGAGGTGGGAGGAGGAGGCAGTAGCTAATTTTGTGAAGAGATACTAGGGGCAGACACAAGTGTAGGTCTTAGCAAGGAATTCCTTGAGTGAGGTTTTGAAAGGGCCTATTTCAGTACCAGTAGAAAGAGCAGCACGTAGGACATTTAGCCAGCTGGGGGCCCTTTGATAAAAGGCCCTTTGACCCAAAGCGGTCCTGAATCAGGGAATGAGCAGAAGGGCCTTTGAGGAACTTCTGGAGACTCTTTGGGGGAGATAAGGTTGGTTGAGACAATGCAGGCTAGCGGGACTGAGTTTCCATTGAATTATTTTGATGAGGAGACAAGTGTGATATTTAAGTCGGCATTCAAAGTTTAGCCAGTTTGAGTGACTGTAGAGGTCTCAAGTGTGGGTCATTCTATCGCCACCAATTACCAGATGACAGGCTTTGTTTAAAGCTGTCTTTGTACAACAGAGAGCAGAGTTGTCTGCAGAGCCATAGAACACAATTCCGTAGTCTAGCACAGACAGAATCAAGGACGACACAACGAGGTGAAGAGCATCTGTGAACCACTCACACAGGCCCTGAGGTGACCCCTTGTGAGCACCAGTGGATGCCCACAGGCAGGACTAGACATGGCAACTGTGGACTAGCACACAGGTGCCATGGGCACAAAGGGATAACCACAGGCTGTCGACACAAAGATCCATGGGTATGTGACCACCACCACATGGACATACACAGAAAGCAGGCAATGGCCCTCTGTGGGAAATGCAACAATTCCACCCTTACCCCCTCCCATACCCCATGTACACACAGATGCAGCAAATGTCTCATACTTACCTGCCACATTTCCTGAAACATGCACCGGTGTGCCTGCACCCACCGACTGGGACCACTGCTCTGCCCCTGCCCAGGCCTGCCACCATTCCTCCAGACCTGCAAGGGAAACACAATGGAAGAGTGTTGTGATCAACATGCATGAACATAAACCACCCTCACCCCCCCAAAATGGTGAAATGATGCAGCACAGTGCAGCATGCCGTGACCGTCCATCTGAGCGGCACCCCATGTGAAGTCACAGTGCCATGGCAATGGCACAGTGGAACACTGGTCCACACAGGGGAAACCATGGCATGCATGGTACCAACAACCTGGCACTGCAACCAGGGCCATGTCAACTATGTGGGCAGGGATACAGGTACCTGTGGCACACTCCAAAACCACTAAGAGCTTGCAAAGAAAGCATGAACACAACACATGTATACCTGTGCGTGTAACAGCCCCCCTGCAGGCGTGTTCCTGCAGCCTCTGGAGCCTGTCAGGGTCCCTTCTCCTCAGGTCCCCATACTGATATCTGCACTGCTCCCCAGTCCTGGGCATGCCAGTCCTCTTTTTCAATGGCTGGGTGACATATGCCCAGTCCTGGGACACATATGCCCAGTCCTGGGACCATGCCCCAAACAACTGTCCCTCCAGGGGCAACAAGTGCCACCATGTTGGCCACCTCAACCTCGGACCAGTTGAGAGCCCTGGGCCTCCCTCCGGTAGCATGTGCCATGCTCCTCACAAACAGCCTAGAAGTGTGTGGCTCTGTACAGCAGGCAGTCTAAGCAATGTGTAGCTGGGCCTCGCCTGTTGTACAATATGCCCACTATGCATTTCTTCATGCACCATGCACATGCGCCTTAGGCATGCGCTATTGACATCCATTGCACATTACTGCACATGTACATTACTGAAAAAATACATATAGGGTGGGATATTCAGAAGGGTTGTGCCCCGGCACGATATTCAAAGGGGGATTGAGCAGGCACAAATCCCGATGCGCCAGAGCGCATCAGTAATGTATGCGGCACAGGTGGGGGGGGCATGCCCATGCATACTCCGCACATCCTGATATTCAGCCCGGGATGTGCTGAACACATGCATGTGCAACCCCTACCTGCACTGCACACAGGTGAGCCAAAGAAAAGGGAGCAACAGCTGGCCACCCACAGGTGAGCCGCCGTATTGCAGGGCACAACACGGCACCTGCCACTTGTGGGTGGCCACCCGAACTCCGGCTGCACCTTTGTGGTGGCACCCCACTATGCCCGATCGTGAGTGTATGTAGAGAAAAAATTGCTCCAAATCCCTGGTGGTCCAATGGACTGCTTGCAGCCCGATCGTGGACATATGTGTGAAAGAAAAGTCCAGTATCCCCAGTGGTCTAGTGGACCACTCGCAGCCCGATCACGGGTGTCAGTAAATAATAATGGCACTCCAATCCAACCCTGGTGGTCCAGCAGTACCCCCCTTCCCACCCACTCACTGAGCTCCACCACCCCACTCCCCCCCGGTCAGCAGTGGGCGGCAGCACCCCACCAGCCTGCCGCCCGACTGACACCGTATGGATCCATTCACATATCTGGACTGTAGCCAGTATGGTACGGGCTGCACGCCCATGGGATCACGCTGTGGACCAATGGGCGTACAGCCCCAAATAGT
Organism: Neoceratodus forsteri; assembly: GCA_016271365.2. NCBI lineage: Eukaryota > Metazoa > Chordata > Ceratodontiformes > Ceratodontidae > Neoceratodus > Neoceratodus forsteri. The sequence goes on from CM028134.1 coordinate 320,592,875, forward strand.
CAGTCAGCGGGCAGCAGCGAGGCGGAGGCAGCTGGGTGCTGCCACCCGCTGCTGACCTGGAGGGTAGGGCGATGGGGGCTCAGTGGGTGGGTGGGGAGGGGCACTGCTGACTACCCAGATTGGATTGGTTGCTGTTGTTTATTGACGCACATGGTTGGGCTGCGAGTGGTCCAGTGGACCACCAGGGATATTGGACAATTATAATGTTCTACATATGCCCGCGATCAGGCTGTGAGCAGTCCACTGGACCACCAGGGATATAGGTGAATTAATCCTTCAACATATGCCCGCAATCGGGCAGTGGGGCACTTTGCCGTTTATGCAGGGGGTGTCGGTCCCCGACTGCTGCAGCCTGGCAGGGTGCCAGGTGCAAGTCACCAGGGATTGGCACACCTGCATGCAAATGGGGCCATAATGACATGCAAATGGCCCCATTTGTGCCTTGCATACATTATGGCCCCATTTGCATGTGCAGTTTTGAATATTGTGGCTGTTGCGCCTTGCACAATGGAACTTGCGCTAGTGCATCCCCCTGCTCCACTCAGGCCACTTGCACTGGTGCAGTGCCACTGGGCCATGTGTGCTGTGGGTGGCCAAGGTGCGATATTCAGTGATGCTGTGCCATGGCGCAGCTCCATTGAATATCACCTTGTCAACGCCCATGAGTATCCCAGTTGCGCTGCGCCCAGGCTTGTGCCACAGCCTGGCCCAGTCTGAATATCCCGCCCCTAGTGTTAAATACCACACCACCACAATGGATTTCTATGTTTGTGTCTTTGTTAAAATTACATTCTATGTATTAAGAGTTTATTTAAAGCTGTTTTAAATGCTTACCTAGAGTCACACAAATCGATACACTTCTCCAGTCATAAATGAATAACAGGTGGAGACTTAATTATTCCTAAGCTTTGTCACAATTCCTGACATCGTCCTTTTCATTTTTTAGGGTAGTACTGAGAAATAGCTTAACCTTCCTCCCCTCCCCCCCCTTTTTAAAAAAAGGAATGTAGTATAGTATAATTAAGCTAAACATGCGAGTACGATAAACCTAAGATTCACAATATATCTTAAAGTGAATTTCCAGCCTACTGAAAATTCTGTATGGGCTTCATAGCCCAGTTCCATATGGCAGTTACCCAATTGCTGCCAAAACTATCATTTTTAACAGTATCCTTTTAGCAAGGGAAGGGATCGTAACTGCTGCTGAACCCACAGCCAGCTAATCCCTTCCACTTCCAAGTCTGCTGGGCCTGTCCTCATGCTCAGACTTTTTCTGATGTCTAAGTAGGGACAGCATGGGGGCACAGCCCACACATGTCTATAGGGACCCTTTTTCAATGCTGTTTTACTTATGTTTAAGCAATCTTACAGGAAAAAAAAACCTCTGCTTAACTGTTTTAGAAACAGAAATTCAGTGTGGTGATATTTAAAACTATTATCTTTTTTCAAAGTGAGGATGAAATGATGTTTCACAGTTTAACAGTGTCCCTGTCACATGTGTGAATATTTTTTACATGTATGCCTGTCTATACCACACTTTTTAAAACTTCTTGTGCTTTAATAAAGGACAACACAGAAATAAGCACAGCAAATACTGCATTTCTTTATATTTTATCTAAGTAACAGTACAGTATCTTTTGATTGTTTAACAATGTCCCTGTCACGTGTGTCATCTCATGCTACACTTGCAAATGATTTTTACATGTACGCCTGTGTATTATGTTACTTTTTTAAACAATGTGTGCTTTACTACAGTACAACACAGAAATAAGCCCAGTAAATACTTTTTATTTCTTTATATTAGATCTATGTAACAGTACAGTAACTTTTAACAGCAAAAAATATGTATTCAGTGTGGACAAAATATTACATTAAAAGAAAAGATCTACAAACAATAATAATCAATAAGATACTGATAAATAACATGCTAGGTAACAGCTTTTGGGTGAATAATGTAGAATCACAGGAAGGATCATAACAGCAGAGAAAAACACTGTTCATGGGCATGTCACACGCATAACACAGAAGTGGCAGGTGGATTATAGCATCTGATATACAAAAATCAGAAAATGGCATTATCTTTATTCAAACTTATAATCAACATTTAAGTTGAGTACTACAAATCTGTATTTGGAAAATGTGATTTGCTTCATTTTTTTTACCTCAATGTCACACTAGTGGCTCAGGTTTATCAGAGAATGACCCATATTTGGGTGCATGGCTTGATCAATATCTCACCTTCTCTGACCACATAGATGCCATTCTGAAAGACTTGTGCCCCAAGCTTGGCACTTTATACAGGAACTGGAACTGCCTCCCTCTCCTGGGTATGTGTGAACTGGTCCAGAAGATGATCCTATCCATTTTTGACTACTGTGATATAGTTTACAGTGCAGCTCCCAAGACTTCCTTAGCCAGATTTGATACCCTTTTCTACTCCTTCTGTTGCTTCACTCTGAACTCTCCTCCTCTCACCCAACATTGTCAATTCTACCACTCCCTGGTATTTCTTTCTTTTGAAAACAGATGCCTACATCACTGTGCTAAATTAATCTCAAAATTCTGGTTTGGCTCACTCCCATCTTCCTCCCTAGCAGTCCCCCCTTCCTCTGCCCACTCACTTAGGTCTCATGACTCCAGATCACTGGTAGTCCCACACTGGACTACCACTATAGGCAAGGCTGCCTTCTTGTACCACTTCCCAAAACTGTGGAACTCTCTTACGCACCAGATTAACCACTCGTCCCTTCCCCTTAACTGCAGCTCTTCAAAACTTCTTATCTGTTAATTGCTCCTGTATCTAACTCCTTCTGGGCCTTCCCGTCCCCATCTATTTTCTGATACTATCTATTGACTGAAGTTACACTTGATCTAGTCCTGAGTCAGTTGCAACACTGCCCAATTACTGCACTTAAATGTGTTATATTATTTATTCTGTGAATTATTTTTTGCCTAGTAGCTACTACCTCTCTTGTGTATAATTGTCAGCTGTATGCTCCTCCTAAGTGCATTCCATATGCTACACCTGACTTGTATTTGATGTTTATATTATTAAGTACCTTCTGTATCCTTGTTGGTAAATAGTTTACTGTACGTATATTGTTCATGTATTTCTCCCATTACCCCTTCCCCCAGGATGCACCATGAGATAAGCAACTTGTTGTTCAGGATGCCCTTCCTGGTGAAACATTTCAATAAATAAATAAGTTGCAGAAAATGAAGGAACCTGAAACAGGCTGAGGTAGAACACATGATTATACTGGACAACAGGGATGGCTGGAGTTCCAATAGGGGAGAAATCAGGGAGGGGAATGACAGGAGCAGGTGAGGCTGGAAGGAGGTTTAGCTAGAGCCAAAGGTAGCTGGGAGAGGGGCAGAAATGGTGAGAGGAGGGCAGCAGGTTCTAGAGAGAGGGAAGATGATATGAGAAAACTGATTGACTAGCAGAGCAGTGTGGGTGGGTAAGGGCAAAGGTGCGAGGATCCCTGGAGAAAATGGAGTATGAGACAGAAGGAATGGGAAAAAGGAGTGAAGACAGCTAAGAGAAAAGAGAACAAAACCTGAATTTAGAGATGAAGTTGGCACAGTGGGATGGAAGAAGTAAGGGCAGGTGGAGGATGGATCAGGAGGGAGTATAGGGAGCAGAGGTGAGTACAAAAAGGAGTTTATATAGCAATGCCACAAAAGGTGTTACAGATTCCATCCTTTCTGTACAGGCTGTACTTTCCTTTCATAACCATAAGGATTGTATGTATCATATGGACCCAATCATTTCTGTAAAGGCTCTACTAGTTCCAAAGGGTTCAACAGATTCTGTGATACATAAACATTTATTTCCCCTTCAACTTTCCTTGCATGGTCAGTAAATGTATATTCTTCACCAGGATAGTGTCCAAAAAACACATATACTTTAGCCCTCTCCCCCAGTGTAACAAGTTGTTACTCAAGAACCAGAAACACTATTCTCATGAACTTCAACAAGCTAGCCTTGGCCTCAGGTGAACTCACCTCAGACACATCCTTCCAGGGTAATCAAAAAAAGGGGTAAGGCCATCAGGAAATGGAGGGTAATGACTACCAATGCCCATAGTCTGGGCAACAAGCTCCCTGAGCTGGTGGCCTTAATGGAAGAGGGATGCCTGGATATCGTAGCAGTCACAGAAACATGGTACACAGAGAACCATGACTGGGATGTTAACATACCAGGGTACATAACCTACAGGAGAGACAGGCAGGGGAGAAGAGGGGGGAGGAGTAGCTCTCTATGTAAAGGAAGGGAGAAAAGCAACTGAACAAAAGAGTAAAAAGGGGGGAGAGGAGGCACTGTGGGTCACCTTGGAGACTGGAAAGGGCACCACAATCCACACAGGGGTTGTGTACAGACCCCCATGTCAGAGGGAAGGAATGGACAAGGATATGATGGAAGGCATTCTTAGAATGGCAGAGAAAGGGGGGAGATACTGTTGATGGGAGACCTGAATATGCCAGATGTTAACTGGAGCACATTTGCTGCAGCCACATCCAAGATCAGGGCCATTCTTGATGCCCTACAGGTGGCAGGCATTAGACAGCTAGTTTTGGAACCCACTCATGAGGGAGCAATCTTAGACCTTGTACTCTCAAACGGGGCAGTGAGAGGATCTCAGATCCAGAAGTGGGTTGCCATCTGGGGACCAGTGACCATCAAACAGTGTGGTTCACATTAAACTCAGCTACAGAGTCAAGCCATACAAAAGTGAGGATACTGGACTTTAGGAGGGCTGACTTTGGCAAGATGGGAGAGTGCCTCAGAAAAGCACTAGCAAACAGGCTAGAAGGGGTGTGGAGCAACAATGGGGAATTATCAAAGTGCCATCACAGAGGCAACAAGCCTTTGTGTGAAGCAAATAAACAAATCAAAATGAAAGAAAAAGCCACTATGGTTCTCAAGAGAGGTGGCTGAAAGTCAGGAAGAAAAGATAGCATTCCGAGTATAAGGAAACACAGAAGGAGCAGGACAGAGAGCTGTACCAGTAAAGGCAGAAAGAAGCAGGGAGGGAAGTCAGAATAGCAAAGGCCCAAACTGAGGAAAAGATAGCCAACTCAGTTAAGAAGGGGATAAAACCTTTATAGGTACATCAGCGATAGAAAAGACAAAGGGAGGGATAGTGAGGCTGAATAGAATGAACGGTGGGTGGGCAGAGGGACAGTGAAAAGCAGGAATACTGAACGAATATTTCTGCTCAGTATTCACAAAGAGGAGGAAGTGCCTAATCCAATTAACAGAAGCACTCTTGATAGGGGGTCGATCCAGTCCTTTCACAGAAGAAAGGGTTCTGCAAGAACTCCTTAAACTGAAGGTGAACAAAGCAATGGGTCCTGATGGAATTCACCCCAGAATTCTAAAAGAATTAAGGAAGGAGCTAGTGAAACCACTGGCTACTCTTTTTAATAAATCATGGAAGGATGGTGTGGTACCCGAGGACTGGAGGAAGGCGGATGTGATTCCCCTTCACAAAAGTGGGACCAAGACAGAGGCAGGAAACTACAGACCTGTCAGTCTGACCTCTGTTGTAGGGAAAGTGATGGAGTCACTTCTGAAGGAAAGAATAGTTGAGTACCTAGAGGTCAGTGGAGCACAGGATCCAAGGCAGCATGGGTTCACAGTGGGAAGGTCATGTCAGATGAATCTAATAGATTTCTTTCACTGGGTGACCAAAGTAGTAGACCAGGGAGGGGCTGTGGACATGGCCTACCTAGACTTTAGCAAGGCATTTGACACAGTCCCACACAAAAGATTATTAGTCAAATTAACCAGCCTGGGAGTGGGTCCCAGGTGGTAGCCTGGGTAAAACATTGGCTGGACAACAGGACACAGAAGGTAATTGTAAATGGAGTCCACTCTGAAGAAAGGGCGGTTACTAGTGGGGTATCGCAGGGTTCAGTATTGGGTCCAGTCCTTTTTAATGTCTTCATCAGTGACATTGCAGAGGGACTGGAAGGAAAAGTATGCCTTTTTGCAGATGACACAAAGATCTGCAACAGGGTTGATACACAAGGAGGCGTGGAAAGGATGAAAAGGGACTTGGCAAGGTTGGAGTAATGGTCAGACGATGGCAGCTAGGATTCAATGCAAAAAAGTGCAAAATAATGCACCTGGGAAACAAGAACCCAGGGAAGAATACACAATGGGTGGGGAGGTAGTAACAACAACAAAACAGAAAAGAGACTTGGGGGTAATCATATCAGATGACCTTAAGGTTAGCAAGCAATGTGAGAAGGCAGTAGGGAGGGCCGGGGGTATACTGGGATGTATAGGGAGAGGTATCAGCAGCAGAAAACAAGAAGTTGTTATCCCTCTGTACAGACAGTTGGTGAGACCCCATCTGGAATACTGTGTCCAGTTCTGGAGACCCCATCTCCACAAGGACATAGACAGGATAGAGGCAGTCCAGAGGAGGCAACTAAAATGGTGCAGGGTCTGCAAGAGAAGCCATATGAGGAGAGACTAAAGGAGCTTAACATGTATACCCTTGAGGAAAGAAGGGAGAGGGGGGACATGATAGAAACTTTCAAGTACCTCAAGGGAATCAACAAAGTCCAAGAGGGTAGCATCTTTCAGAAAAAGAGACTTGCAAGAACAAGGCAACACATTTTAAAGATAGAAGGAGGGCGGTTCAGGGGCAAAGTGAGGAAGTATTATTTCACAGAGAGGGTAGTGGATGCATGGACAGCCTTCCTGAGGAAGTTGTGGGGTCTAAAGCTGTGGGAGAATTCAAGAATGCATGGGACAGACATAAGGCAATTCTTGTGGGGGGCAGGAAGATATAGGCTGTTGGTTAACTAGGATCTGCGGCCTATCCTGTAGGTAGGGAAATGGGCAGACTAGATGGGCCTAGCGGTCCTTATCTGCCGTCAAAGTCTATGTTTCTATGTTTCTATGTAATGTACACCTTATTACCAGTGCACTATACTTGGACCCTCACCACTCCTCCCTCAGCCATCATTATCAGCTGTCCTCTTATTTTGCCTGTTATTTTCCGTTTTTTAGTTGCCCTCTCACCCCACAGAAACTTTCATGCACTTCCTTCTTCTCCTTACTGCAAACCCATTCTAACACCCCTGTTACATCATGAGTGGCTGACTCACTTTAGTTTCTTGAAGCTGTTTGACTTCAGTTTTAGCTTTTATATAAAAGCAAATGAGGTTCACAACTACAACTTCAAAACTGTATTTGAAAAGCAAGTTAGACATGATGCTTACTTTTACTGTAAGAAAGTAAGTCCCAGAAACACCTACCTGCAAGAATAGTATAGTGTAACACCTTTTATCATTAACTGGAAATTCTTCATGTTTCTGGTGCTGGCCTGCAACTACACAAGAATATTTATATTCAGAGAAGCACAGTTTGTCCATACAAACTGGGTGGCCACATTCTCACATCACTTTTTGCTCATTATTGTATACCTTGACCTCATGTTGGCTTCCCCCTTTCTTCAGTAAAAATATGGAATTTTTGGGGGGCTCCCCTTCAACTAGCTTCTTTTCTTGCCAACTCCCCAGCCCCATGACCTGGTTTCTCATATTTTACAGCCTCTGTTTCCCCCATAGCTTAACCCCGTGACAGGGTGGTGGAGAACTGTCTTGCCACACATTCACAGGATTCAGAGAGGGGCTATGCCTAGGTTACAGGTGTGGGACCTGTGAGGGATTGGGAATCATTCTGCCAGCTAGGATACTTTTCCATTTTTTCATCCCCCTGTAGGAGCACGTTTTGTGATGCTGTCAGTGACATCACTGCACATGCTGCCACGTGCAATACATCAATGGCTGCCACTCCTCTGTCCCCTGAATCAGCAGTCTCAAGCATCCTGTACTCAGCTACTGGTAGAGGCCAGGCTCATTCTGGGTGCTGCATCCCTTCCCTCCTCAGAGGAGAGCAATACATTGAATGTTTAACTGTTCTCCCCCTAGCTGACCATCCAATATCTTAAACAGTCTCCTGAACTCAGGTCATCAATGCCACATGCATTTACATTGCTGCTGTGCTGGTGAGCCATTTAAAAAATGTTTCATGTGTCTCATCCACAGACCAATCTGCTCTGTGTCAAATAAATTTTTCTCTATGTATCAAACATCACAAGAGTGCATACAGGCAATGAAGTCATGGATCATGATGGTCAGCACTAAAATCAGGCTGGTTTTCCACCGTTCTTAACTTAGCTTCAGGGATCTATTCCCTAAAGCAGACCCATGAGGGTTGAAATTGGTTAGCTTTTTGTTCAGGCCATCATGCCCAGTAGCTCCATCATCTGTATGCAGTCTTGAGACATTTACTGGACAGAGCTATAATGTGGTGCTGACTGAAGAGAGAAGAAATACCATATGTGGCGTTAGTGTATACTACAGTAAGAAGAAGAAAAAAAAGAGATGTCGAAGTGTGGCCACTCCATCTGACAAGACTAACTGTGCATTGGAACACATTTATTGCAGTTTGGTTCAATAAGATTTCTTCAGACTGATCAAAAATGTCCTCGAGGAGTATCCTTTTGCAGCTGCCATAGAAAAAAAGCAGTAAGTGATTAAAGATTTGCAGCTGAAATTTATTTTTATGTAAATTTAGCAAAAAAGTCATTTGATGTCTGTTCCATTCCCTTGCAAGAAAATATTAGATTTTTTTATTAAACATAACAGAAAACATTTCACATAGTCATTTTATTTCCGAAGCTTGAGGCACCTTGTCAAAGTACTAAGGAATATGAAAACTTCATAAAAGATTCTAAGGTGTCTTAGTGCCATATGTTTATTGCTATATACATTTATTTATATACATGACATTCAGCTTGTATTTTAAACTTTATTATGCAAAGCATAACTACTTTCTTGGATAGCTGTTGCATTGGAACATAGGTAGGGATGTAAGTTTGTCATGGCAGTCATACACGTCATTGATTCCATGATGCTTGATCTTTATTCAGGACTTCCATGACTTTCAGTAGTGCCATCAGAATGTAGCAATGATGACAGTGCCACAACATTTACTGTTTACTAATGATTTCTTGAACAAACAATGAGTCATTAAAACTTCATCCATGACAAATTTAAATCCCTAAACATAGGAAATGCTAGACAAAATGAAAGGTGGCTGGCACCTAGTGTTTTGTCCGAGTGAGAGTTGATCCAGACTTCAGCATTTCCACAGACTTTGCTGTGTGCCTGAAAGCTGTGCCCTTAACACCTTTTCATTGCAAGCTGCAGAGGGAGTGCATCTGGACTGCACACATTGAAGTCTACACTTCTCTGTGTGAGTGACTGAGCAAAAGGACAGCTGGATTATTTACATGAACTGCCTAAAGTGACTTTATAGCCATACAGCAGTGTACATCTTTTACTGTGGGGATAAAGCTGTTTTTTTTTGACTGAAACTTGTTTTCCCACTGTATGAGGGGGCTCGGTGGTGGCCAATCAAACAAGCAGGTTTGCCTCAGTGGAGGAGTGTTGGCCCTTTAAATATTAGAGCCACACTCCTATGTGAGTGCTGAGTGTGAGAATGACTCCCTAGAGGAAACTGAACAGTGTTATGCATCTGGGGTAAGCTGAGATTTGATACATATAAATAATTGCATTTTTTTAGTCAATCATGGGTATGTGTTTTTATACTATCTGTTTGATTTTATTATTAGGTGATATACTGTGGCAGGTGGAAACTACACGCACATTGGGGATGTTGAACTGAATGGACTGGTGATAGGAGAGTCAGTTTCCATCACAGATAGCAGTGTATATATGATTAATGAACAAATGCATTTTTTGACAATAGGGCTTGCCACTAAAAGGCAAGCCAGGTTGTCTAATGATCCCTTCCAGGAAGAGGTACAGGAGGGGAAGGGGGGACTGATGGAATAGAGGGGGGTGGGGCCTGCTTACATTACCAGGAAGGTAAGGTGTAAAATGACAAGGGCATGCCAGACCCCCAGGGATTGGCTAGGGGGCGGAGTCCAAAGGGGGTTCCTGACCAGGAGCCTATAGGGATTTAGTAGGTCAGGACTCAGGCAGGGTGACCTCTTTTGCTGGGAATTTTCTTGCACAGAACTCAGCACATTGTTGGCAAGCAGTAGGTAAGTCATAGAGAACTACTAGGCCTCTAAGCCATGTGGCTGGGCCCAGAGCAGTTTTTGTGTGTTTTTTGCCTCTAATTGCTTACATTTAATAGCAGCATTAGAACAAGATGATGTTAAACCTGTACTTGGAATGCTCTTTAATGTAGTTTGCAGTAGGGTGGCGGTGAGCCTGAATGGGAGCTCAAAGGTTTTTTTTGTGCTTTGGAGCAAGGTGTTTGGCATTGAGAAGTAGATCTGGAGTCTGAAAGAAACAAAGGGTACAGAAACACGGGTTGTTTGGGTTGTTTGTTCCACGTGTATAACCTTTAGCTGGAAGAAAGCTGTGATTATTTGTGGTTCAGCTGTGTAAGAATTTCGTCTAAGAAGGTTGTGGGTTTAATCCTTGTGGGGGGTTCCTTACAGAAAGGTCATTCTGAGGTATTTGCAGTGAAGGATTGTTTGGGTTTCTCCTTTCACTGGACATGCTGAGCTGTTTCAGATCTGAGAAAAAAAATAATTTTAAAGCAGAGAGAAGCAAGAAATGGCCACAAGAAGGCAGGATCTTTGGGGCATTTGTGTTTTCAGTCACTGGGCATGACAGGGTTCATCATTTTCAGTGGGGCAAGCAGGCAAGGACCTGCTTTCAGGGGGTAGTGCTTGGAAGCTTCATGGTAGTAGCGAATGCATGGTGGTGCTTTTAAGCTGCAGGGAGGACCAGGTGGCCGACACAAAAGAAGCATGCTTTTCATTGTAATTAAAGGGTTTTTCATCTGTTGGCTAAAAACTGTGGTTTTGTGGTAGAGTGCAAGGGGAGTGGTGCTTCCCAGGGCATTTATGTGGTGATGCACCGAGGGCAGGCATTATGATGCATGTTCAGTGGGTTGTTGATTGGTGGTGTGCAGGCTGATTTGGTGGACAAGTCTTATGAGGGCCTGCTCAGCCTGATTCAGTAGCGTGCGTGCCCACAGGCCATGTGGTCCATGGTAACCAGGCAGAGGATGGATGGGGGTTTTCTTCTTGCCCTGCTTAGGTGGGGGCATGGGGAGAGAGCTTGGCTGCAACTGTTGGGAGTGAGGGGAAGCCAGCAGATGAGGGAGGAAGATTGCTCCATTGTGTCTGGGTTACCATGAGCCTCCTGGCACCTTGAGGGGCCCTTTTTTCTCTGTGTAAAGCCAAGGATGCAAGTCAGAAGAGCAGCATTTGCTGTGAGGGGGTTGTTAGATAAGGCAATTGCAGCCACATTAAGTGTGTGAAAGGGTGAAGATTAATGGTGCAGCCAAGGTTCGGGTGCCAGTGGACAGCTGTCTTGTTACTGTGACCTGCTGGCAGTGTAAAAGTTGGGCCTGCAGGAGCAGGCCAGTGTGAGGGGAGTGTGCCCCTTGCAGGCATATGGTGCAGCACTTGGCGCAAGTGGATTGGGTTACTACATTAGTGTTTTTTTTGTTTTTTTTTTAACAGAGAGGGCATGGACAACCCCAGCCCTTTTTAGACAAACGTGGTTGTTTTTGTGTTGGTATGGTGCTGTTGTGTGGATATGTTGGGGGGTGAGCACATGCAAGTGGATCCGGGTCCTAACTGGGCAGGCCCAGAGTAAAGGTGCAAAGAGGGGTGTACCTCATGGGGAGGGGCATTGCACATGACACAGGAGTAGGTCCACAAGGCCAGGAGTGGAGACATGCAGCAGGTATGGAACAATGGGATGTTGTATTTGGCACTAAAAGCCATCCATTTGATCTGAGGAACAAAAAGGAGAGTTTTTGTGAGAATGCAGCAGAAGGGTCGGGGGAAGCGGCCATGGGGCAGCCACCATTCTGATTTAGGCCATGTGGCAGTGCCATTTTGAACAGATAGTGTGGCAGCCATCATTTATATATGGATACATACTGTATATCTGTAATAAAACAACATAATAGGAAGGGGTCTTTGATTCCCCTTGAGGGAGGCATGGTGACATAGGAGGGCTAAAGAATAGATCAGCACACTATTGAATAAAGGCAAGAAATATGTTAAAAGAAAAAAGAAAAATGAAAACAAAAAAAGAACACAAGGGGGTATGCTGCAATGCTTTCATGATGCCAGACAATGGTCACAGGGAGGGATCATTTTTGGTGGGTCGAGCACAGGGCTGTGTGGTGGCCACTAATTTTGACAAAGGCCACATGGCATTGGCCATTTCTGGATGGGAGGGTTTAATGAGAATGCTGCAATAAGGACGAGCCAGCACGGGGTTACCAGAACTGCTTTGTTTGTGAAATAATGCTGAGGTATGGGCCAGCTATTGTAAGGATATAATCACCCGCAACATTAGAGGAATCCTAGGAAGGGATTTCTCAGCAGGTGATTACAAGGCTTCTCCTACTGAAACAGTATATAACATGTTTTTGCATTTCCCGCACCTAACAGGTATTGTTGTGATGATCACTTCTTTTGAGGATGGATGGTAGCTATGTAACTCTGTTGTAGAAGGGGATGAGTTAAACAATTTGGCTGCCAAAGCTATTAGAGGCAGACAGCCATTGTTAATAATTTGCATATTCTTTTATAATGAGAGGGACTTCCATGAGAGTAGGGTAGTACAAAAAAAAGGAAGGTAAATATATATGATTAGTCATTAGGCTATACCATCTGAATTTTGGAAATGAAACAGCCTGTATGTATCTAACGTATACTTGTCAGACATTGGATTAACAATTATAGCTTAGATGATGTAGGTATTAATGTAGCTTGGGAAATACCCAGAGCTAAAGTGGACAGAGGGAACTACCTGTTCTCTCCAGCAAGAGGGCTTACCTTTGAAAGTGTTCTGGATAGCTTTCTCTGGTAAAACATAAGTGAGTTAACCTTTCTTCTGAAGTCTGTTCAAGCAAAACCAAGGGGTGAGTCATAAAGAAATTTACTGTTATGGTGGGTGGCAGACTGCTTAATCTTCAGACAGCCTTGTTAATATCAGATGTTTGTGAGAATTTTAAATTGAGGTTGATTTAATTAGGTAAATCTGATATATCTAGGAGAATTTTAACTGAAAGTCTGATGTATTCATGTGATTTGTTGAATATATTTTGATGGAAAGCACCTTGATGTTTTAAATTGTGCTATATAAATAAAAAGATTATTAATATTATGATAATTATTATTATTAATTTCAGCCTATTCAAGGTAGCTGGTGGAGAATTGGGTAAAAACCAAGGTTGCATGTTGGTTGAATAGCTGGGATTTCCCAGTTGTACATAGAGGACCAGGACTAAACCTAGGGGCCATAAATGGACTAACATACTAACATACTATTTGCCAGCAGATTAGGCCTTACGGTCTATCGAGTCTGCTCGAACCTAGATCCTTAGTTGGGTGCCGAGACCCTCCCATCCCTTGTTCTCTAGAAACCCCTATCATCCATCCCCACCCCCCCGGGACAGGCCATCATCTGATACATCCACTTTCTGTGTCTGTCCCACCGTCTCTTGAAGCCCTCCACTGTGGATCTCTGAACCAGCTCACCAGGCAGTGCATTCCAAGGGTCCACCACCCTCTCGGTGAAAAACCTCCTCCTCTTTTCCCCCCTCACCCTTCCACCTTCCAACTTCAAACCATGCCCTCTGGTGATACCTCCCTGCTTTAGTCTAAAGATCCCCTCCATGTTTACCCTATTTATTCCCTTGAGGTACTTGAAGACCTCAATCATGTCCCCCCTGTCTCTCCTCTCTTCCAATGAAAACAGGCAGAGCTCCTCAAGTCTGTCCTCATAAGTCAAATCCCCTAGCCCTCGTATCATCTTTGTTGCCCTCCTCTGTACCCTCTCCAGGAGCTGTATGTCCCTCTTCAAATGTGGTCTCCAGTACTGTACACAGTACTCAAGGTGTGGTCTAACCAGTCCATTGTACAGCGGCAGAATCACTTCCCTTCTCCTAGAGGTGATCCCCCTTACGATGCATCCCAACATCCTGTTTGCCTTGCTAGCTGCTCTCCTGCACTGCTCAGAGTTATTCATACATGTATCCACCATGACCCTAGGTCTTTTTCCCTATTGAGGCCTCCAGCGCCTCCTCCCAGGGTATACCTGTGTTTAGAGTTTCCCGACCAAGATGCAACACCTTGCACTTGGTGATATTGAAATTAATTTCCATGTGTGAGCCCAGCTTTCCAGGGTGTCCAGGTCCCTTGCAGGGCCACCCTCCCTCTTCTCCCTCAACTACTGCTCCCATCTTGGAGTCATCCACGAAGAGACTCATTTCACACCCTATACCCTCCTGATGTCCGATATGTATGCATTAAACAGGATCGACCCAGGACCGAGCCCTGTGGTACCCCACTACCAACCTCTCTAGGGTCTCGAGCTCCCCACAGACCACTACTCTGAGTGCATCCAGCTAGCCAGTTTTCAATCCATCTGACCATCAAAGGGCCTACTCCTAACCCCATCAGTTTTTCCACCAGACCATTGTGGGGGACAGAGTCAAATGCCTTGCTGAAGTCCAAGAATAATACATCCACAGGCTTACCCCTGTCCAGTTCTGATGTTACCCATTCATAGAACTCCACAAGGTTGGTTTGACATGATCTACCTGGCACAAACCCATGTTGCCGACTATCCAGACCTCCCACCTCCTCCAAGTACACCCCCAATCGTTCCTTTAGTATACTCTCCATTAATTTTCCCACCACCAAGGTCAAACTGATGGGTCTATAATTACCTGGTACTTCCCTCGACCCCCCTTTATGGATTGGTACCACATGTGCCTCTCGCCAATCCCTAGGTACCCTCCCTGTCAAGGCCTACTAACTGCTTCTGTTTTCTCCACTATCCATGTACTCAATATTCCCCCATCCTCTGCGTGCTGAGGATCTGTGGTCAGTTGAGTTTTAGCTCAAAGGTGGTAATTCCAATTGAAATAAATAAATAAATAAATAAATTAATTAATTAAAATAAATAAAATAAAAAGTGACAATGTCAGTATTACATTTTACTTCTGTTGCAGTAAGCAGCAATCTGAGATTATAGCTATCGTAAGGGTCAGAAGGTAGTCAGGCTTGCCAGTGGCATGGTACCACTACAGCGGCCGGGTAAATCAACAAGACCAACATCAGGAAGGGTGTGAGGGCTAACCTGACAGTTTGGGTTTGCTCCAGCATAGGTTCTGGGCAGTCCAGTAATTCAGAGATCACTTGCTGGCGCTTTGGCTGGCATAGGATTTATCCCCCGCCTGGAAGGTTGGCGCCCAGGTTGATCATTTTGAGAAGTGTTGGGAGGATGTTGCAGCAAGTTAAAATTACAGTTGGGGGGTCTAAGCCAAGTCAGGTACTAGGTAGCTAGGGAGAGCAATAGTTTCATAAGAGGATTGGTTTAACATGAGCAAAACAGAGAGGATCACTTTAGGGGCTCAGGGCCAGCTGGGCCAACTGTAGAGGGTGAGGAAGGATGCCATGAGTCCAGCAGCATTATGGACCAGAGGAGATTGGTATCCAGCATAGAGCATCTCCAACCCCAATCTTTGGGGTGCCAGCCCCAACAATATAGGAATGTTTCAGTGACCTGGCTACAGTCCCATGGTACGGCATCAGTTCCAGTGCTACTGGAGTTGCTGGTCACGTCGAGGCCTGTGATCTGACTTTTAGCAGCCAATCTACCAGACAAAGGAGGATATGTATCCCCTCTATTCCTAGGTTGGGGGTTCTAAAGTGATGAGGTAATGGTGAAGGCCCTGTGGGGCTGAGGTAAACTGAAGGAAAGACATGGATGTGGGACAGGTAGGACAGAATGCAATGCCTTTGATCTGTTGGTTGCAGGATTGTAGGAGAGGCCGAAGTACTCATCCTGAAGATGTGGGAGGCTGGGGAATTTTAACTCCTAACTGTGGGATCACAGCAATTTCAATGACAGCATCTTGAGGGTGCTGGTGGGGTTACAAATTCTAAATTGAGAAGATGCTTAATAACTTGAAAAGGATGGTTATGGGAGGCTGGAGGGGCACAACCAGGGCACTATACCAGGGTTCCTGGTCAACCAAAATGTTGAGGGCCTATGAAGCAGGGTGAGTGAGATATCAGGAATTCAAGGGGAAGCATGGGTGGGGCAGAGGTGAACTGGCCCGGGATGAGCAGGTAAAGAAGTTTATAGTAGAGAAGTCAGAAGAAGGGCTGGCCCATGCCACAGTAGTGGTACATCTGTCTGGCAACAGTTGAGTATGACAGGACAGGGGTTGGCCCAAAATAGTGGCCAGCAAGGCAGTAAAAAGAATGGTTGCAGGCAGGTGGAGGGGACAGATTGCCAGGACAGATGAGAGGCATCCCATCAGAGGGCAGTTGCTGGAAAAGTACTAGGGCTGACAGAGCAGAGGTGCACCTCAGACCAGTGGGAGGTCCTGTTCAGGGCCGTCTTTGCTGTCATGGTGGCAGGGGCCTTCCAAGTGGAGGAAGTGGTGGCCCCAAGGAAAACAGCTGCTGTACAAGCTTTGTGGCACAAGGATGTCTAGTGGGGGACATTAAGAGTGGTCACTGACCTGGCAAGGTCCAAGACAGACCGAAGGAAGAGGAGGACCAAAGTGTCATTGGTAAGGCAGCCACAGTCCACCAACTGCACAGTGGGGGCTCTGGATGCATATGTGAGCACCAGAGGGAGAGCTGGGGGGGGTCTTTTGCCAGCAGGGGGACAGCTCCTTGGTCACCAGTTTTCAGGTGGGTGCAGTACTCAAGAGGGCCTTGGTTTTCATTGTGGAAGACCCAAATGAATTTGCCACACATTCCTTTAGGAGTAGTGCAGCCATGGAGGCAGCAGAAAAAGGGTCTGCAGTGCAAGAGGTAAAGAAGGTTGGGTGTTTGGAAGTCCAGCCTGCTACAAAAGGTATGTCAAGTTTTATAACAGTGACTCAAGCCACAGAGACAGCAGAAAAGGGGCTACAATGGAACAGGTAAAGAAGGTTGGGTGCTGGAAGTTCAGGTGCTACAAGAAGTATGTCAGGGTTTATAACAGCGACTCAACCCACAGAGGCAGCAGGACTGCAGTGGAAGAGGTAAAGAAGGTTGGACACTGGAAGTCCAGCTGCTACAAGAGGTATATCAGGGTTTTTATCTTGTCTCCATGACAGGTTCCAAGAGAAAAGTTTGGATAGTGGGGCACTCCATCTAGGCAAGGGGTCAAAATGTCACATGGCTGAATGCCGTGTGACTTAATCGTGTTGCACTATTTATTTCTTTTGATCTGAGGGGGCTGCACCCCCCACCACCATTATGGTGGGGCTGTGCCCCTAGCCCCCTACTTAGGACTCTAACTCTAGGGGGGGTCCAACATGGAGAGTACACAGTTCCAGGATTCGTGCATAATGCCATAACCTATTAAGTGTACAACATTATGACCTGGTATGCTTCATCTATTGGGCAAAAAGGTGGGTGGCCACCACTTCTAGAGTAGCAGAGTTGTGATATAATATTGAGCACACCAGGATGCTATGGAAGGGCATTAGGGGTATGAGGTGGGCACAGCTTCTGCCACTATTGGGTGAGCTAAGGGTGCAGTGGAGCATGCCAGACTACATTATCATACACTTGGGGGGCAATGACTTGGGGGGTCTGCCATGTGGGAACTGGGGCAGAACATCCTGGAGGACTTGGAAAAGATTAAGGGTGGTGGCCGAGGGTGACATTTGACTGGTCCAATATCACCTCCTGGCATGATGAAGGGGGATCAAGGACATCTGGCTGATTAAGAAGGTCAGAAAATGGCTGAATAGGAGGGTAGCAAAGGCAATATTTGAAATGGGGGAAAATTTCAAAAAGAAAAGCTGAGAAGCAACCTCTGTAACTGATGCACCCAAATGAGCAGCCAGCTCATAAAAATTAATGAAAGTCAGATGAAAAGAGTGCACTCCACACCAAAAAGAAAGCTCAGAGTATCCAGAGTTATAAATCCAACTGGATATTTATTCCAACTCTTGAGCTAACACCAAACACAGCATATGCCTGCTACCACCCTTAAATGGGGGGCATGCACCTGCAACACAAGGACAGTTCCTTTGACCAGGTTGAGGTTTACAGATCTGATGGGGTGCATTTGTTGGAATTTGGCATGTACCTACTCCTTAGGTCAATTGGGGAGCTAGTGGGTGAAATAGCCAAAAGGTTTGTGATACTAGCCCTGTAGGGAGCCTCCATCTATCATGCAAGCTGGAGGAGGGCAGTGGAAGAATGAAAAAAGGGGGAGCGGGAGAGGAAGGAAGGGGGGAGGGGTAGGATACATGGGCTGTGGGACAAGGAACCCAGATGTGGTGGTAAAGCAGGGAAGGGGATAGGGCCAGGCACCAGATTCAGAAGAGTCCGGGCCTGGAGGGCAAAAGTCCAGGTAGGTGGAATCAGCCTGGTTCTGGTGTGGAGGATGGGGCCAGATTCACAGTGTCTGGGCCCTGAAAGACAAGATGGAAGAACAACCAGAAGAAGGACAGAGGCCGGAACCAGGAAGCTTTGAAAGAAATTTTGGTGTGGAATTGAACTGTGAATTCAAAATCTGTGGTTGTAAGCATATTATTTGTGCCATAAATAAATTTGCCAATGACCAGCCAACAAGTTAAACTGCTGTAGCATCTATCATTCCTGGGGGGGGGATTCAAGGGACAATAGTTTAGCCCATTCTCAAATTGGTAGTCTGTTCGACCTGGTAACACTAATTCAAAGTTATATCAAAATGGGAACAGGACGGTGTTTGGGGCACATTTCTGTGTCACTACAGATCTTCTTCAAATGTGTTACATTTTGTAAAGTATCCATCATCTAGGATATGCATTTTATTGGGTTTACTTCTAAGTTGAGATGTTTCACCAAACCCTGGGCCCTGGTATATTAATTTTAACAATAAGAAAGGCATTTCATTCTTTCATGGAAATGTGAGAAGCATTCTACCAAAGTTAGATATGATAAAGGATTTTGTGGGGAAAAGTAATCCAGATTTCATATTGTTCTCAGACACATGATTGTGTGCACAAACAGATGATGCTTTTTTAGATTTTCCGGGGTACAGTCCGGAAAGGGCAGATAGGAATAAAAGGGGAGGTGGGTTGATTCTTTACTACTCAGATAAATTTGTTATAAAACATGTTAGGCTACAAATAGATCCCAACTGTGTGAATATTTAGCTGTTGAAGTAAAACTGCATGTGGGTAAACCCTACTGATATTTGGGGGTTATAGACCTCCTCATTTTTCAATGCATCAGCTATCAGGTATTTTCATTGCTCTTTCCCCCTCAACAGATGAGCTCTTATTATTGGGAGATTTTAATGCAGATTTGATGTGCCCACAAAAATCTAGATATTTAAAATCTGTTGCCTTGGACCTAGGATTATCATAATTAATTGCTGAACCCACTCATGTTAATATAAAAAAAAATTATGGATTCTTCTCTTCTTGATGTAATTTTAATGAATTACCTGCATTTATATTGGGAATCTGGTATCACCATGGACATGATTAGTGACCGTAATATGATTTACAGCATTAGGGGCCACAATAAAGCAAAGGGCCCAGCTAGATATATAACGTTTCAGTCATTTAAAAATTTTGATCACCTAATTTATTTGGTAGATTTAAAGGAACTAAATTGGGAACATCTGGAATTCATTCCTGACTTGGACTTAGCTTGGGATTATTTTTAAGGTGAATTCATAAAGGTCTGCAATAGTCATATGCCTATAAAGACAAAACGAGTGAAAGCACATTCTGCCCCATGTTTGTTTATTGTTTATTGTTTATTGACATCTTGGATTACATGATTCTCTTTCTTGTTGCAAAAAGCTCAAAAAGGGGAAAAATAGGGCCTGGGAAGTTGCCCAATGGACAGGTCTTGTGTCTGACTGGCAACAGTGCAGGAAATTTAGAAATAAATATGTAGCAGGAGTTAGGAACACAAAAAGAAACTACTTTAAAACACAAACAATGGAGGCAAAAGGGAATCCATCTAAGTTTTGGTCTTTAATTAAAGAACCAAATGATATTACTAAACACAAACATTCTATGCAACTGGCCTCTGGCATAATGGTGTTAATGGCCATACTTTACACCTCCCAGGTTGACTGCTTTCACAAACAAAGGGCTATATTGAAAACAAAACTTGTCTGTAACCTGGACATGCAGCTGAAACAATGAATGATATGACAAAATATGTTTCAAAAGTGTGAGAGTACTCAAAAGGGTTCAAAAATCTGACCAGCACTGAGCAAAACTGGATTACCTGATAGGGGCTTCTCCACCTCTGCCCACGTGTGGTTCCTCAACTACCTCTCAGGCACGCAGCAGTTCACTAACTTCAACCGTACTTACTCCTCCCCCTCTCCCGTCCACTGCGGGGTCCCCCAAGGCTCCGTTCTTGGTCCCACCCTCTTCTCCTTCTTCATCAACGATCTCCCATCCTCCGCCATCCATGGGCATGCCACTCTCTACGTGGATGACCTGGTCCTTCTGACCAGTGCTCGTGACATTGCCACTATTAATGCCCAGCTTAACGCCGACTTTCATCGCATCCAATCCTGGCTAGTAGATCACAGGATCACCATCAACCTCAAAAAAACCCAAGCCATGCTGTTCAGCTCACGGCACAAGCTAAAGTCCTGCCCCTCCCCCCTCCAGATACCGGACAGCGATGGCTCCCCCATACAGACCGCAACCTCATTCAAATACCTGGGCGTCACTCTAGACCCACAGCATGATCTTGCCCAGCATATTCAGAATGTCTGCAGGACCACAAATGTTAAACTCGGCCTTGTCTACAAGGCAAAAAACTGCCTTACCCCTGCAGCTCGCTTGGCGCTAGCCAGAGGGGTGCTCCTCCCTACTCTCTGCTACGGGCTGGTTACCTTCACTCCTATGCCCCCTTCTAGCCTCCAGAAATGGGACACAGCTTATAATAACATCTGTCGCTTTGCCCTTTCTGCTCCGCCCCTGACTCACCGGTACGACCTCTACTCCCGACTTGAGTGGCTCCCTACTGAACGACATCGCACCTTCATGCTTGGTAATTTCCTTGACAACATTATAAGGTCAGCCACACACCCCTCCCTCGCCCCTTCCGTTAACCCTGGCCCCCCTCCTATCAGCTCAGATCAAGAGAGGCCCTTGATCGGCTCGTTCCTAGAACTCACTCCCTCATGGGGGACTGGGCCTTCTCCTCATTTGCCCCCAAACTCTGGAACTCATTCCCAATCCTTACCCTGTCCACCTCCTCTCATTCCTGCTTCAAAACCTCACTCTGGCACTACCTGAAACCCTCCTCTGCCTGTCCCTGTACCTCCTAGCTCTACCCCTCCTACTCGAGTCTCTTGAGCACCCTGGGCCTCCCTGCTCTGTACCCCTTCATACTTGACAACACTTACTGTCCTGACTCACCACCTCCACCCCTCTCTCCTCCCTCCCAACTTGGCCTCTCCCCTCCCACCCACACCCTCACCCCCCCGTCCTTCTTCCCCATCCAATGCACTTACTTCTACTAGCACCCATTAACCTCACAAAGTGTACCGAATACATCTTGTTTTTACCTTTAAATTCTCTTAGCCTTACTCCCCAATTGTGTGTACCTGTGTCTCCCAACCTTAAGCTCTAATGATGCATTGCTTCCTTTTTCTTTTCAGGTAATGTTCGTTGTTTTTTCTTGATTACCTTACATGTACTTTACTGCTTGCTTATTCTGTCAATCACGTTGTTTGCCTCTATTGTATGAAACTGACTCAGGTTTACCACCAACTGTATGTAACTGTTTCCTGTATGCCTCCACCACTGTAACCCTCCCGGGTTGCACCTGAAAATAGGCGCTTGGTGTCTAGTGTGCCCTACCCAGTTAACAAAAGCAAATAAATAAATAAATAAAACCTGATCACCAGGCAAAAAAACCTGACAGGTGGCAATCCTAACTGGGAGTTAGGCCCCACTCCTGTGGCCCCACCCTGAGGGGCAAGCCAGGACTAAAGAGAGTGTACTCCTTGGGGAGGGGGTGCCTGCCTGGCTGCCCTGCCCAAGGTGGTGAGCCTGGGCATGAAGGGTGGTGAGCAGGGTGGATGGCCAGAACCTCCAACATGGAAGGAGAGAGACCGGAGGGGGGAAAAAAGTACCTTTGCATGGCACATCTAACTTTTCCCATAGGAAATAATTAAAATTTTTAAACTTTAATAATTTTTGAATGGATTAATATGTTCTCACCAAACCTTCAAAAGGCACGTCTGTGACTCAAACTCTATATATCCTATTAATTTTAGACCAAATTCCCAAGTTACTTCTGAGAAGCAGTACAACAAACAATTTGTACAAAAATCGTAATTTTCACATTTTTTGACAGTCCACATCTCCACAACTGCATAACCGACCAAAGCAAATCTTGCCACATCAAGAGATATTTCATCCTCGATGATGCTTGCAAACATTAATGGGAATCAGTCAAATGGTTGCAAAGTTATTAACTTGCAAAATTTGGGGTTTAACATAGAAGTGACCATTGAACCCTGACTATAGTGTCACTACTGTACCACTATAAAAATATTATAGTGGAAAGATAGTGCCACTATAGTTACGGTTGAGTAACCTGTTTAATATTAAACCTAAAATGCTGAACTTTAATATCTTTGCCTTCCTTTGACAAAATAAGCAGAAATTTTCTATTTGTGGTCTAGCAGGCAAGGTCTTGATGTGTATAATTTTTATTGATGGCAGTTTGTGTGGTTTTAGAATACAGCAGTGTCATTTCTAGAAAAAAAACTACATGTTTTCTATACTTAACATTGTTATTTTTTTTGCTGTCATCTACAGCCTATATGGAAATGAATTTTTGCCCCAAACTTGCAGGGTACATGTGTCATACCCCAAGGTAATGCCTTTGACAGGTACAGGTAAAAAATATGAAGGAGTTCCAGAGTTATAAGGCTTTAAATTTTAGTGTGTTCATAACTTTTTTTTCTGTGTTGCACTTTTTTTGCTATTGCATCATCAAAAAAGGTATTACAGCATCAAAAAAGGTGTCATTACTTTATTTATGGTGTCAGGTAGAATACATAATGTTGTGCCACTAAATGAATTTGTGACACTACTTTTCCAGATATGTCTCTTTCTTTGTCACTTCATTGCAAACAATTGGTTTGCACTTATGGGCTGAGATTTGCAGGGTACAAAGGGCTTGTCTCACAGATGTGCTTTTTTTCTGGTTTGCTGAGAATATTTTTGTCTGTTGCATAGTTATAAGATTTTGAAGCTTGTGATTTCCCATAAGATAACATTGCAATTGTCGGGTTATCTTTCGGAAGCTATATCTCAACAATGCTTAGAGATATGGACTCGCTGTGATGGATAGCGTGTACTTAGCTGTTATGCATGTTTCCAGGCCTTGTTTCCAGGTATGGGGAAATATTTCTGAATGGGCCTACAGTGACTGTGATATTGTGAGATGCATTCACAATGTGACATCTGTACCAGTTTGACGACACAACAATGAGGGACACTTACAATATGCATGCATTGGAGCACATGGGCACATATCATTATGGACTGATGACACCGCAAGGCCCCAAGGACCCTTTAGTCCCATAGGGAAATGACGGTTCATTATAATCTCTCTAAACCTATGGATATATGGGAGCACAGGGCTCAGAGGGCCCTGCATTCCCTAAGACAAACTAGGGATAATTACAATATGCGTGCATGAGAGCACAGGGCTGGCAGAGCCCAGTGCTCCCACATGCATAATGTTTTTTTTATATATCATGTTTTTTTTGCTATTGCAGCATCAGAAAAGGTATTGCATCATAAAAAAGGTCACACGGCATTATTGACGGTTTTACGGTAGAATAAATAGTGGTGCGACACCAAATGAATTTGTGAAACTACTTTTCCAGATATGTCTGTTTCTTTGTCACTTCACTGCAAACAAACAGTTTGCACTTATGGGCTGAAATGAACATCATTCATTATTTTAATTGTATTATTTTTATTAATTTTGTTTTGCTTCTGTGAGCCCCCCAGAGCCCCCAGGATTGGGTGTCATATAAACAACCTCTGGTCAGAGCCACAGAGGCGGCTACTGCAATAGTATTGAAGTAATTGTGCTGCACATGTTCATAACCCCCATCCCACTTTTTAGTGCACTGTCATCTTAATTTCTCTGATGACCTCCAGTGTTTGGCTCATGTTGGACTCCTGTGAGCTCATCTACAGTCTGTAATTATACTTACACTTCAGAGGAGATCTCCTGCAACACATACACTATCCTAAAACTAGTGTCTTTATTGTGCAAAGTTTAATTTTGCTTTAGCATCATAAAATCTTAAGAAATTCTGCTTTACATTCTGAGAATACAGTATATTGCCTTTTCAAAGTGGGACGTATTTGGAACAATGGAGGGAGTAAAAGATGAGCAATGGTAATGGTAAACCAGCAGTGAAATTATCAACAGTATGTAGTGTTCTTCTAATTTATATAGTATAACTTTTTTAATGTAGAGTAATACAGGATTTAACCATTTTAAAGTGTATGGTGAGAGACTGCACCTGGTGGCTGGAACAAGTTGTTTCCACCAGTAATAAAATGCATACACATTACCACAGTTTGCATTTGCAATGAGATCTTTTTTTCATAAATGCTTTTTCACACAAAATGTAGCTTTGCCAAGGTGGGCATCTATCAGACAACAGAGCCTGGGTATTAAAAGTGCCAGTCCCTTCTGACCCCATTACCAGTATCAATGTGTGCTGCAATTTTGAAATGGCAGACCTGCCATTTTTTCTTCTCACTAACTGAGATTTCCAGGCAAGTGATATGGGCTAGTCTCCACCCCACCCCTCCTCCATCTGGCATGATCATTAGTAATCAAATAAAACACCATGAGTCTGACTCACAAACAAAAATAAATGTTTCTTTAAAATGAACCAGGTAAAGTAGACTGCTCTAACATGAGAGAGCTACTCAGTCATGCCCCTAGCTTCCTCAAAGACTGGCCAACGCAGTAGCTACTGAATGCCAGCAGCGCATCTATATCTCCAGGGACTCCAACCAAAAAGCACACCACCACTCTTTGGCCTGATATTTTTTAGTCTCATCTGTTTTAAAATTGGAAACCACTCTGCTAGGTAACCCCGCTCAATGCTGCGCAGAAAACCACAAAACAACACAGAACTGCACCTGCTTTTATAGGCTTCTCTCTATGCTGCCAACTCAATGTTCAGCTCCTGCTCTTCCTTTCCTTCTCAGCAACTCTGTAGGAAGCTGCCCTACCTATCCTGAACCAGTCCTTTTTTGTTATCCTCTCTTCATATTTTCCCAGCCAAACACAGCTGCAGTACACCATGCCACACACTACACACAGGACAAATTCACTCTCTTGGACCCAAGCTGGACAAACTGTAATTGGAGTGACACCTTGAGGCAGTGCAGTACACTAATCTATTTTTTTTTTTATTTTTCATCCATTGCTGCACTTTGACAAAAATAAAATGGCGAGAAACACTGTTTAACAGCTTCAGGACCAGGATCATGAATGTGCCGTGTGTGTGTGAGTGTGCGTGTGTGTCTGTGCGGGGGGTTGTTAACCATGACATCATGAAGTAGATGGCAGTTTAAAATTCAACTCTGACCTGCTGCAAACAATAATTGAAAGGGGGTGGGGTGAACAGAACTGTAAGTACCAAGGAAGAGAAAAAAAAACTGTTATACACTGCAGTCAGATTCATGTGTGAGTTTTGCATGTAAGCATCCTATACCAATGCCCTCTACTGGCAACTGTACTAGGCAAGGAAGGAAACTGTGGCAGGCAGGGATTACTTTATCATAAAACTTTTATTTTTGTATTTTTAAAATTGTTTTTATTTATTTTGCACCTATTTTTTAAGTACTGAGAAAAAGTAAGCAGATGCCCATCTTCTAAGTGCAATAATACCCTCCAGGGTGGGCAGTATGGGCAATACCAGACCTTTCAGGGGGCTATAAGGCCCCCTGTCTGTGGGGTCAGGCTTCATTATGCCCCTGGGTGGTCTGTTATTGCCCAATATCTCCCAATCTATTGGGTGTTATTGCTTGCAAAGATGCCCACCTTGGAAGAGCTATCAGCCAGTCAGAGCCCGGAGATTTCTCAGCCCATTTTCTAATATATTACAATGCATATATACTTATCACCATGCTTTGTGCAACATGGCAAAGCAAGGTCAATTTTATTTATATAGCACCCTATCCAAGGACTCAGAGTGCTTTACATAACAACAGTAAAAAGAATATAACAACCCCATAATAAATAAATTAAATAAGATTAAAAGCTTTTTTTCAAATAGATAAGTTTTAGGAGAGGCTTTAAAGACCTCCACCAAGCTGTCAGCCTTACTATATGAAGGAAAAGTGTTCCAAAGGAGTGGCACTGCCACCCCAAAGGCTCTATCTCATGACCTTGTTAGACAAGAAGGTGAGACAACTAGTAGGTTAGCTTCAGTGGAGCCTAGTGGCAGACAGAAGAGTACAGAATCAGGAGCTCTTTAAGGTAGTCAGGACTGTGTAGAACCTTGTAGGTTAGCAAGCCTATCTAGAAGGTGGTGCATTTAGTCACAGGCAGCCAGTGCAGAGAACATAGGATAGGAGTGACATGGTCCTTCATAGAGGTGCCAGTCAAAATCCTGGCCATAGCATTCTGCACTAGCAGCAGGAGATGAATCAAACCTCCAGACAACCCCAGGTACAGGGTGTTACAGTAGTCAAGATGGCTAGTGACAAAGGGATGGATAACCATAGCCAGGTCAGTGGGGGTCAAGAATGGACAGATTCTGGTGATATTCTGGAGATGGAAAAAAATGGCCTTAATGACAGACATGACCAGTTTTTCAAGGTCAAGTTGATCATCAAGAATAACACCAAGATCCTTGACCACCCTAGTCACCAACAGGGAGTGACCATTCACCACAAAGCTTTGCAGCCTCCCATCAACAAAAATACCTCCATGACCAGGCTCAATCACCATAACCTCTGCCTTGCAAGGGCTGAGGCACAGCCAGTTAGCAAACTTCCAGTCATTAATCTCAGCTAAACTACAACTCAGCATATCTGAGAAAAAAAGATCATCTGGGGCACAAGACAGGTACAACTGGTTATCATCTGCATAGCAGTGAAACCCCAGATTGTACCATCTAATGATCTCTCCTAGTGGCAACATATACACGGAGAACAACAGTAGCTCCAAGATAGACCCCTGCATAATACCACAAGGCAGTGTGAAGGAACCTGAGGAAAAATTCTCTAGGACGATGCACTGCAATCTTCCAGTTAAGTATGAGCAAAACATATGCAATACTGTGCCAGTAGCACCTATAGAGTCCCACAGATGATCCTGTAGCACCTTCTGATCAACTGTGTCAAATGCTGATGATCAGTCCAAGAGCACCAGAATAGAACAGAGTCCTCAGTTCCTTGCCATGAAGATATCATCTGCCACCCAACCAAATCTGTCTCAAAGCTGTGCCAAGTCTGAAATCCTGACTAGAGAGGTTCATAGATGGATAATGACTCTAGGCATTCAACCAGTTGGTCAATCAATACCTTCTCCATAAACTTCCCCAAAAAGGGAAGATTAGAGACAGACCTATAGTTTGCAAGAATGTCAGGATCAAGAGATGTTTTCTTAAGGAGGGGTTTCACTTCAGCCTCTTTCAGAGACATAGGAAAAACTCCCTCTCTTAATGATCCCTTGATGATTTCAACAAACACTGTTTCCAGAGAGTCCAAGCAGCAGCAAGTTGTATGAAAGTTTTAAACAAATGTCTCTATTTTAATCTTAATTTAATTGTTGAAACACACCCTTCTTCATTTTTATGGCTTCTGGGAAGAGCTCTGCAGACATCTTGCTATCACGATAGAAAAATGGAGCTCAACATATTCTGAAAGGATTTCAGAAAACTGGAGTTTGAGCACAATCACTGCCACTGAGAGGGGGAGAGAGAGAGAGAGAGAGAGAGGCTGATTCAGTCATACATCTCTGATACATGCAGCACACTCATGCCAGCTCAAATTACACTCAGTGGATGTGCTCAGTGTAAACAGCACATGCAGCTTGTTTTAGTTTGTTTTGTCTCTGCTCCCCCTCCCACCTGCACTATTTTACCTGCTCTGCCACTGACTTCTGATATAGCTAGCATGAAGGGCAAAGAGCTGTGAGATGTACCTTTCAAGTACCACAAAAAAAAGACAAAAAGAAAGAAAAACAAAACCCTCTCTCTCTCTCTCATGTGGCATTTCAGTTATATGGAATATCCAAATAAAACAGGCATCTGTAACTATGATATCCTGCAATCAGATTTCAGAGGCTAGTAGGATATGCCTCAGATCAACACATTCCCAACAGCTATGTTTTTCTGAGCCTCTGAATAAAGGACAGTGTTGTTATCAGTTTAGGGGATCAGCAAGAGTGTGTGTTTGTGTGTGTGTGTGTGTATATGTGTCTGTGTGTGTATGTGTGTGTGTGTGCGTGTGTGCCACTCTGTTAAGCCTTTCCTGGTACAGTAATCTTTTCCTAGTCAGCTTGCAAATGGCTGCAATGCTGTTCGGTAGCAGTGTGCACTGTTCAGAACATGAAGCAGTGCATGTGTGTTAGTGTGCGTGTGTGTGTGTGTGTGTGTGTGTGTGTGTATGGCACTTCATCCTATTCCTTCTGGTCATCATTCCATAGACTAATACAATGAGTTAGTGCAAAACCCAGTGCTTATCCTAAATACAATAAAAGTTAGGGTTAGAAGTATATGTAAATAAGTGTCATATAATGTGGTGTATGTGTGTTAGTGTGTGTGTGTGTGTGTGTGCCAATGCTGTGTTTGTGTAGGCAGCGCACTGCTGTATTACAGTGTCATATATATGCATATATGTGTATACAGTATGTATTAGTCAGTGTGTGTATCACAAAAATTAGAAAGTGCACTGATGTGGCTCAGTGGTTTGTAGTTACATTGGTTTGAGAAATAAGGTAAGTGCAGTTGAAAACCCCACTGAAATACATGGAACCACACTTACCTTAATTCTCATATAGCAGTCATCAGTTCCAGCAGCAAGGCATGTCTTCCACAGGAGAGGAGATCATCACACTGGGATCTGTTCAGGTGAGTGAGGGTGTGTGGGAGGTTTGGGGATGTGTGGTGTGGTGGGTGCTCAGTGGGAAGTTGGGCTGGGGGTGAGGGGTTGCATCATTGAAGAACTGTTTTTAACAGATCAAAAAGAAAACAAGCCATTTAGGGTCCATGTTCTTGTTTTCAGACTCCAAGGGACATTGTAGGGTGGGGTGATGCAACTGGACACCAGGTCAAGCTTAACTATCAAGGGGGACAGCTATCAGAACGTGTGGGTTACTACTAGACACCAGGGATACATAAATTATTTATGGGAAGGGGAATAGGTTGGTGGGGTTGACTAGACACCAAGGAATTAAATATTATGGGAATAACAATCGGAGGGTTGGGGGCTACCACTGGATACCATGGGGGAGATAGATAGATAGATAGATAGATAGATAGATAGATAGATAGATAAGAAATAAAAAACAAACTTCAAATATTATTTTATGCTTGTTATTTATATTTCATTACTTGTTATAATTTTAATGTAAGAAAAAAACTGGTTTTACCCTGTGTTACTTCCACCCACAGAGCTGCTAATTAGAGCATTTCAGTATAGCAGACTGAAGTTTCAGTATGATCATATTTTAGTTACCATTCTGATTACACTGTTAAGTTTTTCTGTATGATTACCATTTAATAAATGTCAGATAGACTGGTGAAGCAGTGCACAAAACCTGCATTCATGTGTACAGTAGTTACACTTATAAGAACAAATTTAATAATGTCAAAAGTAGTAACAGTAGTTACACAACAGATTTGCAGTTACAGTTTGCAATATGAATTACATGTGCAATTGCCCTTGTAAGAACAAATTACATAATGCCAGAAGAGACATAGCCACAGTTGCACAACAGATGTTCTGTTACACATTTCAACAGCTATTAGACATATAGTTACACTTGTCAGAATGAACTGATTTGTGCCAAAAGGGAGACAGAAGTGGCTGCATGTCTAACTGTTACTTCATGCAGTTGTGTAAGTACACAACACGCAAATGTGAAACTGTTACAGTACACTAGTTACAGCACAGTTATAGTGTACTTACTTCATGCAAATTGTGTGTAAATACACAACATGCAAAGCTGAAACTAGTTAACAACTACATAGTAGTTACATGTAACAGCACAGTTGTTCCAGTGCAGTTAAAGTGTAGTTATACAGTAGTTACAGTGTAGTTGACACTTAAAGTGTTATTGCTAAATGTTGAAAAAATGACAAAAATAAGAAACACAGTGTTTTTTCACATGATTTTTATCCCACTGGAAATGTTCCTATCGTTGCTGCTCAATGTCACCAAAATGTATTGCCATTGATCTTTAATGGACCTGATCAACCACCCGATATGTAAAAACAAATCCCTGGTGGCTAGCGGTCCTGTGCCCCCAACCGATCACCCACTCAATATGTAAACAAAGAAAATTGCCTGGTGGCTAGTGATCCCTCCCATCACCTGATTACCCTCCTGATGTGGACATCATGCCCTGGTGTCCAGTGTAGCCCCCCCATCCCAATCCCTCATATAGTTGAAATAAACATTTCTCACTAGTGATCTGGTGAAACCCCCCATACCTATACCTGATCCCCAGTACATGCATTCAGATATTCCCTTGTGGTCTACTGCATTCCCCACACCACCACCCCTCCAGGTAGTGTCCCGCTACCCCACCATCTCAAAACTGACCAGGAAACTTGCACGCCCCTCCTATCTTCATTGCAGGTTGGCTGCTCACAGAGCTGTTAATGAATTGTTGCTTGTACAAGCACATACTCATTCATTGACAGCTCAGTGGGCAGCCAGCTGCAGTGGAGAGATGAGGGTTGTGCCAGTTGCCCACTTAGGTTCAGGATAGGGGTGG
Source organism: Neoceratodus forsteri (assembly GCA_016271365.2). Taxonomy (NCBI): domain Eukaryota; kingdom Metazoa; phylum Chordata; order Ceratodontiformes; family Ceratodontidae; genus Neoceratodus; species Neoceratodus forsteri. Next base: position 320,623,900 of record CM028134.1, read on the forward strand.
GACACTACCTGCTGGGGTGGGGGGCACTAAACCACCAGGGAATATTTGAATGCATGGACTGGGGATTGGGTTTAGGAAGGGGGGTTCACTAGATCACCAGGGAGAAATGTTTATTTAGACTATATGGGAAATAGGGATGGGGGGGTTACACTGTACACCAGAGCATGATGTCCACATTGGGTGGGTGATTGGGTGGGGAGAGAGGCTGCTAACCACCAGGGAATTTTATTTTTACATATGGTGCAGGTGATCAGGTGGGGTGGAAGCTAGCCACCAGGGACTTTTTTTTACATATGGGGTGGGTGATCAGGTGGGTGAAGGAACCACTAGCCACCAGAGATTTTTTTTTTTACATATGGTGCAGGTGACTGGGTGGGAGGAGGGAAAGCTAGCCACCAGAGATTTTTTTTTTACATATGGAGTAGGTGATTGGGTGGGAGAAGGGACAACTAGCCACCAGGGAATTTTTTTTCACATATGAGTGGGTGATCGGGAGGGGGGAGGGACCACTAGTCACCAGGGAATATATTTCTATTTTGGGCATGGCTTCGGGGGTTGGGGTCACTAGACATGTTTTTCACTGCACCTACACAGTATCTGAGCAGAACAGGGTGAATATTTGCCCAACACATTCGGAAGACTTCCGCTCCACTACAGGTGGAGGTTTGGAATTATCAGTGAAAGTTTTGAAATTTCATGGACGTTCTGCTAAGGCAGAAATCACAGCTTTTGCCCAGATCTAACATACACGTAATCCCTCCAGCACCAGAACTGGCAGTTATGATCAGCTCTTTTCAGACTCTCAGCACAGCTGATCTAGCCAGAATTATCAACCACAAATTACTTTGTGTACTGTAACAAATATTGTGACAGTTACCTATCATATAGAGTTTCATATCTGTTGAAAGATAATTTATGTTGTGCAGGAGTGATCCCCTTTGTATTTGAAGGTCAGTAGCAGGATAATTTGATATTCTTGTCAGTCAGCTGCCCCACTGTAAAAGAAATCAAATGCCAGAACAACTAGTAGTAGAAAATCAAAAACTAAAAACAGGACAAGAAAAGGAATAGGGATACAAATTGCAGTTGACATTCACTACATCGGAAATGACAGATACATACATCACTATTAAATTCTTTCAAAAGGTTGCCTTGCCAAAATCAGATGGCACATAGAAACAATTAGTATAGCAATAACGTAGCACTCAGAGTAGCAGAACTTTTAAAACAGCATTTATTTACTATATGAAAGCACCTCAGTATGTTTTCCCAGTCAGTGACAGCCTGAATATGGGCTAGTGATGTAGCACTATCAGGCAAGTCTGTTTGCAAAATGTGTGTTCTTTGAACTCTTTCCCAAATGTCACTAGCCAGAATGATTATAAGAGGCAAAAAAACCCCAATAAACAACAACAATGGATCATTAGATAATTACAGCTACAAATTGCTATAGCTATTCAGTACCTCTGAAATGGCAGTTAGGAATAGCTGATCCAGCAAAAAGCACATGATGTGCTTTCATTGTATCACTGCTGAGTTCTTTCATTTCATTCACTGTTAAATAGGATGTCATGATGTCTTTCTGTGGAAATTTCTGCTTGTCAGTTTCTGGTGCATGCATGGGCTCAAGCCTGCTGTTTGGGGTTATCTCACGCTGCTGTACAACAATATAACTCCTTGAATGATGTAGATGGTGACCACTGTAAGGCTAGTAATAGAAAAAAATAGCTGATTTGAAAGTAGCATCTTAATCAGACCTCAGAAACATCCACCCCCTCTGTCATCCCTATTGGTGTCTGCCTGTTTTGGTGTTTTCATTCAAAAGTAAAGATTAAAGTCATTGCTTTTTTATTTTGTTTGTTTTCACATTTCCACTTCTTTCCACCCCCAGTGTAATAAAAACATTAATAAAAACACTGATTAAAACAAATGTGCCTCTGTGTTTCTTACTAACTTCTCAAGCCAACTACGTTTCTGAAGTCTGATTAAGATGTTACTTTCAAATCAAGGGCCAGATATTCAAAACTTTGCCTTGGGGCAAAATTAGCACTGCTTAAATTAGCTAAATTATCCTGGAAACAATAGATCACTATATTCAAAGGTATAGCCCCGGGGCATTGAACATAGCATGAAAAGGAAGCAGTGTAAACAGGGCTGGGTGTGCACTGCAAAAATAACCTGGGAAATAAGACAGCTATCAATATAGCAACAGGGAAGGCCAAAATTCAACAGCAGCTTGGTGGACACTAAGGTGGAGGAAGGCAGAGATGCAGTATCAGGCCAATGTGAGGGCTACAAAATCCAAATGAAGCTCCATGAACAAAAAGCACAAAAAAGCAAGCAGTGCAGCTCCTCAGACAAGGTGGCAAGCCTTACAAATGCAGAGTCCAGGAAGTAGAGGAGCACAACAATGCTTTACTCACCAAATTCAAACAAAGTATAATGGAGAAAGGATTACGAACAGTCATAGCTCATTCCCAAACAGTGCAGGGACTGCCATTTATTGTAGAATTTACACAGAAAACTTCAATCGCATAATAAAAGATGGCCCTGGTGAGAACAGGAACTCTGTGAGAGCACAAAACCCCCTGAGCGCCTCGGCTCTCGCGAGTCTTCAGAGGGGGTGAAGCATCTAAACAATCAGATTCTTTTTAAGGTAATTACTTCATGAATATCTATAAAATCTCACTAAAGCACCACAGTGACAAAATTGCATCAAGTCCTATAATGCATACCATAGCAAAAAAGTGTTAAATACCACATATCTTATATAAAGTTCTATACAAAAATATCAAAAGACTTTAAAATCATTTAAATTATTTGAACCTGATCCTTGAACTGCATCACATGATCTTATTTTATCACTTGTCCATTTTAAAGTTTCAAGCACATTTAATTGCACATTTATACAGGATCCAATAGAAGCAGTCTCCGTATCAAAAATCAACAAAGTCCTGATAGAGGAAGAAAGAAGAAAGAAAAAAGAAATGAGAATAAACAAGGATGTCTCATAAGCTGTAATAACAACAGAATAAACATAAATAGGATGATGAAAAAATTCCAAGAAATTATAAGGACACTCAGTCAGGACATTTTTAGACAAAACATTTTAAAGCCTGGTAGCACACAAAAAAGACTAAGTGTCTTAAGTAGGACAAATTTAGAACAAATTTGGGCCTTCATTTCTTTAGAAATTATTTCACATCCCATTTTTCATTTAGTCCATTGGGTCTCACACTATTCATTTTAAAGATCCACATACATTCTTGTTTCAGCAATTTATTAGACCTATCCTTGCCAAAAGGTAAGGGGGGGACCTGTTCAATTCCCATAAACCTTAAACCATCTTCTGATGAATTATGGTGAAGGGCAAAATGAGTACCTACTGGGGTATCCTGTCTGGCATTAATAATGGACCTAACATGTTCCTGAATCCTTAATTTAAAGGTCTAATGGTTTTCCCCACAAACAAAAGATCACAGGCACACCATAACACATAAACTACATAAGGAGTGTCACACGTTATAAGTTCTCTAATTTCAGTTTCCTTACAATGATCTCCTGGATGTTTAAAAGTATTTCCACATTTCCCATGTTTGCAGATGTTGCACATTTCACATGTGAAGAAGCCTCTAGACCTCCTAGGGAGTCAAGTATGTGTTTCCAGTTTTTTAACTTCTTTTTCACTACTGTCCACTACTTTATCTCTGATGTTCTGAGCTCTATAAAATGTAATCCAAGGTTTATCCCCTACTGCTTTCTCTACCTGTGTGTCCCCTAGCAGTATAGGCCAATTTTGGAAAATAATATTTCCAATACATCCTGCCATACAGTTATATTCAGTAACAAAGGTACATAAGATATTAGTCCCTTCTCTATTGCTTCTTTCTTTTAGAATATGTTCTCTGTCTAAAGTTTTAACTTTCTCAAGGGCATCACTCAATAGAGTCCTATCATAACCCCTAGTTTCAAATCTCTTGATCAAATCTTCTGATTGCTTATCAAAATCTATATCAGACCTACAATTTCTCCTAATTCGTAGCAGTTGTAAATAAGGGATGGATTTCTTCAAATTGGGGGGGGGTGCACTCTCAGCATGCAAAACCAAATTTGTAGCAGTTTCTTTTCTAAAGGTTTTATTCTTAATCTGATAATGAACTAACCCATCAAAATCAACATACAGACTAAGATCCAAAAAATTCAGCCTTGTCTTATCGAAAACATGAGTGAATCTCAAATTCAAATTATTGCTGTTTAAAAATTCCATGAAACCAAATGCTTCACTTTCACTCCCTTTCCTTATACAAATGATGTCATCAATAAAGTGATACCATGTGATAATGTTCTAAAGGAAGGGGTTACTTACTTCATTAAACACTGAAGTATTTTCCCAAGATCCTAAAAACAAATTGCCATAACTTGGTACCATAGAGGCACCCATAGCAGTACCACATTTTTGTTCAAAAAAATCTCCTCCAAATTCAAAGTAATTATGTCTAAGAATGAATTCCAAAACACTCAAAATAAATTATTTTGGCACATTATCTGTTTCTTGGTATAGGTCTAAATGTTCCCTAGTGGCTCTAAGACCATCCTCATGATGGACACTAGTGAACAAGGATTCTACATCTGTTCCCAACCAGATATATTCATCTCTCCACTCAATTTCTTTAAATTTCCTTAATAGATCAGAACTGTCTTGAATATGAGAAATAAGGTTTGTTACTAAGGGCTGCAGAAAGAAATCTACAAATTTACCAAAATTCTGGGTTAGTGATCCTTCCCCTGAAACACTAGGATGTTCTGGTGGTTTCCTGCTATCTTTATGGACCTTAGGTAGAGCATAAAAGCTTGGTACCCCAGGAAACTCTGCCCACAAAAAAACAAATTCTGCCTCAGATATTTGATTCTTAGCAACAGCATCCCTAAGGAACATACTAAGGTCCTTGCGATAATCTGCTATGAGGTTATAACTCATTTTTTTATAGTTCAACTCATACAATAACAAATCCCAAACCATTCCTCTATATTGTTCACTACTCAACACCACAATATTTCCACCTTAATCGGCTGGTTTGATTACTATTGAGGTGTCTGCACCTAAACACATTAAAGCCTTCCTTTCTTTCAATGTAAGAATATGTGCTTTAGCAGGGATATCATTATTTAATAGGCCCTGAACTTGTTTTGTCACAGTTTTTTTTTCAAAAGCACGAATAGTGCTGTTATATGTATTAGAGCAAAATTCAGAAACAGGATGAAACACAGTCTTTCTAAGTTTTTTAAGATCATGTCCAATATTAAACATTTTATTACCTTTTCCACCGTTGATATAAGTGGAGTGCAACAGATGTTCCTGTTCAATCAGAACTCTTGCAGATATATTCCCACTTAATTCAGGACAAATCTGGTCTGTAGAGGGACTCAAACCTGTGGCAAAATCCATATTAGTTAAAGCCTGTAATCTTAATCTCATAATCTCCTGATTAGACTCCGATATTCCTTGTTCCACAAGCAGTTCTTTGAGAAGCTCCATGTCTCTTTCAAAAAGAAATGTGTCTGTGGTGGGACTTGAACCTTTAGACATCTTAACTCAATTTGTAGCTAATGTTCCATCTCCAATTCCATGTACTGATGTACTATTTACCAGTTCCATTTGTTTATGTAAAATATCCAAGTCAAAATCATCAGGAAAAGAATTAATATGTTCAATATTAAACCCCATATTGTGACTTAACAACTGTTCTTCAAATAAAAGTTCCAGATGTTGATCAAATTGTTGTCCTTTAGCAAAATGTAGTTTCAACCATATTTTTCTAAAAAGATTTTCTAAATCCACAAATATTTGAAATGCATTAATTTGGGGGGAAAGAACAAAGTTCAGTCCTCTTTTTAAAACTGATTCTTCATTCACATTTAATTCTCTGTCAGAAAGGTTTAAAATCTGTAGTTTATATCTCTCCTCCTTTCCCTCAGTATACATTCTGTTCCGATGTTTGTACTCGTGCCTTCCCCCATGTTTACCTCTCCTGGTTTTCCCTTTTCCTTTTCTGTGGGGGGTGGGTGTTTCTGAAAAATCTGATTAGTACCTGACATCTATTTTCTCCTTAGATCCCTTTGGTTTGTACTGTTAACATTTGTATTAAAATTTCCACTTGTATTAGTAAATCTGACCTTAGGCTTAGGTCATCCTCGACTTAGGGATCTTTGTCTGCCCCAATTCAAAATGTCTCCCCACTCATAGTCTGCTGTATCTCTCTTGAGTTTGGTAATTTTTCTTTGAATCACCTCAACTTCAAGATCCCTTATTTTATTTTTTAGATGAGTGTTATAGTCCTGAAATTCAACACTTGTTCTAAACTTTTGAGCAATAGATTGAATTAAATCCAGTTCTTTTTGTAACTCTCTGTGTTTAAAGAGATCATCTTTTATTAACAATTCAATAAAGATTCTGGAACATTCAGCTGCTGCTTTAAGCCAATCTTTTTTAAACTGAAAGTTATCAAGGCCACAAGAGGGAGTGAAAGTTACTATCAGACCCCTAGGTGCTTGTCCACAGCTCAGATATTCTTCCAAAGTGCTAACATTAAAAGCTATTTCAGTTTCTTTAACCAGTAATTATTCAAGTTTAATGAATGCACTTCTAATGTTGTCATTACCTTCTGTAGCTGTTTCAGCATTGCCTTTCTCCTGATTTAGTCTCTCTCTCTCTTAGTTCTCGCCTTCATTCTTCAAACATTAGATGCTCCATTTGTTCCCAAAATCGGTTTGCGTTTTCACTCGTACCAGTCGCTTCATCTGTTGACTTCATAATTCACATGGCAGATCCATGAATGAATATGTGGACCAACAAACCGAAAACTCACATAAATCAGTTCCTGAAAAAGCAGAAAGCATTGTTCCAAATAAACCCCACCCTCTTGTGACGTCTGCGTTCAGTGGAGCTATGAAAGCACAGCAAAATGAAATCCAAATGAAGCTCCAAGAATAAAAAGTGAAAAAGAACAAGCCATGCAGCTCCTCAGACAAGGTGGCAAGCCTTACAAATACAGAGTTCAGGAAGTAGAGCAGTGCAACAATGCTTTACTCACCAACTTCAAACAAAGTATAATGGAGAAAGGATTACGAACAGTCATAGCCTATTCCCAAACAGTGCAGGGACTGTCATTTATTATAGAACTTACACAGAAAACTCTAATTGCATAATAAAAGGTGGCCCTGGTGAGAACAGAACTCTGTGAGAACACAAAACACCTCTAGCGCCTTGACTCTCGTGAGTCTTCAGAAGGGTGAAGCATCTAAACAATCAGATTATTTTTAAAGTAATTACCTCATGAATATGCATAAAACCTCATTAAAGCACCACAGTGACAAAATTGCATCAAGTTGTATGCATGCCATAGCAAAAAGTGTTAAATACCACATATCTTTAATAAAGATCTATACAAAAATATCAAAAAGACTTTTAAATAATTTAAATAACTTGAACCTGATCCTTGAACCCCCACAGCAGATTATTGCTAGGACCTTAGTATGTTCCTTAGGGATGGTGTTACTAAGAATCAAATATCTGAGGCAGAATTTGTTTTTTTGTGGGCAGAGTTTCCTAGGGTACCTAGCTTTTATTCTCTACCTAAGGTCCATAAAGATAGTGGGAAACCACTAGGACATTCTATTGTTTCAGGGGTAAGATCACTAACCAGAATTTGGCCACTAGGGAACATTTAGACCTATACCAGGAAACAGATAATGTGCCAAAAGAATTAATTTTGAGTGCTTTGGAATTCATTCTTAGACATAATTACTTTGAATTTGGAGGGGAATTTTTTTAACACAAATGTGTCACCGCTATGGGTGCCTTTATGGCACCAAGTTATGGCAATTTGTTTTTAGGATCTCTGGAAAATTCTTGGATGTTTAATGAAGTAAGTAACCCCTTCCTTAAGAACATTATTACATGGTATTGCTTTATTGATGACATCATTTGTATATGGAAAGGGAGTGAAAGTGAAGCATTTGGTTTCATGGAATTTTTAAACAGCAATAAGTTGCATTTTTTGAATCTTAGTCTGTATGTTGATTTTGATGGGTTAGATCATTATAAGATTAGGACTAAAACCTTTAGAAAAGAAACCATTACAAATTCAGTTTTGCATGCTGAAAGTGGCTACCCCCTAATTTGAAGAAATCCATCCCTTATACACAACTGCTAGGAATTAGGAGAAACTGTAGTTCTGATATAGATTTTGAAAAGTAATCAGAAGATTTGATCAAGAGATTTGAAACTAGGGGTTATGACAGGAATCTATTGAGTGACACCCTTGAGAAAGTTAAAACTTTAGACAGAGAACATATTCTAAAAGGAAGAAGCAATAGAGAAGGAACTAATATCTTATGTATCTTTGTTACAGAATATAACTGTATGGCAGGACGTATTGGAAATATAATTTTCTGAAATTGGCCTATACTGTAGGGGATGAGCAGGCAGAGAAAGCAGTATGGGATAAACCTCGGGTTACATTTTGTTGAGCTCGGAACATCAGAAATAAAGTAGTGAACAGTAGAGAAAAAGAAGTTAAAAAAGTGGAAACATACTTGGCTTCCTAGGAGGTCTAGAGACTTCTTCACATGTAAAAGGTGTAACATCTGTAAACATGGAAACCCTGGAAATACTTTTAAACATTCAGGAGGTCAGTGTAAGGAAATTGAAATTAGAACTTATAACGTGTGACACTTCTTATGTAGTTTATGTGTTATGGTGTACTTGTGATCTTTTGTATGTGGGAAAAACCATTAGACCTTTAAAATTAAGGATTCAGGAACATGTTACATCCATTAGTAATGCCAGACAGGCTACCCCAGAAGGTACTCATTTTGTCCTTCACCATAATTCATCAGCAAATGGTTTAAGGTTTATGGGAAATGAACCGCCTTTGGTGGGGATAGATCTAATAAATTGCTGAAACAAGAATGCATGTGGATCTTTAAAATGAATAGTGTGAGATCCAATGGGCTAAATGAAAAATGGGATGTGAAATACTTTCTAATGAAATGAAGGACTGAATTTGTTCTAAATTTGTCCTGCTTAAGACACTTAGTCATTTTTGTGTGCTACCAGGCTTTAAAATGTTTTGTCTAAAAATGTCCTGACTGAGTGTCCTTATAATTTCTTGGATTTTTTTCTTCATCCTATTTATGTTTATTCTGTTGTTAATACAGCTTATAAGATATCCTTGTTTATTCTCATTTCTTTTTTCTTTGTTCTTTCTCCCTCTATTAGGACTTTGTTGATTTTTGATACATAGACTGCTTCTATTGGATCCTGTATAAATGTGCAAATGAATTTGCTTGAAACTTTAAAATGGGCCAGTGATAAAATAAGATCATGTGATGCAGTTCAAGGCTCAGGTTCAAATTATTTAAATGATTTTAAAGTGTTTTTGATATTTTTGTATAGAACTTTATATAAGATATGTGGTATTTAACACTTTTTTGCTATGGTATGCATTATACGACTTAATGCAATTTTGTCACTGTGGTGCTTTAATGAGGTTTTATGCATATTCATGAAGTAATTACCTTAAAAAGAATCTGATTGTTTAGATGCTTCACCCCCTCTGAAGACTCATGAGAGTCGCGGTGCTAGGGCTGTTTCGTGTTCTCACAGAGTTCCTGTTCTCACCAGGGCCACTTTTTATTATGCGATTGGAGTTTTCTGTGTAAATTCTACAGTAAACAACAGTCCCTACACTGTTTGGGAATGAGCTATGACTGTTCATAATCCTTTCTCCACTATTTTGAATTTGGTGAGTAAAGCATTGTTGCGCTCCTCTACTTCCTGGACTCTGTCAATGTGAGGGCTAGTAATGAAGTATTACACAACAGCAACAGTCAATGCAGGCCACACACAGCAGAACTGTCTTTGCAAGTGACAGATTAGCCAAAAGCAAGCACATTAGCCCAGCACTAGCACTTTGCCCCAGGCTAACACATTAGCCTGGGGCTAAAGTTTGCAGTATTCAAAGCTCATATGTAAATGAACCAACTTAGGCAATCTGTGTGCAAATATCCACATTTGCATCTCATTATGGGCTGCTTAGCATACATTTCCATGTAGTTTGCACTGTGCTATTCCATGGTGTTCACAGCTGCACCTGTAGGTCAGCCTGGGAGTACAGGAGCAGGATAGGTCTGCAAAAAGCTCCACCCATATGTCGGATGAGAATAACAGGTTGGAAGCTGCAGGCAATGGATGTCGGTAGGCTTACTCATTACAGATCCCTCACCCATGCAGCACTGACATGAGGAACACAGACACTCATACTGTGGGACACTGGGGAACAGTGATCCCCATAATGAGGGGAACATCCACAAACATGGAGGAACACACTCAGAACACAAAGGTTGCCATTATCTGTGCATGTAAAGAGGGCAACAGTTAGGGTACAACATAGGATCAGACACATCCCCGCATGCATGACAGATTATACAGTACACATACATTGTGTGTGCAGCACTGTGTACATGTGGGATGAATGAGTGAGAGTTGAGGGACAGTGCAAATGAGAGGGGTGCATTGAGGGCTGGCCCCCCCTTACATAGGGATACCCACAGTGTGTACAGTGCTATATGTGTGTGTGTGTGTGTGTGTGTGTATATATTTATATATATATATATATATATATATATATATATATTTATACAATGGGGGTGAGACATATTGCAGTGAAATAAATCATGTTATTTTCACTGCAGTGAAATAAACTTGATGACGCCAGCAGAGTTAAAATAAATACCATTTATTACACCCTGCAAACCCATGCTAACCCTGTGCAAGCCATGCAAATTGTACATTTTGCAACAGTGAGGCCTCTATTGTATAATAGGATATGATATGACATCGTGGAATATGAAAAATATTTTCCATATTCCACTGTGCTCATCATGTATCCTATATATATATAAATATATATAATATATATATATATATATATATATATATATATATATATATATATATAATATATATAGGGCAGGTATAGTTAGTGTAATGCAGTCACTTCAATGTTAAACCCCAAATTTTGCACTTTAATAACTTTGTAACTGGTTGCCTGATCTGCTTGAAATTTTCCATCTCGGTGTGGTACCATAGATTTCTGGATCTGGAAATTTTTGTTCCGATCAGATTTTCGGTTGCAGAGCTGCAGAGTGTTGAAAAGTGTGAAAAAGTCTCAACTTTTTTGAATTCTTCGCTCATCTCTACAGCCCAAATGGTTTGCCTGGCAGGTCTGATATTTTCAGAGTGTATGGGGAATTCATCAAGGAAGTGCCCTTTGAAGATGTGGTGAAAAAATAGTAATCCATGTAAAAGTTATGAAAGTTCAAAGTTTCTCAATATAGCCTATAGGAAAAAATATATATCCAGCTCAAAACCTTTAAAAGCTTTCACGAAAGAAAAATAAGCTTTTACGCTGTGCCAGTTTGCTTGCGAGCTGACACCATTTTGTTTTCAGTAAGCAACAGACAAAAATGGTTGCAGTTCAAATTTGGGTGTGCCTAGGAAAACACTGACGGTTGTGTTTACCTAGTCGGGCCCTTAGCTACACAGCATAACCTTTTTTGGGGGCTAAACCACCCCAGAAATGTCTTTTCTCAGATCAACTCCCCATAATGTCACAAAATTGTGACAGAATGGATGTGACACTTTTGTGAATCATGACAGTGTCATGCTTGTATTTTTGCATTTTTTTGCAAAAGTATCACAATTTTGCAGCACTGCAACATACAAAAGAAGAGGAATTCTTTGCCAGTGGATATCAGTTAATTAGTTGGGGCTTCTGGGTTGAAATTTGCAGGGTGGTAAGCTCTGGGTCCACTGATGTGCCTTGTGTTAGTTTGGTCTGATATCATTCAATGCTCCATTAGCTGCAGCTTTACAAAGTTGAGAAACTTTCCATAGGCTAACATGCTGCTGTCTGCATCACATTTCAGTACCCATATCTCAAAAATGATTCGAGATACAGATTTTTTGATCTGGGCTCCTTTAAGTGAGCTAAGGCCACATAGAGGTTTCAAAGCCATGATTACAGCTGAAGCGGAATTTGTTTCATAGCTGCTATGGTTACTGAGATATTGGCAATTTAGTGTTTCAATGGTTGATTTCTATGTTTGCAGGCTTGCGTTATGCATCTGTACTTAGGTGTAAGTGGGAGCACAGGGCTTGAAGGGCCCAGGCTCTCACATTTGCATACCTGTATGCAAATATTTAACGTTTTAGGGAACGCAGGGCCCAGAGGGCCTGTGCTTCCACAACCAGATACCATTTACATTACAGTACATTTACAATGGTAGCATTTAACATTTTTCCAGTATACTAGCAAAAGGCTACTATGGAAAGTATTATGAGATATTGGTGAGTGCACCATCTTTTGTCGCCCGTATCTGGGAGGTGGATCAGAAAAGTGCCAGTGGTGTTTCAACATGATCTTTAGTTTCGAGAAGGTACCAGTAGTGTTGCGAAACTAGCACTACTTTTGCAAAAGAAACATTAGTGTTGCAACACTACATTTTTGATTCACAAACATTGCACTGGTGTTGTGATACTACTCTTTAGTTTTGCAAAAGTGATGTATGTTGACCTTTGGCAGTAGCAGGATTTGGCAATAGTTAAGTGCCAGATAAGAGAGTTTCTTTACCATTTCATAGCAAACTAAATAAGTAATGTTTTTTTTCACTGAAATGTGTGGTGTGGTAAGGCATGTGCCTGTAACTGGGAGTGCAGGGCCCAGAGGGTCCATGCTCCCACATATGGACACTATGAGAGGAGTGCAGGGCCCAGAGGGCCAGCCCTCCCACAAATACATATCTATTATCAGTTACATAACAATTTCACAAGGAGAACAGTAATTTATTGCAAAAAAATCTGCTAGTGCATCAGTTAGGGTTGATAGTACATCGACCATACTGTCAAATTTGCATACCACTGGTGGGGGCGTGACCTGGCTCCATGCAAGATGGCAGCTTGAATTTTGAGCTCCTCTTCAACTATCACATCCAACATCACCTTACTGCATCTAAAACAACTTCATAATAATTTCAAGGTAAACAACGAAAAATAATACCTCTGCTACCTGACTGATATCTGTTTTTCCATTTCGAATGGCCCTTTTTTGATCGCAATCTGAGCTCATATAGCAGCAACACGATAGCTGTAATTTAGCCATGGCCTACTCTATTCCACTAAAAGACCCTTTAAAAAACATAGAAGATATGTTCTGCAAACTTTCGCTGGATATGCAAGATTTAAAAACCGCAACTCAGTTAAATACCCAGACTATGGAAGCTATTAATACCAGGCTGGCCTATACAGAGAACAAAATACGTCTTAATGAAGACGCTATACAGGATCTCAAATCCACAATTAGAACTCAAGACCGAACCATTAAAGAGCTACAAACAAGAATCGACGATCTAGAGAATAGGAATCGTAGAAACAACCTTTGTTTTTTTGGATTCCCGGAAGATATAGAAGCAGGAAACACCACCGCGTTTCTTCAATGAGTGCTGCCGCAAATCCTCGGTCTCCAGTCAGATACAGACCTTACCATTGAGCGCTCTCATAGATCACTAGGCCCTAAATCCCCCACAGAACATCAACCCAGACCAATCATAACCAAATTTTTAAACTATGCCACTATTGAGATCATCATGCAGAAAGCAAAAGAAATAGGACAGCTTTCCTGGCAAGGATTTAACATTTATATCTATCATGACTTTTCTAAGGAAGTATCAATTAAATGCAAAGCTTATACTCCTGCCAGATGTATTATGCATCAACTGGGCCTTCAGTTTTCTCTCCGATATCCTGCCATCATGAGAGTCTTTCAGGGTAACACCTATCAAGACTTCAGCAATCCTGAATCCCTCACAGCCTTTCTACAGTTACTCTGCCAATACTCACAATCTCTCAGTCTCTGATCAAGCCGAGTGTCATAGTGACTCTCATTGCACTGCCAGTACTGTAACTCAACAATATTGTTGTACATCCTACTAGTGCCTGTGAGATATCAGATCCTTCCAATCCAACTTTATTTGACTCACCATCTAATACCTATTCGTCCTCTGCTACATATAATGATCCTTGCCCCAATTTAACTCAACTTTCTAACTTTAATAACGACAGCACTTCTCAAAATAAAGCCTCTATTATATCTGGAGTTGCATTATCTAACAGATATTCACCCTTACAGGATTTATCCACTTCAGGTGACTTTACAGACGGAGATCATGTTGGTCAGCTAGATGCGGCAGAGGATCGCGAATTAGAAGGCACTTCCTGGTCTTGCAGTGTGGGCAATTCTCCCATCAAAAATTCTGAACCTCCTAAGAAAAGACGTTGTGGGAAGAATAAACAAAAAGGCGACACACCTCGCAAATATTAAAACTTATATTTTATTATCCACTGTATGTCGCCAATCTAGAGATCCAATTGTAGCGGACTTCACTTTGCGTGATTATTTGCATAATAATTACGGATGCATATCATTACATCCGAGCGACGGTAGTGCTGCTTCCATGCTGTCACTGAGTGGGTTTACACTGAACTGTCAATACAATATCAATGCCCACAATTTCTCTGATTTAACTCGAGCGAAGTGTTGAGGCATCTTTCACTTTACTTTCAGTATTGTCTCCAATAACATTGCCATATTTTCCCCTATTGGATCCATCCACTTTGGGCGATTTCGTTTATAGAGTCCCTGTTGGTCAGCTAGAAACGGTAACGGATCGCGAATTAGAAGGCACTTCCCGGTTCTGCTGCAGGGACAATCTTCCTATTAAAAACTCATAACCTTCATTGAAAAAAGGCGTTAGAAGTTCTAGCACAACAGCGATACAATACGCAAACATTAATATCTTTGCCTTAACACATCATTGTGTGCATATCAACCTCAGATTTATTTGTAACTGTTTTTACTTAGCCGTGGTCATTTACAATAATAATTCAGTTGTTGTATTTCATAACAACTATGCATTTATAATACTATTTTCATATTGTTACTGCTTGAACATGCATTGTCATTTATGTTAATGAATATTCATTTTGATCCTTTTTTTTTCTCTCTTTTTCTTAGCTGTTGTTGATTTTATTTTTTTATTTTCCTCTCCTTTTTCTTTTTCCCTTTTTTTTTGTTTCTCTCTTCTAAGGTAGCATTATAGTTTCCTCAATATATTGACCTCAATTATGTCAACTTATTATTGTGTTACTGGATTCATGATAATGTCAATACCGTAACAGACTAAACTAAACAGGGTTAAAAATCTTATTATTATACCCCATTATTGGGCTTTATTCTTATATTATAACGTATTTTCTTTTTTTTTCTCTTTTTAACATATATTTTTCTGCATTTAACCCATCGAATTTGTAGAGTTTCTTATAGTTCAGCTACGTCCTAGAGACCTGAGAAGAGGTCTTGGTCGTCAAGGCATTACTATTTCTTCCCTTTTCTTCTTCTTCCTTTCTTTCTTCTTTCCTTCTACTGACCGACCTTTACTTCTCAGTTCATCGTAGATGGTTCTTGTCTGTTCTGTTATTACACAATTGTTAAATACTATATTGTTATTATTACATTATTAGAAGTGAGCTGCAAAAATATAAACCACAGAAACCTGTTTTTTTTTATGTAACCTGTATTTATAGCTCTGCCAGCAACTTATTTGTTCTTTGTATGTACTGTTCATTGACATCAATATCCTTATCTTACTATTCTGGTGTATTTGAGCCTCCTGACACCCTTTCTGTTTTATCTTTTACAAATATATCTACATATGACAGCTAATATATCATTATGTTCTTGGAATGTCAGGGGACTCAATACACCAATCAAACGTAAACAAGTATTGAATCATCTCAAAAAATATAATATTCAAATTGCTTTATTGCAAGAAACTAAATTATTAGATGTAGACAACCCTAGATTAAGATGTCAATGGGTAGGCCAAATATTTTCGGCCTCTGCAACATCTAAAAGAGAGGCATTGCCATTCTTATTCACAAGAATTTGAAATGGACACCACCACTATTTTAAAAGATACAGATGGTAGATGGCTTATTGTTACTTTTGATACCCTCTGGGCCCCATAACTATAGTTAATATCTATGCCCTAATTCGGATGATCCTACTTTTTTCAAAACCTTCTACATACCTTAATTTCAATTAATCTAGTGAATTCATCCCTACTGATCGGTGGAGATTTCAATCTTACTTTGGACAAGTATATGGATCGTAGTAATAACTCTCCGGACAGTCATCCCAAAAGTCTCGAAATTGTTTCACAAATAATGCAAGATCTCAGTATAACTGATATATGGAGAACTCTCCATCCTAGAGACAGGGATTATACTTTCTATTCCTCTCGGCTTCAAACCTATAGTAGAATTGATTACTTGCTTACATCTCCTTCTATTACTGCTAATACTATAGACTCCGAAATATTATCGTTAATTATATCTGATCATGATCCCGTTAAACTTTTGTTTAATTGGGGCTCTTCACCCACTAAGACCCCCCTTTGGTGTTTAGACCCCCTTTTGTTAAAGGACCCAGAATTTCTGCCTTGGATTAGAACACAAATTAACGAATATATGACCTTTAATGATCCTAAAGATACATCCATGAGTATTACTTGGGAAGCACTTAAAGCCACTTTACGTGGTAAGATAATTGGGTTCTCGACCTACAGAAGGAAACTTAGGGAACAACAAATTCATAACCTTGAGAACCTACTTAAACAAAAACAAACCGAATATCAAACTCCTCTAATCCTGACCCTTCTTCATCTCTTCATCAAGAAATTTTACAACTCCGTATGCAGATTAACAAACTTATTTCTAGAAAAACTGAATTAGCATTACTTAGAATAAAGCAGAAATTTTGGGAAGGAGGGGAAAAAGGTAGTAAAATCCTTGCTTATAGACTCAGAATGCAACAAGCAGAACGATATATCACTGCATTAAAAGACCACTCAGGGAGAATTTGTACCAGTGTTGGCTCTATCAATAACATAATGACATCTTTTTTATAAAAATCTTTGTTCTTCTCCTCCCTCTGTAGCTAATTCCTCCGAAATCTCTTCATTTTTAGATGTGCTCATTTTACCTCATCTACCAGAAGAAGCTATACATACTTTAGAAGCGCCATTTACTATAGAAGAAGTAAAAAATGCTATTCTTTCCCTTAAATCAGGTCGTTCTCCAGGTGAAGACGGTTTCCCTGTGGATTTTTATAAGATTCTTGTTGAACAATTGGCCCCCTTATTATGTAATGTATATAAAGAATCTACAAACGTTGGGCAATTACCAAAAACAATGACGGATGCTATTATAACGGTCATCCCAAAAAAAGATAAGGATACCACTAACCCTGGAAACTATCATCCCATTTCATTACTTAACACTGATGGCAAGATTTTTGCTAAAATTTTATCCAGTCGTTTAGAACCATACATATCTAGTTTAATTCACAGATCTCAAACTGGCTTTATTAAAGGGAGAATGGGTTCGGATCATTTACATTCTCTAATTAATCTAATACACAAAGCAAAATCCCTTTTGTCTCCCGCAGTTGCTATTTCCATAGATTTCGAAAAAGCATTCAATTCATTAAACTGGAATTTTCTATATCAAGTACTATCTCATTTTGGCTTCCCTGAACTTTTTCGTTCTTGGATTCAACTTATTTATACAAATCCTCGTGCGCGTGTGCTTACTAATTTTACAATATCTCAATCCTTTGCATTAGAAAGAGGCACTCGCCAAGGTTGCCCTTTATCTCCTTCTCTTTTTATTCTTGCTTTCGAAACTCTTGCAATTTCCCTTAAACTCAACAAAAATATTAAAGGCATTCCTATTGGTCATACATATTACTCATCATTATCATATGCGGATGATATGCTTATTTTGTTAGAAAACTTCAAATTATCTTATCAACCTCTTTACAATTTACTTAATCGCTTGTCTTCTCTTTCAGGACTAAATGTCAATTACCAAAAGACAGAAATCCTTTCATTAAATGATCACTGTGATCCTTTAACTAAAGCTCACACTCAATTTAGATGGGCCCCACAATATATCACCTATCTTGGTATCAAGGTCTCATCTGATTTGAACAAGATTTGGGATCTAAATATATCACCATTATTAAATGATGTTAAAAATAACCTGAATAGATGGAAGAATCTTAGTTTATCTTTTCCAGGTAAAATATCTGCAATTAAAATGAATATTACTCCAAAAACTTTATATTTATTCGCTTGTATTCCACTTAAAATTCCTCACATTTCTTGTATAAAATTGATAAAATGATAGGAAACTTCTTATGGGAAGGATGCATACTCGATTTAGTCGCAAAACTAAGGTCCTCATTGGACTCGAGGTGGTTTCGCCTACCTTGGCTCAATGCGTATCTCTGGGCATTTAGAGCTTCACAAACGATTAAATGGTTTGTCAAACCTAACTGTAATATCCCTCTTTGGTATGATATGGAGACATCAACATCTTCTGGACCAACTCCTAACAGTTTCATCTATTTTACCTCCATATCTAAGTCTAAACAAAATCCTGTTATTAATTCGTCCATTTATTACTGGTTTAGGATGCACAAATGGTTAAACATTGATCCTACTCCCATACAATATACACCTATTTGGGGTAATCCTAAACTTACATTGGAGAATAAACCCATATATTGTAAATCTTGGGCTCATAAAAACATCCTCTTTCTTAATGATATATTAATGGATAATAGCAATACTCTGAATTCCTTTAACAATTACAAGCTAAATGGAAAATTCCTAAAATAGAGTTCTGGAAATATTTACAGATTAGATCCACTATCTCTCACACCACTTTACAACTTAATAATCCACCAAGAACTCACCCATACATTAATAATTGGATTAAAACTCAAAAAGGCCTAACTAGTACCATTTACAAATTAATTAGGGATAAGCTTCCTAATCAGTCTCTTTTGGCCAGAAATAAATGGAACCAGATACTTCACACTGACATTTCCGACCTTCAATGGAGTAATTGTTGGAAATTTTGTCATGATTCCTTTAAAGATGTACAGATCAGATTAATTCAATCTAAAATCTTGCATTTATGGTACAATACTCCAGCTCATCTATACAATATCGGCTTATTATCTAATAACAACTGTTGGCGATGCAATGCCCCTAATGGAGATCTCTTACACTTATTATGGTCATGTAATCTTATTTTTAATTTATGGCAAACGGTTCATCAATTTGCTTCTAAGGTCATTGGCAAATCTATCCCATTTGACCCTAAATTTTGCTTACTTGGCATTACTGACAGCAGTACAAATTTAACAAAACATCAGCATAAATGGCTCCAGATATTGTTTATGCAAGTCAAGAGACTGATCTTAACTCGTTGGAAATCTCAATCAATCCCTACCTTGACGGACATTTTAAAACATCTAACTTTTATCTCTTCTTTTGAGAGAATTTCTTAGTTAATTATTGATAGAATCAATGAATATTATCTTTGCTGGCAGAGCTATTTGAATTTTCTTCAATCATAACATATATACATAAGATTTTTTTTTGTTGTTGTAATCAATTGCAGCTCCTTCCCTCTTACTGTTTCAAGTTTGTAATTATTATTACTTATTCACTCTTTTGTCACTATTTGCATCTTACTTGGTGCAGTACGGTTACAGTATACATATCATATGGAAATCTGTATAATATTTTGTATTATCTCTTTTATGATAGTATACATATTTCCATCATATTTCCTATTTTTTCTTTTATTACTACAAACCGTATTTTATATTTTACCACATACAGTCCTTTGTGCTGCACTATGTTATGTTTATATAATGTTAATAAAAAGATTAACTGCAAAAAAAAAATTTGCATACCACTGTGCAAATATTTTAAGTCTTAGGGAGTGCAGGGCACAGCAGGCCCTGAGCTCCCACAACCAGATACCAGTCACATTACACTATATTTACAATGGTAGCATTTAAAATTTTTCCAGTAAACTAGCAAAAGGCAACTATGGAAATCATTACTGAGATATCAGTGTGCACTATATTTTGTTGCCTGTATCTGAGAGGTGGGTCAGGAAAGTGTCAGAGGTGATTCAACACTGCATTTAGTTTTGAGAAGGTACCAGTAGTGTTGTGAAAATAGCACTAATCTTGCGAAAGTAACATTGGTGTTGCAACGCTACCTTTTTGATTCACAAAAATGACAGTGGTGTTGTGACACTACTCTTTAGTTTTGTGCAAGAGATGTATGTTGATCTTTGGGAGTAGTGGGATTTAAGAAAAGTAAAGTGTCAGAAGAGCCAGTTTCTCTTCCATTTCATAGCAAGCTAAATAAGTACCACTTTTTCCACTGAAAATTGTGGTTTGGTAAGGTCTGGCCCTACAGATATGCTTGTAACTGGGAGTGCAGGGTCCAGGAGCCTGCACTCCCACATATGGGCACTATGAGGGGAGCGCATGGCCTAGAGGGCCCATGCTCCCACAAATACATATCTGTTATCAGTTACATTACAAGTTCTTAAAGAGAAGGGAATTTTATTGCAAAAAAAATATGTTACTGCATCAGTTAGGGTTGGCAGTGCTCCCACCACTACATACCACGTACTATTTAAATTACACTTTCTTAAAAAGAAGGTAAATTCATTGCAAAAAACTCCATTAATGAATCATTGAGGGTTTATAGCATACCCACAAAAGTTGGGAAATGCAGTGTTATAGTTGCCTGCCCCTACCAACCCACCCCTACCACCCACCTTCCACACACCAACAGGCATTGGGATGTCAGTTGGGGTCATCGGGTCTGTCACCCCATTCTCCTATATTGAACCACCTCATCCTGTTTACAAATGGAATGGGGTGAGAGTTAGGCTGATGGCCCCAACACACCCCGATGCCCAGTAGTGTGTGAGCGGTGGGGGGTGAGAGTGAAATGATGAGAGGTTGGCAACCCTAATACCGAATTTTCCAACTTTTGTAGGTGTGCTACTAACTCTAACGGATGCATTAACAGAGTTTTTTTGCAATGTTTATGTATATGTATATATATATATATATATATTATATATATATACATAACACACACAGTATATATATATATATATATATATATATATTACATATTATAGTGGTGCGGTCACGCCACTATAGTTATGGTTTAGTTGTCACTTCTATGTTAAACTCAAAATTTGCACGTTAATAACTTTGGACCCATTCAACGGATGTGCCTAAAATTTAGTACGTGTGGTTGGGCATGGTAGATCTCTTGATTTGCCAAATTGCATTTTGGACAGACTTAGGGTATTTGTGTATGAAAATGCTGAAAAATGCAAAATTATCCATTTCTGGTGGCAGCTTTTGAGATTTTGGATGTGGCCCTGCACGGCTGTTCTGTGGTGTGCTACTCTGTGAGATGGCTCATTTGAAAGAGCATTGGTGGCCAAACATGCCACTTTCATTTGGTGAAAATATATTAAGGCATTCAAATATTATGCCACTTTTAAGTTCCCATTATAAGTCAATGGGAAAATGTATATAAGTATCTTTTGCAAACAAAGAATGGGGTTCTGGCCATCTGGTCTCTCCTGGTGATCAAAGAATTTTCAGGCTCACAGTATAAGAATCTTTGTCCCCGAGAATATTAAAAATTCTTTGATCGTGAGGTCTGTCATTTTGTTTTTAAATTTCCGATCATAAAAACACAAATATCTCAGCTCAGGGGTCACTTTTGAAGTAAAACTTGGATGGGTTTTACTTGGGGACTCCGATCTATCAAGCCATGCCTTTGGTTTCATCCAAATGGGTCAAAAAATAGAGCTATAAGCTTTTAAAATCTTAATTCATGGCTCACTAATGATCTTTGATCGTGAGCCTGCAAATTCTTTGATCACGAGATTCTTTGATCAAGGTCGTGCATTGCAAGTAGGGATGAGATGGCCAGATTTAAAAATCTATTTTCTCAGCCCAGGGGTGCCTGAGGAAGTTAAACAATGGTGAGATTTGCTCAGGGACTTCATTCTGCCAGATCTGAATAAAATCAATAATGTTTTCAATATCCCTGGTAGTCTAGCAGCCCTCCCATGTGCATAAAAAAAGAATGTTCTGCATATCTCTGGTAGTTTAGTGGCCCCCCCCAATGTGTATCCAATAAATAATGTTTTGTATAACTCTCGTAGTCTAGCAGTCCCCCAATCTGTCCCAAAAAAATAATGTTCTCCTTATCCATGGTAGTCTAGCACCCCCATATTTATAAAATTTAAAGTGTTCTGCATATCCCTGGTTGTCTAGCACCCCCCAATGTGCATTACATTAATAATGGTCTTCATATCCCTGATAGTCTAGTGGCTGCTCCAATCTGTATAAAATTAATATTGTTGCCCACATCCCTGGTAGTATAGCAGCCCCACTGATCATTATAAAATACATTACAATCTCCAATTCCTGGTAGTCTAGTGGCCCCCAACCCCTTCCCAGCCATGCCAGCCCACCTGGCACCTCCCACCCATCCACAGCTGGCAACTAGCACAGCCCATCTCTCACCTCCATGGCCAGCTGCCGATTGTGTGTATTAGCAGTGCGAATGCAAAGAGGTGCTCAGAAATAATTTCTGAGCACTTCCTTGCATTAGTGCTGCTAATACGCACAGTCAGTGGCTGGCCATGGAGGTGAGAGGTGGTCCCCCATCTGTATAAAATTTATAGTGTTCTGTATATACCTGGTAGTCTAGCACCCCCCTCAATGTGCATTAAATAAATAATGGTCTTTGTATCCCTGGTAGTCTAGCAGCCCCCCCGATCTGTATAAAATTATTATTGTTGCCCATATACCTGGTAGTCTAGCGGTCCACCCGATCATTATAAAATACATTACAATCTCCAATTCCTGGTAGTCTAGTGGTCCCCCACACCCCCCAACCTTCCCCAGCCAGTGACTGGCACAGCCCACCTCTCACTTCCACAGCCAGATGCTGACTGTGTGTATTAGCAGTGTTAATGCAAAGAGGTGCCTTTCGAAGATTTCATTAAAAAAAATTAAATGGTTCAAAAGTTATTCAAAAAAGAAGTTCCCATTATAAGTCAGTGGGAAAAGTTAACAAAAAGTTTGAAAGTGTTGTAGATTCAGTTTGTACTTTCACAAATGGCCCTTTTACTTTCACAAATCCGCCATTTTGTTTTCAGTTAGCAATCAGAAAAATGCTTTCCATTTCAATCTGGGACCCTCTAGCAAGCTAATTCTTTCTGTGTTCACCTAGTTGGACCCAGAGGATGCTAGGCATGTCTTTATTTTTGGGTAAAATACCCCAGAAATATGTTTTTCAAATTTCTGGAAAAAGTATTTTTGCAAAGTAGTGTCACACGTTCGACACTTTCGAATGAATTTGCGAAAGTTTTTGCAAAGTTCGACAGTACTTTTCAGACTATGGCCAAAATTGCACTGGTTCTTTGCCACTCTGCTGCTAAAGAACTGTTTGGTCCTTTGGCTTGAAATTTGGAAAGTAGGCAGCCAACATCTCACATATGTGCCTTTTGGTGGTTTGGTGAAAAAATAATGCACGTCTGCCAACTTATGGTACTCCAAAGTTGGCAGTTTTTCCCATAGACTAACATGGTGGCATATGCCGTGGCTTTCAGGGAGAGATACATATTTTTTGCTGTGAGTTACATGTAACTGCAAAAAAACTAGCCAGGAAAATCATGATTTTGTGAAATTTAAATTTTTTTTCTAAGTAATGCTGTTGCTACGATATTACCAATTAAGTACTTCCACTGCTCGTTTTAAGCTTCGATGCGTATTACAATGCATACATTCTTTCTTTTTTTCTATGCAGCTGTTTGGCAACAACAGGGTATGCGTTTCCATTACTGTTAGAGTTACTGTTTCCACTTGTGTTTATGTCCCCATTTGCATTACCATTCCCATGTATGCCACCGTGTGCATTGCCCTTTGCATTGTGATTTGCACTTGCATTTTTGTTACCATTACCATTTGCAATTACAATTGTGTTACTGTACCCGTGGGCATTTTGGTTTGCGTTTCCATATGCACTTATGTTTCCATTTCTGTTTCTGTTTCCTTTGGCGTTATTCTTCATGCATTTGCATTTACAATTGCGGTACAATGCCTGTGTGCTTTACAGTTTGTGATCATGTGTGTGCTTGTATTCATGTTTCCGTTTCTGTTCCCTTTTGTGTTCTTTTTGCTGTGACACTTAACATTTCCATTTTAAATACTGCTCCCATCACTGTTCACATAACCAGTTGCGTTTCCATACATGCTTCAATGTCCGTTTGCATCACTGTTCGCTTCCGTGTCACTTTGCGCTTGTGTTTCTATTAACTTTTCCTTTACCATTTCCATTTATGTTACCATGTGTGCCACTGTTGGTGCTTCTGTTTGTGTTGCTGTTCCTGTTACTATGTCACAAGACGTCACGTGGTGGGAGCTCAGAGCCCAAAGGGCACCACACTACCACCACTGCATTACAATCACTATTTCTCATCATCATTCTCAAAAAGAAGGGAAATTAGAGACAAAAAACTCTGTTTAATGCATCAGTTAGGGTTGTTCCATGGCAACAAAAGTTAGAAAATTTGGTGTTAGGGTTGAACCCCACCTTGGTCAGCTCCAGCCCATCCCCCCAACCAGCAACGGGGTGGATGTTGGGGTCGGCGGTCCTTACACTCTCCCCATTCTCCTATTCTTCAGTTTCTTTATGCATGTGATGGGGTGAGAGTTATGATCGACGACCACAGCATGCACTGCAATTTCAGTTGGGGGATGGGATGGGATGGAGTGGTGTAAGGGAGGCTTTCTACTCAGACACCGAAGGGCCTGTGCTCCCACTAGTGGATGCATGCATCTTATGAGGTTGTGAGAGTACATAATGCAAAGGGCCTGTGCTGTCAGCAGTGAAATAATGTGTTGGTAGTTCAGGGCCTGAAGGGTTGTGATTCCACCACTGTATCCATTCTGAAAAACATGTGGTATGAACACAGGGCCAAAGGGCCCACACTCTCTCTGCAGTCCATCAATACAGCATATCATGTGCTGGGAGGACAGGGGCTGAAGGGACTGCACCACCAGTGATGCATAGACAGATTAAGTGTTGGGCGTGCAGGGGAATAAGGGACTGTGATCCCACCATTGCATTGATAGTTACATATCTCAAATGACTTGCTAGGAGTGCAGGGTCTGAAGGGTTGTGCTTGCACATGTACATCCATAAGGATAATCATGTGGTGGAAGGGCAGGGCCTGAAGGGTTTGCAGTGGTAGCAGTTCATGTATACATCTTATTATGTTGTGAGAGTACAGGGACCAAAGGGCTTTTCCTCTGATCAGTGAAATAACATCTTAGGAGTGTAGTAATGTTTTTACAGTTATATATACATATGTCCAACTTACCAGTTTGAGAGCTTACAGGTGTAGAAGTGCACTGTTGCATGATAGAATAGTGGTAATGGATTCAAGATGTAAACAAATAGCATTCAGAAATACAAGTGGTGGTCACGTGCATGTGATCAAGTATTCTACATGGTCAATGAGAGATGTGTTACACAGCTTGAGAAGCTGAAAAGGGAGACCTGCTGTACGTTTCTAGTGTGAAACACATGTTGTTATGTATGAATACTATGTGTGGTAAAAAATCTACCATAATACCATGCTGTGTTGAAATGCAGTCTCCTCCTTGGTCAACACATCTCACATTACTGTGGTTATATAGAACATTACCCAATGATTTAGTAATTTCATTCTAAAAAAAAAATAGTAAAACACATTTCTCACATTGGTTTACCTCTTGTGTTCATTGTTTTAGCACAATAAGTTTCTCTTGGGTTTGGGTTATTGCGTATTGTTGAGTTCTTCTGTGGTTAATACAATTGGGTGTGCCTTGAAACACAGCAGAGAAGTTGATAAATAACCCAAGAAACACACCCTTTTGTACCTTATTGCTTAAGTATATTTGGATGCATATATATATAAGGACTGTTATTTCATTACATTGTACCTTGATGGTTAAGTAAAGACTCAAGGCAGGTGTATATATGTTTAAAAAACATTTATTGCCAATTGGTAAGTTTTAGAAAAGGCCAAATTAAGAGTACAAATGTTTCACACAATCAGTCTCACAATACAATCGAAATGTGTGTTGCCATTGGTTGTTAAACATTTTACACTGTATCATAGGTGGTCAAAACATGGTATGCCATGGAATAAGTAACTGCTTACAAACAATAATGAAATGGGTAGAAAGAATGCTGGGTCTTGATTGGCCAAGGACAGCTTTTTAACTGGGCTGTTTTCTCAGCACAATGTGCCAGCTAAAAGTACAAGTTTGAGAGTAAGGCATTGAGATGACAAAAAATGCCCCATTTTTTTATTGCTGGAAGGCACTTCAGTGGGTGTGTCATGTTGAGCTAATGTTCCTTCTTGAGTGGTATCAAAACTTGAATATGTCTCTTGCTTAAATTCAGCCTGAGGTGGGCCATTATCATACCACAGTACACTTTCTAGAGTGTCATATTGTTAACTATGAGCTGGCCCGGTGGTGCCGAGGGTTTAGACACTGGAAGCCACACCTTGCACCACGCTGGTGACCCAGGTTCAGGAACAGACTCGGGCCACTGGGGGCTGGCAGGGACAAGGAAGGATTGAGAATCCTGTGACAGCTCTCCTTCCTTCAGGGTGAGTGAGGGATATGCGCCATGCTGCAGTGACACCCAGCGGAGGCTTGGTGTTCAGCAGGGTGTGGGCATCTACATGGGGGAGGAGCCGACAGACGTCTGCATGTTTGTGCACTGATTTCAGTGCATGTCCAGCTCCTCAGTGGGCAAAATAAAGAAAAAATGCAGAGCTGATGTCGGCCTCCATGATGCCAACCCTTGGCTCCTATCTACTTCCAGGGTGGCCCTGCCTTGCCCTATCCTATTGACCATGGAGCCATTTGAGAGGGGTCAGTTCCATGACTCCACCCAAGGGGGAAAGCCAGGGGGTCCCAAGGTATGGATGAACCCAATCTGGAGGTGGGAGCAGGGGTCTATGACCGGGTGGATCTCAGGTGACTGGCGGCCACAAAAAAAAAATATATTGATAAATATGGCAGCACCTTGTAAACATTGATTATATCCATCAAAGACTGATGATTTCATTGTTGTTGTGTGACTGATAATGTGTATGTTCCTGGGGTGGGCAAAACACCAGATGCTAACTGTTACAGCAACAGCTACAGTAAGAAATTATGTTCTCAGTGATGTTAGATAACTGTTGTGAACAGTTAAATATAGTTACAGATGTCACTGAGTAAGTGCATTTGGAAAATTCTCACCTGACCCCTCAATAGAGGCAATCAAAAACAATTGTCAGGAACAGGTAAGAACTCAATTGTTATCAACAAAAGTGTCTGATTTACAATTGCAAGTATTATAACTAAACATCACATTTTACTTGCCTGAGATGTACATGGAATAAAATATCAATACAAATACAATGAACATATCTTCACATCATGAAGTTACTTAATACTTCAGTTGAACATCTAATACAAAACTAATATGTGTTGCATGGCATGTTTTTTATTCAATCTAGGGTAAGTAGATTTTAGTTCTATTGTGGTCTACTTGACTAAATAAAGCTACAAAATCTTACTTAACTATTATGGTTATAGTTCTAGCACTAGTATTTAGCTACTGATGAGCAATGGTGTCATCAAATACAAATAAATATATCATGTATCTGTTACTGTGTTGCTGTTTAACAGACATTAATTTGTCATTTGAATACTTAAACATGTACTGCAATGTTACTTGCCAATACTTGTACATCGCTAATTCTTACACTTGCTTAGTGATATACATTTCCTTAGTTAGAACAATGTAACAGTATCAAGAATTAATTAACCATGTGTTTACAGTTATATATACATATGTACAATTTAGCAGTTTGAGAACTAACAGGACTAGTAGTACTCTCTTGCATGACAGCGAAGTTGTGATGGGGTCAAGATGTGCACAAATAGCATACAGAGACATACTGGTGATAGTATGCATGTGACAGAGTGCTCAGCATGATCATGACAGATGTGTTGCACACTTTGATAAGTGTAAAACATTGAACTGTTGAACATTTCTACTGGTAAGAGTTCTTGTGCAGTATGAAAATTACATACTTACAAGAGAAGAAATGTTGACAAATGGTGAGCCAGAAAGTAGTGTCTTTAGAGATGTCATAATCTTTCTTAGACATGTAAGCATGGTTTCTCTAGTGACTGTGAAGACAGTTGGCACCGATTGAAGACCACTACAACAGTTTTCACGATGTCACTGATCCACACAAAAAATCTTATATGTCATACTGCATAGGATATGGTTTGCCACCATGTCATATTTTAGGTAGGTAAAATATGGAAAGTTGTAGGAAAGAAAGAATTCTAGTATCCTACGAGTCACCATGTCACAAGGTGGACAGCAAAGAATGTCACATGTTGTGTGACTATTCCTCTGAGACATGAAGATCATCATAATTCTTCAATATTAGGAGGTAGGCATTTTTTAAGTGTCGTGGTAGTCTCTGTTTGAAAGATGTTGTGGAGTCATCACAGTCTATCCAGCCAGTTCTATACCTTAACAAACAGGTGTAATGCCCTGAATGCATAGCTTGACCATGGTGGTAGACAACACTGTGAGTGTCAAACAGTGCTTGGTTAAAAGCTGTTCTGCCAGCTGTGTAATCTGTGATAGGTGTGTCAACTCTGAGCCCATTAGAGACAAACCTGTGCAACATAAGCAACAGATATTGCAATGAAGTCCTGAGACATATGGACTGAGTGCATGTGCCCCCACACCTTGTACATAAGTGATTATATTCAGCATTGGTGAATAGTTGGGGGAATTTTATACTTTTGGCCTGAGGGACGAGAGTAACCCATAGCATGTCTTGTGTGGTTTCACTCTTTGAATGACCACATGATACGCAGGTATATTTGGTGACAAATGAGACAGTAAAATACTGTTGCATTGGAATCCCCTCTTCATCCAAACTGTTAATCACTGCCATCAGGAACTCAGAGGTATCCTGTTGCATGCCTGCAGCAAATGTACTGCATCCGTCATATGTCCCTAGCACCTGCCGTAGAGGTTTGAGTGAGTGGACATTGTTTGACAACTCAGAAACGATGTTGATTACCTGCTTCAATGCATTTGAGAGTGGAGTCTCTTATGAAGCAGATATTGCCTGTGTGAAGTGTAGCAGGTGGAGTAAAACTTGCATAGCAGAATTAGCATACCAATTAACTCTAGTGCTGTTGTCAAACACTGGGACAGCAGCCACACCTACTGCTTTCTGACCAGCAAGTGATTCTGCACCTGTTCTTTTGACTCTGACTTTTGTAGGCTTCTTCACAGTTGAGTCACTTGTGGAAACTCGTGTCTGTTTGTTGCCAGGTGTAGATATGACTATTTGATGTGAGACAGCAAGAGAAATAGGCAGTGGTAACAAAGGCATGTGTGACTGATAGAGAGTACGTAGCCTGTTGTACTTAACAATACATCAATTGTCAGCTTGTATCTTCTGAGGTGCAAGAGTAATGATGTGCAACCCAGATAGACTACATACACGTGAAAGTGCTACATAGCTCATGCCATCTTTGAAAACGTCTTTGCCTATGTCCACCATTACTGAATCCAAACTCAAGCCTTGAGATTTGTGAATTGAAATGGCACATGCAACACATAGTGGGAACTGTTTTCTGTTTACCTAGATGTCCTTGCATACCTAAAATTTAACACAGGTACGTTGTATCTCTACAGGCTGTTCTATGTTGTCAAAGTGGACTACAAGTCTCTCGATAAATGTCTTCTGGACATTGTAAAAAAGTCTATGATGTTTCCCATGGCACCGTTAACCATGTCACGTTCAACGTCAAGGTTATGTCGCAGCATAACACCTGCGTTCTTACAAACTGTCAAAACAGCTTCAAGTCCAGCTGTGTATGAAACATCTGACTTCAGCTCAGTAAGTCATTCAGTCATCTTTGTTACCAGTTTCTGACTGAGAATGACACCATCAACTGTGTCAACAGCATGCAGTATGACAGTTTCTTGTTTTTCTCTCTGCAACATGACACTGTTGAACTCAGCACGTTTCTTCAGATGTGGCATAAGACACACACTGCATGTGCCTGTGCCTGTGGAGTACACTTCACTGAAAACATCACATGCTGTTTCATTGGACGTAGTATGTATTCTGATTCTCCTATCATTTAACATAGACACATGCTCTGTTGAGCTTCATCCAAAAGTGATTTGTAAGCAAAATCACCACTGTGCTGCATGTTTTCAGATAGCTCAACATAGGTGAATAGCTTCCAAAGGTTAACACCTCCAGTGCAGCCTGGTGTACTCTTGGCCTGCTTGACAGTCAGAGTTGCAAAGACATGTTCTGCATTAACTGGTGCAAGGTGTAAAAGGTCTCCCAGTACGAGAATACTTTTGCCACCACATGCTATATGATGTACACAGTTACTTGTGAAGAAGTGGACAGTATATCTATCTAGTCACAGTACAGTGTGTCACTCAATAAACATTGGTTGAAATACAATTTGAGAAAAAAATGACTAAAATTAATTAAATGGTCATTGAGATACACTGTCACAATTTAAATTTGCACATTATGAAGCTAACACAGCAGTTTTTCACTGAAGAAATCTATTGTTTTTATGAAAAAATCATTAAATCATATTGTGCATTAGAAAGTGTCGCAAAAACACTGTAGTTTGTGTGAAAGTGTTGAAAAAATACTGTTGAACATTCAAAAGTACTTGATCATAGTGTCGAACATGTATTGTTGAACGTACAAAAGTTTCAGAAAAATACGGTCACGCTTTAAAAGTATCACAAAAGTACTGTCGTTCATTCAAAAGTTTCACAAATGTATTTTCAAATGTTTGAAACCTTCACAAAAATAATGCTGTATGTTTAAAAGTGTAGCAAAATAAGATTTGGGGTAAGGAACAATTGACTTTAGCCAATGACATCTTGATATACATTTGAATGACAGCCACTTCAACTAATGTTGTGAGACATTTATCAGGCCATGTAATACAACCAATAAGAGATGCTGAATACTGAAGAAGAAGAAGAAGCACATAGCAGCCATTTTGAGAGAAAGAGGAGAAACGCTGCTTAGCTTACTGTAAGTACTTAACATTTTCTTTAACATTTTTCTAGTATGAAACAAAGTGTTACCAATATGTAAATATTATTAATCAAAATGTTTTTACTGCTCTACTAACTTATGTATACAAGTATAAGTAACTCTACTGCATTACATAGTTATTATCATTTAAAGTCAGTCTGTAAATTAATACTTACTAGCACTGATACAGCTGCAAAATGGAGGAAGAAACTAAAGTGTATGTGTAGATTAGCACAAGAGGGAACCAAGCAGACATGCTTCTGTACTTGTAATTGTTTAAACCTGCCTATGAGAAGGATGCATTTTGCCATTTTAAAATCTTGCTATATGTTTTGCTAATGCAGAAGTGCACTGATAGTCAGTGCACACACTGCATTGGCTATGCAAGGAAGAATCTTAGCCAATGGTTTACTTTATTTGTGTTTCATGGTTCAGCTCAGTGAAAGACTGTTGAAATAGAGAGGGAACTTGCAGTTTTACTTTCACTAGTGCCTAGCTAGTGCAGGGGAAACACTGACTTTTTTTGGTAGCTCTCTACCCACTTCTCAGTTTCAAATCCCAGAACGGCAGAAAACAGCAGAAGGACTTTGTGGATTGCATGCAGCAGTATTGTTAGACGAGCATCAGAGTATGCTCAGAACATTGATTTTGGGAGAAACCTGCAGCTCCCAAATTGCTGTGTAAAGTGGTTTGGCAAGGGTGGAAGGAGGTGGGAGCACCTCATGCCAACCATGCACAGACTTCTGAGTACTCAGGCTCATCCAGATATATTGCTGATACATCTTGGAGGCAATGATTTGGGAACCAAATGCTGGGTATATTTAGTAACAGAAACAAAATTGGTCCTCGCTTCTATTATGAGTATGTTGTCTGTCTGTAAAATCTTTTTTTCAGATATTACAGAGTGTAGGGTCTGGCAAGCAGAATACCATATGTACCTGATTGACAGAGCTTGAAGAAAGATCAACATACAAATATCTGAATTTCTACACATGTCTGGAATGTACACCATGCATCATCCTGAAATTAAGTATTCTTTGATTGGCTATAACTATCAGACAGTGTACACTTATTGTATGCTGGCAATTTCTGTTTCCTGGGAGACCTTCAAGATGCAATCCTCAAAGTTCTCTAAAAATGTCAGACTTTTTAAACAGATATCAGACTAAAAAAAGGTTCTTTTTAGAACCAAAACAGCTGGTCAAAAAATAGAACAGTTCTCATATCATGCACATAGGTGTAAGAGATGGGGGGCGGAATAGTGGGCTGGAGGGTGTGATTGGAAAGGTGGAGAGCATGGTGCTGCCACACAATCTCTGTGCTGTTC
The DNA here is from genome assembly GCA_016271365.2 of Neoceratodus forsteri. Lineage (NCBI taxonomy): Eukaryota > Metazoa > Chordata > Ceratodontiformes > Ceratodontidae > Neoceratodus > Neoceratodus forsteri. The sequence continues at coordinate 320,656,497 of CM028134.1, forward strand.
CCACTGTATTAAGTGCAATTGTGATGGGCATAAATTTGCACCAGCAGGGATGATACTTCTTTGATGGTGCATCTGATTGTAGTGGGTGGAAGGCTCCAGTATTAAAGGAGTGATTGATGTGCTTTAACAGTGCCTGTCATCGGGTGCTTAGGTATGTTGCAGAGAAAGAACAGTGGGTTGTAGTTAACATTGGTTGCAGTCTGGCACAGCATCGCATAGTTGTTGATGTATAGTGCCAGAGCTTCATATGTATGTGACCATTATGGAATGATAATTGACCAGTTCATGGCCTACACACCTGATGGAATAATTTTTTTTTTTTACCCACCACTGAATATTGCGTCTCATTTTAATTTCATAAGTGCACTTTTCATGACGCATCCTCCTCTTGTTCTTGTACTGCTTGTCCTGTGGTAGTCCCACTGTAGCATACATAATGCAGGTGGCAATGGTACTATTTTAAATACTGTTGAGCCATGCCCACAGGATAGTTTAGTGATGCTTGCACTGTGCTGTGGCTAACTCAACCATGCTGCAGACATGGTAGCTGCAACAGCTTGGGACACTGTGAATATGCTGGAATATATTTTAGTTTTAATGTGGAGAAAGATGTGCACATTTATGTAAATGCTAAAGACAAACTAAACAACATGCACTTTAAATATTTTTATTATGTGCCTTATTGATATACAATAAAAATACTGTTAGAAAGACAGATAGGTTCTGATTGCAGAACTATGGCTTGGAACTGGTCACTTATTGTTGCAGAAAGAGATTCAGCAAAAAAAAAACATGCTTAACAATCCAACAAAATGTAGTATTAAATTAACAATTAACATTACCGTTCTGACCTATATAATGTTTTTTTTGTCTATGTAATGCAGAACAAAAACAAAAGAAAATGAGACAGTGGACTCTGAGAGAGGTGTGTGCTCTGCTTGAGGCAGTCCAGGTGAGAGGTAGTGCTCGCGTATTAAGGCGGAGCACTAACCAGAAGTTTGATGCAATGTAGAGGTGCATAAACAGCTTCTTACATATGATCCTGTGTGTTAATAACAAGACAGTAGACCAGCTGAAAAAGAAGTGGAAGCTGTTGCACCAACACTTCTATGTATTGAAGTGCAGTGAGGAGAAACCAGAGAATGACAAGTGCTGGTACTACCTCACTTATGAGCTCTAGGAAGCAGCAGGCAAGCCAGCTGCAGGGGAGCACCTTCCTCAACATAAGTTATTTTAACAAATTATCAGTGATACAATTATATAATAGTACTGCTACTCTATTGGAAAAAATAGGTATTTCTGGAATTGATAACTTTGTTGCTCTAGCCATCATATCAATATATCTTAATTGATTATGTAATGACAATTTTTTTTAATGTTGTCTTGATAGACAACATTCTGCAAGGTAGCATTTTGCTGTGTGTGTTCATTTGGCAGAGGTAATGGGCGTCAAATGGACTAATATTGAAACTGTACTCTTGAATGTCATAATCAGTGTGTCTCAGCCAGATTTAATGTGCTATAATGTATTTAAAATATCAATATGTATAACTGTTATCACATAGTAGTGCGGAGTTACTATGCAGCATGTATTGCATTCAAGAACAATGGTATTTCATTGCTGTTACTGTATCAGTACTAAGTATTGAGGTGCTGTGTAAATGTATAATCTACAGTCGATCAAATATTAATTAGTACAAACTTGTTATGTTATATGGGTGTGCAATGACTGTGCAATACTTCAATAAGGAGAATGTCAAGTACCAGAATCATGTCAATTGCTTAGAAAATGTGCTGTGCAATAACTAACCAGAGAAAGAAAACAGTCAGTAAATATACCTATTATCTTCCATTAACAGATCACCGTAGGCAACCTGCTTGCCCTGCAGAGGTAGTACCTGCACAGCCTGAAGCTGTGGAGGCTGAACATTCTGATACTGACAGTGTCATCATCGTTGAGACAGATGGTAAGACAATAATAAAAAAATAACATTGGATACTTGGGGTGGCATATTCAGTGTATTTTTAGCATGGTGATAATACTGTTCTGGCATGTAAGACCCACTGATGTGCACAGGTACGATATACTAAAGAGATTATTGTACTGTAAAATCATGATACGATAGGGTAAACACTAGTAATATGTGCAACTCAGGTGGGGAGTAACCCAAGCATGTCTGCCAGATCATGATATTCAGTCTAATATGTTGCAACAATCTCAACATCAACTGCACACTAATGAAACTTCATAAAAACAAAACATATACTCAGTGGCACTGAAGGTTGAGGCGCTGGACACCACACCTCAAACTACGCCGGTGACCCATGTTTGGGAATGGAGTCAGGCTCATCTGGGGGTCAGAGGGGAGGAGGAGTATTGAGCATCTCAGTGGATGCTCTCCTCCTCCTGGCATGGGTTCCTGGGGTGCTTTCAGCACGCGACGCATCGGCTTAGGTGGAAGCACGGGTACTGGGGTACCAGGTGACTCTTCAGAGTTGTGGTGGGGAGTACGTTGTGGGCATTTGACTATGCTGTTGACAGCACATTGTGTGTCTCGACATCAGTCCTCTGTGTTGATGTACTCAGGAGAGGAGGGACCAATGGAAGAAAAGTGGAAAAACACCTGCTCAGTCAATGATGATGGCCGATCCTAGCTCCGATCACCTACCCATGGGCAGACCCCACTGTGCAGGCTCTCCAGAGGAAATAGGAGCAAAGGTAGGGAGACAATAGAACAAGCCTGGCAGTCTAGGGCCAGATGCTTTGGGAGGGATTACAGGGGATTGATCAGTATGAAGGAGTGGACCAAATATGCAGTAAGGAGTGGACTTTGTACTGTATAATCATTTAACAGATATTTGACATTATAAGTATGAGGAGTGTGAAACTGTCATGCTTTCTTCATTGTTAAGTTAATGTCTTAAGTTCTAAACACTGCCATCACAGACATGGGTAAGTGGTGATTATGCAAGTCAATACTGCCAACTAAATATTTTTCCACTGTAACAGCTATGTGTCCAATGTTCATCTGTTCACACTGCATTTACTTACTATAGTTGCAAAATGGGCAAGAACTTCAAGACATAGAAAACTAGGCTTGCCTAAAGTACATGATAAGTCACCCTATTTACGTATTCTATTGGTAAGACACCACTGCAAGTCAAGAAGGACACATTATTTAGGAAAAATACACTATAGGTATGTTATTATTGTTCTATGTTGGTCTTTCATCTCTGTGCTATGTAAATTGAATTTAAAGATAGGAAAAACTATTGTCATATGTGCTTACTTATGTGAATATAATAATATGTTTTTTTATGTTAGATGCCTGCATTGTAGTCAAACATTTACTGTGTTTAAAATTTTCATCATGTTTGTTTATACATCTTGTAGGGATCAACATGCAAAACTGTGGCACATGGTTGAATACCACCATCAGTCAATATGAAATATGTGTTATACAATAAAAGCATTGTAATAGCTTTACAAACAGAAGTGAGTGGTACTATATTTTCTACTTACTTTGTTTTTTACAGTGGCCAGGGAGGCAGTGGCAGAACCATCTGCACAGGTAAAGCAGGAGCCTGACACCAGTGCTGCCTGTAAGTGGCTTTATATTAAATATTCAGGCAAGAAGTACTGCTAAGTAGATTATTGGAAGAAACAATCTGAAAGTGTATATTAAGTAAATCAGTATACCTGAAAAATTGGAATGCATGGTTTACATAGACATCGTAGTATCCCATCTGTGTTAAGCAGCACAAATACTTAGATGAGTATTTAAAGTGTGCGTTCACAAAAGAGTTTGTGCAATAACAAGCTTTCACATTAACAGACAATTAATTTACTATTTCTGTGGCTATAGCTGTACAGTATAGAAATATAGAAATGTCAACTGTTGCATTTTTCATGAATATAAAGAAATACAGTGTGGAGCACGTGATATGCAGAAATTTCCTAGCTTAGTATATGAGCTGTTTAGGCTACAGCTGAACTGTGCTGTGGCATAGTGTGAACAATACTGAACAGTCCTGAATCATGAATCAGCATGATTTAATATCATGAAGGTACCTCTTGTACTGCTCACATTGCACTGTCACTGTACAATGTATAGTGACACTGATTGTCCAAAAGTTGCGATTGATTACCAGAGGGCTACAACACTGCCAGCAGAACTGCTGGTGTACTTGGTGCATGCAATGTGATGTTCACAACTAGATATGCAAGTTGCTCACACTGTATCAAAGGTGAACATGGAGATATTATCATGTGATGATGTGTCACTTACATGCAGGTGTGCTGATCCCTGACAACTTGCAACTGCTGAACTGGCAGGCAGTAGGCATTGGTGTCCACTGCCTCATGATCTTCAGTAGCAATGTACCACAGTGTATGACCATGATAATTTTGATGTTGAACATTCCCTTTTAATCCACTGTACCATTTCACCATTACCTGATTGCAAGAATAATGAAGTAATTACAGTACATGCTGCTCCACACTGCTTGGTCCCAATTATAATATTGGGTTTTTTGAATGATACAATCTCTGCTGTTATAGTAGTACTGTATTCCCCATTGTAACAGTAATAGTCACAATGACAGCCCGCTCACTTCACACTCACTCCTTCAGTGGTATACAGGATCTTGTGACCTCTAAGCAGGCCACACAAGTGTTCATTGGTACTTAATGTAACAGCTGTGTGGCTATTTGTGTAAAACATGGGTTAATGTTCATTCAGACAGTACTGTGCTACACAGTCTCAATACATGGATGAACTATTCACATATTGGGATTCTGTTGCAGACTATCGTATATATGTTCAGTGCCCATATTTTGCATATATACATATACAACTGTACTGTATGTGTCAGTCCATGACTGGTTTAGGAGGTGTCTTGTTGTAGAATGTCACATGCTCATGATGAGGTTAGGAGAGGATTCTGGTGTTGGGTATCAGTGGATGGCTGGTAAATGTGGTACTGCTGTACAAAAAAAAAGTAAACTATAATTTACAAAGACCTCTATCGGCCATAGGAACAGGTCTAGTGGGTCAGCATTGACTGACTATAGTTAATTATCCCAATTGCTGTGCAAGGGGGTAGACTGCAGTGGACTGCTGCACCTTACATCTACTAATTATCACCATTATCAGATGAGGGGGTAGAGTATAATGCACCAAGAACTCTATCTGTATATAGAAAGCTTGTGATCATCAATATGTTAGGGTCCAGTGTACCACCATGACTACTCAACATATTGAAAGTGAGTTATTACTTTAATGGGTAGTGCCCACTGTACCAACTGAGCTACTTTACTTATAGTATAACTGTGAGCTATTGTCATGGGTGGTACGCTGGTTATGAAACATGCTGTAGCTGTGATCCACAAATGAGAGGTGTAATCTTGTACTCCGCAATATGTCGATCGCGTGTAACTCGCTAGATCTTTTTCCTGTTTACTTATGCTGGATCTTCACACCCCCCCCCCGGGTATAGTTTAGTGTGCACCTGCATATAGGCCACAGATACCAGATAAAATAATAAGTCATGGATACGCATGTTCATGTGGCTCTTTTTTTCGCATACATAACTGCTGTGGCTCACTCTATTGTGAATAATACACTGTGAAATGTCTGTTGCAGTGTTGTGCTGCGAAGCATCACTGCGTTTTGCATGGTGCAAGATTGTTTGTCATGTTCAAGTGATTTGGATATTGTACTGTGAGTGCTCCAAATGAAAAATAATTGCTGTTGGATTGGTTATAGTGATATGGAATTCAACAGTTTAATAATGCCTAGTCCATACATTTATTTTGACGTAGTTTGAGTATGAGTAAGCAATCATGATAAGCAAGGGTTATGTCAATGGTCTGTTAATCACCCTCTAGGGCTCTAATGTGGCATGAGGTATAGTCAAGTGCTACATGACCCTTGGTGGTGATTAATTTACTATTAAACATAACTCTTGTGAGTGTGTTACTTTTATTATAATAATAATATTTAAGAATTGTTATAAAGACTTTTAAGCATATGAGTTAGTTCTACATGTATCAATAAAAAATACACCACAGTTGTAAAAGATTGCAGCATTAGATACAATAAAGAATTTCTCATTAGCATCACTTTCTCATATACTGTTGACAATAGGCAATTACATGTATTAAAAATATTCCTAGGAAAAAAAATGCTGAAAGTCAAGACAGGGAGAGAATCACCATTTTGATATTACATTTTAATAGATGTTTTTTCTAACTTTACAGGACCCCGTTGCAGGGTACGGTGCACTGGCCACTGCCGCTGTTACCACAGGCTCAAGCGCAAGGTGGATGGTTTGATAAAGGACAATGTTGTACTGCGGGACAGGCATGAGAAATTCCTGTCTCTCCTGAAAGCACAATAAGCAACTGTCAACCTTGCGCTTGAGCCTGTCGAGACAGTGACAACTATGAGTGTGCCCAGCGCCACTGCTTCATCTGCACCAGTAACATCGAGCCTCCCTGACCCACAGTGAACAGCCTCCACAGCTCCTCCAGTTTCCCCTCTCTGAGGCGCAACAGCTTCCACTTCTTCTGTGCCTCCACACTGTGTCCAGCTTCTGGGCTTGGCTGCCTCAAGCAGCACACACCTCTTTTATGAAGGTGTAAATATTGTATATATTAAGAATTTTTTTTGTTAATTCTTTTGTTTAATGTTTTTATATATTAGAATTTATTTTCATACCAAAAATTTATTTTTTTATATAATAATCGGTTTTCTAAATCAAAGGTTGCATTTTATTTTATATGTTTTCTATTCTTCTATGTTTTTCCTGTTTTTAGTAAAACTATATTTTTGTATAAAAAAGACAATTTTGTATCTTACACTTTATTTAATGATGATTTTTTTTTTATTTTACAAAATAGTAAATACTAGTATGAATAAATACTTTTGGTTACAAAAACTTTGTGTTGTACAGTTCTTAGCTTGTGGGGATATTACTTACTTACAGATATTGTACAACACAACACTCAACTTTAGTTATTCTGCTTAACAAGGGTAATGTACGTGTAGTTTCAGGTTAGGCAGGATAACAGTACACCATTGTAAATGTGTTACAGTGTTTGTATTGTTATTACTATGCTCACAAAGGTAAATTTATTTGTATGGATTCATCTTCACAAGGTGTGTCTAGTAAAGTCAGACAAGAAAACTTTGCAGATATGTAGATAATTGACAGTGGTAGTGAGGCACAAAATGAATCATTTATTGAGCTAGAACAGTAGTAACACTGAGTGCTAAATAATGGTGCATGAAAGACCACAACTACATTATTTAGTATGTGGCATGCCACTGCTAACAAAAGAAAACAAAAAATAGTAAGAGTTTTCTACATGTCAACACAATCCTAGATGCACATCATTAATAGTAAATTATACAGTTCTTCACACTGTGTTCACATTGATCGTCTGCTTTCAAGAGATGATTCCAAGATTAAGATACAAGTACTAACTACAATACAATGCAACACACAACTCATATTAGCAGTTATTGACAACTTGAATTAATATGCATGAGGTGGTGGCTATCTCAGTCCTTAGAACAGACAATACTATTCCATGACTTACTGTGTTCTTGCATGTGTGTGCATTGGACTACAGTATGTGTGTCTGGTGGAACCACAACATCATTACATGTACTGTTTCTATTTCTCATTCTCAAAAAGGAAAAAACTCAGTTTAATACATCAGTTAGGGCTGTTACACAGTGACAAAAGCAAGGAAATTTGGTGTTAGAGTTGAAAACCCTAACTCCTGATTCACCCTCCTCAACACCACACACACACACACAGACACACACACACACATGCAAGTAGGATGGTGGACCAAGTCAACATGACCAACCACAGATGACCAGCAGCAGGTGACAGAAATAAAATACAACTGTCTAAATGTAGTTCAAGACATTCCCACCCACCTGACCAGGTACTGCATGCTTACTGGAGATCCACAGCAAAACTGAGGCCATGTACACAAAAAGTACACATCCCTGATTGCGGGTGCTGTTGAGTTATCAGAGTCGAAAGATGTTGAAAGTTTCATGATGGCAGTTTTTACAGTTTCTGACAATGTTGGGAAAGTTACTTTTTCTATTACTTTCTCTTACTTTTGGAGACTTGTTCCAGAAAGCTCTGTGCAGTCACTAGCAAGGATGGAGATGTACTGGAAAACGTAATACACCTTACAGTTACAATTACTTATTCTTTTTATACAAAAGTAATACGTAACTGTAAATGATTACATTTATTTGAAAGTAACTAGTAACTAACCTATTACTTTCAAATAAATGTCATCTGTTATACTTATTATTTTTGTATTGTTTTTGTATAAAAAGAAATCAGTAACTGTCAGGTGTATTACTTTTTCTAGTACTTCTCCATCCTTGCTAGTGACTGCACAGAGCTTCCTGAATCAAGTTTCTAAAAGAAATAGAAAGTAATATAAAAAGTAACTTACCCAACACTGGTTTCTGAGATATAAAGTGGTCAAGAAGGCAAAAAGAAATGTTTTTTTTTTCCATAAGATAAGATGCGATTTTTCAGTTTCATGTTCAGCACACACGAAATTAAGCTTGCCTCTGATACTTTCAGGGATGATGTGGTGTATGCCATGGGTGTGCCTTTAGATGGTTTGGTGAAAACATATATAACCATTTTTGAATTATAATGTTTTTGTGATAGATGCAAGATAGGCAGTGTGCAGGGTAAATTGCACTTACCATTCGAACAGTAATTTGCTAATGATAAATGTCATTTACCATTCACAAATTACTGTTGGAGTGGTAAATGTGCCAATGGTAAATTCCATTTACCATTTGATTAGTAAAAGACATTCACCATTTTCACTTTACTGATTGCAGTTCAGGTTTCTGTTTAAATTTTCTGCCATTTTGATTACTTTTTTAGTGAGGCTTTTCACAGTTTTAACATTTTTTAAATACAACTCCTTGGTAAACACTAACAGTTGTGTTTACCTAATGGGGACCTGAGGGACACGCTCCTTACTTTTTTTTATCCTCCCAAGCCTATTGCTTTTACCCTGACATTGGGGTGCCCAATCGCTGAGTCAGATTGCCCCCCGCCCTTCCTGGTGCAGCACAGAACATAACCATTGTCTTTTCCTTGATGCAGAATCCTGCATTAATGCAGCATGTTCCCTGCAATGTTTTTTTTCTGGCATCAGGGTGCCCAATCCTCATCTCAGCATGTACCCCCCCTACTAACCTGGCACACTGGGAGCCCACCCCAGTGCACCCTAACTGTAATAAATTATTTCTGACACTAGGATGCTCCCCCCTCAGTATTGGATGCCCTCCTCCCAAAGCCCATTATTTTTTTCCCGACATCTGGGTGCTCAATCCCCAAGTCAGTATGTGTCACCCCCCCTTCTGGCGTGGCACAAAATATAACCTTTAAAAAGAGAAAACTGTCCCCCGCTGTCTTTTCTTTGATGCAGAATCCTGCATTGTACTTTTCAATGTAGGATTCTGCATTGATGCAGCTTATCCCCTGCAATGTATTTTACTGCATTGGGTGCCCAGTCCCCATGTCGGCATGTGCTCCCCACACTAATCTGACACACTGGGAGCCCACGCCAGTGTGACCTAATTGTAATAAATTATTTCCAACACTAGGATGCCTTCCTCCCAATGTCAGTTGCCCTCCTCCCAAAGCCCGTAATTTGTTTCCCCAACATCAGGGTGCCCAATCCCTGAGTTGGATCATGTACCCCCACAGTAGTGTGCCACACTCAGAGCCCATCCCACTGTGACAAATTTTTTTATGTTTTTATTTCCTGTAAAATACAAAAACGATCCCTTGAAGGCCATTTTTTAAAAATTAAGCCTACTAAAAAGGAAACCATCCCTCATCATCTCCCCAGGTCCCCTTCCCCAATCCCAACCTTACACTAAGCACCCAACTCCCCGCACCCACCCCCACCCATACTTACCTTCCAGAGGTTGGGATCCATGATCTTCTCTGAACTGGGACATGTCTGCACTCTTCAAAGCTGAACTACGAACTGATGAATCAAGGTAAGCTGTATAATGGGAGCCAATGGGGGGGTAACTTATGTTGATATCTCAGTCATTTTTGGAAAATTTGGACCCCAAATTTTCAACATGGGGTTTTGGGGACCCCACCTCATGAGCAATGCAACTTTCATCTCATTTCTCTGTCCCAAAAGGTGTTTTCACTTTCACTGTACGGAATCGCCTTTTGGGACCGATCAACAAAATGACAGTGCCTCTATTTTTGCTTCAGATTTTTAACATTGCCATTTTTCAGACCTCCTCATGAACAGTACAGCTGTCATTTTGCACATCCTGCCCAGAATGTGTTTTCACACCTGTAGCACAGAATGGCGCGGTCGTTGTGTAAAATTAACTTTCAGAATGGATTAATAAAATCACACTGCCACTGTTCATGAGGGGAGGTCCCAAAAAGCCTATGTTTTGAATTGGGTGAAAACATTCCCTAAAACAACCTCGTTAAAAGCGTGAATTGCTTAGTTTCTATGCACGCTTGTAACTTCACCAATTTTTTATATTTTCACTCCAGACTTTTAACATTGCCATTTTTCAGACCTTCTCATGAACAGTACAGCTGTCATTTTGCACATCCTGCCCGAAACATGTTTTCACACCTGTGGAACAGATCGGTGCGGTCGCTGTGCAAAATCAACTTTTGGGATGGATTAACAAAACCCCCAGTGCCACTGTTCATGAGGGGAGGTCCCAAAAAGCCCATGTTGGCAATTTGGCAAAAATGCCCGAGTTATGTGCATTCATTGAATTTATTCCATGCACATGCATAACTCTGCGGGATCCACCAGTAAAATAAGGACACTATTATACTATCTAAAAGAGAAGGGAAATTCATTGTAAAAATCTCCATTAATGCATCAGTTAGGGTTTCTATTAAACTGTAAAGAGCTGGAAATTTGACATTAGGGTAACCAACCCTACCACCCCCCTCACTGTCCACACACCTACAGGCATCAGGGTGTGCCATGGGATCATCAGGCCTAACTCTTACCTCATTCTCCTACACTGTACCATGTCAGCTTTTTTATACATGGAATGGGGTGAGAGTTGGGCTCGATGACCCCATGCCATAGCCCCATGCCTGTTGGTGTGAATATACTGTATATTATAGCTACCATGCAGCTATAGTTAGGGTTGCCCTGCTACTTTCATGTTAAACTCAAAATTGTGCACTTTAATAACTCTGCAACTGTACGATGGAATTACCTGAAATTTTGCATGTATGGTGACACAATATATCTCTGGATCTGGCAAGTTGCATTATTGTCAGATGTGCAGTTGCAGAGCTCTGGAGCACTAGAAAATGTGCAAAAATGAATGATTTGTGCATTTCTTTGCTCAGAGCTACAGCCCAAATGGTGTATCCATCTGGTCTGGAATCTTCAGGAAAGATGCATTGTTGGTCACTGATGTGCCTTTTTGAAGATCTGGTAAAAAATATTCATCTGTTCAAAAGTTATTCAGATTTAAACTTTCCCATTATAGTAAATGGGGAAAAAATATATGTGCCTCATAAAAGCTGCCACGCCACCTCTACATGTTACTGTCACAGATGGCTTCTGTAGTGTTGTGCGGTGGCCATCTTGTTTTCAGTTAGTGATGCACAAAAACAGCTGCCATTTAAATTTGGGTGCTCCTAGGTGAACACTGACAGTTGTGTTTACCTAAATAGGGCCTGAGAAACACACTACTGACTTTTTTTGGGGGGGGCAAACAGAACTGCCTTTTCTGCAATCGGGCCCCCCATAGCATCACAAATTGCATCAGAATGGATGTGACACTTTCACAACTTGTAAAAGTGTTGTACCCATTCTTTCACAAATTTTTGCGAAAGTGTCACAATTTGTGACACTATTGCAGCCAAAAACACTAATTCTTTGCCACCCCACTGCACCTCAATGGTTGGGGCTTTTGTACTGACATTTGCAGGGTGGCAAGCCCTGGGCCCACAGATGTGGCTTTTGGTGGTTTGGTCCAAAAATATACAATGGCTCCATACTTACAGTATTCTGAAGCTGAGAAATTTCCCATGGAATAACATTATGGCACCCATGGCACCTTTTAGCACCCATATCTCAAAAATGATTTGAGACACGGAATTTTCACTCTAGGTTGCTTAGTCCACTCTTAGATGGACTAAGCTTGAGTGGATCTTTCAAAGTCATGATTACAACTGCAGTGGAATTGTTTTCATAGTTGCTACAGTTACTGAGATATTGCGTAATTACTGTTACAAGGGTTAATTTTCAGTACTATACAGCTTCTGTACGGTTCTGTAATTATGTGTAAGTGGGACTGCAGGGCCCAGAGGGCCCATGCTCCCACAAACACATACCAGTTACCAGTTACATTACACTTTCTCAAAAAAATAGGAAAGTCATTGTAAAAAAAAACATCGTTAATGCATCAGTTTGAGTCAATAACACAGTGACAAAAGTTTGAAATTTGATGTTAGGTTTACCACTCCTACCTCCCCCCACATCCTCCATACACTACCAGATATAAGAACTGCCTCACGGTCAAGGATTTTGCTACTTCATGAAGGAAAATCCTAGTCCACCAGAAAAAATTCTTAGTTCATGAGCTGCCATCTTGTTTTTAGTTTTCCAGTCAAACAAAATGTTGTAGCTTTCTCCATGGGTGACATTAGGGTCATATGAGGCATGGGTTTTATTTGCGGTGACCCCCTCTACAAAGCCATGCCTTTGGCTTGCTTCATTTCTGTCAAAATATATTTTTTTGAAAATTAAAAATTCTTCTTTCGTGACTCGCTAATGATCTTTTTTTGAGAGTCTGCAAAATCCTGGTCTGTGAGATGATCCTAGTCCATGAGCTTTGTTCGTGAGGGGACGACCAGATAGCCGGATTTCATCATCAGATGTCCGTGGGGATAACTAGATGGCCCAGATTGGCATGATCAGATGCCCCCTCATGAACTAGAATTTTCTTAAGCCATGTACTAGGATTTATCTCGCAGCCTAAGATTTTGCTGTCTCATGACTGAAAAAGGTGTAAAAACTTTAGAATTGCATAGCTCATTAACAGTTTGGTCTTTTTACTTGAAATTTAAAGGGTGTTGAGGGGATGCCCTACAGGTGTGACATATGCTGTTTAGGTATTGAAGAATTAAGTGGTTGCATAGATATGCCATGACAAGTTGACATTTTCCCCATAGGATTACATTCCGGTGTCTGTCATGCCTTTCGGTGCTGTTATCTTGAAAATGAAGTGAGATACAGAGTTTTTCACTACTGACAGCATAGATCAAGATTTTAAATGATAGAGGAAGCATGCAGTGGAAGTATTTACGTGGGTTGCACGGTTAATGAGAATTGTCAAATTTGTGTTACAAGGGTTCCTTGCCCTATTGGGCTACTGTATGGCTTTGTAACTGTGCTTAAGTGGGAGTGCAGGCCCAGAAGGCCCATGCTCCCATGGATGCATATTGGGGGCCCTATGTTCTCACCAATGCATGTTTTTACTAGTTACTGTATATTACACTTTTTCCAAAAGTAAGGAAATTAAGGGCAAAAACTGCATTTAATGCATCAGTTAGGGTTAAAGCAACAAAAGTCAGGAAATGAAATGTTAAGGTTGAGCCCTTAACCCCCCACATACTACCCTCACACACATCCTCCACAGAGTGTCAGATGCCAGGGTGTGCCATCGGGTTGTGAGGCCTAACTGTCACCCCATTCTCCTTTACTGTAGCATGTCAACCTGCTTACACATGGAATGGGGTGATAGTTGAGCTTTACACCCCATGGCACACCCTGGTGTCTGTCACTCTGTGGAGGATGTTTTTTTTTTGAAATTGTATTTTATCCTCCCCCTCTGCCTCCTCCGACCTTCGGCGTTGTCCCCGCAGACATCCCACTACCCGCAACCCAACTCACCCAGTCCACGAGCCCCACGGAGCCATGGTTTACCCCCTGGGCAGGGATGAGGTAGGGGCCATCCCCGTAACTTCTAGTTTCGCCGGCCGGTGGACCTGCTGAGTGAGCCAGGGCAAATTGCTGACACGTCCCAGGACCCCGCTTCCTCCCGGACAAGGCAGGCTCCATTTTTCCCATTTTCCTCCCTTCCCTTAGCAGATGCAATCCCCTGACGTCATGACGCAAACGTCGACGTCTGCTCTGCTATTGGTGGCCATCCGACCAATCCCTGAAAGGGCATGTGCTTCCTCGAGCCTCCGCTCGGGGATGCACAAGGGCGAATGTGGCCGAATCCCTCCCAAATAGGCGAGGCTGTCGTGGACGCTCAGCCTGGCTCCCGACCGACCCACCGGCTACCCGAGTCCGCCTCCCGAACCCGGGTTGCCGGCGTGGAGGAGGTGTGGCGCTCAATGCCTCAACCTCTGCGCCACCGGGCGCCTGTGGAGGATGTTTATGTGGGTTATGTGGGGGGTGGTTAGAGGCTCAACCCTAACATTTCATTTCCTGACTTTTGTCACTTTAACCCTAACTGATGCATTAAACACACTTTTTTGCCATATATATATGTGTGTGTGTGTGTGTGTATATATATATATATATATATATATATATATATATATATATATAATAGATAACCCATTCTTGGGTGTGCACGGTCGCACTCTGATATCACTGCGCCTTGGTGTGTGTTGGACACAAGAAGCTTCAAGGCATGCATCTCAACCACCCAAGGCGGCGATATCGAGAGTTGACCGCACACCCAAGAGTGGGTTATCTATCTTATAAAATGGCCCCTGTTGTGATAAAATAGTGCTATGTGAAAATGGTATAAGGTGAAAGAAATACAGAATAGGCTGTTTAATATGAATTTCTTTTAATGAATAAACATTGAACAGCACAACAGTGGAAGTGAATACTGTTTCTTTGCTGAGAACTAGTGGTTATGTATAGCATTACTGTTTGAAGTAGGTAAGGTACTGTGGCTTTAAGAGTTGAACATTAACTGTAACTGAGTACTGTCACTTTAAGAGTGGTTCATTTTGGAAAGACAACATGTGCTGAACAGTGCCTTCAAGTGGCAAGAAGTGCTGAATGCTTTTGAGGCAGGAAGTGGTGAAATGTCAGCTGAAAGGTTTGCAGTTTTTATTTGAACTGCTTGTTATTTTTTTTTTTATTTGTAATAGATTTTGAACTGCAGGTTGCCGTGCACCATGACGTTTTGCATGTACGGTGCAAGTGGATGCGGTCCTGCAGGTAAGTGGTAGGGGAGTGCTTGAGGCTCTTCATTTTTTCTTTGACTGCTTTGTGTTTCTTTTGTGGATGTCTTCTGTAGTGCTTGTTGTGGCTCTGTGAGGGATGGTTGGAGGACGGCTGCGGTTTGGTGCTGTACGGTGATTTCTATGCAGCCTCCAGGTGAATTTTGTATGGGGAAATCTGCTTCATAGTCTTCGGACTCTGTGAGGAAATCTGCTTCGTAGTCTTTGGACTCTGTGTTTGTCTGGATGGGGTGAGTTTGTGTGTCCTCTGGTGCTCTGTGGGACCTGGCTAGTATGTCTGTTGGAGGCAGTGTTTTAGGTTCGAGCATCTTGGAAAAGGCAGGCTGCTGCTCTGTGGTAGTGTACACAGGGCTCTGCGGTGGTTCGGCTGCTGTTCGGTTGGGAATGTCGGCAGTTTGGGGCAAAGCTGTGGTTTTGAGTACTGGTTGGCAGTCTGATGAGCTTGTGCCAGCCAGTATATTTGACCATTTTTTTCTATCGTGTAGTGTGGGTGCCCAGTATGATTTTAGGTTCCCCTCAAATTTGTGGCCTGTTACAGCAATGATCTGTCATGATTCGAGACCCACTGAGGAGAGCAGCTGAACAACAGTTGATCTTAGGCAATGATTTGTATATCGACAAGACAGTCCTGCTTCCATAGACCGGTGAGGCATGAGAGAAGATAAGTAATTAATTCCCAATGGCTCTTTACTGTACCAGGTTTTTTGCTTGTCTAATACGTCCTGTGAGGCTCTTTTGGGGTGTAGGAACAAAGCTGTGCTTTCAAGTGGGCATTTACTGAGGTACTTTTTGAAAGAGAGAACAGGGCACAGAGGATCAGTTGGCTGTGTAAAAACAAAGCCTCTTAAAGTGGTTTGATTTAACTCTCTGGCATCTTTATGATTTTTGCTGTCTGGGTTGTACTTTAGGGTTATGTACTGTAACCCATTTTCATCAGTTTTTATATGGAAAGAGTCTGTTTTTAGTTCTCTTTGCCCTTCCCTTCCTCTACGAGCCATGAATATTTGTAGGTCGAACCAGACCTTTCTGCCTAGTCCTGCAGCAGTGTTTGGTGATAGTGCTGGAGAGTGCTTCAACTTTTTGAAGTCTGATTCTGTGAGGCATTCGTGATGTTGAGTGCAGTCTCTGCCATCTTTTCTGTATTTTTTTATGACAGACACAAAAACATTGTTTGCAGATTGAAAACCTGTGCCTGTGACAAGATTCATTTGTTGTGATAGAGGCAGTGAATCTAAATGTCTGTTGAGTCCTGCTCTTAAACCAATAAAACTTGACATGCCATACTGTTCGCCTGAAGAGTTTCTAACTGTGGCATAAAATTCTCTCACGGTTGTGTTCAATTTATCTGGTGTTACTGTTTTTAAATCAAAGTCTATTTGATTTTCTGCTAGCCAGTCTGTAAATACTTTTGTTGCTCAGACAGTTTGTGTTTTTGTATTTTTTTCAGCTTTGTTTTCTTCTATGTTATCTATTTCTTCAGGGTCAAGGCTGGCATGTCTACTCACTGTTTGCTGTGCTGGATTCTGAAGTGGCTGCTCAGGTAAGTCCTGTTCAAGTTCTTTGAAGAGAACATCATTGTACCAGTCATCTTTGCTGAGGATTGATGCAAGGTCCTTTGAGGTATGTGGTAATTCTGCCATTTCTTGAAATTTTTCTGTCAGATGTTTTGATTTCTGTCAGAGTGATGCAGTGGTGTGCTATTTTTCTTTCAGTAGTCTCTGTGTGACTGATGCTATTGTTTACAGTTGTGGAGTGATACTGCTGTCACTTTGTGATAAGGTTCTGGTCAGAGTGAGAAGTAGTTCAGGCGTGTGGTTGCGCTGGGAGGTGTGCGGTCATTGGGAAATAATGCACAGTCATGTGATTTACTCTGTCCAATGATGTTAGTGGAATTTCTATGATTTTACCACCTCATTTTTATATATATATATATATATATATATATATATATATATATATATATGTGTGTATTGATAACCCATTCTAGGATGTGTGGTCACTCTCTAATATATGCATGCCTTGGTGGGCATTGTACAGACGAGCACATTCAACCACCCAAGGTGTGCATATATCAGAGTATGACCACACAACCCAGAGTGGGTTATCTATCTTATAAAATGGCCAGAAAGTTTTTTTGGGTGAGGGCGGAAAAAGTAGTTCCTGTCTCTGTCTGCTAAATAATATGCTGGCAGAGGTTTAAGATAAGGTTGTGTTGGAAAAATAAATAGTTTATTCTATTTCTGTAAAGGAAGGTGCTGTTTGTAGGGAGAAGACAGGGAGTATGATTGGGGATCACATTCACTTTACTTGTCAAACTGTAGCAGTTACTAAATAACATGGTGGCAGAGGTTTAAGATAAGTTTGTCTGTGTACAAAATAACAAGATAAGTTAGATTTTTTGAGCTTATTTCATTTCTGTAAAAGAAAGTTCCCTCCATTTGCAGGGAGAAGGGAGAGACCATGGAGCACTTTCACTTTCATGGCCAAAATGTTCTGTGACCGAGCGATGTCTAAAGCAGAAAGTCAAAACCAGGTAGAAGTTCAGAGTAAGCCCCTCTCTGTTTGGAAACAAAGAAAAGTGTGTCCCTCATGTTATCTTATCTTATGTTTCAGTAATAGAATGAGGCCGCCAACTGTAGGCAGAAGAGAGTGAGTACAGACTGAGTGAGTAGGCAGATTTACAAGGGTAGACGGAACCCACAGCAAGTGTTGCTATAGCAACCCTCGCTCTGGGTTCTGTCTTTCTAAAGCTGCCAGCTCACTCGGTCTGTGCTCACTCTATAGGAGACTCAGAGTGACACAGTAACAGCCATATGATCGTATTGCATACTGAATTTGTGTTCAGGGTCTTCTTTTGGGGCAGTGGGTGTGTATTGTCTGAGCTGTGCACACTGACACTCTGAGTGTGAATCAAGATACTAAACTATCTGCAACTCATAAAAACATAACTGACAAAAGCACGTTACCTTTCTGAATAAATTTCTGCTTGTCAATTTCTGGTGAGTGCATCGGCTCAGGACTGCCAGTCAGGATTACCACGAGCTGCTGTACAACAGCATTATTCAATGAATTATGTAGTCAGTGACCACTAGTGGGCTAGCAATGGAAAAAAAAGTCAAACAGCTGATTTAAAAGTATTGCCTTAATCAGACCTCAAAAACATCCACCCTCTCTGTCATCCCTGTTGGTGTCTGCTTCTTTCGGAGTTTTCAATCAAAATTAGTTAAAAATCAAAGGCATTGCTTTTTATTTTTTTTTCACTTCTTCCCTCCTTCCTTAGTGCAAAATAAAATAATAAAGCATTAATTAAAACAAATGTGCCTGTGTATTTCTTCTAATTTCACAAGCCAACTATTTTTTCTGAGGTCTGATTAAGATGCTATTGTACTTTTAAATCACATGTCTGACTTTTTTCCCAGCACTAGCCTGACAGTGGTCACCATCTACATCATTCAAGGAGTGACATGTTGCACAGCAACACATGGTAATCCCAACCAGCAGTCCTGCGCCTATGCACTCACTAGAAAATGCCTAGCAGAAATTAAATCGATGTTATATTTTTAACATAAATTATTTAAATGTTGTGAAACACAGTTAGTTGATTAACCCTGATTCAGACATACATTATCCATATTCACAATTCAAATGATTTGCAACCCCCCTCCCCCCTGGAAAACCTAGACATACAGTATGCATTGATGCATTCAGTGTGTATTACGATCATCAGGGAAGTTACTTTATCACTCTGAGTACATATGAACATCATTCTTAACTAGTAGAGATTCTTAACTAAGATTAACACAACCCGTTAACCTATATCTGTTTTTTTTCCTCTCGCTGCAAGTTCAGTATCATAGCCAGAAACACTTCTCATTGTCCCAGATTCCCCCCTTTTCCCTCACAAAAAAGACAGAGACCATTGTTTGTTGTTGTGCTCAGATTGGCAATTAATTTATTTATATTCATAATTCCATATTCCATTTCAATTCCTTTATTATCATATTTTCAAAATTTTGTTTATTTCATCCATATATCAATCTCTGATTATCCTTCCCCCAGGTGAAAACCTGGGTGCCTTCTTCTTCTTCTCCTTTTCCGTTAGGTAATGGTGAAAACCGAGACCACTTTCTCCTTCATCTTCTTCCTCTTCTTGTGTTATTCCTTTTTCTCCCTCCCTCCCCTCTGCTTTTTACCTCTTTTCTCCTGCCATCCACCTTTGGCAGTCCATAACCATATTATTACATGCCATCCACCTTTGGCAGTCCAAACTGTCCTACCAGATGTGCCTGTCATCCACCTTGACAGACCCACATACGGTCAAATCTTGACTGTCCTCTCCTCTTGCTTTGCCTAGCAGGGTTGGTGGGAAGGATCAAAACTCCAGCAAAAAGTGGCTGAGGCCCCCTTGTGCTGTCCCTTATGTACCTCCCTTTTCCCCTCCCCCTCCTATTACCTGTCCATTGTTCTGGCCCTTAGCACCTCCCCTTCCTTCCCCCCTCCCCTTCTGAGTACAACCATCCTATGCAGGATGGAAGGGGTGCACCAGGACAACCTGGTCTGCCCCTTAAAGGGGCAAACTCCATTGTCCCAGATTCTCCCCTTTTCCCTCACAAAAAGACAGATACCATTGTTTGTTGTTGTGCTCAGATTGGCAATTAATTAATTTATATTCATAATTCCATATTCCATTTCAATTCCTTTATTATCATATTTTCAAAATTTAATTTATTTCATCCATATATCAATCTCTGATTATCCTTCCCCTAGCTGAAAACCTGGGTGCCTTCTTCTTCTCCTTTTCCATTAGGTAACGGTGAAAACTGAGACCACTTTCTCCTTCATTTCTTCCTCTTCCTGTGTTATTCCTTTTTTCTTCCCCCTCTTTTACCCCACTAGCCAGTCTCCAGCCTGTGTTGGATGGCTGGCTTTCCCCATACTTAGGGTACCATTCTCCCTTACCTCAGGGAAGATCCTTTTTATTCTTTCCTTCTTTCCTTTTTTTTTATTTTCCATTTTTTGCATGTTTCCTCCATGCTTCTATAAAGCCCATTGTTTCTGTATTGAACACGTCTATGGCTAGGTCTGACAGGTGCACCCCATCTGACCTGTAGAAGTCTTCTACCCATTCTTCTACCCCCTCAGTATCATCTGTCCTCCCATCTGCCTTACCAATGTTCCAACCCTCCTAGTCATCTTTCTCCTGGTCCTTTCTACCACACTGTGACTGTGGTCCTACCTCCACACCCTCCTTGGTATCATATCTGACCAGTCGAGGTACACCTGTGGCCACCACTGTCATATTGCCCCTAAATCCCTTTTTATTTGTAAGTATGTGTCCACCCAAGGCCTGCATGCAAGGTCGTTGCCCCCTAGATGTATAATAATTAGGTCTGGACTGGGCCACCGTCCTTTGAGTTCTTTGAAGGTGGGAAGCAGCTGTGCCCATCTCATCCCCCATATGCCATGCCAAACCAACCTACACGTTTTTGCATCTTGGTATAGCTGCCTTCCCCAGCCTTCTTCTCTGTTCTTTTTCCAGCCCAATAAATATAGGAATGGCCACAGATCCAGACTTCCATGATCCTCCCTCTACCTATGGGGTGCAAGCAAAATTCATTATTTTACACATGCTCATAGTGTCATCCCCATATTCCCCCCATTTTTCACCCTTCCACTGCCTTTCACCTTTTCTTGCCTCCCCCAGCTCTGCAGTTCAAGCCAGGAGCACCACCTTCAACATTTTTTTTTTACTTCAGTGCTCTAATGTATCTCTTATAACTGGCCAATCGCCAGTGTCCCTTTTCCAATTTCCCATTCACCATCTCTCCCACTGCTGCCCACTGTGAGGCAGCCCAAATCCACAAGGAATGGGATGAATAATTAGTCAGGTCTTCCCCCATGAACTGCATGCCCTTTTTGAGTATTGCTGTGACTTGGTAGCCGGTGACCCTTTTTCCATCACCGTGAACAAATAATTTCCCCGTCCTGTTCCCATGCTCTGCGGCGAAAGCCCACAGAGACTGTGATGGGCATATTGCACACTCTGCTTGCCCTTTCAGCATCACTATGCAACCTTGCCCTCTTTGATCTGTTTTTGACCTTCTAATCTTGATCCATATCTCTGTCACCCCCCAGCTTATATCTTCCCATTCTAACCCTCCTTCCTTGTCTTCTCCCCCATGGCCTGCCACCTCACTCACTCTCATGGCCCCTGTGAACATTGCCACATAAATTGTGTGAAATAGCTGGGCCTCGGCCTTTGATCTGCATATTGCTGGGAGTACATCCTTCAGCTTTATTAGCCACTGTTCACCTATAGGCCTTCTATGATCTACTAGCCCCTGTTTCAACCTGCTCCATTCTTGCATCATTCTTCTGATGAGTAATGATTTTGTCGGGTCCTTCCACCTTTTTAGGCTGCAGATAACACTAATCCCTGCCAAACAGACTCCCATTGTGGTGTGGGCTGTGCCTTTCTGCCACTGCTCCATGGTGAACATTCCCAACTGCTCCTCTGTGAGTGGCCTACTTACCTCCATCTGGTGCTCTGCCCTGAATGTTTGAAACACTCACCAGGCCCCATCGTAGGCTCTCAGAGTCTGAGGCTCCCATCCGCTGTGAAACAACAGTTCTGCTCCTTCTTGCCAATGTCCTAGATGTTTGTTGGTACGGGTGTTTTTTGTTCTTCTACTGCTGGTGCCAGCCTCCAAAAATTGTCCAGCTGCAGATGGGAAAGCCTGTCAGCCAGGGTATTGTGTACCCCTTCTATATGTTGTACTCTAAATTACATGTTCAGCTGCAAAACCCTTAAAACTAACAGTCTGAATACCTGCATGACTGTGTCTACCTGGCTCCCTTGTTGTTCAGAACATCCACCACTGCTCTATTGTCACACCAAAATGTCACTTTCTGATCCCGTAATTCCTCCCCCCAGACCAATGTACACGCCCATATGGGCATGATCTCCAGTAATGTTATATCTCTCACTTTCCCATCCTTCACCCAACTGGTAGGCCAGGGTTCTGTGAACCATCTACCCCCTCAGGTAACTCCCCATGCCTAGCCCCCCAGCAGCATCTGTATAGAGGTTGAGGTCTGTGTTGTATAGCCACTCCTCTTTCCAGAAAGAGCACCCGTTGTACTCCCTAAGAAAGTCTTCCCAGATTTTAAAATCCTCCCTGACACCTTGCGTCAAGTCCACCCAGTGATGTGGTCTGGTGACCCCTGATGTAGTCCTGGCTAACCTCTTTGTGAATGCCCTTCCTAGTCCATTGGCCCTGCATGTGAAGTACAGGTGCCCCAGTACCTGCTGCACCAGCTTTAGCTGTACCCATCTACTGCTGGTGTGTACTTGGATTAGTTCCTTCAATTTACTTACTTTTTTGTCTGGTAGTCTAAATACTTCATTCGGGGCATCTATCTCAATCCCCAGAAATTCCATAACCCTGTTGGGCCCCTCTGTCTTTTCTGGTGTCAGTGGGACCCCTAGTTCCTGGCACAATTCCTGAAACTTACCCAGCATCCTCTGTGTCTCTCTTTTCCCTTCCCAATGAAAAGAAAATCATTCAGATAATGGATGACCATCCTGTAACCCATTTTTTACTGAAATATCCACTGCAAGCAGGTGCTGAATGCCCCAAATGTAGCACATGCTGTGGAACAACCCATTGGCATTGCTTTTTCAAAATAATACTGTCCCCCACTTTTAAAACCCAATAGATCCCAGTCTTCTCTCCTAACTGGAAGCAGTCTGAAAGCAGACTCAATGTCCATTTTTGCCATCCATGCATCCTCCATGGCCTGGATTATTTGGACTGCATCCTCCAGTGTCACATATGTCACCTTACTATGCTCCTCACTGATGAAATTGTTCACCAACTCCCCTTCTGGATAGGACAGGTGGTGGATCACCCTGCACCCCCCTCTTGTTTCTTAACCCAATGGCGAAATCTGCATGTTCAGCAATGAGGGGGGTGTCAAATGGGCCCTCTGCCCTACCTACTGCCTTTTCTTTCTCTATCTTCTGTCTTAGCATCTTCTCCTTTCCTTTTACTGACCCAAGGTTGCTTGCCTCCATCGCTTGTCTGGGTTCCTTAAACTGCAATGAAAACCCTGTGTTAAAACCCCTTATCCCCATATCCTGCACTCTTGTGTCCAGATATCCATCCAGGCAAACTGTCCATACCTTCAAGATGATGGGGATTCTGGCCATCCCAAATTGTTCCCTGTCATGCTCCCCTCCACTCCTCCCCAGCCCCTCCCTCTCATTTTGCCCAACCTTTCTTCCCTTAGTGGCTCTGTCCCCCTCTATTCGCATTCCCCCTACCCTGCCCTCCCCTATTCCATGTTTGTCCTTTAAAGCCCTGGCCATCTCAAAAAAACTGTTGACCTGATCCCTGACCCCCGTGCCCTTGCACCCCCTGGGCCCATGTCATTCTACATTTGTTTGCTGGGTGCCCTCCTCTGCATTTTGAGCAAGCATGCCAGAAATGACAGTGAGGCCATGAGCAAAAGGCCCTGTTGTAAGCCCAGCAATATCTCTGGGGTGTAAAACCCTTTTTGCCCCACTCACCTTCAGGCGTGGACTGATCTGTTATGTAATCCATCCACAAATCTATCTGCTTGGTGTCCCATCTCACATCCCCAAATGTTGCCATTCTGTGCCAGAAAGATTCATCATAGTATAACCACCCCACCCCACCCTTTGTTTTTGCTCTCCGTAGTAGCAAAGAATAAGTAATAAGCGAGATGCCTAGCTCTGGCCTTTTTTCCAGGATGATGGCTGAGAACGTGGCAAAACCTAGGAACCACCCATCCCAAGTCTTCCCTTTTGTGAACTTGTCATCCTCTTTTTTTCTAAAAGCACTATAGCCACTGCCATCTCACTCTTACCTATGCCCTCAGCTTCCTCATACTTGGCTGCTGCCTCCCGACTCACCAAAGTGAATATGTCCACATATTCCCGTTTCCATATTTTTTCCTTTGTGGCCAGTGGCACATGCTCACCTATCCTCATCCCAGGCACACCTATCTCCCTTGTCCCTTTCCCCTCTCTCTCCACTCCTTTTTCCTTCTTTTCTGGCCCCCCTTCTCCATCCTAATCTCTGCCAGAGCTGATTCCATCTGCCCTAGACCTCCTGTCCCCAGTGCCACCACAATTTGCCCTATATATTCTTTTATACTGTCACCCACTGCACTGGATGTGTTAACTGTAACCTTGTCCAGGCCATGCTGCCTGGAGTCTTCTAAGGTTCTTCTTACTTCTTCCTGTGGTTGAGGAGGAGGGTGAGCTACTGGGGTTTGCAGAGGGAACACCACGTTCTGGGCATCATGTCTGGGTTCAGCCAGGGAGATCCCACCTTGATCAGGGGGGGTACAGGAGTCGATGGGTCCATAGGCTGCAGAGGTACTGGATCAACCACCTTGGCAGGCCCCACTACCACCGGTGGTGCCCTAGCAGGACTATGTGGCCCTTCAGCTGGTCGTTTCCCCCTGCCATCTTTTCCTGGGCCCACTTTTCTCTTCTCCCCGGGTCTCCCTGCTTCCACCTCCTCCACCAGTTCCCACATCTTGTTTGCCTTTTCTTCCAATTCAATTATAGCCTTGTAAGCATCTTCCTTTGATGGCCTGCTCTTCTTTGGTGCCATGTCCTTCTTTTCCTTGCTCTGTGAAGACAATTACAGGAAGAAAAAACAGGGTTAACTGTATATCTGTACCTGTTTGTAATGCCTTCCTCCTGTCCCTCACACCACACGCCCATATAAAGAGATCTGGCCACCAGTAAAGGCCCCCATCCTGCTTGGCAGGTCCCTTGCTGCTCTCTGATGTGCTCATTGTGAAAGACCCAGCACCCCCCTTTGCATCCCTTCAAGTGCCTCCTCCTATTTATAATTAAAACATTTTTTTTGTCTTGAGCATCTAGCAGCATCCTGCTGATGCCCCCCAGAAATACTGCACTGCGCTTGCCTCCCCAGGAGCTTCCCCCTTGTGAATGCTGCCATTTTTGTCCTCCCTGCCTGTCTGGGCTGATCAAGGCACCATGCAGTCAGCATCCCCACCATAGGAAGCAGTCAAGCCGCGTGGTCCTATAATTGGTCCCCTATCCCCTATATTCATGCCTCTGCCAGCCTCTGCTCAGTCACGGCACCCAATCCAAATGAGGGGAAGGGCCAAACAGAGCAAGCAGCCCCACTAAAAAGTGAGGGCACGGCTTCCAATGTGACCACCTCACAGCATGTGACGTCACCTGAGAGGTCCCGGGTCGCAATCACTCTCCCTCTGCCCCAGGCCTCTCCCAGACCCCTTATCTTCCCCTCAGTATGCCTCAAAAGGCCCCCAGAGCCATGAAAAAACAGCCTGAGCACAAGGAAATGCTTTTTTCCCCAACCCCCGTGGCGCATGACGTCACTCCACGTGGTCCCATCTCGCACCTGCTATCCCTCGCTTCTGGTCCTTTCTCCAGGCCTACTCTCCTTATTTTAGCAAACAGAAAATGCCTCACATCACCCTAATAGCACCAAAAACCCAGGAGAGTGCTCTTCTATCCACCCCCCACCTGGCGTGTGATGCCACGTGGTACATTCGTCGGGGCCTCTTCTCGGCCTACCATCCATCCCCAGGCAACCAAAATGAAAAAAGGGGGCCACAAATGACCACCACCAGAGCACAAGAGCAAGGAAAAAGGATTTTACAACCCCCCCATGCGGCATGTGACGCACGCCACATAGTCCGGAATCGTGCTTGCTCCTCCCAACTTCAAGGCCTCTTCCAGGCCTCCTAATCTTAATGGCAAACAAAAACAGCCACACAGAGCCACAAATAACCCAAAACAAAAGGCAAGTGCTTTTCTAGCATCCCCCATGTGGTGTGTGACATCACGCCATGCAGTCCATGCCTCAGGGCCTCTTCTAGGCCTGCCCTTCCACCCCAGGCAACCAGACAGGCCCCCAAACAGCCACCAGAGCAGCAGAACAAGGAAAAAAGGGGTTTTTACAACCCCCACATGGTGTGTGATGTCACGCCACATGGTTCCAGCTCACGCTCACTCTCCCCATTTCCAAGGCCTCTTCCAGGCCAACTATTCATACCAAAACAGCCACCAAAAGGGGACAAACTGCTGCAAAGTGAGAAACCAAGGCAAGGCTTTGTTACCCATCCCAAAAATGGCACATGGCATCGCGCCATGTGGTCTCTGTTCATGCTCTTCCTACCCCCCTGCCTCAGTGGCTCTTCCAGGCATACAGACTCTTACCAGCAAAAGACTAGTCCACAAAACCACAAAGTATCAAAAACAAAGCAAAGGCTTTCTCACAAGACCCCCCACGAGGTGTATGAGTCGCCCCACATGGTCCTGGGTCACTCTCTCATCCACCATCTGATCCCCATCGCTACTCAGGATCCCCCATATTTGCTTAGTTATATACTGTAACATGTATAGTCATAATACTGTATGTATTCTTCCTCTCCTTTTTAAAAAAAAAAAAACACTTCACATCTTGTCCTGCAATATCAACTGCTTGTTTCCTTACCTCTCACACCTGGTGAACAAACCTCAAAGAATTTGCCAATCCGACATGCTGCAGTTGATGTAGATCAAAACTCCAGCAAAAAGTGGCTGAGGCCCCTTGTGCTGTCCCTTATGTGCCTCCCTTTGCCCCTTCCCTTCCTGTTACCTATCAATTGTTCTGGCCTTTAGTCCCTCCCCTTCCTTCCCCCCTTCCTTTCTGAGTACAACCATCCTATGCAGGAGGGAAGGGGTGCACCAGGACAACCTGATCTGTCACTTAAAGGGGCAAACTCCATTATACTTAGTTTCGGCAAAATATCTGATTAGTCAAAGAAACCTCTGATATTAAAAACTATTTAAAAAAAAGAAATATGCTATAATGTTTATAATATTCTCACCAGTATTCATTTTATTTCTGTGAACTTCTGGCAACTTGTGTGTCTGATTTTCACCTATGTTTTCTCACTGTGTTGAGCTGGTGGGCAGCATTCTGAGGGTGCTGGTCCAAACAAAAAAGTGCAAATAAGAAAAAAGGTATTTTTGGCCTACCTTCAGATTTCGTGCAATTTTATCATATACAAGGAATTAGACATTCACTGCTAAATGTGAAGCATTTTGTATTTATTTCATTTTTAGTTTAGGCAGCCAAACTCACCGTTAAGCCTTTCACTACACTCACACTGATGATTGAAGCTACAGTTACAGAATAAGGCATGGCAGACAAATCTTTTTTTTTTTATTTGAATCAGTACCCTCTGAAAGCCTCCCATTTAACCACAGTGGGCTAACAGATTCATATGTGAAAATCTGGCACACAACTTTCCAGAAGCAATTGTAGTTAAGAACCTCTATTATTAAAGAATAATGTTCAAATGTGCTCAGAGAGACACAGTAAAAATCACATGATCATACTGCATACTAAATTTGTGTCCGGATTTTTTTTTTGGAGGGGGACAATTGTTTGAACTGTGCATGTTGACAATCTAAGTGTGAATCAAGGTTAATAAAGTAACAGGCTCTCATAAAAACATAACTGACAAAAGCACATAATGCCTTTCTGTATAAATTTCACTTGTTAATTTCTGGTGAGTAGATAGGCTCAAGACTGCCAGTTCTGGTTATCATGCACTGTACAAAAACATCACTCCTTGAATGACATAGATGGTGACCAATGGCAGGCTAGCAGTAGAAGAAAATAGTCAAACAGCTGATTTGAAAGGAGTCTGGGCAGGGTCTGCAAGAGAAGCCATATGAGGAGAGACTAAAGGAGCTTAATATGTATACCCTTGAGGAAAGAAAGGAGAGGGGGAACATGATAGAAACTTTTAAGTACCTCAGTGGAATCAACAAAGTCCAAGAGGGTAGCATCTTTCAGAAAAAGAGACGTGCAAGAACAAGGGGACACAATTTAAAGATAGAAGGGGGCCGTTCAGGGGCAATGTGAGGAAGTATTATTTCACATATAGGGTAGTGGATGCATGGAACAGCCTTCCTCAGGAGGTTGTGGGGCTTAAAACTGTGGGAGAATTCAAGAATGCATGGGACAGACATAAGGAAATTCTTGTGGGGGTAGGAAGAAATAGGCTGTTGGTTAACTAGGATCTGTGGCCTATCCTGTAGGTAGGGAAATTGGCAAACTAGATGGGCCAAGCAGTCCTTATCTGCCATCAAAGTCTATGTTTCTATGTTTCTATGAGTGTCCTTATCAGACCTCTGAAACATCCACCCCTCTTTGTCATCCTTGTTGGTGCCTTCCTCTTTCAGAGTTTTCATTCAAAATTATTTGAAGATCAAAGACATTGCTTTTTTATTTTTATTTTTTTCACATTTCCTCCTTGTCACCCTCTAGTGTAATAAAAACATTAATAAAACATTAATTAAAGCACATACACCTGTGTGTTTCTTACTAATTTCACAAGCCTACTATGTCTCTGCGGTCTGCTTAAGATGCTGCTTTCAAATCAAATGTCTGACTTGTTTCCCAGCACTAGCCTGACAGTGGTCATTCAAAGAGTGACATTGTTGCACAGCAGCACATGGTAATTCCAACTGGCAGCCCTGAGCATATGCACTCACCAGAAAATGCCAAGCAGAAATTTACACAGAAAGGCATTATGTGCTTTTATCAGTGTTATAATTTCAACATTAATTATTTAAATGTTATGAAACACAGTTAGCTGATTAACCCTGAGTCAGACTACAAGCATTGCAAATCAGCATCTTTGACAGTATGTTGTAGCTAACTTTCTAAGACTGAATCTGTTTTTTCAAGTGAGTCAGTCTAGTACTATTGCACAACATAGACTTATAGACTGATGTCATATGAACTTTGTCACTTTCAATTTCTCAGGCTCGAGGATGTTTTTGTTGCTGCTGACTGTAGAAAGATATATGCGAATGAGTAGGTAAATGTTTATACTCCTGACCCAGATCCCTAACTTCTTCAGTCCAAACAAACATAAACTAGTCTATGAATAAACCAAGATATGATGCACTACACCAGTGTATTGGGACAGAAGGTCTGAAACTGGGACACTAGAGAGGTATGTAGTGCAGCTGCTCTGAGAAACATCTGGGGGGGTACAGAGAAAATATACTGATTCATGCAGAATTATTTGTGATTCAATTCCACTGGGTGGAAATGCTGCACATTCAGTATCCAGCCACAACCATGCTCCCAAACAGCAGCCACAAACCACATGATAAGATTGCTGGTCAAGCCTTACTGCTTGTTACTGGGGTACACAGTAGCCACTATAAGATTGCCTTATGTTGTATATTTCTTAACATCATTTTATTTTGCAAAGCAGAGCAGCCATTCTGAGAAATGTGAGAGGGGGAGAGGGAAGAGAAAGCCATGTCCCCCAGAGACCCTTTTAAGCAATATGTCAGCACAGTTCTGATGCTATGCAGCCATAATAAAATTGCTTTGCCTCGTCTTCATAGCGAGAGGAAGGATTAACATTCCTGAGACATTTCCCAGTTTATTTATTAATTTTATTTATTTATTTCAATTGCGGAATTAACACCCTTGAGCCAGAAGGCTCTTTTTCAAAGGTTCCATGTCAAGTGGACAAGAGACAACATTTACATAGACTGGTTACATAACATTCAAGTAATCAAGAGATTACATGCTGATTAGGTAGCAATCAAATAGGCTGTTACTGTGTCAGTAGTATTACTATAAGATTGGGTGCATTTCAACCTACTGAGCTGGTGTCAGTAAAAACCAGGAAGGAGTCAGACAAATGTATGCTCAGGTCATGATGGGAGCAGCCTGAAGTGGCTTAGTCACAGGATGCGGAGGGTGAGGTGAGACAAAGGGCAGGTGGAGGGGCAGCCACCAGGTGGTTTTGTCAAGGGGGGTGGAGGGAAGGAAGTGAGAAGAAGGAAGGGTAGAGGTAGGCAGGGGAGTGAGTTAATTATGAAGGTGATTGGCCATAGTATTTGCTAACTGCAGTCACAGAGGGTTTTTTGGGCCAGGAGAGTTTTCAGTTCTCTTTTAAAGGGTGCAATTTTTGTGTACTGATAGGTGGTAGCAGGGAGTTCATTAAACCAAGTGAGCCCACTGTAGGAGAGTGAGTGCTGAGTGAGGCAGGTTCTTTTGAAGGGGACCTGGAGCACAACCTTTTTCAAGCTCCTAGTAACTTTTGTTGAGTTGCTGCACTGGAACAGAGTGGCAGTGGAGAAGGGAGGGAATGAGTCCAAGGAGGTTTTTTTTGCCTATTAGGCAAGCCTAATATTTAGCCCTTAAATGTAAGGGGAGCCAACCAGTGGAGGAGTAGAGGGTGCAGGTATGGGTTTGGTGATTTGCCCCAGGACCAGGTGGCAAGCCTTGTTGATAAGAACCTTTAGCCTATTTAAGACAGAATCTGAGGCAGCACTGTAAATGATGAGGGCATAGTCAACAACAGACAGGATGGAGCTTCGGGTGACCAGGTTAAGAGCTTCAGGGGTCATGGCTTGCTTGTGCCTATAGAGGATTCCTAGCTTAATATTAGCTGTTTTGACAACATGGTCGATATGGTGTGCAAAGGAGAGGGTGTCATCAATATACACCCCGAGATATTTAAAGGAGGAGACTTGTTCAATGCCATCCCCTTTTTGGCTATAGATAGTCAGGTGTTCATCATGCCTTTTGGCTTTTGGCAGGGTTAGGTACATACAGTACTTTTAGTTTTTTTTTAGTTTAGGAGTCTGTTTTGGGTGAACCAGTTCTCAAGTATAACAAAGTTTTGCTGCAGGTTTTGAGCTATTTCTGATGTGAAGTTGCCAGGCACTGAGATAACTGCATCGTCTGCACAGAGCAGCATTTTTGCAGGACAGACATTGGGAAGGAAGTTAATGAAGAGGTCGAAAAGAAGTGGTCCTAAAATTGAGCCTTGGGGAACCCCTAGGGTAACCTTTTGAGATCGGAGGTTACTCCCCCTATCCTCACACACTGTGTCCTGTGTGAAAGGTAGCTGTTTAGCCAGGAGGTGGTATCTACTGACAGTCCCAAGGTCCTCAGGTGTCTGAGCAGGATTCCATGGTTAAAGGTTTCAAAGGCTTTGGTGAGGTCTATAAATATAGACCCCACTGTTTTTCCCATGTCAAGGGCTTCATAGATGTGAGTAGTGTAGTTGATTAATGCCGTGATGGTGCTGTGACCTATACAAAACCCATGCTGTTGTGGGCATAGCAGATTGTACTTATTTAAGTATTTGGTAAGCTGATCTGCGACTACCCTTTCTAGCATTTTAGTGAGAAGTGGAAGTAGTAAGATTGGGCGGTAGTTACCCAGGTTATTTTTGTCCCCAATTTTATACACCGGGGTGACGAAGGCAGTTTTCCACCTATCCAGGATGATACCAATGCTCAGGGAGATGTTGAAAAGTATGGTCAGGGGAGAGGCAAGTTCCTCCAGTGCTAGTGCTAGCAATTTCATGTCTACAGAGTCACTCTTGACCCTGGTTTGGTTTAGAGTTTTTTTGACATTTTTAATTGTCTGGGTCCTAGTGATGTTCCTAAAGTAGAATGGTGGTTGGCCTGTTTTAAGAGAGGTGGGAGGGTTAGAGTCGACGCTAATCATATCTGGTGAGGAATGGAGAAATTCTGGGGGAGGGCAGAGCTGAGGTCTGTGAAGGCATTATTAAAAGCACTGGCCAGGTCATTTGGTTGCTGTAATGGGCCAGAGGTGGTAACTATGAGATCTGGCGAACCTCTGGGTTGTTTGCCATTGAGGGACTTAATATTATTGCAGAATTCCCTGCCATTTCCCCAGTTACTCTTAAGTTGTTTTCTATAGTAGGCAGCTTTAGTATTTCTTATTTGCCTAGTGCACTAATTCCTAGCCATTTTGTAGGCTACCATGTCAGCCTGCCTGTCTGTCTCTCTGGCAAGAAACCAGAGGTTATCCCATTGTCTCATAAGAGCAATCAGAGAGCCTGTGAGCCAGGGGTTAGCAGCTCCTTTTATTTTGACTATCCTACTGGGTCAAATATGTCACAGGCTCTGTTGAAAGTAGATATGAGGTGTTCCAGAGCTTTATTTGTGTTGCTGCAGCCAGCTAGTGGGGACCAATCTGCATCCCTCAAATACCTCTTAAAGTTGCACACAAGCCCCTTTTTGAGGTAGCAGTTTTTGGTGATCTGGGGTGGGTCTTTAGAGCCCTTGTTTGTCCAGAAGCCTACTACTGTTGAGTGGTTGCTTAAGGTATGTGGCAGGACAGAGACGTTTTTGATATGCTCAGGGATAGAGGCAAGAAGCCAGTCTATGAGCATGCTTGTGTCTGTGCAACAGTTCAGCCTTGTTGCCTGTGTGACCATCTATGTAAGACATTGGGCATGGATTCAGTCTTTAGTGGTAATGGAATCCTGGGCCAGCCAGGTTGTGGTAAAGTCCCCAAGGATGACCTGCTCACAATCTTTATTGAGCTTGCTAAGGTGGTTGAAGAATAAGTCAAGGCCAGGGGCTTGCTTGCCGGAGGGGTATGTATGTAGTGGTCAGAGACATTGCTTTGCCTTGTCATCCAATGGAGAGCTTGATAGTGAGAAGCTGTGCTTATATTGTATTTACACTGGAAAGCATAACCTGACCACTTATTTTGCTATTCAGATAGACCAAACACCCATCCCCTTGCTTGGTTTGC
Source organism: Neoceratodus forsteri (assembly GCA_016271365.2). Classification (NCBI taxonomy): domain Eukaryota; kingdom Metazoa; phylum Chordata; order Ceratodontiformes; family Ceratodontidae; genus Neoceratodus; species Neoceratodus forsteri. Next base: position 320,689,430 of record CM028134.1, read on the forward strand.
CAATCTTGCCAGAAGGAGGTGTACCCCTCAAGCAAGATGGAGGAACCTGGTAATTTCTGAGACAGCCATGTTTCAGTGAGCAAGATAATTTCTGATTTACAGATAGCTACCCGTGCCTGGAATTGGGGTAGCTTGGGTAGGAGACTTCCAATATTGATTGAGGCAATTTTTAGGCATCCACTGATTAATGGGTATTTGGTGCCCTGAGGTCCAGGGTTTGGGTGTCTGTTTCCAGAAATCAGCAACAGAATAATGATCATCCTGGAGAGGTGGTGCTTCCACCAAGCTTTGTCATTCCAAAACTTTCTGCATCTTGTATTGTCCTGGTTTAGTATTCATTGTTTAGAGGAATGTGTGCACATCGGGGCACTAGCAACCTCCGTAGTTAAAGGGGGTGAAAGGTTCAATCTTTTATGGAGAGTGAACCTCCAGGGACTACTGGCTGCTGTTTCCTGGTGCTCCAGAGTCCCCTTATTGGCAGCTCTTGTGCTAACTAGTGAGTGCCTGGAGCAGGGCTGGGGCTTGTTAGGTTTTCCATTGTTAGTACTGGCCAAGAGGGGAAGGATAAGTAAGGCCAGTAGGTAGGTGAGCCAAGGAGTTTTATAAGCTAGGCACACAATATTAGACATGTTATCAGTATATGTGAGACCTATGAACGAGAGGAAGAGAGACTATGAGTGTATATCAGCCTTGAGCAGGAATTAGTCTTTGTAGAGGTTGGGGTGGAGGGGAAGATTCAATTAACAGAATAATGTGGGAGTAGTTGCTTATGCAACTCAATATGGTGTAAGCATTGACCAGAGGTTCTGCTTGCAGTAGTGCTAGCAGTGTGTGGAGGGGAGCAGGGCAGCCTCTATTGGTGAACACATGTAGGTTGCAGGTGGAGAAATGGGCTGATTGGTTCAGCCACTGTAAGGTCCTATAAAGGAAGTGCTCACCAAGGGTGCGGGTGGAGGGGCGGCGGGGCCACTTGCCTTGCATGACTGCTTTGCTTCTGCGTGCAATTCAAATTTGGAAAATGGCACCAACAGTTCTGATGCTGTTTCACTGCTCAGGAGCTCAGGGCTACACAGCCACTGTCTGCGTACCTTAACTAGCTGCCAGCTTAATTCCAGGGGATTGTGGGGGAGGGCAAGGTCACCAGAGCCCTCTTGACCTCTTTGTGTGGGACCCTCCATCGGTCGGTCCCCACAATCTGTGGAGAATAGGACAAGAGGTAAGAAGATATATAGGGAAATGTTGCACGGGGTTGTGGTAAGCACAGGTTAGTTGGGGAAGGGCTCCTTGCTTAAATTACTTCTCCAGAGACTCGGGCAATTAACACCACACTGGTAGGCTAGAGTTATAATTTTGCAGCGCTATCTTAGCAAGCAGATTTCAGGAATTAAACTCCATTCTGTAACAGTTATCAGTCAACATATTTTCTAAAAAAAGGGGCCAGTACACACCATGCTGTGAGATACCATCTGGTTAAAATGGTACTAAAACACGCTACGCTGCATGCGAGTGACTAGTCTGTAAAACTTTGGCTGCAAGCTACAATTAAAAGTTTAATGTCATATACTAGCCTGTTAGTGCTGAAAATGGCAGTCAGAAGAGAGAAAATGCTTGTTTCATGGTTCTTTCAAAATTTTGAGAAGAATTTGATTTACACACAAGTAGTTTCACAGTTCCATAGAGGGCCCAATTGTAACTTCTCAATGCATGCAAATTGATGGATTCCAATGAGATTCTCTGTTATGGTTGTCCTAGTGTCACTCTACTGCAGGGATGGGTCTGGCAAGTCAACCACATAGTATGCCTAAATGGCATTTAAAAGATAACCCTACTTTTCAGGCAAGAAGGACTAGACTGTTTCAAGACAGAGACTGACACTATACAGCCTAAGAGAGGATGACATTCCAGCTGATAAGCTTGAATTTGTATCCATATGCAAATTTGGTAGTGACTGCCCTGTGGGAAAAACATGGTGGACATGATGGACCCTTAGACTCTTTAAACACTACTACTGATATATTATTATGATATGTTACTTTATTAGTACTGTATGTTATAGGCCTGAGGGACAAAGCAAGGAGAAGCATGAAAAAAAAAAATTGGAAAATCTGAATTCCATGCAATGTTCTTTTTTTTATTAAAGTCATTACTTTGTACAGTAAGTAATATCCATTTTCAGTAATAAAATAAAACAAAGTACATATTATTAGAGCTGCGTGAAAAGAAAATTGTGCCAGCAGAACTTGCACAAAAGTCAGATTTTCACTTCCATGAAAGATCAGAAATCATTTTGGCAATTTTCACAGAAATTCCAACTTAGAATGGTGGAATAAATGTATGAACTCTGGATTCATGTGTTAATCTGCTGAACACAATTGTGCAGATTTAAGCTTGCCACTAAAAGGCAAGCCAGGTTATCCCAAGGGCCCAGCCAGAAAGCAAGGGAAAGGGGGAAGGGGTAGGGAAAGGGGAAGGGAATAGGTGGAGGGGAGGAGCCAGTGACATCACAGGAGTGTCATTAGACCAGGGATGGGCTCACTGCCATTGGCCAAGGGGAGGAACTTAATGGGTCCTGATGTGGTGTCCTTTTGGGCTTTATAAGGGCCTGTAACCTGGTGAGAGACCTCTTCTTGCTGTAGAATTCCCCACCCACCCTCCCTAGCAAGAAAGGGGGCAGGATATAGGCACAGGATGGAGGAAGCATAGAAGGAAGGATGCCTCCAGGTTGGCCTGTCCCAGGCCAGGGAGATGCAGTAGATGCAGGAATGTGGGAGGTTAAGTGGGAGAAAAGAAGAGAAAGGGGAAGGAAGGAGCAAGGGTCAAAAGGGGGCAGGTAGAGAGGGAAGGGGTAGGCATCATGGGCTGGGGTCAAAGGAACCCAGGTGTGGGAGTAACAGGGGATGGGGAAGGTTATAGAGCCAGGTGGCAGATCACTGTGTCCACACCTGGTGGGGGGGGAGGATCAGGTAAGTGTGGTGACCTGGTTATGGTGTTGAGGGGCAGATCCCAGTGTCTGGACCCTGAGAAGAAACTCGAAAGAGGAAGAGAACAAGAAGGAAGAACCACAAGAGAGAAGACATGGACTGTTATGTCTGAGAACATGATATTGGACTGATATGTCTAAATGTGACTATTGATTGTTGAACAGAATTTGGGATGTAAATATATAATTGTGCCTTTAATGAATACTGCCAGCGAGCATCCAAAAGTGACAAAGTTGTAGAAGTGAGTTTTTTTTGGTGGGGATCCGGGGACACCTGATCATTGTCAGAGGTTAGTTCTGTGGAATTTCTTTTGGTAGTTTAATACATTACTCCACAATTCATACAGTCATTCACAGTTCAGTGCCTCACTGAACTGGGAATGAATGTATGAATTGTGTATCACCAAAACCGTATTAATTTAATTTTTCCCTGATGTCTTGTGGTGCCTCCTACCCTCCAATCACTTGCTGCTGTTTATTTACTGTTTATGTCCCTGGTGTCTAGCACCTCCCCATACTTCCCGCACTGGGTTGGATACAACAGGCTGCCTCCCCCCTTTCCATAGTCTTCAGTCAGGTGCCAGCGACCAGCACAGCTCTTCTCTCACCACCTTGGATGGCAGCAATATGCAATGACAGGGAGTGCACAACCTGCCTACTATAAAGGGAGCTACTGCAAATGGCAGTGAGTGATCGAAGGGTGGTGGGTGCCACTAGACACCAGGGAAACAAATTAATATGAGAACTGAAATTGGAGGGTGGGGGATGCCACTAGACACCAGTGAAGCATATTATTAAATTAACACGTGGTCAATGATCAGATGGTGGTGTTACACGAGGTCCCTGTACCTTAATTGGTACCCCTAGAGGTACACCGTAGACAGCTAGCATTCAGGCATATGTTATACTAACTTATAGGGCTAAGGGCATCTACCGTATAAGATTAGTTCTCAGGAGATGAATGCACATTATTGTTATACACTTTACTTTCTAATTTACACATGTATTTCTTGCTTACAAGATGTTAGGACATCTGTGTCCTTGTAATGATTATGATACATGAGTCGGCATTGCCATCTTCTGATGATTTGTATTATTACACGGCTATGTACAACTGTACTTCTTTGTCTTTACAAAGTGTTGACTAGTACAACATTGTATAATGTTATCTTGGACTGTGGAGCCACCTCTAATTTAGCCAATAGGGCTCATCTCTGTAACTAGAAATGTTTCTGTCTTACAGTAATCATGGTAATTATCGTAGGTATATAATGTAAGACATTACATCTTCACTTCGGAGACCCCAGGAGACATGAACATTCCTTGAGGTATAGGGAACGCTTAGCATTGATCCCAGTTCCTATTGGTAAGAACTGCTTAGGGCAACTGTGATTATCTTTTTGGTAGTAATAAACAAGCTTTATTACTCTTATGCAACATGTCTGTGATTCCTTGCATGCCCCTTATTGCCAAGAACCTGAGAGTGCGGTTTAGACCTCTTGACAATTGGTGACTGCGTGCGGGCAATATCTGGTGTTTACAGGGTTTCACTTGTTACTTAAAATGTTTCCCTTTCCAATGGGGACTGTAGGTGTGTATTCCCATATCACCTCTCCCATTTTTCTACCACTTTGTAATAACTTGCAAAGTCTGGCTGCTTACTGGGTCTGGCCGATGCTGACTCAACCCACCCCACAGCAGTTTTGAATTGCAAGCTTGCAAGTGCACAGTAGCTCAACTGTGGATAAGTGCACCTGTTGTGGATCGATACACAGCAAGGTGCCTTTTCACAGTTTGATTTTTTGATTTCTCCCACATAATGGCTACCATATCAAATATCTGCGCAGACATGAGACTCGATGTCTCAAACTTCCTTGCCTCCCATGGAGGATGGGCTGACTTCATGTGGGACACAAGTCAATCTGACAACCCTGTACTGGGGATTTCAATTCAGTACTCAGAGATGAGACAAACAGTCAGAAAGTGAGAAACTAAAGGGCTGTTTGTCGCGGCTCTCTATGCTGCACTGGAAGCCTCCAAAGTGAGGTTTCGAACCCTTGAACTGCAAATCTCATCTCTGAAAAAGGAGACGGGGTTGCAGGAAACTGAATGTGTGAGAAGAGAGCAGGATTTAGAGTCAGAACTCCAAACTCTGAGAAATGAAAAGAATTCCCTTTTGCATCATTCTGCTCAAGCAGGTGAGCAAGAACTTTGTATGTTGATGTTGGAGTGTGAAAGTTTGAGACAGGATAAGGGGCAGGCTTTGCAAATGAATGACTTGTTAAGTAGAATGAATGAACAGATACATGAGGAGTTGGGAGCATTACAGAATGAGATAAACCAGGTACTTAATGACATAGTAATAGCTACTAGGGACAATCGCAAATTGAGCGCAGTGTATAGAGTGTTACAGAAGCAGATGCAGGATGAAGTGGATCTGAATGTTGCAAAAGTGAGCCATGATGAATGTGAATCTAAAATGGTGAAGTTGCACCATCAGTGAGAGGTGCTGGCATGTCACGTCAAGGTGACGGGAGACTTAGCCCCTGCCTTGTTGATGTCATCTGTGGGGAAGAGTCAAATGATGACATCTCTAAGTAAAACACCCAGTGACACCCCTACTATGGCCCAGACACCCCTCCCCACCATCCAATACATGCAGACCCCTGTCACATGACACCCATACCCTACATCATCGACGGCATGTTGCATGTCATGGGCTGTGCCAACATGGTGACCCCCTTGATGGCGGGAGCAGGCCCAGGCCTAGTCCCAACAACACCGCCGATTGCCTTATTTCTGAGGATGATAAGGGAGAGATAAAGAAAATGACTTGATGTTGCCTTAGGCAATGTAACCCTACCCGACAGGAACAAGTGGACACTCCATACGCAGATCAAACAGATGCTGCAGGAGGCCATGACTCAGAATGGAATGGTCTGGACTGTGGCTGATGCTGCAGCCCAGGCTGCCCTGGATGGCACCAGAGGCAATCTGCTTCCACTTGATCATCCCAATAATCCCCTACAAATGGCTTAGTCTGTTCAGCAGATTGCTGACAGCATTGGTCGGATGAGCCCATCCGACAACCTCAGTTGCCACTTGGAATAGGTTCGTGCTAAATTTGAAATGTTAATCTCGCTGCAGACTACCAGGTCCAGATCCTATGCCAGACCATTGATCCTGGACTGTGGGCAAAACTCCCCAAAACCATCCATCAGGATGGCTACACCACCTTTGATGAAGTAGCAGCTGAGCTCGTTTCTGCACACAGCCCAGGTGTAGTAGGAGTGATGCTCACATACCCTGTAAAACAAAATGTGTAAGAAAGTCCAGTGACTTTCCACCAGAGGCTCTGGATGGCCTACCGTGCAGGGAAGCATCTTACAGGAGAAGCCGCAGATGTGGACCTCATTGAATATAAGACCCAGTTCCTTAAGAACATGTGCCCTACAGTAAGAGAAAAGGTACAGCCAACCACCTATCCCACCATGGAGAGGTTTGCTGATATCCTTCAGAAGACCGAGAGAGTTTATCAAGTCTACATCCATGATTTAGGCTCTGGTTCCAAGAATGTAGCTGCTGTGGAAGTCATTTTGGAGGCCATGACTCACTACACGGTGGAGGGACAGGGCTAAGAGAAACATCCCCTCCCCACAGATTACCAACATCCCCAGCAGGCCCAACAGCAACAACAATCCTGAGGTGGGAACTGGAACTACCACAAAAACAAGAAACACCATAAGAATAATAAGGGTAAACAACAAAGAGCAGGCCCTTCGTATAGAGATATAGCCGATGAGAACCGGAAGTTCTGAGACCTCCTCGGGCATGTGCGCTCTGTAACGGATGTCATTCCCGTTCGGGCCCCTGCTGTCTTACAGCCAGGACAGCAGTTCTCAACAAGCCACAGAGACACCGGAAGTCTAAGCCCTCAGGCCCTTATGGGCCTGAACCCAGAAGTGGCTCCCTATATAGTGTCAGTCCAGCATGGAGAAGTGGTTCAAAGGAACCAGGCTCAAGGTCTCTTTCAGGAGCTCCCCCATGCTTCCACTGGTACAGATTGACAATTACAGGCCCCAGTCTGTATTGTGAACAAGCTGGTCTTGGATGCAAATGGAAGGCCCTGCACTGAGGCCGAGGTCGGGGGACGCCTTCTGACAGTACTACTGGATACAGGCACAGCCATGTCTGTATTACATGATGACCACCCAGAAACATCCCCTTGGTCCACCGGATAGAGGACCAATATGTCTGGTGTAGATGGAACTAGGTTGTCTACATACCACTCCTTGCCACTACCTGTGACACTGGAACACCTGAAGGCCTATCATACCTTTCAGCTGATGCTACTGCATGACCACCCCAGCATAATCAGAATTGACTTTTTGGCACCACACGGCTCTGTGGTAGACCTAGCCAACATGTTAATGATACAAATTCAGGGACAGTATCACACCATCATGATCCCTGACTCACATGTGGTTGCAACAATATCTGTGAATGACAAAGAGTATGACGTCATAGATTTGTTCAAGAATCAAGAGCTTTTCCCAAAGCTCCTTCCCATTCTGCAAAGACATCTGGAGGCATTTGCCACCAACAAGCATGACTGTGGCAGGATGCACACTGTCATTGAAGTGACAGGCCCAGCACAGGAGACGCAATGGCAATACCCTTTTCCACCCGAGGTCTTGCCTTCTCTTAGGGAAACAATAAAATCACTCTGCAAGCACGGTGTAATGAGGACATGTGTTTCCACTGCAAACTCCCTAGTGTGGCCTGTGAAAAAATCCACATGTGCCTGGAGACTTACTATTGACTACAGAAGACTAAACCAGGTCACCCCCTGTTGTGCTCAAACTGTGGCATCAGCCCCAGACATGCTATGACTACTGACCTCTGACCAACAATGGTTTAGTGCCCTGGACATCTCCAATGGTTTCTGGTCATTGCTATTGGCCCCCAAGAGTCAATATAGGTTTGCCTTCACCTTTGAGGGCAGGCAGTACACGTGGACCTGCTTTCCACAGGGGTTCCACAACAGCCCCTGCCTGTTCCATTTACATATGATGGATGCCCTTGAGGGTTTCTCTACACCCCAGTGTCTCTCGCTGTATGTGGATGACCTGTTGTTAGCCACAGCCACACAGGAAAACCACCTGGCTCTCTTGGATGAACTACTGACCTCATCCAGAGGGTAGGCCTCAAATGTAACCCTGCAAAAGCACAACTATGTCAGAAAGAGGTACTCTTTCTGGGCCAGAGGATAACCAAGGACCAAGGCTGTAGCCCTACCTGAAAGAAGATACAAGGATTGCAAGATTTGCCACTGCCCATCAGTGTGGCCACTCTTAAAAGGTTTCTAGGTATGGTAAACTATTCTAGAGATGTTATTTGTGATTTTGCTCAGAAGGCTGCTCCTCTGTATGAATTATTAAAGAAGGACATTCCCTGGACTTGGTGCCCCATTCACACCCAAGCTGTGACATCACTGAAACAGGTCTTGGCCTCAGCTCCAGCTCTGGTCAACCCCAATCCAGCCCTTCCATTCCATCTGGAGTGTGCCGCCTCTGACATTGCTATGTCTGCAGTGTTGGCCTAGAAGGTTCATGGCACCCTGAGACCCATTGCATATGCATCAGAGCTTTTGACCCCAGTAGAACAGAAGTTCAGCCTTTGTGAAAGGAACCTTCTGGCAACCTACTGGGCCATCAAGCACTTCCTGTATATCATTGGGTACTCCCCCACTGATTATCAACACAAACCACACCCCTACAACCTTTTTGCTATCAGACAGAGTAAAGGATGGGTCAGTCTCTAACACCAGACTGACACACTGGTCCCTCCTTCTCCAGGACAGAGACATTAAGGTCAACCCAACCAAAATGCCATCCATGCTGGTGCATGGTCTCCTCTTCCAAGGAGCACCCCATGACTGTACACTGTAGTTACCTGATCTACCAGATCCAGGCCATTTCCTTCCCTCTACACCACAACTACTTGAGAACACCTCATTGTGTTGTGTCTTTACGGATGGCTCAGCTTCCTACTACCAGGGAGAACAGATAGCAGAAATGGGCATATTAGTCATTTACCCTTTTGGTAACATTGTTAAAATTTCTAAGCATTGCAGTGTGGCATCATCACAGTATGCAATGATGGCAGTGGTGGCCTGCGCCCTCGAGTTCATCCAGCATGGAACTGAGGACACCATCATTTTCACAGACTCTGACTGGGTTTGTTGTTCTCTTACAGAATTTCTCCCTTTCTGGCAGAACTCCTTTCTCTCCTCTGATGGCAGTCCAGTAAAACGCAAAGAACTGGTAATATACATTCATTCACTGGCACAACAGTTTGCACACAAACTCTATGTATATAAAGTTAAAGCTCACTCCATACATGATCCCTATCATGCCTACAGTGGCACTGCTGACACCCTTGCAAAGGAAGGGGCTCAAGTGGGGGACACCTGGATGATGGACCATCTGGAGGCCAGAGTGGCCGTACACATAGCAGCAGTCAGGAAGAAACCTGAACCCATTTCCCCCTTGGATTTGTCAGCAGCCCAGCATGCTGACTCTGAACTCAAACACGTGTTCAGATTCCTGGACAAAGGTATGGAGATGAATTTACCTACCCTCAACCCCTACCAAAGGCATGAAGGTAAGTTACACCTGTCTCCAGATGATAAGCTCATCTGGTACCAACCAGATGACACCCGCACCATGTTGTGGGTAGTTCCTCATCATCTTAGGCTTAAATTTCTGCACCAGGTGCTTCACAACCCCACTGGTGGACACCAGGGAGTGGAAAACACACTCCAAAGGCTCAAGACCACCACCTGGTGGCCTAGTGTCACCAAGGATGCCAAACAGTACCTAGACAACTGCCTTGTGTGTGCACAAAATAATCCCATCCCTACCAAATGAAATGCCAAGCTACTACCACAAAGGCATTCTGGCCTTGGCATGCCATTCAGATTGATTTTAATGGCCCTCTGACCAATACCAGCAGAAACAACAAATGCGCCCTTGTGGTAACTGATCTTTTCTCTAAGTGGGTTGAAGCCTCCCCACTAAGACATGCACTGCTAAAATCACTGCCAAAATCCTGGTGGAACAGATTTTCTCCAGGTGGGGCCTACCTCTCAAGGCAGACTCAGACAAAAGAACCAGTTTTACAGGTGAGTTGATGGAAGAAGCACTTGAGCTCCTCGGAGTTCATCAGAAGTTCCACATACCTTACCATCCACAATCTTCAGGTCAAGTAGAGATAGCCAACAGACGGATTAAGCAAATGCTTTCAAAATTCATTGAGGACAATCCCATGGATTGGGATTCCCTACTGCCTTTACTTCTTATGGCAATTGGGGTACACCCTCAGCCACCACCCAGTTGACACCCTTTGAGGTGATGACTGGTAGAAATATGAGATTAGCTGAACACCTGTTGTTTGACCTGCACACCCTCACTGCAGACCATGTCTCAGAGGACCAGTATATGGAAAAACTCAGACAAGACCTCATACACGCTCATTTGTATGCTGCTAACTGCATGGGCAAGATCCAGCAACAATCCCAAATTCAATATGACAAGCACACACAAGAAGTGGATTGGTAAGTTGGGGATCAAGTAAGGGTTCTCAGATTTGCACATCCCACACATTCCTTCTCCAATAAGTGGGAAGGACCCTGTCCCATTGTCAACAACCTCAGTCCAGCAGTCTATCAGGTTAGACTCATGCAAAGCAACAAACTGACTGACAAATGGTTACATGCAAACCAACTGAAACTGTATAAAGGAGTATAATTACTTTTCCTCACCCCATTGGGTGGGATAGTACTAATTTATTAATGTCTGATTTCCCTTTTCAGATACACTGACAAGATGGCTATCTTGTTCCATTTTCTCCTCATCACAGGAGTTATCCCCTGCATTCAAGTCACAGTAAAGCACATTCTTCCTCACCTTGATCCACCTGCAACTACCCCAGAGGGAGTCTCCATCAATATTCCCGACAATTTGATTACTGTCCAGGAGGGTTCAGATGCCTACCTCATTGCCTCGGTTGTTGCTCCTGATAAATCTACCCTACATATTGAGTAGCAAACCACATCTCAAGGAAAAATTCTCCCTGTGGCCAAGATCTCCAAGGGAACTTTCCATGGTTGGCCCAATGCCAAATTATCCCTAAATGTTTTTTTATCCTTGCTCCAAACCTCTCTTAGATGTTCTGGTTTATACAATAACACTGCCTTAATTGATCCCTCATATTGTAATTCCTTGTCTAAAGACTCTGCCAGGAACTTTTGTGCTGTACACAACATGGCCTTAGCTGCCATGTATTTGTCTGTGTTACCCCCTACTGACAAAAAACTTTTGGAGTGTCCAAAACACACTGCTGGTCCTCGTAGTGGTTTCATAGCCACTGCCTTACCTGGTACACTTATTAACAACTTTCAATGTATGCATATACCTGTTTTGTTTAATTTGACTTATTGGAATATGAAAGAATTTGGTATGTGCCATACAACTAATACTTCATTGTTTTATAATACTTTGTTACTTGATAGCTTAGCAGCTTTTCAGATTTGCAACCAAGACCCTATTGCCAGGGTGCACACCACTGAGCATAGAGGCAATTTTAGGAAAAAAACTACTCCTGATGATCAAAGTCATAAACATAATACACATGACACCTCTGATGTCACTGGTGCCACAGGCACCGTCACTGGTGTTTTTGGTACAGCCATGTCTATTTAGAATAAAGCCGACATTGCTGCTATCAAATCACATGCACAGAAATTCCAAGCTGGTTTGATAAATGATTTTCTACCCCCATTATTGCATGGTGTGGATGGCCTTAGTCAGGAAGAAAGATACACTGTATATAATATGCATGACATTGCTAAGGCATTTTCAGATTCTAAAATAAGATCAATGCAATTCTTGCACAGATCAATAAAGAAGAAGATAAGCAATACATTGTCCATGAAATATTATGCTCAACCTCTGGCTCTTACATTATCACTACCATCAACAGTCTCTTCTGCGATCTAGATTCTGGAAGAATCCCTGATATCATACATGATAGACGTATCTCTAAACGGTATTGTCCTCACTGTAAATCCTCTGTGTTGCCATGTGTATGCTACAGACTTTAACTATTCCAATTTCTACTGCTAGAAATTTGGGTTTTGTCACCAGGCACCCTAATACTGGTCCATGTTTTACTTCTAAGAAATGTTCAGTTAAGGATACTATGTTTGTCTCTTTCACTGTTTCTGAACCACGTTTTGATCCCACTGCAGCTATATTTGATAAACTGACATATGTACACTCCACTACAGCTATATTTGATAAACTGGCATCTGTACACTCCATTGTGCACCTTGATGAAGATATCTACAGAGGACGACTCAATTTGCCTCCTCTTTTGGTTTTCCATCCTCTTCTGGATGCATGGGTCTCGCCGCACACGGATTGTTGTGCGAAGAAAGGGTATATTTATTTGTGTCGCTGTGATATATTTGATGTTATTAAACCTATATGTGGCTATTCCCCAGACAGTATCAAATGATCCTTTTCCATGGACAATGACATCACCACTAATGGCACAGAATACCAGGACTCAACATCTGCTCCAAACAAATCCAAGTTATACCAATGTTACCGGGAGGAGGTTCAACACCTGTCAACACGGATTGCCAAACAGACTTATACTTGCCCGGTACAGTTGCAAAAATGGAGACTGCCTATATAAAAATGCAATATAATTCAGATGGAGAATACTGTATAGTTACAAACCATAGGTCGTATACCTATGGCCTAAAAACATGTTCTATTAACAGGTCTATCTTTTGTTTTGTACCACACCAAAAGACAGTTATTGGGCACACAGTTATTACCCTTGTTCCCGTTATGGACGCTGACATCATTGATGGTAACCCTGATTATCTGTGCACTCTTTCAGAGTACTTATCTTACTTTAATGTACACATTGATCCTTTAACTTTGACATTGAAATCACTTTTAGAAAGAAAATACACCCATCTCATTCACATCAGCAATAATGTTTCCAAAGATAATGAAGCTGTTCTCGCACTCATTAATAACGGTGATATGAATAGTTCACTTACTAACACTTGGTTAGAGATTACCTTTAAAGGTTTTGTTATTATACAAGCATTTTTGATATTTTTTCTCATTATTATGCTTTGCTGCCTACGGCTCACATTACACCAACACTGTGAGCAGCTGGAGTTCCTTCACTAGGCTCGCATGTTGGGTTTGTAAATGATCCCCTGTACCCTATCTACTTTCTAACTCTTGCTGTGTTGCCCCTTGTTAGGCAACAAGGAGGGGGATGTTACACAAGGTCCCTGTACCCTAATTGGTACCCCTAGAGGTACACTATAGAAAACTAGCATTTAGGCATATGTTGTACTAACATATAGGGCTAAGGGCATCTACCGTATAAGAGTAGTTGTCAGGAGATGTATGCACATTATTGTTATACACTTTACTTTTCTAATATACACATGTATTTCTTGCTTACAAGATGTTAGGACATCTATGTCCTTGTAATGGTTATGATATATGAGTTGGCATTGCCATCTTCTGATGATTTGTGTTATTACATGACTATGTACAACTGTATTTTCTTTGTCTTTACAACGTGATGACTACTACAAAATTGTGTAATGTTATCTTGGACTGTGGAACCACCTCTAATTTAGCCAGTAGGGCTCATCTCTGTAACTAGAAATGTTTATATCTTACAGGAACCAAGGTAATTATCATAGGTATATAATGTAAGACATTACGTCTTCTACCTCGGAGACCCCAGGAGACACAGAGATTCCTCGAGGTATAGGGAATGCTTAGTATTGGCTCCTAGTTCCTATTGGTAAGAACTGCTTAGGGCAACTGTGATTATCCTTTTAGTAGTAATAAACAAGCTTTATTACTCTTATGCAATGTGTCTGTGATTCCTTGCATGCCCATTATTGCCAAGAACCTGAGAGTGAGGTTTAGACCTCCTGACAGTGGGGAGGTGCCACTAGACACCAGGGGAAATGAATACACGGCAAGCAATCAGAGGGTGGGGGGTGTCACTGGACACCTGGTAAAGTTGTTTTTTTTCTGTTTACTGGGAAAGGCATAAAACTAATCACTGAACTAAAGAACAATCATATGAATTGAAGATTAATGTATTAGTTTTGCAGTTCATGTGTATTATTCCACAGTTCAGTGAGAAAATGCCGTGGAACAGGGGAAGAATTTGCCAAACACATTCGGAAGATTTCCAATTTTGCCAAAGGTGGAAGTTCATAAAATTCCACAAAAGTTTTGAAATTTTGCAAATGTTTTGCTAAAGTGGAATTTTTAACTTCTATCCAGCCTACATATTATGTTGCCACTGAGCTGTACTAGCAAGCATAAGAAAGTTTGTTATACCTTTGTGGATTCTATATTATACTGAAACAAAAATAAAACTATTATAGAGAAACAGAAATAGAAATCCTTTTATTTTGTACAGGAGAGAACAGTAATCCAGATGTTTTAAAACATCTGGGGCCAGATACTCAAAATGTGGTACTGGCACTAACAGGGTTTGTTTTTCATTATCTGGGTTTCATATGCCAACAGGACAACAACACTCCCACAGCAAAACTTGCTCAGTGAAACTCCGATGGTGGCAGACATTGCAGCAATAAGGATTCCATGGCTACAGACTGTGCAGTGACTGGGGGTAGGCACCTAATTTCACTGTCTGTGTGACGTGGAGTTAGTAATCTAAAGTAGGCGGATGTGGGGGTGCAGCCCCCACACATTGCTGTCACCATGATGCTGGTCAGTTTTGGGACGCATTAGTGTTGGGGATGTTGGCATGCTAACAAAACTGTGGGGGGAAGTCACTGTCGAGGATGTCACTGCAGCATGGTAAAACCTCTGGGTTTGTGATGTATTCTGAGGGGTTATATTCAAAGGCCCCTGTAGCATGCACTAAGCTCATAACACCCAGGCACTAGCATAATGCTGCACCCATGCAAATGAGGGGGTCACCTCCTGCATATGGGCACATTGGCATGTTCAAAGGTTTGTGATGGTGGTAAATGGCACCCAAAACAGTGTTATTCACCTCCGCCAAGAACCTCATCTTAACCAGGTGCTAAGCCTTCACCCCCACCCAACTGATGGAGGGATGACTGCACTGCAGCCACCCACTGTGATCGCCCATCACTCCAGCAAGCATTCACACTCTGGTGTCCTGTGGCACCCCACCCCCATCACCCTACCTATGTATGATGTCAGCCTCCTTGGTGTCTAGTGGCACTCCCCCACTTCTGATCACCTGGTCCATGTGCAGTGAACACCTCCCTGCTGTTTTGTGGCCTAGGGATGGCTCTGTCTTATCTTGCTTCACTATTTTGATTGGAAGTGTGCCTATAATAAGCATATTAAATATTGGCTTGTGATTTTGCACTTAATTTGTTAAGATTCATTGATTTTATGTTCCCAGGGGAGGGTTGTGAGTTTTTTTTTATTTTATTGATGTTCTGTGGCACCCTCGACCCCTAAACACCTATTCCATATTACATAAACATATCCCTGGTGTCTATCAGCACACCCATCTCCTAAACACCCAACCTATGATTGTGGAAATTCTATGTGGTGTCTAGTGGTGCCCCCCCTCCAATCATTCATCCCATTGTAGTTCAATGGCTTCTTGGTGTCCATTGCTAACCCCCTATCTCCAGAACACCCATCCCATGATTGTTGAAACTTTCACTGGTGTTTAGTGGTGTCCCTACCCCCAAACACCCATTCCATGATTATGGAACCTCTTCTGGTGTCTAGTGGCACCACCACACCCCAATCCCTTGTTTTAGTTCAATAGCTTGCTGGTGTTGAGTGGCACCCCCCCACCCCAACACCTGTCAAGGGCATCAGGACACTCTCCTTGGTGTCTAGTGACACCCCCCATCCTAGAACATCCATCCCATAGTATGTAGACATATCCCTGACAAATAGTGGCACCCCCCAACACTTAGCCCATGTAGTTAATACCACATTAGCAGTCCACCATCTCCATTCAGGGGGATTTACCTGGGGATATGGGCACTAGCACCAAGCTCTGCACTGTTAGGGAGATTGCACTGGAGCCAGTGCCCATACACTTAAGTACATTCCCCTTGAATATGTGATTTTATTAGTAAATGATACCCACATCCTGTAGGACTTAGATCACTAGTAGCAATGTAAGGTAGTGAAGGGGTGATTACATGCACTATCAGAAATGATGGAAGCTTCTTGGCTAGCTGTCAGGATGATATGTTTGACTCTGTTATGAGATGGCTACAGTAGAACAGCTTTGGTGTGGTGGGTATAAAGGAGCACGAGTAAGGCAACCATAAGGGGGGAGTGGAGGCTTACTGGGCTACTTGTAGGGGATCCATGGCAATCTCAGTGCAGGGTAAATGGGAATAGATAAGGTGGAGAAGGATCAGGTGGACATACATATTCTGGGTTATGCTTACACATCTGCAGTGCTACTGTGGGTGTTGATGTGTCAAGAGAATGAATTGAAATATTTATGCAACTGGGTTGTGGCTACACAATTATCTGTAGCTGTAAGATTTTGACAACCCAAGCAATGGTGCTGTGTTGACTGTATGCTGACTCAGTGTCCCCTCATATGGTTGCTGGTGGAGGTGGTGAGAGGAGGGCTGTGCTGATCACCATATTGGGAACACAGACACACTGGTAAGGCAGGGACTTGCCTTGGTGGTGTTTTGGGTACAGGCAGGGTGGGATTGACAGGCTTTTGGAAGGTTGAGGTACCACTGGACACCAGGGATATTTTCAACCACATAGCAAAGCAAGGCAAGACAAGGCAAATTTTATTTAAGAAACTCCCATACTGGAGGCTCTGGGCACTGAAAGTATTAAAATTTCATACAACAAATCATAATAAATACATAAATACCATCCTATTGAACATAAATATACAATATTTTAACAATTAAAACAAGATTTTGTATAAATACTGCCCTCAACAGCAGAAACTAAACTCAGAATAGCCGAAGGCTAACTTAAGCATAAAATTCTGAAAACAGGTAAGGACTATAAAACACAGTCCAGGAAGGCCTGATTATACAGGAAGGCCTTGAGGCAGGCTTTAAATACCTCCACAAAAGGGGCATCCCCAACATCTGAAGAAAGCAAATTCCACAGGATGGGGGTGGCAACACTAAATGCTTTGTCACCAGCTGTTTTTAACCTTGTCCTGGGAATCACAAGGAGGCCCCTAGAGGAGGAGTGGAAGGAGCAGACTGAGACAGCAGGTTAAGAAGGTCCTTCAGGTAACCAGGGCCTAGGCCATGTAGGGCATGGTGTTTGGGGTGGGGATGCCACTAGACATCAGGGAGAGTGTCTACATGCATGGGATGGGAGTTCAAAGGATGGGGTGCCATTAGATACCAGGGAGCTGTTGAACCTCAACATAATGGGTGATTGGGGTGGGGCATGCCAATAGACAACAGGGAGAGTTTCTAAAATCATGGGATGGATGATCAGGGGGCAAGAAGTGCCACTAGATACTAGGAAGCTCTTGAACTACAATGGGATTGGTGATCGTGGGGTGTGAGGTACCACTAGAAATGAAGGAGCTGTTGAACTTCAATAGGATGGGTGTTGATTGGGGGAATGCCACCAGTCACCAGGGATACTTATTCCTACTATGGAATAAATGTTATGGTATGGGGTACTGCTATACACCAGAGGTGACATGTCAGGCATGTACAGGATGGACACTAATGGGCCAGTGCTAACAATGAGGTGAATCACTGATAAGCAGCTGGGAGATTGGATGACCCCCCCAGCACCAGATACACATGGAGAACAATGGTGGGAGTGGAGTTTGGAGGCTCAGAGTGGCTCCTAGAAAGGAGCCTATCACAGGAGAGATGCGCTTCTCTCCCCAGCAAGCAACCAATAATGGCACTTGCACCCAGGCCTTGAAGTGGGAAAGAAAGGAGTTTAAATAACCCTGCTGGCATAAAAGAGGCACACAAAGTGTTGATTGGTGGCTGAGGCATCAGACCACCTCCCCAGCACCAGATACAGGTGGAGAACAATGGTGGGAGAGGAGTCTGGAGACTCTGAGTAGCTCCAAGAAAGGAGACTAAAACAGGAGCACCGTGCCTTCCTCCCCAGCAGACAGCCAATAGGAGCGACTGCACCCAAACCTAGAAGTGGAAAAGGAAGGGGTTTATATAGCCCCACAAGCACAGCAGAGGCACAGAAAGGTCTGAAGCACTGATCTGCAGCTGGGGGATTGGACTATCCCCCTGGCACCATATACAGGCAGAGAACAATGTCAGGAGTGGAGTTTGTAGGCTTGGAGTAGCTCCTGAAAGGAGCCTATCACAGGAGAGTTGCACCTCCCTCCCTAGCAAGCAGCTAGTAGGAGCTGCTTCACCCAGACCTGAAGCAACAGGGGCCTACAAATGGAGTAGGCCATAAAGTGACCCCAGCACTGTGGCCCCCCTCATGAAGGACTCACACAATGAGGACAGTGGAGTCTGCCCACCGGAGTCAGCCCAACAAGGCAGCCAGCAGTCAGACACTCTTCACTGCAGCAGAGTGGTAAGACAACCATAGCAAGATTCCTGCTAACCATCTTTAGTAGACAACATACTGCAAGGGAGGGAGGAGAGTTAGGTTTAGGCTAAACATTGGGAAGAGGTGAAACACCATATCTAGGGTAGGGGTTAAAAAGAGTTTAAGGAAAACAAAATAAAAGCAGGCAGGGTAGAAAATAGACATGCTGGGAGTGGTGCAATGCACTGGCTGTGGAGCAGCATTTTTCAGGGAGATTTTAGTACTGCCCCATCTGCATGCACCTCTCTGTGCTGAGGGAGAGGTTGCTCAACTGCAAGCCCAAGTTGGCTAACGTAACCAGCCAGTCCCCTGGGTTTACTAGAATCCTATCGGTGATATTGTTAGGAAAGTAACAGGCAGCTGGCAATGAACTTTTTAGGGGCTTCTTACATAGTAATATCATTGTTTACCAGGTTAGCCTGAGGGAAGAATGATTAGGTCATTTGGAACTCTCGCAGCAGCATAAGCCTCACATTGTGACAGCTGCTCTGGGGAGCTTAGAATGTTCAGCTAGTCAGAGTCTGGAGTTGTCAGTTGTTCAGTGAGGAGGTGAGAGTGGCAGAAGGACTTCCAGTTGGACTCTGAGGTGAGGGCCCAGCATTTCTCACCCTAGTGGAGTATCATTTCCAGCTTTCAATGAAGTGGTGGAGACCAGTGCTACAGCAGGATTTCCTGATTTCTATTTCCAGTGAAGTGGGAAGAACTGTTTGTTCTCAGTGGACTCAAGGGGAAATCCCCTGAGGTACTGTGTGTGTTTCAGCTGCCTTGGAAAGGACTTTGAGAGACTGTTTGATCTGCGACCCAGGAGAATGCCTTTTCTTTTGTTGTTCCATGCCCAGTGGATGGGACAACCAGTTGTGAGTACTGTTCTAGGGAACAAGATCTCCACACACTTTAGGGGTATCATAGTCTTTAGTGCATGTGCCCATAGATAAGGCTGGATCACACCTGACAGTGGGCATAGTTTACCCAAGAGAGTGAATGTTCTGTTAAACTGTGCACCCAGGAGAGTGTAATTTATTCATTGGTCACCCCAGTGAGTGACAGATTTAAAGTGTGGGATCTCTAGCATTTCAGTGGGAAATGGGGGTTTCAGTGGTGTAACCCTGAAGAATGACAGAGACTGTCAGTTAGGGCCAAGGGTGGGAGGAACACTATCTAAGTGCTTACAAAATAGGGCTTCCTGGTTCGTAAAGGGCACCAGTTATACCTGAGCAATGGCCAAACTACAGGTTTAGGTGTGTGGCTGGGTTTCATATAATTTCACCTATGTTTGAAGAAGAGTTCTGAGTCTGTGTCTTAGATTCACTGAATGACACTCATGGGAGGAAAATGTTCAGGGGCATGGCCAGGTATCCACTAAATGCTCCATTTGGAAAACTGGGAAGAAAATATTCTTTTGTGTGTTCATGAACTGTACTGCATGCAAGGAGAGTTTGTGAATGTCCTGCTTAGACCGACCCTTGAAGGTTCACTTCTGCTTTAAGTTTCCATCTGTTGAATGAAGCCATACTGCACAATCCCACTTACTGTTCTGGACATTCTGATTATTGCTTCTGGTTGTGTGGATTTAGTGGGGCCCCCTCAGCAGGTTAGATCTAGCATATGCCTAGTTGCCTCCACCAAGGACCTGGGTTATAATGTTTACACAAGGTTTATGTTTGTTTGTTCTTATGCCCACACCCCTCTCTTCCCCTAGAAAATGAGCCAGGTATACAACTAAATGCCAAGGGTGGTACAAATGTTTGGAAAAGTAAAATGGTATGCTAGTATGTAGGTACCATTGTTTCAGATTTTAATTGGGGGGAGTGTTCACTAGTTGAATAGCAGACTTGGGTTACAAAAATTGGGTCTCATCCATGGATATTTAGTTTGGGTGAGTGCCTCAAAAACTGGGGGCCTGTCTGTTGATATTTAATTTGGGCAAGAGTTACAAAGAATGTGATTTGTCTAAAAGAAATATGTTTTAGGGGTGAGAGGCATGCTGAGGGTATGTCTAGGATCTTCCTGTCTGGTGGCAGTGCACCCAAACAGAAGATTGTTTACCAGAAAGCAAAGTTGTGCCAAGGAAAATGCCACCTGAAAGTCTTTTGCTGCCCCAGTTTCTAAGGAAAATAAAGAGAAAACATTTGCTGCTTATGTGTTTACTTTGAAAATGTGAACTGAGCAATGATTGCCCTTGCCTTGCAGTAAAAGCACTTAAGAACTGTTTAAAAGTTGTAGATTTCCAGAGAAAAGTATTTGTGGACATAAAAAGACAGTATTTTTCAAGTGCTCAGAAAGTTTCAAGTGTGTGCAGTGAAAACTGGTGGAGTCGCTAAGGAAAATGCATCAAGTACTGAGTGAAAATTCCTTAAAATGCTTGCCCCACTGAAATTTTAAGCCAAGGAAAAAAGTGAGTTTGCAGTTTAAATTTTGCCTTCTCGATGATCGTCACGCAGGAGTGTGGCTAAGAGAGAGAGAGAGAGAGTTCATTTGCATGGCATCATGTGACTGGTCCCATTGCACCTAAGCCCCACCCTTGCCTGAGTCTCAGCATTGTGGAACAATCATGGAGGAGCAGTCTGCGGCATGCGAGCAGCGTGTTGTTCGTGTAATGGGCAGGAGGAATTGATTACAGAAGAAGTGCTTCTGTAGCAGCAGTTTTTCTAACTTTTTTGCAGTTAAATCAGGCTCAACTCATATTCTGACTGACTAGAGGGAGAACAAGGAGATCATAGCGATGATCAGCAGGACCACCACCTGTTTCACCCCAGAAGCCTTCCTTGAGGCACCAGTAGGTCGTATTACATTGATGGTGAAAACCTGCTACTGCCTGTAAGTACCCTGAGCAAAAGTAAATGACTGTGGTGTTAAGGTCAGAAAACTGTAAGAACTTGAGCAAACACAGCAAAAGTACTGAAAGAGAGAGAGAGAGTTATGTGAACTGTTAAATCTTGGACTGTGTATGTGAAACTGCTGTTTCAAAGAAAGTGAACTTTAAGACAAACGATCCATCTGGTCCAAGTGCTAGTAAAGTAATGGACTGAGAAAAAGTAAAGTGAACTTCTGTTTGAGAAAATCTGTTGAAATGCAAAAGATCCAGACAGAATAATAGCAATTTTTAACTAAGTGTGATGCAAAGCTACAGTAGCCATGTTGGAGTGTAGCCAGTAATGTAAACAAAGCAGCACCATTTTAGACCAGTGTTTTCAAACCCAAAACAAGTTTAAAATGGTTTCTTGCTAAGTGTTGTGGAATACAATTGCAGCAGCCATGCAGCCTGTTAGTGAAATTTTCCAGTGTGTTAAAACCAAATCTCTGAGTTCTTACAAAAATAGTAATTCTGGGACTTGTGTGCTTAATTTTCAGAACATGGCACAGCAACCCCCTCACTACACGATCCATGCCAGAGTGTGGGTAACCCAACAAGAACAAGAACTATCTAATTCTGAGAAATTGTATGACTGTTCATCAACACCTGCTGAGGTAGCTTTGCTGAACTATCCAGTTAATGTGTGTGTAGTATGCCTAAAGCCAGGAAGAGATGTTTTCCAGTTCCACGGTGCATTTACTGCAGAAAGCAATTTGGGATGAGCATGTCAGGTGGCACAAGGGTAGCTAAAACAAAATGCATCCATTTAACTCCAACTTGGACACAGACAGGGGACCCTGTAGAATCAGAACAACAGCAACAGGCTGTGTGCAGTGAAAGAAACCCCATAGAGTTTGTAAAGGAGTTCTTGGACATTGTCTGTGTCGATGCTTTGCAAGGCCCAGAGAAAGTTAAGTGTTCTACCTCACAGAAGGTGGAGCTGGATGCTGCCAGTGCAGGTTCAGTAGGTCCGTGGGTGGAAGGCCCAAGTCCAAGCCTCATGGGAGAATCCAAGGTGGAGGAAGTTTGTCATTGGGAGGCTAGTGCCTCTGAGGACAGTGGAGAGTGGACAATTTTGGGTGTTGGCACAATTGCCAGTTCCTGGGCAGAATGTGTGGAAGAGGAAGAAGCAGCAATGGCTGCATTGGGACCCCATGAGTCACCATTGGCCTTGGCTTCTATGGAGCACCCGATGTCCGCATAGAAGAAGGCTCAAGAAATGTGCCCCTGAGTGTAGAGTTGGACTGCTTTTGCTCTGCACTAAGCATTCATAACTGGCTCAACCAGGACTGGCCACCCCAAGCCATGCTTCTGGACTGGAGTTAGTTAAAAGCAGCAAGGAGGAGAGAATTGTTTGTAGAAGAGCTGTGGCCAAGAATGGACCTTCATACCCTTTCTACCCTTGACAAATATGGAAAGAAATTGAGAAATACAGGCATGCCTGGTTGTGGGGAGAAGCTTGTGCCAACCTGTACCCTAGAGTAAACAAGTGTGTCAGAATTAAAGTATGTAATGAGAGACTGCAATTCCGGAAGTGTGGCGGGACCTTGTTAATTAGCTCTGTGAGAGTAGTGGGTAAAGCTGGTCAAGAGACATTCTACAATGTTCCCATGGTTCATATAGATGGGATGACAGTTTATGCTCCAGATGTTGAGTGGTACTACCCCTGAAATCAGTGCCATTCCTGTGAAATTGTGCCCACTTGCCAAAAGTGAATATGGTCATTGACAGCTCAGCCATCTTCCACTGAAGAGGCAGCAACCCAGAATGAAGGTGCCTTTCTTCTGATGATCCAGGTTCATCTGCAGCAGCATCCAGGTTTGGCTTCAGCAGCATCCACGTTCATCTGTGGTAACATCCAGGTTCATCAGTCCAGCAGTTTGAAGAAGATTTCCAGTCTGGGTCCAGTAGGAGGTCATGGAAGCATCTGATCCAAAGATTTTGTCTACCCAGCAGCCGAAGACCATCAGGCCACAGGTCCAGAGAGGTGATGTTGGCATTCTTTCATCACCTAGAACTGGTAAGAAACTCTTTTCATTTTTAATTTGACTATTTACCTGAAATTGAAGATATCCATGGAATTATAGTTCCCAACAGACTATTCATCTAGACTGCAGTGCTTGCAGACCTTGTGCCTGTTCCAAAACTGTGTTTCAGCAGGCTCCAGCCTATGAGAGACTCTTTCTGTAGTGCCCTGCACTCTGGACTCTTCCCTAGATTCAGACATTGCAGGGCCCCCCCCCCCGAATGTTTATTTTTGTACTTTTGCAGAAAATCCTTTTAAAAAATGCTTTTTCAACTTGTGCAGTATCCAGTGGGAGGGGTTGAGTCACTGTTTTTGGCTTTTACAGGATGCAGCTGTGTGCGGAAATGTGTTTCATAGTGTTTTCTGTTGCAGGTGTTCCTGGAAGAAGACAAGAAGACCTGAAGAGGATTTGTGGGACTCATCAAAGTCATCCTTTGTGTAGAGTTGTTAGGCTTGTGTAACTGTGTAGTGCAATGTCTAACCTTTTTTCATTCTACAGGTATGTTGGTGTAAGATGTTTTTTGAGTTTGGGCACCTGGTAGGTAGTATTGGTCAAATAGTTTTCCAATAGAGGTTTAGAGGGGAAGGCAGGTTGGTAGTCCTGATTTATGACAGTGGTCACTAATACTGTCTGTTAGGACAATCTTCAGGCAGTTTCGTGGAGCCACAGAGAATCCATAGATAGCAAAGTAGTAGGATAGGAACTGAGGTTTCTTCAGTGGGCCTCTGTCCTTTAGTCTTGCCTTTCTGTGCTTGGCACATGGTAGGGGGAAACTTGCACAACCTCTTCATGGGTAATACAGAGGGTAGGATGTCCTGGTGCCAGGTGGAGATATGATTGTGGGCAGTCATTTGCCTGTCTTAGGTGAGTGTAACCACCCAGTCCCCTGGAGTTGCTAGAATACTAGCAGTATTATTGTTAGGAAGGTAGCAGGCAGCTGGTAGGAAGCTCATTAGGGGCTTCTTACATAATGGCATCATTGTTTACTTAGCTAGCCTGAGGGAAGAATGATTATGTCATTTGGAACTCTCACAGCAGCATAAACCACACTGTGTGGACAGCTGCTCTGGGGAACTTTGAATGTTCAGTTAGTCAGAGTCTGTAGTTGTCAGTTGTTCAGTGAGGAGGTAAACATAGAAACATAGACATGGAAGTTGATGGCAGAAGGAGATCACCAGGTCCATCTAGTCTGCCCATTCCTTTGTTGCCCTTTAGAGTAAGGGCTCCCTTGTGTCCATCGCATTCTTGAATTGGTAAGTTCAAGAATGCATGGGAGGTGAGAGTGGCAGAAGGACTGCCAGTTGGGCTCTGAGGTTAGGGTCCAGCATTTCTCACCCTAGTGAAGTGACATTTCCAGCTTCCAATGAAGTGGTGGAGGCCAGTGCTACAGCAGGATTTTATGATTCCTGCTCTCAGTGAAGTGAAAGGAACTGTTGTTTCTTAGTGAACCCAATGGGCAATCCCCTGAAGGTTCTGTGTGTGTTTCAGCTGCCTTGGAAAGGAATTTGAGAGACTGTTTGATCTGCTACCCAGGAAAATACCTTTTCTTTTGTTGTTCCATGCCCAGTGGATGGGACAACCAGTTGTGAGTACTGTTCTACAGGACAAGATCTCCACATACTTTATGGGAATCATAGTCTGGGGTGTGTGTGCCCATACATAAGGCTGGATCACACCTGTCAGTGCCCCTAGTTTACCCAAGACAGTGAATGTTCAGTTAAACAGTGCACCCAGGAAAGTGCAGATTATTCATTGGTCACCTCAGTGAGTGACAGATTTAAAGTGTGGGACCTCTAGCATTTCAGTGGGAAATGGGGGTTTCAGTGGTGTAACCCTAAAGAATGACAGAGAATGTCGATTGGGGCCAAGGGTGGGAGGAACACCATCTAAGTGCTTACAGGGCAGGGCTTCCTGGTTTGTAAAGGGCACCTGTTAAACCTGAGCAAGGGCCAAGCTGCAGGTTTAGGTGTGTGGCTGAGTTTCACAAAATTGCACCTATGTTTGAAGAAGAGTTCTGAGTTTGTGGCTTAGATTCACTAAATGACACTCATGGGAGGAAAATGTGGGGTGCATGACCAGGTGTCCACTAAAATCACCATTTGGGAAATTGGGAAGAAAATGTCCTTTTGTGTGTTCATGAACTGTACTGCATGCAAGGAGAGTTCATTAAATGTACTTGGCTGCCTAGACTGACCATTGGGGGTCCACTTCCGCTTTAAGTTTCCATCTGTTGAATAAAGTCATACTGCACAATCACAGTTGCTGTTCTAGACATTCTGATTTTTGCTATTGATTGTGTGGATTTACTGGGGCCCCCTTAGTAGGTTAACTCTAGCATATACCTAGCTGCCTCCACCCAGGACCTGGGTTGTAAAGTTTACACAAGGTTCATGTTTGTTTTTTCTTGTATTCCCACCCCTCTCTTCCTCTAGAAAATGAGCCAAGTATGCATCCTAATGCCAAGGGTGGTACAAACCTTTTGTAAAGTAAAATGGTATGCCAGTGTTCAAGATTTTAATGGGGATGTGCACACTAGTTAAAAAGTGGCCTGGGGGTTACACTACCATTTGGGGGACCTCCTTCCCCGCCCAGGCACCACCACATCAGCCACCGCTTCCTCCAAGGATGCCATGGAGGAGGAGCAGATAGACAACAGTGGGCTTAGGAAGGATGAGAGTGGTAGGTGAGAAGAACATCCCCCATCCAGTTCAACTACACAATTCATATGCTGCTCTGGTGAGGTGGGAATATCCCATGGCAGCAACTACAGTAGTGACCAGGGATGATGTGGGGGAGGCCACAAGGAGGGTGGCAGAGGACCCCAGAGGAGAGGAGGAGGAAGCAACTCCCAATGGAGGATTCCATTGCAGGGGGGATAGATTTTGGGACAAGGAGGGAGGTGGAGAGGGAGGTTAGGTGCCTACTCAGTGCCATGGCAAAGAAGGATGGGAAGTGGATCCTGAGGACTGCTAAGGCAGCAAAATGGGAGGGAGAGCTAGATATCATTATCCACCTATGGACAAATGACCTGGCTAGGGATGAGGCTAGGACAGTGCAAGAGGAGTTCAGGGAGTTGAGGAGGGGTCTTAGGCAGATAGCATGCTCAGTAGCCTTTTCAGAGGTGTTGCCTGTCTACCACAGGTGGGAGGATAGGGCACTCTGCACCAGAAACTTCAGCCAATGGTTGAAGGATTGGTGCAGTGAGGAGGGTATGGCTACATTGGGGGCTGGGGTCCCACCTGAAGAGGTAAATGTCTTTAGGGTCTGTGTTGCTGCAGCAACATCCCTGACCACGATGCCCTCCAACAGCAATGAACACATGGTGACATCCCCGACACTGATACAACTGGCAACACTGTGACAGTGACCGGCACAGTTGAATGGATCAATGCAGGGAGGCTTCACTCCCCCCCATATTCCTCCATTGGGGGGCTGTGCCCCCCACACCCCCTACTTTATATATCTAACTCCACATCGTACAGACAGTGGAGTTAGATACATGTCCCCCATCACTGCAAAGTCTGTCAGTACGAAACACCCATTGCCACAATCACTGGCACTGTGGGGGAGTTGCTATGGGGCTGTTGTTGTGCTGATGGTATACGAGGCCTATACAGGGGAGATGGCCTGCTTCCCTACAGGAAGGAACTATACTCCTGAGTGAACAGTTTAAATGCTACATTGCAGGCATTTAAACTAGCCAAGGGCGGTGGCAGAAAGAAGCAGGCAGACATGAACTGTCCACCTCCGCAAGCTGAAGTAGGAAGAACCCTAAGGAAGGGAAATCCCCAAGGGTTCCTAATAACAGGAAAAGCAGAATGGTAGAAATAAAGAGGGCTGGGAATAAAGGCAGAGGGAGCAAGGATGGTAGGCAAAAGGTAAAAAGGAGGGCTGACAAGAAGGGTAATAGCAAAATTTGGGAGGTCATGTGTGCAAATGCTCAAAGTCTGACAAATAAAATCCCAGACCTAGTGGCCATTATGGAAGAGGCTGACTTGGACATTGTCACCATTACCGAGTCATGGTGCAATGAGAACCATGATGGGGATATAGCTATACAGGCTATACTTTGTTCAGGAAGGAGAGAGAGGGTAAGAAAGGGGGAGAAGTGGCTCTTTATGTAAGGGATAGCATAAAAGCAACTGAGATACATGGAATACAGTGAATGGTGGAGGCACTGTGGGTCACCATAGAAACAGGGAATGGAGCTGCTATTTGGACTGGCATGATCTACAGACCTCCAGCACTGGGGGCAGATAAGGTTCTGGTGGAAGACATCCCAAAACTGGTGACTAAGGGGGAGGTGCTGCTGGTGGAGGACTTCAATCTGCCGGATGTGGATTGAAGCATTCTGGCTGCAACTTCCACTAGAAGCAGGAACATCCTGAAATCCCTACAGTGGGCATTCCGCAAGCAACTAGTTATGGAGAGTCCACTCATGAAGAAGCAATATTGGGTCTTGTACTCATCAACAGGGACAGTGTTGCATACATCAAGGTGGGTGGCCATCTGGGTACCAGTGATCAATGTATGGTGTGGTTCAATATAAGTACTATGGCAGAATCACACCACACAAAGATGAGGGGCCTGGACTTAAGGAGGAATGACTTTATAAAGATAAGGGGGGAATGCCTCAGTGATACCCTGTCAGGTGGGTATCCCCGAGTTTCGACCACTGTTCCTCCACTTAAGTGGAGTGGAGGAACAATGGTTGAAACTCAAAGGCGCCATGGTGAAGGTAACAAACCTATGCATCAAGCAAGTAAGCAAAAGCAAGAGGAAAAAGAGACCACTATGGTTCTCAAAAGAGGTGACTGGGAATGTGAGGGCCAAAAAGTTAATGTTCAGGAGGCATAAGGAGACACAGAGGTAGGAGGATAGGGAGGTATAGCAGGAGAAGTAGAGGGAGGAAGGCAGGGAAAGCAGTCAGGAGTGCAAAGGTGCAAATGGAGGAGAAAATAGCAAAGGCAGTTAAGAAAGGGGATAAGGCATTTTTTAGGTACGTAAGTGAAAGGAGAAAGACTTGGGGAGGAATTGTAAAGCTAAGGAGGGAAAGGGTGGTATGTGTGTGTAGAGAGAGAGAGACCAGGAAAAAACAGACATCCTGAACAAATATTTTTTGTTCAGTGTTCACAGAGGAATGGGAAGGTGAGGGACCTCAGAAGAATGACAGGAGTATCAAAGGAAGGGAGGTGGACACTAGTCCATTTACAGAGGAAAACGTCCTCTAGGAACTCGCAAATCTGAATGTGGAGAAGGCAATGGGGCCAGATGGCATACATCCAAGGATATTGAAGGAGCTCAGAGAGGTGCTGGCTGCACTACTGACAGTCCTGTTCAACCACTCACTGGAGATGGGAGTGACTCCAGAGGACTGGAGGAGAACAGATGTAGTCCTACCTCACAAAGGTGGTATCAAGGAGGAGGCTGGCAATTTCAGGCCAGTTAGCTTGATTTCAGTGGTGGGGAAATTAATGGATAACTACTGAAAGAAAAGATTGTGAAATATATTAAATTCAATGGCTTACAGTATCTGAGGCAGCATGGATTCACTGGGGGAGGTTGTGTCAATAAAATCTGATTGATTTCTTTGACTGGGTGACCAGGAATTAAATCGGGGTGGGGGGGGGAGCGGTGGATGTGGCCTACCTGGATTTTAGTAAGGCCTTTGACAGCTTTCCACATAGAAGGCTCATAAACAAGCTAGGCAGACTGGGAGTGGGGCAAAAGGTGGTAAACTGGGTATGGAATTGATTGGAGAATACATGACAGAGGGTGGTGGTAAATGGAGTTCACTCTGAGGAAGAAAGTGTGGCCTGCAGGATACACCAAGAAGCAGTACTGGGACCTTTCCTCATTAACGTCTTTATTAGCAACATTACAGATGGACTAGAAGGGAAGCTATGCCTTTTTGCAGATGACACAAAGATCTGCAATAGGATAGACACTTTGGTGGGGTAGAAAAAATGAATAGGGATCTAAGAAAGCTTGAGGAGTGTTCAAGAGTGTGGTAACTAAGTTTCTATGTGAAAAAGTGCAAAATTATGCACTCAGGGGCAGAGTACAAGATGGGGGGAGTGGTACTAATGACCCAAACAGGAAAGAGACCTGAGGGTAATCATATCTGATGACCAAAATGTGGCCAAACAATGTGACAAGGCAGTGGGGAGAGCCAGTGGGATGCTAGTATGCATGGGGAGGGGTATCACCAACTGAAAGAGGGAGGTGGTGTTACCGCTGTATAAATCACTGGTGAGACCTCATCTAGAGTACTGTGTCCACTTCTGCAGACTGCATCTCCAGAATGACATAGACAGAATAGAGGCACTCTAGAGGAGGGCAACTAAAATGGAGCAGAGTCTGCACAAGAAACTCTATGAGGAGAGAGTAAAGGACCTCAATATGTACACCCTGGAGGAAAGGAGGGAGAGGGGGGGATATGATAGACACTTTTAAATGCCTCATGTGTATAAATAAAGTACAAGAGGGAATCATTTTTCAGAAAACAAGATGCTCAAGAACAAGGAGTCATGCTAAGAAGCTGTAAGAGGGTAGACTCAGTGGAAATGTGAGGAAGTACTTCTTTAATGAAAGAATGAAGGATGCCTGGAACAGCCTCCCAGCAGAGTTTGTGGGGGCAAAAACTGTAACGGAATTCGAGAATGCATGGGATCGGCATTAGGGAACTTCAGTGGTTAGGGAAGGAAGGGTTAAGCCAGAGATCAAATAGGGTCTGCAGTATTATAGTAGATAGGGAAAAGGGGAACACTGGATGGGCCAAGCAGTCCATATTTGCTGTCATATTTAATGTTTCTGTGTCTCTAAGCCTATAATGGGCATGCAAATGGCCCCTTAGCAGCTTGCAAGCCCAATGGTCACATTTGTATGGTGTAGCTGAATATAGCCAACATGGCTTCCTGCGTTATCTGGTCCGGGAGTGCTATTCCCTGTGGGCTGCTCATGGTGCATGGATGAACAGGTAGCCAAGAGATCTGCTGTGCAAAGTGCTAGTGCACCTATTTTGACTGCCATGGGGGTCCGCCAGACCTCGCTGTGTGGCATTTGGTCATGGACATGCCTATAAGCTGCACTTACACGGCATGCAGGAATTGTGAATATGGTCCTATATTAATAAACATGTTTAACTTTTTAAATTTGGCTGTCATCATGGTAAACATGCATATGTCTCAGACTTATAGTTTCTGGCAAGAAAGCATCCATGGATGCCAGCATTAGCTGTTAATCCCAAATAATGGGCCCACAAATTCCCAATCAGATGCTGGTGCAGTGGCTGTGAACATGATGTACTAGTATAATCTCTGGCAACCAACTAGGGTAGGATGGTCAATTTCAGATCCCATGTTAGAGCAATATTGATATTAGTTAAAAGTCTTTGGAACATGTAACTTGTATAGTCTGCTAATAATATAGAGGATAATGCATGGGATTGGATTAGTAATTACACCATAATTGCTTTGAGAGATTAGTATGACAACTGTAAACCTCGAGATTGCTGCTCAAAAGGTTTACATTGTTGTCATAGTAACCTCGAGAAGCAATTTCAGTGAAGTAACTAATCAAATCCCCATATACTGTATTAGCTTTTATAGTGTTTGGGATCACAGTGTACAGGTTCAGGAGAAATAGGTTAACATCCAACCACTCACCACACCCCCATCAAAAACAGTGTTTACAGTCAAATATTGTGCCTTACCTAATGCAGTCAGAAAAAAAATAGAATGATGTATTTGTTTTTCTAAGTTCATTGACTAACTTACAAACAAATGTTTTAACTTTTGCAATCATTAAAATTTACTAAACTATTTTATAACAACTACAGAATAAACTCAAAATATCTACCATTTTGACAGTAATCCATTAGGCAAGATCCGATTGGTCGGTGGACGCCAGATGCAGGGAGTTCCAGGAGATGTCTGCGCGTCGTCCTCACGAACAAGGGATGAAGCAAGGAACATCAAGGTAACTCGATTTGAAGGCAGAAAAAAGGAGACAAACAAAAAGGCAATAAAAATGTTTACAGTACATTTTGCGTAGAAATAAACAGAATTGGGCACAATGACATTGCGATCTCTAGTTCTAGCAAGCATTAACTAACAGTGGAATTAACACTTCAGACACTTGTCAGGGCTAGAGATCCACGTTCTGAGAAAGGAAAACAGATTAATGCTGGCATTCCATCTTGTAAACTCATCGCTATGACATACTCAAGAGCAGTTTATCACTGACGTCATAGCGATGAGATTCCAAGAAAATTATCTGTTTGCTTTTCATACATAACAAACGTCTCCCATGCATTATGTATAGCTGTTGTTGCTCCACTATATATACATTATGCATGCTGGAAAAAATGTAAGTTTAAGAAATGTTAGTATGGGCTAAATTTGATCAATGAAAAGCTTGCACTTAACATATAAGGCATCAATCTGCTATCAATTTTTAGTGAAAAATGGACTGTAATATCATATCATTTGTATTTTGTTCTGAACAAAGACTAGCAGGATATGATGCATAACAAATACCACTAGAAGGCAGAAATGAGCAGTTATCAGTGGCAGTAGCAATCATGGTGTGAATAAACAGTTTCATTCATTATGCTTGCTGATGTGTGTGGCTCATGATCTTTCTGCAGATTTCAATAAGTACATAGTGACAGAGCATTCAATAAGCAGGAAACAGAAATAATATTTTGCCCATATTTTTATTGATAGTACGTCAGTTTCAGTAAAGCATAGTAAAACTGCATCCCCATACTTCCACAAAATACCAATTTTCATATTTATAATATGTCTTTTTTTAAGAGTTTATTATATATTTCACCCATAAATGCATATAGGAAAATGAAAATAATGTTTGGCAGTGTAACTGTTAATCCTAAAGATAATTTCACAAAGTAACTCTGTGGGAATTGCTGCAATTTTAAAAGGACAAATGGCTTGGAAAAATGTGAACACTCCCATGTCAAAAAGGAATTGCTTTCATAAAGGTGAAATAAATCTATGCCAACCTTACAGTTACAATTTTTAGTTGTTATTGTACTCTTGGCCTGATGCCTTTTTTTTGTGTCAAAGTGGTCATGCAATCACATTCTGTAAAATGGTTTCCCAATAGCCTGCTGACTTTCAGAAGATAAGACAGAGGGTAACAACATAGAGACTACTGTGCACCCAAGTGATGCTGCTCCAGCTGTTTGATTTGAGTTTTCAAATTGCCTACTCCTCTTGAAAAACAATATCAGATGATGTTGGAAAATAACATAAAATTGCCAAATTCTGTGAATGTCTGAAATGTAAAATAGTTTTTAAACACAGGTAACATCGGCCACATGATTATGCTGTTGAAATAGACTATCTAGTAGTACAACTGAAATTACTGTTAGAGGGTGCTATATATGAAAGTGTGCAAACGCTGTGCCAAAGAGTCATTAAAGCAGTGTGCAGCTACATGACATGCAAGACAACTGCAGAACGCGGTATGCATGACTGGGCTCATAGGATTCATGAACCCTGCAGGTGAGACTGCAGGGGATGAGCAGCAGCCTGCACAGCCCACACTGGGTGGGTCAAGGACATGCGGACTCTCCCCTTGACCACATCATGTAAGGGCATGTGGACTGCTCCATGTGGAGGTGCAGAAGTGAATAGCATGCAGGAGCTAAATGTGGAGATAATGGTGGAAAGTGCCAGAAATGTGGAGGACCCAACACCTCAACCAGGAGTCCTGATGGGGCAGCCCAGGGAGGTGAACAGAGTTGCAGGCGTGTCCACACATGAGGTAAATCACATCCCCTTGCATCCAGTTTCATTGGTGGCCAGGTAATGGCAATGGTCACTGACATAACAGCTGACTATGCCAAACTATATGAGGCAGAATCCCTGTCTATGGCCCCAGACATCAAGGCTGGCCTGTGACTTAACATACACTGGTGGCCATCAAACATAAGTGGTGGGAGTTGTGTGCAGTGGTCAAAAAAAGCTTGCCACAGACACACAGGCATGCTAGGGCATGGGTTGCGGTCCACTCAGTACCCTTACACTGAACCCAATTGAGGGGATGGTCATGGACACCCTCACAGAGGTCTGTCTCCACAGGGAGGATGAAGGCATAGACACCCTGGAAGATATGTAGGCAGAGACAGGGATGGGAAACCTCAGGAATTGTACCCAAGGTAAGCTCTAACAGCTGTGTTTTCCACCCCACAGACCCAAGCACAGAGGGATGCATAACCATAGAAGCACCCACACTCAGCCACGACCACATGGCACAGTGTGCCAGACACAGTGAAGACAGGGAGGATGGCGATGGCTCAGGTGAGACACTGGTACATAAGCATCACATCATAGAGCATCCACAAAGACCTGGGAACAGGTGGCCTAACATCACCATGTCTACCACAGGTACAAAGCAGGAGACCAAGACACAGATGGAGATGGAAATGGACCTGGAAAGCACACCGGTGGGGCTGTTCAAGGGGACAGAGGAGCCGGATGAGAAGGTGGACAGAGGGAGAAGCAGCCAAGTGAGGCAGCTCACCTCTGGATGACAGGCACAGCCCACAGAGGACAGGCCAGTGGGGATGATTGCAAGAGGTGGCATGGGGCAAAACTACAGCCATGGGCCAGATGACATCAGGAAGCTCTGTGAACAGTGGAGACAAGAGCCAGGCAACACAGGGCAGGGGCTGGCCACAGACAGCGCTCAACCGTGGACTCGTGGATACACATTATGCTGAGATGCAGCAGCTGGAGCTGGACAGGCTGGTGGCTCAGAACCACAATACAGAGGTGCTGCTGTGCTTGACTGTGGAGGTGCAGGCCATTTGACACAGGATTGACAGGCTGGAGAACCTCATGGAGAGGCTTGTCAACCACCTGGTTGCAGGATCAGCACCACATGCCCATTGAGCTACCCCCCCACACCACCTACATGCCAGATGCAGGCAGCTCAGAGCCCACTGACTGGGACCAGTACAGCCAACCTAGGGACATGGACAGCACCCTGGTGGAAGGGTCCCCGGGTGCACTCATGGAACACATGCACACACCAGGACCACAGGATACAGACATACAGGAGCAGGACATGGCTCCCCCACAGGATGATGTGCACAACCACCTGGACAGCTGCAGCACAGCAACCAAGGACAGAACAGAGAACAGCAGATGGTGCCCACACCCACAGCCATGCATCAACATGTAGAATGCCATTCACTGGCACCAGTCCTGAGTCTAGACACATGGGAATCTGCACATCGTGCATAAATGTGGTGAATGCCATGCAATGACACCAGCCCTGAGACTAGGCACACATGCATCTGCATGCTCAAAGACAAAACCATGTGATAGAAATGGGCAGTGAAACAGCACAACCACACAACACATGACATGTATAAGACAAGCACTATGTCATCACCTTGCACGCAACACCTGCCACACTGACATATACACCACACCACTGTACATCTACCCTTCAAACACACAAACCCACTGCACAACACACCACCACATGCCAGACGCCTACACACATGAGTCCCTGACACCACTCGGCACCACACCCACACATCGCAACATCAAACACACCCATTGACACAGCGTGATAGTACCCCCACCCAAACATATCAGTATTCCATCCCACACCACTGCAACCCCCCCCTCGCATGGTGCAGTACCACAATCCCACCATAGCAATCCCCCCTCAGGCATGCCCCCCGACTTTTCCTCCCACCATGGTGAACTACCCCAGGAGCCCCACCCCAAAACTAGTGGTCCCCCTCCCAACCATTGTGAGACCCCTCAATGATGAGTGCACTCAATGCATGATATCATAATCATCATGCATCTGCCACCTACACTGGTAACCACCCACACATGCCCCACCACAATGCTACCCACTCCTGCCACACACAGAAATGCCCCTGTGATGCAGTCCTGCACCCAGTGGATGCTGCTATACACATTCCATGTCCATCTGGTCTGACACTGTGTGGATAGTCATCCCTACCAGTGGAATGTGCCCTGAACCAGAGTATCATATGACACATGACAACTCAGTGTCTCATGTCCTGTGCCAGGCCACACCTCATGCACCTCCTGTGGTGCACACTGCTGCCAGTCCACCAGTATGTGTACATGATGTTGCACAGAGATATTATGGACCATTGCACATGCAGTGAACACCTTGCTAGCCTTTTCTGATCACAATAGCATCATTCCACATGTATGATCCAAACACTGAAACCTCATCTTCTGTAGACTAATTGTCCTCTCAGTGATGGATCGTGTCATCTCGTGGGCATGGCTGTATGCCTCCTCCACAGTGTTGTGTTGCCCTAGAAACTGTATCATCAGGTACGGCCATAGTGGGTAAACACTATCACCTATACAGAAGGCTAGAAAAACATATAGTTAGATAATGGTGGCAGGGATTGACATGGTGTCATGCACAGTGTCCCTGCATGCTCTTCCAACAGACATCCATCCATTCACCTGGAACATAGCAGGGCTCCAAGTTGTAATCTGTCTGGTATGTCAGCATCACAGCATGAGCCAGGCAGGGTACTTGACACATACATTCATGAATATGCCAGCCAGGTCATACATGAGCTGGCACTTCACACTTTGGAACCCCTTTCTGTTCCTGTATGCCTCCTCATTTTTAGACGGTGCCATTATTCCTATATGGGTGCAGTCTATAGTGCCAAATACATTTGGCATGCCATGCATAGCACAGAATGACTGTTTAGTGGCACAGACATTGACCTCAGCCTTAGGAAACCTAATGTTCTCCTGCACATGGGTCAGCATGGTATCCGTGATTTCCCCCCGTACCAAGGACGCAGAGGACTGACTGATGCTGATGACATCACTGGACACGCTCTGGAATGACCCTGTTGTATAGTATGACAGGACACATAACATCTTGGTCTCAGTGGTCATCACCCTGGGCTGCCGTGTCGAGCAGCAGC
This sequence comes from Neoceratodus forsteri, assembly GCA_016271365.2. Lineage (NCBI taxonomy): Eukaryota > Metazoa > Chordata > Ceratodontiformes > Ceratodontidae > Neoceratodus > Neoceratodus forsteri. The sequence continues at coordinate 320,725,941 of CM028134.1, forward strand.
GTAGTTGTGGACCATGTCGCACACCTGTGTGATTGTGTCCGAGTCGTACCTGAAGCATTCAATGCAGTGTGTGTCCCACATCATGCATGCATCTAGCCATGGTCTGAAGATCCTTGGCTATGGGATCCCAAGCCTGTACCACCCCTGCTTTCCCTTGAGTAGGATCACATTCATTAGGGAGCCAGGACACATCCTCTCCCATTGCTGCAGATACCTGCCTACCTGTACATGTACGGATTCTGGCCCTCTGTGGGGGGTGCCTTCATTAAGGTGGCATGAGCCGGCCCACTGTGCATGCTGATGATACCTGTTTGGGCATCACATGCACATGCCACAAGGTGAGAAGATGGAGATGGCAGTAGCAGTGGCGTGCTCCTGTATGTCTGCACCATAGGTCGGCCATGTGGGGATATACCCCAAAAAAACTCTGGTGGGTGTCTGAGAACATGTACCTGGACTACCCTGAGTGAGGGGGTGATCATCTGGAGGCTGGAGGTCTCAATCTGGATTTGTACCTGGCCTGCAGGATGTGGTGTGGGGCATTGGGGTGGGTGTGTTTTTTTATGGTGCTGATGGCTGTTTCTTCTTGTTCTCACAGGACCATCTAGGGCTCCCTGACGGGATGATCCTCATCAGGGAGGAGCAGCTAAATTATGCTACCTGAGTTATGCTAACACCACCACATCAGAGGAGATGGCAGCAGGACAACTCTTATTTCCTGTCACTGAGGGTGGGGTCCTTTGATATCTGGTATAAGGCCCACAGCAGGGAGAAGCAGAGGGTGGAGGTGTCATCCAAGATAGGTTCAGCATCCTATGGCATACATGTGCCATATTATGTTGCAGTTTGTGTCCATCATGTGTTCCCCTGCCATGCCTTTCCTCACTGTGTTTTATTTCCTTTTCAGCACTACAGGGGACCACTCCAATGGCTCATGCTGGTCTCACAATCATGGCTAGACTCCACACTGCCAGGTGACAGCAGGGACTCCAAGGAGGAGGAGGGATGGGTGTGACAGATGGGCTGGAACATGCCTATATGTTCACTGTGAGAGAGGGCCAAAATTGATGTTGGGTAAGTTCATTTGCCAGTTGTTTGTGGACATTGCTGCTTGTTGTTATATATGTTTTGAATTGCTTCACTGTACCTGGGTGGCTGTCACCTGCCACCCTACTGTGCTCATGTTGCCATGTTTTGATTAAAGGTTTTATGTACATATCACTGTGATCATTGTCTTTTGATCAGTGGGTCGACTGCTCAGAGGGGGCACTGTGGGGAGAGGCTTGGGCATTCAGGGGATGGGCTCCCAGGAGGGGGCCTTGTGACATTCTTGGGGATGGTTTGGGTGGTGTGTGCATCATGCAAAGGAGGGGGTGGTATGTATGGGTGTCCCACATGTGTGCTATGTGTGGGTTGGGTGGTGTTCCCATGCTGGTGCCTCTGTTGGTTGCAGTTGTGCATTACTCAGGGGCTGCCCAACCGGACTGGTCAATGTGCCATACATGTCGTTCACACACCCGTGTGACTGTGCACAATCTGGGTGTTCCCCTTTGTGGCCATTGTTGTGTGTTCCTTGTGTATGCCCATGGTGGTGCATGACACAGGTGTGACTTGTCCATCCCATTGGAGGCAGTATAGCACAGTGGGTTAAGGCTCTGAGCTGCCGATCTAAAGACCTGGGTTTGAATCCCACAACCACCTAGGTGAACACTATGTGATCCTGACCAAGTCACTTAACTTCCTTGTGCTCCCAGGTCACATCTGGAAACAAGCTTCAGCTTATTTATTTATTTATTCAATTTTGGTGACTGGGTAGGCCCACTGAGCTCCAAAGGTTCCTTTTTCAGGGGCGACCCAGAATTAGTTACAGAGATAAGGCATTCACAGTGAGTTACAGGAATGTTAAACAACAGTTATTTACAGGATCTTACAGTACAGATATTAGGCATGCATGCATAGTGGTTAACAAGGAGTGTTAAGCAGTTCGCAAAAACAGGGGTGCAGAATATTTAATCAGTGTACAAGACATAAATGTGACAATAATTGACAGTGGGTGGTACAGTGGTCAGGTCAAGTACAGTAGCAGGAGCAGGTACTGGCATGGAGCAAGTGGGCCCTGAGCCTGGTTCAGAAAGTTTCGAGGGAAGAGGCTTCCTGTACAAAAGGAGGGAGTTTGTTCCACAGCAGAAGGGCAGAGAAGATAAAGGATATGCTGCTCACCATGGTCAGCACACTGGGTTCTTCCAAGAGGAGGAGTTTTGTTGTATGGAGATTTCAGCTGGAGTGTTTGGAGACTAGGAGGGTTTTATGTGATATGGGCAAGTCCGCAATTGTGCAACCCAGAACAGCGAGGGAGACAGAGTGAACGCCACAAAGGTGACTGCACAAGAGTGCTGACTGCCCTAAGGGCGACAGCAGCAAAGGGTAGCTGGAAGGGTGCCAAGCACACAGTACACCCTGCAAGGCAGTGGGGACAAAGCACACTACAGCGTGACCGGGCCTAGAAGGCTGCCCCACAGTGAGGGAGAGTCTGGGATCATGAGCAGCCAGGGATGGCTGGGTTGGGCATGACCACAAGGGAGGCATGGTGGTGGCAGCGAGCTGCCACCCAGAGACAAGGGAGCCCAGCATATGGGCATGCATAGTGGGATAGGGGGATGGCTGGAATGCCACGGAGTGCAGCTATGGGGTAGTGCAGAGGCCCACCATGCAGATACCAGCCCCCTCCAGCATGTAGTATGTGGCAGACGTGTGAGGGCCCTGGCATGCACAAGGGGTCAAAAGGGCAACTACAGGGGGGCCGTGGACTCATGGGCAGCCCTGAAAGGACATACCCACGCAGTGTTGTAGGGCACACACTGTGCACCATGCGATGTTGCACAGGGCAACACTGCCCAGGGCTGGACATCGGCAGCAGGGGCTGGTGAATGCAAAGGGCAGCCATGCGGCAGGTTAGATGTGGAAGACAAAGTTATGCACCAGCCCACACAGGTAGTAATAGTGTCTTCTGGTGGCATAGTCAGCCACGATGGCATGGATCCTGGCATCAAGATCCCGATACTGTCTCCATGGTTGAGACAACAGCATCTCGGACCACACAGCAGTAATACGCTCCTCCTCTCTCAGGTGCTCGAGGAGGCACCAGATGCTGGCGTGGCAGGCACCGACCCGGGAGTTAAAGGCCCTATGCCATCCTTCCATCGCATTGTTTGTTCTCACCAGGCCCTGGAGTGTGGAGTCATAGCAGTTCCACTGCTTGATTGGGAATGGAGCATGCCAGCGAACCAGCCACCCAGTGGACTGGCCGACCCACGTGTCCTCCACATAATCCAGCAGGGGCTGGAGGACGTCCTCATTGTTGGTGCTGTACTCCCATTCCCTGAGCTCCTTGAGGACCTCTGGCATGTCAGCGGATGGCAGGAATGCCAGCATCAGCAGCATCCAAACATGAAGTGCAAAGTCAAGCTCATGGTTATAGTGTGCCAGTACATCTGGCAGCTGTTGTACCTTGCCTCACAGGACCTGGGTGAAGTGGAAGAAGCATCCCCTGACATGTGCCTCGGGGAACACGGTGGCGACCCTGCTCCAGCTGGCATGCTTGAAGTCCATCAGGACTGCGGCAGGTGTTATGGCAGGGTTGTGCAACTTCAGCTGGCCTAGCAGTCTGATGTACGTCTGTGCCCACCTGGTGCATGTCAGGGCATAGATGGCGGGCAGGACTGTGCCCGACTAGATGGCGTGTATGGTACAGAGCTGATCAAACAGGGCAGGGCATGCCCTGAATGTGCCATTCATGAACCAGTCCATGCTGCTGGCCAGCTGCTGCATGCCACGGTCTGTGGCATAGATGACGATGCGGTCCCACCGCCCCCTCCCCCCACTGTCGTACAGGAGGAAGTACATGCCATCCGTCACAAGGGTGTACTCCTCCAGGATGATTAGGCTTTCAACAGAATGTGGAGTGGTTGGCCAGCTACAGGTCATGTGTTGCACATGCTGTACTGTCCAGCTCAGCAGATGCACTCCTGGTAGGCAACCGGCCACAGCCGCAGAGATGCCTGACGTGCTTACCACGACAACCTGTGAAGTGGTATCCATGGTACACCTTGCCCTGTCCTGCAGCATTCCCATCACTCACCACACGCCCACAATTGCCACATCGGGGGTGTGATTGTGCTCCCTGATGGTGACTACCACCATGTCCTCAGCCGTGTGCAGGTGGGTAATGCAATGGTACCTCCTCGCCTTGGCACACCTCCAATATATTTTCTCAGGTCTCTTTTATCTCTGTGATACACAAAGCCGTTGTGGACAGCCATGGGCATGCCTTTCTGGCTCGGCTCTGCACTTAACACACCTCCATGGTGTAGATGCTGCCACATCTGATGGATGTGCTGTGGCTGTCATTGATACGGGCGCTGGGTGCCCCCACCCAGTTTCCACCTGGACACTATCCCTTCCTGTCTGTGCTGCTTACCTGGTGGTGTTTTTTCATGCCCCCATCCCCATTGCTGCCATGTCCATGGGCCCTGAGTGCCATGGAGTGCTACCCTCAGCTGTGTTGCCCCCGTGCCTGTGCAGTGCTGTGAGCTCCATCCCTCCCCATGCTGTCTGGTGAGGTAGGTGTCTGTGTCTGCTGTGGTGTTAATAGGGTTGGGGATATTGTCCTGCACCCTGTCTGTGTGTGCGGCCCTGGAACAGCCAGGTGGTATGGGCTCATATGTCCACCCCTTTGCACTGTGCACCGCCATCAGTGTGTGCCACTGCAGCAGTGCTGTCTCCTGGGTGGCCTAGCCATCACTCACCCCATTGCCTCCAGTTGCCACCACTGGCCATGGCATGCTATGCATGCCATCCTGCGATCATCATTTGGATGTGTCTCCCTGTCAGAGGTGCCTCTCCCACCTGACGGCCTGCTGGTGCTCGTGGTGCTGCTGTTTGCTGTTCATAGGGGTGCTGTTACTGGGCTGCAGAGCTTTTCACTCTTGTGCTGTCAGCCTACCTTTCTGTGCCATCAATCTTCCTGTGGTAGCTCTTCTTGCCTCGCCCCCTGATACTGTGCCATTCATTTGGCATTCGTCTTGGCTGTTACCACTAGGGGCCCTGCAAGGCTGGCTGGGGGGGGAAGATCAGAAGAACTTATACGTATAGCAGAGCAGGGAGTACTGAAGGTGAGAGTCAAAGGATGACCAATTTAGGAAAGCCAAGGCTTCGCAGTGGTGGTGTCTTGCATGAGACTGAGAGGCAAAGCGAGCCACCTTGTTGTATGGCACATACAGTCTGTTAATCTCCAATTTTGCCATGCTCTGCATAACTGGAGCATCATAGGTCAGGGTTGGGAGGATGACACTTGTAGTGATGGTTATCCTGGCCTCAGGGATCAGTTGGTCATTTAGGCGATAGAGCATTCCTAATTTGAGGTGGATAGTTTTTGTTACCTGGTCAATATGGTTCTTTAGGATAAAGCCTTGGTCCAGCATTAGACCCAGGTATTTTAGAGAGCCCACCACTTCAGTACAGTTGCCAGAGAATTGGAGTGACTGGGTTCTGTCTTGGGCCAGGGATCTAGGTCCAAATAGCATAGCCTCGGATTTGCTTGTGTTGAGGACCAGCCTGTTCTCTGTTAGCCAGGTTTCCAGCTTAGTGAAGTCAGTGTGAAGGTGAAGGCCCAGATCAGCTAAGTTGTCCAGGGATCTGTATATGACAGCATCATCTGCATACTGGACAACTGAGCTACCTTCACAGTGGCTACTTAGGTCATTGACGCGTAGGGAAAAGAGAAGGGGGCCCAATATGGAATCTTGCGGTACCCCCTTATTCAGGGTAGGTGGTTCAGATATTACTCCTTTCCACTTAAGTCTCTGAGTCCATCCAGAGAGGTAGCTGTCAAACCATGTGAGAGAGTGGGGGTCTAGGCCAGTCCTGCCCAATTTCATCAGCAGGAGTGGGTGGTTGACAAGGTCAAAGGCCTTGGATAAGTCAATGAAGACCACACCTGTAGGGGTTCCTTTGTCCATGACTTCAAGTACTTCAACCAAGAATTTTATCTGGGCAAAGCAAGTTCCATGGTTTAGTCAGAAGCCATGTTGGGAGGGTGCTAGCAGCTGGTATGTCTCCAGGTAATCACAGAGTTGCCCATAGACTAGCCTTTCCTGAATTTTAGCTAGGGTGTAGAGCAGGGAGATTAGCCTGTAGTTGCCAATAGGTTCTCTGGGATCTCCCTTGTGGATGGGAACCATGTAGGCCTGCTTCCACATGTCAGGCACAACACCTTCAAGTAGGGATCTATTTATGAGTCACAAAAGGGGTCTAGAGATGACCAGAGCTGCAGCCCTTAGCAGCCTTGGGTTAATGCCATCAGGACCTCCAGTACCTTTGCTTTTAAAGGACTTAAGGAGGAGGAGGAGAACCTCCTTTACCTTGACCAGCCTCAGATGGAAGGGAGGATGCATGGGGCAAGGAGTCCCGGGCATTCTGGGCTCTGAATTTAGTGGGGTAGTCCAGTCTTGTAGGTGTAAAGATTAGTAAAGTGTTAATTAAAGAAAGAGGCAATTTGAAGGCTGTCACTTATTATTTGGCCATTGACCTCGATGGGGCCAGGTTGAGACTTTCCATTGCTTTTGATAAGTTCATTGTTATGGGCACAGAACAACCTGTGGTTGCCTAGGCTTAGTGTGCTACTCCTGGTTAAACAATGTTCCCTTTCCCTTCCCTTCCCTTTCCATGGCACCCTAGTCTGTTTAAGTGCCACTTCCTCAGGTCTTTCAGTTCTGTAGGGATGCCTAAGATTGCAGGAATTTGGTGCCCTCTACAGGGCATACTTCCCACTGGTTTATGTGGCTTCTGTGGATAATGCAGCACTTTGGATCCGAAGGGTAGTGGTTGCATTGCTATGGGACTCTGAGGGGGAGTGCCATCATACCTCTCCACTGACTGTGCTTTTCAGGGATGTCCCTGTTTAGCCTCATACATTTCCTCTGTCCATCGCACATGTTTTGTCCTTTAGCCTGAGCAGTGGAGGTGGTATGCACATGCTGTCACTCCTTACAGTTACAGCCTTCCTGTTCTTCAGGATGTACATTTTACACTGCTCCCCTTTGACTGTCCCTTATCACCCATTCTTACAGTGTGTCCCTGATGTGTAGTCATTCCCCCCTGGGTTTTTAGGCCTTGTACCTGTTTCTGTGGCTGATGGCTGAAAGATATGATTGCCATGTGTTTACTGGGTAATGACATGCTGCTCTGTGTGCTTGGCTCCCTGCCACAATATACAGCCACTTATGGCAGCCCTCCATCAGCCATAAGTGTATGCGTGTCCCGCCATGTGCCAGGCTGTCGTACCTGGCTTTGTGCATGCTTGATTGGGGGTGCTGTGCATGCTGCTACATGGCCATGCCCCCACATATGTGCATCACACAGTAGCTGCACTAAGGCATATGGGCTGCCTACACATAGTCTCACCCACATTTAGTGCATGCCTTTCGAGTGTGCTGTGCTCATGAAATGCACTTATGCCCTTATGTTCACGTGTTGCATACCCAAGCGCACATCATGTAACCTTTGTGCATAGGGGCCCATAGTTTGTACTTCAGGCACTGGTCTCTGGAAGTGGTTACAATCTTGTCAGTTTCAGATAGGGCATAGTCTACTGTTCTAGCAAAGAACAGTTCTATTCTATATGACAAAAAGTGTTCCATGAGATATCTCTTATAAAATGGGTAGGGACAGTTCGCAAATCTGATTGCCTGGCACCCCTTGCCAGCCTTACTTTTTTTTAGCTTAAACCACAGAAAAAAAGTCCTCAAAAATGGCAAGCAGCCCCAAAACAGTATCCGTGTACCACCCTCCCTTCAGAGCTCCAAAACCAACCATGTAGATTCCTCACTAACAGCATGGTTTTAGTGAGTGAAATCAGAAGGCACACACATGAAATAAAAGACTTGCAACAGTTAAAAAGTGTTGTTTCTTATTACAAATTGCCTTGCTGTCCCTCCTGAGCTGCTCCTTTCCCCTATTTATCTGCCGCTTTACGAATGCTGCAAACTGCCTTCAAAGTCCAGAGCAGAGGGAAACCACTAGGACTTTCACAGAGGCTGCTACTTCAGGGAGGGAGCCTGCTGCTGGAATTACTAAAAAGCAAAATTGTGGTCTTGCCTGTGCCCTGACTTAGTGACTGGGCTGCTGTCTTTAGCGTCCCTAGTGACAGCATTTCATTTAACAGCATCCCAAGCAATCTAAGGAAAGCAAAGAAACTATTTCAATCAACCCAGATTTTAAATTTTATTTTAGTAGTTTTTTAAAATATTACAGTTTAGCAACATATACCTATTTTATAAGTGCAATAACACACTCCAGGGTGATGGTTATGCTCTGATAAATGCACTTTTAGGGGCAGTGAGGTACTCATCATATGATCTTGAGCTTCACTACACCCCTAGGTGTGCATTTATCAGTACATAACCCACACCCCGTTATGTGTTCTTGCTTATTTATAGTATAAGGGTGTTATCTTGTGCAGGTTGGGCAAGAGGATTGTAATGTGAAGCTGATCTGCTCTGACTGCCCACATTCTGTGAGACAAAAGTATTAGAACTCAGGCAATATCTCACAAAGGGCTTATTAACTTTTTCTGAATCACTCGAGTTACTGTAGGTGGAATGATTTCTGTTAAGTTTTAAGTAGGGATGGGCAAACAAGCTCTGATTCCAATCTCAATCCCAAATCTCCAACAACGACCACTAAATCAGGTCAGGTCAACTCAAGCTGGAGGAACCAGGCCTTTGATGACTCAGACCACGTTATTGCAGAGGTCTACTATTGGTCCTAATCAGAGCTACAGTGGAGCCAGCCACAATGCAATACAATAACTTATAGTAAATGACATGCCGCAAACTACTGCAGTACAAAAATGGCTTAATTGCCATTGAATTACACTGTTCTGTACAGTATACTGCAGCATTTTGTGATATAATGCACCATTATTGCACTGCATCCTGACTTGCATTGCTGTAGCTCAGACCATTTCATACATAGAATTGTAGAAATTCACTGGCAGAAAAAGACCCCAATGGCCTATTCAGTCTGTCCCTGCCTCCCCCCTACTCATCTCCTTTTCCATGGGCTTTCCCCTTCCCTCCACTTATCAACCCCATAAGTCTGTCCCGTGCCCTCTTGAATCCCTCCTCCATTTCAGCCCCCACCACCACCACATTTCTGGCAAGATTTTCCCAGTGCTAATTCAAACTGGAGTCTCCAGATGCACAAATCTTCATTCTATCCTTTTGGACAAATGCTTGCCTCTTATTCAGTTTCTCCTCTACTGTTAGGGGAACAACAAGGGTCAGAGTGAAGACAGCCATGGGTCACTCAAAAATAACATCAGGGGACAGATATTTAAAACTTTGCCTGGGCGCAAAACCGAGTTTGCACATGCAAACCGGGTTTTGCACGGAAGCGCAATATTGAAAAGCCCTGTTAGCATGGGCAAACTCAGTTTGCACCTGGGCAAAAGACAAACGAGGTGCAATGCACATCAAGGGGCCGGGACTAGAATGTTGACGCAGTCTAATATTCAGACTATGTGCACCATGCAAGGCCATTTTGCATGATCCCCTTGCATGGCATACATTTCGCTGATTGAAACCCCGACTTACTCCTGCACAACCCTAGAGGTTGGTGGAGGAAGTGCATCATTCTCCCTGACCCTAAACACAGGGGTCCCTGGTGGTCGGGTGGTCCCTCACCCATCACTGATCACCAGCAAAATGGTAATAAATAAAACATTTCCCTCAATGGTCTAGAGGTCCTACCCCCAGCAGATCACATCCCAATGTACTCTAATATATTCACCCAGGTGGCTAGTGGTCCCTTCCCATGCTGATTGCCATCCCAATGTACTGTAATATATTCTCGCTGGTGGCTAGTGGTCCCTTCACCCACCTGATCATCTGCCCAATACTCATAACAAATATTACCCAGTGTCCAGTGTAACCCCCCTCATCCCTGATCCCCTGTATAGTTAATGGAACCCTGTCACTGGTGGTCTAGGGGACCGCCCACCCAGGCAAATTGTGACCCATCACCCTGCTACTCCCATTCCAGACAGAGCCATCATCCAGCATAGCCCTCCTCTGTCCACCATGGCTGGCTGCTGACTGAGCTCTCACTGACTGCATACAGTATACAATACACTGTGCAAGCTCAGTGACAGCTCAGTTGGCTGACAACCATGGTGGAGAGAGAGATGGGCTATGCTGCTTGTGACTCAGGATCAGGATGGGGGGGAGCAGAGAGGTGGGTCACCACCTGCCATGGTGGGGGATGTGGGTCCCCTAGACTTCCATGGAGAGGGTTCTGTTAACTATATAGGGGATCAGGGATGGGTGGTAACACTGGACACAAGGGAATATTTGTTATGAGTATTGGGCGGATGATCAGGTGGGGGGAGAGACCACTAGCCACCAGGGAGAATATATTACAGTACATTACAAGTACATTACATTACACTGTTTAAATGGCTCTTGAGCATCATCTGAGGCTGTGGAGAAGGAAAGCATTGGGTGACAGGTGTTCAACTGAGCAGCCTAGTCACCAAATAAAAATAACTACTACTGGAGAGCAATGAGTACTAATGCCAGTAGTCTGGGTAACAAGCTTCCTGAATTAGTGGCCTTGATGGAGGAGGAACATCTGGATATCATGGCAGTCACAGAAACATGGTACACACAAAACCATGACTGGGACATAAACATACCAGGATACACTGTCTACAGGAGGGACAGGGAGGGTAAAAGAGGAGGAGGAGTAGTTCTTTACATAAGGGAAGGAATAAAAGCAACAGAACAAAAGGGTAAACAGGAGGAGAAGAAGCACTGTGGGAAAATTTGGAGACAGGCAATGGCACCACAATATGCACTAGGGTTAGATACAGACCTCTTCTCAGGGGGAGGAAATGGACAGGGAAATGATAGAAAGTATACTTAGAATGGCAGAAAAAGGGGAGATATTGCTGATGGATGATCTGAATATGCCAGATGTTAACTGGAGTGCAGTTGCAGCTGCCACTTCAAAGAGTGCAGTTATTCTAGATGCCCTACAGGGGGGCATGCCTTAGACAACTAGTACTGGAGCCCACTCGAGAGGGAGCAATATTAGACTTGATTCTCTCAAATGGAGATTGAGAGAGGATCACAGATGTAGAAGTGGGTAGCCATCAGGGAACTATCGACCATCGAACAGTATGATTCACAATAAACACAGCAATAGAGTCAAGCCGTACAAAGACAAAAGTACTGGACTTTAGGAGGGCTGACTTTGCCAAAATGGGTGAGTGCCTAAGGAATGCACTAGCAAATGGGCAGGAAGGAGGGGTGGAAGAACAATGGGGAATAATAAAAAACTGCCATCACAGAGGTAACGAGCCTTTGTTTGAAGCAAATAAACAAAACAAGATGATGTAAGAAACCACTATGGTTCTCAAAGGAAGTGGCAGTGAAGGTTCAAGAGAAAAGGAAAGCATTCAGGAAGTACAAGGAATCGCAGAAGGAGCAGGACAGAGAACTGTATCAGTTAAAGCAAAAGGAGGCTGGGAAGGCAGTCTGAATAGCAAAGGCCCAAACCGAGGAAAAGATAGCCAACTCAGTTAAGAAGGGGGATAAACAGGGACCCTGGTTTTCCATTTTTACCGGTAACACCGGTAACGATCACAGAATCCTGCTTGGTTTGCAGATTTTGAATTCTTGTACCGGTGCCTCATGGAAATTGCATGTCACTGCACAGAATCTCTAAGATTTCAGCATTTTTTTTTCTCTTTCTATGTCCCCTTCTCACAGCATCAGTCTCCACTTTTCAGGCTGGGTATCCCTTAGCTTCACCCCCAGGTAATGCTCAGGAGCTCCTATGGTCCTGCCCCTATCCTGCCTGGGTTGTACCCCACCAGGTAGAAAGGGAGGGGACCCCAGGACCCTTTCATACTCCCTTAGTGTGTGTCGGGCAGCTCAGTGGGTCCCTCATGGAGCCTGGTTATGAAGTCTGGGGCACCTGGGTCCCTTCTGCCAGTGGCCAGTGTGGGGTGATTGTTCCTGGTTTTCTGGTCTCTGTCCCTGAGGGCACTGGCACTAGAGGAGATCCAAGGAGGTAGGTCACATAGAGACATACCACTGCTCCAGATCCTGGCTAGGGTCCTCCTCTCCTGATCACTCTGCAGCACCATTGTATCACCACCCGTGGTCACACAGGTGGTGGTTAAAGCAGCAGGACCTGCAGCCCACCCTCCCTGGAGGAGGAGAGCAGTCCCCCAGGTGCTCAATCCTACTCCCCTGGCCAGACCTCCAGCAACCTGAGTTTACTTCTGACCCTGGGTCACTGGCATTGCAAGCAATAGTGCTACCGCAGTGCCAGCAGGCCAACCCAGATTTCAGCATCTTAAAATGAATGCTGCTGTGCTTTGCATTCTTTCTGCTTTGCTGCATATATTGTCAGTAAGGAAATCACCTGCACTGCTTTGTTGTAATCAGCCATTCAGTTTAACCACACATGCCTAGTGGTTAGAGTAACAAGCAGTGAATGAACTGGGTACATTCAGCAGACTTGGGTTTGATTCCCACAACCTCCACTTGCATACTGTGTGACTCCAAGCAAGTCACTTAACCTCCCCAGTGCTTCTAGATCACTCCTGAAAACAGACAATCCTGCCTAGTGGGCCTTACCTGCTTTACAAAGAATATACAAAAAAAATACCGATATACATTTACTACATCATAGAATAGTAGTCGGGGTACCATGTAATTTACCTGAGTTTTACTTGGGCTGAAATGATTTTGTATAGGTAAAGATAAATGTTCAGATACATTTTATGTGTTTTATAAGCTTATTTTTAGATTTTAGTCAGGTGTTTATTGTATTCTTTGCATACAAGCATCTAGGTTGCAGATTGCTAAATGCAGGATCACAGTTATCAACTAGCTTATTCAAGTTTATAACCAATAGCGCCATCCACAATCCTTAGTTGTTTGAATGAAAACTAGTCTGAATGAAAGTATGTTCACAAAGAAGAAACTGTCTTACTACTTATGAAAATACTTCACAGTTGGCACCCCATTTAGGTGAATTGGATCATTTGCAACTTTTCTCCCACCTACTTTTTCAGTCTTTGTGACAACAAAAGGTTTTATGATAGACTGCTTCAACAAAAAGCAAATGTTAAGTAATTAAGTGTACTTATGTTTGGCCAGTGGATTTTGAAAGCACAGTCAATGACATACAGAAGGTAAGACCCCAGGGGCTATAAGATGCTGGTGGGCAGAGTAGTGCTCAATTCACATTTGAACAAAGACATGAAAACTGGGAGACACCCTTTTCATGGACACCAAGAGAAAAAAAAAGCACCCACATGTCTGGTAGATGCATAAATCCATTTGAACATCCTCCACTAATCACCTGTGGATTTTTTGGTGAAGATACTTTATTTCAAAGAAGCAAATTCAAGCAGTTTTTTAACCCCTGGCCATTCACTCCTTCAGGCCTGCCAAGGATCCCTACCATCACTGCTGAGTGCCGACCACCATCCACTGTCTCTTACTGCTGTGCTACCAGGTAACCCAAAGTAACCCTTTATTGAGTGGGCCCCTACCCCTGTGGGAGGCTACCAGGGGAGGAGAATTGCCCTAAAGACCTTCCAGTGTATCCTGGGCATGGCAGGGGTCAGAACGGACACATGTCTGGGGATTCTGGCTTATGGAGGGACCAACAGCTGTCCTTCAGTTGGGTCAGTGGGTGTTTTCCCATTTTCTTGGGAGCGTGACAGGCCACACGATGTCAAGGCACAAGCCGATGTCTGTCATGCTCCCTCCTGCAGTGACGGCTGACATGTTGTCGTGCCTCTGGCCTCCACCAGGGGCCAGCAAATACTGAGCCATGAACCCACCCTCCCTCCCAGGAGAAGGTGAGTAGTTTTTGGACACTCAAGCCTTCACCCACCAGCTGGCCCTCCAACACCCAAGTCTGTTCCCTAACCCTGATCTGCAGTGTCACAGGCAGAAATCCAATTCAGGCAGTTAAATTATAGATAGGAAAAAACAAAGGTAGTCCACCTTAGTGGTGATGGTTCAGATGAATTCACATCTGAGTTCTAACAAGCAAAGAGACCAAGTCATTTGTAACTTGTGCATGTGGGGTGTGGCTGCTGAAGAACGGGGATCATAGTACTGTCACTACTGCCATCACCTCAGAGGGATGTGGACTGCATTGTTGCTACTGCCATCATACTGAAGGGGTGGGGGCTGTAGTGCTTCTGCCATCACCACGGGTGGATGGGGGATGTAGTACTGCTGCTGTCTCACCTGAGGGATGGGGGCCATAGTGCTGATACTGCCATCACACCTGAGGAATGGTGAATGTAGTACTGCTGCCATCACACCTAAGGGATGGGGGCCACAATGTTGCTGCTTCTGTCACACCTGAGGGAGGGAGATTGTGGTGCTTTTGCTGCTGCCATCACAGCAGAGGGATGGGGTTCATAGTGCTGTTGGTGTTGCCATCTTACCTGAGGGATGGGGCCGTAGTGCTGCTTCCATTACACCTTAAGGATGGGGGCTGTAGTGCTGCTGCTGCCATCACATTTTGTACCTAAAATAACTTTAAATTGGTACAAGGATGGAAGGATGTGTAATAGTGGAAATCAAAATTGCTAAAATGCATGTTAGCAGAGTTAAAAATTGTTAAATAAAGTACACAAAACCAAACACCGGTTAAAGCGGATTTTGGCTTAGCAGACACCGGTGACAATACCATTTTTTACAATGTGCAAAACGGAATATGCCTTTTCTCAAACCCGGTAAACCAGTGTGCCTGGGGATAAAACCTTTTATAGGTACATCAGGGAGCAAAGGAAGACCAAGGGAGGGATAGTGAGGCTTAATAAAGGGGAGGGAGGGTGGGCAGAGGGAGACTGTGAAAAGGCAGAGATACTAAACAAATATTTTTGCTCAGTATTTACAAATGAAGAGGTGGAGGTACATAAAACAAACAGTAGTAACACTCTGGATACAGAACTTGATACCAGCCCATTTACAGAAGAAAGGGTTCTGAAAGAACTCTTAAAACTGAAGGTAGACAAAGCAATGGGGCCTGATGGGATTCATCCCAGAATTCTAAAAGAGCTAAGGGTAGAACTAGTGACACTACTGACTACCCTTTTTAACAAATCATGGGAAGATGGGGTGGTACCCGAGGACTGGAGGAGGGCAGATGTGATTCCCCTTCACAAAAGTGGGAGCAAGGCAGAAGCAGGAAACTACAGACCTGTTAGTTTAACCTCAGTGATAGGGAAAATGATGGAATCACTTCTGAAGGAAAGAATTGTCGAGTATCTAGAGGCCAGAGGGGCACAGGACCCTAGGCGGCATGGATTCACAGCGGGAAGGTCATGCCAGACAAATCTGATAGATTTATTTGGGTGACCAAAGTAGTAGATCAGGGAGGGGCTGTGGACATGGCCTACCTAGACTTTAGCAAGGCATTTGACACAGTCCCACACAAAAGATTAATATATGTTAGCCAGCCTTGGAGTGGGTCCCAAGATGACAGCCTGTGTAAAGAATTGGCTGGAGAATAGGACACAGAGAGTAATAGTAAATGGAGTCCACTCAGAAGAAAGGAGGGTTACTAGTGGGTACCACAGGGTTCAGTATTAGGACCGGTCCTCTTCAATGTCTTTATAAGTGACATTAAGTGAAGGACTGGAAGGAAAAGTATGTCTCTTTGCAGATGACACTAAGATCTGCAACAGAGTTGATGCACAGGGTGGTGGAAAGGATGAGAAGGACTTGGCAAGGTTAGAGGAATGGTCAAATGTATGGCAGCTTAGATTCAATGCTAAGAAGTGCAAGGTAATGCACCTGGGAAACAAAACCCAGGGAAGAGGACACAATGGGAGGTGAGATACTAACAACAACAAAATGAAAGGGACCTGGGGGTAGTCATATCAGATGACCTAAAGGTGGGCAAGCAATGGAGAGGGCAGCAAGGAGGGTTGGGGTTACTGGGATGCATAGGGAGAGGCATCACCAGTAGAAAACAAGAAGTTATTATCCCTCTGTACAGACAGCTGGTGAGACCCCATCTGGAGTACTGTGTGCAGTTCTGGAGACCCAATCTCCGAAAGACATAGACAGGATGGAAGCTGTCCAGAGGAGGGCACTAAAATGGTGCAGGGTCTGCACTGGAAGACATATGAAGAGAGACTTAAGGAGCTTAATATGTATAGCCTTGAGGAAAGGAGGGAGAGGGGGACATGATAGAAACTTTCAAGTACCTCAAGGGAATCAACAAAGTCCAAGAGGGTAGCATCTTTCAAAAAAAGAGGTGTGCAAGAACAAGAGGGCACAATTTGAAGATGGGGGTGGCTCAGAGGTAATTTAAGGAAGTATTTTTTCACAGAGAGGGTTGTGGATGCATGGAACGGCCTTCCAGAGGAGGTTGTGGAGTCAAAATCAGTGGTGGAATTCAAGCATGCATGGGACAGTCATAAGGCAATTCTGGGGGGTTGGGGTAAGAAGAAGTAGGCTGCTGGTTAACTAGGATCTGCAGCTTATCCAGTAGGTAGGGAAATGGGCAGACTGGGTGGGCCAAGCAGTCCTTATCTGCCGACAAATTCTATGTTTCTATGTTTCTATGATGTTGCAGCAATGTTAATGATGTCAGCACCACAAGGGAGGTCATCATTACTGGAGGAATTTCAGGATGCTGTAAAGTCTGAGACACAGGAAATTGCAATGGAGAAGTTTCAGTGTTAGGTGTTAGAGGAGAGCGACATACAGGAGGAGGAGGAGGAGGAGGAGGAGGAGTTAGCTGAGGGATTAAGGTGTTAGAAGAGCTGAAGTAACAGGAGGAAGAGGAAGCTGAGAGAGTAGAGGTGATAGAGTGATTTCCAAGAATTTACCCCAGTAAATGAAATTCTGGGGTTACAGAATGCACGTAATGAGGAAATGCTGGCTAAAGAACTAGAGCACAGGTGTAGATGGAGAATACTGATGTGGGCAGCAGGGACGTTTGTTCATATTTAGATGATCCAGTGCTAGTTCTTGATTGGGAGTTGGAGACAGATCCCTAAATCAGTTTTTTTTAAATGGGCAAATGAAGCTGAGGAGGAGGAGGAGGAGGATAAGAATGGTATCAATACCATATGCAAGCATTTTTTTAAGAAAGGGTGTGGACAATGCACAGGACAAGCAAATGGATTAAGATAGGGGAGGTATTATCAAAAGTGTTGGTAATTGTGATGCTGATATAGTTACAGGGCAGACCCAGTCATTTCCCTTCATCATGGTCAAACGGCTATGAAGCAACCATTGTCCCAAACATCCTTAGTATGGATTTTTTTGTTCAAGTTACAAAAGATGTAAGCTTTGCCATATGTCAGAACTGCACAGCTAGAGTCAGCTACCAAAAAGCTGGCTCATGTCTTGGGACTACCGGTTATAGGAGTCACAAGAAAAAAAAATCATCACATTCAGTGGTAGCAGCATGAAAGGAATGCACACTTGATTTGCATCTACTTGTTTTTGAGTAGTACAGTGCACTGAAAGACTTCACCATGTTTCACAGAGATTGTTGGATTTCTGATATATTATATTACAATTATTTTAGAGTTACCAGTGAAAATCATACAAGCAATATAAACTATAACAAAATTCAATTTTATTTTACAGGGTTCAGACCAGACAAGACACAGATGTCAATATAACTTTTTTATTCCTAGACCATTAAATTGCAGGCTTATACAGACACAGAACACAAAATACATTTTTATAGTTGTATCTAAATTGTCCTATCATCTAGACTTAACAGATATAATCTTGAATTAAATATTCATACTTGCATGGCTGAGACTTCATGACGTTTTCATAATGCCGGGCTCCATGTGACAAGGAAGAGATAAAAACTCTCAGCTTATATTCACTAAAGTTTGTCTATGTGGTGCAGACAGGATGCTTTCTCATGAAAACCAAGCATGATCAGCATTCTATTAGCTACTGTATATCCAAAACAGGCTTTGGACTAAGTCATTATGACCTCACATTATTAAGGACATACAGAACCTAACGTCTAATCCCATCTCAGAGCTGTACATTCTCCCTAAAGCCAGACAGCAGGTGGCTACGCTTAGACAAACTGTCAGCAGAATATGTGAGAAGTAGGTAAGAGTAATGGTCCCAGGATGCCCTAGACATTGCATAAACAGATAACATATTACTTAGCTTTGAAAATCCACAGCTTGCACCAAAACCTAACAAGGATTCTGCATTTTAAACCGTTATTTCTAGATTAGCCCCTTTCAATCTGCCTGCAGTGTAAATGCAGTTTATTGGTTTGTGAAACTAATATATATATATCACAAGTGTCGGCTGTCATCAAGACTTCCTTTTACCATCTTAGGAATATCACCAGAGTTAGGCACCTTGTTCTGTTTGACACGTCACCAACATTGATCCACGCCTTCATGTCCTCACGTTTGGACTACTGCTACTCCCTGTACTTTGGGCTTTCTGGGGTTGAAATCTGCTACCTTCAGCTAGTGCAGAACGCAACAGCCTGGGTTTTGACTGGAACAAGTAGGTCCTATCATATTACCCTGGTGCTGCGTGAACTGCATTGGCTACCGATATGGTGGCGGATCGCCTTTAAAGTCAGTTTACTGACTTTCAAAGCCCTACATGATCAGGGTCCAGCCTATCTGAAAGAACTCCTGGTTTCTTACTGCCCCGGCCATTCGCTTTGCTCGGCTGATGAGGGGCTGCTAGAGATTACAAGACTGAGTCTTAAATCATCAGGTTGTAGAGCCTTTTCCTATGCCGCATCCACTCTTTGGAATTCTCTACCACACCAGTTATGGAAGTGGACCTCCATGGAGGAATTTAAGAGGGGTTTAAAAACCCATCTTTTTCAAATAGCTTTTCTGGAACACTGATTCTAGCTGAAATTATTGATTATATTGAGATTTTACTGCGTTTTTTATACTGAATGTTATTGTTTGTGTTCTGTTTTGTACAGCACCTTGATAATTGAAAGGCACTTTATAAATAAATGTATTATTATTATTATATGATACTAATAAATATATATATATATATCTATATAAATGGGCAAAATATTTGTAATAATCTGATTGGCTGAAACAATCTTTCAGCCATGTACTTATCAGACGGTAATATGCCAACTGGCACTATTGTTGACAGGTGAAATGCAGCACATGGTAAATCAATGCTTGCTACTGCTGTCTTATAACAACTTGTCAGGAAGGAAACAAGGGAACCAACCACAAGAGCTGCACATAGAGAGTGGGGGCACAGTGCTTCGTGAACAGTTACATCTTTCCATACCTTAACAAGAAGTGCTGTGCCTTACTTTTTGTACAGAGAATCAAAAAGTTCTGTCAGAAGCTGCCGATCTGCAGCTGTCCTGCCGAATTGTCATCACTTAGTGCAGCAACTTTGTCCCATCCTCGATGCGAACCCCCGCCTGACCCCAAGAAAAAATGTGAGTCACTCAGTACGGTGGCTTCTGAAGTACACGCTCGCTCCCAAGAAAGCCATCTGCACACAATGACTTACAAAGCTCCCACAGTTTGTTAAAGCCCAAATTAAAATCAATAAAAAACAAACAAAGATGAAGAAGAATACTATAAAAGGCCTGTCTCTGTGTTGGGGAGGCTGAAACACTTAGGAAGCTAAGAACGTGTTTTAATATGGGGATAGGCACACAGTCACATAAGAGGCTCTCAGTGTTTCTTAAGTCACCAACTATAACATCAATTAAAAACAACTAAAAGTAAATAAAATATCTCCCTGTTGGCGCTGTGTGTGTGTTTGTGTGTGTGTGCGGGGGGGGGGCTGAGGCACTTACAAAAGTAAAAAAGTGCTGTAATAGAAGAACAATTCTTTCACTATTTTAGTTATTGAAACCCACCCTTTTTTTTTTACATTTTTGACATTTTTTTATTTTATTTCTTTTAATAATTTCTTGGGGCCCATTTTATAAACGCAATAAGACACTCCGCGGTGTG
This sequence comes from Neoceratodus forsteri, assembly GCA_016271365.2. NCBI lineage: Eukaryota > Metazoa > Chordata > Ceratodontiformes > Ceratodontidae > Neoceratodus > Neoceratodus forsteri. The sequence goes on from CM028134.1 coordinate 320,746,003, forward strand.
GCTTATGGCCTGATAAGAGCATTTCCAAGATGCTAAATGCACTCGTGCAAGCAGCTCATGCTTCATAACACACTTGGGGAATGCTCTTATCAAGCCATAACCCCACCTTGTCATGTCTTATTGCTCCTACACTGATATGTATTTATGTGCTATCATGCTCACAATAATAATATGCTCATAATAATAAGCATCTACATAGAAAATATTTAATTGTGAAACCTAGCTACATAGTGTTCATAGACACACTGTTCTTATGAATCTAACTAATAATATGCACATAATGATATGTTCACCAACAGAGAGCATGCAACAATATCCCTCTCCCTCAATATGGATCAGTGTAGACAGTCTTTTTCCAGTCCTTCAACCTTTTTAAGACAGCTACCCATGCAGTTAGAGTTGAAAATGCCTGTATCAGTAATGCTATGCTGCAGATTTGTGTATTGTGAAAGACCTTTAAAATATGCGTCCACTGTTTGAATGGAGCGGTGACATCACAAGCAGCAATCTGGTAGAGGGGATGATTGAACTTGTGTCCACAGACCATTGTTTGTGCAGCAATCTTGGGTGGGTATATTAAGCAAATAGGTTATTTCATCAATTCCAGAGAGTTGTAAGTCTGCAGCTTCTGTTGTACAGGCATACAGTACATGGACGATTAGTATAGCTTTGGTCTGATTATGACTCTCTGCTATTCTGGTAGAGCAAATCATACAAAATGTCAGCAGTAAAGACCTTTGGTCCATCCAGACTGTCCTTTTTTAGCCTATCCTACTCCATGGCCTATAGTCTAGATGGAGCTTTCACCGTGCCTTCGTCCCTTGATGCCTGCCTTACTGCTTCTCCCATGAGGAACAAAAATGCCTTTGGACTACCCCAGCCATGCTTGAACCCATTAACATTTTTCTTTACCCACCACCTCTGCTGGTAGGCTACTCAATAGCTCAACCACTCTCTCTGTAAAGTAAAACTTTCTCACATCCCTCCTGAATGTCCCCACCACCAGCTTCCACACATGTCCCCCTTGTTTTTGACCCACCATTCATGCTGAATAGTTCCTTGCAGCTTACCGTGTTTATTCCATTCAGGAACTTGAAGGTCTCCATCATTTCACCCCTCTCCCTTCTGGCTTCCAGTGAATACAAATTTAATGCCTTAAGCTATCAGTGTCGGTGGCTCAGTAGGTAGCGCACTTGACTCTGGGGCCAGAAGATTAAAAAGTAGGGGTCTAGAAACACACCCAGTTCTTGAGGTAATACCCATAACTGATACTGTAGTGCAGCACAAAGGGCCGCTGTACTCTAGAGGTATCATCCTGCAGATGACACATTAAACTAACATCCTTTGCCCATCTCTGGTCATGATCTAGGTGGAATTAAAAGATCCCATGGCTCATATTGACATAGTGACCTCCCTCTCCCATGTTTGACCATGTTAAACACCACTCTCTACTGTCTCCCCCAGCTGACTTCTCAACCATCTAGCTATGTCATTCACTGCTCCCTGATCCTCTGATGTCTTCAGCATCCTTATGTGGTGCACCAAGTTGAATACCTTTCTGAAGTCAAAGTACAGTTGTTGGACAGCAAGAGTCTAGACATTTTGGCAAAACATGATACATACAGTACAGTAAGCCAAGATGTTGCAAAAGAAAGTTTATTCCAGAAAATACAGAAAAACAGCATACCTGCTGGAAGTTCAGAAACCTCTGAATACCATAGTGTCATCATGCAAACTCAGCGAAAAACAGTCTTACAGTCATTCTTGTACTATAAATAACAAAGGATGTTACTAGGTAATGGACTCTCCAAAAAAGGCAGAAGCGCTGAATACAGCAACTCTATTGGTGGGCAGTTAGCACCTAGGACTGTTACATGATTACTTGTTTTGCACATACACACTGATAAGGCTAAAGCTGACTAAGGCTAGTTTTGGGTAACAATACAGCGATTCAGAAGAGGTGCTGACTATTAATAATAATAATAATAATCTTTATTTTTAATGCGCTTTTCAAAAATCAAGGCGCAGAACAATTTATAAAATTACATCAAAATCAAAATGACATATCATAATAAAACCAGCAAAATAAATAATATCAAACATTGTAATAAAATACTAAGATCAGACCACTATTGCAACAAGGCAAAAAGCTATAGGTGGCACACAAGCACTACCAAATAATCATGCTGGATAACTGTTCCTAAGCACATAATAAGTGTAAAAGAAATGCAAATTGTACCTTATGCTGCAATGATGGGTGTCATAGCATGCACGGGGGAATATGGGGAGTCCAGATCTACAGAGCAAATCTACTGCTTGTCTCTTATCCAATGTCCTTGTTACCTAGTCAAACAATACTAACAGGTTGGTCTGATAAGAACTCTTTTTAATTAATTTGTGCTGTTTACTGTCCTGATGCCCATTTTTCTCCAGGTAATCTACTAGGAGAAAAATAATAATTGACATTTATACAGTATAGTGCTTTTGATACATATGACATCCCAGAGCAGCCACTCAGGGCTTACCTGAGCTGTCAGAGGGGTGGGCAGGACAAGGAAAGAGTTGTGGGTGACCGTAGAAGGAGTTGTGGCCACAGAGTCAGTGAAGCAGACTGCATGGGGCTGGCCTGAGCTGTCAGAGGTGCGTATAAGCACAGAGGGACTGATAGTGACATGACTGTAAATGTGTATTGACAGCCACATTCCATATCAATATCCACACACAGTCTTGAACAATTGTATGAGCAGGTTTTAATAGAAGGGACATGTCATCCAGAACACGGGAAATTCCCCTACTCTTGTAGTAGGGGGAACCCTTGTTAGTCATCACCAACATGGCCAACAGTGTGCAGCAAGGTGGAGGAGGTGGAAGGAGAGAGCTTTGTATTACTAGTTTGGGAGCTCCAGCAATTTCCCTTATGGATGATTTGATGGATTAAGCAGACTTTGAAACAGTTTCTGATGATATGGTGATTGAAGGCCAGATGGTACCATCAGAGATGGTGATGGGGCACCAGCAGACAACTTCTGAACATTGACCGGGAGCTGGTATAGAAACCATGAACAGCGATGTTGCACAGGTAACTGGGAAATAATAATCGTGATTGTGGTCATAGTTTTACTGTAGCAGAAAGCACAGGTTTAAAAACATTGCAAATGGTAGCACGTAGTACAGATATACCTATTACCATGACTAAACTTGATTCACAAGAAGAACTTTAAAGGCAGGCAATGAAAATGCACTGAAGTTTTCTACTACATCTGTTAAGTGAAGAAAACTCTGCATCTGTGTCTGTGGGATTTCAGTCCTCTCTCCGATACCCTCACAATCAATGGACAACTCTCTGCAGGTTAGAGAAGCCATGGAAGCTCCTTTGTCTAGTTCCTCAATTGCTTCCTTGAGACTTCGTCAAGGGAGAATGGCAGAGGGGAAACAAACTTTGTGGAGCCCTGATGCCATGCTCTGAGTGGCTGATTGGCATAAAATGCAGTTTGGCAACCTCTGCACTTCTCCAAGCCCTGTTCAGGCAATTGATATCATAAATGGGACTGGAAATAAATGTCAGAATTTACCTGTAGTCTCTCCAAACCCAGGAACCCATACAAGCAAACAGTATATTGGTGCAGATTCATTGGAGGCTGCTCCTCCAGTACAACCAATCAGGAACTGCCCTGATGTTCCAGCTGTCGAAACTTTACTCGATCACATCATACGGGGCCTGTGTACACTGAACCTTACTCTGAAACTTTTTCTTCAGTTGAACATACTCCAGTGGAAGATGAATTACAGGACACAAATGCTTGAGTTGAGGAGCCAGTTCAGCAACAGAGCACTTTTCAGGTGGCAGACTTATTTTAGCAGGTTGGTAAACCTGCTCAATGCCTCAATGCAGTCTGTTTGAAATTTTCAGTGGACATAAATGTGGCACCAGAGCTCAAGACGATGCTGCATAAAATGCTAAAAGACTCTATGGGCATTCCAGCCTTTGATTTATTTGCACTGATACATGTAAAAGGAAAGGCTATTTACAATTTAAGTTTTAAAAATGTGTATACCCTTGAGCAGTTCTGGCAAATGTAACCAAAGGTTCAACATGCTACCTGAAGTGCTCTCTTCTTTCCTATTCCCCTTATTAAACCTACAATAAAGACAATCACATTGCTATTTAGAAATGAGGGAATTAACATTGCTAACGTGCAGTACTGGCTAAGGCAGTGGTGTCAGATACTAGATGGTCCCAACCCCAGACTAGATGAGGATTTAGTCTGGATGGGGGGTTGGAAGGTGAAGGTGAAACTAAAACAAACAAATAACGAGATTACTCATTTGCCAAGTAGTTCTCAAATAGACAGGGATAGGGGACTCTGCTTCTACCTCAGGCAGCCCAAGACGTGCCACAAATGTGGGGCATAAACACATTCAAGTTCTGGTTGTGATAAGCCATGCTGTATTCTTTGCCTGGAGTATGGTCACGTGAGTCTAAGCTGTACAAATCCTTTTAAGTGTAACCTCTGCAATGAGGAGGGACATTCTTATAGACAATGTCCCTGGGCGGACCACAGTAGATTGGATAAAGCCCCTCTAGATCAGGAGCCATTGATCACTTCCTCTCAGATTAAGGCACAACTGGCAGCTTCAAAATTTCTTGATGAGACAGTGACTCAGGAATACAGTGCCATAGCTCCCCCTTCTTCTCCAGAAGTACTTACTCAGGTGGGGCTAGAGCCTTCCACTTCTGGACTGGTACCTACCTCTGATCAAGATATGGTACTACAACAAAATACAACAATCCCATTGACTGAGCAGTCTGCTACAGTAGTAGTAACAATGCCCCACCCCAAAAAACAAACAAACAACGGAGGCACCAATGAAAGTTGTAAAAGATTCCTGATGTGGGAGAGGGAGAAGGAAGTTAAATACACCTTCGCATTCTACAGATGTTACCAGAAATCAGTTTCAGGCTCTAGTCAAGCAAAAAGGGAAGAAACAGTGGGGTGACATGGAGAAGGGGGAAGAATCTGATACCTCTTCCTTCACTTCATCAAGGTTGGATTTCTCTTCCGATTCTCAGGCAGAATCTTCCTCCACAAAAAAATCTAGAGGGCATTCTAAAGAGCAGTCAGGTCCCACTTGAATCATAATCTTAAATGTATTCAAATTTAAGGATCTCGCCCCTTATACTTAATGTATGTAGTATTACGTCCTACAAAAAATGTCTAGCTACTATGCAGATCCTACAGAATTTTCAAAATAATGTCTTTTTTTTTTTGCAGGATACTAGGCTGAAGTTGTCATCTGAACTTTCTCAAACTATGCAGTCCTGGTCAGTGGGGGCTTCTTACTGGTCACAAGGAGCTGACTTGTGTGATGGGGTGGGGATCCTTTTTAAAGGAAATGATTTTCATGTTTCTTGGGTTGTTGAGGTTTTTCCTGATAGAGTGTTACTGCTTGATATGGTTTTCCATTCACAAAATTTTGTTTGATCAATGTTTATGAGCCTCAGAGTATAGCAGAACGTATATAACCTTTTCATACTATACAACCTTTCTTGCATACCACTAGACATGTTGTTATGGGCGGTGACATTAACTGTGGGCTCTCCACCTCAGATCGAGGTGGCAGTACCACAAAGCTTTTTGCAGACAAAAGTCTTTTAAATACTATCTTACATACTGCAGACCTTATGGATGGTTATTCAAATGTTCATACTGTGGGTGCAAAAACATATTTTCATGGGTCTTTGGCCATTGAGATTGATTTTATATTTTTATCCAGGAACCTCCTAATGTTCGATGCACAGACCATACCATGTGAAACTTCTGATCACATGGCGGTCTCTCTTATTTGTGGAATCAAGGATTATTTAAAGGGAAATACTCCAAAATCCAGATGGAAGTTAAATATTGATTTGTTGCTTGCTAGATGAGTCTGTTAAACACAACTGTGAGGAACTTTTTAGGGTGTGGATTTCTGTGCTAGAAGCCTGTCATTCCCTTCTTGATGAGTGGTCTGACACAAAAAAAGCCTTGAAAATCTTTTTCCTAGCCTTGGCTTGGAAAACGCAACAAAATCAGTATTTTAAATACCTTACACTAGGAAGAAACTTTTTGAGTTAATTTATATGGCATATGAGCTAAGTTTAGATGTGAAACACTGTATTTGATGCCATTATAGCAGAAATGGTTTCTTATCAATACAACTGGGCTGCAACCCTTAAGATGGAAGCCCGATTTGGTATACAGGGCACAAAGCCTGCCCTGGACATTTACAAAAGTTACAAGGATAGAGTAACTGCTACTCGTATGGAGTCTCTTAAGGACCCAGTGTCACAGGTTTCTATTACTACACAGGAGGGAATCAGGTATTTGGGCCAAGCTCATTTGGAAAATATAATTGGTACTCCCTCTTCAGCTGTAGTAGATGAGGCTTATTTGGCAGATCTAGAAATTCCTGAAATTCCAGATGATTTAAAACAAAATCTTATGGCTGACATTACTATAGATGAAATTACACAGGCAATAAAAAGTTTAAAGAAATGTACTTCCCCAGGGCAGGATGGTTTACCAGCAGAATGTTACCATGCTTATTTTTTTTGCTCATACCTTAACTATGGTATTTATTAACATTTTAAGTATGAATAAACTCCCTAAGTTTATGGCACATGCCATTATGATATCATTGTTTAAAAAAGGTGATAGGACTGCCCTTACAAACTGGAGGCCTATTAGCTTATTAAATGTTGATTACAAACTTTTAGCTTCCATTCTTTTATCTAGACTATCTAAAGTAGCTGATACTGTGATCTCACCTGTACAGTCTTGTGCCATCCCAACTCGATCTATTTTCCATAATTAAATTTTTATTAGAGATTTATTAATTGGTAGGGAACCTCAATCAAAGTCTTTGCTTTTGTCAGTCAATCAGGCAGAAGCTTTTGATTGGGTAGATCATACTTATTTGTTTACTGTACTAAAGGCCTATCATATGCCCCACAAATTTATAACTTGGGTTTCGCTACTGTATAGTCAGATTGGGATACAACCATTTATAAATGGGATTCTGAGGAGAAGTTTTTTTGGGGAAAAGGGGGTACATCAAGGATGTCCGCTAAGTCCTTTATTATATGTTTTTCAAATTCATCCTTTTTTACATAAAATACTTATGCATCTGAATATACCCATAATTATGCTACCAAATTTACAAATGACACCTACTGTGTGTGCTTTTGCAGATGATGTTGGCATCTGCACCACCACTGGGAGTGGTAGACACCGATTTGCGCAATGTTATTTCTGAATATTAATCAGTTTATGGGACAAAATTAAATTCTGATAAAAGTCGAGGATTATTACAAAGTTCAGAGGAACAGGCAATGGTAACACAAAAGGCAGGGAAAGCAGTCTCTTCTATGCTTATAAAAGTAGTAGGGTTATCCTTTAGTAATCAGGATGATGCTACTGTAAATTGGACACAAACAGCAAATAAAGCCATAGGCCATAATTTCTCCCCCTCTCTCTCTCTCTTCACAGGTCATCCCTGAGCAGGCTGCTATGCTGACTCTGAGGCCACGGCTCCTTCTATGGCCTCCTGCAACTCTTTCCTTGGCCCGCCCACCCCTCTGATAGCTCAGGTCATCCCTGAGTGGTCTCCTGCACTAACTCTGTGGCCATGGCTCCTTCTACAGCCACCCACAACTCTTTCCTTGGCCTGCCTGCCCCTCTGACAGCTCAGGTCATCTCTGAGTGGGCTGGTCTGCTGACTCTGTGGTCATGGCACCTTCTATGGCCACCCATAACTCTGTCCTTGGCTGCCCACCCCTCTGACAGCTCAGGTCAGCCCTGAGTGGGCTGCTCCACTGATTCTGTGGCCACGACTCCTTCTACAACTGATCACAACTCTTTCCTTGGCCTGTCTGCCCCTCCAACAGCTCAGGTCATCCCTGATCAGCCTGCTCCACTAACTCTGAGGCCACAGCTCTTTCTACTGCCACCCGCAACTCTTTCCTTGGCCCACCCACCCCGCTGACAGCTCAAGTCAGCCCTGAGTGGGCTGATCCACTCACTCTGTGGCCACGGCTCCTTCTATGGCCACCAGCAACTCTTTCCTTAGCCTGCCTGCCCCTCTGACAGCTCAGGTCAGCCCTAAGTGGGCTGCTCCACTGTCTCTGAGGCCCTGACTCCTTTTACGGCTGCACACAAATCAATCCTTGGCCTGCCACCCCTCTGATAGCTCAAGTCAGTTCTGAGTGAGCTGCTCTGCTGACTCTTTGGCCACAGCTCCTTCTACAGCCACCCGCAACTCTTTCCTTGGCCTGTCCCTATGACAGCTCAGGTCAGCCCTAAGCAGACTGCTCCATTGACTCTGTGGCCATATCTCCTTCTACGGCCACCCGCAACTCTTTCCTTGGCCCACTCCTCTGACAGCTTAGGTCAGCCCTGAGCGGGCTGCTCCACTGACTCTGTGGCTATGGCTCCATCTATGGCCACCTGCAACTCTTTCCTTGGCCCACCTGCCCCTCCAACAGCTCAGGTAGGCTTCATTGCTCTGGACTCCTAGGATTCAAAAGTGCTATTATGATTGGGCTAGATATGAACATACGAAAACACCAACAGAAACAGACCTCATGGTCTAGCAATTCTGTTTGATTGTGTAGCTAGCTCCTCAACTTGCAGCTGCCCCACCCCTCCCCTCCTCACAAATACCCCTCTCTCACTCTGTCCCATCTCCTCTTAAAACCGTCTCATAAAACCCCTCATAAAACTATAGATGAGGCTGTATCCATTCTCCCATAGGTCGAACTGCACTGATACTGCCTGCATTTGAGGTGTTTGGTGCAGTGCCTCCTCTGACTTCAGGAAACTGCTTTCTATTCAATATTTTCGACCAAACTGTTTTTTCTTTTATATTTTTGTTATTTCATATCTACTTCCTGTAACTCTGTTTATGTTGCTCATTTGGTCAGTTAGGCAGCATTAGTTACATTTACGTGCCAGTTAAACAGACTTTTGTTTTTTTCTCAAGCTGCTGCAAGCCTTTATTGATATTTAAGTTTCTGAGCTGCCAGCTAATTATTTTGAACTTCCAGCTAATTCAGGCTACTGCATTTTACCAGCCTCAACTGTTTAGCACGGCTGTTTTGTTAATTGTGGTTATAGCTAGGTTGATTCCAGCCTTATCTGATTGTTACTGTTTAAAACTGCCAATTAATTAATTGGTCCCAAAGTTAGGTTACTGAATTTTATACTCAGCCTGTACTGCTCTATTTTTGCTAGTGCTTCTGATTACTTAATTCAGAGTCATAGCAAAGTTTTTGCAAGGCTAAATTGCTGCTTGTATTTTTCTTGGTATTTCTCTGTCCCTTTCCTGCTGTCTTCAGCCTTCCCCTATCCTACTCCCCTCCCTGTCTTGGTCGCCACTGGCACCACAGCCAGAACCTACTAACCCCCCATGCATTTCTGTGCCCCCTTCTCCTAAAGCTACCTTTGGCACCTACTCCTCCCTTCTCCTATCTTCCTTTCTTGCCAACCCCCCCCCCCAATTTAGCCTTGCATTGTCTCTGCTACTTAACAACTACTCCACCAGCTTTTTTTCTTTCTACCACCCACCCCCTTATTTAGCCTGTCTTTGTCCCTGATTTTGCTTTAGTCTGACTGTAATTTCTCTCTCCCTCTCTCTTTGCTGGTCAGTCCTAAGCAGGCTGCTCCACTGACTCTGTGGCCACGGCTCCTTCTACGGGCACCTGCAACTCTTTCCTTGGCTTGCCTGCCCCTCCGACAACTCAGGTAGGCTTCATTGCTCCAGACTTCTAGGATTCAAAAACACTATTATGATTGGGATAGATGAGGCTGTAGTCTTTCTCCCTTTGGCCGAACTGCACCGAGCCTGCCCTGCATTTGAAGTGTTTGGCACCGTGCCTCCTCTGACTTCAGGAAACTGCTTTCTATTCAAAATCCCCCCATCCCCACCCCCAACCTTTATTAAATACTCTGTTCTTACTGGCAGACCATGCCTCTCACCTCTTATTGGTAATTTCCCCCTACAGCATTCTCTTAAAGGGTCTATCTTCATTCCTAGCTCACCAATTTCTCTCAAGGGCATCTTCACTGTTTCCAACTTACCTTATTTTACCCCCGGCACAGCAACCATTGACCTGCATCTGGAGAATTGGCACTAAGGGTGACCCTGGTGCATATTTTTCTTTGTCAATCCACATTTAGTCCTGTTTCCTCACTTAGGGCTGCTGTGAGCAGTGTTTCAATTCCCCCTCATTGCACTTCTAGCTAATAACAAGTTTTTCTCTGCTGCCCCTAGTCCTATTCTGCCAAGATGTTCCAGGCATTTCTCCTATTACTACCTTTCCTAAATCTCCTTAGTGACCTACTCTCGGACCTTTCCCCAGAGACCGCTCCAACCCTGTCATTACTATCTAACTTTCCCTTAGCTCCAAGCATTGGACCTCACTAACCCACACCTATTTCAACTCCTCTAGTTCCCACTTTTCCCCTCCTCCAGCATTCATGTCCTCCTTTATGACTATTAGAGCACTTTCCCTACTCCCCACCATTTTTAACCTTTGTATCTGTACCCCACCCCTAAACCCTTATTCCCACTACCGCGGCATGGGCGTTTTCAAAGAAGAAAAATACTTGTCACAATGATGTGCTTTTTAAAGAAACTACTCTTGCTACTCCTCCTTTGTTCAGGTAATGTTGAGGTTAACCCTGGCCCCCATGTGCCTCTCACCTCCCCCTCAGATTTTTTCATTGCATCTGGCCTAAAAATGATGCTAGTTAATGTGCTAACAAACATGCCCCCTTCATCAAAACCAGGGTGTTCAATTTCTCCCACCCCTGGTTTTCACTGGACCTCAAAACTGCTCTGACAAACTGTGGCAAGCTCTGGTCCAGAACAAGATGTACTAAGAGCCCATCCTATTGGTAGGCCTTTAGAGCAGCAAGGAATGCCTGTGTCAAATGTATACAAGCTGCTAAATCTAATTACTACATCGCTACCCTTGAACAGGCTAATGGGAATCAGCCAAAATTTGGAGAACAATAAAATCGGTAGAAGGTTGCCATGCTGTTCCCTCCATCCCAGCCAAGATTCATACTAATGGTACTACTATTGAAAACCGCAGCCAGATCCTTGAGGAGCTTAATTCCCATTTTGCCAGTGCTGGGCTGGCATTCAACTTCTCTCCATTAGAGATGCAGTGAATTAAAAATCCACCTGCGAAGTTAACTGCAGTAGCCGCCCGCGTGCGCCTGCTATGCGGAGTGCCCCATAATAAAGGCTCACTTCACCTTGTTATTATTACTTTGCGTTGTCATTCCACCTTAAACGCAAAGTAAGGTGGCGTAACAACAATATTGGCAGCATCCCACCCACATAGTCACCAGAATGAATGTGTATCCTCAAAGTGCTACTGTCTTGTGTCCAGAAAACTCCCCAGTGCTGATGAAGTGAAATGAGAGTGTAACAAGAAATGCAAAATCTCCCAAAATTAATGGTGCACTCAGTCATGCGCGCAGAGGTCAGGTCACACACAAAGTCACCAGAATTAATGTGCATCCCCAAAATGCTACTGTCTTGTGTCCAGAAAATTCCCCAGTGCTGACAAAGTGAAATGACAGCATAACAAGAAATGCAGTCTCCCAGAATTAATGGTGCCATGCAAATGCACAGATTAAGATTGCACTGCACACTCAAGGGATGCATACAAAAAGGCATAACAACACCTAACCAGTGCTCACAAGTCACAAACCCAAATCTGGAAAGGAATACATTTTGCCAGTCGGGGGATTAGTGAACGGCAGTAACAATCCACTACCAGTAAAGATACCACAAAGCAGTATAAAAAATGAATGCAGGTGTGGTGGATAGCAGATTCACACTGCTGCAATTACTCTGTAACACAATAAAAGGTGTCTGATTTAATGGCATGCATCACACACACACACACACTCTCACACGCACACTCAAGTAATGTGTAGCAAATTGAAAACCTTTAGTAACATAACCAAATGTTTTAAACAGACAGATTGTACACTGCTGCACCACAACAATCAGCAAAAAAAATTCAAGAATTTCTGAAAACATTACTGTGTGTACATTAACATAGTTATACAGGAAAAATATAACCAAAACAGAAGGACTGCCTTTTTCTCCCAGTTAATCTACCGAAACCACAAATACGCCATGCCCCCAAAGCACACTTCACAGTACACAGACTGACTGTTCTAAATTAACATTCAAAATCCACACACAATAATAAACACTTGATGATATGAGCACAGAAAGGTTTCCTACAATCGATATACTAAATTTTGAGCAAAAAATATTATTCAAAGACATTTTAAACAGCTTTTAGAGGTTTTGAATCGCAGAGCTCTGAGAGCAAACTGTCTCCTGCTACCACTGTACACACACTACCCAGACCAGAACTGAGACTGTGCCGAATAATCAAGAGCACATGTGACCTGCAATCCCATGAATCACTGTAGAATTTCATTTGGAGCTCAATTACTGGGTGAAGTGAGGTGAATTACATTGATTTCAAAGTACTTCACCTTAAAATTGGTAGAGAAGTGGTTTGGGGAAGGCGGAATAATGCAAAGTCATTGGGTTCAATGGACTTTGCGTTCCTCATTATGAAGGGAAGTACTCAGCTTAACATTGTGGAGTTCTCTGCAGATTCCACGTTACTCAATGAATCACTTCATGGAGCAAATTGGGGCCACTTCGCCCACCACTACTTACAGTACTGTAACTCACATGCTGTACAGGAAGGAATGTGAATGCCTATGGCTGTACTTCCCTGATGAGCTGTATCACAAAACTCCCTGACTTAAAAATGCTTATTAATGAGTACAATGGTGGAGTAGTGAAACCTGGAGAGATACCATAAAACATGCTTACAATACATCCAAGTAACTAGTAAAAAAATGAATGTTGTGATTCGTGACGTGATCTTGAATCATGATTTGTGACTGCATTTGTGATCGTTATGATGAAGAACCTAATTTGTATCACGAGTAACTCATGATGATGGTCCTGACTTAAAAACGCATATTAATGAGTACAATGTTCATGCAGAATTAAGCACCACACCTGTCTAGTACTCAGAAGGGAAGCCAAAGAAACAACTGTGATTTAAGTTACAGATGGAGATTGGGCCCTAAAGAGATGCAAATGCACAGACAAATTAAGATTGCACTGCGCAATGAAGAGATGCAGATGCAAAGGCATAACACCTAACCAGTGCTCACCATCAGAAATTAAAATCTGGAAAAGAATACCGTTGCTGATTGAGGCAGGCTGGGGGGGAGTGTACTGCACTGCTGCAGTAACAGTCATTAGTACTAGTACCAGTAAAGATGCCACAAAGAAGTACACAAATCACACAGCTGCAGTGGATAGCAGGTTCACATTGTTGAAATTATTATGTGGCACAATAAGAGGTGTCTGATTTGATGACACACATCACACACATACACACACACTAAGCAATGCATAACAAATTGAAAACTTCAGTAATATAACCACATATTTTAAACGAACTAAAATTATGCACTGCTGCACCACAACAATCAGCAAAAAGAAATGGCAAGAATTATTGAAAATATTTCTGTGTGTACATTAACATAGATATACAAGAAAAATATCACCAGAACAGAAAGAACTGTCTTTTTCTCCAAGTTAATTTACCTACATTCACTAAAAAATACCACCAACAGCTTAATCTGGTTCAAGGTCAGTTGGCATTCATCTGTATCCCCCTCCCCCGGGTCGTGCCTGAAAATAGGCAGGATTTGTCTAGTGCACTTACCCGGTCAACAAAAGCTAAATAAATAAATAAATAAATAATACATCACAGATATGCCCCTCCCCCAAAGCACACTTCCACTGTCTCAGTACACAGACTGAATGTTGTACATTAACATTCAAAATCCACACACAAACAATAAATGCTCGATGATATGAGCACACGAGGGTTTCCTATAATCGATTAACTAAAGTTTCAGCAAACAAAATGACTCGGAAAGGCTTTTTTTAACAGCTTTTAGAAGGTTTGAATTGCAGAGATCTCTCACTGCAGATTGTCTCCTACAGCTTCCTACACACACTACCCAAAACTGAGGCTGTTCAGAACAGTCTAGAGCCCATGTGACCTGAAATCCCATGAATCACTGCAAAATTTGCCTTTGGAGCTTAAAAACAAGGCGAGGTGAGGTGAAGTACATTGTTTCCAATGTACTTCACCTTAAGAATTGGTGGAGTAGTGGTTTGGGAAGGCAGAGTAACCCAAAGTCATTGTTTTCAATAGACTTCGCATTACCCATTATAACGCGAAGTACTCAGCTTCGCGTTGTGGAGCACTCAGTGAATTCGCCTTCACTCCACGAATCAGTTTACGGAGCAAATTGGGGCCACTTTGCCCATCTCTACTCCCTGTCAGAAGGTCTAAATCTCACTTTCAGGTTCTTGGCAATATTGGGAATGCAAGTAATCACAGACATATTGCATAAGAGTAATAAACGTGTTTATTACTACCAAAAAGGATAAAATCACAGTTGCCCTAAGCAGTTCTTACCAATATGAACCGGGAGCCAGTGCTAAGCATTCCCTATACCTCGAGGTTTCTTTTGTGTCTCTTGGGATCTCCGAGGTACAAGACTAGTGTATCACATTATAAACCTATGATAACTACTATGGTTACTGTAAGATAGAAACATTTCTAGTTGCAGAGAAGAGCCCTATTGGCTAAATTAGAGGATGCTCCATGGTCCAAGATAACAATATACAATTTTGTAGTAGTCATCAGTTTGTGAAACAAAATAGTTCTTAAACAGAGTCTTACATAACTCAGTGTAGTAGTACAAATCACCAAAAGGTGGCAATGCCAACTTACATATCATAATTATTCCAAGGACACAGGTTCCTTGGCATCTTACAAGTAAGAAATACACAGAAAATACAAAGGAGAATATATGTATTAGCAAGTAAAGTGTATTACAACAATATGCGTACATATCCTGACATCTATTCTTGTGTGGTAGATGCCCTTAGCCCTATATGTTAGTATAACATGTGCTTAAGCACTAGCTGTCTATGGTGTACCTCTGAGGGTACCAATTAGGGTGTAGTGACCTCATGTAACATCCCCATTTGCTGGACTTGTCATTCCCACCCCAGACATCAAATCTCCCCAGGCTCTACATCTATCTCACCCCTTCCAGTTGCAGCCTGTCTCCTACAAAGAAGTAGAAGACATCCTCATCAAACTAGACACTAAGAAGGTTGGGAGTGAGGATGGGATAGAACCATATTTTCTCAAACTAGGCCTTTACCACATTACAGCCCCCATACTACATATTTTTAATCTCTCCATCAGGACTACCACTGTGCCTTCCTGTTGGAAATCTGCACATATCCTTCCTTTATTCAAATCTGGCAACCCTTGTGACTTATATAATTATAGGTTTGTCTCTATCTTGTTCGTCCTGTACAACATCCTAGAAAAACTAATTTACAACCAACTAAAACACCACATTGGAAGTTGCTCCCTCCTTAACCCTGCCCAATCAGGACTCAGGCCTAACCACAGTACCATCTCCGCCCTCACTAAAGTCACTAATGACTGGGTTATAGCCCTCGATTCCAAAAAGGTTACAGGTGCCATTTTCCTAAACCTCAGCTAACTCTTGGCTACCCCACCACCACCACTTACTCTGACAACTTCCTTCTGTCCTTCTCCCCCTACCTCCATCTCTATTTATTCCTCTGCCAGCTCCCCATCCCCCTTGCAGGATTCTTTGCATCCCAAAGGGAGAAGGCCCTGACTATCCATTCCCCCTCCTCCTCCCCTCCTACTTAATTTCTTTCTCAATGTATTTTATATTACTGGTAATGAATGATGGCCAGAAATCCTCTTCCCTCTTACTATAAGCACTTCCATCCCTGACCTTGTCTTACCCTGAACTATTAGCACTTGACCTAGCCTGCTCTTAGCCTTGAACTATCAGCACTGTTTGTAGCTGTCTGCTGTCTTTCATTCTAAATATGGCTTAGTCACTAGGACTAAGGGCTATTGCATGCCCATAAAAATGTGCTGCCCTGGCACTATGAGTCAGTGAGATTGCTGTGCTTATCTATATATTTGCCTAACATGTCCCTGTTATTTCAAATTATGTCCTTGTTTTGTTTAATTGATGTGTATAAAGAATTGTTTATATCTCTTTACACTGTTCTCTTGATTGTTGGCTTTCTCTTACTCCTTATGTAACCCCCTTCCCCAGGATGCTTCTGGAAAAGAGCTGTTTCACAGTTCATGTTCCTTTCCTGGTGAATCTCTTCTAAATAAATAAATAAATGGTGTTTGGTACTGTTGACCACAACCTCGTTATCCTTAGCCTGCTCAACATAGGAGCCACTGCTTCTACAGCCTAGTGGTTAACCAGCTACGTCTCAGGCAGATTCCAGAAGGTTATGGCTAATGGTCTGTTCTCACCTCCATCCCCATCATCAGGGGTGTCCCCCAAGGGTCCATTTTAGGCCCTATCCTCTTTTCTCTCTATATCAACAACCTCTACTTCAACATTACTAACTTCAAGCTGCACTTCTTCACAGATGATACAGTTCTGTACACTTCCAAACCTACCCTGTCTGAAGTCAGAGACGTACTCCAAGCTGACTTTACCCAGCTTGAACTGAATCTTATTAACTTGAAGCTTCTCCTAAATGCCACACAAACAAAGTCCATGTTCTTCACCCTCAACAATACCCTCCTTCCTCTTCTCCAAATCTGCCATATGTCTCTGTCACTACCATCCTAGGGAAACCTATCGAGGTGGTGTCTAAATTCAAATACCTAGGGTTATGGCTAGATAGCAAGCTCACCTTTAACACACACATTGACAATCTCTCAAGCAAACTCAAAATCAGACTAGATTTCTTCTTCAGAAATAGGTCACTCTTCCAGACCAAGGTTAGAACCAGGCTTGTCCAGGCCACATTCCTGCCTCTTCTCAATTATGGTGACATAATCTATAAGTCCATCTCATCTACCAAACTGCACAAACTGGATGTCCTCTATCATTGAGCCCTATGGTTCACCACCAAAGCCCCCTTTAGAACTCACCACTGTGTTCTACAGTATATGTAGCAGTTGGATGGATGTCCCTCTGAACTAGGTGCTTGTTACACTCTGGAATCTGGATGCTCAAAATCCTGCTGAACAAGCTACTGGGATATCTAGCCCTCCTTGTCCATATCTCCCGCTGCAATTATCCCCTTAGGAAGTCTGACTTCATTCTCCTAGATGTTCCCAAGACTTGAACCTCATTTGGCAAGCATGCAATCTCCTATACCCTGCCTGCTACCTGGAACAGTTTGCAGGCCATCCTTAAACTATCCAGCCTCATCTCAGTTAACTTCCTCAAAGTCTTATCCACTAGAAAATTGAAAGTCATCTTTGATTGCCACAAGTACTAGCCTTGTCCTGTGCCTTTTCTCACCTTGTCCTTTTCCTTTCTCCCCCACCTCTGATGTCTCTTCCTTCCCCTACTGTCCTACACCTTGGTCACTCTGCTTTTCCTTCCCCACCCCACCACCCTTCTCTCTCTGTCTCTGCTCTCCCCCTGCCCACCTCCACTACCCTGAACCAGCTCCTCTACTCCTCTACATTCCTCCCATTCCCCCCATTGCTTGGCACCCCTTTTTTGATCTACAGTGCCGAGTCAACAACTAACTCATCGACCAGCATCACAGCCCCAGGCTCCCTGTCAACTGCAATTTGCAGTTGACAGGGAGCCATGGACAGCAGGGCCTGTTTTTTCTTCAAGGAGCTTTGCCCTCAAACCCCAACATGAGGGGCTTTGCCCTCTGCACCCCCCATTACTATAAATGCCAACTCTAAGTTGGAATTGGTTCGGTGAGAAGGTGCAAGATGGGGGAAAGTGTTGCCCGGTCTTGGACGAATCCCCTACAGTGACATGGCACTGTTGTTGGCAGCGATGTATGTCACTGTAGGGGTTTCACCACAGGAGGTACACCCCCCCATATCTACCCCCCCTCTTCCCCTCCTGCTTCCCCCCAGGCCCCCTCATCATCCCTTCATTTTGCCCCTTCCTCCTTCTACCTCCCTCACAGTACCTTGCTTCCTCCTCTCGTCTAGTATTATTTTGTGCCAACTCCACTAGACTGTCACCCTCTTTATTCTGCATTGTACCAGAAGTTGTTACCTTGTAAATATCTTGTTACCTTGTAAATAGGCACCCCTATTATTCTGCATTGTACCAGAAGTTGTTACCTTGTAAATACCTTATCTGTCACATATATAACATATATTTGTATCCAATGTTAATTCTATGAACCATGACTGTATGTACTATGGCCTTTTGTGTATGTGTGCCTTGTCATTTCTCTGTATATGTCCCTGATATATGTTCTCAGGACTTCCTTGTGAATAAGCCTGCTCAATGGAGTTATTCCTGCAATAAACTTCAATTGAATTGAATTGAATAATTAGTTCTTTGAAACATAAAATGATCCTAAAAGAAAAAAAAAGAGTTTATTTGTTAAAAAAAACTTTATTTTACCTTTGTTCTTAAATTTAGTGCATATTTTTCCCCTTCCCTTGAGTTTGGAAGTAAAAATAAATAATTGATTTTTTATTGGATTTTGAGGTAGTCGCTTAAACCCTGTTAAACGCTTGACTGCTTGTCATGATTATGGCCATGGAGGGTTTAAATGGTGCATCCTAGCCTGTTTTCTGGAAGCTTGTTTATTTATTGCAATATTTTAGCACATAGAGGGCCAGATATTCAAAACTTTGCGCTGGGCAAAAACCATTTGCGCAGGTTTAGTGCGGGATTAGCGCGGGTCTGCCATATTCAAAAGGCCAAATAGCGCGGGCAAACTGCATTAACACCGGGCAAAATTATAATGTATGCAAGGGGCAAACTGACATGAATACAGGCACAATGCTATATTCAGCAACTAGCGCCGCTAAGTGGTTTTAGCGACTTAGCACGACATAGCGTGGTGCAATTACCGCCCAGGAAAAGCTGGTCTTAATCCTGGGCAATCAGCTTTGGCGACATTATGGCTTTCGCGCGTGTTTGCGCTGGTTTAGCGTGGGGTTTTGTCGTGACCCTAACAAATAAATATGACACATAGATAAAGCCAAACATAGAGGAAGCATGTGCTAACTGATGGCATCACAATGATGCCATCATCTGTCACCAGTTCCAGCCATGCCAGGCAGTAAGTGGTGACCCTGCCACCAGTGAACAGCACGGCAGTGTGGCCATACAGCACACACCTGTGGACCACAGTTCCGGGACACCAACAGATGCCAGCACACACATGCAGCACTGTGGGCATGGAGGATGTTGAGGGGAGCATATATGGGTGGCAAGGCTGTGCTACAGATCAGGTGTGGCCTCAAGGCTGGGACACATCATGCAGTGTACATGGATCAGTATTGGGAATACCCCAACACCAGTGTGCCTTTTGGATAATATATGCCCTCCCCGGCCACATATCTCACAGCTGTACAACTGCCATAGCACACAAAGCCAGGAATGTACATGTCATTGTGAGCATCCATGCCACAGGTGCAGCATCTGTGGGTCACACAACAGCGTAACAGTAATGTCCAGTGTCAGAAAACATCCGCAGGTTGGGCCGCTCACTGTGTATAGTGCAGTCATCATCACTGCCCTACACACCATAGGCATTGCTGTGTCCACGCACTACTGGCCCCCTTGCTACTGTAGTTTCTGCTGTGCACTGTAGCATGCCCTACAATGTGACAGTTGCATGTAGCACCACCACCACCTGCGCCTATGGTGTGCTGTCCCTGGGGTATAATATGCTATGCTGTACTGTTTACATGTAGCCTGCAGCTATCATCATGCACTGCCAGACTGACCTACAGGTGGAGCTGCGGTTGGACCTGGTCAGCCCTGTACTTCCAGACTGACCTACAGGTGGCTCTGTGGGACTCTGCAGTAACGCTGGGCAAACTGCATGCAAATCAGGGTATAATGAGATACTAATCCGTTGTTTGCCCAGAGACTACGTAAGTAGGCTCATTTGCGTAACGCACTTTGAATATGGCACATTTTAGCCCCGACAGCGTGTTTGCTCGGCTAACTTTCAGCCTCGCGCTAATGCCACGCTAATGTGTTAGCGTGGCGCTAACGGCACGGGGAATATTATACAGTTTTGATCACTGTTCTTTCACATCTGCTGCTTCCTGCAGCTGTACTGAGTCCATGCATTTGCTGGCACACACATTCGCGTAGTTCGCCTGTACCTGCCCTCATGTTGCTGTGTACTGTGTTGTTGTTGTGGGTTGCACTTCCTGGTTGCTTTATTCAGTGCTGTCTTATTCCAGGGCTATTTTTGCCCTGCACTCCTAACCCAGTTTGCATGGCCTCATTACCATGCCATATTCGGAAGCTGTTTGCCCTGGGCTATTCCTTTTGAATATAGTGTGCTCTGTGCTCTGGGCTATGTTTGCCCGCTGGGCAGTGCTAATTTTGCCCCGGGGCAAAGTTTTGAATATCTGGCCCAGAATGTCTATGGAACTACCGTACTCATCATTATTTATTGTTGAACAAACTAAATTGGCTGCCTTTGGATACAAATTATATATGTCACTGGTTAACTTTAATTCATAAAATGAAACATTTTTGTTTAAATCATTTGGGAATTTGGGAATGAGAATTCAACTGTGGAACAATACAGAATGACAGGGGTTTACAGACATCAAAACTACATAGTGACACTAACTGTCTGAATGAGATTAGTCGAAAAGCAAAGCTGAAGGATACCTATAGAGAAAATGCATAAAACAGGTGGCAACACATATTTCAAAGGGTCTCTTTCAACAAGAATAGACTACATCTTCATTTCAGAACATCTAAAAATTCAATATGCTGAAGTAAAAGCTTGGGAATTACAGATCATAGGATGATAACCTGTCATTTGCAATGGGAACAGGTTCCATTGCATAGGAAAAGATTGTGGATGATGAATAATAGAAAATTGAAAGATGAAAAACTAATACGGCAGTGAAGTAAGTTGTGGGAAGCCAGAGTTTCAGTTATGTGTCATTATGACACAATGACTCAGTGGTGTGATGATAACAAATAATATTTTAGTCTGTTATTTAGTGCTTATATAGGGAATAAAGCAGGTCAGACATACTTACAATACTTAAAGTTAAGAAGTAATTTACAGACACTCATTTCAAGAACAGAAACAGAAAACGTTGACTATGGACCTCAAGTTAGGAACATACAGAATCAAATGAAAGAACCGCAATACAATAGGGCACAGTCATTATACCAAGAGCTGAAGTTTGGCACACAGTGCCAAAAACAGATTTTGATCCTCATCGGGACTGTAGTATGCACACAGACAAGATATCAGTACAATATGTCTATCAAGCAGATGGCTATAAAACCAGTACACAACAGGGTATATTAGATACAACTGATTTTATGTGAATGAACAGTTCAGCACTGCTCCAATCATTAACACTGATGTAGGCATCTTTAATAGCCTAGATATATCCAGTTTAAAAGATGTTGAAATAAATCAACTGAATGCCCCTATAGCCATAGCAGAAGTATTAAACAGCATAGGAAGTTTAAAAAATGACACAGCACCAGGTAAGGATGGTTTATGTGTAGAATTTTATAAACTATTTAAAGAAGCACTGGCACCAGTGTTAGCAGAATTGCATAATTGTTGCCTAGAAGATGGAAAATTAACTTCCACTCAGTATGATGCACTATTCATTTTGCTTCATAAAAAGGGTGATAAGGCAGATCTTAAAAATTGGAGACCTTTGTGTCTGCTAAATATGGACTACAAGATTTTAACTAAAATTCTCCAAAAGAGACCGTGTTGTAGCTGGTTAATTGTTAAGTCCTTATCAAACATGTTCCATAAAAATAGAACAATACAGGACACCTCAATTTGGTTAAGAAAACTTTTTATAAAAGGAACAAAAGGGAAACTAGATGGCTATTTGTTGAGCATTGACAAAGAAAAAGCCTTTGATAGACTTTCACATGAATACTTGTTTACAGTTTTACAGCATTATAACATACCTAGACAATTTATTAGATGGATAAAAAACATGTATCATGAGGCAAGTATAACATCATATGTAAATGGGTGGGTGGGTAGAATGACAGCGTTAAAGAAAGGGGTCGGGCAAGGGTGCCCTCTCAGTTCTCCCCTTTATGTTTTTGGGATTGATCCTTTACTAAGAATTAGTCAGCAAAATTAAATAATAGTTGAGCTGTCCTTAAATAGCTACATGCCAGTAGTAAAAAGTGTGGCCGATGCAGATGATATTGTCATAACAATTCAGAAAGATACAGAACAAACAAAAATAACTCAAGCTTTAACTAAGTTTACAGAAGCTTCAGGCTCTAAGATAAATTTTGATAAAACTACAGGATGCTGCATTGGGAATTTTGAAGAATTGCCAGACCAGCAGATTTCAGATATCACTTTAAAACAACAAGGCATAACAATCTTGGGAATAATTTATAGTGTGGAAAACATGGGAATTCAAATCTGGGATCCCTATCATCAACAGGCAAATTACAAAGTAAGCTTATGGGAAACTAAAAAGGGTGCTACTAATAAAAAATCTGTTACTGCCGGACTGCCACTAGGGGTGCTAACCAAGATGGCAGCATGAACTAAAAGCTCTCTGTCTCCAAGGGCTAATCCATTAGCATTCTCATCAATCCTGCATCTGATGAACTTTTAATGCTAAGCAAGACATATTTCTACCGGAGAGGAACAAGAAGATCTGACAATAATCTTGGACAAATTACACCTTGATTAGGTAAAAGCTCCCTAATTGAACAGGTCAGATAGGCCTATTTTTCTATCATGTCGCAGCAGCTCCAGGCCAAGGTGTGGGGCCATGCAGCTGTTTAAGCCATGTTCAACCGACTCCTACATCGAATAGCACAAGAAAAAAATTGGCTTCTAATCACACAGCTAGTGTGTTACAGTCCCTAGACTCTAGTATGCTCCCCAATGAGGGGTGGTTAACCAGCGTGGAGACCTGCTTACAGGAACACACTGTGACTCTTCAGTAGCGGCATCAAATGATTTGTAAATTGCAAAACAAAATTTATGACCTGGAGAATCGGGAGGTGCAGAAATAACCTCCAATTCCTAGGCTTCCCAGAGTAATCTGAAGGCAGAAGCGCCAAGCTATTCCTACTACAAGCTGTATCTGAAATCCTAAAACTGGCACTGGAGTGTATGTTGCAAATAAAGAGGGTACACTGCACCCTCACTCTAGCACCAAAACCTCCCGACAAACCCAGGCCTATTATTGCCCGATTCTTGGACTATAGGCAAAAGTAAATGATTCTAACTAAATCCAGAGACCTCCAACAACTGTACTGGCAAAAACACAGAATAAATATCTACCCTGACTATTTGAAAGAACTTTCTGACAAATGCAGGGCCTATAAGGAAGCCAGACATTTCATGAATAGGCAGGGAATCCCCTTCTCCCTTCAATACCCTGCCACCATGCAAATTGAGCACAATGGGGTCCCCAAGCACTTCTTGGAACCCCCTGCCCTCAGACGTTTTCTGCAATCCACCTGGACTGCTTTGGATGGTACATCTACTGAGGGAAAGGATGATCCCAGAAGAGACACAGGTCAAATCACTCACCGAGCCTCCTTGCAAGCACAGCACACATCGGACTGGCAGGGGGACACTGGCGATTCTTGGGAACTCCCTTCTCATGGCACCAGAAAGTGGCAATCCTCTTGAAGGCATGGGAAAAGAGACCATCCATCAGAGAGGTCCCGAGCAGACAGCCTGATGGAGCACAGCCTGGCACAATGCATGGAGGACACAATTAGGGACTTTCCAATGGAGAATAGATTCTCTGCCATATGACCTGGCATGCTGGAGCAGTGGCTGAATACTCCAGGTGTACTGACTCCATAGTCTAGCCCTTCGAGAAGATGCCCCAGATCACTGCCCACTGCATGGGTTGACATAGTGCCCCCCCAAGGGCTAAGGCAGTGCTAGACACCCGCTTACCAAGATCGCTGAAGATTTCCTCCAGTCAGTTGCAGCCTGCCTCCAAGAGCTCACCAGCTACCTCACAACGAAGATGTCCCCCTTTTGCCTCACCATCCAGCCATCTGACAGTTCAGATAAGTACCTGACTTGTTTTGTCTCCCCTAAACCATTTACTTATCTGGT
This sequence comes from Neoceratodus forsteri, assembly GCA_016271365.2. Lineage (NCBI taxonomy): Eukaryota > Metazoa > Chordata > Ceratodontiformes > Ceratodontidae > Neoceratodus > Neoceratodus forsteri. The sequence continues at coordinate 320,770,279 of CM028134.1, forward strand.
CGCCGATGGCCTTAGTCCTGGGCTTGGGTGAGGCCTGAAGTGTGGCTGGGGGATTTTTGCCTCGTGGGCAGGCCATGCAGGGCAAAACTTTAGGGACTGTGACAGATGGCCCTTGTTTGAGTATTTCATCCAGGCAAAGGACTTTCTGCCGTCCCCAGGCAAGCAGGGGGGAGCCCCACCAGCTACTGGCAGACGAGCGGTGGTGATCACCTGATGACATTCAGTTTAATCATGTTTATGGGGAGGGGGGCTGAGTTTCTCTGGTTACTGGTAAAATTTGCATTCGAGACCTCCCACCCCGGGTGTGTTTTTTTCTTTATTTCTGTCTCTTAGCTTTTCCTTGGGGACGACTGGTGGATGGCAGCTTAAAATCTAGTAGCAAAATGCAGCTAATTTAACAATGTGGTGTGCTGAAAGCTTCCAGGTAGACAAGGTACTGTGCAAAGATACTCCCCCACATCCATCCAATCTGGACAGTGATGATCCAGGACAACGTGGGGCTCATGCCTGCAGGAGCCTCCCCAGGCTCAGCATCCAGAGGTTTGGCCTCAGGAATCCTATTTGTTACTTAATTTCATAAGGCCCCTGCTCTTTCCCTTCCCCAGGGAATAAGAGTATTTCTCCTCATTTCTCTCCTGTTTTTCTCACATCCAGATGGGTAGACCAACTCCAAGAATGCAAGGTGGTACATAGGCCTGGCCTCCAGTTAATCTTTTAATCTTACTCCTCTCTTCCTAGCTTAGTTCCCAGGCCCATCAGGGCCCTACAGAAGTTTGGCAGCATACAGACAGGACATTTCCAGACCCTACGTATAGTCTATGGAGCAAAGAGAGCCTTACTTGTTCTTTTTTTTTCTCTTGCCCTTTTACTTTGAGTCAGTTTCTGTACTTCCCCCAGGCTGGGTGCATTACACCCAGGCAAGATCTCCTGGAGGATAAGACAGCTGATTCAGTCCTACGTGCCCCAGGTACAGAGGGAGACCCTATGCATATTGCTGTGATCATAGCCATCCCTCTGGTTACACAAGATGTTATTTAGTCTTTTTCACTGTAAACACATGTACTGGAAAATGTTACTTGTGAATGTTATTGATGTTACCTTTTGGTGTATACACACTACCTGCTTAAGTAAGTCAGTACTGAGAAAAATAGTCATATTGTTTGGACGGTTCATGTTTGGCACCCTTAGGATGGTGGTGCTCTTGATGGTGGTCCACCGTGGGGCCAGAGTGCAGAGCATAGCCTCTGGATGTATCTTAGGTGCCCGAATTGACAGACCATTACTAATCTTCCATGATGAATGATATTACAGTGACCTCATGGAATGTGTGAAGCCTAAACACCCCTGTAAAAAGGAAACACATTTTGGCACATCTAAAGAGACTGCACTTTGACCTGGCCTTCCTACAGGAGACCAAGCTCAGTCAGATAGACCACGAGAGGTTACGGAGGTATTGGGTGGGACAGGTGATCCACACCTCATCCAACACAAAAAAGAAAGGGGTGGCCATCCACCTCCATAAAAACCTTAGATGAATGGTATCCAGGTCATTCAGTGACCCTGAAGGTAGATGGGTGCTGGCTAGGATTAATACTTCTGAGGAGGCCCTGGTCTTGGGAAATATATATGGCCCCAACGAAGAGGCTCCAGTCTTCTTTCAGGAAGTGGCCCACCAGGTCAGTGAATTCCTCCAGGACAACATCCCGGTGATTATACGGGGAGATTTCAGTCTCACACTGGACCCTGTAATGGACAGAAGTGTCACTAATGTAGAGCCTCATACTAAAAGCCTGAAGGCCCTTACACAACTAAGGGAAGATCTGGCCCTCTCGGATATCTGGAGAATTTTTCACCCTAGGGACAGAGACTACTCCTTCCACTCCCCAGTTCATAACTCCCACAGTCGGGTAGATTTCTGACCTATTTCCCTGGCAATCACAGATTGGGCTCTTAATGCATCCATCCACCCTGTTATACTCTCAGATCATGTGCCTACGCGATTTTCCTATGCGTGGGGCCCCACCGTTTACTACTCCCCCACCTGGAGACTGGACCCACTACTGCTAAGAGACCCTGATTTTGCTCCTTGGCTCCAGACTGAGGCTAGCAGATTCTTTCAGGAGAATCCCTTGGCAAACACCTCAGCTGGCAATACTTGGGAGGTGTTTAAAGCCACCTTGCGGGGATCCATCATGGGATTTGCTAATAAAAGAAGGAAGGAAAGGGAAAAAGAACTCCTAGCTCTAGAAAAACAATTGAAGGAGGCATACAGTGCTTTCAAGCAGCAGCACAACCACTCCCTGCTCACCCCATCTGGGAAACTGGTAGTTGCCCTCCAGGTGAAAATAAATGAGCTACTAGCCAGGAAAGCAGAGGTCTGTATACTGAGATTGAGACACAAGTCATGGGAGGCCAGAGAAAAGGGAGGAAAAGTGTTGGCCTATCATCTTAGGAAGCAAAATATGGAGAGGTATATACCAGGTCTCATGGACAAACAGGGGAAGGTCTATACCACACCAGAGCAAGTTAATGGGATCATGGTGGATTTCTATACATCCTTATACACTTCTTCCAGAACCTCCAACTCAGTTGGGACCACCTTCTTTCTCGCTGACCTTAACCTCCTTACACTTCCCCCTTACCAATCTCAGGCTCTAGATACCCCACTCACTCCCAGAGAGGTGGAACAAACTCTATTATCACTGAGTACAGGTAAGGCTCCCAGAGTGGATGGCTTCCCATTGGAGAGCTGGCAAATCATCCGTATGACCATAGCTCCAATACTGTGTCAGGTATACAGCCAGGCCCTGGAGGTAGGGATTTTCCCCCAGACTTTCAAGAGGCCGTTATTACGGTCATCCCCAAAAAGGATAAGCCCCCTACTCAGGCCTCCAGTTACAGGCCAATTTCGCTGCTGAACGCAGATGGCAAAGTCCTAGCCAAACTCCTTGCTACCAGGTTAAAACCTTTCCTCCTGACTCTTATACATCCCTCACAGGTGGGGTTTGTAAAGGGGAGATACAGCATTGACCATATCAGATCCTTGACTAACTTGATATACCACGATAAATCTCTGCCTTCCCCGGCAGCGGTGGTAGCAATTGACTTCAAAAAGGCCTTTGACTCTCTGGAATTGGACTTTGTCCAGCAGGTCCTGCAAGCTATGGGGTTTGGGCCAGGGTTCCAGGCATGGATTGCAGCAATATACAACTCCCCCAAGCCCAGGGTATTAACAAATGTCATTCTTTCCCCCCATTCAAGGTAGGGAAAGGTACCTGTCAAGGATGCCCCCTGTCCCCCCTACTTTTTGTAGGTGTACCGTCACCGTAGCAAAACCCCAATGGCGAACACCACCACAGCGGCAGGAATCAGGCAAAATCTGCCCATTGCTGTGGTGGAAAGTGTGCCGATTGGGACTGCCTCACTGGGTGATTGCCCCCCTTCCCGGTCCAACTCCTACCCAGAGTTAGAATCCTAGAGACTGGTGGGGTTAGGAGGGCGCAGCTCCCCTATTGTGAGTGCCAACATCCTGTAGCTACAATGCTGATGGTCAGCATTGTAGCTGTCGCTGTAGGTGATGTTGGCACTAGCGCTGTTGAAGCACTATTGGTAAACCCTTTTTGTACTGGCTGTAGAGCCCATGGCTACAGTAGTTATGGCACAATTTTCAGATTCAAGGTATTCGGGTAGGGGGAAATAATTATTCCACCCTGATGTATGCAGATGATCTGCTGCTTCTTCTGGCAGACCTAGAAACCTTCATCCCACCACTGCTGGCCACACTGGTGCAATTTTCTGCACACTCTGGGCTATGATTAAATCAATCCAAGACTGAGGTGCTCCCCCTGAAAACCCACTGTACTGCTTCCATGGCTGCACTCCATAATCTTAGGTGGGCACCAAAGGGTATTACATATTTAGGGATCATCATTACCCCTGACCTTTCCAAAATCTTGGAAGCAAACCTAAAACCCCTGATATCCACTTTTGATACTGAACTGGATAGATGGAAATCCCTTCAATTAACTTTAGTCGGTAAGGTTTCATCAATAAAAATGATCACCTCCCCCAAGATACTGTACATTCTTTCCCATATTCCATTAAGACTCCCGGAGGAGTGGTACAACAGACTAGATAAAGTAGTGGGAACCTTTTTATGGGAGGGTAAAAGGCCCAGGTACAGCAGGAATAAGATGTGTGTCCACTGGTCTCTAGGAGGGTGGGGGCTACCATGGTTTGAGGGCTATAAATGGGTGTTCCAAGCAACTCAAGCACTAAAATGGTTTTCAGACCCTACCCCAGATGCCCCCAATGGTTAGCAATGGAGTTGGAACAGTGTTCAGTGCCATATCTGTCCCTATTGCTATGCAATGCCCCCCTCGAAGGCATTGACACATCCCACCATAGGCCCCACTGTAGGATGCTGGGGAAGCATCCACAGAAAGCTGAACACTAGCTCCTCTCTCCTAGGCCTAACCCCTCTTTGGGGCAATAAACATATCGCTGTGGGTAACTCACCCATCTGGTGGTCCAAGTGGGAGGAAGCAGGGCTGCTACATATCCAGGACATATTAGTCCCTAACACTAGCAGGATAGATACATTTGAAAGTCTATGCACCCGCTTCCCTAGTCCACCTCAAGAATTTTGGAGATACCTGCAAATTAGAGGGGCAGTCTCAAAATGTATCAGGGATAGCCCAAAAGGGAAATCCCCTTCTCAACTTTCAAAATGGATCTCCCTTAAGTGAGGTCATACCAGTGTCATATACGCAGCTCTTCATGCCCACATCCCCTCACAATCACAGGAGGCTAAAGCTAAATGGGAGTCTCCCCTGAATATTCAAATCTCTTACACAGCCTGGGGAGTTTGCTGGAGGCTCACCCACAAAGCATACCCAGACATCAGAAGTGCCTTAATACAGAATAAAATCCTCCAGTCCTGGTACAAAACTCCAGCAGTGTTACATAAACCTAGGCTTACCCAGGATGACAAGTGTTGGAGATGCACTCTTCATCAAGGGGATCTCCTGCATATCCTTTGGGACTGTCCTATGATAAAACTGATAAGGGAGGCAGTGGCCACTTTGGGTAGTGCAATTCTGAAGAAATCCATACCCCTGTCCCCTGAAGTGCTGTTGCTAGATCTACATAATTCCATCCCTCACTTTAGCTCCCATGAACAAAAGTGGACCTCAAGCCTGAGCATGGTGGTTACATGATTACTCCTATGCAGATGGCAGACAAGCGATATCCCCATGATGAACGAGGTAATGAATTCCCTAGCCCAAGTGGTCACCCTGGTGAGAATGTCACATGTGGTGGCTAACACTTTACTAACTTACACCAGCTTTTGGCATCCCCTTTGCTCTTTGCTGAAACGCAGAGAAGGGATTGACTGAATAAGTAATGAAATTCTCCTGCTAATTATAGTCACAATCCCATCCCCCCTTCCACTCCCCCATCAAAGTAAGGGTGGGCCTGACTCTTTGGTAAACTCCTTAGAAGGATTGACTGTCTAAATAATGCAATAAGTATGATGCACAATGGTAATGTACTGAATTGTTTTTATCCTCCAGTTACTTTGTGTGTATTTTCTGTTTGGTTCAATGCAGGCTTATGCTGAAAGGTACCCCCGCTGACTCCAGGAGCAGCCTAATGAGAATCACCTCTTAAAGATGATACTCCAGGTTCATACAGGTAGGAAGATATTTTCTTGTTGTTTATATCCTTCTGTTCATATCTAGTAACTACAGTAACCTATTTGATGGCTTCTAATGCACTACACCTACCAAACCACTGTTTTAGGCACAAGTTGAAAACCTAAGGGAGGTAAGATGCCTAAGTAAGTTAAAATTTCCTGCATTGTTTGTATAACTCAAACTGTATGGAATCCTACGGAATGTTTTGTATTGCCTTATAATTGAAAAAGAAAAATTTTTAATAAAAAAAAAATCTGTTACTGCCAAGATTTATTTTAGTTATATTTTCCCAGTACCCCAGGTATTCCAGGTTACTCAATATTTTTTTCCAGGGCCTGTGGGGGAGTAGGTTGGACCCCATTATAAGAAACACCACCTATAGATCAAAAAAGGAAGGATTCTTATTCCAACATTAATATCAAGGAAAGAAGATTCCACATGGTCATTATATCCATTGTGGTCAAGAAGCTGGTCCTCAGGCATTGGATGGACCAGTTGGCCATCTCCTATAATGAATGGTTAAAGGAACTCACCTCATACTTCCAGAGTGAACGGTTAATTGCTAGTACTCATAACAAGCTCAAACTTTTTGACAAAAAGTGGGGCAAATTATATGCCTTGTATCTATCTTAATATATGTATATTTCCTCTGACTCCTACATTATCTTAACATGAGTCTGTAAGCTTAGAATATCATAATGTTTTTGAGTGCACACTTTGGGGGGAGGGGATTATATAGTAATTCATATGTATAGTTTTTTGTTAGCCAAATATCAGTTCTTGACAATGTACCAGTAATGCTGATTTTATGATAAAACTTAATACAACTTTAAATTTCAAAAATGGAAGGAGGGGTAGGAATGGTAAACAAAGTTGTGTTCTTTTTTACTATCTTTTTAACACTTAATTTGGGAACCACTCGAAGGCCCAGTGGAAAACCCTGGATACACAGTATCCAAGAATGGCTAGCACCATACATGGCAAAATGGCAGACTAACACTTTAAAAACACAGAAAATACAGACAAATACTCCAGACTACATAGCTGAGATCAGAAGAAAGATAAGACACTGGTGGGGGCTAAATCAGTGGAAGAATTCAAGATGGCATGGGACAAGCATATTGGTCTGAGTATCAGGGAAGGGTGGAGGCTAGCAGGAAGGGGGAGGTTTGAGTAAACAAGGGCAGACTAGATGGGCTGGTATGGTCCTTTATTGCTGTCAAGCTCCTATGATTCTATAATAACAGTACAAAAGAAGTTAGTATATCAGGAAATACAGATGAATAGGTTCTACAAGGATTTAGGGATACCTCAATGCTCATCACACCAGACTGAACAAGTTATTCAGTCTCTAAATAGTACCAGGATTCCAGCATATGCTTGTGACTTACATAGGTTAAGCATACACGGTAGATTCCATAATTCACACAAGCACAAATCAGCTAACAAAATATATTGTTTAAGAAATGGTTGTATACAACAGTTGGAGACACAGGAACACTTGTACCTATACTGTCCCTGTATTCAAAGTTTTTGGAAATACCTAGCAAAACAATGGATAGAACCTTTATGTCAAATAATTACATACGCTGAGCTAGTTTGGTGACTATATGATCAGAAGTGACGTAAATATGACAGCCACCCTACAGATAATAGGTATTATTTTAAAGTATTATATTTAGCAAAGTAGATGTGCCTGGATTTTCCAGCATAAAAAAATTTCAGACATAGAGTTAGAAACTAACATTAGGGCAGAATTATTGAAAATCAGATGCCAGGAAGAACATAATCTGGCCAGAGTTAATAGGGCTGCAGCTCAGGAATTTGGGGTAACAATATTGCAATTTTGTTTTTTAATATTTTTACACCAAATTTTCAACATAGCCTTGTTATGACCCTGCCTTATGAAAAATGGCAGAGAATATTTTCAACTCCTGATCTAAAGGTGATTTTGTGTAGGGACTGTGATTTCAGCTTTCAAGGATACAGAAATGAAGAGAAAAAAAGAACAAATATGTTGCCGGTGATACCTTTTATTGGACTAACAAAATTATTTCTGAGACTAGCTTTCGAGAGATAAAACTCTCTTCTTCTGGTCAGAGTGAAAGCAGCTGAATAGCATGACAGATATAGAGGTTGGATGTGGATTCAAGACATAGACTAGCAGTTGTACACATCAGAGCATGACAGTCAATTCACATTCCTAACAAACAGGAAGACTAATTGTCATTGGAGTGTGTCTGTTGAAAAGCTCAACTTATAAGATCAAAGGGCAGCTGCAGTTTAGTCTGAATCATCAATTCACATTTGTAAAAAATCAAGGCAGGAAAAAAAATACCATTGTCTTTAGAAGATGCCTGTTAAAAACCGGAGGGTGCTGATGTGATTGCTTAAGTAGAAACTCTGAAACACTCTTTTAAGCATAATCACTGGTAATGTGTTAAAAAAACAACATCTTTATTAAGTCCCTTTTCTGTAGTGTCAAAAATGTATATCATTTTTATTTCAAATGTCTGCCATTCCTGACTGTTTTTGAAGTTACCTTTTAACACTCTGACAGTAAAATCACTGATGGAGTGTTCTGGTCTTAAGAAATGTTCCCCTACTGGTGTATTTTCATTTTTGTGGATAACTGTGAATCTGGTGATTCATTCTTGTTTTGAGTTCCTGCCTAGTTTCACCAATATAGCAGCAATCCTCACATTTTCTACATTGTATCAAATATGCTACATTGCTAGAAGAACAGGAATATGAGTTTTGGATTTTAAATGTTTTTCCATTACAAATGACAAATGTCTCAGGTGAGATATGTGTACATAGTTTGCAGAAAGGTGCTTTGCGCACTTTTCTACCTATGTCACTTAGCTGGAGCTCTGTGGGAAGTTTGTTTCACACCAGTTTTTCCTTCAGGTTTGGTCGTTGGTGGAAGGCAAGCACTGGTGGAGTGGGAAATATATTTTTTAGAGTCTCATCTTCAGACAGTAGTGGCTGTAGAACTTTATTTTCTGTAGTTTTTCCAGTTCTCGATTGTAGGTTACTACCAGAGATCTGCATTCAGATATTTTCTATGGCTTATACCTTAGCAGTTCTTCTCTATGCCCACAGATTTTAGAATGGATATTCCTGTCAATGGTGCTGATTCTATATCCCTTCTGCCTGAAAGATTATTTTAATGTACTAAGATGTTTGTCCCTGTCCTCTTGGTTTGAACAAAAGCGGTGTTACCGGATGGCCTGTCTGTGAATAATGGATATTTTGGTGTGTGGGGGATGGTAGCTCGAGCTGTGAAGTTAACTGCATCAGGATGCAGAAACACATTTTGGACAGGAGTTGAAAAATGACAGTAACAGCTGTCATATTCATGAGGTGCTGTAAATAGATGGCTATGTTGAACATTTGGGGTAAAAATATAGAATTGTACCAAGCTATGAGCCTGTGTTTGCAAAATTCAACATAGCCTCATCATGACATGCCAAGACATTTCACACCATCTGTCTTAATATCCTACTTCAAAAGTTACTTCAAATGGGAAGTACTGAAAAGGAGCAGCCATGGTTGAACATTTACCTGACTGGCAGATCACAGGTGGCCAAAATTAATGGGGAAACCTAATTTCCATTGACAGTAAATCTATGTGTCCTTCAAGGTTCCACAAACAGCCCCCTACTCTTTACTCTATTTGTTAATGCCATATGATTTGTATGTATCCACTCAGATGCCAGCATTCATCTATACGCAGATGACTCTATCGTCTGTTACTGTAGGCCAAAAGTACCTCTGGCCGTAACAGAATGTTCCAATCTTGTACAGAACACAGTCCTGGACTACATCTGACTGTATGTTATAGCAACACCAAAACCAAAACTATGGTCTTTTGTGAGAAATCAATCCATTGAAATCTACTCAAAACAGTATCTTACTCATGGCCAGCACTGGAAAACTTCCAAACAATTAAATATTTAGGACTATGGCTGAAAATCCCAAACTAAACTTCTCAGAACACATCACCAGACCCATTAGGGTGTGTAGTATCATTCATAGTGTTTCTGAAAAACAAAACTTTCAGGCATCAGTTTCATTTTCACTGGTCATGATTGGTACTCACAGCTGACAGCACTGTTTGTGTTGTAAAAAAAAAAACAGACAGACTCTACTTTTCAGGATGTGAGATGTGTGTATGTGTGTGTGGCGGGGGGACTCACAGGTTGGTGGAGACCAAGAGTCAAAATCCATTGCAGGCAGCAGCAGCAACTTGGGCCAAGGATTACAGGCCAGTCCTCCAAGTAACAAATTGTAAAAAAACAAGAAGAGGTTAGTTTTGTCTTTTATTTTTTAGTACTGCACAATGTTTAATTGCTGTTTGGTGTGGGTGACTTTATTTGCAATGTTATGGAAGTTTAGTTGCTGTATTAGGGCAACATAAGTAGTGGTACTTTACAGCACTAATATGGCTGCCAAATTTTTTTTTAACGTTACTTGCAGGCATGGATATGTGCTATGCTCTATTCTTTGATGTCAGTACAGTGCCATCCTCAGAGTTGTTAGTCTATAAACAAATGCCAGGGAGTGGCTCTTGACCAATCAGGGTGCAGTATTTTCCCCTACCCATTTTATAAATGTGTATTACTGAATGACTCTTAACACTGTTAATGGTGTGCTAATAGATTTGTTTTTATTGTATAGATTGTATCTGTCTCCCAGGCCCCCTTGTAAACTAGAAGTTTCACCTCAATGTGGCTATCAAGGTGTGCAAAAAGGTATGCCAATCAAAGGGTGACAACTTTACCGAAAATGACAGTACATTGATAGGTCACTGAACTGTCACCGCAGGACCCCGACACTGCTTTCCCGGGGCTTGCACCCACACTCTGAATCAACTCTGACTCGGAGTTGATTATATTAGGTACTGGGGTTGCAGGGGGTAGAGCTCCCTGCATGGGGGGATTGGGAGGGTGAAGCCCTCCCAAGAAAACAAAGTGTTCTTGGACAGATTTATGCCGACCTCAATCACGGTCAAAATAAATCCATTGCTGTAACATCGATCGACAAAATATTTGTTGAACCGGTGTCGTAGAACCATGCAAAAGTTCTAAATAAATAAATAAAACAGGATTTTTATCCTTCAGACATCATCTGTTTCTCCTCCTTTTCCTTCTGTTGCAGTGAGATTTTTTTTAAAGTTTTTGACATCACAATCTGTTACTGTGCAAATAGCTATAATCTCACAAAAAGGGAATTATGACTGCTGCTAAGGGAAAAGCAAATGTAGATGAAATATGAGGGTCAAAGATCTGGTTTTCATACAAGTGTCCTCAGTCACACTAACTGAGGGGAGATAAATACAGTAAATGATAAAAAACTGTATTCAACGTTAGATTTTAAACATTTTCCCGGTTACTATAAAATCACGTTAAGGGGCAGTAATGTAAGTAGCAGTGAACTATGGATGGTGGAATTTCAAATGGGCTTTAAAAATAATAATCATAATTAGATTGTTAACTGAAAATAAACAGGGAGAAGTCACACAGACTACTTGAGCTGTGCCTCATTTACAACGGCACCCTGGTTATATATTGAAATCAATTGTGTACTTCATTAAAAGAAAGATGATAGGCAGCATTTAAATTGTAAGCCGCTGCTTATTTTCTACCATTGCCTGTATAGTTTTATTGCCAGTGAGTGGATTGTTTAGGAATTAAACATTCATGCTCTTGAGTGTAGCTCCACCTGTTTAATTCCAATGATTCAAGGTTCTGCAGCAAAGTGACATATCACCAGCCCGTTCAAGTATCAGCTGGGATGTCTGACTAATGAATTTTGAATGCATTCACATTGTTGTGGTTCTAACCATATATCACCAGTCTCCCACTTTTGTGAGAATAATGTTCAAAGTAGAACTTTCACATCTGCTGAACAAATGAAATGCATTGAAACCACTGTGTCATATTGTAATTCATGTTTACATGCATTTTGAAGTTCAAAAGAAAAAAATCTCATGAGTAATTGTCCAAGTTCAATAATTATGTTCATACATAGGAGCAATGTTCTGTTTGACAATGGGGCTTGCCACTGAAAGGCAAGCCAGGTTGTCTTATGATCCCTCAAGGAAGAGGCACAGGAAGGGGAGGGGTGGGGGTAGCAGAAGAAAAGAAGGGGTGGGGCCATGGTGACATCACCAGGTAGATGAAGAATAAAATGACAAGAGCATGTCAGAGCCCCAGGGATTGGCTGGTTGGTGGAGCCCAAAGTAGGGTCCTGCCCTGGGATAAGTAGGGGTATATTAGGCCAGGACTCAGGCAGCATGGCCCCTTTTTCTGTGAATTTTTCAGACTGAAGATCTCAGCACATCATTGGCAGACTTTAGGTAAGGCGCATGGGACGGCTTGGCCTTGTAGGCCATGTGAGCCCTAGAGAATTGCTTAAGCTGGTTGGGCATTCTATCATAGTATGTAATTTAGATAAAGAGGCCTGGGGAAGTAATAACATGTTTCACTGGGTCTGTTTTCCATTGTGTCCTGTTTCATTTTCTATTTAATCTTTTTTATCCTCAAGTGGTGTTTTAAGAAGTCAGCTCAAGAAGTTTATTTTGGCTGGAGAATGATATGCAGATAGCCATTGATGTCCTTGTCTCTTCATACTTGTGTAAAACATAAGTTGGCCCAAAAGCGATTACAATGCTCAAGATGTATCCTTAACATTTCATTCTAGGGCCATTGTGTTGTGGCTGGGGGGTTTTGGTTGAGGTATGGGTGTTTTAATATGTGAAATGTGGGGCAAGGCAATATGGTGGGCCCTTATTGTGTGGCGTTAGAAGAAAGCTTATAGTGTGGGCGCTGGGCCTCCTCAGCATTGTTCCTGTATCCATGTGGTTTGCTTTGCTGGTTGCTGGTTAGCGACTTCGTGTAAGTTTGTTTAAAAAAAAAAAAAAGAAAGAAGAAAGCCTGGTGGATTTAGCAGGGCTTGGCTGGGTGTGCTCATTTGTGTCTGGTGAAGGAAACGAGTGGGTATGAATCCAGGGCTCACAGTCTGTGTTGGTGCATGGCTGCTAAGTGAGGGCATCTGGGCAGGACAAGCTGTTGTTTCACTGAATACATTTGCGGTTGGCTCAGGCAGGCATTCTAAATGAGGGATGCGAGTAGAGCGTACCGCGGTGGTTCCTGTGGGGTTTTTGAGGGGAATCACAGAATGCTTGGGCAAGAAGGTGGGGGGGGGTGACTGCAGACACGTTTGTTGTGGGCTAACCACTATTTGGGCTGTTTCAAAGTGAGGCATGTGAGGACCGAGCTCACTTGGGGTGCCGGTGGAGAGTTGTGTTTGTGGGGGCACTGAAGGTTCAAAAAAAAAAAAGAGGAAAAGGGACAGAAGGGCCAATAGGCATGCACTGGATTGTTTGGGGGAGCGGGGTCTGAAGCAAAGATTCAGGCATGCATGGGAGGACCCTCCTGGTCTGCTCAGGTAGTGCTAATTTACAGACACTAATTATATATAGTATTAAATGTTTCATAAATAGAAGGGAAAGAAAATTGGGTAAAACAGTCCCACTGTTTATTCCCAGTCAGGTTTTTTTTCATTTCCTGTTTTCCCATTTTTCTGGTTTCCTGGTGAGGCCACATGGTCCAGGCGGCCTTGAGCCATGGTTGGGATTTTGTTTTGTTGTTCCCATGGCAAAGGGTGAGAAGGGAGATGCTTGGGGAGGGAAAGGCAGACAGAGGAGTGCTTGGTTTGGCTCCAAGGAACTGCGAGGGCCAGCAATTGTACACGTGAAACCAGGTCGAGCTCGGGGGTCTGCAGCATGGCAGACGAGGGCAGGAGTGAGCCGCATGGTTAGTTTTGCATTGGATTATTTGGTATGTGAAAGGGGCCATGTCCCTGCAGCCATGTAAGAGGTGAGAGGTTTTGTGGACAATGCTGGTAGTCTGCCTCGAGGCGGAGGCTTGGGCTTGGTAGCCATGGGCGCTGTGTGAGCCTACAGAAGGGTGCAGCATGGCATAAGTACAGTGGCTCTGCAGGCTACATGGGGGTTAAGGGCAGTGTTTTTGTGGTGACCCTAGGGGCCTAAATCAGGGGAAGGTCTTGGCCAGTGACAGCAAGGGGTGCACCTCATGGGGGGCGGATGGCACAGGCTGCTAGAGCAGGCCCACAAGGTCCAAGGCACCTGGATGGGGGGTAGTAAAAAACAGGCCCCTAAGGAGGGGCCACATGCCTCGGCAACCAGTGAAAGGGTCTGGTGGCACGGCAGAAGAGGGCTACGGGGAAGGGCATGCTATGTCATGGCACTGGGGGGATTGTTTGCTACCAGAAGGGAAGTAAGCTGGGGCAGAGGAAGATAGAAGGACACAAGGGAAAAACAGTGTGGCTCACTTCAGCATTGGAGCAAGCGGGAGCTGGGATAGTAGGCCCGGAGCAGGGCTCAAGAGTGGTCCAGCGGAGCATGGGGCAGGGCAGCCTGCCAGCCCAAGCAACCTCAGTAGAAGGGGAGTCAGTTTGAATGTACAAGGCTGAAGGTTATAATCTTTTGCCCCTCAGACTGCAGGGACAGGGAAGCAGACATGGCACCAAAACGAGCCCAGCTGACTAGCGAGGCGATGTTGCAGGAGGCATCCGGGTTGATGGGGCAGATGTCAGAGCTATTGGTGGCAGCAAAGAACAGAGAAGCAGAGGATGAGGTGCAGAGAAAGTGCAAGGAATGGGAGGACTGCCCGGTAGGGGCAGAGGGGGTAAGAGACCCAGACAGGAAGTCCCACACCCAGCACCAATACCAGTGCCCCTGCCTGCACCGGAAACAGATGAGAGGAATCTGGATGGGGGTAAGAATGATGTGGACCTTATGGATGAGAACAGTCTGAAATATTACCTCGAGGGGCTGCTGGGCAGCATGGGGGACTCGGGAATTGAAAAGATGGAATGGGCCATACAGGCCTTAAAAGGTAAAGTGGCCAGGGAAGGAAAGGGGGGAGGCGCAACAGCAAACAAGAAGTTGTACGAGGGGCCCTTGGGCTGTTCAGTTGGGGACCACATGCCAGCCTCAATCAAAGAAAAAATCTGGAAAGGGGAGTATATTGACATCTTCGGGCTCATGGATGAGGACACAGCCACGAAGTACGAACAGGAGTCAGTAGGAAAATCAGAAATGGTGGTGGCACTGGCGGTGGTAGGCCACAAGACGGAGGAAGCAAAGTATAAGGGGAAGACCATCGAGAATTGGCAAGGTGGTTTCATCATATGTAGCGCATTGCTGTTGGAGAGGCAGCCAGAACATGCCATCCCCTTGCTGACAAATATGTCCATTATCAGGGATGTGTACAAGGCAAAAGTCAGGTACAGGTGGTTCAAGTATGATGAGGCCTTCCGGAAGTGGATGACAGTGAAAGGGGACCTGAGATGGGACTTCACCCACTCAGAACTGTGGGTGAGGGCCCTCTCTGGGGAAAGGGGTGGGGCGGTGGGAGAAAAAGCAAGGAGGATCACTTCTGTCACAGGGGCAAAGACATGTTGGGGTTACAGCAAGGTCACCTGCACATGGGGTAGCTGTAAGTTCCGGCATGTCTGTTCAAAATGTGGGGGGTCGCAACTGGCTTCCAACTGTCAGCAAAATGGTGACAGAGGAGGGTAGAGTGGGGGACAATTTTATGAGCAGTCCTTTCGGGGTGTCCAGGGGTAAAGGGCAGGGGCTGTGGGGGCAGCCACAGGGGACAACATAATGACCCCGGGGGAGGTGGTAGCGGGATGCCTATGGACGAGCAGTGGGGATACACCTTGGTGCTTACTCCCATTTCCCTAGCAGCAGTAGAGGAGTGGTCTGTGGAGTACCCGAATATAGGGGCAGGGGAGCTGCTTCAGGAGGGTTTCCAGACAGGCTTCCCATTGGGGTTTCAAGGGGACAGGAAAAAACATTGGCCAAGAACCTAGGGTCAGTGAGAGGGAAGGAAGGGATTGTAGGGGCCAAGATAGACAAGGAAATTGCAGTAGGCTGGGTGGAAGGCCAATTGGAGGCCCCCCATGCACGCATTTCTGAATTTCCCCATTAGGTATTGTGCCTAAGAAGGTGGAAGGGGAGTTCCATTTGATTCATTATTAATCATACCCAGAGGGCTCCTCTGTAAATGATGGCATTCCAGACCACCTTAGGGTGGTGTCGTATGCCTCGTTAGAGCAGGCCATAGCACTGATCAAGGCAATCAAGGGGGCATGGCTAGTGAAGATGGACATTGAGTCAGCATTTCATCTCTTGCCTGTCAGGCCCACAGGTTGGGACCTGCTGGGCTTTCAATTCCAAGGGCACATCTATTTAGATGAAGCCATTCCCAAGAGGTGTTTAGTGGCCTGTTCCACTTTTGAGGTGTTTAGCACCTAGGTACAGAGGGTTGTTAGGGCCAGGTATGGGCTCAGGAGGGTGGTACATTACTTGGACGATTTCCTCCTTATCAGGGAAACAAGAGTGGAGGAGCAGGAAATGCTAGGGGACTTTGAGAACATGTGCCAGTGGATAGGGATTCCGTTAGCACAGGGCAAGATGGAGGGCCCCGTCTGGAGGTTGGAATTCTTGGTCATAGAGGTGGACACTGAGAAGGGCTGTTTTCAGCTGCCCAGGAACAAAGTAATGCACCTTAAATTCTTATTGGCCCAGGTCATGGGGAGGAGGTGGGTGCCACTGGTACAAATGCAGCAACTGCTGGGACACATTAATTTTGCCTGCAAGGCCATCAGACCAGGCAGGGCGTTTACATAAAGACTGGGAAGGGCCATGGGAAAAGCTAAGCAACCGCACCATTGGGTAGATGTATCGAAAGGAATTCAGGAGGATTTCAGGGGTTGGGAGGAGTTTCTCAACAGCTATAATGGGTGACATTCTGGCAGGATGAGTGGGAACAGAACACGGACCTGGAGCTGCTCACGGATGCTTCGGGTGCATTGGGAATGGGGGCATACTTTCAAGGGGATTGGATATCTGAACCATGGCTGGCATCTTGGGCAGAAGGGGAACTGCTGAAGGACATCACCTTCCTGGAGATCTTCCCGATATGGGTGGCCCTAGAAGTATGGGGAAGTAGGATGAAAGGGAAGTGCATCTTGTTTTTGTGCGACAACAAGGGGGTAGTGAAAGTCATTAGTAGGCAAGGGGGGAGGACGGAGACAGTGGGCAGGCTACTCAGATGTATGGTCTTGCTAGGGCTGCAGCTGAACCTATCTTTCAAAGCACAGCATATCGAAGGACTGAGGAATGACGTGGCTGACAGTCTTTCCCATTTGCAGCTCAGCAGATTTCGGGAGCTGAAGCCACAGGCAGTGCCACACAGGGCCAGGATCCTGGACTGCTTATGGGAGGTTGGAGGGACACAGCCAGGGCACTGTACAGGGGATCCTGGTCAGCAAACACACTGAGGGACTACGAAGCAGGGTGGGCAAGGTTCCAGGTCTTCAGAGGGAAGCACGAGTGGGACAGGGATGAACCAGCCTGGGAGGAGCAGGTAAGGAGGTTCGTGGTGGAGCTGTGGGAGGAAGGGCTAGCCCACACCACAATGGTCATACACTTAGCTGGCTGGGTATGCCAGGACAGGGGCTGGCCTGATGTAGGGGCCAGTAGGACCATAAAACACATGGTATCAGGGTGGCAGAGGGGTCAAGGGGCGAGGGTTTACAAGAGGCACCCCATAAGATGGGAGTTGCTGGAAAAGGTGTTAGGTGCAACCCAGAAGGTATGCCCATTGGGCCATGAGGAGGCTATATTCCGGGCAGTGTTTGCAGTTATGACACCAGGGGCATTCTGGGTGGGGGAAGTGGTGGCCCCACGAACGGCAGCTGTGGGGCTGGCTTTGTGACATGAGGACATGCTATGGGGACATGACAGGGTGGTCATCACCCTGGCCAGGTCAAAAATGGACCAAGAGGGGAGGGAGACCCAGGGTCCATATTGAGGCAACCGCGGTCCACCAGCTGCACTGTGAGTGCACTGGAGACATATGGGAGCACTCGGGGGAGGGCTGGAGGAGTTCTATTCCAACATGGGGATGGTTCTTCAGTCACGGGGTTTCAGGTTGGGGCAATACTCAAGAGGCCTCTGATGTTCCTAGGAAAGGACCCAAGTAAATTTGCTCTGCATTCATTCCAGATTGGGGCGGCCACAGAGGCAGCAGAGAAAGGGGCTGCAGTGGTGGAGGTGCAGAAGGTGGAGCACTGGAAGTCCAGCTGCTATAGTAGGTATGTGAGGTATTGACAACAGCAAGTCACACTGTTATTTTGTTTCCCATGGCAGGTTCCAAGAGGAAAATCTGGATAGTGGGGCATTCCTTTGTATACTGGGCCGAAAGGTTTGTGGTCATCACCTTCAGAGGAGCAGAGTTGAAATATAACACCGAGCACACTAGGGTAGTGTGGAGAGGCATTAGAGGGATGAGGTGGGCACAGCTCATGCCTCTGATGGAGGAATTAAGGTTACAATGGGGCACACCGGATTGCCTGATTATACACCTGGGGGGAAATGATTTGGGGGGCCTGTCATGGGGGGCTTTGTGGCAGAGCATCATGGGAGATTTGGAGAAGTTGAGAGGGTGGTGGCTGAGAGTGACAATCAGCAGGCCTGACATCACCTCAAGGAGGGTTTGGAGGGGGGTACAGGATGTCCAGCTGATCGAGAAAGTTAGGAAGCAGTTAAATAGGAGGGTGGCAAGGGCAGTAATTGAAATGGGAGGGTGCAGCTGCAGCACAAGAACATCTCCTTCGACCAGCCTGCGGTGTACAGGTCCAATGGGGTCCACCTGTTGCAGTCTGGCATGTGCCTATTCCTAAGGTCTATCAGGGAGCTAGTGAACCAGATAGCCAGCAAGGATCTTAGATACTAGCCCGCAAGGAGGGAGCCCATCTGCCTATCAAAAGCTGGAGGAGGGGCAGTGGAAGAAAGAAAAAGGGGGGGAGTGGGGGGAAGGAAGTGGGGAGTGGGTAGGCTGTGGACAAGGAACCCAGACATGGTGGTAAAGAGGGGAAGGGGTTAGGTCCAGGTGCCAGATTCAGAAGTGTCCAGGCCTGGAGGGTGAAAGCCTGGGTAGATAGAGCCAGCCTGGTTCTGGTATGGTGGAGGGGGCCAGATTCACAGCGTCCGGGCCCTGACAGCCAAGATGGAGGAATAACCAGAAGAAGGACAGAGGATGAACAAGGGAGATTCGAAAGAAAATGTGGTGAGAAATTGAATTATGAAATCATAAATATGTGGATGTAAATATATTCTTTGTGCCATAAATAAATTTGCTAACGAGCAACCAACAAGTTAAACTGTTGTAGCATCCATCATTCTTGGGGGGATTCTGGGGACAATTAGACAACATTGCACAAAAACTGGTAAATGTTAGACAAAACTTCCAAATGATCAAATCTATGTTAGTGTATTGTGTTTGTAGTAATGTTTGTAGTACTATCTTTACTGTCAACTCTATTGTGCATAAAAGGTGGTTACAGGTAACATTTTTCCCCTTCTAGTACACCATTCCTAAACAACCTTAACAACATTACCGATCCTGATAATTTCAAATAGGCTTTATATTACACAATATATGAACTCTTGCATCTTTCTGTCACCTGTACCACCCAGTTTAACTACACAGTTGTTTCATGGCTATACATAAATACATTCACTTATTGGAAAAATGTTTATTTGCAATAACAATTTTATGAATTTGTATGCATCTCTTCTGTCCTGTAATTTGCCTTTTTATGGTCAGAGTTTTTCACACTGTCACATTCCTTAGCTGTGCATCTCATTTGTGCAAACCTAAAAGTCCATTTTACAAATATGCAAACTATCCCACTCCTTCTGTCACTCTTCTATGTCCTTTTGCTTTCTATGACCTAATTAATTGTCAATGGAAGCCAGCACTGTTGTATCCTTAAGAATGTACAGGAGAAGGAGCTGGATGTCATTGTCCACCTAGGGACAAATGACCTGGCTAAGAAAGGGATCAGAGCAGTGCAAGAAGCATTTGTGGAGATGGGGAGGGGCCTTAGACAAATAGCACACACGGTAACCTTCTCGGAGGTGCTGCCTGTCTATGGCACAGGTGAGGCTTGGGTGCTCCACACCATGGGATTCAATCAGTGGTTGAAAAACTGGTGCAGAGCTCAGGGATTTGGCTTCTTTGGGGACTGGGGGTCCACCTGGAGGGATGCAGGCCTATACTGGCATGATGGTCTGCATCTGTCCAGGAGGGGAACCAGGATCCTAGGTGATAGGTTTAAATACTTAATTGACAAGCATTTAAACTAGCCAAAGGAGAGGCACTGGAAAGGAGCAGGGAAATCCTAGCCCCCCCGAAAATATCAGGGTACTAAGTGAGGTAGACACCAACATAGAGATGTCGATAGGGAGAAGCGCAGGGGTAAATGGAGAAAGTGACAAATGCAATAAGGACAGAGATGGGGCAAAAAGGGGTAAGGCCATCAGAAATGGAGGGTAATAAGTACCAATGCCCGTAGTCTGAGCAACAAGCTCCCTGAACTGGTGGCCTTGATGGAAGAGGGATGCCTGGATATTGTAGCAGTCACAGAAACATGGTACACAGAGAACCATGACTGGGATGTTAACATACAAGGGTACACAACCTACACTTGAGACAGGGAGGACAGAAGGGGGGGAGTATCTCTCTATGTAATGGAAGGGATAGAAGCAACTGAACAAAAGAGTAAACAGGGAGGAGAGACGGCACTGTGGGTCACCTTAGAGACTGGAAATGGCACCACAATCCGCATAGGGGTTGTATATAGACCCCCATGTCAGGGGGAGGGAATGGACTAAGATATGATAGAAGGCATACTTAGGATGGCAGAGAAAGGGGAGATACTGTTGATGGGGGACCTTAACATGCCAGACATTAACTGGAGTACCTTTGCGGCAGCCACATCCAAAAGCAGGGCCATTTCTGATGCCCTTTAGGTGGCATGCCTCAAACAGCTAGTTTTGGAACCTACTCATGAGGGAGCAATCTTAGACCTCATACTCTCAAATGGGGACAGTGAGAGGATTTCAGATCTAGAAGTGGGTAGCCATTTGGGAACAAGTGACAACCAAACAGTGTGGTTCACAATAAACTCAGCTACAGAGTCAAGCCATACAAAAATGAGGGTTCTGGACTTCAGGAGGGCTGATTTTGGCAAGATGGGAGAGTGTCTTAGAAAAGCACTAGCAAACAGGCTAGAAGGAGGGGTGGAGCAACAATGGGGAAATATCAAAACTGCCATCACAGAGGCAACAAGACTTTATGTGAAGCAAATAAACAAATCAAAATGAAAGAAAAAGCCACTATGGTTCTCAAAAGAGGTGGCGGTGAAGGTTAGGGAGAAAAAGATAGCATTTAGGAAGTATAAGGAAACACAGAAGGAGCAGAACAGAGAACTGTACCTGTTAAGGCAGAAGGAAGCAGGGAGGCTAGTCAGAATAACAAAGGTGCAAACTGAGGAAAAGATAGCTAACTCAGTTAAGAAGGGGGATAAAACCTTTTATAGGTATATCAGGGAGCGTAGAAAGACAAAGGGAGGGATAGTGAGGCTGAATAGAATGGAAGGTGGGTGGGCAGAGAGTGACAGTGAAAAAGCAGGGATACTGAATGAATACTTCTGTTCAGTATTCACAAAAAAGGAAGTGGGGGAGGTGCCTAAATCCAATTAACAGAAGCACTCTGGAGAGGGGGGTCGATCCCAGTCCTTTCACAGAAGAAAGGGTTCTGAAAGAACTCCTAAAACTGAAGGTGGACAAAGCAATAGGGCCAGATGGAATTCACCCAGAATTCTAAAAGAATTAAGCAGAAAACTAGTGACACCACTGACTACACTTTTAACAAATCATGGAGGAGATGGTGGTACCTGAGGACTGGAAGAAGGCGGATGTGATTCCCCTTAACAAAAGTGGGACCAAGACAGAGGCAGGAAACTACAGACCTGTCAGTTTGACCTCTGTGGTAGGGAAAGTGATGGAATCACTTCTGAAGGAAAGAATTGTTGAGTACCTAGAGACCAGTGGGGCACAGGACCCAAGGCAGCATGGGTTTACAGTGGGAAGGTCATGTCAGACAAATCTAATTGATTTCTTTGACTGGGTGACCAAAGTAGTAGACCAGGGAGGGGCTGTGGACATGGCCTACTTAGACTTTAGCAAGGCATTTGGCACAGTCCCACACAAAGATTAGTAGTCAAATTAACCAGCCTGGGAGTGGGTCCCAGGGTGGTGCTCCTAGATAACACATTGGCTGAACAACAGGGCACAGAAGGTAATTGTAAATGTAGTCCACTCTGAAGAAAGAGGGGTTACTAGTGGGTACTGCAGGGTCTCAGATTAGGTCCAGTCCTTTTAATGTCTTTATAAGTGACATTGCAGAGGGACTGAAGGAAAAGATGCCCTTTGCAGATGACACAAAGATCTGCACAGGGTTGATACACAAGGAGGCGTGGAAAGGATGAGAAGGGGCTTGGCAAGGTTAGAGGAATGGTCAGAAGTATGGCAGCTTGTATTCAATGCAAAGAAGTGCAAAGTAATGCACCTGGGAAACAAAAACCCAGGGGAAGATTACACAATGGGGGGTAGTAACAACAACAAAAATGGAAAGGGACCTGGGGGTAATCATATCAGATGACTTTAAGGTTGGCAAGCAATGTGAGAAGGCAGTCGGGAGGGCTGGGGGGATACTGGGATGTATAGGGAGAAGTATCACCGGCAGAAAACAGGAAGTTGTTATCCCCCTGTACAGACAGTTGGTGAGACCCCATCTGGAGTACTACGTCCAGTTCTGGAAACCCCATCTCCGCAAGGACATAGACATGATGGAGGCAGTTCAGAGGAGGGCAGCTAAAATGGTGCAGGGACTGCAAGAGAAGCCATATGAGGAGAGACTAAAGGAGCTTAAAATGTATACCCTTGAGGAAAGGAGGGAGAGGGGGGACATGATAAAAACATTTAAGTACCTCAGTGGAATCAACAAAGTGCAAGAGGGTAGCATCTTTCAGAAAAAGAGATGTGCAAGAACAAAGGGACACAATTTGAAGATAGAGGGGGGACGGCTCAGGGGCAATGTGAGGAAGTATTTTTTCACAGAGAGGGTGGTGGATGCATGGAACAGCCTTCCTGAGGAGGTTGTGGGGTCTAAAACTGTGGGAGAATTCAAGAATGCATGGGGCAGACATAAGGCAATTTTTATGGGGGGTAGGAAGAAATAGGCTGTTGGTTAAATAGGATCTGCAGCTTATCCTCTAGATAGAGAAATGGGCAGACTAGGTGGGCCAAGCGGTCCTTATCTGCCATCAAAGCCTATGTTTCTAATGTGATACAAGTGCAAAATAAATGCATGATTAAGGGCACAGCTATGTGGAGTATGAGTTTTAGAATTACAGTTACTTCTATTTCCAGTATCTCTGCACTAATTTTGCTCACAGGGTATGTACAGTACAGTATTTATTTTAGTAGCTTTCTGTTGTCTGTTATAATTTCTGGCTCATGTCTATGGGCTTCTCCGCCAGCAGATAGATAGATAGATAGATAGATAGATAGATAGATAGACAGACAGACAGGCAGACATACAGACTGATAGATACTTTATTTATAAAGTGCCCCTCCCCAGAAGCTCAGAGCGCTGTACAATATATATATAAAAAAAATGTGCTTTTTTACAATACTTATAGTAGATGGTTGGTATTGCCATATTAAGTTTTTTTATGAACACAATGTTTAAACACACACACACACACACACACACACACACACTTAGTAATAGTATGCAGACCCAGCCCCAATGCAGTTCTTACCTTCATGCAGTACTTCCATTAGTATATATTAAATATACATATTTCAAGTGTTTTATAGGAATCCTTCTAAGTTTTTTCATTCATTCCAGTCATGACTGAGTCTGTACTTATTATATTCATTTTATGACCGCTGTCTGAATTCTAGTTTATCACTAAAATCAGAATCAGTCAATCAGTACCCAGTATGTACCTGATTTCAATAATACTGTGGCAATTTTCTGACTGATGATGTGATTATACTTTCATTCATAAGCCATTTAATTAATGAATCATACCCAGTTTAGCATCACTGCATAAACCCACCATTTCTGTGGCACTTGAATGTCTTAGGCATATCAGTTGGCCCTCCCACAACCGGATGCACCACCCAATATCCCAGGCAACAGATCAGTGGTATCAAATATATCGACCAGTACAATATATATAATTTTAAATCTCTGGTCCAAGATAAAGCAGTCCTGAGTCAACCCCCATCCTCCTTGGATAAGCGCATGGATAAACATTAATACTCATAATGGCATCTGGTTAGAGATGTGTGATTTAGCTGGATGGGCTGCCCTTTGGTTTTGTTGTGTTGTTTATGCTCGACAGTGGGTCAGGTCCAGGATGGGCTGGGTGGGTCACGGACCAGCTGGGGGTTGGTAGGGACTCAGATCAGGTGTGCGTGTGCATGGCAAAATGGGCAGTAGCCTGCACAGAAGTAATAATGATGAATGAGCAGGTTAGAGAGGGGGAACTCAGTTTGGGAATGGAAAGGAAACCTGTGGATGATGGTGGAACAGGTCAATTCCACACGGAATGGACCTCACCAGATAATCACATGGTGGCAAGTCCAAAACCTTAGGTTTACTTTCCGTTCTATGGCAAAACTGCAGCACCATAATGGAGAAAAAACCAAACATGTAGAGAAATGCACAATTGCAAAAATGAACTGTTTTTTGTAATAATGTTACAATGCACAGTTCATTTTCGCAATATTGCATCTCTCTGCATATTTTTTCCTCCTGTGTGAATGCTGCAGTTTTGCCATTGCTGTCAGTTTTGGGGCAAGCTGTCCCTTGCTGCACCACCACATTCAACTTGTACGCATTGCATTAGAGTTGTAAAAGTTTGTGTTAATTTCTATTCTACTCAGCAGCAACAGTAAAAGGTAGGGAGAGTGAGTACTTGGACAGGGAACACAAAGGGAGTCTCCTACTGTTCTATATTCACCTTAGAGTGCCCTAGCTTACTTTCTGAGCTACAGTAACTTTCCCCATAGTTCTGTATGCAACACTGAAATATGTTATGCATATATAGGGGTATATGATGACCTTATGTTGAATATGGTATTCGTCTACACGAGCTGTGTTTGACCTTTGATCTCATGAGTGGCACAGCCATGAGTCAGATCACAGAGGTCATACACTGTGAATGTAGGTAAATACCATATTCAATGTAAGGTCATCACATGTGTGGTTTTATACAGTGAGTGTGAGAGATTTGTACACGTCTATGTCAGAAAATACAGTAAATGTTTGTATTTTCTCCATATTTTTAGGAAAATCCCTTACATTTGTAGGACTTTTTTCTTCCGCTATTGTGTGGTTGGTTCATGATGGTTTCCTCGAAGTCTTCAATACAGAGCAGGTCTCATGGGTTGCCATGCAGATTTAAACAGTGATCAGTGCTTATCACCGTCCTTGCCTGCTAACATCTGTTTACAAAGGCTGTTTGCCTAATAAGGTCACACGCCCCTCTGCATTGTTGCTGAATGAACTGGTTACCCCAATTATGTTGTCACTGCAGCAGTCAGAGGAATTGTTTTATGGGATGGGGTTAACCTGGTTTCATTGATTGTCATGACTACAGACTTCATAGCCAATGTGATCTTGCTGTACTAATATTTCTGCTGAATATATGATAGTTTTTTCAGTTTAGAATACAATAATACATTAGTTAACTGTACATTTTTGGGCTTGTCATATGTTCTTTTCTGTCTATTGCTGCCTCGCTGAAACATTGAAACACATCAAACACAGAAAAGACAAAGAGATGTCTAATTTTAAAATGGTTTATTGCCTGTTGCAGATTCAGGAATACATTTACTGGAAGCTGCGGAAATAAAGCCATTTTGATCAACAAAAATTATTGGCTAAATACAAGCAACTATAATTTGTTAATGCTGTTAGGGGGGAGGAGCTGGAAAGGGAGCAGCTACCACTGGACTGTCTGGAAGAAGAAAACAGTTCTGCTTGCATGGACTGCTGTGGAGAGAGGCAGGGGAGCAAGAACAATGATTGATTTTGAACTGTATCTACAAAGGTGGTATGTTAAATTGTAAGTCATATTTATAGTATATACAAGGACACATCATTCAGTTGATTTTAGCATGAAATCATTTTTTTTCTCAACTTGCCATTGGCACCCATTAGACAATGCTGTCTTTAAGGATGTAGATACTGTATAAGAGGAAATATTTGCGATCCTAAAATATTCGCTATATTCGCTGATCCGACTCACAGTGCAAACATTAACAGATCGCCAATATTTTCTGATTAGCAGATATTAAATAATGCAATACTAAGCATGTTGGTGTTACAATTTTCTTTATTATAATCACATTATTGCACCACAATAATGAAAGGTTTAATTGATAAACAAAGTTAATTCATGTGTCTCGTAAATCTTCGGGTCTTGCTATTTGCTACTCATCCAACTGCTCAGATTGGCTATCTGCAGAAAAAAAAAAAGAGAGACTTCACTAATACCTTAGACCTAAAACCTTGCTGATGATACAGTAGTACAGTACTGCTTGTAAGGGTAGAATAGAGAATATTTACAAATGGGGCGATCGAGGCAGTTGTCATGTGACTCTTGTATCCCAGCTTCTAAGAACCCACGGATGCAATCACCTTTCTTCAGCTTTAGCTTATTATAACTGCATTTGAGCCAGCGAGCATGCTTCTCTTTCACTGTACTCATTTTTAGGTCCACTTTGACAGTTTCTGCCCCTTCATTCATTTGCTCAGATATCAACCCAGCGTACCAGTCAGTGAAAGATTGCTTTAACTCGTCTTTGAATAACTTGTTCAGCGATACATCTAGTGGTTGAAGGAGGTCTGTGCATAAAGCAGGTACATAAATTGGAATGTACCCAACCTCCTCCAGCAGTTCAAGCACTTCAGTAGCTGTATGTGCCCGGAATAAGTCCTAAATCAATAGACCCTTTTGCTCCTAAGGTAGACAAATAGATTTTTTTATTTTTTCCATATACAGCAATAGAACATCGGAAATGTACTCCTGTGTGATCAGTGCATTTGCCCAATGGTTTGGAGAGTGTGTAACTGACCAGTCCTTTGGAAACTTGAAATTCGGATGACATGCATTTGTTTTACCACAGTAGATGACCTGTGGTGGTAGGAGAATGCCTGAGAGTGTGCAGGACAGAACAACAGAAACTTTCCGTTTGTCACCCAGACCGGTGACTGCAACCTGTCTAGAGCCCATCTCAGCCATAGTCCACTGAGAGACCAGGATAAGACTGACTCCAGTTTCATCCAAATTAATAACCGATTCTGCAGGTATTAGTTCCTGTGCAGATGCCCTGGCTATTCTGTCTAGAAAGGTGCATTTTAAAGTGGGGAATTCAAGTGGAGTTTTGCGCGCTGCTTTGGTGCCTTTCCTTTTACTAAATCTGATCCTATTGAGGAAACCCCAGGCCCACTTGGTGGTCAATGTGACACCTCCGCCATTTTCAACCAGTATCTGCAGACAGTTGGCTCTCACAATGCCGATAGCAACAGCAAGCACCACCCGTGCATTGATGACAGCACCCTCAGCACGCAGATTTTTAATTATGGCTTTCAGCTTGACCTTGACATTCTCAAGCAGAAGAGTAGGTCTACCTCAGGGCTTGGTAGGAAGAGAAGGTGAGAGGGTGCTTGTGTTGGGTGTCTTAAGCAAACGCTCTCGATAACTTTTCTTAAAATTTCACACTGTTGACTCATTTATGCTCCCACTGTACTTTGCATTGTAAAATCTAACTGCTGCCATCACACCATTTTCACTAGCATGTTTGCCAATTTCAAAGTGAACCTCTCCAGAATAAGCTGTGTATGATGTCGCCCTGATTTTTTTACGTGGTGGTGGATTGCATGCAGCTAGTTCATTCATAACAGAGCTCGCAGTTTCTTGGTCTAATCCCGACCGTGTCAACTGCTCAGACAAAACATTTTCAACATCAACAGTGTACTCTCTTTTGGTAGCCTTGCCAGAATTTAGCCATTTTAAGATCAACATGTTTACAATCCAGCAGCGTTCAAACACAACACAAGAGAAAGGATGCTGCGCATTTGGTATGTTTTTTTTTATTCAGATGCCCAGGTACTTAACAGCTATGGCAACTGATCTTTGACAGACACTGGCCAATTAGCTAATATGTCAGTTGAAGTTTGAAGTTGACCAGCATCTTTTTGGGAGACCACGTAAGCATGATAAATACTGGGGCACATCGCGAATATTATCGGAAGCGAATATGTTTAAGGTGGGCACAGCGCCAATATTAACGGGCACCAATATATATACTGCTATACAGTAATTCCAAATCTTTTGACATTTGTCACATGAATATTTAATGGCATGTAATTGAGGACATTGAGGATGTAGACTTTTAGTTTTATTTTGTTAACACGTGCTTTCATAAGTCACAGCTGCTTCCGTGTGTGTGTGGTGAGGGGTTGCAACACTGCTGTCAAACACTCACGTTATGCATTTAGGAAACATTGCATAGTTGTTTAATGGGGAGCAGAGCACTTCTACAACATTTATTTAGTTGTTTTTTTTAAACTTATTTGTTTTCTTGGGATAGATTTGCTCTTGAGTGCTCATGATTTTTCGTGCTGCTGGAGTCACTAAGCATGGCAGTACGGAGCTAGAACAGAGATAATTCATAACATGTATACAGTACATCTGTAGTAGTCTGGAGAACTTTTAAAGTTATTATTTTAGTAGTGATTAATTAACCACTCAGGTTTTGTTTATGTTTATTGAATTTAGGAAACTCAAAGCAACAACAGCCGCAGGAAAATACATCCTTACAGTATAGTGTTAGTCAGGGAAATGAAACTGATTTAGAACCTTGTGTTTGAAATGAAAGCAGTGCTAGCAGCATATTGAGGGTCTCAAAGTTCTTTTTACATGAAGATTAATGCATTTGCATTATGACATCCCTTAAGTACAGATAAACATTTATCTGAACCTAAGGTAGTGAGATACATAGATTTATCTTCTTCTAAAAACTGTCACGCTCATTGTATAAACAGTAGCTTAGCGTGGTCAGGATAACTGTTGATAGAATGGAGTCAGTATATTATATTACAAAGGGCATCTCACACACATTATATCTGCCTATTTCTATTCGGATGTAAAAATAAACTATTGCATCTCAGTCACACGGAGGTCTCACGCTAGTGACAGCAGGAACTCCAGGAAGTGGGACAACTGGATACACTGTGCATACCTTACTTACTACGAAAAAGGTGGGACAATACCACAGAGCTTAGTGTTCAGGACACATAGAAAATTATCACATAAAACCAGTCCAGTCTCTTTCCTCATTAATCCCATGTCTTAAATTCATTCTACAGAATTTGTCTATCCACCAACCTTTTTGAAGTCTTTCAGAATTAAGATGTCTAGCAGCAGCAGATTTAATGTCTCCCTTGACACTATAATTTAAAAATCTCTATTATGGCCAGCATAACAGCAGAAAGTGACAGGTCATTAGTTACCTGCATCTATCAACAATCAAAATTGGGAAGCCCACTGTCAGGCTGTTAAACATCCCTGCTACAACAAATTTGGCTTGTGGACATAGTGTGTTCCTTATGTATAAAATATTTTTTTGTTTGTTTTAACACAGACTGAATCGATTGTCCCAATTTGCCACTTGCCACCAATAAAAGCTTCCACTCTATATAAACAAGGCAGACATCAGGGCACCTTTTAAACATGAAGACTTCACTTAAAAATGTTTCCTCTGTTTTTGTCTCACTCTTTCCTCCTATGCACTGGACTAATTGTTTCATCTTGTTCTCTGTCGGGTCCCACTCAACAAGGTTGCATCTACCAAACTTAACAGTATAGTATATTACAAAGGGCTAGCTCACACACATTGTATCTGCCTATTTCTATTCAGATGTGAAAATAAACTATTGCATCTCAGTCCCATGGGGGTATCACACTAGTGACAGCAGGAACTCCAAGAAGTGGGACTGCTGGATACAATGTGTGTACTTTAGTTGCTAAGAAAAAGGTGGGCCAATATCACAGGGCTTAGTGTTCAGGACTTATAGAAAAAATCACATAAGACCAATCCAGTCTATTTCCTTATTAATCCTGTGTCTTAAATTCATTCTACTGTATCTGTCTATCCACCAACCTTTCTGATGTCTTTCAATATTAAGATGTCTAGCAACAGCAAATTTAATGTCTTTCTAGACACTATGACTTAAACAACTAGCCTAATTAGAGCTAACTGTAATATGACAAGAAAAATAGAAATATTTGAAAACCAGAAACACTACAGAAACCTTTGAGTTGTAGAAGCACCATTTCAAACCACTCCAGACATGCTAAAAGACATGTTTGTGACACTTTCTTAATTACTGGACAAAAAAGTATCATTTATAATCAAAGTTTATCCTACTACACCAAAACATAATACCCCAACTGCAGATCTTAATCTGGTTACGTCAAAATCTGAGTCAGAACTGGAAAACCATAAAAAATCAACAATAATGGTCTCTTTCACTTTTTACTTAGTTAGAAATCTTATTTTGAGACTTATTTTGAGACTTTCTAGACTTCAAGCACCCTTTATCTATAAATCATTTAAATTCTCAGTATTTCCAGTCTACTTATTTTCTACTCAACAGAGAAGGCATTGTTTTCTTTGTTACCAGCAAGAACTTTTGGAGATGGGTGCAGAGTCTCAGTTGTTTGCCCCCACAAAAGTCCATGTGAAATACAAGTGGGTACAATACTTGTTTTTTGGGAGGAAATTGCTGTTTTAGTAGATTTTCCAAGTTTCAGACCAACAATTACACACTGGTAAGCAACAGTTGATACAGGTCACATAGTACTTAACTTTGGATAACCAATTTATTAAACTACTGACAGGTTACATTAAAATCAGTCCTAGACCAAGAAAAGAAAAGAGAGGAGAGCATTAAGTCGACTCCTTGTAGTTGATATATTAATTTCTTTCTAAGACATGGTACCACAGTTGCAAAAGTGTGCAAAACACAAAACATAAAACTTAGACAAGACACCACATAAATCCCCCTTTCCTCCCCTTCCCCTGCAGCTTTGCTGTTTCCCATCAGACCAATACAATTAATTGACAGCAATGGAAATATGAAAATGTCTATACCTATATAGGTGGTCCCCGAGGTCCCTTCACCCTAGATGAGGGTTTATCTATCCAAAGTGTCCCTAGCTAACATTTCAATTGTTGTAACTCCTTCCCTCATGGCTTGGAACTCCAGGAATGGGAGCCACTAAGCTTTATTTAACTCCAGCTGCAGGAGCAAATTGGCCATGAGTTGTTCCATGTTTCTGATATGGCCACAAATGGTGAGCCACTGCTCCTCTGTTGGGACCTTCTCTGTCAGCCATAGCTTGGTTATTGACTTCTGTGCCACAGCAATCAGTAATGGGAACAGATACCTGGCCTTGGAGCCTGTAGTCCCAGGTGGGGGTTCCCCCAGCAACAGGTGGCGGGAGTCACCAGGTATCTGAACCTGCAGTATGGCACTTATCTGTTTAGTAGCTAAGTTCCAGAAATCAGCAATTCTGGGGCAGCTCCAGAAAATATGCTTATGAGTCCCATCCAGGCTGCACCCCCTCCAGCATTTCCCTGAGACAGATCACCCAAAATGCTTTGTGACCACCAGAGTTCTAAAATACCTTGTCAAAACCTGCCACCTAAATTCCCTCCAAAAGGAGGATGCAGTGTTTTTTGCACCAAGCACCACACTGCAGGTCATCTAACCAGGTTTTCCACCACCTGCAATTCTTTTTCCCATTTCTGTTGAATCTGTTGCGTATGTTGGTCCTGATCTGGGGTTCCCTTACACCACTTATACGTGGCCTGTATCAGATGGTACTTTGGATATGTTCCCCATGCTATACCCAGGAGGAATTCTAGTGCTTGGTGATCTGGGGGCAGCTGGGCATAAGCCCTCCTGACTCCAGTCTGCAGGAAGTGTCTCAATTGTAAGCCGCCATAAAAATCTGCCTGAGGTAAATAAAATTCTTGTTTTAATTGAGTGAAGTTCTTTAGGGTCCCTCCATCAAATACTCCCACTTTTCCATCTCCTAAACACTGGATTTTCTCTCCCTGGAGTAAAATCCCAGGAGTTAGAAATGTGTCCATATAAGGGGATGGTCTTCCTGAGTTTGAGGTCCCTCAGTGTGGCATACCACATGTCTACCATGTTCTTTAGCCAGGGCGAGGGGATGGCACACAGTATTCCTGGATTCCTCCCACTAAATAAGGAAGCCCCCCAGAATATTTTGCCTGGTAGTCTACAACTCCATAGCCACTGAGCTAGGGATTTCCTGAGCTGTCTGGAGAACTGCCAAGTGCTGCAATGGTGCTGCTCGGTAGTATCCCCACAAATCTGGGACCCCCAATCCTCCTTTTCTTTTGTCTGCCTTAAGCAGTGTCCATTTCAACTGGGGTCTCCTTCCTGCCCAGTTAAATTTTTGGAGTATTCTATGGGTGTCAATCCAGAATTTCTTTGGTGGGCATAATGGAATGGCATCAAATTGAAATAGCAATCTTGGCAGGACTTTCATTCTAACTGTTTCAACCCTGCCTGTGAGGGATTGGGTGAGCACTGACCACCTATCACAGTTCCTGCCTTATTTCCTTTAATAGCTTAAGATGATTGAGCTGATAAAGTTTACTTGTATCCAAAGGAATTTGGATACCCAAATATCTGAAGCTCCCAGACATTCATTTTAAATTATTAAAGGATTTCACCCTCTGGGACACTCCTGAGCCAACTGATAACATTTCAGATTTTGCTTTATTAATTTTGAACCTAGAAATACTGTCATATTCTGCCAGTAAGACCATGGCCCCTGGAAGGGAGGTCTTTGGCTCCTCTAGATAAAGAAGAGTGTCATCCACATACAATGAGACCCAGTTATCCACTAAGCCCACCTGTATGCCCTTGATATTGGGGGAAGATCTGATCTCCTCCGCTAAGGGCTCCATACTAAGTGCAAAGAGCAGCGGGGACAAGGGGCACCCCTGCCTAGTACCTCTGCTTATGGGAAAGGGCTGTGATAATGTCCCATTCACCCTGACCTGTGCAACTGGACCAGAATAAAGGGCAGCCACCCATGCACAGAACTTAAATCCAAAGTTGAACTTCTCCAGAACTACCGCCAAATATGCCAACTCCAGGCGGTTGAACGCCTTCTTGGCATCTAATGAAATGACCACTGCTGAGTGGTCCCCCAGCCCACTGTGAGTCAATGACATTATTGTTAATAGTCATTTGACATTATCATGGAGCTGTCTCCCGGGCATGAAGCTCACCTGGTCTGAATGGACCAACTGGGTGACCACCGACTGGAGACAGTTAGCAATAAAGTTAGCAAAAATTTTAACATCCACATTCAGGACTGAAATGAGTCAATAACAGCTACAGAGCATCCTATCCTTACCCGGTTTGGGCAAAACTGATATCATGGTTCTGGCCCAGGTATCCAGGGACTCCTGAGGTTCATGCGCTAGATTACAAATCTGGAGTAAAACAGGGTATAGTTCCTTCAGGAACATGTGATAGTACT
Organism: Neoceratodus forsteri; assembly: GCA_016271365.2. Lineage (NCBI taxonomy): Eukaryota > Metazoa > Chordata > Ceratodontiformes > Ceratodontidae > Neoceratodus > Neoceratodus forsteri. The sequence goes on from CM028134.1 coordinate 320,803,605, forward strand.
CACTGATGAAGCCATCAGCACCCGGGGATTTGTTATGCTGCAGGCTTTTAACCACCACCAGGAGCTCCTCCTAGGTGAAAGGCTGCCCCAGCAGTGATCCCTGTGAGGTCAAGAGTTCAGCAAATTGAATTTGTCTAGGAAGCCTTTAATTTTCTCTGCTTGATTATCGGATGCCTCTGAGGTGTATAGTCTCTGGTAAAACTTCTGGAAGCAATGTGCTATCATTTGAGGTTTTGTCTCTGTCCGCCCGGAGGAATCTGAGTTCCTAACCAGGGGTACATATCTGTCTGCCATTTGCTTTCATAGCCAGAAGGCCAATAGCCACCCAGCCCTATTGCCCCCGTCATAGTATTTTTGGGCCACAGATCTAAGGGTGTTTTCCATCTTGGCTACTATAATGTGTTGCAGTTTTTCCTCTTACTTTTTAAAGTTTCCCTAGAATATCAGCTGACCCTCCTCTCTTGTGCACTGCTTCCAGTTCCCTAATTTTTTGCTCTAGACTATCTTGCTGTTGCTGCATGGCTTTCTTTTTGTAAGAAGCATATGTGATCGCCTCCCCCCTCACTTCTGCCTTCATACCATCCCATAGATATTTAGGCTTGCAGGTAGAGCCAGTATTCTCTGCTGAATAATTAGAGATAACTTCCCTAATTTTAGAAGTGAAGGCTTGGTCTTTCAATAACCACACATTAAAACACCATACTGTCTTCCTGCTTGGGTGGGGGCCCAGCCCCAGGGTCAATCCTATTTTAGCATGGTCCAAAAGGCAGATAGGGTAAACCTCTTGATCTTGAACCATGTGCAACCACAATTTCTGTGTATAAAACCTATCAAGTCAAGAGTAGGAGGCTAGAGCATGAGAGTTGAAGGTGTAATCTCTGCTGGTGGGAAATTTCTTCCTCCAAGTATTGACCAGGCCACCCTCCTTTCTCAAATGTGAGAGGACCCTGGCTGCCACCTTATCAGCCTTTCTCCCTACCCCTGATCTGTCTAGCATTGGGTTTTCTACGCAGTTCCAATCCCCACCCACAATGATCTGGCCCTGGACTAAGGAGGCCATGTAACTGAATACTTGTCTAAAGAATTGTTTATTGTGCTGGGTGGGGGCATAGATGTTCACCACTTGTATGGTTCTGTCCACTATTTTCTCTGAGACTGCCACTATCCTTCCCCCAGCATCAGCATAGGAATTGTGTTTGGAAAAATGAAGGCCCTTTCTAATCAAAATGGCCACCCCGGCCTTTTTAACATTTGGGTGCGATGAGGAAACAACATCTCCCACCCATAAGTGTCTCAGCATGATGGGCTCGGAGGTCAAGAGATGTGTCTCCTGCAGCAATCCTAAATCACGTTTAGATCTGACTAGATCCCGTAAGATGGAAATTTGTTTTGCTGGTGTGTTGAGTCCCTTAACATTCAGGGACTGTATCCTTAAAGATCCCATTTATCTCCATTTAAGTTACAGCCTCCACCTTCCGGATCCAAGCCCCCCCCCATCCCGGAAACTCAGCCAGCCTGTATCACAGCCTTTGTGGTGTAGTCCCACCCAATTCTCAGTTGTGGAATAATTATATTCCCTTACAATCTGAAATTGCTGTAGATATCTCCCTTCCCTTTGCTTACCGCCTAACCCCCACACCCTCCTATACATCCCCAACAAAGAAGAAACCAGAACTATATACAGCCACCAAATCCCCCCTCCCCACCTCCCCTCTTGTTACCTTTTGGGTCTCCACAGAGAGCATAACAGAAGGAATCTCCTTCTGACCTACAGCACGAGCCAACAATGGCTCCTTGCCTCACCCACCAGCTAAGCTAGCACGTGAGTGTGGTCTCCAGGGGAGGATTGTGCACCACTAAGCTCCCCTCCCAAGCCTCTCTAGAAATGTAAGCTTAGTCCAAGGAGTCGGCCACAATGCGGACCCTCGGTGACACATTTTGTAGACCAGAGCAAGTGTGGAGTCTCCTATAACCAGGCATCCCTAAGGGACCTCGTCAAAACCTTTCAACTGATCTCCAGTATCCCCTCGCCTCCAATTATGGTACATCCCATGTATGCTGTAAGAGCTGTATATCTATCAGCTCTGACCTTCTAGACTATAAAATTGCCATTTTGGTTAATATCTGCTCCCCCCCCCCGTGTCAACAAAAATAACAGCTGTTCCATCACAGAAATTAGGTCCTGTCTTTCAGGTACTACAATCCAGACCCCAAACCTTCCGGGTCAGCAAATCCAATAAACATCCAGAGAGGAGAATAACTGACTAGTCCTCTTTAAATATATCACTAGCACATTATCATTATCCGAGGGCTGGGTTCTCACAGGCACTGAAAACCAAGCCAGAACCCTTCCCCCATCCCTCACTTGCCCCTGGGAAGAAAAGAAGAAAAACCTGTAACTTCTGTATAGACTTTAAACGTCCGAACTTCTCTTATTACCCCTACAACCACTTATAGGGAATTACAGGGCTGAAACCCCAGATTGGTGTAAGAGTCAGATTGTTACTTGCTTGGACAGGCTCTTGCTTAAAGAAACCAGGTCTGTTCGTACCTGCTTGTCAGGTTCTGTATTTCCTCTGGGCCTACTCCTTTGTCCTTTTTTACCCACATTCATCCACTGCAACTGAAGCAAGGTTCATTCAGTGAGCTCCTGCTGGCAGTCTGGAACCTCTATACCAATCTTGGTGAGCGATTTACTGGCTTGCATCAGGGTGTCACTAAGCTTACTACCCTCCTCCCAATGAATCAAAATATTGGCTGGATAACAAAGTTGAGCTTTGATATGTTTGTCCCTCAGTTGCTTGATTACTGCCAGCACCTTTTTCCATTACTGCATCGTAGAGGGAGGAAAGTCATGATCCATAAATACATGCTTGCCATTGAAATTTAAATCTTTTTTGGCCCAGGCTTTTCTGAGGACCATTTCCTTTACCAAGTACCTGTTAAACTTTACCAGGATGGACCTGGGGGGCACATCATTTTTTGGTCGTGGGCCCAACGCCCTGTGAACCCTTTCCAGCTCCAGTGGCTCCTAGTCTGGAACTTGAAACTCCTGTCTCAGCCAAGATTTAATGAATTCAGAGGGGTCATCCTGTTCACTTCCCTCTGGGAAGCCAAAAATACAGATGGTCTTCCTCAGGCCTTTCAACTCAGCGTCCTCTGCTTGATTTGTTAGTTCCCATTCTCTTTTGGCCAGGTACACTGCCACACGGCTCAGTTTAAGTGTGTCTTTCCTCAGCTCCTCCATGTTGGTCTCCAGGTCAGTAGTGCGCCTCCCAAGATGCTTCAACTCTTGCTTGATAACTTTAACATTTGAGTCGATCCTCTGAAGCATTTTAGCTATGTGTGCTGTCGCCCTGCCATCAAGAGAGCTGTGTCGCAAGGGTGTTCTGTCTTCTTTCCCACTAGAGCCCACCACCGATTCTGAGGAATGGGAGAGAGATGTGCTGTGGCTGCAGTCTGCTCTGGATCATCTCTGACTACTCTTCTTCACCACACATCTCCTCCTCATCATTGCTGCTTGGTTCATTACAGTTATTTACTGCTCTTTTAGATGCTTTTAGAAGGCGATCGGTAATGGATTCGGATAGATTTAAACACCACAGTCTCAGAGCTTCAGCCTAAGTGACCATACAGGTAGAGATGGGCAAAGTGGCCTCAATTCGTTCCATGAAGTGAATCGAGAAGCAAAAGTGGATTCGTGGAGTACTCAGCAATGTGAAGCGGAGTACTTTGCATTATAATGGGTAATGTAAGTCCATTAAAAAAAAAACTTTGCGTTACTCCGCCTTCCCAAACCACTACCCCACCAACTCTTAAGGTGAAGTACATTGAGAACAATGTACTTCGCCTCACTTCACCTTGTTTTTAAGCTCCAAAGGTGAATTTTGCAGTGATTCATGGATTTCAGGTCACATGGGTTCTATATTGTTCTGCACAGTCTCAGTTCAGGCTAGTGTGTGTAGGAAGCTGCAGGAGACAGTCTGCTCTGAGAGCTCTCTGTGATTAAAACCTTCTAAAAGCTGTTAAAAAAGCCTTTCTGAGTAATTATTTTTTTTTTGCTCAAACTTTAGTTCATCGATTGTAGGAAACCCTCCTGCGCTCATATCATCAAGTGTTTATTGTTTGCGTATGGATTCTGAATGTTAGAGTACAACATTGAGTCTGTGTAGTAAGAGACAGTGTAAGTGTGCTTTGGGGGAAGGGCGTATCTGTGGTGTAGGTAGATTAACTTGGAGAAAAAGACAGTTCTTTCTGTTTTGGCGATATTTTTCTTGTATAACTGTGTTAATGTACACACAGTAATATTTTGAATAATTCTTGCTATTTTTTTGCTGATTGTTGTGGTGCAGCAGTGCATAATTTTAGTTTGTTTAAAATATGTGGTTATATTACTGAAGTGTTCAATTTGCTATGCATTATTTAGTGTGTGTGTGTGTGAGTATGTGTGTGTGATGTGTTTCATCAAATCAGACACCTTTTATTGTGCCACACAGTAATTTCAGTAATGTGAACCTGCTATGCACTGCAGCTGTGTGATTTTTGTACTTCTTTGTGGTATCTTTACTGGTATTAGTACTAGTGACTGTTACTGCAGCAGTGCAGTACACTGCCCCACGGCCCGCTCCAACCGACAAAGACATTCTTTTCCAGATTTGAATTTCTGATGGTGAGCACTGGTTAGGTGTTGTGCCTTTGCATCTGCATTTCTTCAGTGCACAGCACAATCTTAATCTGTCTGTGCATTTACATCTCTTTAGGGCCCAATCTCCATCTGTAACTTAAGTCACAGTTATTTCTTTGGCTTCCCTTCAGTGTACTGGACTGGTGTGGTGCATACTTCTGCATGAAAATTGTACTCATTGATATGCGGTTTTAAGTCAGGAGCATCATCACGTTCATGAGTCACTCGTGATACAAATCACGTTCTTCATCATCATGGTCACAAATGCAGTCACAAACCACGATTCACGATCATGTCACGAATCACAACATTAATTTTTTTAATAGTTACTTGGATGTATTGTAAGCCTGTTTTGTAGTATCTCTCCAGGCTTCACCACCCCACTATTGTACTCATTAATAAGTGTTTTTAAGTCAGGGAGTTTTGTGCTACAGCTCATCGGGAAAGTCCAGCCATAGACATTCGCATTTATACAGTTCCTTGTTGGTTATCTCACACCGTCAACACCGAATCACGTTCTTCATCATCACAGTCACAAATCCAGTCACAAATCATGATTCACAATCATGTCATGAATCACAACATTAATTTTTTTACTAGTTACTTGGATGTATTGTAAGACTGTTTTGTCGTATCTCTCCAGGTTTCACCACCCCACCATTGTGCTCATTAATATGTGTTTTTAAGTTGGGGACTTTTGTGCTAGAGCTCATCGAGGAAGTACAGCCATAGGAATTTGCATTCCCTCTTGTACAGCATGTGAGTTACAGTACTGTAAGTAGTGGTGGGCAAAGTAGCCCCAATTCGCTCCATGAAGTGATTCACAGAGTAATGCGGAATCTATGGAGTATTCCACAATGTGAAGCGGAGTAGTTCGCTTCATAATGAGGAACACAAAGTCCATTGAAACCAATGACTTTGCGTTATTCCACCTTCCTCAAACCACTTCTCCACCAATTTTAAGGCGAAGTCATTGAAATCAATGTAATTCACCTCACTTCGCCTTGTAATTGAGCTCCAAATGAAATTCTGCAGTGATTCATGGGATTGCAGGTCACATGTACTCTAGATTGTTCTGCACAGCCTCAGTTCTGGCCTGGGTAGTGAGTGTGTCTAGTGATAGCTGGAGACAGTTTGCTGTCAGAGCTCTGCAATTCAAAACCTCTAAAAACTGTTTAAAATGCCTTTTTGAGTCATTTTATTTGCTCAAAATTTAGTACATCGATTGTAGGAAACCCTTCTATGCTCATATCATTGAGTGTTTATTTTTGTGTGTGGATTCTGAATGTTAATTTGGAACAGTCAGTATGTGTACTGTGATGTGTGATTTGGGGGAGGGTTGTATTTGTGGTGTAGGTACAGTACATTAACTGGGAGAAAAAGACAGTCTTTCTGTTTTCGTTATATTTTTCTTGTATAACTGTGTTAATGTACACACAGTAATATTTTCAGTAATTATAGCCATTTTTTGCTGATTGTTGTGGTGCAGCAGTGTATAATTTGTCTGTTTAAAACATTTGGTTATATTACTAAAGGTTTTCAATTTGCTATGTATTACTTGTAGTGTGTGTGTGTGAGTGTGTGTGCCATGCATGCCATTAAATCAGACACCATTTATTGTGCCACAGAGTAATTGCAGCAGTGTGAACCTGCTATCCACTGCACCTGCATGTATTTTTTTATACTGCGTTGTGGTATCTTTACTGGTAGTGGATTGTTACTGTCATGCTCTAATCCCCCAACTGGCATAATGTATTCCTTTCCAGATTTGGACTTGTGACTTGTGAGCACTGGTTAGGTGTTATGCCTTTTTGTATGCATCCCTTGAGTGTGCAGCACAATCTTAATCTGTCTGTGCATTTGCAGTGCACCATTAATTCTGGAAGACTCCATTTCTTGTTCCACTCATTTCATTTCATCAGCACTGGCAAATTTTCTGGACACAAGACAGTAGCATTTTGGGAATGCACATTAATTCTGGTGACTCTGTGTGTGACCACTGTGCGCATGACTGACTGTGCCATTAATTCTAGGACACTTTACATTTCATGTTATGCTCTCATTTCACTTTTTCAGCATGTGTGAATTTCCTGGACACAAGACAGTTGCATTGTGGAGATGCACAATAATTATGGGGACTGTGTGAGAGTACTGCATGCATGACTGAGTGTGCCATTAATTCTAGGGGACTTTTCATTTTATGTTATGCTCTCATTTCACTTCGTTGCCACTTGCCAATTTTCTGGGCACAAGACAGATGCATTTTAGGGATGCAGAAAAAACCTGGTGACTTTGTGTGACCACTGTGCGCATGACTGAGTGCGCCATTCATTCTGGGACACTTTGCATTTTATATTACACTCTCTTTGCACTTCGTCAGCACTGGGGAATTTTCTGGACACAAGACAGTTGCATTTGGGGATTGGGAATTCTGGTGACTTTGGTAAATCTTTTTGGAGCCTCAGTAATGTTTACTTTCTGCCATGCTATTGTAAAGTATTTGTCAAAAAACAGGCCTGAGCACTGCAATTATACTGTGCTAAACTACATGTGTGTAGTCCATCTTCTTTCCTGTGTGTGCAGACACTGTCCAGGATCAAGTTGCAAACATATATATATATATATGCTGATACTGACTTGTTGCACTGTTTATGGTGATGGTATAAAGAATAAAGATAAGAATATATTTTGTAGAATTTATTTGTACCATCAACAGCAGCAGACAAAGTCATATGATATGTTTTCAGAGGTCTTGGACCAGTGTGCATCTCAATCACTTGTCACACAGACACAGTGCACACATGACTTTGCAGAGATTATAGCACAAAAAAATCATGCTTTTAAACAAACCATACCCAACAGACATAAAATATTGCTGAGGCACCCAAAATATTTTATGCTGTACAGACATGTTCAAGTCAGAATATATAACAGGTCATGCAGTCCACTGCCACTACACTGTGCTACCACTGGCACCATGTCATGTTATGGTGTACATCAACTTGCTGAAAAACTGACACTGCCAGTGTAAACTATAAAGACATATTCCAGAATGAATAATGAAAAGAAGGAATGTGGTAGTACAGTGTGGTGGCAGTGAACTGGACCTTATATATTTTCTGACTTTATAATGTCTGTACACCATGAAATATTTTGGGTGCATCAGGAATACTTCATGTCTGTTAGATACAGTTTGTTGAAAAGCAGGATTTTTGGTAGCTATGATCTCCTAACAAAATGTATGTTACATATTCTTATCTTTATTCTTTATACCAAAAACACAGCAACAAGTCAGACAGCAATCAGCATATATGTGTTTGCAAGAAACTGGACTGTGTCTGCAGCACATACACACACAGGAAAGAAGACTGACTGCACACATGCAGTTTAGCACAGTATACTTGCACTGCTCAGTCTGCTTTTCCACAAACACTCCGTGACAGAAAGTAAACATTAATGAGGCACCAAAACAGCACACACACACACACACACACACTTAACACAAGGAAGAGGGGGCCAGAATACAAATTTTCACGCATATGGAAGACAACAAAAAAAGAGCATAATTACATACAAGGGTCGGGGATGGTGGAGGAATACATTTTATAACACAGCAAGGAAGGTGTGGGGGGCACATGGTGTGAGAAAAAAATAATGTGGGATCCCATGGTGATCCAGCAGCAGTTCCAGCATGGACATAATTTGCAACTGATGCCCCTCTTTGCAATCCAGCTGCTGATGGACAGCACTCACCCTTTCATTGTTCTCCTCAACAGCACTCCAGAGAACTGCCAAGTCAGCCTACATTACATGCAGTTCTCTGGGGTCCAGACATTCTACTGGCTGACCTGCTGGTGGTGGTGGTGCTGGGGGTGCTGGTGGAGCAGTAGGTGCTGCTCTGGTCCTCCTCTTCTTAGGGCTGCCACCACACACAGCTGTACCCTCTGCCACAGAAGAGCCAGCAAGTGCAGGCATGGCCCATTCTGTGGCAGCCAGCCACTCCAGCTGCTAGTGATTGAGCATATGGGTGTGCTGGCCCCCAGTCCCCAGGTGAGTCCCCCCAAGGGCCACAGTGCACCTCCACCTCACATAGGCACCACCTGACCATGCTGCTGTTCCCCCCAGCACAGTCAAAAGACTGCCAAACAATGGAGGTGCATGGAGGACCAGGCACAGGCAGGGGAGGGCCAGATAAACTGGTAGCCAGCTGGTCACAGTGCTCAGCAGGAATGGGATCCACACCTGGGCCCAAGGTCACAGGCACATCCTGCACCAGATGACCTGGTGCTGGAGCTGGTGCTGAAAGTGGTGGTGGTGGTTCAACTGTCTCAGAGTCAGGAGGTGGTGCTGGTCCTGCTTCTGGGTGGGCCACTCAGAATTTTCAATTGGTCCAACAGGAACCAGTGGCCATGCCCCCACACCTGTGCATGGTATGTCACCTACCAGTACCATGCTCTCCCAGAGCTGCCCCCACCCCAGACATTCCCTCACCCTGGTCCATCTCTCCTACTGCTCTCCCTCAGTCCCAGCAATGACTACTCACACTGTCACACAACACACACACAGTCACACAGACACAGACAAACAACTAACTACTTATAAATAAAAGAAAAATAAATTTACAGAAAGAACAAATTAAGTAAAAAAGAGTACAGAAAAGACAATAAAATGTAGCTTTTATAAAAGCCGTTGAGTCTAAATCAAAGTTTAAATCTCCTCCTCGCTCTGATCTCCAAGTCTCAGCAGTGGCAAAACAACAAACTCCTCTCTCTCCATCTCCGTCTGCACAGAAGAAAGTAAAAGTGTCTGCTTGTATGACTCACTTCCTTCCTTTTCCTGCCTGGCTATGGCTAAAGAGAATGGCGAAGTCCATTCAAAACAATGACTTTGCCTTACTTTGCATTGTCATTCTGCCTTAATGCAAAGTGGTAATGACAAGGCGGAGTGAGCACTTTGCATTGCCCACTCCACATAGTGGAGTGGTAACGTGAAGTGCCCGCTTTGAGGTCACTTTGCCGGTGGAGTTTAAATTCGCTGCATTTCTACATACGGGTCAGTGATGTCACCCTCCAAAAAAAGGCAATACTTTTTTATGATGTTGATCAGCTATCAGCCTTTATTTGTACTCAATATTCACAAACAGTGGAACCGATTCACCAACATTGTCTGAAGAAGAAATTATGAAAAGATTATACAAATGTGATAATTAAGCAAGGAGGCTAATATTTAAAATTTAAATTGCTTGTTTTGAATTATATTTTCAGTACCTAGCAGAGGAATTTTATGTAGTGGATGGGAATTATTGACTGTTGGAAATATTACTTCTAAACAATATTATTGGTAAAAATGGAATGCGGTTGATTAAACTATCTTATTAAGTTTTATCTATATGCTTGACTACTAACTGTAAGGTACTTTGCACCTGTTGTTTACTTTAGTTTAAAGAAGCTAACCCCTCCCCCACCTGTGAATTGGGCTAGACATGCCTATATCATAAATAACAACTATTATGTAACCTTTTCTTTTTCTCTCCATTACTATTGTTTTTTGTTATGCAGAAATTTTTTAAAATGTAATAAAATAAAGTATAAAAAAAGAAAAAGTGTCAATTTTCAGGATTATTTTTAACTCACAAATATTGTCTGGTCGCAGCAGGAGTCCTATTGCTGGTTTGCATTGGAGAAGTGAACCGGTGATCTGATCTCTCTTTCTCTAATCTACCTGTCTATATTTTTTTTAATTAGCTGCGGTAAAGATTTTCTTAACAGCAAGATGCAGTTAATTTAAAAGTGACAACTAACAGCGGGAAACCAGAGCCATTTAAAAACCAGGAGACTGCTCCTACCAGCTCCATTCCTCAGGCTGATGGAAAATCTCTCATGTTCCAGTCTGTGTTTTTTTGGTGAAACAGCAGGGCAAAATGTTACCAAAAAAAGAAGATCAACAATACAAGCAGAGCTGGGAAAGTGGGTGAGGGTGGATCAAGTGGATCGGAGCTGGAAGTCAACTGAAAATTTAAAGAACAGCTCCCGCTCAGACTGCTCAGGCTGCACACCGACAACTCTAGTGCAACTCTCTCAGGCTCCTGAAGATACTAAAAATGCAGAAGAAACACATCTTTTTTTCTGTCAGGTATTAGCTGGGGGGGAGGGAGAGAGAGGGGGCTCAGCGGCCAGAAAACAGGAAATCAGTGATTAGTCTTGCTGGAGCAGAGAGTTGATTAAAGATCAGTGGCAAACATGTCACCTACATTCACAAAGTTTTTCTCTGCCTTTACATCCATTTAATTAAAAATAGTCCATTTTATAAATATATATGCAAATCTTTACTCCAGCTAACTGAAAAAAGATAGCTAGATAGATAGATAGATAGATAGATAGATAGATAGATAGATAGATAGATAGAAAGAAAGATCTGGTCACCAGCTAACTGCTCCAAGGCAAGACAGTTGTAGGACTCCAGCTGCAACTAGACAATGTTTGTGACTTGAGTTAATAAGAAAAGAAAAGAAAAAAGTGTTGATTTTCTGAATTTTTTTAACTCACATTGTCTAGTCACAACTAGAGTCCTATTGCTGGTTTGCATTGGAGCAGTAAGCTGGTGATCGGATCGCTTTCTCTATTCTATTTATCTGTCTATCTTTTTTTTTAGTTAGCTGGAGTAAAGATTTGCTTAACAGCAAGCTGTGGTCAATTTAAAATTGCATGATTCAGGTGTCTGGAGTTCAAAAAATAATGGAAGTCTGTGAGGCAGAGGTTTCCAATGTGCAGAGGCACAGAGGTGACTTTTGTCACCTCATCATGTTGTTGGTTTGCAAGAAATACTGGAGTGCTTTTCCACTAGTCCTCCCAAGAGGACTGCATGGCTCTGCACATGCAGCCCTAAAAAGTGGTCTTACCCCACATCTATAGGACTAGATGATAGGCTTTTTCTGTCATATTTAGAGATACTTGATAAAAGTACTGGAACAATAATCCTGGAAGTGTTCCAGAAAGGATACAGGTTACAGATTACTTTCACTCAACTGAGAATGCCATCAGCTGCCTTTGATTCTTCTTTGCCCACCCCATACTGAACAGTTTGACTGACTCAGCACTGACAGAACTTTTGCTGCAAGTACCTGCTTTTACGATCCCTCTGGCTTTGTCAGCCACCACCCCTCAGGACAGGACTTTTGTTAGACCTCCTTAATTACTCTTCAGTCCATTTAAAGGCCTCTGGCACTACAGACACTACCTCAGTGATGGGAAGGTGCATTTTCCTCTTGATATTAATCTCCACATGGCACAAACATTACCAGAACAAGACAAAATTTCAGCAGTGACCTTGGTTGCCACAACAGATCATGTCTTTACACCCGCACCTGAGGAGACTGATACAAGCCATTCTGCACCTATTGTGACCCCCAGCACCTCTCGGTTGGACAGGGTTGACTATGCTGAGATGGAGACTGCTGCTGAGACCTCCACTACTCCTGGACAACAGCCCCACCTAGATTCAGCACAGAAATAGAAACATTTGAGAAAAACTGATGTCTTTTTCCAGCTCCCCTGCTCCAGCACAAAAGAGGAATGCTGTCTGCCTGTTGTACAAAAGTGGACTCAAACTGTCCCATGACAGGTGATATGCAGGGAGAGACTGCTTAAGGAATCCTTACATTTTTTTTCTGATGACATTTATGCTCTCATCCATACACACTGGGAGCTGTATTTTGACATCAGTTTTAAGACAGCAGCAAATCTGGGTTGTTTCTGGTTCAAGTATAACATGTTTAATTCTACCCTATTATGAACACCATTTTAGGACAATCCACTAACTTAACCAGCCATAAAAGTGTTTAAGGTTCTTCTGAACAATGAGGGAGTCAATACACATAATGTAAAATATTGGTTGGTGCAATGCTACAACATCAGGGCAGGAGCTATTCTTGATCTGGTCCTGACAAATGGGGATATGGTAGGAGCGGTATCGGTGGGTGAACAACTTGGTATGAGTGACCACAACCCAGTTTGGTTCAGAATAAGGAACATTGTGGAGGTTCACCGGTCTAAGTTGAGGGTGCTGGATTTTAAGATAGCAGATTTCAGAAAAATGGGTGATGTAGTGGAGAGGGATCTGGAGGGGTGGAGGAGTTAACAGATGTGGAGGAAATGTGGGAGACGGTAAAAGCAGCTATAATGGAGGCCACAGACCTATGCACTATGAGATCAAGCAAAAATAAAAGGAGGAGGAAACCTCTGTGGTTTAATAGGGTTGTAACAGAAAAGGCCAGGGCAAAGAGTAAGGCCTTTAAGAAGTTCAAGGTAACATATGCCAATGAGGACTGGGAAAGGTACCTGTTGAGCCAGAGAAAAGCAGGGGTAGAAGTAAAGCAGGTGAAGGCATGGACAGAGGACAGCATAGCTAGCGGGGTCAAAAAAGGTGATAAAACTTTTTTTAGGAATATCAGTGAAAGGAGGAAGACTAGGAAGGGAATACTCTGGTTAAAAACAAACAAGGATGAACTGATACAAGAGGACAGAGAGAAGGCAGAACTACTGAACAACTATTTTTGCTCAGTGTTCACTAAGGAGGAAGAAGGGGTAGGCAGCAGAGCAGGAGATGCCAAGGCAGGGGAGGCGGAGTGGATACGAATCCATTTTGGGTGGAGGAGGTTCTGCAAGAATTAGGCAGCATGAAGGTGGACAAGGCTATGGGGCAGGATGAGGTGCACCCAAGGGCGTTGAAGGAACTTAAAGATATACTAGCGGCACCCTTGACTGCACTATTCAACAGGTCCCTTGATTCTGGAATGGTACAAGAGGACTGGAAGCAGGCAAATTTGGTCCCTCTGCATAAGGGGGAGGGATGGATGAGGTATGAAATTACAGGCCTGTGAGCTTGACATCAGTGGTGGGTAAGCTCATGGGGAAACTAATGAAAGCTAGGATCACCAGTTACCTATAGGTCAATGGTCTGATGAATCCAAGGCAACATGGCTTTACTAGGGGTAGCTCTTGTCAAACAAACTTGATAGAGTTTTTTGACATGGTTACCAAGGAACTGGATCAGGGGAGAGCAGCAGATGAAGCTTATCTGGATTTCAAGGAAGGCATTAGACTCCGTGTCACACAGAAGACTGCTGTATAAGCTGTCATGCCTGGGGCTGGGGCAGAAGGTGGTTCAATGAATGGGAAACTAACTGGGGAACAGGAGGCAGAGGGTCATTATAAATGGGGTGGCATCTGGAGAGGGCATGGTCACATGTGGGGTCCCTCAGGGGTCAGTTTTGGGGCTCCTACTGTTCAATCTTTTTGTAGGGGACATTGTGGAGGGCCTTGGGGGATGAATCTGTTTGTAGATGATATTAAAGTCTGCAATAAGGTGGACAGGGGGTAGAAAAGGGTAGAAAGAATATGGACAGATTTGGGGTGGCTCAAGGCATGGTCAAAGAGGTGGCAGCTTTCATTCAACACGGACAAGTGTAAGATCATTCTTCTTGGATAGAGGAACCAGAGGGCAGGGTACTGTATGGGGGGAAGAGACCTGGAGGTAACAGGACAGGAAAGGGACCTAGGCATCACTATATCAAGGGACCTGAAGGTGGAAAGGTACTGTGAGGGAGCAGTGGCTAGAGGAAGCAGAATGCTGGGCTGCATTGGAAGGGGGATTAACAGTAGAAAAAGGTAGGTCATAGTACCCTTGTACACCCATCTAGTTAGACTGCATTTGGAGTATGGAGTCCAGTTCTGGAGGCCATACCTCAAAAAGGATGTGGGGAGGCTGGAGCAAGTTCAGAGGAGGGCAACGAAGATGGTAAAGTGGCTCAGCCACCTGTCCTATGAGGATAGGTTGGGAGAATTGAACATGTACTCCCTGGAACAGAGGAGGGAGAAGGGGGACATGATTGAGACCTTCAAGTACCTTAAGGATATAAACTGGGTGCTAGTGGAAAGCATCTTCCAGCTGAAAGGGAATCAGAGGACGAGGGGGCATGGGTTACAGACTGAGGGAGGACAATTCAAGGATAACATTAGGAAGTCCTATTTCACAGAGAGGGTGGTGGATAAGTGGAATAGGCTCCTGGAGGAGTTGGTTGGAGAAGCAACAGTGGAAGGCTTCAAAAAGGCATGGGACTGACACAGGAGAGTGTTGAAGGGGGTGGCATGTCCTAGCAGATAGCTACAGCAACGGGCAGACTAGTTGGACCTGTCGGTCCCTTTCTGCTGTCACACTTCTATGTTTCTATGTTTCTATGTATCATAAGGGACCCCATCATGGATGATGAGCAGATCTGGACTGGGAACTGAAAATTCAGAGTAAAGCTTCAACACAGATTGGGAGGACTGCAATGTCTTCCAAACATTTTTATTATCTTGGTAGGGACTAGAGGCAGTGCTTTTATTCCGGCCAACCTAAGACATGTTTTAAGTGTGGCTCTGATAATCTCCTCAGCAATATCTGTGACAAGATTTGCTGCACCTGTCCATGAAATTTGGACACATAGGTTCCCACTTTGCTAACACATTTAGATGCAACCTTTGCAAGAAAATAGGACATTCATAGGGAAACTGTCAATGGGTGACACATAATAGGTCTGATAGGGTGTCTCAGAATTATATCCTAAACACTGCTCAGAAGGCTGGGATGCAAAGACCGCAACAGCAAAGAGTTTTGCTCATGCACCAAATACCTTTCCAGAGGACACACAGTTGGATGACATGGATACTACCATTTTGAATCCTTTGCTTTCCCTAGACAATATGGATGACTTACCACACCCAAGGATCCCTTTCCCTTCTGTGGAGACACCAGTCATTGTTCCTCCTGTTATGGCCAGTCAATCTAGTCCTATCCCTGAGAACCAGGGGGATAATTTTTATTGTTTTATTTATTTTATTTATTGAGTTTTATGATTACAAATACCTTTGAGCCATGGCTCTTTTACAAAGGTTCCACGTTAAAAGGTACAAAATAGACAAAACATTATTGGCAGTACAATTAGATGTTGTAACAAACATATATAAATGTGAAGGACATGTATTGATGCAAACATTCAAGGAAGGGAGGAGAAAATGAGGTGAAAAAGAAAAGAGACAGGTAGAGGGAGAAAAAAGTTGGGAGGGAGGTGAGAAGCAAGTGAGATAGGAGCGGCAGAGAGGAGGACAAGGGGGCCGGGGGAGGGGGGAAAGCAGCCCTGTGTGCTTTGTCAGAGAAGACAAAGTAGATTGCAGATATTGGGCATGTTGATGTCAACAAAGTGCTAGGAGGCTGAGGCTTTTGAGGTTGTATGCAGTTTTGAGGTTGTATGCAGAGCAGTGCAGCCACGATGTGTTGGACTGATTCACGGGTCCGGTGAGGCCACCCAGTGATACATTCAAGGCTAGACATTACAGTCACAGGTGCTGGAGGCAATGAGAGAGTGGCAGAGCTTGTTTTTGAAGTCCCCTAGTGAGGGTGCAGCAGTGATGTCACTAGAGAGTCCATTAAGCCAGTAGGCAGCCTGGTTGGCAAAGACTCTTTGTCCTTGGATTGTGTGGCAGTAGGGTATTTGGAACTGCTGCAGTTTGGTTCCTCGGGTGCTCCGGCAGCTTTTCTTAGGATGTAGGAGGGAGGCAACACCAGGTGGGGCGAGGCCCATTTGAGATTTCATCGCCATAATGCAGGTTTGATATTTAATATGTTTGTCAAGTTGAAGCCAGTTGGTTTTGGAGTAGAGGTCGCAGGTGTGAGTAAAACATTGAGCGCCGGTGATTAGCCGACAGGCCTTGTTGTGGGAGGTTGTTACCCGTTTGAGTGCAGTAACCATAGCTGAGCCATAGATGATGAGGCCATAGTCAATGGTGGCAACGATGGTGCTCTGGACGGCAGCAGCAAGGGCTGCAGTGGGAAGGTGTCTCCTGAGGTGGAAAGGCAGGCCTAATCTGGAGTTTGCAGCTCTGGCAACATTGCTGATGTGGTCAGTGTAGGAGAGGTGTGGGTCAAGGGTTATCCCAAGGCATTTAAAAGCTTGGACTTATTCTAGCAGGTTGCCTTGGCTGGTAGATATGGAGAGGTGGTGTAGTTTATGTCTGTTGTGGGCACTGCTGAAGATCATGGTCTTAGTTTTTTGTGGTTGAGATCAGTTTGTGTGTATTGAACCAGTTCTCAATAGTGTTGAAGCAATGTTGGAGGTTGCTATGCAGGTGATTTGGGTCCTGGTGTGAGGCTAGTAATACTGCATCATCGGCGTAAAGTACGATCTTTTGGGAGCAGGAGGGAGGCAGTGTATTTAGGAACAGACTGAAGAGGAGTGGTCCCAGGATGGATCCCTGAGGGACACCAGAGCAGACAGGTTTGGCATCAGAGAGCACATTTGCAATTTTTACACGTTGAATCCTATCAGCAAGGTAGCTTTTGAACCAAGGGATAGAATAGGGTGAGATCCCAGCTTTTTGAAGCTGGACAAGAAGAAAGCGGTGATGGACAGTATCGAAAGCCTTGGTGAGGCTGATAAAAATTGCACCAGTGAGATGAACTTTGTCTAGGGAGCTGTGGCTAGCCCCAGTGACTTCAAGTAATACAGAGGCTGTGCTGTGGCCTTTCCAGAAACCATGTTGTTGCCTGCAGAGGATGTTGTGCTTGTCCAGATATTCAGTAAACTGATACGATACAATGCGTTCCAGGGCCTTTGAGAGTGGGGTAGGATAGAGATCGAATGGTAGTTCCCATGATCAGTCTTGCCACCACTTTTGTGGATTGGGGTGACAGTGGCTGACTTCCAAATTTCTGGGAATTGGTAGAGTGAGAGGGAGAGGCTGAAAATCTTGGTAAGGGGCACCAGCACCTCATCAAGGGTGAGGGCCAGGAGCTTGAGGTCAAGTGTGTCTTTGCTGGCTCTGGATTTGCCGATGGTTTTGGTGATGTACTTACGAACATCATTCTTATGGACTACTTTAAAGTAGAAGGGAGGGTGATTGGCGAGATTTGAGGTGTTGGGGGTTTTGGGAGGGTCGTCATCATTAAAGAAGTTTGGGGGAAGGACACTGCTAAGATCAGTGAAGGTGGTATTGAAAGTGTCAGCGATGCTTTTGGGGTAGAGAGTGGTATTCCTATTTACCTTTAGCATGGCTGGTATGGATTTAGGTTTCTTTCCTGAGATTTTATTTAGGTTGTTCCAAAATACTCTCCCGTTGCTCCTAGAGTCAGTGAGTACTTTCTTAAAGTAGTCAGACTTCTGGGACCTGATGGTTTTCGTACAGTCGTTGCGTGCTCGTTTATCGTTGTTGATGTCTCCTTGTTTCCCGGTGGATCTTACCAGTTCCCAGAGGCAGTCCCTGGACTTTAACTTTTTTAGAAGGTCTCCTGTTATCCATGGATTGCAGAGGTTTTTAATTGTGTGCTTCTTCAGGGGTGCAAATAGGTTACAGGCTTTATTGAAGATGAGGATGAAGTAGTCTAGGGCCAGGTTTGTATTTGATGCCTGGCAAATAGGAGTCCAGTCATGTTGGAGGAGGTGGGCTTTGAGGTGGGTTAATTGACCATGGAGGAGGACTCTGCTGTAGGTGATTCTGGGGGGGGGGTTGTGGAATTTGTTTGATCAGGTATAGCTGATAGGAGAGTGATCACTGAGTGAATCAGGGAGGACAGCAGAGTTAGAGATCCTTGAGGGGTGGCTGGTAAGAATCCAATTGAGCAGGTTGCTGGTCTCTGTTTTATAGTTCATTCTGGTTGGGGAGTCTAGCATCTGCGTTAGGTTGGCTGATAGGACAGCATCTTTGAAAGTATCTGCCTAAGCAGAGAGCCAGTTTGATGTTGAAGTCACCCAGCAGAATGGTTTTAGACTCAGGGGGTTGTAATCTGATGAGGTCCAGGACGGTGTTTAAGCCTGAGATCTGCTCCTTTGGAGGAATATAAACCATAATGACTGTGAGTGCCTTGTTATGGGCCCCTAGTAGGATCTTGACAGGGAGAATCTGAGCAGGGCAGGTCTCAGTGACTGTTTCAGGTCAGTGGCCCAGAAAAGTGTCTTTAAAGTACATGGCGCAACCTCTCCCACTTTTCGACTTGCAGCTAGTCTAAAGACATTGAATCCAGAGATAACAATTGCCTGGTTGGGAACCGGGGGGTGAGCCAGGTTTCAACAACTGCTAGTATGTCTGGGTTATGTTGGCTGGCAAAGGCTTGCAGGGAGTCGATCTTGTGGAGTAGGCTGCAGATATTTAGGCAGATGATGGAAAGAGAGCCAGATGAACTGTTTTTGGGCGAGACCTTACTAGCGTACGGGCCAGGGTTCGGGTGGACATTTCCCGACATCAGTAGGATCAGCAGCAGAAGCTTCAGGGAGCAGAGGTGTAGTTCCCTCAGTGAGAGTTTATGCTTTTTTCTGTGACTGGGGCATGCCATGGTGAGGAATCTGTAGTTCAACATGTGGGTACCAGGGTAAGCCAGTGTCGTCTACCACCCTGTAATCGGCAATATAATTGTAGGTGGCTGCCACCTGTGGATCAGGCTGGGGATCCATGTAGAGGTGCCAAGGTAGTGATAATCAGGGTTCAGTTGGAAGGTTTGGGGGTGGAGGGGAAACAGGTACTGGGAGGGCAGAGGAGCAGGAGGAGGGCGAGGATGGATTGGAGGAGGGTGGTAGTAGAGAGGAGGGAGAGCATGGCATGCAGGGAGAAAAACACTGAAAAAGGAAAAAGATTCAAAGAGGAAGGCCTAAATAGGCAGTGATTATGGGTGGCACTGTTGAAGGGCAGGGAAGGGATGACCTAGAGCTGGAACCAGTGAGGAGCTAGCAGAGGAGGGACTAAAAGAGGTGGGCATGGCTAAGGTCTATTTAATTAAGGTGGGGGGGTGGGCATAAAATTTCATCTGCTTTCAATGTAAGTCAATGGGTGCACGGCCCTGGTGTACAGAGAAAATCAAGTAGAAAGGTCAGTCCAATAGGGAGCCAGGGAGGGGAGCAGTGGTCTAATCACAGCCGACCGTTGAGGGCGATTGTCCAATGGTGGCAACCCGCTGCTTTCCCGGATGGTGTGTTATCCTTACCCAGCTACCTGGAGCTCTAGGTGGGGCTGGTGAGAGGCGCCCAAGTGGCTGGTTCGGTGCCACAGCCATGCCGGTGGTGGGCAGGATTGAAGCCCGGTCTAGGGCAGGTCCAAGTTTGCAGGAGGGAAGAGAGAGAGTAGAGGTGGTTTAGCGTGTGGACAAAAGACAGTGACGCGGGGGCTAAATCCGGGGGCGTGGAGCTAAGACAAAGGAAAGCAGGCAGGGGTCAACAACCAGAGCCAAGTGAAGCGTGGATATTAAGTCTGGTGCTGGGGGGAGGGGGGCTGGGACAGAGAGAGGTAATTTATGGAGGGGGGGACTGGTGGCGAAAGAAAGTAGGGATAGGAGCGAGGGGGTGGGCAGTTCAAGCCCAGTAGTGAGGAAAAAAGGCCGAGGTAAGCGAAAGGGCAAAAAGTTGTAGAGCAGGGAGAGTCTGAGCAGTCAAGATACAATTTTAACACTCAAATACAGGAATAAAAAAAGGCAGAGGTAAATGTAAGGGCAGAAAGTTGTAGAGCAGGGAGAGTTTGAGCAATCAAGAATACAGTTTTGACAGTTAAATACAGTGCAGTCAAAGGTCAATCGGAATTGGTGCTAACAATACCTAACAGAAATCCCACACATGTATCCCATACAGTTAACAGGCTAGAGCAAAGTGCTGGTAGAAAGCACAGGTAAAATGAGCGGGCCAAAAATTTCAGCCACTTTCAATGTAAGTCAATGGGTGCATGGCCCTAGTGTACAGAGAAAATCAAGTAGAAAGCTCAGTCCAATAGGAAGCCAGGGAGGGGAGCAGCGGTCCAATCACAGCCAACCATTGAGGGTGATTGTCCAATGGCGGCAACCCGCTGCTTCCCCGGATGGTCTGTTATCCTTACCTGGCTTTGTGGAGCTCTAGGTGGGGCTGGTGAGAGGTGCCCAGGTGGCTGGTTCCATGCCGTGGCCATGCCGGCAGTGGGCATGAGAGAAGCCCGGTCAGGGGCAGGTCCAAGTCAATAATGGTATCCCCCCTGATATGACTTTAGTGAACAGAAAACAATCTTTGCGACAGCTCTGGGAAAAATCTAAACAGCTGAGACCTGATGCTCAGCATGCTACTCTTCCTCTTGGAAAAAGATTTGATGTCATGGATTTGCACAAGGCATACTTGGATGGCAGCATGGAGTCAGAAATCTCCTCCATTCTGCCATCACAACTCTCAGTATCCAATGATACAGAAAACAATGCCACCACAACAGGAATGTTTCTAATGCAAAGGAAGAAATCTAAAATGGCTACCTAAAGTCACGGTAAAACTGCAGGAAAGACTTGAAGTTTAGGATTTTTTTTTCTTCCCTTATAAATCCTCGTGGATCCATCTCTTAAAGTTTCTGCACTAAATGTGAATAGTGTTATATACTGTAACAGACATAACTATACACCATCTCTTTTTGAAGACCTTTCATATGATATATATTTGGTGCAAGAAACTACGCTGTATGTTATAGCAGATGTTGTTCAGATTCAAAGGGCATAATAAGGTACATACTAAGGTGATTAATGTGCATGGGAGCTTGGAGGCCCATAACTGCACCTATTTAATTATAATATCCAATACATGCCCCACTAAGAAATACTTTATCCAGACAGTTTTTAAAATCTAACTTTGTTTCTCTGGAAATTACTTCAAAGGGAAGTTTATTCCATGTATCAACAATTCTCTGGGTATAGAAATGTTTGCGGGTTGTATGATGAAATTTAGTTCTGGTAATCTGACAGGGATGTCCTCTAGTATTATATGCATCATCTTTGAAATCAAAACCTAATTATGTAAATAGATATGGTTCATGGGCTATATTAAACATAAAAATAGATCACCTCAAAGACGTCTAAGTGATAATGGGTATGGTACTGGAGACCTTCTTACTGGTCTTTTGGAGAGCATAGGAGCAATGGGGTTGGGATATTGTTCTGAGCCTTGTCATTTACCCTACAAAAAATCATTTACATCTAATCAGGTAGCGCTGTGTTAGTTGATGTGCTACACCAGGGGTCCATTTTTGATTTATATCCATTTATGCACTTCAAATGAAGAAGGCTAGGATAGACCTGCTAAAGCAGATTCAACTTTACTTGCACACATCTAAATATCTTTTCTTTGGGAGGTATTTTAACTGTGGCCTGTCTATTACAGAGAGAGGGGCAAAAATTACCATGTCATTTTGTGATGCCAACTTTTTGAACACATTGCTTCAGGAAGCAACTTAAAAGGATGCATATAGTACTAAAAATGCTGAGGGAGGTTTTACATATTATAAAAATACACTTGCCATGAGGCTAGACCTTATAAAGTATCTACATCTGCATAGCTAATGACTCCAGACATTATAGATATGGCCATTGAGACTTCTGATCATCTCCTGGTGGGGAAGAGGGGGCACTTTTTGTGATAATGACACTATTGCAAGAGGTATGGGCATGTGGAGATTGAATCCAATAACATTAAACACTCCAAAGATAGATACTCATCTGAGCGATCTATTGTTGTACCAACAATCTGTCACCTGCCTTTATGATGAGCTAGATCTCTGGTGGGAAGACATAAAAACAGAATTTAAACATGCTTTACAGCTTGAGTTTATCAAACATACTAAATCAGATGCCATCTCATCTTGCATTAAGAACACAATTGATGAAATTGCCTACACTTTGTCACACTGGACCATGGGACTATGATAACCAAATATTGTGTGTGAAAGAAAAAATTGTGGCCTTCCAATATAGTTGAGAACAATCTCTTCGCTTGGAACACCAATGTGGTACACATCACAAGTTGGGTAAGGGTAATATATATGAAAGTTGCAAGGACAGAGTGACCCATAGAAATATTACTAGCATAGCAATTAGCACAGGAGCTGTGGATATAGGGAAGGAAAAAATCTTACACAAGGCGCACCTCTATTTAACGCAGGTACTTGGCACCAAGACCCCCCATCCCTCTGCTTAGATGTTTTTGCATGACCTAAATATCCCCTTAGTACCAAACAAGGATTTGGAGACCCTTATGAACTATATTACTACATCTGAAATAGGATTTTCTATAATAAAACTAGGAAATAATACAGACCCTGGACTTGATGGACTATCTACAGAATTTTATAAGCATTTTTGTTGTCATTAGGAGATATGCTACAGGCTGTCTTTAATTGAATTTTGGCTGAGGGGACACCAAGTGACTCATCTGGGGAGGCATTCCAGATATTTCTGTTTAAAAAAGAAGTATTAGATTTGAGGAATTAGAGGCTTCTCAGCTTAATGAATACAGACTTGAAAATCCTCATGAAGATCCTAATCGCTAGACTCTCTAAAGTAACACAGAAAGTTATGTCTGAGTTTCAGACTTGTTCTATAATGGGAAGGAGTGTACTTGACAATCTGATTTTGATCAGAGAAATAGAACAACTGGGGCAACATGGTACTGATGTGGGATACCTTTTGTCCCTCAATCAGGAAAAGGCTTTTGACAAGGTAACCCATAGTTACCTCTTTGACATTCTTGAGCGATTTGGCATCCTGCCTGTCTTTTGTGACTTCCTTAGCAAGTTATATAACTCAGCAAACATTATTCTAAATATTAACGCCCACCTGGGTACCAGGATTAATATGTACACATGAGTCTGACAAGGATGCCCCCTTAGTCCTCTTTTGTATGCCTTTTGTATAGATCCCATACAATGAAACATTTTATGTCACCCACACTTACATGGGAAAAGTAATCATGATAATCCTGCATGTGCTAAAATTGCAGCCTATGCTGATGATGTGGTCCTCTTTATTAAGGATCAGAAGTCGGGCCTAATTGCACTGGATGTTTGTCAGACTTTTACACCTATATCAGGTGCTACGCTGAAAGTAATGGTATAATTATTGGTCCCAAGATGACACTGATTGACAATATAGGAGGTATTTCTGTGACATCGGGCCCAGTACATATATTGGGGTGACATTTGGTAAAGAGGGCCTAGCCACAGTAAATTGAAAGTAGAAGTTTAGGATTTCTGATTGAAAAGTGCAGCAATGGAAAAACTAGAATCAAACAAAGAAAAAAATTGCTATCCTGAAAACTTTTATATTACCCACCTTTTCTTTTATTAGTATAGTTTACCTACTTCCAAAATTTCTGGATGTAAGACTGCTCAGACTCACCTTTCAGATGGTATGGGGTAGTCACTTTAACATCATAAAGAGGAACTCTTTGTATCATAGCTTTAGACAGGAAGGCTTGAATCTCATACATCCCCTGTTTTTTTTACTTCACTTTGTTTCTTGTAAGCAATTTCTCCAGTTACCTATGAAACGAATCTTGAATATGGCATCTGTGGACATATAGATGGGTTCTTCTATTATTGACAGTGTAGAAAATGTTAGTCTTTTTCTCCTGATGCATTTCTGTAATCTGTTGTGACCTGAGATGTTTTTACTGCACTTTTTTGTATAATAAAATGGCACAATTTTTAACCATCTGTTTGTCTTGAACCTTGTGGTGGGTGCAAATCTTTTTTTGTTACGGAATACTGATATAAAGACATTGAGGAAATCAGGGCAAACCTCTGGTTTTCTTCATGTTTTCTTGGAGAAAATCTGAAATTGAAGGCAGAACTCGGACAGCTCTGTTCAGCTAACAGAGACCAAATTTACTGACATACTATCAAACAATCAATCAATCAATCAAAATATTTATCCAGGTGAAACTTCGTTGAACAAAGGTCATTTGCAAGATGGACTTGGTTAGGTTAAGCTGTTACAACTATATATATATATATATATATATATATATATATATATATAAAATCACATGCCCCACAATGCAAAGCATCATAGGCTGCATTTTGCAAATCTATGTCTTCTGTTATAGCACCTTTGCAAACTGTGTGTGAGGCCTTCGGCACCATGCAATTCTGCTTAAAGTTGGACCAGCATAACATTCTGTGGTGATTTAGCATATGCAGCCTATGATGCTTTGCATTGTGGGGGCATGTGTGATTTTGTATTTTCTTGAAACTTGGCTTCGCAGACAAATGCCCTTCAGGGTAACCCTTGCCTCAGTGTTTGCACAGAGGTTCTTTGTCTTTATATATATGTATATATATATATATATATATATAACCAGACAAGGTAATACATGAGGTTTAAAAATTACAAGAACATACAACAAGCATGGATAGGTGTACAGAGATATTATTACAAGTGTGATATCAATCAATTGAACAAGCACTTTATTTATCCAAGTGGACATAGTTGCTCAATGTGTATTTGCGAGATGGACCTGGGTGGAACATGGTGGACATAACAAAAGAAAGTAGTGCGATTAAATACAGATGTATATTGAAAACAAGTCAACAGGAAACAATAGAACAAACAGGCAACTAGTGTTCAAGGCAATACTGTAAAAGGGATGCATGTGAATATATTCAACCTGAACTCAGTAATGAGGGAGAGGAAAAGAGAAGAGAGTAGAGGTAAGAAAAGAAGCATAATTGGAGGGACATGGTAGAAAGAGAAGAGAAAGAGCAGCAGGTAAACAGAGAATGGGGGTGTGTGGAGGGAAGAGGAAATAGCTAGGGGAGCAGCAGGGCAGAGTAGCAAGGGAGTGAGCACAGAGATAGTCTCAACCAGAGAATACAAGTGATTTCTAACCTGATGATGGGAGACAGAGGCTGAGGAGAAGGTTTGGAGCAAGTAGGGGAGAGTTGGGGAACGAGGGGATAGAATGACTAGATCTTAGGAGGGTAGTGGATGGTACCAGGAGTTTTTGATATTTTAGTACTGAACAGGGCAGAATGAGGTACTAAGAAACACACTGACCCAGTGTGAGGGTGGGAAAAACAATTGCATACTTCTTTGAATGATTGGAAATATAAGATCTTGAAAGCGGAGAAGCAGACAGCAACATACAGTATGTTAGATCATAATAATGCAGACCCTGTATAATGTAAGGGGCTCCCTATGACTGTACATGGTATGATGGAGGACTATCTTCTAGATATCCAAATCCCACCCAAGATGTGGGGTGTGACATGGCTTGGTATTCATGGCAGCCAGAGTGCAAAGGCAAACTCCAAACATAAAAGCATTTCTGAACAGAATTGCCCAAGACAGGCTCTGGCAATATCTTGGAGACAATGGAGCATTTTTATTTAGATGTTCCTCATGTTTAGCAGTTTTGGACTGCATTGGCTCATTTCTGGGAAGATGATTCATGGTTGTATTCCACTGTGGGAAATGGATGTCCTTTTTGGCTCCTTTATAGCTCCCCTGAGGTGCTTGAAAATCTTAAAACTTTAATCTTGGTGCTGGGGATGCAACTGCTTTTCTTTATTCAATGGATTTTAGGCTACACACTTTTGTCTTAAAATTATCTTTTTATTGCCCCTCTTTTCACTCATGCAGCATGCTAAGGAAGGAGAACTTCAAACAGCCTTACCATAGAATCATAGAATCATAGAAGCTTGATGGCAGAAATGGACCATACAGTCCCATCTAGTATGCCCTTTATCCCCCCTACACCTCCCCTTCCCTGCCTGCTCCACCCTCCCTCTGATACATAGCCCCATATGCTTGTCCCATGCCCTCTTAAATTCTTTCACTGATTTAACCCCCACCTCTCCATCTGGAAGTCTGGTTCAGGGCTCCACCAACCTCTCTGTGAAGAAAAGCCCTCCGGCATTGCCCCTGTTCCTTTTTCCTTGCTGTCTGAGGTTTTTACAGACATATGGAAAAATGGTTTAAAGATTAAAATGCTAAGCAGAAATCTGATGTAAACATACACAGTACATATATAAGGTAAAATAATTTCTGAAGATAAATAATATGGCCCAGATATTCAAAGGTGTTTAAATAATATGGCCCAGATATTCAAAGGTGTTGCTCCTGGTGCAACTGAGTTGCATAAGCACAACCCCAGAAATGCACCCTGGGGCAATATTCAAAAGAGGGACTTGGCAGTGCAAGTCCTGATGCTCCAAGTGCAAAGATAATGTATGCGGCACATCTCCAGAGGGCGTGCCCATGTATATGTGGTACATCCCGATATTCAGCCCGGGATGTGCGGCGCATATGCTGACACAACCCTGAGATGTGCAGCATACTGGGGCACAAAGTTGAGCCCAAAAAAGGAGGCTCAAATTGGTGCCATCCACAGGCAGGCTGCGATAGTGCAGGGTGCAACACAGCGGTCACCAGCCATGGGTGGCTTCCTGCCCAGAACACCATCCACAAGCACCCACATAACACCATGGTAGTCTAGTGGCACCCCCTCCCTCCCTGTAGTGGTGATCACCAAATACAAATGAATTAAAATCTCTGGCAGTCCAGTGGTACACCCCCTCCCTCCTCGTAGCCGCGATCACTGAATATACATGTATTAAATATCCCTGGCAGTCCAGTGCCACCCCCCTACCTCCTGATGCTCATATCACCATTGAATGAATATGTAAACCCTCCCTGGCAGTCTAGTGGCACCCCCCTTCCTTCTGATGCTCCGATCATTATGAAATAAATATGTAAACCCTCCCTGGTAATCTAGGGGTAACTCCCACACCGTTCGTATCCCCAATCGCCAGTATGAGTGATGTAAATATCTCCCAGGTGGTTCAGTGGCACCCCACACCCACACAGGACCCCCTGCCCACCCAGCACCCCCCATCATCAGTGGACAGCTGCAATCCCGCACGCTCACTGCCCAGCTGCCCACTGAATGACAGCTTATAGTAGCAGCTGTAAGCTCATTGGTCCACACTGTGGACCAATGGGATTGCAGTACATACTGTAATAGTCATTCACAAATATGGCACACTGGACCACCAGGGAAATATTTACGTTGCTCATACTAGCAATTGGGGATACAGGCAGGGTGGGGGTTACCACTAGACTACCAGGGGAATAGTAAATATTATTTTATGGGTGTCACAGCTACAGGTGGGGAGGAGGTTACCACTAGAGTAACAAGAAGGGTTTACATATTTATTCAACGGTGATCAGAGCATCGGTGGGGGGTGCCACTGGACTGCCAGGGGTTTTAATTCATTTATATTTGGAGATCACCACTATGGGGACTGAGTGGGGGGTACCACTGGACTGCCAAGGATTTTAATTCATTTGTATTTGGATATCACAGCTATGAGGAGGGGGGTTATCACTAGACATCCTCTGGGGGCACTGCATGCTGTGCAGCATGCCAGGCACATGTTGCTGGCCTGCCCTGCACAACGCATGTAAATGGGCCATAATGACATGCATATGGTCCCATTTGCACCTTGCACATATAATGGCCCAATTTGCACACTGCCAGCTGAATATCGGGAATTTGCATACAGCGTAATTCTGTTGCACTGGCACAGTACCCATTCCTGGTATTCAGCCCTGTCTGGGGGAGATGCACCAGCACATCATATTTGCACAATGCACATTGCCTGATATATTCAGAGGAGATATGTCATTGCTAATCTCTTTTGAATATATCCCTGAGTTGCAACAGTGCAACTCAGTTGTGCTGCGCCACCACATGTGTCATTGCCAGGTGCAGCTCTGAATATTGGGGTCTATGGGCTGGATATTCAAACTGCACCATTCTGTGGTGCAAGCCCTTGCGCTGCTCAAAATAGTTGGGCTGGGGTGCGGCCGGGGCGATATTCAATGGAGTTGTGCTATTGAGCAACTCCTTTGAATATCACCCCCCCCCGGGCCACAGCCACTGTGCATGGCACAGTGGAACTTGCGCCACCGAAAGTGGTCAGAGTGCAGCATTCAAGATGCGGTGGCACAAATTCCATTGTGCCATGTGCAAATTTCCAATATTCAAAAGGTGACATGCAAATGGGGCCATAATTCATGCAAGGTGCAGGGGGGCCATTTGTATCTACTTATGGTCCCATTTGCAGGCCATTAGCATGCAGGTGCGCCGATCCCCGACGACTTGCACCTGGCGCCCTGCCAGGCAGCAGCCATTGGGGACCGACGCCCCCTGCAGCCCGATCACGGGCATAACTGTAGTAATCCCCCCAACCCCGACTGGCCTGATCACGCACATAACTGTAGAAATCCCCCCAACCCCTGACTGGCCCGATCGCCAGGCAAAACCGTAGTAACCTCCCTCCCCCACTAGCCCGATCGTGGGCAGAACAGAAGTTCAACCCCGCCAGGAACAATATCTCTGGTGGTCCAGTGGACGTGAAGCCGATTGCAGGCATAGAGTCCACCCCAAGAACAATATCCTGGTGGTCAGTGCACTCGACCCGATCGTGGGCATTAGGTCCACCCCAAGAACAATATCCCTGGTGGTCCAGTGCACTCACGAAGCCCAATCGCGGACATTAAGTCCACCCCCCAAGAACAATATCCTGGTGGTCCCAGTGGACTGCAAGCCCGATCACAGGCATTGAGTCCACCCCAAGGTCCAAGTAGCCTGATCTGTTATTTACCCCACCCACCAGACCCCCACCACCCCTCCCCGTCAGCGGTGGGCGGCAGCACCCACTCACCTGCCGCCCGCCACCCGCTGACTGACTGCTCGATCAGGGCTCCCAGAATTCATTCACATATCTGGACTGCCTTATGCGGTATGGGCTGCCGCCTATTGGCTCTTGCTCTGGAACCAATGGGCGTGCAGCCCTACCACAGTCAGTTGGCGGGGTGGCGGGGTGGCAGGTGGGGGGTGCTACCACCCTGCTGGCGATGAGAGGAGCAGGTGGTGGGGCTCCGTGGGTGGGTGGGGTGGGGGTCACTAGATCACCAGACTACTTGAACCTTGGGGGTGGACTCTAATGCCCGTGATCGGGCTTCGCAGTCCACTGGACCACAAGGATATTGTTCTTGGGGGAGTTGAACTCTGTTGTTCTGCCTGTGATCGGGCTAGTGGGGGAGGGGGTTACTGCAGTTTGCCCGCGATTGGGCCAGTCGGGTGGGAATTTCTACAGTTATGCCTGCGATCGGGCCAGTCGGGGTTACTATTATGCCCTTAGTTGGGCTGCAGGGCACAGGGGGAAGTTAGGGGCCACCCACATGTGGCAGCTGCTGTTTGCCCTGCAGTGCGCAGCTCACCTGTGGGTGGCCCTCGACTTCTCCTTTTTTTTTGCTCAAAGTTGTGCAAGTGCAGGTTGGGGTTGCGCCTGCACAACTCTGCACAGCCCGGCTGAATATCGGGCTGTGCAGTTTATGCATGGTTCCTTCCCCTCCAGTTGAGCATGCCTTCATTTGCATTGCGCTGTTGCTCAGCATGACTTGGGGGGGGCCCAACTGCCTCCTGCTGAATATGGCAGAATGGCACAATTTTGGACTTGCGCAGGCTCAACCCTATTGCGCATGGCGCAACCCTTTTGAATATTCAGCCCTATATGTATAAAATGGGAGCATTACAATGTTATAAGAGGAAAGGAAATCAAAGTTTACATTATACAGTGCAGTTTATACAGAGTAGCTTAGGTAATGGCAGAAGAATACAAAAAGCCAAACTGCAAATGTGGCCCTGTTACAAAACAGGCAATGCAGTTACTGTGTAAAATAAAGGTGTTGCACTATAAGAGAAGTTGTGGCATATGGTGAAATTGATATGTAATAACATGAAAAGTGATGTGAATTATTAATTAGTAACTGGGTCATTTAGCTCCAGGAGATGAAATTAAGCAATTCAAGAATGAATATGAAAAGTTAGTGAATAGTAACTGATATTCACTTGAAATGTATAAGTGATTTAAGGTAATGGATTTAATTAATGAATGAAACAAATGTAAAACGTTAAAAAGTGGTGATTAACGTAAGTGAACTAAAATGTATTTTCTGTATTTAAAAAAAACAGATAAGACCCTTGAAAAAGCTCACTTGCATGAGTGAAACATAGGGCAATAAAAAGATAATTTTAAGATAAAAGTGTGGAGCCTGAAATCCATTGAAGAAAAGCAGTAGCATCCCCAGCACCAAAATTAAAGATTTAATAAGATGATTCATGGACCAAGGCTTCATATGTAAATGTTATAAAGGGTACCCTGGCCTCTGCTAGCACCTACAACCCCAGTACTGTACAACTGTTCCTTATGACCATAACATTTTGTTTATGGCAATCTCATTGTGCACTGTTGTTCCAACAGAAAGATCTCCAACCTGACCTGTTCATTCTCTTAATTACAAAGGAATTAACTGCCATTATCTAGCTGAAAGCAAGAGATTGTCATCATGAAGACTCCATAGCACATGGATAGTCCTGACATTCATTTTCACTTTATGAGAAATGCTTTGTATACTGAAATCATGTGACATTATTTTGTTGTTTGTTTTGGAATGTGGTTTGCTGGTATCCTTTCTTTTCCTTTTTCTTTATATCTTTGTTTTCTTTTTCAATTTTTGCAATCTGTATCACTTTTAGTTTATTGTTTATGCTTTTCTTTATATCATGAAGTTAATGATATTTTCCAATTGACTCTGCTGTAAAGGATCTTTTGATTTTCTATGTTAATGTGTGTCAAAAATTCCCCTACTCTTTTTGCAGGGGGTAAAATCTGCTTTCAATAGGGGGAGATGAAGGGTCCAGGTGAGGAGCCCAATGGCAGTGGAGGTACTGGAGTATCAAGGTTTGGGGATGTGTATGCTGCCCCTTCCCCAGCTACAATCCTTGTGTCTGATATTGATCTTGAGGAGGTCTCAGATGTAACATTACTTGCTGTGGAGCAAAACCTCCAGGAAGAACGCATGGAAAAAAGTCAATTGCTTGAAATGATGTCTGAAGTGGAACTGCAGTGTTTTTAAGGAGAAGACTAATCTGGATGATGAAAAGAAGAGGGAAAGACTACTGTGTAGTCCAAAGAGTTTGTCAGGCAAGAAGTTTCAGGTTCTATGTCAGTAATCAATTGATCGAACAATTGTTGCATTTCTCTCCTACAGACATATTTGCCTTTACTCATGCACCTGGGGACATGTCTTTTCATATAAGTTTTCAGTCTGCTTTGTTATTGGATAATTTTTGGAATCTTTATCATACATTTATAGACACCCCACTGTGAACTCCTTTATCAGTCATACCTGTAACAAAACATTCCTTTAAAACATGACTATTTTATTTCATAACGAAGGAGTTAACATGATGGACATCATTTACTGGTTGGGGAAAAGATGTGTGATTCAGGGTACCCCGACCTGATTATGGATAGTGAACAGTTTTGAATGGGAGGTTGGGGATTCCATGTGAAGCTTCATTACACAGATTCCAGATTGCAGCATTTACCTAGTTGCATCTTTCTGGGGAGGGACAGAGGCATCTTGTTTTACCCTATCCAACCAAAACTGTGTTACAAGTATAGGTCTCTCCAACATAGTAGTAATGACTGTGACCAACTAAAATATACTTTAGGTGGAATGCTCAGTCACTCTGGTTTCTATTGCACCTTTGCACCCAACTGTAATCTGCGTGACAAGGATGGACACACTTTTCGATCATGCCCCTGGGCTGCACACAATACAGCCAATTCTAATTTTATGGAACAAGACTTCTATATTCATAAAGTGATGAAGCAGACAGCACCTTCCCGGCCTCCTGAGTCCATGCTGCCCCCTTGTACTACTTCTTTTCTGATCCCACATATTTCTGTGGGGCCTGCTTGCTATCCACATGAATTCTGGTGACTGTACCACATACTGCCTCTTCAGCATGCCCCATAGAATAACCACCTGAGTCCGCTACCTCCCAGCCTTCTGTTTCCTCCTCAGACATTGTGCCTACCCTCACAGAGATCTCTCCTTCTATGCCACCCCCACCAGTTCCCACTGCTGAATCATTCCAGCCTGTGGAGAAGGGAAGAGGAAAAGGAAAGTGATTCTGCTTGATCCTATTCCTTTGGTGAATAAGTATGAAAAGTTACAATGGGGTGATACTGAGGTTGGTGAGGACTCTGTTGCCTCCTCAGTACACTCGTTGCAAAGAGATCCATCATCTGATGTTGAGGATGCTTCCGTGTTCCCTCCCCAGCCTCTGAGGAAGAAATAGGAAAAAAGATTAGGGATGAGGGCTTCGAGTAAGATGTGATTTTTCCCTTAATTCCTTATGGCTGATAATCTACTCTTCTCTCTCTCTTCACGGAATGTCAACAGTATAAGATTTGTTAGCATAAGATTTGTTATAAAGTGGACTGCCTCTTTTGCTATTCTTGCATGTTTACATTATGATGTCTTCTTTTTATAGGATACTCAGCTTAGATCTGTTTCTGATCTACAGTCTGCTGAGTTGGGTTGGCGACTTGGGAAGTCATTAGGGTCCATGGGGTAGATGTATGTTTTGGGGTGGGTATCTGCTTTAAAAGCCCCAATATTCTGGTTCAGTGGATGGTTGACATGCACACCAGTTGTGCCTTATTAGTGGATATCTCCTTTAATGGTCAGGGGTTTAGACTGATTAATGTGTACGCACAACAGTCTAAGGTCTATACAGTTGAACTCTTGAAGCAAATACAACATCTTTTTGTTCGCCACAACCCCAGTTTTATTCAGGGGGGTCTTAATTGCAGCTTATTGCCTTCTGATAAAGGTGTTAAAATGCAAAATACATTTTGTGATACTGCTTTTCTTAAAAGTTTGCTCTCCAAGGCTGGTCTTTTAACCCTTGCTGTGCTGCAGAGTAATATATCAATCCAAAATTCCTATACATTCTAATTCTGTTGGCAGCCTAAGGGTTAACACTCATGGTGTACATGCCACAGTTCTGAAACATGTTTACTTTCATGGACCTTTGTCCACTAAAATTGATTTTTGATTTCTGTCTACGCTCCTCCCTAGTAGTATGATTGAGGTTCTACCAGAGGAAACTTGGATCATAGGCTCATTGGCATTCAGCTGTCTAGTATCCTGGACAAGCAATTGGGTAAGGAAATCTGGCATCTGAATGCAGGTTTGCTTTGGAATCAGCAAGTCATGGCAGAGTTTATGTGACTTATTGTGGCAAAGAAAGTATGTGATATGCCTTTATGACTCCCCCATTCAATGGTGGAAGGACTGTAAGCTGGGTTTTTTAGCACATTTTCTTACAGAAATCTAAGCAGCTTGGTACCTCCAAGTTTCATAGATATTTTGAGTTGAGAATTGCTTTGTATAACCTTATCTCTTTGCAGAACAAAGGTTTAAGGGATTATTCTTAACACATTTTGGCTATTAAGAGGGAGATGGTACAGTTTCAATATAATAGAATAAAATCTTTAGAGATGGAACAACAATTTGGCACCCAAGGGAGGAGCTTTCAGGTGAAGCTGTGAACATCGTGAAGCACACAAAATTGTCCATCACCTTAGGGATGCAGAAGGTGTCTTAGTATCTGATAAAGTGGATATGTTGGGGGTTCTGGAAAACCATATTGGACATATGTTTGGGGTTTCTTTTCCCTGCAGTCCTGATATGGATATCTTTTTATAAGCTTGTGATGTCCCTCAGATTTCAGATCAGCTGGTTTATGACATGACTGCTCCGATTTCCTTTTCTGAATTGGAGGATGTGATACAGAGTTTGAACTCAGATATTGCCCCTGGACCAGACAGTTTGCCATGAGAACTCTATAAGTGGCTTTGGCAGTATATGGCTGTCAAGTTGGTAGAATTATACAATTCCCTCCTTAGTCTCAGTGCCTTGCCTTGGGACATGTATGAGGGATTGCTTATTTTTTATATTTCAATAGGCCTACACAGCTTAGTGTAGAGTTATGCTTATGCAGATGTTAATAATGCTGCCATTCACACTCTCCGTTCCATGGGAAGTTACCATCCTGTTGGGGTACAGAAGGCAAGGAACCCTTCAGGAGGATCCAGCCCTAGAGGTGACATGGAAAGGATTCCCGTGGCTAAAAGTACCTTAGGAAGGAGCCCTGAGGAGAGAGGTGTGACACTGGAGGAGAAGGGGAGGATATTAGGGCAAAGAAAAAGTGTTTCTGAATAATGCTGCAAGGAACTGACTTATGGAACTCAGGTAGGGGGAGTGGCAAGTTGCTGCACACCATTGAACTGCAGGCATAGCCTTTCAATTCAATGGGTCTATGCAGCTTAGTGTAGTGTTATGCTTGTGCAACTGTTGATAAATTTAGTCATTCACATTCTCTGTTCCATGGGGAACTATCACCCTGTAGGGGTAACAAAGGCAAGGAACCATCAAGAAGGATTCCATCCCTTGGCTAAAGGTACTTAGGAAGGAG
The DNA here is from genome assembly GCA_016271365.2 of Neoceratodus forsteri. Classification (NCBI taxonomy): domain Eukaryota; kingdom Metazoa; phylum Chordata; order Ceratodontiformes; family Ceratodontidae; genus Neoceratodus; species Neoceratodus forsteri. Next base: position 320,838,491 of record CM028134.1, read on the forward strand.
CACCCCAAAAAAAGAGTAATGAGAAGCAAACGGTGATTATGATGGCTGAGAGCATAGATTGACAAGAACCAGTGGCATCTGGAAACAGATAGAGACCGAAGAGCAAGCTGGTAGATATCAACTGAGCAGAGGGGCATGACTTCATAAAGAGAGAGGGAATAGCAAAGAACAAGAGCTACCCTCTACTGTAACTACAGCCAACAGCGGAACCTATCTGACTAAACTGAAGGAATATACCAAATCTGAACTACCTAGCATATATGACTTTTGGTACAGAGGTGAGGAAAAACATCCTATGAGGAGGAAACCTCTGGGGATCCAAGGCCTAGGACACCTTTCCTCCAGGCTTGGGATACTTTTAGTTACGGCTTGGTTATTGGAATTTAGAGACCCAATTCAGGGGGGGAATACTCCAATTTGGACAAGGGGTCTCACTTTATCGCTCTAGCAGGAAATGCCATAAGGAGCTGTTTTTGCTCTCTGCAGCAAAAGGAGATGGTTCCACCATGCCACATTGACATGAAATTTGTCAATCAGCATTACAGTGATGGCACAATGTCAACAGCTGGCATTTTACCATCAGGAGCAGAAGGTGTTTTTTGTGGGGGGCTTTGCCTCCTGTGCCCCCACATTTTAGATTATCAACTCCAAGTTGGAGTTGTTTCAGGGAGGTTGTGACATCAAGGCAGACAGCAATGTTGGCAATATAACAGACCGTTATAGTGAACTGCAGATTTTGTCACTGAAAAGGACTTCATGGTATTGCTGTCACTGTGTGAACAGTATACCAAGGGAGACTCCTGCTTGGGTGTACCTCACCCCAAGGCTGGAGGAGGAGAGTAACAACTGCTGAAAGGCACTCATCCAGCCTCATCAAGGGAGGCCTAAGGAGATGGTATATGTCTAGTGGGCCTACCTGAGGGCCTTCTATGAGTTGAGGAAAGCAGAGAATGGGAAGGGAAGGACATGGAGACCATGTGAACCTTAGGTGGTTGAAGGGAGAAAAGCTTTCAAAGATGCTGCCTGCATGGCCTGCACTGCTAAAGGAGCATCCTTGGGTTAAGGGCCCCACCCTTCAGCAGCTGAAGTCTTAAATTCTACATGAAGAGTGCAGCTGATGATCTGCATGGCTTAAGAATCCCATGGTGTAATTGTGACCTCTGTGCGTGGGGGCACACCCTCCAGATGGGACTTCATGGAGCAGAGTGAGACTGTCAGCTACAGGGCAAGCCCTGAGCCATCTAATGGTTGTGGCTGGCATGCATCTGACTCTAGGAAAGAGGAGCCATGATGAAGCCTGATGGCCATAAGTGTGTGGAGTGAAAATATAGGTAAGGTTGAACAGGTACTTTAACTGAATGCAGGAGTAGTAGGAGGCCAGGCAAAGCCAGACTGCTATAGGGTATTTCTGACCCCAAAGCCAATTCTCAACCTGAAACCAGAATGCCCCACTGCAACATCACTGTCCCTCACCATGGGAATAACCAATGGCACAAGCAGATCACCAGGACACCATGCCAGGAAGAAGCAACAGGAGGCAGAGGGACTGATTCATGGTAGCAGTTATAATTACAGCAGCCTTGACAAAACAGTGCAGCATAGGAGGATTTATAGCAGCATATGCATCAGCAGTATAATGGGGAGACAGCTTATGGAAGCATGTGCTAGCAGTATCAGGAGTGACTGAAGCAGCAGACAGAATGCAGGGTAGAATGCAGAGTGAAAATTTAAATGATAACTGGGACAGGGAATGAGACTGAATGATACAGCCAGAAAACATGGTAACCAGTTTGAAGGGAGGTTAGTGTGAGTTTCTGATACATCACAAATATGGTAGGATAAGGAACTAGTATAACAATGAACTGCTAAGGATGCAAAGTAAATGTAGAGAGCAACAATAAAACTGTTAGAAAAGCCAGCACATGGGAATTCAAAAGTTGGTAGTTGTAACTGTTGAATGAAGCCAGGCATTGAGTGGAGCAGGTGTAAACAATTAAGGATGAATGTGCAGGGAAACAGCTAGAGCAAGTGAGAGCTGAATAGCACACAGAGATCAGTTGCAGGTAAACTGAAGACTGCTAAAAGTATGACAAAAGTAAATAGGAAAATGAAAATTCTGGGTAATTGAGCATATGAATCCTCCAAACAGAGGAGGCGATTGGAACAAGGCAGCCAAAATCCAGAGAAATGTATTGGATATACACACTAAATACAGCTAGTGACAGATACGGCCTGAATGAGGAAGAAAATTGGGGTGCTACCTGGTAACTCTTTAATTTTAAGCAGGCTAACATGACTTTACTAAATACATGTCTGTAACCAACTTATAACATTTATTCAGAATACCCCCCCACACTCCCCAGCCTCCTTTTAACCCCCTTAACTCTACCTAGCCATGAACCTCACTCTATAGATGAGTCTAGCACTTATATAACTACCTAGCTGGCCATCTGAAAGATGCTTTCCATTATTGACCTCCCATGACCTACGATAACCTCCCACTATGTCCATTTATCAAGACCTTTAAAATACATTTCTAAAGTAATACCAACAAGAATACAATAAAAGGCAATTGACACAGGGTACAAAAGATAACGACATATATTGCAATAACTAGTACTGAACGTTAATTCCTGACCTTACACTGCCATAATTGAATCCATATACACATCTTTAAATATTTATGAAATACTTTTCGAATAAGGAATTATTGGTTATGACTCATGAGAGGCAATCAATAACAATTATATAACATACTTGTCAAAAACTAATGTATTTAGAATATTAGTATGACATCTCACAAAGTGCTCTATCTTTTAAATTATGGCATCAATTTAAACATAGACTGCACAAGCTGAGGATAGCAATAGAAACTTGAATAATTTTCTGAACATTTCTTAAGGCTTATCTGAAAAATCAGCAATAGGTCAGGACCACAAGTTCAGTCACACTTAACATTTCGGTGCCTTGGGGCAGAAAGCACCCTCTGTGCCTTTAAAAGCAGTGAGGTGTGTTTAGTTGCTTTGGCAACCTTGCCTGACACCAATTGGTCCTGACCATCATTGTAAGCAAGTTCTATTCCACCCCTTGGCCTGAGCATCAATATAAACTGCAATGTAACAAAACACAGTGCAGCACAGGATGCCCAAACACACAGCAGGAACTAGGAGGTAAGACTTTAAAACACATTGAACTACTGAATGAGCACTGTATAGAGAGGTTTGGTTTGATACTGACTGGCACATTTTTCTAAAATACAGGAAGAAAACCTGCATGTACTGCATAAACAGAGCCACACCTGAAACTGGGTGAAGCAGTAGTAAAACTAAGAGTGAGTACATTGTTGTATGTAATGCAGTCTAGCAATTAAATCTGCTGTAATTAAGTAAATGCTTTCAGGCTAGAAAAACTTACTAATATATGCCATTATTGTTTACACATTGGCTTACATACAGGTTAGGAAGCCAGAGGAGAGTTATGCAGTTCCTACAAACTTGTGAGTTCTCATGAAGTTAGTAACTTGCTTCAGAACAAATGTGGCTGCAGGCTTTTCATAAAAAGCATTGCTTAAAACTGACATCATCGTGTTGCGCTTTCTTTATTACAGATGGGGGCAACTGCAACTGTTAATTTAAAGTTCTGAGAATTCAAGAAAGGTTAGAGCATATAATTGTTGAATACATTCTGCCATAGTAGCACTACTGAATGTTTACTTTATGCAATAAAAACACTTCTTAAATTGAATTCCAGACAAGAAAAGTTTATTTAAACAGAGCCTAATACCACTAACAGTGGTGAAATAGGAGAAAAAACTCAAAGGTCAGTTAGGACTGTTTATTTCACCAATTTATTCTCAAAATAAGAACTAAATGCTGAATACAGAACGTTCTATTTAAATACATAGGATAAAGTCTGACTGCCTACAAGGAAAGACTGTAAAAGACTGTACCACTATATCTATTTAATTTTGGGTATGTGTGTTTTACAAACATGTAAACAAAGTGGCAAATAAGATTTTAAATAAAATAGAAGCTATACTGAGCTTCCTTAGTGTTGGGTGTTTAACATTGTATCCAAGAGGTATATGGGGGGGGTCATAAGACATTAAACTTCAGCCGATGTAACTGCTGCATAACTTTAATTTTATGTATATAATGCTTTTATATAAAATAATTCTGATCAAGTTAGACCAGAAGAATGCAAAACATGAATCAGTTGCTCTAGGCATCTGCCACCTAGTGGCATGAATTAAAATTACATGAAAGAATTGTTGAAAAATGTCAAATAGAAATGATGCTAGAATGTATAATCATATAATAACATACTTTACATATGTTTACAAATAGATCCTTCCCCTGAAGAAGACTATTAAGGTGAAACATTGGGTTACAAGGATCTTACTGAAAGAAAAAATAAGAAAAATAAAAGAAACAACTTTTGGAACTTTTACTAGGCGTAGCTGGCTATTTCTTTTCATTTACCTATTATGTCTGTCCGCCCACCAGCCCCCAACTGACAGATGATTTACTGGGAGGGAACCCACATTTTCTGGATTGCGAAAAGTAAATAGGAGCCTGAGTAGCACAATGGCCTGAATAGCATGAAGCAAGCAGAGGCAAGCAGTAGAATACTAGTAAAACCAGAAGCACCCCCCCGAAAAAAAATTAAAACTGAAGAAACACAAGCAAAGGAGAACAAGAAAACAGACACAGACAACAGAGAGAAGCACAAATGGCAACTGGAGGCAAAAAGCAAAGTACTGGCCAAGAAAGGCAGGAAAAAGCACAAACCAGCAAAAAGGCCAACATAAACCAAGCAGAAAATCCAAAGCAGTAGAGGAGGGAGATGAACGCAGAAAGGGAAGAGATTCCAACTGAGGAAGGCAGTGTCCAACAGAGCCTGTGGCTGCAAAGAAAAAGTGCTTCTGAATGAGGCTAGAAGAAACTGGCTTATTTAGCTCAGGCTAGTGGGAGTAGCTAGTTGCTGCACTCCTTTGAACTGCATGCATAGCCTTTCAAAAAAGGGAGATACATCTTTACTTACCAATTACAGACCCATTACTTTGTTAAATACAGATTTTATACTTTTTACAAAATTTTTAAGTAAACATTTGGCCAAGGTAATGGTTCAGCTGAATCATCCTGCACAATCTTGTGCTTTACCTGGGAAGAATATTTCAGACGTTTTAATTATGTTGAGAGAACTGGTGGACAGTGGGAATGAGGGACAATCTTCAAGTTTGTGGCTTAGACTGGATTAAGTAAAGCATTTGATGAGGTGTCTTATGATTTCATGACAACCTATGGACATTTTTGAGGTGCTATGGACTTCCTTCCCAATTTGTATCCTTGATCACAATGTGCTGTCAGTCTGCAATGGTGGTACCCTGTATGAATGGTTGGCTTGGTAATAAATGTCCTATAAGTGGATGGGTTTGGCAAAGCTGTATGCTCATCCCTCTTTTGTATATTACTTTATTAGATCCCTTAATAAGGAGACACATTACTGTTAGAAGATATTCAAAACATGACAGCTAAAGGGGAGGTTCTGATAATGACAGACTTCAACATGCCAGATACAGATTGGTCAATACCAGCAGGAACATCTGCCAGAACTAGACACACACAGTGAATTCCCTGCAGGGGAAGGGCCTCAAGCGACTGGTACAACAACCCACATGAGACAAGGCTATCCTAGAACTAGTACTGACTAACAGGGAAAGGATCACAGATCTCCAGGTAGAAGGTCACCTGGGGGCCAGTGACCATCACATGGTATGGTTCAATTTGGCCACTAGAACTAAATCATCCCATTCCAAGGCAAATAGATGGGATTTCAGAGGCGCTGACTTTGATAAGATGGCCAACAGAGTTAAGCTAGCCCTGGCAAAAAGAAATACAGGTGAGTGGTACAGGCAAAGTGGGCAAGCATTAAGGATGCAATACTTGAAGCAACATCCCATTGTGCAAGAGAGAAAAGGAAGTGCAAAAGAAGAAGAAACCCAGTTTGGTTCTCAAAAACAGTAGCAGAAAAGGTCAGAGCCAAAAGACTGGCATTCAGGAAATATAAGAGAATGCAGCGGGATGAAGATAGGGAGGCATACCAAACTTCCCTAGGAAAGCAGGGAAGGCAGTAGGGCAGGCAAAGGCCCAAACCAAGGAAACACTAGCACAAACAATAAAAGAAGATGAAAAGACTTTCTATAGATACATTAGTGAAAGGAGAAAGTCCAGAGTGGGTATTGCTAAGATCAAAGGGGATAAGGAGGTGCGTGAAGAGGAGAACCATGTAAAAGCATATATCCTAAATAGATACTTCTGCTCAGTATTTACTGAAGAGAAGGTATGGCAGGGCCCATAGCTCAGCACCATGGACACGGGGGGGGGGAAGGAGGTGTGCACTAGTCCCTTCACAAGAGAAAGGTTCCTACAAGAGCTCAAGAAGCTCAGGGTGGACAAGGCAATGGGACCTGATTGCATACATCCCAGGGTACTAAAGGAGCTAAGGGTGGAACTAGCAGAACCATTATTAGAACTGTTTAGTGAGTCTCTGAGCACAAGAGAGGACCCAGGAAATTGGAGAAGGGCTTATGTGATCCCGCTCCACAAGAGTGGTAGCAGGGAGGAGGCAGTGAACTACAGACCAGTCAGTCTTACCTCAGTAGTGGGCAAGATTATGGAAGCACTCCTTAAGGAAAGGATAGTGCAACACCTGGAATCCATAGGAGCACAGGATCCAAGGCAGCATGGGTTTACAACAGGAAGGTCCTGCCAAACTAATCTCATAGATTTCTTTGACTGGGTAACCAAAGTGGTGGACCAAGAGGGAGCAGTTGATGTCACCTACCTTGACTCCAGTAAAGCTTTCGATACTGTTCCACATAGAAGATTGATTAATAAGCTGGGTAGGCTCGGGATGCGTCAGAAGTTGGTCAACTGAGTGGCAAACTGGTTGACGGGCAGAAAACAGAGAGTGGTGGTAAATGGTATACAGTCAAAAGAGATGCAAGTCACAAGTGGGGTACCTCAGGGATCAGTTCTAGGGCCAGTCCTGTTCAATATCTTCATCAGTGACATTGCAGATGAACTGGAGGGTAAGGTTTGTCTGTGTGCAGATGACACCAAGATCTGCAACAGAGTAGATAATCCAGGTGGGGTGGGCAGAATGAGAAGAGATCTGGATAAACTGGAAAAATGGTTGGAAGAATGGCAGCTGGGGTTTAAGTCAACAAAGTGCAAGATCAATCACATAGGAAAGAGAAATCCTGAAGCCACCTATAGGCTGGGAGGGGAGTTGCTGGCAGTCATAAGGGAAGAAAGAGACTTGGGCATCATCATCATCATCACAGATGACCTGAAATCATCCAAGCAAACCAATAAAGCAGTAGGTAAGGCTAGGGGGATGTTGGGGTGTATTGGTAGGGGTATCACAAGTCGTAAGAGGGTGGTAGTAATCCCTCTTTACAAGACACTGGTTAGACCCCATCTGGAGAACTGCATGCAGTACTGAAGGCCACACCTTCACAAGGACATTAACCAAACTGAGGCAGTTCAGAGAACAGCAACCAAAATGGTGCAGGGACTGCATCAGAAAACATATGAGGACAGAGTAACGGAGCTCAATATGTATACCCTAGAGCAAAGGAGGGAGAGAGGTGTTATGATCGAAACATTCAAACACCTTAAGGGCATTAACAAGGTGAAAGAGTCTAACATGTTTCAATATAAGAAAAATAGCAGGACAAGAGGACACAGCATGAAATTAGAGAGAGGCCAATTAAGGGGTAATGTGAGGAAGTTCTTTTTCACAGAAAGGGTGGTGGATGCTTGGAACAGCCTACTTCAGGAAGTGGTGGATATGAATGCAGTGCAGGGCTTCAAACAGGTATGGGATAGGCATAAGGGACCAATACAGATGAGTATGAATAGATAGGCCATTGACAGAGCAAAAGGCCGATGGCACATTCATAAGGTAGAAAAAGAAATGGGCGGACTGGATGGGCCTTGCAGTCCCTGTCTGCCATCAACTTCTATGTTTTTTGTTTCTATGTTACTTAACTTGTCTCCATCCATGGTTGGTATTGCTCTGACTGTTAAGGCCCCTGAATTGAAAACTTTAGCTTATGCAGATGACTTGTGTTTGACTTTGGCAGATAATCCTGCTGGAGAGGCTGCTAAAATGGTGTTGGATACATTTTCATCTGCAACTAGATCTGTTATAAACTATCTAAAGACTTCCTGTATGCCTATAGGATAAAATTGTTCTCATTCCACTGCCATTGCTGGGCTACTGGTATCTGATGGTCCCTGTAAAATTCTGGGTGTTTTTTTGGGGGGCACTGGAGACATGGCACAAGTTAATTGAGCAGATCATCATAACATTGGTGTGAAGAAAGTGGTCCATTGGAAACAATGGAAAATGAGTAAGAAAAGAAGGATTTTTATCATTAAGACTTATTTACTCCCAGTTTTGTTGAATTTGAGTTATGTTAATCCTCCTCCAAAACATTTGGAAATCACCTTACATAGTTGTTTTTTTTTTCAAAGTCTTTCAGGGAACAGATTTAATGTGACCAATCGGGGAGTTACTTATTTGAATATTAAATATGGTGGTCTCAATATGGTAAGTCCCATTGTTTTTTTCTTACAGTATTTTTTTTTGTATGCAAATTTGAAGCCCATACTGTTGAATTTTTCTCAGGGATGGATCCCACGGGCATTGGTACAAGTTTCCACTATCCTAGAGGAATGGCATAGTGGTACTTTTATACACAAAAATAGGAGAATATTGAAATTGCCATATTATTTTGATACTTGTTTTGATAAAATTAAGCTGTGGAGCATCAAGCATTCTGATTTTCTCTCCTCTCCAAGGAAATTGTTGTATGTCTGTTTTGCAATCTGGCTTCTTGGAGATATTAAACTTTAGGAGGGATTCTGCTGTAGAAATGTCTTGCTTAGAACCCAGTTATTGACAGAGCATACATACCTGCAAAAATGTGTGGCATACAATGGTTGTGTGCAGATGGGACATTAAACGTAAAGGGTAACTTGAAACGTAAAGAAGTCAGACAGATATTACCTGAGACTCACTTGTAGCACCATGGTGGAATCTGTGGAACATTTATTTTTTGATTGCCCATATATTCAACAATTTTGGAGCCTGCTGACTAGATGAAGTGATCCATTTTTTGTAGCCACAATCACAGCCAAAGACATAGTCAGATATTTCCCTGCGATTTCTGTGATATTTCTAGAGAAATCTCCTACTTTCTGCATTTCCACAGTAGGGGCAGCAGAGATAAACTCTTTACACATTTTGTGAAATATCTGGAAATATCTGAGCATGTCTGTGGCTACTACTGTATTCCCTCTGCAGCATTTTTGGAGGTATTTTCCCCCAGTCACTGGCATATGTATCATAATGGGACTGTGAGAGAGCTTTTTGCCTGTTTAAAATATGGGTTTGGTGGATATGTTGTAGGTTTGTTCTTCAACAGCAATTAATACAGCAGGAAGAATTATTGCATCTTGTTCTCCAGGAAAACTGTACAATTCAGTATTTTGAGTTATTGTACATCACTGTGGCAATACTGCATTTCATGCTTGGTGGGACTCTTTCTACTGGTTGACCTGATTTTGTGCATCGCCTCTATGTAATTGCACGGTCCTTGTATTTTCTTGTTCCTTCTAATTTTTTTTAATTATATTCAGTTTTTGCTGTTTCTGTATTTTTATTATTTGATTAACTGCTTGTCAAATAAAAATGCCCCCTATTCTTCAGAGAGGGATGCTATGGCTAACTTGTTGCTTGCAAGATGGCCACCCCAGGAGGTGGAGGAAGAAGTGATACTAATGCTGCTTGTTCCACGGGGAAAAACTACAGTTTCACCTGATCTTGTCAGTGATGCTGGACTGATGGAGGTAGATGACTTGGTGTCTGTTGCTTCCTCTTTTACTCCAGTTGCTGAGCCTCCCTGTACATACTGCTCTAAATAAAACACTGGAGGAAGCCTGTTTACCTCAGGCAGAGCAGGCAGACAGTAGAAACCTTGAAAGCATCTCTACTATAGAACTTCATTTATGAACACCAGTTGGGGGAAAAAATAACTCAGCTGTCAGCCCTGATGGAAGATGAAGAGGAAACTGTCTCTACACCAAACTATAATTCAAGTACAACACAAGCCTGAAATTCTAAATCTCTTTACCCCTGAGAATGCATTTCCATTGGTTTCCCAATGCTCAGAATTTTCTCTTACCTCACAAGTTGAGAATGTTGCTATTGCAAATCCTGTTGTTTGCACCGAAACCACCGCACTGACTTTGCAAGACACAGTACCTTAGCCAGTCTTCAGGCCAGAGAGACAGACTTAAGAAAACAGTGTGTTACAACTCCCGATTACACCAGTATGCCCTGATTTGGATGTAACCCACACAGTGGTTGGAACAATGATCCCTAACTTTCAAGACACAAAACAGGTATCTGATGCTGTCAGCAGGCCATCACCTTAACATGTTTTCAAAGCCAGCCACTGGAGTTGTTTGTAGTGGCATGAGAGATCAAAATAACAGCCACGCCAAATTGCTTAAGACCACCTTGCATGGTGAAAGTGCTCTCACATTAGGACACAAGAAGGCAAATATTCCTGACTGTGGTGCTGTCTTGCATAGGATCCAGTTACAGATGGGACAAGAGACCATTTCTGTATCACAGCATACCCCTTGCTTCCCTGCTATAGTACATACTGCAAATTGGGATTTAGATATGACTTTACAAGTAGCTGGCTAGACCATAGGGCCCAAAGGTGTAAGCTGGATCCCCAACCCTGCTTTGAAACCTAAATTCATTATTGACACATTTGCAATCAGGATCCTCATACAACATCCTCTGATGCTATTACTACTACACATAATCCTTCAGTTTCTACACAGCATGACCAGACTGATTGTACCTCAGATCCTGCATATAAGTGCCTTCCACATTCAGAATCAGTGACACAGAATGACATTCACAACAAAAACACTGCGCTAACAGTTGTCACCTGAAGTTATTCACTCTGATGAGGAGCAGACTGGTACACTGGTGAAACATAGAAACATAGAATTTGATGGCAGGTAAGGACCGCTTGGCCCACTCAGTCTGTCCATTTCTCTACCTAGTGGATAAGCTACAGATCCTAGTTAACCAACAACCTACTTCCTCCTACTCCGCACTAGAATTGCCTTATGTCTGTCCCATGTATTCTTGAATTACACCACTGTTTTTGACTCCACAACCTCCTCAGAAAGGCCACTCCATGCATCCACAATTCTCTCTGTGAAAAAAATAATTCCTCACATTACTTTTGAGCCATCCCCCCTCTGTCTTCAATTTGTGTCTCCTTGTTCTTGTACATCTTTTTCTGAAGGATGCTACCCTCTTGGAATTTGTTGATTCCCTTGAGGTACTTGAAAGTTTCTCTCATGTCCCTCCTCTTCCTCCTTACCTCGAGGGTATACATATTAAGCTCCTTTAGTGTCTCTTCATATGGCTTCTGGTGCACACCCTGCACCATTTTAGTTGCCCTCCTCTGGACTGTCTCCATCCTAACTATGTCCTTGTGGAGATGGGGTCTCCAAAACTGCACACAGTACTCCAGATGGGGTCTCACCAACTGTCTGTACAGAGGGATAACAACTTCCTGTTTTCTACTAGTGATGCCTCTCCCTATGCTTCCCAGTATCCCCCCAGCCCTCCTTACTGCCATCTCACATTGCTTGGCTACCTTTAGGTCATCTGATATGAGTACCCCCAGGTCCCTTTCCATTTTTGCTGTTGTTAGTATCTCACCCCCCATTGTGTACTCTTTTTTTATTTCCCAGGTGCATTACTTTACACTTCTTTGCATTGAATCTAAGCTGTCATAATTTTGACAATTCCTCCAACCTTACCAAGTCCCTTCTCATCCTTTCCACCCCACCTTGTGTATCAACCCTGTTGCAGATCTTTGTGTCATCTGTAAAGAGACATACTTTTCCTTCCAGTCCCTCTACAATGTCACTTATAAAGACATTAAAGAGGACTGGTCCCAGTAATGAACCCTGCGGTACTCTGCTGGTAACTTCCCTTTCTTCAGAGTGGCCTCCATTTACTATTATCCTCTGCACCCTGTTGTCAAGCCAATTTTTCAGCCAGGCTAGTAGACATGAGATCATTGATGTTAGGACTGAATCACAACCCTGTCAGATAATTATTGAGCATAATACTATTCCAGAAACTTTTAATGACAATCTTACATCCTCCTGGGCAAAATGACATGACAGCAGTTTCTATCCTAGCAGTAGCCAGTACCTCTGAACCCCTCCCCCCAGCTCCCAAGATGGGATTGGTATTTCCAGTAATGAAACCTAGATAAATAGGTGAGGGTTTGAGACTGTTAGATCTTTTCACTTCACAACCTGTCCTGCTCAGAGCAGAAATGTAGTAAGGTATCGAGGGGGCCTGGACTTAATTCCAGAGTGCATATATGTGCCAAACCATTTAAAAAAATTCCATGGTATGTTTCTCTAGTGAAATCTATGCTCTGATCCACATTTCTGAGGCAACATATATGATATCACGCATCCGGCAATACCACCCCTTTGTTAAGCACTCGCGAACCCCATAAGTACCCCAAACTGGGTTATCTTGACTCTCTAACACCTTTCTATTTGAGAAAACTCCCTCATATACCAGCTCATATCTCTACATATTCTCTGACCTGACCCTTCCTCGGAATTCCCTAAACTCACATAATTCCATCCCTCTTTGTTACTATTCTCTATCTCTTACCCTCCAGTTTCTCTCCCCCTCCCAATCTGTCTTACCACCCTAACCTGCCTTTGCCTCTTGCTTACCCCCCTAATTTTTTCCTCCCTACGGCTGCCCTCCCTATCATTCACCCCTCTCTTTCCCCCTCTACAGGTAGACAGTAAGATAAGTACCTAATTCAAGTGACAAAGCCTGAATTCAAGGTAGCTTAAGTGACCGCTTAAAAATGTACTCAGTAATTTCCAGACACCAAGCACTTAGTAACTGTCCTGTTTATCTAGTTTCCCTATGTTAGATTCCTGAACCCTTGTCTCTGTGAAATATGCCAATATTGTTATTGTAATTGTCTCTGGCATGGAATCTTTGTAAACGAAGTCCAAGCTCAAAGGTTATATCTGAAAGCATAAATAAATAAAAAATATCAACTTTAAAGTGCCATCCTCATTGGAGCATTTCTGAACGAAAGACTGTAACCTCAAATTTGCAGATTTATGACTCCCTTTCCAGGCTATTCCACTATCAAAGCCAACTACTCATACTGTCTCTGTACTATTTAGAAATAAGGGGGTCAATGTGACAATAACACTTATTGGCTCTGCACCCATTGTGAAGTCTTTTGAAAACCAAAGCCAATGACTGACAATGAAAAAATCTAGACTAGAAATTAAAAACATTGAGTTAAACTCAAATAGGAGGATTCTGGAATCATTCACCTACCCAATGAGATTGGGTGTGCATTTCTACTCATGACAACCACAAGTTTATTTTAAGTGTGGTTCTTTAACTCATCTCCGCAATGCATATGAGCAGCGATTTTGCAGTCCTTGTCTGGAATATCGCCAGATCAGCACGCATTGCCCCAGTGAAGTAAAGTTTAATATATGTCAAACACTTGGTCATTCCTTCTGTCACTGTCTGAGGGCAACCAATAATATGGATGACTGACCATGTCATGAGGAAATTCTGGATGAGGTGCACAAGGTGGGTATTGGTAAGGGCACAATCCTCTCCAGCACAATGTACCTCCTCTCTTTTCTCACAGCCAGATGTACAAATAGCTGGAAGCACAGAAATATTGGTGGATTAACACATTTTTCTGAATCAGCCCCCTTAATCTGAGACTAGAGAAGTCTCTACTCTGACAGTTCCTCTCACCTACTGTACAAGCATCAAATGGTTGTATTTCTACTGATACAGTTTCTCCTGTTACTGCAGTGCTCCCACTTGTACCAATGAATGAAGTAAAAAGAAGATATTCTTAAGCCCTAAATTCCCCCTAGTCCAAGATGCTCAGAACTGACCGCTCTCCTGATCCCATTCCCATGAAAAATAGATTGGATTCCCTGGTACGAAGAAGAAATTGGGGTGGCATGGACAACGACCAGGATTCAGAGGCATCATCCACTGTATCCTCCCAATTGCTGATATTCTCAGAGATGAAGGAGAAACTCTGTCCATAACCAGAAACCAGGAAAAGGAAAGAACACACAAACTCCCTGATTTGATTGTGTTTTATGCCCCCTTTTACATTTCAAGACATCCACCCATAACTCCAGGTAGCCCTGATACTATTAACCACAGAAGCAACACGATCTTTCTCCTTCTGCTGGTAATACCTCTCTCTATACACCCCAGTATCCCACTGGCCCTCCTAACTGCCTTGTTGCACTGCCTGACCACCATTAGGTCATTAGATATGATTGCCCTCATGTCTCTTTCCAGTCTGGTGATCGTCACTACCTCTACTCCATTTTATATTCTGCTTCCAGGTTTTTGTGCATTAAGTACATGATTTTGCACAGTTTTGGTACTGAAACCCAGCTGCCATATCATTGACCATCTGTTTTCTCAGGTCTTTGTGCATTCTTTCCACCCCCAGAGTGTCCACCCTATTGCAGATTTTGGTGTAATTTCATTTACCAGGAAAGTAGACTGGATCAAATACCCATTTTCAGCCATGACTGGGAAAGGGGGGGTAACAATAGGTACACAATGCAAACTTACAATTATATAAACAAAAGTTAAAACAAATTAATTAAAATATACAGTGTATATATAAATAAATAAATTGCAAAAAATGTTGTTAATGCATCAGTTAGGGTTAAACTGACAAAAGTAGAGAAATAGGTTATTAGGGTTTCCAACCCTAACAATTCCCCACTCTGCACTGACCAACAGATGAGGGGGGCTATCTTGGGGTCATCAGTGTTAACACTCACCCCATTCTCCTAAGCTGTACCCATGTCATCTCATTTTGAAATGGAATGGTGTGAGCATTAGAGCTGATGCCCCAAGACAGCCCCCCCACCTGTTGTTCTGTGCAGGGTGGGGTATGGGGTTTAGGGTTGAAAACCCTAACACCACATTTCCTTACTTTTGTCAGTTTAACACTAACTGATGCATTAACAACATTTTTTGCAATTTATTTTCTTGTTTTTTGAGATAGTATAATCGTATCCTTAATTGCTGTGGGAGTACAGTGCCCTCTGGGCCCTGTTCCCCATCCTTCCATAGATGCTTATATGTATCTAGCTATAGAAGCACAGGACCCTACAGCCCCTTCACTTCCAGTTATAGGACAACAGTGACCCAACTGTCACCATAGCTGTGTTATTACCCCACCTCATGTACCCTGTGCTGAACATTTTTCAACCCCCACCAAATCATAACTCCACACAAGCACAACACCATTCCACACCACAGGTACAAAAACACATTTTGGTCAGGATTTTAAAAATGACAGTTGTGACTTACATGAACTTGTGCAATAAGAAGGCTATGTTGAAAACTAGGGCTCAAATATTAAACATTTCCTAAGTTATGAGCATGGGTAGAAAAATTGCAACAAATAGTCATAACTGTGCCATTTTTAATCATTTTGAATCCAAATTTTCAACATAGCCTTCTTATTACCTCACCGCATGCTCTTGGTACAGAACATTTTCAAATCATCACCAAAATGTAATTCTGTGCAACTGCAATGCCATTCTGTGCCACAGATTTTGACCAGGATTTGAAAAAATGACAGCTCTGACATATATGAGGTGGGGCAATAAGAAGTCTATGTTGAAATATGGGGTGAAAATATTGAAAATGTCCAAAGTTACGAGCTTGTATAGTGAAATTGCAACAAATAGTCATAATATAACCATTTTTAAAATTCTGACCCCAAATTTTCAACATAGTCTTCTTATGACCCACCTCATGAACAATATCACTCTCATTACACTAATCCCACATGGAAGGTGATTTCACAACCAACTCAAAATCACCATTCTGACAGGAGTTGCATAATGACAGTCATATTGTTCATGAGGTGGGGTCCCCAAAGGGCCATGTTGAAAATGTGTGGTCAAAATCTCAAGAAACAGCTGCATTATGCAAAATAGTTGAAACCCCCATTGAAATACATTCAAGTGCATTTACTTTACTTTCTTATATTGCAGCTGCTGATTCCAGCAGCAAGACATGTCTTCGATCGGGAGAGCAGATCCCAAACCAGGGATCTGTTATGGTGAGAGATATTTGGCGGTGTCAAGTGAGGTGTGGGGAGGTAGGTGCACAGTGGGTGGTAGGTGGGAGATGAGGGAGTGATTGCCAATCAAGAATTTTTTTTAACAGGTTTTAAAAAACAAAGATATCGTGGGACAGTTTTCTTATTTTCAGGAAAAATTACATGGGAGGGTTGGGGGAAGCTACTGACCACCAATGCCAACAAAAAATGGGCATCAGAGGGTGGGGGGTACCACTAGACACCAGGGAAAATCTCAGTAAACTGGGACCGGCGTAGGACACTTTAAAACAAAAAAATAAACATAATAAAATAAATAAATAAAAAAAACATAAAGGAATATAAGGTGGGGGTGCACTAGACACCAAAGATTTTTCCTGGAAGGTTCAAATGAGAACCCATGAATACAAAAACAATAAAACATTCTTTTTCACTAGCAGAAATCCTTTTCCCCCAATCCTTTGCTATGGTGGCGGAAAAAGATTCTGTCTGGCGAAAAAGGATCCATTTTGATGACCAGGTGGTCCAAAATCCAATTTTTCGCAAACAGATGGCCATGCCATGAATCCTTTTTCACCACAAAAATTCCTTTTTCACCATCCTTTTCCATCATGGTAAAAAAGGAAATCGGCTGGTGAAAAATTACTTAATCCTTTTCCATGACCAGATGGTTTTGTCTGTTCTGATCCCATGGCCATCAATCTTTCTTCACAACCAGATGGCCATCATGTGATTTCTTTTTAGCCAGCCAATTTCCTTTTTCACCATGATGAAAAAGGAAGTTATCGTGTGGTGAAAAAGGAATTAATTATTTAAAAAAAAACTTCGGAGGGCACACCAAATATCAAAAAACATGGAACAACTCCTCAACCCCTGAAGTGCAAGATACATGCTTTGATGTCTGCAAAAGATATCCATGGGCACAGTTAAGACAGTTTGTTGGGCCAAAAATAAAAAAAAAAGATGGTGGCTCACAAAAAAGGATTTTTTTTCTGATGAAAAAGGATTGGTCCCTAAAGAAAAAATATCCTTTTTCGTCAGGGCAAAATCTTTTTTCATTCCAGGAATCTATCCTGTAAAGTAAAAGTCCCATTGAAATTAATGGGACTTTAAAATGCAATAACTTTGGAATGCGTTAATATTTTTTTACCAAATAAATTCAGGGCAGTTCTATGACCCAAGCTCTTTCTATCAGAACATTTTCAGGCAAACATTCAACACTGTCTGTGTGAGGGCGATGAGAAAAAAAAAATGCAAAAAGTGGCACATTTTAAGGTTTTTGCACTATCTAGATCTCAGAATCAGCACATCTGTCCGGAATGTAACTTGGCACATCAAGACAGTGACAGGGTATACCAAATTTGGTGCAAATCCATTGAATGGTTGCAATGTTATTAAAGTGCAAAATTAAGGTTTAACATATAAACATATGAAACTGCCAGTAGAAAAAGACCAGTAGGTCTATCGAGTCTGCTCAATTTTGAAGCTAGCACCCCTACTCTGCAGCTGCCCCTCCTACCCTACCCCCTCCCATGGTGCTCCCTTTTGCCCTATCCCAGCCCCTGTTGAAGCATACCACTGTTTTACAGGCCACCACCTCTGCCAGTAGTGTTTTTCACTCTGCTACCACCCTTTCCATAAAGAAATGTCTCCTCATTTCCCTCTTAAACCTTCCACCCTCCAATCTCATGTCATGACCCTGAGTGCCTCTCCCCACCCTCCTCTTGAACAGTCCCTCTGTGCCTATCCTGTTTATTCCTCTTATGTACTTAAAGGTCTCACTCATATCCCCCCTGTCCCTCCTCTCTTCCAGAGAGTACACATTCAACTCACTTAGTCTAACCTCATGTGGTAACTCCCCCAGACCCTGGATCATCTTTGTTGCTCCGTGTTGCACCCCTTCCAGCAATCTAATGTCCCTCTTTGGTAACGGTGCCAAAACTGAATGCAGTACTCCAGGTGGGGTCTGACCAGTGACCTATATAATGGCAGAATCACCTCCCTCCTCCTAGAGGTTGTACCCCTTGCAATACAACCCAGCATCTTATTGGCCACTGCTGCTGCTTTCCTATGCTGTGCTAAGTTGTTCATTGCTCATGTTATGAGCACACCTAGATCTTTCTCCTCCTCAGTCGCAGATAGCTGCACCCCCCCTCCCAGATGATAGCTACTCTTTGGAGTTTTTGCCCCAAAATGCAGCACTTTGCATTTTTTGGTGTTGAAACCAAGTCGCCAGCATTAAAGTGCCTGATCAACCCTAACAATATTGACGCTACCACACCACTATAATACAGCCTCAGAACTAAAATAAAATAGTGTAAGGGCAGTAGTAGGCAAATAAACATTACATAGAGAATAATGGCTTGGCAGGTATGTGTTGCAGTGTTCTTTTATACATCTGAGGTAAGTGATGAACCATAAACCTCGAGAGTGAAGCTCGAGAGGATTATGAGCTCATCACTCACTGAGGGTGTGTAAAAAAAAAACACCATAAACACATGCCTGGCTAGACTTTAGTTTTTATAATTACTGGTGCAGGAGTTTTTCTTTCTTCTACACCTGAAAGAAGAGACAAAGGGCCAGATGTTCAAACAATTGCACCTAGCGCAAAACCATAGCACTGGAATAGTGCTGGATTTGCATGAGGCTGTAATATTCAAAAACCCTATTAGCACTGGCACTGTGTGGTAGCACTGATGCTAATAGATAATAGTATGTAGGGGTGGGGTAAGGAAAGTGCCCATGAATGCCAGCAGCGCAGCATATTCAAAGGTCTAGAGCCGTGCTACAGGCATTAGCGCAACCTGTAGCGCAGTGCTAGATACCACCTAACAAAAGCTGGCAGTAATGCGGTGGTAAAGCAGCAGTGGTGTCCCCCCATCATGGACCCCTGCACCTGTGATACTACAGTAATCACCCTGGTAGTCTAGTGGTCCCCCTGCATGAATCCTGACCTGTTTAGAATAAACTAATATTAATTTCCCTCGTAGTCTAGTGGTCCCCCAAACCCCCTGCATGAATCCTGACCCATTTAGAATAAAATAATATTAATTTCCCTGGTAGTCTAGTGGTCCCCCACCCGGTAGTGACACCCCCGCTTAGCTCAGGAACACTTTATGGACAGATCCGGCCCCTGGCTCAGCCCTCCTCTCACCACCACGGAAGGCCACCGACTCTTAGTCTGGCAGACCACTCATGAAGTGATTTCCTCTCAGCCATGAATCCGTTTACGTGGGTGACACCATCTGTCAGGACAAAAAGACAGAAAGCAGATGGTGTGGTGTGGTGGGGATGCTAAGATAGCCACAGTCTTGCTGCACTCCCTGCTGCTCTAAGCTCCCTTTAGCAACTGAAAACCTCCCCTTAATTTTTTTATTTTTTTTCTCCCACCATTTTCACTTTGATGAATGAAACTCAAGTTCTTTTTGGCTAAAGGTGTGGTGATAAGTTTTTTGAGTGGACTGCTAGTGGGGACTTGCCATTGGGAGACATGCTATTAAACAGAAACTGCAGGTTTTGCTGCCGTTTGCCAACAGTTTGGCAGCAGAGCATTTTGGCTCTCTGGGACCTCCACTTGTTTGGGTTTTTTTGCCGAGCTTGGTGCTTAGAGAATTGTTGGCAGACATCCATGGCGGCTCCCAGTCTTCTTACCGGCAGCCAAGATCCAGGAGATGCTTCACAAGGAAGGTACCAGGAGCACAACATGTGTGAGATGCATGCTTTATGTTTACAAAAGGTACAGTAGGCTAATGGTGCCTCAGGACAAGGATTCAAAAGTATTTCTTCTGCAATTCTAAGTTTATTGCGCTTAGTGGAGGGTTGTTTTCTTTCTTTTTCCAGGTGACAACTAATTGTACTCGTATGCCCTAAAAACTATAATATAGGGGGACTACGCACCAGTTTTGGTGAGGTATTTGATGGAGGGAACCCGTGTTGTGTGAGGGAAGCCAGGCTGTTTATGGTTTATGGTTCCAGTCCTATTTTGTACTTTTATATAGAGGCTCTGTTTCAGTGACAGAGGTATGTTTTTATTTCACATCTCTACCTGAGGATCGGAAGAAGGTGGTGCTTGACATTAGTAATACTGTAGCACCAGTTTGACTTCCATTGTTTGATCTATTATCAGTTGGAAAACTGGAACGCTGTTTGTGGAAATGTTGACACGGGGTTAAACATTGCATATGGACTCCATGATACTGGAGCCTTAAATTGATGGTCCCATGAAATCAAACAGAAGGGACTCCCTCAGCTTGAATTAGTAATGGAGACTTGAAGTTTTAGTTGGCGGCAAGCTGTGGTGGTGAGAGGAGGGCTGAGCCGGACACCAGCTCTGTTCGTAAAGTGTTCCTAGGCTAAGCTGGGGTGTCACTGCTGGGTGGGAGGACCACTAGACTACCAGGGAAATGAATATTATTTTATTCTGAACGGGTCAGGATGCATGCAGGGGGGTGGGTGGAACACTAGACTACCAGGGATATTAATGTTATTTTATTCAATACAGGCAGGGATTCATGCGGGGGTGGGTATGTGGGTGGCAGGACCACTAGACTACCAGGGACATTACTTTCCATTTAATTGTGAATGAGTCAGGACTGCACCAACTGTGCCTGGCAGCACATAGTTCCTGCTGCTTCCAGCCTGTACTTCTATTCCAACCAACAGGGGATGCTGTGGGTATGCCTTGGCCTACAGCATCCAGCCTGTACTTCCATTCCGACCAAAATGGGGAGCTTTGTGCTTCATGCAGGAGCACTGGGCAAACTGCTTGGTAATGTATGCTTAGCAGCACTTAATGAGATGCAAATATACCTGTTTGCCCACGGATTACCTAAGTAGGCTCATTTGCATGGGAGCTTTGAATATAGCTCCCACTTGCCCTGGGCTTACCAGTTTGCACCGGGCTAATGTGTTAGCACTGTGCAGTCAGGTTAGCCCCAGGCAAACCTCACTTCAGCATAGCATAGTTCTGCAGTGTGTGGCTTACATTGTTGTTTGCAGTCATACCTCTCAACTGTCCCTGATCTTCAAGGACATCCCTGATTTTACCTCAAAATCTTACTCTGTCCCTCCTAAACATTGTGTTTCTGTGACCAAACAGTGGGGTTTGTAAGCATAAAATTATGTCAAACATTAATGTTGCTGACGTGTTCTTCCTTAGAAAATGCATTTTACACTAAACCACTTATTCTACCAGCTTCCTGAGTGGATATCACCAAGGCCACTGATTTACGGTCATTAAAATAATGAAATTCTGTTTTCAAGACTTCAGATTCTGGAATTGCACTGGTGATTGTTACTCTGATTTCTGGATTTTACTGGGATTCTGCTATCATTTTTTTAGTATGTGCATAAATTATCAGAATTAAAGAAGGCTTACTATACAGAGCATTAATTTTTAAGGTGTGTCCCTGATTGCAAACCTTTGTCCCTGTTTGTTTTAAGCCTTTAAGCCTTGTCCCTGATTTATAAGGCAGAAGGTTGATAGGTGTGTTTGCAGTAGCTGTGAGACATCTCTGTGCAATCACACACAATGTTCTCCACCTGCAACATTGCCTTGCTACAGAGTCTAATGAGCTGCAGTTGCAGTTTGCAGTTCCCCGTTGCTATATTCAGTGCTGTCTTATTCCCGGGCTATTTTTGCCCTGCACTCCCAGACTGCTTTGCCCGGCTTCCTTAGACTGCTATATTCAGCAGGATTAGCACCCACCGGGATATTTCCTTTTCAATATAGCTTGTTTTATGCTCCGGTCTAAGTTTGCCCGCTGGGCAGTGCTAGTTTAGCTGTGGGGAAAAGTTTTGAATATCTGGCCCAAAGAGTGAATGTGAAGCTGTTTTCTTAAGATGCTGCTGTGAACCGCCACAGTAAGCAGGATAAGCAGACAGCAGTCACTGAAGCTCGGTGTGTTCCAAATGTCTACCAAAGTCCTGAATGAAGTCTGAGAAGAGCAGGATCTACCAGATAGAACTTTTTTGTTGGGAAAGGCAGGAACAACCAGATAAATAATCAAAAACTACCCACTTACATGTGAGGAAGAACAGAGGCAAATTATTACAATTACTTTGCTCATGCAGTACTGTTACTTGGCAATGGAGAATTGTATCCGCCATGTTTTTAGACGCATTCGACCAGCCCACACACACAGAATAAGGCCCAATATGTTTGTGCACTACAAATGACTGATACTAACATAGAGAGAAGGTTTTGAGAAATGCCATAATAACCTGTTTTGGGGTTATTATGGTGTTTGATAGTCATCATAATCTGGTTAATAAATAGGGTCACCAGTAATTATACTAGGGTTGGGAACCGATCATGTATTATCGTAACAACAGCACACTGACAGTGTATGTAAATAATTTTTCATACTATTTTTGAACATTTGTTTCTTTGAGCAAATATCAATCTCCATTTTTATTAACTCATTCAGCATCTTAGGACCATAAAAAGTAAATGAAAATTCATCAATCTTCATCTTAATCCTAATTTCTTGATATTGATTTACTGATGATGCACGCAGTACTTTTGTTGTTTCTACCTGTGTGAACTTATCATTTAGCACTTTTGGAGCTTCAGTTCACAACTTTGTACAGAAACATCAATATTGCATTTAAAATCCTCTGTTTAGGTAACATCATTCCAAAATTGTGATATCAATTATAATAATGTTCCTATTTTATGGAATCAGTAGCAAACCTAATAATGTTATTAAATGTCACCACATATCTCTGCAATAATGAATTTGGTAGATTCGACAATATGGAGTTATATTTCAAAGCTGGCAAAAGCACCTGATTTGCTATTGTTCTTTTTGCCTGTACCATTAAACTGTTTTTATTTTTTTTCCAGTTAATAAGTTTTATTTATTTTCTAATATATAAAACATACATCAATAGACACCTTGAAAGGGCATACATGCTAGAGGAGAGGGATTTTACAGCAATATGTTCATGTCCTTACAGCATGTAAATTAGCAAACAGTACATCACAAAAGGGGGGACTCCAGACATAACCAAGGAGTAAGACCCCCTCAACTCTCCACTCTATGGTAATACAATAATCAAACAGAGGAAGAAAAACATAAAAAGCATGACTGGGTATCTGTTTAGTATAACAAAGTAAATACTGTTATTGTG
This sequence comes from Neoceratodus forsteri, assembly GCA_016271365.2. Classification (NCBI taxonomy): domain Eukaryota; kingdom Metazoa; phylum Chordata; order Ceratodontiformes; family Ceratodontidae; genus Neoceratodus; species Neoceratodus forsteri. Next base: position 320,861,925 of record CM028134.1, read on the forward strand.
TAAGTGTTGCAGGTTAATGCACATTGCATGGCTGGCTTGGATCGAGCAAAGACCAGGAGTCGTCCATGTCGGGAGTTCTATTAGGGGGAAATCAACAAGGAGGGTCAAGTGCCAACTCACCCTATTCCGGTCCTAGGTTTCAGGTAAGCCATTAAAGGGGCCCCGCAGGCTGCATATGTCGCGGTTTTATTAGCTACAAAATGCGATAGGCGATCGTGCGAGTCCTGCAGCATCAGAGCCTGCTGAAGTTCTAGACTGGTGGGGATTTCTGTGGACCTCCACCAGCAAAGTGTGAGATGCTTTGGTGGGGCTTAAGACATGTATCGGGTGGGGTAAGCCTAGGATCCACATCACAGGGTCCAGTTGGATATCTAGATCTAAGACATCTGTGGCAAGTTGGGCAACTGCCTGCCAAAATGGAACCAGCAGAGGGCATTGCCAGATGATATGATATAAATCCCCACATTGGGCTTGGCATCTCCAGCATAAGTTATTATTCAGGAGCTTAGCCTTATACAGCACATCCGGTGTTTTGTAACAGTGGTGCAGAAGTTTATTCTGAATAAGTCCGCTATGGGCATCAGGGTGGTTCCAATGTGCCAATTTCCAGCAGAGGGACCATTGTGTGTCATTTAGTTCTATGTTCATAGCCTTTTCCCACTTTATTTTTGAGGCCCTGGACTACAAGGGGATACTTTCCCTAATATCGACATACACTTTACTTGCCTTACCTGTGGAATGCTTGAGCCAACCAGAAAGTTTCTGGGGGGTGGCCATGTTGAGTGGTAATGATTTAAGGAACTCAGTTAGAGAGCTGCAGAGCTGCAGGTATCTCCAGAAGACAGTTTTGTTAATTTCCCTTGCCTACGCAAGGACTTGAAAAAGTTGGATCCCAAGGCCTGTCTCATACAAGAGATCTGCTAGGACTGTGATACCAGAGCGTTCCCAGTGCGGCCAGTGAATGGGTTCGTTGTCTATCAATATAGTCTGGTTATGGAAGATAGTGGTATGTGAAAGTGGGGTGGGATTTGCATGAATCTGGTTATGTACTTTGTTCCAGGTCTGGATCACAGGTACAATGGTGGGATGGGTGCAGAGAGGCTTGGGTAACAGATTATATAATAGATGGAGAAGGCTATGCACCTGACCTATGGCCTTCTCCATGTGGAGCCATTATGGAGATTCAGGGTTTAATGCAGTGAACCATGTTAGAGAGTGTTCAAGAGAGTAAGCCCATGCGTATCCCTTGAACCATGGGAGACCTCAGCTGCCATCCTTCCAGTGAAAGCATAGTTTGCCCCTACTATACCAGGGTTTCTTGTTCCCCCAGAGAAAATTGCCCATGGCCTTGCCTATGACATGGAGCCATTTTACTGGAGGGGTTAAGGGGATGTGTGAGAGAGTGTATAGAAGTTTAGGGGCTGAAATCATTTAAGGGCTGCTATTTTCCCAACTAAGGTGAGGTGAAGCAAGCTCCATCTGTTGAGTTTGGTTTTATGGTCGGCCACTAATGAATTAAGATTGATATCCCAGAGTCTAGATAGAGCGGGGGAGATATGAATACCAAGATAAACTAAAGAATTAGAAGCCCAATTAAGCCCCAGGGAAGATATCTTATTCTGGGTGCAAGTGCAGTTGAGAGGGAGCAGTTTGGTTTTAGATTTGTTCATTTGAAGGCCATAAATCTTCGCAAAGTCTGCTAATAGGGTAAGGAGTGTTGGGAGTGCCACCACGGCATCTTCCACTGGAACCAGGAGATCATCTGTGTACATAAGCGTGGAGTATGCATGTGTCCCGATGGAACCTCTGCAGATACCAGGGTGCTGCCTGATGTCAGCCGCCAGTGGCTCAACCGCCAAAATAAACAGGAGAGGAGAGAGGGGGCAACCTTGGTGGGTGACTCTGCCTACCTGGAAAGGGTAGGAAATCATTGTGTTAGTCAAAATTCTAGCCATGGGTTGCTGATATAGTGCCAAGACCCATCGTCTAAAGGAGAGTCCAAAGCCAAATGTACACAGCACCTTCTCTAGGAAGTCCCATTCAAGGGGATCAAAGGCCTTCTCGAAGTCAACAGCTATAGCTGCTGCAGGAGTAGGAAGAGTTTTGACATAATGAATAATATTAATCAGTGATCTAATATGGTCCTGGCTAAGTCATCCTGGTACAAAACCTACCTGTCAGGGGTGTATAAGAGAGGGCAAGAGTGGGCTAAGCCTGATGGCCAGGATTTTAGCAAAGATTTTACTGTCTGTATTTATTAATGAAATTGGGCGATAGTTGGAGGGGAGTGTGGGGCCTTTACCTTTTTTCCGGAATACTGTAATAACCACTTCTCGAAGAGTGGGAAGAAAGATGCCATCTTGTAGAGCCTCATTATATATCTGGGCAAGGAGGGGGGAATGTGGGGCACTAATAGTTGCCGTATTTTGACTGGAAAGCCATCTCCTCCAGGGTTCTTACCTGAGTTAAGGGTCTTGATTGACGCTATGACCTCAACAGGTGTAATAGGCAAATCCAGCTGCATGGCTTGGGAGGAGTGGAGAGTGGAAAGTTGGAGAGAGGCAAAAAAGGGCTCCATCATTCCATTTGTGTAGTCTTTGGTGGAGGTATAGAGTGCTGAGTAGAAATGCTGCATAAGGACATTAATGGTTTGGGGTCTGTACGGACTACACTAGTCTGGTTCTTTAAGCCAGAGATGTGTCGTTCGGCCTGTTGCTTACATAGTTGGTAGGCCAAATGTTTGCTGGTTTCACCTCCCCCCCCCAATTTTGATGGTGCAGTCTTAAGATTTCTACTTCTGCCTTACGAGTCAGCAGCTCTTTGATCTTGACTCGAGTGGAGAGCATGCCCCTATGTAGGGCAGAGTTCGGTTCTATGTGCATTGTCTGTTTGGATTGAGTGACTAAAGTTTTTAAGTGTGGTTAGAAGATGCTCCTGTTGTTTCTGGTGCTTAGATACATATCCAATAATGACCCCCACATAGGGTGGCCTTGAGGGCCTCCCATCGGACACCAGGGGAGGTATCTTGGGGAGGATTGTCTGTTAAGGAGGCCATCTCAGAAGTCACCCATGTAACAAAGTGGGGGTCTTTAATTAAGAGAGGGTCAAGTTTCCAAGCTGTTGACTTGGGCGGGGAAGAACCCCAATGGGTATGTAAATGCACCGGATCATGGTCGGATATGACCTTGGGTAGGATATGGAATCAACTGCATTCTGGCAGATGTCCATCGACACCAGCCAAAAGGTTAGCCAGCTGTGGGATCCATGCACTGCTGAGGTAATCCTTCACCCATGGGTGAAAAGTTCTCCATATATCGGTTAGGCCGGCTTTTACAATCAGTTGTTGTAAGGCTAAATGGGCCCTCGGGTGTTGTGCGGGTGTGGGGGCACTGCAATCTAATTGTGGTAACAAGATGAGATTGAAGTCCCCCCTCTAGAATAGTGGGTACGGGGTCCGAAGACAAAGAGCATAGTTCCTGCGCTAGCGAATGAAAGAAGGAGGGGTTGTCTTCATTCGAAGCATATATGCTGCCAAGAAGTATGGGGCCATCCGGGGTGCTCATTAGTACCAGTGCCACCTACCTTGAGGACCAGTTTGGATCTGAGTGGGGGACCAAGCAAGTGATTTATGAAGAAGAATAGCCACCCCTCTCTTCTTAGAGGAGGAAGAGGCATAGAATACCTGTCCCACCCGGTCTCTGACCAGCAATGTATGGTCCAGTTTCGTAAATTTAGTTTTCTGTAGAAAGACCAGTGTAGCCCTCAGCTGTTTTAAGTGAGCTAGAACCTGTTTACATGTTATTGGGGTGTTTAGGCCTCGCGCATTCCAGGTGCATGCATGAAGGTCAGCTATACTCCCATATTGCAAAACATGTACATGATAACATCATGGTTAAGAAAAAGAGAGGGGCTGAGGGCATATCTGGCATTTCCCACAGAAGACTCCCAGTGAGATCTGGTCACTCATTGTAGGCAAGCCATGCAATGCTCAGAGCATAAATGTAGTTAATAGTGTCCATGTCATTACAGTATATAAACCAAATAATCGGGCAAATGGCCCGTACAAACATCAAACTATGTACAGAGATAAGAACATACAGTATGATCATAGTAGTCAGAGGATGATGGTCATGCCAGCAGACTAGCTGCCAAGGCCATCCATTACCCTCTTGTGGGGTGGGAAAGACAATAAAGAGAGCAGAGCGCTGTGAAGAGCTTATCTTCAGGTGCTCATGGAGTAGCAGCATAGCTCCTTCTCCGCGTGGGGCATTATAGTAAAGGTAGAGGCATGGGACAATAGAAGGGGGGCCAAATCTAAATTCTACAGGAGAGCTGCTAAGAGAGGGGAGAGTGCCTCGGGCAACCATATGGGATTCGTGGCACTGTTATTACATCTGAGCATTGAGATGAGCCTCCCGAGCTGAGGCAGATGTATCTATGACCTTTAGTCCAGCACATTACCTCCATTTATGTATTCCCCTGTCCACATCTTGTGGAGGGCAGTCAGGATTAGGAGAAGGTAACATGAGTCGAGGGCATCCATGTGCCCTTCAGTGGGGGGGGGGGAGAGAAAAGAGCAAGCATTAATAATTAAACCAAAGGTGGAGGGTGAGAGCAGTTATAATACCATCATCGCCCCTATTATTAATAATATTAACATATTACTAGTGCCCTAAGTAAGATAGGAAGGAAAACAGAAAGAAAAAATCAGCGCCCCATGGCCATCTACACATAGTAGTACATTAAGTGCTACATTCTGTAGAGTTAATAGGTCAAGTCCTTGAGTCTTTATGAATGATAGTGTCCAGGTCTATTATATTTATGCCAATAAAGCCAGAAAAAAGGGTGGCTGAAATTAGGTCTTGGGTTAAAGCAGATTGGCCCCGGGGATTATGCCAGGCCGATGCTCAAGATCAAGAGCAGACCTGGAGAGATATCCACACACATGGGTGAGACCTATCCACAGCTTCAAATCTGCCTGTGGAAGAAACAGAGAGCTAATTCTGAGTCATTAGCTGTGTGCTCAGGGTGGGAGTTCTGCCATTAATCTCGAAGGTGAGATGCTCAGTGTTTCGGAGGCCTGTAATTGTTGTTGGGTAGGGCTCACTCGACAAGAGAATGTTCCTCTGGATGGGGCTGCTGTGTGTCCGCTGCTGCAACAGTGGCCCAGGATTTCAGCTCAGCAGAAGAGGAACAGGGCAGTAGGAGATCTTCTGTTTGCAGATTGTCATCAGGAAGGTTGAGCAGAAGGGCAAATTTGTTGGTGGAGTAGTGGTGGCGCAGCTCACTATCCTCATCCTCTGTGGTCACCACTTCCATTTGTCTCTCATTTGGATGCTGCCATCATTCGTGCCGCTGTGGAGTGTGGCGCTTTCTGCTTCAAGGAGGAAGGGAGGTTTCAAATCAGTGGGCTGTAGGCTGAGGAGATTCCTGCTGAGATCCGGACAAATCTTCCGTGTGGGCAGGAGAGTTAGGAGAGGTGCAAGATGCACTGAAGAGCTCAGGATTCCAGAAATCCTTGGGGAATGCTTTACAGAGATAGTCCATGAGGCTGTCGGGGGATGGCAAAAAAGGTAGGGGACCCATTTATGATAAACCTCATCATAGTAGGGTACTGGAGGGAGAAAGGGATGTGATGGGCATGAAGAATCTTATGGCAGTCAGTGTATTCTTTGCTCAGTTCATTTATTACCCTGGAGTAATCCTGGAAAATACGGATGGTGTTGCCGTTCCAGGTAATGGAGCCTGTATCCCTGGCTGCAGCAGTAATCATCTCCTTTTGTTGGAAATCCAGAAATTGAGCTAGGATAGGCCTTGGGCTTTCCCCTGATTTAGGTATTGGGGCAAGAGACCATTGGGCCCATTCAATGTGAAGGGCAGTCGCAGGAGGCAGTCTGAGAATGCGAGGCAGTGTGTCCTGCAGAAAAGTGGATCATGTTCCGCTGCTCAGCTCCTTCAGGAAGCTGATGAACCTCACATTGTTTCAGTGGTTGCGGTTTTCTAAGTCATCCACCTTATCTTGTAAGAAATGTATAAGGTGGTCTTGTTCCCGGGTTGTAGCTGTAAGCTCTTGCAGAGCTGCATCGTGGGCCTTTAGATGTTTCTCCATATGGAACATCCGCGTCTCAATGGCTTGCAAAGTTTGAGTGTTAGTATTTAGAGTGAGTGTCATTTGTGCTAGCAATTGAGTGAACATTTGCTCCATTTTTGCTGGGTCAGCTGAGATCGGAGAGGAAGATGCCATGTTGTAGGCCACAATGGAAGGAAAAGCTCCTGAAGGTACGCATATATCCAGCAAGAAGAAAGAAGAAAATAAGGACTGGTCAGGATGCTTGGTAAGTCCCTCTTTTGATTCTTATGCCTTCAGGTGTTGTAAAGCGCCTCTGTGATGCAGGATGTTAAAGTATATGTGCCCACAGACAGGGAGCTAAGGAGGTATGCTGCCATCTTGGTTAAAGGCTAAGCCATGCCCACCAACTGTTTTTATTTTAATACAAATAACCTAACTTATTGATTTTTTGGGTCACCTTTGTAATATTCTCATTCAGAGATAATGTATTACCCAGTGTTACTCCTAAATAATTAAAAGTAGATACCCCCTCCAGGCACAGACCATTTTCCCCTGTTATAGTCATATTGTTTCCTTTTTTTTTTTTTGGCTTAGCGCATAGGTGCTTCAATCACAGTAAATACTCTTAAAGCTGTACTCTTCATCATTGTTAAACTGTTTCAAACTCTGTCTTAGTCCCTGTTGTTCCCTTGTGCCCATTACTAATCCTATAAGAAAGGGGAACCAGATATCAAATTTCTTGGATGCATTTTCTATTTTCTATAGAGCTCTTTCTACTTTACTTAGAGCCCCTGACAATGTATTATCATCTTGTTTTTTGCTTCTTTACACTGTGTTAATGCTACTTAGGAGCATTTTATTTTATGAATGGATGTCTTCTTTAGATATTGCAGGTCCCTTATCATTACTTTGATGTTCCCACCCTTCAGAAACAGCCTTTGGTCAGAAAGACAAGTGACATCATATGTAGTACCGAGTGTCTTCTTACAGCACTGCAGGGCGGCAGCAGGAACATTTAGTTACCGTTACTATGGTCTCTGTTCTCTTATTTAATGTGCATGTTGGCTTGTCAGTTTTTCCCACACATTAGGGATTCAAAAATTATAGCGAGCAATACTAACAGTGAAACAGTTTATCTGCACAGCACTCAAAGGAACAGATGTTTTTTTTTTTTTTTTTACAAAAATCTAGCTAGGCAATGATTCCTAAATAGTAATTTTTTGGTTTTGCACCCATTACTTTGATTGACCACGGAACTGCTTTTACCCCCTTTCTCACCTGTATTCCCCTCCACTTGCACCATTTTTTCCTTTTTAGTTTCTCCATATCATTACAACCCCCCCCTCGACCTTTCCCAGCCCCTTTGATCCTCTCTCCCTCCCCCTAGTCATATCTGCCAAATCATTTTGAATGATCATCATCCCCTCCCACACACACATTTTTCCAAGTGGACGAACCATCCACTGTGTGGTAGGTGTAATGTGAGACTACCCCAGCCGGTGATAATTCTTAAATAAACATTAAATCTGTAATAATCAGCCCAATTTGGCCCCTGAATCCCAGAGAGATTTAAACTAATAGCATTTTATTATTTAAAATTCATCATATTGCTGCCAATCCAACAAAATTTCCTAAGAATGTAGATTAATTCAGCAATATCATTTCTGAACTTTTTTTGGTATGGTTTCTAAGTTTCTCCATTTTGACCTCCACAACTGGGTGTGGGAGAGATCTTTTCAGGAGCATTGGACTTTAAACTCCTTGTCTGTAGACAGACCTTCTGGCATATATTCTTGGACTTCAGCAAGGCATTTGACTCTGTCCCCCACAATGGTCTGGTGGAGAAACTGATGGAGTTGGGAGTAGGCCCTTTGATGGTCAGATGGATTGAAAACTGGCTAGCTGGATGCACCCAGAGAGTAGTGGTTGGTGGGGAGCGCTCAAACCCTAGAGAGGCTGGTAGTGGGGTACCGCAGGGCTCGGTCCTGGGTCCGATCCTGTTTAATGCATACATATCAGACATCAAGGAGGGTATAGGGTGTGAAATGAGTCTCTTCGCTGATGACTCCAAGAAGGGAGCAGTAGTTGAGGGAGAAGAGGGGAGGTTGGCCCTGCAAGGGGACCTGGACACCCTGGAAAGCTGGGCTCACACTTGGAAATTAAATTTCAATATCACCAAGTGCAAGGTGTTACATCTTGGGTGGGGAAACCCTAAACACAGGTACACCCTGGGAGGGGAGGCGCTGGAGGTCTCAATAGGGAACAAAGACCTAGGGGTAATGGTGGATGCATGTATGAATAACTCTGAGCAGTGCAGGAGGCTAGTAAGGCAAACAGGATGTTGGGATGCATCGTAGGGGGGATCACCTCTAGGAGCAGGGAAGTGATTCTGCCACTGTACAATGGACTGGTTAGACCACACCTTGAGTACTGTGTACAGTACTGGAGACCACACTTGAAGAGGGACATACAGCTCCTGGAGAGGGTACAGAGGAGGGCAACTAAGATGATACGAGGACTAGGGGATTTGACGTATGAGGACAGACTTGAGGATCTCTGCCTGTTTTCATTGGAGGAGAGGAGAGGAAAGACAGGGGAGACATGATTGAGGTCTTCAAGTACCTCAAGGGAATAAAAAGGGTAAACATGGAGGGGATCTTTAGACTAAAGCAGGGAGGTATCACCAGAGGGCATGGTTTGAAGTTGGAAGGTGGAAGGGTGAGGGGGGAAAAGAGGAGGAGGTTTTTCACTGAGAGAGTGGTGGACCCTTGGAAAGCACTGCCTGGTGAGCTGGTGCAGAGATCCACAGTGGAGGCTTCAAGAGAGGGTGGGACAGACACAGAAAGCAGATGCATCAGATGATGGCCTGGTCCAGGGGGGTGGGGATGGATGATAGGGGTTTCTGGAACACAAGGGGGGGCAGGGCCTCGGCACCCAACTAGGGATCTGAGGTTCGAGCAGACTCGATAGACCGTAAGGCCTAATCTGTTGGCAATTAGTTTGTTAGCATGTTAGTATATAGTGAGTTTTCTTTTCAAGCGCATCGTCTACCTCCTGTGGAGAGTAAATAAAATGTAATTTTACCATCCGAATTAACATGTAGTTTCGCTGGGTGTACTAGTGAGAATGGGATTCCTTCACTCCTCTGTTAATCTGTAATTGAATCATAGGCTTTCTTTACATGAGTACCGTAGGAGATAAATCAGGAAAGATTTGTAATTTACTCCCCTAAGAGGATAGGCCTCTTTCAATCCATGCTTTGTAAAAGATTTTTTTTCTTTCCTGGTAGCACAAAGAATGGAAATACATAAACCTCAGCCTGTCCCTATTAAACTGAGAACCAAAAGCTCTGTAAGACCTATCCAATTCAATTTTTTGCTATGGATATTGTTGGCCCACAATACAGGTGAGCATTTCCTCACAGAATCAAATCGGATCTGAGCCTTCAATTCCCTCAGGTATATTTCCAATTTTCCAATTACCTCTTTGTAATCTCATTTCAAGATCATCCACCTTCAGTTTAAGTGCCTCCAACTCTCTTTTATTACTTTCCATGTTGCATGTTCTTTTAGCCAAATCATCTTCAAGGGTACTAATTCTTTTCTCACACTCTCCCATACAGAGAGAAAGGGACTCCTGTTTGTGTGCTACCTCTGAGTCAAAGTAGTGAAAGCCATGTTTAAAGCCCCAAACCCATGTTTCATCTCTTTCAGTATAGCCTGATGAGATTCTTTGAATCTATCAGCAGTTGCACATTCGGATTTATCTAGAGCAACAGATGCTTTAATAACTTGTTTGATACTCTCCACTTAGGTTTTATTTTGTTTTTTATGGTCAGATTTTTGTGTTTTCTCCCAATTTCTCCTGTTTTACCGGCCTCTCAGATTTTTCCTGAGCTTTGGCCCCTCTTGTTTTTCTTGCTATTGCTATGTTCAAGCTACACACAGGTGTGCTGTTCCCTTCACCACTGCTCAGGCAATAATTAGTCACATTTGAGGGTAGGGTGTAGCAGTTTAATGTAACACTGCTGACCAAGGTTTGCAGGTAGTTGTCTGAGGACCCCAAACCCAGGGAGATAAATTGCTCATTTACAACCTGTGAGCCTAGCACAAAGTTCTCCTGCAAACCCAGTGCTGCGTAGTGATGATTCACTGCTGCCTGACAGCCACCCTTTGCAATCCTGACACTGAAGCTACTAAGGCCAGATATCAAAGGTAACATACCTTGTTTCAGGAGTTCCAAAGTCTGAATATGTTTACCTGTTCAGCTTACACCACCTGTGTGTCTGCTGAGGAGTTCTGTACTAGTGCTGTCTTCGCTGTTGACATGAGAAGTTTTTTGGGACATTGCTGTGTCCTTAAAGTAGTCAGATATTTCTTTTACATGGTGGTACTTTTTCAACATACTCGAAAAAGATGACCAGAAGAAACAGGGGCCATACCAAATATCTCAGAGACTAACATTCGGCCTGTTCATCTCCGCTGGGCTGCTCTCACCACACAGCTAAACTTAGCTGACCATCTTACCAGAACCAAGTCATATTGTTTCCTTCAATTCTTTGCTTAGTCCCAACTATAACAGTTTTAGTTGTTTTCGCATTCAACAGTATCCTATTTTCTACAAACTAATCCTGTAGAGCATGGTATACTAGTTGCATTTTCATTTCCATTTCCAGGTCCACTCACATCTTTCCAGTGCAATAAAGCACTGTGTCATCTGCGTACCTTATTGTTGATAATGTATTGCAGATTTTTGGTAGATCATTTATGAATTCTGAAAACAGGAGATGGCCTAGAATCGAGCCCTGTGGTACTCCAGTGTATATTATCCTCACAGAGGATCTTACAGATCCAGTTTTAACCAGCTGCCTCCTATTTGTCAAATACTGTTTGAACCATTCAAGTGTGTAGTTCTCTACTCCCATATATTCATGTTTACTGATCAGGATGGAATGGTCCACCATGTCGAAGGCCTTGGTCAGGTTGACAAAAGCTCCACCAGTAAACAGACCATGATCCATACCATCATATATATATCACTAGTCAACCTGACCATGCCATTGACATGCTGTATCATGCTCTGAAACTGTACTGATCCTATGATAAAAGTTAATTGTTTTCCAAATATTTCGATAGCTGGTCAAGTACCACCTTCTCCAGGAGCTTTGCCAAAGCAGGTAACACAGGAACTGGTCTGTAGTTTGTAACTACTTGTTTATCTCCTACCTTATATACAGGTGTTATAATCACTGTCTTCCACTGATCTAGTATGTAATTTACACAAATAGATAAATTAAAGAGAAAAGTTGCTGGCTTAGACAGTTGTTTTGCAGCATGTTTTAATAATCTAGGGGGTAAATCATCCACTCCTTGACCCTTATGTCCTCTAAGTTTAACCAATAAGGTGTACACTTCCTTTTCTTTTAGCTTAAAGAAATTAAAAATATGTGGACAAGATTTATTACAGATCACATCACTTGCCTCCATAGAATCCTGGCTTAATTTGTTCTTGTACATAGTCATATCTATAAAAAAAAACAACTAGTTGAATGTTTCAGCTATTTCCAAATCATATTTATTAATTTTTCTCCAACTTCAAATCTGTCAATTTTACCACCACTAGAGGGTTGATAAAATGCCTTAAAAGAGGCCCCAATTTTCCTAGGGTTGGTCAAATTATTCATCTGCTTTCCCTTGTAGTACTGCTGTTCAGATATTTTAATTTCAGTCTTGCAGGTGCTTCGAGTTACGTGATAATTATTTAGATTACTTTGTAAATCAGTCTTTTTGAACTGTTTCCATAGTGAATTGCTTAACTTAAACATATCAAGTAGTTTAACAGTTACCCAAGGTAAATGTTTTGTTTGAATCCTTTGTCTTTTTGAAGGGCACAGTGGTTGACTATACTCGTAACTTGTTCATTAAAATATTTTACAGTCCTTTCTAAATGATTTATTTTGTACAATAGGGGCCAGTCTATTTTTTTTACTTCAGTTATAAAAACATCATAAGTCAGTTTTTTAAATGGTCTGGCTTCCCTAATAAAAATTCCATTCATTTTTTCTTCTTGTTTTTTTCTAATCATGTAAACTGGACAGAAATCTGAGATAGCATTGTTCAAAACACCTGCATCATTTAAAAACTGCATCCTATTTGTCAGTATCCAATCTATAATAGTACTATCCCCCAGTTTTGTAATTTTTCCTGGTTTGATCTTTTATAACGTAATTAAAACTGTTCGCTATTAAAATATTTTAACCATGTTATTATTATGTAATGTTGTCCAGTCCAAGTTAAAATCACCTATAATAATATGTTCTTTGTTTCCCTTACTCAAAGACATTAATTCATCTAACATAGCAATATCAACCTTATCTGTCTTAGCTGGTAAGTACACACATGTAAAGTAAACATCAGTTCCCTTAAATTCATCCAAGGTAATTTTGATAGACAAATAATCAGCTGATTTATTATATGATCCTGCAACTATCTGTTTAGCAACAAGACTGTCATTTACATAAATAAAAATGCCTCCCCCTTTGCCCTTAAACCTATCATTTCTAAAAAGGAATTAACTCTCAGGGCTTACACATTAATTTAAAGTTGTTTGTTTCAACCATATCTCACTTATTGCCACTATATCAAAACATTCTTGTTCTACCCAGAGTTTTAGTTCATCTAGATATGCTAACTCACTCCTAATGTTTAAGTGAGCAAATCTAAGACCTTTAATTATTGGCAATTCATAAGTGTAGTTTTGCTTACTTACAACCAGTCCAGGATTTCTCTCCATGTCACCTCCAAGTAACAATAGTATCTCAGGTAATAGTGCTCTTATAGTGCAATGGCATTTGTTAATTTTTTTATTGACCTGTAATATTTTTATTCTATTCCTTAATCCATTAAAAATATGCCAGTTTTGAGTTTGTGAATGCACCGCAAAATGTTGGTAATTTATTAAATGTAGACACCAGTTTGTAGTGCATTTTCTTGCTTTTTCCATACCATGGAGACTACTACATTTAACTTCTATGTCTCTGTTTACACTTGTTAGGAAGTGTGCAGCTTAAAGAAGTCACCATAGACACAATAAATAATCAAACTGATTCATTGTTACAAACATATTTACAGTAAGTTAACCCATAATAACGTATTAATTCTGTACAATGCAATAAGCAAGATCTTTTAAAACAACAAGTTTATGCAAATCATCCAAACTGCACAAACCAGGAACCCAGTATTCACAATTTAACACTGAGGCAAAATTTGCACCACCCAGCGTGCAAAAATAGCCCAGAACCATATGCATGCTATATTCAAAAGAACAGCCACAGGGCTAAATCAGTTGAATATAGTGTACAAATGATTGTGTGTAAACAGGGCTTTGAGTGTAGTTCAAACATAGCCCAGCAAATAAGACAGCTCTGAATATAGCAACCATGCACTGCTAACCACAACAGTAGCCCAGTGTACACAGACATGGAGTCAGGCAAAGGTGAACTACATGGCTAATGTGTGTGATATCAAAGAAGTGGACTCACAAAAACTGCAAACAAAAGTACGGGCCAAATACTGCAGAACTGTGCTATGGTTCAGACTGGTTTGCACAGGGTAAACTCATTTGCCCTGTGCTAACATGTTTTCCCAGTGCTAACATGTTTGCCCGGGGAAAAATTTTGTTATATTCAAAACAGATATGCAAATGAGCTGACTTAGGTAGTATGTGGGCAAATGGCCACATTGGCATGTCATTATGTCCTGATTTGCATGCATTACCATGTGGATTGCCCAGCGCTATTGCAAGGTGCACATAGCTCCACCTATAGGTCAGACTGGAACTACAGATTACAAAGCTAGTTGGAGTTTGGCAGCCTCTGGTGAGAGGCAGAGTTGTAGCCTGTATCTAGCAGGCATCTGTTTTAAATAATTTGCATGTTTTTAGCAAGAGGAGGACTGAAGTAGGTAAATCCTGACCTCTCCTGCACAGCCAGTCTCTTGGTGACTCTCTGTAGAGCATTGTGGAACACTGGTGGTCTGTCCCTGCCCCTGTTTTATAACTACATATTCAGTGGAGTTTGAAGCCCTTTGGAAAGTGAACCAGCTGTCTAATGCTGGCCACTGGAGTCAAATCCATCTATTAAGATGCTGTTATACTTATTTATATGGTTTTAAGAGTTTGCTCTGTGCTTTTTTGTGTCACCAAACCAGAAGTAGGAAGCCAAGTCACTTCCGGTTCCAGCACTATGTCTGGTCCCCTGTAGCGAGCGGGGTGAGAGTGCATGGTGCCGCATGTGGCGATGTACACAGAGACAAGCTCATCTGCACATGTCTGCTGTGTCCACTGGGGATGACTGGGATATTGCTGCCAAGCACTAAGACACAGATAAACCATTTGAGTTCTGATTCCAATATTCTGGTGTCATACACAGAGAAGTAATTAACACTAAATAGCCATCCAGTTTGTAGTACAGCCATAAATTTAACATGGATATAATTGCAGGGTTTGTAACACTAAGCACTGGAGAGGTAGCTATGACCTGCATAATCTGCAATAACTTTAGCTTGGAAACTGACAGTGGGTTTGAGGGGTTGACATGCAATCAACGGAGGGAAATTCACAAACTAAGGGGAGAATAAAAGAACAGGAAAAATAAATCAGTTTGCTTATAACTACCAAAAGTCAAAAAAGACAGAACAACTGCAAACTTGCTCAGAATACAGTATATCACAAGTAGGGAAAATCATTAATAACCCAAGTGAAGAATCAATAAAAAGAACTAGAGAGGATGGCAGTGGAGAGGAGTCAGATTGGAACCCAGTCACTACTAGGAACAAAAATAAGGAAGGCTGCAGAGCCATGGACTTTGAATTAGTCCTCTAAAATATTTTTGACCCCTTGATCTCACTTGATCAGGAAGTTAGTGCAGAATCCGGTATGCCTCTCCAGTCTATAAATGTGTTATTAAAGTCAAACAATGACAACTTGGCTATGGATGTTAATCAAACAACTGTAGCTCAGATAACCCAAACCCTAGCAATTCTTTTCAATAAATCATACAGTGAAGCCATTATCCCAGGAGACTGGAATAGAACAACAGTAGTTCCTATTCACAAAAAGGGCAGTAAAACCATTGCAGGAAATTTTTGATCCATTAGCCTGATGTCTGTTGCATGTAAAGTCACGGACAAAATGCTAAAAAAACAGGCTGGAGAATGAAATAATAGAAAAGTGTCTACATGATCATATACAGCATGGGTTTATGGCAGATTGCTCATGTACAACAAACTTGATCTCATTTTACAAAAATGTAAGCTAAAGTATAGATAGGGGAACACCAGTGGATGTTATATTTTTAGATTTCCAAAAAGGCATTTGATATGGTCTCACACAATTCTGGTAGATATTATGATTAGATTGGGACTTCTTAGCTACACAATAAAATGGATAGAAGAATGGTTATTTGACAGAAGCCAGCAAGTCAGAATTTCTGATACACTATCAAAGGAGATCAAGGTCACAAGTGGGGTTTCACAGGGTTCTATGCTGGGAAGATCACTATTTGGAATTTTCACAAGTGACTTGCATAAGGACATCCAGTGCATTATAAGGAAGTTTGCAGATGACACCAACATTAGTTCAGATGTGGATACTGCTACAAAAGTTGATCTGTTAGCTAAAGATCTGAAACACATTGAGAATTGGGCAGTCAGTAATCAAATGGCCTTTAACATAGACAAATGTTCGGTTAACCACCTGGAGCTAAGGAACCCACAAACAGAATACAATATGAATGGTATCCAAATAAAATCCATCAAGTCCGAAACAGACTTGGGTATTATAGTCAGCAATATATTGTCCCTGATCCCCCACCAGAAATAAATCTCTCCACACTTGTTTCTGTTGGATTCACGCTGGCAATATTTATTAAGGCACAAAAATTATATTTACATTCCCAACTTCATATTTCAACAGTATACAGTACAGTACACCCAGATTACTTCGGTCTGCTTCTTCCTTCTGGAAACTTCTTCCGACTTGCTCCTCTTCTCCTTGCTTGTAGCACTTCAGGGTCAGGACATGCTGTGATCTGCCCCCCACCCCATCATCACCACCATAACCAGGTACCACCAACAGGTACCACTACTTGGTACCACCACCAGGTACCCCCACTTGGTACCTCTACCAGGTACCCCCACTTACCCAGGCCCGACCCATGCAGGGTCAGTTCCCGGTCCATACACAACTAGGTCCAGACATGTGATCTGAACCCCAGTTTCTATCCCCTTCCCTCTCCCCCCTCCCCCCTTTACTTCCACACCTGGGTTCCTCTGTCTCGAACCTGTGCTGGCTACCCCCTCCCCCCTCTCCTGCCCCCTTTTTCCTTTTTCCCCCTTCCCTTTCTTGTTTTCTCTTTTCTGTGGGCAACCTACTGCTCCCCAGCCAGGGCTCCTTCCAGCCCCTGGGACCATCCACTGCCATTCTGCCACTCACCTGACCCGCACCAGGGCACACCCGGTACCATGTTTGTATCGCTTTCCCTTCCCTTGCCATGCCAGCCACTGGCAAACCCCTGCTACCTAATTCAGGGTGGGTGGGTGGAGAATCTTTTCCCAAAAAAGAGGGAGACCAGAAGGCTGCAAGCCCTTACATAGTTGCTTGTGGCGCCCCTCCCAGCCCCCACTTAGCCCCTCCCCTCGACCAATTGGGAAGCTCTCCTAACCCCTGGTCACTTGACCCTCTCTGATGTCACCAACCCCTTCCCTTCCCCCCCTTCCCCCATCCCCTTTGTTTTTCTGACAGGGGACATTGGACAAGCTGGCCTGCCTTTTAATGGCAAGCCCTATTGTCCCTGATCCCCCACCAGAAATAAATATATGCACACTTGTATCTGTTGGATGCACACTGGCAATATTTATTAAGGCACACAAATTATATTTACATTCCCAACTTCATATCTCAATAGTATACAGTACAGTACAGTACAGTACAACCAGATTACTTTGGTCTGCTTCTTCCTTTAGAAACTTCTTCTGACTTGCTCCTCTTCTCCTTGCTTTTAGCGGTTCGAGGTCTAGACAAGCTGTGATCTGCCCCCCCCATCATCACCATAACCAGGTACCACCACTTGGTACCACCACTAGGTACCCCTACTTGGTACCACCACCAGGTACCCCCACTTACCCAGGTCCAACCCACATAGGGTCAGTTCCTGGTCCATACCATGCTAGGTCTGGACACGTGATCCAACCCCCAGTTTCTGTCCCCTCCTCCTCCCCCATTTACTTCCATGTCCATGTTCCTCCATCCCCAGCCCATGCCGCTTAGCCCCCCAATCTCCTTCCCTCCTTTTTTGCTTTTGCTCCCCCTTCTCCAATGATCCATCTCCAGCTTGTGAAGGGCAATGGGGCTCCCCCCTTTTGGGCTAGAAACAAACCTGGGGCCCTCAAATCTCCTTAGCACCCCTCCCCCCATAATTCCCCCAGTCCTCAGTAGGGGCACCTGCCTCCAGCATACCCACCTCATCTGCCCTGTAGGCATCCTCTTCCTGTCTGCAATGCCCTTGAGATGAGTCTGGACCTCCCACCTTTTTCATGGCCTCGCCCACCACCACCTAAGTTGTTGTGGCCTGGCCAGCACTATGCCAGGCATAAATCCTCCTTTGATGCCCCCATATGGCTATTTGTTCCCATCCCCCCCATTTTTCCCCTTGCTCCCACACCCCCTCACTTCCTCTTATCTTACAATCTCTCTTTTTGACTGATACCCTTTGGCCGGGCTCCACCTAGCCCCCCAGACCCAGGCCATCCATCGGCAGACCCATCTGTCCTGTGCCGAGCCCCATTAGAGGTCACATACTTCCTTGTGCATCTCCATCTCTGGTGATTTTCCAGGCCCTTGTTGCCCCAGCATACCACCCCAAGATATGCAGAATATCCCCTTTCGCCCTTGGGCACACCCTGACCCCCCCTGGCAGGGCTCCCCTAGCCCCTTCAGCCCTCAGCTGCCTCTTCACGCCTTCATATGTACTGTCCCCCTGGCCAGGGCCTCATGTTCACCATTTTTTCTTTTGCTGGCTCTACTATGCACCCAAACCTGCCCCTCCAAACTCCTACTTTACAGGGTGGGTGTGAGCTCCAAAGTGCCCTGCCTACCTTGGTTCATGAACCTTCCTAACCCCTACCCTGTCAGCTCCACAAAGCTCCAGCGCCACAGCCTGGCTGTTTTCCCTTCTGCTACTTAGGACCCCTTGTGCCTGCCCACTACTCCACCTCTCCCTGAGGCTTCCCCAACTGCCCCCGCAGTTTAACTTATAACAGTTTGCAATGCTCTGGATTCCTTGATTGCTCCTGCCCTCCTGTTCAGCAACCTCTTATTAGCGGGCCTCAATTTTCAGTGTATGTCCCAGTTTTGCCCCTACAGTACACCCGCACGGGGTTCCGGAGTGGCACCCCTTGCTATATCCTGCTACCAGTGCCCATCCTCTTCTGTTTTGAGAGGGTACCCGACCAGTGTAGAAGATGTATCCACTGTCCTGTATTGCCGTGGCCAGCTAGTTTCTCCAATGGTAACCCCTTCATCATCCTGCTGGTCACTGCCTTCTTGACCCACATTCAATAGTCCCCCAGTTCTAACCACTTCTGATCAGCTGGTCTCCCCGGGTCTCCATTTTTAGCTCCTCTGGACTCTCCACTTCTCCTCCTGCCTGTCTGTGCTGCTGTCCCTTCCCCCTCGTTCATAGAATTCCCTTGGTCATTCTTCGCCTTTCCTGGAGTAATCCCTTTGTTCCAAAACCCCTCAGAAGCACCTTGCTCTGTGTTTCAAACCCCCCCCTTGCAGAGCTGTGTACCAGCCACCAGCTCCACTTGAGACCCAGTGACCTCGGGTGAGGCCCCCCCATTCCTGCCCTCCTGTGGCTCTGTGCCCCTTTTTGTATAACCTGTCCTTGACTCCACTTGAGGGACATACCACACCCCTGGGCCTAGGCGGGCCCACTGTGGCCCCAGAGTCCCACCAGCTGGTACCATTTTACCAATGGCCTGCTTCCCTTCCCTCAGTGTGCTATTCACCGTCCTTGTAACTTTCCGCAGGTGGCCAGACCAACCAACCTTTGGGTTAACAGTTTAGTGTACTATTCAGTTGCACCATGGGGATGTGGGCTTCCAATATCCAAAGACTCCCTGTCCTGCAGCGTGGGTCCCCAAGACCTCTGTGCCCTATTGCCCTCCGAAAGTAATTACCGAGACTGTATTGCCTCTTGCCAGTCAAATCTTACTGGATTAGGCCTTCCCACATCTGCCCCAGCTCCATTCCAGCCCCCTTTCCCTGGGACCCCTCAGCATCCTGCTGGGGTGACCAGCTTCCAGGTACCCTGGAGCGCTTCTACATGTGCCCTACACCAGTCCTCCCCTCACTGGCCCAAGGCTGACCCAAGTGAGCCCCCTCCAACTCTGGAAATTGTTGTGGCCAGGAATGTTTTTTTCCCAACACACCCTCATGCCCCTTACATGTTACCTGTATGTGGTAACCTTACTAGCCTCTGGTTAGACTGTGGTCACTGGTACCTTCCCCTCATACCACCCTATGCGTACCATAGGCCTACACCCCCTTGGTTTTCAGAAGGGGCTGGATTGCAGTGTGTATACCTCTCCCACCGTTCTTGACCTGGCACTTACTGGCAGATCCCTTCCATACTCCCCCCGCTACTACTACTAGCTGCAAACCCTTTAAGTCTCCTACCGGCTTGCAAAAACTGCCCCGATGCTCGCTTTGCCCCTGATCTGCATCCTCTGGAAAATTGACCTGACTCCATTCCTCCCTTTTCTCCCTTGCTTTGACAACGTACCAGGGCTGCACTCACCAAGGCCACCTCATTCATCTCTGTTGACCTCCAAAAGGAGTACTTTTTTTTTTTTAAGGGCATGCCCATCACATTTTGCTGCATGCACCCCTAGAACCAATCACCTCAGTACTTGCACTGGGACCCCCCCTTTTTCAGAGACTGGCTTGATACCTCCTGAAAACTATTTAAAAATGACCCCTGACCCCTAACCTCGGAATGCCATTCCTTATACTAGCTTATGCCTGTTTTCCCTTAAGAGTGCCTATTTTAGCTCTACATCTGCTGCAAGGCCCCTGGTGTCTTGCTATGCTTCAGTAAGAGGCCCCACACTACCCTAGCTGAACTAACCTAAATGAGGCCCCTATGACCCCACCCACCGGCCTCTACCAAAGTGGGGCCAGGCCCCCATTCAGAGAAACCGCTCTTCTGACCCCGCTATGCCTCTGCTCCCCTGAAAGAGGATATCAACCACTGCAGCAGCAGCAGGGAAACAAATGATCCAACCTTGTCACCAGGCCCCTTCTGCAAGATTTGCTACCGATAACCCCGACCCTCGCTAACCTGGCTAATGTTGACCCCCAGGTTGTAAAGTAGACAAGAAGGCCATGGCCAGTAGAGTTAATATGAACTTGGCACAATGAAGCTTTGTGCCTCTGAAGTAAAGTTATCCATCTTTCAGCACGGGGCAGCCTGACTACCCTTGACTGTCTTAACCAAGCTACCCACCTGGGGGACAAGGAATAGACTATCCCCCAAGCAAAGTCACAAGTATGCACACCTTCTAGTGTGCTCTAATTTTTTTTCTTTTTTAGCCCATAGTAGTAGATGTCCAAAGGAGGGGTCTTTTTATTTTTGCTTTATTTATTTTTTTTATTTTTACCCTGCCGAAAGCATGGTCTTGACTTCCTACAATTATCAAACTATTCCTCGAGACCCATTTTCACCAGTTTTAGAGTTACCTGCCAAACATAAAACTGATTATTTGCTGGGTCATCTTGCAAAAACCTCAATGTGTCATCCGTCCACACAGGAATTTGGACAACTGACAGGCTGAGGTAGTCGCTTTGAACAGGCCAACTAACGTCGGGCCCAAAATGAACCTTGCGGTATTCCTACCTATACAGTTCTACCCACTGAGGTCAGCCTCCTGCATTTTTAACCTTATGGGTGACTCCCAAACCATGATACCGTGCCCAACGACAGATCCAGATTTAACCATTTTCAAGCAGAAGTGTATAGATGGCAAGATCAAAAAGGACCGCTCCCCTAACCTATACCAGACTCCCCTTCCACCCTTTTCCAAGTTAACATAGATTGCTCAACCTTACCACTATTGTCCTATGCCTCATGAGGAAGATTGGTGTATTTCACCCAACAACTGGCTTAGAGGCACCCCCCCCACCACACTATGTAGTTTCCTAAACCTGTATTTGCTGGATGTATTGGATGGTGTCATTATCTAGGTGGGAGATATGTTGGTCACCTAATACTCACAAGCACTTTGGGTGCTCCTATACTCATTATGCCAGCAGCTCTCCTGCTTCCCAAAAAAACCTTTGCATTAAACCTAGGCACAATCCAGTCCTTGTGGCCCTTTCCGGTTTGCGTTCACTTAACAGAACCTTCCCAAGGCCTATTCTTATTCCATTCTGCTGAAAGCATCCACAAAAAGATCTGGAACCTTTTCCTGTTGGGATGTAGCAGGTCATAAGGACAAGATTCTTGAGGCCATTACCCCATAAACTGTTTAGGAGCCAAACCCAATTCACTTGACTCCCCTTTACTGAAATTTTGAGATGTTTAAAAATTGCCCTGCAGCCAATTGCACCCCTGCCACTCATTCTTAATCTGTCCGCTGAGCAGATTAATCCCTCTTCTTTTTCTTTCTTTTTCCTTTTTTTAAACGAAATAGGTCCTGTTTCCTCCCTTCTGTCTCACTCTGGCTTGTCGCACGGCCTAAAAGGGGGCCTGTTTCTTACCTTACTGTCTCCCCATGGCTCGAAGCACAGCCTACCCTTTCCTTCCACTGGTTTCTGGGCCTCCCGTGACCTTTCTTGAATGGTGTCTGGCCCACCAACACCACACGGGCCCTCCCCGCAGGCTCATCCTGCCTAGCAAACACCGGACCAATCACTAGACTGCTAGCCCCTTGACCGAGCGGTATGTCCGAACAACAGGCCCACTGCCCCCATGGCCCATCTTCCCCAATCGCCTGCTCCGAGGTGCTTTGGATAGCCCCCCAAAACCCCATGCGCCCTCCAGCAGAGGGCACCTACTGAGCCACGTGACACCCACCACCCGGGATCACCCCTAGCAGCCACAGGCCCACTGCCCCCGTGACCCATCTTCCCCGATCACCTGCTTACTTGCCCCAAACCCGATCTACATTGAGAGCCCCAACTGTGCCCCTCGTGTCAAGGCAGGGACAGAGCAAAATGCCAACCGTGTCCGGCCTCTCTGTATGTCAGGAGTGTATGCTTTGTGAGCCCTCCTTTAGCTTGTTCAGTTTCACAAAAAGCACTTATTCTTAACAAACCCATCCTGGTAAACCTCTGGAGAAAATTATTTGCTAATTGTAAATACTGATTATAAACTGTTGTACTTATGAATGATACCAGTTTCATGAATTTTGGAGTCTCTAAATAATTTTCTGTCTCTGCAGACGTGCAGATGGTATAGATGGGATCACTGTGAACAAGCCTGCCAGGCCCCAGTCCACCATGCCACCAGGTGCTACCACTTCAGCCCATCTGCCATCTTCCTCGACACTGCTCGCCCTAATGCAGCCCCCCCCGCTTGGCCCGCATGGCCCAAGATTCTCTACCGCCATGCCGGCATCTGGCATGTGAGCCCTTTTGCCCTTGCCCCACCACAACCGCTGCAGAATCCCATGAGGCAAAGCCACCATGTTCACTCTCCAAGGCCCCACATGGCCAAGCCAAATGCCTTCCTATAATCAGGTGCCACACAAGTCGAGATCCTCTTGCGCTCACCCCGCAGTCCTGCTCGTCGTGGCTCACCTGCCCAGGTGCTCCAAAACTAGTTTCCTTTGTTTGTTTTCTTTTTTTTTTTAAACATTGCAAACCAAGAGCTCTGCCACCTGTAGTGGGCGCCGCACCAGTCAAAACCCTACAGCACTCACTCTGCGCTCCTGCTCCTTGTGGCCCACCTGCTCTCCCCACTGCCTGCCAAAATGTTCTACTCCCTTGCACCAAAGGAGATCACCTCTCGTCCTTCTCCGCAGTATAACCCCGTTCACACCACAGTCACCTCCGTATACTACTTGACCTGCAAGGAACAAACTGTCCTCCAACCTAATTCCATCATGGGAGCCATAAACCTTCCCACAGTACACAACCTGGCAATAACAGAGCTGCTCCCCTTGATACTCCCCGTTTATCCTGCATTTCTTCTCCCCCCCCTTTTTTTTTCATTTTAACACAACCAACCCCTGTACATTCTCCCCATAAAAATGAAAAGACCAAGGAAACCTACTCGGCCTAAGGTCTGGGTACCCTGGATAGTGCCTTACTCTCAGTTGCCAACGCTGTGCTGAGAATCCTTTCCCAGCAAAAAGAGGAAGACCAGAAGGCTGCCAGCCCTTACATAGCCCCTTGTGCCCCCCTCCCAGCCCCTCCCCTCGACCAATTGGGAAGCTCTCCTAACCCCTGGCCACTTGACCCTCTCTGACGTTACCATCCTCTCCCCTCCCCCCCCTTCCCCCATCCCTTTGCTTTTCTGGCAGGGGGACATTGGACAAGCTGGCCTGCCTTTTAATGGCAAGCCCTATTATCCCCAGGGGAACAATGCAGCAAGGTGGAGCTAGTAGCAAATAGGTTTCCGGAGTCGATTCAAAAAGCATTTGTCACCAGATGTGAAACATGCATAGTCCCATTGTATAAATCATTCATTAGGCCCCATTTGGACTATATAGCATCTTTATGGCCCCATACTTAATCACGGATAGAAAAATGTTAGATAGTATCCAAAGAAGGATAACCAAATTAATACCTAGGGTAAGGAAGCTATCATAGCCAGACAGGCTATAATCTCTAAATCTTTATGATTTGGAGCAATGAAGGGACAGGGGTGACCTATTAATGCTTTTTAACATAATGCAGGGCATTCAGCTAATTAAGGAATGCAATATAATTAGAGCTTCCAAACCAAAAACCCTAAGATGCCATGACAAACAATTGCATATTCAGAGGGCAGCAACTAATAAAAGAAAAAAATATTTTATATTAGGACCTGTAAACTGTGGAATGCACTCCCCTAGCAGATAGTAGACATTGCTACTGTAACTTCCCCAGACTTAAAAAAGAACTTGATGAGTACCTCCTGGGTAATAATGGCTACTCTCCCCCACATGTTGTGGGGAAGGCAGTCCTGATGGGCCTAGCACTCTCTTCTGCCTTAAAACAACCAAGTAATACTAAGTAATACAGGTCGGTAGCTGCAGGCTGGGTCTGCTCACAGCATTACATGCATGGCAGACTGGATTAACATGTCGGTAGCTGCAGGTTACGTTTGTACACAGCAGCAGAGACTATTGTGCCCCAGAGGACTAGCACCACAGGCACTGGTAGTGGTGCTGCATGCCATGGACATATTGTAGTCCCAGCTACAGTGCATAGCAGATGCTACAGTGACACAGAGGCTGGTATTGTGAGGGACACTGCAATGCCTATGGTGTGTGAAGCATCAGTGACTGCTGCTCTCCACAAAATGGACACCACTGTCATGTTTTCCTGTGACCTACAAACACTGTGCCACTGGCATGGGATACTCACAGTAACATACACGTGGTTGGCCTTGTGTGCCATGGTATCTGTACAGATGTGCAGTATGTGCCCTGGGGGTGGGAATGACTCATTCCATCAGACAAGCACATCGGTGTTGGGCTATTCCTGACATTGGGACATGTGCACTGTGCAGATAGCCCCAGCCTTGTGGCAGCACCTGCTTTGTGGTGCAACCTGCCCACCTGTGCACCCTCTCCTCAACACCCTCCATTCCACAGTGCTGCACGTGGGTGCTGAATTGTGCTGGCATACTCCAATGGGGGGACCAGAGGAGTGTGCTGTATGGATGCACTGCCATGGTGTTCACTGGGTGCTGGGGCACCCACTAATGCCTGGCAGGGTTGGGACCGGTGCCAGATGGCAACTTGGGCATTGCTATCTGTGTGCAGCATGTCTCTACCATTCATTTGTTATATTTCTTTTTATTTATCACTTTGTTGACCGGGTAAGCACACTGGACCAAGGCCCATTTTTAGGAATGACCCAGATTCACTACACGTGCGGCTAAGGTGATACAATGTACAATACAGGTACATACGTACAATGAACAACAACGCACAATTCACAAATATCAACTTAGTGTCTCATTAAACACAATTACAAATAGTTTGTTGCTGCAAGTGGGGTTTTGGATCAATTTTATTATTTACATGATTGTTATCTTCCAAGCAATGTTGAGGCATTGTACTTCACAGATTGGGTGCCTGTGGATACGGAGTGGCCCAGGGTGGGTGTCCACCCTCACAGCCTCCTCATTGGCTGCATTCAGCCTGTTTCCCATTGCTGCTGTGTTCACGCCCCTCTTTCTTGGTTTGCCTGGAGTTAGGACTACCTTTTCATAGGTGGTAATTTGTGCCATGCTACATGTCGTGCTAATGCATGTTGCTTGGTGCTATAATTTTATTTATTTTATTTATTTGTACATCAGTTTACAACCTTTGAGCCAGAGGCTCATTTTCAAAGGTACCTCGTCACAAAGAGGACAAATACATTACAACATTTTGTTACATCCTTGCGGTTACAGCTTTGGCAGACACATGCAGTTATTTCTTTGTTACATCATTTAGGTTACTGGTTTGGCATTCACAGCTTTTACTGTTATTTGGATACAGAGTAACAGATTAAACATACATTGGTATAAGCATACACGCGGTAGTGTGCAGAGACTGCAGGAGGTAAAAATTAAAATGAAAATTCAGAGGGCTATGTGACGTGGTTGGTGATAGGTTTGGGTGAGGAGCCACTCAGTGAGTTTTGTCAGGGCATAGTGAGCTAGATACAAGCACAGCTACGCGTGTTAAATAGCTGGCTCGGAAGTAAAGTTTTGAAGCAGGAGATCGTGAAAGTATCAGAGATGGAGGTAGGCAGTGTGTTGTACCAGGAGGGAGCTCTGTAACGGAAGGACCTTTGTCCATGTGTGATCCTGGACTTAGGGACTAGTAGAGTGGTCTTGGAGGAGGTTCGAGTATGAACTAAGGGTTGTGCTAGGTGAATGGAGGCTGTCAGCCCAGGCAGGGATAGTCCAAGGAGATTTTTTTTCGTCATGAGGCAGGTTTGGTATATTCTGACTATACCATTGTGCCTGTATGCATGTCCCCGCCCCTCACTTTGCACCACGCATACATTATCTTTTAGCATCAGCGCTAACATGTTGCACTGGCACTATTTGGCCTTTTGAATATAGCAATCCAGTGCAAATGTGGTGCAATTACGGCATAAACAGTTTGCACACAGTGCAAAGTTTCGGATATCTGGCCCCAGGAGTCTATTCAATTTTAAGTTTAACAAATTTACAGGACCAATATTGGCTTTACTTTAAGCAAGCTATTAACTTATAACTTAGAAATTACAGGTGACAAACCTTACCTCAAATCTCACCATTCAGGATGGATTATTAGTGTCTTAGTTTCGTCAGTCTGTAACCCATAAAAACAGTTTTTAGTCCATTTGTTCAGAACGATGCTAGATTTAGTTTCAGGAATCTGTAACTTATAAAAACTGTGTTTTATTCAGTCCAATCAAAATGATACAGGCTTTCATTTCATCAGTCTATATCTTGTAAAACCTGTGTTTCATTCTGTTTATTCAAAACGATGAAGGCACCAGCGTTGCAAAGTATAGCTATGCTAAATTATTTTCTTCTCCGAGTGGCACTTGCGCCACTTGCACTCATGCCATGGGGCAGTGTGGGCTTTTAAATGTACTGGCAGTCCCACCCCCTCACTCCTCCAACACAGCTACTGGCTTGACGCCAAGCCCCCTCATCAGCTGTGTGATGTTAAAGTGCAATGTCAAGTGTAAATGGGAGCCTCGGGACATTTGCAGCAGGATGTCAGGCTATAGCTGGACTACAAGATGCTGTGCAGTCTGGTGTTAGCACCCTTGTGTGCTGGTGAGTGGAGTGCTGCTGTCTTCCATGGGGTGGTGTGGGCTTTTATATGTTCTGGCAGTTCCTCCCCCTCGCTCCTCCAACACTGTTACTGGCTCACTTCAGAGTCCTCTCATCAGCTGTGTGATATTGAAGTGCAATGTCCGCTGTAAATGGGAGCTCAGGACATTTGCTGTAAGGCTATCAGGCTGTATCTGGACTGTGAGGTGCTGTGCAGTCTGGTGTTAGTATCCTTGTGTGCTGGTGAGTGGAGTGCAGCTCTCTTCCATGGGGCAGCGTGGGCTTTTAAATGTTCTGGCAGTGCTGCCCCCTCACTCCTCCAACACAGCTACAGGGAGTCAGTCCTTTTCAACCAGCTCCTCTGCAATGTTACTTATAAAGACATTAAAGATGACTGGTGCTAATTCTGATCCCTGGGGCACCCTGCTGGTCACTCTTCCTTCTCTGGAGTGACTTCCATTTACCACCCCCTTTGTTGCCTATGCCTTAACCAATTTCTTACCCAGTTTACCACCTTAGGATCCACTCTCCTTTGTGGAATGGTGTTGAAAGCCATATTGAAATCTAAGCAGTCCACATCCAATGCTCCACCCTGATTTAAGTCACTGATCACTCAAGCCAAATAATTCTATCACATTTGTTTGACATGACCCACCCCCAAGAATCCATGCTGCCTTGGGTCTTGTAATCTGTTCTAGTCAAGAAATTCCACAATTATTTCCTTCAGCAGCACCTCCATTAACTTTCTTACCACCAATCTCAGACTTACTGACCACTAGTTGCCAGCCTCCTTCCTGCTAACACTTTTGTGAAGTGGGACTATGTCTGCCCTCCTCCAGTCCCCTGGAACCACTCCTGTTTCCAGTGAGCTGTTAATTAGAACTTTTGGAGGTGCTGCCAGTATACCCCTGAGCTCCTTCAATATAAATGGATGCACTTCATCTGGCCCTATGACTGTCCACTATGTGAGTCCCCTAAGGACTCTCTCCTCTGAAAAAGGACTAGTGTCCATACCTCTCCCTCAAATGCTCCTATTACTTTTGTGGGGCCCCTCCCCTTCTCCTTCCTCTGTGAACACTAAACAGAAGTATTTTTTCAGGATATCTGCCTTTTCCTGGTCCTCCAAAGCATGTTCCTGCTTTCCCTTCTTAACTTTACAATCCCTCCCCTAGTCTTACTTTTCTCACTTACATATCTAAAATAAGTTTTGTTCCCTTTTGTTTCCCCCAGGCTATTCTCTCCTCAGTTTGTCATTAAAAAAAAAGTTCTTTATAATACAGGTATGTGCTGGCTGGCTGTGTGGCACAGAGCGATAAAGGTACTGCTCCGCTTGTTGCTGATGGGTTCACACTCTGAGCCCTTGATATCAAAATTGCAAGCCAGCAGGGAGGGATCAGAATATTTCACTGAATACTTTCCTCCGGGGGGGGGGGGGGTGGCATCATCTGTATGTCACTCTAGCAATAATTTCTGGTGATGACAGGGTGCATATGCCATTGTTGGTGCAGGTAACCATGCAACACTGTCACATGTGTGTGGTCTTGTGTGAGGTGGGTGGGATACAAAAAGAAAAAAAAGGGCCCAACTTGGATGCACCAGATGACAGTCTTAGCACACTCCCCAAGTTTGAAACACCATGCAACCCTCTTTGTGCCTGCACACACTCTCCCAGGCATTATCTTTTGTCTAGATGCCACTTTCGTGCCTCCAGTGGTGGCAGCAGAGGGGGCACCCCACAGGGAGGGTTAGACTCAGAACCTGGGAACTGACACCCAGCATACCTAGTGGCATGCATTGAGGCATAAGAGTGAATCTAACAGGATGGTGGGACATCTGGAGATCTTAAGAAGATGCACATCCAGGGGCCATATAGCAGGAGATGAGAAACAGTTAAAAAAAGTATTTTCATAAAATGAAAGTAACATCATTTTATTCCCCTCTGTGCTTTCCATGCAGGTTTAAGAGGAAGGGCTCAGTAACATTAATTATTTTCCTGCGTGATTGATCCTGGGTCATGGATTAGCTATGACAGGTGTAAGACCCATCTATACAAACCCATAAGCAGAGCCTGCCCATCTGTGACATTGCTTTTTGCCCCAAGGTTCCATGTAATGTGAAAGAGTATGATTTAGATAGGGATATTTTTGAACTGTGGAAGCTACAAGCAAGACCACTATCTCATTTGAATGTGCTTTTTGTGGACTTTCAGCCATTGAGGGGCCCCATACTGCTGCCGTACATTCCCCTTTAAAATATGTGCAAAAAAAAAAAAGAAAACAATGAAATATTGATTTATATTTAATTTTATTTAGGGCAATGCCACACAGTGACACACTTCTGACAATGGGTTGGTGGAAAGGAGGAGTCCTGATGACACCTGCTATAACACCAAATCTGCAAGTAAAAACACAAAGCAAAGCAAAATATTTCTCAAAAGGAATCAGGTCCCATCTCAGCTCTTTCAAATGCTATCTACTACAAATGGTAGAAAATCATGTTAAGCAAAATCATTCTTAACATTGTCAGAGGGGCAAACCAAACCACCAAGCATGACTTTTCAAACATACCCCATCACCATTTTCCAAGGGTTGGTGATTTTGAATTTTATTTCATTATACATGGCACTTTATTATTGTTCACCAACATGCTCACTCTGTGGTTATTGTAACTTTAAGGGCTCTTCAGTAAAATGTGCCACAATACTGTATGTTAAGTGGGGTCATACTTATGTAAATTGGTAAAGATTTATGCTGTGATCCTTTTACCAACACTGCCCTCTGACAAATCCCCAGTAGGAGCCTAGGAGGTGTTACGAAGAGGTGTTGTCAGCATGTTCTTGGCATTGTTTATCAATATCAGTGTGTGCACCACTCTTTACTTTGTTTGACATCCTCAGCCAGAGATAAATAAATCCTCAGCCTCATCTCTCCTCTTTTCCTCTAGCTCTCTCTTCTCTCTCTCTCTCTCTGCCTCTCTTTCACACTCTTGGTCTTTCGTCTCAGAGTAAAACAAAACTAAAGCCAATACAAGCACAATAAAATATTTAACATTTAAGTTCAGCTCATTTTTTTATTTATTTCTTTATCCTCCCCTTTCTACCAGTCCCCACACCCCATCACCTGGCTTCTCCTGGACTGATCCCAACTCTGTCTTCCATGACTTCCCTCTAATGGTGGGGCCTTTGGGGATCTCCAAGCCACTTCAGAGATGCAGATCTGATGGAGGGGAGTGCAGGGCCTCAGTCAGGTTATTTTCTTGTTCTTTCCCCATTCTCCAAGGATGTCATAGGCGAGGGTACTCATGTGTATGGATGGAAGTGTGTTTAGTGTGTCACCAGCTTATATTCCCCCTCTCTCTCACAGCACTGCTGGGGTCACTCAAGTGGTGCTGCATTGTGGCAACAGATTCCCCCCCTCCATCCCTGGAGGAGGAGTGCAGCCACTCAGGTGCTTGAATCTCCTCTACCGTTTTTTTCCTGACAAATCTGGCTTGTTCCCAAACCTGAGTCACTGGCATAGTGAGTGGTTGCCCTTCTGCTGCACTAATGGGTCAGCTCAAGTTCAGCTCTTAGATTGAAAAAAATCATCACTGGCTTGGCATGCTTTGAAATCACTTTAGGAATGTTTTTTTTTTTTTTGCTGGCCCAGTAGCCCAGAGCACTCAGGCACTAGGTTCCTCACCTGCCACTATGCCGGGGAATCGGGTTTGGGAATGTACAAAGGTCGCTCATGGATTGGCTGGGACAAAAAGAATTGAGCAATGCTTTCCTTCTTCAGGGAGGGGAGAGAGCACACATACCATTGCTTGACTGCCACCCAGTGGAAGCTGCATGTTACAGCATGTCACGGCATGTGATCAGTCACTGTTTCAGAAGTGAGACAGATGCCAAATTGCTTGGCATCTTTGCACTGTACACGTGTGTCAGTCTAGCATGATTGATTCTGGTAGAATAAGCATGATCATGTGTTTCTTCACACTAATGCTGCTTCACACTAATGATACTTAATTGCTGAAATTGCTGCTGACTTAATTACAAATCTGCTTATTCTTCTTAATTTTGCTGACAAATCTGCTATCGATATTACTACTGTTTTGAATGTATTTTGCACAGTGATCTATTCTAGTGCAGCTGCAGAGCCTTCAGCAATTTCCTGATTTACAAATTTCATTACTTGTTCTGCAGTTGTGATCTTTGTTCTGTCCCTTCACTTCTACTTTTGTTCTCCAGTTGCTCTACTCTCTTGTTCCCTTTCAGTTGGTTTCTCCCTCACTAAACCTCCACTGCAGCTCAGCTCTGACCTGCCCCCCGCCCCCAAAGCTTCGTTTCTCTTCACCTTCTGAGCTTATCCCTGACCGCTGATCAAGGAAATTCTTTCCCTAGATGCCTCTGGTTCCCTGTTGCTTGACTGTCTTTGTACATGAAGCCCCCACCCCCCTACTCCTATCTTAATTAATCTAACCCTCTGCTCTCTCTCTCTCTCTATCTCCCCCACAGACTTGAGCCCCCGACTGGGTGCCGCTCTATGGTGTGGCTTTCACTGCAGACACTGCCTGCCTCACCCTCTGAAGCCGCAAGGAAATTCAGGTATGGCCCCTCAAAGGAGCTCCAAGAAATTTTTCTAATTTTAGTGCTCACTATCCAGTACCCAGTGACTGGCTGCTTTGGTGGAGAACTCCTCCTGATTGGTTCCTAGATTGAGTGAAAAGGACTCTTGATAAACCTGCTCTTCAACTTCTTAGCTGCTTTTCTTCTCTAAATTTTCTCCCACCCCATCATCTTTAAATCCACTTGCTGTACCTCAGACTCCACCCCACAGTGCTGCTTGCCCAATGGAAACCAAGCAGTATCCACCCTTGGACTCAATCACAATTTCTCTCCTGCATCACTGCGTTCTGTGGCTGCCTGCTATTATCTAGTAGCTCAATCTTTAGACTTTTCCTAGCAGCTCAATCCCCATTTCTCCACTAATGCTGCTTCTTTTTTCTGCACCTTAACACTCTACCTTCACTCTTAACACTTTACCTTCACTGCTGCACCTATCTCCAATTTCACATTGTCTGTGTCACTCTCTTTCCCGACCATGTCACTCACCCTCTCCCTGTACCTCTACCTCCATATCCTGTCTTGATTCTCCTACTCACTTACCTTACCTTCCATCCCCTCTCCCTCCCGGTCCCTCCTTCTTGCCCCTCCCCCACAGTTGCCCCAGCCCTGTCTTACCTCATCTGCTCACCCTCTCCTTGCCCCCTCCATCAGTTGCCCCCACCCTCCTACCCCATGGCCCTCTCCCACACTCTCCTATCCCCTCACTCTTCCCTCTCCCACCCCAAGTGCCCCACCCCTTTTCCCTCTTTCCTTTCTCCCCATCATCCAACCCTACCTTCTCCCCTTCCACCCCCTGAACCTCGGGGCTCTCTACTGCTGCTTTCACCACTCTGCCCCACCCTCCATGCACAGTTCTGGCAGATCAAAACACCCCACATTCCTTCCCCTCTCCCTCCTTCTCCTGCTCCTCACCGGTGACATCCAATCCAACCCCAGGCCTCCATGTCCCAATGCACCATCACCCTGACCACTACCCTTCCTGGGTTGTCCCTGTCTCAGATTTCATCCTCTCTACATTAGGGTCTCCATATTTTTCATCTCAACACCAGGAGCCTGCTTTCCAAAATTGATACCCTAAATGTATAGCTTACCCAGTATCAGCTGGACATACTCTGCATCTCCATAACCTGGCTATCTGCCAGAATCCCTAACTCCTCTTTCACCATTCCCGACTTTATCCTATTCCACCAAGATAGAGGAACGTGAGGTTGGCGGGGTAGCCTTGTACATCAGGCAATCCATCTCCAGCTCTATTATCTTCAAAGGATCCAATCCCCTCCTCCAACAAACTCAATATACCCATTTACCTCTTTCCTCTTCTGCCCCCTTTATATTGGTGCTCCATACACTCCGCCTAAGGCCTCGTCCAACTCCATCATCAAGGTAATCTTCTCTATCTCCTCCCCTACTTGAAATGGTGAACTTTTGCTTCTAGGTGACTTCAATCTCGACTGGCTGTCCTCATCTGCTAAGTCTACCACTCTAATGGCTGAGGCTCTCAGCCTCTCTCAACTTGTTCAGGAACCTACCTGTCTAAACCTTCGGTCCCAAAACCACCCCCTTCTAGACTGGATATTAGTCTCCCTTCCCCACCACATCTCTGCTTCAGGCATTCTCGCCGACACCCTCAGCATTTACTGTATTACCTATTGTATAAATCTACACTCCCCATTCCCCTCCCAAATTCATATGGTCCAGCCCCCTCTATTCCCTCGATGAAATCACTCTGCAGTAGGATCTCCTAAATGCTGACTGACAACCTGTCTTCTTTGCGCTGACCTTTCCTTATCCCATTTCTATAGCATCTTTAATTATATGTGGGACCTTCATGCACCCCTTAGAAAAGTCAAGGTGAAATGATACCACCACCCTTGGATTTCTTCTGACTTTATCACCTTGTGTCATGCCTGGGACAAAGCCTGGAGACTTTACAAATCATCCCACGCTCCAACTGACCTCCTAACTTACAAACAACTCAGAAACAGCTGTACCAAGTCTATTCAGCTGTCAAAGGTATCCTATTTTAAATCCCAGCCTCCACAGTGTTTCCATAAACACCGCTGCACCACAACTGCTCCGACCCACAATTCTGCCTGCTCCCCCGACTTCCCCCGGAGCTTCCCTCCTCATCTGAAAAGACCCATACTCCTGCCCTCTCCACCATCCTGCATAATTCATTTTCAGCTTAAACAGTACCTACCAATACAGTATTTATCAAGCATTCACTTCCTAAAAAGCTCGGCAAGTTACACTGTCTGCCCACTATGTATTGCCTACCATGCAGAACTTAAAAGAAAGCAAATTTTCCCCAACTGCTCTAGACCCACTGTACTTTCCTGCCTATGCCTACCTTAAAAAGTACCTACACATTCAGTAGTCTAAACCAATTGCTTCCCAAATGTCACAACATTTGCACTACTTTACAGATTATAATTTATCCTCTAAATACCCCAAGCCCAAACATACAAATAGATTAGCTTAGATTCACTTTCTTGCCAAAGACCAAACAATTAACAGTACTTTACAGAAATGCAATTTTCCTCCCAGTACCCCTATTCCAATGCAATTGATGCCCTACTACAAAAGCAGAACCTCCAAATTTTGGTTACCTAGATACAAATATCCCTCCAGCCAATGAGGTCCCTGCCTACAAAGTTCATTTTACTCCACCTCCTGCCCCCTCTTGATAGATGAAGCCTCTACTGGGAGGGTCTGAGTGAGACCATTTAATACTGGAGGTGGTGCATGGAGGATGGATGGGAGAAAAAGTGAAAACAGCAGTAGTTCTGTACTTGTTGTCTCTAATTTTATAGCAGGGACAATCCATTCAAATATGACTCCTCTGAAGCGGCACTTCCTGATTAGCGCCCCTGAGCCCCGTCACTGCACTGGCACTCTGCAGCAATGGCTGCCCAATCCTCCATGGCAATGGCTGTCTGATCCTCTGTGGCTATGGCTGCCTGGAAATCCATGGCTACAGCCGCCCTGCCTCCCCAAACCAAAGTGAAAACAGCATCGGGTCTGTACTTGTTATCCCTGCTTTCATGGCAGGGCCAGTCCATTCAAATTTGGTGCCTCTAGAGCGATGCTTCCTGATTGGCTCCCTTGAGTCCAGGCACTGCACTGGCACTGTGTAGCAATGGCCGACTGATCCTCTGTAGCTGTGGCTGCCCTGTGCTCCACAGTTGCAGCCATCCTGACACCCACAGCTAAAGCCACATGGTCCTCTGTGGCTATGGCTGCCTGGAAATCCATTGCTATGGCTGCCCTGTCACTCCAAACCAAAGTGAAAACAAACAGCAGCAGTTCTGTACTTGTTGTCCCTGCTTTTATACCAGGGACAGTCTGTTCAAATTTGGTGCTTCTGGAATGGCATTTCCTGATTGGCTCCCCTGAGCCCAGTCACCACACTGGCACTCTCCAGCTGCTCAGTGCTACATGGCTACAGCTGCCATGAAACCCATGGCTTTAGCCGCCATGTCCTCTGTGGCTACGGTCACCTGGAAATCTGTGGCTATGGCCACCCTGCCCCTCCAAACCAAAGTGAAAACAGCAGTAAGTTAATTATAAGCTAGTAAGTACAGTAAATAAAAAAAAATAAAAATAGCTCCTAATGTATTTTTCTTAGTCATGACCTAAAGGTTTTGCAGCATTCAGGTGAGGACCCCCCTTTAAGGGAATGTGCCACAAGACAAAGCTGTTTAGCTCTTTCAAAAGAAGCATTTATGTGCATCGCTAACAGTAGCACTTAGTAGATAACTTTTCATCCCCAAACATGCATCCAAGTGGTTGTACTAATAGTGTGCTGGTACACCATTTGTACAGACCTCAGGTGGCTAATTGATGTGCCACAAAGGATTGTCCATCACAGAACAGGAAGGAGTAATGGTGCAGCATCATCCTTCTCTCCCTGTATACTGAATAGGGAGAAGCGGTAATCTTGCTCAGGTTTTGTAAATAAACTTATTGTCCTGCTCTTGAGTACAAACAAGCAGTGCTTGCATTACACTTTATGAGGTTTGGGAGAAAGGGGGGCCTATGAGAATCCAATCTTTAAATGGAGACCCCTTCCCATTATATGTCAACGGCAGTGATGCCTGAGCTACCAGCACTCACTTCAGAGCTAGGGGGAGCTAAGGCTGTCAAGCCCACCTGTAATTCAAACACTACTGACCAGTTTTTTAAAGACTTGATGAAACTAGTTCATGCTTAACAGGAGGAAAATAAGTTTATTTACAAAACCAGAGCACGATTAGTTTCTCTCTTCAACAAATATCAAGAGAGGGATGATGGCATGTCATCACTTCTTCTACCGCTGCGATGGGTAATCTTTTGTGGCAAATCAACAAGCCACTAGAAGTCTGTACAAGTGGTATGTCAGTATGCTATTAGTACAAGCACTTAGAATCACTTTTGTGAAAAAGCTTTTATCTAGAAAGCACTACTGTTAGCGATTGCACATAACTCTGCTTCTTCTTTTGAAATAGCCAAACAGTTTTGTCATGCAGAGTATTCAATTAATAAATGAAAAAAAAATAGTCTAACACAATTATATATACTTCAAAACATGTTTTATATTTGTTCAGTACCAACATTTGAAGGCTCATTTATTTACTGTAGGTACTTTTATTTACTGTAATGCAAAAACTTGAAGCAAAAACAAAGTTTTGTAATATACTTTGCATCTTCCTCATGACTGTGTTATGCAGTTGTATATACCATGCCTCCAGTCCCCTATCCCCTGACATTACCAAATGCCAGTGTGTGGCATGGTGCACACCACTGGTATGGGGAAATGTTGAGGAGGAGCTGCAGGGAATGATGCACATCTACATACTTGTTGAAGAAATATCCATCCACAAGCTCCAGACCTCCAGGGAGGTGCAGCCTGGGTGACTGTTGCAGGGCTCAGACACAAGTTCCATCTGTATGGGATGACCCCCTCAAATGTGCACACCATTGGCATGATGAAATGCCTGGGGACCAAGGGAAGGTTTGGAGGTATATGGTGGACACCACTAGTTCCAAGCAGCCAGTGGTGTGCACCCCCACCAACCCCCTGCCTTCCCTTCTCTGGAAGAAGCTAGGGGGTATGGTATGCACTAGTGGTTCCTATTCACCAGTGGTGTGCACCATGCCACCCTGTCCACTGCTCCTCTGGCATTACCTCTTGCCAATGGTGCTCAGTATAAAGTAACTAAAAAGAGACTGATTTTGAGCTTTTCTTTCCTTTTTGTAGTCACACAAACAGGAGCATTTTTACTTCCTCTTATCTTTCTTTGTAAACTGTGCATACATCATGCTAGTGCACATATTGCCTCATAGCTACCTCACCTGCATTTCTTCAGGCAATGTCCCACAGGCCCCTTCAACCTGAGGTAATACTGTGGCCAGGGGCATGGTTATGAGTGTAATGGCCAAGGTTTAGTTACCCAGACTCCAACTTGGCAGTCACATTTGTGGGAGGCAACCTGATTTACTTTATATTATCCCCAGAGCAAATCTTAATCCCTGTATAGTGGACACAGGGAAAGCAGATAACAAGAAACCTGTACTGTACCATTCAATAAGTTTTATTTTAAGCAACACAGATTTGAAAAGAAAGGTATGATATATAAGCAATTAGAAAGTAATTAAGCAATCGTCTCTTTCAAACACCTTTATACCAGTGCATTCTCATTTAGAAGAACCTAACATTGTTGACAGTTTTTTGCTTCCCCCTGGAAGTGTGGAGGGGGTGCTGAAAAGGTATGTTCTTTGAACAGTCCCAGTTTCAGCTTGGCATATAACCAGTAAAGTTGTTGACAGTTTATATGCTTCATAGTAAAACCTGCACACACGTCAGCCACTCAAACCGACAACCCCCCAGATAAAATGACACTCCCAGCCCTTTTAGCCTCTTGCCAAAAATGAGAAGTTAGCTAGGGAGTGTATTTGGTAAGGGCTTACAGTCATTGATAAACTTTTGTTCTTACCTGATTTTTGGGGGAAGGAGATGCTTGATGGCATTATTTCCCTCAAAGGTCCAGTCCAGTGCAGATGTTTAGAGCTGGAGGGAGTCTTGTTACTTAATGACTTGTCATATCATGATTTTGAGGAATGGTAGATGGCACAGGACTTTACCTGCTGTTGTCTTTTTCCAGAGGAACCATAACTTTGAGTAGCTGCAAACAGGCTTGTTGGTGTAAAAAGATGCATTGATGGTATCAGATGTTGAGAATACCATCTTGAAGGTGTTCGATATTCAAAACAGCATAGCTGATGACATTAGATGTTAAGAAATATCACATCTTGGCCCAATGGTGTGGAAGGCTGAGGCAGCATGTGTCTTACCTCCTGCCATGCTGGTGACCCGTGTTCTGGAATGAACACGGGTTGCCAGCAGTCAGAGGGGTGGGAGAGTATTGAGCATCCCAGATACAGCTGTCCTCTCTTGGGGCAGGTGGCCAAGCCACCTCAGCCCATGACTGCCACTGAGTGAAAGGCTCAGTGGTCATGCAGGCATGAATGACTAGAAAGGAGTGTGGCCCATGGTGACATAGGATGAGTGTTGCCTCCATGCACACATGCTGGTGTCACAGCAGAGGAGAGGGATGAGAAAAGTGTAAAATATGGGGACTTGGGCTTTATGCGATCCTGCCCGTGTCTCAACAATCTGCCCTGCCCCTTTGGTCCTGGATCCAATCTGGATATGTCTGCCATGGGAAAGATGGCCCTCCCCCTTTTGCCACACCACGGGATGGAATCCATGGAAGAACAAAGCTCTGGACCAGGAGAGAGGTAGGGATGACTACTAAGCACAGTGACAGGGTTGATTGTGAAAAACAAAATACAAGAAATACCATGTCGCTTGATGACAATAGATGTTAAAATACCATCTTGATGGTATTGTTCTTCAGACATACCATACTCTCTAGAGGAATGGTTGTATTTTTATACAGTACATTTTTCATAGCAAGCATTTTTTATCTCATATCATCAGACATTAAGATGGCTAAATTAAGTTTTGCTTACATTTCAGTTAGGAATATTTGAGAAGTATATTTTTACCTAAGTCAACAAAATGAAGTTTGATCTCTGCCTTAGTTTATTGGAACACATACTTTAGATTAGGCAAGTAGCCTAGATATTTTACAATGTGAGAACTAATGCTACTTTATATAAAAGTGCAGGTAATGTCGTAAACAATTTTACTCACATTGGTTTCATAACAACCAGTAGAGGGCACTTGTCTCAAAATTCCCCACTAAGAAAAGTTGTTAACACCTGTGATGCACTTGTTTACGTATATTCAACTTATCTGGTCTGTTCCTAAACAACATTTGAGGTGGAATTGAATCTTACTCTTGACTTTGAAAAGAACTACACAGCCATTTCAACCTCCAGAAATGGCAGGTTTATTTTAGCAGAAAGAGACCAATGTTGAAATAAAACATTACATCCATTATTAGGGAATCAGGTTCAAACATAACCTGAAAATATATGACCCTATACTGTCAACATGGTGCGCACCACTGGCATTAGGTAATGCCAAGGGGGGGGGAGGCATGGTGGACAGCACCAGTCACCATCCACTGGTTTGTGCACCATAAGTCCCCTGCCACCTATCTGCTATTACCTTATGCCAGTGGTGTGTGCCATGGCCCCCCCAGTCCTTGACCCTCAGTTGCATATGGCAGGGACAATTCAGACACCAGCCTCATAGTCCCCATGTCATTCTGACAGCCTTTACAAGCTCCTGCCCAGTCTTCTCCATGTCCCTGCCCCTCCACTGGTATTATGTAGTGTAGAGGCAAGGTGCTGAGAGGCACCTCCCTTCCCCAGGGTAGGGGACTGGGAAGAAGGGTGCAGTCCACCAGTCCCCATCCACCAGTGCCTTTCTCCATGCTCCAAATCCCTGCCACCCCCAGGTAGTAAAAGTCATGTCCAAAAATTTCTCATTTGCTTCCATCCATGCCTTTACCTGCTCCAAATGCTCTACGTTTTTGGCTTCACAAATGAAAGAGTATATTCTGTAGTCAATAAAATTGGCTGTCCATAACATGACAAGCAAAACTGTGTGTCCTTTGTTTACATCCAGTCCATAATTTTACTTGACTAAGAGCCAAGTACAGAACAGTTCAGAATGTACAGTATGTAACATGTCTTTACAGAAAACATGACAGTGCATCCAGTGCCTTAACTTGTGCTGCCAGAAGTCCATCTCTTGCTGTCTCCCATTCTTCTAAATGAAGATTATGACATAGCATACCCCTGTTTCTTGAGGCTCTCATGGACCTTTCAAGCACTGTTTTCATCCTCTTCCATTATTCACCAATCCAAAATGTTAGAAACCTCACTGCCAAGGGGAATACACATTAGGCAATCATCAATGAGGCAGTACAGTACAGTGCCAGCTTACTGCAGTCAAATGTGGCTTCCTAAAAGGCGTTCAGGCACCACAGTACCTCCTGACAGCCATCAAATGTGGTTTGCTCAAGACTACTGAGTAGTGCTGTGCGGATTTTTCTAATTCTGGAGGAATGAAATTCCATGGAATTTTCCAAATTCTGCTGACATTTCAAAAAATATTTTGCCACAAACAGAATGGTGGAATTCTTCAGTAGAAAATAGTTGTGGAATGATTTTCTGCCAAAAAATGCTGTTCAGTGGAATATTATTCTGCGAATCTCAATATTTTCTGCAGAAATCGTTGCAGAATAATTTTCCACAATAAAATTGCTTTTCTGCAGAATATTATTCTGCAGATCACAGTAGGCAGAATTCCACTGAAGGACCAGCTAAATTTCAGCAGAAACTCCACCAGCGGAATGGCCATTCTGCACTTATTTCACTGGCATAATTCCACATTCTGCACAGCACTACT